>JAVMKO010000012.1:31321900-34175605 GCA_032164245.1 Sternotherus odoratus
ACCATGAAGGTATTTTTTTCACACCTGCTCCCATCACCCCTCCAACTGCTCCCTTCTTCCCGCAACACCTCCCATCCCCAAGGGGCGGAGAGGATCTCTGTCTGCTGCCTTCATCTCACAGGGCGCCCCTCTGCCCTCTCGGGCCTGAAGGATGGAGGGTAAACTGCCCCCCAACCCCACCCACCTGTGACAGCTGCCTTTCATCTCAGCCCTCAGGGGAAGGAATAATCCAGACAATGGGTTGTTTGTCTCCCAAGGGCTGGGAGAACAGTTTCTTTGCATGTAATGGGAATTTAATCGTGTTTGTGTGGTTCTGTCTCCCCCCTCCCTAGGGAAAACATCAATTCTGGAGGCTTTGTTCAAAGCCTTTTCCATTGTTAAGAGTTTAGATACACTCTAGTCAGTTCCTTGCTCTGTTTTTTTTACGGGTATTTTTTTAACCACTCTTCTTACTCTACGACGGCAAACACCACGCTGCTGAAATGTGCCAGGAGGACAGCCCTGTCCATCTACAGAGCTCATACAGGGTGGGCAGCAGCCGGGAACGGCCAGGCAAGCACATCCATGACCTGCAAGTGCCAGCGTCTGCAGGAGCGATCATCTCCCTATCACCCATTCGGCCCTTGCCCTGTCTGAGTAGCAATGAGCATTTCTTGAACTCTTTGCAGGGGAGGCTTTGGTAGCGTGGACACTTGCCCATTGGGAACTGGGCTGAGACCCATCAAAACTCATTTCACATAGGCCTCCAAACAGCCACTAGACAGCAACGCCTTTGGGGCTGGAATTGAACTGGTGACCTTGAGTTTAAAGGCTCTGTAGCATGTTACCAATGCACGTGTCCCCTCCCTTCTCTGTATACACATGATTGCAGTATGAGGCTGTTGTCTCTCTCCCCAGCCCCCTTGTTTCCTGGTCCATTGGAGTCGGGGGGAGGGGGAAGAGACTCTCCTTGTTGGGGCGAGGGGTCACAATGCTACCAGCCCACCCTGGTGGGTGAAGGGATTTTAAGCAGTCACTTCAAGGGTCATATAACTAGCTGCCACCATTTCCCTGAATTAGCGTAAGTGACACTCACTTTGTATCCACATGTTTACAATCAGGAGCAGATGGCCGGGCTATGGATCCATTTCAGCACCACTCCACTGCATTTAACTGAGCCAGGGATTGAACAAGGCACAACAACAACAAAAAACCGTATTCCCCCTTGATCGTCAGGGATATTTATTAGCTCTCAGTTAAAAGGCAGAAGGGGCTTTACCAGCTGTCAGGATTTTTATCAAACCGCCTGAATTCTACACAAAATACCCAGCAGCACTCAACAATCTCCTGGGTTGGTTTAGGGTTTTTTAAGGTTTATGGAATACTCAGATAATTAGCAATGACAATATTTATGTTGCCAAATTATTTATAACAGAGGAAGAGAAATATCCCCCTGAACGCGGATCAAACGGAGGGATATTTACCAAACCATTAAGACATCTTTACATGACACAAACTGGAGCAGAACTGACAGAGAGCCAGGTTTACAACAAAAAAAGCGACAGCCAGGCAACGCTTGTGCATTTAAAAAAATAAATAAATGTCCCTTCTTTGTAAATCCACAGCATGGAAATGAGATCAGCTGGCCAGGGATGTGAGGTGGGAAGTCAGGAGTGCTTGGATTAAAATGCAGTGACTCTTTGTCACCATGATGCATATTCTGTTTAGTCTCCAAAGGGAAACACAGATTGTGCGTGTGTAGAAGTAACATATAAAAAGAGGATGAGAATAGGCCAGTGGAATGGATCCAGCAGCAGCAAATATCTTTGAGCCAGCAGGTTTTGCTCCCCAATGGTTTTTACTTTGAGGTTTAAAAGAGGCCAGCTTACAATAAATGGCAACTAAAGTGTTTCTCTATAAACAGGAGAGCAAATAGCAAGAACGCGGCCAAGGCTCCGATCCAGCCCTCCGACTGTGCTCTGCCCTCTCAGATCTCTCTCCCGCTGCCTCTTGAGAAACACTCCCTGGCTTGTCTCCGAGTGCCTCCTGGCCCTTCTGTCCAACGAGCCGGGCTTTGCTGTGGCCCCAATCTGTGGGCTGTCAATCCCAGCCCCGCTGTACAACCCCACCGGGGACACTTGTGGGACCGAAGCCAGGTGCTGACTCTCTGTCTGCGGCTGATCACAGAGCAGACTGGACACGCCCACCAAGCAGCACACACGTGTTCAGTCTCCAAACATGTCACCTTGGAACCTAGGACCTGCCAGGCTTGGCCCACGGTCCTAACGCACTGTCCTGTCTCCAGCAGTGGCCAGCAGCACTGCATGCGGCAGAGAAGGGCTGGCCGATTGTAATTCATGGAGGTGCACAAACCGCACCCAGCTGACTGGGCAGGAGCTGGCACTCATGCTGAGACAACGAACGCCAGCAAGGAAGGCAGAAAGCAGCTATCAGGGACCTTGTTATCCGGGTGTGGAAGGGGTGCCCGAGGGAAGGGGCTGCTGCTGCTGCAAGCACTGGGCAGTTGGAGGCTGCACAGCTCAGTCTATAGGTGCAGGGGCCAGGAGAACATGCCAAGAAGTAGGGCCAGGCTGGACTATGGGGGTCTTCCCATTCAAATATCTTCTCTGTCCTGCACACTGCCACCCAAGGGGCAATGCAGCTATTAACATGATCTAGACACACCTACATGCTTCCAGGCAATGCTGCCTCAGCCTAACCGCAGTCCGTGCCCACCCCAAAGCCATATCGTGGAGTTACCTTTACCTTAGGCTGCATAACTATAAAGGTTAGTTATTGTTACAGTACAAGAATTGAAAAGGTGCTTAATTGAAAAAGGAAACACTTGTCCTCAAATGAGCCAACCTGTTAGCCACAATGGTTAACACAATCGCCTCCTGCAGCAGTGAGTTCCAGAAGTTGACTTCACACTACATAAGGCAAATAAAAGTTATTTTATTATCTGTTAAGTGTAGAGCCCTTTCAGTGCATCCAGGTGCACAAAAGGATTTTCTGATACTTCAGGACAGGGTAGGAAGGATGCCACAAGAGATATGGAGGCTTATGGTCTCAAGTCCTTTTAGACGGATCGCTGGGGCAGTTCCACAGAAGTATATAAATCATGCAGGTGCTCTAGAAAGCTGGGAGGAAAAGGAGAGAGCTCTGTTTAACCCCACCATTCACACCCTGCAAGGCTTTTGTTTTCGGTGTAGCAGGAGGAATCAACACGGTTCTAACACTGGGCACTCTAGTCTCTCGGCTCCTGGGTGAAGTGTGATGTAGTTAGTGCCGGAAATAAGGAATGAGTCTGCAGCTAGCAATGAATTTGTTTCCTAGCCCCAGAGTGACTTCACCAGAGAAGGTGAAGCCAGAGGATATTGAAGCTGCCTGCCTCCCTCTTGAAAAATGATAACCTGTCAGTCATTCCCCTTCACGGAGGAAAGGCTGAGAGACAGGTGAGAGTCATCTCCATTTAGCCCTTTCTAAGTAGCAGGCTACCAGGTTCTCATGCCATGCTGTTTTGAGTACAGAAGCCTATTGCTTGGGTCTTCCTGACACAGAATTAAATCCCCTTCCCCAAGCAAAGGCAAATCCCCTCCTTTCATTGAGAAGAGTCAGACTCAGGAAAGCCCTTTACTCCCCCAGCTGAAAGACTGAGGGGGAAAAAAGTCTAAATTCTCACAGTCTTTTACCCACCCCTTCAGAGCTTACCAGCAGTCCCAGTAAAATCAAACTACCCCCACCTAGCTACTTCTCCCTACACCCCTTCCCCTCATGCCCCCTCCACTAAAACTCTAACTCAGCAAGGGGTGGAAACCACAGAGCTCTGCAGCTGGCCTTTTATCCTCCTCTCCAGGAAGAGGTGGGGCTAAGATGTGTCCTGGGCGGAGCTCTGCCTAGGCAGCTCCCTATATAAGGGACCTTCTTTTGCTGAGTTCCTGTTTATAGATGGGGGTTGCTTAGGGCTCTTTGAGTTAGTCTAGGGGCTACCTGTCTAGGAGACTTTCAAATGGCTGTTAGGTCTGACTCTAATCTTACCCTAGAATAAAACACAGTCTCTCGGAAGAATGATAATAGGGTGATACAGGTGTGAGGAGATCAGAATTAACCCTTTATGGGGAAGGCAGGAGTGTGAGCTTTCTCATCTGAGTCTCTAAGGCATGACCGCTGTAGCTTTCATTCTCAAGCAAGTGGAGTGAGTTGCTCTTGAGGAATTTTCTCTGATAATTGAATTCTTTTTCTCCTACTCCCTTGTCTCTCCATCAGTCACTCTGTTCTGAGCCACTATTATTTATGGTAGCTCTTAGAACCACTACACTTGTGTATTTTAAAGTTGGGGCTTATTTCATTTCCTTGCATCCTCCTGAGCTTTGCTTCCCTCCCTGGTCTTTTTTAAATAGCAGCAGAGAGAGCCAATAGTGATATGGGTGGGGAGGGTGTTATAATTCCTCCCTCCCCCATGTGTAATCACTCCTGTAAGAAATTCACCTTCCCATTTGTTAAATGATGGCTATTGGAAAAACCCATTAACCTGCAGAAAAATGACTTCCTTGCCTTTCTCTAGTCCCTATATCTGAGTTAGCTGTTTTGGCCTCTGGAGCATTGGCAGCGCCTGCACTATGCTGCTGAGTTAAAAAGTCCTGCATCCAGCTGTGCAGAAGCAGACCTGTTCCAGTTGTCACCTCACCGTTCTTTGTACAGAGCCACAACTGCTTGGCACCGAAGATCAAGAGCTGCTCTCTGTAAATTGGGAGTAATTCCTCTGGAGTCCGTATGGGAGGGGGGAGGAAGATGGGGGCACCCTGTTGACTCATGTGAGTGAGAGGTTTGTTTGATCTGCTGTCCTTTGCCTGGTGGGAGCAGCCAGCAAGCACCCCCTGACCTGCCATGGGGAGTGGAGGATGAATTACTGGAGGGAGCATATTGCAGCATGTTTAGCCTGGTGTCTGCCCCCAAAGTCCTCCCTGCCTGCAGCATGCTGCCCGCTCTAACTCGATCGGCAAGTTACAAATCACTCGTCAGACGTTTTTGTGCCAGCGTCAGTCTCTAGCAATGGGGTCCACCCGCGCTGCCTGCAGCGCATCCAGTGCCAGTGGGAATGAAGTGTCCTTGCTTAATTAAGTGATAGCTGCCCCGGCGCTCTGGCTGTCTTCTGTGGGGCCGTCATCCGGATGCCATACACAGGCCTCCCACTGCTACCCTCCCAGGGACCCAGGGATAGTGCAAACTCTCCCTGCCCACTAGAGGTCAGCATTGTGCTGATGAAAATGCAAAGTCATGCACAGGTGTTTTAACATTCAGCCCCCAAAATCTCATTGCTTGGGGGTGGGGGGGAGGTAAGACATGTGCCCCCCTGGGAGACCTTCCCTTTTCTGGTCAGTCAGAACTTCTCTTTGAAGAGCGCAAGGGAGTGTCTCAGGGCAGAGTCAAGGGCACTCAAAGTCAAGGGAATGACTAGGGACGACAGTCCCATATTCCTCACTGCCTACCTCATCCCCAAACACCCAGCTTATCTCAACCACATTCTGAACCCTGCCCCCAAAGAAATCCCCTGATTTCGCCTCTAAGCGCAAAACATAAACCCCACACGAAACCCTGTGGGAAAAGGAAGGTGCCAGTTGTATAGGTTCAAATGAATGAGGTGCACTGCTCCAAGTCAACTGGTTTGGGGGTGAATTTTTTACTGGTTTGGCGGGTGTTCCTCAGTACATGGATAAGAAATAGCTCCCAAGTCAAGAAAATGGTTGAAACTGGAAGACCTATTTGAATGCCTCAAATGCAAGTCCCTGTACATATACAACTGAACCAGTGATTGATATAATGTTATAATACTGTCCTATGAAATTACATGTGACCCGTTATTCTCAAGGAAGAGTCATTTAAAGCATTTTACCCTCCCCAAAAAATCTGTCAATTAAATATACTAGCAAACAATCCTCCCTATTCAGTGATATCCCTTCGAAGAAAATATTTAGATACTGAAATCAAGATAAATACAATACATTAAAAAAACCAGCCACTATGCACAGGTCAGAGTTAAGGTGATTCTGATGAACTACCCATTTTTGCACTGGATAAAACCAGTGCATTATGTAGGCAGCACGAAATTTATGATGTCCTTAAGCTATACAATTCCTTGCTTTCTTAAGTGCTTGGGTTTTGTAAATGATACAGTGAATTACTGCAGTGTTGTCACTTAGCAACCCAAGTCTGTTTTCTTAGTGGAAGGTGGGTTTTTTTTCCCCTTTGGAATGTAATAAAATTGATGGTGGGGAAAATAATCTGTCGTTAGCAGAGCAAACCAGCAGCCCCACCGAGCTCAATAAATCTCACCTCGACAACCTGGGACAGATCCTCCAGCCCACCACGTTCACCCAGGGTGATGTGAAGTCAACTTAAAGCAGCTGGAAATTTTGCACTGGGAGTAATGCTGCTTCATAGGGGAAACTGCTGCTAGCGTAAAGACGGTGCTGCCACCGCCCGGGCCGGAAATCCTTGCTCCGGGAATGACCCAGCATAGGAGTGCAGTGTCCCGCCCACTGGTCACTCAAATGTGGAGTCTTTTCATTGATTCCAGTGGGCTTCGAATCAGGCCTTCAGTACTTTGGGCTGCACCACATTCTGCTTCCATTCCACGGCTCACCCGGGACAAGGACTCTCCTCACATCTGAGTTGCGTGTTCCCCATGAGGCCACTGCATGCCCCAAGCGGCTTGCAGCTTTGGCACGGTGCACGCTGCAAATAAAGCCGCCGGAGAGGGGGCGAAGGTCACGCCAGATCTCCGAGCGTGCAGTCCCCGGAGTCCTAAATGACACTTGGTTGGAGGCAGGTTAGAGCAGCGTAAAGGTTATAGCGCCAGGCGCTTCCTAATAAACTGTCCCCATTAACTCAGCATTGATTCTGTAACAAACTGCTTCCCATAGCTGCGGGCAAATAGGGAGACCCATAAAACACGGCACTAAAAGAGCCAGAAACAGCTAGGACATCGCCCATTAATGCGCTTGCCTGCTGTGTGAGCTGTTCCCGCCTGACGGGAGAGCCAGGAGGCTGCGGGCCGCTATGGGCATCGCAGAGAAATTGCCAGGGAAAGAACAGTTGTTTATAGCACTCAAGAAAGTGTCGTCCATTGCTGGCAGGTCGCAGTAACTGGTGAGCTTCTCCTTTACTGTCCAGCCCCCTCAAATCCAACATACCCCCCAATCGCCAGCTCTCTCTGCCTAGCCCGGTGCCTCTTCAGGGCTGCATGACAGATTTAGCTGGCAACTCAATGAGGTTACGCTGCTGCCCATGCCCACACCTCTGGCTGGATGTCTGCAGGCTCGGTAAGACAGCAGGGCACGGCGGCACGCTCGTGAGTTTCCTTCTCATCCAGGAAGGACACGAACTATTGTTGGGGGCGGGGGTTTGTTAATGCAACTTGAATTCTCCAGGGCCAAGCACTAAGGATGCACAACCCATCGGCCTATCCTAGACAAACTGGCTCCTCACTCCACCCAATCCAATTCCTGTCTGTTACCCAGAATGCTCTGCAGCCGATGGAGGTTTCAGAGCAATACAGCAGGCGTGGGAGCATGCAGGGAATCACACGACAGTTTGTTTCTCTAGGCAGTCCCCTAATAACAAATCTTATCAGGTGCAGTCATTATGCAAAGTGTTGCAACGTGCCCCAGTATTCCTGCTGCATGCCAGGCCACCCCTGCAGGATATTTAGACCGCTACAGAATGGAACCATGCAGCCTCCGACTTAAAGGGAAGTAGCCTGCTTCGCTTCTGAGTGGAACGAGGGCCGGTGAGAACTGAAACAGCCGTGTCTTTGAGAGTCAGTGAAAAGACGCTGGTTCTGCCGGCTCGTAATTAACATAATCAAACCCGAATCTCGCCTGCTGCTCGGTGACTTTGTTTCTATTGTTGGGCTGACTTTTTGATCATTCCCTGTGCTGCTTTGAAATGGAGATAAACTAAGATGGCCCTAGGGTCTCCTTTGAAAGATGACAGTGAAGGCACTTGCAATAAGCAGTGGCCCTGACACGCCGCGACTGTAAAATTAAGCTAGTGCCAGGCCTGATGAGCGGTTAGAGCTGTGGCACGGTTTTGGGGGTTTTTTATTTCCGTGTCTATTGTTGGTAACCGCACAAAACAAACACGCTTGAAATGCCGGATTTTTCTCTCCCTGCTGTGGTTAAACTAGCCCTTTTTTCTCCTTTCTGGTTATTTTGAAGCTCAGAAGAGAGCAAAGCTTCAGCTGGAGGAGTGGACACAGTAGCACAGCGGCAAAGGGACTGGGCAAAGCTTGTGAGCTCTGCAGAGAGAGACTCCTAGCTGTGGTACCCGTGCTGGTCTATCCCAGGGGAGACTCATCAGAGAGACACTGCCTGGGAGTTACAAGGATTCTGGTTTGAGTCTCAGTTACAGGACAAGGGGAAGGATCCTCTTGTTGAATGGGGACTCTGGAGACCTCCATTCACTCCTTGACCCTGCGAGGGGCCAGTGTCTCGTGAGGAGAAATTTGCTAATGTCGCTATTGGAGATGAGAGAAGTACATGGAGAGACAGAACGTCCCATCGGATGAGGCTGATTGGGTACATCTCCTTGATAGACACCTCGATCAACCGTGACGATTGCCAATTATCAGCTGGTACACGCGAGCCCACTGATCACCGCATCAGACTATGGGGTGGAGGGGACAGCCTGCTTTCAGCCCCGGGACCCCGGCTAGGGGAAGGATTAAACTGGTCCCACCCCCCAGGACTGACGTATGGGCACTTAAACTTCCTCCACCCTAACCCCTGTTCCCAGTGAAACCCTTCCATTTGGGATGGCCTCTGACACCGCTTAATTACATGTGAGGCTTGTACGAGGGAAAGCGGAACAGAAGAAAGAAGATCAGCTTTCCGGAGGGACCCAGTTTGGTGAGACACCCGGGGCAGGGCTGGTAGCCGGACTGCTACAAACATGTGACACCAGCTCTTCTGCGTGCCCAGTAAAGATCTCCCCCCTACAACTCTGCCTGCGCCCCACTTCTTGCTAACGAGAAGAGCTCACTCTGCAAGAGGGGCCGCAGAAGACAAGGAAGCGCTTTGAGGGGGATATACCCTTACACGCAGGCTGTTTGCATGGACACCCACCCCGTCACTCGCCCGCCGCCCTTCCAGAAACACTTCTGAGATGGCACATCCTTGCTCCCTCCTGTATGAATGTACTCCCCCTTCCATCGCCTGAGCGGGGAGACTGACGGGGGTCTCCATAGCCCCTGTCACGCTCAAGTCACCCAGTCCTGCAGCCACTCTATGATGCTGGAGGTCCCCAAACACGTCCCTGGAGCCCTTGGAGCTGAGTGCTCTGCAGAGAGCGGGGATGCTGTCTCTTCCTTTATTCCCGTCTGCTGAAAAGAGGCTGAAAGTACCCTGAGCCCTTGACCCTGAGCCCGGTCCAAGCAATTCGTGGAGTTTCTAGATTTCAAGGCCAGAAGGACCCTTGTGACCATCTAGTCTGACTTCCTGCATAACGCAGGGCAGAGAACCTCACCCAGGGATTCCTGGATCAAGCCGATCATGTCTGTGAAATTGAGAGAGAGAGAGAGACGTCCAGTCTTCACTTGAAGACCCCAAACGATGGAGAAATCAGTGACTACCACACTCCTCCCCAGGCTCGTCCAGTTGGTAATTACTTTCACTGTTAAAAATTTGCACCTTATTTCCAGTCTGAATTTGCCTAACTTCAGCCTTCCCCCACGGGATCTCGTTAGGTCGTTTTCGGTTGGATGGAAGAACCTTTGACTACCAGGAAGCTCTTCCCCCAGCAGGTGCTTGTAAACTGCGATCAAGTGACCTCTTCACTTTCTCCGGACTAAATGAAATCGCTTTGATGAGCTTTGTGAGTGTCTCGGTATGAGGCAGGTTTCCATACCACAGATCATTCTTGTGGCGTGGCCAGGAAGGGGAACCGAGGATCACCTAGGGGAGAAGAGCCTTCGTGAGCCAATCTCTGTATTAAAATGGGGTTTGAGCCTTGAAAAAGTTTGCGGACTCCTGGTGTGGGGCCGGCAGCCTGCTCTTGGCAATGGGTTCCCGGCCACCTGCAGCTTTAGAGCCTGTTCTAGTGTCAGAGGAAGCCGGGGATATCTCGGAATCCATTCAAAACAGGACATGGGCGGAACCAGAAAAGAGCCTGAAATTAACTTCCCATCAAAAACCTCTGACCTCACAGCTCTTGTTCCAATCACAGTGTCTAGTCTGAAACCCCCTTCCTGGCATGAGATTTGAACCTTTGACCTTTTGCTTTAGAGACTAGCCTGCCACCCATGGAGCCAGAACAACAATGGGGGTGGATGGCTGCTCCCTGGGGAATGCCATGTCCCCAGTACTGTTACACGGGGGATCAGTTTAGTCCCAGATGCTTAAACCAGCCCAGAGACAGAGCACCAATGAGACAAGAAAGCAATATCCTCGCAGCCGGGGGGAAGGCATAAATAATGAAAGCCGAATCCCTGAGTAATTACTTTTTAATTAATTAGGAACGATGACTAGAGGAGACCGAGTGACTCCTTGAGAGCCACGCCTGCTCTAGAGGCCTCATTCCAATCCTGTTCAAAGTGATTTGCAGAAGGGGAAAAAGACGTATAACCATGGAGAGGAAAAGCCACAACTGGGGTGGAGCTGATTGACAGATGAGTGCCGAGTGGCCCAGCCCCGCCGCAGATGGTTCGGTTTGAGGGCCGGGGAGCGGTGCTGATTTTGAGGCTGTCTCGTGCGCTGTGGCTAGCCCGGCCCAGGCGTACACACTGCGGGGCACGAGTAACCCACAGTTTGGTGCGTGTCACGTGTGGAGGCCGGAAGGGAGCTGTGTGCCTGATTCCCCGGTTCATTTGCAGGCTCCTAATGATCTGAGATCTGAAATGGCGCCGTTTGGAGACAGCGGCATCTCGGCTCGGCTTGCTGACAGCCGGAACTCTTATGAGGGCTCTTTGGTGAGCTTGTGCTGCAATTAATTAGCGCTCTGTCTGATTAGCACCTTTCTCTGCTCAGCCCCACACAATGCAAGTGGGAGACAGCTCCCGAGCCAAGCTCTACGTGACTGAATTTGGCAACACAGCCGAGCGTTTCTCTGCCTCGCGCTGAGAGCCCACGGAGCCGCGGCACAAAGGGCAATGGAGGAGCGGCTCATCAGAACATGCCTGATGCTGCCAGGCAGAGGGCACAGGGCTTCCTCCCCGTCACTCCAGAACCTCCCTGGGAGCAGCACGGAGGAGGGGAATGTTGGCTCACCCTGGGGGATCCCGGGCTAAGGCAAAGGCAGCTATCTCCGAAGTGTGCTGGGGATGGTGGGGCTCAGTGCAGTTGGCTGCTCCTCTTACCTCTTCACTTCTGCTTGTACCCAAACCCGGGACGGCTCTGGAGGCTGAACAGGGCCCTGGATATGCACCGAGCCTGGACAGACCCTGCCCTCAACAGAAGCTGTTTGCCCCACGCAGAGCTTCAGCTGGGATATGAAGCGTTGCCTGTCTGAACCCCCCTGCTCAGCGCGCACTTTGCCTCTTTCCGCTTTCCGAGCGGGACTGGAGTCCGAGCTGTGGGCACGGGGGTCAGGGCCCGGTTTGAGCCAGGCTGTGTTCTTCCCTATTCATCTCACCCCCGATGGGTGCGGAGGTCTCTCTGGCAACAAGAGTATCGCAGCCTGGCTCTGCGGTTGGTTTTTCAAATCCCTGTGGGCGGGCCACCCATCCGCTACCTTGCCCTCCCTAGCATGTCTACCCCAAAGCCGTCACGGCTGCCATTCTGGGCCTCCTCCCCATCCAGCCCGCCTCGCTGATGCCAACAAAGTTGCTCCCTGTAGAAGGGTTCGGCCGGGGCTCATCCCTCTCTGGGGCAGTGGGGTGTACCCCCGTTTACAGGAAGGGGTGAAACTGGCCCTCTCTGGTCAGGAAACCAGTGGCCACCTGGAGCATGTGCCTCTAGAGTGACACATCTACTTCCTGCACCTGCTTTTACTCCTTTTCAGTCTCCCTTGCAGTGTGTTTTACAGCTGCTCCACTTAGAGGAGTCAGTGATGCCTACACATCTTTCCTAGTGAAGTGGGCTTTTGTTATATTACCTTGGAGACTAATTAAGCTGCATACGAGAGCTGGAACACCTTGACACTGAGAAGGTTAATGGCCCCAGACTATCCCCCGCTCAGCAAGAGGAGCTAGGTACTGAAGTCAACATTGCGACATTAATTGTCATATTGAACGGCCTGGAGTGAATGGTTTTGGAATCCTTCCTTGCCATGACATTAATGGTGTTGCCGTGACTATATTCTTTAAGTAATTGGCAGCTTTTGCTAGGTCTCGTCCTCCATTTACTTTCACAGGAGATTAGAAGCCATTGTGTACGCTATCTTTGCAAACTCTAATTCATGCATTAAGTAGACTCGTCTTGAAAAGCCGACTATAAAAAGATGCCAGGACAAAAGGAGGGGACAGCGATGGGGGGTGAAAGTCGTGGAATCTGCTTCTTCGCCCCTTGGCTTCCTGGTGGGCAGGAACTCCGCGAGAGCCGGGCCCGCCAGCTGGCTTCCCTGGTCTGTGGAGCGATGGACACAATTCACCCAAAGCGGTTTTGTTTTTCAACCAAATCTAGCTCGTATCGTGCACAAGCTGGCGGAAGGTCGGGGCAGGGTTCGCGGCTGGTGTTTCCATTGCCGCTGTTGAAGCTGCTTGGATTGTATTCACAGGTTTCTTTCCAAAACAGCTTCGCTGAGCTTACCATTAATGAGCACAGGGCAAAGCCCGGGCCCCCCTCCGCTGGCCACGAACTGGCCCTTTGGACTTTTTCTGACTGGTACCCTGTTGTCTCCTCATGAGGAGACATGAACATCTGTGCGACCAGTGCACCACAGCTGGGCACAGCCTGCTCTGGGGTGGTGTTTACGCCATCTCAACCCTATTCTGTATGGCGAATCCCACGCTCTACGGCAGGTTCAGGCTCACACAACTGAAGGGGAGGCGGTGAGGGCTACGTGGATGGCTTAGCGGAAATCTTAGCTTGGTAAAAACCGACACCAATAACTGGCCCGAATGGTTTTGGATCCACTGGGTTAGAAGATAAATATTATCACAGCTGGCAGAAGCCAGGCAGGTCAGGTCTGTGGAGAGGGAACGAATACTGAGTAGAGACCAGTAAGGAGGCTCACATAGTATCATAGAGACCAGTGGCTGACAAGCTCTATTAGGTAACCTTGTTCCACACCCTTCCCTCTCCCACCACTGAATTCTCTACTGTATATTACACTAGTACAGTAAAGTAGTGCCTGGAGACCCAGATGGAATCAGGACTCCATCGTGCTAGGAGCTGCACATACCTATACAAGGAGGCAGTCCCTGTCCTGAAGACCTCACAGTCTGAATAGACCAGACAGACAAAAGGAGGGATGGGGGACCTTGGCCTGCTAGTATTTTTTCCACAAAAGGGATGGAGACCAAACTATGAAACAAAGGTATGATGAAGTAGGAATACTGTGTGTGCGCCTCAGTTTCCCCTATGCATTTCTTAAGTGTCTATGTGAAGGAATGGGGGCTGGCAGTGGAAGCAAGCAGGCAACGCCCCCTCCCCTCTCTACATGTGTCCATACCTGAGCTGTAATCTGACCCCAAGTGGGGGAGGGAGGTCACCTGACCTGGCTGAGCCAGGGGGGAGGAGGGGCTGGAGAGTGTTTTTTGAGTTTGGGAGTCTGAAGCTGGCTGGAGTCAGGCAGGGAAGCCAGAGGGGCTATCTCGCTCTCTGGCCCCCAAAATGGATCCAGCTGAGGGCTCACGCTCGCTGTATGGTCTGTGTTAGACCAGATAGAAGTCATTGAATAAACCTCTGTTTTACTATCTGTCTGAGAGTCACGTTTGACTGTGGATTTGGGGTGCAGAATCCATGGGCTCCCTCAGGACCCCGCCCAGGCGGGCTTGCTGGGGGAAGTGCATGGAGGGGCAGAAGGTGCTGAATGCTCTGAGGTCAGACCCAGGAAGGTTGAAGTGGGTACCCGTGAAGCTCCTAGCCTTGGAAACAGGCTATGTACGGAGAGGGGACACTTCACCCAAAGTCCTGTCTGGCTTCCTAGGGAGCGGTTCCGCACCATCGCCCGGGCACTCCGTGACAAAAGGATTCCCACCATGTGTAAATCCTATTGATGGCTGAGGAGTGAGTTAATCAGGATCTGTTCTTCCCTGCCCAAGATGACTGCTAAAAACACCTAAGACTGAACCGGGGAAGAGGTAGAACCAGGCTAGAAGGTGTCTGGCCTGCGAAAGGAATATCTGGGATTCTAAGCTGAAAACAGAAGAAGTTTATCGTCAAGAATCTCTGCAACCTGCTTAAAATAACATGGAGGGTGAGAAATTACTACTTGTAGCCAGTTTCTTTAGTGTATTAAGCTTAGTTTGCATGTTTGTTTTATTTGCTCAGTAATCTACCTTCATCTGTTTGCGATCTCTGATAATCACTTACAATCTGTCCTTTGTAGTTCAAACTTGGGTTTGTTTTCTCAAAACCAGTTTGTGCAATTCCATAACTGGAGGCAAAAAGCTGGACATATCTTCCTCCACATTGAGGGAGGGGGCGAATGTCATGAGCGTACACTGTGCAGTTCTCTGTGCAGCATGAGATGACAAGTTGGGGTTTGCACCCCAGAGGGGGAGTGCACTTGAGGGCTGGGCAATCCCTGAGCTGAGTCTTCCCACACAGAGCTGACCTCAGCGTCTGTCCTTTTGCACCTGGGTACGGCCCTGCCTGTGTGTACTAGAGGAGGCCTGAGGTCCTGGCATCGCAAAGTGAGGGAGCCCAGACTGGTGGGAGAACAGGGGGTCTCAGTGGGACCCCAGTACATCAGGTGGCACCCTGGAGTGGGGGGGGGTAACCTGTCACACATCCAACCTGACCCCCTCCATCGCTCTTGAATATTTGACTGTTATTGTTTATTAGTAACATTAGGGCAACACCTAATGACCCTGTGTCACGGTACTGAAATAGTTTGGTACCGTGTAGATCAATGGGTGCACGAAATATTATGGGAAGGGGGTCATAACAGGTGTCTTATGTGTGTATCTATTCCATATGTGTGTATCTATTCCATATGTGTGTATCTATTTTGTAACTAAAGTTAAAGCTTCAAGCTGTACTTCAAGCTTAGGCTTGGCTCCTGTGAAGGCTCAGACAGGCTGGGGCTGCCTGATGGCCCATTAAGGGACATCAACCACACAATGGATTTTGTATCTGCCTGTCCACACCCGAGCTGCTCTAGGAATGTCACTGCCTGGTCAGAAACTGAATCCTGGAGAAGTCTGGTGATTGGGCCTTGTGACTGTGAGCCTCCATCTTGCAACCGGACTCTGCAGAAGAAGGAGGAGGGTCTTGGCCCAGAAGAAAAAGTCTATAAAAGCTGGAAGAACATTCCCCATTTTGTCTTTCACCTCCAGACTTCAGCCTGCCTTGTTTCCAGCTTTGGATGGAACTTTGCTACTCTGGGAACTCTGGACAATGGTACTGACCCATCCCCCAAATGGGATGCATCCAAAGACTTTGATTTGAACCTGCAGTTTATTCTACCTTTGCTGCAAGCCTAAACTAAGAGATGTGCCATTACTGCATGTAATTGATTTCTTTTAACCATTCTTAACCCTCGCCTATACCTTTTTCCTTTTATAATAAACCTTTAGATTTTAGATTCTAAAGGATTGGCTACAGCGTGATTGGTGGTAAGATCTAATTGGTATATTGACCTGGGTCTGGGGCCTGATTCCTTGGAATTGGGGAGAACTGTTTTCTTTATTTGGGGGATTGGTTTTCATAACCATTGATCCCCAGGACAGGTGGCTGCTGGTGGTGATACTGGGAATCTGGAGTGTCTTAAGGGGATTGCTTGTGTGACTTGTGGTTAGCCAGTGGGGTGAGACCAAAGTCTTTTCTGTTTAGCTGGTTGGGTTTGCCTTAGTGTGGAAAAACCCCAGCTTTGGGCTGTAGTTGCCCTTTTGGAAGCAATCTGTCCTGATCTGACACTCACAGTTGGATCCCACCAGGAACAGCCCCGTCACACCCTGATTATCCGAGTAGAAGGCTGTCCCTGCCCCCAAAGAATTCACGGTGTAAATTGACTATCGGAAGTAGAGTTTTCCGCCACCTCCTCTGCTTCCAGCTCCCAATCTCTCCTGGTCATAAACATTTCTCTTAACCTCCAGTTGACATTTTCCTATATTGTCTGTGACTCCTCGTCCTCCCACATCTTGGGGCTATGACTCAGTCCATTTCTATCCACCCAAAGAGATGTACACACATTTTGTACACACGTGTGAAGGAGATTCTCTGAGAAGTGGGGCCTACCCTACCCAGGCATGGAAAGGGTTAGCCATGCCCTGTCCTGGAAGGAGCAGGGGAGGCAAGTCCTCCCAGTGGCCCAGAGAGGCTGCATGGGAAGCAACCAATCAAGGAGAGGCCACAAGCAGCAGCCAATCAGGGTGCAGGGGGCTCACATAAAAAGAGCTGCAGGGCCAGAGTGGGTCAGTTGCTGCTGGGAGCTCAGGGAGTAAGGAATGGGGGAGTAAGAGGGACCTCCTGGCTGGCTGTGGGACTGAGCAGCTGAGTGTCCGGAGCGGAGGGTGAAGATGGTGCTGGAGCCCCGGGGAAGTGGCCCAGGGAAATTAGAGCAGTATCAAGAGAAGTTAGAGACGCTGCAGGAGGTTGCTATTTACAGGGTCCCTGGGCTAATCCCCAGAATAACCAGGAGGAGGCGCCAGTCCAGCGGCGAGTCCCATGACAGCCCTATAAATTCATCAGTCTCATCCACCAGTCCTGCTCTCAGGCCCTTCATGGGAATTTTGTGTTTTGTATTTCTGTGGCCTTTTTCTACTGCAGAGGCCGTCCCTTAGCACAGAATTCCAGGTGTGGTCACACCTGGGCGACCGGCACTGTCCCCCATCTAGCATGAAATGCTGGCATATGAATAAAGGGAACGGTAATTAACTGGAAAGGGGAATATGTCATGTATCAATTGAAGCCACTGACTAATTACAGCATTCACAGGCACTAAACAAGAGCGGCAGAACCTGTAGGCATGAAAGCACATTTTAAATTCTTCTCTGATCAGCAGTTCACCTCTCGGTTTGTTGGTTGAATAATGGGCTCTCAGCACAGTCCCAGACCTCGTTTACAATAGAAACAGGGAGAGTGGTGTCACAGAGTGCCCGGGACGATGGTCTGGAACCGCTCCCTAGGAAGCCAGTCAGGACTCCAGGGGGAAGTGTCCCCTCTCCGTACACAGCCTGTCTCCAAGGCTAGGAGCTTCACAGGTTCCCGCTTCCCCCTTCCTGGGTCTGACCTCGGAGCATTCAGCACCTTCTCTGCCTCTCCCCTGCCAGATCCAGACAGCTTCAGACTCAAACTTCCTCCTCCACCCCTCCCCTGCTTCCCTTTTGTCTCTCCTTCTCCAGGCAGGTCAGGTGACCTCCCCCCCCCCCCCGGGGGATCAAGTTACAGCTTCAGGTATGGCCACCTTCACACATAAGTCAGAGGAAGCTTAAAAGCATTCCTACTCCGTCATAAGTGGCAAAAGGCAGCAATCTGGAATCAGTTTCAAAGAAGGAGACTATTGAATTGGATTTGGCAGCTCTGATACTCAACACCAGGAGGTGACGAAAAGCAAAGCTTTTGGAATGGTTCCCTTCGCCAGGACTCAGGTTGGCATCCAAAGCTTTTCCAATTCAATGGCGAGACACCAACGCTGGCCAGCAAGTCAATTGGGGCTGGAGAAACTAGTCCCGAGGGAACACAACACAACGGATTGTCAAGATTTTCCAAAGGGACGAGTGATTCTGGGTGCCTCGATTCTGGGGTGTCCAACAGAAGATGCTGTGGAGGGGTCTGATTTGCGGAGAGCAGGCGTTCGGTGCTTTAAGGCCCCTCTGAGGTGTCAGCTTGTACAGCCAAGACCAGAGGCTGTGTTGGAAAATGCAGTTAAAGGCTCCAGATGAGATGGAAACATTTACTGGAGGGATTTTGTTTTGTTTGCTTTGTTCAGGCGGCAGGTTTTTATACTGATTTGCCTTACTCAACTGTCCTTGGAGAGGCGATGTGGATTGCCAACGCTTCAGGGCAGGGACTGGGTCTGGCAGCGCCTTGGACAGTGGGGCCTGGAGTTTGGTTGGAGCCCCTGGGTGCTCTGAGAGAGGTCATGTATTCATTGGTGTGCCATGCAAGCTGTATTGCTTCGTTGCAGCCGGTCACGTGACTCACAGGGCACCTTTTCTGTTCAGTCTGGATGAAGGTCTGTCTTATTAGAGACCTGGCTTCTATTCCTAGCTCTATTTGAACTGACCTCGGGGTCACCCAATGAAATTAATCAGCAGCAGGTTTAAAACAAACACAAGGAACCTGTGGAACTCCTTGCTAAGGGATGTCCATGAAAGCCAAAACTATACCAGGGTTCATAAAAAGAACTAGATAAGCTAGTGAGGATAAGTCCATCAATGGCTATTAACTAGAATGGGCAAGGAGGCAACCCCATGCTCTGAGTGTCCCTAGCCTCTGTTTGCCAGAAGCTGGGATTGGACAACGGGGTGGATCACTTGATGATTGTCCACTCTGTTCATTCCCTCTGAAACATCTGGCATGGGCTATTGTTGGATGACAGGATACTGGGCTATCATTGGTCTGACCCAGTCTGGGCGTTCTTATAACCTTGCACTAGCTCTCAGTTGGCAGGTTTCTGTTCAGCATAGTTGCAGGCAGCCAAATGTGTTTGTCATGACTACGCGCTCACAAGCCTGGATTTCTCACAAGCATTTGTACTAGTACAGCACCATCGGTAGGTTCTAGGGCTGTATGTGCCCTGATCACGAATGGATGCCGCTGGGGTTGGAAGATACATACCTGGGAATCCTCTGGAGCCCTTTGCTTGTGCTCTGCCTTTGGAGAGTCGTTCGCATTGCTGCCCATCGCTGTGGAGGGGGGTGACGATGACTTGTAAAAGGGCAATCGGCAGAACCAACGTGCAGCAGCAGGTACGACGGGCGAGAGAGCTGATTCCCAACAGGGTGTTAGCCAGTGTGATCGGACGGGCAAGACCCCAGAACCTTTGCTTTTCCTGTAAAGCAGAGCAGGGCTCAGAGGAACCAAGCTGTGGTTCAGAATACCAAGAGTTTTATATTCAGTGTGAATTGCACCTGAGAAGGGAATGATGGTACCTGGGGGAGCGGAAGAGGAGGGTGCGGAGGGGGAGTGGAGAGGCAGCTGTGGTGGACAAGAGGAGCAAGGAGGGGGAAGAGCTTGAGAGCGCGCCGCTGATCATGATAAACAGCAATCTCCAAGGCTCAACCCCACGCTCTGAAATTGCTTCCATGCCTAAGCACCTCCTCTGCCTCATTTCCAGCCTCTGGTCTCATTAATAAGATAATGACGAGTCATTTAACTGTGACTTTTGAGAGCAGAGCAAATTACCCGTGTACGGATGGGTTAATGGCAGAGGCACTAACAAGACCTTTTGCTGCTGGCGTGAACTGGAATTGACCTATTGGAAGATGTAATAGCACGTTCCCACACGCGGCATTTGACTGACTGGTCAGACAGTTAATAACGCCCCCGCAGATGAAGACTAAATGGCCAAAATGTCAGCGTCCACATGGACACAGTGCACTGCAAGCTCCAGCTTTCTCCCACCCGCATCCCTATGGGTCAGGCAGATTTTTGTGCTCCAGGGGTGTAGAAGGGAGGAACCTGGGCCAGGAGAACTGCAGTGTCCTTGCTTCTGAGTTAGGGGAAGATGCGGGAATTACCAGGCTCAACGCTGGGAGTTAACCAGGCCGTGCCTGTAGCCTGAGCAGGGCTGTTCGTGGGCATGGGAAGGGATTGGATATTAGCCCGGGGGTGGGCTGAACACGGAGGGTGGATCGCAGACGGTAGGTCGCCCAGGTGAGCAAACGGGATTTCCTCCGCTTTGATCCAGCTCTGTCCAGTGCTTGGCCTGTTTCTGAAATGAGAGGCTTCGGGAGGGAGAGGGCATCCAACCACAGTGCGTAACCACAGCATATTTATCCCTGCGGCTCTCCTCCCCCACTGCCCCTGCTCTGCTGCCAATGTCCCCGAGACACCTCCAGGCCACATGCGGGTTCCGGTGTGGGGATGCACCTGGTTTGTTCAGTAGCTTGCCATGGACTAGCTGTTTGGATATACCTGGAACAACCAGCATGGGACATTCAGCCTCCCAGCCAGGGAGTTCTACCTGGGATCATCCACAGCGCAACAGGTGTACGGTCCCCCCATGTCCACCTAGCACCACTTGCAGGTGGGTTTTGCCAGGAAGTACCCAGAACAAGGACGAGCAATCCAACCAGCAAATGCTGGCACGTTTCTGCACTGCAGACGTCCCCTTCCTAACGCCCACCCTGGAGAAGCCCTGCCTGGCTTGGCTTTCGAGCCGCCGGAGGAGCGTGGGCGTCGAATCCGTACACTTATGACAAAACTTGCTCAGGATTGCGCCTTGGCTTGTGAAACCCCGATGAGCGGAACCGAGTGCCTTGTAGTGCTGGTTTGCTGCATTCTCACTCACACACCGCACCTGAGTCCACCACGTGGGAGACGTGCTTCGTTGCCATGGGAGTCCCCGCTCCGGTTAGCAGCGCACGGAGCAGATGAGCCTGGAGGATTGGACATTAGCAAGAGCCTAGCGCAGATGCACTGGGCTCGGCACTGAATCTCCACCCCAGCACCTCTTGGAAATGGGCAGCAGCCCAGCCGGAGCTAAGTGTGCAGCAGGGGGCAAAACCGCGGTGACTCTTCCCCCTCTGGCGCGGCGGGATCATCGCGGCCTGGCTGTGCGGCTCCCAAGGCCTCATGCCCCCAGCCGACGTGCGTGTCAGTCAGGCGGGCTGCAGGGTGGAAGGGGCCTGGTTTCATTCCATCTGTCTGCCCATCCTAGGACGGGCTGGAGTCCTTCCTGAGCTTTTGGGGTGGGTCCCCAGGGGGCCCTGGCATCGGTCCAACACTGATGTCAATATGAATTAGTTGCTGGAGGGCTGATTGTCCAGGAGAGTCCGAACGATTGTCCTGATCGCTAGTGAAAGAGTCAGTGGGGAGGGGAGAGCAGGACGCGGGGGACCCACAACCAGGTCTGGAGGAGGGTCACTCCACAGGGTGGGATGTCCCCTGTTGTTTAGCTGTATGTGCAAGGATGTGCTGGAGCCGACCAGAGAGTCCCTATCGCTGGAGAGTCAGAGAGACGAGACGGCCATGCTGTTTAGTATTCTCCCAATCAGCACAGCAAGTCATTACTGCCGGATTACAATTGTAAGCAAAGGTGATTCTTCTTCCGCACCGGCCGGGGCATAGCCGTGTGACCTGGCACTGCACTGGGATTAAGGCACCAAAGTTCTCTTTAGCATTAGCTGCCCTAAAAGAGGCACAAGGGTGCCCTTCAGAGATCCATGTTTTTTAGGGCTAGAAGGGACCATTATAATCTAGTCTGACCATCTGCGTAAGACAGGCCAAATCATTTCATCAAGCCTTTCTTCCATCACGCCCCAAACTTCTGTTTGAATTACAGGGTCTCCTTGAGAAAGACGCCCAGTCTTGACTTAAAGACCTCAAGTGACAGAGAACCCATTGTGTCCCTTGGTACGTGGCTCCTTGGTTAGCTGCCCTCACTGTAAAAAATTTGCTTCTTGTTCCTGGTTTGAATTTGTCTAGCTCCAGTTTCCACCCGGAGCCCTGTGCTCTGCGATTGAGAAATTTGCTGCTCTCTCTCTGGTGGTCATTAGCCACCCCATTGGTCACGGATTCTGTTCTGCGTGGTTAGCATGGGAGATGCTGACCAGGGCGTATCTACTGTGAAGAGTTTTCAGAGCGGTTGCCAGGAAGACCAAGTTCCTGATGGTGCCCAATGCAAATGCCCCTTAACAGTTTGTTCGCTGGAGGGTTTGCATGAGATACGTGTTGTAGACGACAGACACGGTTGCTAAATAAATCACCTGCGCAGGGGACTAGAACCCACATCTTCCAGCTGAAAGAGACCTCTTCATTACTTGGTGAGGGACCATACATACTTACATTCCAACAGATAATCCCCAAGGATGTTCCATGATAGCTTAGCCCAGACTTTAAATATCTGTCTCAGGGGTGAGCAAACTACGGCCCATGAGTCAGATCCGGCCTGTCAGAGCTTTGGACCCAGCCCAAAGGATTACCACCCCAGTAGCATTGCGAGCCCGCGCTGCTCCTGGAAGCGGACGGCACCACGTCCCTGCGGCCCCTGGGGGCGGGGAGGGGGACAGAGGGCTCCGCACGCTGCCCTCGCCTGCAGAAACCGCCCCTGCAGCTCCCATTGGCCAGGAACCAATGTGCCTGCTTTCTTTGCTGGTGCCTGGAGCCGGCCCTGCCCTCCTGCCCCTCAACCCCCTGCCCTGAACTCCCTGCTGCACCCCCACATTCCTCCTGCACCCCAATCCTCTGCCCTTATCCCCCTGATGCACTGCGCACTCTATCCTGCACCCCAATCCTCTGCCCTGCTCCCCCGACGCACTGCGCACTCTATCCTGCACACCAACCCCCTACAATTTCCCCACCCAGATGTGGCCCTCAAGCCAAAACGTTTCCCCCCCCCTCCCCCGCTCTCTCCGGTGGTCTTACTGTTCGGTCAAACTCGACCCAAAATTTCAACTACTGAAAAGCAAGTTCCTGGGCCCACCGAGTTGGTTCCTTCCTTTTTTGTTTAATCCCAGTGGCAACAGTTCCACCCTCCCATAAAAATAATCATTCCCCTACCATGGTTGTAGGTCTAGTGCATGAGACCTTGAGAGTGAAATTGACTTGACAATGACCATAAACAAAAGTGAAACGGACGAGACTGGTCTGAGCTGGGAGAAAAGCAAAAAGTGAATGAATTTTCCTCACTTCCCAGCTCTGTTGTTTTATTTTTATCATCTCTATTTAAGGCCCAGTGCTTCTCCCTTTTCTCCTGTGAGTATTCCTTACTCATGCGACTAATCCCATTGACGTAGATGGCAGTAATACTGTTATTACGAATTATGTACTGTATCGCCGTAGCACATAAAAGCCAAACCCCATTCTGCTAGGTGTTGGACAGCAGCCATTTGGGAATAACGTGCAACCGCACACAAATTGTGATCTCTTTGGGGCAGGGAGCAATTCAAGTAAACTTCATGAGTATTCATGAGAATAAGGATTGCTAGATAAGGCTGCTAGATTATAACTTCTTTAGAGCTGCGATCTTGTTTGCAAATCTGTCTCTAAAGCATTTAGCATGCTCTGAAATGTATCCAAATAAATAAGACCAGTAGCACAAATAGTATGTTTGATGTTTAAAATGCATTCACTTTGAATAATCTAAGGTGCTATTAGCAACATGAGGAAGATTTGTTCTTTAAAAGAACTGTGTTTTTTTTAAACTGACAGCGTCCCTTTAATTAAGCAATAAGATGAGTTAGAGCATGAATAACCAATCGTGTGCTAATTCATCCCCAAGAAGTTAGGCACAACGCCAAGAAGAACCTCTTGCTGCAATTATAAAATTTCATTACAAAATGTTTTATTTTAACTTTTTTTTTTTTAACACTCATTAATTTAGTGAAGTGGCTAATAAGTTACGAGCAGGAAACTACTGTTCTATTACTCTCCCAGCTCGGTGATCCAAGGCACCAATCGGAGGACTTTGTTTCTCCTCTCTGCTGGGTGATAATTCATTATGCCGTTAGTTAGACAAAGGAGAAAGGGATTAAAATGGCAGCCCATGGGTGGTTTGGTTAGAGAGGCCGGGGAAAACAACCCCAAACGTTTGATCCATGACTTCACTTTGCCATTTCTATATTTTAATCCGAAATTATCGCCCTCAAGGGGAAAAAAAGGGGCTAAGTAGCCATTTATTAACAGTGGTAAGTATCATTAAGCAGAGAGATGTGGTAAAATATAGATTACTTAGGGAAGAGCCGAGTATCAGAATGTCATTACATGTTCCATGGTGGCATATTACCGAGATGATTAGTGGCATCAAATGACTTCTGACAAATGATTATGTGCCATTAAAACCATTAGTCTGTCTGAAGCCAGCCCAAACAAATGGCCGTGCTGGGGATGAGTCATTAGTTTTAGAGGCTGGGTGGTGTGACAGGAATCACGGGGAATATCCAGCAAATTAGCACAGGCAACAGGTTGGGGGATGTGCTTAGAGGCTATTTGCGGGCAGAGGCGGAAGCTTGTCTCGCTCTCTGAACTCCTTGGGCGCAAAGGAGGGGAAAGGCAAGTCATGGAAATCGGTACAGCCATGGCAGGTTTCCCGGCAGGGGGAATATGGACGCGTTTGCAGAGCCCCGTGCGCAGCAGGGGAAGGGGGAGCTCGGTGGCCTAGCAGCAGGAGAGACGGGAAAGTGACACAGGATCTGGGCCATGGTTGTGCCGAAGCAGAAGGAGGTGAACCGGGGTGATCTTGGGTTACTGCCTTCCCCAAACCCCGTGCAGCTCTGGGATTTTTCGTGGCTGTCACGCCAACAGTTTGGGGCTTCCCCAACCACTGGGAAACATTTTCTTTCAACAATTAAATACAAATCTGTTCCAGGACCCACCTACATTCGGTGAGGAATCCTGGGAGAAGTAATCTCCTCCTACAGACTGGCCAGGCGCTCCTTAGTTCCCCCACAGAGTAACAGGACCTTGCTTTGTATAAGGGCTACTACCAAGACTCTCTGGAGATTAAACTGCTGGGTACCTCAGCTATCTACTTCCAAGGGACTCGGGTGAGATAAAACCGCCCTGCGTCCAGTAGCCAGACCAGCTGGGTCTCATCTGCAGTTCGGGAGCGTCGAAGGCTTGAGTCTCTCTCCCAAGCAGTGGGAACAATGAGAAAACCCTTAAGAACAGCCCAGTTGAGCCTGTCACTCGGTCTGATGTTTGGTGGTGGTGGTTTAAACCAACTCCAGGAAGGGGGAACATTTTGGCCATCACCAGTGGGTGCTGGGGCTGCTCTCAGAGGAGGGCAGCTTTCACTATGATTCCAAGAGGCCCAGGCATTTCCTATCACCGCTGAGCCCGCTAGACAATCCAGGCTGCAATAAGGAAGGTGTTTTTGCGGCCTCCAACCTTAGCCCTCATCCATGATGGGTTGCGGCAAAGGGTGTTTACAGTGGGGACGGAATGGTTACTTGGCCCCGGAGTCTGTCATTGTGGGAAGGCAGCTAGTCCGCCGGCGGCTCCTGGGGGAGGTACGGTGTAGCACTCCAGTTGACTTTTATTTTTCCTCTTCTTTCCCGAATAAACCTCCTTTGTGTCACCAGGCAGTGGGAGGGGTGGAATTTGGGGGGCAGTGAATCTGCAGGTGCAACTAGCTGAGTGGCAGCTGAGATCTGATTGACATTTAGTCAGCTACTCAATCTGGCTGTCTAGGGAGTATATCCTGCTTTGTGCTGCTTGCTGCTTTTTGGGTTTTTTTAAGATACCATAGCAGGACTGTATTGTACGTGGCCTCAAAGCCATTGCAAAGTAAGAAGATGCTCAGGGATTTAAGTGTTCTGCTGGATAAGGACCTAAAAGGATGTCTCGCAAGAACACAGAAAAACATCATTATTTTCTTGCAATTTTTAGTTTGAATGTCAAGGGTTTTCTCTTTGCTCTTTTTGATTAGTGGTGCCTACATGGAAGCTTTCCTTGTTGGTTGGGTCCTTTTGCACTTGATAAAGGCAGGTTTCTTGTTAACCCTTTGTTTCCCCTGGCGCCCAAGCCAAATCCATGGCTTGCTATGGTTGGCTTTGTTATTCGCGTACCAATATCAGCCATGCCGGGCCTCATCCTTCCCAGTTCAGATGCAGCACCTGGAGGTGCGGCGTGCACTCAGCTCTGACTGATGTCCACTCCCAGAGTCACTCAGAGCGATAATTAATTGTTCTAACTACATGCAAAATCCAAATCCTAGAGTGGGGGACTGCCTGAGTTCATCACTAATCAGTGCTTCCTTCTGGACCGAGTAACGGGGTCAGATCCTCATCTGGTACAGGTCCATGGAAGCCAATGGAGTCACGCTGATTTACACCAGGCAGGGATCTGGCCCGACATTCTCAGATACACCGAGGAAAGCTCCATCAAATTAACTGCACTGGAGTGCGTCACCGGTGCAAGGGACCGCAGAATTTCGGCTACAAAGGAGAAGCCACCTCTTTGACGTCAGCGCTTTGCAAGGGGTTCTCCTGGACTCTGGAGCCGCTCCGAGCCCATAATCTCATCATTGTCTCCCTCTCCCGCTCTGTTCTCCCAGAGCTGGCTTCCTCCCGGCTGCCCCATGGATATGTAGATGGGGGACTGGATTAATCAATGCAGGTGCATTTCCACTTTGCCTGCCCTGTTCCGTTGCTCGGAATGGCTTCACGTGGACCAGGTGGTGTCTCTCCCAATCCCTGCTGTTTCCGCTTTAAGAAGACATAAATCCAGTTAATACGTCCAAAGAAGAAAAATCAAAATGTCACGTCTGTGGAGACAGTTCAGTTGAAGGGATATTGATTGTCACAGAGAATATTCTCACTTTATTCACCTACTTAGTCTCTTCCCCTAGGCACATATGAATTCATCAAATATTGTCACACCACATCATAATGCTTGTTCCCAGGTGTTGTTGCAACGGCTCAGACTTTGTCCCGGTCTCCTGGGCATTGAGGATTTAGGGAAGGAAGGAGGTCCTGGCAGAATCAATGCATTAGAGGTAGATTCCCACAAAGTCCCAAATTAACCCCTCCATGGCTGGCCATTTTGGGTTTGCTGGGCAGTGCACATTTCCAGTTCAGCAACAGCCCAGGGTTAAATGTTTGGGTTTGTCCCCAATGGAGGCTGGTTTTTCTGGATGGAAAATCGAATAAAAATGTTTGCATGAAAAATGTTGTTTCATTCCAAATGTGTCAGGTTTTCAATGAACAATCAAAATGCAAAGGCCTTGCTTGGCCCTATTGTGAATTATTAGTATTATTTATTTGTACTGTACTAGTGCCTAGGAGTATACAGCTAAACCACCCTGAACAAGTCTGATCTTGGAAATCTAAGCAGGGTTGGGCCTGGCTAGTACTTGGATGGGAGACCTCCTGGGAATACCAGGTGCTGTAGGCTTAACATAGGCATGGGGCTAACAACTCCACCCTGTAAAAGGGAACCAATTGCTACTGAAACACCAACACCAGTTGGTGGCCCATACCCTGGCTGAGGGGTGACGGGGAGAGAGAGTGCCCAGGAGCCCCCATCCCGGACCCACTACGCTAGGGGCTGTACAAACACAGATCAAAGACATGTCCCTGCCCCAAGGAGCTTGCCGTGTTTCCTTTTCCAGAGGAGAAAACCAAGCAATGGGAAATGTATGCGGGAATTTAAAACAAACAAAAAAATTGCAAAATATCCCACAGGAACATAGACCTATTTTGACCCGCCCCTCCCCCCGTCCCGACTGGCCATAGCAGGGGTGTCTTATGTCGGGTACTGCCCCAGCACCATGTTAGACAGAACAGCACGGCAACAGGGGGTGGAAGGCAATGGATGCTGAATCACCTGGCGTGACTCGGCCATGAATATGGCCCCACGTGGTACTGGGATTCACACGCCGTTCACCACCCACCAGCCTGAACTTGCTCCAGCGGTACCGTACTGCGTCCGTCCGTAGTGCGTCCTGCGTAGTATGTAGTGCGTCCTGCGTCCGTCCGTAGTGCGGTACCGTACTGCGTCCGTCTATCGCCGGGAGCTGGGCAGAGAAATCGTAGTCGGGCGTCATAGCTAAGGGGGGATTCATTCCACTTAGGCAAAATAATTAAATGGACTAAGTGAGAAAACCAGGCCTGGACAATGTAGTGTACTCTGACGGCAGCCCGTGCAAGCGCCCTCACGTCGGCAATTAGACCGGCGCCCAGCTGAGACGAACTCCGCACGGATTCCCGGCTGGCTCAGACAGCCGGCAGGAGCTCGAGTTTCAGCGGTAGAAACCCCGGGGACACACAAGGCCGAACTGGGGGAAACTGGGCAGTTGTCAGTGCAAGTTCCTCCATGCGGACAATCAGGCCTGCTTCTCGGGGAATCCTGAGGCCACCCCAGCGGCCGTCTGTAAAGCGCGGGTAAGGGGGCAGGACTAGCTGTTTCTTCGGTTGAAAAAAAGTAAATTGAAAGCCCCAGAGTCAGGGCCTCTGAGCCGCATTAGTTTCACATTTTTCTGCATTAATCTGATGCCATGCAACGTTTTAATCTGTTAATGGCCCCTGATTCAATCTGCTCCTCTCTGATTTAATCTTCCTTTGTCATTTGCAACTGATTTGCCGATTTCTCTGACTGCGTTTTGTCAGCTCCTTGACAGGCTCCTGGAGCTGAGATGGAGCAGGAATGCTCGGTTCCTCTGGCTATGGTGCGGAGGGGTCCATACCTGAAGCTGTAACTTGATCTCTCCAGGTGGGGGAGAGAGGTCAGCTGATTTTCTTAGCCCAGGAAGGAAAGACAAAGGGAAGCAGAGGAGTGGCTGGAGACAGGCAGTTTGAGTCTGCAGCTGGGACAGGGTCTGGCCTCCCTGGGACCCCAAAATGGATACAGCTGAGGGGTTCGGGTACCTACAGGCTCGGTTTTAGACTATGTACCTGTCGATGAATAAACCTGTTTTACTGCCTGACTGAGAGTCACATTTGACTGTGGAGTGGGGTGCAGCCAATGGACCCCCTGGGACCCCGCCCGGGTGGATTCGCTGGGGGAAGCGCACGGAGGGGCAGAAGGTGCTGAATGCTCCGAGGTCAGACCCAGGAAGGTGGAAGTGGGAACCTGTGAAGCTCCTAGCCTTGGAGACAGGCTGTGTATGGAGAGGACGCTTCCCCCCGGAGTCCTGACTGGCTTCCTAGGGAGCAGTTCCAGACCCTCGCCCGGGCGCTCCGTGACAGCTGGCGACACCGTCCTTCAGCACAGAGCTGGGGAATCTCCCCACCAGGTCCTGTAACTGGAACGCTTGGGTCAGGAGGGGGACACTGTCCCCAGAGGGGCTTTGCGATCTCTTACCGCCTGTGGGCTGTCTTGAAACCAGTGGGAGAGGCAGGTGCTCAGCACCTCTCTGGATCTAACCCTGGGAGTCTGTGGATGTTTCAGTCTCATTCAGATGGGGGAAGGAAGAATGGTGCATTCGCATTGTGCAGGTGGGAACGGTACACACAGGTAATGTTAGAACTACACCGTTCCTCCACTGGCCTTTCTCCCGGCATCCCAGCCCAGGGGACCCAAACTATCCCAGCCCTTTGGGTTGGCGCCGGAGGAGCTGAGTGAAGAGATCTCAATGCAACAAGGCTGAGCCCCGGTGCCCGAGGGGCTCTCAAGATGCCATAACTTTGATTAGAAGCAGAGTTCTTCTCTTGGGGAAGGTTCGGCGGCCCTGCGCTACAGAGCAGCCGCTTTTGGTTTGTAAGGTAAAATTTTCCACATGGGTGCTCCAGCCCCACAGCCCCGTCCCCCCGCCATTGAGTCTGTGCCTATGACCGGGACAGCGGGAACGAGTGGGTTGGCTTCTGGACTCCCAGCGCACGCTGCAGCCTCCATGCTAGGCAGAAGGCAGGAGCACCAGTATTCACAGAGCCGAATGTGCCGGCGTAGGTTGAATCATACTGTGTAGGGCCCTCTAAATCCTGAAAACAGCCCTGAGGGCAACTTTTTCCGTGATGGGGAACTGCGTTTTCCAGGGCCGGTCAAAGGCAGGTGGCCGCGGGAGAGGCTGAGCACTTGGAAGGCTGATGCCAGCCGGCCTGCGTGGTGCAGCTCGGGCGTAAGCTGATTGAATTTGCGCAGGTGCTTTGCATGGCGCCTGATTTACAATTCATCCCCTGGATTATGCCGCCGGTGCAGCCTGCTGGGGTCGGAGTAATTTAGATCAAGGAAATATCTGCAGCGCTTTCAATTCCCTTGACATCGGAGGGAGTGGAACTGGATTCCTGCCCTGAAGCATGCACCAACCTCACCAACTAGACCGGGGAGCGCGGGAACTGGGCCGGGGGGGGAGGGGGGCCTTGCAGAGAGCGTTAGACACGGTGTCAGGAGGGGACGTTGATATGAACAAGGGCAAGAAACCCCGGCCCAGGTAACCCGAGCGGCACCCTGCCCGTATTCTAGATACCCCACTAATACATGCCTAGTCTGGCCAGTGGAGGTGAGGAACCAGAGATACCCGCAGAGAGGCAAGGAAGCATTGACACAGTATCCCGCAGACGGACAGAGACAAGGGAAGGCCCAGCCGCCCGGGCAGACTCAAACCTGAAGGGCTGGGCGTTTTCCCCACAAACAACCCAGATGAAGGCAGTCAGGGACCCTAGGGGAACCGCAACATCCCCTCCCCACCCCCACCTATAGCACTTTTATACGTCCCCCAGCCTCATGAGGGGATCTGCATGGGTGGGGCTCCTGGCCTGCTGGGTTCTTGCCCAGCCCCCTGCTGGGGTGGGGTACAGGCACCCCTCAGAGCCGTCACTCTTGGCGTGAGCAGCTGCAGCTCCCTGGTCACTGAGGTCGCTGCATCAGTGGGAAGATTGCCGGCTTAATGGATGCCAATTAGCCACTTTCCGTCGGAGATGACTGACACTTGGGTGGCAGTTGCAGGGCTAACGAGGCAGCTGGCTCAGTAATTGGGAGGATGTAGCTCTGGGAGGAAGAGGGAGGAAAGCGGAGCTCGGAGGATGAGCTGGGGAGCGGCGAGGTGGCTGTGTGGATGCCTCCACCTGCCGCGAACCTGTGCAACGTTCTGTGACGCTTTGAGAGGGAAGCTTAAAAGCCTGTGTGGTGACAGAGAAGCAGCCTGCGGGTGTTTGTGGCCGGGAGACCCCAAGGACAGCCAACGCAGCGGGAGTCACGGGGCAGGTGAGGGGATGCCCTGTGACCAACTCCCTGTTGAGATGCACTGAGCATTTCCCCCCCTCGAAGCTACTGGTTCAGGCTCTTGGCACACTCTGGCAGATGCCCCTGTCACTCTGCCCGCGTTTTCAAGCTTTTCTTCACAGCCATGAGAGCTCGAATTGTACTTTTTTTAAAAAAATTGGGTGCTGAGATTCTTTGTAATCACATGACCCTAAAAGCCGGGGTTCAAACACTTGTCTTTGCCTTAACCCAGCCCTGTCCACCAAGGTGAGTTCTCTTTAGTGGGCAGCAGCTTGTCTTAGGAGTCAATTTAAAACAGAGGTCCCGGGAAAGCTGCTAGGGTGATTGACTGGACAGCCATGGTCTAGCCTCATAGAAAAGGATGATGGTATAGAAATTTGCATAATGCAAGCTGATTGGTTGGATTGGTCTTACAATGGCATGGGATTGGAATCCTTTTTTTAATGTCCCCTCCCTGTTGGTTGCAGAACAAAGACTTCGCCGTGCTGGAAAATGTCCCGTTTCCGTAGAGTTTGGGCAAATCTCCTGCTAAACGGGTCACAACGGTGGCATTAAACAGACGTGACAGTTACCTGAGCCGCTGCACTCTGGCTTAAAAGCTTTATTTCAGCTTCAGTTGTTTGGGTGCCTTTAACAGGGGAAAGAGACAGGACAGAAGACCGGTAGAGTGAGCGGTGGCGGATTAGTCACTGGGCCAACAGGGCCCATGCCCCGGGGCATGGCCGTCTACTCATAGGCGTCTACTCCTCTTATTAAAGCAACGCCAGACATCCAGGGGGAAGACAGAGGATGTGGGGAGATGGGCTGCAGGCTGCGCTCTCTTGCAACACAGCGGAGTGGAATCATCCCGGTAGCTATGCACGACCCCTAAATCCTCAATGGATCAGGAACATTTCCAAGGTTCGTCATGCTCCACAAAGAGACTCAAGTGGACAAAGTCCATTTTCCTCTAGCATAGACCACAAAATAGTTCCAGCCAAACAAATGAAGCCCAGAAACCCCCAGGGCAGTCTGCTCGAACAGCACTGGCGCGCACTTCCCAGCGGGAATCCTTTTCTCACCCAGTGGACTGTGGAACTCCTTGCCACAAGAGTGCATCAAGGCCAAGAACTTAGCATTGATGTTGATGGGGAGACTATCCAGCGCTGCTATTGTAACTACGAAAAAGCTAACCAAGAGTTTGGGAAGGGGAATAAACCCTCCATGCTTCAAGGCACGAGCCAAACTCTAACGAGTGGAAATAAGCACAAAACTTTTCCTAGGGGCAATTTACCCACATCTCCCTGGTGCTGCCCACTGTCCGAGAGGAGATCCAGGTCTGATTTAGTCAGACAATGTCGATGTTCCCAGCTGAGTTACGTAGCTGTATAGCTATAGCTGTATTCAAAGTCCTGTCCTTTATGGTGCCCCGGTGCTTGGGATGACCCAACCGTCCTCGCTGGGCGGGTCTGGTGTGCCATCCAGCAGAGGGCGGTCTCACTCACACACGTGGTAAGGATCACTAATGGAGAGTAGACTGTTCCGTCTTCCGCTAGCGACGTCCCTGTCGATTTCATCTCCCCAGCTCCTTCTCATGCAGCAGGATGAAAAACAAACACACACACACACACACACACACTCACAAGCACCAACCTAATATAACCGCGCCGAGACAATCACAGCAAATAATCGGATTTGTCACCAGTTTCTGAACTCCCCCTTCTCATTCCCCTCCCAAACGGCTCCAGGCGACCTGCACTTACCAGCCTTGATCCCAGGCCTCCGAGCGTGGAATCATAATTACCAGGTTTCATTTGGTCTCTCTTCTCTCTCCTGACTTGAAATGATTTTTGGAGGCAGTTGGCAGCAAGGGAGTACAGCTGCTGCTAAGTTATCCAAATGATTTATCTTAAGATTCATACAGAATTCATTGTGTGGGGAGCCTGGGCAATGCGGCCTTTTAATATTCATGCAGATTTGGAAGCCGTGTTAATCACAGGTTTCGATAATTTGAACTTCCCTTAATTGTCCTTACAGAAGGTCCCGTTTGGCCTCTCCCCACCCCCAGCCCCACCCTCCCCGATTGTTCCGCCACATGGGAGATTTGCAGCTCAATAGGCTGGCACGCTCCCTTTGCTTTGTTTGGAGGGTGGCTGGATGGCAGGAGCCAAGCACCAGCAGAACCGGCCCCTTTGACGTTTGTGGGACTGAGAAGTGAGCGGCAGGGGGATGAGTCCCAAGTCCTGTTAACAAAGTGCCGATTGCTGGAACATGGGCCCTGATGCTGCCTCTCTAACTCCCTGCGCCTGCATCTACACCAGGCTATCCCTTTAAATTGTCCATTGGGCGAGTGCTGGGCTCTCCAGCAGATCAGCTGGGAACAGGGCCTCAGTTTCCTGGGCTACTTCCTTAGCCATTCGTGTGTATTTCCAGATAGGTTTGTTCATGCACGGAGACCACGGCACTGCCATCCACTTCACGGCTGCCCCCGGATCTCTCCACTCCGCTAACATGCTCCAGGAAAGAACACACTGCCGTTCCCCAATTGCCCCGGAGTCGGGGAACCCTTTCGGCCAGAAACCACTGGCCTGCTGCGTCCCGGTTGGTGCCACTCACCCCAGCACAGAGCCGACAGGTGTCTGTGCTAGAAAGCTGCTCTGGGTATCCCAGGCCAGGGATTTGGACAAATGCAGCCACAAGCCCCGGGTCTGACACAGAGCTCAGGGCATGTGGAGGCAGATCACTTGGGGAGTTTAGTTTTATGTGGACAAGCAGCTGTACCAGCTGTAACCAAGAAACCTGCCTGTTCTTTTCCTTCGGTGACGATGAGTTACACGGTGCATTAATTACAGGCTCCACGGAGTGGTCAGTGACACAGCAATGATATTCATGGAGTCACAGCAGGCAGCCCTCTCTGAAATGGAAAGGAATTTGCTTCCCACCGCCAGAGCTGCATCTCCCCGCTCTTCCCACCCTCTCTCTTCAGTTGGGTTGCACCAGCTCTGTGCTTCCCCTCTCCCCTTGCAATCCCAGCTCTGTCTTCGCTGTCATTTCCTCCTGTTCAAAGCACAGAGAACATTCTCTGTATTATCAGTCAGTTCTGTGCATGGGATCAGAAGGAAATGTATCTCGCTGTACTGTTCCTAAGGACACGAAGCCATTGCATGTTTTACTCCTTCCTTCGGAGGGCCTCAGAGAGTCCCGCAAGCCTTCACTAACGACATCTCGTTTAACCCCCTTGTGAGGCTGGGGTCCTCTCAAATTTACAAATCTCGAGACGGGGGCACAGAGAGCCCACAGACGAGAGTCAAGGGCAGAGATGTGAATAGAACCCAGGACTCCTGATGCACGATGCTCCTCTTCTAACCACTAGTCCGTCCTTCCCTCGCGCTCATAACTTGAGCCGTAAGAATGTGTGTGTCCCGGGCCCTCTTCTTCAAACAGGGACTCAGCAGGCTGCTGTCACAGAGTCGTGGGAGTCCAGCTCTTTAGCTCACCGGCTGGTTCCCAGATTGCAGCAAAGCCCTACAGCAAGGCTGGGTGTTTGCGTCTCCCCTGGGGGAGCCTGGGAACTTCTGCTCTCGCAGTATCACTAAATCTTTGCAAATGGTGCGAGGCTCTTGCCAGAGACCGGCTGCAAAGAAGGATCCAGCTGCAGCTGCCTGTTGGCTTTCGGGAAATGTTCTCCGCCTCGCCAGCTGCAAAGCAAAGAGCAACGGTTTCGCATTTCACCCTCCCGACAAGGCTCCCGGTTCCCTTGCTCATTCCGATCACACCCCGACAGCTCCGGCACAGGGGACTGCCGAGCGCTGGCAGAGCTGGGTGTTTGCGGAGCTGGGTGTTTGGGGTGCTTCACACTGGACTAGCCGGGGGGGGGGGGGGATGTGGCTCACGACTGAGGGGCACTGGCAGAGCTGGGTGAACATAGTGCAGGCAGGTGCTGGGCAAGCTATGCCAGGCTTCCCCCAGCCCCTCCTGTCCATGAGTCCACAAAAACCAGGAGTTAAATCCTTGGGGAGGCCCCGGGTCTGCAGGCCTGTCCCTATCGCAGCAGCGTCCCCAGGGCACCCTAGTGAATCTCGGAGCCGTGGGATGCTGGCGGCTGGCAGCCCTGCCGGAGAGCCTGGCTCTGATGCCCTGTGGTTGTCATCTGCGTGGCCGAGCCGGAATCCACCGGGGCAGCCCACAGTTAATACCATGGGAGAGAGCTGGGCCTGGGACCCTGACGGCTAAACCCCACCCATGCCACGGGCCGAGGGGAGGCCGGCGGACACCCTGCCCTCGCTGGAGCACGGCCGATTGTCCCCCGCTCAGCTTGGCCTGGGGTGGGCAGGAGGGAAAACGGCGCGGACTGAGCCTCGACTCCCCCACGCCTGGGTCCTGGCCTCCTGCTGGGATTCAGTCTGCCTCTCTCCCGGTGCCCACGACGGGTGTTCCCTGTCACCAGCTGTCAGTCGCCACCCATGAGCCAGCTGCCGGGGAGGTGGAATAGCAACCAGGCGCCGGCAGAGACGGGACAGCAAGTGGCGGCTCCGTCTCCCGGACTCCGCCACGGCTGCTCGCTGAATCGCCAAGGAGACGGGGTAGCCGTGTGTCCCGCCCCGTCTGCCCCATCGCTGGCCACGTTCCAGCCTGGGGAGCCTGTGGCGTGTTTGCCCGGCCCCACTGAATGACCCACAGACGCTGCCCAGCCTCCCCCTGCTCTGTCAATCCTCCAGCTCCCTCCCCTGCTGAGAGTGACCCCTCCGGCCGCGGCCTGCCCAGGTCACACTGCGCAGTGTAGATCTGCTCCTTCCCGCTGGGCCCGCTGCAGATATGTGCTGGGTCTTCCCCTCCCCATGTCGGAGGAAGGCTCTATCCAGAGCTCTTAAATGGCTTCGTTACAACTCCCAGCTTCCCTCTGGCCGTGGCACTTCCTGGATTTGGTAATCCTGCGCTGGGGACCGGCTCTGCTCCCCCACTGACAGGATCCCTTCCCCGCCCCAATCCCTGTCCTCATGAGAGGGGCATACCCTGATGAGAGTTTTCGAAAAAAAAAAAGAAAAAGGCGAATCGAATGGGACGTGCCGTGCCCAGCCCCCGAGCTCTCAGCGCGGAAACTCTGCTGCTGCTGAGTCTGACAATTGGGGGGGGGGGAAATTACCATAACTCTCCTCTGCAGGATGACACCCGGTTTGACTGGAGCTGTGACGTGGGGCTTGGAGCCAGGTGGTGCGGCAGGCTGGGCTGGCTGGCGGCTCTCCCCAGGCAGCGACAGACGTGTCCTGATGTCCCCTCTGCTGTTGGACCTGAGAGCCGTGAGGTGGGGCTGTGTTATCTCCCATCCAGAGATGGGAACAATGGCACAGAGCGACTTGCCCAAGGTCCCAGGGGATATCGGTGGCGGAGGTGGAGGTCAGTGCTTTCCTGTCCCCTTGCTGGTCTCTGGTTGCACCCCGCTCAGGGGTAAGGCCTCTTGCCCTTGCGTGCCTCACAGTGGGAGCCCCTGATTCTTCCACCTGGAGGGACCTGGCTTCAGTAACCTGGGCGCCAGCTGCTTCCAGCCTGCGGGTCTGAATAGGTTTCAGCACCTGTTTCCTCCCCGGGGGAGCCTGCACCCAGCCCTATCGCCACCAACTGCCCTTCTGAACGCCTAGAGGGGTTCTGGGCCATTGGAGAGAGAAGGATTTATAACAACAAACAGCCTGTAGGCACGTCGGTCTCCCCTGGGCAGGCCTGGCTTCTCCAGTCCCCCTCACAGATGTCCGGCTCAGAGCCTGTCCCCTGCTTCCCCCGCAGCGTGTGTCCTCTAAACCTTCCGAGCGTCCGTAGTTCCTCAGGGAGCTTCTTCGAGTCCTCACAGGCTCTGACCCCGTCTGCTCCCGTCCGTCCCGTCGGCTGGCCAGTGCCCGAGCCGGCGCCATCAGAGCTAGCGGGTCTGGCATGGTGGCTTTAGTAAGCGGAAGCCGATCCAGGGGCCATCTTGAGCCAGCTCCTCCTTCCTGCCGGGACCAGCCCAGAGCGTCGCCCACTGGGAAGCGCCGAATCAAAGAGACGCACCCAGCCAACGCCATGTCATAACCAGGACAGGTTTGTCTCTCCAGCCTTCCCACGAGGCCTTGCGTCGGGAGCCACGGCAGGAGCCCTACTGCTCCACACTGAGGAAGCCTGGCCAATCCATGGCAACGCCACACATGAATTCAGAGCCCCCGTGTGCCCGGCCAGCGGGGCCCGGGTGTGTCCTGACAATCCCAGGCCAGGCATCTCACCTCACGCCCGAGGGCTGCCCTACCCTGGAGGGAGACGGGTCATCCTAGACAGCCACATCCATCAGCCCAAAGAGTGTCCTCCCCTCCCCTCCACTCCAGAGCACCCAGGACCAGGCTGATAAGGAAACGAGGTCAAGCGGGGACGGGTGCCATGGGGAGCAGGCAGCAGGCGCGCGGGGAGGGAGGGAGGCCCTTGGCCTCCATGTTAATGGGTCTCCTGTGTCTAATGCTCTGTGTCCTGGACACATCCAACCCAGGCCCTTCACGAGAACCGCACGACAGCCCCCTGCAGCGGGGGGAGGGGTGGATCAGGGGTTGATACCCGGGCACGTGTGCATCCTATTGATTTGAACCCAGCTCCGCTCAGTGGAGACCACTTAGTACCCTCTGCTGGCTGGCGCCCCATGCGCAATGGATCTAATGGGTCTCAGACCGGCTCTTCGGGGGAAGGCGTCTGCGTCACAGAAAACACCTGCCTCCTTTCCTGCAGGCTTTGGGAATATTGCCGGGTGCTCAGTAGAGATCTGAAGGCAGGTGGGAAAAGACGCAGACAGCCGGTGCTCACTGGCGTCCTCAGTGGCGTCTCAGCAGAGAGGCCAAGGAACGAAACGGCTCCCGGAGAATGAGCTCCGATCTGCCCCTTTGATGCGGTCGCGGAGGCCGGCTGGGCAGCGGGGAAGCTGGCCCTGCCGCCGCCTGTATTGTTTGTTCTGTGGCTAAGCAGCGGCCTGCCAGGGCTGGTCAGACGGGCATTGCCTTGGCGTGCATGCCACAGAGCGGGCGCACCGAGCCACTCCTCTGCTTTAAACCGAGGCCGCTCGTTTTGTTGGCCTGGTGTTTACGCAGGCGATAAATATCGAGGCGGGTACCTCCGAAGATAAATAACCGCGGACAAGGCAATCCATCCACTCTGCCCGGAGCCCGGCCCGCGCCATTAGTCAAAAGGTAAATGTCGCGGGGAAGCGGAGGAAGGAATTGGCAGCACGTTCAGGCCTGGAGCCCGGCGAGCCGAGGCCAGAGGACAATGGAGTGTGATATTGGCCGGCGCGCTGTAACAATGAGCAGCGAAAACACAGCCCAGGGCCGTTCGATCCTGTTTTAGCCCATCCTCAGCTAACGAAGACAAAGCTTTTCAATTCCCTCGCCCCCCCTCGGGCAGGGGGAGAGCGCGGGAGGGAGCGCGCCTCACCGGGAGGGTTTATGGGATATGTTCACCTCTGGAGGACGGAATCCAGGCGGCCCGGGCCCGGGTTAGAAAGAAAGGGAACTTATCCGGAGGGCTCTTCCCGTGCACTGCCGTGTAAGCGGGGGGAACGCTCGACGCTGCGGGGGAGGGGCATGCCTCCTGTTTCTAATGGTGTCCACTGGAGCTGGGCCCCAGATCAACCCTGTCACCCATAATGAGCCAGGGAGGCTGCAGCCCACCCATGGAGCTCACAGCCTGGCAGATTCCCCGAGCCGTGCGGATATGGTTACTCGAGAGCCCCGGTGCCTGTCATTGCAAAGCCTCGCTTGGCTGGCTGCCTGGGGGGGGCTGCTGAGCAAGAAGACGATTGGTAGCCATTGAGCGGCCAGCGGCTGTATATCATTCCTGGAGGCCGTATTCAGGGAGATGGCAGGTGGAATCCAGGCTGTCTCCAGCAGGGCACTTCCCCTCCTCCAAACTACAGTCACGGCGCTGGGAACATTAAAAGTCCCGGATCGTTAAACCCCCCTCTCTTTCTCCGGCCCTGCAAGGGGAATTCCATTGAATCACACCGAGTTCCTGTTAAAAAGGAGCTCCTGCCTTCCTGCCCGACACATGAGTTTATCAGATCCGCAGGCTCTGCTACACCTTGTTTTGGTACAGCAGGGGGAGGACACAACTATGCTACAGTTCCCTGAGTCGCAGGGCAGCTCAGCGCCTGCCGTGGTACAGGCTAGAGCAGTCTAGAGGCTGCTCTATCCTATCCCAGCTGATAGTGGTCCTCCCTGTGCTCGGCTGGCCGGGCTTTTCTGAACAGGCCACAAGTTGCTCACGCCGGCCACTCTCCTGCTGGGCTTCGTTCAAGAGTGCTGGCCACTCCGGCAAGGCAGGAAGCCAAAGTGTGCAATTGATCTGGTTCTGTGACCGGCCCGGCTGAGTGAACTTGGAGACAAGTTTTTCCTCTTGTATTTCTTAACGTGAACTCCACCCAGCCCTGGAAATGGACGTGAACTTCGGCTGGAATTCAGATTTCCCCAGGCCGTTTCTCTCCCCCCACATCGGTAACAAGAGTTTTACAGCAACAACTTCTCTGTGCCTCATGCGTTCAGCCTGCATCCTGGCTATTCGACGAGAACCCGCCTTGGAACCCCTTATGGTAGATGCGGTAAACTCTGTGCCATGGAGAAAAGGCACAGTGAGTGCATTTAACCGGCACGCCTGATGCTGGCTGCTGACGGCACGGATCAAGGCATTTCCAGCTATCAGCCTTCCACTTTGTATCCCCTATACGCCCTGTGCCCCTAGCACCGGCTCAGCAGGCCCAAGTCCATCTCTTTGAATGGCCTGAGACTTCATCCGTTGCTTGCTCCATCCTAGCACTATGTACCTTAACCAGCCCAATTCTCTGTCTGCCCCAGCCAATACAGAGTCGTTCATTGTAGCTACCAACTATGTCGTATCTATCATCCCCTTTGAGGTAGGGCAGAATCAGGTTCCCCATTTTACAGCTGGAGAGCCAAGCCACACGGAGGTTCAGTGACGCACTCAAAGTCCCACAGAGCGGCGGTGAGAACAGAGGCCATGGCTTCTACCTGCTAGTCCAGCATCTTACCCACAAGCCCAGCCTTCCCTTGTGCTAGCCAGGACCCCTGGAACTGCCCAGGAGTGAGTGAACTGGGCAGCCAGCCAGGAGAGACCATTGTAAATTCAGTTCCAAAATAAAATTATCCAGGCGAGCAAGACTCGGCAACAGAGAGCAAGGAGCCGAAGCCCCTAATAGCAAACGTTTCAATAGACAGCTGCAGTTGTCCTACTTTTTCCTGTTTCTTTTGTGTGTGTGGCTGTGATTTGCTAGCGATAACTGAAACATTACAGAAAACACCATTCTCCTCCCTCCCAACACACACACACACAGGCACAAAATGACTCCCCCATTCTCCGGTGAGCGTTGGGCTTTGTTCCTGCTTTAACTGTCTGCCTCGTGCTTAAAGGGACGCTGCTTTATTGATTTGTGGCTGGAAGCGGGCAGTGTGTGGATCACAGCGTATTTAATGCCATGCTGGAGTCGTGGCATTAGCGCCTCTGTGGTCTCGGGCAATTTAACCATGTGGAAAATTCATAAACATCAGGAGGGAGAGAGATGGTAGGTGGGCGTCTTCTTCCTTCTCCTAATCTCCAAGAAGCAACAGGCCCTTTAAAGTTTAGCTTTGCCAGGCTCCCTGTGGCTCAGAGCAAGGCTGACCTCGAAATGCACAGGCAAGAACAAAGAGACTTGGAAGGGGAGAGTCAGCAACAAGCCCACTCCCCGCAGGAGATAAAGAACGGCTGGTTCTCGCCAGGGGCAGAAGAACTGAGCCCGCTCACCAATTGTTATTGGTCAGGGGCTGGATTCTCGGCTGGAGTAAAACGGTGTAACTCCATGGTCTGCAGCCGATGTTATCTTAGCAACCAAAGAGCTGTGCCAATTTTTACCAGCCCAGGATGTGGCCCTATGAATACGGGTATTTTGGTGTGTAACCGCCACGGTGATCTCTGACTATACTGTCCAGGTGTTCGAACTGCAGCGGTGATTAGGTTCTCCTGGACTCCCCACGACAACCCAGCCAAGTCCCCGAGAGGACCAGAGATGGTGTCTACTAACTAGCCAATTGGACAGTAAAGGGGGGGCCGGTCTCACGTGTGCAGGTATTTTCCATGTCCCTAATGAAAGACCAAAGCGGGGTGTCTGAAAATGTCCGGTTCCTGGAGAAGAAGCTAATTCCCTGGCTCTCCCACCTACCTTTCTCTCCGGGGGAGGGGTCTTGCCAGACAGTCTGGAGTTGGCTGCATCCCTGGTGTGATTGAGGATTTCCCTTTCTCGTGCCCCCCCATCCCCTCCCTTGCAGCCTGCTGAGACCCGCACAATTCATCACACCTGTCACCCCACCCGCGCTCCGCTGGGCAAGCTGCTTTCAGCGAGGACTGATTGAGATCCCGGTGCCACAAGGGCAGCAGAGGAAGGATGAGGTTTCTCCCACACACCGGCACTGATTTTTTTACAGGCCGGCTGTGACTACCCTAGTGGAAAATGGGGGCTTGTATGTTTCATGTCCATGATGACAGTGAGAGAGAAACCACTTAGGGTGAACATGGCCTGATAATGGAGTATCCAGGTATTAAATGGCTTATCTGGTAGAGTGACACGTCAGATTAAACCCTCGGCATCCAAGCCTCTCTGAGCTCCTCCAAACGGTTAAAAAAGCCACTGCCGGGATCGATTCTGATCTCAGCTAAGATAGGGCCACTCCGCTGACTGCCGTGAAGTTTCTCCGGATTTAAGCAGCTCAGAATCCAGCCCTGAGCCTGGCCCTCTTTCAAAATTATATTCAAGTTCTTCAAACAGCTTCTGACGCCTCAGGGAAAACTTTGAACAGTGTTTATTCGCCTTTTATCGTGAAAAGGCTCGTGGTCCCCGTCCAACACTCGTGTTTGCAAAGGAGAATGGAGGTGAGCCTACTTCTCTATAGTCTCTCCCCCCCCCCCCAATTCATTCTCCCCTTCAGAACATTTGTGTGAAAACAGGATCTTTGTTTCTTTGGATTTCATCTGCTTCTGCAGCCTGTTCCCCACCTAGAGCCAGAAGATAGGGGAAAGGCGGGGGAATGATCTAGTCACAGAATGGTTTACGGTGGTTTTTTTTCCCAAAGTTCTTTGCAAAGCATCAGCTGCTCTTTAAGATTCTCACTGATGAATGATAGGGCACCTGCCTTGACATTAGGAATGAATTGATCGGCTGTTCACCAGCCTTGCTTAGTAGGACAGTTTTCTCTTTAAAGAAAAGAAAAGAAAAGAAAAAAGAAAAGAAAATACCGAGTGATTGTGAATAGTTTTCAGTCCCTGATGATAATAAATGCATTCAGCAAATTGCACTCACTTTGGAGCAGCTAATCTTGATGCAAAGCCTTTCTTCTCTGCACCGGGGGGGGGGGGGGAAACATAGTAAACAGGGGGGAAAATCAATTTCTAATGCACTTTGTTCATTGAATAGGGGAATCTCAGTCCAAACCTGTCCTTTCATGTCTTCTATTAACTCTGTCAATTTCCCACCTTGTGTGTTAGTTTCCAGCATTTACACAGTACCGAAGGGCCCCCAATTTTGTAAGGACATAACAAGGACTGCATGGAAATATCTATGCCTTGATGTATGCTGCTTTTCTGTTGTGCCGTCTGGGGCTGGAGCGGTAGCAGGTGTCTGAATATGGCAGCTTCCTAGCTGTGCCCAAGGGGAGGACACGATTTTTAAAAGCACTTTGTGATGGGGGAAGTCTCCATCTGTGTGCTGTGCACCCACCCTCTGAAAATCAGGGCCCTTTAAAGTGTTCAGGTTGGACACCAGAAAATTAAGGCATTCAAAATTACTAGCCACTTTTGAAAATCTGAAGCCAGAATGACTAAACCTATGGGGTCCAAACTTATTATAAGACGATGGGGATTTTCAGTCCTATTTTAGCCCATCGTCATCTAACGTTTTTAAAAATCACCGTGTTCCTAGGACCTACACCAACAGGAAGGTTAGTTCTCTTGGCCCGCCCATGCTGGCTGGCAGCAGTCAAACACTGTTCCCAGAGCAGAGCTAATACGTGGACCTACTAATGCGAAAGTAAACAGAATGGAGGCAGGTTCATTTGAAATTGCACTAACGAGGGAAACAGTCAGTGTTCGGCTCGCGGGGGGGGAAGACCAAATCATTCGGGAAAGGACCCCGTTGTGGGAAGTGCTATATGAACGCAGAACACAAAGATGGCCCCTCCTCCAAAGAGCTGCCACTCTAAGTCAGTGGTCTCAACCTATTTGCAGGCTGCGTATGCAGCTCCCTGTGTGAGGTGAAGGACACTTGCCTTCCAAGGCGTTTCCTGTCCCTTTAAGAGAGGGAAGGGCCAGGATCCCTCTAGTCCACCATGATCCCCTGCCCCTTCATGCCCAGGCCCCACATCATTCTGTGCAGCCACCGCCAGGTTCTCACTGAGTGACAGAAGCTAGCTCCTCCCCAATTCAGGTGGCAACCTTTGCCCTGTGCCTGGCCGCTCTCTCCCACCGGTCCACACACACACCATTTTGGATCCTGCTGTCCTTCCTCAAGCAAACCCAGGCAGTGAGCCCAAGCAAGGTCTGCCATAGTGACTGGCCGGATAGAAAGCATCTTATTTTGCTCTCAGCTGCACCAGCCAAGACGCAGGAGGCGTGCAATGGCAGAACAGAATTTGGCTCTAAGTGTTTAAAATCTAGTTGAAGAGGATTCTAATGAACCTAGATTCCACTGATGGAAAGATAGCTTTATTCGTAGAGTGTTTATCTAGAAAGACGTCGAGTTAGCATTGTACGGGTGTGAGTCATATATATCTATATATCTATAAAATAATACAGAAGAATGTTCAATAGCCTCAAGGTAATATTAATGCGAAGATAAGCAACAATTTCCCCCTTCTGCATAACGGCTCTCTCCCTCCACCAGACAAAAATGGTTTGCAACTACATTAAGGAGCGCATAATTATGCATAATAAAAATACGTCTGTCCTTGTGTGTGTAAACACAGATTTGACTGAGTACCCTTCTGCAAACAGCCCTTCTGGCTCACACAGCTCTACACTAAACCATGTTAAACATATGGCTGGTTTCCAAGGAGTGAGGGTGACTCTTAACTCAGGATGGCTGGAAGCAGAAGGGCTGGGAGGTTGGAACGAATCTCACTGTCGAATGGGACCCGGAGCAGATTATCTCTGGCTGCTATTTAACATTTACTCAGACCTATGAAAAGGGATGGGGGAGGGAGGGGATACACTGACTCGGTTTCTTTATTTCCCCTCTCTTTAAAAATGCTCCCGGTGCTGCTTCCTCCGATAAGAGGATATTATCTAATCGCCAGGATGACACACGCACGGCTCACTTGCTGTTCATGCAAGGCTTTAAACTGGCCGGTGCAAATAAAGTCTTAAGAGGCGGCAGGAACGCTGGTCTCTTGTGGATTTGCCCTACACACACACACACACACACACACACACACACACACTCTGACTGGCTATCTGACGGTTAGGGGCTAGGCCCTGCTTTAAGGAATACACTCCCTGGCCGGGTTTTCCAGGAGGCTCAGTGCTCCAGACTCGTTGAATTTCACCCTTTTCAGTTCCTTAGAACCCAGCCCTGTTTTGAAGACATGGAGACACAATAGCAACCTAGCTCAGCTCTGCAGCAGCGGTTCTGGGCTGGCGGGAGGTCCGGGTGGAGCCAACTGGTCATATGGGGTGACACCTCCTCCTCGGTTCCAGCTGCCACTGGAAGAAGCTGAATGTGCATTAAATGCTTTGCTCATATTTTGTTCCCATACCGGGGCTGTCTTTGTGGTCCTGGCCCGCGGCTGCACTCCCAGGCGGTACGGGAATGCAAATTATTATTAGTATGTATTTATTATTATAACCAATTGCTGGGGATGTTATGTCACAGTGAATGGGATGGGAAGCAGGGCCTATGCCACCGTGAATGGAAGGCATAGGGAGGCCTGCACCATTATGAATGGGAGGGACGGCAGGGCCCGCGATACCACAAATGGGAGAGGAGGCAGGGCCTGTGCCATCGTGAATGGCAGAGGAGGTGGGGCCTGCACTATAGTGAATGGGAGGGAGACGGGTACCTGTGCCACTGTGAATGGGAGGGAAGGCAGGGTCTGTGCTGCCACAAATGGGAGAGGAGGCTGGGCCTGTGCCACCGTGAATGGGAGAGAAGGCGGGGCCTGCACTATAATGAATGGGAGGGGAGACGGGTACCTGTGCCACCGTGAATGGGAGAGGAGGCGGGGCCTGCACTATAATGAATGGGAGGGGAGACGGGTACCTGTGCCACCGTGAATGGGAGAGGAGGCGGGGCCTGCACTATAATGAATGGGAGGGGAGACGGGTACCTGTGCCACCGTGAATGGGAGAGGAGGCGGGGCCTGCACTATAATGAATGGGAGGGGAGACGGGTACCTGTGCCACCGTGAATGGGAGAGGAGGCGGGGCCTGCACTATAATGAATGGGAGCGGAGACGGGTACCTGTGCCACTGTGAATGGGAGAGGAGGCGTGGCCTGCCCCATCCTGAATGGGAGAGCAGGGGAGTTGCCCATGAGGAGATGCTTGCTCTATGAGAACCCTTGCCACCCCTGCCCTGCTTCATCAAAGTGGCTTCCTGTCTGATTGTTAATTATTCATCTCTAACGAGATTGAAGGCCCGCTTGCATGTTTTTGCTGGTGATTTCCCCTCCCTGGTCATTAGAATCTCGCTTTCTGTAAAGTTTGTTCCTTTAAGGTACCAGCAGATTGTGCTTAAAACTAATCAAGGAGGTGACTCTCCAGAGTGGATGTCGAGCCCTTGTGTTCATTCCTGCTCTGCTTTCCAGTCACCTAGGGATGCTCATGCATCAAGTCACAGAGAAGGCTCTTAATATTCCACTGCAATCCCGCCACTCACCCCACAGGCGCTGCCCGCTGCCATACCTGGAATCACAGCTCTGCATGTAAAGCTGCGAGTGGGACAAATCCACAGAGGACTGACTCCCAGGGGTGGGAGCGGGGGCGGTTTTGCTGGGATGTGTCACGGCCCCACAGTCAATGAGCTACCTGCAGGAGTAGTGGGTGGCCTCCCATGCCCGATGGAATATTGTGTGCCTAGTATGGAAGTGCTAGAATGGACTGGCTAATGTGGCTGTGCTTCCTCTGCCCTCTACTGGTTGGAATCAGAACTGTTCACGTGTGTGTCATGAGCTCTATACTGCTAACAGCTAAGAGAGGTTTACAGCTTCTCAGATTGAAACCAGCACCCTTGTATTTCAGCCCCAAGGACAACACATCACAGCAACCCAGCCTGGAAGGGACAAGGGACAAAAAGTCCCGCTCTGCCAGCCAAGGGCAAAGGGACAAAAACCACACGGTCTTGGCCACAGCTAGCGTCTGGGCTCCGGTGCCCGCCACCTCCCATTCCCTGAGTCAGACTTTCAGGAGCTCAGGCCAAGATTCGCCGTGTTATTACCAAAGCGCCTCCTGCTTTCACTGGCAGGACCTCGCTGAGCAAATTTAGATTCCGCGACTGGCTACATATTTATCATCATCACCATGAAAGACATTCAGGGGTGACCAGCAGCTCTGGAAGGCGTCCAGAAAGCTACTCACAAACTTAAAGCCAGCGATACGTTTAGAGCAGCAAGTTAGAAGGCCAGCCGCGTTCCCCGTGCAGCCCTGTGGCGCTCAGCCCCCGAGGACACCAGCTCCACTCAGAGCGGCGCTGAGTGTTCCCAGGAAAACGCAGCTTCTCTTGACAGTAGATGAACCCCGGGTCCCAGCCTATGAGTTGCGGAGCATCCTCTGCCCCCGGTGAGTCTAGCAGGAGCGGAGCACGCTCAGCGCTGTGCAGGACAAGGCCCTGTGTGAGGCAGATATTTCCCAGACTGCCTAGGGCAGCGGAATAATAACAACCCTGAGCACACAAGCTGAGCTTTACAAATATTAATTTCCCCTCCCAGCCTCTTGAGCAGTTGGGTAAAGTTTTGCAACGACTGTGAAGCCACCGAGGACTTTACAGCAGTTGCGCCGCGGCCCACTAAGCTCTTTGCTGGGTTAGAACACAGACGCCTGCCACGTGAGCGATTGGCAGACTCTCCACTAGTTTTGAGCAGTATAGGGCCTGTGACACACAGATGGGCAGTTCAGACTCCAGCCACCTGAGCGAAGTGTCGTTTATACCCACCTGAATTCTTAGCATGGTTATGCTGAGAGGTACCGATGTCGGCTTGGGTCACAAACCTCTTGAGCCTGGGTGTGAATGCAGCCTGCAATTAACATATCTGTCAGCATAAGTTCGTCACAAGCCCTCATCTAAGACAAAAGGGGTTGGGAACCCACTCTGGAGCTTCTGGGTGCCCAGACTGACAGCCCCAGCCCCTCTCGGGGTCCCCGACCCAGCCTACATCCTGAGCCCGAATGGCTACGCTGCAGTTTTTACACCCGCAAGCCCAAGTCAGTTAGCCCAGGCTCGGAGACTCGGTGCTGCGGGGGTTTTATTGCAGTGTAGACATGCCTTGGGCACACTGCAAGGAAGCTAACTGCAGCCAGTCACTGATTCCCCAAGACGCGCTGGCAACCCCTAGTCGGTTCCTTTTCCCCAGCCATCCCCACAGGCTCATTCCCATGTGGCTCCACAAAGGACCAGCCCCGATGCGCCAGGCCGGCAGCTGGGGAGAGGAGGAGGGGGCTTGGGAAGGAATTCTCCCCCCGTCCTGGCTCTCTCGGAGAGCAGTTCATTGCTGGGGATGGGGAGAGGAGAGCAGCCAGCCAAACTCTTCCAGGAGCCTGGGAACGGCTGCTGTGGGAACTTGAAAGCGCGTCTGGAGGAGTGCGGGCGTCCCAGCATGCAGCGAGGTTAAACGCTCTGTGATTCTGGCGTCTCCTTCTCAGGCAGAACCAAATAGACTTTTCATATCAAACCAGTAGCCCGAGGGTGAATTAAAGATGCTAATTTAATTTCATTAGCTAGAAGGCGCCGCGGAGGGGGGGGGCAGGGAGGAAATGCATTTGATGTGTTTTAAACACTTCACTTTCAAGCTTCTTCTTTTTTTTAATTTAATGCCGGTCATAAAGGAGCCCGGGGTGGAGGAGCTACAGCCACATGAATTATTTGTGTTGATTTATACACCCGCTCTGACTCGAAATCATATTCATAAAGAGGAAGCGATTCCTTCCTGGGGGAGAACAGGGAATGGACTCCCGAGCCTGTCTTTCTTGTACCCTGTCAAGGGGGTGTGAACAGGGTGTGTTTACATTTACACCCATTTCAAAGCCTCTGTATGCTGCCGGAGGGCTGGAAAGGAGTGTCTGGAAAGATGAGAGTCAGGCCCCTGTCTAGATATAGTTATTTTAACTTCCCAGCTCAGGTTCTCTATGGGCCCCGTCTCACTGGTTTGAAAGAATTTACCCTCCCAACTCCCCTTCCAAGGAAAGGGCACCTTAACCCCATTTTACAGATGGAGAAACTGAGGAGGGGTAGCTGAAGTAACCTTGCCCCCCCCCCCCTTTGCCTCTATGTCTCTGCCTTGGTGTGGGGCATCACCTCCAGGAGCTAAAGGGGAGCTCAATCTTTGGGGCCCAGTGGTCCTTGGCCTCCCTGCCCAGAGTGCCAACAAAGAAGGAGGGGAATAGCAGCACATGAACACTGGCACCCCTGGCACCAGGGGCTGGGAACCAGCCACCAAAGAACAGGGCCACCCAATGGGAATGCCTCCAGTGACGGGGTCAAATCCTTCACCCACCCGGCTGGGCCCTGCCTTGTGGGAGGGATCCGGATTCCCCAGCTCTGCTCAGCCGCGGCATTGACCGGACCTTGTCTGCGGAGCAACAGTGCCGGTGTGCTGGCAAGGCCTGCTGGCCCCATTCATCTCTGCCACCCTAGCTCGGATACAGCGGGGAGCGTCGCCGCCACCCCTCGCTGCCCTCCCCTCTCCCCAAGAGTGCCACGGCCTGAAACGTTTCTCTCGGCCATTTGTCATCGCGCTCGCTCCCCATTACAGGCCCCCCGGAGGGACTCCTCGGCCGGGGTTGTGTGGAAATCGGTGCCATGCAGCCGAGAGAAGGTTTCCTCTGACTGGAGGACGCACCTTAGCTGGGGGGGGAGGGGGGCGCTCGCTGCAGGCACCTGAGGGATAGTCCGCAGGAGGCAGCAAGTCAAGGTGGCGAAAGAGGAGACAGGCAGGAGGGACGTGCAGAAATGAAGAAGCTGGCAGCTGGGTCTAATAGTAGCAATCCCGTCCCCGGCTGCAATTACAGGCTTGATTTCTGTTGGCTAGCCAGGCCTGTGACCCCCGGCCCTCTCGCTGTGTTTGCCACGGAACGGCCTGTCTTCGAGGCTCGCAGCGCTGACGGGGGTGGTTATTCTTCACGTCCAAGGGCTGCAAATCACTCCGGCCGACATTTTAACAAAGGGCCACAATCGGCCGGGGGACGGGGGGGCGGGGGGGGGGCATGCTGCGAGCTCTCAGCCTCTCCTGGTGCTTGCTCTCCACAACAACCCCTTCACAGCTTCAAAGCTCCGCTGTCTTCAGCAATCGTGACTGGGCAGAAATCGGCACCTTCCCCACCCCATCATCAGGGACCGGCCCGAGCTGCCTCGTTTGCATGCAGATCAGTTCTGCCCCAAATCCCGGCGGGGTTGGCACCTGAAATCAGCGGGAACTGACCCTCTGCCATGCGGAAGGGATTAACCTTTGAGGACCTTTGACCGGGGCGGTGTGACTGGAGCAGACATCAAGACTAGTGTCGGACCAACATTCGTGCATGACGTGCCTTTTAGTGCAAGAGTGTGCGAGTGCGTGTGTAAAGGAACCATGACCCACAACCAGGATATATACCCTGATGCCAGTACTAGCTACTAGCTACTAGCTACTGTTGGAGTGGATTGGTTGTGGCACCTTGGGCCCCTTAGCAAGGCCAAGAACAATGACCTTTAGGTGTATTATAGCAACGTTCATGGAACTTGGAGGGAGGAGCATAGGCTGGAGAAGGGAAGAGTGTGGAGGAGGCGCAGGGAAGTCAGTCTGTGTGCACATGGCTGGAATGCTCGCCGCAATTGAAGCACCTCTGTAAATAGTCCTCTTAGTAAAGAGTCCGTTTGGTTTATTTTCAGAAGCATGGACTCCTTTCATGTTATTACTCAACATGTGATACGTGAAACCTGTATGGCTGAGCCACGCTGCCCACAGTGAGGATAAGGGACCTACTACTGCTGGCTACTGTAGGAGATTCTCCTTGAATCCAAGTGGCAGAAGGCTGTGTTTCTAGAACTGAAGGGCACAAGTTCTAACCCTACTCCTTCTTTGTGTGGTTTAGATGCCGGTTGTGCCTGTTGTCTGGATTTATTCACACAGACCGCAGAGCTGGAATCTGACTCTGAAGTTTGGATCCAGGCTTCCAGTTTGAACCCCAGTCTAGTAATAACTGTGCTGATGGGTCATCTCCCTGCTCAGCCAGCCACTTCCTCACTCCCCTTTGGACCGTGGCAAGAGGCGACGTTCTAGAATAGAGAATTGCCCTCCTGGTGAAGACAGATGAAAAATGATCTGACTCAGCTGTATTTTAAATATTTATTAAAATGCTCAAGGAGGAATTCCCATCCCAGGGCTTAAGATGGAGACGTTTTACTCTGTAACTACAGCCCAGGGCCTCTATATTAAATTCCCAACAGAGCTCATTCCTCGTAGTAACGGGAAAGCTGTTTCTTAGGAAGGTGAAAATTAACTGCCGTTTCCCTGATTAATTCGCCCTTCTCTACCCAGCAAACACTGATGTCTACCTCTCCCGCCTTCGCTAATACCTGTGCTTAACACTTCACATCTCCAGAGCCCTGCGCAAACTTGAATTAATCCCTCAATTTCCCCTCCGCCCCCACAAGGCAGGTAGATAAATAACATCAGCCCCATTGCACAGGGAGGAACTCAGACACAGAGAAGTGAAGGGAACACTCTGAAATTGCACAAACATGGGGCCAGTCTTTCCAAAGAGCTCAAGGTCACATTCTCCAGTCTTCAGCACTGAGAATTGTTGGGGGGGGGGGGGGACTGGATGTTTCTAGCTCCCAGTTGAGCGCTCATCCCACTAGCTCAGTGCCTCTTAACCTTTCCAGACGACTGTCCCCCTTTCCGGAGACTGATTTGTTTTGCGTACCCCCAAGTTACACCTCACTTAAAAACTACTTGCTTACAAAATCAGACATCAAATTACAAAAGTGACACAGTGACACTGTTAGTGAAAAATTGCCTACTTTCTCCTTTTACCATATCATTATAAATAGGGCTGTCAAGCTATTAAAAAAATTAATCGTGATTAATTGCACTGTTAAACAATAATAGAATACTGTATATTAAAATATTTGTGGATGTTTTCTGCATTTTCAAATATGTTGATTTCAATTACAGCACAGAATACAAAGTGTACCATGCTCACTTGATATTTATTTTTATTACAAGTATTTGCACTGTAAAAAACAAAAGAAAACGTATTTTTCAATTCACCTATAGTGCAGTCTCTTTAGCATGGAAGTTGAACTTGCAAATGTAGAATTATGTACAAAAACTAACTGCATTCAAAAATAAAACGTTAGAGCCTACAAGTCCACTCAGTCCTACTTCAGCGAATCGCTCAGACAAACAAGTCTGGCTGCAATTTGCAGGAGATAACGCTGCCCACTTCTTGTGTACAATGTCACCTGAGAGTGAGAACAGGCATCCATATGGCACAGTTGTAACCGGCGTTGCAAGATGCACTAAAGATTCATATATCCCTTCATGCTTCAACCACTCTGATGATGGATTCAGCTTAATAACCATCCAAAGCAGAGCAGACTGATGCGTGTTCATTTTTATCAGATGCCACCAGCGGAAGGCTGATTTTCTTTTTTGATGGTTTGGGTTCTGGAGTTTCCACATCTGAGTGTTGCTCTTTTAAGATTTCTGAAAGCATGCTCCACGTCTCGTCCCGCTCAGATTTTGGACGGCACTTCAGATTCTTAAACCTTGAGTGGAGTGCTGTAGCTATATTTAGAAATCTCACATGGGTACCGTCTTTGCATTTTGTCAAATCTGCAGTGAAAGTGTTCTTAAAATGAACAACGTGCTGTGTCATCATCCGAGACTTCTATAACATGAAATGTATGGGAGAATACAGGTAAAACAGAATAGGAGACATACAATTCTCCCCCAAGGAGTTCAGTCACAAATTTAATTAATGCATTATTTTTTTAACCACCAATAAGCAAGGAAGCATGCATGTTTTCTGGAATGGTGGCCAAAGCATGAAGGGGCATACAAATATTTAGCATATCTGGCATGTAAATACCTTGCAACGCTGGGTATAAAAGTGCCATGTAAACGCCTGTTCTTACTTTCAGATGATATTGTAAATAAGAAGCAGGCAGCACTATCTCCCGTAAATGTAAACATTTTTGTTTGTCTTAGCAGTTGGCTGAACAAGAAGTAGGACTGAGTGGACTTGTAGGCTCTAAAGTTGTATAAATTTTTTTTTAGTGCAGTTATACAACAAAAAAAATCTATATTTGTAAGTTACACTTTCACAATAAAGAGATTGCACTACCGGACTTGTATGAGGTGAATTGAAAAGTACCATTTCTTTTGTTTATCATTTTTACATTGCAAATATTTTTAATAAAAATAATAAGTGAGCATTGTATGCTTTGTATTCTGTGTTGTAATAGAACCAATATATTTGAAAATGTAGAAAAACATCCAAAAATATTTAATATATTTCAATTGGTATTCTATTGTTTAACAGTGTGATTAATCGCAATTAATTTTTTTTAGTTAATTGTGTGAGTTAACTGCAATTAATCAACACCCTAATTATAAAATAAATAGATTGGAATATACATATAGTACTTACATTTCAGTGCACAGTCTATAGAGCAGTATAAACAAGTCACTGTATGAAATTGTAGTTTGTACTGACTGCACTAGTGCTTTTCATGAAGCCTGTTGTAAAACTAGGCCAATATCCCGATGAATTGATGTACGCCCGCAAGACCTGTGCGTACCCCCTGGGGGTCGGATACCCTTGGTTGAGAACCACTGAAGCTGCCCTCCCCGGGAGCTGAAATTCATTGGGGGGGTCTGTATTTTGCTTCACTTCTGAATTTGAGTCCCAGCATCGCTAACGGCATCGCCCCGGCTCCACCTCCACCAATCGCTGGTTCACGAGGCTAAGCAGCCAGCAGGGAAAGTGCCTGCAAAGCTAGCAGATGCCTGGTGTATTTCTGTAGGCCCCCTGCATTGTCTGTTAGTGCTGCCAATAGCAAGGGAACAAGCTACACACAGCAAGTCTGGGCCTCCTCCAGGCCACGTGACCAGACTCCCCACGCTCCCGCCTGGTAATCAATGGTTATTTCTTTGCATACACGCGTTGGCTCGTTCGCTCTCACTGTGGCTCCATTAGGCTAGTTATCGTCCCTTTCGGCGATCGATCCCAGTTATCTCAGCCTGTGCCGAGGACAGAGGGCAATCTGAAGGGACTGCATCGAAAACCCATCTCCGCTCGCCTGGGCGCCGTGACTTACTACTTCTTAACAACCTAAATGTGCAAACATGATAAAGTCTTTATTGATCCTCAACAGCCCAACAATCCATCACGGGGCCCGGTAATAGGGTGTTATAAATATGCAGAATAATAGCGCATGAGCCCATAGATACGCTGCGATGCCTGGCATCCCATTGCAAATCCCAGGCAGGGTGCGGCTCGTGGGGTTAGCTGCTGGGCACCAGCAGGATGCAAGCAGTGGGGGGCAGCGTACATGTATTCCCTAGGATGGGGGGTAAGGAAAAGGATGCTTGTGAAGTGCTGCTTATCATGTCCCTGCATGCAAGGCGGCGTCTGAATACGACGTCTGGGGAGGGGAAGGGTCATCATGGGACAGGGATCCGAGCATGGGAATGTGATGGGAAACCCAAGGGGACCCTGTGCTCTGAGCTACCCTGCAGGGGGGCCCGGGAGGGGACACCCAACCCCGGGCACAGGAGTGGAAAGGGGACAGGAAGCCTCCCCCTCAGCTAGAGAAAGGCTGCGTCCCGTGGGTCCTGCATCGGCCCCTGAGGAGTGTGGGAGCTTAGTGGACTAGCTAAAAGAGCCACCTTTTCCAGGGCCTATGTCCTTTCCAGGGGTCTGAGGACAGGGGAGAGGGCTAGGACCCCTGACAGCAGCTGATGCCACAGGAGAGAATCCCATGTCGCGAACAGGTTCTGGTCCCAAGCAGGCCAAGAGGTTCCAACCAGTCCCTGAGGGCTCAACCCTCTTATGAGTTTCTCTCTGCATCCCGCAGTACCTGCCCTTCCCCTTCATCAGGTTAATATTCACCAAGGCCTCGCACAGGCCAGGGCTATGGAAGCGCTACGTCTGGCTATTATTTAGGGTGACCAGATGTCCTGATTTTATAGGGACAGTCCCGATATTTGGGGCTTTTTCTTATATCGGCTCCTATGACCTCCTACCCCGTCCTGATTTTTCACACTTGCTGTCTGGTCACCCTACTATTATTTGACTGTAATAGATCACAGATACGGCCTCTTGGTGGGCTGCCCACTCGGCACTTTGATGCTCCTAGGCTTGGCCATCCTGAGGCTGGTAGCCAGGCATGGAGAGGCCCCTTTGCTGGGAGCCAGGCAGGCCCAACAGAGCCCAAATGTGTTAACCTTCCAGGCGTGCTGTGCTCAGCCAGCCCCCTTTCCGCCCGGGCTACGGGACTCCTGAGTTCCGCGGCTCCCACGACAGTGGGGGGAGAGGGACCCGCGTCCGGGGAGCTGCTGTAGCGAGGCGGGACGCCCGCCTGCGAAGCACAGGATAGAGTGGGGAGGCGGAGCTGGCAGCCACCGCCACCCCGATCCAATTTGCCGCAGCAGCTGGGCCCCAGCGTGCCAAGGACATTTCCAGCGCTGAAAGAAAACCCTAATTAAAAGCAATTTCTATGTCCCATCCTGTTCGCCACCATATGCCTGAGCCGCTCGCTGACTCTCCCGCGAATCGGCTTCTGCTCAACGCCACAGCACATGCCAGCCGTTCCCTCCCTGGCTGTGCGGGGGTAGAGGGGGTTTCCAAGAGCTCCTTTCCCCCCCTCCCAGCTCACCAAACTCCGGGGAATTAGTATTCAGCACCGAGTCCCTAATGGGCCCTCTTCATGGCGGTGTGGTTTTATTATGATGCCGAGAAGCCGGCTTAATTCTCCGCTGTCTTTCTTCTGCACTGTTGATTTACACCGTTAGTGTTTTAATTATACAATTCAGCACTCCTTACAACATGAGACACTGAACAACTTTTCAAGCAATTAAAAGGCAGCCGAGTAGATCGGCCAAGCTGAGTGGAGCTAAGTAAATCAAGCAATTACAAGAACCCATTTGGGGGAAAGGTATCGGCCCACCCAAAAAGTCTCTGTTGGAACAAGTGCTTTGACCCCAAAGCTTTCTCCAGACTCTTTGCTCACTCACACTGGTTAACCATGCAACACACAAACATACTCTGCGCTCACAGTGGTGCTCACACATGCTCAGACGCACATATGGGCACACCAGCTCATGTACTCTCACACATCATACACTCTCATTCACACACTCATGTCCAATCCTACACAATCACACTCATTCACACACACACTCAGAGCCATGGGCACTCACTCAGGAGGACACATTCACACACGCTCACAATCACCTTGCCATCCTTGTGCACACACCCATTCTCGCACACTCACCACTGGGTGTGTTTATTTGCGCACTCAACCACACTCACAGCTATGTAGACCCCCGCTGGCACAAACATTCATCCTTATTCACGCCAAGTCACACTTGCATTCACACTCATCTTTCTGCATTCCCCAGCAGCTGTGCTCACGCACACACTCATTCTCACCCCTCCACGCACTCACGCAGACACGCGACCTCATTCATAGTCAGTCATACACAGCCACAATCACCATCATGCCCAGCCACGCTCGTGCACACACTCACTTTCACACTCACATTCTCACACATGATCACATCCCTATAGTCGTGCTTGGTCCTTAGCCTGGCAAATAAATAAAGGAACGTGCCCACGGTGGGGCAGCAATTCACTCTCCTCCGGGAGCCAGGTTTGCTACAGACACAGGGGGCAATGCTGGTCCCAGTGGAGTCAATGGGGGTTTTGCCTCTGACGTCCACGGGGCCAGGTTGTCAGCCTGATTTCAGCAGCCAGCTGTTGTGCTGGGCTGTTCTCCGGCACGGGATGAGGCTGCGCCTGTATTGCTGGACTGTGCTTTCAACGACTGTCTGGGGGCCCAGAGCTCCCACCGGTCACTTTGCTTATTCATCTCAGTAGATCAATGAAATGTTTCTGCTCCGTGCTGACAGGACCAGGGCAGGGGAGAGATCATCAGGGTTTTGCTTTCCACTCCCCGCAGTCTTCCCCAGGATCTGACTTGGGTGTTTCCCCCCTCACCTGAACTCTCGAATTGGACGTTCAGCTACAAAACATCGCTAGCTCAACCGTCAGATAGGGGCTGGATGCAGGACTTGCTGGGTGAGGTTCTTTGGCCAGTGCTATGGGAGGTCAGACTAGATGAGCACAACGGTTCCTTCTGGTTTTCAAATATCTGGCGCCCTGAATATTCGGGGGATCCTTCTTCAGGGTCGCAGCTTCCACGGACAGCAGCCCCATGGAAATGCCGCCTGCCCCTATAAAACAAACCACCAGCTCCGCACGGCCCCTCTGTCCTTGTTGTTACGTCTGCTTTAACTAATGCAGACAGTGTCCTCATCTGCAAGCTAATTTGGGCAACGTCACGGGAGCTATATTTAATGTAAATGGAATGAGCAAAACTGGAAGGATTTATGGTAATAATAACTGGCCTGCAATAATACCGAGCAGGTCACATACCCGAGGAACAATGGATTGAGGAGAAGAAAATTTAGCTCCTCAGCGAAAGCCACGTTCCTGGGAGATCTTATTATACATAATAGATCTTATTAGTATTGTGATTGCTATGGGGTCTGTGTTTGTGGGAATGGCCCTTTCCCAATGGCTGCTGAGGGGGGAAGGGAACCAAGGGAGGCTCTGGGACTCCCATACATGTGGGGAGCTGAAGGAGGTGGGGGCGTTGCTGGCTGCTCACCACTGGTGCGGGAAAGGGGGCTTCCGAGTCCCGCAATGCAGTGCACACACCTGGGGAGACCTCGCCAAGCAGCCCTGGGGGGTCCTTTCCCCTCCTTCCTTCTTTCTCAGGAAGCTGTTCCTCAGCCCGGATATATTACTGATCCCTGCTGCCTCCCCCCTCCCCCCTGGCGAAAACGTGGCCCAGACCGCAGAGTTCAGCTGCCCGTCTTCCCTAGCGGGTGCTGCGATTCGGGCGTTTGGTTCGGTCTGTCATAGGGAGGGGCCAGCCGCGGTATTAGGATCCAGAACCAAATTGTCCCCACGTTTGGGGGCTCAGGGCCCATTTCAAAACAAACAGACGTCAGAAATGGGGGGGGGGGACTTCTGCTGTCCAAACGCCCCCACTTCCAGGCACCCAGCATGGAGCTCTCCGAGGCAGCGCTGGGCCCAGGCAGGCCGGTGCACCAGGAACTCCCGGCCCTGGCAGCCTGAGCGAGGGAGGGTGTCTGAACTGGGGCTGGGCCCGGCGAGAAGGAAGGGACGCGGCGCTGACCAGGCGCGAAGGGGACGTACCAGGGCAGTGCCAGGGGGACCTCTGGGTGCCTCAGACACCACCCCCCCCTCAGGGTGCAGCACCCTCCCGCCAGCACCGGGGCTGGATCCCCCCCCTGCACATGCTGCCCAGGTTGGCTCACTTGGGACAGGGGAGCAATCTTGCTGCTAGGCCAGAAGGTAGCTACTGTTCTTTCCTTCCCACGGTGCGGGGCAGGCGGTTCCGTGGCGCTGGGCTCAGCCTGGACGCTGTGGGGTGGTTACTTCCCCCCGGTTGTTTCCCAGGTCCACACGCCTGCACCCGGTGCCGGTTCCGCGTTTCACCTGTTGGCACAGGAGCTCTGCGTTCGTAAGAGCCCCAGCCAGGGACCCCACCCCGCTGCGCTCGGCGCTGTACAGTCACAAAGACGCTGGCCCAGCCCCAAGAGCTCACAAGCTGATTGTAAAGGTGGACTGGGACGTGTGGGGGGGTGGGCGATGGCCCGTGTGACCATTCACGGCCTGTGGCAGCAGTAGCAGAAAGAGCCGTGACGCAGCGAGACCCGCTGAGCCCAGGAAGTCGGCCCGCCTGTCCAGGGGGCTTCTGACCCTTCCAACCGCTCCTCCCCTCGGGGTGAAATTTGCTTGAAAAAGAAACACGGGGGGGGGGGACCCCAAGCCAGCCTGCCGGTAAGCCAGCCCAGGGACTCAATAAAATCAGCAGCCCCTCCTCTCTCGCCGGCTGTGGGGAATGTGCGTTTTGTCCTGTTTAATGTGCAGCTCCCACGCACATCGGGAAAATTAAATTTAAAGGAGAGAGCGATTGCTTAGACCAGGAAAATTAAAGACCCTCCCCTCCCTCCCCAAGCCAGCCCTGTGAGCGAAGGCTCCTTCCCTGCTGCCGGGCACGCGCTCGCTCGCTATATATAACCACGGCTCCGAGCCCATCGGCAACGCGCCCTTCATCCCATTTAGATTAAAAGGTGGGATTTCCGTCGGGGCGCCTGCTGCTCCGAGCTGCGGCTGGATGGCAGAGGTGCAAGGGGCCCCCTCCCCCGCACGATCACTCCCTCCCCGCACCCCGTTACTCCTGCCGGCTCTTGTGGCAGATCCCAGAGTCACCGCGGCCACCCTGGTTTCTCTCGCGGCTGTTCCTCGTGGACCCTGCTCCACGTTCCGCGCCGTTCCTATGACGCGGGAAGCCCAGGGCGGGGGAAGGAGCCACTGGAGCAGAGCGGGGGAAACGCGGGGCTTTGCTGAGCGAGACGCCGTGCAGGGTAATCAGGCGGTGTCGCGAGAAAGCAAAAAGGCTGCTGCTGCTGGAGAGGCCTGAAGAGCCCCCATGTAGGCAGCATGGAGGGTGGGAAGAGCCGCTAGTCCCTCGAGTCCAGGGGTTCCCTGCCAATGGAGCAGGCCCCCAGACTGGGTCTCTGGGCTGGTACCCTGTGCTCCCCCCCTGCTCGCCAATGCATCTCTGGGCTGTGCAGTGCCATGCCAGGCGCAGTGGGGCCTCACATCCACCTGGCACCTCTAGGCACGACTGCCATGCTAACGATGCCAATGCCCACGGCCCAGCCCACCCTGCCTGCTCCAGCACGGGGCTCCGGGTGCTGGCACTGAGCTCGCGGCGATGAAATGGTTGCACTGACCCCGGCTCTCGGCTGCGTCCCTGCTCAGAGGGGCCTGAAATGTCTCTGCTTCTCCAGGGCTGGAGGTGACACGGCGCCGATAAGGCTGGTCTAGGGCTAAGTAGCTACCGGTCACCTGTCTCCCCAGAGGGAATGTTCACAACCGGAGCCTGAGGGAATCACGAGAGGGAGCCGGGCTGCGCTGCTAACGTCAATGAGCAATTCTTTGCCCTGGTATGTCCTGGAGGCTCTCAGATCAGCTGGGGACGATTGATCGCTGTGTCTCATGGTGCCCTGCTCCTGGAGGTGAGCAGCATTAACCTTGTGATGGGTTGACCCTCTCTTCCTGGCTGCCACCTAATATTCACGGGTACCCCTGAGCCTGCCTAGTCCGCCAGCCTGCCCTCCCTCACCCTGCTCTGCAGAACCAGGCCCTCAATCCTCCTCCAGCGCACCCACAGGTAGAGACCCACACACCTGGAGAAAGACACAGACACTGAAGTCAGCTCTGCATGGGAAGTCTCAGCTAGGGGAACTGCCCAGCCCTCAAGTGCACTCCCCCTCTTGGGTGCAAACCCCAAATTGTCTTGTCTTGCGCTGCACAGAGAACTGTACAGTGTACGCTCATGAAATTCGCCCCCTCCCTCAATGCGGAGGAAGATATGCCCAGAATTTTGGCCCCTAGTTATGGAATTGCACAAACTGCTTTTAGAGAAAACAAGCCCAAGTTTATTAACTACAAAGGACAGATTGTAAGTGATTATAAGGGATGCAAACAGATCAAAGCAGACTACTGAGCAAACAAGGCAAACATGCAAACTAAGCTTAATACACTATAGAAACTGGCTACGAGTAGTAATTTCTCATCCTCCCAGTTGTTTTTGGCAGATTGCAGTGGTTCTTGAAGTCAGGCTGCTCTTGCTTGCAGTTTAAAACTGCAGGTATTTCTTCCCCGGGCCAGACACCTTTCCCAGTCCTTCCCCCTGCCTTTGTCCTTGTTTCTCTGTTTCCAGCAGGGATTCAGTGAACAATAAACACCGATTAAGTCACTCCCCGGCCTTAATTAGGCGTTACATATGGTGGGAGCCCTGTGGCCCTGTGTGTTCCAGTGTGGCTCCCGCCCTCCCAGTGGAAAAATACTGGTATTCTATCATGGCATCCAGTACCAGGTGACATGATCACATGACCCTGCAGTGTCAAAGCAGCCATGAATCAAAGGCTGGTTGTAGCATCCCAGGAAGGTGGGAGATAAGTATCTTCAAAGCGCCATTGTCCTCCCTATTGGCCAATCCAGACTGATTGCATTCTGTCTGGCGGGTGTTCCCCAGGTGCGAACCCCCTTGTAGTTGATACATAGTCAATATTCCTAACGTCGGACACAGAACTGATCCATGCGTCCAGCTAGGATAATCATAGTCAGCAACTCAGAACCGTGCCAGTGAGATCTCACTAGACCCAGCTTGCACCAAACTCATCTTAGTTATGCCATATTCACATCGGAACAACGTCTCTATGAAGAAGATGGGGCGTAGTGTCACAAACCCCACTCAGATGTGGAAACTGAGTCACAGAGAGGTAACGTGGCCTGCCCAGCCATACGCACCAGGTCAGTGGTGTTTCATTGCCGTGGGATGGATGGAAGGCAGGGGTGGGGAATGAAATTAGTTCCCACACGAAACCAGAGGGCGCCTGATTATTCTTTATTATGCCCAGTTTTAGCACCAAGCTTCATGGTAACGATTCACTTTCCCAGCCAACCCCTGCAAAGGGTCTGGTCAATGGGGGGGCCGGAAAACGGTCCCCCCTGATTCCACATGTTTTAATTAAAGCAGCGGATAATTCAGTGGGAGAGGGTAATTAATCTTTGGAAGTCTTGGTGCCACCAGGCATCACCCAGCGTCTGTTTAATCCTGTTAGCAACTTTCCCGTTCTCCACGGCGGGGTGGGATGCCAGCCACTGACAGCGCCACGCTGGTGCCCAGGCGGGAGGGAGGGAGGTGAGAATTAATCCAGAGCCGCCGAGGGTTTGCCTTGGGCTACTGTCTGGAGCGAAGCGTCCCGCAGCAGACTCTGCTTCCCGATTTACCTGGCACCATAGGACCTGAGCAGGCGCGATAGCGAGTCAGCAACCTGCCCTGGATGCCCCTGGCACAGAGAGCTCAGCTAGCACAGGGCAGATGGGCATCAGGAATATGAGTAGCAACACTGGATCCAGCGGATGGCCCAGCATCCTGCCTTCTGACAGCGGCCCGTGCCCCCACCCCACTGCTGTGACACCATCACCGGGGTGCAGGGATCTGGCAGGAAGAGCCCCTCCCTGAGCAATGACTCAAGGGGACGAGCAAAGACACCCTGATCCGCGGGCAGCACCATGTGCCTCAAAGCACTCGGCTCTGGATCGAGCCGCCCTTGGAGAAGGTGCCGCCCCAGAGCTCAGATCTGGGTCCCTCCGACCAGCCTCGCACCGCCCTGCGCTCCGTGTCGGGACGCTCCCGTCCATTCCTAGCCCACTAACTCCCCACCCTGAGCAGAGCTTTCGGGGGCCAGAAACATCAGACGACACAGGCGCCCTCCCCACCACGGGATCTTGCTATCACGGTACATGGAAAGCGCCCAGAGGCTATGGTGATGGGCGGCAGGAGACACTCTGACCCTCTCTAGGCCTGGGGAAGGGACAGCGCCATCGCCGCAAAGGTAGCTCCGGGAGCGTACGGCTCCAGCACGTCAATATGGATCCTTGCTACGGCGGTTCCTGTAGGACCCCAGGTCAGCGCCCAGTTCTTCCTGGCTCTCCTCCTCCACTCCCCCCCGCATCCCCCTTCCACTATCCCCTCCCCGCTCCCAGGCCCTTCCCCCGGAGCCCCTCCCAGGCTCTGTGTGCATTCGTCACCAGCACCATCCATCTTCCCAGGATCCAGATCATTCTGGCCGCCGCTTGTCTCCTGGTTCTTATTAACTTGTTCCCGTCGGCCCCTCCGGCCCGGCAAACGTCCCCCGCGCTGCGGCTCATTGCAGCCGGCGCCGTTCCTTTTCCATTTCCCGGCTCTGCTCTATTTACCTGGGGGCTCCTTTCCTGCCACGCCGCGCGCCCCTGTAATCAATCGGAAGCGAGCGGCGTGCCGCCGAGAGGCTGCTGGCTGGCTGCAAGGGCCCTGCCTTCTATTTCTGCCCGTCTAGCGAGCAAGGCGCCAGGAGGCACCCCGCTGTGCTATTCACCACGGAGAGCGGGGCCGGGAGGGAGGCAGCCAACGCTTATCAATACACCAACCTGGAGACCGCGGGGAAAGTGGGTCAGTTAGTTGGGTGCCGATTCATACCACGCCGGCACTTGCCGCTTCCTCTCCCTTCGGCCTGATGAGGGCTACCCCGGGCCGCTTTCAAAGACAGGACAAGGTTGGTGGGGAAGCTCCCTGTGCTTCCTCGAGCCGGCAGGGGCAGCGGGGAGAAGGTCTCGTTCCGCCTGAAGTGTGTAAACTCGGCGAGCCGTTCTGAGATCTGTCATCGTGGGCGTGAGCCACACCGGCCGGTTCGCCGCCCACGATCCCTTGCACTGAAACCCTGCAGGACTCATCATAGTGTTGGCTTCTTTCAAAGGTTTCCTGGGCATTCTCCGCCCCCGCGGGAGGCGGGGCAGGGCTCTTGACGCTGTCATACAAACGGAGAAATCAAGGCACAGAGACTAGCGGCAACGGTTCCAAATTCTGGGCGCCTCCCTTCACCCAGCTGAGGACGTCCAGGGCCTGGTTTTTAGAGACGCTGAGAGGCCTCCGCTGGCCTCCTGGGGCAGAACCCCTCTGAGACATCAGGCTCTGGGGTTCTCAAACGGGGCCTGCAACAGCAGCGGCTGCTTTTGAAAACTCTGGCCTAAGTGATGTGCCCAAGGCCCCAGGCAAGTGTCAGTGTCAGGAATAGGATTCAAGTGCAGGAGCTCCTGGATCCCGGTCTTATGCTCAGGCCAAACCTTGCAATCAGCTGTAGTGCAAGCAGAGATGGGAAGCTCTTTGGGCCAGGGGCTGATGTTTTTAATCTTCACCTGTGCACTGCACAACGGGGTCCTGGGGATTCACTCGCCCTCTGGCTCCTCGGTTTTCTCTATGGTGCCCCTCACCATGGTACCTTCACTGGCGCGAACCGAGATACCTGCCAGGAGACTGTCCTGCCTCCCTGTTTGGGGAGAGGGACGGTGAGCGGGTCACCTGGGGACTGACAGAAGGACCCTGCGAAGGGACCCGCCCAGGCTCAGGGGTCAGAGTCTTAGACCCAGGCCCCAGGAGAGATCTGGGGAACTTGGCGTTTGACGCTTGAGCTGTTTGTGTTGGCTAAGCCCAGAGCCCAGTCCGGGCTGTGCTTGGATGAGGGAGAAGGCAGAGCAGAGGGGCGGCCAGCTCATTTTCAGGGTACCACCGGCACCGTGGGGCGTGAGGCTGGGTGGGGCAGTGCATGGCATGCCCTGGCCTTATGCCACCAGCGCCCTGGGTTCAAATCCCGACTCGGGGCAGGACTTAGCTGGGTCTTTCCCCCTGGTATCCACAGCATTCAAGACGCTCCACAGGCGGCTCCCATCTATTGACATACACTGACACCTGCTGGCCAATTTGGCACCTCCACGGGCCTGTCTGCTGGTCTGACTTGTCTGTGTTTCCCCCCAGGTAAGGGATAGGGGCTGATCCCGGCACCCTCTCCTGCCCCACCCACCAGCCCTACTCCTAGGGCCCTGCAATGACCCCCCCCCCACAGATGCCCTGGCATCAGACGGCTCCGGGGAGGCCGGAGATCGTAAGAGGCTCCAAACCAAGCTCAGGCTGGGATTGAGTCGAGCTCATAACTCCCATGTGTCACTCAGCCCTCGGCTCATCTCCCGCTTGGCGCAGACGGGCACAGAGGGGAACGGGACTGAGAGCGAAAGGGAGGGGAATCCCATAAGCTAGGCTTCTGCCCATTCATAGCAGGATTGGTCCTTATGGGCCGCCATCAGCATCTCAAAGGTCCTCCCAACGCTGAGCCAGTATCATTCTTCCCATGTTACAGGTGGGAGACTGAGGCTCAGTGAGGAGACAGGAGCCACCAATGACGCTAATGTCTAAGGACACAATGAATCAGTCGCAGAGCCAGGCCCGGAACCTGGGGCATCCTGGGTCGAACCATTCACAATCTAAGTATCCTGTCTCTATCCCTCCGAACCCAGGAATCCGGGCTCCGCCCACCTGACCCCAGGCTTCCTGCCAGCAATCCTGAATAGTCCCCTTTTGTGCTGTGCGCTCCAGGAGCTCTTTGGTTACCCCCCACTCCCAGCCCCCAGCCGGCACTGCAAAACTTCACTGCTGTTTTCCTTCCCTTGCTTCCTCATTTCAAACGGATTTTCGTGGCTGTCTGGGTCATAACCCTGGGAATCCCCCAGCCCGGCAGAGAGATCCATGTGCCTCCAGGCCATGGTGAAGACTTTGCTGATGAATGGCCCAGGGATGTAGCTTGATTCTTACAGCTAAAAAAAACCCCCACCACCTGCCCTACCTGTGAGGAAAGAGAGAGCCAGAAAAAAAGATATCACGCCTGCAAACTGCCATGTGAGGCAATTAGCTGCATTCCCCTCATCCCCCCCTAGGGTTTAACCATTTCAGTGCCACGGCCCGGCACATGTTCTGTTTCTCTTCTTGCCCGTTGACCTCAGTTTCTCCTCCCCCGCGCGCCAGGCAGGGAATTGTTTCGAAGCAAGGAGCTCTAAGATGTCGAAGCTGCAGCCGCTCAAAGCAGTTTGCCCTGGAGCAAGAGTTGAGGGCGTTGTGATCTCCGCAGTTGTATTCGCCCCGCTGTCTGTTCTGGGACATGGGGCTCCGAGCTCCGACACGCGGCTCAAAGGGGCCTGCTGAGCTTTGTGGGTTCGGCTCCAAAATCTTTGTGCTTTTAAAGGTGTCTGAAAAGCAGGCATAGGCATCTGCACACGGGCATCCACAGCAGCCCAGCTACAACAGCACACCCGGGTGTGCAGCCCGGAGCTCAGGAGGGACCCTACAATAACAAACCAGTGCGTGTTCTTTACTGCTCCAGAGAGACCCTACAATAACACCAGCGTACACTGCCCAGGGATCAATGTCAGTTCCAAGCTTCCACAGGGTCACTGTCAACAGCAGCACCTGGGGCGAGCAACACGAGGGGCAGGACTCTAGCAAAGGGGCTGTGGTGCCGTGGGCCTGTGGGAGAGCGGGACGAGATCCAGGGAAATCAGGAGAGGGCGGCAGGCAGCAGGCAGCCTTCCCCCTCCACCTCCAGAGTTGTCAGCCTCTGTCCCAGCAGGTTGATTAACAGCAGCCTTGGCCGGCTCTCTTATCCCAAAGCCTCCCCGTTAGCAAAGTAATTTAGCGCCAGACTCAGTGCTGGGAAGACGCAGAGACTCAGCAGGTGGGAGGGGATGGGGGAGACGGGATTCTCCCCCCCTTCCCCATCCTATCTAGCTGTTTTTATGTAACAAGGCAGCTCTGTGTGGCCAACCCCACCGCACTGGGACACGGAGGCCATTGGAGGGTGGTTTGCCCCTTCACCTCACAGGCTCCCCCCAGCCCCAGAATGGGAGCAGGGCCTTCAAATCTCATCAAGAAACTTCAAACCATTAAAATACAATAAAAGAGAAATGAAAGGTAATCGCTCCATAAATTAGAACTAATTGAAACGTCAATTGTGGTTTTTATGATTCACAACTGACGTGAGTGATACCCGGTCAGCGCAGAGCGACAGCTACACTAGAGAGGGAGGGAGCAGGGAGAGGTAGCTGGACACACACACATACACACACACATAGGCCCTCTGTGCCATTCACTGTGTGTGTGCACACAGGCAAACACACACACAACCCCCTCCCATAAAGATATGCACACTCATGCACACAGATGCATGTGCAAATGCACAGAGACACATGCACATGGAGCCAAAAGGACTCCGCACACACCCACCCCATGCACAAGGAGCCACAAGAACTCCACACACGCACGCACACACTGTGCACACGGAGACACACACACATGCGTGTGCACATGCTCCTGTCCAGCAGGCCGGGGTTGCAGAGAAAAGAGGCATTTGAGATCCAAAGGTTTTCTTCCCAGACAATGCAATGCGGGTGTCTCTGCAGAGCCGTTATCCCTCATTCCCTGTTAAACACGGCTGTCTAATAGGTTTGCAATGAAAAGCTGGTCTTTAGGGAGTTGCACGTCTCCCCGAGGTACACAGCGGTAATTACTGCCGCTCCAGCAAGCTCGCTTTAATGGCGCCATTCCACGGGGGCGGGGAAGGTTTGCACATATGGATTCTGGGTGTGAACTTCAGCACACGAGCGCGTGCATGGCCATGTGCACAGTGGTTAGGGTGTGTCTGTGGGTGTTCACACACCGGTGTGCATCTCCCTCTTGTGTCCCAGCTCAGCGGCTCCCTCCCAGGCAGCTCTGGGTCCACCGTGCGGGGGTGAACATCCCCAGACAGGTGTGGGATTAACCCTTTAGCACCGGGCAGAGGGTGCGCTGGAGAAGGAAAGGGGGGGGCGAGATACGTTCGCGGAGTTCTTTTCCTTCTCTAGGGCTCCCCCTCGCCAGCTCCACCCGGGAGGGATCCAGGGAGGAGCTAGACTGACGTGTGGGGAGTCCCTCTAAGGGTAAGAGGGGCAGGCTCCATGGACCCGCTCACCCAGCGAGGGCCAGGCTGGTTATTGGGATGCGGACAGCTGGCCTTCAGGAACTGGGCAGGGGGACGCACCTGACTTGTTCCACACACGTCACCAAAGAGCTAGGAATGGCAATGACGTTTGGCCACCAGCGAGTTTGGCTAGAAAGCCCCTTGCAACGGAGCCAGCCGGCACTTTTCAGAGCTGGCTGGATCCAATGGCCTTGCTTAAGGAGAGCTCAGCCCAGCCCAGCCCAGCCCTCCCTGCTTCCCCTGGCCCGGAATTGGATTTCAGTTACAATTATTGCCAGGTTTATTTAGAGCCTCGCCGTTGTCTGATCTATTACAATGTTATTTGGAGGTTCTGGCTTTTCTCCTTCTGCAAGGGGAAGCTATTGTGTTCCAATTGAAAAAGTCCTTCTGTAATTATACGACTGGGAAGCCGCCGCGGAGGCGATCGATAGGAGGAAAGCAAGGCAGAGATTACCTCGAAAAACCATTCCCCACCCCCTTTGACTTTTCTCTGGCTCCTATGCTGGGATCTGGGCTCGCAAGCTCAGCAGGGACAGGCCTGGGCGGTACTTGGAGGGGAGACCTTGACGGAAAACCTCCCTCTGCAGTGGTGTTAGTCACTCTGTAGGTGGAGCTTTTCTGCAACCATTCGAGGGGGTCAGGACTCCTGGGTTCCAGTCCCAGCCCTGGGAGGGGAGTATGGTCTAACAGGTGGAGCAGGGAACTGGCAGTCAGGGATCCTGGATTCCAGTCCGAGGTCTGCCACTGCGTGACCCTGGTAAGACACTATCTGTGTTGTATCTCAGTTTTCCCATTCGTCGAATGGGTGTAATCACACTGCCCTGGTTCAGTTTTCTAGTGTTTCAAAGCCCTTTGGGGTCGTCCCGGGACAGGAAGGTTCGTGCCAATCGGACGCTCAGCACTGCCGAGCCAGGCAACCTGCTGCAGTGAGCGGGCCAGAGGCCGGGGCTTCCCCTGGCCCTGTCCAGCAGCAGCTTAGCAACCCCTTTGGCATGGCTCGGGGCAGGAAGCCGCTGCCTGGCCCCCCACCGGCGCACCCGCCCCTTCCAGTGCTGACCTTCACTGTCCCCACTGCGGCTGCACTGGTTAGTCTGTGACTAAAATTCCTCCTTAGCAAACGAGGCTCGTCTCAGTCTCGTTCAGCCGAGGGATGGCCGCGCCGTTGTGTCTCTTCTCTCCTGGAGGGACGGGTCCGTGGAGACACCCTCGTCGTCCTTGGCTCCGGAGGCCGGCCTCTGGCCCAGGTGACGTCCGAGCAGCCTGGGCAGAAGGGCGGAGCTGAAACTGAGCTGGGGTCGGACTAGGTGCAGTTTAGGGTCTCCCCCATGGTGACTCAGAGCACTGACCACTAGGCCACAGGGCCAGCCCCATCAGTGCCTTTGGTCTCCTCTTTTCACTCCTGCCGGCCTCCTCCACCCCAAGGCAGAGACCTCTCCAGTTGCCTCCAACCCCAAAACCCCTCCCTCCTCGGCCTCTTCCCCGAGCTCTTCTCCTCCCCGTACCCAGGTGCTGGTAAGGTGCAAGCTCCAGAACCTCGACACCCCTGGCTGACGGCTGGCAGGTGTGACCCAGTTCTCCCCTCCCCACTGCCCGAGTCTCAGCCCCTCCCCCAGTCCCTCCGCTAACTCCCAGCTCATGCTTCCAACATCCAGGTCAGCTCCAGTCCCACCTTGCTCCTGGTGACGGCAGAGGGGGGCGCTCGGGCCCCAGTACCAATGGGGGTTCCTGGGTCTCCATCCTGGCACACTCCAAACTCCCACGGCGCTAGCGCTGGGACCTCTCCAAGCGCCAGAGCGAGACAGATAGTCACCAGGGAAATGGGGGGCTGAGAACTGTCTCTGGGTCTAAGCTGCAGGAGTTGTGGGGTGGAAAGGAGCCGTCCCAGCTCATCCTCTGGACCATCCTTCTCCTGCTAGGGTTCCCACTCCCCTCGCCCTGCACTGGCTCCAAGCGCCTGCCCCCGGGGGGAAGTCTCCGCTGAGGGGAGTGATAACAGCCCATCCCCATGGCTAACGGGCTGTAAGTGAGGCCAGCGGGTATTATCCTGAGCCGGGGAGCTGGGTTATTGCCTCATAAAGCAGCGTGAAGGCTCCAGTTACTGCTCTCCTGCTGCAAGCTCTTAAAAATAATCAGGAAGCTGCGGAGTGACAGTGGAGAATGAGCGGGGCGGGAAGGGGGTGGAGCAAAGAGACAAAAACTAACAGCCAAACAAATTGGAAGCTGGAAGCCTGGCAAACAATCCAGGGAGGCCGCTGGATGATGGAGGTGCTAATGGCGCACTCAAGGAAGACAAGGCCGCGGGGGTGAAGCTAAATGAATTCTTTGCATGGGTCTTCACGGCGGAGGATGTGAGGGAGGGTCCCAGGCCCAAGCCATTCTTCTTAGGTGACCAATCGGAGGAGCTGTCCCAGATTGAGGTGTCAGAAGAGGAGGTTTTGGAACAAACTGATAAATTAAACAATGATAAATCACCTGGACCAGATGGTATCGCCCAAGGGTTCTGAAGGACCCCAAATATGAAATTGCAGAGCTACTAACTATGATATGTAACCTATCGTTTAAATTCAGCCTCTGTACCAGAGGACTGGAGGGTAAGTAATTGTAACGCTGATTTTTAAAGAAGGTTTCAAAAGCAATCCTGGCAGTTGCAGACTGGTAAGCCTAATTTCAATACCAGGCAAACTGGTTGAAACTATCAAAACAGAATGATAAGACACAGAGATAAACATGATGGGTTAGGGAAGCCAACGTGGCTTTTGTAAAGAAAAATCACGCCTCACCAATCTATTAGAATTCTTTGAGGGGGTCAACAACATAAGGACACGGATGATCCAGGGGATACCGTGTACAGGGGCATTCAGAAAGCTTTTGACAAAGTCCCTCATCAAAGGCTCTTGGGAGGGCCCCGGGTGGATGGGCGATGATGGGGGAGTGGATGAGTAGGAACGATCTGGCCATCTCTTCCCCCTCCAGCTGGCCTTGCCAAGGGGCTGATAAACGCTTTGGACAGGAGCTCCTGGAAAAATGGGGGCCCTGTAACAATGTACACCCCCACCCACTTGGCCTGCCCCCCTCCCCGCTCAGGGCTTACCTTGCTCTGCCCACCCAGCGTTCCTGCCAGGGAGTGGGATCAGGGTACGGGGACTTGCCCGGCAGGGGAACAGGATTGGAGCACGAGGGCTGGGGACCGGGGCACTGGGGCTTGGAAGCCAGGGACCAGGGTTGGAACATGGGGGCTTGCCCTGCTCCAGCGCTCTAGCCAGGGAGCAGGGGTCAGGGGCTTAGAAGCCCCCGCGCCCTATTCCGCTCCCCTACAGTTGCAACACCATAAAATGTCAGATTTAAATATCTGAAATCATGAAATTTACTATTTTTTAAATCGTCTGACCGTGAAATTGACCAAAATGGCCCATGAATTTGGTAGGGCCCTATTGATAAGTGCCAAGTAGTGCACATGGGAAAACAGAATCCCAACTCTACAGACAAAATGACGGGGTCTAAATTAGCTGTTACCACTTAAGAAAAAGATCTTGGAGTCATTGTGGATAATTATCTGCAAACATCTGCTCAATGTGCAGCAGCAGTCAAGAAAGCGAACAGAATGTCGGGAATCATTAAAAAGGGGATAGCTAATAAGACAGAAAATATCATTATGCCACTATATAAATCCAGGATACGTCCACAACTTGAATACTGCCTGCAGATCTGGCCACCCCATCTCAAAACAGGCATTGGTCACTGTCAGAGACAAGCTACTGGACTAGCTGGACCATTAGTCTGACCCCCGTAAGGGGTCTTATGTTCACATTTAACCTGACTTTCAAAATATCCTCCTGGGTTTTATGATCCCCCTCGAGCCCCTGAAAGGATGGCTCCATTTCTGGGTGGGCGGGGAGTGGATCTGTTTGGAGGCAGTGCTCTAGAGTGTGCAGAACAGTGGAGCGAGACTCAAGATGCGCCTATTCACGTAGGGCAAGTCCCGTGTCCCATCTCTCCGCACCTCAGTTTCCCCTTTGTCTTGTCTAAATAGGCTGTCAGCTGTGTGGGGCAGCGGCTCTCTCCTGCTAGGAGTCCATGAGCACCCAGAACAAGGGGGCCTCGGTCTTGGTAGAATGAGAGTGACAACAAGTTTGAAATCAGTTACCCCGCACGCTGACCTTCGAGTCCCCCCTTCCCGCTGTGTGCAGTCTTCTCCCTGCTCCCCCCTGACGACGGCGCCGATGTGGTCACGGGTAATTGAGTCATGGACAGGTCACGGGCAATAAACAAAAATTCACGGCCCCTGACCCATCTGTGACTTTTACTAAAAATACCCATCACTAATTCGGGGGAGGGGCCGCTGACGCTGAGGGGGGGCCCGGGGCCAGCGGCACCAGCTGCTGGGGCCATGGACCACGGCTGCTCCGGTCAGCGGTCCTGGGGGGTGCTGCCAGGGGCTGCTGGAGCAGCGGCCGGTGTGGCTGTCCTGGGGACCACATGAGCAGCTGGCCCTGGGCTCGGCCACACTGGCCACAGCAGAAGCCACGGAGGTCGCGGAAGTCCCGGCATCTGTGACTTCCACGACCCCAGTGACAGACACAGAGCCCTACCCTGGAATGTGCTTCACCAGTGCCTTTGATGGGGCAATACCAGACCTGCTCCCTGTTGCCCACTGGTGTGTGGTTTGCAAAAGGCTAAAAGCCCTGCTCTTGGTATATCCCACAGCAACGGGCTGGTGTCTCACATTCTTGGAACCTGTGTTTTGTGGCAGCCGGCTTTAAAAAAAAAACCAACCTCCCCCCCCCAGGCTCCTTGAACCCCTTAGGAGGGTTTATAAAGCTCCCCCAGGCTCCGGTGTTTCCCTGCCATGCTGTGGAGCAGGGCTTTCCGCTGACAGGGACAGAGCATGCTCCAGCCCAAACTGCAACCGCCAGTGAGCCTGTGGTGCTAATGCAATTTTTTTTTTAATTTAAAGGGACTGTCCTATAAATAACACATCCTGGACTTTGGGCAGGTTTTAATGATTTATGGCCTTTAATTTCCCCCAAATACTTCCTCCTGGTCACTTCCCCTTCGGCATGGCAGGTGTTTATCTCCCTTGTCTTTTTTTTTTTTTAATTTGAAACATCCATCTGGTGATTCCGGTGATCGGAGCGTTTGCAATACTGAGCGCATTAAAGCCCTGACAGCCCTATTGATTTCCTTTCTCCTGCTGCATAACATAAGATAGATACACGCCGATAGGCTGGCCCTCTGCCCCTCAGTCGAAAGGCTCTGTCCCTTTCTGGAGATCTAATGTTCCTTCTCCCAGGCACATTTTGATAGATAGGAAAATTCTTTGTCCCGTAAGGTGAAGATGAATTCTCCTTCACTCCAGTATAATTTCCCTAGATCTGTAGAAATGTCCATTTAATTTATCTTCTGTCCCAGCGGCAGATATTTTACCATGATTTGTAGGGAAGAGCCCAGAGGGGGAAAGCCCAGATGCTCTGGTGACGGCGATGGTAGAAAAACCAATGTGGAGATAAAAGTTTGATCCAGATCCAAACTTCCCTAAAGCGGATACGTTGGACTCATTGACTGTGGGCCAGGGTTGGCTCCCGGGCTTCACCCAGGCTGTAGAGAAGAGCTGGAGCAAAGCTCACGTCCAGATGCTGATCAGGGTCCAAACTTCTTCAATGCGGTTCCTTGCTGGTGTCCTGGTTCTGCTCTGTCGTACCATGGTCCAGTTTTCTGGCCCAAAGGGGCTGCTCCTGCTTCCGTGCAGCTCCCGGGGAGTTTTGGGGGGGGACCTAGTGCTCTAGAGGTTGGGGAAACTATTCCACCCGTGGCCCAAGTCACCTGACCGTTCTGCCCAGACTTCCAGCCTGACCTCTCCACCCCCAAGCGCTGTGTGTGTTTCATGACAAACGCAAGCCTGTCTCTCTCCTTCCTAGGGCTGGCTGGGAGTGGAGAGGAGAAATCACACCAGTAAAGCCTGAGCCACCAAGCCCGAGCTTTCAGTCTTCTCCCCTTGCTCGGTCCGGGCTGGTACATTTGTCTGACAGATGAGGTGCGGTCTCACAGCCCCCCCGAGTTCTATCCCTGCACTGACCTGCCCTGTGACCTCTGTGGGCCTCAGTTTCCTCACCTGAAATCTAGGGGGAGAGGAAACTTGCCTTTTTGTTTTTTGTAAAGTTCTTTGAGATCAAAGGATGGAAACTGATGCAGAAACGAAATATTAGCAAAGTCCCCCTCCCCTTCCCATAGTGATCTGTGGGAGGGGAGATTGGGGGTTGGAGGGAGCAGGTTACAGGATCTCTCCAGGTGCATTAGAAGAAATACAGGTACAGCCAGAAGGGAAAGGAACTGTGGGTGAGGCCTTTTGGACACACACCCCATGAAGCCCCCTGCAGTTCCTGACTCATTTGCTGGTGGGGCTGAATCTGCCCATCCGGGGAGGGCTGGTCTCAGTAATGCATCCCATAGAGGAGTGCCGCATAAGCAGCTTTTCAACAATGCAGCCTCACAGACTTTGGACACCGTCTGTTCCTTCCCCTTGTCCCTCGCCAATCAGCCAGCTGGACACGTGTCCCCCCGGGAGTTGGGCTTCTAGCATTTCTAAATCCCAGGCATCAGTGCCAGGGTGCTTAGAGAGAAACTCACACCCAGGAGAAATTCCTGAGGCCACCCCCTTGCTGGAGGATGTCACTTTCACAGCCAGGCACCGGCTGGGTGCCTCAAACGGCCCCCTGGCCCTGTCAGCTTGTTACTGCCCCACCCCATAACTCCCAGCGAAGCACTAAACCCAGCAAATAAATCAACACTGCATTGCTGCCCCTAGCAAATGATCCAGCTTCCCTACCAGGCCTGGTACGCCCCAGTCCGCAGCTGCTCTTTGGATGGCAGCAGAATGCCGATGGATTGAGGATGGCATGATTCCTGCTCGGGACAAAGCAAGGAGGGAGGGCTAACCTTTCCCAGGGTCACCCCCAATGCAATGCCTGGAATGAGACTGCTTTGCTCTTTACATTGACTTTGTGCAAGGTGCTAAAAGTGTGGCTAAAGCGCCCTCCGCTGGATGAACTGTTCCATTACATTCCTAGCCCTGAGAGGAGGCTCTTTAAAGGGGGCCCTGAACAGGCAGCTGGGGGACACGGGGAGGGAGGGAACTAGGCTTGTGCCCATCCTAGTTGGTAAAAGAGGCCTGAAATATGTTTTCTGTTTTGAAAACTGCCAGTTCTCTGCCTTAGAAGTCAACAGGAGACAATGGCACCACAGATGTAAAAATCGCCGATCCAACGTGAGGTTTGCCACCCACTCGGTCCTTTAATCTGTATTGCAGCAGCACCTAAGAGAGGCAGTCATGGACACGGTCCTCATTGTGCTAGGCACTGTACAACACCAGATGGGCTCCACTTCTGTGTTCTAAACTTTCCCCTCCCCTTTGCTCTATTCGGAATGTAAGCTCTTTGGGGTATGGCCGGTCTCTGATTCGGTCTGCTCAGTGCCTAACACGATGGCACCCCATTCGCAAGTGGCCCCCAGGCGCTGCCATAATAAACCTGATCAATAATGCTAACCCTAACCACACCTTGCTTTCTTCTTCTTTAGCAGCTTCCCTCTGCTGACGCCAGATCAGTGAATTGAGCCTCACAGCCACCATATAAAGTAGATGTAATTACCTCCATTTTACAGACAGGGAAACTGAGGCACAACACAGCGGGGATTTGACTTGTGCAAAATCACACATCAAATCTGGAGTTAAACTGAGAACAGAACCCAGGCTCCTTCTGTGGTTGCCTTAACCACACAAAAATTCTCTCTCCTTTTGTAGAAACATAGGAAGGGACCTCACAAAGTCATCAAGTCCAGTCCTTTGAGCTGTGGCGGGACCCACAACACCTAGACCATCCCTGACAGGTTTTTGTCCAACTTATTTGTAAATGTTTCCAACAATGGGGACTCCAAGACCTCTCTTGGGAAGTCTATTCCAGAGCCTAACTACCCTTAGAAATTTTTTCCTAACATCTAACATAAATCTGCCTGGTTGCAGATTAAGTCCATTGCTGCTTCTCCTACCTTCAGTGGACATGGAAAACAATTGATCCCCCTCGTCTTTATTACAGCCCTGGATCACGGCACTAAGCAAACAGAGGTTGTAACAGTCAGCCAAGGAACTGCAATGCATGGCATTCAACTCTGTATTCACAAAAATGTGTTCATGCCTGCAATGACCCCCCAGCTGGGGGCTATGCAGTATTAGTAGACACGGACTAAGTGGCAAAGGAAATATTATAGGGAACACACACACACATCCCAACTGTGAGTTGTGAATTAATTGTTCATTTATTAAAATCTTAATACAATTAATATAATTGTAATAAAAATATATAGCACTACCATTAGCTATTCGTGTCAATTAATATAACACCAGACACACCACCAATACACCCCTCCCCTCCTCCCCAAACACACACTGTAACCCCTCTCTGAACCTAGGTTCCCAAATAAACCAGCACTTCTCTGGCTACCTGCCCCTCCTCACCCAGCTGCGTTGCTGTGAGCGCCCTCCTGCGCCTTTTGCCTGCTCTCGGCACCCGTAGCCGCCTGGGCCTGGTTTAAGTGCCCGGATGCGGAAGTACTTGTTCCTTTTTGCTACCGTGTCTACGGCCGCTTGAGTGAGTGTCTCGGGGGTGCGGGGCTGGATCCGCCGGCATCCTCGGCGGGGCCGGGCGGGGGGGTCCCCGGGAGGGGAGGAGGGACATGGGGAAGCGAGGGGGAGCCGGCGGGGCGGCCCGTTGGCGGGGGGGGGGGGTGAGGAGGGGTGAGCTATGGGGCTCTCAGCGCCCCCCGACCCGCGCTGACGCCATCTTGGATTTTCTCTCCCGCAGGCAGCCGGAGCCCGGACCGTCGCCATGGTGAGCCAGCGCGTGGGGGTGATGGGCGCCTGGGCCACGGGCGGGCCGGGCCCTGGGGGGGGAGGGGTCTCTGCTCCGAGGACCTGGGCTCCCCCAGGAGGACCGGGGGAGGGGCTGGTGAGCGCACTGTTGGCAGTGTAGACATGCCGCCCAGGTAGGGTGGATTGGGGTTTGGGTCTTATCTAGGCTCCGAAGCTGAGTTGTGCTCACCATACTGAGCCTTTTTGTTATTCTTTATTTCCAGCCTCGCAAAATTGAAGAGATCAAAGACTTCCTGCTGACGGCCAGGAGGAAGGATGCAAAATGTGAGTCGTGTTGGTTGCCTGGGTGCTGGGTTGAAGCCCTGCCTGGCGGCTGCTTGGCTTCCATCTGTCCTATAAAAACTGATCTCACGTTGAAGCGGAAAAGCGGGGTTTTGTCTGTAGAAGTTGATGTGTGTGTGTGTCTTTTTACTGTAACGCAAACACAGTGTGGGCCCCACAGCATGTCTGCTTACTTACATGTGTATCTATGGCCACATGGTTGTGAGGAATGCTGGGACTTAAACTCCTGGAGCCGGTGACTACACAATAGATGATTGGTCCAGGGCTTGCGCACACGATATGACTTCATGTCCAAGGACACCTATATAGAGTCTGAGTTAGGACTGACCATGAATGACTGCTCAGTGGTAGATCCTATTCACCACCATTAAAGCTACGATTCTGTCCCGTTCCAGTGCCTCTGTGACTACTTCTGGGGCACAGCTGGATTAGATGTCAGCCTCTGTTTTTTCACTGGGCTCCTGAGACTTGGCTGGCTGGAGTGGCTTGCAACTGTTATTGTGTGTGCAAAGCACTAATGTTGCTGTGCTAACTCCAGCTTCTGTCTACTGCAGCTGTCAAGATCAAGAAGAACAAAGACAATGTGAAATTTAAAGTGCGTTGCAGCCGGTACCTGTACACTCTGGTCATCACAGACAAGGAAAAGGCTGAGAAATTGAAGCAGTCCCTGCCACCAGGTAACTGAGTGTGGGGGAGGGTGTTCTGGATTTTATATAGCACTTCTTCAGATCATGACGTACTTATAAGCCTCTTGTGTTGAAGAGTTACTGGTGAGCTGGTGCCCTTCTTTCATTGTGCCATGAAGTGGGATAGGAGACTGGAGGCTTTGTTCTGCTTTTGAGAGCATCACACTACTAGGATGAGCGGGGGATGATTAGGGTAGCACCTTCATTCTGGCTCACAGTTCATTCTCTCAGCTTGATCCAATCTGTAAGCTGTGGGTATTTACCGTATTCTGCAGTACATGAAATCGGGCGGCAGCAGACACCACTGATTTGGTCAACTTACCATACCCTCTACAACTACCCACATCCCGTGCATCATATGAGAGCTTATTATGTCTCCTTTAAGATGAGGTTGCATGTGGAGCTGTCAAGTGTGGCCGTTACCATAGAAATTGATAAATGATGACTTTGAGGTCATAAAGAAACTCAGTTTCTTGCCTTGAAATAATACAGTCATTAAAGTAACAGAAACAAATGCAAATATTTCAACACACCACAACAACAATCTAAAGGGTGAAATTTGGTACAGGTAATATTGAAATGTAATAGCCCTGGTGATCTTTCTAGTCAACATCATTGTCATCTCATTCATCATCATGATCTCTGTCAAGAGTGTGTAGGTTACAACAGTGTGCAGGGGGAATTGGGGCACATACACAGTTCTATGCAGGGAAAATTGTTCTGACTACAACAAAATTGATTATATGGCAACTCTTACTAGTTTAGGCACAAATAAGGGCTTGTTGAACCTCAGATATCATTGGGGCCTTGGAGAATACAGGAAGTAGTTTATCCATGTTGCATTGGCGATCCAGTATCTGCACAGGCATCTAAATCGTTTGCCAAGAGGGTGTCCTGATGTGCTCTTCAAAACTACTGCTATGGTGAGAGTTTGGCCCGTGATACTTCCTTCTTGATGGCTAGATTGAGGTGCATGCAGCTGAGGTCTTCGTGGGTCTCCTTTTCCTCCTTGCTCTAGTCATGCACTAATACCGAGTTGCGGCTTGTCCATCTCTCCCCCAGTTTGGCAAAGTGTCTGAAGCAGTAAGCTCCGTTAGCTTTGACAAAATTAAACAGATTATCTTTCTTCATCGTGTCGTGTTCTCCCCCCCCCCCCCCCCAAAAAAAAAAGAATATGGATGTCTCAGGGTCACATCCTGTTAGTACAGTGGATCCCAAAAAATTTTACTGGCAACCCCTTTCACACAGCAAGCCTATGAGTGTGCCCCCACCTCCAATAAACTAAACACACTTTTTAATATATTTAACACTATTATAAATGCTGGAGTCAAGCAGGGTTTGGGGTGGAGGTTGATAGCTCACAACCCCCCATGTAATAACTTCAAGACCCCCTGAGGGGTCTCGACCCCCAGTTTGAGAACTCCTGTGTTAGTATGGGTACAGCGGAAGTCAGGAGTGTGTGTGTTAAAAGTTGCATGCACGGGCATGAGGTGATGTGAGTTGGTTGTGCTGGTAATGTTGACTGTTTCAATCCACGTGTCATCAGTGTTCCATTTTTGGAAATTAGCGAACAGCAAGGACCAAAGTAACTGAATTGGGGGGATCTAATTCCTACAGTTCCTTTGACACCGAGACACACACGTCATATTGGCATGTAGGTCATGCAGAAACTTCCTTGTGAGCACTGTACGAGCCTTAAGCTTCTTTAGCACCTCTGCACATGATGGACTTTACTGCTTCACCACAGGAAAAGCTTCCAGCAGGAGGGAGCAGGTGTGCTTCCGCACTCTTAGCTGCATATTCACACAAGAATCTTACCGGGTGCCTGCTTGTTGCCTGCCACATTGCTAAACTTCTTCCATGGAGGGGCAGGGTGTCCACCCGTCATCTGGTAACTCTTGCATCCAACCTTACATCCTGTCTGGCACTGTCTGTCTGCAGTTTACTTGGAGTTAATGTTGTCGTATCTGTCAAACTTCGAATGATAGAATTAGCTTTGTCAAATCCATTTAGGGCCTGCCTCAAGTACTTAGCAGCCAATTCATTGACTCTGTCTCATTTTCTGTAGCTGCAACTTGTGTGACAGCCACAGAAGCGAATGTACACGGATTTCTTTATTGCACTCTCTTAACTCGTGGATTCTTTCAGCTTGATGTCCTAATTCAGCATGGAGGGATGTAGGCACAGGTCCTATTAGGCAGCTAAGAACAGTTGCCATTGAAACATCATCCCTGCATTTGCTAAGGACCGGGCTCCATGGAAAGCAATTTGTGGACTGACCGCTACAATGATTGTCCCGCTCTTGCTAGACTAAATGTCAGATTTCTTGCTGGACTAAATAAGGTACGGATCCCATCAGAAATCAAGTGCACTGCTCTCAAATCTCTCCCTTTGTTCTTCACCAACATCCTTTGTTTACAGTAGACTGATGTAACAGCCCCTGTACCAGTCAATATGTTGATAAGCACCTCTGGATGTGATTCAGGGTCAAATGAGTTTGTGATTCTTACTCACAGTGGCTAGTAAGATCTGTAATATGAGGAATATGCCTTCCTCAATGCAGAGGCAAGGACTTGTTTGTGGACTTTGTCTTCACTACTAATTAGGCCATTCCTTTCTCATAGCTTTTTCATATTCATAGTATGGATGTTATCTCCCACACTGATGCTGACTTATGCATAAGTGTCACTGAATTAAAAAGCTCGTTTCTAGACCAGTGGTTCTCAACCAGTTAATCATTGTGGGCCACATATGCAGCCGACAGCATTACTTGGGCCTCAGGTTGAGAATGACAGTGTCTCTTCTCTCTCTCTCTCCCCCACCCATTCCCTAACAGACCCCTGTCCCCAGCGCCTCCCGACTAGGGACCCCTCCGAAGAGTGGGGCCAGGATCAGAGCCCTGAGGAGGAGTGCCGGGCAGTAGGGATCCCAGACCCTGCAAAGCCGACAGCCTTGAGCACACATCTGGGTCACAACCGTGTGCTAATTGTGCTGCAGGTTGGGAACAGCTTCAAAGGGTAGGACTACATGCATAGGTATTGCAGACTAGATGAGCGGTGTCCAGTGTGGCTGATAAGAAAAATTCAAAACCAGAAGTGTGGCTAGCATTGAAATTCTGTTGGATACTGCTTGATGTATGTTGTATGTGCAAAGCTTACAAAAGGAGAAGCATGTCATTAGGAATTCACACACGTATTTACCCACTCTGCAGGACAAACTATGGATATATGCTACTGCTGCACAGCCCTCAATGTAAGGCTGATCTCGTCAGCAAATTCTAAGTGAAAGTATCAAAGACTATTACAATCCCTTGTGAGATACTTGGACAATTGAGAGTATGTTGATAGTTGCCATTTTTGTTACATGCTAAACAACATTATTTGTAGGGGCGAAATTGCCCGTGCAAAACCGATGACAATCTTTGACCAGTAAACACCACATTAAGGAATGTAACTTAAACAGTAAAACCTCTAGTCAATAGCGGCAGTGTTTGAGGATAGGATTTTGGATACCACTGTTTCATTGAAGCTTATGACACTACTTGACAGCCTCACATCACACCTCATCTGCATGTACATTAAAGAAGCTTCAAATGACATAACGCATGGGTGAGTACATTCAACTCCAAAAATATGGCCCTTCTGTTTTTGGAGAGGTGCCTTGTGTCTTAAACATCACCTCATAGGGAGAACTACTGTGGACAGGTTCCCCAGTCTGTCTGATATTTGGTTCTCTTAATATCACTTGACCACCATGCGTGTCCCATTGTCTTGGACGCTTGCTGCTTCTAGCTGTCTCTCCCCTGTTCCTGGCAGTTCCCTTTGTGCTTTGCCAGGGTCCAGTATCTGAGACGTGCCCAGCACTGCAGTCACTGGTTTCATGTGTTAACGTAAGGAAAGTGATGCTAGTTAAAGAGAGCAACAAGAGAGATGCTAGCACACAGGGCACTTCTCTGACGTCAACCACAGGGGTCATTGCAGAAAGTAATAGTTGAGAGGGTGAATGAGACTATACATCAGGGGTAACATGGGACAGCAGGCTGAGAGGTGGTTGAGTCACCAACAACAGAGATCCAGTAACACCCAGGGGAGTAGCAGAGAGTGCAGATACTCTGGCAGTCCTGCCCTGAAGGGAATGATGGAGGGACTGTCCCATTCCCATAGTAGGGAAGGTGATAATTCCCTCTTCTATAGCCCTCTGCTCCTAGGAGAGGCTCTGGTGTCGCCATAAGAACGGCTGTATGGGGTCAGACCAAAGGTCCCTCTAGCCCAGTATCCTGTCTTTTGACAGTGGCCAATGCCAGGTTCCCCAAAGGGTATTAACAGAGCAGGGAATCATCGTGATCTGTCCTGTCGCCCATTCCCAGCTTCTGGCAAACAGAGGCATGAGACGCCATCCCATGGAGTGGCAGAGATCAGCAAAACCATTCTTGATGTGTCAGCCCACACTCCTAGCATCGAATTGGGCTAAGTGCCCTGCATTGGGGCAGCAGTGGGGTTTACTACCCCGCCGACTGGCTGAACTGTGGACTCTCCCAGTATTAATTCTGAAACAGACTATCTGGCCCTAGCCGTGCAGCATCTGAGCAAGTGCTCATGCTTTGAAAGCTGTGGGAGTGAGGTCTCGAGTCTGGAGGCTCTAGGCCGGCAGAGAGATCCACTCCTGCCCTTTCATTGGGGACCGCAGTCACTTCAGCAGCTTGGCTCCAGGATGCAGTGCAACTGTTCCAGGGTTTCACAGCCAGACAAGCAGAAATAATGAGGCACATCGGTCTCCCTCTAGCTACTCAACCCTTTTTTCCCTCCCTTCTCTTTAGGTTTGGCTGTGAAGGAGCTGAAATGAACCAGTCGTGCCCAGAGCTTTTCACATATATGATAATAAAGGGAACTGTTCTCGCGTGTCTGGCTTCTCTTTTCTGAAGGCTGACTTGACCAACCGACTGCTGCTTATGTAACTTCCCTGGAAGGAATGTCATCGACGGGGCAGGCTCTGTACCGACAGAGCATGTGCTACCCCAGCCGGGAGTTTGGAGAAGCGGCAGGAGCCAAGCCTGTGCCCCACCTGTGCTCTACTGAAAGAGGTGGTAGCCCAGGGCTTGCTGCCAAAGATACATGGGTCACGTGCTGGGTCGGCCCCTGAGTCGATTCAGATGAAGTTATCAGCTGCCCTGTGGTCTGCTTGTCCTTTATCGACAGACTCTGAATGTGCTGGGTCTCTCTAGCCCAGTGTAGCTGGCTCTTCTAGAAGGGAATAGAAATGGAGGCACTAACACCAGCGGGGGAAATTGCTGCTTCACCCCAGTTTCAGCCCTTGCCTATGGTAGACAGTTGGCCAGCGTAGCTATACTGTCAAGCCCTGCTGGTAGAGACCCCGCACGTACCAGCTACAGAATTTGAGCTAGGATAACTGGACCTGCCGTGGGGATTGTCCTGGCAGAGCTGTCAGTGGGTGGGGATTCCCCTCCACGCTCCTGACTGACATGTATACGCTGGGCAATACTAAGGGTAGGCCGGGCCTAGCTCTTTAGACCACAGTGTGGCCGCGCTAGTGCTAACGTGCAAGGAAAGCACTTGTGGCTTGCATCCCACAGGTTCACTGGCTTGAATGCTGAGATTCCTTCCTGGGGGCTGGGGCTGCAGTTCTTGACTCTGTTACTTCCGGTCCTGTCCAGCATTCAGTTAAGCACAAAATGCTGAATTCTCGGGGCCTGCCTTGCAAAGCGCATGGATGCCTTCAAACTGCCTGGGAAACGGGCACTAAGGTCGCTCCACTGCCCACAGGGTCCGGCTGGTGTTGCTGTACCAATCGTTCTCCAGGAGATGGTGAACTTGATTTTCAAGGGGTAGAACCCCTTGATCTGCCAAGCTTTGGCACTAAGCTGTGAGTTCCTAAGAGATCTGAAGCACAGGAGTGTTGCTTCCAATGTTTGTTTAGTCTTGTAACCTTTGTTCTAAGTTTACCCACCCAGGGCTCTGTGCACTGAACTTTCTGATGGTTCAGCGCTGGGGTTTGTTGATGTCTCTGGGTTCGTGCAGGTTTGTCATCCCATAGTGTCCCTGCACACAGACTGATTGCATGGCAAACAGGGAGCTTTGTTGTGCTTTTAGCCTTTTTTAGTAGAGCTTAGTAGCTAGAGAACTTGGAGGGGCCAGCATCATGTGACCAGCTGTCTTCCAACCCTGTTTAGTAACCTTGAGTGGCTTGATTTTACCAAGCTTCATCTAGCAGAACAAAGGGTAAAAGTGATGGTTAAAGTGCTAACTGGCAGTAGATTCCGTCAGCACTGATTCCAGCTCTGGACTATTGTCCCATGTCTCAGACAGGAGCACACACATGGGTGCGTCCGAGCTTCGCCCCACTTCCGAAGCCTCTCCACCCAAATGTGGGTTGGCGACATGGGTTGAGCTGAATAACTTAACTGCCCCGGATAAATAGTTCTCTGCAGCAGGCAGAGTGGATCTGTCTGTTGTCAGGCTGCTGGATTTGTGCAAATTTCCGGGTGGATTAAGCTGAGATGGCTCGACCTCACCATGTGAGGTTCAGGCCAGTGCTTTAGGTTAAGTTCCTCTCCTCTTCCCTCCCATATGCTGCATTTCATCAAGAAGGCTTCCAAATCACTCTTCGTGCCAGCTGTTCTGTGCTGCCCCCAGGATTCGGAGAGCTTCAAAGAATTTTGTCTGAGTAGTATTGTTGGGCAGCTCCTACCTAGTACAAGGTGCCACTACGTGGCACCATGCAATAAGTGCCAGTTAATACATTTGCAGTGTTAGCCTTGTTGGTCCCAAGAAATGAGAAAGAAGGTGGGTGAAATTAGACTAGCTGCCGTTGATGTGGAAGACAAGCTATCAAGACAAGAAAGCGTGTCTCCTTCACCAACAGAAGTTTGTCCAATACAAGAAAATACCTCACCAACCTTGTGTCTTGCAAATTATATGTGCACCTTGAGCAGGGAGCTGAGAGCGAGCTCAGAGAGAAAATGTGCCAGAAGATTGAGCATATAATTTTGTCCCTATGAGACATTGGCTGTTCTGCTGTGAAACAGAGAATCAGCATGGGCTAGTGGAAAATTACAGGAGGAAAAGAACCCAGGACAGTCTTTCCTCACTTTTTAGATTGATTTTAATGTGTCTGCATCCAGAGATTCATTTTTGTCCTTACCATCCTACAGTCAGTCCCCAGCTGACTGGCATGTTCTCATTAAAACAGCATAAAAGCTCAAAAGAGCGGCTGGTTAGTCTGCTCCCTGGTAGATCACTTAAATTGTCTCTGGAGAAGTAGCACAGTTTGCATCCCATTTCTTGACAGCACTTTTCTGCTGTATTTGAACTCTGAATGGGCTTGTGGCCGGGTGATGGTCTGGATCCACTCCCTAAGAAGCCAGTCAGGACTTTGGGGAAAGTGTCCCCTCTCTGTACACAGCCTGTTTCCAAGGCTAGGAGCTTCATGCCTTCCTGGGTCTGACCTCGGAGCATTCAGCACCTGCCCCTCTGCGCGCTTCCCCCAGCGAGCCCACCCAGGCGGAGTCCAAGGGAGCCCGTGGATTCTGCACCCCAGTCCACAGTCAGACGTGACTCTCAGCCAGCCAGTAAAACAGATTTATTCAATGACCGGTACCTAATCTAGGTAGAGCGAACGTGACCCCTCCGCTGGGTCCATTTTGGAGGCCCAAGAGCCAGGCAAAGCTTGCCTGTAGCTACTTGCCAGCCCTCAGCTAGAACCAGCCTCCCCTCACTCTCTCCAGCCCCTCCTCCCTTTAGAGTCAGATTACAGGTTCAGGTATGGGCACCTGCAGAGAGGGGAGGGGGCATTGCCTGCTTGCTTACACTATCAGCCCCTATTCCTTCACATAGACACTTAAGAAATGCATAGGGGAAACTGAGGCACACACACAGTACTCCTACTCCGTCACAGCTTGTGTGAGTGTTTTCTGTTCAAGGTTCTCATTAAAATGGCCTTTTACTGTGGACAGAGCTTAAAGAGTTAAATTATCTCATGATCTGTTTCCTGGGGGCTGGTCTTATGTTGTGGGCATTGCTTTTGCAAAAGCAAGGGATGGGATCTTCAAATTAATGTTACAGTAAACCCTCGATTTAACGGACCTTGATTTAACGGACTTCGGATGCAACGGACAAAATTTCTGAGCAAGTCTGATGCATTCCTGATCCATTTCTGGCGGGCTGGCTGCCGGCTCCCGCCCGAATCCCGCCAGCGGGGGGGCTGGCTGATGGTTCCCGGCTGCTGCCCGGGTCCCAGCAGCGGGCGGGCTGCGGAGCCGTCGCCCCGACCCTGTGGCGGTCGGGCTGCTGCTCCGACAGCTCTTTTTTTTTTATTATTAAATAACGGACTTTTTGATTTAACGGACACCCCCTCGCCCGAATTAGTCCGTTAAATGGAGGTTTTACTGTACAATATTTGGTGAAAAATCAAGCCTTAAATCACAGAATTGTGATTTTTTTTTTCCCCCTCCTGTCCTAGTTCCTGCTTTAGAGCCAGTTTACCGTGTCTGTGGTTAGAAGTATGGCTATTTCTTTTCATGTGCATTAGTGAGCTATAAAGAATAAACCATGACAAAGGACAGTATTTTATCTAGGATGTGTGGTGACAACATAAACCTCGTGAGAAACCAGATGCTTTCATCAGAACCACAGCTATAATCTAGAGAATATCTTCTATGCTGCTTTAATTTACTGTTGATAATTTCCCAGCATGGGTGAGATGGTGGGTTGTTTGTTAAAGCAATCAATGAGAAGGGGTGAAGGAGCAAGTGGGGGTGAGCAGGGGGAAGGGGTCATCTGGCTAGTCAAGCGCTGCTGTTCTTCAGAAAGCAGCCCAGCCTTTGGAGAATGGGGTGGCAACAGCGAATACATCAGCCTGGCAGTTGACATCCTGCTGCAGTCTTGAAATTGACACGCACGCTGTGAGGCAGGGCTGTAGGAAGCAATAAAAGTGGAGTGAGGCAACTGTGTCCCATATGACCCCCAGAGGTTGGGGGGTGAGGAAGACTTATGGGGTCTGCTGGTTAATTTCCTGGCACCCACGACAGGATTGTTTCTGGCATTGGATTCTCAAGATCTCCGTGCGGTCTGGTTTTAGAAGCAAAACCACTTTGAACCAAGTTATGTACGCTGCAGATCCTCCCCCTTCCAGTGCAAACCGTAACAAGCATGTAAGTCCTCTACTCCACTCCTCAGTCCTTTCCCATCTCTACTTTAGTCTCCCTGAACAACCAGTGAACACCCTTGAACTCCAGCCTCTGGATTGGTGTTAATGGGGAGGGGGCAGTAAGTGAGGGATGGTGTAAGATTGCAAACAGCAGCTGCTCGATGTGTCATCTGTAATCTCTAGCACAAGGTGATCAAGTGAGTGTAGGTAAAATGCTGAATGATTTAACTGCTTCCTTCCTCGCTTGTCACAGCTTGCAGAGGTGGGCTCTGCAGTCCAGCAACCTTTTAAATCCAGTAAAGTAATGCGGGGAGGCTGTCGGCGGGTGCAGGAACTTTGCTGAGGCCTGGAGTGGTGGCACTCTGTGTGCTGCTAAATTGGTTTTTCCCAGCCCAGCTGAATCGCTCCTGCCCCTGCAGGAAGCCTCCGAAAATTCTTAGCTGTCCTTGGTGTTCTTTTCAACTGTGACTTCAGGATGTGGCAAGTGGCCGTTCAAAGGTGATCACGCGGTGGTGAGAACAGGACTGAGAATGGGCCCTTTGTGTTCTCTGCTCTTCCCAGCTCCAGGGCTCAGGGAGGGTGGATGTTTCTGGCCTGGAACAGCCTGGGACCTACCCCATACTCCCCCTGCAAAGCAATTCCCAAAGCCTGTTTCCTTCCGTCTGGGTCTGAGATGTAATTTGTTGCTGTGCTTTGAGATCTACAGACCAGTAAAATGTGATCATGAGTGTTACACTGCAAGGCCCTCTTAACCTCTCCTTCCTGTGGGGGCAAACACCCCCCCCCCCCATCTGACCAATCAGGCTGATCATGCAACTCCGCTTCTGTTACAGATTATTTACCAAACTGAGGTTATGGGTCTGAGAGCCTCTCCCCTCTCTAAGCCTCCACAGGGGAGGCTCTGATGGTGCCTGGCTGGACTAATAACCCACTTGATCCCTGCCAATGTGTGGGCTGTGAGTTCACTCATTTTCTCATTGTCCTGGTAAAGGGGGAGTCCTTTGTTTAATCAGCTGCCTAAACTGTGCCAGTCAGAATCTGCAATCTCAGTCCTGTGCTGGGGGAATACTGCCAGGTTGAACTCATCAGTGAAGCAAGTGTGAGCAAAGGACGCCAAGATAGCAGGTAAAGCTCATTTATATCCACGATGGTGCTTTCTTCCACGCGGCCAAGAACTGGCTTTCACCCCCACGGCAGAGAGCTGCCTCCTCTAGCTGGGGAGGAAGTTACCCCCTTCTCCTCCCCCTCCCCCCCACTCTTCTCTGTCTGCCGTAGGCTGCTAGTGAGTGCGTGTGACTGCCTGGGCACCGCCAGCCCTTGCCCTTATGAAATAGGGGGTGACATGGACAGGCAACCCCACATGCATTCCTCCCCCCCAATGTGCAAAGCATCCGTGTGATTCATTTCAAAAGCTAAACCCCACTCCTCTGGAGCAGGGGGAACCACGCAGCTCTGCCTGCCCTCCACTTTCTAAACAGCGGGGCCCCACGGAGCCACTAGCAAGAGGAAGCTTCTGTTTGTTTCAGGCCGGCTCCTGTGTTAAATACGTAAGTCATCGGTCTAGTTACCAGGCCAAATCCTCCTGGGGTGCAACTCAATCCAGGCCAGACGCAGAGCCTGTGCAAACTTGTGGCTTCTCCACTTTGAATGGTGGCCTCCCCTGGCTTTTGCTAAGCAGGTGGGTCTCTGCCCTTGCTGCTGTATGGTGGCAGTAGATGGTCGGGGTCACGTTCGCACGTTCATTTGTGCGGCAGTGTCTGGTGTACGTTTAGGAGCAGGATGGCGAGAAGACAGGACGTTTCTGTGATTCGCTCTCACACCCTGACCGCCCCCGGGGCAGGGGGTGTTAACAAAGCTTCCTTTTTTCCACATCTTCATTAGTCAGGGGTGTTAAAAACAAGCTCTAAACTCCTCCATCCCACGCAGGATGTTAAACCCAGGGCCTCATGGTGATGACTTCAGTGGAGGGTGACCAGACATCTGGTATTAGGGGCTTTGTCTTATAGAGGCAACCTATTACCCTTCTTCCCCAGCCTGATTTTTCACCCTTGCTGCCTGGTCACCCTACTGCACAGCCACGCAAGGGCACAACTGCTCAGCGAGAGTCCGAGCCCTTTGGGGAAACACCTCGTCCCACCTCCCTTTCCTGCAAAAATAGGCACTTGGCTTCGTGCCCTCCTGCTTCTATTCACAGGATTTCTTTTCCCATGGCGCCTTAGCCACTCTCCTTCCTAGTCTCTCATCTCCTGTCACCTTCCCTCGGGAAGAGGGGCCGGGGCTCGCTCTTTAAAAAATAAGTAGTTTGGTGACTCTATTAGCCGGAAGAAAGAGACACCTGTTCCGTTCAGTACCACGCTGCTGTCGCGTTTGTGTGTCTCAGCTGGGAGCCCTTCGGAGGAGTCAGGCGGAGCTTAATTGGATCGGCACCTTTAGATCTGAACCCTTGGTATTGAAAAGCACCAGGACTCCTGCCCCTGACTCTGCTTGGCGGTCATAGACTGAAGCTGAGAAGAGCCCATTATGGTCTCCAGTCGGATCTCTGTCCACAGGCCAGAGCATGTCACCTCGTGGTTCCTGAATCAAGCCCATGACTTCTAGCTGCACCCGCCACTGGCATCTCTGGGCAATCGGATGCCAGATAATTAATTGCGGCTGGTTAATTTCCAGCATACTGCTCAGTGGCGCATGAAATACAAACAGCAGCAACAGCACTGAGCCCAGTTCAGATGCAATTACCTTAGCTACCCCCACGGGGCAAGGCAGCGGGTATTGGGGGCCAGGGGAGGCTAAGCCTCCCTTAGCCCAGGCTGTGGTCCTGCCCATGCTCCACCCTGAGGACCTGACCTCACTCCCCCTCTCCTCTGAAGCCGGCTGGAGCTTAGCTTGGGCTGGCTGGCAGCTCGGGTCAGGGGGGCTGGAGTTCCTCTAGGCATAGGGGGAGGGGGCTCAGAGCTCCAGCTGTGGGGGTCTGGGCCTTGAGCAGAGGGGCAGGGCCAAGGAGCTAGTCTCCCCTGCAGGGGGTGGGAGGGTTCACCTGCCGCCTGTGCACAGGGGTCGATATTCGGAACAAGAAAGAGGGAAGAAAAGCCAGAGGGAGGACGAGACACAATCTAAAGGTGTTCATTCAAACACGGCTCCTGCTGGTAGAAGCAGGGCCGAGTGCTGCGCATTGCAGCTGAGGGGCAGAGGGCTAGGAAGGGTGTGACGTTCTCTTCTGGTGTCTGGATCAGTGATCTGTTAGGTCCCTCCAATCCTTGACTCTGGGAGCCGCCTTACTCTGCTCTGCTGTGAGACCCCCATTCCTGGTTCTCACACAGCCTCTGACATGTAAGCTGCTCCCCTACTTGAAGCGAATGACAGTAGCCAATATCTCCGTCTTGCAGTGCCCAGATATGCCCACTGGATGCTGCAAGCTTATATGAGTTTGTCAATCTAACAAAGAAATTGATACGTACCAGGTTTGTTATCCCAAGGGGAGTCTGACACCCTTCAAACCAAACACACTGCTTCAGGTAGAATAAACCAACAGAGTTATTAACTACAAAGAGAGATTTGAAGTCAAAGCATCATAAGTCAGATTTGGTCAAATGAAATAAAAGCAAAACACCTTCTAAGCTGCTCTTAACACTTTCAATGTCCTTACAAACTTAGATGCATCTCACCACAGGCTGACTGGTTACTCTTCAGTCAGGCTCTCCCCTTTGCTCAGCGCTTGGGTGGCTTGGTGGTGATGGTGTCTGTAGATGGAGGTGGAAGAGAGGAGGAGCATGGTAAAATCTCTCCCTTTTATCATGTCCTTTCTTCTCTCTTAGCTTTGCCCCCTCCCCCTGGGTCAGATGAGCATTACCTCATCCTGGTCCCAAACTGACCAAAGGAAGGGGGTGACTCCCTGGAGGGGCTAACAGATTCTTTTGTTGTTGCCTAGGCCAGTGTCCTTTGTTCCTGTGAGGCTGGGCTGGGTTTGTCCCATCCATGCCTTGATGAGGTGTGAACTGCCTCTCTGTTCTTGGAGGGGTTTTGCCTGGGCTTCCTTTAAGCCCTGAGGACACGTTTTCAGCCTCATAACTATATACTGTACATGAAATTATAACCTTGCTCTACAGTACACCATCCCTGTAACAATTACTAGAACAACCATGCTCAGTGCATTATGAGCCTTCCAAAGGCATCCAGCAGGACCAGCTTTGCATTGGACACCACACAGTCATTTGATGAAGATGAAGGTGGGGGTGTAGTCACATGTACATGTGTTCCCCGAGGTACAGAGTGTCACACAGGGATCTTAGAGGGAGAAGGGGCAGGCTCTGAACTCCATTTTCTTGCTTCAGAAACCTTTTGGAAGCAGGCAGCACACTTGGCTTCAGGAAAACTAGAGTTCAGTCCCCTTGGGGGGGATCCCTTCTCAGCCCGGGAGCGGTGGAAGCCGGGACGCTGGCAGTGCTGTGTGGCCACCCTCTGCCCTTCAGAGATCTCAAAGGGGTTTTCCCAACGTGCCATGTCCCTCCCCGGGCACTTTCCCCACCGCTCTACTGTCCTGCATCGGCCTGGCTGGACAATGTAGGCTGCAGTCTTTGGAGGGGCACTGCCCCTATAGAGCCTGTGGGAAGCTGATGGCGGAGGGAGGGCACTGCCCCTATAGAGCCTGTGGGAAGCTGATGGCGGAGGGAGGGCACTGCCCCTATAGAGCCTGCGGGGAACTGAGGGAGGACACTGTCCCTATAGAGCCTGCGGGGAACTGAGGGAGGGCACTGCCCCTATAGAGCCTGCAGGGAACTGAGGGAGGGCACTGCCCCTATAGAGCCTGCGGGGAACTGAGGGAGGGCACTGCCCCTATAGAGCCTGCGGGGAACTGAGGGAGGGCACTGCCCCTATAGAGCCTGCGGGGAACTGAGGGAGGACACTGCCCCTATAGAGCCTGCGGGGAACTGAGGGAGGACACTGCCCCTATAGAGCCTGCGGGGAACTGAGGGAGGGCACTGCCCCTATAGAGTATGCGGGGAGCGGATGGGGGAGGCAGGGAGCCGGAGGGCACTGCCCCTATAGAGCCCACAGGCCAGGGGGGGAACACTGCCCCTATAGAACCCACAGGCTGGGGGGGGAGCAGTGCCCCTATAGAACCCACAGGCTGGGGGGGCAGTGCCCCTATAGAGCCCACAGGCCGGGGGGGAGCAGTGCCCCTATAGAGCCCACAGGCCGGGGGGAGCAGTGCCCCTATAGAGCCCACGGGCCGGGGGGGGAGCAGTGCCCCTATAGAGCCCACGGGCGGGGGGGAGCAGTGCCCCTATAGAGCCCACAGGCCGGGGGGGGAGCAGTGCCCCTATAGAGCCCACAGGCCGGGGGGGAGCAGTGCCCCTATAGAGCCCACAGGCCGGGGGGGAGCAGTGCCCCTATAGAGCCCACGGGCGGGGGGGGAGCAGTGCCCCTATAGAGCCCACAGGCCAGGGGGGGAGCAGTGCCCCTATAGCAGTTGCCGAGGACAGGGCAGGGCTCCGATAGACCCAGGTAGGTTTTGAGGGGAGAGGGGTTCCCAGGAGCTGTGCTCGGTGGGGGAGGGGCGGGGGACCTGGCTGCGCGGCCCCGCGGGGGGAGGGGCTTGGCGGAGGCGCGCACAGGGGGCGGGGCGCTGGCCGGGCGCTGGAGCCGAGCGCGGCGGGCGGAGGAGCCGGTCCGCGAGCCATGGCCCTGCTGGCCGCCCGCGCCGACTACCTGGCGCCCTGGTGGGCCGCCTGGCTGCACCGCTTCCCGCACGTCGACCTGCGGCTGCAGCCCGTGCCCGGCGCCTTCCGCCCGCAGCAGCCCGACTACCAGGAGGTGGGTCCGGCCCGTGCACCCCGATCCCCTCCTCCCCGTGCACCCCGATCCCCTCCTCCCCGTGCACCCCGATCCCCTCCTCCCCGTGCACCCCGATCCCCTCCTCCCCGTGCACCCCGATCCCCTCCTCCCCGTGCACCCCTCCTCCCCGTGCACCCCGATCCCCTCCTCCCCGTGCACCCCGATCCCCTCCTCCCTAGCAGCCCCCGGGCTCGGGGCATCCCCCAGGCACCTGACCCCAGCTCCGCTCCCCATCCCCTCAGTCCAACCCCCCGCTTGCCGCCCCCCCCCCGCCCCCCCGTGCATTGCACGCCCCAGTGCAGTCCGTTCCCACCTGCCATCTCAGGGCCATTCCCCCTGTGCGCCCCCCCGCCACACACACACACACACCCACACCCGCAGTGCAACCCTCTGCACTCTGCCACCCCGGGGGGCATCTCCGGGGTCACCCCAGTGCGTCCCCCCCCCACGGGCCCATTCCCCGGGCAGTCTGCCTGCGCCCTACCCCCCCCCCCCCCGCCGCCTCGCTGGCTCCTCAGCCCCCCCCCCCCCCTGCCAGCCCATGGCAGCTTCTTCCCCCAATAGGGGAGCAATCAGCTGGTACCCAGCGCGCCCCCGGTAGCTGGTCCCTTCTCATTATCTCCCCCCCCCCCCCACCACCACCTGTAGCCTGGGTACCGCCACCGAGAACCTGAATAGAACGATGCATTCCAACCCCCAACCCAGTCTGGCCTCTGCCCCCAACCCAGCTGGGCTTTGCCTGTGGAAATCGCCTTTGGAAAGTTTCCCTCTGGTTGCAAAATGGCTTTGCCGGGAATCCGAGGGAGCTCTGGCTGGCGGCCGTGGGGCCCAGCCCTGTTCCCCGTGGGAAAATCCCCAATTCCCAGGTAGCTTTTCCCTCCCTGCTCATGCTGCATGTGGATCTTTTGTTTGCTCTAAAAAGAAAGAGGGTGGAGCAGATATTCCTCTCTTGGGGGCTGGGGGGTGTCCTGCTGGAGAGGAACCTGTAGGGTAAGCAGCAAATACTGGTTTCTAGGCCGCAGATGGCATGGCTCCCTGTTACCCCCACTCCCCGGTCCCGCAGATTCTGTTGTAGTCTGAAATGGTATTTGCAAAGGTAACGGTTCTTTCCGCCTAACCACACTTTCCTGTGGGCAAGTCTCAGAGATTTACTCCGGGGTGTTAATGTTGGAGCCTCTTCTGTTTGTTTTCCTGTGTCTCGGAGGGTGGCCGGCTGATGGGAGTCGCTAGCCGGGGCCAGCATTTTAGGGGTTGTGGGCGCATTAAAGGTTTGGCCGAACAGTTATTAAGAGAAGAAAATCTGCAAAATGTTTCTTAAAATGCAAAGTTCTTCTCCTTCCGGCGAGAGATTCCCCTGGCAGGGGTTAGAGCCTGGGCCTTGCACCGGTCTGGGAAGAAAAGCAGAAATGGCAACTGTCTAGTCAGTCTCTCGTCCGTGAATGGGGTGGGAGCAAACAAAGGGGTGTTAAATCACTGCTTTTCTTCCGCTTGCCTTGGGCCACTGCAGCGCTGGATTCCATTAGTGCCCCCCAGAAACCAGCGCTGGATTCCATTAGTGCCCCCCAGAAACCAGCGCTGGATTCCATTAGTGCCCCCCAGAAACCAGCGCTGGATTCCATTAGTGCCCCCCAGAAACCAGCGCTGGATTCCATTAGTGCCCCCCAGAAACCAGCGTGCTCTGGTGCTAGCCGGGCGTGTCTCGCACCCTTCTGAATACGCCCCACAGTAGGGGAGTTGCTGGGTTTTGGATGGAACAAGCTTTGGGGCCAGTGGGAAGCTGGCCGGGTGTTCTCCTGCCCTTTGCTGTTTGCAGATAGTTTGTAGGTGCAAGGAGTGATCGGCTGGAGATGTGTCGTGCGAGGGGTACTTGAGTTTGTCTTCTGGAGCCCCCTTCAAGGGGCTCTCAGGGCAGCTATTGTGCTGTACCCCCACTTTCCCCTGCACCCCCGCAGCACTCTGCTGGGGGGCAAGATACATGGGGGGGGGGGCTTCTTTCCAGTCCAAGCAAGCTAGAGCTGGTGGCCGAGGGATACTGGAAAGTGGTGATGTGGGCACTGGCGCCCCTCTTCTTCCTAGCTTTGTCCCTCTGGCTCCGACCCCTTCACGCCCTCCCACTGCCAGCCCTACCTGTCCCTCCTCTGTGCACCCCTAGTCCTGGGCCCTGCACTGCCGAGCCGTGTTCAGCACTGTCCTGGTGCGTGTGCTACAGACAGTGTCTTGGGTTTTGTGGTTTGTTGGCATGGGACAGCTCAGTCACCTCCGGTACAGCCCCCCAGGCTGAAACCCAGCGGCGCTGCCTCCGATTCGCCCAAGGCCTTCAGATAGTGCCATGCTGTTTATTGGGGGCTTGGCCCTTGGATGAGACGTTAAAAGTTACTGCATTGGCATTCTCCCCCGTCCTGTGACCCTGTTGTACTCTTTGCTGGGTGACTGCCACCCTCCACTCCAGAGGGGGCTGCATTTCAGGGGGGCCGCCTCGGGAGAATTCCCAAAGTACTTTGAGTTGCAAGTCATTCGAGAAACGCAAACAATTCTACCCAGTCGATGACTGACAGCCCCTGGCCAAAGGTTTCCAGTGACGCTGGAAGACATGCTGATTCCAGCCTGCGCTAATTGAATCCAGGGCTTTAAGCACAACACTGTGGGGTTCGAGGCGTCCTCTTCTGGGCTACCCCTCTGAGATGAAGGCAGCTCCACAGACAGCCGGAGTGGCTGTTGTCAGCAGACCGGGGAGAGGATGAATTGCAGGACAAGCAACTGACCTTGCGGCCTTGCTCCTGAGTGGCATGGCTGCTGGGGGCAGGGCAGGGAGGGACTAACTGAGAACATTGTGTTTTAATTTGTGCCTGAAACTTCCCTGGCAACCCAAGTGTCTCCGCTTTGGGCTGGGGCAGAGACTCTCCCGCCGGGACCCCGTCGGGCCGTTCGGCCGGCCGGGCACACTGCAGAGGCAAGTCCCTCTGCTGCCGGGGAAGAGGTCGCTGGCCGCGCAGCTCTGAGTAGCTTGCCTGTGACCGGAATGGCTAGGACAGGCCGGGGGGCTGGCTGTGGGGTGGAGCTGATGGGGGGAGGGTGTGCAGAGCGATAAGCAGGAGGGGACTGACGCGGATGAGGTGCTGGCCAGCTGGAGTGTGGCCCCGGGCGACGGCTCGCTCCCCTGTCCCGGGGCGTGTTGGCGGCGTCTCCTTCGGGTGGGCTCCGGGTCTCCTTCCTGGGGTACCGGCCTGCCCGGGCTGGGCCGCCTGGACATGGAACTTGGCTGGTGGCTTCTGGGCCTGGCTCTGCAGCACCTGAGCAGACCTGGATGATCTGAGATCCGTCGGGAGCCCAGGGCCGGTCACAGGGTCTGTGGACACTTCATGCCGCGCTGTGCCCGTCCCGCACCCCAAGGAAGCCGAGGTAAGCTCGGGAGGGACCGGCCCATCCAGCCAGGTGGAGCAAGCCCCGGCCTTACCAGCGCCTCTGCCAGAGCAGCCCAGCTGTTCCCCCCCCCCCCCCCCATGCTCCAGCCCCCTTCCCCCCTGAGTTCCTGTCTGAAGGGCCTGGTCAGGAGGAATTGTAGCCCCACCAAAATGGAGGTCCCCCCTCCCCAAGCGCCTGTCTGTTGCCGTGTAGACCGGTCCCCCCGGCTGTCCTCTGCTAAAGACACACCACTCGCACCCCTGTTCAACGCGCTCCTCCCCAGGGGTGGCTGCACTTCCCTGGCACTGCCTGAGTAGAGTCCGCAAAGCACCCGTGGCGGAAAGACACCTCACAGACCTGTCCGGCTCGTGTATTCCCACCAGGAACCCACAGCTCCCCAGGAGAGGCGCCCCCCGTCCCCTCCCGGCTCCGTTCGGAGGGGCTGCTCAGCCGGTAGATTTGCCTCCACTGGAATGAGAACCGCAAAGCTAGCTCTGAACCCCGGGCGGGTCTCTCTGGGGAGGCTGCCGTCGATCATTTGGGGGGCGCGGTTCCTGCTTGGTCTCGTGCCGGGGGAGCCAGCGGTGCGCTGGGTTCAGGCTGCCTCGATAAGATCGTTATCTGCTCACTAATGAGCACGGCTGTGCCAAGCCAGGCTGGGCAGGAAGGAAATCTTCAAACAATACAGCCCAGCACAGGAAGCCCTCCGCAGCCCTCTCACCTTCCCAGCAAAGGTGTCAGCGGGTTTGCGGCTTCTCGGCTGCTGCTGAGCGGGGGCCCGGTGCTGCTCGCTTTGGCATGGGGCTTGCCGTGGGGGGGAGGAGGGAGCTGGGGATGTAGGTCGTGGCTGCCATTTTCATAGCACCTCCGGTCCCAGAGCTTAGAGGCAGCGTGCGGAAATGCGGCCACCTCTGGGGCAGTGCAGGGGGGAGGCAGGGGGGAATGGAAGCCAGCGATAGTGCAGCTGGGTGAGGGCGCAGCGCGGGTACCTGGGCGGGAGGGGAAGTGCCGCGGGGTAGGGGCAGGGTCCCCATTGAACGGCGCACGCCTCCTCCGGGAATCCAGGGCTTGGCGCTGGGACTGGGAAGCCATCCCGTCCTGCACCGTACGGCTTTGCTGCAGTGTCCCCCATGGCCAGCCGGCCCCACAAACCCAGCGTTCACTCCCCCTTCATCCCCTCCGAGGGGGGCGGGGGGGCCTTGGGTTGCCACAGAGCGAGAAGTGGGAGTGTAAGATGGCAGAGACCCTGCCGGGTGTCCCACGGGGGCCAGAAAGCACCAGGGCGTATCTGTGCACCCAGGTCTCTGGCAGTCCCTGGGTCAGTCCCCTGGAACTGGGAGAGGTGTACAGGGGCCGGGGGCAGACCGGTCCGGCGGTGCCCAGGGGGATGGGGATGGGGCAGACCGGTCCGGTGGTGCCCAGGGGGATGGGTACAGGGGCCAGGGGCAGACCGGTCCGGCGGTGCCCAGGGGGATGGGGATGGGGCAGACCGGTCCGGCGGTGCCCAGGGGGATGGGGATGGGGCAGACCGGTCCGGCGGTGCCCAGGGGGATGGGGATGGGGCAGACCGGTCCGGCGGTGCCCAGGGGGATGGGGATGGGGCAGACCGGTCCGGCGGTGCCCAGGGGGATGGGGATGGGGCAGACCGGTCCGGCGGTGCCCAGGGGGATGGGGATGGGGCAGACCGGTCCGGCGGTGCCCAGGGGGATGGGGATGGGGCACACCGGTCCGGCGGTGCCCAGGGGGATGGGGATGGGGCACACCGGTCCGGCGGTGCCCAGGGGGATGGGGCAGACCGGTCCGGCGGTGCCCAGGGGGATGGGGATGGCGCAGACCGGTCCGGCGGTGCCCAGGGGGATGGGGATGGGGCACACCGGTCCGGCGGTGCGCAGGGGGATGGGGATGGGGCAGACCGGTCCGGCGGTGCGCAGGGGGATGGGGATGGGGCAGACCGGTCCGGCGGTGCCCAGGGGGATGGGGATGGGGCAGACCGGTCCGGCGGTGCCCAGGGGGATGGGTGTGGGGCAGACCGGTCCGGCGGTGCCCAGGGGGATGGGTGTGGGGCAGACCGGTCCGGCGGTGCCCAGGGGGATGGGGATGGGGCACACCGGTCCGGCGGTGCCCAGGGGGATGGGGATGGGGCAGACCGGTCCGGCGGTGCCCAGGGGGATGGGTGTGGGGCAGACCGGTCCGGCGGTGCCCAGGGGGATGGGGATGGGGCACACCGGTCCGGCGGTGCCCAGGGGGATGGGGATGGGGCAGACCGGTCCGGCGGTGCCCAGGGGGATGGGTGTGGGGCAGACCGGTCCGGCGGTGCCCAGGGGGATGGGTGTGGGGCAGACTGGTCCGGCGGTGCCCAGGGGGATGGGTGTGGGGCAGACCGGTCCGGTGGTGCCCAGGGAGATGGGGATGGGGCAGACCGGTCCGGCGGTGCCCAGGGGGATGGGTGTGGGGCAGACCGGTCCGGTGGTGGCCAGCCAGGCTTGGCAGCGTGGCCTGGGAGAATGTGCTTTGGAAGGGGAAGTGTCAGGCCGGGCTCGTCTCCTAAACTCAGCGCTGGGGGGCTGGAAGCTCAGCCAGGTTCCCCGCTGCGCAGGGAGACTCTCCTGGAGCGGGGTGAGGGTTGGCTCAGGCCTGTGCCACGCTTTGGTGCCGACGCAGCGCTGCATGGGGGGACGGGCACCCCATCCCCTGGGGACGGGCGTGGGGTTAACCGATGGTCGGAGCTGGAGGCTCTAAGCCCTGGCCCCCGATGTGCCGGTTTGTGTCTCCCTTCCTTTGGGGGTTGAGTGACGTGGGGGGCCCAGTCTGGACAGGGCACGTGGGGACGAGTCCAGCTGGGAAAGCCCAGGGCTCCAGAGAAGAACGATGGGTCTCTGCTCTCCGGCAGACCCACGACCCCGGGGCCCTGTTTATCGGCCCTGCCTCCCCCCAGAGGGGCGTGTGCCCCGGGAGGAGGAGGACATGGTCTGCTCTGAGCTAATGGCCCCAGTGACCCACAGGAGGGGAGGGGATCGGATCTCCCAGCACCTGCCCCCTGCGGGTGTCCGCTGCTGCTTGTGCAAACCAGGCCGCTTGGTGCTGGAGCCGCAGGGAACGTGTGTTGGAAAACTCTCCCCCCCGGGGTGGCTGGGTCGGGGGCCCTGGCTTAGCCTGGGGGAGGGTCTGCAGAGGTCAGTGGAACCGGGTGATTGTAACGACCGACCGCCGCTCGCTGCTCTGTTCTGAGTGGCGCCCTCCAGCCAAGTCCTCGCAAACACAGGATCCCAGGGCTGCAGTGGATTGATTGGGGTGTGCCCCCCCCAACACCTGCTCTTCCAGCCCCAGGCCACCCCCACAGCTCTGTGGATGCCCCTCAAATCCTGACACCCTCCCCCCCCCCCCCCCCCCGCCCCCTGCTCTTCCAGCCCCAGGCTATCTGGAAGGGAGATGGAGGAGCGGAAACTCGGGCTGCTGGAAGCTGCGTGTTCGGTACCAAACTCGCTGTCGCTGTGTGTGAGCCGGGGGATCAGAGCCGATCTCCCCTCCTCTGGCCCCGGGCTCGCTCCACTCTCCTCTAGCTGCCCTGGGAGCATTGCCCCCGGCTGACAAAGGTTGGAATACAAACATGCAGTGACATGTGAAGCCAGACTCAGAGGCAGGATGGGGGCCTCCCTCTGGCTGAGGAGTGTGGGGGGGGATCCCTGCTGGAGGGGGTCAGTATCAGGAGCTCATCAGCCGGGGAGCCCTTAAATAGACCTGGAAGCTGAGGGAAGGTGTCGTCTGCCTGAGCACCGCGGTGTGTGTCAGGATTTGTGTTGCACCAGGGTAATGCCTGAGGGGTCTGGCTGAGCTCGGGGGGGCCCGCTGGAGAGAGTCTCTGCCCCAGTGAGCTCACACACCCGACAGCCGCCCATGGTTGTGCCAAGCCCAGGGGTAGAACTCTGTTCCTGAAGCCCCGTCCAGTGCCGGGGCCATGGGACCGTCCTGCCGTGAGCTCCTTTGCAGTTGTCTGGGCGTCCCTGGGAGAGGGTCACGCCCTGCGGGGTGATTGCTGTCTGCCTCTGGCAGGGGCCGGGAAAGGCTGATGAGGACCCGAGACTTCCCGGGATGCCCACTGTGTGTCGTGAGAACGGCCCCCCGGCCCAGCGTCCTGTCTTCCCACAGCGGCTGGTGCCAGGTGCTTCAGAGGGGGAACAGAACAGGGCAGTTATCGAGCGATCCATTCCACACCACCCAGCCCAAGCTTCTGCCAGTCAGAGGCTTCGGGACACCCTGAGCATAGCCTCCTGTCCCCGTCCATCTTGGCTAATAGCCATTGATGGCTCTATCCTCCAGGAACGGGTCTACTTCTTTGTTGAACCCGGTTAAAACTTTGGCCTTCATGGCATCCCCTGGCAGTGAGTTCCACAGGTTGACTGAGCGCTGTGTGAAGCGGTGCACTCCGCAGTGTGGATTGCATGCCATGTGCTCCTCTCCCTTTTCGTCCATAGGTTCTTGTCGCGGGGTGTGACGGTGCTGTACCTGGTGGGATCCAACTGAGAGTGTCAGATCAGGACAGATTGCTTCCAAAGGGGCAACTACAGCCCAAAGCTGGGGTTTTTCCACCCTAAGGTGAACCAAACCAGCCAAACAGAAAAGACTTTGGTTTCGCCCCACTGGCTAACCACAAGTCACACAAGCAATCCCCTTAAGACACTCCAGATTCCCAGTATCACCACCAGCAGCCACCTGTCCTGGGGACCAATGGTTATGAAAACCAATCCCCCAAATAAAGAAAACGGTTCTCCCCAATTCCAAAGAATCAGGCCCCAGACCCAGGTCAATATACCAATCAGATCTTACCACAAATCACGCTGTTGCCAATCCTTTAGCATCTAAAATGTAAAGGTTTATTATACAAGGAAAAAGGTCTAGGTGAGGGTTAGGAATGGTTAAAAGAAATCAATTACACGCAGTAATGGCAAATCTCTTGGTTCAGGCTTACAGCAAAGGTAGAATAAACTGCAGGTCTAGATAAAAGTCTCTGGAATGCATCCCCTCCAGGGATGGGTCATCAATCCGTTGGTCAGAGCTTCCACGTGTAGCAAAATCCCATTCAGAGGTAGGTGCTAGCTGAAGGTTGCAGATTGAAGACAAAGATGGGGGGGCTGCAGCAGCTTCCTGTATAGTTTTTTTCAGGTGCAAGAACCTCTTTGTTCCTGCTGTGAAAAGTCCAGCCCCATGGAGTCCTGGAGTCACATGGGCAAGTCACATGACCATGCATGACTCATCATTTGCAGGCAGCGGCCAGTATGCCCAGGCTGCCTGGCATGTTCTTTGGTAGACTTTTTGTCTGGATTGGGGCATTCCAAGCTCCCAGAGTCCATTGTGTCGCTGATCGTCCTTAACGGCCCATCAAGCAGCCCAAGTCAAGCTGACGCCCAGTATTCTGGAATGTCCTCCCCAGCAGAGCACAATATTTGGAAAGACAAGACAGTCCAGAGCCAATATTCATCACTTCAACTACAAAATTGATACCCACATACCAATGGCATATTCATAATCAGCAACCCATCACCTGGTCATAGACACCCATTTAGTAACGTGACACGGGGGCAGTGCCAAGTCCTTGCTCGGTGGAGGGAGGGGAGCCTGTGTTGGTAACATGCCAGGAGCCCAGGGCCTGCCGCGATTGGCCCTGCATGGGGGTGAATCGCAGCTGTCCACATCTGGAACATGTAGGTTCGGCCCTGGCAGACCTAGCTTGCAGCACTCAATCCACTGCTTCACTCAAGCCGGAGCGTTGCATGCTGGGACCTGTCATCTCTCTGTGACCCACCCCCGGATCAATGGGGGGAGGGGGGCTTGTGCTTGAATCCCTCACGTAAGCTGGAATGTGTGTGATGGCTGCCGGGGAAGAGGGGCTGTCAGCCCATCTCTAGGGGAATTACAGCTCTGGGAATGGAGAGCCCTGGGTGGGGAGGCGCTGGCACCGTTCGTTAGGACTGCAGGAGTAATTGCCCGTCACGGAGAGAAATGATCCCTGCTGGTGCATTCTCCCGTGCCGCTCCGGCGGAGAACTCCGTAACAAAGAGCCCTGCAGCGTGGCGGCTTTACCCAGCAGCCTCCTCCCACGCTCTGGCCTGCATTAGCTGGAGTGATCGAAGTCAGCCTCTTAGGTTCGATCGGGCCTGGCAGGCGAGCGGGGCCGCTAACGACCCTGGAGCCCTCGGTGCTGGGAAATGGCTGGGAAGGCGGAGGGGGTGCAGTGGCGGGGTCTGCAACTTGTTAGCGTGTGTGTTTAGTTCCCACAGCACCGCAGGGGGAGACCGGCAGGGAGGGGAGGAAGGTGCAGCTCGGTGGAACCCCGGCCCGTCTGGGCTTGGAAGCGCCGTCCACGATTGTCCCCCTAGGACGGTCCTCAGGCTGCACTCGGCTGATAGCTTAGAGAGATGAGATGGCTGCGGTAACATCGCTCATCTCCTGGGGACCAGCAGGGCTGCCCCAGGCTGCACACAGCACTGGGTGAAGTTTTGGGGCCTTTCTCCCTTCAGCCACGTAACGACTGTTTCATGAAAGGTTCCAGGGCTGCAGAGTCCCCTGGAACCGGTGCCATGTTCGGGAATCGGCGCCGTGTTCTGGTCCCGGGAAACATGGCGGTGAAGTATGAGTGATGAGCTCGCGATGCTCTGGCTCCGTAGCTCCTTCCTGGCTGGCCCCATGCTGGGTTGGGGGTGACAGCTCCGCAGGATCCACTTGGGAAGCTGGCTAGGCACCTAAAATCCGGGGTGGGAAGGTCTCTGGTAGAAAGGGACAGCAAGAGTCCCATCCTCCTGGCTTTTGCAGCCCTGCTTCACAAACCCAACACACCCCCTGCAGGGCGGGCAGCGGACTGTCCCTGCTTCCTGGGTGGGGAAATTGAGGCAGAGCTGCGCAGGGTCAGTCTTTGAGTCTGGGGCTGTGTGAACAGCCATTTACACTGGAACCAATGCAAATGTGAACTGTCATTAGTGTAAAGATTGTGTGGTTCTCTTGTGTGGATCTCTCACACACACTGCGTGTGTGTCACTCTGTCCTGGGGGAAGATGGATGAGGTGCGCTGGGTCTCCGTTCCTTTCACTAGAAACCCGTTCCTCCAGTGTCCGGCCCTGCAACGAACGAGGTCTCTGTTGTTAACGTGTCATGTGCTCTCTGAATTACGGGACCGCTTTGCCCTTCTTCGAATTCAGTGCCCCGCTCCCTGCTTTATGGCCTCAGACCCCGCGCAGAGGGGCCTGAGATGCCACTCAATCAAAATGTGGAATACTGAAAAGGTCACGGCAGGCCACTGCGCTTCGGGGGGGGGGGGAATAGACAAGCCATTAAGATGTCAATCGATCTCTTTAATGGCAACCTGTAACGAGCCAGGCAGCAGCCCTGCGCTATCCCCGACCTGTAGCACAAAGGAGAGGCAGTTCCAACACCCGCACGCCCTCCTCTCCAGCTCAGGCAGGCCCAGTCCTTGAGCTGTGTCAGGGTTGGTTGCAGCCTCATTGCTGTCTCTGTGTCCTGGGGGGAGCTGCAGGGTGATCTCCCACCTCTGTGCTCCCCGCTGGAGCCTCCACGTTTATCTGACACATATAAAATGTGCAGAATTTTAAAAGATTGCGTGCAGAGTTGTAAATGTTTTGGCACAGAATGCGCTCAAAGGATGCAGTGTAACAGTACCCGTCCCCTGGGCGAAGAGACCGCGGGAAGCAGAGGGGAAAGGACAAATTCAAACTTACTTAGACAAGTGAGATGGCTTCAAGGCAGCAAGGCCTGATGAAATCCACCCTTAAGGAGCTGACAGGAGATATCTGAGCCATTAGCGATGATCTTGGCCAACTCCTGGAAGACTGGAGGAAAGCAAATAGTGCCAATCTATAAGAAGGGGAATAAAGAAAACCCAGGGAATTAGACTGGTCAGCTTAACTTCAGTACCTGGAAAGATAATGGAGCAAATAATCAAGTAATCAGTTTGCAAACACCTAGAGGATAATAAGGTGATAAGTAACCTAAGAACAAATCCCTGTCAAACCACCCTGATAGCTTTGACAGGGTGACCAGCTTTGGGAGTGAGTGTGTTGGGGGAGGGGTAGTGCAGGTGCTATATCTTGACTTTAAATAGACCCAGCGGAGGGGTCTCATGGCTCTACCTAGATTATGTTCCTGTCATCTAATAAACCAGTTTTACTGGCTTTTGATCCTGTCCCGCGTGATCTTCTCATAAAGTGGGTGCTGTGTGTGAACCGGACGTGGCTCCCTAGGGGCTGGGAGCTCTGGGGCAGGGGGTATTTCTTCAAATGCTGCTTTTTGCAGCCGTGGGGGGGGGGGGGGGGGGAGGGCTGAGGATTCTCCTGGCGGCTCGCTGCTGGAGCCCAGCAACTGATGGTGAGCAGCCCCCTGCCAGCATTGGCCCTTTCTAGGGAGCCTGCAAACCCAGGACATCACTTTGCTCCCGAGCCGTGGGGCTCTGCCCCCTGCCTGAAGCATGCGCTGACTCTTGCCTCTCCCCTGCTCAGTCCCTGCTGTTCCTGGGCCTGGTGGCTGCCGTCTGCATGGGCCTCAACCTGCTTTTCCTCACCGTCTACCTGATCTGCCTGTGCAGCTGCAAACGAGAGGTGGAGTCGGAGACCAAGCGGCCCAACTCCTGCTGCGTCACCTGGACGGCCGTCGTGGCTGGCCTCATCTGCTGGTGAGTGTCCCGCGGGGTGGGCCCGGGGCCCGTGGGGCTGCTGCCTTAGGAGCCCAGTTGGCAGGGCTGGGGCAGACCTCGTAGCCGCTGGCCATGGGAAGCAAGGCCCAGTGGTAAGACTAGGACTCCTGGGTTCTATTCTGGGCTCTGCTACTGACTTGCTGTGTGCCCTTGGGTTAGTCCCCCCACTTCTGTGTCCTGTCGCGTGGGGACAAACACCACTTCCCGGGGATTGAGGCTGAGATCCTGGCGGGGGGCCGGGACCAGATGAAGCAGAGAGTCACCGGGCCAAGGTCCCTGGCCGTTCTCAGCATCGCTCGGTGGGAAGACATTTCCAGCGGGTCGCCGGGTGAAAAACACGCTCGTCGCTGTTGATATTCACAGCGTGCCAGGGTGACGGGCGGAGCGCGGGCTGTCTTGCGGCTGGGGAGGCCTGTGCAAGCCAGGGGCGGGGGTTCTGCTTCCGTCCCCCCAGCCCGGCTGCTTTCAGAGAGGCTCTCGGGGCAGCTAGTCCCCAGGCTTGAGTCGCTGAGGGGGAAGGAAGAGGCAGGCGGCTTTTTTCCCCCCGTCGTCTCTGTTGCGGGCCCAGCATCCTCCGGAGCCAGGCGTGGTCTCCGCCCCTCGCTGGATTTGTCGCCGCGCATGTGAATCCCTTTGATTAGATCCAGCTCTGGGGCTTAGATGCCGATTGCTCCTCTCTGGGCGCAGGCTCCTCGGGCTGGAGCACTGGCCGCCTCTCCCCTCCCTGCTGTAACGGCTGGCTCTCGGCTCCGTGTGAGGTGGCCTCCCGGAGGGGGCGGCAGTGGGGCTCGCCGGGAGTTAGGGTCACTAATCCCAGTCCGAGAGCAGATGGTGGCCTTCGGTCACGTGGTCTCTGGGTTAATTACAGACGGGGGCTGGGTCAGATAGAAAGGGGGGCAGGGAGCGGGCCCCGGAGGGGTCCCAGGTGGCCAGGAGGGGCTGTGCTGTCCTGCTAGGAGCAGGGCCGTTCTGGGGTGCGAGCAGAGAGCGTCCCTCCGGCTGGCATGGCTTGGCGCTCCCGGCCTCTGCATGGCGTGGCAGGCCGGAGGGGCCAGGCGTGGCACGACTGATGGTAACCATACTTTGAGGCCGGGTGGCAGTGAGTGACTGGCGGGCTCGGCCCCATCTGCTGCTGCCTGTCCTCACCAGAGGCGTTTGGACAAAATTTGCCAGCAGCCCGGGCTGGCCGATCTGAACTCCGGCGCGTTCGTCGGCCCGGCCTCGCCCTGGGCTTCTGGGCCGCTCTCTGCTTTGCATCGCCGCGAAGCCCCTTCCCGGCCCGCCCAGGCAGGGCTCCTGATGGCTTCGGCGTGATCCGCTCCCCACGGGACGGGAAGCAAGGGATTGTTCTTCCCCCACGTTAGCCCAGACAGAGAGCTCAGTGTCTGGCCCCAGACACGCTGGAAAGAGGAAGCAAACGCCACTGATGAGCTCAGCGCGCCCTTCCCGTGACTGCCGGCTCCCCCTGCTCCCCAGGCCCGTTCCACCACCGCTCCATGTGACTTCCAGGGACGGGCTCCGCTCTGATCGCCAGCTGGCTGGAGAGGAATCCGTGTTTCCTCTTCTCCGATTGCCCAACTTCCTCGCTCCCCTGGGGCTTTCCACGAGGCTGGCAAGTGCCCCGGGCAGCAGCCGGGTACGGCTGAGAGCGCGTCCGGGCTCTGGCATTGTTGATTCAGGTGAATGTAATGTTGGTAGCTGGCGTCCCTCTTCCCCCGGTAGCTGTGCCAGTGCCCCTCCATCGCAGTCATGCCAGTCCTCAGGGGCTCTGCCTGGGCCGTCCCGCCTGCCCTTGCAAAGTTTGGCTCCACCGCCGTTCTGGCCCCAGGCCCCTACCAGGGCAATGCTGGTCGCTGCTGAGCACAGAAGACCAGCGATGCCAGGTGCCCGCTAAGGACTAGGGCAGGACTCGGGCTCATTTCGTTGGTGAGCAGAGGCAGGATTTGAACCCAGCTCTGTGGCCCCAGGAGAACGAAAGGCTGGGAGGTTGGCGGGAAGGCTGGTGCGGTCGGAGCGTTCCCTTTGCTCGGCGCCCTGGCACGGCCGGCACCTGGACAGCTCGGGTAGGCGGCGGTTGTGAGCCCCTCCCTCCTTGGTGTTGGAAGTGCCAGGGGGTGGCTGGTGCTGCCCCGGGCGGTGGGGGCCCGTGGAATGCTGTGGCTTGAGGAGGAGGCCGAGCCGGGGTTTTATAGCCCTCCCGAGGTGCCCGAACCCACATCCATGGCTAAGTGGCGCCTCTTTGGAGCAGCGCGCAGCCATTAACAGGCTAATGGGGAGCGCGAGCGGCTGTCCATCACGTTCACTGACAGCTGCGCCCTCCGGGAGCCGTGCCAAGCACTCACGGCTCCTCCCTGCCAGGGGCCCCAGGTGCTCGGTGCCAGCAGCCGAGCCTACGTGCCGAGGGCTCGGGAGCAGCCAGGCGTGGTGCTGAGGGGCCCCCGCCAATGGTACGTGTGCTCCCCGGTTGGGAGCTGCATCCCAACTTCACCTGGCTGTGGGGTTCACCCCGTGTGGAGATCCAAGACCAGTCCATATGCCACAATACCGCCCTGCACTCCCCCTGGGAGGCCCTCAAAACCCTGCAGCAGATACGCCCTTCGGAGGGAGCCGCGCCAGGTCACGGACCAGGGGCTAGAACCCAGCTCTCTGGCTACCCAGTGCTGTGAGACTTCCCTGCCTTCCCGCTCAGGACCCTGGGGGCGGGAGGGTGGCTCTGTTAGGGGGCGGGGAGACGTGTGCTGGTGACACAGTGCAAAGCCCGCAGGACCCTTCGTCATCCCGGCTCAGTGCTTGGCACTTAGCCTCCCAGACAGAGCACCCACCAAACGCACCTGCTCTCCGTCAGGAACAGAGACCTGGGTGGTTGTGGAGGGGACGGTGCTGGGGGTGTCTGAGGCACGCAGCAGAACTGAGCGGGTGTCTGTGGCCTGGCTCCTGGGCTCTGCACTGGGTCCCAGAGGCCAGCTGGCTCGCAGGGCCAAGGAGGGGCTAACGGGGAAACCCAACTTTCACTCCTTGTCCCCTCCTGGGGGATTATCAAGGAGCAGGTTTAATGGGAGGCAGCGTTTCCTTTCTGACAGATTCTCTTAATCTGCTTTGCCAGGCCTTGCGGCCTAAATCCCGCCGCACTCGCAGGGGCTGGCTTCCCATCCACCCCGTGTGTCTGGCTTGGAGCTTCGCTAAGCCCCAGCGTGAGCAGAGTCTCCGTTCCCCCGCAGCCGGCCCCGTGCCCTCCCTGGGACCCAGATCGGGGCTTCCGCCTTTAAGTGCCTCAGTGCTCGTGCCGAGCCCGGTCTCGGGTATTTCTGGGGCGCCTGTCGCTGCAGCCTGAGCACCTCCAATGAATGTATCCTCACAGCACCCCGGTGCAGCGGGGCGGGGCTGGCACAGATGGGAAACTGAGGCACGGAGACCTAGTAAGTCACGTGGCAGAGCAGGGTCTTCAAGTCCTTGGCTAGTGCCTGAACCACTGGGCACGGGGCAGCACTGGCTGATCTGCAAGTGCCCAGGGTCTCGTACCCTGCCTCTGCCCAGGTCTCCTGCCGGGTGTGGAGGACTCTGCGGACAGGCGGTGCCCTCCCTTGGCAGAGCAGGTACGGCCTGGGCAGCAACGGGGGAAACTTTCCCTCTCTAGGGCTGAGGGTGATTCAGTCCCAATGCCTCTGAACCCAACTCTCCACCCCACGCGCCACCGTGGGCGGGCAGGGAGAAGCGATGGTAGAGCTGCTTGGGCGGAGCATCCCTGTACCTGGCCTCGCCTCCTCTCCTTAACGAGCCCTGAGCCACCTGCCTCCTGGGGACGCCCCTACTGGAGGAGGGCACTGGCTGGATACAGAGACCCCGGTCCGGGGATTTCCAAGGCCCAGGGGTGAGAGCAGTTCCGGGGCTGTGTTCCATTTCCCTGTGGGCTGGTGTCACTCTCACAGCTGGGATGAGCTGGCCGTGTCGGTGGCCCAGGACTGGCCGTTCTCCCCACCCCCGCCCCGGAGGGTGAGTCACGTCTGGCGCACGCACTCAAAGTGCTGTAACCGTGCGCAGAGGGCTGCTTTTCATTTGCCTTCCTCTGGCCGGAGCCAGGGGCCCGGGGCTACCGCAGTGCCAGGCCAGCAGTGGGTAACGTGGCCCTGGCACCTTGAGCCAGCGGTGCCGCTTCCCTCTCCTCTCACCCGTCTCGTCTCTCCTCCTTAGCGCTGCAGTCGGCATCGGGTTCTATGGGAACAGCGAGACCAACGATGGGGTGTACCAGCTGATCTATGCCCTCGACAACGCCAACCACACCCTCTCTGGGATCGACACACTGGTAAGGGCCTGCTGGCTTTCTCCTGGCTCTGCTTTTCCCACCAGCCATGGCCCTCCTGCGCTCACTTTGCCTGCTGGGGTGCTGGGCTCCTGGCACACAATAGGCCAAGGAAATTGGGCCAGAAGCTATTGGCCTTCCTGGGAAACTGGCTGTGTTTCCATCCTCGCTCCTCTGAGCTGACCGGATGATATCACTGGTGGGTCTCTTGGACCGGCCTGGCCTTAAAGAGACAGCTGTGTTCCTCCAGAGATTACGGGGCTCCGCTGGCATCTCCGCTGCGGGGGCTGCACTGGCCGCCCCCTCCTGCAGCTGCTAAGCTAGCTGAGAAATTAAACCTCTGAAAACGCAGGGCTTTATCCCAGCAAGGCGGACTAGGCTGGGGCTGCGCTTCCCAGCGTTGGACACGCCCAGCCTTGGTGCTGCCTTCTGGAGAGCCACCAGCACCAGGTGTGGCAGAGGGGGTGACTCGGAGAATCCTCGTCGTGCCCTCCCCGGGGCTCGGGGGCGTTCTTCGGGGCCTGTCCCGTATCCCCCTCTGCACCTGGGTGACCTCACCCGTAAACTCCTATCCAGGCTCTGTCTAAACGAGGCCAGTTCTCCCCGCCTGGCGTCCCTGTGCCGTGGCCTCCTTTCCTGTCCATCCACACAGTGAAACCCCTCGCTCGGGCACCCGCCAGCCTGCCTCTCGCTCACCACCGCGTCCCTCTCTCCGCCCTCGGCAAATGGTGTCTCGCCCCCGCTCAGCTCCGCTCCGAATGCTGCCACCATCCCTGCCTGGCGCGTGGACTGGGGCACCCCCTCTGTGCATCCCTCCGCTGGCAGCCCCTGCTCGGCATGTCGCACAGAACTACTTGTCTCCATGTTCAGAGCTCTTCCCTCCCTAGCCCCACCCTCCTTCTCAGTTGCTATCGGCCCTGGTGCCCGGTGCCCCCTTGCGTTTTCAAACCAGCCCTTTTGGGCTTCCTCCCACACTGCCCCTGGTGCTCTGGAGGAGTTCCCTGTGATCATCCACAAAGCTCCCTCCTCATCCTCCTTCCCCGCCCTCCTCGGAGCGCCCCCTTGCTCTGAGGCCAACGGGGAAACTTGGCAATGGCTCCGTAGCCGGTGAGCTGAGCAGTATGCTACTTGCCTTCCCTACAGGCGGTCAGGGCTGGCTTTGGGCCTAGGAGAGCTGAACTCAGTGCCCGAGGCGGGGGTCGCTGGTCCTGTGCTTAGCAGGCCTGGGCCCTGGCTGGCGATGACGGCCTTGGGAAATAACAGGGCCTGAGTGACTCCTCTGGGGTCTATTTCCCCTTTATGGGGATGCAGGACTCCTGGGTTCGGTGCCCGACACACCATGTGACCTGCGCAAGTGGCCTAAGCCCAAGCTGCCAAGTGTTCTCCGCCCTGAGCGGGTTGGGTTTGCCAAGGGTCCAACTCAGGGACCCAGGGGCTGGCCAGCCCACTGGACGGTGCTGAGATCAGCAGGGGCTTGGGGAACAAGGCCCCGGGTATCGCAGGCACCCGAAATCCGGGGCTGCTTCTGTTAACCGGGCGCGGCGCCCCTGGAGATGCCGTGGGTGCACGAACACCGGCGCTCCGCAGTGCCCCGGCAGCGATGCCGTCCTGTCCTGTCTCTGTTCGGGGGAGCACCAGGTTCCCGGCACATCTAGCACAGCTGCAAAGAGTCCCGGCCCTTGTGCTGGGCCTGGCGCAGAATGGTGCCTTTGTTTAGGCCGCGTGGAAATGGCAGCCGTCCCCCTGGCCCCCCCGGAGCGGCGGGTTTCTTTCAGAGCCGGAAGCAGCGTCGCAGTCCGCCGAGCAACGTATCTAGGTCAGCCCCCGCTGCAGAACTGCTCCTCCGCGGCACCCTGTCGCTAGATCCCCAGCTGGGAGGTTTTCCTGCAGCGGGGGCCTCTCCCTTAAGGGGGAATCCCCCACGGCACAGGCAGGTCAGCAGGCGGCTCCACCCCGCAGCTGGTGTGCCGGGCGTGGCCGTCTGCCCTGGCTTGGGGGAGCCCCTCGACGCGACCTGCCAGGCCTTTCCTCTCCCGCCCCCGCCGAGCGGGCTGTAACATCTCCCTCCGTCATTCCATTTGCCACTGGGGCGACTCGGCCTGCCCTAGGCCGGGTTGGTCACTGTGGGGGAAATGTCTGTAGGAGGAGCCCCTTTGTTCCCTGGGTGCACGGAGCTGCACAAGCACTCTCCCCGCAGTGGGGACACCGAGCTCCGGCCCTGGGCTGCACTGATCCCTCCGCTGCCGCCTGGGGAGGCCTTTACAGAGCTAATGCAGGGGCTGGATTTATATCTCTACAGACAGCCCCATCGGGGGCCCTGAAGTGCCACTGGCTGGAAACAAGGGGCCCCCCTGCCCTTTATAGACACCCGGCTGAGTCACTCGCTGGCTGGGCAGCCCCTCCCTGTGCCCCCGCGCGGCGTTCTCCCGCCGGATTGCTCCGGGCAGAGCGTCTGTTTGCTGGCTGCGGCGCTGGCGTGGCCGGGGCGGGCCGGGCAGCCACGTCGTGCACAGGACGGGCTGGGCACCGGGGCTGGGGGGGGGCAGAGAAGCAGATGCTCTGGCTTTCAGGGGGTACCACAGGCTGGCGCTGGGTGGGACGGGGCCACCACGGGCTGCGGGGCCCGGCTCACTCCTCCTCCCCCCCGGGCAGGTCTCTGGCACCATGGCGCAGATGAGGGTGGGGCTGGAGCAGCACCTGGCCCGGCTGAACGAGATCTTCGCCGCGCGGGGCGACTACGTCCAGACCCTGCGGTTCCTGCAGCAAATGGCTGGTAACATCGTGCTGCAGCTCTCGGGGCTGCCGGTCTGGAGGGACGTCAGCGTGGACCTGACGGCTGTGGCCGGCCAGGTGGGCTACGTGGAGTACTACAGGTGAGCGGGGCTTCGGGGAGGAGAGCGGGGTCTGCGTGGGGCTGGGCAGGGGAGGAGCCCAGAGCCGCAGCGGGGTAAATGCCTCTCCGGTGCCCTGGCTGTTGCTGCGGTGGTGACGCTGGTGAATTGGATTTCACCGCCCTGTATTGGGGGGAAGGGGCATCCCGGCTCCCAGATGGCGCGGCCCCCGGAGCCGCGAGTGCCGCTGTCTGCAGCCCGCGGCGCTGGAGTCGAGGATTTTAACGGGCTCCTTTGGCTCTGGGCAGCCATTCTAATGAGCAGAAACGACCTGATTTTTCCCTTCCCTCGCAGGGTTAACGAACCAGCATGAAACCGGCGCACCCGGTGGGTTCCTGCCCCTCGGGGGAGAGCGAGGCGGAGGCGCGGCGGGCTCCCCTCCCGTCCCCACGCGCCGGCGCTCCCGCTAACTCCCCACGGCCCGTATCGGCCAGCCCCACTTCGGGGGGGCTCCGAGGAGGCGTTGCCGGGTTCTGGGGCCTGGCTACGCCCCAGGGGATGTAACTGGGGGGTGCACCGCGCCCCCTGGCGCTCTGCCCCGTCTCTGCCCAGCGCGCCCGGGTCGGACTCAGCGGTGTGTGGCGTCTGGCCCCAGGAACTGAGACTTTAGGCTGAACCTCGAGGAGACGCTTTGCTGCAGGCTCCCATGGGTGGCTCGGGGGAGTAGGGCTGGGCTGGGGGACGGCCCCCCGGGGACGGGGCTGGCTGCAGGGCTGTGACCGCCTTTCCCCTTCCTCCCCCGGGCTAGGTGGCTCTCCTACCTCCTGCTCTTCATCCTGGACCTGATCATCTGCCTCATCACCTGCTTGGGGCTGGCCAAGCGCTCCAGGTGCCTCCTCACCACGTGAGTACCCAGCTCTGCCCCACTGTCTGCCCGTCCAGCCCCACCCTCCCACACTGCGCCGAGGCGGCTGCTGCCTCTGGGAGGGGAGATGGGCACCGGCCCTGCACCTGCCTCCCTTGGGTTGGCCCTGACGCACCTGCGGGATGGACGGGGCTGCAGCACCGAGCGCCCCGCTCTGCCCAGGGGTCAGCGGCAGGACGGCACCGTGATGGTCGGTGCTCCATAAGACACCCCCCCCCAGACTGGGCCAGGGTGGATCGTTACGGTGCTGCACTTCCCAGCCCCACCATGGCAGACGCCCCCTAACGGAGCGTCCGGCTCCGAGCCCTGCCTGGGACGGGCGAGCAGGCGGGCTGGATCCTTGCAGCTCGGGCTGCCAACGGGATAAAGCCAGAGCCTGGCTCCAGCACGTGAATCGCTCAGCTGTCAAGCAGGCTGCTGTGGAGGGAGGCTGGTCCGTGGGGTCCCTGCCGGCTGGCACGGGTGACCCGGCCGGCCCAAGGGGTCGCCCTGGCCAACAGGGGTGGGCAGCTTGCTGGGGGCCAGGGCTGGGCAACCATTGTGCTTCGTAGCCTGGGATTACAAGGGGGAGGTGGGGTGCACTAACAGCAAGAGGGCAGAGGGTCAAAGGTCCTGACCTCTGAACCCTTACGGGCCTCACGCCTTCTCTCAATGGCAAATGGTGGATTTCCTGTCCCGACGTTGCACCATCTGGCTCACGGGGCTCCCCGTGGGGCCGGTTTGCACCACTCCTTACGTGCAGCTAGGTGCACTGGGGCATCGGAGGAGTGACTCTCCCAAGGTCATTGGTGAGTCAGTGGCAGAGTCCCAGCCCGTGTTCTCTCTGGTCGACCCCCTGCCCTCGCAGGCTCCCCTGGCCTGGGGGATCTCGGGTCCCCGTGACTAGTTGTCTCCTTTTCTCCTGCAGGATGTTGTGCTGCGGGCTGGTGACGCTCGTCCTCAGCTGGGCCTCCCTGGCTGTGGACACCTCTGCGGCTGTGGTGAGTGAGAAGGAACAGAGCGGCCGGCCAAGTCCGTCTGTCTGGGTCTGTCTGTCCTCCCAGTGCGTGTGCTGCAAAGCGGGTGTGAGCAGGAGTAGTTCCAGGCCGGGATCCCATCAGGACACCAAGCAGCTGCCCGGCGCTGGTAGCCCGCTCCCCGGGGAAGCCAGCCGCTCTTGCTGATAGCTGGGCCCTGTGCCGCTGCCAACTCCCCGTCTCTCACCCGTGCGTGGAGCCGGCGCGGCCATGAGCCATGGCCCTGCAGGGACGCGAGTTTGTTGCGTGGCTTTCTCCCCCCTCGGGAACCGGACCCCTGCCCTGGGAGGCAGAAGGGGGGAGGGGGGGTCTTGCATTTCATCCCAGACACCGCAGGACAAGATCCCAGAAAGGGGGGGGGGGGGGCGCTCCCGCATCAGGCATGGTGGTGCCAGGGCCCGTGTGCAAATAGCACCCGGCTCTTGGTGGTTGGGAGAGGCCAGAGGAATCGGGGGACATGGGGAGACCCGCTTAGCTGTAAAACTGGTCCTCCGCCATCTGTTCAAATGGGCCCAGGTTTGTGTGTGGTGGAGCTGATGGGATGGGGCGGTCCCTAGCTACGCGCTCCCCCCCCCCCCCCTCGCGCTGTCGTTTTGCCCCCCGGCCCGGGTCCTGTCCGAGAGGCCGGGCAGTGCTATGACCCTGGGCTCTCTGCTTCTTGCAGGGCACCAGTGACTTCTGCGTCGCCCCGGACAAGTTCATCATGAACCTCACGCGGGGCGATCTCAGTGCAGGTGACCAAATGGCCTTTATTGTGCGTGGCGCTTCGGCCCGGGCCCCCTGTGCCTGGCGGGGTGCAGCGCCGGCGGGGACGCCAGGGCTGGGCGAGTGGGGTTAGAGCCAGGGCAGGGTAACTTGCAGCGATTGGGGATTCCTTGCAGGCTAACCTCAGCCCTGCTGTAAGCAGAGACAGCCACGTTGGTGCAAGCTACGCTGCCCGTGCCCCCCCCCGACCAGCGGGCACATTGCAGCGTGACCCGGCAGGACAGACAGCCGCCGGCAGAGCCGCCCGGCCCCGCTCGTCCAGACGGGAGAGGCGAACGGTTCTCTTGGAGAAGGCTCCTGTGCGGAGACGCTGCTTTCCCTGTTCTGGTGCCCGGTTGGTGCGGGGGTGGGTGGTTGCGTCCGGCCCCGCTCTGGGAGGGCGTGAGGGGCCCGCGAGGGGCGGCTGCGCGTCACCCTGGTTTCCAACACCCCCCCCCTTGTGCTTGTGTTGCAGAAGTGGTTCACTACTACCTGTACTGCAGCCAGAACCTGAGCAACCCCTTCCAGCAGGTACGGCGCCCCCCGCCCCCTCCTGGGGCCTCCCCACCAGAGCAAACCGGCCCGTGCCTGGGTGTTCCCCCCTGCAGTGCCTGCGGGGGGTGGGAGGAGGAGGCGACTCTGCCTAGGATGGGGGACCAGAGTGGAGAAGGGGTTGGTGAGGAGCCCAGCGTCTCCCATGGGTGCTGGGGCAGGAATGCGGCTCCTGTATCCCAGTGCTCCAGGCCTCGCCCGCGCCAGCCTCCCCGACAAGACACGTCCACGTAGGCGCCTTGGGGTGGTAAAATCGAGGCACCGAGCTCTCTTCCCGGGCTTGTTCTGGGCCTGGGGGCTGCAGAGCGGGAGTAGCTGGCCCTGGCCGGATTTGACTCCCCGGGGTTCCAGTGCCCTGCTCACCCCTGGGGTCTCGACAGCGCCGGGGGCAGGGGGGGGGTTGCTCTGCCTGCCCCCGGCGGGTGGCCTGGGCGGTGCCATAGAACCGGGTCTTGTTTTCTGCCATGCAGGCCCTGACCATCTACCAGCGCTCGCTCACCACCATGCAGATTCAGGTCCAGGGGCTGATGCGGTTCGCGGTGCCCCTCTTTCCCACGGCCGAGGTAAGGCGGGGCCTGCGCTGGAGAGGAGAGGCTGCTCCGGCCTTCCTCATACCTGCAACCAAAACCCCTCCCCTCCCCTCTGCACAGCTCCTGGGCCCAGCGTTGAGCCCACGGCGTGCCTGGCTGCCCCCTCCCCAGCGGGCCCGGCTCCTCCTAGGCTGAGATTTGGGGGATGGGGGAGGCGTTCTAACCCCACCCTGAATCCTGCAGCCCAGGCCAGAACGGTTCAGGGGTGATCGGGGATGAAAGTTCAGCTGTGGCCAGCGGAGGGGGATTTACGTGCCCCGTTTAGGGGAGAAGCAGGGCTCCCCCGGCCTGTCCTGTGGCATACCCCAGCCCCTGCCCTTCTCCCCCCCCTCCCCCCCCCCGCCGTCCCCACCTGTGCTGCCAGCTCCTCCAGCTGCCCCGTTTGCCCGGCTGGCCTCAGCGCCTCCTCTCTCTGCTGCAGAAAGACCTGCTCGCAATCCAGCAGCTGCTGAACTCCTCCGAGACCGGCCTGCACCAGCTGACGGCCCTGCTGGACTGCCGGGGTCTGCACAAGGTGGGTGGGGCGGCTGTGCCAGGGCCTCAGGGGAGGGGGTGCTTTCCCTCCCGCGACGTGGTGCACCCTGGGGCTGACCTCCCCAGGCCAGCGGGAGCGCCGGGGGGAAGGAGCAAGACGCCTGGTCTGTCCCCCCTGCAGGATTACCTGGACGGGCTGATGGGCGTCTGCTACGACGGGGTGGAGGGTTTGCTCTACCTGGTGCTGTTCTCCCTGCTGGCCGCCTTGTCCTTCTCCACTCTCATCTGTGCCACGCCGCGGGCCTGGAAGCACTTTGCCGACCGGTGAGTCCGAGCCTGGTGCCCGCTCGAGGCGGGGGGGGGGGGGGGGTCCTGGGCTAGTAATGCTGCCTGTGGCCATCCGGGAGTATTCAACCCACAGAGGCTGGGTGCCCTGGACAGCCGCCTGCCTCCGGCTCCTCTGTGAGCCGCCCTGCCCTGGCACCCGGGCTGCCTCCGGCTCCTGGTGAATCCTGGGGAGCCTCACAGCCAAGCCCTGGGCCTGGGCCCTGAACGCTTCAGGCAGTGGCAGAACCGGGTCATGTCTCTTGGCTGGTCCCTTCCTCCAAGGCTGTGGATTTGAGGGGAGGGGAGGAATGAGGGAGCGGGAGGGTTGGAGGGGAAAGGCGGGATGGGAGGCGGGCAGGTTGGAGGGGAGGGGAAAGGCGGGGTGGGAGGTGGGTGGGTTGGAGGGGAGGGGAAAGGCGGGGTGGGAGGTGGGCGGGTTGGAGGGGAGGGGAAAGGCGGGGTGGGAGGTGGGCGGGTTGGAGGGGAAAGGCGGGGTGGGAGGTGGGTGGGTTGGAGGGGTGGAGAGTGGCGGGAGGCGGGTGGGTTGGAGGGGAGGGGAAAGGCGGGGCGGGAGGCGGGTGGGTTGGAGGGGAGGGGAAAGGCGGGGTGGGAGGCGGGCGGGTTGGAGGGGTGGAGAGTGGCGGGAGGCGGGCGGGTTGGAGGGGAGGGGAAAGGCGGGGCGGGAGGCGGGCGGGTTGGAGGGGAGGGGAAAGGCGGGGCGGGAGGCGGGCGGGTTGGAGGGGAGGGGAAAGGCGGGGCGGGAGGTGGGTGGGTTGGAGGGGTGGAGAGTGGCGGGAGGCGGGTGGGTTGGAGGGGAGGGGAGGGGAAAGGCGGGGTGGGAGGCGGGCGGGTTGGAGGGGAAAGGCGGGGTGGGAGGTGGGTGGGTTGGAGGGGTGGAGAGTGGCGGGAGGCGGGCGGGTTGGAGGGGAGGGGAAGGGCGGGGTGGGAGGCGGGCGGGTTGGAGGGGAGGGGAAGGGCGGGGTGGGAGGTGGGCGGGTTGGAGGGGAGGGGAAGGGCGGGGTGGGAGGTGGGCGGGTTGGAGGGGAAAGGCGGGGTGGGAGGTGGGTGGGTTGGAGGGGAGGGGAAGGGCGGGGTGGGAGGTGGGCGGGTTGGAGGGGAAAGGCGGGGTGGGAGGTGGGCGGGTTGGAGGGGAGGGGAAGGGCGGGGTGGGAGGTGGGCGGGTTGGAGGGGAAAGGCGGGGTGGGAGGTGGGTTGATTGGAGGGGTGGAGAGTGGCGGGAGACGGGCGGGTTCGAGGGTTCCGTTCTTCACAGAGCAGCACGAGGCTGGGCGACCCAGACCGGGGTTCAGACTCCACGGTCGTGCTTTTATGGCTGGAGAGACGCCCCTTTACCATCCCCGGGGGCTGCCCCACTGGGCCGGCTGCTCTCCCAGCGTCGCCAGAGGGTGACTAAAGGGCCGCGCTGCCCCTTCCTTCCAGGGATCGGGATTACGACGACATCGACGAGGAAGACCCCTTCAACCCGCAGGCCCGTCGCATCGCCACCCACAACCCCACCCGCGGGCAGCTCCGCAGCTTCTGCAGCTACAGCAGCAGCCTGGGCAGCCAGACCAGCCTGCACCCTCCAGCACAGACCATCTCCAATGCCCCCGTGTCTGAGTACATGTAAGGCTGCTCCCTCCTCAACACCCTACTCCCACCTCTCCCACCGGGGAACCCCTCTGAGGGGCAGGCCGGGTGCTCTCCGGGCCTGCGGCTCCCCGAGCTGTGGAGACTGCACACTCAGGGACTCCATCTTTCCCCGGCAGGACAGCTAGAGGCCCCGGGGCTGTTGGGGGGAGGGGGGTTAGAGCGGATCCTTAAAGCCTCAACAGACAGAAGCACCCCTCCCCTCTGAGGGGGGGTATACGGCTCTCCAGCTCAGAAGGGTGAGAGCCTTGTGCTCGGATCTGGTGTGAAGGGGAAGAAGGCTCGTGGGAAAGTTTGGAGCGGCCCCCTCGCCTCTCTGCCCTTCCTTCACTGTCTTGCTTCACTGCTTCTCCCTAGGGCAGGCCTGCATGACATGTGGCCCGGGCTCGCTGTGTGGCCCGCGGGGCGTTAGTAGGGGTGGGGCAAGCCAAGCGGGGGCTGGGGGGGGGGTGGGAAGCAGATGGGGGGGGCGAGGGCGGGGCTTTTCGGCCCACAGCTGGTTTTTTGCAGTAATATGGCCCTCGCTGCTTTCCAAGTTGGGCAGGCCTGCCCTAGGGGAAGGCTCACAGCTTGGGGGGTTGTCCTGGGGCAGGGAACTGCTGCTTGGGAGGGGTGGGCTCTGTGCCCCACTGGGCTGTTGCGTCCGCATCCTTGGGAAAGTCACTTCACCTTGTTGGCCCCTCAGTACAAGAGAGAGAGGGCAGCTAGAAAACCGCAAGCTATTCATTCTCCCCACAACCGTCCATGAGTGCTGAAGGCGTTCTCGGCCCCATTGTTTGTCTGCTTTACAGCCTCCTTCCCCCAACCAGCCCCAAACATCTGGGCCAGTCCAGTGCTTCTAGAGGGCTCCAGATTGTCCCAGATCCCCTTGGCGTGGAGGTGCAGTATCTTACTCCACAACCGTTCTCCAACCCAACAAGAGAGGGGATTGGCACACCCTCCCCCTGGGGCTGCTAATGGCGAGAGCCCAGGGAGATCTGGTCCATTCAGCAGACTTGTCCGTCCGGGGTGGTGCTCGGTGAACGTGTGCTCTCCATCTCTGAAGGGCTTTTCCTCCATCTCCCCACAGGAACCAGGCGGCGCTTTTCGGTGGAAACCCGCGCTATGAAAATGTCCCGTTGATCGGAAGAGGCTCTCCTCCCCCTACGGTACGATGGGCATCGGAAGCCAAGTCATTTTTATAGTAGGGCCTCTTGGCTTTCGCAGTTTTTATTATTTTAATCGTGTTGCTAAGTGATGAGCAATCCTTCCACTTCATCAGAAACCCAAGGGGTTCGTTTGCTGAGCTAGTGACAATAGCTCGTGAACAATTCCTCTTCCAACCTCTCTCACTCTGGGGCGTTAATGGACGTACCCTGTCCTTTGAATGCGGTACCTCTGGCAATGATAGTCCCAAACCAGGAATCAGCACTGTCGGAAATGTACCGCTGTGACAGGAAGTCCCGCCTTTTGGACTCAGAGGTGGAACTTCCTGATACGCCCCTTGAGCAAGAGGGAAAAATGGCTCATGAAAAAGCAGGTGACTTATTACCCACAGCTCTCCAGCTACATCAGTGATACATCGTATGGCTTCATTTTATTGGATCTTGTCATGACCTTGTGCTTGGTGCCATATTTAAAAACAAATGCATCCAGATCTCCAATCTGTGTTGGGTTTTTTTGGTTTTAAAACCCTTTCTAAACGTTTCCAAAGACAAGCTGAGGTTTTGCTTCATTTTCTTTGGTTCTCATCTTTTTATTTTTTATGTTTTTTAAAATGTATTCACTGTAACCAACACCTGTCTGCATGTACCGGGAGTGTTTGGCTTAATGTTCTTTAAAAACATCTTGCCTGCTAATGTTTGCTTTGTTTTTGCATCAACTATTTTTGGAGCTATGTTGCCCATCAAGAGTAAGTTTTGGGGTTATTTTCTTTTCTGTTTTGGGATGGTCATTTTGTTCCCTAATCACATCCAGCTGTCCTGTCTTCCATTGTGTATATTTTCTTCGGATGTATTTTACTTTCATTGGAACGGGAAACCATTGACAGTAGGTGCTCTGGAGCCAGACCCTGGGGTTCTGTGTATCTCAACACCAGTCCAGAGCCTGAATCCACCTGGATTGTGGAGGGCTCCCAGAGTCTCTCAACCCATTGGAGTTCTTCAATACCCCCTCCTTGTGCTCCTCGGTCAGGAAGGGAAACGAACTAGAACCAGAGATTGAAACTGATCAGGGGCTGTGTGGAAAATCTCCATCAAAATGCCCTTTCCACAGAAAAGGGGAAAACTTTTCCCCCCTAATACTACTACCACTTCTCTCTGCCTTAACAGTCCACTCCCTGCCCCGTCTGAATGAAATACGACCAGAAGCCAGGATGAGCATTGACCCCAGCTGGAGTAAATCTAGCTGGAGGAGTGGCAGTAATGCTGGGAAGGAATTTTTAGAAAATAACTCTGTGATCCTCTTTGCCTGGCCAGTATTCCCCAGAGCTGCTCCCCACCGGCTTCTTCCGGGCATGAACATGCAGGGCCAGGGTGATGCCCCTTGCTGTGAGCTGTAGCGTCCATCGATGGAATAGCTCAGACATGGTTGCTATTTACCTAGTGCGGATGAGGGAGATTGGGTGCCTGCCCAGGGCGGCTTGCAATTAGCCCGTGAGAGCACTTGGTCCTAAGCAGTGTCAGTGTAGGTGGATGGGCTATGTGCTTATAGCTGAGTGCAGGCCTGTCATTCAGCTGTGTCCAAAGAGGTCCCAGCCAGCCCTGCCCTTGTGTAATGACCACCCTGCTCCCAAGAGGGAGGGGTGGGGGGCATAGCATACCCTGGGACAGGCGTACTCCGGGCCCCAGAATGCCTGACCCTGTTACAGAGGCTGCTGGGCTGGTTTATTGGGGGTTTGCGAATGGGGACTAGGCTGAGACCTGCTGAACTCATCTGGCCCTCGGAGCCTGACTCCAGGATTTGAACCCAGACCTCCAGAGCGCACGGGCCTTCCAATGGTTGCTAGAAATCATTAAGCTCCAGCCTCAATGGGATCATCATTCATTAACTCATCTGTGCATTGGGTCGCTCTCCCCACCCCCCACCGAAAACGATGGGCACTGTCCGTGAAATCCTGTTAGACACCCTCTATCTCTGGCTGTATTCCCCCCGTGCGGGTATCATCTAGTCTAGGCACTAGGCCATTGTGGCCAGCTCAGCCCTCTCCTGGCTCGTTGCCATCCTTGCACTGAACAGTCTAATTGAGATCCCTGAGGAAGGGCTTTCAGGCTTTTGAGTTCCAAAATCACAAACTCTGAATAATCTTCCCTATTGCGTTGGCTTGGTGGGGACTTTTTCCCTCCCCTCTCCCACCCCTGTTAAACTAAATGGCTAGAGAGAATTTCCTTCTGCATTGTTGTTGGGATGGGAGTTTCTTGAGGCTCTGTCTGCTCTAGCCTCTCCCTTCAAATCTCCCACCATCGCACCTACCCCAGGGCAGCCAGTTCCAGTCCCTCACTCATATCCCACTGCAGAGTTAGCTCAGGCGAGTGACGCCCAGGTGGGAGCAGCCACCCTGTCCCCACTGTGCCGCACTCCCCAGTGTGCGTCTTTAGAACCTCTGCGGTATCGCATCGTTGTTTGGGCTGCGGTGAGCTAACTGAAGGGAAAGTGTTGGAGTTTTTTTAATTAGGGTCTAGAATTTCCCCTGCTGTATTTACAGTTCGGTTTCTGAGCGAGGGCCTGAAAGTCAGACAAGAAATGTGACTCATCTCATTTTGCTGTCCCAACAGAATGAGAGAGAAATGCTAGAATGGGTGTAAAATCAGATAGCTAAGATATAAATAAAATAATCTCTTGTTTTACAGATAATACTTTAGATTTCACTTCACCCAGGGGAGAAAACTTGCCCATAAATAGGATCCAATTCCTGTTAATCACGGGAACTTGACCGATAAATAAGACTAAGTCAAAAATTAAAACGTAGAGACTCTCCCAAATCTACTTGGGACTTCACTGTTGCTATTGATTTTATGTGGAAGTTGCCCAGATATTATGGTGATGGGTGGCAGAATAAAACCCTCAGATAGACAGGTTTGCAACTAAATCTGATTTACTGACTTGGGGTCTTACAGACATTTCCAAGTTCAGCAGCACAGCTTCTACTACCAAGCGGCTCACCTGATTACGTATCGTATGCAGAACATATGTCTTAATCTCCCTCTTCTCCTCCACAGTACTCTCCCAGCATGCGAGCCACCTATCTTTCCGTCAACGATGAGCATCTAAGACATTACGGCAACGAATTCCCAGCCTAATGCGTGCTCTCCCTGAGCAATTTACAAGAGATGAAAACACGAACCGCGTTTCTGCCACGGAAACTGGAAAGTGCATGAAACAAAAAGGCCTCTTGCTGGAGAAGAGAAGGGACAGGAGAGATCTGGAGCTGGTTCTGGCTGAAGGACAGATTGCAGGTCAAAAGCTGATGCTTGCTGGAAGCCCAGAGCATGTTCCGTGTGCTCTGCGGATCCCGCCTGTATCATCTGGCAGCTTTTGCTCACATTTAGTCTTCCTCTCTGAAGTGCACATGGGACGATGCCCAGAGCCTCCATTCTCCACACGAACTTCCCTCACGCCCTTTAGCTTGAAAGGTGGTTCCCCTGTCTCCACCCATCCCCAGTGTGGAGCAGGGATTCCAGCTGGCTTGTGATACAACGGGCTAGCTGCTGCCACCTCTCTGCCTCCCCCCGCCTGGGGGGGCTGGGTGCGTCTCGCCGCCATTTCTGGCGTGACAGCCGATGCCAGCTCGAAGACTGAAGCAGCTTTGTGCATAGGGGTGGGTTCCTCTTTGCACCAACTTGGGGTTATTTTATGTCATTGGAAGGCCTTGGGTGGACTTCCTTTTATAACTAGTTAGGTGTGAATAACAAGACCAGTATACTGTCCGACACACAGGCACATCCACTGTTCAGCATCGTGCACAACCGCCGTGCAAAGTGGGGAGATACTCCTCACTCCTGCAGCAATGCAATACCAACCACTAGTGAGTCCAGCTTTCTTTTGAGGGTCCCGGGCTCTGCACCCTGCCGTCCTGTGATGGTATCCTCCCCACGTTCTCTGTAGCACCTGTTTGGTATGTACAGTACCAGACCTACACACTTCCCCTCACCTGTCTTGCGCTCCCTTTGCTACTGGAATAAGCCAGGATGGTCTCAGGTATTAGAGACTTCACAATAAGAAATAATTATGTCCTTGTACTGTTTTTTTGCTGGTATCTTTTTTTTCCCACCAGTGGTTGTATCAACTATCCAAAGAACACACATACACAGCACATTTTTTTGCCTTTTTTAGAAGGGTTTTTTTTGTTTTTTTTTCATGGTTTTTATATAAAAATCTTTTGCGGGTCTTGTCACTTTTTTTGGCACTGATTTTGGTTCCTAGAGGCTGGCTAAGAAAAAATAATTATTTTTTTAGAAAATACTTTAATCCAAACCCTGAGATAATTTTAAGAACCGTGTGAGAGGCTGCATCTCGTTTGGGCCTTTTCTCCTGCCGCTCAGCATGGAGGACGGGAGCCACTGTTGTCCCATTGTGCGGTGGGACGTGGCAGCTCTGTGACAGCCGGTGAAATGGTGTCAGCAGCAAGCGGTAGGTGGCACTTCTTTTAATTCTGAGCGGTGTGAACATTGCTGAGCTAAACAGTGCTATAGACTAAACCCAACAGAGGGGTCTCAAGAAAACTCCCCTGTTCACACTGATCAGGGAAATCTTGTTAGCTCCAATAGTCTTGTAACACAGCTGTTGCCAACACTTTTTCCCTCTCATAGTGTAGACAAGACCTCAGTTACCTCCTCTCCCTTCCTTAATCAAAGAAAGTACAGGTTCACCCTTTGCCATCCTCCTCCCATCTCCTTGGGGACAGGAGAGACTTCCTAGTTAGTAGTGGTGGATGAGAACCGTTTTCTGGATTCAGAGGGTTAAAAGACCCAGATGGAAAGAGAGAGGTTTTCTATCCACTTGATCATCTGGGTCCGTCCTTTTACCATGGTTAAATACAGCTCTAGCAGAAGCATTTGAGCTCCAATCAATGAGGTTGCATCTGCTTGCACCGGAACTGAATTTGAACCACGGTTCCTCCTAAGCTGCGGAGCTGCACTTCCTACAAGACTACGCGCTCAAACAGGGAGAAAAGCCGCCTGCAGCCACCAACTCCGAACAGAGCAATTGGCCCAGGGTTCGTTCTACTCAAGCACAAAAACTCTCAACCCTGGATGGTGCCAGGTTGGGTGGGTGGCATTGGCCCAGCCTGCCCTGCTGATGCTGAGCAGTTCTTCCACACTCCTCTTTGCTCTTCTTAGCCTAACACTGTGGTTGCGATGCTCAAACTGAACCGGTTCCTCCTCCTCCATGGTGCGGAGCTCCCCTCTCAGGCATGCAGACGCCTCGTGGAGGTTTTATTACCTGTGTCTTTTAAAGATAACTGTACATATCCTACACCATGACATTGTTTGTACGTCCATGTTATGCGTGACTAGCGCTAGGGTATGGTTGAAAATCTTCACCTTTGCTTTTATTGTTTCAGTATAACAGAACTGGTAGAAGAGCTCTTTTTAAACGCATGTGAATTAACCTCATTCTGGGCTCCTTGGAGGAACTGGGAGTCCTGCTTGATTTGTATGTAACCTCCAGGAAGGAGACAATAAAAACTTGGACTAAACATTCATCTCCTTTTGACCCTTATTGAGGGCAAGATGGTATCTGCCAATGTTTTCCTTGACTTACAGAGATGAGGCTTCAGTCCATCCTAGCCTGAGCTCCAGAGATGGGCACACTTTTTGCAGCCAACAGTGAGCCGCAGGGACAGTTGGCTGCAAATGCTGAATTGAGTATTTTATCTCCACAGTCCAAGATGTCTTTTAATTGGGCACAGGTCACGTGATATTGTTTCCATTCCCTGACTGAATGAGTGTAATTTATAATCGGGCGTCTGCTGCAAATTCTCACAGTTATGCATGAATTATTTAAATGTTGAGGTGCCTTAGTCCTACAGTGCTGTTCAAACCTACATAGATCTGTGAATTTGAACTTGGCTTTCTGCCAATCGACTACAATATTCATTTCATGGTTTGCCTTTGCTGCAAATATTCACACAGCGAATGGATTTGCTAGAGTGTTTACAAGGCGCACAAATGCAGTTAAATGAAAGTTGTTTAAAAGTCTCTGGAATGTGGGTTTTTTCCCCCAGTACTTGCCTAGCTCTAATTGTTTAATTTCAGAACATGAGAAAGTTCTTCCAGATATAAGGATGTTAGGCCCAGCTATTTGCTATAGAGAACAGTGCCACCTCATGGTATAACTTGTTTGTGCAATACAGTAGAACCTCAGAGTTACGAACACCTCGGGAATGGAGGTTGCTCGTAACTCTGAAATGTTTGTAACTGAACAGAAAGTTATGGAGTTTACATATGAACATTGATTTAATGCAGCTTTGAAACTTTCTTATGCAGAACAATGCTGCTTTCCATTTTGTTATTAGTTTACGTTTAACACAGTAATGTACTGTATTTGCTTTCCCTCTCCGCCCCCCTGCTGCTGCCTGATTGTGTACTTCTGGTGTGTGGGTGATTGATCAGTTCATAACACCGATGTTCATAACTCTGAGGTTCTACCGTGGATGGATACTGCACAATGTTTTTAATTTCCATTAAAATAAAAACACCCAGGTCACACTCCAATATCTTGACGCAGTTAGTGTCCCTAACTCATGTTCAGAGCCCACCTGAGCGTTGCAAATGTTTAGTTTTTACATCATATTAGACAAATGCCAGTATCTGAGGATATTAATCTAGGTTTTTAAAAGACTGAAATGGCACCACGTATCACGGCTATTACCAAAGCTAGTTTTTATGGCCAGGATCTCCAATTTTGGTTTTATTGCGGCTAACAAGGATGGCAGTAAAAGCTCCAGAATGTGGGATCCAGGGAGCAGTGCCTCAGCTCTGACTTAGTGTCTGAGGACAGCTCAGTCTCTCTGGCTCATTTTATTCTTGACCGATCTGCTGGACATGTCAGCAGGCCTGGCTATCACAATGGCTGGTTTCGTGAGGTTATGTTAAATGGGCCTTTCATGGGAATTCCCATACTGTGTCAGTCCAGAAGCCTAAAAATTCTTATTCCATAAAAAAATTAATTTAGTATTAGAACGCTGGATATTTGTAATCGATATAAATGTCCAGTTCCTCCATGAATTTTGCTAAATTGTTGGCTTCAGTGTCCTGTCAGTGAATTCCAGTTTAACTTTGCATTATTTATTTCCTTTCTCCATAAGGGGCAACTTGGCAACCAGATGTTAACATCTGATCATTGCTGAGCTGGGACAGCTCTGTACAGGCGGTCGCCTGTGGGAAGGTTCTATAGTCCGTTTGTACAGTACAATTTTGAATAACAGGATTACAAAATTTCGGCAAACAGTATTCAGGGGTGGGGGAATTTCTGCTCTTCACGCACCCCAAAAAAGGGGGCCATGGCAAATTGTGGAACTAGGGGAAAGATGTTTTGTCTCAATGCTTGCGGGCAATGCACATTCCTTCTTGAGCTGTTAAAAGCTATTGTAGCCACAACCATGATGGCAGGAGAATTGACCGGCTCGTCTTACTAAGGGTAGCAGTAGAGTCCAGCATTCTCCATCTTCCTCCTCTGGTATCCCAGGATTCTTTGGTGACTCATGCTTTTACTGAATGGTTTCCAATGCCATCTAGTTTTCACACTGACCTCTTCTTCTTATGTATTCTGCTCCATCTCTCCCCACTCCTCGCAGTAGTGTCTGGAACTAAGCTGCTGGTAGATAATGGCTGTTTTGATAGTGAATGGGGCTACTTATAAGTGTTGGCAGCACATGGCGGCTGGGTCACTCAGCGCTGTAATAAATCATTAATATAATGTAAAAAAAGTAGCTGCTTTTCCATCTGACTTTTTGTAAAGCCTCTCATCTGTGCACCGAACAGCTGGCTGCGATGAGATCTATTCCCTAGGCTGAGCTTGGGCTGAAAGCTGTTCACTTCAATCAAAACTTCCTCCCAGTAGTGTTGAGTCCTTCTCCCTCCCCCCCCTGAAAACCAGCGCCTTTTGAGTTTTGGCTGCCGGTTAATGGATGAATGGGCTGTGTGCACCGAAGTGCGGCCAGTTTTCTTTCAGCTCCTAGGTTCCCAAGGTGGGGGTCATGGCCTGGGCCAAGGGCTTGTGATCATCATGCCTTAGCGCTAGAAGGGCGGAGCCCCTACCCTTCTTCTTTGTGGTGTAAATGGGGGTTAGGCCCTGGTCCAGGTGGAGGCGCTATCTGCCGCTGTACCCCCGTCCAAACCTGCACCGGCCCCTACTGCTCTAGCCCTGGGTCTCCGGGGGCTCCTAACGCCCTTCCGGCCTGAGCTGGCTCTAGCCTCTTCCACCCCCAGCTTTGGCTGCGCGGGTCTGTGCAGCCTGTCGGAGCAGCTGGCAGGGCCCCTACCCGTCCACGCCCGGTAGGAGCCAGGAGCAAGTCCGGGGGCCCAGCGGGTCCCCCGCCTCCCAGGACACCACAGGGCCCCTTGGCGGCCTGGGCCCCTGCGCTCCTCAGGCCCCATTTTGGGGCCAGCAAAGGTGCCATGTGTGACCAGGGTGCAAGGACAGGCTGGGGGGGGGGGCAGGGCCTTAGCCCAGGAGGAGGGGTGAGCAAGACTGAGGGGGGGGGGAGGGGAGATTGCCCCCCTCCCCCACTGGCCACAGCACCAGCCCCCGCCCCGCTCTACCCCCCTCCCCTCAACATGGCGGCGGCTCCCGGCCCGTCACGTGACTGCTCCGCTTCCAGGCCCCGCGGGCGTTGCTGGGCAACGGGGACACGCTGCCCGCGGCTGCCGAGAGCCGGGCCCGGAGCGGATCTGCCCCCCGCCGGGTAAGAGGGGGAGGGGCCCCGCGGCTCGCCCCCCCCCTTGGGTTCCGCCTTCCCCCCCCCGGGGGCTGCCCCCAGGCGGTGCCTTGGCAACTCGGCCCCCCTCCCCCTCCCCAGCGCTGCTGCCCCCCGTGCAGCGCCTGGCACAGGGGGGGCGGGACTCCTGGGTTCTCTGCTAGGAGCCATGTGTGGGGCTAAGGGAGCAGGGCCAGCAGCCAGGACTCCTGGGTTCTCTGCGAGGAGCCATGTGTGGGGCTAAGGGCGCAGGGCCAGCAGCCAGGACTCCTGGGTTCTCTGCTAGGAGCCATGTGTGGGGCTAAGGGAGCAGGGCCAGCAGCCAGGACTCCTGGGTTCTCTGCTAGGAGCCATGTGTGGGGCTAAGGGAGCAGGGCCAGCAGCCAGGACTCCTGGGTTCTCTGCTAGGAGCCATGTGTGGGGCTAAGGGAGCAGGGCCAGCAGCCAGGACTCCTGGGTTCTCTGCTAGGAGCCATGTGTGGGGCTAAGGGCGCAGGGCCAGCAGCCAGGACTCCTGGGTTCTCTGCGAGGAGCCATGTGTGGGGCTAAGGGCGCAGAGCAGGGCCAGCAGCCAGGACTCCTGGGTTCTCTGCGAGGAGCCATGTGTGGGGCTAAGGGCGCAGGGCCAGCAGCCAGGACTCCTGGGTTCTCTGCGAGGAGCCATGTGTGGGGCTAAGGGCGCAGAGCAGGGCCAGCAGCCAGGACTCCTGGGTTCTCTGCGAGGAGCCATGTGTGGGGCTAAGGGCGCAGGGCCAGCAGCCAGGACTCCTGGGTTCTCTGCGAGGAGCCATGTGTGGGGCTAAGGGAGCAGGGCCAGCAGCCAGGACTCCTGGGTTCTCTGCTAGGAGCCATGTGTGGGGCTAAGGGCGCAGGGCCAGCAGCCAGGACTCCTGGGTTCTCTGCGAGGAGCCATGTGTGGGGTTAAGGGAGCAGAGCAGGGCCAGCAGCCAGGACTCCTGGGTTCTCTGCGAGGAGCCATGTGTGGGGCTAAGGGCCCAGAGCAGGGCCAGCAGCCAGGACTCCTGGGTTCTCTGCGAGGAGCCATGTGTGGGGCTAAGGGCGCAGAGCAGGGCCAGCAGCCAGGACTCCTGGGTTCTCTGCGAGGAGCCATGTGTGGGGCTAAGGGCGCAGAGCAGGGCCAGCAGCCAGGACTCCTGGGTTCTCTGCGAGGAGCCATGTGTGGGGCTAAGGGCGCAGGGCCAGCAGCCAGGACTCCTGGGTTCTCTGCTAGGAGCCATGTGTGGGGCTAAGGGAGCAGGGCCAGCAGCCAGGACTCCTGGGTTCTCTGCTAGGAGCCATGTGTGGGGCTAAGGGCGCAGGGCCAGCAGCCAGGACTCCTGGGTTCTCTGCTAGGAGCCATGTGTGGGGCTAAGGGCGCAGAGCAGGGCCAGCAGCCAGGACTCCTGGGTTCTCTGCGAGGAGCCATGTGTGGGGCTAAGGGCGCAGGGCCAGCAGCCAGGACTCCTGGGTTCTCTGCTAGGAGCCATGTGTGGGGCTAAGGGAGCAGGGCCAGCAGCCAGGACTCCTGGGTTCTCTGCTAGGAGCCATGTGTGGGGCTAAGGGCGCAGGGCCAGCAGCCAGGACTCCTGGGTTCTCTGCTAGGAGCCATGTGTGGGGCTAAGGGCGCAGAGCAGGGCCAGCAGCCAGGACTCCTGGGTTCTCTGCTAGGAGCCATGTGTGGGGCTAAGGGCGCAGAGCAGGGCCAGCAGCCAGGACTCCTGGGTTCTCTGCTAGGAGCCATGTGTGGGGCTAAGGGCGCAGGGCCAGCAGCCAGGACTCCTGGGTTCTCTGCTAGGAGCCATGTGTGGGGCTAAGGGCGCAGAGCAGGGCCAGCAGCCAGGACTCCTGGGTTCTCTGCGAGGAGCCATGTGTGGGGCTAAGGGCGCAGGGCCAGCAGCCAGGACTCCTGGGTTCTCTGCTAGGAGCCATGTGTGGGGCTAAGGGAGCAGGGCCAGCAGCCAGGACTCCTGGGTTCTCTGCTAGGAGCCATGTGTGGGGCTAAGGGCGCAGGGCCAGCAGCCAGGACTCCTGGGTTCTCTGCTAGGAGCCATGTGTGGGGCTAAGGGCGCAGAGCAGGGCCAGCAGCCAGGACTCCTGGGTTCTCTGCTAGGAGCCATGTGTGGGGCTAAGGGCGCAGAGCAGGGCCAGCAGCCAGGACTCCTGGGTTCTCTGCGAGGAGCCATGTGTGGGGCTAAGGGCGCAGGGCCAGCAGCCAGGACTCCTGGGTTCTCTGCTAGGAGCCATGTGTGGGGCTAAGGGCGCAGGGCCAGCAGCCAGGACTCCTGGGTTCGCTCTGCTAGGAGCCATGTGTGGGGCTAAGGGCGCAGGGCCAGCAGCCAGGACTCCTGGGTTCTCTGCTAGGAGCCATGTGTGGGGCTAAGGGCGCAGGGCCAGCAGCCAGGACTCCTGGGTTCGCTCTGCTAGGAGCCATGTGTGGGGCTAAGGGCGCAGGGCCAGCAGCCAGGACTCCTGGGTTCTCTGCTAGGAGCCATGTGTGGGGCTAAGGGCGCAGGGCCAGCAGCCAGGACTCCTGGGTTCTCTGCTAGGAGCCATGTGTGGTCCTAGGGTGCAGAGGTTTGTACTGCGTCAAGGGTATTGGGTTGAAGTTGCATGGTTAAAGAGCGTGTCTGACCCTCTAGCATGGACACGGTTCTACCAGCACCAAGGTGCTTGCCTCCCTTTATCCCTGTAAACCCTCCTGTAATAATAATTAGAGGAATAAACTCGACCAGTATAAGGAACCTTTATACTATAACTGCGCCATGCTCGGGGTGAATGGTTTTAACTATTTCAATAATTAAAAACAACAACAAAAACCCTCCCAACCAAGCTAGTTAAATGTTTACAAAAACTGTGTAGACCAGGGGTTGCTCTTTAAAGGCCATGGCCCCATCTCATGACTCCGCAATCATAGGTCAAGGGAAATGTTGGGAAGACCTGTTGTCTGCTAGATCCATGTAAGAAAATAGGGATACGGTTACAAAACAGAGCGATAGAAATCAGAGCGGAAAGACCCACTGGGTCACCCAGTCCGGGGATTTAAACTCTTTTATCGTTTCTAAAGATCCTTGGGGCAGGGACTACAGCTTTCTGGGTCCCCCGTCAAGCATCTGCTGTGCAACACAGCAGTGAAACAGTAAGTTTGAAGCGGTGCAAAGGTGCAACGTTTCCTTCTCCCTCACCTCAGCAGGCACCATGGAGATCGTCTACGTGTATGTGAAGAAGCGCAGCGAGTTTGGCCGACAATGCAACTTCTCCGACCGGCTGGGCGAGACCAACCTGGACATCCAGCCAGACCCGAGCCAAGCCGCAAACTTCATAGAGAGGGACCCCATTGATGCTGTAATACAGTGTGCCAGTGATATGTCGGAGCATGAGGTAGAGTGGGCGCAAACAGTGCTCTCTTTCAGATGAATACTTGCTTGCAAGGCTCCCTCTGACAGGATAAGAGCGATGTGTCGCTGATGGGTTTGGGTATCTCAGCGATGCAAGGTGCCCATAGTCAGCGGAGATCTTCTGGGACCCCATTTGTAAGGGGAGGATATCGGTATCAAGATCTCCTCTGGAAGAAATACAGTGCTGCTACCAGTATATAATAATGGTGCAGTGTTCAGAGAACTTTGCAATGATATTATCCCAAGGTTCTCACCCATCCCAAAATTCACAAGATGGAGCCAATGTTTTCATTGCTGTCTCCTGCTGGACAGTTAAGTGCTCTGGGTTTGTCTAGTGGTTAAAGCAGGAGGAAGGGTTCTATTCATTCTGATTCACTGTGTGACCTTGGCAACTCTAAGATGCTAAGACATAAAGTGGATTTGATCTTAGCTACCTCGCAGGAAGCTAGTTGTGAGGCTCCATGGATGTTTGTAGCATGGCTTGAGATCCCCCGAGGAGAACCACCGCCATAGCAGGAAAGAGACTCGTGTGTTGCAAACCTGGAATTCCATGAAAAAAAGGGGTGGTTGAGGGGTTCTCACTTCTCTGGAGTCAGTGATGGTAAATCAAGAAAATGATTCTTGAATGATTTCTTAAGAGCTCAGAGTCGGACTGATCCTTTGCCATGCCAGTCTGCTCTGCTTGGTAAAATATGAGAAGCTACTTTGGGTTTGAACAGTGGAGAAATAGCCAGTAATTCTTCATTCCAATGCCAGCCCCTGTTTGCAATCACATTGTTGGAAACCCCCCTTTTCCAGTGTGGGGAATATTAAAAGTAACAACATAGTCCAATTTAGTAACATTCCCAGATGAGCTCTGTGCCTTCCTTGTATAAACAATAAGGGATTCCTCGGTTATAAGGTGTAATGCTACATGATCTCCACTGCACTCCAGTAGATGGAAGTTGAGTGGGAGCGTTACGGACATTTGGTGAAGTGATTGTCCATAATTCCATGGTTAGCCACAGAGCGGACTACGAATTCAACACTCGGTTATGGCCAGGAAAGTGACTGTAATACTGGCAGCTTCTCACCATCCGTGTGAGTCTGTGTTCAAGTCAGATCTGCTGATGGCACTGACAAAAATAGTGTTTATTCCTCATTGCCCTGCAGGAGCAGTACAGCCGGAGAGGAGTGGTTCTAATCTGCCTTGTGCATCAGCAACCTCATAGCCTGTTCTATTCCGACTGCCGGCTCTTTAGTCTTGGCGATGGCGTAAGAGTCAGAGAGATGAGGGCTGAGTTGTGAGAACCCAGGTGGAGTTTGCAGCACTGACACAGCCAGGGAAATTGGTAGTCTAAGCACCGGCTGGATCTGGAATCAGTGAGGGAGTAAATGCTGGACCGCACAAAGTCAGCTCATGGAGCAGCTTTAAAAACCAAGCTCATCCGCTTTGTATCTTGCTTCCCTCTCGCTTTGTGTAACTCTTCAGGTCAACACGGAGAGATTTGAGATGGAAAATGAGGGGGTTAACCACGTGGAAGGAGGGTGGCCGAAAGACGTTAACCCCATGGAGATGGAGCAGACCATCCGCTTCCGGAAGAAAGTGGAGAAAGATGAGAATTATGTCTACGCCATCATCCAGCTCGGCAGTGTAAGACCACTGTCCCATCCCTTTCTCTCCATTCCCGCCCCTCTGCCTGTCCGCGTGGGTTACAGCTCCCTTTCCCCTCACGCCCTGCTTGCTGCCTGCTCTCCCAAGCCAGTAGCTTTCCCAAATGTCACATCACGGCTTATTTGCATGGCTTGCTTCACAGCTGATGGAACATTGCATCAAACAGAACAATGCGATCAATATCTATGAGGAGTACTTTGAAGATGAGGAGACAGCAGAAGTAGCAGACGAGCCTCTGTCTGCAAAAACCATCAATGTTTTCAGGTACTGTCGGGCAGGAGGTGCTGCACTGTCTTCTAAGCATTCACTGTTCTCTTCCAGTCCACACTGACCCATTGGACCAGCGGAGACGGCTACTCAGTTAAGCCTGCTCTGTTCAGCTGCATCTGCTGACAGGAGCAGGAATAACTGAAGCAGCCATCCCAGAAGATCCTAGCAGCAGTCCACCTCAACCAGAATCACCTGCAGGACATCCCGGCTCTTTGAGTGGAAGGCTGTAGGTACAGCCTTTCCTCTGGTAGTGACAGTCTCTCTGCACTCAGACCAACCCTGTCAATTTCATCCCCGGCTCAGAAAGATAATCCTTGGAGAGTAATATATAAATATAGATTCTCTATTAGGTATTTCCAAATAATTCGGGGGGGGGGAGGTTGATTACTACAAGTGTTTAATCCCCCGCCTCACTGATTTGTTCCCATCACTGAAAGCAGACTGTTTTCCCTTCACTGTGTTTTGAGCAGTAATTAACATGTCCTTCAAAAACCAGTCAAATAATGTTGATATGGGGAGGCTCTAATGGACTTGTGCACTCAGTAAAAAGAGCCCTCTAGCACCCCATCAGTGAGTATCTCAGGTTTAATATGTTTTGCACCCCACAGTGTCAAAGGAATCTTCCTTCTTTTGTTTCTCAGAGATTTTTTTCAGTGTTGGGGCTTGTGTAGTAACTTGTAAAAGTTAGGCCCTGGAATGTAATTGAATTTCTATCCATTTCTAACTGGAAAGGGCTATGAGCTCAGCTAGCTCTTCCTTTCACAACTCAATGTAGGGAATCAGAACGGTAGCCGTGTTAGTCTGGAATAGCAGAGGTAACAAATTCCTGTGGCACCTTAAAGACTAACCATAAACTCAATGTAGGATTGTTTTCTGTAATCAATACTCAAGGGTTTTAACCTATTTTAATGGAGGTTCCCACCACTTCCCTTGGGAGACTATTGCATAGCCTGGAGCATGACAACATTGTTAGCAAGTCAATTCCATTGTGTTCTTATCAAAAAGGGATCCAAATGTAATCAAAAGGACAGCCACGCATCTCTCTTGGCACCCAGATGGAAGCAAGAAGCTAGCCGTGGCTTATTCCAGCCTGGAGTTCCAGCGAAGCTCTGAAGAGATGAGTTATGAGTCATACATATGGGATCTTGGTAAGAAGGAAGAATGCGCGAGATAGTAATGCTTGCCACTAACATGGTCCTTAATGTCTATTACGTGCTCTGGAGATATTAACTCACTAACCCTCACAACACCCCGCGGGGGAGTAGAAAGAGGAGGTAGATCCCGTTTTACACATGGGGGTATGAGGTTTCTGTGATATCAGCGATTTAGTTGGGGTTGGTCCTGCTTTGAGAAGGGGGTTGGACTAGATACCTCCCGAGGTCCCATCCAATCCTGATAGTCCATGAAACCTGACCAAAGTATGGATTTACACCTTACGTGCCACTAGGCACAGCATCCTCAGCGCCCCAGTGCCGGCAGCCGACCTCTGTGGTTTTTGTAAAAATCGAAATGAAAAGAAATATAAACCCAGCCTCCCTGGGAAGGCGCGAGAGCCTCCACCGCACGTGACGATCCCAGCTGAGCCGGGGTGCAGCCCGCCTCCCCCAGGTGAGGCGCAGGGGCGGGGACTGTACCTCCCCCCACAGCGAGTGGTCCCTGGGTGTCTTCTGTCCCTCCCGCAGCCTGGCTCTGCCCATGTAAATGAATGGGGAATTGGCCACACCCCTCCCTCTCCCTCACCAGCATGGGGCGATTGTAGCAGGGCTGCGGAGATTGGGGAGGGGCTGGGACATTCCCAACCAGCACCTTCAACAGCCACCCCACCCCGGCCACAGCTCACAGCACCCCCAGGTGGGCTGATCTGGACGCTCACTCTGCTTCAGCCCCATACGCTGAGCAGCCACCAACCCACGCCAGGAGCCCGGCCTCCTTCAGGGAGCTTTATGTTTTCTTTTAACCCACGTTTAACTTTTAGGCCCCCCTAGAACGCCGGCACCCTCTTCTGGGCCTGATTGGAAATCCAGCCCTGACTCTCTGGCTTCCCAAGATCCAGCCCTTCTAACTTTTTCCAACGAGCTCAGTTACATTTCCCAGACACGTTGGATTGTTGAAGCAACTCACCTTCCAATTCTGTTCAACACGCCCTGGGTTGGGAAATTCGTCTTGCTGAGGAACTTCCCAACCACAATCTGACAGATACCTTCCTTCTTCTCCCAGCTTCTGTCTAGTGACTTGGATTCCCAGCAGCTTGGAGCTCCCCAGTAATGGTCCCATCTGCTTCCCCCCCCCCCCCCCCTTCGAATCAAGGTGCTAAATGGGAAAAGAGTCGTGCAGAATGGAGGCAGAAAGCAAGCACTCAATGCAACACTCCTTCTCTCTCTGTCCCAAGACATGGGCTGGCTAATATTCCGTTCTGGGGGGAGACAATGAGGTGCATTTTTATCTGAGGCAGAGAGAGGAATTGCTGGTCTGTTTTAGGCCAAGAACTGGAAGTCAGGACTTCTGGGTTCTCTTCCTGGCTGTTGTGATACCTTGGGCAAGTCATTTCCTCTGTCTACCTCCGCCGGTAAAATGGAGAGAATACTTGTAAAGTGATTTCAGGTGAAGAGTGCTGCACAGGCGCTAGAGATTAGTACACTGTAGTACCAGTTTCTACCCTGCCTCTTGCTAGCACTGAGTTCCTAACCCCACATTGATGCTGGAAGGACATGGGGTCTGGAGGGCACTGGCTAGTGTCCAGCGTTCCTGAGCTGAATGAGTTGGAAATGTTGTTTTTTCCTTCTGGGCTTCACTCAAACTTTGGCCTTTCTCCATTTTTGTCCCTTCCTGGTAGAAAATCCCAACAAACCAGAGCTGGTTCTCAGGCCATCATCCCCACTGGTGAGTCTGGAATACAACCCCAAAGACTCTCACATCCTGGTTGGAGGATGCTATAATGGACAGATCGGTAAGGGACTCGGATTGTATATAAAGCAACGCTACCAGGGGAACTGCTTAATTTTAGTTCTGCACTAGCCTTGCCCCAGTGCTAATTCTGCACAAAGACTCCTTAGTATCATTAGCTCCAAGGCCTGGAATTCTGAATTGGAATCGGAGCCCTGGGGCTGGTATGGCTGATGGGATAACACACATTCACCTGATTTGGCAGCAAGTGGTGACTGGGCAGGCTGTGTGGCTAGATAATTCAGCTGATGTGATAGTGATCCGGGGGAAGCCCATTCTGTCAGTGGTGGAGGTACTGGATGAAGAAGCTATGTTATTCCCTAGAACACCCACTTCAAAGAAGGTGGTCATTTCATTTGTTTATCCCTCGAAACCTGTCTGGCACTTTCCAGATGGGAAACAGACTCAGCTGTAGCTGGTGGAACGTTTTGAATTACTAAGTAACTTCAGTGCTAGTGAAATCAGCCGTCCCTGGGGACCGGAGCCTCATGCTTGTCCATAAAACAGGTACAGCCCAAACAGTGGCAGTGAGAGCTTCCTGTGCTAGCACCGTGTGACTCAGCCCCGTTATGTAGAATGGGCAAGAGGGTCTCTGTGTCCATCCAGTTTGCCTGTGTGCACTTGTCCCTCTCTGCGGCTCACCTGCTGGACTCAGTGCAGTGGGGATGAGAGGGGCGTGTGAGAGAGATGTGGGCATTAGAAACAGGACTGAGTCCACCAACACCCATCAGCATTTTATTTATTGTCAACAGTAGCCCAGATATCTCCCATTGCCGTCAGTGGGAGACACCCGGGCTAGAGTTGAGGACGGAAGGCGGTTGTTGCCGATCCCACGCGCTGTACAGAACACTGTGTGTCGGGTAGCTGCCAGTGGGTAGGGTTCCCCGCTGACGTGCCTTGGGAAGTGAGCGGTGGCATTAGAAAAGCTCGGAACAGTTGCCTTCATTTCATTTGTTGACTAATTTTTGTTCCCTCGTTTTAAACATTAAAAGAGCCCCCCCTCCTTGCCAGATCCATGTTAGATTCTATGATTTATTCAGCCCCGCAAGCCTTTCAATTGAATTACGCTCATTTTTGTGTGTTCGCTGCCCTTTGCAGCAGCAATCTGATCTGGCAGGGCATGCATTAGAAGGATATTAGCGTGCGCTCCGTAGGTGAGGGAAGAGAGTCGATTTCACCTCATCCTTCACGGGGCTCCCCAGGCGTGCAGCTGATGGCCCAGCAGAACACACGCTGTCACATTCAATTGTTGAATTATCACCGAGCAAGAACAAGCGAGTGCCACTCTGCCACGTCCACAGAGAATCAACCCAGATGCCTAACCCTGGCGAAGGCAGGGCCGGGCAAGTCATTTACACCCAAAATGGGAGTTACCTTTCTGCCGTGCTAGGGATTCGCCTCAGCAGCATCTGTGCCTGTCTGCTGCAGAGAGATAAATAAATAATTGGAGATATACCAATCTCCTAGAACTGGAAAGACCTTGAAGGTCATCGAGTCCAGTCCCCTGCCTACACTAGCAGGATTGAGTACTGTCCCCTGACAGATTTTTTTGCCCCAGATCCCTAAATGGCCCCCTCAAGGATTGAACTCACAACCCTGGGTTTAGCAGGCCAATGCTCAAACCCCTGAGCTATCCCTCCCCCCGTAGATGCCTGTAGAACACCTGCTGTTTATGTAGGAGCCGTTGGAGGGTGCCTGGGTTACAGGCTGTGGAGTGGTTTGACGCCAGCTGGCTCTGTGACCTGGGGGCCAGGATTTCAGATGGGCCAAGCACCCAGACCCCCCAGCCGGAGCAGAGAGGGTTGCGTAGTGGGGTGTTGCGTAGCACCACCCCATACATCTCCACTGGGGTCGTGGTGATCCCCTGCCTCGCCAGGGGCACTTGGGACACTTGGACTTCCCTACTCTGGAGCTTTTGGCTGCTGGTGTAGCTGCATCAGTGACTTGCTTACCCCCAGCTGCAGGCGGCCCTGGGGAACCCACAGGTTAGCCTTTGTTCAGCCCATCCACACTAGGGGTTGCAACAGTTTTGCTAGGTCAGTGTTACTCTATGGGCAGCTAAAAACCCCAGTGCAGGCAAGGCCCAAATCAGTGGATCGTTTGATGGCTCTTTTGTGATGAAATGCACAACATTAAGTGCTGGGTAGTTGCACACCCAGCTCCTTATTCCTGGCACTGCTGGGGCGCTGCTGGAGTGATAGCCAAGGGAAGGCAAACTCCACGTTTGCTTCATCCCATTAGAAAGCACTGAGAGGGGACACAACCCATGGGAGCCAGGTGGAGCAGAGCCAAAACACTGGGAGGAAATGGGTATTCATCAGGTCCTCTCTGAGAGCTGCACCCAACAGAATGGGGCGGGGGATGTGACCCTGCTGACGATCTCCTCCCCCTTCACAGCTTACTGGGACACCAGGAAAGGGGGACAGCCGGTGGAGCTTTCCATGGTAGAATTCAGCCACAGGGACCCCGTGTATGGCGTGATCTGGCTTCAATCCAAAACTGGCACAGACTGTTTCTCCGCCTCTACCGACGGGCAGGTAAAGGCCAAGAGGAAAGGTGGTCTGTGGACTCCCCACGGCCACCACCTGGCACGCCAAACGGCCCCATCTGACTTGGTGGTACTGACAGTCTGCTCCGAGGAGAGTTAAGTTTGCCTTGGGACACTCTACTGCCCCCCCGCCCATAGAGACACGCATGTATGTGTGTCCTGCCATTGCAGGTCCCGTCATTCAAGTGTGTGATTCAAGAGCAGCCGCTCCCTGATGCTGGGTAGTAAAAGTGCCAGCGTCTCTATACGAGCAAAAACTCCGGGGGGTTATGAGAGCGAGCCGCTCTGATGTCTCCCGTCCCCTCCGCCAGGTCCTGTGGTGGGATATCCGAAAGCTGACTGAGCCCACTGAGACACTGGTGATGGACGTCAGCAAGAAAGGAGTCTTGGAGAACGCTCTAGGAGCCATCGCACTGGAGTTTGAACCAACCATGGTAAGTGCTGCTTGCTGTGCTTCCCTTCCCCCCAGAACTCACCTTGAAGCCATTGTTCCAAAGACCCCGGGGGTCCCAGGTCACTTCCCGCTCAGGCTGGGGGTGCTGAGCGGGGCTTAGCAGGCTTGTGCAGTGTTCCTGGGCCAGGGCATGGTGGCCAGGATGCAGCGCTTCACGGAAGAAGTACCCAGTGGTGGAATCCTTAGGCACAGACTTGGTTATGGCCAAGGGGATGGGGAGGAGGTGACGTACATGTCTGTTGTATTAATTTAGATGGACTAAATGTCTGACATTAACTGGTGTTACATGAGGTCCGGGGTTTGTATACAGAGGCATTCGCTTGCTTAGTACTCTGGTAAACACACGGTTAGGAATCCTTTTAACCTTTCATTAATGATACAGAAAAGAAGGACCAATGGTGAAAGCCGTTGAAATGTCAAGTGTTAAATGAGGCTTTCATTTTAAAACAGCCCTTAGCTGGAGAGAGTCTTTAAAGGGAACCCCCCCTTGTCTGACAGGCTCTTCGGGGGTATTAAAGGTGGTACTAACTGTCCTTTTGGGGGGATAGAGAAGAAGTGGGCTGGAGCTGACACTGTCGCTGTTGTTGTTCAGTCCCATTCCTGTTATTAGACAGAACGGGACTGACCCCTGGAAAAGCGGGCGTGAAAAGAACAGCAGAGAGAGAAAATGCAGCTTCTGTCTCTGATGTTGATTCTCACTTGCAGTCTCGTTGCTGGAAAAACACAGGCCCAGAACATGGGCTTGTCAGCCACTCCAAGTTCTGGCAAACTTTCCCCAGCCTGGGGCTGTCTAGGGCATTTTGTTTAGCTGCCTCTTTGGTCCCAAGCTGTCAGCAGTATTGTCAAATGTCCAGTCTCGGGCTGGCTAAGCCAGACTCTTATTAGAACAGAAGGAAAGAGGAGAAATCAGGCAGGGAAGGAAAAGGACACATGGAGGTGGGGGGGGGGGGAGAGAGAAGGACACACACCCTAGATAGTGTTTGGGATTCAGCCAAGGAAGATGGTGGCATCAGCTGGATCCCCCTCTCTGCCCCGCTCTGGCCAGGACATTTCTCAGGATTAGGATTAAGGTGGTCCGGGGTCCCAAGAGGCGGTGGACATGGTAGCCATGATGGTGAAGCTCACTCTAGCAGTTTTTCTCCCAAAGTCTTTCTTCGAGGACCCCAGAAGGCTGTGATGGGCAGAAGGGCCCCTCCTCTCATTATTTTGTCCACCAGTTAGGCCTCATTTCCGATGCACCCACTTGTGATTCACTGATTTCTAGTTCCACACTTTCTTGTTCACCCCAGCATGATCTTAACACAGCCCTTGAGCCCTTTTTCGTAGGGGTTTTATTCTCTTCTTCACCCGCTCTTGTGATTGGAGTCCGAGCCATGGCTCATCTTCATAGGAAGGAGGCAGAATAACAGCAAAAGTCTTTTGTCCTCTTCCTAACAGTATGTCGGGCGATTCCAGCTGCAGGATCCCACAATAGTCCCTCTGGGATTGATGGACTTTTCCTGTTGGGGTGGACATAACACTTTCTGCTGAAGATCCACCTGTCACACTCATTAACGTCTCTCTCCTGGCTGGTGATCTACACAGTCACAGAGGTTCACAATACAGCTGCTCAGATATTACTTTACAATATGGGATGCGGATGCTGTACGTGAGATTAATGCCGGCTGCAAATCACGAGCATTCAATAAAGTCTAAACACTAAATGCATGTTTAAAACTCTCCGACCTATTTTAACAATACTAACCCAGTTGAACCAGACAGATGTCTGCTAAATATTTGTCAGTGTTCATCTGAGATGCCTGCCAGCGTCACATAGGGTGGATTTGTAGGCCCGGTTAGTCTGACAGCTCATAGAGTCCTAGTGTTGTGTAGTGTGTACTCTGCACACTGGTTTGTATTTTTCAGACATGCTTCATTGCCATGCACCACATCTGTCTGCGTTCAGAGTAACTCCACCGACCTCCAGGGAGAGCCGGATGTGGGCCCACATGGGTTGTGTACAAATCTGCTTGAGTTTCAGAGAGCGGCTGGCCAGTGCAGTGCTGCAGGTGGTAATCTCTGCGCACAGCATGGATTTCCTTCATGGAACCAGCACTTAACAAGCCAGGAATGTATTTATTTTCTCCTGATCCTAACGCTCTGTGTTAGAAGACTGGGGTGCTAATGGCGTGAGATTGTTGTTTGTGGCTAAAGTCGAGTATTTGCAGCATACTCTTCCCTGGGCAGCCTGCTGCGTTGTGCATTAGTGAGTGTAAATTCTCCAGCGTTGTGTTTTGGTTTCCCTTTGCCCGCTGCCCAGACAGGAAAAATCAGATGTAGCCTCTGAGGGATCTCTAATCTCCAGAGCCAGCAGGGGCCTAGCCGTGATTAGCGTCTTTATCTCTGCGCTGCACAGCCGAGCAGGGCTGTAATGGCTGAGGATGAAGGGTTGCCTAGAGCCGGAGGGGGGGGGGGGGGGCTGCAGTTGATAAGTATCTTGCTCTGTGCGCACAGAAATTGGGATATGTTGAGGCCAGCAGTGGCTGAGAGCTGGGAGGCTGCGTGGACACTGGCTCTGCAGAGCAAACCTCAGCCACATGGAAATGTCTTTGGTTTAGTGAAGACAAAGGAGCCAAGCTGTCTGTGTCAATGGAGGGACAGGGAAGGCTGTTGGACGAGACGCCATCTCTCCAGCAAGGCACCGAGAAATGTCACCTCAAGTTATATACACAGGCCATGAAGCGTAGGCAAGAAAATAAACTAGCACGTGTCCAGGGAAAGGCCAGAATTCTAGGCAGTCACTTGATCTTCAGCCGATTCCACGCTACTTTCGCCAGCTTCGGGAAGCTGGAGATGGGCTTGTTCCTAGAACAGTGGGTCTCACCACCAGCGCCGTAGTTAATAGTACACCTGCCAGTTTTCAGTGCCGGGTTCACTTCTCCTCTTGAGGCGTGTTAGAAGAACGTTTGCCTGCATAACTCCTATGGCAGGTTGGGCAAACAGTTTGGCCCGAGGGCCACATCGAGTTAGCAAAATTGTATGGAGGGCTGGGTAGGGTAGGGAAGCCTGGCCCTGCCCCCTGTCCGACCCCTTCCCACTTCCCTCGGAACCCTCAATCTGTCCAACCTCCCCTGCTCCTTGTCCCCTGACTGCCTCCTCTGGAATCCTCCCGCCCCTAACCATCCCAGGACCGTACCCCCCACCTAAGCCCCCCTGCTCCTTGTCCCCTGACTGCCCCGACCCCTATCCACCCCCCCTGCCCCCGACAGACCCCCAGGACTCCCTGCCCCTTATCCAAGGCCCCAGCCCCTGCCTGGCCCGGCCCCCGTTACCACGCTGCTCAGGCCTGCTGGAGCGAGACGAGGCCCAGCAGGAACTCATAGCCCCGACCCCTTACCAAGCCGCTCAGAGCGGCAGGAGCTCAGGCCCCGCCGGAGCTAGCCACGTGCTACAGCACTCTCCAAGAGCAGCGGGCTAGAGCGCTGGCAGCACAGGATGCTGAGGCTGTGGGGGAGGAGTAACAGCAAGGGGAGGGGCCAGGGGAGCCTCCCGGGCCAAACAGGATGGGCCTGCAGGCCAGATGTGAGCCGTGGGCCGTATTTTGCCCACCCCTGTCCTATGGGCATTACTTAGATCCAACTACATCTTTGCCTTCCACTCATCAGACCAAACCCCCTTGCTCGACCTGCCCTTCTCTGGAAGAGCATCTCCACACCCAGTGACAGTTGCCTTCCACTGTGTTTCCAACCACAGCCGACCAAGTTCATGGTGGGGACGGAGCAAGGCGTGGTGATCACCTGTAACCGCAAGGCCAAGACACCTGCTGAAAAGATAGTTGGTACATACAGCGGGCACCATGGCCCCATCTACGCCCTGGCTAGGAACCCTTTCTTCCCCAAGAACTTCCTGACAGTCGGGGACTGGACTGCTCGGATCTGGTCTGAGGACAGCAAGGAATCCTCCATCATGTGGACCAAGTAGGCGATGGGTTTTATTTTGCACTTCCTGTTTCGGTCCCTGATTTATAGGCACCAGACGGGGTTTCTGAAGCATCTCTGGGATGCAGGAGCACAGCTCTCAGTTCATTTTAATGGCACTTCGGTGCCTGAATCGCTGGACTTTGGAAATCCCACCTGCGGCCCCTGCGGGTGGTGGTGGCAGGAAATTATTCCTCCCCCGACAATTAGGTTTCTTTAGATTTCCCCCGGCAGAGCCGTGGTGAAAACAGAAGCAGAACAGGAGTGAAGGACCCGGATTCACTCTTTGTCCAGTGTCGCGTCCCAGCCCCGGTGGATGTGTCTAGCACAGCAGTGCATGGCGTGTTAAAGCTACGCGCTCCGGGAGTGCGGCAGTTCCTCCAACGGCGCGTAGCTCTTCAGTCCCAAATGATGTCAATGATCAGAGAGGGAGCCGTGTTAGTCTGGAATAGCAGAGGTAACAAAGTCCTGTGGCACCTTAAAGACTAACTATAAAGTATAGAAGCATGAGCTTTCGTGGGCTAATACCCACTTCGTCGGATGCAAGCAGTGGAAGTGTCCAGGGGAAGGTATAGATAAGTAGTCAAGAACCAGGTAGGAGGTAACAAGGTTAGTCCAATCAGCCTGAACCAGCTTGTTATTTCAAATCAGGGAGGGTGAGGTATTCCTCTAGCAGCTGAATTTGGAGGTGTGAACTCGGAGGGAGGAGAAGCTGTTTTTGTAATTAGCAAGCCATTCAAGAGCTTTGTTCAGTCCCAGATTGATTGTGTCAAATTTGCAAATGAATTGCAGCTCTGCAGTTCCTCTTTGCAGTCTGGTCTTGAAGTTTTTTTGCCAATGAGTTGTTGTAAGAGCTGCTGGGTTTGTTGGCAGGTACCACATGGCTTACCTAACGGACGGATGCTGGAGCACTATCCGGCCAGCTGTCTTCTTCACAAGCAAGATGGACGGGACCCTTGACGTCTGGGACTTCCTCTTCAAACAGAACGACCCCTGCCTCAGCGTGAAGGTTGGGTCGGAAACACGTCATCTTAGCTTTGTGTCTCCTCTTCGCCGCTGGGCGGGAGCAGAGACCAAGCCGTTGCGGGAATCTAAACCAGTGCAGGGATGTGCTTTGCAGACCTCTCCCGGGGGAAGGCTGCCCAGGCAATGATTTGAGTGGCCTGTGTTAATCTCTGCAGCAGGCGTGAGCCCGGCCCTGGAGGAAATCAAGTGGCCAGCGTAAGCTCTGGTGCACACACGGGCACTCACCAGCGTCTCACTGTTTGGGCAACCCAAACCTGTAGGAAAGAAATGTTCCCACCACGCTTGCTATGTCCGTGTTTCAATGTGCCCGTCCTCGTAGAATCTGGGTGCCAGGTGGCATTCCCGTCGGCAGGACCCAGGCCTCCCTCCTCCCCCACTCAGGCCACGTCACACAGATGTGAAACCATCAGCTGCAGCGAGTATTAATGACTAGTGCCTGAGGTGCATGTGGCAGTCGGTCCTGACATGCTGAGCCGTGTGGCCAGCTTGCCCTGAGACCGGCGCCCTGACACTGGTGATGGGCAGCACCTACGCAGTAAACTCCCCACCTGGCCCTTCCTCCCCAGGTCTGTGACGATCCCCTCTTCAGCCTGAGTCTGCAGGACAACGGGCGTTTCATTGGCTGCGGCTCTAAGCTGGGCACCGTGACCCTGCTGGAGGTCTCTTCTGGACTCTGTACCCTGCAGAGGAACGAGAAGAACGTGGCCATGGCGGTGAGTGTCTCTCGGGCTGCAAGCAGCTGTGCCAGCTGCTGCCACAGGTGAGCTCGGGGTCTGCTTTGAACCCGGACGCTTCCACTCTCCCTCATAACGTTTGCCAATAGAAACTGGTGTGATGCAAGCGGGTGGCATAGATTGTCGTTAGCGGGCTGGGCGGACGGTACGTGTACCCACATCGGGGGTAGCTCTGGGGCACCCGGGTTGGCTCTACCCAGAGGCTGTACCTGTTGAACTTCAATTGGATGAAAACCAGATGTAGTTAAAGCAGTGCAAAGCCCTGTGAGGATGCATTTCGATCGGTTAAGTCTGGATCCGTGGGTGTCATTTTGCCTTGTGAACTCCCAGGCGTAGCTAACCTAGGTAAGAGCGTCCACACGCAACGCTGCACCAGTTTCACTACAATGGGTTTGAGATAAACCAGTGCAGAGTTGGGTGTAGTCCAGACTTCCCGCGGGGTGTCTCTGGTGCAGTGTCAGGAGGGGTACAGAGGTGGGCACTCTGGGCCCATGCTGCAAAGAGGGGGGGCATTCTGGTGGCATTCTGGGTCTCACTAACACCAGGGACGTGGACCCCTGTGTTCTCCAGCCTTGGCCTCTGCGCTGTATGGGGCTGGCGTTCTCCACTCCCCTCACGTGTGGAGGAGTTTGAAGGCAAAGACTCATCTCTGGTGGTGGGCACCGGGGGGAACACTTGGGTTCCCAACTAGGTGACCTGATTTCTCCAGGGTGCGGCGCGCCCCCAGCCGTTGTGGCAGCTCCTCGTCACGGCCCCTGGAGTAGGGTTAGGTGCCTAGCTTTAAGCCCTGGAGCTCATCCTCAGGCCCCCATATCTGCCGGGGACACCCGTGACCTGCGTAACTGCCTCACAGCGAGGGCCAAAGCACCAGAGACTCCTGGGGACTCCCCGCACCCCGCTATGTGAGGAGACCGGTGCCTGATCCCTGGATGGAGAGACGCCGAGGGCACGGGTAATGTGCACGCACAGCAGCGGGACCTGTTGTGGGGCAGGAGGGGAGCAGCCGGCCACACCGTAGGGGCTAATGCATGGGTTCCTAGGGGCTCTCCTCAAGACCCAGCCCTCTCCTGCCCCCTGTGCCTCTCAGATGTTTGAGCGAGAGACGAAGCGAGAGAAGATCCTGGAGGCCCGGCACCGGGAGATGCGTCTCAAGGAGCGCACCAAGGCCGAGGGCAAGGAGGAGGATGTGAAGGTGGAGACGGACGAGGAGAAGCCGGAGGAGCTGCTGGCCAGGGTCCAGAAGGAGTTCTTCGAGATCATCGAAGCAGAGATCAAGAGGAAGGAGCGGGCCGCCAAGCTGTCGAAAGCCAAGGTAGCACAGAGGGGTCTGCCCAAGGGAAGGGGCTGCGGCTCGCTGACCGCGGCGCTGCCTCCTGGAACTGGTGTCTAGGAGGCAAGTAGGTGAGCTCGGGGTGGGCGGGGGAATGACACAGCACGTCCCAAATGGAAGGGCAGTGATGAGGGACTGGCTGATGCCAAATCAGGTGGGCACGGTTAAAAGTCAGAGGTGATTTCCTTACCTCCCAGTCCTGCCACGTGTCTTAGACCTGGGACATTTCCATCAGCTGTCAAGCGGCGGGATTCCTGTCTGAGAACATGGCATTCGGGGAGAGCCTTTGCTTTCAGTTCCGTGCAGGGGAACCCGATCCTCTGCCAGTCGCTTAGCTGTGTCTGTAGGTTTGATGGTTGTGAGCCCAGCACTGCGTTGTTCACACCATTGTCACTGCACGTCTGCAGTGATTCACTACACTCTCCAGTCCCGGCTTCCCCCATGACAGTACAGTCTGACAGCGCCCCTATGGAGAAGCTGATTTCTGACTGACTGCACTGTCCCGTTACCAGTGCACCCCCTCCTCGGGGGGACAGATTCCACGAGAACGGGGGGCTGATTTTTCTCGAGTTTCTCAGTATTCACGGATAAAAGGCCAAAGCAGCGGAGCTGGGCAGGGAGCCTGTTTCAGGGAGAAAGCGGTTCCATAGAGCAGGTTTTCCTGCCTGGGAATTGGAACGCCATGATCTCCCTCTTCCTTCCAGGACAAGGACATTCCAGATGAAGACAAGGACGCGGACCCTTTCCAGGTCAGGATGCCCCCCAGGTTCCCCCCCTTTCCTTGCTGTAGGCTGATTTCCCCGTTTCTACTCCCCAAAGCTCCCCCCAAGGTAGCACGCTGCACCCCATGGGGGTTTTCAGTGTCCCTCCTTCCCTGAGTGCCCCAGCCTGCCAGTCACGTGCCGACCCCCATGGGAAATTCATACAGGAGCCAAAATTATGTCCCAGCCTAATGCAGTAGCACAGCTGGGGAACACAAGTCCATCTCGCCTGCGCCGCAAGAGGGAACCATGGAACTGGGTCGTCTCCCCCCCCCCCCCCCCCCCGTGGCAGTGCCCGGATTTCCTGGAGCCCTGGGGGTGTGGGAAAGGAGGGGGTTGAAAGGTGTGTGTTCTCAGGGGGAGGAGCCCAGCTTTCCTCCTTGCTAGGCTGTGGGGCCGGTCCCCTTCCTCAGGATACCAGGCGGGTTTGGCTTGTGCCTAACTCTTTGTTTTCAGCTGCTGCTGACCTTCCCCTCTCCCCTTGCACCTGAGCCGCTAACCCTACCTCTCCATGCAGCCAGCCTCCTTAGGCGGCCCCCTCTAAGCAGCCATCCCACCCTTCGGTCAGCTGCCTTGGGGCCAGCACGGGGAGGGGGCTTGGACCCAGGCATCCTGCGGGATGACACACAGCATAGCCAGTGGAGCCAGACAGAGGCAGCATGGATTCAGCTCCGCTGCCTGGTGAGCCTTCTAAGGGGGCAGCTAGTGCAGCTCACTGCCTCTCTAACCCATCTGGCGCTCCCCTCCCCTGGGTTGCTGGCTATAGGAGGAGACTCTGGCCCCAGGAGACTCGCCTTGGCCTAACCCCTGTTCTCTCTCCGCAGGAGGAGTGAGCCTGGAGTGTGGATCACACCTGTGCAGGCCGTTTCCCCATCGGATCTTTTCTACAAGACAGACTGGATGAATAAACAGCAGCTTTTTTAAGCCCTGTCTGGTTGGGTCCAGCGGGCGTCGGGGTGGCGGGATCTGTGTGTCACAATCCGCTTTGCGCCCTGGACCGAGGGACGAGGCGGGCGGCCATTCCCCGGGTGCCGCTCTCTGCTTAGACCCCGTGCAGACTGAGCAGCACCCGCCCAGATCTGTGCCGTGTTCTGTTCCGCCTGCTCTCCTTCACCCGCCCGCCCCGCGGAGCACGGGTCGTCCCCTGCCCCTCAGTAAGCAGGGGATTGTGACATGCCAAACAGTCCTGGGCAGACACCTGGCTCCTCTCCTTGTCCCACCACGCACCCTGCAGCCGCTGCGCCAGCCCGTCAGGCCTAGCGATCCCCGGCTGGGGCGGCCTGTCGCGGTTCCCTGTGACACTCATCCACGGGGATCTGCTTGGGTCATGGAACCGACTGGGCATGTTCCAAAGCCGCAGGCACGCTCGCGACTCTCATGCTGACAGCAAAGGGGCCGGGCGCTGGAGTACACCCCGGGGAGGGAGGACGATGCATGTGGCCCGGAGGAGCAGGGACTGAGTGGCTAGGTAGCAGCGGCGGGAAGATGATCATGGCAGAAGCAAAGCTCCCTGGTGCACTGCTTCGGTCTTTTGCAGACGTGGCTGGAAACATCATTCAAAAGAGCTCGGGTTGATTTCCGAGTCTGAAACCGCCTGGTACATCTGGATTCTGGCCGGCCTGTGATCGAATCCGGGGGATGATTTATAGCATCTTTCCCTTCGGTTTCTCCGTGTTGCACAGACGCTGGCGGGTGGGGCTCAAAGAAAGGGTGTTAAGTGGTTTCTATCGCACGATAAAAGTCTGTCATGGCGCTGGGCCGAGAACGGGGAGCGAAACTTCAGAGGAGAGTCCTGCGAGAGAGAGTCCCCTCGACCCACACACGCAGTCCCCTACTCTCACTCTCCCAAGGGGTGTCGACGCGGTGAACTTACTCCAGACTCTTACTCCATTTTTTAGTCCTAAGTTGCATCTACACTGAAGCTGCTTAGTGATTTTTACACCTTTTTTTAGCCCAAGCCCCTGTCCCCCCCCGACAGTCCCCACACATAAAACTTCCCCAGGGGTCCTAACCTCGGAGGACCCCGGCTGGGCGAGCAAGCGCAGGTTCAAAGCAGGGGTGTATCTCTTTAAAGGTGCGTCTACACTGCACCAATCACAGCGTGTGGCGTGCACTCAGTGCAAGGGCGGATGGCGAGAGAGAGGCAGGGCGTAGGCGAGTGAAGACGGTGCCTCCCCAGTGGACACGGCTGGTTTTAGCAGCGTAGTGTCCCTCTGCCTCTCCGCGGCTGGCGCCTTCCTGGAGGCGAGTAGCTCCCCACCGCAGCGTGGACCGGGCCTGCCGTGCACCACCCCCCACCACCACCAGCAGCAGCCGCGGCCTGGGTTGCAGGAAAGACGTAGGCACCACACCTAGGCCCTTCCCAAAAAGCCACCCTTCATACCCAGCACCACGCATGCTGGATAGCTGCAGTTCACACGCCCAGCTCCCCTGTGGCAGAGCTGCAGGGCACACACACGCACACACACACACACACACACACACACACCCGTACCTGCCGCCAGAGGGCGACGGAGCAAACCAGGGCCCAGCCCAGCTGCTTCATGTGCTCCTGTGTCACCCGGAGCCTGCTGCGCTCTGGTTGTTGTGTACACTTTAAAGATCTCCAGGGGACCGGGCAAGAGCCCGCAGGCAGCCAGAGCAGCAGGGCAGAGCTGGGCTGGCCCTCCCGAGCCCAGCCCGGTCAGCTGGGGAGAGCGGCAGGGCTCCCCGGAGGGAGCAGGAATGCCTCGCCCCAGCCCTTTGCGGCTCTGTAGCCTCCCGGGGGGCAGAGCGGACAAGAGGCCCTGAGCCTGTGCCCGGGAAAGGGGCGGGCAGGCTGGTCTCATCCTCCAGCCCGCCGCCCGCCTCCCCCTTTGTCTCGGGGAGGATTAGCCTGAGTCTCAGGTTGTTTAGGAAACAGCTGATGCAAGTGACAGGGGGGTGGAGGCGGAAGTGGCAGGGGCAGGGCCCGGCGAGTCATGCCTGTGGCACCTGCAGGCCCTCCCCACTAGCCCCGCTGTGCACCTGCCGGGATCATGAAGGAGGCGAAGGAGGCCAGAGACCAGCAACTCACTGTAAGTTCCTCTCCTCTGCCACTTGATTAGTGTGGGGGTGGGGGCTGGCGGGCATGCAAAGGGAGAGCCGGGAATTGAGAGCGGGGAATGATGCTTGTGTCCTGTTCACAGGGTGGAAAGGGCCAGGGGGCTGGTCCAGAGCTGGCGTGTGGATGTTGGCCTCGGTGCCTGGGAGGCTGGGGCTGGGGAGGTGGGCGCTAGTCACTTGTCTTCCCTTGCCCCCCTGCCCATTGGGGCAAGTCCTGTAAGTGGCTCTAGCTGAATTTGTAGGTAATGACGGGGCGGCAGCCGGCTCCTTCCTCGCTGGGCAGGTTCTCTGGGAACCTGTCGTACTAGAGCCTTTGTCGACTGAAACGTTAGGGCGTTGTACACATGACCACCTGTATGTGAGCTGGGGAAAGAGTGTGTGTACACCCAGGTAACATACAGATGTATAGAGCAGTACGTCGCTTGATATATGTGTGTGTGTGTGTGTGTAACCCTCTGTAACACACCTGTAATAAAACCGCACAGTGTGGTCAGGGACGCTCAGTGCTACAGACTTCCACTGTGTAAGCATGTTGTTGTGTGTGTATATATGCAAAATAATGTGTGTATGTGGCTAATATAATGTGTGTGCAGGAGTGTGTGTGCACTATACTAATAGAGATTAGTTTGTGGGTGTATTAAAGTACTTTCGATAGCCTCCTGGGGACTGGATTTTGCAGCCTTTTTCCTCCTCCAGTTTGCTGTCATGAATGGCAGCAGCACTACACAACAATGATGACACCAGTATTTTTAAAGGGGCTGTTTACTGGAGAGTGTAAAACTGTCTTCTCCAAAACCCTGGCCCCTCTCCAATTTCCTGTTTTACTTTCCGAACAGGAGGAGAGAGATCCGGCAGCCCAAAGAATGTCAGAGAACAATAAGCGCCCAATCCCGGGTGATGCAGGGTGTCCTCAACTTCCCTTGGGGGCGATCTGAGGCTGCGCAGTGCACGTTGTAAAGTGTGCATTGTATCGTGTGTGTGAGAGAGAGCGAGTGTGCGAGCAGCAATTGCTGGGTGTGCAGTGTGTAGGTGCACATGCCCCGGCGTGGAATCTCTCATTGTCCATAATGAGATGGCTGGACTTTTATCTCAGGGCTCTTATGACCAGTCCCCTCCTCCTCCGCCCCCCGCCCTCCCCCCAGCCACCAGCCCCTCTGTGGGGAGAGGCAGCCTCCCTTGTAGGGCTGTTCATGTAAGAGATTCTGGTCAGTGACGCGGCCCAGCAACCGTGCTCACACACTGATCACACTCACACACCGACCGTGCTCACACACTGATCACACTCACACACCGACCATGCTCACACACTGATCACACTCACACACTGACCGTGCTCACACACCGATCACACTCACACACTGATCACACTCAACACCGACCGTGCTCACACACTGATCACACTCACACACCGACCGTGCTCACACACGGATCACACTCACACACTGACCGTGCTCACACACTAATCACACTCTCACACTGACCATGCTCACACACCGATCACACTCACACACCGATCACACTCACACACCGACCGTGCTCACACACTGATCACACTCACACACCGACCGTGCTCACACACAGGGGGGATCTGTGATCACCATAGGGGCTCAAACTTGAAAACCAAGTTGGGTTTTATGGCATCTTTATCTTTAACAACTTCCTATTGGGAACGTTTGGCCAGGAAGGGTACAAAGGGGTACAGACCTGGGTGTATTGCCACTGGGTGATGAAGACCTTGGCGCTGTATCCTGGCATACAGACAGCACCTGGCACATTGCGGGCACTTCCAGGGCTTGAATTGACCCCCTCCAAAATACAGGGCTTCTCCCCTCCTCCGTGCCCACGCCTGACCAGCGATGAGTGGGGGCCCAGAACCGAGCTCTGGGTCTCATGTCACTTGGCTTTGGACTTTCTGGGTGAGACATCAGCCTCTTCCCGAGCTCCTGGTCCCTTTGTAAGGAACGTGACCGTTCCCCAGACGGGCCGGGGACCCAACACACAGGAGGCGAAGGAGGGAGCCGACGTCACAGTGTCTGAGGAGCTGGTCAGGACACGGCTGCGCCCGTCTGGTTTGCACGGCTGCACCAGGAATCACCAGCCATCAGCCCCTTTACCCTCACAGACCAAACCGCTTTGCAAATCCCAAGCGTGCTGAATGCACCTTGGGCTGCCGGGGAGCGTCGCTCGTTGGGGGACTGGATACGCTTTTTGCAGCCCAGCCCGTCCGTGAAGAGCCGCTCTGGGGACAGCCGGGCTGAAGCTGTCCCTTTAAACTCGGCGACAGGGCTGGCGTGCGATCCGCTCCCAGCGGTGTTTTCTTTCTTCCAGGAGAGAGCTGCACTTGCTGCGTGCGTGGCCGTCGGGGAGGGCGCGCCGGGGCCTCTGTGCCGCCTCGCTAGTGAGGCGATGCCTCAGGTGAGGCGTGGGGTGGGGAATGGACATCGGCAGCCAAGTCGCTCTGCCAGGTGGGCGCTTCGCCCTCAGCCCGCTTCCGAAGAGCGAGGAACGTTCGGAGACTCTCTGTGCCGGGCCGGCGCCATGGCTCACGTGCAGGTGGTGATTCCCCGTCTCTTCTGCCTGCCCTGCACTGGCTCCGCTCGCTGCCCGCGCCGCTCACCCTCTCTGCGCTCTCTTCCAGGTGGCCCTTCGGATCCGCCCGATCAGCATGCTGGAGCTGGAGGAAGGCGCGACTCTCATCGCTCATAAAGTGGATGAACAGGTAGGGCAGGCGCATCCCAGGCGGGTGGGAAGCGGCGGGGGGGGGGTGTCTGCCAGGAGGTTTGCTGGCACTGTGAGTCGGGGGCATCGCCCTGGCAGACCCAAGTTTAAATCCTGCCTCCGGTCAGAGTGCGGGGCTGGGATTTTGGTGCATGTGGTCAGAGCCCCCGGTGTCCGCTCTAAAGAGGAATGAACCGAAAAGATGATCCGGCTGGGGGGCCGCGGGTCAGGACTCAGGGGCGTTGGCAGAGCTGTGCGTGGAGAGCACAGGGCTGGGCAAGCTAGGAATGAGGGGCATTGGCAGAGCGGCATAGGGAGGAAGCTTGCGCGGCCCCTTCCCGCATTAGGTGAATGGAAGGTAGTTGGCAGCGTCTCTTGAAACCCCCTTGCTAAGGGCTGTGATGGAGACGGGGATGCAACCAGCAGAATCCTCCAGGAGCTCTTCCTCGCCCTGCCTTTAAAAAGCGAAGCGCGAGGGCTTCTCACGCCGTTACACTTGCTCTCCTTGGTTGCTAGTTTTGCATCCGGTCACTGGCTTACCTGGGGACGTCCAGGTAGAACGGTACCCGCTGGGCCGTGCGCCCACAAAGAGCACTCCTGCTGGCATCTGAATACCACTCCAGCAGTGCCCCCTTCCCCCCCCCCCGCCCAAGGGGCCACTGGCTTTAATTAGGGGCTATTCTGGCTTTCCTTTAAAATGCAAACCAACCGCAACCAGTAACACCCCCTCCCCTGGGACTGCCCAAGAAGAAGGATTTTTAAATGGACCCTGGGGATGCAGCCCACCCCTTGCTATCAGGAGAGCAGGTATTCTCTGGTTTGTTGTTGTAGGGTTCATCATAAACACCAGGTTGCCCCTGCTGGTGTGTGGTGGTAGGTCGCGTGTGAGCCCCAGGCCTGTTAACGGAGGGTCACTCGTGGCACGGAAACAGCTCTTGAGTGTAAGAAACCCTTAGAACAAAGTCCCCAGATCTGGCCCTGGGTTGAGGGTCTGGGCCTGTCAGCCTCTCCCATGACCCGGGCGCTGTCTGACCCTGGCTGCCTTCGGCTTCCCCTCGCCCGTCCCATTATCGACCCAACTCTGTTAACAGCTGCTAGGCACTGGGGCCGGGTTACCGCTCGCCAGCCCCAGCAGGGCCTCGCGTCAGGAGGAAACGAAGCTGCGTTTATTAGCAGGATATTTCTGCTCCCCTCGAGCAATTCCGGGAAGAGCTCAGGGCTGTCTCTGCCGTCTGTGTTTACCTGGGCTGAGCGCGGCTTTCGGGGTCTCTCCAGGCAGCTGGTCTGGAAGCAGAGCTGGTTCTGGGAGGCTGGGCCCAGGCCTCACCAGGTGGGGTGCTGGGCAGAGCAGCCCCCCTTCGAGGTGCAGCCGGATTGCGGGGGCGGGGGCAGGCTGTCTGTTCGAGCCAGGAGGGGACCATGAATGTTCTGATTCACAAAGGGTTTGGGGGTGTCGACGTCTGTCTTCGCTTGGTGTCTGGGCAAAGCCCCCCAAATCCCCAACGCCTCTGTGAAGGGAAATGGAAAGGTTTGGGTTTGGCTTGTGCCTTCGCGTCAGGGCGCACCGTTGTAGTCCCTTTTGCAATAGGAACAAGGGAGATTTCAGCGTGAAGTGTCTTGGTCCAAACAGGCTGCAATGGGACATTTCAGACCCCCCCCCCATCCCTCCCTCCCCGTCCGCTGCAAAATGAAATTCCAGCAAAATCGACCTGATCTCCCAAGCAGGATAGAACAAGGCTCCATTGGCATTTCCCCTCCAGCTCCGTGGCCTGTCCGCATTTCCAGTGCCCGCGTGAGGGCCTGGCTGCTGCCCAGAGCGTGGGCATGGGGAAGGGGAGGTGACACTGCATGCGGGGTAGGTTTTGGAGGTAATGCCCCACTGAGATGCAGGGCCCGACCCCACTCTACGCGACTGCCTCAGGCTCCCTGAAAACGTCCCTGTGTCAATTACACCCTGGTCACGTTTTCACCAGGGCTAGAAACCTCCCCTGGTCCCGCGGTAATCAGGGGGCTCTGGCAGCCGGCGCCCGCGGCCTTACCCAGGCCCTGGGTATCGGACGAGAATCGGGCGGAAGGTGGGTGCGTTGGGGCTGTGCTGGGAGGAGCGTGTTCCCTGTCGTGCGCTCATGCCACCCGCAGGCTCATCTTCCCCTCTAGGATTCCTGCCTTTCTTTCCCCTTCCTTCGTTCCCTTCTTCGCGGCAAGGGGAGGTAGGGACGTCCCCATGGCCTCTCCTCCCCCAGCTCCCCGGGCACGGCAGGCCGGCTCCCTACTGACAAGCACTCCGGCAGGCCAGGCTCCGGTCTGTTCACGTCCGCACGGTGCGCCAGGCGGGACAGGGGGAGGGTCTGTCCTAGGCAGCCCCAGAGCTGAAGGAGCGGCAGGTTGTCCAGGACTGAACAGCAGGGGCTGCTGCGGGTGAGAAGAGAGGTGACCTGACAGGTTAGGGCTCTACGTCCCGGGGCGTTGGCAGAGCTAATGGGGGGGAGGGGAGGCCTGGGATAGGAGGGGGCTGCGGCAGGTCTGGGATGGAGGCACCAGCACACCCCAGTTCACTAGCCAAGAGGAAAAATGCCCCCCACTGACCTCCAAGGAGTGCCCGCCCCTGCGATGCCCAATCCACAGCCTCCCCTGCGGGGCCTCTCGGGCTGATTTCCTTCCCCTGGTAAAACTGAGAACAAAGTCCAGGCCAAGGGAAGCAGCCGCCCCATGCCCGCGGCTCTGCCCGCGGCTCTGCCCGCGCCGTGTGGGGATCAGGGTGGGGGGTGTTGGCTGCTCCCGTGGCGGGGGTGCGGTCAGACGCAAGCTGCTTCTCTGGGTTGCCTTGGGTAGCATGCGTGCCCTCCCCCGGGTGCACGGGCCGGTGTGGGCCCCGCTCCGGCCAGCGGACAATGCGCTGGCATGGTTTATCGGAGCTCCTAGTCGCCGTGGCAGCGACTTTCCAGGGGCGGGGGGGGGGGGTGTGTCAACGCTGGCTCCAAGCAATGAAGCTTCTTGAGACAAACCCAGCAGCCACGTCAGGGCCTGTGGGGGAGCGGGCAGGTGGGGGGGAGGGGGGCAGGGATGCCGGGGCTTGGGCAGGATCCCTCCCGATCCCAGCACGGGGGCTACGGGAGCTTCCTTGCAGCCTGTCTGATCCTGCCCCTGCCATCCCCATGGTGTCAGGGATCTGTCCTGCCCAGCTCTGCCCTCGCTAGTTCCTGTCCGAACCTCTTCTGTGCCGGAGCCAGCGTGGGGGGCCCTGTCGCTCCCCTGTGCTGGAGGGCAGGGGGCGGGGCGGGGAGCAGAACTTCTTCCTGATCTTCATATTTATAACGCAGACATGGATTTTATCTAACGAAAACCAGTGTCAGCCGCCCTGGGAGACCCTACAATAACAAACCAGTGTGCGTAGCTCTGCCCTTAGGGGAGACCCTACAATAACAAACCAGTGGGCGTAGCTCTGCCCTTAGGGGAGACCCTACAATAACAAACCAGTGGGCGTAGCTCTGCCCTTAGGGGAGACCCTACAATAACAAACCAGTGGGCGTAGCTCTGCCCTTAGGGGAGACCCTACAATAACAAACCAGTGGGCGTAGCTCTGCCCTTAGGGGAGACCCTACAATAACAAACCAGTGGGCGTAGCTCTGCCCTTAGGGGAGACCCTACAATAACAAACCAGTGTGCGTAGCTCTGCCCTTAGGGGAGACCCTACAATAACAAACCAGTGTGCATAGCTCTGCCCTTAGGGGAGACCCTACAATAACAAACCAGGGTGCATAGCTCTTCCCTTAGGGGAGCCCCTACAATAACAAAGCAGAGCGGGATGCTAGGTGAGCCCTAGAAGTATTTGGGATAGAAGGAAGGCCGAGGGGTGGGGCGGTGGGGTGATGTTAACCCCTGTCTGGTGACCTGGCACCCCAGTAAGTGGCTCTGGGGCGGGGGGGACGCCCGCAGCCCGGGGTGGGGGGGGGCGCTGTGTTTCTCCCCTAGGAGCTGCTGCGAGGATGGAAGTAGGGCAGGAGGGGGAGTGAGGCCGGGGTAGGGTTACACACAGACACCAGTCTGCCAGCCCGGCACTCCGGAAAGGTCAAAATCTGCATTGAAATGGGAGATGGGGAGAAGGCAGTGGGAAGGGGGGAGGGGGCCGCTCTGCGCTGGCCCTGTGTGTCCCACCCCCAGCCTGGCTGGGGGAGAAGGGGCTGGAGGAAGTGTCAGGGGGAGGGGGCCAAGGACTGGTGGGAAGGGACCAGCCATGGGCCGGAGGACTGGTGGATCCAGCCCTTTCCTCCCTGGTGTGCCCTGGCCAAGGGGGAGAGTCGGGGAGAGCACCCCTGGCCAGGCTGAACCGCTCCCCACCCCGACTCCCCCCATTCCCTGGTGGGGGCAGCGAGAGGCCCCTGCTGTGTTGCTGCCAGAGGGTGCAGGGAGCCGAGGGTGGGGGGGGGGCAGCGGTTCGGTTGTCCCCCCTGTGGAGGGCACCTTGCTGGCCCTGCCCCACCCTCGGCCTGCGCAGCACAGAGCCGCTTTTGTGTCTCGCTGGCCCCCAGAGGACGCGATGAAAGCCCGGCTCGGCGCAGGGCAGGACACTTGCATTCTCTTGGCACCGCGCACAAAGCGCTCGTTAAGGGCCGGCCCGGGCCCCGGGAACAATGCCCCGATTCAGGTGGCACAACGGGGGAGCAGCCCGTTCCCTCTGTGGCGCTGGCCCGGCCGGCGAAACTACCAGCCCGCACAGGGCAAGCGTCCTCCCCGCCTCCCCGTCCCCCGCACGCTCCGCCCTGTCCCACAGGAGTCAGTCTGGAGCCTCCGTGGCTCCGTGGCTGTCAGTCGGGACAGCTCCGTCAGCCTGCTGGAGACCCCGGCTGCTGCCAGCTGGGAATCTGGCTCAAAGCATTTTATCCTGGGCTGTATGGTCACCCCCGCCCCCCCCCCCCACACACACACACAAAGCCCTGGGCACGTGTACTGTCTTCCCCACCTTGTGAGCTTCCCCCACAGCGGAGAGGAGAATGTACTCACAAGACCCCTGTGTCTTCTGCTGGATACAGCAGCCCCTTTGTAAGAATGAGCTGGGGGGGTGGGGCGGGGCAGGGGGGGTTGTTAGTGCCTTGGACTCGCCGAATGTGCTGTACTTATGCTCTTTATGTGCAGAAGGTTGTTAACCTCTGGAACTTGCTGCAGCAGGATATCCTGGAGGTCCTAGTGGCTAGAGCACTGAACTGAGGTCTAATCCCATTTTGACCACCCGCCTGCTGGGTGACCGTGGGCACGTCACTGCCTCTCTGTGTGCCTCAGCTTCCATCTGTAAAATGGCCTGAAATATCGGCCTTCTTTGTCAGGTGCCTTGAGATCAGCTGACGGCACGCACCAGGGACCAGCGAGGGCTTGTGCATTTCTGTGACTAGCCCTGGCATGGGCCAGGTCGCTGGGGATGCGAGTCACAGCTTGAGGGCACCGTCAGACCAGCCGCTGAGGTTCCCGGGCTGTCCCCGTCCCTCGGGCAGAGCTGGGGGCGCAGGGCTTCCCCTGAAACATCCTGCACCAGCGCTGGGGAGACCTGCGAGGCGGGGGGGGGGGGCCCGCTGGCCAGACCCCTTCCCCGTTACACACACCTGCCTGGCCGGGCCGGTGGCCGCTGCTCGTATTACGCTGAGCTCCGGCCAGGAGGCTCGGAGCCGGTTTTGTTCTCTCCTTGCTCTGAAACCCAACCTGAGCCTCGTTCCCGCCGGTTCAAAGAGGAACCTGATGCCAAGCGGCGGCCTGCGGAGCCAGGGGCTGTGTGGGCCCAACACGGCAGCGCTGGGGGGTGGAACCGCTCCCTGGGCTCCGCTGGGCTCACCTGGCCCTTGGCCTCCATTTCCCAGCCGCACGCGGGGTGGGTTCCTAGAGCCGGTGGGGATCCTGCTCCAGGGGATCCCCCAGCCCCCTGCATTCCCCCTTATTTCAGTGCTCTGGGCCGTCTCCCTCACTGGGCGCCCCACCGTGGCCCCAGGCCCAGCCTGCCGGAGGAACCGCTTCTCTCCTCCCTGGGGCCTCAGCAAACAGCCAGGTGCCTTGTGAATGGGGAGAGATGTCCCAGCCGCGAGTACGGGCCTGTCCTGCAGCCGGAGGCGGGGGCAGCCCTGCTAAGAGGACAAAGGCAGAGGAATGTTTCCCTGGCAGGGCCTGGGGCTGGGTGGGAGGAAGACGTTGGGGAAGGCACAGAGCCCACAGCTGCTCAGATCTCTCTGGGTTCGGTCTGGCTCCGGCTGGGCTGGGGTCCCAGATCTGCCCTCCCCCGGCTCACACACCTTGCTGTTGCCCCACCGTCCTGACCTCGCACCCTCCAGCCCCGGCTCAGTGGGGGACCCGCAGCCCCCCCGCAATCCCCGCCCTGGTTCTCCTCTGCGGGCTGCCATCTGGAAAGCGGAGCTGCCGCTCCGGGCCCGGTTCCACCGCCCAGCTGTAGCCGTGTCTCCCCAGCCGACACCCGAGACCCAGCTAGTCTTTAAATAAAGGCCACTCCGGCAAACCTAATCTCCTGCGCTCCCCTGGGAGCAGCGGTGACATTCGCCTGCAGGCCTGGGTGACCCTGGCTTTCAAAAGAGCCATTCGGGAGCAGGGAGGTCACTGGCGCGCGAGGATCGGCTCCGTCTGGATCTCCGGCCGGGGCAGAGGCCAGAGCAGACGTGGGTCCCCCCAGAGATCTCCCCGCCCCGTCTCGCTGCTCCCCAGAGCGCAGCTAAGCTCCAGTTTAGCGCTGCCTAATTGCCAGCCGAGCCCCCCCAGGGGCCAGCCTGTCTCCCATCTCTGAATCCCTCCCTTAGTAAAAGGCTCCAACCCCTGAGCCCCGGGGGAGGATAGCAGCAAACAAGGAGAGAGAGGGGGGGAAGGGCAGGAGCCATGCCAGGGCCGGGAGCCAGACGGAGCCAGGAAGGGGGCACGATGGAGCCGGGAGCCGTGCCGGGGTGGGAGGGCAAGACAGAGCCAGGGCAGGAGGAGGCCATGCCCGGCTGACCGGTCACCCTGTGTCCCGGCAGGTAGTGGTGCTCATGGACCCGCTGGAGGACCCCGAGGACATCCTGCGGGCCAACCGCTCCCGCGAGAAATCCTACGTCTTCGATGTGGCCTTCGACTTCACGGCAACTCAGGTGGGGAGCTGGCCCCAAACCCGTCCTAGGGACTGCCCAGCCCTGAACCTGCAGGACTGGGGGGGGGGGGGGGCTTGCAATCCCAGCATCCTCTGCCCCGGACCCTGCCCCTTCCCCGCTGGGCAGGGGGGTGGGCCCGGCCCGGCCCTGGGGCTGGTTTCAGCAGCTCCACTTCATGCTAATTTTCACAATACGCTGCCCTGAGCAATTGCCTCCACAGCCAAGACAATTGGGGGCAGGGAGGGTGTGTACGGTGCATCCCCTCTCCTCCAATCCCCAGAGACCCGTCCTTCAGCAGGCTTATGAGCCCTTCCTTGGAACTCATGTAGTGGATGGCATCAGAGCCCAGCTGTGTGTCAGCAGCCCTATACTGCTCCCTGTTAGCTGCGATTCTCCTGCACCTTGGGTGGCAGGAGCCAGGGTGTGGGACACAGGAGGGTCTGAGCTCTGTCTCAGCACACCGGGGCAGGTGGTGGCTGCCTGCGGGTGGGGGAGTGGGACAGGGGAAAGGTCAGTAAAGACGGCTGGACAGCTGGGGAGGGCCCTGGGACCCAGGGGGAGGCCGGAGGGTCCACGCTCACCCCACATTTTCAGTTGGGGGGGGGTCAGTCCAAGGTAATAGCCTTGATGTGGAGGAGGGAGGTGATGGGACACGAGGGGGCTGGGGGGAGAATCTTGACATGTCTCTCTGCCCCCCTCCCCCCCCCGGGCCCGTCACCCTCCGGCGCTCTCCGGCTGCAGGAGATGGTCTATCGCGCCACCACCCAGGGCCTGATCGACGGCGTCATCTCTGGGTACAACGCCACCGTCTTCGCCTACGGCCCCACCGGTAAGGGCCACGCGGCGCTGGGGAATCTCGCCCGCGGGGGCTGGGGCAGGGAGCCGGACGGGCCAGTCACACCCACTCCTCTGGCCAGGATAGCGGCGTTTCGGCCACGCCACCGGGGTCGGGGAGGGACCCGGGGCCTGCAGGCCCCCAGCCCTGGCACTGCTCAGGAGTCGGCTCAGAGCCACGGAGGGGAGGATGCAGCATGAAGCAGGTGTCCACAGGGGACGCCGGTGAGCTATGGGTGGCCAGGTCCCCGTCCCCACCCCGCCCGGCACAGACTCACGGGGGATCCCCGGTCCCCTCCCCGCCCAGACCAGACCCACGGGGGATCCCCGGTCCCCTCCCCGCCCAGACCAGACCCACGGGGGATCCCCGGTCCCCTCCCTGCCCAGACCAGACCCACGGGGGATCCCTGGTCCCCTCCCCGCCCGGCACAGACCCACGGGGGATGCTCTGTCCCCTCCCTACCCAGACCAGACCCACGGGGGATCCCCGGTCCCCTCCCTACCCAGACCAGACCCACGGGGGATGCCCGGTCCTCTCCCCGCCCAGACCAGACCCACGGGGGATCCCCGGTCCCCTCCCCGCCCAGACCAGACCCACGGGGGATCCCCAGTCCCCTCCCCACCCAGACCAGACCCACGGGGGATGCCCTGTCCCCTCCCTGCCCGGCACAGACCCACGGGGTCCCCTGCCCCGCAGAGCCCTGACCCTGCTGCCCCCCAGGCTGCGGGAAGACGTACACCATGCTGGGCACAGACCGTGAACCCGGGATCTACGCACGCACCCTGCACGACCTGTTCAGAGCCATTGAGGAGACCAGCGGCGACATGGAGTACGAGGTGTCCATGTCCTACCTCGAGGTGAGGCCCGAGTGTGGAAGGACAGGCGGGGGGGGGGGGGGGGGGTTGGGTGCTATCTATTCTATTCTGTATCTATTCTATAGTGTGGGGGGGGGCTCATACAGGAAGTGTCTGTGTCATGTGTGTGTTGACAGACGTGTGTATGGAGTGTGTGGCACTCATACACGGTACGTCTGTATAGTGTGTGTGTGTGTGTGTGTTTGTGGTGCTCATACACAGTGTCTGTATAGTGTGTGTGTGTGTGTGTGTGTGTGTGTGTGTGTGTGTGTGTGGTGCTCATACACAGTGTCTGTATAGTGTAGGGGGGGGAGGACAGGCAGGTTGTGTGTGTGTGGTGCTCATACACAGTGTCTGTATAGTGTGTGTGTGTGTGTGTGTGTGTGGAAAGGCAGGTTGTGTGTGTGGTGCTCATACACAGTGTCTGTATAGTGTGTGTGTGTGTGTGTGTGTGTGGAAAGGCAGGTTGTGTGTGTGGTGCTCATACACAGTGGCTGTATAGTGTGTGTGTGGACAGGCAGGTTGTGTGTGTGGTGCTCATACACAGTGTCTGTATAGTGTGTGTGTGGACAGGCAGGTTGTCTGTGTGGTGCTCATACATAGTGTCTGTATAGTGTGTGTGTGTGTGTGTGTGTGGTGCTCATACACAGTGGCTGTATAGTGTGTGTGTGTGTGTGTGTGTGGTGCTCATACACAGTGGCTGTATAGTGTGTGTGTGTGTGTGTGTGTGGTGCTCATACACAGTGGCTGTATAGTGTGTGTGTGTGTGTGTGGTGCTCATACACAGTGGCTGTATAGTGTGTGTGTGTGTGGTGCTCATACACAGTGGCTGTATAGTGTGTGTGTGTGTGTGTGTGTGGTGCTCATACACAGTGTCTGTATAGTGTGTGTGTGTGTGTGGTGCTCATACACAGTGGCTGTATAGTGTGTGTGTGTGTGTGTGTGTGTGTGGTGCTCATACACAGTGGCTGTATAGTGTGTGTGTGTGTGTGGTGCTCATACACAGTGGCTGTATAGTGTGTGTGTGTGTGTGTGTGGTGCTCATACACAGTGTCTGTATAGTGTGTGTGTGTGTGTGTGTGTGGTGCTCATACACAGTGGCTGTATAGTGTGTGTGTGTGTGTGTGGTGCTCATACACAGTGGCTGTATAGTGTGTGTGTGTGTGTGGTGCTCATACACAGTGGCTGTAGTGTGTGTGTGTGTGTGTGTGTGTGTGTGTGTGTGTGGTGCTCATACACAGTGGCTGTATAGTGTGTGTGTGTGTGTGTGTGGTGCTCATACACAGTGGCTGTATAGTGTGTGTGCACACGTGCGTTCAAACAGGCAGGTAGGATGTTGGCTCCCCCAGCTCGGGCGGAGCCCCCGGGGTCTCCCTGCCCGTCTCAGTCGCCGGCTTTGTGGTCCAGCTGGCCCCTGCTCTGTGCCCAGCGGGCAGATAATCGCCATGGTAACGCGCAGGGACTCCACCGCCAGCTCGCGGCCTGCACGGGCTAGTACAATATTGACACACAGGCGGCGGGAGGAACCACCCACAGAGACTCCCCGGGCGCCAGGCAACGGGGCCAGGGGGGCCGAGAGGATAAATATCCAGGAGCGGGGCCTGGACAGGGACCGTCCCGCAGCTGGGACCCATCCCAGTGCGGGCCTGGTCCAGAGGGGCAGGGCCGAGGGCAGCGTGCCAGCCTGGAGCTTCATGCCAGGCTGCCAAGGGGCAGAGCCACGAGGCAGGGTGGGGAGCTGGGCCCAAGGCAGCTCCCGGGTGCCAAGGAGCAGAGGACCCTCCTCATCCTTCGCTGAGCTAGTGCTGTGGGGGGCTGGGAGCCAGACCCAGGCCAGGGGCCCTGAAGCCTCTAAACCATCAGCCAGCCGTGCCCAGCTTTCCAGCACGGGCGCTCACGGGCAGCACTCGCCAGCCGCTGTCGGGGTCCAGGCGAGACTCTGCCCTGCATATCGGCTGCATTTCTCTGCTGCCACCTGGCGCTCTGCCTGGCCCCCCGAACAAGGGGGTGCCCTCGGCGTGGGGGAAGGTGCGGCCCCTGCTGGGCATGTCCCACGCTGGCCCCGTTGTGGGCACCGGCGTGGCAGGGCTTGATCCCGAGAGCCAGGCAGCTGGGGCTGATGGGGAGTGAAGCCGGGCTGACTGTGGAGGGTGCCCTGGGCTCCCCGGTGGGGTGGGGCGAAATGTCCTGCCAGCCTCCTACCAGGCTGGCATGGGGAGGCCCCAAGGTTGTGCCCCTACAGCTGGCATGGGATGGCTCCCCCCTGCCGTGGCTAAAGGCATAGCGGGCAGGGGGGGGGGGTTTGGCTGCCGCTCTCCCTCCCCCATGCCGACCCCCTCCCGCCGCGACTAGATCTACAACGAGATGATCCGGGACCTGCTCAACCCGGCGCTGGGCTTCCTGGAGCTGCGGGAGGACGCCAAGGGCGTGATCCAGGTGGCGGGGATCACAGAGGTCTCCGCCATCAACGCCAAGGAGGTGAGCGTGGGGCACACAGACCCGGTACCACTTTCAATGCGTCGGAGCCCAGAGACTCGCCCCGTGCCTGGGTGCGGGGCCAGTGGGTCGGGAGTTGGCCATGGGCCCCGCCCGGCGGTCCCCTCCTCCGAGTCCTGTCAGCGCGCTGTCCCAGCGCGGCCCCACCACCCTCCCCGCGCTTGGCGCGGTGCTGAAGTGACATCCTGTGAGGGGGGTCCCACGAAACCCAGGGACGCCCTCCGGGCAGGCACTGACCCGGCACACGGGGCGGGGGGACGGAGGGGAACGAACGTCCAGGGACACCGGCTGTGTGCGCTGCCGGGGGGCCCAGCGGTGCCGCGAGGAAGCCACGTGCAGCACCGTGCCGGCGGGACTGGGCGGCAGAGGGACTGGCAGTGTCCCGCTCTCCACCCGCCCCCACCTCCCTCTCGCCCCCCGGCCGCCCCGCAGGTCATGCAGCTGCTGCTGAAGGGGAACAAGCAGCGGATGCAGGAGCCCACGGCCGCCAACCAGACGTCGTCGCGGTCCCACGCCGTGCTGCAGGTCACCGTCCGCCAGAAGAGCCGCGTCAGGGACGTCCTGCAGGAGGTGCGGGTCGGGCGGCTCTTCATGATCGACCTGGCCGGCTCCGAGAGGGCGTCTCAGGTACGGGGAGGGGAGCCCGGCGGTGCCGGCGGCCTGCAGGGGCACGGGGGAGCTCAGGTCCTCGCCCCGTGGGGGGGAGGGGCAGCGGGAGGGTGGGTGCGCAGAGGTGAGGGGACGTGGGCCGAGCATGGGGCCGGGAGCCAGGACGGTGGGGTCCTGCCCCTTGCCGCCTCTGGGATTGGGGGCCGGGGACCTGCCCTGGGAGCTGGGGCTTTGCAGAGCTCAGGGAGGGGGTCACTGAGGAGACAGGCTCTGGCATGATCAGTTGGTGAAGGGAGGGTTCAGGGGCTCCACTCAAGGGACGGCTCATCCCCGCGCCATGGCCAGAGCCCCCCAAGTCTCCATGGTGGGACTGGCCCCTCCGTGTCCTGAATGGGGGGAGAGGGAGCGTGTGAAAGGCAGGACAAAGAACCCACCCCACTGCCCGGGAGGCTGGGCATGCCAAATACATCCTCTTTGGTCTCAGTCGGCATCCCCCGGGTGCTGTGCTGCGCTGCGGGTACCCTAAACACCGCAGTGATTGGCGCTGCCAGGGAGCCGCGCCTCAGGCGGTAGGTTGGATGGGTGCCGGGGCGCCCGCGCCTGGGTTCCCCAGCTTTGGGGTGGATCAGTCCTGGGGAGCAGGGCCACCGTGTGTCATGGCCCCACGCGACTGTGTGTGCCTGGTTCGGCTGCAGGCGGCGCTCCCCGGGGCTGGGGGGGGGGGGGGGGCTGGAGTCCTCGCTCCCGGACCCGCTCTGCCCACGCCGCCCCCGTGCCAGGCGGACCCATGGACTTGGCCAGCAGGGGCTGCCTGGGGTTAGTCAAGCTCACAGCGCCCCCTAGTGCCCCAGGTGTGGGATTGGCCCTCGAGACCCATCCCCTTTGGGGCATGGCGTGTGTTTCAGGGGGGCACTGGCGGTTTCCCATTGGGGGGCAGGTCTGATGACCTCGGCTTCCCCTTTTCAGCCTGGACTCCGGGCTGGTTCGTGTGGTAGATTCGCCTGGGGCTTGTGGTAAGATGGCACTTGCGGGTTAGGAGAGATTCTGCTGTGGAAGTGCTGCCCGCAAGTGGTGGGCTCGCACTGCCCACTGGGGTCTGCTAGAGGGGCCTGTGTGTTCTTGTAGGGTCGTTTGTGTGGGCCCGGGCTGTCCCCACTGATTTTTTATTGTAGGGTCGTTCATGGGCACTGGTTTGTTATTGTAGGGTTGCTTGTGTGTATTAGTTTGTTATTGTAGGGTCGTTCACGGGCACTGGTTTGTTATGGTAGGGTTGCTTGTGTGTATTAGTTTGTTATTGTAGGGTCGTTCACGGGCACTGGTTTGTTATTGTAGGGTTGCTTGTGTGTATTAGTTTGTTATTGTAGGGTCATTCACGGGCACTGGTTTGTTATTGTAGGGTTGCTTGTGTGTATTAGTTTGTTATTGTAGGGTCATTCACGGGCACTGGTTTGTTATTGTAGGGTTGCTTGTTTGCACTGGCTTGTTGCTCAGAGCTGGGCTGTTGCCTTTGATTTTCCTTCCTTTAAAAAGAAAAAGACCCTTTAGGCATGGGGGGGAGGGGGGTGTTTCCAAAGAGCCGAAGGCCCCGTCACAAGTGCTTTGCAGGTGGGGGAATGGGGCCCTTGGGTGGGCCCTGCAGGGGGTGCTGGTGGGAGCCCCGGGAGGAGCTGTGGTGTGGGCAGCAGGGCAGGTACCAAACCCGCGCCTTGAGCCGCGCCTTCCCCGATGCCCCCGCAGCCCCTGGCACTGGGCCGGGCACTGTCGTGTCCAAGCCGACTCTTCCGTGTGCTGCTCGGCGCCTGCACACCGGGGTGATCCGGGCTCGGGGCCGGCCGGGCACAAAGCCCCGCGTGCCCCTCCCCCGGGGCTGGCACTGTCCCGCCGGCCCCCAAACCCTGCCTCACGCCCTCGCCCTGCCCCCCGCAGACCCAGAACCGCGGGCAGAGGATGAAGGAGGGAGCCCACATCAACCGCTCGCTGCTGGCGCTGGGGAACTGCATCAACGCCCTGAGCGACAAGGGGACCCCCAAGTACGTCAACTACCGCGACAGCAAGCTCACCCGCCTCCTGAAGGTACAGCGGGACTGGCGCCCGCCGGGCCCTGGGCAGCACCTCGGAGCGGGCACCGGCCCAAGCTACCGGACGTTGGGGATCAAGGCCGGGGGAAGGGGCTCAGGGGCGGAGCGTCCCAGCGCGAATGGCCCGGCACCGGCTCTGCACGGCGCTCCGCCCGGCCCACAGCAGCCCCGGTGCCGGGAGGTGGGGACCACCGACGTGTGGCCACGGGGCCAGGACAGCGCGGGCCCCTCGCGCCAGGCTGGGGGTGGGCAGGCGGGCCTGGGCCCGGCTCGTTCCGGTTCCAGTGCCCGGGGTAGTGGGCTGGGGATAGGGCTGCAGCCTCCCCCCCCCCCCTTCCCCCGGCGAACACCCAGGGTCACGATCCTCTGTCGCCAGGACTCCCTCGGGGGCAACAGCCGCACGGTCATGATCGCGCACATCAGTCCGGCCAGCACCGCCTTCGAGGAGTCCCGCAGCACCCTCACCTACGCCGCCCGCGCCAAGAGCATCAGAACCACCGTACGGCCCTTCCCCCGCCCGGCGCCCCCCGGCCCTTCCCCCGCCCGGCGCCCCCCCGTCCCTTCCTCCGCCCCCCTGCCCTTCCCCCACCTGGCGCCCCCCGGCCCTTCCCCCGCCCGGCACCTCCCCGGCCCTTCCCCCGCCCGGAGCCCCCCGGCCCTTCCTCCGCCCCCCTGTCCTTCCCCCACCCGGCGCCCCCTGGCCCTTACCCCGCCCAGCGCCCCCTGCCCTTCTGCCGCCCTATACCCCGCCCTCCATCACCTCACCCTGCGCCCCGCCCTCCCTTCCCCCGCCCGGCACCCCCCCTGCCCTTCCCCCGCCCCCCTACCCTTCTCCCGCCCTATACCCCGCCCTCCATCACCTCACCCTGTGCCCCACCCTCCCTTCTCCCACCCTGTACCCCGCCCTCCGTCTCCCCACCCGGCGCCCCGCCCTCCCTTCTCCCGCCTGGCGCCCCCCTGCCCTTCTCCCGCCTTGTACCCCGCCCTCCATCCCCTCACCCTGTGCCCCGCCCTCCCTTCCCCCGTCTGGCACTCCACCCTCCGTCTCCCCACCCGGCGCCCCGCCCTCCCTTCTCCCGCCCGGCAGCCCAGGGGTCGCCTCCCTGACGCACTGTCCCCCCCCCCCCCCGCACCTCCGCAGGTGAAGCGGAACCTGCTCAACGTCTCGTACCACATTGCCCAGTACACCAGCATCATCTCCGACCTGCACAGCGAGATCCGGCGTCTCCAGGGCAAGATCGACGCGCAGGGGCCGCGCCCGGCCCGGGGCGACATCCGCCACATCCAAGGTAACGCCCGCGGGGCCGGCCCTCCCGCTGCCAGGCCGCCCGCCGCCCAGCCCCCTCCATGCCACACGGAGCGGGCACCGCTCCCCGCTACCGCCGGAGCCAGGTTCTGGACTCCCGGCGCGCCCCTCTCCAGCGGAGGGCGGCTCCGATGCGCCGGAGAGTCCCTGCGGGCGACGCCCTGGGGACGGGGGCTGCTCTGTCCGTGCCCTAGCGGGCAGGAGGGGCCCCCCGCGGTGACCAGCCCCCCTCCTGGTGTGTTCCAGCCGAGGTGCAGCTCCACAGCTCCCTCTGCGACCGGCAGGAGATGGACCAGCTGCGGGAGCAGCTGATCGGCGCCTTCCAGGAGCAGATGGACGTGCGGCGCCAGCTGATGGAGCTGGAGAACAGCTCCGTGGAGATCCAAATGGAGAGCACCCGGCACCTGCTGACCATCGCCGAGTAAGCACAGAGAGCCGGGGTGTCCCCGGGGCTCCAGGAAACCTGCAGTGTCCCTGTGTAATATACCTGGCCTGGGGGCAGGCGGGCTGGGCGTATTGGGGAGATCGCTCTGGCTCAGCAGCCGGCGGGGGCCGGTCAGTATAGCCGGGTAATGCCCAGCCAGGTTTCCTGCCCCGTGTCAGTGGGCGAGGCGCGCCACGCGGCAGTAGTTGGGCCTAGCCCGGGGCCTGACGCTCGCGCTCTCCCCGGCGGCTCCAGCTGGGACCAGGAGAAGAGGCGCCGCGCCCAGAAGGGCCGGGAGGAGCTGAGGAAGGAGGAGAGTGAGAAGGATTCGGACACCGGGGACGAGCAGCCGGCCGCGCCGGAGCCGCCGGAAGTGGTCTCGGCCCGGGAGAACTTGGCCGCCCTCATGAGCGAGCAGAAGAAGCTGCACAAGCGAAAGGTCCCTGGGGTGGGGGAGGGGGGTGAGGGAGAGCTCGGGGGAGGCGCCGGGGGACTGGAGTTTGGGGCCTGATGGGGGGAAATGAGTTTGGAGGGTCTCAGCCCAGTGCTGGGTGCCCCCCCACCCCACCCCGCACAGCCCGCCCCCGCCACTCGACTGGCATCGGCTGTTGTGGCTGCCAGATTCTGGCCAGAATTGGTCCGGGCTGGGCTAGCGGGGGCTGCACGTTGGGAGTGAGGGGCCCCGGCAGAGTTGGATACGGGGTGTCCAGGGCTGCACTAGCAGGGGGCTGCGGGTCGGGACTGAGGGGCACTGGCAGACCTGGGGTGTGGGGGGTGTCCAGGGCTGCACTAGCAGGGGGCTGCGGGTCGGGACTGAGGGGCACCGGCAGAGCTGGGGGGCGGGGTGCCCAGGGCTGGGCTAGCCGGGGTCCATCCGGCCAGGGGTCCGGTTCATTGGGAAGGTCGCCTGATCCGGGCAGGCAGGTGACGGGGGGCCCCCCGCAGGCGGAGCTGGAGAAGCGGTTCAAGGAGATCCGGCAGCGGGGGCGGCGGCTGGAGGAGGCCCTGCCGCGGCGCGGCGGCTCGGAGGAGCAGCGGGAGGTGCTGGGTCTGCTCTGCAGGGTGCAGGAGCTGGAGCTGGAGAACACGGAGATGCAGTCCAGCGCCCTGCTCCAGGACAGCGTCCTCCGCCGCAAGACCCACACGGCGCGGCGCTCCCAGCAGCACCGCAGCCTCTGCCACCGCATCATCCAGCACCAGAGGCAGATCATCCACGGTGCGGGCCCCCGGGCGGGGGGATCCGGGGGAGGGGCCGGGGGGCTCGGCGGGGCCCCGGTGCCCCTGCTGGCGGGGGGGGGGGGGTCGCGTCACTGGAGCTGCTGCCGTGTCGTGACGGGGCGGGGCTGCGTTGCCATGCAACGGGGCTGTGTCGTGATGATGTCATGTCGCGAGATGACCGTGTCAACTCGAGCCCCCCCCCCCCCTCCTGGCCTGGTCCGAGCCCCTCTCCCCCGGGGCTCGCCTCTCGCCAGGATGAACGCAGGGTGGGGGGCCCTGGGGTAGGTCTGGGGAGGGATCCCCTAAGTCTGTGACCCCCCTTCCGTCCACTCCTCTCCGGGCAGAATATCACCTCTCAGTCCCGCCCCACCTGGAGGAGCTGTATAGCATCTACCTGCGGGAGCTGGAGGAGGGCAGCCTAGACCGGGCCGCCAGCCTGGACCATGTGGCCGCCAAAGCCCTGCAGGTACCTGTTGGGGGCGCTGGTCCCTCCCTCTCGGCTCACACCCCATGGGGTCAGGATATCACCAGCCCCGTGGAGACCGAGCGAGTTCCTGGGGGCTCTCGGGGAGAGGGTGCCAACCCAGGCTTCCAGCCCCCGGATGTGCGGCACACCCAGTGGGGAGCTGGGGGGCTGGGTGTTGGGAGGGGGCAATAGCGAGCAAGGGGATTTTCCAGGGGAGCGGGTTGGGGGGCTCAGTATGGGGGGGCTCCCTCTAGCCCCAAAGGGCCAGTCCACCGGTGCGGGAAGGGCAGAGAAGCTGCAGCCGGCGGGATGTGTCCTGCAGCCCCCCAGCGGCCCCCTAATCTGCAGGGCGGCTGGGCCGGGCGTCACGGCAGCTGATTCCCCCGCAGGACACGTCTCTGCCCAAGATCCCCCAGCTCCCAGCTGCGGAGAGCGCCCTGGACTCCGACCAGGAGAGCGTGAGGACGCTGGGCTCGGAGCGACAGGACAACCGCAGGGCAGCCCTGCCGCCCCTGGTGCTGGATGCAGAGAGGTAGGGCCGCACCAGGGGGAGTCCAGCACACCTGGGGTCTGTGTTTAGGACCCAGCCCCGGCGCTCTGGCTGCCCGGAGATCCTGGGGGAGGTGTGTGACGGGTGTTCCTGGCTGGACCCAACTGAGAGGGCCAAATCAGGATAAATTGCTTCAAACAGGGCAGATACAGCGCTAGGCTGGGGTTTCTCCACCTCTAAGGCACCAAACCAGCCAGACAGAAAAGACTTTGGTCTCACCCCCCTGGCTAGCCCCAAGTCCCACAAGCAATTCCCTTAGACACTCCAGTTTCCCAGTATCACCACCAGCAGCCACTCGCTCTGGGGACAAATGGTTATGAAAACCAATCCCCCAATAAAAGAAAAAAGGTTCTCCCCAATTCCAAGGGATCGGGCCCCAGACCTAGGTCAATATACCAATCAGACCTTACCACAAATCACGCTGTTGCCAATCCTCTAGAATCTAAAATCGAAAGGTTTATTTATAAAAGGAAAAAGAGATCGGTCAGAGTTAGAAGTGGTTAAAAGAAATCAATTACATGCAGTAAAGGCAAAGTTCTTGGCTCAGGCGTGCATCAGTGGTAGAATAAACTGCAGGTTCCAATCCAGTCTCTGGAGGACGAACATCCCCAGCAGGGACGGGTCATCCGTCCTTTGGTTAAAGCTTCAGTTTGTAGCAAAAGTTCCCCCAGAGTAAGAAGCAGGAAATGAAGACAAGGTGGACGAGCTGCAGCAGCTTTTTATTGTCTGTCCCACCTGCAAGAACCTCTTTGTCCCTGCTGTGAAAAGTCCAGCCCCATGGAGTCCCGGAGTCACATGGGCAAGTCACATGACCATGCATGGTTTAGGATTTGCAGGTGGCAGCCGTTACCCACAGGCTGCCTGGCATGTCCTCTGGTAGAGTTCTCATGTGGATTGGAGCTTTCCACGCTCCCAATGGGTCCAGTGTGTAGCTGCTGGTTCTTAATGGGCCATCAAGCAGGCCAGGAAGAGCTAACACCACGTTGTCTGGAATGTCACCCAGACACAGAGCACAAATTAGAGATACAGACAGGACAGAGCCAGTATTCATAACTTCACCTACAAACCGATCCCCACATACCGATAGCACAGTCAGCAGCAGCAAACCCTAACCTGCTCCTAGACCCCTTATTTGACCCCTTTACACAAGATTTGGGGCCACTACAGGACCTGGGTTGCCCCAATGATCTAGAGGATCCCAGATAATGTCAGTAAGGTGACAAGGTGTTAGTGAGATGAGAGGCTGGGTGCAGCAGGTGGGCAGGGAGGAGGCTGCTGGGCTCAGCGAGGAGGAGCCTGGGGGTTAAAAGGCCACGTTCAGAGCAAAGGGGACCTCGCTGCCCCTTCAGCCGCAGCCGCCCCGTGCTGTATGGGGCTGGGGGGAGAAATGGACATTTACAAAAGTCCTGTCCCCCGCGCGCAGCAGGCAGGTTCCTTGCTCAGAAACCCCCAGGGCCGCCACTCGGTGCCCCGGGAGCTCCGTCCCTGCTCCCCATCCGGGTGAGGCCACCGCTTCACCTGGCTTCCCGCTGCAGTGCCCGGGCTGCAGCCCAAGGCCTCTGGAAATGTCTCTCCACGTGGCTTGGCTCCAGTCTGCTGCTGCCTTTGCGAGATACGGGGGCTTGACTGCTCCTTGAGCCTGAGCCATTGGCTTTCCTGCGGGCTGGGCTGGGCTTTGGATCCAAGACTCCAGCGACGGGCACCGTGAGCCGCGTTCAGCACAGCGTCCCGGGCGTGTGAATTCCCCACCCACCCCCTGCTCTGGGCCGTGTCTCCGCTCCGGGCGTGACGGCGTCTTTCCCCCTCCGGCAGCGACCCGGCCCAGGTCTTCAAGACCAGCCCTCGGGTGCGGCAGATCAAGAGCTCGGCTGTGCTGACCCCGCCCCCGATCCACGTGAACGGCATGGTGACCCAGGAGGTGCGTGGGGCAGTGTGGGAGGTGCCGGGGGCCCAGGGCGCGGACGCGCCTGTGAGAAGGGCAGCGTTGACTAGTAGCTGGAGAGTCCTGGGGCTACTCCCAGCTCCACCACTGGCCAGCTGGGAGCTCTGGGGCAAGTCGCGGTGCCTCAGTTTCCCCACTGTCAGCCTGGGCTGTTCAGCCCCTGAGCTCTTTGGGGCAGGAGCTGTTCCTCAGTGTCTGTGCAGCGCCCGCCCCCCGGTTACTGACTGTGGGTGATTCATAACCGAGAACTCAGTGGAAACCCCGGTCAGATTCCGCTCACGCCGCCTGGCGTCCGTCCGGGGCTGCTCTGGGTTTACCCTGGGCAGGGCCGGGCTCTGGGCGTTTTGCCTCCTCTCGGGTTCTGCCCAACCGGTCAAGCAGCGAGTGCAGAGTGGCGCCCTTGGCTACGGGTATTTCTGCCCTAAGCAGCGGCCAGACGCACTCACCTCCCATTTCCCCCCAGTACCTGCCCCGGGGGAGCCTGGCCAGCCTGGAGAGTCATCCCAGCTCCTCCCCGGACAGCAGCGAATACTGCTCGGACCTCACCCTGATGCACAGAGGTGAGGGGCGCTCGGCACCGGCTGGGACCCTCCTCCTCTGGGGAGGGGAAGCCACAGACGGTGCCAGGACGGTGGCAAACGGCTCCTGCTGCCTATGCTGGGGCCTCTTGGAGCCCCGGAGCCCTAAGAGTCGGGGGCTTCTTGGAAACACGGGGAGCGGGGGTCATGTCCTGCCCGCTGCTCCCATCTGGGACACTCTTCAGTTCGGGGCCCCCAAGGACCCCAGATGGTGGGGAGAAGGTGGGCTGGGCAGGGAGACCCAGGCCCCCGGCGTGGTGTGAACTGGGATGTGTGGTGGTGCCGGTCTACACACACCAGCCGCCGTGTCTGGCCCAGGCCTTAGCCAGGGATCCCCACCCCACCCCGAATGCTGCAGCAGATCAGAGAGCGCTTGGGGGACGGATCGTTTCCCTGATGTGGGCTGTCTGCCCTCCGGGCATTAGGGGCACCATCGTTTGCAGATCCAGGCGGGGAAGGGGGGGGGGTCAGGGAGAGGCCCAACCCCCCCCCCCCCCCCGGATCTGGACCCCCCTCACTCTCTCACACCGGCACCCGCTCTTGGCAGAGCGCCGGGAGATCCTGAGCGGCACCAAGAGCATCGCGGTGAAGGCCGCCCGGCGCCGCTCCAGGGTGCTGGAGTCCAGCCGGCTGCACCTGCTGGAGCCCACCAAGGAGCGGAGCAGCCTGTCGCTGCACTCCCTGAGCGAGAGCGAAGACCCCCCCTCCCCGGAGACCCCCGCCCCCCGGCGCCCGCCCCGCCCCGGCCTGCAGCACGCCACCAGCGAGGACAACCTGTCCAGCAGCACCGGGGAGACGGGCTCGCGGGCCGAGGGGCCCCGCCCCAGCCACTCCCCCGGGCCCCGGCTCCGGGGGCACAGGAAGGCCGGCAAGAAGCTGGAGAAGAGGGAGGAGTCGCTGGACGGCAAAAGGCGGAAGCGACGGTCCAGGTCCTTCGAGGTCACCGGCCACGGGGTAGGTGCCAGCCCCCGGGAGCTGCTCCCGGAGAGTCCCTGTGGGGCCAGCCCCCCAACACCTGCGCTAGCAGGGCATGTCTAGGTGGACTCGGGAGGGGCGGGGGCTGTGCGTGGGGGGGGGGGGTCAGCTCCCACTGCAGGAGCCGGGTGCAAGGCAGGCAGGGATGAGCCTGCGGCTTACCCACAATGCACTGCACGCTGGGTCGTCTTCCCCCTCCCCCCCCTCTTTGGCCCGGGGGCTGGGGCGTAACCCTGGGTTTGGGGTGCAGGGCCCGGGGCTGAGCTTTGCCCCCCGAGCCGCTGTGACCGTTTCTCCCCCTCCCCTCCCCCCGCAGCTCTCCGGGCCGAAGACCAGCGTAACCCGGTGCCACCCCCTGGAGAGCAGCTCCGAGCACAGGATGCCGGCCGGGGGGCAGCCGGCACCGCACCCCCGGGCGCCTGGCAAAGCCAAAGGGAGGCTCCCACAGAGCCAGCCTGCAGGTGGGTGAGCCTCGGGCTGGCTGGGGCCACGGTGCCCACGCCGGCCCTGTGCCGGGCAGAGCGTGCCCGGGCCATCGTGGTAACTCCTGCCAGGGCAGCCCACGGGCGTGGGGTCCCCCCCCCCCCCCCGGTGTCCTGGCCTCCATTGCTGGAGCTGGGCCCGGGCCAATCCCTCCCACACCGAGTCGCACTGGAAGGGGAGGATGGAAGCCAGGGCCCAGGGGTAGCCAGGGTCCCTCCCCCGGCACCTTCCGGGCCCGGCTAAGTCTCCCCGGCCCAGCACGGCCCTCTGCCTAGGAACCGGTCTTTCCCAACACGCCTTGCCGGCCCTTTACCCTGGGCCGTGACTGCCCCTGTGGCCACGTTGCCCGTCCCGCGTCCTGTCCTGGGCAGAGGGCGCGGCCCCGCGGTGGGGAGCTGCCTCAGGACCCGGGCTCCGCTTTGCAAACTTCCGTTTCCCTCTCCCCCAGGTCCGGGGGACCCGGCGTCTCTCCCGCTCCCCCTCCCTCCTCCCGGCAGCGTGAAGAAAGGCCCCCAGCCCGGCCAGCGCCCCCACCTGAGCTACATCACGCTGAACCCCACCCCCGCGTACGCCAAGGACGGCCGGAGCCGGCGCTATTGAGGGGCTGTGAGCAGACGGCCCTGGACTGTCCTGGAGGGACGTGCCCGGCTGCTGCAGGGACCGGTGGGGAGAGCAGGGCATGGGGGGGGGGGGCTCCTCTGGGTGGAACCGGCGCAGGCCTGGGGTTTACCGACATGGGTCTCATGGACGGAGGATTCTCTCCCTCCTGACTGCTGGGGTGTGTCCCTTCTGCAGCCGTACGGACACGTTCCCTCTGCCCCTCCGTCCAGCTGTGCCCGTCCGGGACGCACTTCGGCCGCCGTGTCCCCCATGCCGAGGGTTACGGGGAGCCAGACGCCTGTTCCCAGCAGGTCGCTCGGTTCCCAGCCCCAGGCCCCAGCCACCGTAGGGGCAATGGCGCGCTGGGCATCCCGCTGACCCCGTGCGGACGGACGCCAAGCACCTGTGCAGCTTGCGGCCCTGGGGCCTTCCCGCCGGACAGCTGGCCTCCGAGCGTGGGCTGGGCTCAGGGTCCCACACTCCCTGTGCACCCCATAGCTTCCAGGGATGAGCGCCACCCCGCCGGGCCGGCTGCGCTCCACCCAGGGCTCTGCCCCCGACGGGGGCCGCAAACAGCCGATTGATGCCGCAGCTCCCTGCGGCCGTGGGGACGGGTGCCCTGCCTGCACCTCCGGCCGCGGGGTTCCGGCCCCCCATGTCGCTCCCTTGCTCCCCAGGGGCTGCAGACCCCAGTCCCTGGCGGGTCTGGCAGTGCTCAGCAGCTCGCCCTGCTGGCAGAGTGAGAGCAGGACTGGCCGGCTGCAAAGGGGGGGTGTTGGCCATGAATCCGGCTGGGGGCACCTCCCTTTCTGAGCCCACAGGGAACGTGCACCATCAGTGAGGAGTTCAGGGCTCCCGGCTCTGCTCCCCCGGGGCCAGCCGTGGCTGAGGATTGTCTGCGAGTGTCTTGGGGGAGGGCAGGGGGGGTGCCCTCCAAGTGATCTCCTGCCCCCCCGAACCCCTGGGGTGAGTGGAGGCAGGCAGGGGATCTCTCTGGCGTGCCCTGCGGGGACCCTGGTGCTGGCTCGGTTACGCTGTAAATAAATCGTGTTGCCAAACTCTTCACCTGGCCGGGGCCCAATCCTGACCGCACGGCCAACGGGCCCCCGCAGCGCTCGGGATCGGGCCCTTGTGTTGCAGCTAGGATGGCACAGGATTCCCGCCGGGCCTGGGAGCCCTGCAGCCACGGGGGCCTGGGGCCGGGGGACTCACTGCTGGGCCCCATCCAGGGGCTCTCCGTGTCCTGTCCCTTTGGCTATGGGGCGGCGGGGGCTGCCCTGGTCTCTGTGGGTAAATCCTGGGGGTTTACCTGGCAGCGGTGTTTTTTATTCCTCTTGTTAAGGCTAAATTAAAAGGGATTTGTTGCGATTCTGCGGCCCGGCTCAGTTGCGTTTCGGCAGCATTGGGTTGCTTGTTTTCCGTGTCTTTGGGGAGGTTGGCGTTGAGGACCCGACTCGGGCCCCCTCTGAGGGCCAAGCCAGCTGGCAACGAGCCCTGTGCTCTGTTCCGGCCTCTGCCACTGACTGTGTGACTTGGGCAAGTCCTCTTGGGGTCACCTCTCCCGGGGGCTCGGGGCCGGGTTTGCTCGCGGGTCGCTTGATACCAAGGTTCTGGGTATGAAGGGTTAATAAGAAGTGCTGCCTGCTGGAAGCTAGCGGCCCCGGCTAGCGCGTGGTACGGATGGCTCCGGAAGCCCAGCGGTCGGAGGCGGGACACATGGTTATAAACAGCCTCTTGGACCCTGACCCTTGATTTTACCATTAACTGAACCATCTGTTCATGATTTATTACCCCTCTGTAAATGAGCCTGCCCGTTCCCTGCCCGTTCCCTGCCCTGCCCGTTCCCTGCCCGTTCCCTGCCCGTTCCCGGCCCTGCCCGTTCCCGGCCGCGCGGAGCTAGGCGAGTCTGCCCAGAGTTTGCCATGTTCACTGGGGCGTGAGTGGCGCCAGGTTGACCCCGGTGTTTTGGAAGCAAGTTGGGCTCAGCGAAGCTCCCCGCTCTTCAGAGCCCCCAGAATCGTGGGAACCGTTAGACCCAGAGAGGGGCACCGGGCTCCAGGCAGGAGTCCCTGAGCAAGGGGCTCTGGGCTACGCAGGCCAGACTGGATCTTAATGGTCCCTTCTGGCTCTGGGTCTCGTGAGCCCCGGGGCAGAAGGCCGGAGGGCGCCCTGCTGCCTGTTGTGAGCAGCGTTTCCGGCCGACGTCCCGACAGAGGGAACGTCTGCGATGCTACACGACAGCCCCCCTGAAAGCAGCGCCACCCGGAGGATCTTTTGGGGCCCTTTATTTGGAAGTTGGTGCAGGTGGCGTTTGTCCAGGCGGCCCCGAGCGTCGCCCGGGAGGCAAAGAGAAGCAGCCGGGGTCGGTCTGTCCACCAGGTCCCTGGAAGGAGGAGAGGAGAACGCAGCGTGTGCTGGGAATTCCCAGGGCCGGGTGGGTCGTCCCCGTCCCGCCAGGCAGCGCGGCGGACTCTGGCTCAGCTGGGTCAGAAGGTGCAGCAGACCTGGGGAGCCGAGTGGGTGAATCCTTCCCGGGGAATGCTCTGAATTCCCTCTGCCAGCTCCCTTACCCCCACCGGGGTGCCCTGCTCTAGCACCACCAGGCTGGGACTCCCACCGCGCCACCTGCCCTGCCCAGGAGCCGGGATTACTGCCCTGGAGGGACACCCGGGGAGCCAGGGATGGGAGAGCGCGTGGGAGCGTTGGGTGGGAAGCCGGCTGGAGGGAGAGTGTGGGTCAGACCAACTTGGGAGCTGGGGGCGGGGGGGGGGGGTGCATGCAGCAGACAACAGAACTAGCTTTAAAAGGCAGGAGTGGAGATTGAATTTTGAAGGAGACACTCAGGGGCTTTCTTGTGGCACCTTGGAGACTAACAGGTGTATTTGGGCATCAGCTTTCGTGGGCTAGAACCCACCTCATCCGACGCATGGAGTGGAACATACAGTCATCAGACCATTTACTACAGCCCATGGGAAGACGGGAGGCGCCTTACCAAGTCGGGGGTCTTGTCAGCTGCTGGAAATGGGTGACGCCCCCCTGGATTGCATTGGCCTCCTTAGCACTGCAAAAGTTCATTTCCCTCTCCTGATATTCACCCTTCTTGTCAGCTGTTGAGAATAGGCCACTTCCCCCTTGACTGACCTGGCCTTGTTAGCACGCCCCCCCCACTGGGTAAGACAGCTCCCATCCCTTCATGTCTCTAATATCTAGTCTGCTCACTGTATGTTCCACTCCATGCGTCGGATGAGGTGGGGTCTAGCCCACGAAAGCTGATGCCCAAATACACCTGTTAGTCTCTAAGGTGCCACAAGGACTCCTGGTTGGTTTTGCTGGTAGAGACTAACCCGGTGACCCCGCTGAAACCTGGCACTCGGGGGCTTGGTTTTCAGTGGCCTCCCAGGGGCGGGACCTCTTCCTTTCCCTGTATCCGCAGGCTCCCACCCTCCCGGCGCCCCGAGAGCCCGGCCTGGGGGAGACGTGGCGTCGTGGTCGTCCCCCGGCCCGGCCCAGCCCGTGCCCTCGCACGTCCATCTCGGAAACAATCTCGCTGCTTTAATTCGCTTCTACCTAGGAACCCTCCACTCCCAGCTCTGCGGGCTGAGCGGTTCGCTGGGTCCGGGCCCAGCGCGCCAGACTCCGGGGGTCCCCCTGAGCGGCCAGCCCCCCGCTCCTGTCCGCCGGGCTACTTCCTGACCTTGATCAGCGAGTGGTAGACGGGCTTGACGATGAGGTGGAGGTGCAGGGAGTTGTCGATCAGGTACTCGGAGGCGCGCTTCTGCAGGTCGGCGTGCGCCAGGAAGTCGGCCAGTTCGTCCGTGCTCTGGTGGAAGCTGTAGGCGTGTTTGACGAAGATTCGCCCCTGCTGCCGCACCCCCACCAGGACGGTCTTCTGGAAGCTGACGCCCGCGAAGTCGGAGCTGGTCATGGCCGGGGTGATCACCAGCCGGGGCCGCCCGTCCTCGAGCCGCACGGACTGGATGGCTCCGGAGACGGAGTCCGAGTAGACGGGGCGCAGGCTGACGGGCAGCCAGCGCGGGGAGAAGAGGACGTTCCAGGTCACCCGCTTGCTGGCGTCGTGGTTGCTGGGGCCCAGCTGGGTTTGGAAGCTGGTGCTGCGGTCGTCGCGGGCCGGGTTGTTGACGACCCAGGGGGAGCCCCAGGGGAGGGCCAGGTAGTTGCGGGGCAGGAAGAGGCTGCAGTTGACGTCGAAGTACTTGGCGAAGTGGACGGGGGAGGCGGCGTGGAACTGGAAGGCCTGGAAGAGCAGGTCCTGGAGGGCACCGTAGTGCCGCAGCATCGCCGGCGACTGCGTCTGCAGGCGGAAGAGCTGGCCGGGGGGGATCATGGCGTAGCGGATGGAGCGCAGCGCCTTGACCGCCACGGGGGCCTCGGGCTGCCGGCGGCTCACCCACTCCTCCACGGCGCCGTACAGCTCCAGCTCGCTCTGCAGCACCAGGTCGGAGCGCTCCAGCAGCAGCGCCAGCAGCTCGGCGCTCACCGCGGCCCACTCGGGGCCGCCCATGACGGCCGAGAGGTTCCAGGCCAGGAACTGCAGGCAGCTCTCCTGCAGGCCCGTGTCCCCGATCGTCACCGCGTAGTGGTACCAGCCCACCACGTGGCCCTGGCTCGACTCGCTGCCCAGGTGGCTCTTCATGAACTCGGTCACCCCGCGCTGGAGCGCGGCGACGCGGTATTTGCTGGCGAGTCGGTGCAGGGGGATGGCCTGGTGCAACAGGAGGGAGATCTCCCCGCAGTACAGGTACCTGGGTGCAAAGAGTGACACCCAGGCGTTAGCTCTCCCCACGCCTAACGGGGAAGGGCAGCTCTGCCGGTGCCCCTCACTCCCGACCCGCAGCCCCTGCCAGCCCAGCCCTGGGTCCCCCCTCTCGCACACTGCTCTGCCAGTGCCCCTCACTCCCGACCCGCAGCCCCTGCCAGCCCAGCCCTGGGTCCCCCCTCTCGCACACTGCTCTGCCGGTGCCCCTCACTCCCGACCCGCAGCCCCTGCCAGCCCAGCCCTGGGTCCCCCCTCCCGCACACTGCTCCGCCGGTGCCCCTCACTCCCGACCCGCAGCCCCTGCCAGCCCAGCCCTGGGTCCCCCCTCCCGCACACTGCTCTGCCGGTGCCCCTCACTCCCGACCCGCAGCCCCTGCCAGCCCAGTCCTGGGTCCCCCCTCCTGCACACTGCTCTGCCAGTGCCCCTCACTCCCGACCCGCAGCCCCTGCCAGCCCAGCCCTGGGTCCCCCCTCCCACACACTGCTCTGCCAGTGCCCCTCACTCCCGACCCGCAGCCCCTGCCAGCCCAGCCCTGGGTCCCCCCTCCCGCACACTGCTCTGCTGAAGCCCCTCAATCCGACCCGCAGCCCCTGCCAGCCCAGCCCTGGGTCCCCCCTCCCGCACACTGCTCTGCTGAAGCCCCTCAATCCGACCCGCTGCCCCCTGCCAGCCTTATGTGGCATAATCTCCAGTCTGTAAACTAAACTGGGGATGTGCTTTGGGGCCAGCTCTGTTCAGCTCCCCTCTGAGGGTTTGAACCCAGCTCCCTGGCAGTGCGGGCCCTGTAGCCCTGATCCCCTCCCTCCCCTCTCCTCTCCGCCTCTCTGCCGGTAATTTCCTGGCTCATTTTGTGGCTGGCATAGGGCCTGTCCGGCTGCCCAGCCTCTCTCCAGAAGAGGGAAGGGTCCCAGTGACCTGGTCCCCTGTGCGAGGGGTTCCCCTCCCCTGAGCCCCCCACGCACCGGATGAACTTCTCGAAGAGCGCGGCGCTGTCGGCCGGCTCGTGCAGCGTCACCGCGCTCTGGTTGTGCAGGAGGCTCTCGAAGGCTTCGCTCTGCAGGGCCAGGAGCAGCTGGTGGGTGTGGAAGACCTTGACCTGGTCGGAGCCGGCGGTGCGCACCCGCAGCGTGGTGTCGCTGGCGGTGCCGTTCTGCAGCAGGTCCTGCAGCCGGTGGATCAGCGCCAGCGAGTGGTTAATGGAGGCGCCGGCGGCCTCGCCGCTGAGATCCGCTTTCTGGGCTGTGCGGGGGGGACAGACGCTGAACTGCGGCAGGTGCCCGGGTACACGGGCTGCGCGGGCAGGGTATGGTCAGGGGCTGCGGGCAAGGCAGAGGGGGGGTGTCTTGGAGAGCAGGTGCCAGGCCAGCCCGTGGTGATGGCTGGCGGGGGCTGGGAATGGCCCCTGGGGCTGCGGGAGGGGGTTGGGAGGAGGATGGGGGGGTGAGGAGGAGTTGTGGGCACAGTAGTGGAGGTGATGGGTGTGACGGGGTGGGAATGTTCTTAATGTTCTATCTGGAGTCTGTGTGTGTGCCTCAGTTTCCCCTGTGCATTTCTTAAGTCTCTCTGGTGGTGGGATAAGGGCTGAGATTGTTGCAGAGCAAAGGACCAGTGGAGAGCAGTGGCCAAGGCCCTGGCTCCGGGCAAATGATGGCCTGGCCCTTCCCCCCCTGTAACGTATTAACTGGAAGTGTTGGAGAACAAAGGGACCAGGTGACCTCCTGGCCCGGGAAAGAGCCAAAGGAAAAGCAGAGGAGGGGCTGGAGAGTGAGTTTCAGTCTGGAGCTGGCTGGGGACATGGAGTGAAGTGTAACCGTGGCTCACTGCCCCCCGAAATGGATCCGGGCTTGGCCTGGGTCCCAGCTGGCTCTGCTCACAGACCCCCATACGGGCGCCGCTCAGGGCTCTCTCGGGGGGCAGTGGGAGGAGAAACCTGCCCTGGGACGGTCTCATCTTGCTGCGGATTCGTTCTTCCCCTGCCGGCTGAAGGGCCCCTGCTCCCGACCAGCTCCTGGCGGATCAGTGTAACGTGTGCGCAGCATCCGAACCCCGGGCCAGGGACACGCTGCTCCCAACCCCCGCGGGGCTGGCAGCGGGCTGGGGGATTGTCAGCTGGCCTCGGGTTCCAATTCCAAGCCCGGTAACCACAGGCTACTCGACCCTGGGGCTTGGGTTCCACTCCCTGCCCCACGGCTGAGCCCCTCCCCCGGGTAGCCGGCTTGAGCCGCTGGGAACCCCCTGGCAAGAAGCAGCCGGCCTGTTCCCAGAGGACCCCAGTCTCTTGCATTTGGCCACTGGGTCACTGGCCGCCCACCCCGTGGACAGGCTAGGAGCCCGGCGCACACTTCTGCTGCCCCCCGGCGCCCGCTGCCCCGGCGCCCGCTCCCCTAGGGGCGAGCCCAGCTAGTGGGGGAGGATCCCCCGGCCCCGGCTACCTGAGCGGGTATTTGCTAAGCCTGAGGAGCTGGCTCCCGGCCTGTCACTAACTCAATGAAAACGCTGCCACTTGGCTAACGGGACGAACTCAACCCAGCCGCCAGCCAAGTTTCACTTCGGTGCTTCCCAGCAGCTTCCTGCTCCGGCTGCCCAGCCAGGAACGGAGGAGATGCAGGGCCCGGGGGACGGGGGACGGGGGCGGGGGGGGGGGGTGAATCGCTCCCGCAAGGGACCGCGCCCAGAACCGCCGCTCCTGGCAAACGCTCCCTGTTGGTGGATCCAGCGGCCACCGGGTCTGCGGCTGTTATCCGGGGAGCGGGAAACGCCGTCCACTCTGGAACGGCCCCCAACTTGGGCATGGCCGACGGCGGGGCCTGTCGGCTCTTTTGGATTCACTCCCTCTGCCGGGCACCGGCCCCCTGGCACTGTGACAGGCACAATGGCCTCGGCTTCCCCGGCGCCGGAGCCGCTTGCCCCCGCGGCGAGTTTGGCCCGCTATTAGAGCTCTTCAATCCGCGTTGTGCGCGGTGATCCTGCGGATTACCCTTCTCCGCACAGACGGGCGCCCCTAAGCCCAACGGAGCGGGGATTAGCTACTGGCTTGCAAGCCGGGGCGGGGGGGCCGCCCCCGTCCCACCGCAGCTCCGTCCAGGGCGGATTCACCGGGCCAGTGGGCCTGGCTGGGGCGCTGATACCCACGGGCCCCGGCGGGGTGCGAGCTGAATGGGCCACGTTGCAACGTCAACGGTCTGCGGACCCGGCGCAGACGTGGCTGAGCAGAGCTGCCAGGGATGGTGTCGGGCTAGTCGGGCCCCTTCCCCGGAGCGATCAGTCCCTGGCGCTGCCCCCACAGCTCAGCAGCCAGGCCCCCTCCCTTACCTGCTTGCACGGGGAGTAAGAGCAGCAGCAGGGTGGCCCAGCCGCAGCCCCCTGGCCCAGGCACGGCCGGCCTGGCCCCCAGCTGCCCAGCCATGGCTCTGCCCGCGCCCGGCGAAGGGAATCCGCCCGGCACTGAGCGGGCGATGTGCCTCCCTGACTCTATGTAGGACACTGACCCTCCCAGCCCCGCGCCATTGATTGGTGGAAACGGACAACAGCTGTTACCAAGGAAACCACTTTGGAGGGCGAATTGATTCCTTTTCAGCTCGGTGGCGCGCCCGCCCGCTGGCAGCTCGTCCCCCGGGGCGGCTGGGCGGCCCAGGGCCCCCCACCCCCCGCCAGCGCCAGGCGGCCTGCGCCGAAGGAGCTCGGGCCACGAGATGCCCGCACGTGTTCCCACTTGATGCTGCTCTCGCCCGGGCAGCCCTGCCGGCTTGGAGGGGCTCGTGCCCGTCTGTGCCAGGGTCCCGGGGCAGCGGAGTCAGTAGAGTCGCTGTGGATTTACACCGGGGTCAGGAATTACCACCCCCACCACCCCCCCGTCCCCACGGGCAGCTGAATGTTTGCCCTGTACCCGGCACACGACGCTCTCCTGCCAGGGCCCTGGTGGGGCTGCGAGGTTCCCAGTCACCTCCCGGGGGAGCAGCCGGGCGAGGGCCGCTTCTGGGGCTATAAAAGGGCCTGGGACGTACAGACCGGTGTCCTCACCGCACAGCCGGGAGAGGGGGTGATGGAGGCCAGTGCGGCCTGATGCCGGCCTTCCCGGGCGATGGGCACTAGCTGCTGACAGCGAGCGTGTCCTGCTGCAGCCGGAGCGGCTGGCAAAGCACAGCCGGTCGATGGCTTGGCCCCGGGCTGCTGGGCCGTCGATCACGCGTCCTTGCCTCCCCCCGTCGGACGGCAGAGCGCGGCGCTGGGAGCTGGCGCCGGCAGCTTTGATGGCGCTGCTTTCTCCCTGGCATCCCGGGCGCTTTGGTGGCTAATCTGAAAGTCCAGCTCTCGTTGGGTTTAGCTCCCGCCAGTCAGACGTTTACGGAGCTCAGTCAATGGCCAGCCCCACTCCAGGAGACCCCACACCTCCCACCTTCCCCCCTTCGCTCCCTACACCCCTCACGGCTAACTCTCCCAGTCTGCTCTGGCCTGGGAGACCCGCTGGCCAGGTACTGTAACCCTCTCCCCACCGTCTGGGGCAATGGGGCAGGCAGCTTCTCGCGGCCATTGTCTGCAAAGCACCAGTGTGCTGGGCATGCCAGGTAATGAATCGGTATCAGTTTACGGGGGGGAGAGGGGGGCTGCTAGCTGAGCAGGGAGAGGGGTGTGGGAGTCACCTGGCCCCCGCTGCTCCTACTTCGTTCTGTATATTACGGGAGCAAACTGAGACCGAGGCCCCGTTGTGCCGGAGAATTGGTCCCTGCGGGACCCCACTAGAACCATGCCCGCTCTGTGGCGATTCCCTGGTCCCAGTTACATTCCGAACCCTGTCAGGTTGCCAGCTGTTAATCCTGCCCCTGGATGCCCTCATTCTAGGTTTTTAATATAAATGATTCTGCCCATTTTACAGATGGGGGAATTGAGGCCCGGGGCAATGCCGTGATGTGGCCAAGGTCACACGGGGAGTCTGTGGCAGAGAGCAGGTGCCTAGCCTGGTGCTTTATCCACAAGGGCCCCCTTCCTCTTGGCTCAAGGGACCCCTGTTTTGTGGGGGACCCCCCCACCCCAGCAGAATGTGCCTTTACTGGCAGTCACCTTGCACTGGGGCTGGGGACAGACAGCTGCTTCGATGCTTTGTACACGCACCCCACTCCCCCGGGGCGCGGCTCGAACAGCTGCTGTGACCTTCATCGCCCATGAGCGGCTGGTTCAGGCCGGTGCCGGGGTGGGGACGATCAGCCCGTTCCCATGTATCGAGTAGCTGTCGGGCTGATGGGATTAGAGCTGGCATCTGTTTCAGTGCGGCTTTTGTACGGCGCTGCCAAGTGAAGTGAAAACACCGCCCGCCTGGTGTGCATTTCACGCCTGGCTCCGCTGCCCGCTCGCTCCCCCTTCCCGCCCCTCCCCACACTGGCCGCCGGCCTGCTGTGTCTCCGGATCAGTAACAGAAGACAATGGAGCCCTTGGCTGGCCAGTCATGGCCCCCTCCCCTCCCGTCCCCCGTGCAGAGCTCTGCCAGGCCTGCCCAGATTTCACCCCCGAGTGCCAACCAGTCACTTTCACCAGCTCTGACTTTTGGAGGCGCCCCCCCCCCCCGACACCGTGCAGCCATTGAAGCCCCTGGTGTTGTGACGTTATGAGGGTAATATACCATCTCCTTGAAAGGGGAGAGGGCCAGAAAGAGTTAATGAACGCCCAGCCTGACCTGACCGGCCCGCTTTAGAGAGAGTTAGGAAGAGATGGAAATGAACAGGCTGGGAAATGCAGCCGGCATTGTTCCAGATGGAAGGAGAACTGTTTGCACAGGTCTTGGGATGTCAGCAAACAAGTCTGGGCATTACTATGGCTTTGATTCAAGGATCAAAAAAGGAGTATTAACGTTCAGGAAAACACTTGAGTGAAATAGTCTGATTGTCTCGGTGTCTCTTTGAAGGTTGTGGTAACCTGCATCTGACCTGTTCAATGGATAAATTACCCTGTGCTAATTGCCATGATGTTGGGAAGAAGGAAAGTTAAGCCTATGGTTTTCTCAGGGCAAAAGGCTGCTGGAAATGTATAAAAACCCTGGGACACGATCCGTCTTCAGCTCAGATCTGCTTTGGGTTTTAAGAAGGGGAAACCCTGAGCCATAAAGATTAAGATTCCCCAGTGATTGACTGGAGTCACCCTGAGTATGGACATTGGACTAGAACCAGCAGACTATTTCTAAAAGGACTTTTGGCAACTACAGACTCATCTCTGCGTTGTAGCTGAACCTCCAGAAATTGACCTCAAATCTGTCTGTATATCGATCTTTGAACCAACTCTCTCTCTTTTCCTTTTTAACAAATGTTAGTTCTGGTAACAAGAATGGGCTGGAAGCGTGAATTTTGGGTAAGATCTAAGTTACAATTGGACCTGGGCGTGTGGCTGCTCCTTTGGGATTGGACCCTTTTCTTTCATACAGTGAGAGGAGACCTTCAGTGATCATCCTCAGATCTGACTTGTGTGTCCGGACAGAGGCCTGAGGCCGGCGTCTCTAGCTCAGTTTCCAATCACACCCTCAGGGCCGCCAGGCTGAAGGGAATGCGGATTCGGCCCCCACGACTCCGGCTCTGAGCCTGAAGGGCCCCGCACAGCGCACAGCGGTGCTTCCTCCCGCCTCAGCAAGGAGACCCGCCGGAGCCCTCCAGCTGCTGCTGCCTGCTTTGGGTGGCACAACTGTCCCCCAGCTGCCTCTGAGTGCTCCATGGAAGAACAGGCTGCGTGAATCCCCCCGTTAGCCCCGCTCCATCCCCTCAAGACCTGTCCGTCTGGGGCGTCCTTGGAGGCTTTAGATACCGGCTGCCAGATGTTTTGCTAGTGCAGATGTTGACATCCATCCTTCCTGAGTAGCTGGCTGTCTGATTAGGGCCTCGGGGAGGGGACCCCGCTAAGCTGCAGTGGGAAGATGGATTGTCAGCTCCTAGCCTGTCACAGATTCCTCTAGAGGCTGGTCCCTTCGAGGGATAAGCGCCTACAACCGCTACCAGCCAACAGGGTCTCTCCTCCGGCTCCTGCTCCTAGAGCAGAAGGCCCCAGGTTTAGTCTCCTGGGGTTTGTTTGCTTTGACCCGGGACGGCGCAGGAGGTGTGTGGCGGTGCCGGTGCGCGGCTGGCAGGAAACGCAGCGAGGTAATCAGTCCAAAGGCGGGGCCTGATCCGGCAGCCCTACTCACCGGAGTAAATCTGCTGCAGCCAGGGCCTGGTTCCGGCTAGCAGGGCCAGCCAAGGTGAACCGGACCTACAGAGCGTTCGAGTGCAGTGCACGCAGCTGCCCACCAGAGGGCTCCGCAGGTGTGTGGCCAGGTGCTGGGGGGAACCTGCGCCAGCCAGACTGAGCTGGGGCTGTGCCCCCCCCCCCGGGAAGCCAGAGCTGGCTGAGCGGCAGGGGCTGGCAGTCGGGCTGGGCCGGGGTCCCCAGGGGCATGGCCGAGCGCCCAGGTGTGGCTCCCCGGGGCCAGGCTGTGTCTGACTTTCCAGGCTTTGTGCTGCACCCAGCACCGTGGCAGGGAGGCGAGCTCGGTGCTCTCGCTTGCCACGTGGCTTTCACCGGCTCAGTCGGGCACGTTCCAGGACTGGAGATAATCACCCTGAGGTGCTCACGCAGAGCCAGTGTGCTGCCTAGGGTCACCCCGCCCGGAGCGCGCTCCCAGGACCCCCCCAGCACCGGTACGGCAACCTTCAACCCCTTCAGCAGCACAGTGAGACGCACTCCCTTCCCGAAGGGGTGCCAGCCGTGGGGCCTAAGGGGTTAATTCACTGCTTGGTTTTGGGGGGTGGAGAACATAGGAACGGCCACACTGGGTCAGACCAAAGGTCCATCTAGCCGGTAACAGTGATCAATGCCCGGTGCCCCGGGGGGAATGAACAGAACAGGGCAGTTATCGAGTGAGCATTCCCCTGTCGTCTGGTCCCATCTTCTGGCAGGCAGAGCTTTAGGACACCCAGAGCAGGGGGGTTGTGCCTCCGATCATCTTGGCTAATAGCCACGGATGGGCCTGTCCTCCAGGAACTTCCCTCATTTCTTTTTTAACCCAGTTCTGCTTCTGGCCTTCATAGCGTCCCCTGGCAAGGAGTTCCACAGGTTGACTGAGCGTTGTATGAAGAAATACCACCTGGTGTGTGTTTGAAACCTGCTGCCTGTTAATTTCATTGGGTGACCCCCTGGTTCGTGTGTTATGTGAAGGGACAACTAAGACTTCCCTGTTCACTGTGTCCACCCCAGTCACGACTGTATAGACCCCTCGCTCTAGCATACTCAGTTGTCTGTTTTCTAAGGGGAACAGGCTCCGTCTTTTTAATCTCTCCTCGTAGGGAAGCTGTTTCATCCCTCTAGTCATTTTTGTTGCCCTTGTCAGTACTTTTGCCAACAGTAATATACCTTTTTGGAGAAGGGGGACCAGAGCTGCAGGCAGGATTCAAGATGTGGGTGTCCCATGGATGTATACAGTGGCATTGTGATATTTTCTGTCTCATTAGCTACAGGGGGTCCCCAGTATATATGGGGGTTCCGTTCCTGAAAAAGACAACGGATACCAAAATGACGGATACCGGGAAATTTTTCCAGCCCACCCTGCCTCTTTCTGCCCCCCTTTTCAGCCCCCGCCCCTCCTCTTCCCACCCAGTTCCACCCCCTCGTCCGAGCGCACCCCATCCCCGCTCCTCCCCTCCCTCCCAGTGTCTCCCGAATGCCGGGGGAAGCACCGAAAGAAAAGCCACGCACAAGGTGAAGTGACGGCTCTGCGGGTCAGGACTGCAGTGGATTTCCGGCAGGACCCACCATGGTGAGTAAGGAACCCCCCAGCTCTGGCTGCAATATGTCCCCGGCCTGTGGCCCCACTCCCTGCACTGACCATTGGGGATGATGGCTGAGCTGAGAGGTGTTTGCGTAAATATCTCTTCACCTGATCAGCTGAGCTCAGAGCCGGCCTCCTGGGGGGGCGCAGGCAGGGAGAGATGGGGGACAAAAGGCTTGCGAGCTCTTTGCTGCCCCTTGGCCTTTCAGACGGCCGGCATGCGCCCCGTGCACACGTGCGATCGGCCGCGGAGCGAGCGAGGCTGGGGGGGCGCATCTGAAGAGCAAACAGGGCCCTGCCGGGATTCCTGCATTGCCTGGGAGATGCCAGGGGACGCCGCACTCCCCGCCTGCTCTTTGCAGGTTAATGGCTCAGGCTGTCATTTGCCAATGGCTCATTTAACAGCCTGCCTGGAAAACAACAGCTTGCGGGGCGGGGTGGCCGCCTGGCTGCATCCCTGCCAACCAGGGGTCCCACCAGGGGGGCTGGGCACTGGGGGGGCATCGGGCAGGTTACCCCAGCTGAGACCTCAGCAGTAGCCGCCAGGGACACCAGGGACAGCTGGGGGGGAGGAGCCAAGGGGGGAGTCTCTGGGAACCATGTGCCATGGGAGCCGCCTCCCCCTGGCCAGGTTGGGCAGGCCCAGGCTGAGCTGAGCTGAGCTGGGCTTGGCTGGGACCCCCTCTGCCTTTGGCATCCTTCGGAGCGGGGCGGTCGCTGGTGGCGCACCCCATGCTGTCCCGTCCGGCTCTGCAGCCCTGTTGCGGGGCTGGATCCCACAGGGGAGCCCCCGGGCAGGGAAACTCAATCATGGGGGATTTCAGCTCTCCCCATCTTGACTGGGTACATATCCCCTCAGGACGGGATGCAGAGAGAAAGTTTCTTGACACTGTAAATGACTGGAGCTTTCTCGGAGCTGCTGGTCCTAGAACTCACCAGAGGAGAGGCAATTCTTGACCCAGTCCTCAGAGGAGCACGGGGTCTGGTGCAGGAGGTGAATATAGCTGGACCGCTCGGTGATAGTGACCGTAACAAGATTTAATATCCCTGTGGCGGGGAAAACGCCCCAGTGGCCCAACACTCAATTTCAGGAAGGGGAATTACCCAGAACTGAGGACGTTGTGAAACGGAACTGAAAAGGTCCAGAGCCAAAAGTGAAATCCCTGCACGCTGCATGGACATTTTTAAAGACCCCAAAACAGTGGCTCAACTTTAATGTACCCCCCAAATGAAAAACCACCATAAGGGAACAAAAAAGCTGCCCTAGGGTGTGACGGTGCTGTTCCTGGTGGGATCCAACTGAGAGTGTCAGATCAGGACAGATTGCTTCCAAAAAGGCAACTACAGCCCAAAGCTGGGGGTTTTCCACACTAAGGCACCAAACCAGCTAAACAGAAAAGACTTTGGTCTCACCCCACTGGCTAACCACAAGTCACACAAGCACAATCCCCTTAAGACACTCCAGATTCCCAGTATCACCACCAGCAGCCACCTGTCCTGGGGACCAATGGTTATGAAAACCAATCCCCCAAATAAAGAAAACGGTTCTCCCCAATTCCAAAGAATCAGGCCCCAGACCCAGGTCAATATACAAATCAGATCTTACCACAAATCACACTGTTGCCAATCCTTTAGAATCTAAAATCTAAAGGTTTATTATACAAGGAAAAAGGTCTAGGTGAGGGTTAGGAATGGTTAAAAGAAATCAATTACATGCAGTAATGGCACATCTCTTGGTTCAGGCTTGCAGCAAAGGTAGAATAACTGCAGGTTCAAATCAAAGTCTTTGGAAAGCATCCCCTTCAGGGATGGGTCAGCACCTTTGGCCAGAGTTCACCTGTGTAGCAAAGTTCCATTCAGAGCTGGAAGCAAGGCAGGCTGCAGGCTGGAGGTAGAAGACAAAGATGGAGGAAGTTTCTCCCAGGTTTTATAGATTCTCCTTCTGGGCCAAGCCCCCTTCTTCCTTATGCAGAGTCCAGTTGCAAACTCAAGGTTCATAGTCACATGGTGCAATTACCAGACTCTCCAGGCTTTAGTTTCTGACCAGGCAGTTGACATTCCTAGAGAAGCTCGGGTGTGGACAGGCATTTACAAAGTCCATTGTGTGGTTGATGTCCCTTAATGGCCCATCAGCCAGGCCAGCCAAGTTAACAACAGCTTGTCTGAGATTTCACCCAGCAGCCAAGCATTAGTTTGAAGTACAGGCAACATATATTCAATATTCATAACTTTAGTTCCAAAAAACATACACACACATCAATGGCATATTCATAATTAGCCCTCCATAACCTGGTCATAGACACCTGTTATGACCCCTTCACATAAGATTTGGTGTCACTATAGGACCTTGGTTGCTCCAATGATCTATATGCTCCCAAATAATTCCAGTAATGTGACATAGGGGCTAAACAACAAAGTAAAGGGCAGCTTTAAAAAGCAGAAGTTAAATCCCAGTGAGGAAACTAGAACAAGCATCAGCTCCCGCAGATGAAGGGTAAAAATAGGAAGCCCAAAAAGAAATTGCAGAACAGCTCGCTAAAGACTCAAAAAGTAAGAGCCAAAAAATGTGAAGTACATCAGAAGCAGGAAGCCTGTTAAACAACCAGGGGGGCACTGGACCATCGAGAGGCTAAGGGAGCACTCAAGGACGATAAGGGCTAGCGGAGAAACTAAATGAATTCTTTGCATCATTCATGGCTGAGGATGTGAGGACGATTCCCAAACCTGAGCCATTCTTCTTAGGTGACAAATCTCAGATCGAGGTGTCATTGGAGGAGGTTTTGGAACAAACTGATAAACTGAAGGGTAATAAGTCCTCTGGACCAGATGGGATCACCCAAGAGTTGTGAAGGAATCAAATGTGAGCTTGCAGCACTACTAACTGTAGTCTGTAAACTCCTCATTTAAATCAGCGTCTCTACCAAGTGAATGGAGGAGCGCTAATGTGACACCAATTTTTGAAAAGGGCTCCCGAGGTGATCCTGGCAGTGACAGGCCGGTAAGCCTGACTTCGGTACCGAGCAAACTGGTTGAAACTAACGTAAAGAACACAATTGTCAGACACAGAGAAGAACATGATTTGTTAGGGAAGAGTCAGCATGGATTTTATAAAGGGAAATCACACCTCACCAACCTGCTAGGATTCTTTGAGGGGTCAACAAGCCTGTGGACAAGGGGGATCCGGTGGGTCGAGTGTACTTCGGTTTTCAGGAAGCCTTTGACAAGGTCCCTCACCGAAGGCTTTTAAGCAAAGTCGGCTCTCATGGGGGGGTTGGTGACGGGGCAGGAGCTCGAGGGCTGTGTTGTACTCAGTGAGGAGCAGCTGGCAGGAACTGGTAGTTTGAAATCAGATCTGCTGGCCAGAGAGGCTCCGGCTCCCAGCATGCACTGCAGCACCTGGGTCTGGGCAGCGGTGGGATTGGTGTGAGCGTGCCCGGTGTGTGCAGGGAAGGGACACACCTCGCCCCCGGGTTTCGATCCGGCCTGGGCACGCTCGGTTCCATCTTTGAGCCCTGAGCTCGCCGGGCTGAGCGCGCGCTCGGGGCAGGGCCGGGGGCCCTGGTTGGGTGCCTCACAGCTGAGCGCTCTACAGTGTGAGCGGGCGAATGGGCATGCGCGCCACACGCCCAGGGAGCTCTCCCGCCCAAGCACGTGCCTGGCGGATGAGTGGGATCTTGCACAGATACGCACAAGGGAGTGCGGGTGTGCACCAGAGCCACGGGAGGAGGGTGCATGGGAGTTCGGGGAGGCCGCTGCGCCCTTGCCCGTGGGGGGACACTCGGTCCTGCCTCAGCGCAGGGGGGGGCTGCGCTCGATGACCTCTCCAGTCCCTTCTGTGACTCTAGGGTTCAGGTCCCCCCTTCACCCCAACGACCCCCCCAAACCCGGCAGGGGCCCCGGCTCAGCGTCGGAGGAGGAGAGTGGGGGAGGAGGGGCCATCCGGAGGGCAGGTGAACAGGGCCGTGGCTTTGAGCTGCCAAAGTGACAATCCTCCTGGAGATTCATTCAGAGCGCAGCCAGAATCCCCCCCCTCCGGAACTGCAGCCCCTCCCTGGGGGCAGGGGGCTGGGCACGAACCGGGGCGGGGGCAAGTCTGGCTCCTCTGGCCCTAGCCTGCCCTGCCCTGTCTCCATTAGCCCAGCCCCACCCGCCCCCCCTCCCAGCTGGCTCTAGAGGCTGGCTGCCAGGAACCCGTGCGCACTTCCCTGGTGACGGTGCTCGGGGTGAGATGCTCAGCCGTGCCCGCGGGGGGCAGGGACCCGGGACTCCAGCTGTCGGGTACCGGGAGGCCAGCGAGAGACCCCGGGACAGGCGCTGCAGAGGGGCACCAAGGTAACAGTGGGTGGATCCAGCGGGGGGCTCATGGGGCAGTCTGGGGAGTCCATCTAGCAGGCGCTGGCGACCCCCCTTTGAGGCTCCTCTCAAAGAGCCAAGGGCAAGACAGCGAGTGTGGGGCAGAGTGCGGGGGACACATGCCCCCTGGACACACGGCTGGGGCACGTGACCAGAGCCCTCCGCGGGAAGGGCTGGACCCACGGACAAGCGAGAGGGTCCTAGTTTACCTGCCTGTCAGGAAAGGATTCCTTTGGGTGGGGGGAGGGGGGTTGCCCAGTGGATTATACAGATGGGATTTACCAATTTGATTGACATACCCTATTTGTCCATCTCTCCCCACATCCACCCTGCAATGTCTGTCCATCCAGCCATCCCCACATCCACCCCCTCGTCTACCTATCCCCACGCACCACCTCTCTCTCTCTCCCCACATCAACCCCGCAATCTGTCTACCTGTCTGTCCTTCCCCACATACCGGGCGGATTGTCGGGGCAGAGGCCTGCGCACTGGGTGTCCTGGGGGGGGGGGGGGTTTGCTGAACCCAGCCTTCTGGACGGGTGCTAGAACCCCCGGGCACCCTTCACTTTGCACTATTAGACGTCCCTGCCGTGAGAACCCAGGAAGGCGCATAGCCGGGGGCGATCCCGCCAGCCAATCCGAAAGCACCGAATCCCGATTGTCATGAAAGATACTTACCCGTCCCTCACCCAAGGGCCACCTGATTGGCTTAGAAAATCCCCCGGTTCAGCCAATCGCAAAAGTGCCCTGGTTTTGTGAATAAACCGGGCCCGCCAGGGCTCAGGCCGGGTGTCAGTCGGAGCTGCCAGGCTGCCGGGCCCGACCTGCCTCCGCACACCCCGCACCTGGCAAGACCGACCCCGGGGGCGGAGCCAGCTTGCCCTGCGGACCAGCGTGTAACCGGCGTGAGTAACAGCAACGCTGGCACTGAACCATGGCTCCGGCCCTGGCGTCTTGCAGCCCGATAAGCCACCCCGCTCTCTGTGCCGCCTCCGCCTCCAGTCGCCTCCTGCAAATATCCCCAGCCCGTGAGATGAGGCTAAAAATAACCCCCAGCTGTTGGTCCATCGGCACGGCTGGAGCGTCCCTGGCGGAGTGGAGCGGCACTGCACTGAGCACTGCATCCCCAGCACACGGGCTGATCCTGTTAGCTCCAAGCGGGTAACGGGGCTGAGCAGATAAACAGCCGCGCTGCCAGAGAGTTTCCCTGCCTGCGTCCCACCGGCCTGTGTACCACCAGCCCTCCCACAGAGGGGACGTACAACGGGGCGGGAGAGGCCCAAGACCACCAGCCCATTACTGCAGAAAGGAACTTGGGGACTGGGGCCAGCATCACTGCATCGCGTCACTGACAGTGGCCGGCATCACTGCAACACATCACTGACAGTGGCCAGCGTCACTGCATCACGTCACTGACAGTGGCCGGCGTCACTGCATCGCGTCACTGGCAGTGGCCAGCTTGGGAAATGCCCACTTTGTAATGTGCTGTGTGGTGCATCTGACTCATGATGTAACCCGTGTGTGTGTGACGTGGCCCCGTCCACGGAGACTATGAGTCTGGCATGGCCCCCAGCTCCAGAGCACGGGGAGATCTCCCGTCCGCCCGATTCAGGGCTCAGCTGGGGGATGCTTCCCATGAGCTCTCCCCCCCCCCCCCCCCCCCAGCGCCAGGGTGCTGGGAGCCCTGTATGCAGGGCAAGGCCTTGCTCCAGGCTCTGGGGGCTGCAGGGTCCTACACAGCTCAGCCGGGACCCCTCGCCTCATCACTGCTCGGTGGCTGGGGTCTGCCAGGGCCACACACGCCCGTCCATGACCCACCCGCCCGGAGCCCCGGGCCTGCAAATGAAATAATGGCCGGCGGGAAGCCACGCCCAGGGGTCTTTTAATTAGCACTAACAGCTGGTCAGCAATCAAGGGCTGTTGGCCAATCACAGAGCTCAATGGCTACTCAGCACCATGTGGGGCAGCACATGTAGCGCTTCCCGAGGGGTCTTGAGCCCCAGGGAAGGGGACGGGGGCGATGGGGCAGTGCCACCCCCGAGCATGAAAGTAGCTGGAGTGCTTCTGACCCCGCCCCCGGTGCACCCGCTCCCAGATCTGCCTCTGCTCCTCAATCCTGACCCGCAGCCCCCGCCCCCCGGCTATCCCAGCCTTTGGCTCCCCCCAGACCCTCACCAACTCTGCCGGTGCCCCTCACTCCCGACCTGCAGCCCCCCCACTAGCCCAGCCCTGCCACTCCCCACTCCCGACCTTGCTATCCCAGCCCTGAGCAAAGATGACGGGGGATCCCGCGGCACGTGCTGATGCCCTTGGCTTCTCCCCGCCAGCTGCCGATGGTGAAGGATGCTGATCCTGCTGCCCAACAGCACGGCCGGGGCCCTGGCAAGCGCCGCCGCGCCGCTGGAGTGGGAGGAGCGGGCACTCTGCGTGGAGAGAGTCATCCCCGTCGTGTACTACAGCGTCCTGCTGGGCCTGGGGCTGCCAGGTTAGGCCGGGACGGGGGAGGGCGGCTCCCTTTCCCCACTGGGCCAGGGATTCGGGGCTGCCCAAGACACAGCCGCCACCTCGCCCCCGGGGGTAGGGATGGGACTGGCCACCCGGGATTCACAGAGAGGCCAGGCGGAGACGGTCCCTCCACCCTGATGACGGCACCAGAGTTACACTGGGGGGGCCCTCCCTGGAGCTGGCGGGGCTGCGTCCTGGGGGGCGTGCCCCCCCCCGATCTCAGGGGGGGGGTTCGTGCCGACCTCGTGCGTCTGGATCGGGCCGGAACCGAGCGAGGGATGCCCGCAAACCGGAGCGTGGGAGCAGAGGAGGGGGCCGCGGCTGAGGAGTTGAGGCTGCCTGGGCGCCCAGGCCGGGGGGGTCGGCACTGAGAATCATGCCCGCTTTGGGGGGCAGCCAGGGAGGACGAAACCTGCCCCGGTTCGGAGGCTCTGAGCTCCCGTGAGAGGCGCAAGGCCACAGGCCCAGGGCACAGCTGTACCCGGGACAGAGAGCAGACACTGGCGCCTTGGCGTGCCATCCCCATCCCTGCCTGTGGCCAGTCCAGGCGCCCTCTGGCGGCCAGCTGAGCCGGGACGCCCCCGCCGCACAGTTGAGGTGGCAGCTCCAGCCAGTCTGCCCGGAGGGGGCACCGCGCGGGCGGCCCCAGCAGGTGGGCTCATGTCTGCCTGGCTTGCTTCGCCCAAAGGGCCGTCAGACCCGGGGGAGCGGAGGCCCAGTTGCAGCGGCTTCCAGGGACAGACGGCACCTGCCTCTCTCGGGCTGCCCCAGAGGAGGGATTCACCAGCAAATGCGCCCTGCACCGGGGTATTTCTAGCTGCCCCACCCAGCCCAGCCCAATCCCAGCACCTGGCTCTTTGCTTTCACCCCAAGACGCCCCCCCTAGCAGTGCAGGGGCTGCCAGTCTCCCCAGCCCCAGCAGCGAAGGTCGAGACGGAGAGGGGAGGATGCGGGTTCTTCTCTCCAGCTCGGCCCCCCGTTGCCTGGCAAGCAGGAACTTCACAGGCGGCATCTCCCTGCAGATTTTGAGATGGGGTGGGCAGAGGCTCCGGGTACCTCAGAGGCGGCGTGGAGCCAGGCTTTGCCCTAGGAGCAGGGCATCCCCCCAATCTCAGACCTGCCCTCTGAGCAGCCGCGGCCCCCTCCTCTCTCTCCCACCTCTGTGATTTGTCCCCGTTCCAGTTAACACCCTGACGGCCGTTGCCCTGTCCCGCCTGGCTGCCCGGACAAAGAAATCGTCCTACTGGTACCTGCTGGCCCTGACCGCCTCCGACATCCTCACCCAGGTCCTCATCGTCTTCCTGGGCTTCATCCTGCAGATGGCCATCCTGGCCCACCACGTGCCCCGCGCCTTCATCCACGCCGCCAACGTGCTGGAGTTTGCGGCCAACCACGCCTCCATCTGGGTGACCGTGCTGCTGACGGCCGACCGCTACGTGGCCCTGTGCCACCCGCTGCGCTACCGCCGGCTCTCCTACCCCGAGCGCACCCGGAAGATCATCGCCGCCGTGTTCGGCACGGCGCTGGCCACCGGGATCCCCTTCTACTGGTGGCTGGACATCTGGCACGACTCCCAGCCGCCCACCACCGTGGACAAGGTCCTCAAGTGGGTTCACTGCTTCACCATGTACTTCGTCCCCTGCAGCATCTTCCTGGCCACCAACTCCGTCATCGTCTGCAAGCTGAAGTGGGGGAAGCGGGTGGACGGGCCCCGCCGGCGCGTGGGCAAGACCGTCGCCACGCTGATGGCCGTCACCGCCGTCTTCACGGTGCTGTGGGCGCCCCGCACCTTCGTGATCCTCGTCCACCTCTACACAGGCCCCGCCAGCGGGGAGCACCGGCTGCACGTGGCGCTGAACCTGGCCAACATGATCGCCATGCTCAACACCACGGTCAACTTCTTCTTCTACTGCTTCGTCAGCAAGACCTTCCGCCGCACGGCCAGCGAGGTGATCCGCTCCTGCGGCCCCTTCTGCACCGGGCACGGCCAGCCGCCCCCCAAAGGGGGCTGTCTGCACTCGGCCCTGAAACCCCTGGGGCTGCTGGAGAGCGGGTCCCTTTAGGGCAACGGAGTCGGGGTCCCGCTCTTATGGGGGTCCCCGTCACCGGAATGTGCAACCCGGCTACTCCATTCCCAACTGGTCCAGTGCCCCCAATGGAGCGGGAACGCTCACACCTGGTGGCCTGACTTGAGGCATCTGTGATGTGTGAACTCGTGTTATGACTGTGGAAGGGAACCGGGCCGCCCCCGATCCTGTGCCCATGACACCGTACTGGGCACGTGCCAGGCCTAGTGCCGCTCTCCCGCGAGGTCCGTCTGGGAGGAGGGGAGACCAGTTTTAATGCCTGGGCCCAGAGGGAAGACACTCAGCCCTTAGCCTCCCATGGGAAGCCCTGCCGTCGTTACACGCACCCCACGAAGGTTTGATTGTCAGGCGGGGAAGCCGCGAGGGTGCATATCTGAAGGACCTGCCGAGGCTGTGACCCCAACAGGGATGGAACTCAGGAACCCCGACAAACGGGTCCCTCTTCTAACCACTAGGCAAGACTGCTTGCCCAGCCATTCGCCACCCCTGACCCCCGAGATGCCAGTTCAGTCAGGTCGGAGCATTTGATCTCTCGCTGCTTTCTTGCCCTTGGCTCCTGAAGCAGAGAGCGATGCCACGGGACGCGGGTGTTGGATGTTCTGGGGCTGCCGGGTCCTTGCCATTCAAAATGTCCGTGATGCCCGCGTGAGCGCCACTGCGGATCTAAGCTCCCCCCCGGGACACCGGGTACTAGCACAGGCCTGGCAGCTGGGCAGAGCTGGTGGGGCCCTGTCTCACGCCGCCAGCGCAAGTCCAATAAACCTCCCAGGGCATGATCAAAATCCTCGCTTTGGCTTCCGTTCTTCCCAGAGCGAACCTGGCGCCGCGTCCTGGGGTGGGAGGGAGGCGGGGGAGTCCGTAAAGAACCAGCCCGAACGGGTCTGCAACACACAGGCTTGGCTCATCCCCATCCGGCTGCCCCAATGCCCACGAGGAACCCTATAATAAAGCACAGGCCCAAGAGACCCTACAATAACACAGCACCCATCATGTACCACCCTGAGTGCCCCCACAGTACCCACCAGGCACAGCCCTGGCGTTCACAAGTCACCCTACAATAACAAAATCCACCCCAGACACCAATGGCAGCGGGGGAAGGGGGTGGGACCTGCCTCTGATCCATCTCCCGGCTGCCAGCAGAGGGCAGGAGACCCGGGAGCCCTGGCACAGCCAGATGAACCAGTCCTCCCAGCAAAGCAGGAGGGAGGGCCAGGCCAGACTGGTTCCCGACAGGAACCCACTCCCACCCCTGCCTTGGAGCCGGGCCCGGCTGAGTCACTTGTTCCTCCCCGGGTCACCCTCCGGGGCGCTCTGCTCTCCCAGCCCAAACCCTTCCCTTCCCCGCACCGCAGACCTGCCCTTCCATTGCCCCCACCAGCTAACCAGCCGCCATGCTCCACCCCAGCAGGGGCTGCATGGCACGGCTGGGCACAGCGCTCCCCGGGGCTCGGTTTGGGACTGAAATGTCAGGTGCCTTTAGCATCCGTTCCTCAGCGGGGCTTGGCAGCTGGGCTGATGGTCCAGGGGCCTGGGGCGGGTGCCCCACGTTGAGTGACTTTCCCATTGGTTTCCCTGGCACCTTCCCGTCAGAGGCTCACCAGGCGCTTGCCACCCGTGACTGAGGGGAGGGCACAAGCTAGCGAGCCACTCGCCCCGTGGTGAGTCTGGGGCGGAGGCAGGAGGGAGCCCCGGCGCCCTGGGCCCCCCCCAAAGGGCCTGCTTTTCAGAAGAGCTCGGCACCCCCAGCCCTGCCACCACACCCCCACCCACTCACCCCCTAGAGGATACGCCCTCGCTCCCCGCCGGGCCCTGCAGCCCTGCCAAAGGGGCCTCGTCCCCGCAGGGAGGGCGCGGGCGGTAGATTTAGCAGCGGCTGGCTTGGCAGCCCCCACGGAAAGGCAGGAATCTGCTTTTTATTTTAATGGGAAAAGGGTTTTCTTGTAAAGTCTCCTCAGCCTGGGAAGAGGAGCCTGCGGCATTGCGGTGGGACGGAGGAGGAGTGGGGAGGGGGGGGTTAGAGGCCAGGAGGAGGAGGAATGGTGGGGGGGGGGTGTTACAGGAAGGGGGAAGGCAGGGACAGGAGGGGGGAGGGGGGATCTATATTTATCTGCACACCCATCTGCAGCCCGGCTCCCCCCCCCCCCAGAGCTCTGCAAACAGGCAGCTGCCGAGGTGCGGACAGGAGGTGCCAGCACTCCCCTGCTGGCGTTTAATTAAGGCTTCGAGTGCCCCTCCAGCCCAGGCCGGGCGTTGTGCCATCTCCGGGGCTCCAGCTGTCACCTTGGTGATGGGGTGGCTGCGGGGAGCCAGCCTCTGCCAAGCTGCCGGCCCGGGCACCGCAGGGCCCCGGCAGCTCATTCCAGGCCCAAGCTGGGGGGGGGGGGGGCGGGACCTGGACCCAAAACTGCCTGGGCTGGAGCTGCCCCTGCCTGTCTCCGCCTCCCAGAGCCGGGCTGGGCTCTGGCTTCACGAGGGGGGACGGAGCTGCCCCAATTCCTGGGACAGGAGCCCAGCACCAGCTGCTCCGCCCCCGCCACGTGGAGCCTGATGTTGCCCTTTGAGACTCCGTGGCCCGACGGGTCAGGCGCTGGGAGACCTGGGGACTAGCCCGGCTCTCCTGGGTGACCGTGGGCAGCTCCCGTCCTCTCTCCGGGCCTCATTTCCTCCGTCCCTCAAGCCGGGCTGGTGAGACGCGGCTCCTAATGGGTTTGGAGACAGAAAGCTGCTGCCTAATCATCCTGCGTGTTTCCGTGGGAAGTGGGGCTGCAAAGACAGCGTGCTTGAGTGTTGGACCTACATGGGCCCTGTCCCGAGAGCTGCGACCCCCTCCCCCCCAGCCCGGCTGCTCTTTGCCTCAGTTTCTCCTGCTGTGAAAAGGACATAAAAGCCGCCCCGTTTCACAGCTGGGGGGACTGAGGCCTGGAGCGGGCTCTATGCTCTAGACCCTCCTCTCCGGCCAGCGGGGGGTTACGCGGAGTGATTGTGGGATCGGGGCACTGTTTCTTGGTGCCACTGCAGGGCTCCTGTCTCGGAGCTGAGCTCGGGGTGGCCTTTGTCACGGAGAAGCGTAGCTGATGGATTCTTGCCCTGGCCCCTCTGGGCTGCCACTGGGCGGGAGGGAAGCGGGAACAGCTGCGTTTTGGTCTGTACGGAGCAGCTCACCTGCGCCCCCTTTCCCCCCCCCCCCTCCCCTGCCGCCGCCCCTGTGGGCTCGCTCAGCCATGCAGCCTGCCGGAATTGTCTGCCCCACTTTCCTATCCTAAGCGTCTTTAAGATCCTTAGCGTAATCCTGCCGCGTAATTCCCAAAGCCAGGCCGTGCTTCCCACGCTCAGTCTGCATAAACCCCGCGGCTCTGCACCCTGGGAGTCCTGCCTGCGCTGGGGCTGCCGCGAGCTGCCACACCCCACGGGGCCAGCCGTGAGAGAAACCTGGAGGCGCAAGGCGATGCGTGCTTTGATCAGAGTCAGTACGGGGCAGAGGGGACCTGCTGACCCGCCTCACCCAGCCCTGTTACCTTGCAGCAAAGGCATGACTTAGCCGTTACCCTCCCCAGGGTGCTGGGATGAAGCCAGGCAGCGAGCCTGTCAGCCCTGGCTCTCTGTCGCCATGTCCGGCGGGCACTCTGGGTAGCACGGGGCCTTGGCATAAACAGCTACCTGGATCCCCTCCCTGGCTGCTCACGGCACGTCAGTCCATCCTGGGTCGGGGGGGTATTGGCTTTTGCCCTGCTGCGGTCACCCTGGGTGAGCCGCTTAGCTGAAGCCGACGGTGTGACGCTGCTTCGCACTGTCTGAGACTCGACCCCGTCCTTGTTCACGCTCATAGAACTGGGCAGGGGCGGCGGGAGGGGAATGCCCTGGACTGAACCAGCGATATTTGGCCGGTGATCGGCCCATTAATGTGGGCAGTTTGTGAAGAGAGTTGCTCGCTGTTAAACGCTGCGAGGAGCTGCCGGCCCGTCAAAGTAACCGCATCTCATAACGATCTCCGGAGGACTGACTAGCGCTGTGTCCAGTCCCGCCCCACGCCGGGCCGGGGCGAGTCACGGGGGCGGGTCGAGGTGTTGGGGAAGGGAAGGGAGGCTGCATCGTTATGAATACGGCTGCTATCATGACAAGCCAAGAAGCTGCAACTGGCAATGGAGAGTCGGGGGGGGCCTGCTATGAGGTGCTGTAGTGTGGGGGGATCTTCTGATAAGCAGGGGGGTCACTTCCCATAGGGGAGGCAACAGGAGCAGCAGCTCAGGCCCTGGCCTGGTGCCTACGAGACCTAGGTTCTACTCCCCCCTCCGCCACCCCCGGTGGGTGACCTTGGCCACGTCACTTTTCCTGTTTTTTCACCCTTTTGTGTGTTTAGACTGGAAGCTCTTTGGCGCGGGGGTGGGGGGCTGGTTCTCCTTCCATTCCAGTGCAGCGGAGCCAGGCTCTCTTGGGTGCTCCTATAGTGCACATCATAACGCTGAGTTTTGCCCAATTCACCCTGGGGTGGAAGCCCCCCCCCACCCCCTCCCCTTTGTTTTAGCAACTGCGTCTTGTTTTTGCAAGAGGGAAATGAAAACCTGCAAACCTTGTGCGGTTCCACCGAGGGGCTGATTTCTGGCCAGGCCCAGCTGAGACAGGAATGTGTCCACGAATCCGCAGTGGGCCACTCACCGGCCAAAGTAAAGCCTTCGAACCTGGAGGGTGAGTCTTGCTGATTGCTTGAAACAAACAGCGGGATTGTTCAAACAACAATGGAGTGGTGACACGGCCGATAAGAGCCAGGAAACCTGAACAGGCCGGTGGATTTTCCATGCTAGATACAAACCGAAACCAGCAGGAGGCGAGAGGAAAGTTTCGCCTGCAAAGAATCCAGCAACCAGCTTTGATTTCGCAGGTGAATCTTTTCTCTCTTCTCCTCAGGAGTGGGAAAGGGAATTCTTTCCTGATTAGGGCCTGATCCCGCAGCCAGGTGCTCTCCCAACCAAAGCCCATGGCGCTAGGCAATAGACCAGCAGATGGCTGGGCTCAGCACGGGGAGCCAGTTTCTGTAGGACCTATAAAAATGGTGGCCTGCGTTTTAGGAACGTTGTGCCTTGCCGGGGATGCGGGGTGAAGCCTCCCCTGCGCTAGCAGCAGGAGGAAGGCCCGGAGGAGCCTGGCCGTGGTCTCAGCAGCGGCACCATGGGGGGCTGGACCTTTGGCCGGTGGGTAGGCGCTGTTAGACTTTGGCTGCAGGTCCATCCCTCGGTGCACAGCCTGGCTCGGCGCTCAGCCCCTCTCGACAGCCATCTGTCCGCCCTCAGCGGCGAGAGGAGGAGGAGTGCTGCCAGGATTCACAGGCCGGGAGGCGCCGGTGCCTGCGGGCCTGTGTCAGGTGCAGGGGCTGAGTCAGCCTCTGGCAAGAAAACCTCAGGCTCCGGGCTGCGGAAGGAAACAGCCATCAGGAAGGCGCGCGTGGCGCTAGCCGGGGCCGGGGCGATGGGTCAGCACTACGGCCGGCGGGAGAGGGAAGCCAGGCCTGATCGCGCTGTTTGTTGTTGTTAGCCAAGGACAAAACCCTTCCGCGGAGGCAGCCGCCAAGCTGGGCGAAAGCCTCATTCGGTGCCAAGGGCAGCACAGGGCTGCACCAAGCCACGGGGGCGGGGTGGGGTGGGGGGAGCATCACAGTGCCTAGCTGGGGGGGGGGAGGGAGTTCAATTTGGGGGAGGAGATACAGCTACTCAGCCGCCTGCCACCCCTAGGCCAGGACTGGACGTGCAGGGCCCCAGCACGGTTCTCTGGCGGGATGGACAGATTCCCTCTGTCTCCCCACAAACCCTCTCAGTCTTCCCTTCCCCCCAGCCCTTCATGCCCTGCTCCCATCCCCTAGTGTCTGAGTCCCCTGCATTCATGAATGGACTGGTCCTCCCAGCCCCCTCTCCCCAGTGAAGTAGGGGAATATCCCCCCATTTACAGATGGGGAGACTGAGGCTGGGACTCAGAGAGGCCTTCCCCGAGGTCCTATGGGGCGTCTAGCGCTGCTGGGAATCCAGCCCAGTTCTCCTCTGGCTCTTACCACTCGTCCTACTCTGCTATACCCGGGCCGTGTGGGAATTCTCAGGTGGCGTTCATGGGGGCATACCTGGGGGCGTAGCTGAATTAGCCAGTCTGTGACCAGTGTCCTGGCAGCTGGGGGAGGCAACAGCATTTCAAGCCCCATTTAAAATCAAACCATAGTGCACCGCGGGGCAGCGAGTCGCATTTTGAAATCGAATAGAGCTCCGGAGATTAAGGGATTTCAAGGGGAACCGAGCCCAACTCTCTGCTAGGCCAAGCGGTCTGCGTTTAAAGGGATTACGGGGGAGCGGAGGGAGGGTGTGCCTGGCCACTTTCAAGCCCTGGGGGGAAGCAGAAACTGCCACAGCAGGGTTGACATTTCAGCTGAATCCTTCGCCCTCGTGCCTCCCTCTCCCGAAATAGCAGCCGTGATGGTTTACCACATCCCGTGCGGCAGTGGGCAGCTGACCGTGCAGCCGGAGCCTTGGCTCCCTGGACTTCCACGGCCCAGCCCGCCCCCCCCATTCCCATCCACCTGGGCCTGGGAGCACTCCTGTGGTTTTGGTTCTGTTGCCATCAGGTGGACCTGGCTTCCCTCTCCCTTCCCCTGGGGGGGGAACACGCGCCGCTGACCCAGCTAGCCGCAGGGCAGAGCCATGCTGGCTTCGAAAACCTCCCTCTTTCCTTCAACAAGGGGCTTTTCTTCCCGCTCCGGGGGCTCTTCCTGGATTGGCCTCGCGCTGCAGAGAGCTGCCAAGGCCGGCTTTTCGAATCACACCTGCACCCTGCCAAGGGCCCTCACAGTCAGGTGACATTTTCCAGGCAAGCGTGTCCCAGGGCCTAGCTCCTGTGCCGGCAGCAAAGGGCTCTCCCCGGGGTCTCTGGGGCCCGCGTCCGCCGCGCAATGCACACATCAGCTACCAGCCTCTGACGTCTGATGTCCCCGAGCCCTGCGCAGCCACGGCCCAAGCGTTCCCCACGCACGGCCCCCCTGCCGGCCCTCACCCTGTGTGCGTGAGAGAGGAGTGCAGCCTCCATGCCTCCCAGAGCTCCTGTGCTCCCCAGTCACTACCAACTGGGCTGTAGTTTATCTGTGATGGGAAACTGGGCTGAGACCCCAGCAGCTCATTACACCCAACAGCTGCCACTTGGGAACAGGGGATAGGCGCGAGTGCCCTTCGCCGGATGGGAACGGCCTTTCAGCCTGTTCCCAACCCCTCAGCCCCTCACTATTTGCATTCAAACAAATGAGGTGGTGAACGCTTCCTCCTGCCCCGGACCCACCAGCCCTGTCCCCACACTCAGATCAGCCAGGCCATTGCAGGAGCCGCACCTGTGACCCGGCCTCCTGCCCCCCACCTCCAAAAGCGGAACCTCAGCGCGGGACAGACTGCCTCGCCGCGGGGGGGGGGTTTGACATGATTTCCTCTCGCTTCCCCATCCTTACGCCAGGCCTGGGGGGTTCGGAGGGCTTTGGCTGCATGCTGGCAAAGCACGTGTCCTGCGTAGTGCCTTGTAGCCCCCCCCCCAGCACACCCCATTCCTAGGATGCCCCAGCAGATCTAGGGTGACCAGATGTCCTGATTTTACAGGGACAGTCCTGATTTTGGGGGTTTATTTCTTATCTAGACACCAATTACCCCACCCCCACCCCCACCCCGTCACAGGTTTTTACACTTGCTGTCTGATCACTCCCCCTCCCCCCTCAGGGATACCACCCTCCCCTGCATGCCAGAGGCAGCATGGTGGCGCTATGTGGGGGGGGGGTAGCTAAGAGGGGGGGATCACCAGGACCCAGGCGGGCAGGGATGTGGAAGACGTGGCTCGGGGGGGGTCAATGCCTCCGGGTCGGGAGTGCAAACACATGGGCTGAGTGGTGTATGGATGCTGGGGAACCCAGAGCTCCCCAGCCGGCCTCCCCCGCCCCCAGCTACTGGCCGGTCCCTCTTCGCTAAGAGGCCTTTAAGGGGGAAGCAAGAGACTGCAGGACTGGGACTGGGTGAAGTCCCTGGAGCCCCACTGAGCCACCCCCTTGTGCCCCAGGGGTAAATCGCCTCTGAGTCCCCGGCTGCATCGTCCCACCCCCAGGGCAATGCGGGCTCGGGCCAGGCAGGGTCAATGCTTGGGGCTCGGTTCTGCCCTCAGTAGGAGCCCTCTCTTCCGGGGACGTGAGAGCAGGGCTGGGGCCTCCCCCCTGTGATCGGGAGCCATGGGGCCCCCCGGGGTTTCTCAGACGCTGCCCCTGCATCCTAGTCGTCCCCCCCCCCCCCCGAGAGAGAGCAGTTGGGGGTCAGAGCTAAGCCAGCCCCTGGGTAAGCCGCTGACTAGAGGGAACCCGGCAGCCACACAGGGCCCGGTGCGCAATGTCACCTCCCCACACCTGCCGGCGTCCACTGGGGCAGAACGACAGGGGGGGAAGGGCATGTTCATCTCCCAGGCGCCATGAAATCCGCCCCGCGACACAGGCGCTCATGATCACACGCGGGGAAGACAAGGGGTGTTCACTGGTGTTTTGCCCCAAATTTTCCCTTCCTGGCCCTCGCCCCGTGACGTGCTGTCCGGCAGTCCTACAGCTGCTGCCCTCCACCCCAGAGTCAGCTGCATTCCAGGAGTACCACTGTGCCTAGTTTGTACGGCCCCTTTGCTATCCCAGCTGCAAGTTTACCTAGCATCCCCCTGGGCCATTCGTGTATCACGCAAGGGCCCTAGGGGGCTTGTAGGACCTATAAAAACAATGGGCAGCCAGGAGGTTCATGGCTTTAGTTTGGCCGTTTCCTGGGGACATGGGTGGCAGATTGCAGCGCAAAGTGGGGGAGCCGGGGAGAGGGGCTAGGACAATGGGGGAGGCCGACGTTTTCCAGTTGTGGGTGCCCCCACGTGATACACCTGGGGTCTGCCGGGGGGAGCTCAGCCCCCACAGCTCCTGGGAGTGTTGGACTAGGGACTCCCTCCATTCCCCCACTGTGTACGGCTCTCCCCTACCCCCCCCCCCTTTCAGGGGCTCCCTGCAACTCCTCCTATCTCCCTGGGGTCCGGGGTTGTGTGTGGGTCCCCATGTCCCCTCCTCCCATACCAGGCCCGGATTGTCACCCCACCCCACCCCACCCCAGTGCCTCTGTGCGCCTGCATCACCCCACCCCTCAACCCAGGGTCACCCCACGCCCTGTTCTCCCCCACCCCAGCCCTGTGTGTCCGGAAGAGAAGTCCTGGGGGTGTCTGCTCCGGGCGGGGGGGATTTGTTCCGAGCTGTGGCTGTGCTAGACACATGCTGCGGGGGGGGGGTCCCCCCTGTGTCCCCCATTTGCCCTCTTGCGGGTTTCCACCCCCCGGATCCCGGCTGCGGTGTGTCCCGAACAGGCTGGGACGCGGGGTTGGCCGGTTTTGGCCTCCCCGCGGTGGGGGGGGGGGGGGCAAGGCCGCCCCAGGCCGGGCTCCCAGGCGTGACGTGGCCACCCCCCCGGGGGAAGCCGGCGCGGGGGAGGGAGCGGCGGGGAAGCGGGAGCGGGAGCCGAGCCAGAAGCACCCGCAGCCCAGCAGGGGCGCAGGCAGCCCCCGGAGCCGGTCCCAGGGTAGGAGAAGCCCCGTCCCCGGGGGTCGCCTGGCCGGGGGCTGCTGCGGGAAGTTGGGGCGAAGGGCGGCGCTGGGGCAGCCGAGGGGCCGGGACGGGGCGAGCTGCGAGCGGCCCCCCGCCGCCGAGGGGGTCCCGGGGTCCCCGCGGCCGCTTCCCCCGCCGATCCCGGCTCCGCGCACGCGGCGATCACCGCCCAGGTAGGAGCCCGGCCGGCCCCGGCGCCGCCGGGCGGCAGAAGTTGGCAGGCGCCGAGCGGGGCTTTGCAGCCAGCCGGAGCCGAGGGAGCCGCGGCCCCAGGCGCCCCTCACCGCCGGGGCGGGGGCTCGTTAGACCCCAAGACCCCGGATCCGGATCTCCGGGCGTAAGTTGTGCGGGGCGGCTGCAAACGAGGAGGCGAGTTCCCCCGCCCGGAGCGAGCAGCCTCCGGCCCCAGACACCCTGGCCTGGGGGGGGGGGGGGCTGGAAAAGCGGGGAGGGGGCGGCTCCGAGAGGAGAGTGGGGGCTAGTGGGGGGGACGGACTGCGAGCCAGGACTCCTGGGTTCCATCCCCGGCTCTGGGAGGAGCGTGGGGTAGAGGGCAGGACTGGGAGCCCGGACTCCTGGGTTCCATTGCTGGCTCTGGGAGGAGAGTGGGGGTTAGAGAGGGGTCGGGGGGGGGAGGGTCCGGAGCTCTATTCCTGGCTCAGGCAGGATAATTGTGTTTTGTGGTTAGAGCAGAGGGGAGCTGGGAGCCAGGACTCCTGGGTTCTCGCTCTGGGAGGGGAGGGGAGGGGGGCTAGTCAGTTAAAGCGGCGGGGGAGGGGAGCTGGAAGCCAGGACTCCTGGGTTCTGCTCTGGGAGGGGAGGGGGGCTAGTCAGTTAAAACGGCGGGGGAGGGGAGCTGGAAGCCAGGACTCCTGGGTTCTCGCTCTGGGAGGGGAGGGGAGGGGGGCTAGTCAGTTAAAGCGGCGGGGGGAGGGGAGCTGGAAGCCAGGACTCCTGGGTTCTCGCTCTGGGAGGGGAGGGGAGGGGGGCTAGTCAGTTAAAGCGGCGGGGGAGGGGAGCTGGAAGCCAGGACTCCTGGGTTCTGCTCTGGGAGGGGAGGGGGGCTAGTCAGTTAAAACGGCGGGGGAGGGGAGCTGGAAGCCAGGACTCCTGGGTTCTCGCTCGGGGAGGGGAGGGGAGGGGGGCTAGTCAGTTAAAGCGGCGGGGGAGGGGAGCTGGAAGCCAGGACTCCGGGGTTCTGTTCCCATGGACTTGTGTGTCTTGAGTGAGTGGCTTATCCTGCCTGCCCCTCAGTTTCCCCAGCTGTCTCGGGAGCGGAGTGACACAGACACACCCTGAATCGGGGACGTGCTGGGCGGAGGGAGGCCTTGGCTCGGTCCCAGTCAGGGTTTTATGGGGAGAGGTGGGGACGTGGTTCTCTTCTCCCCATTTTCCCACCTGCACTCCACCCCCATGGCCAGACCAGGCAATCCAGGGTGGATGCCTGCAGCCAGCCCCCTGGGGAGGGGAGGAGACAAGGCTGCCTGGCTGCTGTGTATGAGTGGGGGGGCCGGGGGGCTGCCCACAGAGCCTGGGCCCGGCGTGTTTCCCCATGCGTGTTCTGGGGCCCCATTCTGCTGTGACACCTCCGAGACGCGTGGCTGGTTTGTGCAGCCTCCCAGAGTGAGATGGGGATGGTGGAATGAGGAACCCGCGCATGGAGGAAGGGGCTGGGGAGGGGTAAGAAAATCTCCCCAGGGGCTGCGAGCAGGATGGAAGCCGGAATAGGGGCCTTTCTGCCCAGTCCCAGGTCTGAAACCAGCCCGTGCGGAACCCTGTAGTAACCACCTGCCCCGTTCTGTAGGCCGGATCCTTCTCCAAGGCTCTGTCCTTGCTCCCCCCTCTGGACACGACATGCGGCTTGTAAGGGTCTGGAGAAAATGGCATCCGTCTAGGCTCCTGGATTGATGGGATCTGAGCCGGAGGAAATTCTAAGCCACGCTGGGCAAACATTGGCATAAGCTGGGCAAGGCCCAGGACTTACCCCAGGCCTGGGTTTGGCCCTGCTGGGAGACAAGTGAAAGCGAAGGGATCTTTCTGTTCTGGGGTGCAAAGGGTTAAGTTCCTCCCCAATAGAAAAGGCTCCTTAGCAGATGCCTGGGGAAGGGGCGGATCAGTCCAACTCCCCAATCCTTCCCAGGTGTCCCGGTGGCAAACCAGTCGCAGCACAGGCCTGGGAACCAGGATCCCCCGAGCTCTCTGGTCCTGGACTTGCCACTGTCCCTCCTTGGGGCCTTGGATTCACCCAGCGCTTGCAGGCTTCGCTTTCCTCCTCTGGGAGGGGACAACGCCACCTCCCTCCTGGACTCCGCACGATAACGCGCCTCTCTGGGGAAAGCCGGCCGGACGAGAATGAATCCATCCTTCACGGCCACCTCTGGGGAGGAGCCAGAGCAGCCGTTCAGCAGTGCACCGCAGCCCTTGGGACCGTTTAGGCCACGTCAGCTTGGGGGAGGGGGATTTAGGAAGGAGTCAGTCCCCCAGACTGGGATTTAGCCCGGATGTGCAGACTGGGTGATCACCAGCGATCTTACCCAAACGAGGGCGCTTCAGCACTCCTAGTATCCGGGCTCTCTACTGACTCTCTCCCTAGGGCACAGAGCGTCTCCTAGCTAAGCACTGGCCTGGGTCAGCCCCCTTAGGCTTTGGAGAGGTGGCACGGGAGGGGCAAGGTGCAAAGCCAAGAGCCTTAACTAGACAGTGCCAACCGGCCACCGTAGCATTCCAGCCAGCTGTGACTTCCAGTGGGACGGGAGGGGCAGGGCGGCAAAGTAGCCAATTGTATGGAAGTCACGGCTCTTGGTTGAGAAGAGTACTGCGGTGCCCTTGCGGGGATGGGGAGGGGTGGAGCTGGGAATGTGACGGGGAGGGGGAGAGGCGGGGATCGGCGGGGATCGAGGTGAATCCTGGGGATACAGAGTCCGCCCAACACCGAGCGAGTGGCAGAGAAGAGCTGACGATTTGGGCAGGAAGGGCCGAGGGCAGGTGCAGCCACACGGTTCTGGGCCTGGGCCTGCAGGACAGGTAGAGAGGACAGCAGGTGCGGGAGGCCGGTGCTCGGTGATTGGAGCCAGGTGCTGCTGACAGGTGGACGGAGCCTGGGAAACTTGCGGCGGTGAAGGGCTGAGCAGCAGCCGGCGAGTCGGCTGGGCGCTGGTGAGATTCCAGCCTGGCCCCCAGGCCCTTGCCCCCGGAGGGGGGGGGGGTCCCCATCTCCAGGGCTGGTGAATTGTTTTCTCAGGTGACCAACCTGCTTTTTCCATCCGTCCCGTTTTCACAGGCGCCTTGGGAACCCCGCCCGGTGCGGTGGGGACAGCCCAGGATGGCCGCGCCCCAGTTGCTGCTGCTGTCTGTGGGGCTCCCGCTGAGCCTTCTCCCCGCGGGCCAGGCTCAGCAGACCCCTCCGTCTGGGTGCGGCCAGGACCTGCCCTCGCTGTACTACAACCTCTGCGACCTGTCGGCTGCCTGGGGCATCGTGCTGGAGGCGGTGGCCGGCCTCGGGGCCGTGAGCAGCTTCGTGCTGACCATCATCCTGGTAGCCAGCCTGCCCTTCGCGCAGGACCCCAGGAAGAAGAGCCTGGTGGGGACTGAGGCCTTCTTCCTCCTGGGCACGTTCGGCCTCTTCTGCCTGACCTTCGACTTCATCGTCAAGCGGGACTTCTCCACCTGCGCCTCGCGGCGCTTCCTCTTCGGGGTCCTCTTCGGGATCTGCTTCTCCTGCCTGGTGGCCCACGCCCTGGCCCTGAACGTCCTGGCCAGGAGGAACCACGGGCTGCCGGGCTGGGTGACCTTCGGCGTGGCCCTGATGCTGGCCCTGGTGGAGGTGATCGTCAACGCCGAGTGGCTGCTCATCACCCTGGTGCGAAGCGACAGCCCCTCCCGGGACCCCTGCGCCGTGGCCAACCCGGACTTCGTCATGGCGCTCGTCTTCGTCATCTTCCTCCTGCTGGCCGCCTTCGCCGCTGCCTGGCTCGCCCTGTGCGGCCGCCACAGGCACTGGAGGAAGCACGTCGTCTTCATCCTCCTCGCCACCTCCCTGTCCATGAGCATCTGGGTGGTCTGGATCATCATGTACCTCTACGGGAACCGGCAGCGGGGGACCTCGGCCTGGGACGACCCCACGCTGGCCATCGCTCTGGTGGCCAACGCCTGCGTCTTCCTCGTCTTCTACATCATCCCTGAGGTCTCCCACGTGACGCGGCCGGGCCCAGACCAGGCCTACGAGGACGACCTGTACCCGACCCGGGGGGTGGGCTACGAGACCATCCTGAAGGAGCAGACGTCCCAGAGTATGTTCGTGGAGAACAAGGCTTTCTCCATGGATGAACCATCCTCAGGTAGGCAGGAGACCCCTGGCCCGGGGGGCGGAGTGGCGGCTGCGGCTCTGAGTAATTGTAGGTCTCTCTGCAGATGGGGCTTGCTCTGGGGCGCGGGAGGGGCGGTTCCTCCGGTCGCAGCAAATTCTAGCGGACTTGGGGGTCCATCCTTCGTGTGCCCGCGTGCCCAGACACACGGACGTGCGTTCCCTGAGCTGCCCAGCAGCACGGCCCTATGGGAGCCCAGCCTCTGAGTCTTTCGGGGGTCAGGGGTTGCACGGGGCTGAACAGCCCACCCTAGCTTGACTTCCATGGGAGCTGGCTGCATAGCACCCCTCGGGGGAGCTCGGTGACATGCAGGATTGAGCCCTTTGTGACACAGGGCGGCTTCCACTGAGCCCCCCCCCCCCCCCCCGCCCAAGGATTTAGGATGGGGCAAGGGGGCGGTGGTGTTCAGACACAGCTGGCCCATAGCGTGGACAGAGCGAGCTGTGAGCCATGGCTGCGGAGGGAACGGGAGGGTTTATTTAGGGCATTCCACCCACGCGTCTGATGTTCCCCCCACTGAGGGTGGCGGGGCCAGTGCCGGGGGGAGGAGGGGGAGGGCTGAGATCAAACTTGGTTGTTTATATCCTCTCATTAAACCCACCGTGTGACTCCGCAGTCCAAGCTGTGCCCACGGCAGCTGCCTGTCTCTCTCCCTGCCCCCTTCCGGCCGCCCCACCCCCCGATTGCCTTGTGTGCGCAAGCCGCGGCGAGCTCTCTGGGGCAGGGCCCCGCACCGCGGAGTCCTGAGACTGACGGGGGGCCCCCGGCAATTCCAGCCCCCCTTTGTGGAGCGCAGGGCGCGGTGGGAAGGTTGGTTGTGACGCAGTCCATCCAGCAGGCCCTGGACAGAGACCACCTTGGACCTGGTGAGGGAACAGCCAAGTGTCTGCTCGCGACCAACCTGAACCGGTTGGAAATGACGACTCCAATTGGTGGCGCCCGGGCTGCCTGGTACACTTCGTGCTGGGGGAGCCCAGCCCTCCTCTCCCTTGTGCCCGTTGCCAGGAGCACGGTGTTCTTCCCGGGCCCTTCCCCGCTGAGAGAACCGGGAGCTGCTCTTTCTTTTGGCCTCCCCCCCGCCAAGCCCAGCAGCGTCCAGGAGACCCTGCGCTACCGACCCTGGGCGGTGACCGCTCCATTGAGAAGCCAGACAAGGACAAAGCGGCCGTGTCACCAGGGCTCGCACGCCCCTAGGAGAACACGCTTGTGTTTGCCACGCATGCGCCGCCTCCCCTCCCCCCAGAACCAGCCAGCGTGCGCAGGCCAGAGCTCCCAAGTGACCCTACGATAACAAACCATGCAAATAACACGGGCTGGTGCTGATTGGCTAAGACTGCGTGTGACTTAATTGCTGCTGGGACTGGGGCCAAACCAACCTTACCTCCAGCCCCCAGCTGCTCGCCCGTGGCGGGAGGACCTCTTGTGAGTTAGCTCTTTAAAACCTGCTCCTCGGTGCTGTGCCATAAACAGATCCTTGCTTCACAGCCGCCTTCTGATCTGTAGGGCTGGGATCACACAGGTTGTACCCCGTTAACGACACCGGTCTGGGGAGAGCAGCCCAGTCCTCCGAGAGGGGACGGAGCCCTAGCGGGGGACAGGGGCTGGTACCATTAAAGCTTATTCCTGTACACGCTGGGGAATCAGATAGGAACATGGGAGTAGACGGGACCTCCGGGGTCCCCGAGTCCAGTTTCGTGTATCGCAGGCCGTCCCATCGGATAACCCTCAAATATCCCAGTGTGAGGCCCCTTGAGCCCCGTAGAATCGCGGCTCTAGAGCGCGTGGAGCAGGCCGAAGCCAGCTGGTGCCCCGGGCTGGTCTAGGTTTGCCTGCTGCAGGGGGCTGGACTCGGTGATTTCTCAAGGACCCTTCCAGCCCCCGGTCTGTGTGATTCTCTGACTCCACGGTCTGGATGTCGCCTGCGGAGTGCTGCCACCTGCCCGCGCTGGACGCCTGCCCGGTGGTTAAGGCAGCGTGAAAATCAGCACATCACGTCTCCATCTCCGTCGAGCCCCCGGCCATGGGCCCCATCCAAAGACTACTGACCGCGGGGCCCGACTCCCACTGATGTCAGTGGACGGGTGTCAGACCGGAGCCATCTACGCCGGTGTCCAGTCAGGGGGTCCCGTCCTCCGGAGAGAAGTCTGTCTACTCCCTTCAGCGTGGCCAGGGATGGATTAACGCACGGGCCCTGGGTCCTGGAGCCCCGAGCACTTTGGGGCCCCAGGAATGCCAGAACCTTGTAGAAGTGGGGGGGGGGGGGCCGCACTGGTGCCCAAACTGTGACCCCGTCCCCCTGCTCCTCCTCTTCTCCGGGACTCCACCCCTGGCCAGGCCAGACGCTGGAGCTGGGCAGTGGTAAAAGCTGCCATGGGGAGCCCTGGATGCTCCACCTGCCCTGGATGGGAGCTGGGGGGAGGGGGAGGCTAACAGCCCCCCGCCCCCCTGGGAAGAGGCTGTCTCAGCTCCCCTGCCGCCACTGCCCCACGCCTGCCGGAGGCGACTATGCCCATGTTAAAGTGGGTGGGCGTGGGCCCCCTGGCCTGGCACCTCTGCCCCCTACGAACGGGGAGCCCAAATACTCTTTGTGCCCAGAGCCCCAGTAAATCTTAATCCACCTCTGAGCGCAGCCTGGTGTTTCTTCTCTTTTCAGCCAAGAAACCGGTGTCGCCGTATAGCGGGTACAACGGGCAGCTGGTGACGAGCGTCTTCCAGCCCACGGAGATGGCGCTGATGCACAAAGGACCCGTAAGTCGGACCGCGAGTGTGGGTATTCTCCCCACGTCGGCCGGCCGGCGGTCGCTTGCCGGCGTATGCCCTGGGGGCAGGGCGGGATAACGTCCCAGCACGGACCACGCTCTCCGGCCAGGACACGAGGCTGCGGCTGAGCAAGGCAGGCAGGGCGCCAGGGGGTGTATGTTCCATTCCCAGCTCTCCTGAGCCACCTTGCAAGTCGCTCCTCCCTCTGAGCCTCGGTTTCCCCTCCTGCCCTCTGCCTGTCTGGCCTGTTCAGCCTGTCTGGGCAGGGATCGTCTCCCACGATTGCCTGGCACGGTGGGCCCTGATCTGGGTTATGCTTCGGTAAGGACTGGGGCCTTGGGGCCACTGACGTTTGCTTTTTGGGGTTCCCCAGAATCCCCCCGCCTAGGATCTTCTGCTACTTTCATGTGGAGGCTTTATCCCCTGCCACTCCGGCAGAGGGGTCAAACGCTGCAGCCACAGCTGGGTCATCTCGTGAGACAGATACACCCAGTCCCCCCTTCCCCTCGGGCCTGTTGGTGCCTGGAGAGCCCCTCCCTGGGCGCTGGGGTGGGGCTGGGTGGCAAGCCCAGGGGACCCTTGGGGACGCTGGGAGCCACTGCGAAGTGCCAGCCCGGTCTCTTCTCAGCCCTGTCCTCACTTGCTCTGTTTCCAGTCCGAGGGCACCTACGACGTCATTCTCCCCCGGGCCTCCGCCAACAGCCAGGCGATCAGCAGCGCCAACTCCACCCTGCGCGCAGAGGACGCCTACGCGGCACAGAGCTGGCACGCAGCAGCCCAGAAGGATGGCAAGGGTGTCCAGGTCTGTGATAATGTGCAGCTCCCGCTGAGGCAGCATGGTCGAGTGGTTATAGCAGGGAATCAGGGGGGAGGAGCTTTGATTTGACTGCCACTATCTCCCTAAGGTGCCGGCACACTCCGTGCCTCAGTTTCCCCACCTGTTAAGTACGGATTAGACAGACAGGGAATAAAAACCCTCCTTTCATGGCTGGGGGGTGAGATTTCCCAGCTCCCTTGTGCAAAGGGTCAGGGCTGGAATAGAACCCAGGAGTCCTGGCTTCCAGGCCCCTGCTGGCCCATCCCTGCCCCTCTTGCATTAGAATTGAGGTGGTGGCCTTGGGCTGTTCCCCGCTCTCTGAATGCAGCCAGCCGAAGGTTTGTGTGTCCAGGCCTCTCCCCCCGCCAATAAATCCACCCGTCAGACGCAGCTAGAGGCACTATTCCCCGGCCGCCTCCGTGCCACCGCCTTTCTGGGGGGATCAGACCGGTCCCGGACAGGGACTGACTCACTGCTAGATTGTCAGAACAATCGGTTTGTTTCAGCCAAGGCCCAGACGTGGGCATGTGCCAAAGGGAGAGGCTGTCAGGAAACCCCCGCTGACTCCCCCGTGGCCAGGGCCAGGGGAATTCCGGGTCCAAGACACGGCCGTGCCTCTCGGCTGTGGAGTCCTGATCTCGGTCTCTCCGCTGTAGGCTCCCTCTCCGTACAGCAAGAGCGGGTGGTAGAGATGCCCGCCCTGGCACCCGCAACCCCCTTCCTCCAGAGAGGGAACGTGTCTCCTTCCCCACCCATGGACAGTCAAGCCAAGGCCGACGACGGGAATTGATCCTAGAGCCTCCCGCCCGTCCAGGCCTAAGCCCGGGAGAGGAGAGAGAATCCAGCAACTTCCCATCCACCATCTCCAGAGGGAACCCGGAGACTCTGCTGAACACTGGCTTGGCCCTCCACCCCGCTGCGTTATTGATCCTCTTGCTGGGGGCTGGACTGCACAGGCTGCCAAGGGCCGGGATGCTCTAGTCTAGGGGCTGCGGAGGTTGGTTCCTGAACGTGGGAACAGCCCCCCAGGGTCCCTCCTGGCAGCGGTGAGCATGTGCTGCCCGGCACCTCGTCCCCATGGGAATCTCCTCTCGGCTGCGGGGGCCACGTTCGCTTTGCCACAGTGCCCGCTCTCCCCGCCGGCTCCGTCCTTTCGCTCCCTGGCCCCTCCTGAAGCCCCAGGACAATCTGCCACGCGGTGCCGGAGAGCCACCCACAAGTGGCTGCGGCCGGAGGGCGGCTGCAGGCTTCCAAGGCAGTAGCTTCACATGGGGGCCGGGCGAGCACCTCTGTCTGAGGCAGCCTCCGCTTGCCCGGAGCCGAGCTGAGCCGGTCTCGGGGCGGACCTGCCTTGGACAGAGCCACACAGATCTCCCCGGCTGTCCCCTGTGGGCTGGGGCCCTCCAGGGGCTGCGTGGCAAGACGCTGGGGCCCAGGACTGGCCTCCTCCACAGGCCCTGCCCCGGGCTCCATTCCCTCCTGTTGCAGAGCCCCGGGGGGATCTTCCGCCCCACGTCTTGGCCGGGAGAGCGCAGGGTCTGGCCGGGTCGCTGCCTGGCTCTGAGCCATGTTCTCTCACGTGGGGGTTGGGGCAGCAAAACCTGGCAGCCCCCTGGTGTGGATGTGCAGGTGGAGCAGAACCAGGGTTGGGGTCCTGTTCCCCCTCCCACCCTGTGAGCGCCCTGCACTGCCAGCCAGCTGCTCCGACACCTGCCGTGGTCCCCCAGGGCCTCCTCTTGGCTTCAGCCGTCCCGGGATCCCTCCCCTCCTGCACCATAGGCGTGGAGCTGGGGGTCAGAATACAGGCCAGGGAGCCAGCAGCACTGCAGCTCTCACCCCAGCCCTGACTCCTGTGGTGCCTCAGTTTCCCCCATCTTCCAAGTGGGGTTGACAGCACCGACCGCCTTCCCATGCCGCTGGCTGCGGAGGTCAAGTGATCTCCTGGCGCAGAGTGAGATCCCAGGCAAGACGCAGGCCGTGGGGTGGGGGAAGGGGAGGAGACTGAGTGGGGAAAGAGGGATCCAGGGCTGTCCCAGGTTCTCGGCAGCCTGGTCCCCCTCCCTGCTCTGAACATCCCTTTGGCCTCTTCTCCAGCCTCTGAGAGCGGCACACTCAGGACCTTCCTCCAGGGACTTGTAAGAGCATTTAGTTTGTTGAGCTAGCCTGCAAGCAAATCTATGGGGTGGGCGTGGCCAGTCCCTCTGATTTTGATCTCCGCCAGATTCTGCCCTCATTCGCCCCAGCTTCCAGGAGCAGCGAGTCCTGTTGGTGGCAGCAGTGGGGTTCCAGGAAACCCCCCACTTCTGCCGAGAATGGATCAGCCTCCCCCCGGGCTGGGTAGCTAGTGCCGAGCTCAGTTGCATCCCGAGCCGCGGTAGTGTTTTGGCACGGGGGGCACAGGGGTGCCGGAGCGAGCGTGTTCTTGACTCGAATGTTAGTTCAGCGCTGGGGGAGGGGAGATGTCCCTTCTTTTCAGGTGGCTTTTGGCTTTTTTTTTCCAGTCCCTGTATGTGCAGAATAAAGCTGGTTTTTCCTACATCGTGGGTCCCTGTCCGGCTCGGGGAGGGGAGCTGTGATGGGATAGACAGGGAGGGGGCCTGGAGCAAGGGGCTGAGGGGAAGTCGCCGTTCCAGGCACCCCCCGCTTTGCCCTCCTGGAATGAATCCAGTCCACAGAGTGTTCCCAGGGCCGGTTGTAAACCCCACGGAGCTTCCTGCCTTCGCCGTCTTGTTCCCCCGCAGGAAGCGCCGGCCCCACATCCTGATTTTTTTTCCTTCCGTGGGTCAGAATTGCGGTGCCGCCGAGCAAGACCCTTGCTGGGCCCACTCGGCTTCATTCCCACGAACGCGGCGCCTGCCCTGAGCCTCTGCTGCCCGGGCCACCCTGCAGGAGGCTGGGCTGCAGCAGGAGAAATGTGGGTGCGTCAGGTGGCAGCAGTGGGATCCTGCCATGGGTTATAAGGAAACGGGGCATCCCAGCCCTTCCCAGGGAGCCTGGTCAAGGCAGGTTGGCGTCCTTTTTTTTAGAGGCAGGGTCTCCCCCAATTTTCCTCTTTATTCCCCCATCACTCTGCACCCCTCAGCCCTGGTCTCCTCTGCACCCACCCATCCCCCACTCTGCCTCTCCTCCTTAATCCTGCCCGGCAGCCCCCCTGGCATTCCTGCCCTGGGCTCCCCACGGCTCTGCTGATGCCCCTGACTCCTGACCTACAGCTCCCCCGCTGTGCCCCTCTGCAGAGCAGACTGTTAGCCAGGCAGAGGTGCACAAAGGGCAGCAGGGCTGAGACCTACCAAACTCATTCCACTGGCGGTTCTCTTGCACGCTCTGAATGGAGCCCCAGAGGTGCGATGTGTCCCTGGGGTGGGCAATAGGGGAGGGAGCGGTGGTAAAGGACGTACCAAGGTCAGGTGAGGTTTCTCCTGCCCGGATTGTCTTTCCCCCTCTGCAGTGATTTTCCTGCCAGGCAGGAAGCGGGGGCTGGGCAAATAGAGGCTCCATGAATTATTTAGCACCCGGAGCTCCTCAGGCAGGGGAGCCGGTGACCTCTTCCTCCTTGAGACGCGGGCAGTGGGGCAGCGTCAGGGCAAGGGTTGGAGGCTGTTCTACGGGGACTGGGCGCGCGCATCGCATCTTGCACCCCACACCGCTGGACTCCCTGCGCTGCGGGCACACACTACAGCGCCCCCGCACAGTCGTGCACAGCCTGCCACTTGCTCACACGCACGCACCACCCCACCCCTTGCACGTGCTCACACACACTTGTGTGCACACCGCCCGGCACACTCACCAGCTCTCTCAGCCTGCCTAGTGCGCGCATGCTTATCTGCCCACCCAAGGGTCCTCCTGCGCTCTCCCCCGGCCCTGTCATTCTCCCCGCCCCATGGTGGAAGGCGCTCCTGCGTGTGCGAGGGGTCGCGTGTGCACTCACTGCCCACTCTTGGCTGCTGGCCTGATTCCCGGTTCAGACTGGGCTGTCATCTGCTCAAAGGCCATGTCCAGGTTACTGAGTAACCCTGGAGCGAAGAGCTGAAGGATCTCTCCAAAGTGGGGCTGGGCAGGTCTCTTCCCCCCTCCCCGCCCCCTGGCAGTGAGACCTGCCCTAAGGGGCTGGGGGGCAGCAGTGTCTGGTCTGCAAAGGAAGGGCACAAAACCGGGCAGGGGGCTGCTGTCCTCTTGGTCATGATTCGAGCCTCTGGCTTCCCCTTCCCGGCCTCCCGCAGGTTAGTTGCAGCTGGGGGTTTACGCTGGGGGTGCCCCCTCGCCCCGCAGCCGTCCCTATAGCATCCGCCCCAGCAGCTCTTGCAGGAGTGTGGGCCCTGCCAGCGTCTCCCCAGGGCTCTGACCGGCCCCCCCTCGGCGGGGCGGCACAGGGGGGTGTGCTCGACGGGTGGGGCAGGTTGGAACGAACCCCCTGATCCGCACCAGGAGCCCGGCAGCGGGAGCTGGTGGGTTTCTCCGCCAGAGGGGACATGCTCGCCCACCCCTGTTCTCTGCGGAGCGCTCACCCCCGCGCTTGGCTCGGGGCCGCGCCAAACGTGGCTGCTTGGTTTTCCGTGCCCTTGGAAATCTTTAACCAGCCCTGGCCCCGAGCAGGCAAAGCAGACAGAACCCCAGGGGCCCTGCTCCAACCACCCTGCGGGGGGCTGGGAGCCAGGGCCCCCGGATTTCTGGATTCCCCTTTCCGAAAGCCCAGATCGGAGTCAGGATCCAGCCGACTGCACCCAGGCCGGGGAGCAAACTAGGCCAGTGGATGCGTGCCCCTCGCGGGGTGACCCACACACCCCACCCTGTGGGGGAAGGGCAGAAACTGGGACGTGGGGAGGATTTGGCTGTTATCAGTGGCTCTGGTAACATATTAACAGCCCCGAGCTGTGGTCGGTTGCCTGGTGCAGGCTGCTCGGGACCAGCCTGGTCCGGTTTGCAAGGACACGGATTCCCAGCCGGGAAGTGACCCAAGCCGCTGCCCATGGCTCTGTTCCCCGCTACCCGGCCCCAGCCCGGCGAGGGGCACTCCAGGCGACAGGGCTCAGCCCGGAGACTCACGGGGGGGGGGGGCGCCAGGAGAGCGCCCCAGCCCGGCACCCCGGCCAGCTGGTGTTTACCAGGCACCTGGCCAGCAGCAGGGGGGTATCCAAGCAACGCGTGTGTGTTTAACTCCTCGTGGCCTCGTAACCAAACCACGCTGCCCTTTCCAGCAGCCCAGCCGGGGACCCAGCTGCCTCCAGCCCTGCCGAGCGCCTGCCTGTGATACCGCGGTCGGCGCTCGTGGTTTCGTTTGTGTCCCTCCACCCTGAGCCAGGCAGAGCCAGAGTCGGGCCCAGACGCCCGGCTCGGGCTGCGCACGGGCCTGGGAGCCGGGTAGAGCTGTGGGCCGAGCCCCCCGGGGCAGGGCACTGAGCAGGGGGCCTCAGCTAATAGGGCAGGTGTCCCGGGCAGAGAGCCCTGCTCGGTGCAAGGAGCCCGCTGCGGGACCTGGTCGCTTTCACCACCCGCTGCCCTTCGGGAATCTAACTAAGCCTGGCGCCACTGGTGGGTCTCGGTCCAGCTCCAAGGGCCAGTCCTAGGGAAATCTGGGCACTAGCTGGCACCCCGTTGGCACAGCAGAGAGGGCAGGGTCCAGTAAGGGCTGCAGAGCCCGAAGGTGGAAGGCTGAGGCTCCACGCAGACTGGGCTTTTGGAGTTATGCCGTGCTTAGGTAAAACTCACAGCTGTTGAACGTAAGCTCTCGTTGCTCGCATGCAAAGGACACTGTGGCCATGTGGATTCCACTCGCCCTGCGGCACCGGGCACAGCCCGGTTTACCCAGCCCGTGTCTGCTTGGGCGTCAGAGGACGCCATGCCTGGCCGCCCCGCACCTTCCACCAGCACTGAATTTCCATGTGAAAGAAAGCCCAAGAATGGAGCGCGGCCATGCTGTCGTCAGAGCCAGGCAGGCGGGGGCTGGGGCGCGGATCAGCACCAACAGGAAATCTTTTGTGCACACCCGGCGAGCACAGCCAAAGCGACACTCGGCGGGCCGGCCGAACAGCCCTCCTTTTGTCCAGGTGCGGCAGGTGAAGCAAATTGCCTCCCAACGCCTCCCCTTGCCAAGAGGGACCCTGCGGGGGAATCCACCCCGACGGGGGAGGGGGGCGTGGCACCCCCTGCCTGGATCTGGGGCAGTGCCCACGCTTTGGATTCTTTCCTTTGGTCCTGGGTTGCTGTTGGAGGAGAAAGTGGGTCAGCGGGCCAGTGAATGGGCCGCTCCCAAGGTGGATGGCAGAGCCTCCCCGTGGGCACCTGCTACTGGGGTCTGCAGCTTTTCATTCACATTGGGTGACCCCCACTGGATGATCTCGGGGCACTCCCCGGAACCCTGCCCCTGCCTTGGTGCCATACAATCCCCTGCCACTCCCCCAAGCCCTTCTGCCAGAGCATCAGCAGGAAACCGGGCGGGAGCTGAGAGCGCCCCACGAGCAAGGCAGCTGCACAGCAGCCTGCCAAGGGGGCACAGGCTGCTCCCAGGGGGGTCCTTTCCCAGGAGCTGGCTCTGCTTCCGCACTAACTGCCTTTGGAGGAGCAGGGAGAGTCCCAGCTAGTCCCAGCTCCCCTGGGGCTCCCGGGAATTGTTCTCCGCCAGCAGCGCCTCTTTGTCTGCACCTGGTGCAAACACCTGCAGAGGCCGGGGCTGGGGGAGGGGGGCCCTTCCACTTCACCCAGGGCTGGCGGAGGAAAACAGAACCTGTTCAGCACAGAGCGAGGCCTGCCCCACGGACAGGCCCTTCCTCAGGCAGAGCCGGGGACAGGCCTCCTGCCGTGCAGCATAGAACCGGGCAGAGGAATGCACCGAGCAGGGAACCGCCAGCTGGCCTGGGAGCTAGGCCGGAGCACAGGGAAAAGCTCAGGGGAACATGGGGCGTCCGTTGAGGGGGTGCGCGCGGGGAGCCCAGGGCGAGGTACGGGGGGAGGAGCTGGAAGGAGGGTGCACGGGACTTGGCTCCACCACGGATCCTGTGGATCCAGCTGGGGGGTCAAGGTCCCCCATGGAGCTGGGCACTGGAACTCCTGCCCCGAAGAGCTTCCAACCCAGTAGGAACAGCCCCGGGGGCTCATCCCATAGGCTGGAGAGCCGGGGGCTAGGCCAACCTGATTACAGAACAAGCCCCACCTGAGGGGACTGGACCCTCCCCTATAAAGGGCGGAGAGGCTGGCCTGGGTGGAGAACCAGGCAGGCGGATCAGAGCAGGGAGGCCTGGGAGAGACCTGGGCCGAAGCAGGGAAGAGACTGGGAGATGGGAGAACGGGCCAGGCTTGCTTAGTAGGAAGTGGCCCCGGAAAAACAGGAGACCTAGCTGAGGAATACAGGGCATGGGGGCGAAACCCAGCGTTGGGAGGGGGGACGGACTCTTGCAGGGGGGCTGGAAGCTGAGCCCCGAAGGTAGCCTGAGGAATAGCCCAGCGAGAGTGGTGGGGGAGGGGGTTGTTTGTGGTAAAGACGGCTTGGGGTGCTTAGTTCAGAATGGGGGACTGAGGATGGTGACCCAGCTGAGTGACTGGAAATCCTCACTGGACTGGGGGGAAGGGGGGGCGGGGCTGGAGGATGCAGGGGGGGGGAGGGCTGGAGAACTGCTATGCCACAGCTGGTCACAAGAGGGGGCCTAGCAGCCCCCTGCAATGGGGCAGGGGGCACTTCCCCCCCCAGTCCTCAGGAGCAGAGGTGGGATCAGCTGGAGCCAGGCGCGTGGGGCCTCTCACGGGGATCCCAGGTGCACTGAGCCGGCACCTTCGCCACGTCCCCATGGCACGGCTGGCAGCGGGCAGATCTTCCTCTTGCTGCCTTGGGGACAGGGTGCCCCACGGCCCGGTGCTCAGCCCAAACACAGCAAGAGACCGAGACCGGGGGAGGGGCTATGGGAGCAGCAGGGGACTGGCCGGCCCCGGGCTCCTCACTCCTGTCCCAGTCGGCTCCGGCCAGGGCCAGAGAACGCTGCCCAGGAGAGCAGAGCGGGGAGTTTGGCGCAGGGGCTTGGTGGGCCTGATACAGGGAGGTGCCAAGCGCCCTCTGTCCTCTGACCCCACTCTAGCATGACCCCCCGCCCCCGCCCAGGTGGCCGCGGGGCCGGTTGGATTCCCCCCGCCGGTTCCCTCACAAACAGCTGCTGGGCACGGAGCCCTCTGCACTCGGCCGGCGGTGCCAACCTGCCCAGGCCGACGATCAGCCCCGCAGCCGGGCTCTGCTCCTTCTGGGGGCTGCAGCACGTGGCCAGGGCTCGGGGGGATGGGGGCCATTTTGAGCCCATTAACCTTGGTCTGGAAAGGGGTGGGGCAGAGTGAAAGTTGGTGGATGGGGGGCAGCTGCTGGGCTACCTCACCTGGCAACGCCACCTCAGGCGCGGGGGTGAGGGGCACTAGGCTGCTTACACAGGGCATGGAGCTGGCACCCCGAGCCCCCTCAGGACAGACACACAACACCCCCTGAGACTGGGATTATCTTGCCCCTTATCTCCAGGCCCAGGCTGGGTTATCCGGCAGAGGCTCCCATGACGAGCCATTGCAGGCCGTGGCAGGGTGGACAGGGAAGGTCCCCGCAGGGGGGCTGGGAGCAGAGGCGAGGGGATGAGCTGTCTCTGGGGGGGCGGGGTGATTAGCGCAGCCTGACAGTCACCAGCCGTAATTACCCCTGGGAGAGCCGTGTGGGGCGGGACCCATCTCCCAGCACAAGTCCCCAGCAGCTCAGGCTGGGTGCAGGCCCCACGGTGTCTGTTCAAACCAGCTGGGGAGGTGGGGGGGGCTCCTTGGTGGAGTGTTTGGGGGACGAGCCGAGGGGTTGGGGCCTCTGCAGGGACTAGGCAAGGGCAGCGTCTGGCCCAGCAAACATCAGGACACCCAACAGCTTAGCACCCACCCCCCAAACAAGCTGCCCCCCGCCTCCCCAGCGGCCCCGGAGCTCCTGGCCTCAGGAATGGGCTCCACCCTCTAATGCCATGGGGGGGGGGGAGCCCCAGACCTGCTGAATGCAGATGAATCCTCTGCTTAGCCTCGCACCCCGCTCCTGAAAGCAGTGCCAGGGAGCTGGGATGGGGGAGGCACACGGGATGGAAAGGGAGGGTCTAGGGGATACTGAAAGCTGTTCAAAGTGGAGGGGAACCCCCTCGGGAAGCAGAGGAACTGCATGTGTCTAGGACCTACTCACAACAGGGGCTTGCTGAGAAAATACCCCAAAGATGTTCTCTTCCCCACCTCTCCTGGGGGGAGCAGAGGTGCTGGGTAAGGGGACCCCAGCGCAGGGAGAGCGGAGCAGCCTCAGGAGCAGGCAGGAGAAGCATACAGCAAGGAGACAGACAGAGGACTCAGGAGCAGCTGAGGTAGGAACTCAGGCCCACCCAGGTCCAGCTGGAGCGAGGGGTTTGGATGGGGTCCCCTGTTGTGCCCCGTGGGCAGGCCAAACCCAACCCATGCTGCCCTGTCTAGCACCACTGCGGTACGGTCAGATCACCCACTGCCTGGGGCAATCCCATCTCAAGCCCTGATTTTTTCCACAGCACCTGGGGAAACTGAGGCACACACAGCCCAGCGAGGTTGCAGAGAGAACCCAGGAGTCCTGAGTTTCAATCAGTGCCGTTAGCACACGGCCAATCTGCCTCGTGCTATGGCATGAGCCATGCACCTAGCAGGAGCTGTCTCTCCCGGCTGTAGGGAGGGGCACAGCATCCAGGTGAGTCTCCCCTTGCCAGTGGCCGTCCGTCATGCCCACATAGGGGGGGTGCAGGCCCAGGGGAGGGGGCCAGTGGCCATGCAAACCTCACACTATCTTGGCTAGCCAGGTCATGCAGCTGAGTGCAGACTGCCACCCGCAGGGAAGTCGTTGCTATTGCAGGGAAGGGAAGGAAGCAGACCCCTGCTCCGGGATTAGGGACAGGAAAGGGGGGGTCAAACAGGTGAAGAAAAGCAGAGGGAAATTTCCATTCATTTTCCTGCTGTTTATTCAGTTTGGCTGAAGGAGCTGGGAGGAGCAGCCAGCCCAGGGGCCCTCCCTGCACCGTGGTTTGTATCAGCGTGTTGGGTGCCTCCGGGAGCCGGCCAGTGAGCTCTGCCGGGCGAGAAGGCAGGCGACGAGAGCAGCAGGGCTACATGGCCACAAGTGGGCTTTTCGAGCGCCTCCCTTCCACACACAGCCCCCGCCATGGTGCCGGCCTCCTGCCGCTAACACCGAGTCGCCTTGGGCCTGCGGGCGACAAGGAGCGAATCCCAGCGACGCGGGTCCGGGGGCTGGAGTGACCCCCCCCTCCCCTCACAGGTGATTCTGCTCTGGCAGGAGGGGGGCAGAGTTCTGAGGCCGGATGCAGCATGTTGCACCAGGTGAGGGGCTGGCTGCTGTCGGTGCTTGGCTAAGCTTTGAGATCCTGCCCCCATGCGCCAGTGTCTGGGTGACTCAGTCAGACTGACTGGGGAGGGCTCCTCCCCCTAAAGCAGATCCCTGGAGCACCTGGGACACCTCCCACCACATCAGCATCCCCCCAGGTACCAAGCCCTGGCCGCCCGAGGTCTCAGCGTGGCTTCTCCAGCTCGTCCCCCGCGAGGCAGCTCTCGGGCGCCTGCCGCTGTCTGCGTTTCTTCAAGTCCCTGTAGGCCCGGATGACCCTCTCCCGCTCCTCCTCCACAATGCGCTGGCGAGCGAGGGACACGGGGGCGGCTTTGCGGGCAGGAGCCGCGTGGCCGGGAGCCAGGAGAGCCGTCAGCAGGAGCTGCCTCGGACCAGCCTGGACAAATGGAAACACAGCCGCTGAGACTCGGCACACTTTAAGGGACAGGGTCAGCCCCAGGAACGGAGCCCACTGCAGAGCAGGGTGCAGGCACCTGCCAAAGGGCCGCGACTGATGCCAGGGGCTTCCAAATCTCCGTCGAGAAAGTTCCTATTAAGCTCCCCCCGGTGCCAGCGGGTTGGTGCCACTCCGCTTTCTGGAGAGCTGACTTCAGATCCCAGGCAGGGCACTGGCATCCCCACCACTCGCAAGTTCTGCTAAAGACAGAACCAGGCTGAGAAGGAGGGAAGGGCTGGGGGTCAGATTCAGCAGCGCTGGCCGAGCTGGGTGACAAGCCCAGGGCTGAGATGAGAGGGGAGCCACGCCTTACCTTCTCCTTGGGGACCCCCTTCCTGGGCTTCGCGGTAAGCGCTGGTGGCTGCATGGCGACCTCACCAAACTGGACTGGATCTGAAAGGGAGGGAGGGAGGGGTGGGGGGAGCCATTGCTGGAGACCTCAGACGTGGTGCGAGCCAGCAAGGACCCTGCGTGCACAGGGATTGCTGCTTAACATGCAGCCGCCTCTGGGGAGAGCCACTTTGAACAGCACGGCTCAGGGAGCGAAGTAGAATCCAAAGCTTAACAGGGATTTGCGGGCAGCATCTCAGGAGGCAGGCCGGAGGGAATACTGCCCCATCAGCAAGCTATGGGCCTGGGCCCCACAGTATGTTCCTGGGCACATGCAGCCCAGCACAGAGCCAAGGAAGCAAGAGAACTTGGGACCAAATTTCAGGTGATGCGAACCTCTTCTACACCCCTCGCCCGCCACCACACCCGGGGAGAGGGGTCTGCCAGAGAGCCAGGACTGCATGTCCCAGCCCTGTGCCGACCCGTACCTACCTTGGAACAAGGTCTTCTCCAGTATCGCCGCTTTCTTCTCCTCTCTCTTCATTCGCTTCTTCGCCAGTCGTTTATTCTGAAACCTAAGGATGCAGAGCCGGGCCATTTAGAGGGGATGGAGAGCTTGTAAAGAAAAGGGTGTGGGGGAGGGGTGGGTGGGGGGTGCTCACGCTCTGATTAGAACAGATCCATCTGCAGGATTTAAACCTGACTTGGACTGCAAGCCTCCGGGGCAGGGGGAGTCTCTTACTACTTGAGCGTGCAGCACCGTGCACATCGCCCCCCCCCCCGATCTTTAACCTGACACTATCCCTTTAAGAGCTGAGAACTCCACTCCCTCACCTCCAGGGGTACAACCCCCAGCCCTCTGGTGCAGCAGCAGCCTCCTGAATGGGTCTGCGTGAGCTCAGGACCAGCCGCTGGATGGCTGAGTGAGGGACGACGGGGACCCCAGGAGGGAACGTTCCTGTACTGGCCCCAGGGGGAGGATAGGGCCGGTCTCTGCCAGCTGGTACCAGTTAATTGCTCCCTCTAGGGCTGGCTTGGTCTCCTCCCCTCCCCCCAGTAATGCAACTCCAGTGCCCACGGGATAAGCGCCAGAGCAGATTCTGCAGCTGCTGCTCAGGCAAGCCCCTGCTGCAGCCACTAGGAGCCAGCGACATCCCAGCATTCCCTTGGCTTCCGCGGGAGCTTCCCCCCAGACCTACTCCTTCTTCTTCTGGGACTTCTCCGGGGCCGGCTCCTCCGTCTCGGGCTCACGCTGCAGCTGGTTTTTGGTGAGAAACAGGACGTGCTGGGTCTCCTGCTCCATGCGCCGGACGTACGCCCACACCGACTCTTGCGTCCGCCTCTTGAACTTGGGCACGGGAATATCACCCTGGGCTGCAGGATCCGGGGCCGCAGGCTTCCTTTTGCTCACTGCAGCCAAGATCACAAGAGCGTTTGCCAGAGGAAGAGAGAAGAAAGATCTGCAGGCGCTGCCCATCCCAGGGATAGAGGATCTAATTAGGGGCTTCGCACCCGCTAGGCCTGTCGGAAGCGGACACAGAACCCGACTCCTCTGATGGTTAGAATCAGCTCTGCACCCCATGCTGCCGCTCAGCAACCCTTGGGGCGTGGACAGAACAAAGCAGAGTCCAAGACACTGAACAGTCACGCCCATCGGACTCCTCTCCCCCGGACTTCCAGCCCCAGAGCAGTGAGATGGCTCTCAAGTGGCAGCACCAAATAGCCAAGAACCTGACAAACAGCAAGAGACAGGGAAGTGCTGTTCCCAGTGTCCACGTGGAAGAAGGAGGCCCAGAGAAACAAAATGACCTGCCCAGACTCAGTGGTAGACCCAGGAAATTGGAACCCTGATGTTTTCGTTCCTAGGAAGAGCTCCTGTGTCAGAGCATGAGACAACCATCAGATGAGGAGGGTTAAGAGGAACAATACCAGCTGGCAGATTATGCCAGAACTGCCTCCTACAGGATCTCTGCTACTCGATGGTACTGGCCACCACTGGCACCAGGATATTCAATTGGAGGGACCTGTGGTCTGATCCCCTATAGGGGGGCCATGTCCCACTTTCAGTGAAGTCAACGTGACTGGTGTAAACTAGGCCTAGTCTGTGTGGTGGGATCTATCCGGTGAATTAATTAAGTCCCAGGCAGGCTGGCCTTTACCTGCTTTCCTTCTCTTGGGGTTTTTCATCTCCTCTCTGCTCTTAATGAGCTCCCGGAGCCGATAGGGGATTTCCTGCTCATCGAGGTGTTTGGGCTTTGAGTTGGTTTTCTTCTTCTCTTGGCTGAAAGGGAAAAGACGTACCGAGGTCAGAAGCCAGAACTCACTGCTGCAGCACTGACAGCCAAGTAAATGGGAGGCAGGATATGAACTGAGAAATAGGCCCAGTGGATTGGGGTTCTCTATCCATCTGACTGTTCCTCTTCTCCCTGAGACAGGGTGGGTGAGGTAATATGCTTCAGTGGGCCTGCTTTTGTTGGAGAAAGAGACAGACTTTCGCACTTCCAGAGCACTGCAGAAAATGTAAAACAAACACTAAGTATTTCACACAACGCACAGTCAACTTGTGGAACTCCTTGCCAGAGGATGTTCTGAAGGCCAAAACTGTACCAGGGTTCAAAAAGAACTAGATAAGTTCATGGAGGACGGGTCCATCAATGGCTATTAGGCAGGCTGGGCAGTGACAGCATCCCTAACCTCTGGTTGCCAGAAGCTGGGAATGGGTGACAGGGGGTGGATCACTTGATGCACCTGGCATTGGCCGCTGTCGGCAGACAGGATCCTGGACTAGATGGACCTTCGGTCTGACCCAGTCTGGCCGTTCCTATGTCTGCGGGAGCTCGGCAGCTTGTCTCTGTCACCAAGAGAACTGGTCCAACCAAAGCTATTTCCCCACCTTGCCTCTCTCCTAGCCTGGTCCCAACAGCTACACAGCCCCGCACCCCTCGTCTCAGGGGCTGGGCTCCCGCCTTCAGTACGGGGCAGGCGGATGCACAGTGGGGTAGCGGCAGAGTCCCCGAGACCGGAGCGGGCGCTGGCAGCCCAGGGCGAGGGCGGAGCCAGTGACACGCTGCAGGGGCTGGATGCAGACGGAGAGGGGGGTCCACTGACCGGGGCGAGGCACCGGCGCGATGAGCCGCGTTAACGCCGAGGGACCGGACCAGGCGCCGCGGTGACGGGCGCAGCACGTCGCCCGCCCGCCCCCCCATCGAGCCCAGATTCCGAGCCCGGGGCGGGACCTTGGTCCTCGGCACCGACCTGCCCTTCAGCGGCTCCCCCCGGGCACCGCGCCCCGAAGGACCCGGCGCCGCCCGGACGCCTCGCGGCGGCGGCTGCCGTTTGCCCATCGGGCCCGGGAACCACGTGCGCCTCCCAGGCCTCCTCGTGGCCGACTGTCCCCACTTCCGGGTGACCCTGCAGCCCCGCCCCGCCAGTCCCCTCCTCCCATTGGCCCGCGTCCCCTGTGACCGCCCCCTCCGCAACTATTGGTTCGCGCCGAGCGGAACCGATGCGGCTATTGGCCGAGGCAGCTGCCGCTCCTGCGGGGGCGAGGCCGGTTGTCAGGGCGCTGCGCCCGGGATGTTACTGCAGGGGGCGGCCCGGTGCGGCCGGGGCCTGGCGGGGGGGAGGCGCGCGGCCGGGGCCTGGCGCCAGGTGAGCGGGGGGGCGGCTTTGGATAGGCAGCGCAGTGAGGGGCGCTGGGGGTTGTTTGGGGGGTGGGGGGCTGTATGGGGGAGGGGCGCTGGGGATTATTTGGGGGTGGGGTGAGGGGGCTGTATGGGGGAGGGGCGCTGGGGATTATTTGGGGGGTGAGGGGGCTGTATGGGGGAGGGGAGTTGGGGATTGTTTGGGGGTGGGGGGCTGTATGGGGGAGGGGAGTTGGGGATTGTTTGGAGGTGGGGGGCTGTATGGGGGAGGGGAGCTGGGGATTGTTTGGGGGTGGGGGGTTCTATGGGGGAGGGGCGCTGGGGATTGTTTGGGGGTGGGGGGCTGTGAGGAGTTGGGGATTGTTTGGGGGTGGGGTGAGGGGGCTCTATGGGGGAGGGGAGCTGGGGATTGTTTGGGGTGGGGGGCTGTGGGGAGTTGGTGATTGTTTGGGGGGTGGGGAGTTGGGATGGGAGTGGGGAGGGGGTTGTTTGGGGCATAAGGGAAGGAGGCCGGGGGGGACTGAGGGATCTCCTGCCTGTATTTGGACCATCTCCTCCATCCCTGATACGGGGTTATCGACTGCGCTGGGTGGACCGAATCCTGCATTCCTCCCCGCACCCGAGCTGCTCCTGCGGCCTGTGGTGCTGTGAGGGAGGCTGCGAGCCTTGCCCGATGCTGGGCCCACCCCAGGGGCCGGGTGGATCGTCCCGTTGGTGCAGATGGCCATCAGAACGATGGACCAGACCCGGCTGCGCAGAGCCCTCGGCACCTCTTGTAAGTTTGTTATTAATTGCCAGGTAAATCTACAACTCTTCAGGTGCTGGAGACTGCCGAGATGGGACTGGCTCCCTCACAGAGACCACCTCAACAGCTGCTTCTGCAGTGTTCGGAGGCTCTCCGTGGACCTGACAAAAGCAGATGTTAGTCGCCATCCAAGCCATTCCGACGCCCGAGGAGACCACTCTCAGCCTGATCCCCAGCAGAGCGACAGAGAGCCCTGCACTGCGGGAGGCCCAGAACCTTTGAAAGACACAGAGCCCCCCTTTTCCAAGCCCCCAACGCTCCTTCCCCCCACTAACTGCTGTATGAGCGGCTGCCACAACTGCGTTTGGATTGCATATGTAGAGGAGCTGCAGAAACACTACCAGGATGGGGGAGAACAGGCCTTGGCAGCTGTGGAAAAGCACATTGAAGATGAGAACATTAAAATGATTTTAAAGATGGAAATCCGATTCCGCATGAAGAAAGACTGATGTGCACAGCTTATGCTCTGTTGGCTCCTTTGTTCCCCTGGCACTACCTCATTTAACATCATTTGTCCATCTCCTTTTAAGCGTGGTTCTTGGACTTCAGAATCAAGTTTGATACCAGCTGGTGCCATTCTTATTGGTGTGAGTTACAGAGCTTGGCGTAAATTGGGGGGGAATAAATTCATACCCGTGTGCTTAAAAATGTGAACCTCTTCTAGGCCTGGCTTTCTGTTCTGGGTTTGTGCGACACCTACCGTGACGGGGCCCTGGTCTGACTTGGGCTCCTGGCTGCTTCACATTTTGTGGAGTCACCCCTGAGTCACGCTGCTGTAAGAGTGTTTGTTTAACATCCAGGCTGGGAATCCCAAAGGGACTAAGAATTCAGCACCCAAATCCCACACTCTTGGGGAGTTTAAGTCCCTTTGCTCTCTTTAAAACCCCTGCTGTGGACTAGATAAACATTCCCCTCTCTCCTCTGATGCACCCCACCTGCGGAATCCGGCTAAAGAAAGCGGGTGCCACTAAGACCTTCTGGCTATTTAGCAGTGTGTGCTAATAAAACTCTAGATGGACTCAATAATTAACAAGGGTCCTTGTCTTTATCCCACAAGTAACCAGTTCACCTGGTGTCCTTAAAACATTCCTGGATTTCAATAATCCTGTTTGCTGAAGCCTAACTAATTGTAATTAGTGGAAGGGCCTGAAGTTCAATTAAAGTGTTCTGAGATTATGCCTTTTTATAATTGCTTTAGTGCAAGGGGATTAGCTTTGGAATGATACTCATCCAGCAGACAGACTGGTGCTTCCACAGGGAACCTGGGCAAAGACCAGGGAGTTGAATATCCAAGAAATTGAGCCGTAAGCAGAAGCAGAACTTTTTAAATGCTTGATAGTCAGTGGGCCCCTAGGACTCCCTGTCACAGATATTTGTCAGCTGAGGCCAACACCTTAGCAGTGGTCAGAAAAGGATTAGACAGTCCTGTGGAGAATGGGGAATATCCACAGTGATAGGATTAAAACGGGGAAGAGATATCAACTCCCATGCTTCGCTACTAGGGGATAGGAAGAAACTTCCCCAGTGACCAGATAAGGAATAACCTGCCCACGAAGGAGCCTCTTGTTCCTTCCTCTGAAGCAGCTAGCCATGGTCGAGCACTGGGAATGAAGTTGGTGGACCCTTTCTTCTGCTCCGTTCTGGCAATTCCTAGGTTCCTAAGAATCCCCAACAGCAAATCACCCTGCACTAGGACCGGCCCTTGCATTAGTGCCCCAGGCCAGTGTTTGCAAAGGTAGGCACCTGAATCCAGGCTCCATTGCTAAGGCTCAGGGCCCTGCAGCTTCCACTGACTTCATCGGCACAGGAGGGGGCCTTCCAGCGTTGCTAGCCTCAGCCAGGAGGATGCTGTCTTTTGGGGTGGCATCCGAGTCCCAGGCCCTTGTGACCCCACTGCTTTTCGAGACCGGACAGCAGATCGGGATCCTTATGAGCTGGATGTGGGGCCCATCCCCCGTTCTCGGCGGGTTTCCCGCCTTGTAAGAACCTTGGGGCAAGGACTCCATCTGGTTTGTTTGGTGTCACGCTAATTAAGAGCGGACAGAGTGCAATTAATGTCTTTGCTCCGCTCGTCTTCGGACTGTCGGAATGCATGTGCGTTCAGCCCCTAGTGCAATGGGCCGGGGTCCATGGGTGGGCCCTCTAACCATATGGCAATGCAGAGCTTGGGGAGTACTGCAAAGATCTGGGCCCACTTCCTGAGCCCCATAGCAGTCGCTTTGCATGGTCTTCTAGCAAATGCAGTTCATGGCGGGAGCGTTCGGGGAATCGGCCCGTGTGACCCGTGTATTGCAGATTTGTGCAAAGCACATTTCTCGTTGACAGCTGAGCCAGCAGGTTCTGAAAGGGCCAGTCAAGGATCCTGCGCCCAGCCTAGCTCCGGTGTCTGGAATATTTGTGACGGCCGAGCTGCAGGCTGAAGTCTGGGTTGTTGATTGCCAGCCAGGGAGCTCCCAACAACGAGCTTCTGAACCGAAGAGGAGGCAAAATCCATCCAATAAATTATTTGCTAAAAGTGATTCTGCCGCGGACGCAGCGCTGCGCACTGCAATAGTGCACAGAGCCAGAGAGAGGAGCCAATGCCCCCGGAACAATCAGAGACACAATCAAATGGGCGGGAGCGGACTGTGTGTTACAATAGCATTACTCCAATGCTCACTCACATGCTCATCTCCACCCCGAACAACGTACGTACTGTTAGAAATGAGAGCAGCTTACCCATTGTAAAGGAAGGGTCATAATCCTATTATCCAGGAGCAGAATAAACCCACCCACCCGCTCGCAAGAACCATCCAGAGTGTCGTCTGTAGGACACGGACCCATCGCTGGCCGGCAGAGGTGGCTGGGGCTAGTGCCAGCCCCGGTGCAGCTGGCCCCGTGAAACATCTGCAGCGGGGTAAGTAATCCCCTCTGCTTTCAATACATCCAGTGCAGCTGTTCTTCCACTTCTTACGTAAGGCGTCATTGTGCTTACGCCCCTGTCTGTTTACTTCTGCCACCCTGCGTGAGACTGTAGTTCCTATCCTTGCTCTTTAAAATCCTACTCGGTCCCTCCGCTGTGGATGGCAAGTGACCGAGGAATTTGGAGGGGCGAAGGGTCTTTATGATAGGCCGGGAGGCCATTAGCCAATGCAGGGAGGAATCTTTTCGTGCTGACCGTCTGATATGGTCCAAGGTTTCTAGTCTAGACAAGCACTGAAGAACCAAAATAGAGGCTAGTGGTACTTCCAGCCTGCTGAGGGAGCGGCCAAGTGTCCATAGCAAACCTCTGGGCGGTGCGGTCCGTTTCCACGGGGCAGTCAAAGGCTCAGGACCGGAGTTGGTCACGAGGGGCGTTTTTACAAAGATCATTTTTAAAACATTACTTTTCTGGGATTCTTTTTAACTGCAACGTTTTGGGGTTTTTGCTCTTTGCCCTTTGCAAACCGGGAAGGGAGGGGGGAGGTGGATCCAGGGGAGGGAAGAAACCCTGGAAACAGGGCTGGGGGAGGGGAGTCATGTTCCTTTTGTTGAAAGGTGTTTTGACAGGAAGAGTGGTGACCGCTGCTCTTGCCAGGGGAGCCCCAAGTGTCACCCCGTTCCCCTTCTCCTCGGAATCCTTTGTTATGGAGCAGGTCGGTGGGGGGGGGGGGGAAGACTCCTCCCTGCCCAGTTGGGGCGGTTGTCAGCCCTATCAGGCCTCCTAGCCCATGGCTAGTCTCTGCGGAAGTATTGACATCTCGCCCTGCCACCGGCGAGAGCAGCCCCGCTCGGGTTAGCGCCGCTCTGGGGATTTGCAGAGGAAGCAGGAGACACAAATCTGTCCTGCTGTTTGCAGAGGGTTTTTCCTCTGGCTTGCTGTGGATTTAGGTGCAGAGGGCCTGCTCCGAAGCCGCTGAGCTGATGGGGAGACTCCCACTGCCTTCAGTGGCTGGGGGGCAGTCCCCAAATGTTGGAGCCAATAGTTAAACGAAAGCTCTGCAACAGCTGCTGCCCCGGCCCCTATCCTGCAAAGGGGCACGTGTTGCACTGTTACCCAGGAGCCTGCTTAGTAGATTTACACCTGGGCTTAATTTAACAGCACTCACCGGGGAAGACCCAGGTTCCATTGTAGGCACCGCCTCGCTCTGATCATTTATCCCCGAGGGGCTGGAATCTGGCCTCTCAATGCCCAGAGGCGGGTAGGCTATTGAGTAGCCTGGGAGCGCTGCTTGCAGGATAGTGTACTAGCCCACAGGCTTCGGGAGACCAACATCTGGCTTTTAAAAACTCGTTTCTCCTTTCACAGATGAGACGTGCCTTGCGCAATGGCCTGTGGTTTGACTCGTTTCCCCCTGGATCACACCTCCCGGAAGGGAGACGTTTCCTGGGGACAGACGGGTGACACTGCTGTAGAAGCCCCTACGTTAGAAACAAGGGAGTGATAGTAATTTACCAACCCCGAGCATTCAAGAAACCGTGGCTCAGCGTCCCCCCACCCCACCCCAGAAAAATACAAGATTGGCTTAAAAAATAACTAATAAATGGGGGAGGGGATTTTTTCATGACTTCTCTGGTCTTTGAGCCTCTCGGGTTTGCGTTTCGAGTGCCGGCGTGAGAGCTAGAAATTACTATGCTGAAATTCCTGCCTAACGGCCTGATGCAGGCGGACTGGGGCTTTGAGAAGAACACCACCTCTGGGACTTGGGAGCAGATCATGAGAGCTGGCACCAGGGAGGCGAGTTTGGGTTCCCAGGTGCAATCGGGCCGGATGCTAATGCCGGAGAAGTCACGGGTGCTGCGCTCCCCCCAGTTCTACCGGTCTCGTGTTTCACAGGGACTAATAGTGCAATCGCTGTGTCCCACACCACTACTAGTGAAAGAACAGCAATAAGGCTGGTGAGCGGAGTGCAGTAACCCACAAACTGGCAGGCTGGATAAGAGCAGGGATCCATCTATGCCAGAGGCCAGCCCCCGCTTTTTCAGAACCCCCTCCCCCATCTTCCCCGGGCAATTATAGAATAACACTTCCACCTACTCCTTGCATTCAAAGGTCAACTCATGCCCTGAGACATGAAGGGTTAGGGCCGTTCTAAACTGTGGGGTTGGGGGATTGTTTTTAACTCCTGGATGTTTTCAGTCCCTACAGAAGCGTTCAGTCTTTTTGTGAGTCCAGCTGAGCTCGTGGCCTCACTAGCGTCAGCGTCTTGTGGCAATGAGTTCCGCAGGATAACTGGGTTCTGTGTAAACTATTTCCTCATATTGGTTTCAATCTGCTGCTTTTTGCTGAGTGAATGGCCGTCTCTTGTGCTCTGAAGGATACACTGAAATCACCTACCTGCCTCCTCTCTCCAGTCACTATGTTGTATTCTTTCATCATGTCCCTTTAGATTTATCCCCTAACAGCTCCATCCTTGCCCTCAAAAGTTAGAAAATACCAGAATTAAGCTTGCCTGGGTAACCTTAATTCTGCCCTTGATGAGTATGCACTGGGGAACAGTTTCATACAGGATCAAACTATCTTTCCAGGAGGCTATTCACTGCCCAAGAGAAGGGAAAGGCAAACAGCAGGGTTCCCAGTGAACTGTCCCTGAGAGCTCCTTTTAAATGCTAATCTTGTGATGCATTAGCTGTAGACCTGGATCTTTGTCTTGTTAAACATATGTGACTTTGCTCAGATGGGGCCCAGTCACTCCTGGGCTTGCAGCAGCCCATAGTGACAAATGTGCTGGATCAGCGCCCCGAAGCCCGGATCCAGGGCCCCAGGCCCAGGGAGAAGGGATCTCTTTTGTCCTTGCAAAGGCAGAGTCTCAAACAAGCCAGCAGGGACACTTCAGTCCCACCCAGGTGCTGCTCCCGTCCTTGTTAACAAGCTGTGGCACATTATCCGCCATGCACGCGGCTAAGCGGGTGACCCCCGGGGCTTCCTGAACACCAACTGGCGGGAGGAGACCTCTGCGCAGCGCTGGTCCCAGCTGACCTTGCACGCTCAGCTCTTCCCCGTGCCAGGACACCAGCCCCCAGAAGCAGCTGCAGCCCGCCAGCTGCTCCCAGCACCCAGTGTCAGAAGCAATAAGAGCACCCGGCAACGATCCTCCCCGGCTCATTCCGCCCTCTCTGCCCCCAGGTTCCCGACAGGCTTGGAATGAGAGTCGGGACGCCGGGGGTGGGGGGAGAAGGAGCAAATAGTTGTAACTTCGGGGGTGGTTGTTTAAAGATAGAGACGCTAAAGCCCCCGGCTTGTCCCATGTTCCCGAGTGCCGTCAGTGTCCTTGCAATAATGAGCTTAGAGCTGTCTGAGCTGAGCTAATTCCAAGGTGGCAGGAGCTTTTCTTCTGCAGCGGGGGCGGCTGAGGGGGAAGTGGGTCACTGAGCCATGGAACGGAGCCCGGCCCACTCTGGGCTGGTGAGGGGCTAAAATGTTCGTTTCAAGGGCATGGGAGGGGTCAGCATTCCCTCTCCCTCGCTAGCCAGCCCTGTTCTTGGCCTCTGGTCAGCACCAGCCCCCTGGGCGGGATGGCCAGAGCTGACTGGGGCTCGGCCCCCCAGCGCCCCTTCGTTCCCAGGAGCTGGGTAGCTGCAGCTCCTTGTGCGTCATTGAAAATCTGTCCTGGGTGGGGATTGAACTGTGGGTCCTCAGCACCAGAGAGCGCATCCGCCTGCCCCACGAGTGGTAACGGGATGTCAGTTAGTGAGTCCACCACTAGAGGGCGCTGTGATCCCATGCCTCACCCATATTGCACCCAGCAAATTCCCTGCTCCCAGGAGCGAGCAGCCTTGGGCCACTGACACCCCCCCCCCCCCCAGGGGTGCCGCTGCATCCCCCTCTAGGGCAGCTGGGTTGAGGAGCCTGCTGCTGCCCCCTGGGCTAAGAGGGCTGGGTCTAGTTCAGGCATCTGTGCACCTGGAGCCCCTTCCAGCTGCCACTAGCCCACCCGGGAACGCAGTAGCCCGTTTGCATTGATGGCCCGTCTCAGCTCCTTGCTCCTCTCACCTGGCCAATTCTCTTTCCTTCTTTCTGCCTCCAAACGTGTGACTCTCGGGGAGAAGCTGGGACCTGGAGCCAGGGGACTGCACCAGCTGCTGACACCCCACCGCGACCATGAGCCTGGAGCCCCCCAAGCTGGAGATCAAGTCAGCCACCAGGGTGACTGGGGGGCCAGCCACCCCCAGGAAAGGGCCCCCCAAATTCAAGCAGAGGCAAACCAGGCAGTTCAAGAGCAAGCCACCCAAGAAGGGGATCCAAGGGTGAGCACTCAGGGCGGGAGTGGTGCACTCAAGAGTCTGGTCTCCCCTCCCCGTACCAGGCCGCAGGCAGGGCATGGTCCCCTGCAGATGCCAGGGGTGACTTGCCTAACCCAGGGGCTCAGTGCACCGCCAGCCCCTTCTGGCCAGGACTATCCCCTGGGCCTGGGCTCTGCCCCCAGCAGTAACAGCTGGAACCCTGAGAGAGTTCGGGGGCGGTGCTTGCTGTGAGAATGCTCCGCCCCCATTCACTCTCCCCCTGAAGAGTGGCCTTTAGGGGAACCCATGTGAGGCTAGAGGGGGACTTGTGCGGGTCGGGGTAGCAGGACAGTCCCACAACGCAGCAGAAGGGAAGCCCGGTTAGATTAGCCCTTCAGAGAGCAGCTGCCACCAGACCAGGGAGACCTTGGTGGGGGCTTTAACAAAGAGGAAGGCGTGCCCCGAACAGCAGCTAAAGGGGGGGAGACCGCCCCTTGCACCGAGAACCAGAGTCGTGAACATTCACTCACCACGGCCAGGGAGATGCCGCCGGCCTGGGGCTCGGCAGTTCACACCGGACCCCACAGCACTGGGATTCTGCAGGCCTCGGCAGAGCGGGCAGGGCTGGGTGTAGGGCCTTCTGCAAAGGCTCCACCCCCAGAGCTCAGTTCTCCCTTGGGGTGCAGAGCCGCAGCCACCCCACTGCCCGGCGGCGCTGGGGACAAGGGGCTCTTTCAAGGCTGGGTTTCTGGCCAGTAAGCCAGCCAGGGGTATTTGCTGGAGGTGCTTACTCTGTCCAGCCCCTGGTTCCCCCTCCCCCCATGCAGAGCTGAGGGGGTCCCATCGCCGGGGGTTGGCAGGGGCTGAGCCCAGGGCGGGAGAGGGATGTAACGATGTGTCTCCTTGCAGGTTCGGTGACGACATCCCCGGCATGGAGGGGCTGGGAACAGGTAACCGAGCAGCTGGTGGTTGGCTGGTTTGGAAAGAGGGAATGTGTTGCATGTGACCGGGAAAGAGGAACTTCCCCAGTCGCCAGGTGGCCCCCGCCCCGCTCTGCGGAAGCACCTCAGTCCTGGGGAGGGGCCCACAGCTGTACAGATAGCCACCCCCCTCTGCATTTCCACCCCACCCACAGCGCAGCCCCGACCTGCCGCTCCCCACCCCCGTTGTCCCCTCCTGAGAAGTGGCTGCCAGCCGGGCCCTGGCTAGGTCTGTGATAAATGGACCCAGGAGTCACAGACACGTGGGTCCGTTTCACCTCTGGCCTAAAGCCGGACTTGAACTTATGCCTTAATTCCCTGTGCCACCCCGTCCCTCCCACTTTGGCAGGCCCCCTTCTCCCCTGCTCCATAGAACGAACGTCCGGAACAGCTGGGTGACGAAGGCAGAGGGCCATGGGGAGAGCTCTGCCCTGGGTAAACAGCCCCCCAGCCCCGTGGCACTGATCTCCCCCGGACAGGCAGGACACACTGCCATGGCACAGGGACTGGGGTGCCCAGAGCAGGTGCAGTGGGCGAGCGCTTTGCCCAGCCAGCAGCCAAATCCCAGCTCCCGCTGACGCCCGCCTCTCTCTGGTTTTCCCCTTTCAGACATCACCGTGATCTGCCCCTGGGAAGCTTTCAGTCACCTGGAGCTCCACGAGCTGGCGCAGTACGGCATCATCTAGCCAGGCCTGGAGCTCCGAACGGGGGCGTCTCTCTCGGGGGGGCCCACACCGGGGTCACTATTTCCACAGAGGGGGCCGCAGCGGCTTTTGCCACCGGTGACCAGCCCAGCCGGGAAAAGCTCTTTAAAATAAACAAGCTCAGTGGGATCTGCCCTGAGTCTCACCTGGCTTCTGCGCGTTCCGAGCCGGCTGTAGTCCACCCCCCTCGCCGCGTGCCACCGGTCCCGTTCACCTCTCGGCTTGCCAGAGCCAGGCCGGGGGGGTTCGTCACTGCCCGGGTGTGCTCGCTGTTCGAAAGCCCTGGAATTTTCACTAGGGCTGTGGCCTCGGAAATAAACAGGCGGGCGGGTGCCGCAGTGTGAGGTGTAGAATGACACACACACACCCTTGTGTAGTAGCGGCCTTGTCCCCTTGTTCTTCACGGCTGTCCGTGCCCCGAGCTGCCTAAGGCTGGGACAGGTTCCCTCTCTGCAGGAGGCAGGAGTTTGGGTAGCTTTCCATGACCATACGCTGCAGAGGGTGGATTAGACGAGGCTAATTACCAAAACCAGGCATCACGCCCCTCATCAAACCCCCCCCCCCCTTTTTCAGTGAAAATACTTTGCCAGGCCAGGCAGTTCTGCTCCTTAAAACTTCCCCTGCCCCTTGTCTCAAAACATGCTTCTCAGGCAAGAAGCAGGCAGCTCCGGGGGAAATGCAGCTCGCAGGCTGTGGGTAAGGAGCAGGGGGTGGGCTCCACAGAGGTAGCATAAACCCTGGCTGCTTGGGCAAAGGGGGGGCAAGGTTCCAGGCGTTTTGTGGTGCGCACAGAAGTCTTTTGATCTGAGGAGCGGCTGGTGTCAGTGGTGCTGGGAGCCGGGTCTCCATTGCTCCAGCTGTTCAAGAGGCCAGGCCGAGGGAGCAGCTGGGGCACTTCCCCACTCAGCACAAAGCCCGCACTGAGCACTTCACCTCCTCCAAAGTCCCGGCAAACATGAGTCACCCCAGATTCCCGTGGGGGCGGGAGGGGAAGGACCCTGGAGCAGAGAAGCCTGCAGGCCGGCTAGGAGCCTGTGAGTCAGCTGTGCGGGAAGGGGAGGGTGTGGCAGGGCCGGGGCAGCCAGCACACTGGACGTTCAAGGGTCATCCCTGCAGGGACACACAGGGCTCATTGCAAGGCCTGCGGAGGGGGCTGTTGGACTGGGTCTCCCCCCTGCCAACACCAACCCCCTCCCCCGGCCCTGCTGAGGGTAGGGCAATCCAGCCCCTCACTTCCCACAGCCAGGGGTGGGCTTCAGGGGAAGCGAGATGGCCCCCGCTGGGCGCGTCCGGCCTAGACCCGCAGGGCAGCGGTTTCTGAAAGCGGAGCTGTTGGACTCGACAATTGTGGGCTCATGGGCTCCCTCGCCCTGTGTGGTCTCTCACTGCGGGGGACGGGGGGGTTCCCAGTCACTCCTCCACAGCCACGGCACAGCTACAGCCACGGGACAAATAGACATTTATTTGCCATGTAACTACAAGGTCTTCCAGCCCCAGCTGGGCAGGGCCAGGCCTCCGCACGGCAAGCAGGAGAGGGGAGGCAGCAGCAGCGTTGACACCCACGGCTGGAGACGGGGTGGCCTAGGAACCATGGCGCTCGCCTGAAGGCCTGGGGTTCCCCCTCCGCGACTGAGGTGGGAGCCGTCAAGAGAGGGGCTCCTAGCAGCAGGTAAAGGTGGGGGGGGTGCAGATGGGCTGTTCTCAGCCAGGCACGGAGGGCTCCGCTCCGATCTCCCGCAGCCCAGGGAGCCGCTGAAGCAGGCTCAGTGGGGCCAGTGGAGTCCACGCCCAGAACTAACCCCCTCGGCGCCTCCCCCCCACCCTTGCACCAGGGGCTTTTCTTGGCTTGGTTCCACCCCTTTTCCCGTGACAAGCTGGAACGGTAGCACCGTTTCCCACCGGAATCAGCGTGTCCGCCCAGGGGGTTACACCAAGAACCAGCCGGGCCTTATCCCAAACAGCCTTTCCCACCCAGCAAGGCCTCAGCGAACCCGAGCTCAGGAGCGGGCCCAGACCGTCCGTCTCGCCATGCGGGAGAGCGGTTCTGAGCCCCCATTTCAGTCCCATCGGCCCGAGGCTCTGCCCCCAGATCCCGCCCTGAGCTCCAGCCACGTGTGGTGAGTCACCAGGCCCCCGGCTGCCGCCCTAGCGCTCTGACAAATGCCAGCTCTGCCAGGAACTTGGTGGCCAGTAATAAGCCTCCGACTTCAACCAGGATCAGAAACACCAAGTAGGCGCTCAGCACCCCCCAGTGGCCGTGAAGCCACTGGCCCAGCTGGGGCGCGCAGCCGCCCAGGGAGATGAGACTTTGAGCCGCAAACTCCTCCATGCCGAGGGCTCCGAAGCCACACTGGGAGTTTGCGATGGTGCCGTTCTCCAGGGGATTCAGACAGCAGGAGGCGGGAACGCCGCAGGCTTGCACGCCTGGGGAGCTGCAGTTAAAATACCTGCGAGTGAACAAGGAGAATCCGTCAGTCTCTCTGTGGGTGGCTCGAGGACCCACGGGCTTCTGCGCTCACCACCGCAGTAGCTGGCATTGCTGACTGCGAGCAGAGGGACCCCTGAGCGGCAGCTTCGGGGTCCATCTCCCACGGTCAGGATAGACTGCACTGGGTCTGGTCTGAGACCCCTCTGCTAGGTGGGCCACGCTGCACTAAGCTCGACTCGGAACTGGAGCGCAAGTCGGGGGCTGGCGGTTGGCACCTGAATGGGAACGTTGCCTGCCAGCACCTGCCTCAGATTGGTTTAATGGTGTCCTTTCCTCCGTCCACCCCCGCTCCCACACCCCACCAGGAGAGAGAGGCTCCCCACCATATATAAATGCACCTGCCAGCCAAGCAACAGAGGGAGGGCCCAGAGCCTGGAGGCTGCACCAGGGATTCCCTGCCCTCCCCTGGCGTTTCATCGGGTTGTTGTAAGAAGAAACAGCAAAGCAAAGAGCCTCCCTTGCAGGAGAACGTGGAGAAGTTTGGGGCTCCAGCACCGTTGACCTGCATCGTCCCATGGCCCAATCTCACCAGCTCACTCCTCGCGTGAACACAACAGCTTTCCTGTAGTGTCTGTCCACCCACCTGGCGCCCAGTCCACACGGAGAGCCGGCCCATGGAGGCCAGGCTCAAGGAGTGCTTGTGGAGACTATACTCACACTCAGCAAGTCAGATCACAGCACAGAGAGGAGGGGGAGCGCAGACAGTGCCCTGGCTGGGAAGTTTCCATGAGCTTTGCAAGGCGACTTTACTATTTATTACCCTGCACTAGATGCAGCGTAAGCGAGGCTGAAGGCATATGGCTGTACCACGCCTCTTGCTCGCACTCAGCCTGACATGCCAGGAAGCTGCACAGGCAGCTGCAGCATAAGCTGGTAGCCGGGAGCGGAGCCAGCCGACGCTGGCTCTCCTGCATGCAAGGAAGGTGTTTTGCTAGCATGGATGACTGGATTGCCCAAAGCTGAGATTTTCCACTACCTCCCAAGTGAGCCAAGCATGGCTGTAGCCCAACCCTTTGTACTCACACGTTCATTTTCCAGTCCTGGTAGGACTCCACCCCGCAGCACTGCAAGCCCACCTGAATTTCGTCCATGATGAATCTCAGATCTGGGTCATCCTGGTACCTTAGGACGGCCACCAGCATGGTGTTCTGCAGGGAGCCCTTGATCTGGTGTCTCAGAGAATACAGTACGAGCCCGCCTAGAATCTCCACAATGATGAAAGTCATGACTCCCCCAGTAAAGAACTTCAGCAGGCAGGTGTTTTCATAGAGCGCCCCCAGGCAGCCTGCCAGAGAGATGGTGCTGACGGCCAGACCCACCAGGACAAAGAAGAGCATGGGATCAGAGCCCAGGTGGGCAATACGCTCACTTACCAGGGACTCCTTGTCTAGGAGGCCCCAGATCCCAAAGGCCAAGATCAGCAAACCCAGCACGGAGAAGAAGAGGTTCCAGAGGAAGGTCAGGTATTTAATGCAATAGCTGCAGGAGTCCAGGTTGTGGCCAGAAGGCCGTAGAAGATCCCATCTCCCTGGGTGCTTCTCAGGCAATCCAGCGTTTGGGTCTCCGGAGGGAGAGAACAGGGTGCCAGGGATGTTGGATGAAGAAAGCAGCTTGCCCCGTCTGTGTGTCTGATTGTGGGAGAGAGAGAATAGATCGTTTCAAGAAGCAATGACCTTAAATTGCAGCAAGGGCAGCTTAGCTTGGAGATTAGGAAAAACTTCCTAACTGTCAGAGTGGTTAAGCGCTGGAATAAATTGTCTTGGGAGGTTGTGGAATCTCCATCATTGGGAATTTTGAAGAGCAGTTTAGACAAACACCTGTCAGGGATGGTCAGATAATATTTAGTCCTGCCATGAGTGCAGGGGACTGGACTAGAGACCTCTCGAGGTCCCTTCCAGTCCTAGGATTCTAGGATTTCCTGGCTCAGTGAGGAGTAAAAATCACAAGCATCTCCTCAGTCTTGGCTAAAGCTTTTCTCTGTTGCACTTAAACTGTCGCTTCCCCCACCCCTTCAAAACTTGGTTTTTTGCAGCCTCCCTGATTATGAACCTTAAGTAGGATTTTAAAGCATTGGGTTAAGAATTGATTTCCCCCAGCACAACTATTGCGTAAGGAAGCAAACGTTTCAAATGGCCTTCATTAGCATGGTAAGCTCTTTGTTATAGAACGGGGTCCAGAAGAGTTGCATACTGTATCTGGATTTGCCATTGGAGAGAATCAACATGCTATGAAGTCATAGAAGCAATAGCTAGATCTTCAGCTATTTAATTTCTTCTCATGCAAACTGGCGCCCTCTTCAGCCATCACCCGGCTTCTGGAACAGCCTCTCTTCTCAGCTAATCTGCAGCCATTATGCAAGACAGTCTGTGAAATGGGTCTAAGGCTTCACTTCAAAGCTCTCAAATACCGACTGTGTTGTGTGTCGGAAGAGTGAGACGTCCCGGGGCATAGTAAGCAGGAACATACTTGAGGTGTTGCCAACTCTCATGATTTTGCCATGAATCTCATGGTAATTATTGTTTCCTTAAAGCCCCAGCTCCTAGAGTCAAGTGGACATGTGATGATTCCAGCCTTCGTTCTTAAAGGAAAAGTCAGTTTCTAGCCCTCGTGGTTGGGCAGAAAGCTTCTAAATGTGACTCCCAGTGCCCCCAAAAGGCTCAAAAAGCAGAAGGTCAATAAAAGAACACCAAATCTGTTATTTTTACATCATCTCCTGACTTTAAAGCTGATCTCCTGGTTTTTGGTGAGCCGGATTCATGATTTTTGAACATTTGGGGTTGGCAGTACTGCATAGGGCCTGGATATGGGGGAGTTAGCAAAGGTGAGGGGACCAGGGACAAACATCCTGCAAGTTTATGTTTGGGGGGAGGACTGGTTGTTTTTTAAGAGTCCCCAGAAGGAAACGTGTCCAACACTGGCTATTCTTCCCAAAGCTGTGAGTGCACTCGGCTGGTTTTGCACCAGCGGTTCACCACTCTTGCTAGAGCTGGGAAAGCAGTAGCAGGGACCTCTCAATGCCATGAGCAAACAAGGAGCCAGGCTCCTTGGCTGTAGCAGAAACCTATGGGGCGTGCGGGAGAAAAGAGCTTGAACTGAAAAAGAGCAGCTGTGGCCAGAGAGATTTCCAAGCTCCGAAGAGGGGCGGAGAGGGGGCACCTTTCTGTCCAGTGTCTGCCCAGTTCCTGGCTCTCTGGGGTCCGGGCTAGGACTGGGCTGCAATCTGACTAACAGAAGAGGCTGTTCCCTGTAGCCTGTTCTCTAGTCATTGCTCTGTTACCAGAAGGAGGGCAGTGGTTCTTTAGCGGTTGTTCTCCCGGTTTGCATTGATCAAGGCTGCAGGGGGCGGTTACTGCCTTACACCTGTTTGTTAATACAAAGCCCATTTTAAAAATGGCCAGAGTGGAAGCCATAGACAGCCCCAGAGGCTGGCGGGTGGCACGTCTATAGCGGCTTTGCTTTACCTTGCTCTGATCTATCGGTTTTACTCAAGCATAAGTGAGTCATTGCATACATTTGTGATACTATCTTCCCCAGTCACACCCAGGAGGGATAGCACAAAGCAACACACCACTCTCCTGTGTTCCCTTTTGGCCTTCCCTTCCAAGCTCCCACATTTCACTGGGATGCTCCCTCGGGCCACCAGGACTGTGGGTCACCTTGTTACCCCCCTGCCTCGGCGCTAAACTGGGGGTCAAGCCCCCAGCCTGTTTGCCCCCCGGACAATCTGTCTGGAAGCTCCCCCAGCCTTTACTCTGCCCTTGGCATACCCCAGTCCCCGAATGCCTCAGAAGCCTCTCAACGTAGAGTCCAGCCCCGTCACTGGACACTCACAGTGACCGCTAAGGCCGCTGTCCCTGAAGAGACAGCGTACACACAACTGGATGGCTACAAGGATCGGGGCCTTTGTAATAACGTTGCACAGGGATCTAGTTATGGTGAAGGCGAATACATGTTTATGAGCAAAGAGCCGAGACTGACTGAGTCACGCGAGTGTCGGGCCCGGACAGTGGAAAGAGAATGGTTACAAAGACAACAAGCTGACTGGCGGTTCCCTTTCCTAGTCAGTCCTCCAGGGAGGTTTCTTCCCAGGATTCCCTCTTTGAGCTTCTAATTTTCAGTCATACCAGGATACAGGCTGTCCTGATTTCCCCACGCCCTCCACCGGCAAACGGAGAACAAAATGTTCCTTTGCGTCTCCTTATATATCCCAACCTTTATTGTCTTTGTTCCCAGTCAGGATGGCCCCTGGCATTCCCACTCCAGTCTCCTCTGCCATGTCGGTTTCACATTCTCTCCCTACCTGACTTGCTATGCAAATGACGCTTCCTTTGCCTGGCAGAACAGCTGTTTGTCTGCTCTGCCTTGTTCCAGACTGGAAAACATTCTTTCCTTGCAGACACACAATTCCCTGTACAGTGTTTGCACAGTCAGTTCACTATGATGCTCGTGACCAGCGTGCCATCGGCTGGCCTTTGATCCCTTACATCACTGTTTGGGTAAGCACCATGACATCAGTGTTCGGTGTGATGAGTTTGTCAGGCCTGCTAGGACTTGCTGACAGAATAGTGACCCACCAATGGGCCTCTGTGTCACAACAACTCACTGGCAAGCCCAGCGGAAGGGTTTGAGTGAGGGCCAGAAGTTGGGAGGAGGAACCCCGTGCCACCATCAGAAGAGAGGGTGGGCAGGCCGATTCCATTCCATGCCAGCCCAGATGCTGGAGACAGAAATCTGAACCCAGCCTCATGACACCCCTTCCCCCCCCCCCAAACAAGGCCTCTAGGTCCACCTTAGTTTGCTCAGCCTGATGCCAGACATGATTAGCGTTAGTGGCAGGCACAGGAAGGGAAGCACACAGCAGATAAGGGCAGAACTGGGGTGCGAAGGAAGCGAATGACTTTGGGAACATGTTATAACCTTAGAGATTTAAGCCAGGGCAAGAATCGCGCAGCACAAGTCAGGAGTGGCTCTTGACTTCAGTGGAGGTGCTCCAGATGTGCTCCTGCCAAGAGATTTCGTCTTCCTTCCGCCCCCGCCCCAGAAGAACACTAGAGTCCTTTGTTTTCAGGACCGCCTAAGACCCCTGAAATCAGTTCTGGGTTTGAAGTTAAGCTGAGTCACAGAGCGTGACCCCCACATACTCCAAAAAGAAACACAAAGCCAGGGTTTACCTCTGGTAACAACGGGCTCCTCTCATCTTCTTCCACCTTCACCTTCTTGAAGGAAAACTGCGGAGCAAACGGGGTGACAATCATGAATTGCTTCCCTCCTGTGCGTGCCAGGCCAGGTCCAGATGTCATCCTGCTGCAGGCGTTCCCTGCTTTAGCAGGCAGAAGAATCCGCAAGTGAGGTGCTGTGAGCAACTAGTCCGAGCTCCGAGGCTGGGCAGACACTGGGTCAGGCTCCTATCATGTGAGAAGTCACATTTCATGGCTTAAGTAGCCCCTGCAATTAAGAGGCCCATGCTGACTTCCCTGGCCTGAGTACACTAGTTCTTGAGCTTCTAAGAAGCTGTCTTACCACATAGCTGTGCATACTTCAAGGTTATTTGGTTAAATGGCTGCAAAAAGAAATGAAGTGACCATGTTAGGGCTGGAAGTGGCAGGTAATTACCAAGAACAGGGCTCTCAGGAGATCCCCCGCATCCTTCCTTGTTGTCATTTGGCTGGTTGTAGTTTATTTTATTTTTTTGTAACATCCTTTCTCTGGCTGTTCCTTCCCCTGGAGGCAAGTGGAGCTTTATTACTCCAGCGTGGGGTTCACCTGAAGCAGTTGAGGTATGTAGTGATGTCAAATTAACTATCCCCAGGGGATAGAAGCAGGCTGAGAGCTGACCCCTGCTCCCACCGAAGTCACTTTCATCCATTAGGCCCTGTGAAAGCAGATGCTCTGCATTTCTTTAGCGGCCATTGGTAACATTTTCAAACACACCTAAGGAAATCAATGGGCCTTGGCCCCCTAAATACCCTGTAGGACATGAACCTATGTGAACTAGGAGCCTTCATCCAATTTCCGAAAGTGACTTATAAGGAGATTTTCAAAGACACAAAGAGCATTTGGGCCCACAACTCTCATTGAAAGTTAATGAGATTTAGGTACCTCATTCCCTTCCCAGCCTTAGGGGCGGAGGGTCAAATTTTCAAAGGTGCCGAAGTGACTTAGGAGTCTAAAGCCAGATCCACCTTAGAAATGATTTGCTAGGGTAGCGGTACCTGTATAGTATACCAGCAAAACAGTCCTCATGTGAGTGCCATTTATATCCAGAAAGCTGCGTTTTTTCCACTTGGTATAGCGTATTCCTGCCCCCCCAGCAACACAAATACCACTGCTGAACGCACACTTTTGCAGCTACAACTGTCCCTATATGAGGGGCTGTAGTGAGCAGAAGATTATTGTGATGGTAATCGGTAGGGGGTGCAGTTACGCTTCTAAGTCGCCTTCAGGGAACGGCATAACTAAGGTTATCAGTATGGGAATGGCCTTGTGTTCCTGTTATCTCGTGTGTGTCTGAGAACAGTTTCTCAGCTGTGTGAGCTGCTTACTTGGTCTGTGTGAATTTCAGCTTGTGTGAAACTAAATAGGTAAACTGAGGCAGGATTGCAAACCCAGTGCAGAACAGTGAAAAATCAACAAGTGCCGGACAGCGTGTAATCTACAGGTGCTTGCTGCTTGCTATTCATGAGATGTGTCTATGTATAAGATGCAAATGAGCATGAGTATTTCTGTGCTGACAGGATCTTCAAATAGAAGGCAGGGAGTTAGTTACTCGTGTGAGAACTGCGCTGACTTCTGTCACGCTAAAGGATACAGCTCAGGGCTTTGGTGTGAGAATACAAAGCCCTTGGTATTTCAGGCCCTAAATATTTCAGTGACCATCTCTCACCCAGAGCTGTCTACTGTACCCGAAAGGCCCAAGAGTTCACCGGGGCCGCTCCCCTACATTCCCTGACCCACCTCACCCCAGGATTCCTCTCTGTCAAGGAACATGCCTTTTTGAAACTTATGTGACCTGAACTAGCCCAAACTCGATGGCTGCTGGGAAGGCGGCAAAAGGGCTTTTGTGGGGTACCCGAGAGGGGTTATGGGGCAGGACTGGGGGTGTTCTGTGGAGTACCCGGGAACGGTTATGAGGTGGGACTGGGGGTGTTCTGTGGGGTACCCTGAGGGGTTATGGGGCAAGACCGAGGGGTTATGTGGAGTACCGGGGAGGGGTTCTGGTGCAGGATTGGGGGTGTTCTCTGGGGTACTCGGGGAGGGGTTATGAGGTGGGGGGGTTCTGTGGGGTACCGGGGGAGGGGTTATGAGGTGGGACGGGGGGGTTCTGTGGGGTACCAGGGGAGGGGTTATGAGGTGGCACCGGGGGGGTTCTGTGGGGTATACAGGGAGGGGTTATGAGGTGGCACCGGGGGGGGGTTCTGTGGGGGGATCTGTGGGGGGTTCTGTGGGGTACCAGGGGAGGGGTTATGAGGTGGCACCGGGGGGGTTCTGTGGGGTACACAGGGAGGGGTTATGAGGTGGCACCGGGGGGGGGTTCTGTGGGGGGATCTGTGGGGGGGGGGGTTGCGCTTTCCCGCAGGGCCCCGGGACGGGCGGAACGTTCCTCCCCGGAACCTGGTTGTCAGGGTTGGCGGCCGCGGGGGCCGGTGACGCCGGCGCGCGCGGAGCGGGGGAGCTGGAGGCCGGAGCCGGGGGAGCAGGCGGCCGCTCGGGAGCCGGTCCCGGGAGCAGGCGGGGGAGGCCGGGCGGGGCTGGCAGCGCCATGGCGGAGACGATCGTGAGTCGGGGCCGGGGGCAGGAGGCAGCGGATCGGGCCGGGCCTGCGACTGGGCGGGCCCCGGGGCAGCCGGGCGGGGCCCCGTCCCCCGAAACACCGCCGGGCAGGGGCCTCGAGCCGGGGAGGGGGGAACCCCGCGCCGCCCACCCCCCTCGGCCCGAGACGGGAGGGGGAGGGGCAGCCCCCATTGCTCCTTCCCCGGGACCGAACCGGGCCCGCTGTCTCGCACAGGGCGAGCATCCACCCAGGGCCCGCCCCAAATACCCCACCCCTCAAACGGAAACAGCTGACTGCCCCGAACCCCAGGGGAGGGGGACGCCTCAGGCCCCCCGCCCCGGGAAAGCGCATCTCCTCCGGAATCCGCCAAGCTGCTCCTCCCCAGCAGAGGCCGTCAAGTGAGACCCTTAAACCTTCCCAAAAAACTCAGAAACCTTCCCACCCGGAAGCAACAATTGTCCCCCCCCCCCCCCCCAAGAGAGGGTCTCCATAAAAATCTTGGAGTTCTCACCAGCTTCCTGTTTTCCTCTAACCTGGTGCTAGCAGAGCCTAACTTTTTGTAACCTTTAGGGCCCATTTGAACCCCGACTTTTAAGTTTTGGGGTGGGGATTGAGATGGAGATGTTAATGGATTGGGGTGTGTGCATTAAAATATTGGTTCCATGGGGCTGGGAACATTACAACACATCTTCCCTAAGAAATGGTTTGGATGTGTTCCTGGAGCACTTGATAGGCTTATTAAAAATCAGACTAAATATATCCTCTCTCTCTTCTTCACTAAATCTCCATCCAACACATACATCAGAGATGGCATGTCATAGTCTGTGCCTGTACTAGTGAGGGAAACTGCTATTGACATCCATGTGCAAAGGTTCATAGCACAATTGTGATCCCAGTGTGAACAGTGCCTAAATCCTTGTGTACTTTGAACTTTTTCTTAAAACTCTTCCACCAGTTCTAGCATTGTGGGGAGTACTAATGTTGATCCAGCTGCCAGTATGTTTACCACCGTCTTGTCTAGAGTAGGTCTAGATGGCATTGAGATGAAAAAACTGGTGTCCAGGAGTGGCAGTGGGAGAATTCCCAAAGTCCTCCAAGTCAAAGGCCCCTTTGGATGGGGGCAGAACCCTGTTAAAACTCTGAAAGCCACCTTCTGGCTTTATCCAAAACTGAGGCTAGAATGCTGTTCTTAGAATACAATTTGGCTTCATCCATGAGTTGATTAGCCATGCTAGAAACTGGTTTAAATGGAACTGCATATGGACACCGTTCCTTTACTCTCTCTAAAGGCCAATTTCAATAGGCCCATAATTTGCTAGTTGTTAGGCTTTTAAATCAATTGATCTCATTGCGTGCGGATCCCGAGTCTGTCCTTGTCCTATACTGTGTTCTTCCATGTTAGTCTTCCTCTTGCCAGTGGAGGGAGAACTGGGTGTAGAAACTGACAAAACAAAATTAATGAAATGTTTGAAAAAGTCTGGAACCTTGCAACAAAACAGAGTGTGTGTTTAGCTTTTCTTTCGAAAGCTGCCAGGGAAGCCCTGCTGTTGAAAACAAAGTATCTCCATTCACTTCCAAAATCACAAGCGTCTACACTACTCTTGTAGGCAAGACTTTGGCCAACAGTGACATCATCCAGGAAATAGCTCCTATTAGACCTTGTGTGTGTGTGTTCTTGGGGACATCTATGGTGAGGCAGGAACTGGCAGCTGTCTTCCTCTCAACATCTGGACATTACTGATATTACCTTCCTTTTAGCATTTTCCTGGCTCACCTGGGCAGCAGAAAACGTCTTTTTTGAATTGGGTTATGGCAAAGTATTTCTTCCTGCAAACCCCCACACCCCCTGGCCGCGCGTTCATCTTTGTTATTGTGACATTGATGCTGGAGTTCTTGTTTGAAACGCTGTCCTGAGCTGAAGGCACCAAAATAAGGTACACAGCTGATTGGTCATATATTGCTATAGAAAAGGTTGGAGTTAGGACCCAGTGGTACAGCTCTATGCTGCCATGCTAGTGCCAGGCAGTTAAATATTCAGTTGTCTATTCTGATCTCTGGCTAGCTCCAGTGCCACCTGGGAATTGTGTAGAGACATCATCCTCTTAGCCACTGGCAGAGAGAATGCTTCAGGGTATTCAACAGCCTGGGTCCCATTAGCCCATCAGATATTCTCAGTAAGCCCCACAAGTGGGAGCTGCTTGAACATTTTAAAGATGGTTAGAGTCTTGTTTTGGCATTCTTAGACTGTTCTAATGTAAGTAGGGGGCTTTTCAAGCAGGAAATGCAGTGTGTGTTTGGGTTCCATGTGTGTTTGAAAAATCAGAGCAAGGTGGGGTTATCCCATATTCCGTAAAGTGCACCCTGAAATACAGTATTAATGAATCTGGCCCTCGCCTGTGTTGTGCACACTTCTCTGGGGAAGAGAGAGTGCAGCAATTTGCACTCAAACAGAGCAGTCTGTTACAAACATTTCCTGCTTCTAGCACGTTCCAGGTATTCACACACACAACAGCGGAGCGGTAATACATGAGAAAATAACTTTGAAGGGGGGCATTCTGGAGCATTCTGGCAGCCTCTTGCTGTCACATGTCAAGCTCTGCCCAGCTGTCCTTCAGAGTGGCACATTGGTGTTTGCAAAAGCGCTCTCTGCAGCCTGGCTCTTCGCTGCAAATCCTCCTGCTGCTTTGGACTCTGGGTTTGCAGCAGCTCTGAAGTGCTGGCTGAGCTTTAGTCAAGTGTAAAACATACTGATGGTTGCGCCCCTGATCCACAGCCAAGTCTGCCTTTATGGCCCCTTTTCCCAAAAGCAGGTGGCTTTACTCATCTCTCCCATCTCAAATGGAGGCTTCTATTAACGTCCCCCAGTAAAACCTTGTGCCTCAATGACTTAAAATTCTCTTATTCTCTTTATTGGAGATAGATGCCAACTGTCAGTAATGTGATTGAAATGAAATAACACTGAAGATGACCTTTAATACTGCAAGTTAGCCCAATTCCTCTGTAAAGGAACATGGGGGATTGACTAAACTGCTCTCATAAAAGCTTTGAGTTATCCTCTAATAATGTTCATATGTAAATCCAGAAGTTTCATCAGACAAATAAGCTCAGTGGCATGATTGACTTTTTAAATCGTTTTGTAAAAATGTTTTGCATCTCAAAGTAATGTATCTAGCAAATAACATGAAAGTATTGTTTGTATACTCTGGGTAAGGTAGGTAAACTCCCCCTCCCCCCATACTCCTATAATTTCATGCTAAGAATGACTTCAGTAATGGGAAAAGGGTGTGGTCAGAGTGAGAGGTTGCGATGATACTCGCTTTGTTTCATGTCTTCAAAAGTGGGGAACGTCTATTGCTTAAAAGCAAACCAGGATAGGTTGTGGTATTGCTTTGTGTGACCTACTGTACCTTTGTATTCTCCGCAGATAATCCGTGTCCAGTCACCGGAGGGGGTGAAGCGGATCACAGCAGCAAAACGAGAAGCAGTTGCAACGTTTCTAAAAAAGGTATCCTGGCTTTCAGCATTTCAACACTTATCTTCCCTGCTCTCTTCTGAGCATAGCTAGGATCTTGCTCCAGCTGCCCAGAATGTAGCCACTCTAGATGGCTGTGCTTTTGGGAACTACTTAGCTTACTGGGGGTATACACCGAAACTGACTTCCGTGAATGATGTATGCTCAACCTGGTCAAGGTAGCCTGTTGGCGGTTGTGTGGATCAGCATGCATGAAACCAGAACAATCTCTCCACAGTTAAACTGAAACTGACTTTCTGTTATAAACCCAGTTTTGACGCCCTTATCCCAGTTTATTTGAACAAATTCAGCCGCTCTGCCTCAGCTTTCTCCGGGGTGATTTTCTTTGTTGTTTTAAAATTCTGAAAAAAGCAATGACTGAGATGGTGTTTTGAGGTATGGTTGTTTAAAAAGTCAATTATGCTCCACTGTTGGAAAACTTACTTTGGGTGATGAGACATGATTTATTTTTAAAATGGGTTGGACTGTGTATTGGTTGGTCTGTACATCCGTACAGGAATTAATACAGGGAAATCCTGTAACATTTTATCAAAACTGCATTAAACTGACATGCTTTCAAGTTCCATTCCTCTTGTTGCTAACGGCGTGTGCAGAGGGAGTTAATCTGATTCCTTTTCCTCCTTGATACGTTCAGTCATGTCCCCAACATCAACCAGGATTCAGTGTCACGGAATGAATCTGAGACCTGAGGAGGAAAGAACTACAATGTGTACACGCAAAATTACATTAAATACTATAAATAATGGGATTGTGGAGAAGCATTAAATGGGAAATATATAGAGAATATTCAGTATCTGCCATAAGTGATTGGCCTTTTTAAACATCATTTGAGTAGAAATTAACTGCTAGCTGTTAGGTACTTCAGGACCAAAGTATTTTGTGTTTTCTGTTGCAGTGTTCTTTGAATGCCACAGGGGCTCTTCCAACATAATTGTGGAGGTTAGGGAAGGATATAGAGCAATTTTGAGATCCTTATGTGGTCTTTTAGGAACAGATTACTGGGGAACTAATTCCATAATTGGAAATGTTAGGAGCACATAGAGGTAATTTTATATTGGGTGTCGGTTGGTCATCTTTTGTTTGATACCAGAGAGTTAGTGTCTCAAATTCATTGTTTTACAGGGAGCAAGAATCTCAGATATTTTGCATTCCTCCTACAATCTTTTTTCTCCTCTCCATCTCCTGGGATCTTGGGAGTAACGTGGAATCTTTAAGCTCAGTGCTTTCCCGTTAGCAAGAGGAATATCTTGTTTTATTGCGTTCCTTCCCTCCAAACTGCCTGGATTTCACTTTACTTTGCTAGGGAGGATGAACTAAGCATTCTGAGGTCTATGCTGTGGGGAGATACTCTTGGGTTTTTTTTGTGATACAGGATTTATTCTGAGAGAGACATTACTGGCTGTAACGCATCAGTGACTAGGCTTCTTCAGTCTTAATGGGTTTAGCTTTTACTACTCAAATGCCAATATGTATAGTGAGTGTTACATCTAGCTAGACAGTTATTTAGACGTCAGATTATAGCTTTTTCTGTTTGATTAAATGTAATCTTTTACTTGACGCTTTTAGAAAAGCTCATATAGACTGAAGATGAGGGACAGGCAGCATTCTGTAAAAGGAGTACCTGATTCGTGGAAGAACGTTCAAACACATCTTGTTCAAAACAGAAATCTCTTTTTCATTGTGTTTGCCATAACTTTCTTTGTAACATTTGCTAATTATTGAGGATGTGGTTTATAAACCAGGGCTTTGCTCCTTCCTGGCCTGTGATCTCCTCTTAGTTGATCCTGCACAAATACTGTATTAATTTCAAAATGTTATGCCATAAGGCACTTAATACTTCTGGCACTCCATCTTTCTGTGCACATAACACCATATATCCCAGGCTAGGATACTCAAGTAGATGGACCAGTGGTCTGATCTAGTATGGGAATACCTCTGCTTCATACAGCAAGGGAAGAATCAGTACGCCGCCTGTGTTCAGATTAGAACTTTAAACCTGGAAAAACCTGTAATTTTGTTTCATAGTTGCAGAATTTGCTTCATAATATACGAAGTCTCCTACCGGAAGAGCTGGTGGTTCACTTCAGACAAGTAAAGCACACAAGTTAAAGGGACAATTTAGAAATCACATTTCTCTGAATAACTTCCCTTCTTTTGCTAAAATTCACACCTCAGTTCACTGTAACAGAGATTAGAGAAAACAAACTGTATTCTAGTGTTTTCCATTTTACTTTGTGTGCTTGGCAGCATTTTGTGTATTGCGTGCTTGACTGTGTCCTGTGTGTAGTCCATTTCCTCTGGCTCTGGGTTTGACAAAAGCAATGGGGGAGAAATATTTTTTATATATAAAGAAATGAAGCTACAAAAATTGGCATAGGGACTTAAGGGAGTAGGTACAGCACCTGAAGCTACTTCTAACTCAGCTTTCAAATAGACTAGCTCTTAAAAGATCAGATGTCTAAATGGGCAGAGATGCTGTTGAACTGAACTCAGCATTGCAAGGCTAAGAGAAAGTGGGTTTTAATTGAGGCACTTAAAGGATGAAAGGGAAGCTATCTGATAGTCTGAAGGAAGAGGCTTTTGCAATCATAAAGTCCAGCATGACAAAAGGCACACGGCCAACCCTGTAAAGAAATGAAAAAGGGAGCAGAAGAATGTGAAGATTGTGTGAAAATTTGTGACTGAGAAATGAGAGCAGAGATGCATGTGAGGAAGAAAGGAAGGGGATTGGGGGGGGGGGGGAAGGGGACTTGGTGGGTGCAGTATTCCACAGAAGCTGGCAAGGGAGAGTGGGGATTTGGATAATAGTGACTGACACTTCCCCACCCCAAGTGAAAGTCGCTTGGTTTTCTAGCAAACACTCAATGTTGTGTATGTATTTTATTTACTTTCATCATTGTCTTTATGACCAGTAGAGGTCCATATTTCTGTCAGCTCTTGTTTTTGTGTAAATTCCTTGTTAGGCTTTGTGGTTTTTAGCTCCCCGACAATCTTCTCTACACAACGGGAGGATGGGTTCAGTTAAAATATCGGTAGAGGAGAATTCTGCTAGGCCTTTCCTATTTTCTCCCCCACAGTGAGGTCATGGATGTGAAGTGTTCTGTATTGTCTCATTCATCTCTTATTTCCTAGGTTGCAAAAGAGTTTGGCTTCAGGAATAATGGCTTTTCTGTGTACGTCAATAGAAACAGGACTGGTGAGATCACAGCCTCACAGAACAAATCCCTCCACCTACTGAAAATCAAGTAAGTTCTTGGCAGAGAATACCAGGGATGCAGAGAGAACGTTGTACAGTAGAATGTGTCTTACCCCTTTTGGCAAACCTCTCTAACTTCTCCTTTCTGGGCCTTTGTGGTAACAAATGTACAAAACTATGAGCTTTGGTATTCCCTGCAATTGTCCGTTGTCATGGAGTCACTAGGTGATGCTCTGAAACTACTCCTTATGAAGCCAGTCAGGACTCTGGGGGAGCCTCCCCCCTCTGAGCCCTGTCTCCAGGGCAAGAATCCGACACAGTTTCGACCTTCCTGGGTCAGACCTCGGAGCATTCAGCATCCCCTTACACACTGTGTTTCCTGCAGGGAGTCCGCCCAGGCGGGGCTCATGGGGAAGCCAGAGGGCCCTGCCCCCCAACTCTGCAGTCAGATGTGACTCTCAGCCAGCTGGTAAAACAGAAGGTTTATTAGTCAACACGAACACAGCATAGAACAGAGATTCCTATTACAGAAATCAATGATGTTCAGCCAAGTCCATCTTGGGGAGGAAGGGACCCCAGAGCCAGGGCTCTGGTCCTCCTCCTGACCCCCAAGCCAGCCAGCACTGACTTGTGTTCAGCTGCCTGGCCCCTGCCCTACCTGTTGCCTCTCCTCTGGCCTTTGTCTGAATTCCCAGGCCAAGAGTCACCTGGTTGCATCCTGCTTCTGGGTCTCAGGTTGCGAAGGGGCAGCTATAGAATCAGTGCAGGCAGCTGGAGCAGCCTCCGCAAAGGTCACACCCTTTATTCCCACCACCTAGACACTGGTGCATTACACAGGGAAACTGAGGCATGCACACAGCATTCATGCAAAACAGCAAGACTCCCATAGGCTCACATACAACTTAATAAGGGAAAATCCCCACTTCGTCACATCCGTGTCAGGTCTGTCACTAGTGACGAGGCAAATTGGATTGGTTGCAGTATTGTGGAAATGTGGGCTACCAAAAGTTACTGTGGATGGTAGCCCATGGTAGCCACCTAGCTTAGGGTTTTAGAGTGCTGCCCACCACAGTAGTAAGCCTGTACCACACTCCTCTTGTGCTCCTCTCTGGCCAAGAGGGAATTGCATCATTTTTTCCTCCTCCCTATCTTCTGCACTCCTCCACCCACGCTGCATTGCTGCTGGAGTCCATTTAGAATGAGCCGAGCTCCAGCCCTCCCTCCTCAGAGAGGATTGGCAATGTTTTCTCAGCCCGCCCCTCACTTCTTCTAGTGTGGGGGTTGGTGCAAAAGGAAGGTCACCAAACAAAGTTAACTCCCTTGTGTTCCATAATAGTGCAAAAAACACCAGCTCCGTTCTTGCCGCTTTATTTTGCTCGTGTTAAGAGGCAGAATTATTCAGCACCCGTGTTTGAAGGCATCTTGCAACTACTTAATGCAAATGGGCAAAACAGCAGGTGCACTAAGTCGCTAATGAAATGGCTTTGGAAGGTAGTTGTTAATGTTATGCTAGTTCATTTATACTCCTCCTGTTTCCAGATTTCAGGTTCTGATACCTGGGAAGCTGTGGTAGATGTACATTAATGAAGGCCCCTTTTATAGTTCTATGCTAATAAGGAAGGTTAGAAATGTCACCAGGTACCTCAGACAGAAGCTGTAGGTTCCTCAGAGTGGATACAGTAAAAATCCCAGTCAAACGAGTTATTGCTGAAAGAAAGGGAGGTGAAAGTAATGCATCTTGAACGGTACTCTGACCTACAGAGCGGATGTTTTCCTGCCAGCTGGTTGATCCCACTGTGTATGTAGGAAGTCATGCACATTCCAAAGCAGGCTTGTTTCTCTTTCTCCCCACATAGGCATGGTGATATGTTGTTCCTCTTCCCCTCGAGCCCTGCCGGCTCTTCCTCTGAGAACATGGACACCTCCATCTCTCAAGGAGTGTTGCGCCCCTCGGGGGTCCCTCAGGTGGTGGAAGATGAGATCGACCAGTACCTAATCAAACAGGATGGGAAGATTTACAGGAATCGAGACCAGCAACTGTAAATACTACTGTGCTTTCGAACTAATTCTATAGTGTCGGCCACATGCTTGATGCTTAACAAAATTTAAACTAATTTAAACAGTACGAAACTGATATCCAGTAAGTGTGTTAAATGAACGGCCTTCTCCTAAACCACACAGTGCTCATTGGCTACCCCCCCCCCCTTTGGAAATGCCCGCAAGGAAAAATAGGTTTTGCTGTTATCCTAGAAAGTTAAATCTGGGCTCTGGCAAGCCAAGGGTGCAGGCAGATTCCTAAGCGTGGGGCCTTTGCCAAGATGGACCTGCTGTTTAAACCAAAGTGGCTCCAGCTGAAGTGCCTCTGATGATGTTCTCTGTTCCCAACCCCCTCACTGCTATCCAGATTAAAACCAGCCCCTTGAATTCCGTTTAAAAATGTACTGGTCGTTAGTGCAGAGAGCGGAACAATTCTGGAATATGCTCCCAGTGTGACACCTGCCTAGTAAGCAGCGGGCTGCATGCTGAAATAGCTTCTGCTTCCATATGGTTTGTGTGTATTTCCTGTAGGGCGCGTGACATTCATCCAGGCTTGAGGTCACAGCGTGGATAAACTGTGGCATAGTCTGGATCCCACATGAAAGCCACAAATGGAAAAAAATCCCTTTTAGCTAAGTCTGCTCCTAGGCAACCAGGAATCACCAAGGATCACAGTTGCAAATAGCTGATGTGCACCGTTGGTCAGGTGCTTTGGTTGTCCCCCCAGCCCCCTAATGTATCCCCATACTCAGAGTAAGCCACCACAGCTATCCCTGGTGACAAGATAACCGTGTGCTGGGGGTGGGTGCTTGTGTGGCCCTTCCAGAATGCATTCTTGGACTTGCTGGGAACCTTTGTCATGTCAGGTCCAGCAGTTTTTATTAAGGCAAAAGCACACGAGTCAAAGGAGTGTGTGGAAGTGTTGTTTACCGGCGAGCCCAGGAGACTGGGAGTCAGGACTTCTGAGCATGATGCCTAGCTTCCTTCTAGGTCACTGTAATGGTTTCTTGTGCCCTCTGTTTACCCTTCTATAAAATGAGAATACCCGCTTAGCTCACGGGAGAGTTGAGACATAGTGTTTGTAAAGTGTGTTTAGATAATCCTAGCTCTTATATATAGTGTTTATCAGGAAATCTCAAAGTGCTTTACAAAGGAGGTACTGTTATACCCATTTTACAGACAGGGAAACTGGGGCACATGGAGGGAAGTGACTTGCGCAGGGTCACTCAGAAAGCCAGTGTCAGAGCTGGGAATAAAACCCATTCCAATGCTTTGTCTGCTAGACCATACTGCCTCCTGGTTTTGGCGGAGAGGAGCTCTGGATGAGCAATGTAGTATTTGTTCCCATAAAAATAAACATGAAGGTATTTTAGTAATGCCTCAAATCTAAACATACCTTAACAAAATGTTCTCGGACTGGGTGGTCACCTAGCATTAATTGGGGAAAACCTATGACCATAATTGCCAACACTAATTACTATTTTCACTCACCCTCAGACTTGGGACTAGATCCCCCCTTTGTGAAGTAACTTCTCAGAGATGTTGATCAAAGATTTAAAGACAAGCAGGACTTTTTTTTAACCTGAATGCCCTACCTGGCCCTGTTATGTTGTCTTCCCATGTGGTTTAATCTTTAGTGCTGCAGCAGAAGGGAAGATCAGAAAGCCGTAGCTTTTAAATGGAAAATATTGTCTAACCTTTTCGAGCTGATGATAAATGAGGGAAGTGGCACATTAATCTTCAAACAAGGAAGGCAAAACTCTTCATTTCTTGGTTTAAAAAAAACCCCAAACCAAAACCTGGGTTTAGTGTGACCACATTTTTCAAGAGAAGAAAGGTATTCTTAGCAGAGTCGAAGCACAGTGACAAATATTTAGGATGATGATAAATGTCTGTCCAGGTTTGTGCCTGTATTTGTGGCTGCGCATCAATCTAAACGTGATGGGGAGGCTAGCATTCTGGGGAGTGCATTAGCAGCCTGTAGTGGTCCTTTAATGTGGGAGATAATGTTCATACAACCTTATTAAAAGCAGTGCTGCACTGGCTCCCATCCATATCCTCCTAGTGAGAGCCAACAGCCATGTTCATCTGCTGGGGCTTGCTCTTAAGAACCAGTACTGACCAGTTCTTAATTCCCCGGGCAGAGCTCCGATGGCTTCGAAGGAGATCACCTCAATAGGGGATTTTTTTTCCTTGTCTTAACTTTGGCCCAGCAGGATTTTATCAGTTAGTTAAGGGCATATTTCACTGCGTTCCCAGAGCATCCCTATGCTACTGATAAAGGATGAGTGTGTTGATCCTCATTTCTTTAAAGTAATGCAGCCTCCTTTCTCCCCCCACTTCTCCCCCTCCTCTCCATAAAGCATTGTGTATCTGAGTTGAAACACTGCCCTAAATCAGAGTTCTACACATTCAGGGATTATCATCTGAAGCCTGTGCATGGAGGTGTTTAACTAATTGAGATATCTGCCAGTGGGACAGATGTGTTAAGACTGCCTCAGACTTGTAGGTTAAATCCGAGCTCTGGCTCCCAATGTATGTGAAATTATTTTTGATTCCTCCCTACCCCCCATGTTCTATCTCCTAATGTACCAGAAGATGCTCATGGCCCAAATGGTTATCCAAACATTCCAAATCTCCACGCTATACAAAGTTGTGAAGTCTGGCATCGAGTATCATTCCCATTATTAAATGGGACCTGTTGTTTTCTCTTCACACAGGTGTCGGCATGGCCCTTTGGGTAAATGTGTGCATTGCGTACCTCTAGAGGTAAGGAGTCAAACTGAACGTCTTTCTCTAAACTCTCTGTGCCCACTGAAACACGTCCTGACACTTTGCCTGTGTAATGGTAGCAATTCTGAGAGGCAGACTCCTGATATGTTACCTAAGGCCTCCTGTTCACACCAACAATAGCTAAACACAGTTGATCCTTTGGCTATAATGCTGACCTACATTTATCATGATTAAGGCATTTGTTTTTCTGTGGTAATGGATTTAACGGAAAATACTTTTAAAAGCCCAGGCAGACCTTTGTGTGTGAGGTTTTATCTGCTCTCTTCCTTTTCACCCTGGAGCTCACGCTCCTTTCCCCTCCCCCATATGGCTCTCAGTGCTTCGCCTCAGATTTCCACCACACTCTATTTAGATTTGAAAATAACCCAGATAACAACTGATACTCTCCACTGTTTCCCTGGTGCATGCCGAAATGGTTCCCCCCCCAAAACCTATCCAAGTGAATAATGGGTCCCCCCCAAAATCCTACCCAAGTCTCCTCCACCCCATGAGTTCTAAACATTCTTTAGGAGGTTGTTTGATCAGCTGGTCATTTTATTTGTCACTATTTAAAAAGCCTTGTGCCTTTTGAGGCTAGCTGTGATTTGTGGAGAAAATCTGTACTCTGAGCAAGTATGAAGCAACATTAAAGGTACTGTGAAGTCCCACTGTTTCTGTCACGTGAAACAGTAACTGCCATGAAAGAAAGCCCAGAGTTTCTTCATTGTTTCCACACCAGTGGAAAGTTGATTCTAGAAGACCCGTTATTCAGTGATCAGTGTATTATCAGACAGATGTCTGACCTGGCTCTCCTATGTGTGGTGTTTTTGGCAGCCTTTTGATGAAGATTATTTAAACCATCTGGAACCTCCTGTGAAGCATATGTCATTCCATGCCTACATCAGGAAGCTGACCGGAGGAGCAGACAAGTAAGAAACTCGCCGCAATTAAGGGAACCTTGTAGCTACAAGAAAGTACACAAACCTTGCATGAGTGTTGTTGGTAATAGCTATTATATGGTAACCCTGGGGAATATGAATCTTAAAAAGTAGCTTCACTTTAAATTGTGGCAAGATAATTGTTTACAAGCAGCCTTGCTGAAGTTGGGAGGAAGATCAGGTAGAAGGAAGAAAGGGCACAGTATGATCAAGAAGCCAGGAGTCGACCTCGGAGTGGGATGGGGAGTGTGTTTCGGTGGATCAGGTGAGCTTTTAGCCACAAGCCACTTCTGCTTTTCAGGTAAGTACTAGGATTTGTAGACAATCAAAGCTCAGATTCCCTTGGGTTCTAGTTCCCATCTTCCACGGACACCCTGTGTGACTTTGGGAAAGATTCTTTGCCTTAGTTCTCTGTCCGCAGAATGCGGGTGACAGCACTTTCCTCCCTCACAGGGGATTGTGAGGATAAACTAATTACTAGTTTAGATACTTAGATAACCTCCTTATGAGGCCCTGGTAAGTACCTTAGGTGCTGTGTATTTCTCTCACTCAAATAGCCAGTGGATGTCAGATGCAAACCTATGCTGCAAAGCAAGTCCGCAAAGTGACACAATTGTCAGCATTCTGCGAAGGACAGTATCCCTTTCCCTGGAGCTAAGCCCTGAGAACCGCTCAGTATTATAGCATGCCTTTCCTTTAAAGAGGAAACACGTGGAACCTTCCCCTCATACTGGGGGGAGGTTGTCTTGCCAAAATGAAACTTTCAAGCACGGATTCTTTCATTTTAAGAGAACTCCAACTTGCACAAAATGTTGTGCACATAAAAGGAAACTAATTTTAGTTGTGCAGTGTAACACGTTCCTCACCATGTGCAATATAAACTGTTTAAACTACGGCCAAATGATTTTTATCTGCATTTGTGACACACTTGCTGGAGCCACCAGCTTACTGGAAAGTTGTTCTGTAGTAAGAGCAGAAGGACCAGGACTCCTGGCTTCTGTTGCTAGCTCTGCTACTGAATTTACTTTGTGACTTTGGACAAGTTGCAGCATCCTATAATGGTGCAAAGTATCGGTGCACAATGTCTGTTCTGTGCCTTGTTGCTTGACTTGCTAGATTCTTTCTAGGAGGCAAAAGGTATTCTAATATGCTGAAGAAAACCCAGCCTTCCTCCGATCTTCTTCAGGGGGAAGTTCGTTGCACTGGAAAACATCAGCTGCAAGATTAAATCTGGATGTGAGGGGCACCCTCCATGGCCGGAAGGCATTTGCACCAAGTGTCAGCCAAGTGCTATCACACTCAACAGACAGGTGAGTCTTGGCATTGACTGTGCTGAGCTCTTTGTTCTGCTCCGCAGAGAAGCCGTTATTTACCTTTTCATTTTTGAAGTGGAGAAAACGTCCAGGAGAGCAGCCATCTTGGACTTTGGGAGTCTTTGCAGATTGGCAGTTGCTAGGGAAATGGCTGGTTAATGTCTTTAGCTGCTTCAGAGAGAGACTCTGAAATGTGCTGGGTTCAGTCATTTCCCAGAGGATGTTCTCACGGACTTGAGCTGGGACGATGCTTCTCAACTCTCCGTCCACATGGGACCCAAAAACCACCTGCAACTTCTTGAAATTCCACAATGCTTTGCAGTCAGAAAGGATTGTGGGATTATGGGCCTAGCAAGAAGCCAGAATTGATTTTGGGCACTGGGTATTCTGAGTGTTTTCTCCTTACCCTGTCTACACTGTGTTCTGCTCTGGTGGGCGGAGATGTGTGGTGTTGCAGCAGGAGCTTGGAGCAGGGAGGGATAGAACAGTTGTGGGAAGGAGAAGACAGAGAGCAAGCTAGCTTCCCTTTCCCTTCCCTTCCTCCAGTAGGATTCGGACTCTTTTCCCTTAATTGTTGGGGGACCCCGTAGTCAGGTCTGGAGAGACTGGACTGGACTGGAAGTAGACAAACTAGTTGATTATATTGGTCTGGAATCAGGGCGTTGAACTAAAACACTCTTGCATTCTATCTAACAGAAATACAGGCATGTTGACAACATAATGTTTGAGAACCACACGCTTGCGGATCGCTTCCTCGACTTCTGGAGAAAGACGGGGAACCAGCATTTTGGGTACTTATACGGACGATATACAGAGCACAAGGACATCCCTCTGGGTATCAGGGCTGAGGTAGCCGCCATCTACGAACCTCCACAGGTAAAAATAACTCGGCACAAGAATGCCTTAGCTTTATTTCTGAAAGATGGCAATCAGGGAATGTGGAACCCCCTTTGTTCAGGAAATCACGTGATCTTTCCTGCAGTATATCGGGAAACTGTCAAGATAAAAATCATATGTTGTGACTAAATGACTGTTTTAATACTGCTGTCTTAGATTATTGCCACTGAAATTACCACTCATATTTGCTTTTCGCTTTGTATTGTATGATTTTAGTTGCCCAACCACAGGGAAGTGCAAAAGGAAACAAAGTGCAAGTGACTTCCTTAGAATGGGTTTTGCTTCAGGATTCTCTGTGGAACTGAAAATGTTTTGAAACAAAAAAATGTTTCTTTCCAAACATGCTCATGGAAATATTAAAAGTTGCAAAAACATCGACAAAACCAACAATTTGGGTCAAGGTTGCTTTATTTCTCTTTATTAGATAAGAATCGGCCATGTAGAAATCTACCTTTGCTATGCGGGAGTGGACAGATCTGTTTGGCGCAGAATGCCTCAAGTTTTAATTACACTGTCTTGGTAGCCTGCATTTTAGAAGAGAGTAAATTAGCATTTAATTTTACCTGACACTGTGTCTCTTTTTGCTGTTCTTGTTTCAAACTCTGTAAAGTTTGACGATGATCTGGCCAACATCTTATTGCAGACTGGTCCAGTGCACTAGCTTGACCACCAGTTTCATATTTTAACTTTTACTTTTACAAACAAAAGACCCAAAAGTCACTAGGTGGCGCTAGTCACTGCCTGAGAACCCCTCTGGCCTTACCTTTCAAGTGTTGACTACCGCCTGTTTTAGGAATAGGAGTTCCAGCGAAACCATAGATAAAATAGATTTTAATATAACTGAATCGGACATTAAAAAGCTGAAGCTGTGTACATTTAATGATGTCATTGAAAATGCCTAGCACTGCAGAGAGACAAGTGGGGAAGGTGATATCATTTATTGGACTAGCATCTGTTAGTGAGAGACAAGCTTTCGAGGTACACAGAGCTCTTCTCCAGGTCTGAGTAGCTCAAAAGCTAGTCTCTCACCAACAGAAGTTTGTCCAGTGAAAGAGCTGACCTCTCCGACCTTGTCTCTCGTATCCTGGACCAGCACACCTACAACAACACTGTATAGTAGCATCGAGCAGGAATAGAACCTCAGGAGAGCAGTGTGAGAGGGAAGTCAAAAATCTTGGGCTGTGATTTTTAAGTGCCTGACTTCCCACTGATTTAGAATGGAACTGAGCAGCCAGATCTTAGGCATTGTCTACACAACCACTTTTTTAGGTCAGGGTTGTGAAACCCCCCCACCCCTCAACTGACATAGGTTTCATTGGCAAAAATGCTGGTGTCGACAGCGCTGTGTTGGCAGGAGAGGCTCTCCTGCCAACATAGCTACCGCTGCTCTCTCCTGCCGGCAAAGAGCGGCTACACAGGAGACCTTAGAGCAGCGCAGCTCTGCCTCTGTAAGGTGCAGAGTATAGACGTAGCCTTAGTCTCTTTAGCAATGTTAAGACTAGCAGAGGGTATTGGAGGTACCGTGTTTCCCCGAAAATAAGACAGTGTCTTATATTAATTTTTGCTCCCAAAATTACATTACATTATATTACAGCGAGAGGCAAAACTGGAAGTACGTCTTATTTTCGGGGTATGTCTTACTTTCGGGGAAACAGGGTATCTCCTTGGCTAGTTGCTCACCGAAGGGCTGCATTATACACAAGGCTTCATCATGTAACATGGCATCTGCAAGTCAGGGTACAAAAAGGTGAAGCTGGAGTAGTATTTAATTCCTATTTTTAAGGACTAAAATGCCCCCTAGGGTTATCATGAAAACAAGCCACAGCTGCCTTCACATCATGTTTAAAGATCTCCCCGAAATCCACACAAGCTAGGAAGCTGAGTGTTAAAGCTTTGGCATCTGCATCAGTTTCAGTATTGCAACATAGAAAGAGAGAGTGAGCCTGCCAGGCCCAAGGGTGGAATTTAGATCAAGTCTGACTCTTCACATCCTGTCTATGGTATGTGTTTAGGGTCTGATAGGCATCGTATGTATAGATACACTCCCTACTGAGGGAGGGATGGAGCATGAATTTCATTAATCCTGATTTTGTCATTGGATTCACTAGGAGTAAAGTCAGTCAGTCAGTACTGAACGTATCATTCAGAGCGATTCCTGCATGCGCAGGTGAATAGCCTTTCAAGCCTTTAGCAACTCTGCTGGTTTTATTAAATGCTTGGCACAGCTTGTTGGCACAGTGTCATTATAAGCCCCAAAGCACTGGAAGCCAGTACAGCTTCTAGTGTCTTTTCCAGCACCATGCTGGTGTGTAAGGTAAAAGTGAGGAAGCTTCCTCCACTCTTCTGGAGAGAGAAAACTCTGCTCTTCTGTCTGGCAGAGCATCTCCGCCCCCTCCTCCCCAACCCAAAACCCAACAACAAAAACTCCTGCCTTTGAAAGCACCCCCAGGTGGCTGAATCTTGTTTTCCAGAGCTGGGAGGAAAGCCTGAGTGTGCTCTTGGATTCCTTCCTATGTGCTGCTCTAACCTTCGAACGAACACAACATGAGCCTAGACCAGCCAAGTCAAACAGGGAGTCAGAAAAATGGTATCATCTCCACGCCTTTCTCTAGACGTGTTCCGAGACCATAGTGATGGGCTCAGTGTAATTGTCTAGAGCCCCTTGGTTCATGCTTTAGAGACTAAGCCTCAGGACTCCGGGGAGGTGGGTATAAACTGGCTTCCCAGGGTCCTAAGTGGCAGAACTGGGAATGGAACCATCAGCTGAGTTCCCAGCTCCCGCCTCACCCACTCGACAGCCTCTCTTGAAATGGTCAGAATGACAGGAACTGGTTTGCTCTGGGGTTTGAATGCTCCGTTTTATGAGCCGGTTCTGTTGTTTGCTTACAGATTGGTACACAGAACAGTCTGGAGCTCCTAGAAGATCCGAAAGCTGAGGTTGTGGATGAGATTGCTGCAAAACTCGGCCTGAGAAAGGTAATAAAATGTTGCTGGCTAACGTGTGTCTGGGAGAAGGGGTTCTTGGGTGTCTCTCTGCAGCAGTGACTCCTCTTGCTTGATTGGGTTAAATTAAGGCGGGGCACATTTTGAAATCTAGCTTCTGTTTACAGGGGCCGATAGCTCTTATGCTTCCAGGTTTTAAAGTAAAATAAGAACTTTTCTCTGTGCATAAATACTGAGCATTACAGCAGAGCTGTTCTGCTCAACTCTGTCTTGAACGACATCAAAGGGATTAGAAGAGGAGTCGAAACCAAACTTCTCCTTGCTTTCCCCTCAGATAAACACATTCTGCAGCATTTCTGGCAGGTGCTAATTTGTGGTTTGAGTTTTCTTGTGGGTTTTATTCTTTTTTTGAGATGTTCTGTGGAGGGTTTTTTTTAGTTTGTTTGTTTTTTGTCAGGATCCCAGCTATCAAAACCACAGTGCCTATCTCTCCGTATTCGTTTGCGGCTATATGTAGCAAGAATTATCTTGTGTACAATTTAGATGAGCAGTTCAGCTCTTAGTCCTTTATTTCGCTTATATCTGCAACCTGTCAGTGATTTAATCAAGACACATGGATTTCGGTGTCCTCTGTATGCAGATGACTTTCAGATCTATACTTAATTTTCCCGGCTGTCTGAGGGTATCACTCACAATTCCATGCTACCACTAAGTATTGAATGTTCTGAGATTTTTTTTGATGTTGAATATTTTCAAGCTGGAGGTCTTGCTCAGAGGCAGGAGTACTCACACATCCGAAGATAAAATCTGTGTCTTACTGCCAGTGTCTGAAGGAATCTGTGGATGTTATTCGACTCCAGTTTTTTCTTTGTTCCTCAAATTAGTTGTTAAAATCACCCAGGTTAAAAATGTGTAGTTACTGACTGTTGGGTGCAGATCTGTGGTGCGTGCTTCGTCTGTCTCATGGCCTCCTTGCGAGCGGGTAACAGCATTTCTTAGTTGAATGGCTTGATATTGTAGAAGTAAGTTGCAAGGGAGGATTTGAATAAAGAGGGGGTATCGGTAGTGTATGTGCAGTGAAAAGGCATGAATAAATTGATTCTCTGAGCAGAGCAGGCTGGGATTGAGAATACATTAGAATTGCGTGGGAAATGTTAGTTTTATGTTAACGAGTGACTACTAGTGTCAGAAAATGAAACCACTGAGACATGTTGTCATCTCCTGGTGTTGCTGATGCTGCTTTACTTGGAATATTGCACTGCAAATGGCTTTTTGCTGAGGGGGAGGTGAAGGAAGGCCTGCAGCCTCCAGGTTTTTTTATGAAAAAATTCCCTAGCAAGACCTAAAGACCCCTCCACTGGCTAGCTGGCATTGCACATGTGTAAGTTGCGTTCAGATAAGCACGACGTAGCTGGGAGAGTAATTTCCAGCAGGGAGGTACAAGGACCATCTCGTACGAGTGAAGAGACTGCGTTTTAAAAAAGGTTTGTTTTGTTTCAATTCGAAGGTTGGCTGGATATTTACAGATCTGGTCTCTGAAGATACACGGAAGGGGACTGTTCGATACAGCAGAAACAAGGTGAGAAGCAAGTGCATCTGGAGTTACTTTCTGTATTTACTGTTGTTTATAGAGCATTGTAAAGGCAGCTCTGCCAAGCAGAATCCTGCCCTGAAGAGCTGAAACCAGTGCAGTGTAGAGTGGCGGGTGTGTTTGTTTCATGGTACACCTGGGTCTTTAGAGGCATTTGAAGGAGTAGGAGTGTGATCAGTGAATGCTGACTGGGAGCCCACCACAGGTGCATGAAGCAGCATGAAGTTTCCTTCCCCCACTCCTGAGACGGAACGATTGATTAAGAGACACTTGGGTAGAATGTAGGGAGCAGAGCAGGTTCACGTAAGGGGCGAGAGTTGGATGAGCAAATCAGAATTGCATCTTCTGGAGACTCCATTGCTGCCTGAACCTCCGAGTGCATATAGTCTAATATTTGCATGGTGCTTTTTATCTTCAAACTTCAGCCTTCCTCTCTCCCTGTGATCAATATTATCCCATCTCCCAGGTGGAGAAACTGAGGCACTGGGAGGGGAAATAATTTTCAGGACAGAGCCAGGATTAGGACTCTGGCTTTCCTGACTGCTAGTCTGCTGTATTCAGTCCTTTGTGCCCTCTGTCTGGAGTATTCCCTTCACAGCTTTCACAAATGCTTTACTCAGAAGCGTATTTTTAACGAGGCATCATCAGTTGCAGCCCAGTGACGTGGAGGTGGGGCACATCTCAAAGCTCCATCATCTTGCCTTGTTTTGTTTTTATTTTTTCCTAGGATACATATTTTTTAAGTGCAGAAGAGTGCATCACTGCTGGGAACTTTCAGAACCAGCATCCCAACATATGTCGCCTGTCTCCAGATGGTCACTTTGGATCCAAATTTGTCACTGTTGTGGCTACAGGTATAAACTGGCACAGAGTTGCCCTTTAACCCTCGTTTCTCCTGGGAGTCTCTCTTGTGGTCACCCCCAAAGGATTCTTCCCAAGCAAGCTACAGACTGTCCTGACCACCTGAAATCTTTCAAACTGTCTCCCATAAGTCCTAGGAACAAGTTTTAGGTTAGTCTGTTTTACTTGATGGGTTTGAGATTTCCCTCACTCCGTGTTCTAACTGTTCTTTCTCCAACTGTTTTCCTAGGCCCCTTCAATGCAGTTAGGACCAGTGGAGTGTGTACACACACACACACACACACACACACACACACACACACACTTCCATAGAATTTTCAACCAGGAGTGAAAAAAATTAACGTTAAGAACAAATACCGCATGGCCAAAGGGGGGTGACTGCCTGTTTGTTTTTTAAACGTTACAACCGCTCTTAAAAACCTGCTCTTGAGACACCATAAAAAGAGCCCCTGGCATAACACGCAATGGGGGCGTGGACTTGTGGAACTCGAGAGCCGATTCGTGTAACAGAGTTCAACCCGTTGAATGCAGTTGTGCTCTGGGAGGCACGTCTCTCTCAGGTGCCCCATCTCTTGTTTAGTTACTTCTAGCTAATGGAATTATAAAACCTAGTGCTTGCATCGCGGGTCACCTCTTCCGAGCACTCTGTCCTCAGAACCAGCCACCTCTCTCCAGGGGGTACGGAATGAGTATTGGCCACATTAAGAACTGAGGTCCAGAGAGGGTGACTGGCCATGGGCTGCCAAGCCAGGACTTGTTCTTTACTCCCTGACCAGTACTCAGCCCGTTAGACCATGCTAATTAATCTCTTCTAAGTTTAGCTCCATAGGAAGAGTTGAAGAAGCCACAGTACCAGTTAGAGCACTGCTCTGCACGAGAAGTGGCTTTGAGTCCCATGTTCTTGCTACCCAGCGGTCACGATGTATTCTAGACAATCTGAGGAACACCATTCTCTAGCTCCCAAGGGTATTCGGTACGGGCCCTGTAAGCTGAAATGATGGAGGCTGCAGTACCGGAACACAAGCATTTTAGGGTCTTGAAAGTTACTTGAGGGTTCACTGTAAAGCCAGGGACCTTTCATTCCCTCATGTATCCATCAGTGAGAAATAGATACTAAAAAAAACAACCTTTCAAAGTGACATTTGGAATCTTCCGATGTGTGTGAAATGGTTTTGTCAACTAACTAAAATATCTAAATGAAAGCATCTTGCAGGCTTCTGTCACGTGAGATGTTTACAGAGGCCCTCTGAAGATAGAGTAGAATACCCTGCTACACATGGCCAATTCATGGAGGCATTGGCATGTGCTGGAGAAATTACAGCATTAAAAGTTCAATCTGCCATTTGGCTCCAAGGTGACACAGATGTGTTTGTTTAAGGTTTCCCTGAACCATGTTCTGGGGTCTATTTTAAACAATGAAAAAACCACGAATTCCAATGTAAAGAACCAATGTGCAATATTATATTGGCTCCTCTGAGCCCCAAGCTTTATAGATGTTTCTGGGGCCTTTTTCAGTAAAAGGTCCATGTGATCAGACAGCTGCCTCACACATTCTGGGCTGCTAAACACATTCGTCTTTTCTTACAAGATAAATGTGTGTATCCCTTTTTAAACAAGGTGTTTTACTGAGGAAATGCTGGTTCACTTTCTTCAGGCCTTCCTCGTGTTTTGGCCCACGTTTCGTTTCTGAGAGTGTGTTTGCCCCAGAGCGGAATGAGACTGAGGCTAGAAATCAGAGGGTAGGAAATGAATGTTTCCTTTTCTGATCATCTGGTCCAGATAATTTCATTCTGTTCTGTTAAATCAGCCCATCGGGTTTCTGTACAAGCACTTGGTTTGTTCCTTGTATGCAATATAAATGTAAATGTGCAGTTTGCACCATCAACGTTGCCTTTTTAAGATCCCCTGAATGGATTAATTTCACTTCCCTTTGCAGCGTCCAGCTTCACAGATTAGCAACAGACTCTTACCATTTATATATGCCTAATTTTTCTCTCTGATATGTCATCATGTTCTAATCAGCCTGCTGATGCTTAAACTACCCAAATTAAAGCACTGATTTTGTGATCCATGACCAAGCCACCTGACACTAGTGTCTTGGCTTCCGGTTTTGTGTGTCAGAATTCCCCTGGCCCATCCATTCCTGGTTGAGAAAATACTGTACTTTTGCATGGTCACGTTTGCCAGGTGATCAGCCTAAATTGTTGTAGCCTGGAATTTGTTGTGTAGACCTTAATGCCTAGTGCACAGAAATAAAACAGGACAGCAGGAACTACATTCCTGGTTTTAATTCTGGAGAGTGTTTACTGCTGAGGAGGGAGGCTTGAGGGATCTGACACTAGGCTCCAAAGTTGAAATCTTGGCCTAATTCAATAAATGGCAAAACTCCCGTTGACTTCTGTCCAAACAGGGTTTCACCCCAGAAATTGATACCCTTAGTTTAGCTGTGAAAAGGCTCCTGAAGCCAGGTGCAGTATAAAGTAAATACAGGATATTTATGGGAATGCTTGTTTAAAAGTACTTCCTAATATAGTAAACCATGCACCCAACTTGCATCAATGTCTAAAGCCAATGTCATGTTTAACCTGGCTGTTTAAGCCATAATGCCGTCCAGTGGTGACTTACAAGAATAAGTCAGTTCCTCCCCTGCAGTGGTTTAAAAGTAACTTTCTATTCTAGGTGGTCCCGACAACCAGGTCCACTTTGAGGGTTACCAAGTCTCTAATCAGTGCATGGCACTGGTCCGGGATGAGTGCCTGCTGCCGTGCCGGGATGCGCCAGAGCTTGGCTATGCGAAGGAGTCCAGCAGTGAGCAATATGTGCCTGACGTATTCTACAAGGTAAGGGTTGCGACTAAAGAGAACAGCCGAAGTGTGTGTGAAAGGGTGCATGAGGACTAGTTCTGCTGAGGGTCTGGAAGTCGACATGGAGGGATGCTTTGAGGTTCTGAACTAGTTTCAGTAGTGACCATTCACTGCATGTCCACAGGAAGTAATTGTCTGAGCTTCATTTCCTCCTCCTAAAAGTGCTATTATGGTTTCCAGTGCAGTAGTAGCCATTGGCTATGTAACCTACAAATGAGGTCTGGAGCGATCCACTCTGTAGCAGGCACTCTGAATTAACCACGTCTTCTGTGTTTATTGGCAGTGGCTGCCACGCTTCTGTTGACTTTTAATCTCCCACTGACTGTATTTGCTTCCTCCTCTCCCCGATTACATTTACACACAGTGTGCACTGAAGCAAAGTGATGCACCAAGTGAGAGCTGCAATAAAAGCAGGTTCCTAACAAGCTGGTGAGAATGTATTGTATGTAATACTTTCATAAGACATCTATGGAACAGCATCCGGCACTCTTAAAATAACATGGAAAATGGAAAATAAGGCTCAGTCTGCCCAAATAGAGCACCAACCAGAGGAGAGAGACACCACACATACCCAACCAAAGGGGAACAGTAGCTTGTGAGTACGAAAGCAGGGAAGGAAGGGGTTAGTAGACTTTTTTTTAAAAAAGGGCAGGGACAGGAATATGTAAGAGTGGCCACGATACTGTCAGACCACTGGTTCATCTAACCCAATCTCCTGTCTCTGACAGTGGCCAGTCCCAGAGCTTCCAGGGGAGTGTACAGAACAGTGGTTCTGTAGAGAGCCATCTCTGTCTTCCCCTCCCAGCTTCTGGCAGTCAAAGGTTTGGGATTGCATCCCTGACCATGTTGGCTAATAACCACTGATGGGCCTATCCTTCATGAATTTATCTAAGTCTGTTTTTAAGGCACTTATACTTTTGGCTTTCACAGCGTCCCCTGGGACCGAATTCCACAGCCCTGGCTTTTCTCTCTGGTGCTGTAGCTTTTGTTAGAGGTGAGCATTCACTTTAGACATTTGTTCCTAGAGTTTTTCAAACCTCTTGCCTCTCCAGAATTGGGTTGGAAAGGTAAGAATAGGATCTCAGTGAGGATAATGGTGCTGCTTCTCAGAAATCCTGTTTGCTGTGTTTTGGTGCTTCACAAACAGGGATGGAGAAAATGAAGTTAATGGAGATGCTTGCCAATGTATTGGCCATCCATCATCCAAGCCAGCTATCTCGGCTTTCTTTATATCTGTCGTTCATGATCTGGTCTGCTTGTGACACTTCCTCTTGTCATATCTGAGACTGTTCATTAAGAAGTGTGGGCTAGACCAGGCAACCTTGTTTGGCACATTTGTTAAAATGAGGGCAGCGTATACCACCGAGAGCAAATCTTGCAGGAATACTTTTGTGTGCCCCAAAGTGGTTCTGAGGGAAGATCGGGAAACGACTGAGCTACTCTGCATGTTTTATTCCTGTCAGCACCACACGATCGCTTCCCCTGATGCCACCTGAAATTGTGAAACCCCTTCCAGCCGCGTCCCTTCAGCACTCTAGCAGTCTCTCCATTGTGATGCTTGTAAAGTGTGTTCTCACCAATGAAGGTGGTTCTAAGAACCCACCACAACAGCATACAGGCAATTCCCAAAGGGTGCCCAAATGGCCAACTGAAGGCCTCACTGGCACCTTGCCGGGAGGCCATGGCCGATGCCTAATTTGAATAAGTAAAGCGGGTGCCCTTCCGCTTGTCTTGAATGTGAAGGTGACTGCGGGTCCCTGCAGGCAGTGTCCATCTCAGGAAGCAGAGGGCCAGGAGGAGCACGTCTCCATGTCCAGAGGCATTGCAGAACGCTGCGTGATGCACTTCAGTGAGACCTTCAGAGCAGCGAGAAACCAGCGTGTGCCCCAGCAAGTTCTGAACTCCACTTTTGAACCCGAAGCGACGGAGGCAAACAAAATGCTCACCGATTACTCCAGCCTTCTCTGGAAATTTCCATGAACCAGTGATTCATGGGATCAGTCTTCAGATTATTTCATAACTCCTACCCATAATTGTCTTTTTCATGATGTGCCTTAGGAAGGCTTCAGGGGCGCTCTGGTGGGTGTAGTTGTCTTTGAATACAAACATGTTGGCTGCTGTACCTTAACTTTTCTGGAACATTTTTAAACGGATGGGAAGTTTAGTCACTTCTGGTTTGAAAGGCCATTTGGGTCTCATTAAATGCAGAAAGGCCTGAGGTCAGAGGCACTACCTCATAGTCACTGGGTGTGTGACACCACGCTTGGCGGAGCATTGCTTAAGCATTTTGTTGGGAGCAAGAGCCCTGCGTAGGTTTGGCCTTGCAGCGAGAAGACAAAGATGGTTAGTATTGGAACACCCTGGCCACTCCTGTCAGCATGAGAGCAGGAGCATCGCTGAGGCCCTGTGGTCACCAGGCAGCGTCCAGCTTGATAATTCGCCTGCCTATCTTTCCCCTTCAGCTTTTTGCTTCCTTCCTTAAGCTGTCGTGCAGGGTTGCTGTGTGCTCTTTAGCAGCTGCCACATTGCACCTCAGGTGGCTGTTTCACTGGGGAGCAAGAATAATCCCGCTCCATCGTGTGTGTATCCGCTTGAAAAGCACTTTGGGATGAAAGGGACTGTATTCATGTACGTTTATGGGGATGGTTGGAGGAGAACGAAGAAGCCAGTGTTTGTGTAGTGTGGAATATATTTATAGAACAACTCTAGCGTCCGAACGTGGGAGGGAGAGCTATTAAATTCCTGTCTCCATTAGTTGCATAAAGGAGTAGATGCATTTGAAATTCCTGCTAGTAGGCAAAGGTGATCTGTGTAAAGCTGCAAGTGTATTGCAATCCGCTCATCACATACGGAAAAGATCTTGGATCTTTACTCTTCGTATGTGTCGTCTTTGCTTTTGAAATGACTTAAAGAAATTTCTCTGCATTAGTAATGCTGCCGAAATAGAAGCCTATGTCAGGGATCAAAGCCATGCAGCTGGGAGAAATTAGTGAGAGTGTTACAGGTTCGAGGACTCTGGCAAGCAGGCAAAGAGGTGCTTCAAGGCAAAATAACAGCTCTCTTCACTCATCAAGGCTTTCTGGTATGGCGCACATCAAGATGCATTTGTGGAACGGGGTCAGAGGCTAGTATGTCCCTCAGTGTGTTACAGCTGTTGCTGAAAATAAGGTTCCCATGTGAACGAGTGTGACTCATCTCAATGGTCTATCAGCTGTAGACCTGTCTTAAATATCAGGAAAACTGATGGGACCAGATTTCCTCTGTTTCATAAACCAAAGCATTTTCCCTTAGCCGCTTGCCTGTGATTCCTGTATCTCTTTGTATTGACCTCTTGCCCTGCTACTCACAGAAACCATCCCATTACCACTGGCAGCATGGCGCTTTCTCTGAGTGGATATTCAGTCTGGGGGGTGGGGGGGGGGAGAGGTGAAAGCTGTAAATGTGTTCTGGAGTGAAAATCAGGGGCTTTCAGGGCCAGGAATATAAATTACTCTGTTAAATAATTTCCTCATCGTGATCAACTCGAAAGGAAAAACCATCCCACTGTAAACCTAGCAGTTCAAGGTGCGGGATTAGTGAGGACTATCCAGTAGCACTTCTCAAGAACAGTAACTCCACACAAATATGCTAACGGCCCCCTCTCTTCTCAATACAATAACTGTAATTATGAGATAACCATTCTCTCTTTTTAGCATGAGAGACCATGGTATTGTTAACCTTCTCCTTGGTTCATTTGCCAGCAGCAGGGGCAGACTAAAGATTCCACTTTGTATCAGGATTGCAGAAGGCTTGAGTTTATCCTAATAGGCTAGAAGTCCCTGTCTTCTGTCTCCTCATGGTTTTCATGTGTTTCTGGAAAGTAAATAAGTGCATCTATCCACCTCGTTTAAGCGAGGAATGTAACTTAAACATTTGGGGCCCGATAATGGGATCGAAGTGAGTGGGAACTATGGGGGCTCAGCACCTTTTGGAAATGTGATGGTGTATGTATCTGTATGGTCATCTGTGCGCTTATGTCCATGGCTGCGCACTGTGTGTGAATGCTGCAAACTCCTCAAGCTGTCTTCAGCTAGTCTGCAGAATTTGCGGCTTTCCATTATCATGCTGTGTCGCTTTGTTGTAGACCCCAGCGAACCCCAAGCCACAGTGCTGTCTTGAGTCGGTGGGAGCACTGCAGGACTCTAGCTCTTGACTTCTTTCATGCATATCTCAATATTCCATCAAGTGGAGCAAAACAAGGAGAGAGCTGAGTTTTATAGACCCTTTGAAGTGTTTAAGTAGTCATGGGTTGGTACTTTTGTGGGACTTGGTTCTGTTAACTTTAGACGAATACCTGGGATCTCAGCACAAACTAGATGATGTCATGCTTGTAGTGCCTTACATTTTATTGCTGTTTTAATATCCAAGAAACTTGCTCTGGGATGGGGTAAGATTAATAGCTGGATACAGTCAGAGAGGGGAATACAGGTGGGACGATATTGGGCCGCGTGATAGGTGATCTCCGATCACTAGCCGTCCAAATTGCTGTCAAGTTTTTTTTGTAGGCATCACGGCAAAGGAGAGTTTGGAGTATTGCCCTCACCCTTCGTGTATGGCTGATCGTATGTACGTTGGTCTGTAATGACTGAGAATCTGAACTCGTCCTGAGCTGTCCTCTCCGCATTGCAAGCCTGCTGCCAGCAGAAGCATGAGAAAGTTGAGAGTCACTTCCTTGGTTAATGATATTTCTCTGCGCTGATGGATTAATCGTTTTCCTATTGGGAGACAGAAGCTGCAGTACCATTAGGTCATATTTTTCAAAATGTTGGGATTGCAAGAGCTGATCTCCATTCCTGTCTCCAGTATGATTCATTGCCCAATTCCTCTGCGGCCTATTGCTTGACTTTTGTCCAGTCAGCGAGTAGAATTTGAGCTTCATTAACTCCTTGCTGCCCTCCCTTTTGGAGCCGGGGCTGCTAAGCAGAGCATGGGGCATTGCATGGCACTGGGAATCCGAGTCCTGAGTTACAGTAATAGCATATCACATATGTGGATAAAGGCTGCTAGGGCTCTGGCAACTGCCAAATTTGGAGTGATCTTGTAGCAATCCTCCCAGCTTGACATTTGTTAGGACTATAAAATGTAACTGCCTAATAAAACTGTACATGTGGGGAGGAGGAAGGTGCCTACTTTGTTCCACGGGGAGGGGGCACAGACACTTCCTTTAGCTGGGGGATGTTAGGTGTCAATTTGGTAGTAACCATTTTAGAAAATATCTTTCAGGCCTTAGTAGCATGACATTAAAAAGAAGGCTTTTAACATGGAAATCCCCAGAGGGGAAGATTAAAGCGAACAGGTGCTGGAAAAATGTTTCTGCATATTAGAACTTAATTAGATTTGAAAATGAATTCCAGATGGGCTAATTATGTGTGAGTTGTTGCAGGTTCTTTCTTGCAGGGGCAGGAGAGTGTTTGGGAAACTGACGTAGCTTGATTGGATTGGATTCCTAACTCTTGCCGGATTGCTGCGATCTAGACACGGGTTGGCTTTCGGCCCTGTGATCCTTCTGAAAAGGCTCCACATCTCCTGCTGCTGCTGTCACAGCCAGGGAGATCTAAGGCCAGAAGCAACGAGGCTTGTTGCTAAAATAACCACAGGGCCAACACCCTGTCACATTCAAGGAGAAATGCTTCTTATCAGAGTTACTTGTAAAGGAAACTTCAAAGGCGGGTCGGTGGAGTCTACAAAGGAGGAACTGTTTCCAGGGACACGTGGCGTTAGGGGTGCCATTGGCTTCTACAAGCAAAGTAGCGTGCCAAAGCGTGCTTGAGCCCGTGACTGACGGAGGGTGTGAGGACTGTCCAGTGCGATAGGCCACAGTGCTGCATGTTTCTGGTCTATAAATACTAGAGCAGTGGGTCTCAGCCCGTGGGCCGCTTGCTGCCCAATCAGCACACAGCTGCAGCCCATGTGACACCCTTAAGGCCACACAGGTAGTATATATATATTGTCTGGATGCGGCCCACATAACACGTAGAGAGCTGCATGTGTGACCCACAGTGGGAAATAGACTGAGAATCACTGTATTAGAGTAATGTTACTAGTGGGGATGTGGCAGGATATTCAAAGCCAGAAAACGTAGCTTTTAACGGGAGAATGTTATCCGTGAGTGTCTCTGTGAAGTGTCTTGCTTGCTGGCTCTGTTTTAGGAGTGCTTTACAAAACCCCAGAAGACACCCCCTGTCTTCAGTGTGGGGCCAAGGGAGAAACTTCATGGCCTTTTTTACAGCTTTCCCCATGAAGTAAATTGAGCATGCCAGGGAGAGAGCCGTGTGTGAGTCCGTGTGCGCCAGGGCGAGAACCGTGTGTGAGTCTGTGTAACTATTCTTGGGCTCTGCCTCCCAGTACCTCTGAGAAAGCTCAGCAAAAGTGAACTTTTTGGTAAGGTCTGTGACTGGAAATCATGGCTGTGTGATTTATGCGTGGCTTGATGAATGATTTAGATCACGTGAAGGGATGATTTCAGTAGAAAATACCGTCCCCTCTTAGAGAATCTGTAATGAAGAGAGTCAGTTCTTATTCATTCATTTTTGAAGCTGTTTGAACTCAGCGTGTTTGACATAAATCAAGTCTAATTGTCATTTCATGATTAATGAACATATGCTGGCCGTTTTTCTTCATAATTAAACTTTATGTTCAATTCGTCTGACAAAGCAAAACAAGTTTAGGCTTTGGCAGATTGTGTGGCTTTTCCAGGTCTGTGTAGTTAAGAAAAAGTGGCGGGTTTTCCAATGGCCATGAATAGACCCGCTGGGCATGAGCGCATGGAATTGAGTGGAGACTCCAGCGTGTTGACCTGACAGGACAACCGGTGCAGGAAGTCCGGTTTGTGGCCAGCTGTGGTGTAACGGGGACATTTCATTAGGAACATGGCACTTTTGGCTTGTCTGTTTCAAACGCCAACTGAGACCCGGGGTGGAATGATCTGAGAAGCAGAGCAGCTGTCATGTCCGGCGTTGCCCCAACAGCAGGCGCAATAGTTTCGAAGCCCCAGATCTGTCTGGGTGATCCAGCTCAGGGATCCAGATAGTGAACTGGACAGAACTAGTGTAGACTAACTGTGCTCTTCTTCTTGCAGGACATAGACAAGTTTGGCAACGAGATCACTCAGCTGGCTCGCCCGCTCCCTGTCGAGTACCTCATCATAGATGTAAGTATTCGCCGCAGCATGGAGGCAGAGTTCCTTTCGCACCACCCAACCTTCTGAAAAGTCCACAGCAGCTGAAGGTTTTAACTCCAGTTTGCTTTCTTTAAACCTGGGAGTGCAACAGTCAACATGCTTTTGTGGGAGTGCAGCGCTCTGGGGTGGGTGGGGAGGTGGTGCCAAATTAATGCATTTAGTTCTCCAGAAGGCGCTGCTTCCAGTGTCTTATTGCTGTTATGAAACAGAATTTATCCATAAAATGAAGGCAGCAGTAAGCCCCATGGATACGCTGGGCATTAGATCACTGGGAGCTAATTAGAAAGCGCCAGTTGTCTCTTTTGTAGCAATGATTAAGAACACTGCTCATTCCAGCGATGAGCAGGCCAGGTTTGTACTATGGAAAGACTCTCAGCTCCTTCATTGCCAGTTCCTAATGCTTTCATTTTGGAGAAGGAATCCTAGTTGCAGTTCTGTGTTCAGGTCTCATCTGCCCACCACTGAACGTGTCCCCTCAGGGAGCTGCATCGTTTCTTGGGCTATGCATCCTTGCGTGTTGGGAGCCAAAGGGCAGTTGGTCTGAGAGCCCTGCCTCGTTTAGTAAGTGTCGCCAAGGCACTTGGGAGCAGCGTTAAAACTCTGCCACTGTCTTTCAACTTGAATGGGGGCCTTTCCTGGCTGGGAGACTGGGAGGCTGATAATTCAGCTGACAGAAAATACTGCAGGAGTGGAGGTGGTGCCACTAATGATTAAATCCATTCAAAGCGACTGGTCGACTCCAGCTGCTGCTTGCGTGAATACAAATGTCCCAAGCGCTGCCCCAGGAAACCCCAGATGTGGGGAAGCAGGTGGACTGGAAACCAACACTCGCTCTTCCTCTTTGTTGTTTTTTTTCTGTGGGGTGTGTTACTTATCAAAGCTGCATTTGGGCTGAAGATGTTGACACGTGATTCATGCAGTGAAGTATTGTGTTTGGAACAATGGGACCCATTGTGTGGAGCCCGTAGACATTCCGTTCCAATTGACAGCCCTGGAACGTATTTATTACCCCAGCAGTAAAGGCATCTGGTTTTGGACTACCTGGGGTGTAATTAAGATGAAATCAGATTGACAGAACATGCACTTAGGAGGAGTCTGCAATGATGAAAACTGAATTTCTGAAGCATCTATAAAAAAAAAAATCTTATTTTTCTGGTTAATATTGCGATGGGTGTTATTTCTAAAAAAAAAAAAAAAAAATGGAGATATACCAATCTCCTAGAACTGGAAAGACCTTGAAGGTCATCGAGTCCAGTCCCCTGCCTACACTAGCAGGATCCGCCTGCCTACACTAGCAGGATTGCCCTAAATGGCCCCCTCAAGGATTGAACTCACAACCCTGGGTTTAGCAGGCCAATGCTTAAACCACTGAGCTATCCCCCCACCCCAAGCTATCCCCCCACCCCAAGCTATCCCCCCACCCCTGCATCTTTGGTGTCAGCTACAAACCGAACACATCCCTGATTGAAAAGCTTTTTGTTTATAAAACTAATAGCCATCGAATCAGAGGACAAAGGCACCTTGCTGGCCCATACGGTCTTCCGCCACCCTCCTTCCTAGTGACGTAAGCGGCAAAGAGGAGGAATATGAGCGAGTCCCAGGACAGTGCGTTCAAGCCTCAATTTAACAAAATGCACAAGGCCAGCAGCAGCCAGCAAAGGATTTGTTCGAGCCCCACATGGCTCAGTTCCACCAATAAGAATTTAGGAGCACACTTGCTCGCATAGGAGGCATGTGATTTCTGAGCCACGTTCTTCGCTGCATCTGGCAAAGTCCCCACCAACCCAGTGACGGTATTGGGGATCCTGGGTGAGCTGACCAAAGAGCGGATCAATGGCAGGGGATTCCAGGATTAGGAGGAGACTCGGAAACCCTGCATCAGAGGGGTCTCATCCTTTGCTGGAACAGCGGATTCCAGTAGCGGAAAGGTGCACGAGATTAGAGACGGGCAGGAGATCCTCTTGGATGCTCAAGCAGTTGAGGAGTCACTTGCCATGTGGATAAAAGCTTGTATCAGCCTCAGTGCGTTTGCTGCTCTTTGGATTGTGTCTTTGTATTGACTGTACACTACACTGACATGTTGCAGCAAGGTTTCAGACTGGACTGATACAAAGGGCAAAAGCCAAGTTCTCGATAAGACACCAATTTTCTGGCTCCTTCATCTTCCTTGGCAAGAAATAAAGGAGCTGTATTTTTATTCCGTTCACTTGCCGTAAGTTCCCCAACACGCTGTGTGTGACGAAGCACCCCTCTGTCCAGCGGTGTTCAAAACCTGCACCCTATCCGGAGGATAACTGCTCCGAGCCAGGAGGGGGCGCTCCTGTGACCTCACTAGCTTAGACTGTTGGTTAGCGCCTGGTTGCCTGGCCTAAGTGTTTCATGCTGTGTGTTTCCTTGGGCTGTGCTGGAGGTCAGGCCCTGTAGTGCAGAGAAAGTAGTTGTATTTAGAGAAGTGATCTGAGTGAACTCTATTCGTTTCTCAGACTGCCCCAAGTCCCAGCTGCAGATTTCAATAGTGCCTCCCCGTTCCTCTCTAATCCAACCTCCTCCCTGTAATTCTTCCAATGCATGAGAAGAGCGAGGGCCAAGTCGCCAGCCTCAGGCGTACAGTTGTCAGCTCAGTGGGGGGAGCGGGGAGAAGCTCTGGTGTGCTTCCACAGGCTATGTGAGCCTGCACATTTTCAGGAGGGAGTCGGAGGCCACGCTCACTGTGTTTATGAATCCTGGGGCTGCCCTGGGAAAGGGAAATGGGAAAAAGGCTTTAGAAGTTCCGCGATAGTCACTTTATGGCTGAACACTGCAATGTGCCGTGTGTGGCGTTTCTCAGGGATTGGAGGCGGGGGCTGGGGTCTCCAGCGCCTGGGAACCAGGCCTCCTCGCCTGTCTCCTCAGCCTCCCAGCACTCTGCTCTAATAGCTCTTCCTTGAATTTTCAGATTACCACAACTTTCCCCAAGGATCCAGTTTACACTTTTTCTATTTCTCAAAATCCATTCCCTATCGAGAACCGTGACGTGCTGGGAGAAACTCAGGTAAGGCATGCTTTGGAGTGTGTGTCCTGCCTGTACAATCATACACACGTATGTCCTCTTCTACAGGTTTCCCTTTCGCCACACCCTCTGAAAGGGAGCAGGAGTAAGACTGCAGCAGCTGTTCTATTGAGCTGTCTCCTCATAATTTGATCCACACTTGGCCGTTCACTCAGCAAAACTTCCCTCTCTGAATGCTTTGCACCTCCTATAAATCATCCCCACTGGATGTGCCAATCCCCACCCAGCCCAGTGATATGAATGAAGCCTTTTTGCTTGCCAAGAATTGCCTCTTGCCAGTAACCTCTAAAAAGGAGCTGCCAATTCCATGGTGTTTGATCAGGAATCAGTTAAGGGTTCGTCCTGGATGTGACAAAACTGCACTGCTTCCTCACTCTGCTAGGGGCGGGTCAGACAACATGCAGGGCTCCTGGGTTAGTGCTGACACCGAGAATGCTGACTGCTTTTGTGGAATGGTTTAAAAAGCTGAACTGTTCATTACCGAAAGAGGCAGCTATCGAATTGCCCAAGCCATGTGTGAGCTGGCAAAATCAGCCGGCATTTGGAGTCCCTTGGTAATAGTAATGGTCTGACTCTCAAAAAGGATCTGCATGGAAAGTAGCAAGGATTTCTTCTGAGCTAGTTGGTCGTGAAATGAATCAGAAGTGAATAGTCCTGCACAAACTCTCACTCCTGCAGAAGCTGTGAGAGAGGCAACTGGAATGTAGCACGTCGGGGGTTATGCTGTCTAGCAGAGTAGTCAGCACTGTGCGGGCAGCGTGACTGTACAGTTAGATTCCTCACCCCTGACCCTGGCCTTCTCCACCTTGCTGTGAGCCATTGGTCTCCTCTGCACCTGGCGAGCCTAGTCCACTTCAGCGCAGTTGTGTGATGCGGGCTTCAGACGGCATGACCCTGTTAGCCAGCTCACTCTCCTTCCCGACCGGGGCACCAAGATTCCACTGGGACGTTATCTTCCCTCACTTCCCCAAACTGGCGTGGCTTTGAGAGGCGCCGTCTGAGACTCTGCCATTCCGAGGGCTCCAGTGGCTGGACTCCGCTCTCTCTGCCCTGGGGTCGTTCCGATGTCTAAATCATTCCAGATTCCCTTTCTTTGGAAATGGGGAAACCCGCGATTCAGTCTGCAGGGCTCTCTGATTTTGGGAGGTCAGTCTGCATCACAATCCTCTATTGATAGAGGAAGGAATTTTACCAGGATTCTCTTTGTCAGAGTATCTGAATGGAAAGATCAAGGGATCACATGGGGGTAAGGAATTATAACTTCCGTATTGTTTGTTTTTCTTCCCCAATCTCTGCAGGACTTCCACAGCTTGGCCACGTACCTATCGCAAAACACCTCCTCTGTTTTCCTAGACATCATCTCTGATTTCCATCTGCTCCTTTTTCTGGTCACCAATGAGGTCATGCCTCTGCAGGTATGTAATAGAAGGAGAAGATTTTGGCTAACGGCAAAGGCCTGTAATGAGCATCGCACTAAGCTTCTCCTCCTCAGAATCAAGGCAGGAGCATCAGTGTCACGTGCGGTGGAAAGCGCCGTGCGTCTGTTACGCCCAGTCTGAGTCCTCAGACCCAGCTTGTTTGCTGGTTTAGCTGTACTTCCTGCTGAGAAAATACAGCTGGGCAATACTCCCAGTGACCCTTTTGGTTGATGGTAAGAAGCTAGGTTTCTCTGAGTTCTGGAAGACCTGCTCAGCCCCTGCATGGCTGGATGCCGTGAGTCGGTGGGGACTCAGAGCAGGTCACAGACTGGATACAGCCACTTGGCTCTGGCGTGGGTAGCTGGAAAGGTTTAAAAGCATCGGAATCAGAAATTCCTGTTCTAACGATAACAAGATCAGAGTCCCCAAATCTCTTCCAGGATAACTACTTCCTGTCTTTGCAGCTCCGACTGTACTGGCTTGGCACTGGGAGCTTGGCTGCGTATCAGGCCCTGCGTTAACATCTGCACCACTCATCCTTTCCCATTTGTAAATAACATACCAACAAGAAAAGCCATGTGTTTTCCAGAGGCTTCGAGAATTCCGCAGACTGAGCATGTGTAGCACAGCCGGGCTGCCAGTGGGCAGCTGGAGATCAGGACCCGTCGGGGGGATTTTGCACGTGTTGCATTGGCAATTTTGTCCAGTGTTTTTTTTTTCTTTGCGCTAAAAGTGTGTGTGAGCCTTAGCGCTCTCGCAGGGTCACTGCAGAAATGGGCAGCAGCTGCCATTCCGGGGGGACGGGGGACGGGCTGTTTTAACTTCCTGAAGGTGATCTAGGGCTCCTGAAAGGAGGGGCCAGTAGTGATGGCTAGAGCCAGACCTAATGTAGGTAGGCACCGTGCAAGTTTCCCCTGTGTAAACCTACCCATACACCTGAAAACTATCGACCACGCCCTCCTGCTAGTCCAGCCCTGGATCTCTTGAGTAAAGTCCCCATATCTGGATTAGATGTATGGTGGCTTCATCTGATCCTGCCAAGTTTTACAGCCCACCATTAATACAGAGTTCCTTCTGGCCCACTTTCCTGTGCAGAGGGTGCAAGAAGTGACTTTTGGCTCCAACATATATTCATCTGTAGATGGGACCACTGTGATCATCTGATCTGATGTAGACACGCCCTGAATAATTTGCTCTAGTTTCTGTTTGGCCAAGTGTCAGGGGCGTGTCAGTCCTGGGGAGAAACTAGAAGCAGGATTTATAAAGCCAATCAAACCCTGTTGACTTGCCCCTTCCAGGCGGGGAGGGTCCGCTTGCTTGTATCCCCAGAGTGGCAACTCTGTGAAAGGGTGAAAGATCAAACGAAAAGATTTTTTTTCAGAATTCCTGGCTGCCACCTGGGAATAAACTCACTATGGAGCTTGGAGGGCGGGGGAAGGAGCGTGCAGGAGCCCAGCCCTGGTCCGTGTGCGCTGGTTCTGACTTGGGCTCTCTCCCGTACAGGATAGCATCAGCTTGCTGCTGGAGGCGGTGAGGACCAGGAACGAGGATCTGGCACAGACCTGGAAGAAATCGGAGCAGTGGGCCACCATTGAACAGCTGTGTAGTAAGTCCCCAGAATTCCCTGCTGTTCTCCTGTGACTGGGTCACGTCTCGCTTCCGGACCAGCAAGGGGGAGTCACAAAGTGGTTTGCCTGGGCCGGCTGCCGAGCGGGCCGGCTGTGTTTCTGCACAGGTGACAGAGTGTGGGAATGAGCTGGCTCCCAAAGCCAGCCGGGCTCAGAGCAGAGGCGGCCCAGGCAGTGCTCACTTCTTGGGCCAAAGTCCGGGGTGCAGAGACTCTCAATCCTCCCATTCTGTGGCAGGGAAGTAGCTCTGGAATCACTTGACTTATTACGATTAGACTGGCCTGATTTACCTGAGTCGATCCTAGATCTGTGAGACAGAAGCCCCGACATCTGTGTGCCATTGTCTGCCTCAGTTTCCTGCCTGTGATGGGTGTTGTGACATCCTAGCGGCAGGCAGTCTGCCGTGCAGTGACCCGCCCCGTTCAGTCAGACGCCTGCTGATGCTTTCCCCAGAACCCAGCCCGCGGCCTGGGTGCAAAGGCCGAGGAGTGGGGAATGCAGGTTTAGGAGCAGGAGCCTCTAAGATGAGGCAGGCAAGACAGCTAGGTCTAGACCCGTAGATCCCAGGGTCCGGCCCCGCCGCTTCCCCGTCCCATGTTGCGTTACATGTAGCCACTCCCATGGGACTCTCCTCCTGCCCCCAGCCCTCCCCTCTTCCCAGCCTTGACCTCCGCTCTGTTTTCCCCTTCCAGGCACAGTGGGAGTCCAGGTCTCAGGGTTACATGAGTACGGTGCCCTGGGCAGTTCGACACACGCCGCGGCCTCGGCCATGTGGGCTTGCCAGCACTGCACCTTCATGAACCAGCCGGGCACAGACCACTGCGAGATGTGCAGCCTCCCCCGGACCTAGCCCCTGCGGCGCGGAGCTAGGCGCAGACTTCGAAATACAGAGGCGAACCCTTTCCAAGGCCAGCTGGTTTCTCGGGCCCCCCTCCCCCATAATGATGCGCCGCAAGGGGCAGACCGAGGGGGGCGGGGGAGGGGGGCTGCACTGTCCTTTCTGGGGCCTAGCGATAGGAGAGGGGGAGGGGAAGCAGGCTGGCTGCTGGTGGGACCCCCCGTGCCGTTAGCCCAGCATGAGGAGACCCTGCGCTTCAGTGTCCACGCTCGGCTCCCCCGCAGGTGGCTCGGGCTCTCCTGGGACTGGCCGGCTCCAGGGGCTCTCTAGGCTTCGTGCTGCCGTAGGAGGCTGATCTCGTTCAACAGCAGCTGCTTCTCCCCGAGCTGGTGCACAGGGAAAAGCGCGGGCGCGGGGCTGGGCTTCTCCACTGGTGCCTGGCAGCCCGGGGCTGGCCTCTCTCCATTGGCTCGCAGGCTGTGCACAGGAGATGGCCTGGGAGGAAGTGGTGCTGTAGCGTGGCTTGGTCCCCCAGCCGCTCTTAGCAGGGCCTCACCGTCCCCCTCCCCAGCGCCCCTTCTCCGGTGCCTGGTTGGTTTGTCAGCAGTCGGCTCCTCTCCAGTGGATTACGGGAGCCCTTGGTGCCTGACTCGGCGGAGCCGCCACCATAATTACAGCTTTGACTAAATGGTCTACAGCCGGAGAACGGGCGATGAGCAGCAGCTGCCAAGCCCCAGAGCTCACCCGCAGTGCCCCCGGTCCGCTTGGCACCCGAGAGGAGCGCTGGCGTGCGCTTGGGATCCGTCTCTGCGGACCCGAGAGCCCCGTCCCTCCTGGGTGACCCCTGGCTGCAGCCCGTAGCACGGAGAGCTGCCTGTCTCCACAAAGCGGATTGGGCAGTCGCTCCTCGGCTCTCCCCTCGGGGTGGGGCGTGGTCTGCTCCTGTTGCTAGATCTCCCAAGGGCTAGGAGCAGACAGGGCCTCGCTGTCCCAGACCTGAGGTGGGGCTGGCACCTTGGCTCATTGCTCTTGTTAAAGAGGCGAGTGGGCAGCCTGGGCCCCTGGGAGCAGCCGCCCCAGCTCTGTGGAGCAGGCATCCTTTCACTCACGCCTTTCCCCCTTAAGGACACGGCCCAGCGGAGGGTGGAAGCCAGGCAGAGCCTCAGTGCATGCTCCTTCCGGGGGCACTGTGCGTCTCCTCCATCTGCCAGCCAGTGGAGTCCCCTGGGGGCGCTTTCCTCGGCTGGCTCCCCTCTACGGGGGGAGGCCCTGGCACTTAGGAAGCGAATGTAACTTGTAAGTCTGCTTTGCATTGGCGAGGGCAGGGCCTGGCTCCAGCACCCATCCTGCAGTAGACCCCCAGGCCTGGGCTGGCTTCTCTTCCTTGTGGCTGTTTGGTAGTTAGCCCCAGTCCTGCAGCCAGAGCCCAGGTGCCAAGCAAAGGGAGGAGCCCCCCGCCCGCTGAGCCGCTCCAGTGAGCCCCAGAGCAAACCTGCAGCATGGCCCATCCTTCCAACTTGCCTGGGTCTCCTCGCCGCAAATCCAGTCTGACCTGGGGGGGGGGACACAGCCGGGGTGTTCGTGGGAGCCAGTCCACAAGGGGCGGGTCTCCCCCGAATCACCGCTCACTGCTGTCCCTTGCCATTTGGAACAGCGGCTGCTGCTGCTGCTGGCCGTTTTAACCACACTGGGGCAGAATTGCAGGTCTTGTTCCTCTGCTTGCACACTAGGGACCTTAATAACCTCCCAGCTGGCCAGCCCCCGCGCCCAGGCTAGCCGCTGTGTTAGCATGGAGAAGCACAAAGCCTGCCTGGCCGCCCGCCCGGAGTCTGACCCTCCGCCACCCCATGGCAGCATTTCGGCCTGTTTGCCGTTCCCAGAGCAGTGCCCGGCCCCTGCTTCTCCCCCGCTGGACTCATTCAAACTCCCCAACATCTCCTGTGCTCCACGGGAAGAGAGGCCCTGTCTCTCCTTATCCAGCCATGGTTGCCATCAGCAGCTCAGTGGTGGAACAGGAGCGGGTCTCGTTGGCAGCTTGTTTCCTCCCAGACTGATAGGGGCACTAGGACGGGCTGATCATAACGGAGCCTTGGAACCCCATCAGGCAGGGCTTTTCCCCTCGCCCCCTCTCTCCAGGGGGCCAGTAGCCGGGTGGGCAAGCTGGCGGGGGCCCCAGTTTGACTGCTCCCAGCTCCTCTGTGGGAGTGCGGCTGCATCCCACCCCCTTCACTGCAGCTCGTGAACAGCTCTCAGGGGTGACGTGGTTTCTACCCTTTGCAGTTGAAGGATCCCTGGCGCCCTCCTGCCGCTGTTTGAAGAGTAGCCGAGTGCTGCCCGGCGGCTCTGTCCGCCTCTGGGCTGGTGTGTTTAGAGCTGAGCTCCCTGGGCCGTAGCTGCTCTTGCTTTCCTGTGCTCTTCGGCTTGCGGAGGCGCGCGGTGGGAGTGGACGGGCGTTATCTGAATTAAAGCGCTGCAAGTAACAGCTAATAAAGCACCTGAAACGTGCACCAGGCTGCTGGCCTCTGCTGTGTTTATGGACCCTCCCCCCCGCCAGAATCCCGCGTGGTTCTCTGACCCACGCGAGCAGCAGTCTGTGGGCCTGTGTCCGCCGTGGGCAGCAGTGAGGCGAGCGCCCGTGGGGACACGAGGGGTCCGATGGCCAGGCCTGTGTTGTCAGCACATAAAGCCGTGTCACCAGGGCAGTGGGCTGGGCTCCCAAGGAGCATTCTTCACCTGTGGCCAGCAGGTAAAGAAACAAGACAACCCTCTCCACAGCAGCCCCCTCCTGCGCGCAGGGCCTGGGAGCAGAGGGACAGGGCCGAGGCTCTCGGGGAGACAGCTCACCCACTGCTAGAGGCTACCAGGAGTCCAGCATCCACTGCTCACGTGCCAGGCTCAGACACCCGGAAGCCTGGCCCCTGCTGTCCGGGGCGTAACCGCAAATGGAAATAACCCTCCTGGGTGAGCTGAGCTGAACGGCCACAGGACAGGAGGGGAAAGCGGGGGCAGAATGAAGCCCCTGGACGGTGCAGTGGGGTGAGAGCAGCCGGACCAGGTTAGTCACCCACCCCTCACCAGGGCACCGGCAGCAATCCCAGCACTGGAATAGCCGGGGCTGCTGGCAGCTCGGAGGCAGGGGCCAGGCAGTGCGGTGGAGATCCCGAGCCGGCCGGTGAGGATTGATAGGGCCCAGGGGCGGGAGCCCAGGGAAGGAACAGCAGCGAAGGTGGGAGGCGGCTGTGCTGCAGGTGCGGAGGGCGGGAGCCGGTCTCAGCCGGCCTTTGTGTGGGTCACTGACATTTTGAAAGGGAAGTGGCCGGGGTTGGGGGTAAAGGCCTGGCCCCAGCCGGAGCTGGGGCAGCAGAACCGGTTCAGTGTCTGGCTCAGTCAGATCTTCCACCCGGGCCCCCTGCCAGCGGTGGGGAGTGGGGCTGGGTCTGTACCCCGTGCTGAGCAGCCAGGGCAGTGTCCGACTGCCCCCCGGTAGGAGGGTTAGAAGCCCTGGCCTCCTGAAAGACAGGGACTTCTCCTCCTGCAGCCCTCAGCAGGCCTCTTCCCCGCGGGATGTGGCCCGATGCTGAAAGGAGGGGGCCGTGGTTGTGTCCCTCCCCGAGACGGGGGCAGGAGCTCTGGGGGACACCGGCCTTGCTGAGTGGCGCAGGCTCCCCAGCCGTGCTGCTCCACGACTCGCCTGCTCTGGGCAGTCCGGCCCCGACTGCCGGCGTCGCTGGGGTTTCTTCACCAGGCCCTGGAGGGGAACGGGCTGGGAGCAGGGACCCCAGGAGCCGTGACGTGACAGCCTGGAACCGCCCCTCGTTCACAGGCGCCGGGCTCTCCCCTGTACCCCGGGGGGGGGGGGGAGCGGAACCCGGCAATGGAGGTTCAAATCCAGCGGGCTGGAGGGAGGCTGCTCCCGCTTGACTGCATAGGAAGCATTTTGAAAGTGGGGTTTTCTCGGCTCGTTATGGCTAAACCCCCCCCCCCCAGCCCCCAACCTGGCTCACTGAGCCTCCGCCTGCAGGGAGCGAGCGGAGCCTCCCCTCCCACGCCACCTCAGCCCAAGCTGGGAGCCCAGGGCAGAGCCTGGCTCAATGTAGCGCTGTCAGCAAGCAAGGCGTGGCGTGACCTGAGGGCACAGCCCTTCTGAGCCCCGGCACCCTTGGCACGGCTCTTGGCTCTGACGTGCCCACCCCCTTGCCAACCCCACTTCCTGCAGCCCCGGCTTCCTCCGAGTCTCCCCTCTGGTACGCCTTGGCCTGGCACGGCCTGGCTACCTGCCAGCAGGCCCCAGCCCAGGGTTCCAGCCTTTCGGGCCTCCTCACCATCACGGGTTCGCAAGGGCCTCGGCTCCCCCATGGGTCCCCGCAGGCTCTGCCCTTTCCGGGCTGTACCCGGAGCAGGGGCGATGGGTCACTGCTGCTGCCAACTGGAGCCCTGGGAGGCGGCGTGACCGTGTGCCAAGGCCAGAGTTGGTGTTGGGGCAGGATGAGAGCTCCAGCCCCCCCCCCCCCCCCCAGTTCCCCCATCCCCGACGAAGTCAAACCACAGCAAAGGCTGCCGTAACGGCAGCGCTGCGCCTCCAGCTGTTGCCATCTGCTGTGCGGTCTCCCCCGCCAGCTCCCAGCGCCCGGGGAGGGGCCGGCGGCCACGCTCCGCGCTCTCCTTTCCCCCAGGGAGCAGGACGCTGCAGCTCGCAGGCCCCGCGGCAGGCCAAGCGGGTCTGGTTGCAATCATCCACACAGCTGCCAGGCCCACATCTGGCTTGGCCGCCTTCCCGGGCAGCGTGTTAAAAGGGGACGGAGGGAGGCAGAGCGGAGCCAGAGCGAGAAGGGGGAGCCGGGACTAGAAAGGGCAGCCGCTGTCTGTCTCCGCGTCGGCCCGGGATCTCAGCACAGCAGGTAGGAGAGGGGGAAACTCCCCTTGGCTCAGCTCGGCCTGGCCTGGCGCACGTGGCACTAGCCCTTCCCCAGGCGGTGGGTGCCAGAGCCCCCGTGTGCTGTTGTCCCCGTGCGACATCTCAGCTGCTGGCCAGGGCGAGAGATTCCGCACGAGTGGCTCAGGGCTGGCACCGTGTGAGGTGCTCCCGGGGCAGCCTGGACCTTGGCTAAACATTGCCCGGTGTTAGCAGGGCTGGGGGCAATGCCCCTGCCACTCATCCACTGCCACCTCCTGAGAGCAGGGGGCCCGGGCAGGGGAAAAGAGCCCGACTCCAAGCAAAGGTGATGGAAGCTGGGAAGGGAACAGCCCGAGGGACCCTGGGGTCCTCCCTGGCCAGCCTCTGGCTGGTGCCTCTGTCCCCAGCTCCCCAGGCAGCTCAGAAATCGCCGTGGGAAGCGATTCCACGTTGAGCCGGGGTGTTGTCTCCACCCTGCCCCCCCATGCCACGGTGCCGCCCCCCCCCAGGAGATTTCCTGGTGGGACGCTCGTGAGGAATCCAAAGGCTGCACAAGGCCAGAGATGTTTGTGGCCCAATGTCTGTGTGACTGCCGGCCCGGAGGGATGGATTCCTGGAGGGTTCATCGCGGGGCAACCTTTAATTCCAGACTCATCTTCGGTGTCTGCAGACGCCAGCCCAGTCCTGGAGGGCTGGCAACCCGCATGTGGGGTGTGGCCAAGGGGGGGAGGCAGCAGCAGTGGGGACCCGCTTGGGGCATGACCCGTGGTGGTGTGGTTCTGAGGGGGTGCTCGGGACAGCAGTGGGGGTGGGAGGTGCTCGGGGTGGGGCTGGTGGGAGTGGCCAGTGGGGGCGCGGTGTGCTTGCCGTGGGGCTGGTGGGAGCACGGTTGTGGGGAGTGGTGTGCTGAGGGCGGGGCTGGTAGAAGTGGGAGGGGTTGTGGTGGGGCCGGGGCCGGTGGGGGTCGGGGCGGTGGGGATGTTGGGGGGGCATTCAGGGTGGGGGGGGGCATTCAGGGCGTGCCCAGCGGGAGCCTGGGGGTGGTGGGACTCTCCGTACTGATCTCTGATCCCTTTCCTCCCCCAGAGGACCATGAAGCGGTTCCTCCCCGTCCTGCTCTGCGTGGCTCTCAGCTGTGCCGCAAAGCAAAGGCAGCAGCCGGCGGAATGGGACTACAGATCTGAAGGTAAAGCCGCCCCGGCCCCCCCGGTCTGAGCCCGGCTTTAATCGTCGGGCCCGGGCTGGCTGAGGACACAGAGCTGGGGCCACCACGTCACCTCTGTGCCTGTGGACTCTGCTAGCTCAGCCTAGAACTCCTGGGGCCGTGCAGTGTGACTTTGAACCCACTCATTGCCCCGTTGTGCCTCGGTTTCCCCACTCGATGACAGGAGCGGCTGTACTGGGTCAGACCAAAGGTCCATCTAGTCCAGCATCCTGTCTTCTGACAGTGGCCAGCGCCAGGTATCCCAGAGGGAATGAACAGAACAGGGACTCATCCAGTGATCCATCCCGTCACCCAGTCCCAGCTTCTGGCAACCAGAGGCCAGGGGACCCATCCCCGCCCAGCCTGGCTAATAGCCATTGGTGGACCTGTCCTCCATGAATCTACCTAGCTCCCTTTGGAGCCCCTGTGCTCCCTCCCGGGGCTGGGAAGGGGAATCGGAGCCTCTGGGCTGTGCTTTGGGATCCCCGGCTGGACAGTGCTAGGGACGAGCAATGGGCCTGGGAATCCTGCTGTCTCTGAGGGGAGTGGCCAAAGTCAAGAGCTGGAGCCGGGTGGTCCTGGGGCTGGAGGAGGGGGGGGGGGGGATCTGTGGGCCTGGCGAGCCTCCCCCCGCCCTAGTGGCTGGCTCCAGGTCCCCCAGCAGCCGGGGTTTGTCTCCTTCCAGCTGAGAAGGTGAGCCTGAGGGGATGTGCCAACCTCACCGTGGTGCTGGACAACTGGAAATTTGCCATCGTGACGGAGATCAAGAACCTGCTCCTGTACGACCACCAGACCGTGCTCCCCGACTACGGCAGGTGAGCCGGGGCGCCAGCAGACTCCCGGGCAGCTCCGCCTGGGGCCATGTGAGAGGAGTTTGGGGGTCTCGTTGCTAATGAACGCGTGTCCACGCTCCACAGGGTGGGTGGGAAACTCGCATGGTGCCTGTCCTGGCTGTTCCTGACCAGACAGTGCTGGGGGGAGGGGGGCAAGGGCCCCCCACATTGTTTCAGGGGGGCGCGGGGGCTGTACAGATCTGTGCAGCCTGGGGGGAGCTCACACCCTCCCTCGCTGTCCTGCCGTAGGATCAAATCCCTCTCCGAAGCCCTCGACGACCTCTACAAAGAATTCAATGCACTGAAGGGCCGGCTCGGGGAGCTGACCACCCGCTTCGAGGGGGTGGAGGCCTTTGTGGACGAGATGAACACGAGCCGAGGCCAGACTCCGGACAAGCCTCCCGTCAGGGCCGCCCCGCCGGAGGCTGACAAACCGGCGGCCGCGTCCCCAGCCAAGCGCCGCCGAGTCCTGGTCAGGAACAACCGGAGGCCCGTGGAGCAGCCGAAAGCGGACGGGTCCCAGTAGGGACAGCCCCAGCCGCAGTCCCCGGGGCCAGAAATGCTGCGGATTTCCCATGCGTTTAGAAGCTGCGTGTCTTTCTTTCTTCCCCAAAGAGATGTTTTCCCGCAGGTGGCTGCAGTCGGGGGCTGGGCACCTGGGCATTCCCCTGCCCTCTGGATCAGCACTGCTCCTAGGTGGGGCACAAGGTCCCCCTTCCCGCTCACCGCCCCGGCCATGTCGCCAACAGGGGGGACTCGGGCAGGATTCACTGGATCGTGTTCTGGGGGGAGCTTGGCTCTGAGGAGGGACCCCACAACAGGGTGTTGTGCCCATGTCCGGGGCCAGGCTGCCGTGCCGTGAGCTACAGGGAGCGTGGGTCTCTTTGGATCCACACTCCAGCTGGTCTTAATCCACCGCTGGCTGGACTGAAGCACAGGCTGGGGCTTGTGGGAGGGGAGCTGGAGGGACGGGGGAAGCTGGGGTGCCCCTGCGGGCAGGAGAAAGGTGCCCGTTGGCTCTGGATGGCACAGCAGGTGGAGTGATTTTAGGGGGTCGTGGGCTCATCCCCCCGGAATTTGCTCACTGCACAAAATAAATTGTGGGGCCTGCTTGGCCCAGACCGCTGTGGGCCCAGACCCAGGGGCCGAGAGGGCGCGTTGGGTGTGTGAGGGAGGCTGGGGGGCACCTGCAAAGCCCAGGCCAGCCTAGCTTGCCCTTCGCTTGCACAGCCGGGTGAGTTGTTTACTAGCCGGCTCTGGCTCGCCACGTCCCCCAGCCGGATCCCCCTGGACTTGAGAACCCAGCGGGGTGGGGGGCGAGCGGTAGCCAATCCGAAAGCAGCGGGATCTAGCCAGGTGTGTGTGCGAGGAAGGGCCTTGTATCCAGGCAGCGGGGGGGCGGGACTGGCCAGCAGTGGGCACCTTAGTGAGGGCAGGGGCTCCAGGGGCAAACGATCTGTGCCCAGGCCACGGGGTGTGGGCGGGAGGGGGGCTTGGCTCAGTCTGCTGGGCTCAAGGGGAGACAGTTGAGCTGCTCCTTGATTTTTGTCCCCCGGCAGGAAAGGGGAGACCCTGCCCCTCCCCCCACTCACTGGGGAGACGCCCTGGTTACTGGAACCTTCAAGTTTGAGGCAAAACAAACAAACAAAACTATCTTGGAAATGAAAGGACCTGCCAGTTCCGCTTGCTTCATTCCCGCCCCTCCCTGGGAGCCCGAACCCCTGAGGGGGGAGGCGCGGGGGACATCCGCGGAGCGCCACGTGGCTAACTCTCCCCCTTACGTCGCAGCTGGCTAGCAAGCGATGCAGCCCCCCCAGCCTGGGGTGAGAGCTGCAGGCGCTGCCTCCCCCCACCCCACCCCACGGCCGGCTGCATTTCACGTTCCTGGGTGAGGTGCAGGAGGCTCACAGCACCAGCAGTTTGGAGCCGCGAGAGCAAATCCGGCCTGGGACGCCAGCGGAAATAACAGGGTGTGGGCCTCGCTCCAGCCCCTACTGCAACTGGAGAGGCCTGGGGCTGCTACGGGCCAGGGCCGCACCATTGCCGGCTCGCCCATCACTGGGCCTGGCTGCCATCACAAGCTCCCGCTCTCTCGCTTTCCTTCCCGGGTCCCTTGCGCGCGCGGGGCCAGGGCGCCGCAGGGTGGAGTTTCTGTTCCGTCTTCCAATAAAGATCTTTCTGTTCCCGTCACTGCTGGCTCCTGCTGGAATCTTAACAGAGAAGTCAGCCCGGCTGCGAGCCCGGAGGAGAGACAGAGCCGCCCCCGCCCTCCTGACGGGTCTCCACAGGGGAACGCAGGCGCGAGGGCCGGGACGCAGGCTCTAGAGTCGGGTTCAGGCAGGCCAAAGCCGGAGTTCCCGCAAGAAACCTTAGGAGACTTCCAGCCCTCTCCAGAGCCCTCTCCAGAGCCCCACAAGCAGTACTAACTGGTCCCCATCTCAGTAATGAGGTCACCCCAGGGCTGATCTGGCTAGCCACTCGAGTCCCTGTTTGTTGCTAGTGTTACTGGCCCTTCTCAGGCAAGATGGGCTGGGGTGAGCAGAGGGCTGCCCCTTGGCATTCTGCCATCTGTGAATCCCAAACGCGTCACAAGAGGGCGGTGGTGTCCCACTGCTGGGGAAACTGAGGCAGGGAAGGGACTTTCCCTAAAGCTGTACAGCAGGTCTGCTAGAGCTAGGAAGTGGATCCTGGACTCCCCAGGGCTCTGCACTGCCCTCGCTCTCCGGGGGACTCCAGCCAGCCAGAGTGTGTTGGAAACATTCAGCCTGGCCCAGCTCCCAGCCCTGCTCCTGCTGGAGTTAGCCCTGTGCTCATAGCACGGCTTCCCCGCTTTCCGGGCAACCAGTGGCCCCCCTCAGGCCAGCCCTCAACCCCCCTTCCCCTGCGGCAGTCGCTTGGTGCCACCTCGTGGTGCCCCAGAGCTGTGCAAAGCGGGTGGGCTGGCCTCAACCCCTGCAAGCAGGACTCTGCCCCGCGCCTCCTTCCAGGGAGTGTGGGAAGAAAAGGGGGGTTGGTAACGTGGGGCTGAAACTGCAACTTTTGTGGAGCTGGGCCTGTCTCTGAGCCCCATCGCGGGACACGCAACCGAGCACTGGATCAGCCCTACCCTGGGCTCTCTCCCTTGCTGGGGAAAAGGGGGGGGGGGCCAGGACTCCTGGGTTCTCTCCCTTGCTGGGGAAAAGGAGTGGGGGAGGGGCTGGGGGCCAGGACTCCTGAGTTCTCTCCCCTGCTGTGGGGGCGCGGAGGGGGGGCAGGACTCCTGGGTTCTCTCCCTTGCTGTGGGGGCGGGGGGGGCAGGACTCCTGGGTTCTCTCCCCTGCTGTGGGGGCGCGGAGGGGGGGCAGGACTCCTGGGTTCTCTCCCTTGCTGTGGGGGTGGGGGGGGGCAGGACTCCTGGGTTCTCTCCCCTGCTGTGGGGGCGCGGAGGGGGGGCAGGACTCCTGGGTTCTCTCCCTTGCTGTGGGGGTGGGGGGGGGCAGGACTCCTGGGTTCTCTCCCTTGCTGTGGGGGCGGGGGGGGCAGGACTCCTGGGTTCTCTCCCCTGCTGTGGGGGCGCGGAGGGGGGGCAGGACTCCTGGGTTCTCTCCCTTGCTGTGGGGGCGGGGGGGGCAGGACTCCTGGGTTCTCTCCCCTGCTGTGGGGGCGCGGAGGGGGGGCAGGACTCCTGGGTTCTCTCCCTTGCTGTGGGGGTGGGGGGGGGCAGGACTCCTGGGTTCTCTCCCTTGCTGTGGGGGCGGGACTCCTGGGTTCTCTCCCTTGCTGGGGGGGCGGGACTCCTGGGTTCTCTCCCCTGCTGTGGGGGCGGGGAGGGGGGGCCCGAGGCTGGCTGCCCCGCCCCGGGGGGGGTGTGTCCTATCGAGCCCCTCCCGCTGCAGCCCTTCCCGCTTTACGGCCTGTCGCAACTCCCGCCCCCCCCCCCCCCATTGCGGCGGCCGCGGAGGGAGCCGTAAGGCGGAGACGCCCCCGCCACGGTACCTGCGGACCCGGAGCCCCCGGGCGGGCCGGGCTGGGAGGGGCCCTGGGGAGCGGGGGGGGGGGGGCGCAGGGCCCCTCCCCGGGGGGGGGAAAGGATGGTGGTCGCAGGGCTCCTCTGGGGGGGGCACAGGGCCCCCCATCTCCTTCCCCCTCCCGGGGGGGGGCGAACTACCCCCAGATTTGCCCCCCCAGCTGGGGCAGTTCCCAGGGGCCGCGTCTCCTTTACGGGGTATTTGCTCGTTGGCAGCTGGGGCTTCCCGGGGGGGGGGCACTGGGGTGACCCCTGCAGTCTGGGGGGGGCCCCATGGCAAGAACCCAGCTCCCCTTGCACCACCTCTGCTCTTTGCTCCCCCCCCCCGGGGGTCTGGGTCTGGGTCGGGCTCTGCCAGGCTCCCCCCCCCCCGGGGGTCTGGGTCGGGCTCTGCCAGGCTCCCCCCCCCCCGGGGGTCTGGGTCGGGCTCTGCCAGGCTCCCCCCCCCCCACGGGGGTCTGGGTTGGGCTCTGCCAGGCTCCCCCCTCCCCCCCCCCGGGGGTCTGGGTCGGGCTCTGCCAGGCTCCCCCCCCCCCCCACGGGGGTCTGGGTTGGGCTCTGCCAGGCTCCCCCCTCCCCCCCCCCGGGGGTCTGGGTTGGGCTCTGCCAGGCTCCCCCCTCCTCCCCCCGGGGGTCTGGGTTGGGCTCTGCCAGGCTCCCCCCCCCCCCCCGGGGGTCTGGGTCGGGCTCTGCCAGGCTCCCCCCTCCCGCCCCCGGGGGTCTGGGTCGGGCTCTGCCAGGTTCCCCCCTCCTCCCCCCAATAACCATCTCCCCCCCCCCCCCCAGGCTGGCACCGGGTGCCCATCCGGCAGGAGGATGGCGCACGTGGGCCACCGGGTCGATTACCTGGCTGGGTTCTGCTGCCCGGTCGGGGGGCTGGCGGCGGGCAAGCCCCGGGTGCTGTGCCACGAGAACGAGATCTACCTCTCCAACGGCTGCGAGTTCGTCTACGTGTACGACCAGGAGGGGAAGCTGCTGAAGGTGAGCGCCCGGCCCGTGGCGTTCGGTGGCCACCCTCCGCCAGGCTGGGCCAGCCCCGGCGCCCACACCCGCGCCAGCCAAGACGGGCCCCCGGAACGGGGCTGAAGCCCGAGGTCAGAAGCTCACGTTGAGAGAAGGGAAAAGCCCGGTCCGAGTACGTCCCTGCGCACTAAGGGGCGTTTAGCATGTAGGAGCAGGATCCGCACGGCAGCTGAGCGGCCTGGCTAGGCCGGGGCACTGTCGATTTACACCCCTGTTTGCCACGCCATGAGTGCTGTGTAGACGCGTCCTCCGCTCCTACTGGGCAGGGCTGAAGCGTCAGTGACTTTCTATAGCTTGTAGGACTCTTTCCCTGTCAAGGCACAGGGCAAGGGTTGCTTACAGCTGGGCTCCAATGTCCTCAGCGGACTGATTTTCAAAAGTACCGAGTGCCCGTCAGAGTCCTCCGGCGCTTCTGGGTTCTCAGCACTTGTGAGATTAGGCCACTTGCTCTGGAGCCTAGACACTCCGGTTTGAAAATCTTGGGCATAGTTCCTGCCACCAGTGACTAGCAAGCTGGCCTCCTCCATCCATTTTCACAAGTCTAGCTCCTTGTACGTCCAGTTTAGCAGAGTCAAATATTAGTATGGCTTCAGATAACCTTTTCATTGGTGAATAAAGGGGGCTCTTTGACCTTCTCCCTCATTTCCTGGGACAAACCACTTCATTCAATTACTGAAAGATTTTGTCCTTTTTCAACACGATGACGATTTTTGAGTTTTGTTCACCGTTGATTTTTCTCTTTTCTTTGCTGTGATGAGCAGAAGCCTTAGCACAGAGTTAGACGTGTCATCTTTTTTAATTTATTCTTTTTATCATTTCTAAGGAAGCCATCAGAGAGATACCAGGATTAGCCTCCTACATGCTTTTTTCTTTCTCGAGGAAGTAGGTCATCTCTGGGTTTTGAATTTTTCTTTTTTCTATCCTCAGCAAGCATAAAACACTGAATGTTTGCTTTGAGTGTGTGTGTGTGTGTATGTGCCATTCTTTCAATCCTACAATAATCTTCCATTTCTATAGCACCGCTTGTGCCAAAACATTGTACAAGCTACAACTGCTTCCGTCACCAGAGCAATGCAGCCACCTCTGGGGTGAAATGTCACCTGCTTATAGCACACAGCAGCAACTACACAACCGTTTAGACTGGAAGTGAAGAATGCCATACCATGTTTTAAAATGATTGGTTTGAATTTGGAAATACACATGCAATATTGCCCATTAGTGGTTTTACTCCTGGCAATTAGTATATTCAGAAAATGGCTGTTTTAACTTGCACTTGTTCTATATGTACATCCTCGGCTAATGACCAGGGGAAAATATAATCCAGTTAATGTTTCCTTTATTCGTGTGAGAGAAGTTTGCAAATGTTTGGGTTAAATGGCTAGTGTTGACATAGGTGCAGTCACACATGAACGTTCTCACATAGCATCGCTTGCAGAATGCTAAACCTAACTTGGTACCTCATGCAGCACTGGCCGGTCATCACCCCATCCGTACTCGTATATAAAGTTCTCCAGTAAGCGCTGGGGAGACTCGAGAGGCCAGATCCTCCATGGTTCCGTTGATGTTTTGCAGGTCTTGTCTTCACAGCGCAGTGGGGGTGCCGGACGTGTGGCTGTATGAGGGGCGGTGGGACGGTGATAGCTGCCATTGGCTAGGTGGCCTAGTGCCTTTCGTTTCTGGTTGGGGCTGCTCTGTTAGGTTGTGTCCCCGGAGTGAGCTCTTGGCAGGGGCAGCTCGGAGGCTACTTAAAAACCAGGAGCAGCCTTTTCTCCAGCCTCTGTCCTTGCTGCATGAAACTGACGTTCTCTTTCCCTTTTTGATCTCTAGGCCATCTACAGGTTTCCCGATCAAGTCTGGCACATGGAACTCCTCCCCCTTCATAGGCAGCTCTATATCCTGTGTGCTGGAAATGGCATTTACTGTGTATCCCTGGACCAACAGAGCAGGTGAGACTTCGGACGCAGCCTGGCAGGGACAGCGAAGTTTGTCTCTGCTCGTTAAAGTCCTAACGAGAGCAGCAGATGGTTTAATGCAGGGGTGGGCAAACTATGGCCTGCGGGCCACAGCCAGCCCGTGGGACTGTCCTGCCCAGCCCCTGAGCTCCCAGATGGGGAGGCTGCCCCTGGCCCCTCCGCCTCTATGCCTCCCCCGCCACATGGGCAGCACACTGGTGGGTGGGGCTGTGCGTCTAGCTCCGTCTGGACTGCTGCTCTGAGCGGCACGGTAAAGGGGTGGAAAGTGGGGAGGTTGGATAAGGGGCAGGGAGTCCCGGGGGGAAGTCAGGGGGCAACTGGATGGGGCGGAGGTTCTGGGGGGGGGCGGTCAGGGGATGGGGAACAGGGATTTGGATAGGCATGGGAGTCCCAGGAGGTCTGTCAGGGGGCAGGTGTGTGGATAGGGGTTGGGAGCAGTCGGCACAAGGAGCGGGGGGAGGTTTGGTAATAGGTAGGGGGTGGGACCCTGGGGGGGTGGTTAGGAGTGGGGGGGTCTTTGGAGGAGGGCAGTCAGGGGACAAGGAGTGGGGGGGTTGGATGGGTTGGGGATTCTGAGGGGGGCAGTCGGGGCGGGAAGTGGAAGGGGGTCAGATAGGGGCAGGGCCAGGGTTTTGGGGGAGGCACAGGCTTCGCTACCCGGCCCTCCGTACAATTTTGCAGTGCCAACGTGGCCCTCGGTTTAATGGCACGTTTCCGGTGCTCTTCAGCAAGACCTGACTGGAGTCCAGGGGTCACCCTGAAGGATGGTGGTCTCCAAGCATTCCCGACCTCAGGATTTCTCTATGACCATCTACACGTTCCTCCTGTTTGCCCCCACCTGGGGTGTGGTTACCCTGTGCCCTGAAGGAACTGCAGTGGGGTTTACGTTTCCGAAGGGAAGCACTTGCTCTTCTGAGTCACCCTAAAAGAACCAAGGCCCTGGGAGCAGAGTGGCTCCTGGCGCTCTGCCCATGTGGCGTGCGCTCCTCTGTGCCCCGCTGCCTGTTGGAGGAGTCCTCCAGAGGGCAGGGTGGGAGCATTGGCAAGTGTCTAGTCGCTGTCAATGCCTTATTGACTCGTAAGTGGTGGGGGTTCCTGCCCTCCCCGTGAGCCTAGGGGAGCTGATGGAGCAGAGTGTTGGCCCTCCCAGTGGGGCTGTCCTGGTGTGGGGGTGTCTGCTTGCTAAAATCCATTAAAAAGTACAAGCCAAGGCTCAGCTCCCGGACTGGTTTTGCACCGTCCGGGCAGTAAATCTCCCCACTGCCCGGCCCGCCGGTCCATTGAGAGTGGTGACTTGCATCGTGCATTGATGGGTTCCTGGGGCTTCAGAGGCAGCCCAGCCGTGTGACTAGACCGGTACCTCGTGTCCGGCACCTCTGCTTCATCCTTTCGGTATGCGCGCGCCCAACAGCCGCTGGTGTTGGGGGGGCAGCAGAGGAGTGGGGTGGCGGGGTTGGGTGCTCTCCAGCACGTCCTCATGCACTCCTAAGTTACTGAAAGGGTTAAGATGTTCTGGGCTCTTCCTGCTCTCTCCAGATCGCTGCACCCAGTGCGCTCCCCTGAAGCGGATGCTCCTTTTGTAACTTGTCTGTCAGCGCGGGGCTGAGGGGCGAGCCGAGGAAGCGCTGGCTTTGCCCTGGGGCTTGGCTGAAAGCTTTTCCTTGTTTGCTCAAAGGTTAATGAAGCAGACTGATGGGGATGGCGACGAGGACGCTTGCCCTTCCAGCGTCTTCCCCGTAGACTCGGATGTCTGCATCGTCCCAGACACGACACTGTGCACCTTCACGCTGCTGAACGACGTTCTCGTCACCCTGTCCCGGGCGCAGGGCCAGTGGTGGATTAAACTCCACGTGCTTCTGGATCCCGGTCAGGAGAGCCGGCCATGTCGGCAGATCAGTCAAGTGGGATTCTCCACCTGCGACCCAGCCGGAGACGACGGCGACGCGCTCCCCTCGCGCTTCCTTCCTGTCTTGTGCTGTGCGTCCGCGCCGGGCACAGCCGGGCCCGGGGAGGGTCTGTGGTGTTCGGGGGGGTTCACGCTGGAGGAGCCCCTCTTCAGCCTGCTCTTTGGCATAGACGCTGCCATGCTCGACTCCCCCATGATTCTCTGCGGCTTCCCGGACGGGCAGCTGTGCTGCGTGCCGCTGAAGGCCCTCAACGCGTCTGAAGCCGTTGACGCCTGCAGCGATGTTGAGGGCCAGGCTCTGCCTGTGAAGATCCTTCACCATTTGGAAGAACCCGTTGTCTTCATTGGAGCCTTGAGAACCGAACACAAAGCCCCGGACGACCCCGATGACCCGCCGCTGTCTGGAGACTCAGGCTGCGACTGCGTGGTGGTGGTTGGGCACTACGGCAAGATGGTGGCCATGAAGGCAGAGCGGGGAGAAGAGGCCAAGGTCCCCGAGGTCAGGGAGTACTACCTGCAAGGGCCCGTCCTGTGTGCCGCGTGCGGTGCTGGCAGCCGGATGTATTACAGCACGCACTCGGACATCTCCGCGGTCGACCTGGATTGGGCCAGCAACGCCGCCGACCCTGAGAGCATCGATCACACTGCATACGTCCTGCCTCCCGTTCTCTCTCCAGCCAGTTTAAGTATCTGTAGCGTTGTGGCGCTTTCCTTGTCTTCTCGGGCCTCAGAAGGTACTGCCAGCAGTAAAAAAAATTGTCATTCTTGGGGCTGAAATGGGCAAGAATAGCTTTGTCCTAACTGCATATTCCTGTTTCTGCCGCTCCACCATTCCTCGTTAAAGGTCCAGCTTCCATTGGCTCACCCTCGTTATTGTAAGTTGTTTACATCCAGCATGCCGAGCCAGGAATTGGACGGGAGAGGCAATGTCATGTGTGTTCAGAGATCAACTCCCCATGTGGCTGTCTTTGTGGTGTCCCTTGTGTGGGTGTCTCCCACCTTGGAGCAGTAGGCGGTGCGCTCACGGTCGGAGGGGTTGTGCTCTCTCTATAAAGAGGACGTGGGGCTGCTGTGTGTGTCAGAGGTAGGATCCTGCGTGGAGTGGCGCTGGGGGCAAGTCCAAATCGACCCAAGCGAAAAGCTTCCCAAAAGGCCATTTACAAACACCGCGGCTGGCTGGACAAAGGGCTCCGCAGTGAAGAGCTCCAGACACAGCCGGTCAGAGTCCGTAAGCTCCTTTCCTTCTTCTGCCTGACAGCTCTGGGTCCGTCCGTTGCTCCCCAGCCAGGGCTGGGGAAGCAGGTGTGTTGCCTTCTCAAAGCGGGGTGCTTTTGTAGGCCCAGGCAGCGTTCTGGGGACAGTCCAAAGTGCTCTGGTTCCCACTGCTCTCTGCCAGGCGTAGAGATGGGGGCAGAGGAGGAGCTAGGGAGCCCTGTTTGCTCTCACCTGAGCCCCATAAGCTGGTGGCTTTGTGAACACATAAAGAATCGTCAGGAGAGCAAGGTGGCATTTCGAGGCAGAGCGCTGCTGGCACCTCTGCAGAACTCGGGGAGCAGTCTGCACCGGCAGCAGTTGGTTCCACACTTAGCCTGAGCCTGGCTCCCGGTCACAGGGACGCTCCTGCTGCTTATTCTGCAGCTGGTGCCCTCAGGGGGACGGGCCGCCCGGCTCTCCAAGTCACAGCTTGCTGGAGCATTCTGGGCCCTGGGGCAGTGGGAGCATGGAGCCTCTTCCCGTACCTGTCCCCCTGGTAATAGAGCTAGTGAGGAAAGGGGCAGGAGCAGGGTGAGGGCATCCCACCTGCAGGAACCACCCGCAGGGGGCTTGTGACTCGGGGAGCTCTTTGTGGGCAGGCCTTGTAACGTTCTGTGTATTTGGTTTCCTGTTGTAGCCCATCGACAGTCATTCGCACTCTGTGTCTACAGCTCTCCAAATTCTTGTTGTAGGACACCTGGTACTCTGGGGAGGCCCTGGATGGGGGTGGAGGGGGGTGAGTCTGCAGTAATGGCATTATGATGAGAGCAGTAACTCCCCGTTCCCCAAACCGCTCCTGGAAAGGAACGTCTCGTTACGTGGGGACACTAATTGGACACTCCTCGGCAGAGTTCCACCCACAGCCCTGTATGCAAAAGGCGTTCGCTTCCTCACACCACAGCTTCCCCTCCGAGCCGGCTAGCTGCGGTGGTCCAGTCTGCGGGCCCCAGGCAGCGCTGTACAGTTGTCCCTGCAGTCTTCGGGGGGGATAGCTCCTCTCTCCCAGCCAGAATGAATGACGTGGGGGCCTTGGCTGTAGATCTGTGTGTGATTTCCTACTCCGCTGGCTGACAGCTAACCTGATTCTCTCTGCGGGTGTGTGCCTCTCCAGGGGACTCGGAGCTGTTGGCTCTGTCTGCTAAAGGCCGACTGATGAGCTGTGACCTGTGCAGTCCTGATGACCCTCATCCCGTCAAGCAGACCCCAGAAAAAGCTGGCCAAAGGATAAAGGAACTGCTGTCTGGGATAGGCAACGTCTCGGAGAGGTAAAGGGCAGGGCACTAATGGGTGTGAGCGGGCTGTTTGTTTGTGAGCTCCTGGCTTTTATGGGGAGGGAGCTAGAGTCTCCTGGCTCAGAGGTTAGCAGTAAAGTGCTTTTATTAGTTGTCTGAAGTGCTCAAGCGTTTGCCTTTCCTGAGTGATTGGGAGTCGAGACAGCCTGGGAAGAAGCCCCCAGTCCCGTGGGATAAGAAGAGCCTTGTTTACAGCCCGTGCTGTTTGCTGCCTTTATCCTGCAGACCAGAGAACGGCATGGTGTTGGCAGCCGCTGCAGCAGCCGCCCATCACTCCCCAGCATCCCAAAGTGGATGCCCGTTTCAGGATCCCAGGCAGGGCAGATGTGTGCCGTAGGCCTGGACGTTCCTCTGCCTTGTTTTAAACCAGTCTCTCCCCTGGGGGTTTGTGGGTGTTGGTTTCCTAGAGCTCCAGGGACCTGCCTTCATTTTGAGCGGCTTTTGTAGCCGCCGTGGCTTTTTGTCCTGCTGTCTCCTGTAGCCGCGGCTGGGCGTGAGATCAGCCAGCCTCAGTCTGCATTAGCCTGGCTCAGCTCAGTTGAGCTGTGAAAAAGGGCATTTGTGGCACCAGATCTTTGTGAGCAGCGGTGCTGTGGCTAGCCAGCTCTCGGGAGGGTTCTAGGCCTGACGGGGGCACTCAGCCTGGCCAGCGCTCTCCACTGTTGACGTTCCAGAGCAGTGTTGTCCACGGGGCGGGGGGTTTAGAAGGGCTCATGAAGTGATCCAGGGAAGTTTGGCTTCTCCTTAGTGTGAGTGCCGCTTGCCCTGGCTCTTTGGGGCCTTGTGTACTAGCCTTTGGCCACCTCACCTGGCGGGGTTTCTGATTCATAGCTCTGCGGGTTCTCTGTGGGAAGTGAGCTCTCTTCTCCCCGTCTCCCCACAGAGTTTCTTTCCTGAAAAAGGCCGTGGACCAGAAGAACCGAGCGCTGATGAGCCTGAACCAGGTGATGAACGTGAGCGCCGCGCTGCTGTCCAACCAAGATGGCCGGAAGCCCGTCACCTGCGCTGTTACCGCCAGCTGGAGCCGCCCGCTGCTTCGGGACACGTGGACCATCTCCTGCGTGTTGGAGAACTCCAGCGAATGCAGCCTGGAGCAAGGCTGGACCCTCTGTGTTCAGCTGTTCACGAGCCCCTGTGCCTTCGACAAAGACTCTGCTGACTCGGCCACCACGTTCACCTTTCCGATCGACCAGCTCCTCCCGGGGAGCAAGAGGGAAGTGACGCTGCCGCTGGGCTCAGCAGAAGGCACCAAACTGGAGCTGCCTCTGACCGTGTCCTGTGCGCTCTACTACAGCCTGCGGGAGATTCTGGACAGTGCGTCGGACGAGTCCCTGGACGACCTGCTTCCTGATGACTCTCCCGGCCTTTCCCCAGACAAAGAAGGGATCTGCCTGCCCCTGAGCGAATGCACCGTCGACATCTTGCAGTGCCTTCGTCTGGACGACAGCGCGGTGCCGGCCATCGCCAGCCGCTCGGACCCGGTGGAGACCTTCCTGAAAGTATCGGGGCTGCAGGCTGACCCCAGCAGTGTGGAAGTCACCGACCAGCTGCTTCCCAAGGCACTGGACGCCCTAGGAGAGGAGTATCTGCCCCCGTCAGTGGCTTCTATCAAGGTGTCGTCGGAGCTGCTGAAAAATGCATTGAAGAGCGTCTGTGCAGGTTGGTAATTCTCCCGTGCGGTTATTGGTCCTTGGAGAGCTGCTGCGCGTGTTTCTGTCCAGGCGTCACTGGCTGCAGTAATTCCCCCTGTGCAGGGCTGGGCTCTGTGATTGCTTTCCAGGAGTCGTTCCCTTCGGATGCTCGGACGCTCTTTGATTTGTCTTGTTTCCAGGGGGCTGCCTGGCCACAGAGAACGAACGTTGAGGCTCGTGGGTGCGGATCAGCGGAAGTGATCACATGAGGGTTGCCCGAGTCTGGGTCTCTCCCAGCTGTGTCTGCAGCGAGAAGCCCAGACCCAGGCCGGCTGCCTGGCGCTGCTGATGCTTTGTGCTAATTCTTGACACTGAATGTTGTGTCCCCTCCCCCAGGATCCTGCCTGGGCAGCAGCCCCTGGCCCACGAGCTTGTGCCATGGCATTCCCTTGCATTGGACTCACGCCGCACTGCCAGCACTGTGCGAGCCGGCGGCAGAGAGCCGTCCTCTGGGAAACCAGGGAAACCTTCATTGGCGTGTGTGGCCGCCCTCCCTTGTGCCACAGGAGCGTGGCGGGGTGCCCGGGGGAGTCCGGCTCTGAGGCAGCGTTCCTCTCCGACTGGGCTCACGTAGCACCACTGACGTGAGGGGGTCTGGGAGGTGCTGAGAGAGACCTTCGGAGCGTGTGCAGCCACTGAGCGGCTCTGCTTTCTCTCCTCTTCCCCCCAGGAGCCCCGCTCTGCTGCGCTGCTCTGCAGTGGCTGCTGGCGGAGAACACGGCGGCCGCGGCCCTGAGGAGCCAGGAGGCGTCGTCAGTGCGGGGCCTGGCCCCAGGTGGAGGCGAGGTGCAGCTGCGCGTCCGAGAGGCAAGGAATGGGTTAGCTCTGCAGGGAAGCAGCCCCATGAAGAGCCGGCGGAGTCAATGGCAAGCTGGGAGCCTGGCTCTGCCTGGGGTGGCCCGGAGGGAACCACTGCGGTGGGGAGGGAAGGAAGGATCTAGGTCCCTTCATCGCTCAGGGCTTGACAAAGCCCAGGATCAGCTCCCCCCCCTCTCACACACTCCATGCTACCCCCGTTGGTAACGTGCCCAAGCCCACAGGTGTCAAGGGGCTGTACTCGGGGGGGATCAGTGAAAAGCCGCATAGCACTGGCTGGCATCTGGTGTGCTAATGGTTAAACGCCCAGCTGGCTGGTTCCCCCTCCATTGCCCCCCTGGGTTCTCGAAAGGCTTGTGCTGTTCCCATGCCGCCTATGGGACTGGGGGGTGCCCGGGGTCTCGGACCCGACGGGGGCTCAGCCCCTTACCCACGGGATTGTCTTGTGGGCAAGGAGCGAGATCGGGAACCAGTTCCCAGCCCTGCTCTCTCTGCGTCTGTTCAGCCATCCGTCAAATCTGCCAGTGTCCTAACCTGGCCCTCATCCCTGTGGTGTCAGCGCTGCCCAGCCATGCCAGGTAGGTGCTTACGCAGGTGACCGGCAAAGCCGGGCAAGGGCCCAGGTCCCAGTGCGATGCCTTAAAATCCACGACCTCCTTTCTGCTGCGGGGCTGACGATCGCTCCCGGCCTGGTCTGAGGCTGCGTCCCTTCGTGTCTGACGCCAGGCTAGAGCTAGAACGGGAACGGAGCCGGCAGCTCTGGGAGGGCTGCTGCTCCCGGCCTCCCCAGTCTGCCTGCCGCTGCCGCTACTGGTGTCCCTCCCGCTCAGCCCCGCTGCTCCTTCCCGGTCCTGCTGAGTTGCCATAACTTGGGCTTGATCCCTGTCAGTACTGGCCCTGATGTGGTGCCACGACTTGGCTGCAGGATCCGGCAACGCTCTGGTTTTAACCGCTCATCTCTGCACATCTGGCGCGCTGTGTTTTGCTAATTCTGCAGAGGGAGGGGAAATGTGGCTGGATCCTGGTTTAAGTCTGATCTGCTTCGGCTTTTCCCTTAATGCGCAAATCCCTCTGGAAGTACTAAAAAAAAGCACTAATTGCGAACCGGCTCTCCTGCCGCGGCCGGTTAACCCTCCGGCGAGAGAGCCCCAGCTGGCCGTGTGCTGGCAACGACCTGGTTCGGGCTGCTTCATGCTTGAGAGCGTGAATATTGCCCATGTGATTAGTGCCGGCCGCCATTCTGCTCAGGCTAAGCCTCCCGGATTAAATCCTTTGGGGAATGGCCATCGACTCACCTCAGTACACCACCGGGCAAGGCTGGAGCCTGCTGTCCTCCTGCAGGGTCCCACGCTGGTTCCAGTCCAAATGCCATGAGTTTGATGGGCCTCTGCGCCGACCCAGGCCCTAGTGCAGTCTCGGTTCAGGAGACCAAATGATCTTTTACTCCTAAGGGGGTTGGTTGGGTCAGGGCAGCCTGGCTGGGGGGATCGTCCCTCTCTTTTGCTGCTGTTCCCGGTCCTGGAGGAATTGCTGGTACAGATGAGTGGCGGAGGGGCAGGAATGAATGCCCCGCGCCGCTGTCTCTAGAGCACAGCGATCTCTGGCTGTTTGGGATCCGCATCTAACCCTCCTCCATCCACAGCTGTGCTGTAGGGCCCGAGGGGGTGCGCAGACCCCCCCTGGGCCTTGGCAATGTTTGCAGTAAGGATCTCCTCTCTCTCGCAGGTGGCAGTGAACGATCTCTGCCCAGCGGGCCCGATCCAGGCGGTGGAGATCCTGATCCAGAGCCCTTCTCTGGCAGATCTGTGCAGAGTGCATCACGCCGTGATCCGGCGCATCCAGGTGCAGATTCCACTCCCCAGACGGGGGCATATGCCTGCACTGTTTGCCCCCCTTTATTTCTGGGTGGTTTAGCTGGGAGTGAGCTTTGCTTCTGTCACTCCACTGGCCTGGTTCTGAGCTAATTTGGGGTCCCCGGGTCACACCAGTCAGAAGGGTTTGGGGTCTCTCAGCCCTTCAGCTCTCAGGGGCTGCTGCTTCTGACCCTCATCGCCAGGGCTGGTCGCCCCCAGGATGTTCTTCCTCCAGCCGCCTCCATGGGGCAGCGTGAATGGCGCTGCGCTGCCCAGCCGGCAGTCCTTCCCACGGCTGTGGCATGGTAACCCCGGGCCCCAGCGTGCTGGGATGGGACCGCTGGCGCATTCCCCACCAGCGTGGCCCCGCTGGCATTGCGGCAGGAGGTTCTGTGCACTGCAGCAGCTGCGTCTCCTGCCAGGGCTTTCGAGCAGAACCCTGCCCTGCAGCTTGAAATCTGCCTGGCGCTAGCCGGGCAATGCCCGATTGGGCTGGTCCTGACTAACTCGCTCCCCATCGCCGGAGGCCAGGCTAGAAGCCATCGGCAGCTGTAGCAGCCTGGGCTGGGCTCAGGGCAGGGGCTAAATGGAGCCGGGCACCTGGAGCCACCCGGGTGTGGCTGGAGCAGAGCAGGGCCCCTGCAGAGTGTGCCCAGGTCTGTCCTGCGCCTGGGGGTCCTATCCCCCGCCCCTGTGGGCGGAGCTGCAGCGAAGGGGTGCGGAGTGGGAGTGGGAGCTCCGCAGAGCATTGGAACCTAGGCTGGTGGGCGGGGGAGTGTTTCAGATGCTGCTGCACCGAGAGCCCGGGGCTGGCTGGAAGGAAGAGCCGGCCAGCCTGGCAGGCAGAGTCCCAGCAAGACCGGGGCCAGATCTGGAGCCTGGCCGAACTCCAGCCAGCCCGAGCCGGTGTAGCCGTGACCGAGCGAGGCTCCCTCCCTGGGAAAAGCCGCTCCCTCTAATGCCGGGTTCTCTGCTCTGAAGCAGGCTCTGGTGGTGGAGCAGGCGGCCCAGGGCTCCGGTCCCCCTGACCTCCGCATGCAGTATCTGCGCCAGATCCAAGCCAATCACGAGGTAGGCCGCGTTCCCGGCGTGGGGGGGGGGGTGACTGCTGAGGGGGGCGGAACGCCCCTCTCCGGAACTGCGGGGCATGAAACCCCGAGCCCGGGCACCGACCGGAGCCCTGTGTGCCCACGCAGGCGGGCTCCTTGCTCCCAGACCCTGCAGAGGCTGTGAGACGCACTGGACTGGGCCCAGGCTTCCAGGCCCTGTCGAGAGCTTAGCTCCTGGCAGCCAGGTGGGGGGGTTGGCCGGGGGGGCTCTCTTCAGGGTGTGCCCTGCGCCACAGGACTCCAGCAGCACATCGGGCTGGCTGACCCCTCTCCTCTCGGCCTGGCAGATGCTGCTCAAGGAGGTGCAGTCCCTGCGGGACCGGCTGGGCCTCGGGGAGGAAGCGAGCGCCACGGCGGAAAAGCTCCTGCAGATCTACAGGCAGCTGCGCAACCCCAGCCTCATCCTCCTGTGAGCCCGGGGCCGGCCTGAGACTCCACGCCCTGCTCGGGTTCAGAGCCAAGCGTGCTCGTTAACCCAGCCAGCCTGGGAGAGGATTCTGCCAGGAGGAGGGTTCGGGGGGGGAGGGTGGGGGTGCTGGCAGTGCAAGTCCCGCCCCCCCCAAAGGGGGAGCTCTTGCCTTACACGCCAGAGGCTGACGGGTTGTGTGTGTGTGTTGTGGATGTGTTTGAAGCGGCGTGGGGGGTCCCAGGGTTCCAGACACCTCGCCGAGGGGGGGGCCTGGCGCTGAGCTGTGTTGTGTGTGGCTGGCTCCCAGGCGCGGCAGCCAGAGTAGGTGGCGTGTTTGGGATCGTACAAGACGTGCTAGTTTCGCTTCTCTCTCGTTCCAATGGCCGTGACTTTGCTGTGCCTGGCCGGGCACTCGGATCTGCGCAGGGAACGATCCGCCCGGTGCTTTCCGGCTGGTTCCCCCCCCCCCCCCTCCAGCAAGGGCTACGTCTCCCTCCAGCGTCTCGCTTTCAGGGAGCCGTGTGAGTAACGGGCTCCCCGGGGTTCCCACCACCAACCCGCGGGCCCCTTTTTCTACCGGAGGGGTTGGGTAGCTGTCCGTCCTAGACAGGATCTGCCGCATGTCTGCGTGGTGGCGGGTGTCTCCTGCTCGCGGCTGCAGCAAGCCAGCCCGTCGCAGTGTTTGTAAATCTGTCGTGTGCCATTGAAAACGACCCTTTGCCGCTCAGCGTGTGCCAGTCTCTTTGCTTCCCGCTCCGGGCTCACTCCCTGTTTAAAAGCTGCCTCCGGACGCAGAGGCCGCTGGGAAGTTCCTCGGCCCACGGGCTGAGCAGGGCGCCCCCTGCTGGTGTTGAGTCTCCGTGAACCCGGTGCCCTGCAGCATGCTCCGAGGGAAGCCGGGGGAGAGGAGAAAAGCGAAGACCTGGGTTCGAATCCTTCGCCGGCTCGCGCCGTTTCCCCAGCCGGCCGTGCAGTGTGGTGCTGCCGGGGCGGGGCAGGGAGACTTGGAGGCTGCTCGGTGAGCAATGGAGCAATTGCCCAGCACCTGCCCGACACAGCCTGGCCCTGCCAGGGCTTGGTTCCCTCCCGTGAGCACCAGAACCTCTCGGAGAACCAGGCCAGCCTGGCAGGGGTGAGGTGTTTCCCACTTCGCTGCCACGAGCTGGCACTGTCTCTCGCGGCGTCCCAGGGCTTCCCGACCCTGCGGCGGTGGTGTGGGCAGGGGAGGCGCTGTGGAAGGGGCTAACTCGGCCCAGGGCGTTCCTGGTTCGAGGGGGTGGGAGCCTGGGATGGTTTCTCCCTGCCCCCGGCTCGGACAGCTGGTCTGTGGGAACCTCCCTCCCCGTGCCCCTTGGCTAAGAAAAGCCGGGCTGGAGCTTGCTGCCCTGGCACCGGAGTCCCAGTGGCTTCGAAATAACCCCCCCACCCCACCCCCTGACGCTTTCCTCCTGCCCCTCACCTCTGAACACAGCCGCTGACCCTGGTACCCCCGAGCCGAGCCCTGACTGCCCCTCCCGTGGCTCGCGCCCCTTTCTGTTGGCAGCCTGAGAGCTTTGTTCTGCAGCGACCTTGCCTAAGTGGGCAGCCTCAGCCCAGGGCCAGGCGGGCGGTCCCTGGGCAGAGGAGAGCCAGTGGCAGGGGGCGGCAGGCCGGGGTTTGGAAAGGTTCAGGGCGGGCAGGCTGCGCTGGGTTCTGTCTGATGGAATTATCCACCCCGCTGCCTTCGCTCCCGCCTGCCCTCGCGCTGATCCTCTCCCTTCTCCGCCCCGCTTGGGATGGAGTCAGAGCTGACAGATCTGGGGCTCTGGGTCTTTTCGGTCCCCTGCAGGGCTAACCTAATTGGATCTCAGCCAGCTGCCAGGCAGAGACGAGCCAGCCCCGAGAGACAAGTTCTGCTGAGCTGCCGAAGCCGCGCTTTGCTGGTGCCCGCTGTGGTCGGGGCGTGCCGCGGGCTTACAGGTGGGCCGGGCCAGCTGCACGAGCCGGCGTCCGCGCACTGCTGTCCTGCAGCGGGAGGGGCTGAGCAGCCGGGGTATTCCTGGGGTCTGCGCAGAGCCATCCATGGGCTGGGGCCAAGCCTGAGAGCTGAGAGTCCCTCTGGGTTCGTTCTTCCTCGCGCATCCTCACCAGTAGCAGGGCTAGGAATAGAACCCAGGCGTCCGGGCACAGCCGCTTGTCTCCATCTGCTCAATTTACACCCCACCCCCCCCCCAAGGAAGGACTTTATTCCCGTTCCCCTGCTGGGAGCTGGGCACCTGTCCTGGGCACCAGCGTACCAGGCTGGGCTCTACCCTGCCAGGGGATTTTATTTGGGCGCACACCACTGCTCCTCCCCCCCCCCCCTGCAGTGCGGGCCCCTGTACCTGACCTGCCAGCCAGGGCCACACAGAGTCACAGGCCAGGCCCCTGGCTCGGGAGCTGATGGGATAGTTTGCCCGGTGGTGGAATTCGCAGCCCCGGTCAATGGGGTGTGAGCAATTCCAAGCAGTGCCAGCCGGGGGAGCTCTGGCACCGTGTGACTCGGCCGCTCCTCCCCAGAGCCGTTTCCCTGCAGCTAGTGCGGACTTGCCCTGCCTCTGAGCCTCCTGCCCTCGCGCACCCCCCGGGCTGGCTGCTGCAGCCTGGTCCGTGTTGCCAGCCTGACCCGCTGCAGCCCTCTTGCCCTAGTGCTGTGAGCCACGTCCCCGCGCGGGGTAGGGGGCTCTGCAGTCTCAGCTGCGGGGCCTGGGATGTAGCCACGTCCCCCTTCCTGCTGCTGTCTGATCCCACCCGCGAGTTCTCGGCCCTCGGTGGAGCTGAGCAGCCGCCCCCTCGGCCCGTGTACCCGCCCCCGCGGGATTCCCACCCTGACCTCCCGTCCTGCTGGGCAGGGGGGTCACGTGCTCCTGCCCAGCCCGATCGTGCGTTTCAAGGGCACTTCCCTCTGCTCTGCCAGGGGCTGGGAGATGCCAAGAGGGGCCTGGCCCAGCACGGGGCATCCTCACGCTGCACCCCCCCAGGGCTGCACTGGGAGCGGGTCCTTGTGCCCCCGGCCGCGCCCCCAGTGCCAGGCACTGCATGGGCAGGGGGGGTCAGTTTCCCCTGAATCCCGGCCCCCATTCTTCCCATCATGCCCCTGCCCGCGGGAGTGGGACACACCCATGGTGAGCTGCATTCCCTGGCGGTGCTGAGTCACTGCAGGTGTCCTAGCCGGGGGTGGAGCGGCTGGTTCGGAACGCGGGCAGGCGTGGGGGGGCTCTGGCCCAGCACAGGTTTGGCCCTGCTCTGGAGGGGGGCAGCGGTGGGATCTGGGGGTGGGTGGAGGCCTGGCTGCAGGCAGCAGGGCTAAGCAGTGACCGTGCCGGGAGCCAGCGGAGCAGGGGGGGCCGGGACTCCCGGTCCCAGCTTGGAGCGAAGAGGGTCAAGGGAACAGGGAGCAGGAGTCCAGCCGAGCGGCCCCGACCACCTGGGGTCCCAGCCCCACTTTGTGACCCGGGGGAGCTCGTTCAGGAGCCAGGCCAGCCTGCTCCCCGGTAATCACGGTCACCCCGAGAATCAGCTGCTAGGCCAGCCCCTCCTCGAGGGCCGCTGGGGGCTCCGTGTCGTGCCCCCGGGTGGGCTGTGTCAGGCAGCTCAGCCGTGGGCCGGGCAGCTGATGGGTGCCCCAGGGCCCGTGCCATGCGGGTGCCCCAGGGCCCCAGCGAGCTGTGTCAGGCACCCGCCGGGGGCAGTTGGGGAAACAGCATCCCTAAGGGGTGGGGGTCCCTGACCAGCTGCCCCTCCCCCCACTCCCCTGGGCCCGCTGCTGGCTTGGGGCGCCGTGGGGCTCGGGGGTGGTGCCCGCGGCTGCAGTGTGCTCGGCTCCCACTAGAGGGCGGCACAGCTACGTCCTGCGGCACCCGCCCCCCCCAAACCCGGATCGTTAACCCCTGCTGTGCTGCAGCGCCCCAGCTGGGGGCTGAGGCGGCTCTGAGCATCTTGGCAGGGGCAGGGACAGGGACAGACCCAGATTCTCCTGCTCCCCAGGTGCGGCCCCTGCCCGCTGAGCTACAGGAGAATCTCCCGTAGCCGGCAGCCATGCAGGGGCTATGACACAGCTGAGCAGTTCTCCTGGGGACTAGCTCTGCTCCCTGTGGTCTCCAGTACTCCCAGCCGGGAGCTGAGGGAAGCCTCCCACTGCACTGGACTCCCTCACTCTACAGGCCGGGGTGGGAGATGGTGCAGGCCGGGGGCAGGAAACAAGGGCTGGGGTTAGAGGGACTGGGGGTCAGGTCTGCTCTGACTCAACCCAGCCCCTTCACCTCCACCCCCAGCTCTCCCAGTGCCCCCGACCCCCAGCCCTGGCCTGGTCCTGGGCAGCAGCTGCTCGCTGAGTCCCCCCAACTCACTTCACTTGTGACCTCTGGGACCTGGCTGTGCAGGCAAACGTGCTAACCCCAGGGGCACTACGCCCCCCCCCCCATCCTGCACTCCCCCCACATCCCCTCCCTGCCCCCATCCTGGCTCAGAGTATGAAGCTGGCTCTGGCCACCCCAGAGGAAGGGGGGGCTTTGTTTGTGGAAGGAGCCCCCACCCCAGCTGCTCTTCCTGCCATTTTCCTCTGACCCGCTCGCTTCCGCCTGCTGCTTCCACACATCCCTTATCCCAGCAGCTGCTCCCCAGCTCCCCCATAACCTCTGCCCTGGTGACGGCTCAGGGCCCCCGGCCCCCTGATGCAGGGTTGGGAGTAGCCAGGGGTGCAGGGTGTCTGGGGGGAGAGTCCAGGGGGCCAGCAGGGAGCACTGGTGGAGCTGGGGGGAGAGCCTGGGGGGGGGGGCTAGCAGAGCTAGGGCGAGAGCCCGGGGGGGCAGCAAATCTGAGTGGGGCCCAGGGCACCAGACGTCCTGGCTGGGCGGGGTCAGGTCAGGCTCCCTCCTGCCTCATCCCGCAGGAAGCCTGGTGCTCCGAGCCTTCCCCAGCAAGGCCACGGCTCCGGGGGGGACACCACAGCCCTGCGCCCGGGCTGCCTGGGGCCTCCCAGTGCCCCCCTGGCCGCGGTGTGCTCTTGCCGACACCAGGGTAAAGCCAGCAGGGTACCGCGTGCAGCCTGGGTTGCAGCCACCTCTGGGCTGGAGCGACCGTGAAAGTTCCTGGGCCGAGTGCGGGCAGCCCGGGCAGCGGGTGGGCTGGGCTGGGCTCGCCCGCAGCAGCAGGACCCGCCTGGTAGGGGCAGCTCCCAGCGACTGCATAGCTGGGATTCCTCGGGCAGGGTTAGATCTGCCCACATGCCCAGGGAGATGCCAGCGGCCTGCACCCGGGGGTAGGGGCTGGTACTGGAGCCGCTCCGTGCCTGGGCTCCACTCCCGCCCCCCCCCCAGCCCTCACACCGCCCTGCAGTGCCTCCCCCTCCCCAACCACTCCAGCTCCCTTCCCTCCCCCCTCCCCTGCGGCCCCCTCCCCCTCCCCAACCGCTCCAGCTCCCTTCCCTCCCCCCTCCCCTGCGGCCCCCTCCCCCTCCCCAACCGCTCCAGCTCCCTTCCCTCCCCCCTCCCCTGCGGCCCCCTCCCCCTCCCCAACCGCTCCAGCTCCCTTCCCTCCCCCCTCCCCTGCGGCCCCCTCCCCCTCCCCAACCGCTCCATCTCCCTTCCCTCCCCCCTCCCCTGCGGCCCCCTCCCCCTCCCCAACCGCTCCATCTCCCTTCCCTCCCCCCTCCCCTGCGGCCCCCTCCCCAACCGCTCCAGCTCCCTTCCCTCCCCCCTCCCCTGCAGCCCCTCCCCCTCCCCAACCGCTCCAGCTCCCTTCCCTCCCCCCTCCCCTGCAGCCCCCTCCCCCTCCCCAACCGCTCCATCTCCCTTCCCTCCCCCCTCCCCTGCGGCCCCCTCCCCAACCGCTCCAGCTCCCTTCCCTCCCCCCTCCCCAACCGCTCCAGCTCCCTTCCCTCCCCCCTCCCCTGCGTCCCCCTCCCCCTCCCCAACCGCTCCAGCTCCCTTCCCTCCCCCCTCCCCTGCAGCCCCCTCCCCCTCCCCAACCGCTCCACTCCCTTCCCTCCCCCCTCCCCTGCAGCCCCCTCCCCCTCCTGGCTGGCAAATGTGCTCTAGGGAAGAATCTGCTGCTCAGGGCCTGGAGGAGCAGGGGGGCAGGGAGGAGCACGGAGGAGGAAGGGATGAGGAGGGGGAGCAGGGGGCAGGGAGGGGGAGCAGGGGGAGCACGGAGGAGGAAGGGATGAGGAGGGGGGCAGGGGGCAGGGAGGGGGAGCAGGGGGGAGCACGGAGGAGGAAGGGATGAGGAGGGGGGCAGGGGGCAGGGAGGGGGAACACGGAGGAGGAAGGGATGAGGAGGGGGAGCAGGGGGAGACTGAGCAGGGCAGGGCGCCCCAGGCCGAGGGGCTGAGCGAGTAGCAGGCAGCTCTATTGCCTGCTCCACATCTCTCCCCAGAGCCCAGGCCGGGCGATGCTTTGTGGCCCGCAGCATTGGCCGTGGGGTGGCTCCGTGGCACTCAGGCCACGGGCATGGGCGGGGTCCCCTTGTCCCAGGATGGTGTCGGCCGGCCCGGTGCCGAGGGCTGCTGAGGAAGGAAGACGAGCGACCCTCCCCGGTGTGCAACTCAACCGGATTTTAATGAGCTCAGTGGGGAGGGGGGCGCAGCCACGGGGGGGGGACACAGACGGCACTAACACGGGGCCTCTACCACGTCAATCTCTTGCACACCCACTAGCCACCCGGGGACTAGCTAGCGTGGCACCCTGCCCCTCCCAGCCAGCCCACCCCAACAGCCCCCTTGTGCTCCCGTCCCTGCCCCGCAGCAGGCGAGAGTCCAGCAGGGGTGACTGTGCTGACGCCCACCCACCCCCGGAGCTGGCGCGGGCCCTAGGGGTCTATGCGCTATAGGTGGGCGGGGGGGGTCAGTACTCCCAGAGCGCGGTGCGGGGGGGGCTCAGTACTCCCAGAGCGTGGCGCGGTGCGGGGGGGGGCTCAGTACTCCCAGAGCGTGGCGCGGTGCAGGGGGGGGGGCTCAGTACTCCCAGAGTGTGGCGCGGTGCGGGGGGGGCTCAGTACTCCCAGAGCGTGGCGTGGTCCGGGGGGGGCTCAGTACTCCCAGAGCGTGGGGCGGTGCAGGGGGGGGCTCAGTACTCCCAGAGCGTGGCGCGGTGCGGGGGGGGGAGCTCAGTACTCCCAGAGCGTGGCGCGGTGCGGGGGGGGGGCTCAGTACTCCCAGAGCGTGGCGCGGTGCGGGGGGGGGGCTCAGTACTCCCAGAGCGTGGCGCGGTGTGGGGGGGGCTCAGTACTCCCAGAGCGTGGCGCGGTGCAGGGGGGGGGCTCAGTACTCCCAGAGCGTGGCGCGGTGCAGGGGGGGGGCTCAGTACTCCCAGAGCGTGGCGCGGTGCGGGGGGGGGCTCAGTACTCCCAGAGCGTGGGGCGGGGGGGGTCAGTACTCCCAGAGCGTGGCGCGGTGCAGGGGGGGGGCTCAGTACTCCCAGAGCGTGGCGCGGTGCGGGGGGAGGGCTCAGTACTCCCAGAGCGCGGTGCGGGGGGGGGGCTCAGTACTCCCAGAGCGTGGCGCGGTGCGGGGGGGGGCTCAGTACTCCCAGAGCGTGGCGCGGTGCAGGGGGGGGCTCAGTACTCCCAGAGCGTGGGGCGGGGGGGGCTCAGTACTCCCAGAGTGTTGCGGGGGGGGGGGCTCAGTACTCCCAGAGCGTGGCGCGGTGTGGGGGGGCTCAGTACTCCCAGAGCGTGGCGCGGTGTGTGTGGGGCTCAGTACTCCCAGAGCGTGGCGCGGTGTGTGTGGGGCTCAGTACTCCCAGAGCGTGGCGCGGTGCGGGGGGGGCTCAGTACTCCCAGAGTGTGGCGCGGTGCAGGGGGGGGCTCAGTACTCCCAGAGCGTGGCGCGGTGCAGGGGGGGGGCTCAGTACTCCCAGAGCGTGGCGCGGTGCGGGGGGGGCTCAGTACTCCCAGAGCGTGGCGCGGTGCGGGGGGGGCTCAGTACTCCCAGAGCGTGGCGCGGTGGGGGGGGCTCAGTACTCCCAGAGCGTGGCGCAGTGCGGGGGGGGGCTCAGTACTCCCAGAGCGTGGCGCGGTGCGGGGGGGCTCAGTACTCCCAGAGCGTGGCGCGGCGCGGGGGGGGCTCAGTACTCCCAGAGCGTGGCGCGGTGTGGGGGGGGCTCAGTACTCTCAGAGCGTGGCGCGGTGCAGGGGGGGGGCTCAGTACTCCCAGAGCGTGGCGCGGTGCAGGGGGGGGGCTCAGTACTCCCAGAGCGTGGCGCGGTGCGGGGGGGGCTCAGTACTCCCAGAGCGTGGCGCGGTGCGGGGGGGGGCTCAGTACTCCCAGAGCGTGGCGCGGTGCGGGGGGGGCTCAGTACTCCCAGAGCGTGGCGCGGTGCGGGGGGGGCTCAGTACTCCCAGAGCGTGGCGCGGTGGGGGGGGCTCAGTACTCCCAGAGCGTGGCGCGGTGCGGGGGGGGGGGCTCAGTACTCCCAGAGCGTGGTGCGGTGCGCGGAGGGACTCAGTACTCCCAGAGCGTGGCACGGTGCAGGGGGGCGGGCTCAGTACTCCCAGAGCGTGGCGCGGTGCAGGGGGGGGGCTCAGTACTCCCAGAGCGTGGCGCGGTGCGGGGGGGGGCTCAGTACTCCCAGAGCGTGGCGCGGTGCGGGGGGGGCTCAGTACTCCCAGAGCGTGGTGCGGTGCGGGGGGGGGCTCAGTACTCCCAGAGCGTGGCGCGGTGCGGGGGGGGGCTCAGTACTCCCAGAGCGTGGCGCGGTGCGGGGGGGGCCTCAGTACTCCCAGAGCGTGGCGCGGTGCGGGGGGGGGCTCAGTACTCCCAGAGCGTGGCGCGGTGCGGGGGGGGCTCAGTACTCCCAGAGCGTGGCGCGGTGCGGGGGGGGGCTCAGTACTCCCAGAGCGTGGCGCGGTGCGGGGGGGGCTCAGTACTCCCAGAGCGTGGCGCGGTGCGGGGGGGGGCTCAGTACTCCCAGAGCGTGGCGCGGTGCGGGGGGGGGCTCAGTACTCCCAGAGCGTGGCGCGGTGCGGGGGGGGGCTCAGTACTCCCAGAGCGTGGCGCGGTGTGGGGGGGGCTCAGTACTCCCAGAGCGTGGCGCGGTGCGGGGGGGGGCTCAGTACTCCCAGAGCGTGGCGCGGTGGGGGGGGGGGCTCAGTACTCCCAGAGCGTGGCGCGGTGTGGGGGGGCTCAGTACTCCCAGAGCGTGGCGCGGTGCGGGGGGGGGGGCTCAGTACTCCCAGAGCGTGGCGCGGTGCGGGGGGGGCCTCAGTACTCCCAGAGCGTGGCGCGGTGTGGGGGGGGCTCAGTACTCCCAGAGCGTGGCGCGGTGCGGGGGGGGGCTCAGTACTCCCAGAGCGTGGCGCGGTGCAGGGACTCAGCGTCGGCGCGCAGGGTGCCGGCCGGGTCCCCGCGCAGGTATTTGCCGTTCTTGCCCCGGATGGCCACGTGGCCGCGCTCCCGGAACTCGAAGAGGAAATCCTCGGCCCTCTCGCCGTCGCTGCACAGGGCCCCGCTGCCGGCCACGTACCAGAACCTGCCGCCCAGGCCTGGGGAGAGAGCGGAGGGGGCAGGTGAGGGTGGGTCCCGCCAGGCTGCGCCCCCCCCCGGCCCGGCACTCACCCCGGATGTGGTAGGCCCCGTCGCTGAAGAGCAGCTGGAAGACCTCGTAGGTGGCCCGGTTGGCGTCCAGCAGGTTGGAGCCGCGGTGGCAGCCGACGAAGCCGTGGTCGCCCCGCAGCACCAGGATGGGCCGGTTGATCAGCTTGAGGACGAACTCCTCGTCTTCCCCTGGGGAGCGCGGCAGGGCCGTGGGCAGCGGCTCCAGGGGAGCCCGACCCCGCGGGGCCACAGCCGCCCCCTCTGTCGGCGCCGGGGCTCCCAGCCCTCCCCATGAGCCCTGCCCCAGGACAGCCCGGGCGACGTCACCCTCCGGTGGAGGAGCCGCGCCTGGAGCTCTCTGGCACAGGGTGGGCGTCGTGGCAGCAAACCCGTCTCACCCAGCGCCCCCCAGCAACGCTGCCCTCGGCCTGGCCCTGCCGGCGCTGGGCCCCAGGCCCGGGGGATGCGCCAGGGCCTCCTGCTGCCCCCCGCCCCGGCTGAGGCAGGACTTACCAACGGCGTCGCTAATGGCGGCCAGCTGCCCGTTCTTCTTGGCGCAGACGTACTTGCCGTTGCTGGCCTTGAGGGCCACCCGCCGGCCGCGCCACTCGATGTCGAACATGGTGTTGGCGGCCCTGCGGGGCGAGCGAGACGGGCCGAGTCAGAGCCGGGCTCTGGGAGGGGCAGGGGGCACCCGCCTTGGGGCTCAGTGCCTGGCGTGCCCAGAAGACCGGCCCAAGCAGGCACCCGCCAGGAGGTGCCAGGACCTGTCCCCAGCACAGTGAGAGACCCCAGGGAGTTTTATACCCTGATCCCAGCTCCCCTAGGGCTGGCCCCGGGCCTCATTCTGCCTTTGTCCTGCCAGTGCCCCTGCCCCCGGTGCCCTCCTGGCTCTGGCCAGCTGAGGGGCTGGGTGTGCCCGGGGAGTGAGCGGGACGGCACGCGCACTCACACGCTGGTGGCGGTGACCTGGATGCCCCCATGGGACACCAGGGTCCAGCAGCTGCCCGCGTGGGACTGGAAGACGCACTTCTTGGTCTCTCGGTCGAGTTGCATCTGGAACGTCTCGTGGGTCATCTCCTCGTCCTGGTTGGCAGAGACGTTGACACCTGCAGGGAACGAGGAGGCCGCAGGGCATGGGGCGAGGCCGGGGGGTCGGGTCTGAGGGGCACCGGCAGAGCTGGGGGGAGCCCGAGCCCAGGTCTGGGCTAGCAGGGGCTGCGGGTCAGGATTAATAGAGAACAAGGACGTGGCTTTTTGGCCCATCCCCTGCTCCTATGGCGGCATGGCGCCGCTGGCGCTGGGTAGCTGCTCAAGCCGGAGGGGCACTGGGGAGTCCCCCCCCCCCAGCATCCCTGCTTGGCACCTGCCACGCGCCCGCGTTGCCAGCCCCTGCTGTCAGGCCATGCCCCGGGGGCGAGCTCAGGTCCCGGAGCCCTAATCCTCTTTGTCCCGGCCCCAGCCCCGCCCCATTCACCCCTCATTTCCACTGGGCGAGCAGCTGATCTGCACGGCCTCCCCCCCCCCCCCCCGCAAATCCTCCCAAACAATCGGCGCTAATTGGGCTCATTAACCTGATTGCTGTTGTTTCCATCTCCTTAGCGATTCCGAAACACAACCCCCCTATTTATAACGCAGCCCTCAGCGGCACCCACCCACAAGCCGCTTGGGCCGCGTGTGGCCGCGCTGTTAGCCCGAGGCTGTACGGGGCCCTCGCTGCCCCAAGCCCGGGCGCCCCACGGGGTGCCCATCACCAGCCCCCGCCTGCAGCCAGGGGGTCGGCCCCCGGGAGGTGTGTGTGGTTTGTGAGGCGCGCTGGGGGCACAGGGCACGTGGGGGTTGGTTTATAGAGGCCAGCCCCGGAGGAGGCGATGGCACCCGGGAGACGACTGGGTCCCCCCCTCGGAGGGGCCTGAATTTGGTGAGTCTCCCTCCAGCGCCAGCTTTTCGTCCCATGCACAAAGTCACCGTCAGGCTGTGCGGCACAGCTGGCAGGAGGGGCTCGGGGGGAACCCCTGCTCGCTCACACACACACACACACACAAAGCCCATGCTCTCCCACACACACCCCATGTGTACACCCCCCCACGTGTACACACACACACCCCATGTGTACACATGCACCCCACACACACACACCATGCATACACCCCTCCCAAGCACACACACCCCATGTGTACACCCCCCCACATGTACACACACACACTGACACACACCCCATGTGTACACATGCACCCACACACACACACCACACATACACCCCCCCCAAGCGCACACACCCCATGTGTACAGCCCCCCACATGTACACACACACACTGACACACACACCATGCATACACACACCCATGTGTACACACACAGACACGCTGACCCTGACACACATACCCAGATCTATTGCTGTCTCACACACCCAGACTCACGTGTACACCCCCACACACACACCATCTGTGCACACACACCCAGGACCCCCCCACACACACACACCCAGACTCCTGCTCTCACACACCCCCTTGCAGCGCAGGCCGGGTTACCATGGCAATGGCGCAAAGTGCCGCCTGCACTCGCCCCTCGGCGGAGGGAGCGTCGCCTGCTGCCACCTGTCCCCCGTCGGGCCCATATGGCCCAGGCTGAGTCACCGGGCGGGGGGGGGGGCGGGGAGGCGGCTCAGTGCAGCCCCCTCCCCCGTGAAGGGGGAGGGTGGGGCTGGAGGGGCATTGCCCCCCCATGGCCACCTGGCAGCTGACACAGGCTGACACAGCCCTGAAGGGTGGCTGTGAGCAAGGGGCCCCATGAAGCCCCCTCCCCAAAGCACCCCTGAAATCCGAGCCATGGCGGCCACGGGGGAACCAGCCCATGGCCCGGACACGCCCGTCCTGCCCCTCCCCGCAAACAGCGGGAACCTCAACACGCAGCTGGGCCGAGGAGCCACCGGAGCCTCCTGGGACAGACACTGGCTACGGAAATCTGACATACTCTGTGATGGGCTTTTCTCGCTCGCTGGCAGAGCCTGCTTTGTTATTGTAGGGTTGCACACTAGCGCTGGGCTGTGCGAGCTGGTTTGTTATTGTAGGGTTGCACACTAGCACTGGGCTGTGCGAGCTGGTTTGTTATCGTAGGGTTGCACACTAGCGCTGGGCTGTGCGAGCTGGTTTGTTATTGTAGGGTTGCACACTAGCACTGGGCTGTGCGAGCTGGTTTGTTATCGTAGGGTTGCACACTAGCGCTGGGCTGTGCGAGCTGGTTTGTTATTGTAGGGTTGCACACTAGCACTGGGCTGTGCGAGCTGGTTTGTTATCGTAGGGTTGCACACTAGCGCTGGGCTGTGCGAGCTGGTTTGTTATTGTAGGGTTGCACACTAGCGCTGGGCTGTGCGAGCTGGTTTGTTATCGTAGGGTTGCACACTAGCGCTGGGCTGTGCGAGCTGGTTTGTTATCGTAGGGTTGCACACTAGCGCTGGGCTGTGCGAGCTGGTTTGTTATTGTAGGGTTGCACACTAGCGCTGGGCTGTGCGAGCTGGTTTGTTATCGTAGGGTTGCACACTAGCGCTGGGCTGTGCGAGCTGGTTTGTTATCGTAGGGTTGCACACTAGCACTGGGCTGTGCGAGCTGGTTTGTTATCGTAGGGTTGCACACTAGCGCTGGGCTGTGCGAGCTGGTTTGTTATTGTAGGGTTGCACACTAGCACTGGGCTGTGCGAGCTGGTTTGTTATCGTAAGGTTACACACTAGCGCTGGGCTGTGCGAGCTGGTTTGTTATCGTAAGGTTACACACTAGCGCTGGGCTGTGCGAGCTGGTTTGTTATTGTAGGGTTGCACACTAGCGCTGGGCTGTGCGAGCTGGTTTGTTATCATAGGGTTGCACAGTAGCGCTGGGCTGTGCGAGCTGGTTGGTTATTGTAGGGTTGCACACTAGCGCTGGGCTGTGCGAGCTGGTTTGTTATTGTAGGGTTGCACACTAGTGCTGGGCTGTGCGAGCTGGTTGGTTATTGTAGGGTTGCACAGTAGCGCTGGGCTGTGCGAGCTGGTTGGTTATTGTAGGGTTGCACAGTAGCGCTGGGCTGTGCGAGCTGGTTGGTTATTGTAGGGTTGCACACTAGCGCTGGGCTGTGCGAGGTGGTTTGTTATTGTAGGGTTGCACACTAGCGCTGGGCTGTGCGAGCTGGTTTGTTATGGTAGGGTTGCACACTAGCGCTGGGCTGTGCGAGCTGGTTTGTTATGGTAGGGTTGCACACTAGCGCTGGGCTGTGCGAGCTGGTTTGTTATTGTAGGGTTGCACACTAGCGCTGGGCTGTGCGAGCTGGTTTGTTATTGTAGGGTTGCTGATGGAACAGTTTACACTCTGCTCACTTCTGGACTTCCAGAAGCCGTCCTCTCTACCCAGAACACCTTCCAGCTCGTCAGGGCTGGGCTCTGGGAGAAGGACCGGCAGGGGCTCGTGTATGCAGAGAGAAAAGTCTCCCGCTTAGCTAAGGACTCTGCCCCTGAAATTCCCGTAGCTGGTCCCAGGCACTGGCAGGCAGAACCTGGGGGCAGCAGCAGCAGCTGCACCAGGGAGGATTGCAGGCATGGGGCTGATTGTCAGCAGGACCCTCGTCTGTTCCCCTGGAAACCACAGTCTGCACCTGGCCAGGTGTACTGGGCTTGGCTGTAGTCCCTGATCCCAAACAGCTGGGGGCTGAGGTGGGCTCCGGGACAGGCAGGGTGCTGAGTAAGACAGGTCACAGATCTGGCTAAAGCTCACATGCCTGGGGCCCCTCCGTGGGACGTGCCACAGACGGAGGGTTTAGCTACAGGGCAGGGGGGATCCCGCGTGGGAGGAGAGAACACCACGTCCCCCGGGGGGGCCTATGGGCTCCAGGTGCCGCAGGGAGCTCGCCGGGTCACTTCCTGCTGGTGCTGGGATGTGGTTTATTGAGGAACCTACTGGTGTCCCCCACCCCACCATGCGGGGCGGGTGCTGGCCGGGGGGGCTGCTCAGGACACGGGCGACGGGGTGGGCGCCAGTGCCACTCTTCAGCTGCTGGGCAGAACGCAGCTGGAGAAAGGGTGAGTGCCAGCCCTGTCCCCTCTCCAGCCAGGCCCCCAGCAGGGCTCTGTGGGGATCTGACCTCGGGGGGCTGGGCCCAAGCGTGGGCTGCCAGTGGGAGTGGGGCGCGGTCCCACCCCGGAGAGGGACGGGACGTGCACTTGAAATGCCACCGTGAGAGGGAGGAGGGTGGAGAAAGGGGCAGGCAGTCCCGGGGCTGTAGGAGCCCAGAGGTGGGTCCCTCCAGGCCGGCTTGGCCAGAGGGACATTGCAACAGGCCGGGGTCACCCGGGAGGCGGCATCTCCCGGTTCTAGGTACTCGGGTGTATGGAGGCAGGGCCCCCTGCCCCCCACTTCTACAGATCATTGGCACAGACCCCGCGGGGACCGGCCCATGGGCAGGGAAGGGAGCGAAGCGGGGGGGCACTTACCTTGCCGGATGGAGACGTATCGGCCGTTGGACGCCAGGAACACCACTTGCGGGTGGCTCTCCTCCAGATCAAAGAGTTCGTCCTTGCCCGGCTTGGAGCTCCTTCCCGCCTTCAGGGTGCCGCTCGGCCCCATGGGCGCCAGGTACTTCCCGTCGCAGTCCTTGAACGCCAGCTTCCCTGCCTTGAACTCCAGGGTGTAGCCGGTGCGGGGGCCGGGCTCCGGCACCAGGGCCCCGTCGTTGCGCAGGTAGCGGTTGTCGCAGGCCCGCAGGCAGTACCGCTGCCCGTGGAAGGTGAGGGTGATCAGGGCATCCACGCCCCAGGGGATGTCGCTGTCGATGGCGATCTCGTCCTCCAGGGCGCTCAGGTGGGCGTAGCGCCGCCGGCTGATGCTCAGCAGGTTGGCCTGCGGGTGGATGGCCAGGTGGACGGTCCACAGCTCGGCCTCGGTGACGGCCTGGGCGAAGCAGGACAGCCGGTCTTCCGCGCCCCCGAAGAAGCGCCGGTAGGGCTGGGACTGCAGCGCCCAGCGCCCGTCCGACTGGGTGACAATAGCGAAGCGCCCGTCTCTGCCCGGCTGCTCGGCGTCGCACGACACCTTCCCGTCCTTGTCCGCGGCCAGGTACCGGCCCAGGTGGCTTCTCAGGAAGACCACGGAGCTGTCGGCCTCATCCTGCTCCAGGGTCCAGATCTGCTTCCGCTTCAGGCTGGGCGCCGAGGCGTTGACCTTGTAGCCGAAGCTCTCGGCCGTCAGATAGCGGCCCTGGCAGTTGATCAGTCCGAACTGGATCTTCAGGACCCGGTGGATCCCGTTGGTCGGCATCTTCTGCCGGTTCCCGGGGAGCGGGGCGCGAGTCGGAGGTTCTCCCAGCCCTGCCGAGGACCCCAGCGGGTGCGCGCCCACCCTCGCTCCCACGCGCGGCCGGCCCCGGGCAGCCCTGGATTAGAGCCGAGTGCCTCAGTCCAAGCCGCGCTGACGAGCCGCCGACCCCGTTCCTGGACCCTCTCCGCCGGGCGCAGCCTCGCTCGCCTTCATCTAACCTGCCGCCCGCAACGCCAGCCCCGTCTGGACGTCCGGCCCCACAGCCGGCAGCGCCAGCACCCCGCGTTGACTCTCCGCTCCGGCGTGCCGGGGGCTGCAGGCCGGGCAAGGCGCGGCAGCCTGGATTTCACCGGGCTCGGAGCCGTGCGCTGACACAAGGGAGGGGGTGATGCGGGAGACAATGGGCCTTTGACGGAGCCTCTTCTCCGCTGTTCGGCCTGGCAGGCTGCTCACCGACCACTGGGGCCGGGGGCTTGGTCCCTCACCCCCTCCGTGGCCGGCGAGCTCTTCCCCTTGCCGCAGGTTCTGCCTCCGTCCCCTGCGCTGCCGAGTCTCAGGTGGAAAACTTGGGCCGCAACCTGATCCGCCCCTGCCGGGGCCGCGCAGCCTTCCCGTGGGCACCCGGCTAGGGTTACGGGCCTCTCTGATTCGGCAGGAGGTCACCTCCAGCCCCACGCTGGCCCAGCCGCTAAGCGCCTTAACAATTAGCTCGGCCTTTTGATTAGTTTAAACCGTTTATCCCTATTTGGGCCTCTGGCCTCCATCTGTCCTGCAACCCCTGCTGCTCCAAATCCTCCCCGGCCCAGGCGGCCCCCAGGAAGGATCCCGGCGATGCCCCGGGGCCGAATCAGCCCCACAACTAGCCCCCCGGCTATGTGCAGCTAGTACCCTAGGAGACGGTCACACCTGCACGGGGGGGGGGGAGCAGGGGACAGGGGGGCGCGCAGGCAGCACGCTGGAGAGGAGTTTGCAATGGGGCATGGGGGCTGCAAAAGGCCAGGGCTGGCGGGGCAAGTGGAGGGCCCGTCTCTGTGGCCCTGGGGGGTGAGCCAGGCTGGGCCATGGCCCCCTCTGACAGCCGGGGGGCGGGGTCAGGGAGGAGCAGCCAGAGGGGCCAGGGCGGGGCGCTGAGGAAAGAGCTGGGGGGAGAGAAGGGGTGGGGACGAGGTGGCAGGGTCTGAATGGGTGACCCATGGGGGGCACAGGATAAAGCCAAGCCAGGGGCCCGGGCCTGGCTGTTCCCGGCCCTGTGGTGCCGCTCCCCCAGGCTCTGTGAGTGCCAGGCCCGCTGGCACACACAGTGGGGTTTGGACGGGCTGCTCGCCCCCTGGGCTCAGGGTAAATGCTGACCCCAGAGGCAGGGCCGTGGGTCGGGGCACTGGGAGCTGGCTGGGTGTGGAGCGGCTTGGCCTGCCCCTGGCCACGCTGGGTCTGCCGCTGTGCCAGGGGGTCCTAGGGGATCCTCCCCAGTGGGGTACCGTCCCGGGGGGGGCACTGTTACTATTGCAGGGTCCTGCAGCCCAGGGGTCCTTAACCTGACCCCTTGTATGTCTTGGGGTGTCCTGTTCCCCCGCTCCCCGGCTCCCCCTCGGCCCCTTGCCTCCCCCAGCCCCCTGAGGCGCCGACAGTGAGAGGAGATTGAGGGAAATCAGACCCACTGTCAGCTGCCCTAACGACCGCTGCAAGCAGAGGGACACAGCCGCACTCTGCTGGGTCGCCCGGCATCCGCCATGGCAGGCTGCAGGGGCCGGCTCCTTTGCGCTGGGCCCCGGTGAGCTGCTCCCTTGGGCCGGGTAAATGGTTTCGCTCCCCCAGGCTCCGGCCGTGATTGACGGGCGAGTCGGGTTGCAGCGGGACCGAGAGGCAGGCATTGTTCCTGAAAATAGGTCCGGGGGATTGGTTGCCTAATGATTTTTTCATGCTCGAGCTCTCGAGTTCTGCTTCCAGCCTCCCGCGCCCGGCTCCTCGCCGGCCCGAAGCCAGGGGCCCGTTACCTGAGCCGCCCGGCCGCGGTTTGTCACGCCCGCCGGCGGGGGGGCAGCACTGTAATGTATCCGCCACAGGCAGGTTGTGTTTCCGGGCTGGGCTGGGGGCTGGCCAGTCCTGGATTGCTGCCCGGCCAGTATTTCCCAGGGCCGGCTGCTGCCCTCCAGCTCTGCGCCTCAGAAACCTCCCCGCCCCACCCCGGCGTGCCCACCGGCGGGTTACCGGGGCTGGGAATGAGCAGGGACCGGGGGGGGGGGGGGGTCTCAAAGCTCATGGGTGAAATTCAGCCCCTGGAGGCAGTGGGGTTGCTGGGCTGGAGCGGGGGGCAGAGTCCGACCAGAGGTATCAGAGCCGCAGAAGAACTCAGAGCAGTGCTGGCCCTGGAGCGCGGTGTTGGTATGCAGGGGGGTGAGCACCCGCCTGGGCGGGCACTTCACCATGGCTGGCTCCCTTCCCCACCCCCTGGGTACCTCTCTGCAGAGAGGGGGTGGGGAGGTCTCTGCCACCTGCCCACTGGAAGCTGCCCTAACGACCGCTGCAAGCAGATTTCTGAGCCCCAGGCTGGACAGGAATAGGAGCGGGATCAGCTTTTCCCTTAAAAAATCCCTCTTCTACCTCTAAATTGATCTCCTCTATAGCCAGCCTACAGCGGAGGGATCCAAACTGCCCCCACAGGGTCTGATCCAGAGTTCACTCTTCTAACCGGTTGTGTTAAATCGTTGCTGGGTTCTTCCCCAGAGGTGGCTGCATTCCTGTGGCAGGTGAAGTGATTCCTGAGCTAACCATCTGTAAAGCTCGTTGGGTCTCCTGCATATGTAAATTATTGAAACCTCCCGGGCCAGAGAGCCAGAGACAAACCACGACCCCACCCAACTCCAGAGGCAACAACCTGAGAACGGAGCAACTCGTCCCATGTCACTGGTTAGGGTTGTTCCTGGCACGCAGTGCTTTTCCCCTTCATCCTGTTGTGTTCCCCTTTGCCCTGGCCCGGTGCCCTCCTCAGAGCTGGGCGCAGGTCACCGGAGCTCAGGCTGCAGAGATGGAGCAAGGGTTGCAAACCCCCGCGGCCGTCCTCAGCCCGAGGTCACCCCCGCACTGGCCTTGTGTGCCACACACCGCAGCAGGGGCGAGGCTGCCGGGACGGCACCAGGCTGCGCTGTGTCAACCCAGGGACCCACCTGGTGGCTTCCAGACGAAACGACAGTGCCCCGGCCCCAGGCCTGGTGCCAGGGAGAGAGGGGAGGTGAGCGGGGTGCAGACGGGGAGTGCTGAGAACACCTCTAACCCCATCCACCCCAGCTTTAGGGAGCCGGCTGTACCGGTGCAAAGGCAGCAGGAAACCAACCCAGACTCTGCCCTTCACGTTGTGCAAGCAAGGCAAGGAGGTGGGGGGCTCCCAGCCGTGCACTGAGCAGGCCCAGTGAGATCTCCCCCAAGCACAGTGCGGGGGGGAGGGGGGGGCACAGGCAGAATCAGCCTCTGGGGAAAGCCTCCTGCACTGGACGGGCCAATGAGGATGGGCTTGGGGGGGACTGGCCAGAACTGACCTCATGCGCAAGGGGCTGGGTGGGGCCTTACCAGCAGGCCGCTAGCCCGGGGGGCTCAGCCCAGACAGGAAATCAGGAAGGCATTTCCCTCCCTTCGATCCCCCCTCCCTCTGGCCCCACGGCCCAGAGCCCATCGGGCCACTGGAGACCAGAGGGGGGAGATGTTAATGTGGGAGCCTTTAGCCTCCACAGCCCAGTGTGCAAAGCTGACGTGGGTCCCGTCCAGGTGAAATGAACCAGGCTAGAGCTGGGGTCATGGGCACCCACTCCAGGCATTGTACCCCCCGCCATCCGCCGTGTGGAACTGCGTCCCCCAGCCAGGCCCGCGGACGGGGGTACAGAGGGCTCCAGGACCAGTCAGTGCAGGACATGGGCTGCAAGGGTCAGTTCATTTGCTCCTTCCAACCACTTTGGTGCATCCGCCTGGCTCTCTTGTGAGCACCCAACACCTCCCGGGCTGGGGCACGGAGACGCCGCATGGGTAGGTATTGGGCTTTCGTCTTGCCAAAATGGGGGGCAGGGGCTTCTTTCGAACCACAGTGGACAGCTAGCGTCTGAGCTTGGGGGTCCAGCCATTGTCTGAGTTTGCTCTAAGCCGGGGAAGGTTTAGATCAGTTCTTCCATCCCAAGGACTTGACCCCGTCTTGACCCAACAGAATTTACACCCAAAGCGATTATCTCACGGGCTATTTCCACCGTTTGTTAGTGACACCCAAGTTGTCCCAGGACAGGAGCCAGGGAGAGCCGGGGAAATCCCTGGGATGGCACTTCGTAAACACTCCTCTTGCTGGAAAGAATCAGGGCCGGCCGTCGGATCTTGGCAGGCGACTCTTCTTGCTGGTGCCTGAGAAAAACATCCCTCCAGGGGGTGGGAACTGGCCGTGGCTCCTTCCAGGGGCATCCCCGGGCCTTTGGGGAGTGCTGGCTGCACCCCACTGTGCCCTGCACTCCCGTCCACCACCTCCCCGCCCAGGTCTCTCCCTGGCTCCTGGGGTCTGAGCAGGGGAGGGAGCAAGAGAGGAGTGGCCTGCCCCATCCGGCCTGGCATGGCGGACGTGGGGGAACATGGAGACACAAAGCCCCTGTTCGTGGCAGGGTGGCGAGCAGACTGGGGCATGCTCTTGAAATCGCTGGCTGCTTTGCCCAGCGGCGCCAGGGCCCAGGGAGAGTCACTGAGGAGAACCGGCAAAGGGGGGGCAGGGAGCGCGGCTGTCCCCAGCTCTTCCTCTCCTGGCAGGACTTTTCCCTGCCTGGGTCAGACCGTTCGGACGGACGTGACCTGCACTGGCAGAGCTGAAATACGCTGCTCGACAGGGGCAAAGCCCAGCTCGCTGCACCTGACTGGGCCCCGGGGATCCCCCGCCCCCATCCACTCCGGCCTTCCTTTCCCAGCACCGGGCCGCACTTGTCCCCGGGCAGCAGGCGACGGGCTCGTGACAATTCAACGTACGAGGCTGCTCCAGCCGGGGGAGGCAGGGCCAGACCCTCCCCTCCCCCCGCCGCCAGACCCCCTCCTCCCTGCTCAGTGAAGTGCGGGGGGGCGGGGGGGGAGCCGGCCCCCGCTGCGTTGAGGCTCAGCACAAAGCCTGCATGTCGCCAAGCAAGGGTGCCTGGTGTCACATCCCGTTAGGCCCCGGTAAATTGTTCAGCCGAGTGAGTGGGGAATCCAGTGGGGCAGAAGGGCCCCCTCGCCCCGAGTCCCGCTGCTGGCTGCTGCAGAGGGAGGTGGGAGAATCCCACCATGCACCGGGGCCATGGCCGGATGGGATGCCCCCTTGCTCAGGTGCCTGGGGTGGTTTGGCCGTGGCCCGGGGAGTTTCCTCCTGACCCCGGCGACAGGCCCTGAAGCTGTAGGTGAAATGTTATTTACTCAGCATGTGTCTTTAAGGTTCCTTCTCTCCAGGCAGCCTGGCCTCTCCTCCCCAGCCCGATATCCCTGCTCAGAGCTGGGGGCCGGGACTCCCCACCCGAGCTGGCTCCACTCTGTGCAGGGCCGTGGAAGGGCTGCGCGGTGCCCGCCGGGGGCCTGCCCCTCGGAGCCGTGCCCTGCGGAGGCAGCGGGCAGACACCTTGGCGGCGCTGGCAGGGTGGTTCTGTGTTCCCTGCGGAGGCAGAGGAGCGGTTATGTAACCAAGCTGAACCCTGCCTGACTGGGGCCGGGGGCTGGGCACCAAACCCTCCAGCTGTGCCCCTGGGGAGGGACGGGAGATCAGCCCCATGGCAGCCCATTACAGGGGAGTCTGGCTCACTCCCACAAGCCCCCTGGGACGGGGTGAGCAATCACAGGGCTGCAGACAGGGCCCCAGCGAAGGGCAATGCAACTCGGTTTCCCGTGGGTCCTGCGTGAGCCGGGGGTCAGCACTCTCCTCCCCCAGATCCGGAAGCTGGCACGCCAGGGAGAGCAGACTGCACCTCTGCACAGGGTGGGCGCTGGGCAGGAAGCCAGCCAGGTGGCACGGGAGGCTGGCTGAGCAGGGTCAGGTGACCTGGTGACACACACACCAGGGGCTGCTTGGCTCCGGTGCTCCCCCCATGGCCACTTCCAGCAGAGAGAGTCCCCTAAACTCCCTGGGGCTGGCACCTGTCCGTGGGCAGAGGGGGGGTGTCTCGAGAGGCACAAGAGACGCTCCCTTCCTCCGACGTGCCAGCTGATCTATCCCCGGGGGTCCAGGCATCTGCTCAGGGTTCTGCTCCCTGCTCTGCACCGTCACTGAGGCACCACCCCCCCCCCCGGCCCCCTCCAGTGCTACAGAAACGGGGGCTCCCGGACAAGGATCGCCGGCCCACAGGCTGCACCCCAGGGAAGGTCACCGTGCGGCACCGTCTGGGGTAAAACAGGAAAGGGCCAAATGGAAGAAACTCCCCCACCCACCCCAAATCTCTGACCCTTCACCCCCAGATCTGCCACCGCACCCTCAAACCTCGTCACCTGCCAAATCGCCCCGGTCCTGTCCTGCCTCCCCCTCACTCCCCACATCTCCTTCACCCCCAGATTGCCCCTGACTCCCCCAGCCCCTGGGTGGGCGGAGGACATGGTTGGTGGGTGTGCCAGGGTGACCCTCGGGGGCCCCTGAGGCTGTGGAGGGCAGTGATGTTGGGGGCAGCCATGTGCCCCGTTGCTGGGGGGTTGGCACCGGGGTTGGCACCGGGGTTGGCACGGCTGGAATGACGCCTGCTTGAAGAATGCAGTTATCTGCCCCCGATCTCTCCCCATCACCAGGCGGGAGGCGAAAGTCCAGCCCCGGAGCCAGCCGGGTGTGTTTGCAAGGGGTGGGTGGTTCCCAGCTCACACAGGCCCTGGCTCCAGGCCAGCAGCCTGAAATCACCAAATATAGACATGCCACAGGCTCCGTCCTGCCTCCTGGGGCCACCTGGGCAAACTCCACCTGCTGCCCACACCCAGGAGGTTTCGATGCGGGCGGCTCCCTCTGCACGTCAGGCTGCTGGCGAGTGACACATGCGGGGGGGGAGGGGGAAGGGGGGACCTTGGCTGGGGCGAGGACTTCACCAGCTGGGCAGGGCACGGCTGAGAAATACAGCGCAGGTTCCCTTTTACCGGGGGGGGGGGGAGGGAAGGGGGCTGTTCCCATACCCTGCGCTGGGGAGCCCTCCCCTTGTGTCCCATACTGGAGGGGAGAATCAGGTCCTGCCCCTCATACCCTACACTGGGGGATTGGGGCTCTGACCCCTATACCCCACACCATGGGGGGGTGGCCCTTCGTACCTTCCACCGGGGGGGTTGGGGCTCTGACCCCTATACCCCACACCATGGGGGGGCTTCCCTTCATACCTTCCACCGGGGGGGGGGCTCTGACCCCTATACCCCACACCATGGGGGGGCTTCCCTTCATACCTTCCACCGGGGGGGGGCTCTGCCCCCTATACCCCATACCATGGGGGGGCTGCCCTTTGTACCTTCCACCGGGGGGGTTGGGGCTCTGACCCCTATACCCCACACCATGGGGGGGTGGCCCTTCGTACCTTCCACCGGGGGAGGGCTCTGACCCCTATACCCCACACCATGGGGGGGGGCTGCCCCTCGTACCCCACACCATGGGGGGCTTCCCTTCATACCTTCCACCGGGGGGGGGGTCTGACCCCTATACCCCACACCATGGGGGGGGCTGCCCTTGTACCTTCCACCAGGGAGGTTGGGGCTCTGCCCCCTATACCCCACACCATGGAGGGGGCTGCCCCTCGTACCACACACCATGGTAGGTTGGGGGGCCAGGGCTCCGCCCTTCCTGCCATATCCTGGGGGAGGGACAGGGTGAGGCAGTTCTGCCCCTCGTGCTCCCAATGCTGAATACAGTCCTGGCAGGTCCCCCCCCCCCGGAATGTGGCTCAGTCTCACTCCACCCCCTAGACCCCCCAGTGCTCTGCACCCCATCACAGGCCCCTGGCACCGTGTGGAGCCAGGGCTGCCACAACCGGCCATGAGCAGGGCACCCCGCCCACTCCCCGCTCAGCCCTGGCAGGCAGCATTGGGGTCACGGGCACGGGGCTGGTGCTGGGATTAAGTCTCCTGCTGACTCAGGGGCGCCTGGCCCTGGAGGTCCGGCTCAGCGGGGGCAGGGCCCACCGGGCCACGGTTTGGGACCTGGCCGTTCACAAACCCCCTCTGTGATCCTCCTTTAGCTCCTAGGGTCAGTCCCAGGCCCTGCTCTGGACACTGCGGGGTTCTCTGGTACTGACGGCAGGGCTGGGGGCACTGGTTCGTTCTTTGGGGGTGGGAGCTTTCGTTTTCAAAATAAAACCCTCTACAAAATGGCAAGAAAATCTCCGAAGCCGGAGCACTGTCAGGCCTCTGCAGCTCCCCTTTCCCCTCAGGCAGCCCGGGCCTTCAAGTGGCCAGGACGGGACAAATATGCAGAAAAAACACATGCCGCTGAGCTACCGAGAGCCGGCCCCTCACTCTTCCCTGCAGGCTGGTTGCAGGACCACCTGGAAGAAGTCTCAGGTTGTGACTAAATTCCTGGCCACTTGTTTCTTTTTGAAATAACTACGGCAGGGAAAAGATCTGTCCCTGAAGGGCGAAAACAACAATGCAGGAGGAGACACCTTGAGAAGGGCCTTTTAACACAGCTTGGGATTGAGGCCGGGCAGAAACGACACACACGACCTTGAGCCAGACAGTGAGTTGTTGTGATACCCCCGCGGCACCTTTGATGCCCATTTGCCCCCGGAGCACACCAGCAGAAGGACGGGCACTACCGCTGGCCAAACTGGGCAGGATGGGAAGGAAGGTAGGACTGGATGGGAAGGGGTATCGGGTTGATCTGGGTAAGGGGGCAGCAAGCCAGACTGGTTATCTGAGCATTTCTATGTCTACAAAGAGGCAGGTTAGTTTTCTGCTCACCTGGGGGCCAGTTCTGCCCCTCCCAGGATCTGATCCGAAGTTACTCAGATTCACTGACTACTTGGGGATTGGCGGGGCTGGCAATCTGCTTTCTAGTTTGGACAAGAAGAGGAAGAGAAACAGGTTACTTGTCCGTGGGAGGGGACGAGTCACCGGTACACCCCAGGGCGGGTTAGCTGTCTGTGTGTGGAGATGGGAAAGGCCCAGTAGTTTACCTGTATGGTGCCGTGTTGCAAGGGGGGTTCACAGGTCATTCAGCCGGGACAGGAGAACAATTAACAGCAGCTGTTGCCCCTCTCCCTTGCTCTATCCCCACAGGCCTAGCCGGTTTCCATCAGCACCTCTAGAGTATGGCTGTAAAAGCCTTTCAGTGCTGTGGCGGTGAATAATGGCTGTTTCCTCCAACTAGGTGATTAACCCATTTCCCCCCCAAGGCCCAGAGGTCTGAGTGATGGAAGATTGTGTGTTTTTCCTGGACGCTCTGGCGGTGTCCTGGGCTGTAACAGGAAAGGAAAACAGCCTCTTCTCTTGTTAGAGGGAACCCAACAGGCCAACCACGAGCTGGTTATTCATCATGCAATATCTAATATTCAAGAACACAATCCCCCCCCCCGCTCATATTTAAAGATCTCATCCAAATAGCAGCTTCCAGCCCCACCCCAGATCCCTACATACCCTGTGCCAGGAAATTCTCTAGCTCCTCCCCCTCGGAGATGATACTGTCGGCTCCTGTGTAGGTCATTACTCCACCTAATCCATCGGTGTATTATTTCATTTGTATGCACTGGCTTGCTATAATGAATCTTACCTTTCCTGCTTAAATGCAAATGACGGGTATTTGTTGCTACAGCTCCAGCCCCTGTGTGCTCAGGGCTCTACAGACAAGGAGACATGGTCCTTTCTCCACACTAAGAAAGGCGAGATTACAAGTCCGGGGGACTGCCCCTCCGTTTCATCCACTCTGCACAGAACTGCAGTCCTCACGCTGCCATGCACAGAATCGAGTTCGCATTTTCATTCAACATCCCTGAAGGACTGGTGACCGTGGTAACTAGCCATCAGGGCTCCAGCTCTGCTACTGACTTGCTGACCTTTGACCTTGGACAAAACCCTTCACCTTTCTCTGCCTCCATTTACCCAGCTGTAAAGTGGGGATAAAGATACCTACTCACCCGCTAGGCTAATAGGCGGAACAGCCCTGCAAAGAGTCACAGACCACGTTTTATTCTATCTCCGGTCACTGTAGGCAAGTCCCACTGCCTATTTACTTGCATCCTATGGAGAGGTTTCAATCAGCTCCCCGGCCTGACTGACCTAGATTCCTTGGTACCAAAGAAGCAGATCCCAGCGGGTCAGGCTGAACTCTTCCCACCCGCATAGCTCTGCTGAGTACCACGGCTTCCTCTGGGGAGGGTCATTAGAAACTGGCCCTTTGTACTCTGATGTGCTTGGGCACAGCCATGCTCTTTCTTGGGCCTGCTGTGTCACCTTTTACCCCAGGTGGCTGCATTTTGCATATTCAGTACAACCTTGCTTATCAAATCACATTTATGCAAAACTCCCTGTTCCACGTCCCCTGGTTTTTAATTACAGTAGACTCTCGACTACCCAGGATGACAGGGAAAAAATTAATCCTGGTTAATGAAATCCCAGACAATCACCATCCATAGGAAATATGGGGAGTGGGGGTTGGTTCACCAACCACCCTGCACCAGGGGGAGGAGGTGTTGGTTCACTGGCTGCCCTGCACCCTGGTGGGGGGGGTTTGTTTGGTGTGTTTGGGGCGGCAACAAAGCCAGAGCCGGCCCTGCAAGTTAAGCGTATTTTTTTTGACATCCTGGTTAACCCGATCCTGGATAATCGAGAGTCTACTGTACATTGATCAAGTCCTCCACTATCCATATGTAGTCAGTGTTCCCATCATCCCCTAGCTGAGGGCCTGCCGCACTCAAAAGTAGGGCTAGGCACTGAAGCCTGAATAAACCTGATTAACTTGGTATTTGCGTCTTCTTCTTGCAACTGTGATGCACAAGAAGAGCCGACTGCATGGTGTTTGGTATTTCGTCCCCAGCAATAGCTCCCTGGGGCACTCCAAGAGCCCATGAAAACAACCCAATACAGACAGAAGTTAGGGAATGTTTGTAAATCCCTTGGAAGATGGCAATCGAACACAAACACCAGGCTACGCACATAGAGACACCAGTCCCCCTGTAAAGTGCTTTGGACTCCATCAGCGGGAAAGGCCCTCTAGGACTCGAATGGCCCTGAATTAAGCCATCAAATTGCAGGGCCTGATTGCGGGGCTGTGATGAGAATGGAGCCATGCAGCTCCCACGGGGCAGCCCAGCTGGTGGGGCAGTGCGGGAGAGGCTCTGGGCACAGGTGGCAGGGGCACTGTTAGAGTGAGATGGGGGCCTGGGGGATTGGATGGCGTTGCTGGGACGTGAGGGCAGCACCGTCGGGATGAAGGTGTGTGGTGGGGTCGTGCCACAATCGGTTGTGTTGTGGGTGGGACATACCGTGGCTGGAAAGGGGTGGGAGTGTCACTGGGATGTGCTGGCAGTGCCACTGGAACAGTGTCACCACTGGGGCACCCAGTGCAGTGATACCTTTGGGGCACCCAGTGCAGTGATATCTTTGGGGGGACCAGTGCCTGCTATGGATGGGGGTGTCCTTGCGGCACACATTGCAAGGCCTAGGGGCGCCACCAGGGAGCACAGTGCAGGGTCTGGGGGTGTCACTGGGGCACACGGCACAGTCTGGGGGTGACACTGGGGTGCAGGGCCCAGGGGTGACACTGGGGTGCCCGGTGCACATTCTGGGGGTGACACTAGGGTGTACGGTGCAGGGCCCAGGGGTGACACTGGGGTGCAGGGTCTGGGGGTGACACTGGGGTGCCCGGTGCCAGGTCTGGGGGTGTCCCCGGGGTGCCCGGTGTAGGGCCCGAGGGTGACACTGGGGTGCCCGGTGCACATTCTGGGGGTGACACTAGGGTGTACGGTGCAGGGCCCGAGGGTGACACTGGGGTGCAGGGTCTGGGGGTGACACTGGGGTGCCCGGTGCCGGGTCTGGGGGTGTCCCCGGGGTACCCGGTGCAGGGTCTGGGGGTGTCCCCGGGGGCCCCGGTGCAGGGTCTGTGGGTGACACTGGGGTGCCGGGTGCAGGGTCTGGGGGTGTCCCCGGGGTGCCCGGTGCCAGGTCTGGGGGTGTCCCCGGGGTGCCAGGTCTGGGGGTGACACTGGGGTGACACTGGGGTGCCGGGTCTGGGGGTGTCCCCGGGGTGCCAGGTCTGGGGGTGACACTGGGGTGACACTGGGGTGCCGGGTCTGGGGGTGTCCCCGGGGTGCCAGGTCTGGGGGGTGACACTGGGGTGACACTGGGGTGCCGGGTCTGGGGGTGTCGCCGGGGTGCCGGGTCTGGGGGTGTCCCCGGGTGCCCGGTGCAGGGTCTGTGGGTGACACTGGGGTGCCGGGTCTGGGGGTGTCCCCGGGGTGCCGGGTCTGGGGGTGTCCCCGGGGTGCCCGGTGCAGGGTCTGTGGGTGTCCCCGGGGGGCCCGGTGCAGGGTCTGTGGGTGACACTGGGGTGCCGGGTGCAGGGTCTGGGGGTGTCCCCCGGGGTGCCCGGTGCCAGGTCTGGGGGTGTCCCCGGGGTGCCAGGTCTGGGGGTGACACTGGGGTGACACTGGGGTGCCGGGTCTGGGGGTGTCCCCGGGGTGCCAGGTCTGGGGGTGACACTGGGGTGACACTGGGGTGCCGGGTCTGGGGGTGTCCCCGGGGTGCCAGGTCTGGGGGGTGACACTGGGGTGACACTGGGGTGCCGGGTCTGGGGGTGTCGCCGGGGTGCCGGGTCTGTGGGTGTCCCCGGGGTGCCCGGTGCAGGGTCTGTGGGTGACACTGGGGTGCCGGGTCTGGGGGTGTCCCCGGGGTGCCGGGTCTGGGGGTGTCCCCGGGGTGCCCGGTGCAGGGTCTGTGGGTGACACTGGGGTGCCGGGTCTGGGGGTGTCCCCGGGGTGCCTGGTGCAGGGTCTGGGGGTGTCCCCGGGGTGCAGGGTCTGGGGGTGTCCCCGGGGTGCCCGGTGCAGGGTCTGTGGGTGACACTGGGGTGCCGGGTCTGGGGGTGTCCCCGGGGGGGTGGCAGGGGCTGAGCTGTGACCGAGACGCCCGGCTCCGGCCGTGGGGCGGCTGGGCAGGGTGCACCCCGCGGCGGCTGCCGGGGGAACGGGACCCCGGGGCCCCACCGCGCCCCCCCCCCCCCCCCCCCGACCCGTTTTCGATCCAGGGAGGCGGGACTAGGCCTGCCAGCCGCCCCACGTGGCCTGGGCCGCGCCAGCCAATGGAAGCGCGTGTTTCTGAAAGATCTCCATATATGGCTATGTTCTCGGCCGGCGAGGCGGGGCCGGCGCCCCCGGGTATAAAAGGGCGGGGCTGAGCGCCGGGCGGTCTCACTCAGCCAGCGGCAGCGGACCTGGCAGCCTCGCCTCTCGCAGCACCGAGCGAAGCCTCCTCCCCACAGGTACGGCCGCCTCCCCTGGGCCAGCGGGGACTTGGGCCGGCCCAACCGACTCCCTCCGGCTCGAGCCCCGGAAGCGCCAGTGGCGGCCCCCTCGCTGGAGCGAGCGCGCGGGGGGGGGGGTCTCTCGCGGCGGGGCAACGGCCACCGCTTCCACCCCCCGGGGTCCGTCCGCGGTGGTATCGCCCGGCCAGCCGTTTGAATGGCGCGAGGCTGTGGGCGGGCCCTGGCCGGGTAGGGGCCGCGATTGGTCCCGCTAGTGGTGACGTAACGAAGCGGGAGATTTGAATGGGGGGGCTGCGGTGGGCGGGGCTGCGCTGCGTCCACCCGGTCGTGGGGCGGGGCTGGGATGGTGGGTGGGGGAGGGTAGCTAGCAGCCTCCTTGTTGCTGTGGCAACAGGCCCCTGGGGCGTTGGGTGGGGCGCCCCGTGGCTGAGCGAGTCCTGCTGGGGTCGCGCTGAGTTGGGCTTTGGGGGGCAGGAGTTGGCGGGGCCGGGCCCCAGCGAGGACACTCGGGGTGCATGTCCTGGGTGGAGGAGCCCTTGTTCCTGGAAGCTGCCAGCCCAGCCTCTCCTGCCCAAAGCTGGGGGGTCTCTGGGGTGGATGGGTGGGGCAGGCCCACTTGCAAACGTTAAGCCAGCCCGGCCCTTCTGGCCCCATGGCGTAGTTGGGGGGTTGGGACTTGGGGGGTGGTCCGGGGCAGCTGCTGTCCTGGAAGGACATGGGCCTGACCAACGGCTGTCCTGTCCCAAGCAGGTTCTCCGAGATGGAAGAAGAAATCGCGGCGCTTGTCATTGACAATGGCTCTGGTATGTGCAAAGCTGGCTTTGCCGGGGATGATGCCCCTCGAGCGGTGTTCCCTTCCATTGTTGGACGCCCCAGACACCAGGTTAGTCGCTAAGCAGTGGAATGTGTTTAAATCGGAGCACACTAGTAGAATACTGCCAGGTATTACAAGGATGGGTCTCAAACTTCGGGATTGTCTTGTTGTTTTAAAGGGTGTCATGGTTGGCATGGGGCAAAAGGACAGCTATGTAGGCGATGAGGCCCAGAGCAAGAGAGGTATCCTGACTCTGAAGTACCCTATTGAACACGGCATTGTCACCAACTGGGATGACATGGAGAAAATCTGGCATCATACTTTCTACAATGAGCTTCGGGTGGCACCTGAGGAACACCCTGTTCTGCTGACAGAAGCTCCCCTGAATCCCAAGGCCAACAGAGAGAAGATGACACAGGTACACTTGCTGCAATTATAACTGATCTACTGTCATTGGTTTTTCACAAATCACCTTGAGTTACACATCTTTTAAAAACCAAGTGTTCTTTCAATATTTTCAGGGTTCTGTACTCCTGGCATTTCTCCCTGAAGTCTCAGGTTTCTTTTATTTGTCTATTTCTGCCTGCATTCTTTGCTTTTCTTTTCTCAACACATCAATTTTTGCATGCCAGCATGTTTTCTAACATTGGCTTGAGGTTTTTATTTCTTGTAGTGAAATCACTTTTTCTCTTTCTAGATAATGTTCGAAACCTTCAACACCCCAGCTATGTATGTTGCTATCCAGGCAGTGTTGTCCCTATATGCTTCTGGTCGTACCACTGGTATTGTTATGGACTCTGGTGATGGTGTTACCCATACTGTGCCCATCTATGAAGGTTATGCTCTGCCCCATGCCATCCTGCGTCTGGACTTAGCTGGCCGAGACCTGACAGACTACCTCATGAAGATTCTGACAGAAAGAGGCTACAGCTTCACCACAACAGCTGAAAGGGAAATTGTACGTGACATAAAGGAAAAGCTGTGCTATGTTGCACTGGATTTTGAACAGGAGATGGCCACTGCTGCTTCATCTTCCTCCCTGGAGAAAAGCTATGAACTGCCTGATGGTCAGGTGATCACCATTGGCAATGAGAGGTTCAGGTGTCCAGAGGCCCTCTTCCAGCCATCCTTCCTTGGTAAGTATCTGCCAAACCTATTGAGGACCGACCGTTGTCTGGAGTACTTCTGATTTCAATGAGAATTGTGAACTGCAAGTGTTGTCTTTCCAGTTAGCCTGTGATTGCAACCTAAAGCTGGGGGTGAGATGGGGACTCTTGGGGTAACTACCTGTGTTCTAAGTCTGACCACTCCTGTCTCTAGGTATGGAATCCTCTGGCATTCATGAGACCACTTTCAACTCCATCATGAAGTGTGATGTAGACATCCGAAAGGACCTGTATGCCAACACAGTATTGTCTGGGGGTACCACAATGTACCCTGGAATTGCTGACAGAATGCAAAAGGAAATCACAGCTCTGGCACCCAGTACAATGAAAATTAAGGTAAATAAAACTCTGAAAGAATAGAGCCCAGGGTGTTATGGAGGGCGACTGTTTGGAAAGGCAATCTTGGCAACTGACTAACTTCTTCTGTTTACTTTCAGATTATTGCTCCACCTGAACGCAAATACTCTGTCTGGATTGGTGGCTCCATCCTGGCTTCCCTCTCTACCTTCCAACAGATGTGGATCAGCAAGCAGGAATACGATGAGTCTGGCCCATCCATTGTCCACCGTAAATGCTTCTAAATGGACTGCGAGCAGATGCACAGCATTTGCTGCATGAATTTTCACTAGTATACATTTGCCTGGGCAAATTTATACACTTGATGCTAGCCTCCTAAAACTGGAATTAAGCCTTCTTTCAAAAGAAACTTGCCCTTGGGAAGCCTGTAGCTGAGACAAAGATCAGTGTTGGATTGAGCTGTCATTGATTTGACCGTGTATTCAAGTTAACTGTTCCCTTGGTGTACATTTTAGCATAATACCCTGTACATATCTGATCATAAACCTTGGTACAGGTGCCATCACTGCTGTGACAAATGCTAGGGTGAAATTGTATTTGTGGAAGACTCAGCGTGTGACACTGTAGTTCTGATAGCTGGCTAGTATTGACTAGTGACACCTGCATAAATTCGGGGCTTGAGACTGATTTGTACAGGGTATTTGAGGTCAGACTTCCAATACACAAAGCGCTACGTATTCCAGATTTTGGTATCGGGGCTGGTAGGAGTTCAAAGAACTTAGTTCTGTTGCTGCCATTCTAGCAAAGCTGGAGAACATTGCATCCAAGCCTTAGGAACCAGTTTTCATTTTCTTACCCCTCCTGTGTCCCAGCAGAACATCCTTGGGGATAAGTTACTCAACCTGAGTTGCTGAAAGTTTGCATTTACACCTGTAAATTTTACACCAAGTCTAATTTATGTCAGATTTTTGTATGTTGCCTTAATGTTCTCACATGACAGTAGAAAACCAAAATTTGTAAGTCATCCTGAAGTTGAGATTGTAATGCCCAACACATCATTGTGTAAGGAAAAATAAAGTGCTGCAGTAAACTCTCGATGGGTGTGTCTCTTGAAGGGGCTTGGACTAAGTCCTGGCTTCAATTGGGATAGTATGCAAGGTTCAGTAAAGTGCACTGACCTTGTCAAGCTTGTACAGACTTGCCTGCATGCTCTGTTTAAGCTAAATCTGGCTTCGTTGGCCTACTCTGGCTCTAAAGCCAAACCTCTTTCCTCCCTCAATTGCCAGCTGTTGTGCAGATGGTGACTTGATCCTCTGACTCTACCTTGCAGGAGCCTCTTAAAGATCTAAAAATGGAATTGCCTTGATAAAGGCTAATGTATTAAGCAATGTCTCAAGCTGGTCTTGATGGACAGGCTTGAGAATGATTTCAAGTTTATTTCCCGCAGCTCCCTAGTGTGCAGGTAGGAGAAACATCCTGTGCCTTCTGTGGCCTAGTGCCACTAAATTACCGTAATTGATCACATCAGTTGGACCCTATTGGTTTATGCAAGGGTAAAAGGGATACTGAAGGTCCATTAAGGTTTCAGACTTCTGTTTGGGCAAAATTCAAGGTGGCCTAAGAGCAAAGCAGGGTGAATTTCAGAGCAGTAACAGGTGGGGGCTCTTTAGGCCAAGCAAGCCTGCCTGAGCTCACTTAACTCCCTCCTTAAAGCTGGGGGGGGGGGGCAAGAAGGCCTCTCTGTAGGATAGTCCACCTCTTTTCCTGCTATTAATAGGGAGGCAGATCTGTCCCCTTCGGACAAACTCCTCCACTGCTGGTCTTGGCACATCACTCAAGCATTCACCTTCTGTCTTAATGGGCAGTTTGGGGTCTCAATAGTATAAACATGTTTGTGCTTTGCTTCCTGGGAATTTCTGAACCTTCCTTTTACTGCATGTATAATGGGGGCAAGGGCTAGGGCTCTCCCCTGTGCACAGGTCTTGCCCCTAGAAATGCTAGTTACATCTGGCCTGTGTTCAGTGGGATCTTTTAAACAGCCCACTTCAGTTTGGCTCAAGCTTCAATTGCTCTTTGGGGGTTATTGGAACTCTGTGAATTCAAAGAGCTTGGGCCTGCTTTGCCCAGCATAAATAAGGATGAAAGTTGTGATGGATGGAACCCTGTAGGGTTTGAAATATGCAGCTCACTTCTAGGGCTTAGCAGTAGTGAGTTTCCTGCTGGCAGGCAGTTGCCTTGTTGCAGAAGAGATGAGTCTCCAGCCATATGCAGAGGCACCATGTAGAAAACTGGATCGTTTCCCTAACACAGAGCATTCAACAGAGCGGTCCATTTCAACGTGCTGCACAAACAGTAACTCCTACAAGATCCCTGCATGCGAAGTATTGTTCTAAAGGGAAGAGATGCTAATTAATTGAAATACAGAAGGTCGTGCAGTGAGTCAGTGGCAGAGCAGCAATTAGCTTCTTGCATTTGCTTCTCTAATTACTGCTGTACCACTGTTCAGAACCTTGCGGTTAAATGTTAAACAGCGGTGCTGCTGTGTTCAAGTACCATGGCAACTGGGCTTACAATCGCACACGCTGCTGTGCCAAATCAATCAAGTGTTGCAGTTGGGTTTTGTAGGCTAGTGCTCTGAACTACCTGCTTCTTGGCCACCTTGTCTCTCCTGATTGGCCACCCCTGGGGCATGTGATGGGGTAAGGAGTGGGCTGGGGCAGGAAGGGCAATAAGAGGATAGTGGGGGGGCTGCAGGGGTACAGGATTCCCTTACAGGCGTTCTGGAGTCCTAGGCTAAGGAGCAGAGTGAAATCACATGATTTGAAAAGCAGAACCCGAAAGGGCTGCTTGGCCCAGATCCACAGAGGTATTTAGGCTCCTCCTTTCCATTGGTCATCTGGGCACTTGTCACTCAGGCTAGCCAGAGCCTGGGTGCTGTTTGGGAGGGTCTCCAGGGATTCTAATTTCCTTGGATTTTTTTCCCTCCCTTTCCAAGGCCTCCTGCCTCAGTCTTTTCTGCATTTGCCTTTCCCACCACTATGGAGATTCTTACCTCCCCTTAGCAACAGCCAGAGGGGCTTAAGGGCTTTGTGTAGCCCCAGCTGTAATGACATTCCCCTCTGGATGGCAGCAAGGGGCTCCCTGCTGACTGGAGAGGGAAAGCCCAGTCTTGGGGCTGAGAGCCCTACCTGTGTGTGTTGACTCCAGATGGCAGCTGGATACAAAACCAAAGTTGATTAAAACTTTGCTTCCAGGCCTGGGTCTGTGATGGGGGCTGCTGAGTGCTTCCAACCAAGCTTTCAGATCTCTGGGCTGAACAGCGTGCTGAGGGAGGAGTTCCATTCAAAATCCCACCTTAAACAAGCACGTCTTCATCAATTGCTATTTTAGAAAATGGGGTCCTCTAGTCCAGTGTGTTGTGTCTCACTGCCTGGCACTGGATGCTTCAGAGGAAGAAATCCTCCAGGAGGCAGCCTGACCCCAGGGAAAGTTTCTTCCTGACTCTCACTAGATAGAGATCAGATGGGCCCTGGAGAATGAGGGTTTATATACCTGCCATGCTCTTGGGCCTGGTCTACACTAAAATGTTCCGTCACTGCGGTGTGAAAAATCCACGCCCCAAGTGACAGTTAAACCGACTAATCCCCAGTGTAGACAGCACCAAGCTGCCGGAAGAATTGTCAGCCTAGTCACTGCCTGGCGGGGAGGTGGGGTATCTATGCCCACAGGAGAAGCCTTCCTGTCGATGAAGGGAGTGTCTACATGGAAGCAGTACCGCACTTTTGAATCCCACTCTAACTTGTGGCAGTGAGTTCTCGTAGGCGTTCAGAGAAACCAGTTGTTTCTGATGGGTAAAAGTAACTAAGAAGGTGTTTTTCCAATATGCAGAGCACTGTGTGCTGAGTCCTGCTGGAGGGCTTGGGGCAAGTGCCCCGTGTCGGGGGCATTAGGCATTTCCCCAGGCACAGCAGACTAGATTTTCTCCGTGGGGGTGGATTTGAAAAACACCAGGCGTCAATTTTTGCCAAGCTGTTTGGTGCCATAATAGAGTCATAACCTGTCTCCTGTTGGCTTTTTTGCTGTGTAATTTGCCAGGGAGATGAGGGGGAAGGAGCCCAAGGTGTTTTGTTCATCCATAAATATCCTCAAAAACGAACAAGAGGGATGGGCACTGCCCAACCACAGTGGAGGGCTGGGTCTGGATTCTGCGGGGCATGAAGATTTCTTCTGCTGTGGAAAAACAACTCAGTCCTCCGAGATGCCGTTTGGGATGCCTAACAGATGTCAAGCTAAATAAGCGGAATCTGTCTGTTGGAGAAATTTTAGTTGGCAGCCGCTTGCTTCTATGTATCCACAAAGGCCTTAGCTCTAAATCGCCTTTCAAGTGTTCGCATATTACAGGATATGATGTAGTGTTCTTAACCTCCTAGGTAGAATGTTTGCCCATTAATCACTCCAGGAAGAAAAAAAGAGGGAAGGAAAGTCGGCAGGGGAATGTGCAGTGGGAGCGGAAGGATGTGGCTGCTTAGTCAGAGCAGCCGGTACTCTGCATCCCAGAGCAGGGAGCTGTGAGCTCATCCTGCACCTTCGAATGAGAGCTGCAGGGCGTCCCGGCCAAGGGCGGCTCTCACACGACGCTTTCCGCACCCCGCCGCTCGCTGGCAGGACATATATGGCAATGCCACAGGGGCGAGGCCAGGGGGCGGGGAGGGAGGGGATGCGCCGAGCCAGCCTCTGGAATGACTGAGGGACAGTTACTCCGTCGGCTGACTCGCGGGGCTTCGTAGAGCTGCACTGATTGACACCAGCCGAGGAGCTGGTCCTACTTGGTGACCCCCAATCCTGAGTCAATGCAGGCGTGTCCACGCCCTCGGGCTCCTGCAGATCAAGGAGTGTCTCTGCACTCGGTGGACTTTCCCCTGCACCAGGCCCAGGCACTCTGCCCTAGAGAATCCTTTCTCTTGCTCCTAGACAGGACGGTATTAGTAGCATCTAAGGGTGCCAGTCAGGGACCAGGCCCCTATTGCGCTAGGCCTTGTACAATCCCAGAACAAAGAGTTGGCAAAGTTCCCCGGGTCGGTACTTCCAGACCGGATCCAGTCCCCCCGAACCGTCTCCTTGTTAAGCTCAATAGACTGGGCTCCTCGGGTCTGTCACGACCAGGCAGGGTTTCTAACCCTTCGATCATTCCCGAGCCTCTTCTCTGACCCGTCTCCGATTTATCCACATCCCTCTTGAATCGCGGCACCGGAACTGGACCCAGGATCCCAGCAGCGGTCGGAGCAGTGCCCAGTACAGCGGTGAAATAACCTCTCTGCTCCACCTCCAGATTCCCGATGTACGTCTGTCCCACCATCCCATCGGCGCGTTTGGCCAGTGTCACACCGGGAGCTAACGGTCAGTTGATTTCCCCTCCTCACCCCTCAAAATCTTTATTATAGAGTCACTGCTCCCCAAAACTGCCCCCCAGGCTGGCAGCATGTTCCGGGGCGAGTCCCCACTCACCGGTACGTGTTCAGATTTATCAGTTGTCCAGATTTTAGTCCATTTTGGGTGTTTCGGGTTAATTTTATACCAGGAGAACGCAGCCCCGTGTGCCGAGGACCTAGTACCTCAACCTGGTGTGATAAATGAAGGGGGCGGGGGGCACCCAGCCAGCCAGTTCGCTATAACGTCCCTCGTGGGGGCTGGTCTCTATTTGCGTTACCTTGGATTCGACCCTCCGAAGTTCCTGCCTCTGCCGCCCGGGTGCTGCATGGCTCCCTCCTGCGGGCGGTCCCAGGGCTCTGGGCCCGCCTGGCTGTTGTCACACCAGCGGACACCTGCTGCACCATGGCCATTCTCCAGCTCCCTCCGAGCCCCGGGGCCAGAGGATGTTCAGGAGCCAGCGGTGACTCTGCAGAGAGGTGGAATTCGGGCTTTCTCAGCGGGGCTTTGAGAGCCAGGGCGAAGGCCTCTCCCCCGACGGGGCCCGGGTCAGAGCTGGGCTCGTTCCAGTCGCCAATCCCCGGAGCAGGGCGGCTTCATGAAAAGTCTCCCAGCATCTTTTCCTCACCACAGCAGCACGCCGCCGGGAGAGCAGGGCCGCGAGCGCCGCCGGGAGAGCAGGGCCGCGAGCGCCGCCGGGAGAGCAGGGCCAGGGCCGCGAACGCCGCCGGGAGAGCAGGGCCAGGGCTGCGAGCGCCGCCGGGAGAGCAGGGCCGCGAGCGCCGCCGGGACAGCAGGGCCGGTGGTGGTGCCTGCCCATCCAAGGTGCCAAGCTGCGTGCCATAAGCCGGTGGGTAATGTGATTAGAGCGGCCGCAGAGAGCCCGACATCGTGTGCCGGCCTCCCGTGGCTCTCTTGATTCTGGCCGCTCTCTGTTCCCAGCGCTCCGGGTCTGACAGGGTCCCCGCGGCGCCGGCGTTCCCTGCCTGGCCTCTCCTTTGTCTCCGGAGAAAGGGCCCATCCTCGCGGAGAATTCAGCAGCCAGATGTCATGTGGAGCCCCAGAGGGGTCTGGCTCATAAATTCTGCTCTCCCCTTTTATAGGGAAATATCGATTCTCTTCTGCTCATGAGGCTTCTTCAGCCCAGCAGTTCCCGGGGGGCTGGGTCCTTGTGGGTGGGGGAGGTGGGCGTGGGGCTGCTGCACCAGCCGGGCCTGTGGTGGGCTCCAGCCGGGGCGCTGGCTCCGGTCCCAGGGATGGAGCAGATGTGCCAGGAGAGGTGTGCGGTGCCCCCCGCGTATAAGAATCCACTCCCCAGCCACCAGCTTCCCCCACAGCAATTCTCCTGCCACAGCCCGGTCTCCCACCTTTCCCAGGCCCTGCCCCGCTCAGGGTGAGAGGCACAGAGCCTTGGGTACGAAAGGCCAGTCTCCTGCAACTTCCCGCCCCCATCCTGTGCTCTGTTCCCAAGGCCGGGGGGTCTGGGGCCTGGCACGTGGGTCTGCAGCCTGACCGACGGGCCGGACCCAGGCTCTGTCTGTAGGGATCTTCACGTGCCCACTGGGGAGAGGCGCAGTGGGACCCGGGAAGGGGATGGAGTTTTTCTTGTTTTGTTGAAGTAACTCGGAGCGGAACGTAGGCCTGTGAGGAAGCTCCGAATATTTTTTATTCGGTTTTTTAACAGACTACAGGGAATTTTCCTGCTCTCTTCCCCCAGAGCTCCTGCAGCCAAGTGTACTTCAACGGGAGTAAACAAACTGTTCAGCTTCTGCCCCACTGTTCCTGCTCTATCCATCTGTCCGTCCCGTCCCCGTCTGCCTGCCTGTCTGTGGAGGCTACCGAGACAGAAGCCGTCTCGCTGTCCCTGGCTGATGTCTAGCCTCACTCCCACAGCTGTGTGTCAGTTTTCCCCAGGCGGGTGTAACCGTAGTGGCTGGGTTCGCTCATGTACATATCCTTGGAGGCTGGGCCAATAAAAGCGATTACCTCACCCCCCCCTTTCCCCCCCGGTCTCGCTAATAGCCTGGGGCCCACAGGCCTGCACACAGCTCGGCGGGTTTGCATGTTTGGCTCCCTGCGCTGTTTGCAGCCAAGTGTGGAAGAGGGGCCGGAGGCAGGTGGCGGGGCAGCGTTTCCTGCCAGAGAGGGCCCGGGAGTGTTTTGATCACCAGCCCCTTCCCATGCCACTAGCAATTTGAACCCAACGCTGATGAGTTTCCGCTCCAAATCCCGTCTGTCATCCCCAGGGTGCGCACTAGAGGGCAGTGCAGCCCTGCTCCAGCCGGCCAGGCGTTTGGGGGTGCCATGCAGGAGCTGGGGTCTCTGACTTTAGCCAGTGGAGCGACGGGGGAGGGGAAGAGGACCCAGACCCCTGCCTCGGGTTCCAGCTTCTCCCAGCTGGCAGGCCTGGCCAGGCCGGTCGCTATTGTCACGGTAGCGCCTGCGGGCCCCAGCGTGCTGCACAGAGGGGGAGACGGTCCCGGGCCGGAAGCGTTCGCTGCCAGCTGCTACACTCATGCCGTTGGCAAAGGCAGCGGCTGCCTCCCTGCTGAGCCATGCGGAGCCTGGTGCCCGGCCCTGGTCCAAGGCAGGGTCTCTGCTCTGCGGGCACGGCAGAGGCGGCTCCCTCGCTCCTGGCCCTGACGGACGTCCTGGCTGGAAGCCTCAGCCGGGGCGGGGCGAGGGGGTGGAAATCCCCTCTCTGCCCCAGGCTGGAGTGGGGGTTGTGGGCCTTGAACGTAACTGAGCAGGGAAAGGCAGCCAGCATCTCCAGCTCCTAGCGCTGGGCCAGTGTTAACCCACCGGGCCCCACAGCCCGCTGTGTTTCGATCGGTCTCTTGGAGGGAAACTGAGTCACACAACAATCTAGGCCCAAATTTCCACCGAGTTTGGGCGCCTGGGCCGTGGGCTGGTTTTTAGGGAGTGCTGAGCCCCCACCTACTGCCAAAGGGTGCTGCCCACCCGCCCCCAGCTCCGGGCTTGTGCGTGGCCAGTCTCAGGCCTAGCGGCATCTGTGCACTCAACTGCCTGCGCATCCCAGCCGGCCGCAGTCTGGCCCTGGGGCCTCGGGCCCGGTAGAATTTATAGCTGCTTCTTGGCACAGTCCTGGGCTGCACCATCCTCCACAGTGGTTTGAATTATTAATATTGCCCTTGGTCTGATACCGCCGCATGAGTGGTGCTGATGATGGGCCGTGCACTTGCCATCCTGTAGGCAGGCCAGGCTACTGCAGCGAGGCCCCACTTGCCTGCGGTGTGGGAATGCCAAGTGCTGGCAAGGACACGCACAAGGAAACAGCCGATGTCCTGGAGCAAATTTAATTGGTCAGAAAAATCACCTGTGCCAGCAATCAATGCAGAGCCAGGATCGAACACACACACACACACACACACACACACACACACACACACACACACACACACACACACACACACACACACACACACACACACACACACACACACACACACACACACACACACACACACACACACACACACACACACACACACACACCCCTGTTCTCCCAAGAAAGAAGCCGCAAAATGCATTTGCATTATGAACAGCAACCCTACATGGTAAAAAAAAAAAACCACCGCCTGTGATTGGCTGGAAAGTCATTTTATTTCTTTTTGTAATGAGGTCTGGGGCCTGGCTTGTTTCCTTCTGGTTCTGGAGTCTTTTGGTCGCACCCAAAGTCACCATTTCAGGTTTTCCTCCAGTCCCAGAGGCTAGAAACTTCGATTTTTTTTTTCAACGAAAGCCAAGATTCTCGGTGAGTCACAGGACTCCAGGAGCTGGGGCTTTATGAAGTCCATCCTCAAATGACAAGCACTGGCTGCGCTGGTGTCCAAATTGCTCCTGCCTTGTACTCATCTCAAACAGGTTTCAAACCAGAGGGAGAAGGCCTCGCATTAGTGCAACCCCATGTGCCCCACTTTCACTAGACTACGCCTTGGATAGGCGCTTACTCCAGTGCACAGCAAGGGTCTGATTCCCTCCCTGCTGGGCCCGTGTGTAAAGGTGTGTCTGCGGCAGAGAGGGCTCAGATACCTCGGTGATGGGCACAGGATGGCTGGCTGGGGAGACAGACATTTCAAGGCAAGTTTCGCACCATTTATTCATGGAACCAGACTCAGCGGAAGTTACGGCCAAGCTCAGCAAACTGCCCAAGGGGCTGGCAGCTGGGAAGTGGGGAACGGAGCCCTCCCAGCTCATCCCAGCTGGCGCCATGGTGGGGATCACCCTGCCCTCCCCCTCCCTCCTTTCAGAGCCACCCTCCCTCCTTTCAGAGCCAGCATCTCTGCGCACTGCCACCGTCCTGCATCAGTTACGGGGAGATGCCGAGGCTGGTGTGTCTGGGGGTGATAGCCGTGCCCAGGGGGGGGCGTGCCCCCCAACAGGTTCCTTGAGATTCTCTCTTGCTCTGGGCAGATGGCGGCACCTCTAGCTTCCTCGGTCGTGAGGCAGGTGGGTCAGCAGGGTGCATGGAACTAGCTGAGTGGGAACGGGTGATCCATAGGGACAGCTTTCCCCGCAACACCACTCTCTATATAAGGAGGAGGGGCAGCTAGGACAATCCTTTAGGTCCCAGGGCAGGGAGTGGTTGTGTTGATCCTGGGGCAGGTAAGCGGCTGATTTCAGGGCGGGGGCTTGGTATCTGGACCCCGGTGTCTGGCTCCTAACAGGTGTGTTTGTGATTCTGTAGGAAGCCTGGCTGGATGGAGAGGATCAGAGACCCGGGACCATTGCCAGCTCCTGGTAGGTGCATCTGATGGGGGAACAGGGCTGAGGATGTGGCGCTCCCTAGAGGGAGGGACTGAGTCCTTTTCTGTGACGCCCCCTGCTGGTTGCACCCCCTATCTGAGAGCTGGGCACCTGGCAGGGGGCGTTTACCGTGTCCCGGCACACGCGGTAATGGCCTTTCCGGATGGGGCGCTGCGCCATGCAGCCCCTCTGGAAGGGCCACACAGAAAAGGGCAGCCCCGGCGCAGTACAGGAGGTACGCGTTGGGGCGGGGGAAGGGAGGGAAGCTGGGGAGGGCTGCTGGGTCTGGCAAGACCCCCCCTGTTCCCTCCCTGGCCCTACACAGCATGTCTCGCGCCCGGCTGGCTGGGCAGCAGCGATCCTGCCGCAGCCTTTGCTTGTCTCTCAATTGGCATTCGTCACGACTCCACCGCAGCCAAGTTGGCTGCGGTTGATTGTTCACTTGTTAACTTGCTTAGTCGGTGACTTTTTGTGCCGTGGTGTTGGAAGGAATTCCCGGCCTGCCTCCCTGTGCCATGCGGGGGCGGGGGTCCCCAGGGCGGCTGAGTGATGGGTGGCGGGTTTAACCCTTCGTCGGCCTGCAACCAAACCCAGGCACTGGCGCTGCAGCAACTGCAGAGCTCCGGGGACGCAGCAGCTCTCCCCAGCCCAAGGAGCGGCTGCTGTGTGGGGGGGTTCTCATTCCCCACCCCCAAAGGTGTAACATGCTGTGGGGCAGGTGCAGCCAGCCCTTTTCCTGGGCCCAGCCTGCCAGCCCTCTGCAGCAAGGCAGCCCAGACCCTCTGACCCCATGATGTCACCACTGGCAGCTGCCTTCCTTGCTGGGCATCCTCAGGCTCCTGTGGCTGCCTGTCTCCTCCCCTGCCCAGAAGCCCTGGGGCTCCGGGACTCTCAGCCACCCAACACCTAGCTGCACCCTGCCCTGGTCTGCTGGGGTGCCAAGTCGTGTCCGAACGCAGGATAGATTTGGGTGGCTCAGTCTGGGGGTGCAGGAGAGAGGCCCAAGGGCTTCCTGTGCAGCCTCGCAGCCGTATGGCCCAGGGGGTTATGTGCACCCATGATGCTGGGCAGGTGACATCTAGGCTCAGGTTTCCTGTGCAGAACCTCAGTGGCCCCACGCATGCCCGGAGCAGCACCTGAGTAACCTGCCGGCAGCCATCCCGCTCACCATCCTGCCTAGCTTCCCCGGCCAGCAGAGCCAGGCAAACAGCACTGCTAGGGGGGGCACTGGAGCTCTGCTGTGGGGGCAGTGGGGAGAGCCATTAACAGCCCCACTGGTGAGGTGTGTGACCCCCACAAAGCTTCCCCCACCCCTCTGACCCGGGACCTTCCTGGGCTGCATGTTTGCACGGGTGGGGAGGTCCTACTGAGCGCTCCCCTTTGCCTCCCTGCGGGGGCGGGTGCAGGGCTGTCCTCACCCCCGAGACACGTGCTAGTCCCGGGGCTCCCGGGCTCGGCCAGCGCCCCCTGCAGGCCAGCGGCTCCCCCGGGACTAGCCTGCGGGGAGGGAAGGGTTAACTGCACCAGGGTGGCGAGAACAAAAGGGAGCCCCGCTGGCCAATGGGCGCGCCGAGCTGCGTTTTGACCCTCTCTGGTTGGCTTCCGCGGGGCCAATGGCAGGCGGGCGCTGGCCGCCCGTCCAGCCCCACGTGGGGGAAGGAGCCGCGAGGCGGGTCTCCATTGGCTGGCTGGGGGCCCATCCATCGCTCAGCCCTGCATACGTCACCCCGCGTCAAGGAGCCGCGTGCGCGCGCGGCCGCCGTGGGGGGGGGGGACCTGGTGGGCGGAGCCTCTCGCTCCTCCCTCTCGGAGGCGGGGCCGTCGCGCGGCGCGGGGCCCCGGGGATGGGCGCTGCGGGGCGGGGAGCGGCCGGTCCCCCGCTGGGCTCTGGGCGGGCGCCCCCTAGCGCTGCCCTTCTCTGCCTCAGTTTCTCCCACCTGTGCACTGGGGATCCCCCCTCCCCCCAATGCACAGGTGGGGAAACTGAGGCAGAGAAGGGCCGCGGTTTGCCCCAGGACACGGAGCTGGCCCCTTCTTCCCGGGGGAGTATCCGGCTTCCCCAGCCTGGCAGGGGCATTCCTGGCTGCGCCTCCTGCTGGTGGGAATGGGGAGCTCGGGGCAGGCCGGGGGGGGGGGGGGATCTGGGGTGCACAGGCCGGGGGGCGGGGGAGTGAGGCTGGTGTCCCAGCGCTGCCCCCAGAGCCCTGCCTGCCCAGGCACCCTGGGGGGAAGGGGGCTGGTGCCCCAGCGCTGCCCAGCCCTTGGTCAGCGCTTCCTGCACCACCCTCCAGCTTGCCCATCTGAGCCATGGGGAAGGGCAGCAGCAGGGGCTGCCCAGGGGTCAGGCTGGGAAGGGAGGAACATGGCACTCAGTTCTCCCTACGTGGCTGGGGCAGCGTCTGGCATCGAAGGGCAGAGCCGGACCTTGGGCCCTGGTCCCTGCTCGGCCAGCTCCCAGACCAGCCTGCTAGGGAGTCTTGGGGGTGGGGGGATTAGGCTAACCTGGGTGCAGAGAGTCTCTCCTGGCCGAACGGTGATCTGACACCCCTTGGAGTGGGTGGGGAGAGGTTCAGGGTGACTCGTTCCTTGGCAGGTCCCAGCGGCCCCCCTGGAGAGTGAGACACCCCCCCCCCCCCAGCAGCCTTCCCCAGAGCAGAGGGCGCCTGGTTGAGCTGTGCCTGAGCTTCTCTGTGGATAGGTGGGAGATAGACCAGGGTCTCCCCTGCCACCAGCCTGCCCTGCTGCGGCTGATTCAGTGTTACAGGGCCCCAGGGAGAAATCCACTGGGGCTAAGACAGGCTGGGGAGCTGCAGTGGGACCTGGCCAAACCCGACTCCCCTGGGGCAGCCCCTTGATCCCGCCTGCCCTCAGGAGCCTTCCCCAGCCACCTCCAAGCAGCCCTGGTGTGCAGATGCCCGGGACGCAGAGACGTCTGCCCTCTGCTGATACAGGCAGGATTGTCTGTGTTTGTCTCTAGCTGTAGCCCGTACCCCTACTGGGGGGCAGAGGAGGAGACTTCCAGCCCCCATCCACTTCACTGGGCCATAGTATTGGGTCTGTCCGGCCCAGCCTGGGTGGGGAGCAACAGCTCACATGGGCCTTGTGAGAAAGTGGGAGTTTTCTGTAAACGTTTTCATCCTGCGTGCCTCAGTTTCCCCCAGTGCTGTATCGTTACGCAGTGGGCTGTTCGAGATCAATGGAGTATCTGTGAGGACTGTGGCAAAGCCAGTGCCCAGGATGCAGACACCTACCAGCTGACACCCCGAGGGAACTGAGCAAGGATCCCCCAGACGGGAGGGGCCGGGAGCTGGCTGCTGGAAGGAGTGGAGGTCTCACCTGGAATCTGGCCAGGCGGAGACGGAGCCAGAACACGGGTGCACTGCGGCGGAGCCGGGCTCTGAGCTGACCCGTGGGGGTGGGGCTGTGCTTTTGCTGTTCCCTGCCTGGCTGGTGCCGGGTGACCAGTAAACGGACTGTTTTGCCAATGCTGTGTCACTGTTACGGGCGGGGGGGGGGGGGGGGGGGTTAATTCTGCGGAGGTGACGGGTCTCACCCGGGGCTGCACTTGCTGCAAGGAGCTCCCGGGGGACAGCAGTCCCTGGGGTGCACTCTGAGGACCCAGAGGGGTTTGACCCCTGGCCCTTGGCTGCCCCCTGCCCTCTGCCCCTGGAGCCAGCTGGGCTGCAGCAAGGCCTTCCCTGGAGTGACCGGGCTGCCCCCCGCTCTGGTCTTGGAGCTCCTTGGGGCAGGGACCCGCCCCTCTGCCCGGCAGCACCTGAACTAGGTCACTGTGCAGGGGGAACATGATGCCCTCTGGGAGTTAGGGGCCTAAAGGCACAGATGGGCACCCTGGTGATTTCCAGACATGCCTGGCATTCTCTGTATCTTGGGGCCTAATCCCCTTGGACAGTCTGGTGCCCGCTGGGGCTTTCAGGCTCTTTCTGTCTTCAGAATAAAACGGTGCCCAGCTCTCCTCTGTGCCCACCACCATCCACACCACTAGGCTTGGCAGCTTCTCACCCCCCCCCCCAATCCCTGCCTGACCAGGAGGAAGGGGGGAAGCCACAGGTGGCCATTAGAGCCAGTCCTGGTGGGCAGGGGGCCGGCCCATCGTCTTTGCCCCGGGGGATCAGCGCCTGGGACGGGGCCATGAGGGAGGTTGTGGGGAGCTGGGGCAGCAGCTGGCACTTGACAGGAGGGTCTGGGTGCAAGGGGCTGCCAGCCCCAGGGCGGGACTAACTCCAGCCCCCCCCATCCAGGGGGGACTGGGGGCAGACAGGGGATGTGCTCGTCATGGGCTGGTGGTGGGTCAGCTCATGCCCCATGGCAAGGCCGGGTGGGCACCCGGCGGGTGACGCTGCTCCCTGTGGTGCCCATTAGCTCCCCTGGGAGAATCTCTGCCCCTCAGCCGAGATGCCCCCTGGGGGATCCCCAGCCCTGTGCCTCCCCCCCCCCCCCCTCCCCATGGCTGTGGTGCACTGGCCAGGGCTCCTGGCTGCTCTTGGGCCTGATAGGAGGCGAGGTCAGTGCCTGGAGGATGAATAATGAACGTGCCCTCGTCCCCCGTTGGCTGGTGGTATTCAACACTAATTGCGAGGGGCCCTGCGTGTCATCTCTACCTGCGCCAGCGTCCCGTGTACTGATCGACGTCGCCCGGTGCCGCCATCCGGGACGCCTCATTCGTCTAGTCACAGCCTGGACGCTTCGTTTTTAACCCTGTGTGCTCTGGGCACTGCTCCCCGCACAGCACGGGCCCTGCTCGGAGTGGGGGGGTGGGGGGCACAGTGGAGATGAGTGGGGCAGAAAGGCAGAGGAGTGGGGGGGTTGCACCTGGCCATGGCCTTGTGACGGGGAAAGGAATTTGCTCCTGTGGTACCTGGGATGGGGGAAGTAGGGAGGGGAGCTGGGGGCCCTGGCTGGGATAGGGGTACGGAGAGGATGGGGGCCCCTGGCTGGGATAGGGGTATGGAGAGGACGGGGGCCCTGGCGGCCCCTGCACCTGCTCCAGGCTGGCCCTGGAGGTCTCTGCCCTGGGGGTGCCCACCTGTGATGGGGGTGGCTCGCCCTGTCCTATTGTAACGGAATCCACCTGCCAGCGTAGGGATTTATCCCACCCCCGTGTCTGTCTGTCGAGCCGGGGGGACCTGCCGTGTTTGCCAGGCTGCTGCAGGACTAGGGACAGTCGGACCCCGCTCGCCCTGAGCATCCGGCCCGTCCTGTGCCAGCAGCCGCTCCAATTCCCTTCCTGAGCGTGGCGCTGGAGCCAGGCCTGGCAGGCCCGGGGCGGGTGGTAATTGCCTTGGCTGCTAATTACACCTCTGTCTCTGCACTTGGGAGGAGGGCAATAAAATTGTGAATTAAGATATAAAATGAAGTCATTAGCCAGCGGCTGTGGGGGTGGGGGGGGTGAGATTTACAGCCCCCGGTGCTGCAAGTGGCTGGGCTGGGAGGGGGGCCTGGCCCGCAGGCAGGTCATGGGGTGCCCTTGACCCCACACTGCTGGAGGAGGAGGGGTGGGCTGCACCAGGCTAGCTGGGGCCTGAACCCAGACCACACAGGCTCTGCCAAGGATCTCAAAGCACGTCCCCGCATGAGTCCCAGACTCAGCCCTGAGGAGGCCACTGAGACCCTCCAGGCAGAAGGGGAAACTGAGGCACAGAGTCTCCCCTGCCCTCCCAAGGGACTTGTTTGCAGCTGCAGAGGGCGTCAGTGGCAGAACTGGGGACTAGAACCTGTGTCCTGCCGGCCTGCTCTGAGTGGTGCGAAGGCAAAGGGGGTCACCTGGCGTCCGGTCCTGGTATTCAGCTTTCCCCAATGCCGGTTGGCCCTTGGATGTCACTGTAACTGCCGTGTAGTCCCACCCGTTACTGATGCCCCTTGGCATGCCCCCCCATGCATGGCACCCCTAATCCTTCCCCCCAGAACACTGCACCCCCAATCCTCCCCTCTGATCCTCCCCCCAACACTCCCTAGAGACAGGGCATCTCCGACCCCCTCCCCCGCTGTGCAGGGCACTCCCGACCCATTCCCTTGATGCCCACTCCCCCCAGGCCATAGGTTAGAGCCCTGCCCTGGTGCCCCATGCCGGTCTGCCCCCCTGGGGCTGGCTCCCTGCCCCGTCCCACGAGGGATTGAACACCCGAGGCCCAGCAAGATTTCATATATTTATTCATAAGCCAAGTTATCGATAGAAAAGTTCCATACTAAAAGGCCTTTACATCGTCCGCTGTTCAGAAAACGGGGGCTCCCCCCCCTATTTTTGTTGTCATTTTTTAGTGTTTACATTGAAAAAAAAATCCCCCCCTCGGCGCAGAATGACCCTTTACACCTGTACAGCATAGCGCGGCCACGGGGGGAGGGGCACGGCCGCTCGGGGGGGGGAGGGATCGGGGGGGGGCGGCATCTCACGTGCTCATCAGGAATCTGGGTTATTCTGAGACACCGGGGGAGGGGAGGCTCCTTCCTCTTCTACCTGGAGCTTTGGAGGGGGCTGGGACGAGCCAGCGTCCCCCTGTCCCAGTGAGGGCGCGGGTCCCTGACCGGAATGGGCGGAAACCACAGACAGCAAAGTCTTGGGAGCGTGGGGGCTGGGAGGGGGGCACCTCGGAACGCATCACATCAGCCCCCGCTGCGGCCCTGGGAGTCGGGGCCCCTGCCAGACCCTGGGGCATCATGGGGGCTCGTGGACGTCTGGTCCTTGGTTGGGGCGCCCGCTCAGTGGGGTGGGGGCCGCCTCCCTGTAGGGCCCGGCTGTCGTGGGGGTGACGTGCTGGCAGTCCCTGGGTGGGCCCGTGTCCCTGCCGGCTCCCAGCGCAGCCCCCCCGGGGATGGGAGGTGAGCGGGGGGCTGTTTGCAGTCACCTGCCCCTCTGACTGCGAGGGCGGCGGGATCTGAGCAGGGCGCGATACTCAGTTCCTCCTGCCCGGGCACCTTCTCCCTGGGTGCTTCCGCTTTTGGAAAAGCCCCAGTTCCCCTGCGTGGGCAGCCCGGACAGGCGGTCGCTGAGTCCCACTGCCAGAGCTGCAGGCCCGAGGGCACGCGAAGGGCAAAGAGACACCTCCAGCCGGGCCCCAGACCAGGGTGCCAAGGGCAGCGCTGGCTCCAGCCAGGCCCCTGCGTCATCTCCTGAGAGGGTCGGTCGGGGGATGAATGGGATTGAAGAAGAGATTTGGGGCTGCCCGGCCCCAGCGGGAGGGGGGGTGCTATGTCCTTTCAGTGCCCGTGCCCCCTCCACGTGGCTCCCCCTCTGCGGGCCCACGTCCACCATCTGCAACGATCCACCCATGTCCTGTCCCCGGGGTCCTGGGAGCCACGGGCCCTGTCTCCTGCGTGTGCGGGGCGGGGGGCATGCGGGGGCGGCCGGTCTGTGCGTGTGGCGGCTGCATGCGTGTGCGCGGTGGGTTTCCCGGCTCCCTGCCTCGCTGCCCTGGTTTATAATAATATATATACTCTGTCTCCCCCCCCCCCCCCCCGGCACAGGGCACGTGCCCCCCGACCGCGCGCCGGGGTCACGAGCATCAGAATAATAATAATAATAATACATCGAAGGGCCGAGGGAGCGCACCCCGGGGGGGGGGGGGGTGTCTATATTACACAGTCCGGCCAGGCGAGCGCCGTCCCGTCAGCGGGGTGAGCGTGCCAGGGGCCCTCCCTGCTCCCTCCCTATGTACAGAAAACCCAGCTGTCCTCCGCCTCAGCCAGGCCGAGGGCAAACAGTGCATTGAACCCCCCCTCCCCCCCCCCCCCCCCCCGCTTGTCTGTCGGTTTCTCTGTTTCCATAAAACTTCCCGGAAGAAATACAATATTTACACGAGAAATAAATAGAATAATACACCTGATTTCTGCTTTACCTGCTGGCAAACAGTCCGAGGTACTAGGGACAGTATGGCTTGAATTCAAATCTCTCCGTGCCTGCCAACGGGAAGGAGAGCTCTGTGTGCGGGTCTCCAGCGAGCCAGGCCGGCTCTGCCCCGCCGCCGGGGTCGTGCCGCTGGGGGCGGGTTGCATAATTACGGGGCCCGGCTCCAGCGGGCAGAGGCGGCGCTGCGGGGGGCGCTTCCCCAATGGGAGCGCAGCTCCTCCGTCGGCCGGCCCGCCCAGAGAGGGAGGCAAACGGCCCCCGTTGCCGGCTCCTTTCCCCGGCGTGTTTCCGGGGGGTGGTTGGTTCGCCCCCGCGGGGTCAGCACAGGATGGGGACGCCGTCGGCAGACACCAGCCGGCCCGTGGTGGGGTCGTAGGTCCCTGCTAGGTAATAGAGGTCCTGGCGGTCCTGGTACTTCTTGCTCCTGGTCAGCTGCTCGTAGTGCTCCCGGCCCACCACCTGGCACTTGTGCGAGATGGTTTGCACGTCGTTCTCGTCCTCGTGGCACGACTGGTACAGCGCGTTCTGCGGGCGGAGGGCGAGGTGAGTGTCCCCTGCGGGCCCCGGGGGCTGCAACCACTGGACGGGCTGCTGGCCCAGCCCAACGCAGACACTGGGCCCTGCCCGTCACGCTGGGAGCTCTGGGGAAAGGGGCTGCCCCCTCCCAACCAGGGTCCGTGCCCAGCCACCCCCTCTTCCCCCCACAACCAGGGTCCGTGCCCAGCCGCCCCCCCACAACCAGGGTCCGTGCCCAGCCACCCCCTCTTCCCCCCACAACCAGGGTCCGTGCCCAGCCGCCCCCCCCCACAACCAGGGTCCGTGCCCAGCTGCCCCCCCCCCACAACCAGGGTCTGTGCCCAGCTACCCCCTCTTCCCCCCCCAACTAGGGTCCGTGCCCAGCCGCCCCCCCCAACCAGGGTCCGTGCCCAGCCGCCCCCCCCCACAACCAGGGTCTGTGCCCAGCCACCCCCCCTCCTCCCACAACCAGGGTCTGTGCCCAGCCACCCCCCCTCCCCCCACAACCAGGGTCCGTGCCCAGCCACCCCCTCTTCCCCCCCCAACCAGGGTCCGTGCCCCGCCCCCCCCTCCCCAACCAGGGTCCGTGCCCAGCCGCCCCCCCCCACAACCAGGGTCCGTGCCCAGCTACCCCCTCCCCCCACAACCAGGGTCCGTGCCCCGCCCCCCCCTCCCCAACCAGGGTCCGTGCCCAGCCGCCCCCCCCCACAACCAGGGTCTGTGCCCAGCCATCCCCCCTCCCCCCACAACCAGGGTCCGTGCCCAGTCCCCTCCCTCCCCCCCTCACCTTGCCGTCGCTCTGCCGCTTGCCCAGCTTGGTCTCCTCGGGGTGGTAGAACCACTTCACCTTCACCACCATGTTGCTGCCCCACGACTCCCACATGCTCTCGATGCGCCCGATGTAGGGCAGGTTGGGCCGGCCGGCCGAGAGGAACACGGCGCAGTCGCCAATACGCAGCGTCTCCTTGCCCCGCACGATGGCCTTGTAGAACAGCTTCCGGGCCTTGCCCTTCATGCCCCTCCTCTGTGGGGGGTGGGGACGCAGTCAGGCCCCAGCTCACGACCCCCCGGCCCCACATGGCATCCCGGGCACGGGGACGGGGGGCCAGTAGCAGTACAGCTGCCCTGGTGGGGCTGCGCCGGGGGCTGGTAGCGATGCAGCGGCTCCAGGCCCCCGCAGCGAGTCCAGGGGCTCCCAGCAGGACAGGGCAGGCCCAGGGCTAGCGGTGGGGACGGGGTGCCCCTGGCAGGGGTGGGGCAGCTCTGCCTGGATCGGAGATAACGGAGGGGGGGGGGGGGACCGAGAGCTGCACATCCTGGGGGGGACGCTCCGGTGTGCCAAGCCTACGGTGCCCCTTGGGCAGGGACCGTCTCTCCGTGGCAGGCCGGCCTGTTCCAGCAGCTCCCCAGCCTGAGACATCCCTGTTAAGGACCCACCCTGCCCCTCATCCCACCTGCTGGCAGTGCCCAGCTGCCTCCCCTTGGCACCACGCTGACAAGCCAGGGACAATCACCTGGGAGGCCTCTACCTGTCCTGGAGACTCCCCTGGGGGCGGGGCCAGCTGCTTCCAGGGGCTGGACCAGATGTACTGGGAGGGGGAGGCAGATATAGATAGGGGCGTGGCCAGACTACCCAGGGGCGTGGCCAGATATAATTGGGGGTGGGGCCACACATACTCAGGGGCGGGGACAGATGTGCCTGGGGGCGTGGCCAGACATATCCGGGGCGGTAGCACACGAACCCAGGGGGCGGGGCTGGACGTACCTGCGTGGGGTTCCCCGACCACTTCCAGAGCTGCCGGGCTGGCAGGAAAGCGGAGATCTTTGGCCGATTTTCCACCGACGGCAGCCGCTGCCTCCGGGAGAACTCTTTGGCTTTGGAGAAGCTGAGGGCCTCCTTGCGCTTCAGCTTGGCCTTGGCGCTGGCAGTGGCGGCCTTGGCGATGAAGCACCGCTGGGGGGCGCTGCTCTTGGAGCGCAGGGCCTGGGACTGGGCCAGCAGGGCGGGCACGGGGTGGGTGAGGCAGCTCTGCAGCAGCAGGGCGGAGTCCTCGTCGTCGGAGCTGTAGGAGGAGTCCTCGTTGTCGGAGGAGCACAGGCTGGAGGTGGAGATGGAGCCGGAGGAGGAGGAGGTGGAGGAGCCGGAGGAGGAGGAGGAGACCGAGAGGCGGGTCATGAAGCGCGAGGGCACGTTGGCGCCCAGCCCGCCGGCCTCCTCGTCCTCGTCGGAGTAGGAGCTGTGGCAGTCGCTGTCACAGTTCAGGGCGTAGTCGGCCTGGCCCGAGTACTTGCGCAGCGCCAGCCCCATGGGCAGCGGGTGGATGTGGGCCCGCCCTTTTTTGTACTTGCCCACCAGCGCCGGGTGGGCGTAGCCGTGGCTGGGCAGGGGCCGCTCCAGCTTGGGCCCGAAGCCCTTGTCGCTCATCAGCAGGGCCTTGCAGGTCTTGTTCTTGGGGGACGTCACGCCCTCGTGGTCCAACTTGACCAGGTACTCGCCGCCCGACTTCCTCCGTCCCCCCTTGCCCACCTCCGCCTCCAGCCTCTCCACCTTCTTGGCCCGCAGAAGCTTCTGGGCACCGGGCAGCACCAGGCCGGCCCCGGCGCCGAAGGAGGCGTAGGAGCTGGCGATCCGGCTGAAGGAGTCGGCCCCGAAGCCGTTGCCGAAGATGGGGGCGGCCATGGTGTGCACGGGGAAGAGCGCCTCTTTGGCCCGCAGTTTCTTGCTGCTGCCGTTCAGCTGGAAGAGGTTCTGCAGCACGGCCGGGTTCTTGCCGGCCGCCTTCCGCTTGGTCTGGGCCACCGCCGACCAGCTCAGCAGGGGGCTGCCGCGCCGGCCCAGGAAGTGATCAGCCGGCGGCAGCGCCTTGGCTCCCATGGCCAGCACGTCCGCTTTACCTGCCCCGCAGGGAGGGAAACAGCCGGATCAGGGCGATGGCTGAGGCTGGGAACAGCTCTGGGCTCTGCCAGGCTCCCAGTCCACAGCCAGAGCCTCCCATCTGTCCCCCCTCCCTGGCACTGAGCCCCACCCACATGGGTCCCCCGGCCCGGTGGTGCCAATTCAGCTCTCGAGTTGGGGACGAATGCGCTGGCTGGAGAGGAGCAGGACTCGCTAGCAGGATGCATGCGGCCCCCACGGTGCAGCCCTGCTAGCCCAGTCTGACTCGCAGCCCGCTGCTACCCAGCCTTGGGTTCCACCGCCCCAGCTCCCTCCCTCCCGACCCACAGCTCCCTGCTAGGCCAGTCCCAGGCCCCTGTGGGGTTTTCCCTCCGGGGAAGAGCATAGTTCCCCCGGCTGGTTTTAGTGGAGCAGGCGAGGGACCCCGAATTCCCAGCCCCCCCGCTCTCCCTACCGGCTTTCTCCTTGCTAGCAGCCTTCTTGCTGGCGCTCCTGGCGGGCTCGGCGCCGTCACGCCCATCTCCACCCAGGCTGGGGACTGCCTGGCTGGGCGGGGGAGCGTCGCTGGAAGATCGCTTCGTCCGCCGGCATGTGGTGGATACCAGCAGGGCGGGGGAGGGCTCCGTGCCTGTAACCACAGCGAGCGTCAGGGCCGGGGAGGAGACTCACGCCCAGGGGCAGGGAGACCTGGCTGAGTCCCTGCCCGGCCCCCCAGCAGTGCGAGACCAGGCCCCTGCCCCCCCATACCCAACCTGTGCCGCTCTGCGGGGCTCCCCACCCAGCCCAGGCAGCGCATGGCCCCCTGCCCCCCCAGAGCCCCCGCCGGGCGGCTCACACTGGATCTGGTAGTCCGGTGGCAGCAGGCGGATGTTGGACACCGAGATGTGGCCTGTGTCCCCGTCGTCGAACTCCACCACCACCGAGTCCAACTCCTCCTCCTCCTCTTCCTCGTCGCTGGGGGGACCTGGGGGTACAGGCTGTCAGTGTGGGCAGAGAGGAGGGGGAACCCCAGCGCTGGTGAGTGGGGGGCCACCCCACGGCCAGAGCAGCCTCGTCCCCCACTAGGCAGGGCCCCAGGACACCCCTGAGGACAAGGAGAGGTGGGGCCAGAGCCAGCAGGCCAGGGGAGGGACATGCTGATGGGATGGGCATCTCCGGGCCACAGTCGCATCCGCCAGGCCCCCCCCCGGCTCTCCTCCCGCCCCCACTCACTGTGCCCCCCCCCCCCCCCCGGCCTGTCAGCAGGGCCGTGTCCCGGGCAGAGCTGAGCTCCCCGCTGTGTGCCAGGGAGGTGCCAGCCCAGCTGAGCTCTCCTCTCGCTGCCCCTGGCCGGGGACCCCTGCCCGGCACCAGCCTCGGTTCTGCCATTCTTAGCCCCAGCCCAGTGGCGCTCGCGCTGCCCCGTGGCCCGAACGGCTCCCCCCCCGGCGCACGCCCCCCCCAGCGCCTCACCTCGCACGACGTTCCCCGGGTAGAGGCAGCGGGATTTCTGGCTCCAGTAGGCACACACCCTGGCGCCTGGCGGGAGGTGGTGGCTAGACTGGGGCCTGACGTCCAGCACCTGGAAGGAGACAAGAGCGCGGGTGACCAGGGGCTCCCCGGCCAGGTTGAGCCTCTGCCCAGGGGACAAACCCCCCGCCCAAGGGGAGGGGGGGGCGTGTCTGTCGCACCCACGCGGGGGGAGCTGCGCCCGGGCCGTGCACACAGGGCGGGGAGCCTGGGGGGGTCTGGGGCAGCTCGTTCAGGCTGCTGCCCCGGCCTGGCTCCACGCTGGCCCCACCACATTGTGCTCGCTCACACTTGTTGGCCTTGGCCGGGCGCTCGCCAGCCCTCCCTTCCTGCCCGCGCTTTGAAGGCCGCCCAGCCCGCCCGGCACAGATGGCCGGGACCTCCCGATGGTCTGCGGCAGGTTGTTTCGGGGCCCCGCTCTGTGTTTACCCTGGGGGAGCAGAGCACTCACGGCTTCCTGCAGGAGCTGCTCCAGGGAGTAGATCCGCTGGCGGTTTCCTCTCTCCCCTTCGATCACCACGCTGTAGCTGCAGGGGGGAAGGTAGCGAACAAAGGGGTCAGGCCAAGGGGCTTGCCCAGAAGGGGGATGTTGGGACGTCCGGCCTGAGAGGCCCCAGAGCCCGGGGCGGGGCGCTGCTGGGCGGGCGTCTGGGGCCACAGGGCTGGCCTGGTAACCCAAGGGCCCAGGGCCGCGAGGGGCAGGGACTGACGCGGTCCCAGAGCCATCGCTCTCACTGGCCTCTCCGGGGGAGAACGGCTGGGAAAATCCAAAGGGGCCTAGCGGCAGCCCCGCCCAAGCAGGGGTTATCTCCGTCCATCTCCTTCCTCCTGGGTCCCCCCCCCCCCCGTGTCTCCCCCCACACTAGTGCGGCCCTTACATGTCTGGAGGCTGCAGGGTCTTGACGCTGCCGGCGTAGAGCAGACTGTCCTCTTTGGGAATGAGCACACGCAGGCCGTCCCGCAGGTCCTCCTTGCGGATGGTGCAGGAGTGCGCTGGGGGAGACGACGGGGCGTGAGTCCCCCAGGCGGCCAGCGCCCGCCCCCCCTGCCCACAAGGCAAGCCGCGCCGCGGTCACCGGCCCGCCGGGGCACGCTCGTCGGCTTCTGGGGGCTGCACCCGGGACACCAGCTCTCCTTACAGACACGCCGCGGGGACAAGCCGTGACTGGATTGAGCGCCACGGCCCCACTCTTGAGAGCCCCGTGGGGAAACTGAGGCACAGAGCGGGCCAGTCGCACGCAAAGGCAGGTGAGGACCCAGGGGTCCTGAGTCAGGTGCCTAAGCACCGACTCCTCTGCCCTGGACCCCCCGAGCTGTGTCCATTCGTCCCACGCCCCATCTTCCCCTACCCCCCAGTGGGGGGCTCTGAGCTCACCGTGGGCCGCGCCCTGCTCAGCCCCCAGCCGCGGGCTCCCCTCCTCTTCGGAGAAGCTGCTGTTGTCGTCAAACTCGAAGTCGTCCTCCACGGTGAAGCTCTCCAGCAGCTTGCTGACCGCCCGCCCCTTGCACTGTGGGGACAGAGGGCCGGGGGCAGTGGGCAGCCAGGGAGCCCCTCACCCTGCCCCGAGGCCAGCTCAATGGCTCCGCCCACAGGCCCCTGACCAGCCCCATATCTCTGGACGGGTGGCGGGTGACTCGTCAGGGGGCCACAGGCCCATGGGCTCCGAAATAGGCAGCCAGCCTCAGCATCTCTTCCCAACCGCGGCAGGACGTGGCATGGGGGCTGCTGGCAGGGGTGGAGGGGGGACCGTTGGCAGAGGTGGGGGAGGGGTTTCTGCAGCAGGGGCGGGGGCAGGGCTGCCCGGCTCCCTTACCTGTTTGGTGGCCACCTTGCTCTTCACCTTGCCCAGCTTCTTGCCTTTGCTGAGGATGGTCTTGGCATTCCTGGGCGAGAGGGCCAGGGCCAGCGCCCCGTTCTTCCGCTGCCGGGGGGGAGGGGGTCAGGGGTTAGCGCACGGCCGGCTCCTGCCCACGCCCAGCCCTGACAGTGCACGGCCGTGCCCCAGAGACACCCCCCAGCACTCACCCGCAGGGCCGACTGCAGCACCTTGCTCTTGCGCGTGGCTTTCTTCAGGCGGTCGCTGGAAATCTTGGCCCCGTCGTCCCTGGGTGGGAAGTGCCTGGCGGCGGGGCCGGGGAAGGGGCTGTTGCTGGCGGCCAGGCTGCCCGCGCCGGATTGCACCAGCTGCCGCAGGCTCTCCTTGGGCTTCCCCTTCAGCTTCTTCTTGGCGGCCCCTTCGCAGGCCCCCGTCTTCCTCCGGGTGGGCACCTTCTCCAGCTTCCCCGCGCCGGGCTTCCCCGAGCGCCGCTTGATCTTGACTTCGCCCTCCGGGCTGGAGAGTCGACATGGCCCTGCAGGGGGAGAGGGGAGGGGTGGGCTGCTTAGGCCAGGGGTCCTGGCCACTGCCAGCCGGTGCCCGTCTCGTGCCCGCCGCGGGGGGCTGGCATGTGGGCCAGACTCCTTGGGCACCCGCAGGGGAAGCAGGGGCTCCTTGTGGACGGTGCCCGGGGCTGCTCTCCCTGCACGGGCTCAACCGCGGCCAGCCGGCCACGCGTCTCCATCCGGGCAGCGGCCAAGCAAAGCACCCGGCTTCGCTCGCTGCCCCCCGAGCTGGGCGGACGGGGCCGGCGTGAGCCCCTCCAGTGTTCTGCCCCAGCGCCGGGCACAGGTGGCTCGGCCCCCCCGGTTGGGGAGGGTCTACGTCAGGGGCTCCCTGCACCTGGCACCTGCCAATCCCCGGTTCCCCCGGCCTGCCTTTCCCGTTACCTAGCAACCCCTGCCTTTCCTTTTTCTTCTTCGCCTTCTGGTTGGCCTCCATCTTCACCACCGAGGACGGGGAGGGTCCGACCACGGCGGGGGGCACCGAGGGGGGCAGGGTCTCGTCGGGCGACAGGGTGGCGCCGTCCTCGCTCTCGTAGTCTGCGTCTGCAGGGGGAGGCCAGGCCGGGTGAGGAAGGGATGGGGGAGGAGGGGCGGCAGTGGTGGGCGTGAGGCTGAGTGCTGGCCGGAGCGTGCGTGGGCACAGGGGGGGGGGCATACCTACCCGGCCCCCTCTGCCCTGCCTGGCCTGGGGATCAGAGAGAGACCCACTGGGCAGCAGCAGGCCCCACATGTCAGGCCTGGGGAACTGCAGCCGAATGCTCTTTGCTCCTGCTGGCTGGGGGAGTCTCTGGAAGCCACCCCGGGGCTCGCCCGGGGATACCCCCAGAAGGGTAAGGTGCAGGGCTGGGATCCCCAGTCGGCAGGCAGGCCCCCTCCTGTCAAGAGCAAAGCCACGCTGGGCAGGGCTGGGCACCCGGGAAGGGTCTTCTGCAGCCAGACCCCGCCACAAAGCGCCTTGGATTTCCTGGTCTTATCTGCCCTTCCCCCTTCGCTGCCCCTTGCCCCGGGGCACGGGGAGGGAGCTCCCCGGGGATGGCACTTCCTGCTCCTTCCCAGCGAGCGCGTCCTGCTCCCGCTTCCTCCTTCCTGCATCCTGCCCAGCCGGGCCCCTCTTTGTTCTGCGGGACCACAGGGCTTTCGGGGAGAGGAAGCTGAGGCTTTTTCCCAGTCTTGTGTGGCAGGGCCTGGCTGGCGGATAACCCTGCCCGGCAGCTGCGGGGTCGCCCCCGAGGCCTCAGAAACCAGCCCCCAGCCAGGCCGAACTATCTTTATATTCCTCCTCCCCCAGAGCTTCCTCCATCCGCCGGCCTCAGCTCTGGGCACGGCCCCACCCCCGGGGAACCCCACAACCCAGGGAGCCTGCGGTGAGCCCCGCTGCCCTGTGCCCAGGGAGAGCTGCCCCTTCCCTCACCCATGGGGCTGAGACTTGGACCCAGGGCCTGCCTGGAGTATGGGGGGGCAGCCCTAGGGCTGGGTGCCAGGGGGACCCGAGTGTGCCGTGGCCCCGCTCCCTTGGCCTCTGCCCTCCCCCACTCCCGTACCTGCGCCAGCGGCCCCCGGGCTGGGCACAGCTTTGAAGCCCGGGTCCTGCTGCGGGTACTTGGTGGAGGCCGCGGCTTTGGCGCTCTTGGCCCTGGAGAGTTTCTTCTGGATCCTGCTGCCGGGGCTGGGCTCTTTCCGGCGGAAGGGGCTGATGCCCGCCGGGAGCCCTTTGCTCTTCGCTTTCTGCTTCAGCTGGGAGACCTTGTGAGCCGCCTTGGCGGCCAGTTTGCTCTGGGAGCTGCTCTTCTTGCACCGCACCTTGTCCTGCGAGGGCCGGAGACAGCACAGCCCTGAGCGGCCACCGGCCACACCTGCGGGCCCAGCCACCGCGCTCTGCCCTGCCCTGCCGCCCGGCCCCGCAGCAACGGCTTCTCCCGTCCCCCCTTGCCAGAAGAGCTGGGCTTCCCAGCAATGCTTCTGAGTCCATCCCCGCTCCTCCCGGCTGGGGGTGCCTGGGAATGGGGCCCCCGTGTGTGGAGCTGGCCAAGGCCCCGAGACCCCTGGGCACCGTGCCCAACACTTTCACCCAGCGTCCAGCTGAAGGCTTGTCTCTGGGGCAGGGGGCATGGCCACTCCAGGCTCTGGGCTGGCCCCCGTTTGTCCCCTCGCCTCCCCCATTCCTGGGGCCAGCCTGCCGGCAGCGGGCACTCACCTGGGCGCCCTTGAGGCCGCTGTAGGCCGCCTCGGCGATCCTGCTCCGCTTCCTCTTGGTCTCGCCCTCGCTTCGCAGCTCCACGCACAGGAGGGACAGGCTGGTCTTCACGGCCCTGGGAGCGGGGGAGAGTGGCCCTCAGTGCACCGGGCATGCAGAGCCGCCGGCCTCGGCTCGGGGTGCCGGGAATCCAGTCCTGTCACCAGCCTGCTCCGCGGCCCTAGGCTGCCAGGAGCCCCGCCCCACGGCCAGCCCCACCCCGGGAACCCGGCTGCCCCCGGAATCCCAGCCTGCTGCCAGACTCCACCGCCAGGGCTTGTGGCCCCGAGCAGAATGGGCAGAGCCTGACACCCCCAGCCCAGCACTCTCCCAGGAACGTTCCCAGCCAGGAGAGCCGGCCCCCCACAGCCACTGAGCCTGGGGCCCTGAGCAGCAGCCTAGGGGGGCGGATCTGCCTTGCCCCCACCCGGCCCCTTTGCCCAGAGCCATGTTCTGTGGAGCCAAGGCCCGTGACAAACAGCTGGGGATGAGCCGGGTCCAACCTGGAGCAGAGAACCAGAGTGGTTCCAAATGCCCACCCTGGCCTGGCGCTGGGTTCTTGTCCCAGCCACGCAACTGGGGGCAAGTCGCCAGGTCTTCCCGTGCCTCAGTTTCCCACTGTATAAAATGGGGCCATTGAGACTTCTCTGTGCCCCTAGAGAGGAACGGGGAGGTAAAATCCATCGTGGTGCTTTGAGATCCTTGGGGGTGGAGGAGACACTGCAAAGTGTTACTGCCCGTCAGCCTCCCTGGCACCGGCCCTGTGCCCCCACCCCTTCCTTCCCTGGCAGGTGTATTATGGGGGGAGATGGGCCGCAGTGGGATCTCCCCACCCAACAATGAACACAATGCAGGCCACGGCTGGGGCAGACCAGACCCCCCTCCAATCCTGCATCTGCTCCCTTGTGGGGGTCGGGGGGGGGGTCCTCTCTCTGGGACATTCCTGGACTTTTTGTGCCTTCCTGACACATTCCTTCAGAGAGCCCACAAGGCGGCTAGGCCGGAGCTAATTTATACGGGGGGGGGGGGGGGGGCGGTGACACCGCTCCACAGACAATGGCCTCTTTCACCCAAAATGAATGGCCATCCCCAGCTGTCCGGGCGCTTTCTGGGCACGGGGCTGTCAGGGGGAAAGGCAGCTCCGGGGGGCCGGCCGCTCCCGAGGATGTCAGCGCTGCCCCTGGTGGGACGGGATGGGGAGACACCCCCCCACACACACACTGTGGGAGCTGCACGGTGCTGCCCTCCGGGGGCTGGGGGCATTTATTCCGGACAAACTGCTTTAGTCATTCGAGTGCGGTAAGAACGGGGCAGGGCCTGGGAGCGCCAGCTGGGCCCAAGGGGGTGGGGGATGGGAGGCAGGTCACAAGTGGAGCAGTTCAGCGGGTGTCGCCCCCCAGCCCGCGGGTCACAGAGACGCTGTGGGTCAGGGGGCCAGGACCAGCCATGTCCCTCCACCCCCACTGTGCTATCAGCGGGACAGCCCCGGGGCCCCCCACTACACCAGCGCCCGCCCTGGCAGTGCCACAACCCTGCCTGTGCATTTGGCACTAGCTGGACCAGTCGTCGTGTCCCCCCCCCCCCCGCCCCCAAGGGGTTTCAGGCCCATAGGGGTGGGGGAGAATCCCCACCCCCGCCCCCCTGAAGGATGCTCATTCCCCCTCCCTGTTCATTCCTTCCCAGGGCATCTCGCTGCTCCAGGGCCTGGAGCCAGGTGCCCCGCCTTGCCGGGAGCGGTGCTGCACCCCCTGACTTTGCTCCCCTGCTCTGGGGCTCCAGGCTGGGGGCTGAGGCTGCCCCACGGCCCCGCACCCGCAAGGCAGCTCCTGTTCACACTCATCAGGCAGGGCCTGACACCTTCATTCAACCTTCAACCCCCAGTGTCCGCTCCGGGCGGCGGGGAGGGAATCCCCGGGTATCCGGAGAGCCAGGAGGGGAGGCAAGGACGCTCCCAGCTCCCCAAGTCACCAGCCGGGATCCTTGGGCCAGCCAGGGAGGAACGGGGCCCCGCGAGGAGATTCCACGGCCCAAGGCCACGGCTTTGCTCCAGGGGAGTGTCTGGCTTTGGGAGGCGTCTCTGCTCAGACAGCTCCAGGCCCTTGGGGAGCCTGAGGAGGCAGGAATGTGAGTGATAGGACGGCAGCCAAAGGGCCGGAGCTGCAGCTGCTGGAGGAGCCTTTGCCGCATGGCTGTGGCCAAGATCCCGCATGTGGCGCACGGGGAAGGGCAGGGCCTGGCTGCGGGGCCGCCTGTGGGGCTCCTCACGGGGAGCTCGCCGCAAGCCCATGTGTGGGTGCACGAACGTGGGGTGACGCTGCGTGCAGCAGGTGGGTCTGGCCAAGTGTGATTGTGCATTTGTGTGTGTGCATGGCTATGCATTGGAGCACACGTAGGTGTCCGTGCAAGGATGAGCGTGTGCATGGCTATGCACCGGAGCACATGTACATGAGTGTGCCGGTCTGTGTAGCTGCCTCTGTGCAGGAACGTACGTGCATGAGCACACGTGTGCATGAGTGTGATTGCATGTGCCTCCGTCTGGCCTGCGCCCGGGGAAATGCCACAGCCCCACCTGAGATTCCTGCTGGGCCCTTCACCAGCAAAGCCCAGAAAGCAGAAGCGCCAGCGATTCTGGCCCATGCCCCAGAGCTGGAGCTGGGAAGGAATTTGCAGGTCTGCCAGCCCCCTAGCCTGGGCCCCACCACGGCTTTTCCGCCCCCCCGCCAGAGAGCTGGCAGCTCGGGCAGCCCCGGCCCAGCTTCTCGCACACGGGCAGTGGTGCTCAGCCCAGGTGTCTGCGGAGCAGCCTGGAAGCCCCTTTCTCCCGTCACTAGCGGAGACAGACCCGCTATGGGCGCGTTGGGTGTGGCAGTGGAGGGCAGCACGGGGCAGCCCGTGGTGTCTCCGGGTGGGAATCTCCTCCCGGCCCTGCGTTCTGCGGGCTGGCTCCTGAGTGAGGAAGGGGTGGGGGAGATTTCTCCGGGACTGGGGGGGAGGGAGCAAAACCAGTTGTCCAAACAGCCCAGGAGAATTCCCACCAGCCATATGGTCGAGCCATGTTGCAACCCAAAGCCAACACTAACTGCTTTTTTTTTTTAACTCTAACCTTCACTCCATTTGCTAATGTTTTGTGACATAAAACCTCGAGATTAATTTTTTTTCTCTGTCTTAATTGAAGGAACCATTTAGTACAGATTTAACTATTATTACCAAATCATCAGGATTGATGCACTGCGCGCACGCACTCCAATCATGTTTGGACTAGCTCGGAGGATTTATGCAAATGGGCCTGCCGGGAGAGGCAATTTGTAGCAGAGAAGGACAATTATACAGGGCCCGTGAGTGCGAGAATGACTGCGCCGGGCGGCTAATGGATAATAATAAAGCGCCAGCAGCAATGAACAGCACTGCAGCGTGACCAATGACTTTATACAGCACAGATAAAGAGGCTTTTCTGCAATGCTGCCTTCCCCTTCGAAGGGGGGGGGGGGCTCCCCGGAACAGTCGGAACCGCTCCGCTCGGCGCTGGGCTGGGGAGGGAGCGCCCCGCACAGAGAGGGAGGAGGAAGTCAGCCGGCCCTGTCTCCGGCCCCGTTTGGATCCCGGCGCGCTCTGCCGATTGCAGACGGGGACCGCGCAATGTAGGCAGCACGCCCCCTGGAGCCTGAGCACAGGGCTTCCTGGGGCCAAGCGACCCCCAGAGACGGGGGGCCCCCCGCTGCTGGCATATCCCCATAATGGAATCCCTCCCCCGACAGCACCCCACGCAGCGTCACTCACTTGACTTTCCTGCCATCAGCCCTGCCGAGCGCGTTGTTCTGCCGCAGGGCGCCGAGCGTGCTGGAGTGCTTCCGTTTCCTCGGCCGCCCCGGGCCGCGCCGCGCCGGGCTCCGCGAGCTCTCGTCGTGCCTGCGGGCACCAGCCACAACAAAACCGGAGTGACGCCAGGAGATCCCCAGGGAACTCGCCCCTCCCCTGCCCGCTGCTCTGGGCTCCTGCGTCTCCTCCACTGACTGGCTCATTGCATGAACTAGGCTGAGAACGGCCCCAAACTCATCACACCATTGATTTTTCAACGGCCTTGTTTTTCTGCTGCTGTCACAGGGTCTCCCTGGGAATCTGACAGCTCCTGGGACACTGGGCAGAGACCTCGGGGGCTCCCTCCTCTTTCCTTTGGGTCGCCGCTTCCCCCCCACTTCATCCCTCCCTCTCCTGCCCCTTTCACAGCCTGCCCCGTGCCCTGCTGTCGCTGTGGGGGGCCGATGGGCAGGGGCGCAACGAGGGGGACATACTCATGGTCGTGCCGTCGCTGCAGTTTCACCAGCTCCCGCTGCTTCTCCTTGTAGCGACGCTGCAGCTCCGCCAGCCGCAACCGCATCTCCACCTCCTGCGTGTCCAGCTGCTCAATGGCAGCCTTCAGGGGGCAGACCTGGGGGGGCAGGCGCAGTGTCAGTGTGAGGGGGGAGGGCCAAGGGCCTGCAGGTGGGGTGGCCGGGGACCGTGTCCCCTGCTGCTCCCTTCAATGGCATCGCCGGCCTGGCCCCCCTTCTCTGCCTGAACCGGCCTTTGGAGCCCGGCCAAGGGCAGTGGGGAGAGGAGCCGGGGCGCATGCCCCTTCTGGCTGGACGGCCCCAGGATCCCAGATGCAATGGGGGATCCATCTGTCAGGGGACGGGCCACCCCACCCAGCCACCAGGTCCCCATGGCTCCAGTTCCCATTGTCCCAGCAGGCCCCTCGGGGAGCTGTCTGATGAGTGACCCTGCGAGACAGGGAGAGCCCTGGAGTCCCCATGGGCCAGGGAATGCGCTTAGCTCTGGGGTGTAGCAGGAGCCAGGCAGGGCCCTGGGCAACCCACAGACTCAATGTCGGGTGGGCCCAGGGCTCCCGCGGCCGAAGGGAGGCTGGGGGAGAGAGATGCCGCCGTGGGGCCCTGGGAGAGGGAGGGGCCCGGCGGGTGGCCCCTGGCATGTGCTGCACAGGTCGGGGAGCAGCGCAGGCAGGGCGGCGAGGCTGGCACTCACGGGTTTGGTTTTGGGGGTCCAGGTGTATTTCCGACGCAGGCTCCGTGCGCGGGGGGCCAGTGGGGCTGCCATGGGGCTGAGGCAGGGTGGGCTGCCCTCTTCGCCGGCTGCCTCCACCAGGGCCGCGATGGTCGCCAGGTGCCGCAGGTTAACGGCCACCAAGTCTTCATCCTCCGCTGTGGGGGGCAGAGAGGTCAGGGGAGGGGGAGCGGCCTCATCCAGGAAAGACTCCTGGGTGGGGGTGGGAAGGGTCCTGCGGGTGCGGCTGGGGGAGAATCAGGGGCCCCGGAGCAACCCCCCACTGCACCCACCCCACCCAATGCCAACCCCCCACTGAGCCCCATCCTGCCAACCCCCCACTGCACCCACCCCACCCAATGCCAACCCCACACTGAGCCCCATCCTGCCAACCCCCCACTGCACCCACCCCACCCAATGCCAACCCCCCCCACTGAGCCCCATCCTGCCAACCCCCCACTGCACCCACCCCACCCAATGCCAACCCCCCCCTGAGCCCCATCCTGCCAACTCCCCACTGCACCCACCCCACCCAATGCCAACCCCCCCACTGAGCCCCATCCTGCCAACTCCCCACTGCACCCACCCCACCCAATGCCAACCCCCCACTGAGCCCCATCCTGCCAACCCCCCACTGCACCCACCCCACCCAATGCCAACCCCCCACTGAGCCCCATCCTGCCAACCCCCCACTGCACCCACCCCACCCAATGCCAACCCCCCACTGAGCCCCATCCTGCCAACCCCCCACTGCACCCACCCCATCCAATGCCAACCCCCCCCACTGAGCCCCATCCTGCCAACCCCCCACTGCACCCACCCCACCCAATGCCAACCCCCCACTGAGCCCCATCCTGCCAACCCCCCACTGCACCCACCCCACCCAATGCCAACCCCCCACTGAGCCCCATCCTGCCAACCCCCCACTGCACCCACCCCACCCAATGCCAACCCCCCACTGAGCCCCATCCTGCCAACCCCCCACTGCACCCACCCCACCCAATGCCAACCCCCCCCACTGAGCCCCATCCTGCCAACTCCCCACTGCAGCTGCCTGGCCTGATGCCAATCCCATGCTGCCGGGGGGACCGGAGAGCAGAGGGTCTGCAGGGGGGGGGGCTCCCAGCCCAGGGAGGGGCCCGGCGTGAGGCCCGGGAGGCGGGTGGCAGCTCCTTACCTCCCACCGCCGCGTCGCACCTCTGCCGCTGGAGCTCCAGGTCGGCCAGCTCGCTGAGCAGGGTGATTCCTGAGCCCCACGGGCAGGGCGCGGGGGGACCCGCCGCGGGGGCCGGGCTGGGCGGGCTCAGGGCCGGGAGGTCTCCCAGGTCGATGCCCGCGATGATCAGTGCCTCCAGCCCGCTCAGAGCGCCCTGCAGCCCGCTGTCCGCCCGCAGGAGGCTCAGGGAGTCGCCGTCCTGCTCCTCTTCGCAGCCGGCCTCCCGCCCCGCCGCCTGCTCCTCCCCGGCTGCGCCCTCCGAGGCCTTCGGGCTGGGGCCCGCTGGGGCCCCCGTGAGCTGGGCCGCCCCCGGCGGCTCCTCCAGGCCCCCGCTCTCCTCCGGAGCTCCCTGAGCCGAGGCCAAGCCGGGCCCCCCCAGCATGGGGCCGTAGGGCGTCTCGCCCAGCTCCTCCGCCGGGCCCCGCCCCCCCCCCAGCTCCCCGGGGGCCTGCCCCGGGGGGAGGAGGAGGTGGTGGTGGTGGAGATGCTGGCTCATGGCAGCCTGGGCCTTGTGCTCGGCCGGGGGACCCTGCGCCGCCCGCCCGGCCTCCTCCAGCACTGGCGCGGCGCTGGCACGGCACGGCTCCTCCGTGGGAGGGAACGTCCGGGACTGCTCGGGCGCGGCCGCCGGGGAGACGCTTTGCATAGTGTCGGGGTCGGCGGCGTGCACGGCCAGCGGCGAGGGGTAGGCCACGCTGATGGCGGGGTAGCTGTATCCGGGCGGCAGGTCTGCGGGGCAAGGCAGCGCCGTCAGTCGGGGCAGGGGAGGGGACCGCGCGCCCCAGGGGCCGGCCCCTGACTCTCTCTGACCCCCGCCGCCCTACTCCGGGTCTGGGGGTCCCCCTCCCGCCCTCTCCCATCAGCCCCGGGGGGCTTGAAGCTGGTCCGAGGCGCCTGCTGTCTGCCCGTCTGGGGACCCCAGCCCCGAGCCAGGGGCCCAGGAGACGTGTCTCACACGTCTCCCCAGCTGGGACAAGGGGGGTGCCTGAGATGACTTGATAGGCCCCTCTGATGCCAGGTAGCTCCCCCGGGGGGCCAGCCACCCCCTGCCTAGCTGCCCCCCCTTCCCCCAATGCTCTGGCTCAGCAGGCCAGGGACCCTGCCCCATTAATCCCACTAGCGGGCATCCCCACGGCAACCCCGAGACCCGATGCTACGTCCGACCCACGCTTCCAATGTAAATGCTGGCGGCGATGCCAGCGGAGTTAAACGCCCTTGTCTGAGGGCTGGTGGGGCCAGCGGGCAGCTCGGCTGGCACAGGGAGGGAGCTTGGGCAGTGGGACGCACGTACGGCCCTGCGAGCGCCTGGTAGATTCCTGGGGTCAGATCCCCAACAGGTGCCAATCAGCTCCAGCCCCTCTGCCTGCCCTGGCACTGGGTCGCCCCATGGCGGGCCACACATGCCCCCTTCGGCTTCTCTCCCACAAACAGGGCTCCCTCCCAACCCCCCCTCCCATCCCAGCATGGAGACTCAAGGCCAATTGGGCACCTCATCCTGCCCAGCCGCTGTCCTGACAAGGGTCCTTCTGCCCAGGGCTGGGACAGGCCCTCAGCATGGCCTCCCTCTGCCCCACGGCCAGAGACCCCAGCTCCCCACCCCACAGGACTGTCCTGAGACACTGCTCAGGCCTGGGCACTCCTACGGCTCCCATCCGCCCCCAGCCCCGGCGCACTCCCTACCTGGCTCCAGCGACTTGGGGTAGCCCCGGGGCGGCTGCCCCTCCACCCGCTTGTCTTCCGCTTCGTGGCCCTGGGAGCTGGGCGAGGGGCCGGGGCTGGGGGGCGGGGAGCGCGGGGCGATGGCTGAGCTGGGCGCCGGGCAGACGGGTAAAGTGCAGGGGGCGGCAGGGTGCGCTATGGGGCACTTTGAGGGGTGCCGCAGGGCGGGCGAGCGGCAGCAGGGTGAGAGCTTGGCCGGGCAGGGGGCCGGCGAGCAGAGGCCCTTGGTGGGGGGCGTTAAGGCAACTGGTTTGTGGGACGGCTTGAGGAGCTTCTCGGGGCCTGGCTCCTCCAGCTCGGCAGGCTGCTCCTCCGCCCTCCGCTGTGGGGCAAGGACACAGGCAGGTCAGCCCCACATCCCAGCCCCACACCCCAGACAGGTCGGCCCCACATCCCAGCCCCACACCCCAGACAGGTCAGCCCCACATCCCAGCCCCAGACAGGTCAGACCCACATCCCAGCCCCACACCCCAGACAGGTCAGCCCCACATCCCAGCCCCAGACAGGTCAGCCCCACATCCCAGCCCCACACCCCAGACAGGTCGGCCCCACATCCCAGCCCCACACCCCAGACAGGTCGGCCCCACATCCCAGCCCCACACCCCAGACAGGTCAGCCCCACATCCCAGCCCAGACAGGTCAGCCCCACATCCCAGCCCCACACCCCAGACAGGTCAGCCCCACGGCCCAGACCCACGGCCCAGAAAAACTGGCCCCCTAGCCCGACTCCCACCCCAGAGAGACCAGATGGCCCCAGCCTAGCTTGCCCAGTGCCGGCTCCCCAGGCGTGAGGCCTGCACCACCCGTCTCTGACCCACGTTCCCCACCCCGGCCCCCGACCTGGATCTGCGTCTGCCTCTGGAGCTCCAGGGCCTGTGCCGCCCGCTGCTGCTGCTGCAGGGCGTAGATCTCCTGCTGCCGGAGGAACTGGGGGCGCGAGTAGACGGGGAGCTGGCCCGCGTGCTGCAGGTGGGAGCTGGGCCCCCGGCCCGGGTACATGGGGGGCCACAGCGAGGCCTGGTCCATCACATCAGCTGCCGAGAGAGAGCAGGGGGTCAGCCCAGCCCCCGCGGCCCCGGCCAGCCAGAGCCCCTGGGGAAGGGGCCACCCGGCCCAGCCCTGCCCCCGGCCCCGACGAGCCCTTTGCCGGGGGAAACCCAGCCAGGGAGCCCGGCGCGGGGCCCACCGGCCAGCAGCTACCCTTACCCAGCGAGTGTGGGGCGCCGTGGGCGGCCGGCTCCGAGGGCAGGATGACCAGCTGGGCGGGGGGGTCCTGGGGAAGGGGGAACACGGACTGAATGGTGCTGGGCATGGAGGCTGGGAAGCCAGGCGGCAGGTTCTGGTGCAAGGCCGGGTGGCTGATGCCTGTGGAGGGAACAAACACAGATGGGTCCCGGGGGCTAGTGTAGCCAGAGGACCCGCCCCAGGGACCCCCGCCCAGCGCCCCGCCTGGCACCATGGTCAGACCCGGGCAGCGAGCCCCCGGGCTGGGCACCGAGCCCCCGGGCCACGTGTCAGGCTCCGTGCGGCCGCTGGGACGCCCAGGCCCCGGCTGGGGAGTCTGGAGGAGTCTCTAACCCCAGCGAGCCCTGGCGCCAATCCACAGAGCCTGCGTACGGGGGGGCCAGGCTGGGGGCAGCAGGGGATTGACAGGCGCCACCAGAGGTGCGTGGCTGGCAGCTCCCATGACGCCCGGGCCCAGGCGGGCTCAGTCCTGGTCACAGATTCACCCCCAGACCTGCAGCCAAGCCCAGGGGGCCGGCGGCCGCAGCAGCTGCAGCTGTGATTTCCGGGGGCCCCGTCTCCCCAGCAGCGGCCGCGCCCGGCACTGACCGTACGAGTGGCCCCCCATCCAGATGGAGGGGCTGCGCGTCCGGGGAAGCCAGTGCGTGTGGGCCGGGTGCCCGTGGGCTGCGGGGTCCCCCCCCAACTGGCCGGCCTGGAGGGAGGAGCCGCCTGCGATCATGAGGTGGGGGGTGAGGTCGCCCGGGCAGCCGCTGGATGGGTGGATCCTGGCAAAGTCCACGAGGTCCTTGTTCTCCCTGCAGAGCGAGGGGGAGACAGAGACCAGGGTGAGAGGGGCCCCGGGCGACTCTGGAGCCGTCGGGACTGACTGGGCCCACAGCCGCCTCCAGCGCTAGAAACGGAGCCCAGGTGACAAGGGGGGCACCTGGCTGTCCCCGGGCAGGGTTCCGGCCGTGCACCCCGGCGCCCACTAGTCCAGCCGGCTCTGGGCTCCCTCTGCCCTCTCCTGCCAAGACAGGACCAGCCCGAGGTGGGCCTTGCCCCGCAGACCCCCACCCCCGCCCCATCCACTGCCCCAAACTCGTTCCTGGCCCCGCTCCAGCCAGGACCCGGAGGGCAGAGAAATACCGAGGACGCGGGACCCGGGCAGAGGGTGGGGGAGGCCGGCCAGCCCGACCCCCCTGCCGGCTCCTTACTGGAGAAGCAGCTCTCGGCCCGTGATCCCCAGCCGCTCGTCGCACAGGCGGCTCCGCTCCTCCTCCGCCTCCAGGTCGATGACGTGCATGGGTCGCGCGGAGCCGGCTGCGGGAGAGAGAGAGACGTGAGGGACGGGATCCCGCACCCCCCACGCACGGGGTGCAGGCCGGGGACCCGCCCCTCGCCCTGGGCTCCCGTGTTCAGCCTGTGGGTCTCAGCCTGCCCCGGCCTGTGCCCTTCTCACCCCCCTGCTGGGGCTGACGGGCTCGCTACTGGACACGGCACAGGGTGGGGCTGAAGGATGGGACTGAGGGGCACCGGCAGGGCTGTGGGTCAGGACTGGGGGGCACTGACTGAGCTGTGGGGGGCAGGGCTGGGCGAGTAGAGGGTGGCAGGCTGTGGGTTGGGACTGAGGGGCACCAGAAGGGCTGTGGGGGGGGGGGGGGCTAGCTGTGGGTTGGGGCTGTGGGGTAGACAGAGCTGGGGTGAGGAGGGCTCAGGATGGAATAGCGGGGAGGTCTGGGGGGCATCTCAGCCTACAAAGAGGGGCTGATGGGTGGGGCCCAGGGGACTGTAGCCGGGGGGGGGCAGGCATAAGCGGGGGGGTTCCCTGGCCTGTCGGTGCTTCCCCTGGGGCCGGCTGTGCCCCTCCCAGCGGGGCTCCAGCCAGAGGCACTGGGGCCGCGAACTCTGGGCAATAAGAGCCGGACGCTCGTGGTTCATGGGAAGCCCCCCCCCCCGTTGCTGCTCCTCCGGCCTGGCCCCGTTACCTTTCAGCCCCATGGTCGCCCGGCTCTGCCGGCCGGAGTTGGCGCCGTACGAGGGCTCCGGCCGGCTCAACGTGTCCTTCTGTCGCGCCACGGCCACGGCGATGCCCACGGGCGGCTGCCGCACCTCGCCCTCCCCCTGGCTCAGCTCGTGGTCTCTGCTGCGGGCGCAGTCCGGCCGCTCCAGCTCCTGCTGCCCCTTCCCTGGCGGGAACTTCCCCTCCTGCTGGGCGCAGCTGCCCTTGATGGTGCCCAGCCCCACGAAGGGGGCCTTCTGGCCCGCGATAAGTGCTTGGTTGCTGTATTTCAGCAGGTTCTTCATGGCCGACACCTCGTCGGGGGGGCTCTGCATGTCCTGGCTCAGCGCCGAGCCCTGACTCATCAGTGCAGCCTGCTGCAAACTGGTGCTGAAGGGGTCGAGGTAGGAGCCCTTCCTCTCCTCGCCCATGGGCATGGGCGCGCCCTGCCCCTGCACGCCCCAGGGGGGCAGGGGGGCTCCACTGTAGCCCATCGGCTTCCTCCTGGCCTCGGAGCCGCTCCCCGCCAGCTCCAGCTCCGGCGGGACGTGCTGCTGGTGCCGGATCCGCGCCACCTTCTGCGCGCTCTGGCCCTGGCACTCCTTGGAGCCCTTGTCTAAAGTGCAGCAGGACTGGCTGAGTTTCACGCACAGGGCGTCCTGGTGGCTGGCGCGGGAGCAGTCCTGAGACGGCGCCATCTCGAAGTAGCTGCCTTTCTCCAGGCCGGCCTTGGGCGCCTGAGGCAGGCTGGGGAAGGGGGCCTCGGCGCCGGCGCTGTTCAGATACTCCAGGCCCTTCAGCCGGGCGCCGGAGCTCTGCCCCCACTCCAGCCTCCGCTCCCCCTTGCCCTCCGCCTTGAGCTGGTGGAAGGAGTTGCCGTAGACGGCCGCGTGCTCCGAGCCCATCTCCTGCCTTTCCTTGGCCTCGCCGCGCTCCAGGCTACAGGCCTCGGACGCCACCTGGAAAGACCTGCTCTTGTCGGTCAGGTGTCCCACCGACGGCACGAACGTGGCCCCGCTGAGCTTCAGCTCCCGCCCGGCTTTGTCCTGCAAGGGGCACAGCCCGTCGGGGCTGGGGTGGAGCTGCAGGCAGGGGAAGGGGGCGGCCGAGGTGCTGAGCGGGGGCGGGATGGCGGGCAGGCTGGACGGGACGGTGTAGGAGACCGCGTGGTGCAGCATCTGGCGCCGCTCCAGGCACTCGCCGTAGGGCTGGGGCGACTCGTGGGGAGCCAGCTCCCGCTCCGGCCTCAGCATGTCCTTGGGGCAGCGGCTCTGGGCCAGGGCGGCGCCGGCGTGGCGGGGCAGGGCACCCCCCGTGCAGCTGGGCAGCACGGCCTTGTGGGCCTCGCCGTTGAGCATCTTGGAGCTCAGCAGGCAGGAGGTGAGGTGCTTGGTCCGGTTCTCACACGAGCTCCGCGGGTGGAGCCCCTCCTTGCAGTGCCCCTCGGGCGCCATGGGCAGCCCCAGCTTGTGCCGCTCCTTCGCCTCCTCCTCCGCCTGCCTCTCCTTGGCCTCCCCCTTGCCCGCCTTCTCCTTGGCCAGCAGGTAGCGGTCGTAGTCCTTGTGGGGCTTCTGCCCGTGGCCGGCCTCGCGGTCCCGGCTGCAGGACCCGACGGGGTGGCCGGGGGCTGCCCGGGCCAGGCTGGGGAAGTTGTGGTTGGCCGACAGCAGGGTGGGCTGGGCCGGCAGGTTCCGCAGGTAGAAGTTATCTGGGGGGCACAGGCAGCGGGTGAGCGCGGGGCCGTCGGCGCCGGTGGGCGCCCGTCTCCCCGCGGGACCCGGGACATGGCCCCGGCTGGGCTGGACGCTGGCTATTCCACAGCCTCCTGCCCCCAGCCCCCCTCATCCCACTCCCCCAGCCCCACGGTTCTCCCCGCCCCAGCCCCCCAAGTCTCCCAATCCTCCCCGGCCGAGCACCCCTAAACTCCCCCACTCAGAACCGCCACGTCTAGGAATCCTCCCCCGCAGCAGCTCCACGAATCCTGTCCTCCCCCCAGCCCCCCCCCCCCTTTCGGTCCAAGTGGCTGAAAAAAATCAGCCTGTTGCCCAAACCCCTCGCTCCTTCGTCCCAGGGTTATGGCCAGGCCGGGGCACCGCAAACCAACCCACGGCCCGCGCTGCCCAGGCCGGCTCCCTGCCGTGGGCCTGTGCGCTGCCCCCTCCTGCCACGGCCGGGGGGCGAGGGGGGCTTGGCCCTTCCTTTGCCACGTGGTGGGGCAGGACTCCCCAGACAGGGACCAGGCTCCTCTCTCCATCGGCTGGGGTAACTGGCGTCAATGGGCCAAATCCTCTTCCCTCCTGGGCTCGGCTGGTCCCCTCCCAAGGCAGCCCTGCAGCCCCTCCCTGCCCATTGCCTGGGGGCCAGGAGCCCGGCCGCTGGGGCGCAGACTCCCGGCTGGGGGGCCCTGCCCATTGCCTGGGGGCCAGGAGCCCGGCCGCTGGGGGCAGACTCCCGGCTGGGGGGCCCTGCCCATTGCCTGGGGGGCCAGGAGCCCGGCCGCTGGGGGCAGACTCCCGGCTGGGGGGCCCTGCCCATTGCCTGGGGGGCCAGGAGCCCGGCCGCTGGGGGCAGACTCCCGGCTGGGGGGCCCTGCCCATTGCCTGGGGGGCCAGGAGCCCGGCCGCTGGGCGCAGACTCCTGGCTGGGGGGCCCTGCCCATTGCCTGGGGGCCAGGAGCCCGGCCGCTGGGGCGCAGACTCCCGGCTGGGGGGCCCTGCCCATTGCCTGGGGGGCCAGGAGCCCGGCCGCTGGGGCGCAGACTCCCGGCTGGGGGGCCCTGCCCATTGCCTGGGGGGCCAGGAGCCCAGCCGCTGGGGGCAGACTCCCGGCTGGGGGGCCCTGCCCCAGCCCCTCCTGGTACCTGCCTTTCTGGCTTTCGTAGAACCGATGCTGCCCGTAGAGGACGTTGCTGTTTCCATGGTGATCCAAATGGCTCATGGGAAGGAAGGTGGAGGCCAGACTCCCCGAGAACCTGGGGTACCCCGGAGCTGGAGAGACAGAGCGAGCGAGTGAACCGGGCAGGCAGGTCAGGAGCACAGCACAGGTGCCCGGGCGATAAATACCAGCACCCCCCCCTCCCCCGGGGCATTCCTCTGTCCCCTCTGCCCATCCCCCTAGCATCTGGGCACCTCGCCCCAAACGGGCCACACGGACATCACCACTGGCATGGACAATCCAGGGCCTGGCCCTTCTCCCGGGGCGGGCAGGGGGTCCCCAGAGCCAGCACTCGGAGAGCCCGCCCCGGTGGGGGCTCGCCTTGCGCTCCGGGGACGTGATGCCCTTCGAACCCCCATCCCCGTGGGGGGGTTCACCCCACCGTGCACAGGCCCTGGGGTGACACGGGGGGCAAGGCAGGAGAGGACAGAGCCCCGTCGTGCTTCAATCAATCCCCTGGAGGCCAGTCCTGCGGCGGGGGCAGATCCGATCCGGGCACCCACAGTCCCACAGGGCTCCCCCCACGCTAGCCCGTCCCCGCCCCTCTCGGCGCTTCTGTGCACTGCGCCTCCCCTGTGCTGTCCCAGGCCAAGAGCCCAGCACGGGGCACCTGGTGTTTCTCCACGCAGCAGGCCCTGTGCCCACACGAACCCGGCACCACTCGCCCTGCCGTGGCACTCAGCGCCACCCAGCCGTCGCTGGCCCCGGCATCCCGGGAGGGGGGGATCTCGCCCCTTCCGCCCCCGAGAGCAGCGGCTGGCCAGCCTGGGCCGCAGACCCGGGCAGTGCAGAGCCCAGACCTCAGCGCGGTCGGGAAATGGCAAGGGAAGGGTTGCCCGGCCTCCGCGTTGAGCTACGGGGACGCTGCTTTTCCTGCTCCGGCCTGACCCCCGTCAGCCCCCAATGACCCTGGATAACATCCAGTGCTGCCTCCTGAACGGCCCGCTCCAAAGCCACCTTCATCCCCCGCGGCCCCCGCCCTCTCCCGGGGGGAACGTTTCACCGGCCCCCAATGGTACCCTCCTCACCCCACTTCAGTCAAGAGCAGCCGGTACCCTCCTCAGGCCCCGATGGCTGATCTTCCGCCCTCACCCCACCTCTCTCCCCAGCCCACCCAGGCTTCTGTGCTGTGTCCTCCCAGGGGGGCCCGCCCAGAGCCCGAATCCCCGCACCCTCCCAGGGATGCCCTGGTGCAAGAGGGGAAGGGGGGGGCCAGCTCTGGTTGCCGATGCTGCTGCCCTGCGAGGATGCTGGCCAGGCCCCCCCCCCACTGTCCGTGTCTGCCCTCCCCATCCCCCAGGCTGGTCAGGTCTGACTCCTGCCCTGGGCACATCCAGCCCTCCCCATGGCAGCCCCCCCCCATCACACTTTCCAGTCCCCAGACCCAGCAGGTGGCCCAGGGCAGCCCCCCAAGTTGGGCTGTGGCTCCGAGCGGGGCAGCGGGGGCGAGTGGCACCTGCCCAGCCTCAGAGGCCTTGGCTCAGGCTGGCGGGCGGGGGGGGGGGGGACCACACACAACTGCGGGGGAGGGAGAGGTTTCCCAGCCCGACCTCATCTCTGGCACACGCTTCAAAGGCCAGTGGGGTTTGCACCGACCCCGGCAGCCCTGCCAGGGAGCTCACCAGAGCTGTATGCGCACAGCAAGAGTGGAGGTCTGTGCACATACAACATGCCTCAATGCACACGCGTGAGCAAACAGCCACGCAGGGACATACACACGCAGGAGCACACAGGCCTACGCACGGTCGTGCAGCCCACCCACGAGGATGGACACGGAGGCACAGACACGTGGACAGGCGCACAGTGACACCTCAGCCTCGCACGCCCCAGCAGCCTGGGAGCAGCCGGGCCTGGTGAGGCAGGCGGGCACCAACACAGAAGCGCGTGCATGCGTACAACACAGAGGGCACACTCGCAGCCTGGACACACGCATGCACTGCTCACGCCGGGTTGAGACACACGGCTGCAGGGATGGAGAGACCCAACCTGTCCCTGCTGGTGAGCGGGGCTGAGCGGAGCCAGCGCCTGGCAAAGGGGCACAGATGGGGACTGGGAGGCTGTGACGAAGTAGGAATACTGTGTGTGTGCCTCAGTTTCCCCTATGCATTTCTTAAGGAGTAGGGGCTGACACTGGAAGCAAGGAGGCAACCCCTCCCCTCTCCAGGGGTGCATCCCTGAATGCTGTAATTTGACTCCAGGTGGGGGAGGGAGGTCAGGTGATACCTTGAGCCCCGGAAAGGGACAAAGGAGAGCAGGGAGGGGCTGGGGGTCAGTCAGTCTGGGTCTAGCTGGGAAGGGGAGAGAAGCCATCTTGCTCTCTAGCCCCAAGATGGATCCAGCTGAGGGCTCACGCTCGCTCGCTGCATGGTCTGTGTTAGACCCGATGGAAGTCATTGAATAAACCTGGGGGAGAAGCAGGAGCCCAGAATCTGGGCCTCACCTCCTAGCACCCCAGAAGGGCCTGACTGAGGGGCCCTGTTGAGACTGAGAAGCTGTGAGTTGGATGGTTCCTGACATCTCAAATAAACCGTCTATTCTGCTGGCTGGCTGAGAGTCACGTTTGACTGTGGATTTGGGGTGCAGAACCCATGGGCTCCCCCAGGACCCCGCCCAGGCGGGCTTGCTGGGGGAAGCCCACGGAGGGGCAGAAGGTGCTGAAAGCTCTGAGGTCAGACCCAGGAAGGTGGAAGTGGGGACCCCCCTGGGAAACAGGCTGTGTACGGCGAAGGGGCCCCCCACCCGGAGTCCGGTCTGGCGTCCTAGGGAGCCGTTCCAGCCCATCGCCCGGGCGCTCCGGGACAGAGGCACAATGAACACTGAGGCGCTGGGCTGCGCAGCGTCGTCCCTCCCAGGGGCGGCAAACCCAGGAAGCCGGCGGTCATTAGCCCGAGCCAGGGTGTCGGCGTCCGCCTCCTGGCCAGACGCAAGCAGGGCAACTCCATCCTGCTGCCCCAAACTCACAGGCAGCTCCAGCGGGGCAGGGCGGCTCCCCTGCTCTGTGTCCTGGCTGCGTTGCTGTGAGCGGTTAAACAGCTGCTGCGTGGCAGCCCAGAGGTGGCTGCACTTCAGTGGCAGGTGAAACAATTTCCCTGTAGTCGTAAAGCGCTTCAGCAAATGTCCGAGGGGCAGTCGAGCCCTGGGTGATTCCCCTCCCCCTGGTGGGATGGGGGCTGGTGGGGGGGCCGCCAGGTTGCAGACGGCTCCTGACAGGCAGTTGCAATGAGAGGAGGGGGCTCTCTGTGCAGCGGGCGCCCCGCCAGGGCAACACCCCAGAACTGGCCACCCCACCCCCCACCAGCTCTGCACTCTGAGCGAGCCCGGCCCGCTTTCCCTTTAATTCCCCCCCCCCCCGTCTACATCACGCATGACACATGCCTGACCCGGCCCCGCCCCCCCGAGAAGACACTGGGGTTCGGGGCAACGCAGACAGCCCCACCCCCTCACGTGGGAGCTCCAGCGGTGAACGGCCCAGCCCCACACCCAGCCTGCTGTGGGGCAGGGCAGCTGCTGCACCTCAGGTGGCCCCCACACCCCTTTCCAGCCCCCCCGGGATCCAGAGCTGGGGCTGGGCCCAGCGAATTTGCCGCACTCCCTCCTGGGGCGGCTGACCCCTCCCATCCGAATGACCCCCAGGCCAACCTGGGGCGGCTGACCCCTCCCGTCCGAATGACCCCCAGGCCAACCTGGGGCGGCTCCTTGGGGACCACAAGTGATGTGAATTGCTCAGGTCTCAGCCTCTGGCTCTTGGTAACAGCCGCGCCCGGCACTCGGGGTCTGAGCGGGACGGGGCACCTCCAGGATGGGCTCAGCCCTTCAGTCTCCCCACCCCAGGCCCCCAGCACCCACACGAGCTCTGGGATGGAGCCCTCTGCTCAGCTCCGGACATCTCCCTGCAGGGGGGGGCAAAGACCTGAGCCCACCCCTCCCCCCAGACTCTGACCCGGACCCCACTTGTGTCTGTCCGGCCCTGCCCTTCCCCCACCTTTGGAGATGTTTCCCATGGGGTGTCCTGTGGGCTCCCTCTTACCCTTGGGGTCACCAGCCCCACCTGCCTCCGCCAGAAGCGGGCACCCGGCACCCCCCCCCCCCCGACCAGCCCGTCCTCTCTGGGGGCTCCCCCGCTCCGGGCCATGGGACACATCACACCCCACCTCCCCGCAGACCCGGCCCCCTTCCCACCCTGCCGCCCCCTTCCGCCCGGCCCCCAGGGCGGCCCCCTGTAGCGCAGCCGGGCGCCCCGCGAGCCTGGCGCAGGCGGTTACGAGCCCCGCGCCGCGCACCGGCCCCTTTCAGCTTCATTACCCGCCGGGCTCGGCCAGGCTGCCCATCAATAAGGCCTCTCGTGATCCTGCTCAGGCAGCCGTGCGCTTCCCCCCCTCCCCCCGCCCCCCACGCTGAGCAAGCCCCGGCCTGCCGGAAGCCAGCTGGCACCCGTTCAAACTAGCAGCCGGGCGCGGGGCCAGGGCATCCTGCCAATACCACCTCGCTCCTCGCTCCTTAACGCCGCATCTCCCTCACTTCCCAGCGCTGACCCCGCTCCTCGGACAGGGATCAGGTGGGGACATGCAGACTCAGCACCAAACCAGGCGGGGAGAGGGCAGCAAAGGGCTGAGGGTCGGCAGTGGGGGGCACCGGCAGAACTGGGGGAGGGAGAATCTCAGGGCTGGGATAGCCGGGGGCTGCGGGTCGGGAGTGGGGGGCACCAGCAGAGCGGGGGGGGGGGAATCTCAGGGCTGGGATAGCAGGGGCCTGCAGGTCGGGAGTGGGGGGCACCAGCAGAGCGGGGGGGGGGGGAATCTCAGGGCTGGGATAGCTGGGGGCTGCGGGTCGGGAGTGGGGGGCACCAGCAGAGCGGGGGGGGGGGAAATCTCAGGGCTGGGATAGCTGGGGCCTGCGGGTCGGGAGTGGGGGGGCACTGGCAGAGCTGGGGGGGGGGCATGGGGAGGGGCTGGAGAATGGAGCCAGCTGTCCAGTGGGGTACAAGTCGTTCCCCTTCGGGGGAGGGGGTACCAGGCTGGGGTTAGGGAGCGAGCCAGGATGCGGGGTACAGTCTGGTCTGCGAATTCAGGGGACAGCGGGCACATCTGGGGGTGCTGCTCCCCACCAGTGAGTGAACCAGTGCGGGGGGGCAGGCAGGCTGCATCTCCCCAGCACAACCCCCATGATGCACAGCAGCGTGGCCGGGGGGCTGAACCAGCTCCCCCCCCGCCCCCCCAGTCTGCGGTAACAGAATCCCCTCCCCCCAGCCGTTAGCGGCACAGGAAGCCGGGGTGTCGCCGGTTTAACCACAGAGGCTCGGTGCTGATGAGCGGGCGATGGGGGGCAGGGACAGGTGCCAGCCCCCGAGGGGAGCGACAGCACCCCCCCCCACCCCGCTCCGGCTGGGCTGGGGGAGGGGAGAGGCCGTGGTCACCCCTGCACTCCGGGCTGCATCTGGAACAGGGGAGGGGCCATTCACTCCTCCACCCACCCAGGTTCATGTCGCCCCCCCCCCCCCCCCCGCGGCTTATCGCGGAGATCAGGCCCCCAGGGGCAGCCAGCGCCGCAGGCACCTGCAGCCCTGGGCCTGACGTCGGTTATACCGGCTGCTCCCTGCGCTGCTTCCTGGCACCCCCCCCCCCCCCCGGCCTGCTACAGACCCACCCCGGAGCTGGTCTGCGACCCACTGCGCTGGTTTGCCCAGGCCCAGCTTGCAGGGCCATGACAAGGAAGGCCCCTGCAAATGGTCACAAGTGGCATGAGTGGGTCTGGCCTCAGCCCGGTCCCTGCCTGCGCACGTAGCACGAGCCGTGGTGGGAGCTGGCATTGCCAGGCGCCGTCTGGGGGAGAGGAAGCCGGGGTGAGGCGTGGCCTGGCACGGCTGTATCGGGCTCCCCTGCCCACCCCAGCCAAGCTCTGGCTGAGCGTTGGCCCCTCCAGACCCCAGCCAGAGACCCCCGGGAGGGCGGGAGGGCTGCAGGGAGCACGTCCGTCCCCCCCCCACCACGCCCACCTCATCGCCTCGCTAAACACCTGATTTGCAGGAACCATCGCGGTACAGCCCAGCCGGGGCCAGCGGCACAGAGCCCAGCCGCTCACTCACGCTGCCAGCTGCAATTACCTCCCCGCATGCCAGCCGAGCCGAGAGCCAGCGCCAGCAAAGCCGTAACCCCTTGGGCGCCACCCCGCACTGCTCATCCCCTGGGATGGGAACCGGGGGGGTGGTTACCGGACGCCCCTGGCTGGAGCCAGTAAAGTCACCCGGGCCCTTCTCCTAAGCACAGCTAGCCGGGCAGGGAGACACACCGGGCACATCTGGGACACGTGACCCTGGGGGCAGCCGGCACATCTGGGGACGTGCAGCCGAGGGGGGGGGGCGAGCCAACACAGAGATTTCTATATTCCAAGGCCAGAGGGGACCGTTGCGATCATCTCATCTGACTTCATGGAGAACACAGGCCAGACTCAGAGACCTGCCCACAACAATCCCTAGGGCGGAGCTTTTAGAAACACCCAGCTTCATTTGCAACAATGCCGGTGATGGCGACTCCACCGGGGAATTCTCACCATTAAAACTCTCCGCCTTATTCCCAGGCTGTGTCTAGCTTCAGCGTCCAGCCGCTGGCTGGGGTGAGACCTTCGCGGCTAGACTGAGGAGCCTCTTATCAAAGCTCCCCGGGTCGGTACTTCCAGACCGGATCCAGTCCCCCCGAACCGTCTCTGTTAAGCTCAATAGACTGGGCTCCTCGGGTCTGTCACGACCAGGCAGGGTTTCTAACCCTTCGATCATTCCCGAGCCTCTTCTCTGACCCGTCTCCGATTTATCCACATCCCTCTTGAATCGCGGCACCGGAACTGGACCCAGGATCCCAGCAGCGGTCGGAGCAGTGCCCAGTACAGCGGTGAAATAACCTCTCTGCCCTGCCTCCAGATTCCCGCTGTGCGTCCCACCATCCCATCAGCGCTTTTGGCCAGTGTCCCACCGGGAGCTCACGGTCAGCTGATTTCCCCCCCCCCCACGCCCCCAAATCTTTTACAGAGTCGCTGCTCCGCAGGTCAGCTCCCCCAGACTGGCAGTATGGCCACGTTCTGTTCCCAGATGTAACAAAGTCCTGTGGCACCTTAAAGACTAACTATAAAGTTTTGAAGCATAAGCTTTCGTGGGCTAATACCCACTTCGTCGGATGCAAGCAGATGTGTACGGTTACATTTCACTTTATTAAACACCCAGTCTTTGCTTGTGCCCAGGTTACCAAGCAATACCAGCTGGCTCTGTACCAGTGACCTGACCTCTTCGTTACTTGCCACTCCCCAATTTCTGTGTCATCTTCAAACTTCATCAGGGATGAATTTCGGTTTTCTCCCGGGTCACTGGTAAAAGTGTTAACCAGTGAAGGGCCAAGAACTCATCCCTGTGGGACCCCACTGGTAACACGCCCGTTCAATGGTGATTCCCCACTTACAGGTACGTTTTGGGATCTATCAGTTAGCCAGTTTTTAATCCATTTCACGTGTGCCAGGGTAATTTGATCTCAGTCTCGTGTTTTAATTAAAATGTCAAAGCCTTAAAGATGCCTGAGTGTGTATCGGTGGGGACACGTGGCCCAGGGCAGTGGGGCGCGCCTGGCACAGCTGGGGACACGTGGCCCGGGGCAGTGGGGCGCGCCTGGCACAGCTGGGGACACGTGGCCCGGGGCAGTGGGGCGCGCCTGGCACAGCTGGGGACACGTGGCCCGGGGCAGTGGGGCGCGCCTGGCACAGCTGGGGACACGTGGCCCGGGGCAGTGGGACGCGCCTGGCACAGCTGGGGACACGTGGCCCGGGGCAGTGGGACGGGCCTGGCACAGCTGGGGACACGTGGCCCGGGGCAGTGGGACGCGCCTGGCACAGCTGGGGACACATGGCCCGGGGCAGTGGGACGCGCCTGGCACAGCTGGGGACACGTGGCCCGGGGCAGTGGGACGCGCCTGGCACAGCTGGGGACACGTGGCCCGGGGCAGTGGGACGCGCCTGGCACAGCTGGGGACACGTGGCCCGGGGCAGTGGGACGCGCCTGGCACAGCTGGGGACACGTGGCCCGGGGCAGTGGGACGCGCCTGGCACATCTGGGGACACGTGGCCCCGGGCAGTGGGACGCGCCTGGCACAGCTGGGGACACGTGGCCCCGGGCAGTGGGACGCACCTGGCACATCTGGGGACACGTGGCCCGGGGCAGTGGGACGCGCCTGGCACATCTGGGGACACGTGGCCCGGGGGAGTGGGACGCGCCTGGCACATCTTTGGACACGTGGCCCGGGGCAGTGGGACGCGCCTGGCACATCTGGGGACACGTGGCCCGGGGGAGTGGGACGCGCCTGGCACATCTGGGGACACGTGGCCCGGGGCAGTGGGACGCGCCTGGTACATCTGGGGACACGTGGCCCGGGACAGTGGGACGCGCCTGGCACATCTGGGGACACGTGGCCCGGGGGAGTGGGACGCGCCTGGCACATCTGGGGACACGTGGCCCGGGGCAGTGGGACGCGCCTGGCACATCTGGGGACACGTGGCCCGGGGGAGTGGGACGCGCCTGGCACATCTGGGGACACGTGGCCCGGGGCAGTGGGACGCGCCTGGTACATCTGGGGACACGTGGCCCGGGGCAGTGGGGCGCGCCTGGCACAGCTGGGGACACGTGGCCCGGGGCAGTGGGACGCGCCTGGCACATCTGGGGACACGTGGCCCGGGGTGGGCAGACAGCTTCCTGCCATTGGTTCACTGACCAAATCCCCGTCGTACGGCAGGAGAAGCAATGCAGCGAGGCTGGCCGGCGGCTGCTGCTCCTCATGTCCCCCTGCCCCCTCCCCAGGTCACCCGCGGCGCCCCGCTAAGCCCTTACCTTCGTGGGAGTGCGAGAACCAGATCTGGGAGGTGCCGGAGTGCGGGCCCCGGTAGGCCGGCTCCGCGGGGGACGAGGCGGGGCCCGCGGGGTGCGTGGGGGCGGCCGAGCCCAGGCTGCTGGTGAGGAAGCTGCCCATGAAGGAGGAGGCTGGCGTGTTCCCCATCAATCCACTCCCTGCTGTGAACACAACACAGGACCGTCAGCTGCGCTGGACCCCCGGTCACGCTCCCCCACGAAAGGGCTGCCCCCGGGCGTGCACACACCCACTCACACCCACGTCTGCTGGCACGTTCACCCTCGGCTCCACCAAGTCCCTGCTGGCCACTGCCACCTGCCTCAGCCGCAGAGCCGCTGGGCCATCGGGGAAACGCGGAGAAATCTGACCCCCAACTGGCACTCTGAGCCCGGGCCGAGGGCTCCTCTCTCGTGCAGAGGCGGCGGAGGTGCCCGCTGTGGTGTTTGTGTGTGTGCAGCAGCGGGCACTGGCGTGCGAAGCAGAACAGTTCAGGGAGCACTGCCCCCTTCGCTCGGTACAGCCCCCCCCCCGTCCCGCTCCCCAGGCGGCTGCCAAGGAGCGTGGGGTCCCCGCCGCCTGGCCACGCACAGGGAACGTCCCAGAGGCTCCCAGGAGAGCAGCCCCTTCCAGGACGCTCCTGCCTCCAGCTCTGGATTGGGAGCCGGCAGCGCCCCAGGGCAGAGCCCCACAGGCCCCCAGTCCGTGAGACGCCAGGTGCCGTGGAGTGAGACCCCTCCGAGACTCACCAACTCTCCTGTAGCACACACCGCCCCACGCCTCAGGGCCTGGTCGGGGGCTGGCAGCCCCAGACCCCCAGCACGGACCACTCGCCCCATGTCAGGGGCTCCCTCGGAGCGGGCATGGGCCAGGGGGCTGGCACTCCCCGGCCTGCAGGCTGGGCGGGAGAGCGGCCATGCTGGGGAGCGGCTGGGGGGAGGAGGCGCGCGTGGAAGACCGGCCTGTGAGATCATGTTGGAAACATCGCAGCCGGTAGCCAAGGGCCGGGCGGGCTGGCCCCCCGGCCCCGCCCCGCACATGTGTTCGCAGCTGGGGGCGCGGCCAAGGAGCGGGTCATTCCCTGATGGGAAGCCGAGCGGGGCCTGGCCGGACGCCCGCCCGGGGAGGAAGTGAGCTCTGCTCTCTAAGCCGGCCCACGCTCCGGAGCTAATCCCCAGGATGCCTCGGGCATGAGTGTCGGGATGTGGTTACGCTCGCCCCGGCCTTCCCGCTCGCAGAGCCAGGGGCTGGGGCTGGGCACCGCAGAGCAGGCGGGGCCGGGCCGCGCCCAGCAGCTGGGCCGGGGGCGGGTGCCCGGTGCGCGTCTCCGGGGGAGCCGAGCAGCCAGCGGGCCCGGGACGCCAGGGCCCAGCTCCAAGGAGGAGGAGGATTTTCCAGGCTGCGGCTCTGAGAACAGTCTCTCTCTCACCCACAGCTGGGGGTCCAACAAAAGCGGTGGGGGATTCCCGGCGGAGCAGGGGGGCCTGGGAACAAGGGGAGGCCAGGCCCCGAGGAGGGAGCTGGGAGCGCAGGACCCCAGAGCCACCTGACAGCCCCTGGCCTCCCCAGAGCAGTGTTCAGCCCCTGTGGGCGCTGGGGGGCCCGACAAGGAGCGCCCGCTCCCAGCTGCAATGAGGCAGGGATGGGATGGCAAAGACAGGTCCCCTGGGCCTGCAGCCAGCCCAGCTCTGGCCCCGGGCCCCCACGGTGGGGGCCAAACCTGTCACCTGCAGGGGCCATCTATGGGGTGGGCGCAGAAGGGGCTGGTGCCCCCCAGAAGGGGCTGGTGCCACCTCACCCACAGCTGCGCCCCCATGGTTCACCAGCACGGCCGCTCCGAGCTCAACCCTCGGTCCCCCACTGGCAGGGCCCCGCTGGGCTCCCGGCTCGCCATCCCCCCAGCCCACGGCACCAGCTTGGAGCATTCGGGCATCGCAGCAAGACCCAGATCAGAGCAAAACCATCTGGAACCACCTCCTGCTCCCCTCCCGGAAATCTCCCCCTGCCCCCCACATCCAGCGACACCAACCCCCCTCTGTCCCGAGGCCCAGCCCCCCAGCGCTGGCTCCTGCCCACAGGCCGTGGGTTCACCCAGGGGTTGGGGAAGCAGCCGGCAGGGGTGGGGTGTTTCCAAACTCCCGGCCTTTTAGGATTAAGTGTCACCGGCTCCTGATTTTCACCCGCCCGCCCCCTGGCTCCGGCTGGGACCCCGCTGCGCCCGCCAAACCATTTCCCATCCCCTGGTCCTGGCCGAGCCAGCCCATGACTCTTCCTGCTCCATTTGGGGTCTGGCGTTCACTCCCCCTTCCCCTCCGCGCCAGCCTCACGGGCCAAGGGGACCCCATGGCCAGCTCACCGGGGGAGGGGGGCCAGGGCTGGAAGAGGAGATCCCAGAGAATGAAGAGATCTGGGTCTCTGCTCCCCCTTCACCTCTCCCCAGTTCCCACACGCTCTTGTTCTGCAAACATCTCTCCCTGCCCCACTCCTGCCCCTCCCGTACCCCCAGCAAAGCCCCAGCCGGACGAGGACGGTTCTAATGGCCACAATGGCAGAACACGGGCCAGTCTCCCCCCTCCTCGGCCCTCCAGCCCCCCCAAACAGCCGCCCCCTCCCCCCAGCGCTCACTGAGCCCTGGCAACCCCCCCCCAAACACACGCCTCCCCTCCCCACCCCGTGCCCTGGCGAGCCCAGCCGGGGGAGAATCGCTCTCCGCCTGATTGAAATCAGATGCGATGAGGCAAAGAGTTTCCATCCGCAGCCCCCGCCAGCAGCCAGCCCCGGGACAGGGCCTGGGAGGGGGGCTGGAGTCCAAACCAGGAACCACTGAGTCACCGCGAGGGGAGGGGGAGCGCTCAGCGCTGGGGGAGAGGTGCCAGTCTGCCCCCCCCCCCAGAGCCAGATGGGCCCCCTCTCCAGAGCAGGTGTGGGGGTGCAGAGAGCGGGATGAAGGGGGACAGGATGTCCCAGGCAGGAGAGGAGGGGTGTGATGTTCTGGGGCGAACGGGTGGGAGGGGAAGTGGGTGTGGCATTGGGGGTTGAGAGGGGGGCGCAGCATATGGAGGGGAAGGGGGGAGTGGCATCCTGAGGGGGGGGGGAGGTGTGAGAGGAGGGTGTCAAGTCCCATGGTGTGCGGGGGGTGTGTGTGTCCCAGAGGGTATGGGAGGGGTGTCAAGTCCCATAGTGTGTGGGGGGGGGGGGGCATCCCAGAGAGTATGGGAGGGGTGTGAAGTCCCAGGGTGTGGCATTAGGAGGGGGAAGAGGTGTGGGAGGAGGGTGTGAAGTCCCGGGGAGGTGGGGGGGTAGCGTCCCGGGGGGGGGGGGGGAGGGTGATGTCCCAGGACAGGAGCAGAGAGGGGCTGATGCACCAAGCTCCGGCCATGGCTCAGAGCCAACCTACCCCACCCCGGTGCCCCGGGACACCCCATGCCCTGAGCTGCGTCCCTCGGGGTGAATGAGGGGTCTCGAATGGACTCATCTGATTGGCTGAGCCAGGTTCAGCGTCTAACCCCCCCCCCCAGTCTAGATCCTCGGGGGGGCGGAGGGGGGGCATTTATCCAGCCTCCCCTCCCCCCAGGGAGCAGTGGGGCTGGGCCGCGGGGCCGGAGCTGCCGTGTGCTGGGCACGGCCGGCCGAGGTTCCAGGCCCAGCCCGTTCCGGGAGCTGGGAAGCCGGCGGCTGGCTCGGGGCTCCCTGAGAACAGGGCCCCCCCGGCCGCTCTCACACTCCCCCTCCCCCCCCCCAGCGTTTCCGACCAGCTGACTCACAGCCGCTGGCACCGGCTCCGCTCCCCAGGCTCCGGGTCTGGCTGCCGAGCCCCCGCGGCCAGGCCTGTGCCAGGTTCCCACCCCCCTCCTTTCACACACTCCCGAGCAATCCCCCCGCCAGAGCTCTGCTCCCACAGCCCTGCCAAGAGCTGAGGAGACGCACGTTCCCCTCATTCCCGGCCCCCGGGCCCTGCTCTGCAGAGCAGAAACATAAACCGGGACCGCCGGAGAGCCCGGGGCGGAGGGGAGAGAGATCCCGGCACGGCCTCGGGCGGGGGGGGAGAGAGACCCCGGCACGGCCTCGGGCGGGGGGGGAGAGAGACCCCGCACGGCCCCGGGCGGGGGGAGAGAGACCCCGGCACGGCCCCGGGCGGGGGGGGGAGAGAGACCCCGGCACGGCCCCGGGCGGGGGGGGAGAGAGACCCCGGCACGGCCCCGGGCGGGGGGGGAGAGAGACCCCGGCACGGCCCCGGGCGGAGGGGAGAGAGACCCCGGCACGGCCCCGGGCGGGGGGAGAGAGAGACCCCGGCACGGCCCCGGGCGGGGGGGAGAGAGACCCCGGCACGGCCCCGGGCGGGGGGGAGAGAGACCCCGGCACGGCCCCGGGCGGGGGGAGAGAGAGACCCCGGCACGGCCCCGGGCGGGGGGAGAGAGACCCCGGCACGGCCCCGGACGGGGGGGAGAGAGACCCCGGCACGGCCCCGGGCGGGGGGAGAGAGAGACCCCGGCACGGCCCCGGGCGGGGGGGAGAGAGACCCCGGCATGGCCCCGGGCAGGGGGAGAGAGAGAGACCCCGGCACGGCCCTGGGCGGGGGGAGAGAGAGACCCCGGCACGGCCCCGGGCGGGGGGGAGAGAGACCCCGGCACGGCCCCAGGCGGGGGGGAGAGAGACCCCATCGCGGCCCGGGGGGGGGGAGAGAGACCCCATCGCGGCGAGACCCCCACACAGTGCGAGCTCAGGACAGACGGCCAGAGGGTGGGAATGGACGGACCGACATCCATGTCCAGCCAGAACCCCGGGAAGGACAAACCCTCCGAGCAGCGGGGAACAAACATTTCCACCTTCAAGACGTTCCCCAGCTCAAAGGTGATGGGAAAAAACACAAACCACCCGAAATCTCCTGTCCACACTCAGAGCCCCAGGACCCAGGCGAAGGGAGCAGGGCTGGGGGGTCGAGCTTCTCCCATCTCCCCAGCCGGGCAGGGCCAGTGTGGGGCTGTGCCGGCTCCTCCCCCCGAGTTCCCAGCCCAGCCCGGGACTGCAGCTGGCTGGGGCAAACTCCCCAGGACTCCTGGCTCCTTAGGGGAAAGCCCCAGAGCAGCGGGGTGGGTGTGTCCTTCCCACGGCTGGGGCCTGGCTCCAGCTCTCCCGCCGAGCCTGCAGCTGGTTCACACTGGTTGCTGGATCCGCAGCGCCCCTACGCTGGCCTGCGTGGCTACTGACTGCACTGGGCTGGCCACCGAATCCTCCCCCCACCCCCAGGTCTGCCTGGAAGGGAGCAGGGAGCTGCCCCAGCTCTGACAGTGCCCCTCCCTCCCGACACACAGCCCCCTGCAAGCCCAGCCCCGGGCTCCCCCCCAGCTCTGACAGTGCCCCTCCCTCCCGACCCGCAGCCCCCTGCAAGCCCAGCCCCGGGCTCCCCCCCAGCTCTGACAGTGCCCCTCACTCCCGACCCGCAGCCCCCTGATTCTCTGTGGCACCCAAGTCGCCAGGGAGGAGTTGGTTTTTTGATGTGGAAGAGGCTGGATTTGAATTCGGGGCGGCTGATGCCCACACGGTCACAAGCCATCGGCTCCCAGGAGTTGGCCTTGATCCAGCACAGCTCAAGAGAGCCTCCCCCCGCGACGAGGAGATCCCCCCAGCTGCCGATCTGACCCCACTTCCTGCCCCTGCAATGGGGAAAGTCTCCCCCGGGGGCTGGAGAAAGTCCACAAGTCGGACTGAGCAGCATCCCCTGCCCCCCCGACGTAACTGCCCCTTTATCCGCCCCTTTGACACCAGAACCATGGAGCAGCCCCTGCCCGAGCCATGCTGCTCCCATGTCTCTGTCCCACGTCTGCCACGGACAGGGGGGGGCTGCTCCCCCAGCCCCATCTTCCCCTCCCCCCGGCCGGGACTCACTGCCAGGCTCCGGGGATCAGCTACTGGGGGGTCCCAGTACCTGTGAGGGGGGCTGAGAGCAGCCAGGGCATGTCCCAGAGGGTGAGACCCGAGTGGGGGGTGCTGCTCTGCCCAGCTCGGGCCTTTCTCTACGCGAGGCCTGGGGGCCACCTAGAGGGGCCGAGGGAGCCAACGGAAGCCCCCGTGCAGGGCCGGATCACACGCAGTGCGGCCGATAGACCTCCGGACCCCCGCGGAGGAGCCTAGAGGTTGGGACCGAGACCCCCGCTCAGCCTTGGATGTCTCCCCAGACGGGCCTCAGACCCCCCAGTACCCTCACCCCCCAGGCCCTGATGGCGCCAGTCCCACCCCGTCAGGGGCCTGGGCCAGCGCGAACCGGGGCCATGTGGGTGAGTGGCCAAAGCCTGGCAGATCCAGGCCATTCGCAGGCGCGTTGTCCCGCGCGGGGCAGCAACCCGCCAAGTCTGCCCCCGGCCCCGGCCCCGGCCCCGGGGAGAGCCTGGCACCAGCCTGGCTGATTTCAGAACTTTTTAGAGGAAACATGAAACTCAGGGGGCAGGAAAGGGTTAAAAAAACCTGGGAAACAAGTTGAGCCTCATTCTGTTACCTGCCAGGGATGGGGGAGATGGGGGGAGATGGGGGGGGCTCGGGGGCTTTTCATTGGGCAGACCCGTTACATCCCATGTGAAGCGAGCCTGGCAGGTCTCAGCACAGTGGGGGGGGGGGAATCGGTTAACACTAAACACGACTAACCAGCACCGCTGAGCCTGGCACTGAGAAATGGAACAGCGGAGCTGGGGACCCCAGGACTGGCACAGCAGGGGGCTATGGGTCGGGAGTGAGGGGCCCTGCCGGGGGGGGGGGTGAGCCCAGGACTGGCACAGCAGGGGGCTATGGGTCGGGAGTGAGGGGCTCTGGAAGGGGGGGGGGAGCCCAGGACTGGCACAGCAGGGGGCTATGGGTCGGGAGTGAGGGGCCCCGGCGGGGGGGGGGGGGGGAGCCCAGGACTGGCACAGCAGGGGGCTACGGGTCGGGAGTGAGGGGCCCCGGCAGAGGGGGGTGTCGGGGGGAAGTTAGCGCCAGGGTTTCCTGGGTTCTTGCCTCCCTTTGGAGAGCACCGAATTCTCACACAACGCTTTGCTCGTCCACTCAGCGGGGCCGGGGCTGCGGGTCAGGACTCGGCAGCTCCTCCAAAGCCCCTCGCTGGGGAGGCCGCAGACCCCAGGGGCCACACGGGAAACACGGAGACAACATCTGTTTTGCGACGAAGCCGGTTCCTGGCCAGTGGCTGCGAGAGGCCGGGTTCCAGGGGAGCGACAGGAACCAAACCCCCACTGCCAGGGAAGGGAGGGGACAGGGCCCGAAAGAACCTTCCTCTCTGGGCAGAGCCCGCCCCGGCACTCGTCAAGAACACCACCGGCTCCCCACTTCGTGCCCCACGCCCCCCCGGGGCAGCACCCTGAGCAGACACCGCAGTGACCCTCTGGAGAGGGGTTCACGGGGCGGGGCGGCCGGGGGAGCAGCCCCTGCCCCCTTGCTCAGTCCCGGGAGCTGAGCCCAAGAGTGAGCCAGCCCCCCAGGCGGGAGACGAGCCGCGCCGGGCTCTCCCCAGTGCCCACCACTCCGGCGGCTCCTCCCAGTTCCGGCCTCCCCAGGAATCCCTGCTGGTGGGAGCTTCCTGAACACCCGCTGCCCGAGGGCTGGCAAGGTCCCAGACCCTTCTCCACGCCGGCTCCTTCACTGCCCCAGGGCCTCAGCTCGCACCAGGGCAGAGGCTGTAGGACCAGCCGGCTCCCATGAGAAACGCAGCTTTGGGGAGCCTCCCCCACCGGTTGTGCACTGGGGTGGAAGAGCGGATTCGTTTCGTACACATACTGCTCAGCACGGCCTTTCGCAACCAGCTCATTCACCTGCAGGCTCCTGACTCCCTGAAACAGGAAAGGGAAACCGAGGCAAAGGGTAGGGAAGGGACTTGCCCAAGGAGGCCCCACACGCCCAGTGGCAGAGCCAGGATTAGGCCTCGGGAATTTCTGGTTCCCAGTCCTGTGCGCAGCCTCCCTGCCGGGGACTATCTGGCTGGGTCTCTGCCCTAGAGAAATCCCAGAGCGTGACTCAAAGCCAGGGGAGCGGCCGGCTGGGGGCGAGTTACTCACTCGTCTATTTCAGGTTGAGAACATTCGGAGCAGGGACGGGGTCCCCGGAGCCGACAGGAAACCGCCCGTGTCTCTCCTGCGCCGTGCCTCGGGTAACGCCAGCCAGGGCTCAGCCCCTCGCACTCTGAGGCACTGGACAGACCTGCCCCCCAATAACCCCCCCGACACCCCAATAAACCCCAGGCCAGTGGCCCCAATCCTGTCCGGTGCTGGGATCGCTGTAGACTGGGCACACCCACGTGGATACGAGCATGCTGCTGGACACGGAGGAGCCTGTGTGCACACAAACGAGATACTGACGTGTGCAGCAGCACAACACTGGTGTGTGTGAACGCGCATCCACCTGACCGGGCACCGTCCTGGTGCGAACGTCTGGGCGTGTGGACATCAGAGCAACAGGCCTGTGCGTGTGAACCCGGATCGCTCCCGCAGTACTTCCCCCCCCCCAGGCCCGTCTCCTCGTTGACCCCCCAGGCTCTGGGAGGAGGGTTTCCTTGCTAAAACCCACAGCTGCCCCACAGCCCCAGGCCGAGGCAGCGGGAGGGACCTTTTAACCCAGGAGAGAGCAAGGCACAAACCCCAAAGAAAAGAGCCTTAAACTGGCTTGGCGGACGGGTGATGAGCTACGGGGTAGGAACCCTCCTCGCCCTGTGGACCCCGCCCCATCCCTGCGCTGGGACGTGTCAGAATCCCCCCCACCCCGGGGAACGCAGCCCCGTTCGCCCCCAAAGCCGCTCACCCTGGACAGCATCTACACCACGGCCCTTCCATCCTGCCCCTTCCCGCGGGGACGGGGGGGGGGGGGGAAAGCCTGGCCCTGATACAGCCCCTCCCCAGCACAGCAGGGGACTCGGAGCGCTGGGCTGCCTGGTACCCGGCCTGGCATCGGCCCTGCACCTCGGCCCTGCTCTCCCCACCCTCCTCCCACCCTGTCCCCCGCCGCAGCAATCCCCCAGCACAGACACGATCCCCTGGTGCCCACTGGCCCCCCAGCCAGGGGGGCGAAGCAGCCCCTCTCCCGCAGGCTGAGTCACCAGGAGGATGGGGCGGGAACGCTGGGGCAGGAGCGGGGGCAGGGCCCCCTCCGCCTATGGCACCGCGGGCAGGCAGCCCCCAGGAGCTCCCCCTGGCCTTGCTGTCCTCCCAGTCCCCCCGCACAACTCCCGTGGGCCACCAGACCCACGGCCACGGGGTGGTTGCTGGCACATGACCCTGCCCGCTCTGTCCTACTGTCTCCTTGGGCCCCTCCTCCGCCCCCAGCCTGTTTCCCGGCTCCCTGGGGCAGGGACCGACTCCGCTCTGGGTTTGTCCAACGCCTGGCACCGCAGGGCCCTGCTCTGGGTCTGCTCCTGGGCGCCACACTCAGACAGACGCTGGCTCTGGGGGGCGAAGAAGGGACGGGCGGAACAGCCAACCCGCGTGGGCCCCACCGTCCTCCGCAGCTGTCCCCATGAGCCGGGGAAGGAGTGAACAATGCCGAGTTAAATGGCGTCTCTTCCTGACCCACTTTCTGCTGGCGAGAGAGACGAGCTCTCCGGGCCCTGGCAAAGCTGGAAAGTGTCTCTCTCTCACCCACAGCTGGGGGTCCAACAAAAGCTATTACCTCCCCCCACTTCATCAGTTATCTCCCCCCCCATCTCTCTATTACCTCCCCCCACTTCATCAGTTATCTCCCCCCCCATCTCTCTATTACCTCCCCCCACTTCATCAGTTATCTCCCCCCCATCTCTCTATTACCTCCCCCCACTTCATCAATTATCTCCCCCCCCATCTCTCTATTACCTCCCCCCACTTCATCAATTATCTCCCCCCATCTCTCTATTACCTCCCCCCACTTCATCAATTATCTCCCCCCCATCTCTCTATTACCTCCCCCCACTTCATCAATTATCTCCCCCATCTCTCTATTACCTCCCCCCACTTCATCAATTATCTCCCCCCCATCTCTCTATTACCTCCCCCCACTTCATCAATTATCTCCCCCCCATCTCTCTATTACCTCCCCCCACTTCATCCTATTATCTCCCCCCCATCTCTCTATTACCTCCCCCCACTTCATCAATTATCTCCCCCCCATCTCTCTATTACCTCCCCCCACTTCATCAATTATCTCCCCCCATCTCTCTATTACCTCCCCCCACTTCATCAATTATCTCCCCCCCATCTCTCTATTACCTCCCCCCACTTCATCAATTATCTCCCCCCATCTCTCTATTACCTCCCCCCACTTCATCAATTATCTCCCCCCCATCTCTCTATTACCTCCCCCCACTTCATCAATTATCTCCCCCCCATCTCTCTATTACCTCCCCCCACTTCATCTATTATCTCCCCCCCCCATCTCTCTATTACCTCCCCTCCCCCGGTCTCTCTCCTATCCTGGGACCAGCCCGGCAGCACCAAAACGCTGCCGACAGCACCAGAGAGTTAAATGCTCACGCTCCAATTCCAGCCAATCAGTGCCGGGGGCTGTTCACACCTCCCCGAGCCCTGGTGTCAGGCTCTCTGCAGACACAGGCAGCCATCTCTGTGCTGTTTGCGTTCGCGTCGTGGCTCTTCAGGGCTCACTTCGCCCTGGGGAGGGCTGGAAAGATTTTTCAGACTGAAATGGGACTTTCCCACCTGACTCCTGCTATTCTCTTGGAATCACCTGCCCCTGCAATCCCATAGACGTTATTCTTAGGGTGCCCATCACCAGAGTCTTCACAGCCACCCTCACTCACAAGCTACTGATCCTGACGTCCCAGCGGCAAGAGACAGAGGGAGACGTGACGGGCCAGCTGTGAGCCCGGAGCACCTTTCTTTCATTCTTCCACTGCAGGATATCCAGGTCTCGGAGTGACTCACGTCTCTGCTCTGTGCCTCACTTTCCCCATCTCTCATTTCCCACACTGGCAGCTGGTGTGCCCGGTATTACTCTGAAGAGAAGATGCTCTCGCAGGCTGTGTGCGGTTCCCCTTTGCTGGTAAAACGCTATAATCTAGAGATACGTTGTTACCAATAAAACACTCATAGATTACACTGGAAATAGGGAAAAACCAAGAAAGAAAACCTGATCCATTCCCCTCCCCCTCCCCCCCCCCCCCGAGAAAGGCAGAGCCGGGGTAGACGCCTGTCACCAGAGGCACGAGCCGGTGTCCGAGTCGACAACCTTACGTTTTCTGGAGCCCGTTTCTTTGAAGTTTGAGCTCTGAAAATGTGTGAAAATTGCTCCGGCTAACCCAGCAATCTGTCTGCTCATTTGCAAGCCGTTTAGCAGGTTCCCTAACCAGAGCGGAAAGCCGATGGATGCAAATTAGCACCCATGTAGCAGAGCAGCCCCCCCTCCGGATGTACAGCTCCCCCCCCCCATCCCCACAAGTATCAGCAACCTGCCCTCTCCAATCTAATCTTTCCCCATCTTCCTCATCAATCAATTTGTCCCATAAAGCTCCCTGACATGCTGAAATATCGGCGAAACATCCACTCCATCCGTTTATGCAAATTGAATAAATCCATCCCGGCTTCTCTCACAATATTGATTATGCTTCTTAATTTATAGCAAAATAATAATAATAATAATAATTAAATGAAAAGTTGGGAGCGGTGCTGGGGAGAGACGGGGGAAGGGGGAGCAGTTTGTGACTGGAAAATAAATGGCAGCTAACGCGGAAAAAGGTGCAGCCGGCTGTGAGGCAGGGACGGGGAGAGACACTCTGGGACAATGCTGTTCATTTTTTACCTCAGCTCGGGGCAGGTCCCCCAGTATTTTCACTGGGGCATCGGTGCGAGAGACGACTGAGGCTTGGGCAAGCTCCGAGCATTCAGTGGGAACTGCCTTCCAGACCCTGAATCCCTCCAATCCTCAGACCATCCCAGAGAAGGTTGGGAGTCAGGACTCATGGGTTCTACTCCCGGCTCTTGTGTGGCCCTGGGCAGTTGCTATTCCTCAGTTTCCCCACCCAAAGACGAGGCTAATGGCACCAACTCCCCCCACCTTCTGCTCCATAAAGTGCTTTGAGAGCCACAGCGAAACGCCCTAGAGAAACAGTCTTCGGGGAACAATAACAGGGAAAGTTTGTCGGGCCCAAGCATACAGACGGTCGGGTTCTGCTCCTCGGTGCCGTCCCGGCTCAGAGGCAGTTTGTGCCCCCAGGCAGGCTCCGGCTTCACAGCCAGCGGGGGGGGCTGTGGATGGATGGGCCAGGAGAGCAGCTCTCCGGGCCCAGGAGGGAACGGCCGCCCAGAGGCGCTGGACCGCGCTGGAAGAGGAGCGTCACTATAGCTCGTGAATGGGCCTTAAGGCCAAGTCGTGGGGTCCAGGCAGACAGCACCGCTCCCCCCACCTCGCCTCCGAGAGCCCCGACCCCTCCCAGCCAGGACAGGCAGGGAGGGCAGACCACGCCGCCCGTCATCCACGGCACAGGGCGACAGACCTCACGGTGCTCTCCGCTGACCCACCCGTGACCGGGCCCGAGCGAGCCTCCCGCTCAGTCACCGCCATGGGGCGGGGCGCTTGGCACAGCAGACTGGGGCCCCCGCTCCCCGCAGACCCCTCCGTGGCCCTGGGAAAACCCCGGCCAACGCTCTGCCTGCAGGACGCCCCAGTGCCGGGGCCAGGGATACGCATGGTACCTAGAGGGGGAACTCGGGAACGGACCCACTTTCCCTGCTCCTCGGAGCCATCCAGGCACTAGCATCCTGGCTGCCTCTCCCCTGGTCCCTTCCACGCTGGAGAGAGCCCGGGGGCAGCCCTGGGGAATCCGGGGCTTTATTTATCCAGAGGCAAAGCAAGTCTCGGCTCCCCCCACCCAGCACAGCCCTGACCGGCAGAACCCTCCTCCCCCGGCAGCCCCGGGCTCCACCGCTCAGGGACCAATTAGCACCTTTGCTCCTGGTGCTTCTGTGATCTGGGCACCTGCCCCCCCCTGGGGAAAGAGCTGAAGCCAGCGGCTCCTTTCACACAGGGGCCATCACAGCTGGGGAGGGCACATCCAGGCTGGGGGGGCTGAGCTCTCTCCCCCAGCTCCTCTGGGCCTTCCACTCAGCGCGCTGGGTCTTTGGACCCCGCTCCGCTCCTCTCCAAGCCCAGTGTCCGGGTACCTGGAAAGGCAGCGTTCTCCCTAGGTTACAGGCTGCGAGAGCCAGGCCCGTTCGTCTGCAGGGGACAGGACGGATTTTCAGTCCTGTTCTATGGGGTGAGTTTGTGGGAGGTTTGTCCACATGGGACAGGGTGTCTCCCCAAATGCTAAACCTGGCTTCCGAAAAGAAACTCCAGGAAAGGAACCATGGCTAGAAAAGGAGCTCAGGAATGAACACACACACAGACGCCCCCCCCCCTTCTCTCCTCACTGCTGTTCATGTGGCCATTGCGCCATGAAAGGCGGGAGAGAAATAGAGAGCGGCTGTTCCATTACTGTCCCCCCCCGGACGTGTCTCCACTTGGACACCTGCCCTGGGGTGTAGCCATGTTCACACTGATGGGAGCGTGATCCACGAACAACACCGAGAAGGCAGAGAGGACTCCCGCCATCCCCTGCCTGCTCTTACCTTTGGACTGAGAAATCCCGATTTGTCACTCAAATCTGCTCCCAGGACACCTCACGCTCCACCCAGCCATCTCCACCAGACACCGGGGGTTATTTGAAAAGATTCGGCAAAAGAACAAACAACAGCAACAAAAACCTGGCGCCAAGGGGGTGTCAACGCTCACCAGACTGTTTTTTTAATAACAATGAAACCCCGTTTGCATCTCAAGTCAAACCCCGACCCCTCTGTAGTAACAGCTCCCTGCCCTTCACCACCATCCGACCCTAGCTAGGAAGTAAGAGCTCGAGAACGCCACCTCAAAGGCGGGAAATGCAAAGAGAACCACCAAACAGCACAAATACTGACAGTCTTTTCAAGCCCTTCCCTTGTACTAATCGAAAGCGTTATCCCCGACCCACACGCCAATTGCCTTTGTTTTTCCCCTCAGATAATGAGATTTTTAACCTGATGTTGCCCCTTTAAATATTTGGCAAATAGGAAATAAGTGTAATATAATTTCCTCGGTGTTATAATTTAAGATTAATCCATATTGTTATGGCACTAAATAAATGCTGTAATATTGAAATGCAGTTCAAATGAGCTTGACAGAGTGCCAGACGTACAATTAAAACGTTATCCAATGGGTAATCACAAGCTAGTTTCTCCCTTCTAAGTGCCACTTGCAATCTGTCGCCTTTTGACTGAGAGAGAGAACGGAGGAGCAGTTCTCATCAGCCCCACTTCACGTCCCACCGCTTAAAAAGCCAGACAAACACCCCCAGAACGCCCCTGCCAAGCTCAGCTCCCCCTGCCCGGCACCCTGAACGCGCTCCCCAGCCAGCAGAACGGTGAGCATGGGGGTGTGGGTCTGGACCCGGAAATGACCAATCTCCCCTGCTGGGGCCAGTGATCCCGCCGGCCTGGGACTTGGCAGACTCCGGTTCAACGCCCTGCTCCTCCAGGGTGCCAATGGAACCTTAATCTCTGAATTATCTGGCCTTGCTGCTTGGGGAGGAGCAATCGGTCAAGACGGTGCTCGGATGTCCCCATAAGGGGGTCTCTGGACAGACAGTGGCTGTCCTAGGTCCACCCAGGGAGTGGGGGGATGCACAGCTCTTCCCTGGCTGCAAGGGAGTGTGGGGTGACAGGGTGGCAGACAGCTCCCCGGGCAGGCTGGAACCAGGGCAGCTACGGGATCCCTTGGGTGCTGCCTCTACTAGCCCATGGCTACTCCCAAAGCAAGGTGCTACTTGAATACCGTCATCGCAGCCAATGAACCAGGGAACCGAGTCTGATCCCAGACGCCCGCCTGGAGCTGCCGGCACACCTGGCCACGCAAACAGGGGGTGTCAAACGCTGCAGTTCGGAGCCGGGCGGTCTCACACCCACTTTGGCTGGGGCGTAGGGGAGTAGGTACAGAGGGGCTGGGTGGGGAGAATCATGCCTGGAGCGTCTCGGATCCAAACTGGGGCCTGCCTTGCTCCCGGCGTTTCTGTAACACAAGCAGGAGGCTCGACCAAGGCTGTGCGCTGCCACCCTGGGAAAATCCAAGGGGCCTTTGCTGTCTGTAGGGCTGAGAACTAGCCCCTGGAATTGTTCCACTTAGTTCTCCGAAAGCATTTCAAATAGAAAAAATCCCCACAAAGGGCGGGAAGCGGAGCGGCCCCGTCTCTCGGGCCCAGAGCAAAGCAACAACAAAAAACCCCAAACCAGCGTGTAAGCCATAAAGCAGAATTTATAGGTAGGCCAGCTCTAAGCCCCGCTAACATAAATATTGGTTTTACTCGATGAATCCCACTCCAGCTTCAAGAGGAGAGCGTCTCCCCCTGCTACTCCAGGACGTATCCTGGGTTTCTGAGTTACCCTAGAAATAAATAAAACAGAGCTGGGGTTTGATCCGTGCCATACACACGTTCTGGGACTTGAGTCCGTCTGGTTGCTTCCGAAAGGGGACTCTGATAACAGTGCAGCTCAGCTGGCATGGGGCGTCCATCTGTCCAGCTCAGAGGACGGTGCGCGTGGTACTTTCTATCAGCTCTTTGCGGGAGGGGCGTTGGCCTGGTCTGTGGAAAGAGTCTTTGTTTGTCCAGCCAGCTCCCCGTGGTGTCTCCCTCCCAGCTGCCCCTGGAGATTTGTTCTCAGAGCGCTGAGCCCCGACTCCCTGCCAGCGGGGGGAGCTCACCAGTGTGGCAGGGGCACGCAGCGGGCCTGTCACACCGCAGCCTGGGGACAGGCAGGGTCCCTGCCGGTCAGAGGGACCACAAATGGCTCAACCCAGGAAAGGACCCTGAAGGGGCATCTCAGCTGCATGATGGGAGGGAGGGAGGGGTCTGTCCCCTGCCAGCCCCCTGCACCCACCTTCCCAGGTGTGGAGGAGGAGGCCTCAGGGGGGAATACCTGGTCCAAGAGAAGCCGATGGCCCATTGGCCTCGAAGCTGCCACCGCACCCAGCTGTGCCCGGGTTGGGTTCAGACCTTTCCCCTCAGCAGTTTCTCTCTCAAGCCCGTGAGTCATGGACCCTGCCTGGACTCCAACAGCCGCGTCTCCCTCGGAACCCCTGCGAGCGCCCCAGATGGCCTCCCCGGCCTCCCCCAGTGTCACCCCCGTCCCCCTGCGCTGGGCAGGGATCCGGCCTGGGAGAGACGGTTCAACACGCGTCCCCCACAACCAGGCGCCGGACTGACACAAGGCCCAGCCCTCACCTCCGGGCACTGAGGCAGGTTAATCCGGGAGTGAGGAGAGACAAGCCAGGAGCTCAGATGTGTCCCCAAAACTTGGGCCAAGCTGCTTTGGTCCGACCCATGGGCCGGATGTCTCCCCAGGGCCGTCCGTGGGGCCATCCTGCCTCCAGGCCCTGAGGGACCAAAAGGCCTGGGAGGGCTAGAGGTGGGTCGAGGCCCCAGGCAGAGGAGAGTGGGGGTGGGGAGAGACCTGGTTGGAGGAGCTGTAAGCGGTGCGAGGCCCCAATCGGTGGTTGAGCTCCTGGGATCGGCTCTTCTCCAGTCCGGAGGGATTCCCACGCCCCGACCTGGGGGTCCAGTCCAGCCTGGACGGAAGACAGCTGAGTTTGCACCCCTGGGCCCATCTGTTTGATTGTATTGTAGAGTGGATGAAAGAAACCAGCCCACAAGTCCCGTTCTTGGAGGACGGGGATTCGCACACGCCCTGAACCGGGGGGGGGTGTGAGTCTTCGCAGTCACCGAGTAGCCAGATCTTGCATTGTTACTGTTTTGCCGCGATTGCCAGATTTGCTGTCACTTTCCGTAGCCATCAGCACACGGCCCCGGCCTTCGGAGACGCCCCCTCCCTGGTGCTGGCTGGGGAGACACGGGCCAGTGCAAAGCTCTGTCGCAGGTTTGCTGTCAGACGCCCTGTGAGCTTCGCTCTCGGGGGGGCTGGAGGCAGCTTGCTGCCTTGACTCCCCTCTCTGGGACCGTACGGGCAGCCAAGGAGAACATGAGCTGCGCGGGCGGGCAGAGAACCCCACGTTCATCAACCTGGTACCACCGGCCTTGCTGCTGGCTGGAGGTCCCTTGCTCGGGAGAGGAGCGGCTCAGCTCCAAGCAGCACCTGAGTAAAGACGGGTCACTCCTGTGCCCTACACATCAGCTCTGCATGGGGAGCTCTGTCTGCAAGATGCAGGCTGTGGATGGAGTAACGCGCCTTGGAAGAGCGCTGTTTTAAAAACGCTTTCTAATCCCCGGGTTTGTAACGAGGTTTCCAGGGATTCCGCGCGCGGATCTCGCACGCAGGTTCTGCCTGCGCTGGGTGCTCCACGTGTCTTTCCAAAACACCCTAGCAGCACTTACAGGAAGTGCATTTAACATAAGTTCCTTTGCCCAACCCGGCCCGGCCTTCCCCCTCCCCCCCTTTCCCTTCTGAAGCTGCCTGTTTAAACTCCGGTGCAAACAGCTACCGATTCCCCTTCCCCTACATGCATCCCAGGACACCGGCTTGGCCAGGTGAAGGGGACGTTTGTTCCGATCTTGGAGGCTCGCCACCATGAGATCAGTGAGTGGCACGGTACAATTTCTGCCCCTACTACTACACACTTCCCCCTTCCCCACAGGATCTCTCGCTCTCTTTCATGCCCAGACACACACAATCACTCACAGGATCTCCCTCTGACATCACCGGCAGCTGGAATATTTATGTCTCTTTCCCCATGCTGAATAACAAATTTATACCCCCCAAAAAAATCCCTCAGTACATCAAAGAGATTCACGTCCCTGGAACAGGAATCCAATTCCACGGCACAGCCGGGCCGTCTGGCACCCCGGGCTCAAGCATTCATTTCCATATTTTGGGGCAATCACAACAGTATTTATTAGAGACACTTAGTGTCACAGGTGAGATCATAAAATGCGCCGTACAGTTCGTCCGTCTTCACACGCACACACCAGCGCCTCTGCCCAGATCCAAATAATAACTAATGAACAGATGAAACCACTCAAGTGTCATTCCACAAGATTTTGGTTTCTTAGTATTCTGCTTTTTTTCTCCCTGACACATGTGCATTTACCTCCCGCCTCCCCTCCTCAGTAATCTTCCGCAGGAGTGTCACTAATAAGGAGTAGACAAGTTAATCTCCAAATCTGTTTTAACTTTGACACCTACTTTTTAAAATGCAATGCATGTTCCAGAGAGGCTGGGCTGGCGAGCCACAGTAAAACACAGGCGATACGGGGGGGAGGAAGCAAGAGCTCCTTTTCGGATGATGGATAGCTAACTGAGCCCTGCAGTTCCGGATCCTCACGCTTGCTCGGGCTCTGCTTGTAAAAGATGGAAGGCTATCGTCTTCCACCGCACCCCACCGGGGTGACTGGGGCTGGATGTATACACCCCCGCCCCTCCCCCCCACACACACACTTTAAATGAGTCAGATTTAATCTTCAAGTAATTAAAAGAGGGTTGTGCGCTGGTTTGCCTCAAGAGCCATTCTTCATTCTTGCTCCCACCCAGCACTGTTTTTGTTGCCTCTCTCGTGCTCGGTGAATAGCTGCTGAAGACACACACAGCTGCACATGTATGTCTGTGTGCGTGCAACCAAAGGCTCCTGGATCCCAATTCACCAGCCTCCGGTGACGTGGATTCGGCTGCCTTCAAGGTCTTAGGAAATTAGAGAAACAATCTCCAGCCCGGTTGAAAAAGAAAACACGGCCCCACCTGTTTCTGACCCGTCCCTTTCTCGGGCGCGCCGGAATAAAAAAATTAACTGTTCGGCCCGATCCCAGCCTGGAATTTAATCCACCGAGACAGCTGCAGTGAGAACAAACTGGAGCGGGGGATGCTGGCAACTTGGGCCCTGAGGGCTCATATCCGACACACGAAGGGGCCTGATTGAAACCCAGAAATCTCCACGTTCACGTCACAGCGGTGCTCCGGGGCTCCCTCAGCGCCGCAGCAACGTTTGGCCTCGGCAAAACTCCTGCTCCCGCCTTATGTAAAAGCCCTTCTAGGCTGCTGCTCGCAGGGTAGAGTATTATTATATATTACAACAAATAGAGAGCTTCGCTGCAGTGACAAATAGCACTACATGAGCTAAACTATATATTAGCCTATAAAAATGTCACAAGGGCAAAAATTTAGACTCCGTGTAAAGTATCGAGTTCACAGAACCTCTTTGTCGAAGTTTTCCACTTCTTCTTTCCCTTACTGCATTTATTTATGAGCATTCCCACTGTGGTGTCTCAGCCCACGTGAGAGTCAAGGTCCCGGGCCAACATCCACCCTCTGCTAGAGCAGTGTGAGGTTGGAGTAAGTCTGCAAATTTACATCAGGATAACTTTGACGAGGCCAGCTTGGTCCTAAGGCAGGACTCTTTCCCGGACCATGATGGGGTCTGGCAGGCTTTCATATTGATTCAGCGATAATCTTTCAGTTCCTTCGTAGAATGTTAATTGTGGAACAAAGTGACTTTTATAGAAAATCTGTTCTATATTACAGGGTTTGTTCCATGAGGGATTTTCAGTGACTTTAATGGGAGTTAGGCAGGAAAATTAAATATGCTCCTATAGGCTCCAAAGGACAAAAATCTATTCTGTTCTGTTTGTTTCTCTCCATAATTGCATCAGAAATAAGAAATGCCAAGCATCCAAACTCTGACGTATCAGAAGTCACACAGGCAATTTCCCGGAGCACAATGTGGCGCCTATAATGCATTAATAATACTTCGCTCTTGTTTAGTAACTTGCATTGGAGAATTTCAGCGCCCTTTGCAAGGTGGGTAAGTGGTCTCCATATTGTACAGATGAAGAAACTGAGGCACAGACAAAGCTGGAAACGGAGCCATGGGGTCACAAGCCCCAGTCCCATGTGCCAGCCAGCGCTGAAGAACATTCTCGGACATATTCATGTGCATGATTTTTCCACCAAAACCAGATGCAAAGCAAAGCATGTGGCTGGTCTAACTGCCCAGTTTTGAATGATGGATTTAATAAAAGAAAAACAAAACCTTTTTATCTTATGTTCTGCGCATCCTCCAAGTTACCCACAACCTTGGAGCCATCTGCAAGGTATTCTGGGATGTGTAGTCCCACGCTTGAAGGGGCAGCAGGGGAGGGAGCCATGTTATAGACAGACAACCCTAGGGCCTCATTTCAGGGCCACACATGACCTGCGACGTGCTCTTTGGATAACCCTGCCCGAGAGGCAGCCGGTACCAAAGCAAAGGAAAAGACAGATGTGGGCTCTCCGCAATGTGAGCACATCCGGGCAGCTTCCCGGACTTCGGGGGAGTGACGCTCATTTGCACCGGTTGGGGATTCAGACCTATCCTGTAATTACCATTCTGCGCCTGTCTTTCCACCTTTTCGGTTTACTGAAGCCAACCCACTATATTGTTTGGTTATTTATCGGGGAGAGTAATTATTAATCATCGTTCATTACCGTTAGCCACGTTTCCAAAGCACTCAGCGCCAGGCCAGGGAACAGCAGCGAGAACAGAATGAAATTAGGTTAACAGCTAAATAAGTAAACGTACAGTATTCGAAAAGAGCTGTAATGTCTCTTTCTTGCAACCAACTGGGCCACCTCTCTCTCCCCTCCAAATTATAGACCCAGCCACAACTCGCTGGAGTGGTTACACCCAGCTTTCCCGAGATCGCATTTGGTGGCTCCATTATCTTTAATATGTTTCTATTTTGAAGGCTCTCTGCTGGCAGCAGCTACAAGAGGCGTGTGTCCTAAAGCAGGAAGGGGGGGGATTCTGATTTTGCTCTCAGGCGTCCCCAATTTGAAGGGAGGTGAGAGGGCTCTTTTGTGGGTATCAAGCGGAGGAGTGGAGGGTATTCAGAGGAGCTCTGTCTTCCCATTATTTATGCTCACAGCCTGCACTAATGACATAGGTAAGTTGACAGCATACATCCTACCCGCCTGCTGGAGTGCATCTTGATTGTTCAAACATACTCTTAGAGGTGTCCAATCATTTATCAAATTTAAATGACCATGTTGCGTTCCAAAGGCCCCGAGCATCCAAATCACATCCGCGTTTCCTAGCACCTCCTTCCCTCAAACCCCACCACTGCCCGGGCCGGCAAAAAGGAACCGTCTGCAGGGCCAGTCTCCTTGTCCTGCCTGCGCCCAGAAATACGGCATTTCGGGATTCTGCCTTTTTTCATTCTCTGCCGTGTCACAAACTCCAATACAAATCTACTAATCCAGCAGGAAATGATGGACTCCAGAAGCCCAACCAATTAAATTTAGACTCATGAAAAGCTCGTGGCTAGTAAATTATAATTTTTATTAGCTTGAACAATGTTCCCGTAAGAGAAAGTGGAGACTCTCCCATGAATGGCTCTTGTAGAATGTATTTAACTTCACGGGCCTTGCCAAAGCCCGGAATATTTTTAGATCTTTCTGTTGTTGGGTTTGGCTTTTTTTTTTTTCTTAAGTGAGTTTCTGGAGGGGTATTTTTAGACTCGTACATGTTATTTTAACAGACTTCTTTGCATTTGGACTTCCATATGTCACACAGCCTCTCCTACAAGGCTGGGCAGGTTTCTAAGAATTGCTGGAGTCAATTTCTTAGGATGCGCTATTTGCACCAAAGCGCTGCCTGCCACTAAATTAGCATCACCCAGCGTGGATCGTCCTATAGAAAAATTCCACTTCTTATAGGAATAATTAGACATGATGGTGTAGCAATTCCCAGTGGAAAAATGCACATTCCAAAATTGAGCTTTAATTTCCCAGTGTGTGTGTTAACCGCAGCTGCCTTGCATAACAATGTATATCTTACAGTTCTTGTGCAAAAGATCGGCCCTGGCAGTTCCTAGCTGTTAGCTGTGCATTGCCTTTGATGTCTCATGCTACTTGTCATTTATAAGTAAAGATGGTTAGAGTCTTTAGAACATGTCTTTGAACAGTAACTCTTTTAGCACCTATTTAATGCTGGTAACTGTGTTGCAAAAACACTCACTGGTGTCATGCAGTTAATGAGGTATTTACTAAAATGTATTTTCTTTTAAAAAAAGAAGAACACTAAAGGCGGTGGGGGGAACCCCTTTACAGGGTTTGTCTCACCAGGAAATTACTGGATTTAATGATAACTAAATCTATATGAAGATCTATTATTCCTTGCAAGTTTCAGGGCTGGGACGGCGGTGAAGTAAAAGATGGAAGTACTCCACCAGAAATTCTTGGCTTGCAGTCCGTCCTTTATGGTCCCTGCTAGAAATGGCTGCCATTCCTGATTACTATTAATCTTTATTAATTAGTATGATGATTATATTTGTGTTTCTAGCTGCAGCAGTTCACAGATTATTTCTTATTGTCATTTCTAGTCAAGCTAAACCGTTGAAACACGCAGCTACCTTGGAGGGGCGGCAGGAGAGAGAGAGACAATGTTTATATTTGGAGGTTTCCCCAAAAGATAAAAATGTCTCTCTTACTAAATAAGAGTCTACAGCAATGTTGAAATTTCGGCAGCTTGAGGCAGCAGGACTGCTAAATAACCCTGCTTCTCTCTCTCTCTCAGCTTTCACAGCTTTGACTTTGGACCATCTGCATTAGAGACAAAAAAAAATCTACCACCGCACTAAAAATAACGCTACAAAACATTTTAATTGCACCTTTTGTGACAAGGTTACTATAACAGCACTTTACCATAAAATTTCTACAGCAGGATTATAAAACTATCAGCACTCCGTTTTAAGAAAAACAATTTGTGAAACATTAAAAGCTAACTTCAAAATCAAGGTCTTTGCAGCTGACTAAAAAAAAAAGTCCAGTTTGAGGGGAGAGAGGGAAGCTTTCCGTGGGGAGAGAATTCCACAGCAACGGGAGTGTTACAATAAATGCTCCATCAACTATGTATGCCTTCTGGAATTTTGCCTGACTAGAAGAATGACTGGACATAAAAACAAAGCTCATTTGGAGCAGTGCTTTTCTTATTAGAACCAATATACCCCCAATGGATCCGTCTCATTTGGGGGCCTTCCAAGCCGTACATTTCAATTTTTATCCAAATCTCAACCTGAAAATTGAAGGAGTCAAACCAATTCCATCAGGACAGGTTTTGCTGGTCGTCTTTCCTAAGACATCCAGCGTGTGTGTGTTTAAAAGCTGAGAGCAGGGGGTTAAGAGACATTAATAACCTTTTTCAGATTAAAAAAAAATTGGCAAAGCTCCATCCAGTCTAGTCGGTATATTCCTACTCGATAGCCTCTGGTCCTTGTGAGGTCGTTCCCTGTATTATAATTAAATACTCAGTGTCAAGATACCATCAATAATTTATTCTACAGGAATCACCAATTTGCTTACCTGCAAATTTTCTCATCTCCCCCGAATTCCCCAATGAGACCTTAAACACAATGCTGAGGACTTTAGAAAGAGGGTTTCTCTGAGCTACATGCGTGACTATGGGCTTGATCCACGAAAAACTACATGGGGCTTTGGATGAAACCGTTTCTGAAGCGGAACGGCGCACTGTCTGAACTAGAGGCACTAACCAAGGCGTACAGAAGAAACAAGATTTAAACACAAATCTGACTATTTGCCCTGTTTGTTCAGCTTTATATTTTAAAATAAACCTGGGTGTCATTTGGGAGCAACTGATTCTGAAAGGCTGAGCTGAATTAGCATACTGCAATTTTAAAAAAAAAGGAAAGGGAAGGGAAGAAATAGTAAGAGGAAATACACATTTCATCCAGGGAAAAATTGGCAAATATATGATGTAATTATTTAAAATACAGCACATTTAAGAATAACTATGTCTAGAGCATTGCGTTTGTTAGTGGCACTTTTTTCATCTCATCATGCTAAAAGCCCATTAGTAATTATGCAATTTTTGTGTGTCATTTTTTTTCTTTTTAGGAAATTTACAGTCTTCTTTTGACTGTGCTCCCAGATGACAATTCTCCATTCTAGTCCATCTCATGCCGTCCTTTTTAATCCAGGCACTAATTGTAATCCCATTAAAGCAGATATAATTTTATTAGTATTCACAGTTCATCAAGCTAGCAATAATAACTCTTACTGCTGAGTTTAAAAAAACTGCAAAACATTTACTCTGATGTTTAAAGCAAACTGTAAACAAACCAGCTAGCTATGTGCTTATGCAAGACTAGCATTACATCCATACATCCTTAAATCTATCTCATCCAGATACACAATGCTCACACGGCTTCCCACAGCCTCTTTCTTGACATTAAAAAACAGCTAACAGATTTCAAAACCAGCAGGCTGCGCACAAAAACTTTGAGGAGGAAAATATATTCACTTGTGGGTTAATACGGAGGCAGCTGAGGGTAGCACATAAAAATTCCACCATTCCCACTTGCAAATACATTTTGCAGAGTAAATATGGAGGGAATAAGATTTCTAGCTCCAATCTTTCATGTCGCACACAGCAGAAGCTCGCTTTAAAATCCAGTCCACAGCGGATCAACCCTTTGGAAACCGGCGGCGTCCACAATACTCAGCAGCAAAGGCCAAATCCCGAGCTCCTTTCTCCCGCTGAGGCCTGAGCCCAGCACTACAGCGGGGACTGGCCAGTGCTGGAGACAATGGCTACACCCGGACCTGCTCCCGCAGATCACCGCCCCGCGGCTAGTCCTTACGGGTTGTTTAACACTCGGTACCGGGTAGATTCCCCCCGCCCGGCTCGGAGCAGGAGTGGATGGAAAGGGCCCTGCCCAGGCTCGGCTCCCCGCAAACCCACCCGCACCCCGACACTGCGGGGCTTGCTATAGAACCGGGGTTTCCAGCCCGGCGCCCTCCCCGGGCCGGGAAGGCAGCGAGCGCGCGGTTCTGTTCCGCGGGCAGCGGGGGGAAGAACCGCGGGGGCCGCGCTCCCCCGCGGGGACCCCACTCACCTGTGTGCGCCGCCATGGAGATGGGCGCGGGGAAGAACTTGCCCGGCGGGAAGTGCCCCGGGTGCTGCCCGGGGCTGTGGCCGGAGGCGGCCAGGCGGCCGGCGCTGCCGCGGTGTCCAACGCTGCCGCGCTCGGCGAGGAGATGAGGCGGGGGCGCGAACTCGCGGCCGTCCATGCCGGGGGCCCGCGGCCCGCAGCCCGGCGGGCGGGCGGCGGCGGCTTCTCAGCGGGGCAGCGCTCCTCCCGCGGGGCTCCGGTGGGCTCGGGCCCCGCTGCTGCGCCTGGCGTCCGGGCTCATCCTCTGCGGAGGGGAGAGAAGAGAGCGTGAAACCGGCTGCAGCCCCCCCGGGGGCGGGAGAAATCCCCGGCCCCGGCCGCTCACCGAGCCGCTGCGCCGAGGGAGGCACAAGACGGTTTTAAAAATACCGAACCCGCGCAGCCCCCTCCGCGCAGCCCCCCCTTTTTAACTGGCACTTTCAGGACACCAGCCCCCCCCCCCCAGTCAGATTTTATCCATTGCCTCTGCGAGGGGGGGACAAAATCCCCCCCCCCCGTGCCCGCCTGGGTCCGGCCTTTGACGGGGCTGGGGGATTTTTAAATCCTCTCCCGGTTTCTCACCGCAGCTATTTCTCTGCGCTCCTGTCTACACGGGCAAGCCGGGCGCGCTGGGCCTTCGAGGGGTTCCCTCTACCGCAGGAGCCGGGCCTGCTTCTCCCAGCCACCGGCCCCAACCCGCCCGAGGGCAGGGAGAAGTCTCCGGGGAAGCCCGCGCCAGGAGCTGACCCCAGCGCCCGGCAGGCGGGAGAGAGGCCGGGGCAGAATCGGCCCCGAATTGAATCGCTCCCTCCGGCTTCACACTCGTCCATAGACCGGTTCTGTAAGGTGCGTCCTGAGCCTTCTCTCCGTTCGCACCGGGGCTGCTTGGCTCGGGCCCAGCGCCTGTAACATTAGGCCAAAGGGGGGGGGGGGAGGGTCTTGCTTCATAAATGTGGGAAAAAAGCAAAGGACGAGGGAGCCTCTACGGATTTCACCCGCTCCCCACTTCCAGCGCTTCGCGTGCGGGTGCAAATACGTGCAAACAAAACCCGCCACGGCCGGGCCCCGAAGAGGAGTCTGCCGGGGGGCTGCTACTGCCACACAAATCCGTTCAAATTCCAGCCCCCCCGCCCCGGGCCGGGCCTCCCAGACACTCCGCTTTGCATATCTAATCTTCTCCTGCAATCTGCATTGTTTTAACGTTTCATCTCACCTCCGAGCAAAGGAGAGCGGAGAAGAATAGATTCACCACCCTTAATTGTTAACATTACGGGGGGGAGAAAGTCTATTTTTTTAACCCGGATCATAACAACAAAGCAATTAAGATGTTTTTCATTTAGCGAATACCATTTTCAATTGCTATATTTAATGCTTCCAGTCCTACAGTGTCTTATTTGCAGACTATTTTTGTGTTTGATTTAATCTATAACCGAAAACACAATGTATTAAGTGAATACATATTTGCACAGCTGATAAGTATTTTATATATATTTAGATGGGGCGATTTTGCATTGTAAATAAATTGGAACTAACAATGAGCTCTCTTTGCCTTACAACTTAATACAAAGGGGGGTGGGTTTTTTCTCCCCCTATTGAGATCATAATCTATCTCTTTTAGTCTAACGAATATTCCCTACTTTGCAATTACGGGGAATGGTTGGAAGGATCCTTCGCTTTGCAAGAATCGTACGGAAGGGGTTTTTTTCTCAGCAGTCAGCCGAAATCTCCTAAAAAGCAGCGGAAATGGGTCTGGGTGAGAATATAGGAAAACACCCACTTCAAAGCAATATCGAGACATGAAATTCACAGGGGGAAAAATTGCAGCTTGCAAGACAAAGCTCGGTTCGCAGCTTCAGCCGGCTGGCGGGGTGAATGGTTTCACATAGCAACGCGGAGGGGAAAGGTTGTTTTGCAGAGGGAAAGATTCCCACTCGCTGATTCATCTCGGGCTCGGGTTTGTTTTTTTAACTGAGTCAAAGGACACGGCAATGCGGCCGGGGCCTGGGGGAGCAGGAAAAGTCCCGGGGTCGGTCGCTGGGCACCCCGCCCCGCCGGCCGCTCACGGCTTTGTTTGCACGATGCGAGGGGGACTCTGATTTGCAAGGATCGGGCCCGGTTTGCAGGCCAGGGTGGAGAAGGGCTGGGGGCCGAGGGCTTCACACACCTCTAGCCCCAGCCGCTGTTCTTCGGCCTGACACCGGCGGGGGTTCGGTAAATCTCCCCCCCCCCCTTCCAAACATGCCCCCATCTCCAAACTCCATCCATCAAATCCCCTCCCCCACCCCCAAAATCTCTCCTTCCGACTGCCTCCCTGCAGCCAAGGGCAGGCGGGCTGGGGCCGCTCCGAGCCAGCCGCGGCTGGAACAATGCGAGGAAGGAACACGGAGCGGGAAGCGGATAAAAATACCTCGCGGGGGGGAGGTGGGAACCGATATCCCGCCGCAAACGGCCCCGAGGTCCGGCCCGGCCCGGCCCGCCGGAGCAGGGTTCTGCAGCGCCGGGGCTGCCGCCCTCCCGCCCCGCGCCAAGGCAGCGGGCTCCCCGGAGCACTCGCACCCGGGATCGGCTCCCCGGCCTCCTCCCCTGCGCTCGCCGCTTTGCATCCGGAGGAGCGGCCGGCGGTGGGAGCGACCGCCCCAGCCGAGCCGCGAGAGCGCTCCGCCGGCAGCCGCGGGCAGTGCTGGCCGCTGGGGAGCTGCGGGGATCGGCCTCGCTCGCGGCAGGCCCAGCGAGAGCCGGGGCTGGGGCCGGCTGGCCGGGTAGTTTCCTCCCCACCCCGAGGCTTTCTCCTGTTTTCCTCCGAGTTTCCCGAACCTTTTTTTTTGCAGCGAGAGGGAAAAAAGCGCCACTAGCCTCCGCTCCCCGGCGAAGAGACGCAGCCTCCGGCCCTAGATTGTCCATTTGTCTCACAAAAAACCTCCCCCGCGCCCCAGCCGCTCGCCTTTCCAAATGAAATCAAACAAACAGCAACTTCCCGGTTCGGGGAGCCCCCCAGGGCCCGGGGAAGAGCGGAGACACACAACAACCGCCCCGGCCAGCAAACGCAGGCGGGTCTGCAACGAGCCGGCTGCCCTCGACCAACAACAAAACGTACCGAGCCCGAAGGGGGGGAAAAGCCGGATTTTCTCCCCAGTCTCTCCAACTCAATCTTCATTTAAAATCTCCTAATTCACATGCAAAGTCCGTGTGACCATCAAAAAAAATATCAACAGCCTCAACTTGCACCTTCCCCCAAACCTAATTTTGTTTTGGGGGTTTTTCCTTCGGGATGTTCTGGTTGGTTTTTTTTTCCAATTCAGATTTGTCCTCTATTCAAATTTAACAAATGCGCTGGGGAAGAAAGAAAGGACTTCTCGGCGCTCGATGCAAAGCTAAACCTCTCCTGCAAGCACCTACTATTTATTTTTTAAAACAGAAAGGGTGCAAATTTGCATCCATTGCCTTTTTTAAAGTGCTACAATGGCTCTGTTTGTTTTTCCTTGCAAAGCACCATTCATAGCTTCGTTTAAAAAACCTTAGAATTGCATTAGGAAATTTGCAAACAATTGTGTTTTTGTTGGTACTACCCGGCGCTAGGTACAAATTTCCAGGGGTACAGAGAGCAATTTACTGTAACCATTAAAAATGCCCTGTAGCATTTCTTTTCATTGGAGGTGCTAAGTGTAGCGTATTCCAACATGTCTTTTTTAGTATTATTATTATTTTCAATTGATATGTGTTATAAACAGTTCCAAGCAAAACACTGCTATTAAAATCTTTACAGATGTAACATCACACAACTACAGAATGTCCTCAAAAGAAAAAGAATAGCAACATGGTATTTTCAACCACCAAAAGTTCTCACTAGGCAAAAAAAATAAAATTTACAATCCTGGATTTTATTTTAATTCTAAAAAAAAAAAAAAGCATTTTTTTAAAAAAGCAAACAAAAATAGAATTGCAATTACTTACTGGAGATATGTTCCTTGCACACAGTGAATGCAATACAATTAAATCAGTAAATGGGACTTTGTATTGTATTCCTATTGGTATTTGCACTGGGCTGACTGTTGCACTGTAAATGCACTGGCTGCTCTTGCAGAAGGGAAAGGACCCTATAGTGGGTTCCTTGCAGCCTCAGCAGCTCCCCAGCCCGCAGCTCAGTCCTACCAGCAACTCTCCCTGCATACTAATAAGCTCGTGCCACTCACCCAGGGTGAGCACGCTCGCTGATTGGACGCCTGGCCCTCCACGGTAATAAGCTCGTGCCACTCTCCCTGCGTAAACAGGCCTCCCAATAGGCTGGCGCGGGGCCAGCGAGCTGCCAATCAGAGAGCAGCAGGGCTACTACTCAGCCCAATGGCGCCTAATTCAAGCCGCGCAGCTGCGCAGCTCCGGTGAATGGGGACGCAGCGCAAAGGCAGCGGGGGGGGGGGGTGTGTTTGGGGTGGAGCGGGACGGGGGGTGCAGTGGGTCCTGCCAGGGAGCCGCTCCAGCCCACACACGCTCCGAGCAGCCGGGCAGGGCGGGTTCTGTTCGTTCTTGGCTTTGGGGGGCTGGCCGGTGCGCGGGGACACTGCACCAGGCGCTCTGGTGCAACCCACGCAGCTGTTGCGCAGTCCGGCATGCGGGATGGTGGACTGGGCTGGGTCCGTGGGCGTTGCACCAAACCCAGCATCCCCGCTCGTACCGAGGCGCTGCCGGCTTCTCCCGCGCCCCTGGCGCCTGTCCGGGCTGGAGAGGACGGGAACGGGGTTTGGGAAGCGCAGGGGGGGGGGGGGCTGCAGAACCGGGACATCGACCTGCCAACTCTCCTCCCCGGCGCCTGCAGCATGCCGGGTCTCCGAGCGGGGCCCTTCTCCGGGAGTCGCAGGAGACCGTCACCCACTCCCGTGCCTTCGCCCAAAGAGATCACCAGGGCAGTTGAGTCCCGGCCAAGAGGGAGGATGACACCCCAGCCCCCCCGGCGGAGAACGAACCGGAGCGCAGGACCACGGTCACCGCCTTCCCGGAATAAACCCCGCGGCTGCGGCCCCCCTGGGGATTTGCTCTGCACCCCGCGCACTGCGCTTTTCCAGCGGGGACCACATGCCCCCCCCTGCAGCTCCCCCTCCCTGCACCTACCCCCTGAGAAAGAGTCGGGGCGCTAGCAAGACCCACGGAAATGCAGATTCTCCCTTGCTCGCTTGTCCTTTGGCAATGCAGGGGTTAACCCCCTAGATTTCCATCTCCCCCCGCTTGTGTGCACCCCCCCTCCACGGGATGTCTACGATTGGTTGGGCGCCCGCCAGTCCGCCGTCAATCACCCAGTGTAAACAAGACGCTGATTGGCTGTTAGCCAGTCCGCACTGGGCTGCCTGAAAAAAGCAATTACTGGACCCGCGGTTTCAAGGCGGCCCGGGGCTGCTCGATGAAAGGAGATAAAATGGGGCCTGTTTCCAGGAGGCCCCCAGGCGGACCCCACTGGCCCCGGAGCCAAGAGGCGCAAAGAGGGCGAGGATCAAAGGCAGAGAGACGGGGGCACTGGACTGGGCACTATTAGGGATTCCTAAAACAAGGCAGGTTTGGTGCATGGGGGAGAGGGGGGTTCAGTCGGTGCAACCGGAAAGTTTGCAGCGTGCGGGGCCGGGCTGGGTGCGGGGAGCAGCCGCGAGCCCCGGGAAGCGGAGCGCTGGGCGCAGGCAGCTCCGCGGGAAGAGGGATCCAGGTAAGGGGGTGGGGGGTCCTGCCTGGCGGGGGCGATCCGTGCAGGGGGGGGGCATTTCCAATGCAGGCCCCCAGCACCGCCGCCCAATGATCTGGCGCGGGGGGTTGTTTCCCTGCCGGAGCGCCGGGGATAAAGCGGGAGGAACCGGGCAGTGTCCCCGCTGGCAGGCGGGGGTGGGGAAGGGCTGGAGCGATTAAAATGCTGTTTTAAAACCACCGGGCTGTAATTGATTGCAAACGCCGAACACATCCGGGCTCGTCCGGGGGATTCGATTACCAGGCAGCTCTTCATTAAGCGGAGGAGCCAATTGAATTAGGAACCAGACCGAGCGCGCAGACCGGCTGCGGGAGAGCGGACCGGAGCGGCTAGAGACCGGTCCTTAGCGCCGAGCCCCGCGGGCTTCGGGGCGGTTCAGTGGTCAAAGGGGGCCGAGCCTCTGGGACCCGGCAGAGGCACCGGCCCAGGCGCGGCGGAGACCCGGAGACCGGCAGAGCTGCGCGGGGAGACCGGAGAGATTTGGGGGCCGGGCTGCCGCTGCGGCCGTGAGAAATCGGAATGACAAGCCCCGCAGGAGACGGGGAAACCCGAGTCCCAGCCGGGAGAGCGCGGGGGCTGGCGGGTTGCTGAGCTCGGAAGCGAGCTCGCACTACCGGGCCTCTCCGCAAAGCAGCCCCCGCGCAGGGGCAGGGCTTTCCGGGGGAAACGGGCAAATGTCCCGCTCGGTGCTGCTGGGCGCTCGGACGAGCCGCGCCGCGTTTCGGGGACGGAGCCGCCAACCGCGGCGAAATGAAAGCTCAGGACATGTCAGGGAGACGGGGCCGCTGCGGTGTGTTCCCCCGGGCCCGGGCTCCCTCTGTCTCAGCTCGGTTCGGTTCACGTCCCTCCCGCGGCCCGCTCCGCTCCCGGCGGCGGCTGCAGGTTGGCTCCGGCTAGCTGCGGTGTCTTCGCCGCACGGGCTCCGGTTCCTTCCCAGTGGCCTTGTTTTGAAAGCGAGACCTCAACGCGGCGGTCCCAGTGTCTGTGGAAACCCCGCTCCGTGTCTGGGTCTTGATTCGGCTCCGGAGACTCTCTCCCCGGGGACATTAGCAGCTTCCAGGCGGTTCCTAGCAGCGCGCCTTAGGAGCGAGGCACTGAAAGAGCCGCGTAAACCAACACAAACAACCCGCCTGAACATGATCCGATCTCAATAGTGCCTGCCCGCTGTCGCTGGTACAGGCGGGGGGAGGGGGACATTAGCAGGGCCGAAAAGCTCTCGGGGCTGCCCCCAGGAGTGAGGGATTGGAAGGTCCAGCCCTAAAGCCCTTTTCCTTTCTGGACTCTTTGTTTTGGGGGGGAGGGGAAGGGACGGATGGTGCCATGCAATGAATGTGCCGGGGCTCGGAGAAGCAGGCGCTGCCCTGCAGTGGGGAATGGATGGAAGGGTAATTAATGCAGAGTGACTGATTGCTCTTGAGGAAGGCCAGTCCTGCAAAGAGGATTGTCCCTGATCACTGAAGCGTTTCTGATTGACACTTCCCTTCTATCTCGCACCCAAAGGCGACTAGCGGAGCGGCCCATTTGTCACCGGCTTAGGCCCAGGGTTGCAAACTCTCCAGACTTTAGCATTAAAAAGGTTGGTCTATTTATTGGACCAGTAAGGGAGGGAGGGGATTTTTGTTTAAAGGGGGTCGGTTCTGTTTGCCCAGGGGCACCATCCAAACGAACAATGCGCAAACCCGACTGGAAATACAGCTGCGCTTTACCCAGGGAAAATCTGGGTGAAATGTACCAGGGGTGAGGGGGGATTTCCAGAGCTCTTCTTCCCTCCTGATTCCCACCTCTCAACCCCTCTGGAGTCCGCCTGTAAAGCCAGCGCGTCGGTTTAATCAGAACTCCCCGAATGGATCTTTCTGGGGTTATTTAAACTCCCCCCCCCCCCAGCAGCTATGTTGTGAGGCCGGGTGGCGGCAGGACTAGGGGACAGACGGGGGGGGGGGGCTGGCCAAGGCCCCTGCTCGCTCCTTTGGGTGTGAAGGGGGGCGGGGGGACAGATCACTGTCCTTTCCATGGGGGATGGGCGGAATTGAAGGCTTCCCTGACGGCCGGGCTTTGCCGAAATCCCCCTGGGGCTCCGGGGCCCGGCTGGCAGGAAGGCGAGGGACAGTGAGGCCTGTCTCTTGGCCCTGGACCGCTGCGCTCTGGGCCGGGTCTCTGGAAGGGGAGGTTTGGCGCGGGGTGGTCTGTAACCCGCACCCGAGCCGGGAAGATGGACCCTTCCTCCCGCGGCTTCCCGTGCTAAGTGCCAGAGCCGGGCTGCGATTAGCTCCCCCCGCTCCCCGGGTCGCCCTGAGCTCGCTCCTAAACTAGCCGGAGTGGCTGGCGAGCGGCGCTTTGCTCCGGGGGTCCCCAAAGCAGCTTCCTTCCCTGCCCAGTTGAATCCGCAATCCCTGGCAGTCCTCCGCCACCCTCCCCGCTCCGGGGAACCGGGTGAAAAATACTGCAATTGAATCTCGCTCCGTCTGGAAAGGGGAAGGAAAAGGGCCCCGGCCTGTTAAATAATATTGTAGATTAACCCAGCACACTAAATAATTGCCTAATAGGGCTGCAAGATGCAAATCTCTGCATTTGGGTAATTGCATGTTCGGCGCCTCTGAGTAATGCAATTGTTTGGGGCCGGCTCATTGTTCCAAGTGCCATTAGTCAAAGAGCAAATTAGAAACAATTTCTTGACTACAAAAAATGACTCTTAATTCTTCAAACCCAAGCGGCCTTTGCAGCCGCCCCTCCCCCAGCGCCTCGGAAGCCCGAAATTCCCCGCCCCCCACCCCTGAAAAAAAAAACCCAACCTCGTGCTCCCATCCAAACGCAAACAATGAAATAAATCAGCGCCTCCATTCCGGGCCGTGTTTATTTGCTCGAACCCGGAGATCTCGGGAAACACAGGAGCCGGCTCGCGAGTTTTACATTTTTTTCGGGGGGAGGGGCGGGGGGGTTCAGCACGTGCTGTAACTTGCTGCCGGTCTCCTGGAAATAAGCTTCTGCTTTGCATTACTTGTGACAAAAACAGGCTACTGGGGCGGGGAGGGGGGAACAAACCCACCGAGGAAGGAGTCAGGGCGTGTTGCTGGGGGTCTCTGCCTCCCACCCATCCACCCACAGAACACAAGCTCCACCCCTTTCCTGACACTGTGCTTTGCACACTCGTGCCCCCTCCTCATCCAGCCCCCCAGCAGGCGCTACCCAGGGGCAGGAGGGACCAGTCCATGGGGCCCCGGATTTGCTAGGGATGTAACACAAAACTACAGGTGGTAGGAGCCAGACTTAACAGGGGAGTCTCCACCGGGGCTTAAGGACCTGGAGGAAGGTGTTCCTCTGTGAGGGTCTCACCTGGCCGGGTCCAAAAGCCAGGGCAAACTCTGCGCAGTGGAGATGCTCAGGGAAAGCTGCTCTCTGACTGGGTCTCTGGCAATGTTCCCTCTCATTTTTGACAGACCCTATAGGCAAAACATTTCTTCTGTGCAAATTTTTGACAGGCCGAGTGCACAAAAAAATTCTTCTGTGCAAATTTTTTGTGCGCACGGTGTTTTGCTGCATGTGCAGGGTTTAGGATCTGTGTGCACGCGCACAGCTCAGTGAGAACAGTGAACTCTCTGGACCCTAGAAACCCCAGCGAGTGTGAGCTAGTATCCAGAAGCTACTAACCCCTGAGGTGTGCGCCACCCTTTCCCCCCAATCCTTGGGCGCTGGGAGGACAGGCAATGGCCCAGGCTCGTCTCCCCCAAAACAAGACAGGAGGAGACACCAGTCCCCCCAAACCTGCACCCTGGTAAAAGACCTCCCCGTAAACTAGGGCTGTACTTCGTTGCCACCTGTAACTCAGGCCAATGTCTCTGCCCCTCCTTTTGGGGGGTGGCACCTGCCTTAGCCAGCCCCCTTCCAAAAGCACCAGCCAGGGCCAGGTGAATCAACAAACTGGGTGGTTCCAGTCGTGGCCTAGTCATTCCCCTCCCCCCAGGGCTGGGTGTCCCCTCCCCCCTGGCCAGGCCCACAGGAGGAAGATTGGGCTGTGGGGGGGTTATTCCCCAGTCCAAGCCCATGGCGTGGGGACCCTCGCACAAGGAGCAGGGGGCTTCCCACACCCGCTTTGCTAAACACCAACAGATACAAGCCCGAAGACCTTGTGCGGGGTCATTATTTATGGCGTCTGGGTTTCCATTGAGACTGAAGAGCCCGGGAGGGCTTGGAGTGGGTGATAAAAACACAAAATATCCAGGATAGGAACAGGTTGGGGGGAGAGGGAGTGGAACGTCACCCTGGCTGCATTGATCCCAGTGGACTTGGCTGGGAGAGGACAGCAGGGAGGAAAAGGCCGAGAGCATCCTGAGGAGGCCAACTTCCCCTCCCAGCCAAACCAGTTCAGGCTCTGCATTGGTCATTATCAACATCAGTAGCCAAACCAATAATACAGCCCCGCCCCTTCTGGCCTCCCCAGAGCTAGCCACATCTTGCAGGAACCCTGCCCCCTCCCTGCCAGATTTGTACAGGAGAAGGACACATGGAATAAATCTACCGAGCTGGGGACGGACAGACAGACAGTGCACTGACGCCCATAGCACGTTTTTAATCTCAAAAGAAACCTGGCCGCTGCCTCACAAGCTTTTTGCCTTGTAGGAAGAGCCTAAAAACACAACTAAGGGGCACATTCGCTCAGAGCCAATGAGCCGTTATAACCCGAACAGGATTTCAGCGCGTCCACACACACACAGTCACCCAACGTGTTATGTAGACAGACCCGCGCACACATATAAATGGTGCCCTTGTGTACTATGGGGGGAGGGCACAGTGGCGAGAACCCCCCTTCCTCCATTGAGAGGAAGGCCTGGAGTCCAATCAGTGGGGAGCAGAGGTTTTTAGGTTAGGAGCTTGGAGCTTTCCCACTTCCAAACACTCAGTTAATGCCCTGTTAAATGCAGAGTCCTAATGTGCAGCTAAATACAACCGGGTGCGTCCACCCCCCAGCGCACCACTCCATGGGTTTGTTGCAGGAGGGTCTTACCCATCTGGGGTAAATTCGGGCGAGTTAAATACAGGGCACCAAGGCCAACCAAGGCTTTGGCCCCATACTGGGTTTTGGGAATGATGATGACAAGGCAGAAGACACAGGCCTGGGGGGGGAGAGGGTGAAAGATGGTGGTAAAGCAGCAGCCCTGGAATCTTCCAAGGGGACAAAGCCCCCAGCACATTGGGGAGGGGGATTTTAGATGCAAAGTGACAGGCTCCCAGACGCACCTTGTCCCTCCAGAAACCCAAAGCCCCTATTGCAGGGCAGCCCAGGGACCCCCATCCTGGCTACCTGAACAACCAGGCATATTGCACCGGCCTGTCACCCAGCGCCCCTCCCGCAGCACAGAGAGGGGGGGGGCACCGCGTCCTGCGCAAATCTGTTGTGACATGTCAAAAGGGGGCATGTTTTGATAAACACACAATTAGAGCCAGAATCCTGCAGCTGGCAGCCAGGCCCCCGAATAGCGGCTCTGCCGCCAATGGGAACGGGATCTGCAAAGGCAACCTGAAGTGATCATTACGGCCCCTGTGCCACACGTGTGTGTCACAGCTCTGGGCAGTGTGTGTGTGTGTGTGTCACAGCTCTGGGCAGTGTGTGACAGCTCTGGGCACTATGTGTGTGTGTGTGTGTGTCACAGCTCTGGGCAGTGTGTGACAGCTCTGGGCACTATGTGTGTGTGTGTGTCACAGTTCTGGGCAATGTGTGACAGCTCTCAGCACTGTGTGTGTGTGTGTCACAGCTCCAGGCAGGGTGTGTGTGTGTCACAGCTCTGGGCAGTGTGTGACAGCTCTGAGCACTATGTGTGTGTGTGTTTGTGTGTGTCACAGCTCTGGGCAGTGTGTGTGTGTGACAGCTCTGAGCACTATGTGTGTGTGTGTTTGTGTGTGTCACAGCTCTGGGCAGTGTGTGTGTGTCACAGTTCTGGGCAATGTGTGTGTGTGTTTGTGTGTCACAGCTCTGGGCAGCATGTGTGTTTGTGTGTCACAGCTCTGAGCACTATGTGTGTGTGTGTCACAGCTCTGGGCAGTGTGTGTGTCACAGTTCTGGGCAATGTGTGTGTGTGTTTGTGTGTGTCACAGCTCTGGGCAGTGTGTGTGTGTCACAGTTCTGGGCAATATGTGTGTGTGTTTGTGTGTATCACAGCTTTTGGCAGTGTGTGTGTGTCACAGTTCTGGGCAATGTGTGTGTGTCACAGCTTTGGGCAGTGTGTGTGTGTCACAGTTCTGGGCAATGTGTGTGTGTGTTTGTGTGTGTCACAGCTTTGGGCAGTGTGTGTGTCACAGTTCTGGGCAATGTGTGTGTGTGTTTGTGTGTGTCACAGCTTTGGGCAGTGTGTGTGTGTGTCACAGTTCTGGGCAATGTGTGTGTGTGTTTGTGTGTGTCACAGTTCTGGGCAATTTGTGTGTGTCACAGCTTTGGGCAATTTGTGTGTGTCACAGCTTTGGGCAGTGTGTGTGTGTCACAGTTCTGGGCAATGTGTGTGTGTGTTTGTGTGTGTCACAGCTTTGGGCAGTGTGTGTGTGTCACAGTTCTGGGCAATGTGTGTGTGTGTTTGTGTGTGTCACAGCTCAGGGCAGTGTGTGTGTTTGTGTGTGTTTTCCTGGCAGCACAGAGCAAATTCAGTGCGGACTCCCAGCTCCTGCAGTTGGGGGTTCACATTCTTTGGGGCACAGCTGGGCCATGTCCTTTCCCCTAGGAGGGGATTCCCACCTGCCCCACCCCAAGTAATCTAGAGCCCCCCCTCCGGTTTTGCCCGGTTTCTCTCACTAAGGTGTTTGCAGGGAGTTAACACTACCTCCTGCCCCACCTCCCTCTGCAACTGTGAGCAAAGAGAGCTCAGCTCCGGGATCCCCATGGAAAAGAAACTGGGGGGAAGCCCCAGGGGGCCCGAGGAGGGTGGGGGCTAGCGAGGATCCTGCGCCTTCTGCAAAGCAGACCTGGGCCTCCCAGGGCGGGGAAGGCCTTGGAGGACTTACAGCCGGATGGACAAGGGACCAGAGCTCCTGGCTTTCTCCTTCCACTCTTTTGTTTTGGATGTTTAGCTGCCCCCCTCCCGCAGGCTGGGTGGGGGAGAGACGGGGGGGAGGGGGGGGGCGAGCGGGAGAGGCAGGGTCTGGGGAGAGCAGCCAGGACTGGAAGCCCCATCCTGCCTTATCTGCTCACACAGCATGGGGGGAGAGACTGTGTGTGTGTGTGAAGAGAGTGTGTGTGTGTAGGGAGAGTGTGTGTGTGTGTGTGTGTGTGTGAGGAGAGTGAGTGTGTGTGTGTGAAGAGAGTGTGTATGTGTGTGTGTGTGTGTGTAGGGAGTGTGTGTGTGTGTGTGTGTGTAGGGAGAGTGTGTGTGTGTGTGTAGGGAGAGTGTGTATGTGTGTGCGCGCGCGTGTAACAGCGACTCCGATTTGCACGGACTGTTGCAAAGGCTAAAAGCTGCCGGGACACAACCGCCCGCACCCCGCGGCGGCGGGGGGGCCGCGGCCGCGCATCAATTATGAATGGCTTTTTGAAAGCACAACCCGGAGACAGAAATGCTTTTAGGGAAGCCGAGCGCGGCGGCTCCCTCCGCTTCGCACTTTCACACGCGCCGGCTCCCCCCGCCCGGGCCCCGCTAGGGGGTCCCGGCTCGGACCGGGCGTTCCCAGGGGAGCCGGCTGGAGAAAAGCGGGGCGCTTCGGTTTTGCCCTTTTCAACCCCCGAAAGTGGGGGGACGGCGGCGCGAGACCCCCCCCTCCCCCCAGCGAGCTCTGCTTTGCCCGCGGGGCGGGGGAAGCGGCGAGGGGAGGCCCCATCCCCACCTCGCCGTGGGAAGGCGGCTTCGCTCCCCTCCGCCGGCCCGGGGCAGGGCGGGCGCCGCGGGCCGGCGGCTCGGAGCGGAGCCCGGCGGTTTGCTGTGAAACTTGCCGCGAAGCGCGCTGGCTCTGCGGTCCCGGCGCCCGCAGGCTCCATTTCCTCCCCGGCCCCGGCGCGGCGGAGAACGCGCGCCCCGGCCGGGGACCCCCCGAGAGATCCCCGCGCTTCCCCGGCCTCGCCTCGCCGGCCATCTTCCCCTGCCCACAGCCGCCTTAGTGCTCCTGGTCCCCCGCGGGCCTGGGGCGGGGAACCCGCCTCCCGTTCCGCTTCCGGGCCTCTTCCTCCCCGGCGCCAGGGGCTGCGAGCCGGGGGGGGCCCTGGGAACAGACCCCGCCGCGGGGCTGTTCGCTCCGGGGCAGGAACCAGCCCCCAGCCCCGCGACCCGCTTTGCTAAATGCGCCGACAAGGTCAGTTCTTCTTTCTCGGCTTTACAACCCCGAACCCGCAAACAGCCCCGCGCCCGCCTGCGCCTCTCTCCCAGAGACGGGGGTCTCCTTCCCTCGCTCTGGGCAACCCAATTCACCGAGCCAAAGAGGAGCGCGGAGCAGAACCACCGGCGAACGCCACCGGGCGGTACCGAGCGCCGCTCGCGGAGGGGAAGGCCGGGTGTGGGAATCCAGAGCCGCTCGAGCTTTCACTACCGCTTTTGTTAACAGAAAAGTCGATCCCTTTAATTAAAAATCGTTACCCACGTCCACGGTTTACTAGCACAAATACACTTCCCAGCCTGAATTTGCAGGACAGCCAGATAAACTTTAGCGGCAGATTCCAGCGATCGGTTCCTTCCAGAAAACAGAAACAAAAGATCCGAGAGTTGGGCAGGATTTTTAGGGCTCCGGGAGCCTATTTACTTCCTCCTCTCCAGAAGCATTTGAGTCCCACCTGGTCGGTAATTTTACGCGGGGTGAAAAGCCAGGACCAGGGTATTTCTTGCCAATTAGTTTTCCAGTCTGGGATAGAAACAAAGCTGTGTTTTTCCTGGGGTCGAAAGCAGCTATTTAGCCCGCCGACATGTGCAGCTTCCAACTCGCCGCGCAAAGCTATTGCTACAGTTTAGATTGTTTTGAAACTGCAAATTGTACGGGGCCCGGATCCGAGTTTTGTTTGGGTGCCTGTTTTAACCCGTCCCGTCTCCTTTCGAGTGCGACCATTAAATCCAATCTTTAGCCCGAGCCCTTCCTGCCTCCTGTTTTCCTTCTCGGCTGTAAATCTAGTTGCAAAGGAAACCTGGAGACACGAGATATTTTGTTCTATCGATTTATTTTTGCCAAGTCTTGTTGGGCTTTTAAAAGGACAAGGGCGAAAATAATGATTAAAAATCAATCCCATAAAGAATTTAAACGCCGAGGCAGGAATTTTTATTTGCAGAAGAAGGGGGGGAAAAAAACAACCCTCGTCTCTCAACAACCAAACATGTCCGCAGTGAGTTTTGCTTTAAACCCAGCCTGCAATTGCAAATGAGCCTCTCTAGGCCAGATCGCAGGGCTGAAACCCCCCCGAATGTCAACTACTTTGTGCAGACAAAGGTTAAGCCGGGCCCAGGCGCACTCGGCGGCTGAACCGTTGCGGTTTTATGAAAGCAGAAGCGATTTATTTTTAAAAAGTTGGAAATGAAAGCCATGTGTCGGGCGGCCCGTCTCGGGGCCGGAGGAGAGGGGGAGTCTGGCTGCAATTAGACCGCTCGTCCCTGCCCAAAGTTAGTAAACAACCCTCGGCTCCCTGGGAAGGCAGCGGAGAAAGCGGGGCTGGTTTGAACCCCCTTTGTTGGGTTTTCGCTGGGGCGGGGAGGGGGGCGGAGGGGGCCATGAAAGGGTCTTGAATCGCCCCGGGGGAGGGGGTGTCTGAGCAGGCCAGGGGGACAGGGTCCCTCTGGAATCCAATCTCCCTTCATTGAGCAATTATTTGGGGGGGGGGAGGAAATGCGGCAAAAAGACTTGAACAAAAACAAGAAGCATGAAAAAGGCCGAGGAGCCCAAAGCACCTACCGCCAGGCCGCCGCCTCCCGGGCCGGATCCGCGGGACAAACCCTAATCCAGAGCCCCGAAGCCAGTGTGCAGCGCGGGCCGATGGAAGCGCCTCGGACGCGGGGAAGCGGGTCGGGTCTGTCGCTGGAAAGCGCCCCTCGCTCTCCCGGACGCGGAAACGGCTGCTCTCCGGGGGTTCCTCGGTCCCGGGTTTTTCCACGCGGGAGCTGGAAGCTGCGTCTGGGGCCGGCTGCGGCCGGGGTTATTTGACGATTTTGCTCCGGTGCCAGGGTCCCCTACCTGCCTGCGAGGAGTGAATCCGGGCCGTTAGCGCGCCGCGGGCCCGGAGCCTCCCCGACCCCCCCGGTATGGCCTCGCTCCCTCTCCGCCGGGCCGGGGGACACTCACCAGAGCGTGGTTCCGACCCCCCGCCCCGCCGCTGCATCTCCGGGGGGCGCATGCAAAGCGGAGCGGGGCTTTTCATCCATTGTCCCGGGGCTGCGGGGAGCTGCCCCCGGCCGGGCACGGGGCACTTACCTGGCGGGGTTTTCTCTTGTTTGGCGCCCAGTCGCATGTTCCCCTTTCCCCGGGAGAGAAGCGGAGCCGCCCGGGGCCGGGCCCTGCCGCGCGCAGAATTGCGCCCCCCGTTTCTTCCTGCCCGGCGGCCTTTGCACGTGGAGATGGGGAGGCTGCTCCGTGCATGGCCCCGGCTACATGCCCCTCCGCTCCCGCAGCGGGCCGGGGCTGGGGGGGTCAAGGCAAAGGACGGTCCTCGCGGCCGGGCTGGGGGAGGGAAGCGCTACACTGCGCCGCTCACCAGAGGGGGGACCGAGATTTGCGGCTCGGACTTTTGCACGAGCAGAAAGAAGAAGCGAAGGCGGCGGCGGCAGCCGGCCCCCCCCCCCTCGTCCCCCCCTCCCCCGCGCGCCCGGCTCAGCACCGGGCTCCCAGCCCCCGTCCCCCCCGGGCCAGGCGGGAGCTGGCTTTGCACCGCCGGCTCTGTCCCTGCCTCGCGGCGGGCTTGGAGGCTCCGATTCCTTAAAGGCGCCGGGCTCGCCGGACTTCTTTTGTCCGCTCCCTCTGCCAGGTCACTGGGGCGGGTGACCCCCCCCCCCCCGCCGCCGGAGCCAGCCCTGCCAGGGGCTCCCTCTCCCCTCCCTTGGAGCCTGGTCCTGTAGCACCGAGCGGCCCCGGCCAGATCTGGCCGTGCTGGGTGCTGCACATACATGGAGACAGATTCCCCCACCCCTTAGCTCGGCCCCGGTGTAGACCCAGCCAGGCCCCTGGAAGAAGACTTGGGTCACCTCTGCACCAGCAGGAAACCCCCTTTCCTGGGGATGTGACTACACGAGGGAGCCCCTGCCCACAAAGGCCTAAAGTCCCAGTCCTGCTATAGCCCCCCCCCGGGCCCTCCGCCAACCCCCCTGGAGGCCCATGAGTCATTCGCAGGATGCTGGGCTAGGTAAGGCAGGTACATGGTGGGAGATGGTCAGGGTGTGGATGAGCAGGGAGACTAAGGGACTTACCCAAGTGCATACAGGGAATCAGTGGCAGGGCCAAGAATCCAACTGAGTCCCTGAGGCCTTCCTCTCCCTCCTTGTTTGTACAGAAACCAGCTAGCTCTGGGTTGGACCCCTCTGTGTAACTTTAACAGTGAAAACTCCCCCCCCCCCCTTTGCCAGTTTCTATGGGACTCCCTGCTAGACACCTGGGGCCACCCCTAGGCTGGGTGTGGTCTGAGACACAAGTAAACACATTGCAGGACCCAAAGCACTTACCATTGAGAGGACAGACAAGGTCACATAGGGAATCTTTAGGTGCCAATCCTGCAAACAGAACCAGCAGGGCAGCCCCCTGTGCCTACATAACGCACCGGACTGTTTATGAATTTATTATAATTCTCTTCTGTTCTAGGATAATGATAGTCTATTATAATTACATAGTCATTAATTATCCGGCAGATTAAATATAGTTTCCTTTTGTGACATCACAAAACAGGTGACATCTGGATTCTGATTTCACTCACCCTGCTGTAAACAAGGAGTAATTTGGAGACCATGAGGTGAGATTGGTGTGAAAGCAACTTGAGATAAGAAGCAGGCCCTGAGTCTTTAGGTGGGGGGGTGTTTATTGTCACTGCAGGGACACAGAGAGCAGTAGCAGCAGCGTTTCATTAGAGTGTAATCCCTTTGGGGCAGAGACCTCCTCTTTGTATGCACTTGTCAAGCAGCCAGTGCACAGGCAGAACTATCGAAATAACCTTTCTAATCCTCGCTTGGCTAATCCACGAGCCCCAATTCATTCTCACAGAACATCCCACCCAGCCACCCTGCTTCTCAGCAAGGATTTCACAGAGCTAGTCCAAGACGCCAGGGAAGGATCCAGAGCTAAATCCAAATGTCTCCATCCCATAACTCCAAGCATTTTATCTGAGTCACTAGCCCTTCCTCTTAACAGGAGACAGGCCTGGTGTTACTCAGAATAACTTTTGCTGGACTTTTATTCTGAGCTCGGGATGCAGCATCCTGTATTATTTTCTTGTAGGCTTTTACAATTATTCCCATTGTGCTTACTTGCTAATTTGCAAATCTGGGACGGGTGACCGCCAGCTGCCGAAGCCAGCCCTGCCAGGGGCTCCCTCTCCCCTCCCTTGGGCCCTGGTCCTGTAGCACCTAGCGGCACCGGCCAGATCTGGCGGTGCTGAGTGCTGCACATACATGAGACCTATCCCCCCTTCAGGCCTGCAGCACTGAATGAGTTTCTGCTCTGGGTGCTTCATCCGTTTCCCACCACCAGGGTTTAGTCTCTTTCCCCCTCTCCCCCGGGACTCACTGGAGCCCTGGTCATTGTTATGAAAAGGGATGGTTAGAATAAGAGCTGCACCCGTTTGGTAAAGGTGTCCGGTAAAGGGAGCTCTGAGGACATTGAAACTCAGGGGCAGAGGGATGGGGTAGAAGAGAGGGAGAATGCCAAGGTGGAAGCTTCATGTGCCTCTCCAGAAAGCAATGAATCCTAAAGCCAATAGTGCAAGGCCCGGGCAGGCTGGGCCCAGCCAGGTGTCTGATAAGCAATCAGTCTCTCATTTGCACAGTGCCTGGAAGGGAAGGGGCGGTCTCCTGGCATTCAGGCTTCCCACTCCTTTCAGATTCACAGAAGGAATGCGTTTTATCTCTTGCCCAGGGCTATGTGTGATCAAGGGTCGCATTGACCCTCAAAGGGGATGGGGGCCATGGTGAGTCCTAAGCACAATGCTGGCTCCCAGGGCTGTTAAGCAGGTGATTAGAGTGACAGTAACGTATTCAAACTATGTAACCCTGTGAGGTGCTCTGATCCCTTCACCAGCCAAAGGGGAGTGTGGCTTCCTCTCCACTCCTCTGTGCTGCCCCACACCAAGAGGGGCTGTGGGCATCAGGACACTGTAGTCCCACTGTGCACCATGGGTGTGTGACACCTTCAGGGCCCTGCACATTGCCCCCCCCCCCCCCCCCAGCCAACCCAACATTTCAACCTCACCTTCCATCGCATCCCCTCCACCCTGTCATGCCCACAAGGCAGCCCCCTGGGTATGGACTGGCCTCTATTCTGGGCCACTGTCTAGAAAAGTTTATCTATCTATCTATCTATCTATCTATCTATCTATCTATCTATCTATCTATCTATCTATCTATCTATCTATCTATCTATCTATCCCATTGTCACGGTACTGAAATAGTTTGGTACCGTGTAGATCAATGGGTGCACAAAATATTATGTGAAGGGGGTCATAACAGGTGTCTTATGTATGTATCTATTCCATATGTGTGTATCAATTTTGTAATTAGAGCTATAATATTGGCTCTGGACTGTCTGTCTTTCCAAATATTGTGCTCTGCTGGGGGAGAAGATTCCTCAATACTGGGCGTCAGCTTGGCTTGGGCTGCCTGATGGCCCATTAAGGAACATCAACCACACAATGGATTTTGTATATGCCTGTCCATACCCGAGCTGCTCTAGGAATGTCACTGCCTGGTCAGAAACTGAATCCTGGAGAAGTCTGGTGATTGGACCTTGTGACTGTAAACCTCCATTTTGCAACCGGACTCTGCAAAAGAAGGAGGAGGGTCTTGGCCCAGAAGACAGAGTCTATAAAAGCTGGAAGAAGCATTCTCCATTTTGTCTTTTACCTCCAGTCTTCAGCCTGCCTTGTTTCCAGCTTTGGATGGAACTTTGCTACTCTGGGAACTCTGGACTAAGGTGCTGACCCACCCCTAAATGGGGTGCATCCAAAGACTTTGATTTGAACCTGCAGTTATTCTACCTTTGCTGCAAGCCTAAACCAAGAGATGTACCATTACTGCATGTAATTGATTTCTTTTAACCAGTCTTAACCCTCACCTATACCTTTTTCCTTGTATAATAAACCTTTAGATTTTAGATTCTAAAGGATTGGCAACAGCGTGATTTGTGGTAAGATCTGATTTGTATATTGACGTGGGTCTGGGGCCTGATTCTTTGGAATTGGGGAGAACCGTTTTCTTTATTTGGGGGATTGGTTTTCATAACCATTGGTCCCCAGGACAGGTGGCTGCTGGTGGTGATACTGGGAATCTGGAGTGTCTAAGGGAATTGCTTGTGTGACTTGTGGTTAGCCAGTGGGGTGAGACCAAAGTCTTTTTTGTTTAGCTGGTTTGGTTTGCCCTAGTGTGAAGGAACCACAGCTTTGGGCTGTAGATGCCCTTTTGGAAGCAATCTGTCCTGATCTGACACTCACAGTTGGATCCCACCAGGAACAGCACCATCACACCCATCCACCCCTATCTATCTATCTATCTATCTATCTATCTATCTATCTATCTATCTATCTATCTATCTATCTATCTATCTATCTATCTATCTATCTATCTATCTATCTCATCCACCCATCTATCTATCTATCTCATCCACCCATCTATCTATCTATCTCATCCACCCATCTATCTATCTATCTATCTATCTATCTATCTATCTATCTATCTATCTATCTATCTATCTATCTATCTCAGGGGTTCTCACACTGGGGGTCGTGCCCCCTCATGGGGTCATGAGGTTATTACATGAGGTGTCATGAGCTATCAGCCTCCATCCCAAACCCCACTTCACCTCCAGCATTTATAATGGTGTTAAATATATACAAATGTGTTTTTAATTCATGGGGGGGGGGGTCGCACTCAGAGGCTTTCTGCGTGAAAGGGGTCACCAGTCCCTGACACCAGTACAAAAGTCTGAGGACCTCAGAGCCATCGATCGATCTGTCCCCACTACACAGACATACATACCCGTGTAGCTCTAGACCTGTACTACCTCCTGGCCACGTCTATTCTGCCATCTCTCAGGTGCAGGGTGGGAGGGAAGTGGACAAAACAGCCCCACATGCGAAGGAGTTTGAGTCAAGGACACCAGGGGCCTGCGGCAGAATCTTAATGTCCATGCACAAGAGACAGGACCCTGGTTGTAAGGCCTCGCCCCAGCACCCTCATTGAGTGAGCTGTGTGCTCCTTGCTATACTCCCTGAGGAAAGGAGGGGTGGGCAGGCCCTATGGAGATTTGGACCTATGGCTCTAGAGAATTCGGCATGCTGGTGCTCATCTGACTGCGTCAGCCGCTCTCCGATGCATTTTCCATCTGGACTTACCAAGGCTGACAGAGATCAGGAGGGAGCACGTGAGGCTCACTAGACTAGAGGACACATGTTCTGGTGTTGAAAGCACATGGCTGGGAGTCAGGAGAGCTGGTTTCTAACCCTGGATATGCAGCTTTCTCAGCTGTGGTGCTATCCCAGGTGGGGACACGCAAGAGACGCGGAGGGATTATTCTCTTCCTCTCCAGGGAGGTGATGTCTTTCATTACGGAGCTCAGAGTTGTAACGGCCTAGTTGTTTTGTTGTCACATCACATTGCAAAGACGTGTCTAATTTGCTGTCCACTTTCACCCCAAGGTCTCTCTCTTTCTCAGTTTCCCCCTGGCATGTACGCACACATCTATGGCATCAGGTGCAGTCTGATGCATTCCAAAGGCCAAGGAAAGACTCATCCTGGTAGCTATGATTGAATAGATCCAGGAACACTGCATGAAACTCATGAAAGGCAAGAGAAGCGCCCCCTCCCCCCATTACCGTCTGCAGTTCAAACACTGTTCGTGTGAGAACGTGAGAGATGTCGATATGATTACGAATGCTCTGCCACATGGCGCTTAGTGTTCTGGTTAGCCCTGGGAGGAGCAAAACGTGCCTGCTGCTGCGAATACTTACACAATGGGACCTGACCAAAGCCCTCAGAACTGAAGGGGAATTTTTCTCTTGACCAACTTTGGATCAGGCTCCCAATCTCCTAATTCTCCATAAACATTTCCAGTTGGAGGCTGCTTCCACGGCAGGACCATTCTGGCAGGTTCTGTGGTTTGAGGGTATTTTTCTTCTGGGGAGAGGTGAAGGGAGAGACAGAGCTCATCAGCTCAGGCTGGAGTCCTGAGAAAAAGGAACCAACTTAACTCCTGTGAGCCCTTTTCCATTGGATCAGATGTGTTAATAATCGGTTTTGCTAATGCAATTGCTACTATGATGCAAAAATCCTACTGGAAAATGTATTAGAGCAATTATCCTTCTTACTGCCGCAGCCTGGTGTAGCATTAATATTCAATTTTGATGTGGAAGTCCTATTATGTTAATGACTTTTGTGACAAAAGTCGTTAACGTGAGACTTTTTCTGTGGTGCAGTATTAGCCGGGGCTGAATACGCACGTGATGCCAAGTACGTCTAACAAGATCAAACGGGAACTTGTGACAATGCCACACAGTCCTGGTGCGTCTCCCGAGAGCTGCCATTGCTGGGCTTCGACGGGAAAGGCGATGCATCGCTGCAAAGTCAAGACGACGACAAGACGGAGCCCTTCCGAGCAAGAGGCCTCCTGCTTCAGAACCACAGCCTGTGATTAGAATCTAAAATAAAGCTGGCTGGTCGTAGCTGTGATTACAGAAATCGCCCAGCCAGATGTACTGGAGAGCAGATAATGCTGAGTTCTCTGGGGCACACTTCACAACCCCTCCCTCAGTACAAGGTAGATCACTCACTGCAGACCCAAATTTGCCTGTGTCCCCTGTAAAGCTGCGGCTGTCCCACTGGACATGGCTGTAAATTACACCTGGCAGAAACGCTGAATCGGGAGAGCGGGTGATAGAAAACTTTAGAGACATTAAAGCAGTGAAGCTGGCAGCATTGCCTGCTCTCTCCTCTGCTCTCCGGCCAGGCCACTTTTGTGTTGTGTCCCGTGCAGTGAGTCTCCAGCAGACATCTGAAAGGTCAGAGTCGCCCCGGCCGGTCTGGGAAGGTGGAGCGCTGCGCCACGGAGCGCGGCTGACGTCCCTGATCCATTATTCCCGCTCAGGCCCTTTTCATTCGTAAACTGAGCCACGTCCCCTTTCGGAAGGAGCAGCGCAGATACAGAAGGTTGGGAAGATAAAGTGCTATCTGCTAATGTCTCCCTGTGAACTGCACTGACTCAGCCCAGAGGGCTCGGCGGAGACGCAGCTCGAAAGCCAGGACTACAAATGAGTTCAAGAGACACCTCCACCTGTTTCTGGGGGTGAGGGGAGATCAAAGGCAGGGGGGCTGGATTACAGGGCATTCGAAAGGGTCAGAACATCCAGCCTGTGGCTTTTCCCTCTTCCTGAAATGCAAGTTCTTCCTTCGCTCTTAAAGGATCCAAAGTGGGACCGATGCTGCGGCCCTGACCCGTCTGAGCAGACGGCTCTGTCTGTCTGTCACGTTTCCAAAGTGCCGAATGCCCACCGCCTCTCTGCTCTGTAGAGGGATCCCCACGTAGAGTGGGATCTGGGCAGTCCGTTCCCCATCTCGCTGCCTGGCCTGGCTGTTGGGACTTCCTCCTCTCCGAGGATTTGGGGGACGTCTGGCAGATAGGTGGGTGGGAGGAACGGGTGTGTCATTACCCGGCAGCCCCTGCTCTGACACAGGAAAGAAAACACAAAAGCCTGTTGTCAAATCCTGTTTCCACAGGCACTGAGCCGCACTCCTGTCTGCCGGGTGACCTCGGCCTAGGCACCCTGTGCTGTGCTGGGAGGAGGAAAACCTGGAGCTGATCCGCAGCTCCCCGATCTTTGCAGCCCTCTCGGGTCCGGAGCCGGGCCATGGTGGGGAACACAAGGAAAAGAATGTAACTAACACAAAAGACACACAGCAAATCAACACGCAAGCGGATCGCTGCAATAAACAGCGGGGTTCCCCCAAGCGACACCCCCCTCCCGGTGCTTCCTGCCTTCTCTCCCCACCTCGGCCTGTTCTCATTGGTTGTATCCCCTGTATGATAGGTAAGGGGATGGAAGATGCTTTCAGAATCCCGATCTGATTCCCTTCCCCAGGGCTCACCCCACACATCCTGATTTACATCTGTGCAAACCGGTGCACCCACTTTGCATTCCGTTTCCACAGGTGGGAGCCCTGAGAGAAGGCACCGGGGCCACCCCCTGGAGTGTGTGTGTCTGCAGCCCTGTGCGCACACCTGAGACTGTCCACAGAATGATGAATAATGTTTTCTGGAAGAAAAATGCCTTTTGGGGAGGGAAGGGGAAACATACCTAATTAGGCACAAAGTTTCCAAGGCTGAGTGGGGAACAAAGGCCAGTCAGCAAAATGAAATGTGTGCAGACCTTCATTTGCAAAGGAAGAACTGGGCAGCGCGAACAACCACAACTTCTTGTTTGGGGGTTGGAAGGTAGAAAGACACATGAGCGCTTTCTCGAGGAGGGGTTTTCCAAAGGCTCCTGGCGAAGGGTTGTATTAAAGCCATGGGAAGGTCTAGTCCGTAACCAGGGCTCTCCCAAATTCATGGCCATGAAAAACACTTTGTGGACCATGAAATCTGGTCTTTTGTGTGCCTTTACTCTAAACTATACAGATTTCATGGGGGGAGACCAGCATTTCTCAAACTGGAGGTCCTGACCCCAAAGGGAGTTGCAGGGGTTATTTTAGGGGAGTCACAGTATTGCCACCCTTACTAAACTGGGCAGCTGGAGAGCAGGGGCTGTTAGCTGGGCACCCAGCTCTGAAGGCAGCGCCCCACCAGCAGCAGTGCTAAAGCAAGGGTGGTGATACCCTACCGCACCACTCTGAAGTCTGCGCTGATGCCTTCAGAGCTAAGCGGCTGCTGACTGAGAGCCCAGCTCTGCAGGCAGGAGTCCAGCAGTAAAGGTGGCGATACCAGACCAGGCCATCCTTACACCAGCACTGCTGCTGGCACAGTTCTGCCTTCAGAGCTGGGCTCCCGGCCAGCAGCCGCTGCTCTCCAGTTACCCAGGTCTGAAGGCAGCGCTGCCATCAGCAGCAGCGCAGAAATAAGGGTAGCAGTACGGCCACCCCCTTACAAGAACCTTTGCAAACCCCCGCTACACACACACACACACACACACACACACCTCCTTTTTGAGTCAAGATCCCAACCAGTACAACACCATGACATTTCAGATTTAAATAGCTGAAATGAAATTTAGTATTTTAAAAATCCTTTGACCGTGAACTTGATACGGCTCTGTCCATAACTTTGTTCTTCACTTCTTAGCAGGGGTCAGGTTCCACTTTCTTGCATTGATTGGGGAATTCAGAAAAAGTTAATGATCAAAATAAAAAGAAGAGTGGCCAATGCCACAGGGAAGAATCAAACATTCTGCAGCACCGTTCTGGTCAGGTGCTCACAGCTCCTCAGGTAACAGCCGGGAGAGTTAGGTCTTATCAGAATCCCAAAGGGGAGAAGGGGAAGCCGAGACACAGACAAGTGAAGAGACACACCCAGGATTGGTGAGTGCCCAATTTCATCCATCCGTACTCAGGCTGAGTGGTATGTTACTCCTCCCAAAAGGATGGTGCAAAGCAATAGGAATAAGGAGGGCAGAAGTGGTCCCGGAGCTGGGACTAGCACCAGGCGCCTGGTCTCTCATTGTCTCCCATTGCACGGCGGTAAGTTTGGCATTCTGGCTCTAGCATTTCTTCTGTTCTACCTGCCATCCAGCAATTTGGTAGCTACGTCAGGGTTAATTGTGCAAGACTCGGGACATTTGTTAGACATCAGCACTGAGATTTCTGTCTTTCTGCCCAGGAGTTTGTGTTGCTGAGCCTGACAGTGCGTTCTGTGTGTGCCGTGAAATATCAAAGAGAATGGCCACAATGAGCCACTCATTAATATGAGCCATTCTCAGTCACTAACTCATCTGGAATTCCCTGGCCATTGACAGGGTCTTACCCGGCTACTTGATGTGTTTTGCAACAGCTTGGACAAAAAGCCCAGTAAGGCAGGAACCCACTAACAAGAGTTAATCTTTCCACCCGCTCATGGGCACCGATTGTTACTGTTGTTCCCCCGGCACCTGCAGCTCCCAACCAAGGTCAGGGTCCCGTGGTGCTAAATGCACCATAAAGACCGAACCCTGAGGAACTCAATGTCTAAATCATGGAGCACTGCTCCGATCTGGTGGCCTCATTCAGATCTCTTGGGGCTCTACAAATCCTTGCACTATTGTGCTTTCATCACAGTGACCATCCTGCAAACCCAGTTGCCTGGCACCTGGATTCACTGAAAAGCACCTGCCATGTGGTTAGGTTCAGCTGTTGCTGACGGAGGAGAACTCTGGGCTATTGTGGTCGGCGAATGAACCGGCATTTGGGGCGGTCTCTCCAGAAACAGGAATGCTGAGCTCTGCGGGGACGACCAAACCCCGACTGGCACAAGTGGACACAACCACTTGGATGTCAGCTGAGGAGTTGTCTCTTGTGGGTTTAGCCCAGGGCCTCTGTGCCCCTTTCTGACACTGAAGGCAGAGGCAGGTCGGAACGTAGGGGTGCAATATCGGAAGGCATGTGGGCTCTGGGGCTAATGATCAATTCTCTGCACTGCCCTGGGGGAGGGAGACCAGGCTGCTCGGCCTGATCTCCTGCTCCCGGGATCTGCAGGGGGAAGAAAGCACTGAGGAAGTATCTTCCTCCCTCTCTGCAGGAAGGGGAGGAGAAACTCTGTCCATGTCCAACGCCCCCTTCCCCCCACCCCCCACGTGGGCGAAGGGCCCAGCCTGCAAGGTCATGAGTGTCTCGCTCCCACGGCAGCCAACGGAGGCACTCAGCACTTTGCCGGAGCGAGCTCTACACAAGAAGAGGCACCAAGCGTCAGCCGGCTGCAAGCAAGGAAGGAAATCTAGAGACCCCAGTGTGCTGCCCCCTCCCGCAGTGCTGGGCTCAGACCCACTCCACCTGCTTGAAACCTTCGCTGGGGGGAGCCTGGGCAGCCCGTCTCGATGGCCCTGGCTTGGCAGGTGCTACACAGTGAGGAGGCCTCAAAGACTGGGGTGCGTGCTGTGGGGAAATCCCTAGGGATTCAGGGACCCGTTCCCATGGGGACAGTGAGGTGCAGGAATGAGAATCCCAACGTGAAACCCAGGGGCAGAGCCATGTAACCTGGGGAGATGCATGATATGGAACCAGAGCAGCAGAAGGTGAAACGATCCAGCAGAAACCTGCTGGGATCTGGGCTGGAGTTCTCCTGCAGCTCTGCAGGTCCGGACGGGTCCTCAGGCAGGCGGGTGGGTCATGGGATCCCTGCAAGGAAAGCCGGGCGAGAGAAGAGGCAGGTGGAGAAGGCGTTGTCTAGCAGGAGCTCTAATGGGCCGGGGAGCCTGACTCTTCGGTGCTGGACCTTGAAATCTCTATATCTACATCCTGATTTATTACCAGCGCAGACAGTGAGACATTCATTATATTCTGCAACATCAAAAGGTTTTCCCTTGTAAATCCACCAAACAGAGGAGCTTTTCTTCCCAAGGCCATGGGGCAAGTTTTCCCATCCATGTCGATTTCAGTTTTGCCCCCGAGTTAAATGCAAACTGCCGACTCTGGGATTTTTGGCTACATGTCTGTGTTGTGTCTCCTGTCCCTCTCGCTCCCTCGCTTGCATTCCCCCAAGCAGGCGCTCCCACCTGCCGGCTTCCGGGGCAGCTCATACAGACAAAGACCAGGGGAAAAATCCTGGCCCCTTTTGAATGAATGACAAACATCCAATCGACTCCCGGGGGACCCACATTCCACCTCCCTCGGCTCAGGGCCTGAGCCAGTGCTCACGAGCCAGGCTGGGTGTAAAATCGTTCCTACCCCTTCCTCTCCTGCCTGCTACAAGTGACCAGGGGCTGGGGGGTGCCACACTTGCCTTTGCTAAGGCTCTGTGCCCTCACCCCACACGCCAGATCTCTCCCAAGCCACGTGCTGCACTTCGGAGACAGCTGCTAGCAGCTGAGGGGAGAGGGGAGTTTTGCTCTCCGCTTCTGGGGGATAATTCAGGGCCCAGTGGGCACCTGGCCCTCCCCTGGTTGGGGATCTTAACAGGAAAAAATGTACATGTGTTTTAGTCCTTCTGATGCCACCCTGATTAGCTACTGGGGCAAAGCTACAGCGCCCAGTGTTGTCAACACAACCCTGCCGTGTGCGCCAAGACCCCATGACAAATTCCCCAGTGGCTGTCTCCTTCTCCCCCCCTGATCCCCTACACACAGCTGACCGTGCTCCTGGGTGGATTTGCTGCTTCCATCATTCAGCACCGTCATGAGGGGGTTTGTTCAGGCACCAGCGGTCACTGGCATTTTGACCTCTGTGCTTGCCAGCCCTGATCGGAGCAATGGTGGGAACCAAGCCCAAGTTCGGCTACACTCGGTCGCATAGTCGTGGGATATTCAAAATAACCCCCTTGCATGGACTCAGCTATTCTGTAGAGAGGCAGGCAGGGAGATTTCTTGTCAGGACCCTTCTCCAGGCTTGGATTAGGGAAAGGGCCCTGCCGATCAGCAGACACTATCTCACCCCTTGCAGATTTGCGTACATGAATGGAAATGCCGAGGGGTAGGCCTGGTTTGGACACGACCACTCTGGAGCGCTGAAGGGGATTAGAAAAGTCAAAGCCAGGAGCCAGGCTCTGCCCGCAGTGGTAAAAATCACACTGACCTTCCCCTTTGTAGCAGGGACACATTTCAAGCAGCGGTCATTTACAGACGCCAGCATAAGGAGCATTAGCTCTGCCTGGGCCGTACAAGTGCCACAGGCAGCCGTGCGTGCCACGCACTCACTAGATGTGTCCTGCTAATGGTCTAGCCATTTGGGAAGCGGTCCATTTCCGCCTGCTCCAGTGAGGCTTGCCACCCCTGCAGGCGCAGTCAGAGGTGACCCGTAACTTGGGGGCCTTGCTTTCAAAGAGCCCGGCTTGGGACCCCTGAGAAGAGCCTGGTTTCCTGAGGAACCTCTCAGCACTTTCTGAAAATCGGGTCCCTTTGAAACGTCTCAAGATGAGGCCCCAGGAACGGAGGCCTCTGTGGCCGCCAGTCACTCCTGAGAATCGTGCCCCGGGAAAGTATGTGACTCCTTCGCTCTGCGAGGAATGTGTAATGAAATCCCTCCTGCTGGCCTGGAGGCTGCGGGCCGGGCGGAGCGGGGCCTGAGCAGCAATCGGCTGCACAAAGCTGTGAAACAAGGTGACGTTGAAAAGTATCCTCAAGAGCAAAGCACCCTTGACATGTATTTGAAACACAGATCCTGGCCCACTCACTTCAATAACGTCTCAGTCCAATTACCCCACTCCCAGAGCAGACCCCTAGGGGGTGGAATGGGACGTAAGTGACGCCTAGGGCCCTGCCCAAGGGGAGTTCTGCTCACAGTGCATGAAGGAAACACAAGCCCCTTCTCAGTTGCATGCTCAGGTCTCTGTTTGCAGGTGGAATTGCCCCCGGATGCCAGGTTCTGAGCTCTGAACATTTAGTCCCAAAGGACTTTTCCCAGCAGAGACGCTACTAAAAACCAACAGCGAGACCCGGGCTGCCTTACCTTGCAACGTCATTCCACCGAGACCTTCACAGCCTTCCAGGCACATTGCTCGCACCCCCACCCCTCCCACCCCCAAACTCTGCCCCTCCCTGCCCCATTGAACCCCTCCCCAAACCCCCACCCCGGCCCCGCCTCCTCGCCCAAAGAGCAGCTCTCCAGACCAAGGTCACTGTCAAACTTGGACCAGTCTTTGAGCCACCGCCCAGGGGCCTTACCCAGGGCACAGACCACGTCCCTCCTTCGGCAAACCCCTAGTGCAGTCAGGGGACTGTGGGGTCCTGCAATGAACTCTGCAGTCACCGACCCCACAGCCCGCACTGACCCGGTGAGACAATACACTGGAGCTCCCTGCAGGATTAGGCCTGAGCAAGAATTTGCCCTCCCCAGGTCAACTCTTATTCCTGTCACAGGGGGGCGGCTCCCTTTTGGGCGAGGGATCCGTTGTGACTTTAGATCGACCCAGCTGAGCAGACTGTGGTTGCCTGAATCCACAGCGTCGATATCGGCGGGACACCCCAGCATGTCACTGCGACGCGATCTCCGGAAGATGCCACAGCCGTGAAATTTGCTTCCCTACCCCAGCCTCTGTCTGGCATAAGCGACGATCTTCCTAAAACTGAGCTTTCTGAGCCTCTAAAGCTGGGTGGGGGCCCGGCCCCAGTGGGGGAACCTCACAGAACAAAAGGAACAGCCCTGAGTCCCGAGGTCTCTTCTTCTGGATGGATTCCCTTTCACGTTCGCTCGCTCTGGCGGAGGGGGCTGTACAAGTCCCGTGCTTTGCTCGCCCTCTGTAGTCTACAGTTCATCATTCTGCCGTGGCTGGATGGGATACATATCACATTTATGCCATAGTCTATACTGACTGCCAGGTAATTGCTCCAGGAGGCCATTGCTCTAGGACTACAATTTTTTTTTAATTACAGCAAGTAAAGGCCATCGATACAGAACGGGACAGATATGTTTTTAATGAGATGCGACCTCCTGTGGGTTCAGAGGTCGCCTCCTTTGGGGCTGACCCGGGAAGGCTGGGTTTCATTGTCAGGCATGTCAGAGACATGTCACGGGTTTAACCTTCCCAGACAGAGGGTCACGTTTCCGGCCCTGCGATTGGGCTGCCGGCCTCCTGCCCGGTCACCGAACCGGCACTGTTGTCTGGCTGCCAGAGGCAGAAGCTTGCCTTTGCGGCGTGAGCTTTTCCTCGTCCCTGGAGCCTCGTCACGTTCTTTATGGAGCAGGGAGGGGAGCGAGCCCGCGATTCATGCTGACGTACAGTCCCCTTTTTATTAGGGAGCCGTCTGGTGCAGGCCAGCATCTCAAGGGGTGTAATAGAGGGAGGGTCTGAGACAGGCCGGGCAGGGTCAGGGCCTGAGCCGCTGCAGTTCTGCCTTATAGGACATCCCCTCCTGGCTCAGTTCTCCTTGGCTCTGTTCGGCGGGGCACCAAGCTGCCTGGTTCAAGGCTTTCTGCTCCTAGATCTCAGCCCAGAACCCGACCCACCCCTTGGGGCAGATGGGCCAGCCATGCTCATTCGGCTGGGCGCCGGGTAGCCTGGGTTCCGACAGAGCAGCCTGGGCTATGCACTGGGCCAGTGCCGGCACGCAGTGGGTCAGGAGGGAGTGGGGAGCACAGAGCTGATTCCACTCAAGTTGAACCCAGTGTGAATCCGGAGTGACTCCTCTGAAGCCGACTGACCGGTTAGCGCCCACGGATGCAAAGTGCTCGATAAGAACGATGTGTTTATTCTAATTAGAGTTACTTCCCTGGTGTGGCGCAGGGGGACCTGTATCCGTCACAGACATGCGACACTGAGCCGTGACCGCGAAGCCTCACTTAGCCGTGGCCTGCGAGCTATTCCACGAGTCTGCTCCCGCCCTCCCTGGAATCCAGGAGCTCCAGCCAGCAGGGAACAGCTTGCAGGATCGGGGCCCGCAGTCACAAACTAATAACTTTGCTAACCCGCAGGATTCAGGCATACACTAAATAGTGGGGTGATGAGAGAGAGGGATATAAAATCATGAGTGGTGTGGAGAAAGTGAATAAATAAAAGTTCTTTACTTGTTCCCATAATAAGAACTAGGGGCCACCAAATGAAATTAATGGGCAGCAGGTTTAAAACAAATACAAGGAAGTTCTTCACACAGCACACAACCTGTGGAACTCCTTGCCTGAGGAGGTTGTGAAGGCCAGGACTAGAACAGGGTTTAAAAGAGAACTGGATAAATTCATGGAGGTTGTCCATTAATGGCTATTAGCCAGGATGGGTAAGAAACGGTGTCCCTAGTCTCTGTTTGTCAGAGGGGGGTGATGGATGGCAGGAGAGAGATCACTTGATCATTACCTGTTCGGTTCACTCACTCCAGGGCACCTGGCATTGGCCACTGTCGGTAGACAGGATACTGGGCTGGATGGACCGTTGGTTTGACCCAGTATGGCCGCTCTTCTGTTCTTAAATGCTGTGAACTGAATTTCCTTCTCTCCCTGCCCCCACTTCCTCTTCCTCACACAGAAAAGAAACTAACCAGCCCAGACACCCCCGAGCTGGCACAGCGGGCATTAGCTACCCACAGACCCAGTACAGGATTCGGGAGAAGCAAGAAGTTGTCTTTGTGCAGTTGTCGAACGCTCCCGTTCCCAGATGACTCCTTGTCATGTGGAACGTGCCACGGTTCCAGCTGGGTCGTGGGGAGGGGCTGCGGTGGGCCGCAATGGCTGTGGCAGTTGTGATGCCTGGGGGTGTTGAAGCCGATTCAGCGGGGTGTGCGGCCGGGAGGCAGTGGACTGAGGCAGTCTGGCTGTTGTGGTAGTCGGTGGGTTCTGGGCCTTGTGGTGGTTGTGATGTTGTGGCGGTTGCACGGCGGGTGGGGGTTGAGGCGGCTGTGATGTGGTGGAGGGTTGTGGGGCTGCCGGCTGTTGTCTCTGTCTCTCTCCAGTGGAACGCTGAAGGATCCGTCGGCAGCGCCGGTGGAAACAAGCGATTCATTCTTTTGCCGAGCTGTCAGCTTTCCGAGAGATCGATGAAAATGCTGCTGTACAAGTGGAGTGGAAGGGTCGGCGCGTCGCGTCAGCCGCTGTAAATCTCCGCTCCGCCTGTTCCCTGGGTGGGGTGGTGCTTAGGGCTGGAGCGGGAGGCACGGAGAATCGATGCGGACGCACAGACAGTCCATACACCTCGGCACTTGCTTCCGGGCCCCCTCGGAACCTTTGCAGGCCTCAGAAATTCCCCAGCCTGCATCCGCCTGCCCCCCTGGGCCCTGTCCTGGTTCCTCCGCCCTGCTGCCTGTAACAGGGCTGTTAATTCCTAGAGGTGAGCCCAAGCGGGAAAGGTCAGGCCCAGGGTCTGGGGGGAGGGGGGCTAGTCTGAGCCCCTCCTTCTGTTCATGCAAACGCTGCATCCCTCCCACTACGGCTCCTCCTGTCGGACTCTGCCAAGAAGCCACCAAGCTGCCTCTGTAGCAGGACAATCATGGCTGGGGAGGAACCCTCTGCACCAAACCCGTCTTTGTTGGCGGGTGGCAAGTTCCTCGTTAGCCCAAGTGGCACAGAGAGACCCCCACAAATCCCCCCAGCTCTGGAATAAAGCGGAATTTCGATGGTGACCTCGCTTCTGCTTCCAGCCTGCCCCTTACGCATCCTCTGGAAGCCAGGAGACAGGGATTCTTAGGCATTGACAACGGCTGGTCAGTTACTTCTCTTTGTCACTGTTGCTATTAACACCAATGCTTCGCAGACACCCCCGGCAGCGCCCGGGGCAGGAGCAGACCTCCCATTTCACAGTGGTGCCCAGAGGGAGGCCCCTACATCCAGGATCGGGGCCCCTCGAGGCCTCAGCACTGAACTGAACTGAGCTCTGCTGAACGGGGCTCCCTCTGCAAACCAGGCCACAAAGTGGAGAGCCAGATGAGAGACTCCGGTGCCGAGTGCGGACCTGTTGCCCTTCGCCAGGCCTGGGCTGGTGAGTTACAGCCTCACTGGGGGCGCTCGCCAGCCAGGGCAACTTGGCGGAAGCCACCCAGGCCAGAGCCAGGAGATCTTGGAGACGTGTCCTGTGCTTACACCCCTCTCCCAGGGACACAGCCACCCGGGAAATCTCTTGGGGGGATCCTCTTTCTTCCTTGGCTAAGAGGGGCTCCAAGCAGCCCTACGGAGCCTATGGCAGGGGCAAGGTGGGGGCTAGAAGTGAGAGGATGAGCAGTGAGGGCCAGGGAGGGGAAAGTGGAAGGGGGAGAGACTGTGGGAGGGGAAGGGGGGGACATGCAGAGGAAGTGAGAGAAACCCCAGCGCTGAACCTCTTGGCATGATGTCATGGGCCCGTCAGGGCAGGAGGTTTGACCCCCCTCCCACCCACATGAACAGCTGGGAAGCTGCCCCCATCCCTGTCGCCTGCCTTGCTCCGTGGTGAGCTCCAGGGCAGAGCACCTGCAACACCCCACCACATCGTCCTGTTTGGGGGTGAAGGGACGACCCAGCAAGTCCTGGCTCCCCGCTGGCTGCTTCCCCAAGACCTGCACACTCTGGGAGCTGGACTGGAGCACGACAGGCGGGGGCGGGGGTCCCCCATCTAGCAGCTTTCCCCAACACTCGACCCAGCTCTGTCCTCGCTCTGTGCGGACAGTGGAGGCTGGGGGATGTCGCTCCCTGACTCACTTCACCAGGCACTTTCGGAAGCCCCCTGAAGTCAGGAGCCAGCGAGCTCTGTTTGCTATAGACAGGTCTCCATCTCCCTGCAACAGAGCGTGTTCGCCTCCCAGGGATCCACAGGGAGACCTCGCCGGGCTGGTTGTTGGACGCGCAGTGAACCTGCCTGTGGTTGAGCTGGCAGGGAGGTTGGAACAGGAAGTTCTATTATAAACCAGGGGCCCTTTCAAGTTCTGACAAACCCGTCCAGGGAGCGAGGCCGAGCTCCCGCGGGCGAGGGAGAGGCCTGGCTTGCCGAGCCTGGAGGGGATCCCGTCTGTTCGGGCCTGGCAGTCGCGCAGGTGTGAAGTTGTTCCTGCTTCTCTTCCTTCCCACGCCCTCCGCCAGAGTCGTCCGGCTGCGTCAGCCCGAAGGCAGCAGACAGCCAAGTGGAACAAGCTGGGCTGCTGCCGTCTCGGGGCCTGGCCTGACCGAGCTGGGAGGGGACGTGCTCCAACGGGCACCTCCAGCTCCGGCCGTGGCTGCAGGGAGCTCCCCGGAACCCACCCCGGGGATACCAGGGTGACAGCTGGTCATACCGGGAGGGAGCCGCAGCCCCCCACCTCAACAGGGCTCCGACCCTGCCTGGGACTTGGGGGGCCACTCCCCCCTATGGGCAGCTGGCGTAGGGCACCAGGAGCTGGGAACTGTTGGGGTGCAGCTGAGCTCGTGACCTCCGAACTAGCCGGGCGACCCCAAGGAGAGGGCACAAGGGGAGGGCGACCAGATGTCCTGGTTTTAAAGGGACAGTCCTGATATTCGGGGCTTTGTCTCACATAGGCGCCTGCTACCCCCACCCCCACCCTCTGTCCCGATTTTTCACACTTGTCTGGGCGCCCTACCCAAGGGGGCGGGGATGGGGCCGTGAGCAGAGGAGGGGCAGGATGCTCCGTGGGCGCATGGGACCATTGATCTGTGGTTTGGACTTTACCGCTGGTAACTCTGCTGGTGCAGAAGCTGCGGCTGGAGACGTTAGCCAAGTTGGCATCACTTTGGGTTGAGCTGGTGCCCCCGCCTGTAAATCCTGGGCTGGAGAGGGGGAGGGGGGGCTGCGTCCAGAGTGCCCCCCAGGGAATTTGCTCTCGTCTCGCACTCTGCCCTGCCCGTGCGAGGGCTGGGCTGGCAACCAGGTCCCCCTTAGCCAGCCCAGCCCTCGGGGAGGGGAGAAGTGATGCACCCAAGACTGCTCAGGACCTCTGGGCCCAGCCCTGCTGCGATCTCCTGCGGACGTGCCTCCTTTGGAGGCTCAGGAAAGAGGCCGAAGAGGAAGTACGGGGATTTCCCTGGGCTCTCCCTGCCACAGAGCCAGTGCAGAAGGCCCCGAGGCTGCCTGCCCCCTGGCCAACCCCAGAGAACTCTGGGTAGGGGGAGCGGCTGAGCCGCACCCCTGGGGGTAGCACCGGAGAGTCCCGTGGCCCAAAGTCCCTGCCCGTCCCCCTTCCTGGGGCTCAGACAGCCTCTGGCTCCCACCTACCTGCAGCCTCTTGCCAGAAGCTCGCTGATGGGAGCAGTGTGTGGCCGGAGGAGCCCACATCAGCTGTGTGGCTCTTATCTCCAAAGCCCTTTATGCTCCAACTGCTTCCAGCTGCTGAGCCCCCCTCACTCTGCAGTTCCTGCCCGGGTCACACTCCATCCCCAAATCACTGTCCCGGGCCCTGGGAGCCAGTGGAGCCGTGGGGCACTAGGGGGCGGGAGCCCTGCCACGTGTGGAAGCACGGATTCACCTCTCCCCTCTGTTATTTTTTCCTTCTTTTGCTCTGTCACCAAAAAAAGGGGTTTTCCAACCGATCATGTTTGTTTATACACACTATACACACATACACTACACACACACACATACCCACACACACATACCCCCCACACACTATACACACATACACTACACACACACACATACCCACACACACATACCCCACACACACTATACACACATACACTACACACACACACATACCCACACACACATACCCCCCCACACACTATACACACATACACTACACACACACACATACCCACACACACACACATACCCACACACACATACCCCCCACACACTATACACACATACACTACACACACACACATACCCACACACACATACCCCCCACACACTATACACACATACACTACACACACACACATACCCACACACACATACCCCCACACACACTATACACACATACACTACACACACACACATACCCACACACACTACACACACACACATACCCACACACACATACCCCCCCACACACTATACACACATACACTACACACACACACTACACACACACACATACCCACACACACTACACACACACACATACCCACACACACATACCCCACACACACTATACACACATACACTACACACACACACATACCCACACACACATACCCCCCCACACACTACACACACACACATACCCACACACACACATACATACACACACACTACACACACACACAAACTACACACACACACACATTACACACAAACCCTACACACACACACACTACACAGCCACCAGTGTTTGGGCTGATATTTTCAGAGCCGTCCTGTCCAGAGGATGGACCGGGGCAATTACCCCAGCCCGCCCCGCTCCGCCTCTTCCCGCCCCTGTTCTGCCCTGCCCCTGCTCCCACTTCATCTCTTCCCCCAAACCCCGTCCGTTTCCAGCTTCCTCCCCCCCCCCCCAAGCGACGCCAGCAGGGCAGGGTGGAGCAGGCTGGGACCGGGTCGCTCACTGCTGCCGGTGCCAGACCCCCCCACTAATCCCCAGGCCACCCTGCATTCCCCTGAAGTGTGGGGCCTCCCAAAGCGTGCGGCCCGAGGTGATTGTCCCGGGATGGCTCTGCCTGGACCCCTTCAGGGCACCACCAAATATGATACAAACCTGGCGCCCAGGCCCTCTGGCCGATGTGGGTTTCCCTGTCTGTGTTCTGCCGGTGGCCTAAGGAATCAAGGCTCGTCTCCATCCAAGGGTTCAGTGCTGGCCCCAAGGAGGGTCTCATTACAGGGCAATTCAGCTCAGCCCCACAGGCGGGCCCTCCCAGGCCTGCTGCTTGGTAGCCTAGCAATGGGGGGTCATTCCTCAGGGCACAGGAGTCAGAACGGCACAGAAAGAAGTGAGACTTTCCTGGAGAAGCGGGGGGGGGGGGGGGGGGGGATGATTTTTTCCTCCCCTTCTGTTTGGTGGCTGAAAGCACCCGATTGTTTGCAAGGGCAACAAGAGATGGGCCCCAGCTCATGGGGGAGGGGGCAGGACGGGAGGGGGCAGGAAATGGGAGGACAAAGAGATGACTGTGACAGCTGATTTCCTAAGAGAAAACCAGGCTGGATCATTCCCCTCCTTCCAGAGCATGGTTTTGTGTCTTATCATTATTATTTGTACTGCAACAGCATTTACAGACCCCTACCTAGACCAGGGCCCCATCGTGCCGGGCACTGCCCAGACCCCAACCGAGATCAGGGCCCCATCGCGCCGGGCACTGCCCAGACCCCAACCGAGATCAGGGCCCCGTTGCGCCGGGCGCTGCCCAGACCCCAATCGAGATCAGGGCCCCGTTGCGCCAGGCGCTGCCCAGACCCCAACCGAGATCAGGGCCCCGTCACGCCGGGTGCTGCCCAGACCCCAACCGAGATCAGGGCCCCATCGCGCCGGGCACTGCCCAGACCCCAACCGAGATCAGGGCCCCATCGCGCCGGGCACTGCCCAGACCCCAACCGAGATCAGGGCCCCATCGCGCCGGGCACTGCCCAGACCCCAACTGAGATCAGGGCCCCATCGCGCCGGGCACTGCCCAGACCCCAACCGAGATCAGGGCCCCATCGCGCCGGGCACTGCCCAGACCCCAACCGAGATCAGGGCCCCGTTGCGCCGGGCGCTGCCCAGACCCCAACCGAGATCAGGGCCCCGTCACGCCGGGTGCTGCCCAGACCCCAACCGAGATCAGGGCCCCATCGCGCCGGGCACTGCCCAGACCCCAACCGAGATCAGGGCCCCGTCACGCCGGGTGCTGCAGACACAGTGTGAGAGACACTGTTGCAAGAGCTCCCTGGAGCTAACTGGAGAAGATGAACAGAGAGAGGGGGATCCCCATTTTACAGAGGGGGAACTAGGCCAGGGAGGCTGTTTGACCTGCCCATTGTCACCCCAGGAAAAGCCTGCGGAGCAACCCCATGTGTGGGAGAGGGATGCTGAAGACAGGCCAGGGACTAATCCTCCCTCCTAGCCACGGGGCCCAGCCAGATGTGACCGACCTGAGATCCAGGCCAACTGGTGGCTCTGACATCAAAGTGTGCTGCCAAAAGAGGGGGTAGAGCGTCCCTCCAGGGGGGCACTCACTCCCCCTGCCAGAACAACGAGAAGATCTGTGGCCTCGGGTCCCGGTTCCATCCACCACTCGCAGCCGGTAATGAACACAAGGTTCAGGACTGCCCGGGGGGACAGTGCACCTGTCTGTCCGCACTCGTGGCAGGTTTCCATGGGCCCAGCAGAGAGCGAAAGTCAAACCCACCTGCTCCTTGTCCACTGGTCCCTGGCTTTGCTTCTGGGCCCATCAATCACTGGTGCCGGTTGAGAAAGGGGTTACCGGGATCTGTACCTGGGCAGGGACTCAGCAGCTCATCTTGCCCCAGTGCTGCCAGCCAGCTGTCTGGAGGTGGCAGTTCTTCTCCGCTACTGATCTGAGCTGGCGTTGAACTGGCACCCCAGCGACAAAGGCTCTGTCTTCCCCGACCCCCCGTTACTCTCCAAGAACCAGAATTCGGGCCAGGTTGGAAAGATGGATGCATCAGGCTTTTCTATCCCCCATGCCAGAGAGATGCTCCCAGCTACAGCCACTGCAGCCCACCTCGGGTTATGGGCAAAGGCCCGGCACTGGCATTCCCTTCACCTATCCCCCAGGGGCAATAGACCCTGATAACGAGGAGCGGGGCAGGGGAAAACAAGAGCAGGCAGGAAGTCACCATTTTCCAGCCACAAACGGCTGCACAGGTGTCTGCCCTCAACCTCCTTTTCCATGTGTGCAGGTATCTCCACCCATCTACAGCTCCGGCTCTGTTTCCATCTGTCCCTCTGTCAGAAACTAATTGTGCCTGTGTTTCCTCAGCGGACCGAGAGCCGCGCGGCTGATGTCTCCTTTCATGGTACCCGTCAGCTTGCCAAAGGATTTACGCTCCTAATGATATGCATTCTTCGGCTCTATAGAAACTCCTCTAAGACGGGAACCTTCTGACTGAAATACATTTGCTGATTGGGATCACATGAGCCGTCAATAGACAGTGTTAGGGATACAGGGCCTTTCCTCCAACTTGTGTGAAGAAATTAACATTGATGTGTTTAAAGCCAGTTATAACCCCTATGTTAATGAGGTGCGGCTCTTTTTTCCAAGCCCGATTTAGGCTTAGCGTCCTCCCTGCCTCCATTTAACTCCGAGCGCAGCCCCCTAAGCGCGCCACACTCCACCATCTTTATTTACCACCCAGTGCAAACTACCCCCAACAAGATTAAATTCTGCTTCAAATAAATTGGCGCCTTCCTTCCAAGGGGTGGGGGGCGTTGCCCTGAGCAACAGGAGTCCCTGGTGCTGCGTTTGGAAGGAGATGGACTATTGCAATATTGTTGTTTCCAAGGACGGGAGGCCCCTGGGTCGGTGGTGAAGAGAAATGCAGCCCTGGCGCCAATGAGCAAATACCCGGACATGGGAAGGAACGAAGGTGGGAAGGAACCGGATCAGAGGGCAGTCTTTCCCCCTTGACTCTCTGGTGTATGCTGGGTCGAGAGGGCAAAGGTCCAGCCCTGCAGTGGCTTATCGGTATTAGTTTGGATGCTTCATTTTCAATGGAGGGTTCGAGTCTCATATCCCGCCACTCTGGAACGTCGTCCTCGGCAGAAAGCTACGGGTGTAGACCAGGGAGAGGAAGGCGAAATACGTCAGTTTGACTCTGTGTAGTGGAGCATTTTATAATCCTTTCTCCCTTTGGTTCCCAGATCCCCTGGACTCAGGGGCCTGCTAAGAGATCAGCTCCTGCGGCCTGACGGTGAGTTAGTAATGGCCAAAGGGCCACAATATGCTACTGGCTAGACAGCCAGACCTGCCTCCGCTCCAGTCCCCTCTCCTTCCCCCGTCCAGAGTGGCTTGGATAGGTTTCCACTCAAGAAGCTGAACTGGGAGCATTAGATCAGCTCCCACCTTCGCTTTCTAGAATAAACTCTCCCTGTCGAGCTGCCCTGCCACCTCTCCGGGGATGGCCGGCGGGGAGCAGCAATTCCCATGTGCTGCTACTAGAGGAGAGCAATTTCACGAACACCCGATTGTTCGTAGAGGCTCTGGAAACAGATGCGCTACTACTTCCACTTACAGCACCCAGTGCCTCTCAGTGTAACTCCCAAATGCATTACACAATCCCATGCCAATGCTAGCGTCTTGACAGGCACACTCTATGCCCCAGAGCCATCTTCTGATGTGCCACCTTTCACGGATGTCATAACCACACACCCACCCAGTTCTATGCTAGGACCTGCACCCACTGGCCCGTTTTCCACGGCTCCGCACCTTGTGTAATCGCTCGCCCCCATGCAAGGCGGACGTGGAATGCTGCTAAGCCAGAACGGTAACAATTTGCACCCACTGTGCATGGTGTAAACAGCATGTTGGATTTGGTGCCCAACACAAAACTCTGCTCCCACTTTTTTCACCAGTGCCGCGACTCACCCAGCTGGTGCCAGTGTTCGCTTTTTGTATTAAGTCCAACTTTATTACACGGAACACATCACGGGACATCGCCAGTACCAGGTCGAATAACCGAGATCGCTGACCAGGGAAACAACCCACCCCCCCTTCCCTGACAAATAGAGGGACACATCCACTGCTTGCATCCGACGAAGTGGGTATTAGCCCACGAAAGCTCATGCTTCAAAACTTTATAGTTAGTCTTTAAGGTGCCACAAGATTTTGTTTCCTCTGCTATTCCAGACTAACACGGCTACCTCTCTGATTCTTGACACCCACCCATGTACTTATTGCCTGAACCACCACTGACTCGGACCTTCACTACACCCCATAGGTGGCGTACCCGAACACACCTATAGACTGACACTTTAAAAACTCCCACACCCCAATCTGGAGCTATGCTGGATATGTGATATGCATGTGCCCTGTAAAACCTGTACCTACTACCTACAATCGCCCATAACTCCAGCCTGACCCCAGATGTCCAGTACCTAACCTCTCAATCTGTGTATGTTTTCATGTTGAACATTAGCTTTAATAAAAATTTTAAACTCTCTGCACCCCACTTCCTCAGCTGCTGGACCCAGGGAACCCAGAACAGAGCAGAGGCTATGATATCAATAGTGGGATATCATAGCCACTATACTGGGTCTCAATCCAGTTCCTAGTGATCGGGAATCCATGTCACATGGAAACACCATCCCCACTGCTACCATCTGACAACGTTCCAGGCATCTTGACAAAAAGAGACCAAGGACAGAGCAGGCCGTGCAAACCGAATGCCTCTCTGGCTCGCGGAACTGGTTCCTGCAGGTCTGGGTAAGGACTCTGGCGCAGCTGCTGCCTGCACTGTAACGGTTCTGGGAACGAATGGAAAACTTCAGTCTCAAGAGACTGTCAGTCCATAAAATGCATTTATCCATAAATGCATAAAAACCAAGGCAGATCAGAGGGAAGGCTAGCAGTGTGGAGAAGACAGCCAATGAACTACATAGTGCTTCACCATTGCCCTTCAGAGGGACTTGAAAATAATAATGATGGCAGGATTTTCAAAATGGGATATTAATAGAAATATTTCATGACTTCTAAAATAAATTCCAGTGAAACTAGTTTGATTGGTTTGGAAGTAAACTTTCTCCGTGCCCTGTTTGCAACCCAGACATTGCAGCAGTGTGCTAGTGCCTGGGACCCAGAAATGAAATGGAGTAGAAAGAGGAGGGAAAGTGGGGAGGCTAATGTAGTCCTTCGCTTTTTGCCAATTCACTCTCTTGGACAAACTGCACAAAGGCTGCAAAGTAAAGTGCAAGTCATAAAATGTTCTCACTTTTAATCACCCACGTCTCTCTTCGGGATACCTACAATGAGCTTTTCTTGACAGGGGCGCTGTCAACTTCCCAGACATGCTTCTGCCTTGTACCTCGCACTGTTACAAGTACAATCTGGGCTGACAATCAAATAAAAAAAATGTTTTCCGCATTGACTGGGTTTGTTGACTTTGGGTCCCGGCCAGCCCGTCGTGAGGAGCCGGTTTCACTTTTTCTCCTGTGCCCTAGTGACCCGCCTTTGTTTGGGTGGGTCTTTCACACAACACCCAGGTAGAGAAAACCCCGGGCAGGCCGAGCCTGAGCTCAGTGCAACTCATAACAAACCCCTCCTAGAGCGGGGGCTGCCTGGGCTTTTACCCACAGAGCCGCCCCTGCTCGGCCTGCCTGGGGACAGGGGGCGGTGGGGCGGCGGCAGTGGGGCCCAGGGGGCAGAGCTGAGTCCATATCCCGTGTGACCCGGCTGTGCCCCACGGGGTCTCAGCCACTGGCGCTGGGAGCAGCCGGCTGGGCGAGCACATGGCGAGCCAGCGCCCGGGGCATCCCCCAGCAGCGCGCACACCAGCCTCCGCTGAGAGCCGCCCGCCCATTGGCCCGCCAGCCGCGGCCGCTGCGCCCGCGCGGCCGATTGGAGGACGCGGCCCCCGCCAGCCCAGAGGGAATCATTCACAGAACGGCTGCGCCTCTTCTGATTGGCAGAGGCGCGGGGGGCGCGCGGAGGGGGGGGCCGCGCGACCGATTTAAGGTGACCCGGTAACGCTCCGGGCTGCGGCGCTGCCCACTCCGGGCGCGCCCGGTGCCTGCAGCCCTCTGGAAACCCCCTGCCCGGGAGCGGGCCGGGCCGGACTCCCGCCGCCCGTGGGCCCCTGTCGCGCCCGTGCAGCCCGGCTGCCTCCATCCCGCCTTAAAAGGGGCCGGGGATCCCGGGGACTTTAGGCGGCTCTTCCCCACCCCGCCCGGGGCGTCCTTCCCCGGGCCGCGCCTGCTGCCCCCCCCCCCCCCCGGGCGAGCCCCGGAGCCAGCCGGGCCGTGGCTGGGACTCGCTGCGGCTTGGCAAGGGGCCGCGCCCGAACTAGCTCGGCGGGAGCTCGGATCGCCGGCGCGGAGCTCGCACGTGCTGCAGGGGGGGGGGTGTCCGCACAGAGCCCCCCCCCCCTTCGCCCCGGGAGGGGGGTGCCCGGGCTCTCGGCGGCCGGATCCTCGGAGCCGCTGCGGGGCGGGTCGAGCTCGCAGCCCGCGGAGAAGCGAACCCGCGTTGGCCGGGTGGAGACGCGAGCTACGCGCCGCCGCCCGCCGGGGACATGCCCCGGAGCCCACCTCGGTAGAGCGGCGCGGCCCGGCCCTGGGGAGGGACAGGCGTGGGGGAGGGGCTGTTTCTGATTTGGTTTGGGCGGGGGGCGCGGAAGGGAACAGGGCTGTGTCGGCCGAGGCAGCGTCCCCGCAGGAGGGAGGAGAGCCCGGGCCAGGCTGCGGCCTTGGCGCTGTCCCGTGTTTACTTTCCAGCCGGCGGGAGGCGAGGGGAGGGTCAGGGGACAAACTCGGCCTTATTTGTCCTAGGTCCCCCCCATTTTATTCCGGGGTGGGGAAGCTGCTGGATCCCTGGATTGCCAGGTATGTGCTCGTCTCCCCCTCCCCCAAAGCCATCAAGCGATGATTTTGGTGATTTAACAAATGAATACAAGATCGCGTAGGGCAGGACGGGCGCTGGGGAGAGGAGTTCGGTTCCTCCAGGCGGAGGAGCTGAATTCAACCAAAGGGTCGTAATAAAACCTAGAAGTGCATAGAAGAGCGGTTTGTGGGTTCGGGGTTATTGCAGCGTCGTCTCCAGCGGTGGAGCGGGACAGGTTTCCACTGCCCCGATCCCCTTCAAGAATATTCCAATACCGCTTTCTTCTAGCGCTCGGGGCTTTTGTTTTGTATTTTTTGAATGTTGTTCCTTTTGTATCTAGCTAGGGAAAGACCTGAATGCAAATTTTGAGCTAACAGTTGCTCAGAAAACAATAGTCGAGCCCTTGAAAAAATTCCAGATTAGATGTAAATCCTCTAAAAGGAACTTGGTCTTTGCTTGATCGCGTGTTTATTTTTAGCTACAACAAAACGACCGCGAGCGGCTATGAACTAAAAGGCCGGCAAATCATTTCACGTCTCTGTGAATAAAACAGCCAATATTGAAAACTCGGGCTCGGAAAACCTCCTGAAACGGGGCAATAAGAATTGTAAGGAATGTCCCTTTCGAAATGTAAATCCGGAACGGTCTTAAAATAAAAAGCGAAGCGATTGGATTGGAATCGAGAAATCTCCGTTCCTCTGCGCTCCGGCGGGTCCTTGTGAACGGGGCTTTCCCCCACCTAGCTACTTTCTAAATGTCTTTCAAAATTCTCCAGGCGGCCAGGCATCCATTTGTAATTTTTAAATATTTGGGAGAACAAGTAATGTGTGTTCTGCTGGGGGAGGGGACGCGCGGAGTAATTGAATGCGCAATTGTTTGTTTTAAAATGCAATTTCTCTCTCTCTCTCCTATTATTATTATTATTTATTATTATTTTGTCGCTAGGAAGGACAAATCTAGGCCACTTTTTAAATGTATTTTTGACTCCGAGTCTAAGGCTTGTTGGATTCCTGGCGAACAGTTCGCTTTTACCAGGTTCCCCCAAAATGATTCAAAACATCCTGGGTTCTTTCCCAGACGATTTTTCGAGGGGGGATTTTTTAAAATATTATTTTGTTACCTCCCTAAAATAAAAATGATTCCCCCCCCCCTATACAGGGTTCCCCCCACCCCGCGTGGTCGGGGATGGGGGGTTTGCATTGTTGCAAACCTTGGAAGCTCGAAGCTTCTCGCTGGCTCAGGCCAGACGCTGCCTTGCACCTCCGTGTTCAGGAATAAAACGTTCCCAATGGCACAACCAGGCGCCGCTACCCGAAGCCGCTTGACCGGCTGGAAGGTGGGTTCCCTGCCGGCTCGGAAATACAGGGCGGGTTTTTTTTTTTACTGTGGATTAGGGGACAATGGCAAACCCGTGTGGAAACGAGACCGACCCAGTAGTGAAGCGGTTACATGAGAGCGATTCTTTCCAGGGTGTTTGCTAGGCCGGACTGGGTTTTATTGCCCGCCCGACGGGATTAAATCCTCTTTATTGTCGTTCACATTTTAGAGGAATTTGGGGTGTAAGATTCGGGCAGAACCGGAGGCGAGGAGAGCCCGATCCCAGCTTTGCTCAAACGTACAAAGCTTTTTTGTTCCCTAAATAAAACTAAACAATCCATAAAACCCTGGAGCAAGTCCGGGTAGATTTACGGGTTGGAGGAGTCCCAGCTCTGCCCTCAGTCCCGCTTCGGTTTGTTTAGGGATGTCCGACTTCTCACTCTTCCCCTTCTCACGTTTTTTGAAAGGAGTCTCTTTGAATCCCTTGTCACGGGTCACTCTGCTTTTTCGGATTTTCTTTTCTCTCCTTCCCCCCCCCCAACAGGAAAACTTCCTTCTCCTGACCCTCAGCCGCGAGTCGCCTTCGCCAGCTCCCAAAACGGACTGAATTGACTGAATTTTTCTTACTTCAAATCGAGCCTCTAGTTTAATTTCTCTCTCCCTGCAAATGGATTTCATCTCCCCCGCTCTAAACACAATCTGCATCCGGAACAATAAACGACATTCACCAGCCTGCAAAGAATAAAATCAACGCTGGCACCCAAGGTGGTTTTTTTTTGTTTTGTTTTTTTGCCTTTGGTGCACGGTTAGATTATTATTTATGCCATAGTCATATTTAGCTAATTATATTTATTCGCCTTGCAAACATTTAATTGAATTAGAAAGCAGGTCCCAAATCCACCCTTCTCTCCTGCCATTTCATTAGGTTCTTGTCCTCATGCCAAATATTTTGTCCCCTCCCCCCAAAAAAAAGCATTTAGGAAACCAAACAGGCGCTGGAAGTTGATGGTTTCTTCTGCAGCTGGGTTGATTTCCAGGCTTTTTTGTCGCCAGTAAACGCCCTCGTTTGTTGACCCCTGGGCCTGGGCCCAGCTTTGGGGACGGTCTCGCTCACGGGTGGAAGCCGCTCGGGGCTCTGCGTGGGAATTCCCCGCCTTGCCAATTCTCCCGAGCATTTGAAGAATGTTGTAAGTGCAAGTTGCAGATTTTTGGTCTTTCTCCCTCCCCCTCCCTCCTTTGCAGACACGAGGTTGCAAGTGGCAGAACAAAAATAATTAGCTGGGAATCCAAGATTAGCGAGGAGCCGGGTCGAGCTGCCGGCGGACGGGGGGGAGGGGGGGGACATTCGCCTGCTATTAATAAATCCCCTCCCGAGCTCCGACAAAACCTGGATCCTCCCGCAACCCCCCGAGGGTCCAAACTTAGCGCGTCCGGTTTGTGAATTTCCCCCTGCCCCGTTTCTCGGGCTTTGTGCCCAGGCCTGGCCGGCAGGTCCCGCTGGGGTGGATCTCGGGGAGCGCCGCTTTCCTTCGGAAAGGGGAGGGGGGATTTTCCTTCCCGGCCCCGCTCCGCTCGCCCCCAGCAACAAATCTCCCGCGTGCCAGGGAGCGAGTCTGCAGCCCGGCCCCGGGGGCCCGGCGCGTGAGTCCCGACTCCCTGGTTTCGGGTTCATTTCTCCCGGCTGGTTTGTGCGATTGCACGACGAGCGGGACTGGGTGAAAGGGCCGGGGGGGTCCCAGCCCCCCCATTGCAAAGGGCCGGGCTGCCGTTGTGTGTTTTCCTTTCCCGTGGTGGTGTTGCCGGTTTATGACCTTTCCAGGCTGTTCCCGGGGATGTCTTGCCACTTCTCATTTTTGTCCCAATGAGCTATGGACGGGGGGGGGGGGGGGGGCATTTTGAAGTAATTTGATAAGCCACCAAGTAGCAAATCCGAAAGGGGGGGTGGACCGTTCCAGGTGGAGTTTCCTTTATAACCTGAATTTACAATGAACGCGGCGGTCTCCTTTATGGAGAGAATAGATTCGATTTCACAACTTACTTCAGCCGAATGGGACCGTTTAGGGAGCCCCGACTGATTTTTATTACACGCAGCCAAATTGGATGTTTGTGCTTTTAACGGGAAACGATTGTGACATGAAGATATATAATTTTTAAAGTAAAAAGGCAGCGGATTGGGATCGCCAGCCAGGGTAGCCAACACACACACACTCCCTGACACACACACACACACACTCCCTGACACACACACACACACACACACACTCCCTGACACACACACACACACACTCCCTGACACACACACACACACACACACACACTCCCTGACACACACACACACACTCCCTGGCACACTCCCTGACACACACACACACACACACACTCCCTGACACACACACACACACACACACTCCCTGACACACACACACACACACTCCCTGACACACTCCCTCACACACACACACACTCTCCCTGACACACTCCCTGACACACACACACACACACTCCCTGACACACACTCCCTGACACACACACACACACACACAGTGCTACTTACACTAGAGTTTGCTGGGAAATCATATTTGCCAGACCTGCCTTTGGCAGAACCCGACTCCGGTCCTAGGCCGCCCCTCTCGGGGTGCCCCCCCAGGCGGGGTGCTGTGTCCCCCTGGTTCTTTGTTTAGTGAGGGCTGCAGGGTCCCTCGGGAAAGCAGAGATGTTTTGGGGGGGGTCAGTGGGTTTCGGGGTCCACAAAACCTCACCCAAGGCGGGGGCCAGCCTGCGCCCCCCCCCCCAGCCCGGGGAACCCGCCTTTCCTCTCGGGGAGCTCAGGGACTTTTTCTTCATTCGGGTTTGAAAGGTTCCCAGGATGGTGGGGGCGGGGGGGTCCCGCGGGCCCCGCCCGGCCCGAGCGCGCATCCAGCGCCAGGGATCGCGCGGAGTTTTCCCGGGGGGGGGTGTCTTCTCGAGCTCCCTGTCCGGGCCGGGGGGAGGCTTCCGCTGGAATCGTGCTCGCGCGAGCGGGGGGGGGGGGGGCGCGCATGCGGCTCCCGTGCGGGTTTGCGATGCACTCCTAGGCGCTGCGGGGGGGGGGGGCGTGCGGGTTAGCGGGGGGGCTGCGTTTGCACGTCCGTGCCTTGCACGCGCGCACACACGCGGGGCTAGTGGCCACCTCCCCCGGCCTGCGCCTGCTCCCGGCGGCCTTCGGCGCTGCTCAGCCCCCTCGCCCGCTGCCGTCCCCATTGGCTCAGCGTGGGGCGCGGAGTTCGCCTGGACAGTCTCTGGATGGCTGACCTGGGCCTGACACCCCCCCCCCCGCAGAGCTAACCTGACACCCCCCCCCCCCCCGCAGAGCTAACCTGACACCCCCTCCCCCGGCAGCTTGTCCCGTGTCTCCAAGTCCCATTCTGCTGTCAGGCTGGGCTCTGCTCGTGGGGAACGGCCCCTCCCCCCGCCTGGGGGCCTTGCCGGCTTGTTGAATGCGAATTTGGCCGGGGTCGGGGCCTCTCCGGTGGCCGGAGGCTCTGGGCACAAGGCCGCACCGAGGGGGCCTCTGGTCTCTTAGTTTGTATCATCCCTGGATACCCGGGTTTAATCGGAACCAGCTTGGCCCCGCCCCGCTCACTGCAGCCCCTCAGCCCAGGCCCTGGTTCCACTGGGGGACCCCCAATGGGCAGGGCTCCCAGAAACTGCTGGGGGGTCACTGCTCCTCTCCCGCCCTCTGAAACCTCCCACCCGCCTCCCCCAGTGGCCCACCCTCCGCCCCCCAGAAATCAACCTCACCTGCCTCGGCCCACTAGTGCCCAGCCCAGGGGGTTGGCACTGCCCGGGCGGCTCTGCAGTCTGCCTGGGCCTGCCTTTCACCTGGGCAATGGCTGGATTTCCCTCCTGGGCTGCGCACCTGTTTGGGTTTTGTGCTCCCTTGGAGGGATAAAACAATAGCATTCCCCAGCCCCCGCTCCGTCCTGTTGGCCCTTCTGGTTTCCACACTGGCTAACTACCCATAGTATTGTTGTTTGGGGTTTTCTTTTCCACCCAGGGCTTGTTTACAGGGAGGTGAGGAGAGGGAAGAGGGGACTTGTTCCTTCTCCCCTCCCCGTTTGTGGAGGAATACTTGGAGAGTTTGCACTCCGGGCCCAGCTGGAGGATTTCTGGTGGCAGTGCCCCCCGTGACCAGACTGGCTTTGGCAGATTCTTAACCCACACAACACATTGGGACTGAATTTAAGATGAAAAACGAGACATCCGATCACCCAGCAAGTGCAAAAAAATATAGTTTAGGGAAAGCAGCTTACGGCCACGCTGCCCACTTCATCCACTCGCTGCAGCGAAGCGGGGGCCAGTCAGCCACACAGACACCCCCAAGGGGCATCCGAGTTGGGCCAGACCCAAAGAGATGCCCCAAGGCAGTACCCCAGAAGCCTCTCCACAAACACAGCCCCCCAGCTGAAGCTAGCCCCAGGGCGGGTGGTGGGATCTATGGCCTGGGGGGCATTCTGGTGATTGGGGGACTCCGGGGGAGGGAGAGGCAGTGGCATTTCACACTCACCTGCACTTGGGGTATGGATAGTTAAATTCCCTCCCCGCCAGCTGCACAAGACCCTACCATGTTGTTCACTGGAGAGACCAGTGCTTTGTGTGGGTGCAATTGTGGTAGAGATAAATTGGATCTTTAAGTGGCCTGGCCCAATAGGCCCCTCCCCAATAACCTTTCTACAGCCCCTTCCCAGCCCTGGGGCCTTTTCCTTCCATTCTGAACCAAACCTGCCCTGGCAAAGGCCAGGCGCTGGGAGCTGGGCTCCTGCAGGCGCTGGCTGGGGCTGAGGGGGCAGGAGCATCTTGCTCTGTCTATGGCATATGACTGGCCCTCAGCCCACTCTGTGGGGAGCCCCCTGTCCCTTGGGGAGTGGGGTGTCTGCAGGACACAGGCGCCACCCCCAAACAGCCAGCAGGGCAGGACACTTCAATTTCCGGTGCAGAAAGTCTCCATGCTTGTTTGGTGTTTTCCCCTACAAACCAACGACTGGAGTCATGTTAAAAATTAAACAGGCCAGGTCAGGCCCTGGCTCCCAGCTGCACTGGGGTGATTCTTTAGGGAGCACAGATAACAGGGTTGAGCGGTTATCGGCCTGGGGGCTGCGCCTGTCTTTACAGCTGAACAAAAAAACCCAGGTCCCCTTTGTTTGGATGTTAAACATTACAGGAATTTCCCTGCTGCTGAGACCTGCCCCGCCCCTAACACCATCGTTTTCAGAAGTGGGGGGCAGGGATGGGGGTGGGGAGAGTCTCTAAGGGGGAAAATAGGGTTGGGGGGGTGCATTTAACAATTATTTTGGGAACAGTGGAGCAACCTCAGTAGCCTCTTAGTTTTGCACATCTTTTTCCCTCCTGGGTGAATTGTACTTTGTGTGGGGCTGAAAGGAAGGGCTAGACTGTGGAGGCACTAGGCTGCAGGTTGGGGAGAGTTGGGGTTGGTTCCCAGCTTTGCCAGGTCTCTCTGTGTGGCAGTTCCCCAGCCTCACGGGGGGTGTAGGTTCATTAAGGTGGAGGCCATGCAATCTAGATAGGTAGCATGGGGCCAGCTTTAACGGTAGGCTTATTACAGCGGCTTTTGTTAATGTCTTTGCTTTTCTTATAGGGCCTCTTTATTCCTCTGCTATTTAACCTCCAGGAGTTCTCTCTTATATAAATAGATTGGATAAATAAGGTCCCACTCTTCCATTTTCCTAATAGTGACCATAAATTTATTTACATTTCTAATATGCCAGGTACGCTAACATGACACATTGCATCTTCCAGTGTGCACTAAAGATATGAATTGAACTTTAGTCTCCGAGCAATTAAGGCGCCTGAAACTGCACTTCATTAATGGTTGTTATGCAATAAAAACGATAAAACTGCCCTTATTTGCGATATAAAAACGCAATTTGTTTTAATTTATGTTTTTAAATACTTACTGAGTTTCTTTGCGGGCCCTGCCAGGCATCTGTCTCCGAGGCTGGGGGCTGAAGGAAAGGGGCAGAGAACAGTCAGAGCCGCGGCAGACACCAGCCCGGGGACTTTCTATGGTTTCTGATGTCGAGTGTTGTTTTGAGCGAGATTTCTATAAACATCCCCGCGGAGCAGCGACTGTGAGGGGCCGGGGCGCGCCCTTTGGCCACGGGTGGGAGCTGCCAGTGTTAAAGTGAATGGAGCCTGGGCAATGGACAATCTCCCCAACCCCTCCAACCACAAATCCTTCCCTCTCCCCACAGCCAGGACAGAGGGTGGGGACCCTTCCTACCCCCATTTCTGGATCCTTACCGTCCAACCCCACAGGTCTCTCAGCGGGGTGAAGGCCTCCAGAGCTCCCCCACTGAGTCCCCAACCCTTGTGGAAGGAACAGCTGGCCGAGAGTCCCGTATTTGGGGTGCTCCCATGTGGACGGAGTCCTTTCTGAAGTGGGGTGATAGCAGGGTGAACCTCCATGGGGAGATTGGAAGGGAAACCCCCCCCACACACACACACAACCTCAGACGTGGTGCTCCTGTGCTGATACAGGCTCGGGCTGTCTGCACCCCAACAGCTGCGCCTTGCCCCGAGTGGTAACTCCTTGTGCGGAGCTGGGAAGACGCAGGGTCACTTGCTTGGTTTGTATCTTTCATGCTCTTGGGCCGAGCGGGGATTTGAATCCTCCTGCAAGTGCTGGCAGCGAGCAGAAAGTTTCCGCCATCTGGGCAGAAAGAGAGAAAGCTTCTAAGAAACGGTCCCCATCTGTCCTGCCATGGCAATCACCCCTGCCCCCGTGAAAGGGCTTTCAGTGGCTCAGAGCATTGGCTCCCTTGGGGAGCGCGGCAGAAAAAGACCACGCCCTGAGCTCTCTCTGTGGCACAGGCCGGGGTATTCCCAGACCCACCCCAGCGAGAGGCCACGTGGTGGATTCTGCTTTGGTCTCCCTCTGCAGCTGTTCCAGAGCTGCGTGCGTGGGTTTAGCCTGCGTTCCTCTCGCAGGGCGGGGGCTGATCAAGAGTCAAACAGAGGGCTCGAGTCTGCTCTCCTTTGTGCCATTTCTACCCCGCCATGACCCCAGTGGAATCACTCCTGATTAGCACCAATGCAAGCGAGAGCTGAACCAGGCCCCAGGGCGGCTCATCGGCTTGTTTTGCAAGCAGAGGCCAAGGTCCCTGGTGGGAAATGTCCCGGGAAGAAGGGCAGGGAGGCTGGATCGTTCCACTGAATCAATGATTAGTAAATGCCCCTGAAACAGGGAGTTTAAACCCCAGGGTTTCACATTGTCTTCCCATGTGAAAGGTCGCTGGGGACCTGCCATGCCAAACAGGCCTCCTGCCCTTGTGCCTTAGTAGCTTTTACTCGGGAGTGAAGCGACACAGAGCGTCTCTTCCGAGTGCCACATGTGAAGCTGGCTGAGTCGGCGTCAGACTGGCTCCGGAGGGCTCAGCCCCACATCCTGCAGTGGGGAAGAAGGGAAGGTGGAAGGGGAGGGGCTGGAGGGAAGCACATCTGCTCTTGTCACATGGGACGGCCCCCTCTCCGCTCATTGCAGTCTGAGGAATGCCTCTGGGGCAGGGCTGCTGACTGGCTCTGCAGGGCTCACCCCACCCTCACCCGGAGGTCACTGCTCTTTCTGCGCGGCCCCCCCATGCTCCCAGGGCCGTGTGTTGAGAAGGCGCCTTTGCAAAGTTAATTGCTAAACTTTCCCAGAAGTAAACGTGCCGGATTGAAATGAATGATGCAGCCTCTCTTCTCATTACTAATCAGGCCCGACTGGGCGGATTGGGGGAAGCAGAGAGTCAGGGAGAGAGACTGAAAAGCCATTAGTGTTAGGGGGAATATCTTGGGGCCGGGAGAGGGAGAGCCATGCTGAAGGCTGGGGGGTGGCCCGGCTTTGAATGCAGCCAGCAGGCAAGTGAGTATCTTTAGCTTTAGACTCCAGGGCCGCGCGTAGTGACAATTATGAAATCAAGCGAGTGCTCCGTCGCAGGGATGGGCGCCAGACACCCCCGTGCCTCTGTCAGGGCGGTTCTCGCTGTCGGGCCTGGGCCCCTGCGTTCCCTAGGAGGGGGAGTGACTCACCTCTCCTCCTTTGAGTCACTTCTGGCCATCACCACGGAGATGGGCAGGTCCAGGGGCAGAGGGAGAATGGCCTGGAGTTCTGCGGCTCCGGCGCAGGCCTCTGGAGAAGTCGGGTCTCCCTAAGCTGTGGTGGGCTCTGGACCCAGTCGTGCTCCGTCCCTGTGGGCACAACGGGGTCATAATTCTTCCTCTGTCCTGGAAGCTCTCTGAGGCCGGGGCTGCCTCTCGCTCTGTGCTTGTGCACAGCCACTTAGCACCTTATCTTCCAAAGGACCCCCCCAAAAATGTTTTGCAAACCAGCTGTGGATGTCCGCACTGACATGCAGCCTCCTTTGGGGGCGGGGGAGATTGGTCCGCTGTCTGGAGTGGAAGGAGGTTTCATTCTGGCTTCGGATATCGGGGAAAACTTGGTTTTACCAACAGCACAGGGGGTCTTAAATCTCCCCAGAGAATCTTGATCTTCCAGCTCTTTTGCGTCCCTTGGTTTTGGCTTTTACTTGGAGCCTGAATTCCTGGCTCTCCAGGCGCTTTACCAAGGTGGGGAAATACACTCCGAATTATCATCCCTACTTGAGGCAAACAGACTTTGAGTGACAGGTCACATGGCAAGTCAGGATTAGAACCCACATCTCCCCACACCCATAGCTGGCCCTTCTACACACTCACCCTGGTTGTTCCTGTGGGGCTGGGTAGAAGCCTCCCACCTGGCTAGCCAGTGAAGATTCCACTTCCACACCCGGAGTAGGTCAGCTGGTCTGGACAACAACCGGGCTCTTCCCCCCGCCTCCTTGCTTGGAAAATGCCGGTGCACAAAGTCACATTCTTGTGGGCTTGGGGGAAAAGTCAAACCCTTTTTCAGGCTTGTCTGGAATTTCTTAGTATGTGGAGAACTCTCATTTCCCCACCCAGAGCTGCTTGCACTGCTCCAACCGCCTCCTTCCACCCAGGGAAATTCTCTGTTGCCCGAGGGGAGGGCGGGGTTGGCTGTGGGAAGCCATGTCCCTGGGCTGGGGCTCACAGACCTTTGTGAAAATCTCTTGCTTTTCCCCAGGTCATTTCTCAGAGCCCTGCTGCTGACCTCAGCAAAGCTGCTCAAAGCGAGCCTCACCCTATAGACACCTATAATATTGGAGTTGGGGGAGGTGGCCAAAAGCAATTGGACATAGAACTGCCAACAAGATGAATTCCTCGAGTGAAAAATGTCAGCCATGGGAAGGAATCAATTGCTGGACCGAAGGGTTGGCCTAGACAGGAATTCCAAACTCCAGCAATTGGATTCTGCCCAGCAGAAGACAGCGCGAGTTGTTTTCCAGAGGAACAATGCTACAAATTAAAATTCCAAAGCTACCTTTATTTCTTCAACTGCTGTACCCTCTGGGACGGACGGACAGACAGACACACCCGCACGCACACACAATTAAGCTGCTTAAGACAAGGCCGGCTGTCAATAGGAGGATCTGTAATCAGCTCCCATTTATTGAGTGCCGGACCTCCTGGTGTTTTTTTGCATTTTCATAAACTAGACTGAGAGCCGGAGCTCGTCCGAGGCCACCTTGTCTAATTAAAATAATTACAGCCTCCCAGCATCCCTTTGGGGTGTATTTATTCTCGTTAGCTCTTGAAATCCAACCAAAAGGAATCTGGTACATCAGGCAAGACTGGAAAAGCTGCCCACCCCCTCCTGCCTGGAACTGCCTGGAATTTCTTATCACAAACCACATCCATTGGCTCCTCGCTTATCTCCTGCTTTTTAAAAGAAATGTTTCTTTATTTTGCCTTTGAAAAGTTTGTGTAAAACCCAGGAGACTCTTGCAGGACCAGCACAGGTTGGGGGCGGGGGGGGGGGAAGGGAAGGGGAGGGAATATCTTTTCTTGCTCCAGCTCCTGGTGGTGAGAGACCAGCTTTCCAGCCACACACAGCTTGTCCTGAGGGCTGGGTCCTCTGAGCATCACAGCTGAATTCAAGAGGGTTTAGCCGTTAGCGCGTGGTCTAAGGTAGGTCACAGGTTGCCGTAATGATCCGTCTATCCAGTGGCATTTCTCAAAGCGCTTGGCCCTGTGTTCCAGGAGCATCCAAAACTGCCCCGGATTCCCGTGACATTTGCAATATGCCAGACGGAGCCGGATCGTTAGTGCCCGGCCCTCGTTGTGAGAAGTGCTGGACGAAGACCTAAGGAAAGAGCCTCTGGTCTCACCGATGGAGCGAACGGTGTGGAGCAGCCGCTCGGCCGAGCCGACAGCACATACCGGGAGCAAGGCTGGGACACGGTGCTGACTAGACTTGTAAACATCAGACTCCGAATATATAGCAGCCCACGGTCCTGGGCACTGTTCCCGCTAAGGTGTGTGTGTGTGTGTGTGTGTGTGTGTGTGTGTGTGTGTGTGTGTGTGTGTGTGTGTGTGTGTGTGTGTGTGTGTGTGTGTGTGTGTGTGTGCACAGATCCTAAGCTCCGTGCACACGGCGAAACACCATGTGCACAAACATTTGCTCCCAGCACCCCGCCCAAAGCGCCTGAGCCGGGACCTGCCCGCGGGGCACCGCCAGGAGGGAGAGTGGAGCTGAATCTCGGTCCCTCGGGACCACGCCGCCAGCCCGGACAGCTTGCAGCTAGGGCTGACCATTGCTGCGTCTCTCCCGGAGCGGGGTCACAGGCAGTCTCTGCTCACCGCCAGGCCCCAGCGGATCGGCAGATGTTTGGCCGGGGGTGTTTTAATATTGGCTCCCAAAGCCACTGGAGAGGAAGCAGGTGGGGTGGGTCTCGGAGTGAACTCATGCAAGGGAGAGAACAATCCACATGGTTCCAGCCCGGCCCTGTGCTCACGGTCTGGGTCAGACGCAGGCTTGCACAGTTACACAGACCCCAAGACAAGACTCGGAGGGGGGTGACGGTATGAGAGGAGGAAGGGCCCGAGCTGTTCTCCGCTGTGGAGGGGACACGGCCAGAGGGAGTGTTGCAGGGGAAGAGGGTCCCGGCAGCTCTGTGGCCTGCCCAGGCCCGGCCCGGCCTGCCCACGGGGTGAGAAATACCAACGGGCATTGTATGGAACCCAGGGAGTTCCCTGCCCAGGGCAGGTCTCCGCCTCCTGCCACGCCAAGCGCCGTGATGGCAATTCCAGCCCAGGGCCCTCCTCGTCATTTGGCCTGCTGGGGACACGCACCCATCTGCCAGGGCATGGCCAGGCAGGGTCCCCTAATGCAGCCCAGTTTCCTCATTTGTGCTACAGACCCCAGGAGCCTGGGTGCCAGTCCCCTGTACGGTCCCTGCTGGGCTTGCAACCTGCCTTGGGGCGGGGGGATCAGGGATCTCAGTGCCCATGTGACTCTCCCCGGCGGTAAAATGCCCCTGGTTGCCATGCCTGGCACCCACCTGCTCCTGGTCCCCATTCTCAGGCGTGACATGGGGTCCATGCGAGAACCCCTGGCTGGCTGGGCTGAGGGCACCTGCTGTTCTCTATGTAGGGCTGGAGCATGTGAACAAACCCCAGGTGCCCCACACCAGAGCCAGCCGCCTCCTGAGGAAGCCCACCCAGCGCTCTGGGCCAGCCCCTGGTCTGCCCCATTCTCCGCTCTGCTTTCCCACGGCCTCACACCCAGTCCCACTGGCTGAGCACAGTTCTGCCGGGGAACCCCCGTGGGAAGCTGAGAAAGGGGGCGGGAGGGGGGCACTGAGACATCCAGGGGTCCCACTGCCCTAGCTGAGCAACGAGTCAGTCCCACTATGCCGAGAGAACCGGACCCAAGAGAGGAGAGACCTTCCCCGCCGGGGCCAAGGGCGCAGCCTTGCAACGGACAAAGGGGAACGTGGGGGCACCAGCGCTGCAAGGAGCCCGTTCAGTGCTCAGCCGCATGCCAGCGGCGCAGGCTTTATCCCCTCCAGCCGGGGGAAAGACAGACACTGCGGGTCAAGCTAGTGCTCCGGCCTGGGGCACCAGGACTCTCCACAGCCAGCGAGAGCCGGAGAAATGGGCACAATAGAGAAATGGAGGAAGGTCGGGGAGCAGGGATCGGTCCCATGAACTGGCTGTGGGCCCGATCCAGAGCCCGCGGCAGTCAAGAGAGCCTTGTAACGGCCTTTGGCCGGCCGTGGGGCAGCCCCCCCGCGCTCAGCTGGATGACTCTGCGCCCAAGCTGGGGGCGAATGCTTCATGCTGAGGCCCTGGCAGCTTAAAGCAGGGTCACTGGGAGAGAAGCAACGTGGACCTAGACGTGACCCAGCAGAGGGGACCCTCCCCCCCCCCCCCCGTCGCAGGCCCTGTCCGTCCTGGCACTGCCAGTCTAAAGGCCGGAGAGAGATCTCCAGACTGGCAGCCTCCTCAGTGGGCTGGTGGCACAAACATCCACATGGGCAGGTTTGGTGGCTTCTTGCCTCTTGGGTCCCCGGTTGGTACCCTGTAGCCCCTGTCACGCGGGAGCCTGGAGAATCCCGCCAGACGGGCTGTCCCCTGAGCGGGAGAAAGGGCCTGTCCCCTGGGCCTCCTGCCCAGTCTCTAGCCTTCCTTCTGGCCAGGCCTCCCCTCAGAGCCAGCTCTCTTCAGCCTTGCCCCTGGCCCTCCTCCCATGGCCTCCCCTGCCCTTCCTCTAAATCCCTCCTTAACCCTGCCTTCCTGCCCCACCCAGACGTGGGGGGCCCAGGCTGCTCTGTCCTTCTATTGTCTGTCTGTCTAGTCTGATGGGCGGCTCCCTGGGGCAGGGCTGTTGTCCCTGCTTTGGGCAGCCGGGGCCTAGCGCCTCAGAAACAATACTAGGGAAAAGTCGGGGCTGGACTTTGCCCCTCTGCCCCAGCGTCCCCTGGCCCTGGGCGGCAGGGGAAGCAGCTGCTGATCACCTGGTTCAGCTGAGCCTGGGGCCACCTCGTAGGGGGTCTGGGCACCATGCTACCCACTCTCCCCATCTGTGCGGCGCTGAGCCCTGCCTGGTGGCTGACGTGTGCTCCGGCCCCCGCCTGCCTTCCAGGGGACACCTGCCCAGGGGAGCAGACCCCCCCCCCCCAGCTCTTGCATGTCAGGAGTCTCCCTGCGCCCTCTGGTGGACATCAGTCACACCTGCACAGTCACCTGGGAGGGCCAGCTGCGGGGCGTAGGGTCTGATAGGACCCCTCCAATCGCTCTGGCTTGGACTTCCCACCTGGTGTCTCTTCCTGGCGCTCTCCCCATCCCAGTTGAGAGGCAGAGCAGGAGGAGGGTTCCTGGGAGGGGACCATGTCACTACTCCCCCCCCCCCTTCCTAGGAAGAGTTAAATTCCTTCTCTCTGAATCGGTCCAGCTGAGGGCAATTCAGGGGGGGGGTTTCCAGAGTTGCTTAAGGGACTTGAACACCCAGTTCCCAGGGCCTCAGGCATCCAAACCCCTTGGGAGTCAGCCCTGGGGTTAGTCTGGGTGTGATGCTAGAGAAGGAAAGGGATTGTTCAGGGCAGGACTAGCTGGGAGGGGGTCTGTGTGCCTAGCCACGGTGCTGGGGGCAGACCAGGAGGGGATGTGGGTCGGGGCTGCTGGGGAGCTGAGGCTTAGGGAGACCAAGTCACACACCCAAGAGAGCCTGGCCTTGAATCCAAACATCTTGAGTCCCAGTGCTCGAGCCACTAGCCCGTCCTTCGCCTGGAGCCTCAGGAACAGCTTCCCTGGGACACGCTGGGAATTGGAGACGCTTCCACTGACAGGGAGCTGCACCGGAGCCGTGACCGCCCTCCCCGTGACCCGGTGTTACAGCAGAAAAGAGCTGGGGGGCTCCCTCCCACCGAGCCGTACGGAAAGGGAGGGGGCTTGGGGCTCCGAGCCACGGGCTGGGAGACCTAATAGGGCCTTTCTGTCCCTGGGGTCTATGAGCCAGGGCTGAGCGCAGGAGCTGAGTTCCTGGGCTTGTCTAATGGAGGTTGGTCCTGTGGAGCTGGCTGGGTTCTGGGTTACCCAGGGGAGGAGGGCTCTGGAAATGGATGTGGTTAGGGGGTTGATATGGTTTTGGGGGGCAGCGCTAGGGAGCCTGAGCTGGGCTGTGGGAGCTGGATGGGAGTTGGGGCAATGGCAGGGGGTTAGCGGAGGAGGGTTGCACACCAGACTGTGCTGGTTTCTTCCCTCCCACAAACATGGATTCTTGAGTGAGTCACCAGGGTGCCGATCCCAGGACAGGCCTCAGCGGCAGCTTAGCAGGTACTTGTATCCGCTCCCACCCCGGTGCTCCCCATCTCTGCACACAGAGGAGCAGCCGACCCAGTTCAGGGGCTGAGACGGGAGACCCGCCCCCTCTTACCCACCCCCGCCACCCAAGGGCCCGGGAATCATCCCTTCTCTCTGCTGAAGCCATCTGGAGGGAAAATACTCGCTCCCAGCAGTGCCGTGACTTCCCCCTCAGGGCAGGACTCAGCCCCAGTGGCTTCCGGTCTGGTGATGAATCACACACACATGTACCCAGCATGTCCTCTCTCTCTCTCACACACACACACACACATATAACCGACACATCTGACACACACACCCTTGACACGCACATACCTGACACACCCATGTACCCGACACACTCTCACACACACACACCTGACACACACATACCCAACGTGCCCTGACAGACACACCTACTTGACATGCCCTGACACACACACACATACCCAATCTGCCCTGACACACACATACATAACAAGCCCTGGCACACACACACATACCCGACACCCTGACACACACATACCCAACACATCCACATCCGTAGCACACCCTGACACACACGTGTCCTGACACACCCACTTACATCTCTCCTGTCTTGCCCCCTTGGATGTTCCTTAAGGACAGAATAGCAGCCAGTCAGCAGCAAGGCAGTGGGGGGCTGGGTGGGGAGAGGCTGGGAGCTACCCCCCCACACACACACACACACTCTACCCAGGTACTAACCCTCTGCCCATCCAGGTTCCTGCCAAGGGTCCCAGAGCGCATGACAACAAGCCAGGCTGGGATGGGCAGCCCCCCACTGCCTGCACTGGGGTGTGACTCGGGCCCAGCCCACCCTCTGGGATCACCAGCCCCACTCTGTGCTGAGCACAGCGTCCAGAGAGCAAAGGCTGCTCCTGTGTCAGGGGACGGGGGTTCGGGGGCTTGGGAGACCCTCCCCGTTATTCCCATTGCTTTGCATTAGAGCCGGACCGGCAGAAAGCCAGCGTCCGGCGGTGGGTCCCCGGCTTGGCACGCCCTGGGCATTGGCTCTGGGGGCATTGCCGGGCGTCACGCGCACGGTGTGGACAGCAGCTGTGCCGGGCGCCCACACGCGCAGTGCCACCCCCTCCAGGTTAATCAGGACCAGCGAGCCGTGTCTCCTGTGGGGTTTCCCCTGTTACTCAAGCCTGGGCAAGGCAGCGACCCGGCTGTTCTCTCTGTACGGTGAGCACAGGCGACGGGCGCGGTTGGTGCATGGGGGCATCCGGGTGTGCGTTTGGGTGTCGCTGAGCGTGTGCGAGTGAGGGGGTGTCTGAGCGGGTGTCCCCTGGACGTGGGCCTGACACTGGCACCGTGGAGAGACGTGGCACCAGTGCAGCTCCAGTATGTGACCCGGGCCTGCTTGTGAAGGTCTTGCCTGTCCAGAGGGACCCCGCTCACTGAGCGGCGCTGCCCCATTCAGAGTGCAGCGAGTCAATGGGGACCCACTCGCTTGCACCCGGACTGAGCCCTGTCTGTGGCACAGACACCTCCTGCCCGATTGCTCCCCGCTCAGCCCCAACCCCCCGGGCCCCGAGAACGGACGGCGTCTGGCACTCGCCATGGAGCGGAGTTAGCCAGGGCCCGGCGGGCGTCTCCCGACTTCTTGCAGCGCAGCTCCCATTGGAGCGGGGTGACGTGGCAGCGTGGCCTGGGTGTGGAACCGATTTATTCAGTAGCTGGGAGCTGATGAGTTGCAGGTGAGCGGATTGCACGTGGTCGGATTGCAGGGCTATTTGGGACAATTCTGCTGGAATTGGAAACACATTGTCCTGGGGTCCCACCAGCTCCCAGAGTTAGGAGCAGCTGGGCGGGACGGCTAACGGTGTGTTAGCAACGCCGGTCAAATCAGACCCCAACAGCCCTCCCCTTCCCCCCCGCTTGGCTTGCTGGTGTGGGGGGAGGGTCTCCCCCTCAATCCTATCCGCCCAGGGCTTGTTCTGCAGCACTTGGTTGCTGGAAATGGCTCCCTGGCCCCGGGGCAGGAGGGAGAGGCGGGTGCTGGCACTTTGCACCCTGTGAGCTGAGACCCAGCTTGTCAGTCATCTGTGAAAGGAGGCTGCTGTGCTCAGCCTGACCCCCAGTTGCTGAAGAGCACAGAACAGGTTGAGAGGATGCGGAGCTCCCACTCAGGGGGGACCCACCAGGGCCCCAGCGAAGGAGAGGGCTGCAGGACTGGAACAGTGTACATGGGGGTGGCAGGTCGGGGTTGGTCATGGGATGGAGCCAAGGACTGGGCTAACAGGGGGTTGGGGGCTGGGGGTGAGGGGTACTGGCGGAGCTGTGGGGTGGACCCCGGGGCTGGACTACCAGGGGGTTGTGGGTCACGGTTGAGGGGCACTGGCAGTGCCGTGGGGGTGGAGCTAGCTGTGGCTGTGAATCAGGATTGAGGGGCACTGTGGAGCTGGGGGTAGCACTGCACAGCTGCTGCTCACCCTAACCCCAGGCCCATCCTATGCGGTTAACCCGGCGGGCGCAGCCGGCCGGTGCGGGGGCTCAGGGGGCTGCAGCAGGAATCCGCCTGGCAGGTCTCTAAAAGCTTTCAGTGATTTGAATAGCGCCGAGGCCCCCCGGAGAGGGCTGCTGTCAGCGGGAGCGACGTGTTAAGTGGGGACTTTTCTCCATCCAACGAGATTACAGTGTTTAGCCAGGTCCTGGTTTAATTTCAATCACAATTATTAGCGGCTCTAATATTCCGCAGGCTTCCGGGCGCTGAGCTGTTCCAGAGAGTTTGCTGGGTCATTATGTGGAGTTTGCTATCTCCCTTGAGGGGCTGGGGGTTGGGAGGTGGGTTTGGTACTTCCCCCCTCCTGCCCCAACCCCCCCATAGCAGTGACCTGTGACCGGGGCTCTCCGAAGTGCCCCCAACGCTGCCTTCATTCAAAGTCCTTCCCTCCAGGGCTGAGCGCGCTGTCCCCCGGGGGCTGCTGTCATGGGAGCAGCCCACGACACCCCCGCCAAGGCAGGGAAGGGTCTCAGGATTGAGGGGTCCAGGGATGCACCCCCCCCCCAGCCCCATGGGCCCGTGCACTGTCCTGGATTCTCAGTGCCCATTTGCAGCTGTCATGGGGGAGCGGGCGCCGGGCCTGTCAGCTGTGTGCATGTGCAGGGAGGGGTGTCCCCTTTCTCTGCCACCTCATGCTGCGGCCGCCCCCGTCCAGAGAGTTTAATGGGTGGGAACGCGTAGGACGAGGCTGGGGAACACGTCCTGTCCTCTGAGGCTGGAATTCTCAGGTGCCCACAGGGAGCTGCTCCAGGGAAGGGGCCAGGGTCGCGGGTCTCCATGCCAGAGGGGGAGGGACGTCCAAGATGCCCTCAGGGCCCCACCCTGGTCCTTTAGGGACCCCCCAGCAGCACCTGCCCCAGGCGGTTCCTCTGCCACGCGCTATCCAAGCCCTGGATGTCCCGGAGTCCTGCCGCCTCTCTCCAGAGCCCCGCCTGGGGCTCCGTGGGGCAGGCGGAGACGAGGCATCTAGTCCGGCACCGGGGCTCCCCACGGTGTCCCTGGACCCAGACAGCCTCCCTGTCCCTCCCGGCAGGGCCGCCAGGGGGCGCTGTGCTGGGAGGGACGCTCAGGTCAACTACAGGAGCAAAGGAGCCGGCTCCGGGTCTGCTGGGACTCCCCCCACATGCCCCTCTGTCCCTGGATAGGACATCACCAGCATTACATCATTAGAACCAAACCTCATTGGCTAAGGGCTGAGCCTGAGGGCAGGACCCTGTCACCTAGCAACTCCTCCCAGCTGGCTCACTCTTTGGGGGCTGTCGCCCACCCTCCCTGCAAAAGTCTTGGCGACCCCCTTTGCCTTCCAGGTCTCTTCTCCCCACTCACCCCTCTCTCTCTTCCTCCAACCCGCTAGTTTCTCCTCTCGCCCCTCCCCCCAAAGTCTGCTGAGTGTGAGCTAATTATTTGGATCGGCCTTGGTCTCTCCCCCTGCCAAGATCCATGGGCACGGGGAGCGTCTCTAGCCTGCAATCTTATTCACTTTAATTGTTACGCTTCCCAGCTGGATTTTGTGTGGCTTTCAAGTAGCGCTGCTGCGGCTGCCGCCGAGTTCGCCTCGGTTTTATGTCCCTCTGTCTGGGACGGTTATTCACGCTAACTGTAAATTAACACTGCTAATTATATCGCCGGGAAGAACTGGGTTTACCCCGCCCGGGAGCAGCATCCATGCTGCCGGCCATCCCAGCAAAGTCTTGTGGAGCAAACGGCTACTGGAAGCGAAGAGCTGGGGAAAGAGTCGAGGCTGGAGTCCGCACAGCTCTTATATGGGTCACCATGTTGTAAAGATTCTCTATAAGGCATCAGTCCGTACTGTCCTGGGCGTCAGTCTGCAGAGAGCTTCCTTAGCTAGCTACGATAGTGACGGGTCTCTGTAAATCCCTTGGCAGGACACCCGTATCCAGTAACTTCCTTATGCGGCTTCGCTCTAATACATGGCACCAACCTGCCCCGATCATGCCATCTCTCTGCCCTCAGCATGGGCAGCCCCCGCAGCGTCCTCCATGCAGAGCTCTGCTAGTGCCAGCGCCCTGCCAGGGCAACGCTCCCCACGGCGCTCGTCCTGCCCCTCCCCTTAGCCGCTCACACGGGCAAGGCCAACTCCCCTGGCTTGTGGAACGTGGTCCAGGCCCTGCCGCTGCACAGGGAGGGAGGGAGGCAGGCCCTGCCGCTCACCCCCTCCCTTGTCCCCCAGCCTCAGGCCTGATGGAGCGTCCTAGGAGATGGGCAATTCAAATGTGCCTGCCCTTTCCCTGGGTCCCCCTCCCCCAGTGCAGTCTCCCCGAGGGCCTTTCTGCATGCGTGGGGGGGGGGGGGGAGATGCTGCAGCAGGGTGAGGCGCCCATAGCAGCGACTGCTCCATCCACCCCCAGGTAATGCACAGCCCGGAGTCTTTATGGGAAGCGGGGGCTGTCTGTAAAACGGGTTCTTGGGGTGAGAGGCGGCTGGAGCAGCCGTCCTGTCTCCATGGCACACAGCCAGCACGGGGCGGCCTCTGCCGCGGTCTGGGCCCGTGGGACCTAACGCATGTGCCCAAACTGGGCTAATGCCGGAGGGTGCCAGACACCCCAGGCACCAGGCCTGACCCCCTGCACGGGGAGCAACGCCCGTGCTGGACTCTTCCTCCAGGGGGACGGACCCTCCCTGCTGCAGCCCCCCGCGGGATCGGGGCTGTCGCGTGTTTCTCTCTCTCGCCAAACTGTTGGTTCCATGCAGCTAATCTGCTGTGCGCTCTTTTACCCAGCAAATGAAACCGGAGCTGCAGCGCCCTCTCCCCCTGTCCGTCCTCACCCCCCGGCTCCGGCGCCCTGTGTGACCTGGGAGGAACCAGGCGGAATAAATAGGAGAACCCGTCTCCCTGCTGCTGACCAAAATCAAGCATTCCTGGGATTGTGAAGCAAATGGAGCGCCTGAGCTGCGACTCCTTCTCATTTCTTTGTCTTAATGAGCGCGAAAATGGGGTTTTATTAATCATTTGGGCTTTAAAAATTGCCTTAAAGTGGTTCACTTTATAAAGAAAAATCAATAACAAAAAGAAAATAGAAGTATGTAAATGGCCAGGAGTGACAAAAGCAGCCAATTACCAAAAAAACGAGGGGCTGTTATAGGTTCCATTAACTCAATTATATTTTCCAAAGGGTCCCCTCCTCTCTCTCCAGACTGTACTTTGCGTAATTTTTACATCAACTCCAAGCCATTAACTTGCATAAAATTATTTGTTGGGGAAGGATGTACTTCCAGCCATGCTGGGCTGGGCGAGCGGCCCTGCCGGGCGGCTTTTCCAGCCGATTCTGATGCTGACCGAGAAGAAGCACCCTTTTGAGCTGGGGGGAGGGGTGGCATTAGTGGAGGGACGGGCGGGGGAGGGGAGGAGGGTCTGGTGCGCTGCACAGAAGCTGCCCCATGGCCTGTCTCTGCTGTGGACACAGGCACAACGTGGCTGTGGTCACAAGTGGAAGCTGTCCAGCTGTGGCATTGACACCCCCCCTCAGAGCCAGGGCTGGCCAGAAGCTTGGGGGGAGGGGGGTTATTGGCTCCTTTTTCGCAGAGTCCCCAGTGGCAGCTCCTTGTGCTTCCCAGGCTGGCTGCCCTAGCCCAGTGGGCCGGTCGATTACTCCAGGGCCGGTCGATTACCGGCAGCCTCCTGCCAGGCCCGGGGGGGTTGTTGTCCCTCCCTGCCTGGCAGCCCGCAGACCCTGCTAGGCAGGGACATGTGGCCTGTGGCTTAGCACAATTCTTCCCCAACGAGATTTTCCCAGGGAGTGGGAATTTGTCAGCTGAAAGCACAGTTCCAGGGGGAGTGTCCCTGCAAGCTGGTGCTCTGAGGAGGATGAACTGTGGGTCTCTTTTATTACCAGTGCAGAGATGGCAAGAGGCCAGGCGCAGACCCTGCCAGCCAGGTGGTGGCTCTTCCCGGTGATAAAGGCGCCATTGTCCCCTGGGAGATGGATGGGGCAGGCACTCTATGGCAATGGGAGATTTCATGTTTAAGGTGGGCCCAATGGGAAAGCCCCTCCCGCCCCTCCAAACTCTATAATCCTCTGGAGTGCAGACACAGGGGGGCCGGATCTGTCCCGCTCGCTCCTCAATCTACATCTGCATGAGCAGCCTGCCGTCTGCAAAGGCCCAGGGAAAATACCGGTCCCTGTGGCTCTTCGGTCCTGGGATCTCCCTGCCCTTTACAACCACGAACAAATTCATCCTCCCCCCACCCTGCCCCAGAGACTGTCCCCAGGAGTCAGATGGACAGACGGACACAGAGAGGACAGCCAACGGCTTCCGAAGCGGCCCCTCATTCTGGGTGCCAGATTCCGGTGGTTCCAGCCCCCCAAAGCCAGCGTCTGCTTTTGAAAAGGGGCAGGTCGCTTGGGGAGAATCAGGCCCTCCCGGGCCTGGGCGCAGACCAGGCCTCTGCCTTCCCCTCTACCTGTGTGGACCCGCAGGCCGCAGCATTCTCGGACGCACCCATCCTCACCTGTAGCACCTAGGGGTGGCTCGTAGGGCCCCGTGGCCTGAGCCAAGCCACCCAGGGACTTGCTGTTTGCTTCATTGCAAGGCAGATGCAGCCTTGAGTCTCCAGGCAGGTGCCATGAGGCGCCTGGGCCAAGCCTGGCAATGAAGCCAGCCGGCCACATGTCCTTCGAACATGGGAGCAGGGGGGAGTTACCCACGCCCACCCACGTCCCGGCTGAAGGGTGATCGGGGGCAGCCCCGTATGGTCTGTGATTGGCTGATCAGTGCACAGGGCACCGGGAGCTCAGCCGTGCTGTTCCCTAGTGGGGCGAGCGGCGGGGAGACTTGCCCATAGGCTGAGATAGGGTCAGGGTCAGCTCCGGCTGGGGCTGGCTCCGGTGCGGGGTAGCTGCATTGGCTCTGATGCTATAAGGCGGACTGGAGGGGCGGTAGCCAGGGCTAGTTAGGGCTGTTTGTCCATCCCAGAGCAGCTGGCAGCTCCCAGCCATGCGGCCTGGGCCCTTCTGCCGGGGAGGTGGCCGCCGGGGGGCTCGGCGGGCGCAGGTTCCCTCAGCGTTCGCGCGGATTCCTGGCTGCTGGACGCCGTCCAACACACGGGGAAGCCACCTGAGCCCTTTGCTCTGCCAGTGTTGAGTTAGGGGCCATGTAAAACTAATTGGATCAAGGTGGCTCCCCTCTAACCGAGTGCAGATGTCTCCTCACCGCGTCCTCCCGCCCAGGCCCAAACAGCTGCTGCACCAAGGTCATCTCAGCAGATGGAGCCCTCCTGGCTAGAGAGGCAGCCGCTTGCGGCCACCAGACCCAGAGCCAAAGGCCTGTTGCAAAGGGACCACCCAGGCCAGCCTGAGCCAGGGGCTTGAGCCACGGGCAGGGGGCTGGCAGGGGGAAGGGCGCAGGTCCCATCTCACTCGTGTCGAGAAGCACCTGGGCCCCCCAGGACAGAGGCTCAAAGGCCAGTGAATCCAGGGTAACGCCATTGAAGCCAACGGGGTTAATCTAGAGTCACACCAGAGCACCGGAGAGCAGCGTCTGGCCCCATGTGGTCACTGGGGAGTAGAACAGGCTTCCCAGCTCCTGCCCCCATCCCGCCCCACAGACAGAGGCCGGCTGGAGCGATTTGATTAATACGCTCCTGGGCCAAATCCCCCACTTCTAAGTGGGAGTTTGGCTTGCTCCGGGCTTTGGCCCCTTGCTACGCTGCCCCCCTGGGGAAAAGGCCCCGGCAAGCGGCTGTGCTATATCTCCCCTGGAGCTCGCTGGCCTGCTGGCTCCCAGTGCCGGCTGCAGGCAGCAGGAGTGGGGCAGAGCTGGGAAGACAAGGGCTCCCGGAGGCGCGATGCTCAGTGGAGGGGTGGACACAGCTGAGCTACGCCGGAGCCCGGAGGAGGGCGAGACCGGAGGACAGGCTTGAGTTTGTCACGTCTGGCCCCGGTGGGCGCGTAAGGGGGCGGAGGGCGGGGGCGGGGTTTCAGTGGCGTTTCAGGATCTGCGCTGAATGCTCCAGGCACTTTGCAGTATGGTCTGGGCATTGCAAGGGGACCGGTGAGAAGGCAGCAACCCAAGAGGCAGTCAAAGATCCAGGACATCCCCCCAGCAATGGGACAAAGGCACTTCGCTGCTGCCCAGCCCCCTCGCCACCCTGCAGTTCTTGAAACGCTACTAAATGTCCTGCATGGTGCGCCGGCCGCGCCTCGATTCAGTGTGGAGTGGGCTGCTGGGACTGGCCGTGCAGGGTGAGCCGGGGCGAGGGGGAGTCAGTGCGCCTGGTCGCAGAACAATAGACTTCCTCCGACAGGCTAATGGATCGGAACAGAACTTCCTTCCCTACCACATCTGTGGAACTCCATGAGACAGGGACGATGGCTCCTGGGAACAGTTGGACCTTTCATTTCCAGGGGAAGGGCCGGAACATGGCTGGGGATTTCCAGGGGGGAGAGCCGCATAATTAGAGCAAACCCGTGGTTAGTTCCTTCCTCTCTAACCCATGGGACTCCGTCCATGGCAGTTCCTTCCAGCCCCATTTCCTGGTGTGTGCACAATGACCTGTCAAGGGGTCAGAGTCTCGGTTTGGAGCCGCTTCCAGATGTCCCCGAATGCCTTTGGTCTGGAGATAAGGGTGGAAGTCTCACAAGAACAGCCCAGCCTGGGGTCCTGTTGGCACTCCCGGCCCAGATGAAACCCAGAGAGGCCGATGGGAAGGAAGGTGACACAGAGAGTTCAAGCATCACTGAGCTTGAGGCTTGGCAGAAAGTCCCGGAGGCTTGGGTGGGAGATTTGGGCAGAAGGTTTGGAGGGGTTCTGGTTTCCTATCCACCCCCCCTCCCAAGCTGACTCTCTGGAATCCTGCAGTTACTGATTAGATACAGGGTCTTTGCCGCCAACCCCACAGCGGCTCCCACGCTGGATTCCTCAGCCGACTTTGTCTCTTGCAACAATTAAGAACTATTTGATAGAGGAGGAAGCCTGGCTTCCCCCAGCCTGTCTCCCGCCCCATCTCTCCCGCTGGCCCGATACGTTCCTGGCTTCCCCCAGCCTGTCCCCCGCCCCATCTCTCCCGCCGGCCCCTGATACGTTCCTGGCTTGCCCGCAGCCAGGGACGGTCAAGGTTAAGGAGGACGTTTCTGAAAGCGTACACTTACATGTCTGAGCCTTGCAAAGTTTCATAGCTCCAAGGCCATGCCGTACAGGAAAGAAGGCTGGGGTTACGGAGAGGTTACCCTCCTGGGTTGGGGATGGGGGAGAAGAGAGAGATTAAATTAAAAAGGAAAAAAAGAAAGCCTAGAACTGCCTGCTGACAGGCTCGCTGGTCTTCATCCATTTTATTGTCTTATTTCGGCAGCAGCTGTGCCGCAGCCATGCAGGCAGGAGGCCAGGCCTGGCTCTCCCTGCCCAACTCGCAAACTGTCTCTCGTGGGCTGGCACAGGGGCCCGGTAAACGCCTCCCCTCTCCCGGGGCTCCCCCTGCCATGCGGCAGCCTCTGCGGTGCAGAGACAGGGGACACGGGGTACCAGGAAGAGGAGGCTGGCTGGGTTTCATTGCCTATCTATTCCCCTGACAGGTCAATTTCCTCGTGTATTTGACAGTACCTTTTGGGGGCACCGGAAATTTGATCTCCTAGATGATTTACTCCCTTACCTGGGCTTTGTTTAACAGCTTTGTTGTGTGCAGAGCTCGGTGTGACCTAGGGAACACGTCCCGCTCTCCCCCTTCCAACTGGACATCTCTGAAGAGCCCCGTGGCCTCGAGCAAGGCTCCGGAAATAGACTCGCCATGGGGGCGACTCCGTCATCTCCTCTCCCACCACTAGCCGGCTAAGGGCATCTGCATGGAAAGCAGAGCTTTGTTCCCCGGGAGTTTCCCGTGTTCCCTACCTGGCGTCAGGATCCTCTGGGTGGGTGAAAATCAGGCAGCGTCCCACCAGGGTGTCACCAGAAGATGAGGAGTCTACAAGAACAACGGGGCACCTTCCAGCTGGGCTCCCTTCACTCCGCACCAGGCCTTCCCATGTGCTTCCGGGGATGGGCCAGGAACTTTCTCCCCACTTCACAAGAGGGGAAACGCCAGAGGTCAATGGCAACGCTGGGAATAGACCCCAGGCGTCCCACCATGTCTCTCTCCGAGTTGGGAACAGCAGGCAGGAATCCCAGCCTCCAGTCCCGTCCACTAGACCGAGGGGGTCAAATCCATCACGGAGGTGATGCTGGTGAGGTCAGTGGCATTGCACCAGGGCGGGATTTGGTCCCCACTCCCCTGTTTCCACGTGAGGCCATGTAAGATGACGTCCCTTAAGGAAGGACGATCCTGCTTTCCGCAGATGAGCTTCAGAACTAGAACGAGGACGAGGGGGAAAGAAGAGGCTTGATCCTGAGCAGAACCTCCCGCCCGACCAGGCACCAGCCACTGGTTAATTGGAGCTCAAGCTGCCAGGCTCAGTCCAGCGGGTCTGGGGGCCAGAAGCTTGGCCGTCTCCCACCCTCAAACCCCGCGCTCCGGTTCTTCAAGGTCAATGGCAATTGTCGGCCCTTCCCCCCAAGCTACTTGCCCTGGCAGCCCCCCAAGACACTGGTTCAACGTCGGGCGTGGGGCAGGCCCAGGGTACCTGGACTGCATTGTGCAGTAGGGCCCCCCACGGCTGGGTTCTTGCTTGGGGGGGGGGTCTCCTGGTCTGGAGGAGGCGGCTGGGAGAGGTGTGGGGGGAAGTGCCTCATTGCTCGGCAGCGCCCCTTTGTGGCTAGCTGGGGAGTGGCATGGGAAGACTCCAGGGAAGGCTTGTCCTTGAGGAGGGAGCCCAGTGCAGCCAGGTTCAGGGTCCCATGGAACTGGGCGTGGCACGAGACAAGGGCCCGGTCCGGAGGAGGTTACAGCCTGGCAGTGGAGCTCAGGCAGCCAGCAAAGACAGGGCCCTTGAGGGAAGCGCCGGTAGAGCCCATGGCATTAACCCCTTCGGTCCCATTGGCAGCAGAGCACGCGGATCCGGGACTGCACCCGCCCATCCCATGCGGAGGAGGAGACTCCCACCGGCCCACCCAGCCAATCCCGGGGAGCTGAGACAGGACCGGGGCAGCACCCCGTGCATTGGCCCCGTACCTCGAGTGGCTCGGTGGTGCGGCTCAGGGTGATTCGAGCACCTGGCAGGAGGGGGGAGCCAAGGAAGGAACTGGGGGAGGAGCAGGAGGGCGATCTGCTTGTTCTTGCTCCTCACCCAGCCTGCTGGATCATCGACCCGTCCTAGCCATTCAGAGCCCCCCCCGCTCTGTCCAGCAGTGGGTGTGGCCCAAAGGGCCCCCCGTTGGCCCCACCGGCCAGCCCCCCCCAGCACAAAGGGGCAGAGGAACCAGCCAGCTCCGGGCAGCCCACTCCAAAGAGGTGCCTGCCACCCTTCTGCAAGGCGCCCTCTGCCTCCCCGGTTCCTGCTCCATCCGCAGCTGGCCTGCCGCAGCTGGGGCGCTTCAAAGAGACTTTTGTCAGCTCCTCGTGACCACGCTGCGCAGGCCGGACGCTCATTCCTGCCTCCTGGGCAGCCATTGTTCCAGAGCGGGGCGGGGGCGGGGAGACCCAGCGCATCTCGGGGGCAGGGTAAATAGAAGCTTCCTTAGCACCCCCACACAGAGTGCACAAGGCAGGAGGGGCCACGGTGCCCACCCCAGAGCAGGGGCTCTCTGAAGGGCCAGGCTGGCTGGGGTCAGCAAAGGTACCGTCCGTTCAGCATCAGCAGCCCCACGCAGGACTCCAGAATGTGATGGTGCCCCAAAGCGACCAGCTGCACGGGGACGTCTGGATCACGCCGGGGAGGAGGCGCGGTCCCTTGGCTTATCCAGGGAGTGGCAGAGCTAGAGGGGGCTGTGTGCATGGGGGCCAGGCTGAGTACAAAGGGGCTGCCCCATGGATGTCCTGCAGTGCCCTGAAGTCTGCAGTGCGCTCCAGGGCTCCAATAGCTTGACTCTCGGCCCCAACAAGCCCCGATGGAACAAGCTCTTGTATTGCCCTGGCACACAGAGGGTGAGGGCAGGTGGGGGTGCCCGTTTCCACCGCCATCTTTGCCCTCCCTGCCCGGTGCCAGGGCTCATTCACTGGTTCGGACCCGGGTTCAGTTTTACACCTGGAACGGGCTGGAGCCGGCACCCGGGGCAAGCGGATGGCGGCCGCTCCCGCCAAGTTACCCCAGTTGGGTGACACGAACGGGAGCCGTCCGGGCGCGGCAGGCCTGGGAGTGATTTGCAGAGGTGTGAACGACGCACCCTCTCTGGACCCAGCACCCTCAGTCTCACCGGGGGTCGACCCCACTAATTCCCAGCCGGGGGAGAATTGGGGAGAGCTCTTCCACCGCCCACCAGGGGCCTGGCTGCTGTGCCTGCCTCAGCTCCTCTGGTCCCCCGGGGGGTTCAGCTTCTTAGCTCAGCCTTTCCCCGGGAGCAGGGCAGGCCCGGAGGCAGCGGGAGATGCCCCACAGGCCCGCCCAGGTGGGGATGCCAGGTGTGCAGGCTTGCAGCCCGTCAGTGTCTGGCTGCCTTCCCGTGAACCCCACTCCGACTCCCTGGCCTGGCTGACTCACAGGGCTTCTGCCAGGACGCTGCGGTGACCTCTGGGGTGGAGGATCTGACCTGGGGGAGGGAGGGCAGGCAAAGCATTGTGGGGCGGTACCAGACTGGGGAGATAGCTGTGCTGTAGGAGAGAGGATACATGATGCCGGGGGAGGGTAACATTCTCAAGAAGGCATTAACAAGCCAGGGATATTCCCAGGTGGGCATGGCGTTCAGGGGGTGGGGGTATTCCCAGGCAGGCGTGGTGTTCCCAGGGAGTATTCCCAGGCAGGCGTGGTGTTCCCAGGGAGTATTCCCAGGAGGGCGTGGTGTTCCCAGGGAGTATTCCCAGGAGGGCGTGGTGTTCCCGGGCGTATTCCCAGGTGGGCGTGGTGTTCCCGGGGAGGCTGCCACTCTCAGGCCCTTGGCAATGGGAATCAGGCGTCTGGCCCATTCTGTTCCCTGTTTCATTTCTGTGTGACTGCTAGTGAGAGCTTTGACAGACCGCACTGACCTGGGTCAGTCGTAGGGCAAGCTAGGGCCTTACGCGGTTTAAAAGCTGCAAATCCCATCCCATTGGCCTGGCCGGTCCCCTGCTTGAGTCACAGGTGACGCATGTCGTCCGGGAACGGCCTGGGATACCTGCCCCCTCGTTGCTCTGTGCACGGAGAGGCCTTCTGCAGAAGCAGAGCCCATCCCGGAGGAGCGGGTGCAGTGGGGGACGTTCGGAAGAGCCGGTGAGTGAAAAAAACAACCTGTTAAGGGCTGACTAATGGATAGAGGCGCCCGGCCCTACCAGACTTACGGTAAAAGAACGAAGCCGTAGCAGCCAGGACGGCTGGATAATGGAACCGACCAGCCAGAGGAAACAGGCTGGATCCTGACAGTGAGGCAGGTCAGGGAGTTGTCATCATATTACCCAGCTGTCCCGGAGCGCCCGGGCGATGGTCTGGAGCTTGCTCCCTATGAAGCCAGATAAGATTCCGAGTGAAGGGCCCCTTCTCCGTACACAGCCTGTTTCCAAGGCTAGGAGCTTCACGGGTACCCATTTCCACCTTCCTGGGTCTGACCTCGGAGCATTCAGCACCTTCTGCCCCTCCATGCGCTTCCCCCAGCAAGCCCGCCCGGGCGGGGTCCTGGGGGAGCCCGTGGATTCTGCACCCCAAATCCACAGTCAGACGTGACTCTCAGCCAGCCAGTAAAACAGAGGTTTATTCGATGACCTGTATCTGGTCTAACACAGACCATACAGCGAGTGTGAGCCCTCATCTGGATCTATTTTGGGGGCCAGAGACCCAGATAGCTCCTCTGCCTTCCCTGCTTGACTCCAGGTAGCTTCAGACTGAAACTCACTCTCCGGCCCCTCCTTCCCCCTGGCTCAGCCAGGTCAGGTAACCTGACCTCCCTCCAACAGGTTCAGATGGCCTCTTTGTTATTCAGCACTTCCAGCCAACCAACCCTTTCAGGTAGGGGGAAGGGCAGGCCCCAAGACAGTTTATGCTCTCTCTCTGCTTTGCAACAAGAAATGCATAGGGGAAACTGAGGCACACACCCAGTATTCCTACTCTGTCACACCAGCCAATGTCACCAGCCTTTGGGAAGAGACGAACAGACGGGACACGGGACCTCCCAGGGCCTGGCGTCTCCAGGCTGCCCCGGGGCCCTGACGTTTGCTAGTAAACGTCTCCAGATAAAGAGCTAGTGAAAGGAGGAGCGTGTTCGTCGCCAAAGGGTGCTGGGTGGCTGGCTCTGGAGGACAAAGTCCCCTGGTGATCCCAAGGCCACGTGGAGCACAGACAGCAGGTGTGCAAACCCCCCGCCCCCCCACGGCCGAAGGGACCCCCTCCCCTCAGCCCAGGAGTTAGAGGGGAGTTCAGGCCCAGTGCCTTGGCCAATCATGGACCTGTCTGCAGAAGTGCAAAGGACAACAAAGGGACCCCGTGTTAAGGTCTGGCTCACAGCTGAAGCTGAGCATGGGCTAGCTTGAATCTAGCTCGCATAGGTAACAAGCGCGCAGGCTACCAGGGGGCTAGCGAGCCCAGTACATACCCAGGGGCTGTGGGGGGGGTGTACTACCTGTGCTGCTGCTGGAGTTAAGCCAGTCCCGGCAGGCTAGCCTGTGCACAGCTTTTGCAGTGCAGACATCCCCGTCAAGGGGGTTTGTACAGCCCCAGGCGCGTCCGGGCCCCGGTGCTGAGTGGGGCCGTGGTAGGCGAGTGCAAATCATCACGACTCATCTGGGCCTTGGTCTCACACCCCGAATCCCGCGGGCGGGGATTAGAATCATGTCGGTGGGACTTTGAGTGCCCTCTAGTGTTAGAACTGTGCTTAGTCCGGTGGGCTCACAGTCTGCAGCCGCCTTCCCAGTACATCAGGCCCATCCGCCTCGGGAGAGAGACGAGCGGCACATGGCGGGTCCGAGGCCTCGCCCGTTCCTTCCCAAAGGGCCGCAGGCCGCCAGGGACAACCCACAAGCTTGCTGACCGTGTCAATGAAAACAGGGGCTGGGTTTTAAAAAACATGTCTTCCAACGCTGGCCAGCAGTGCTGGAAACTCAACCCCAAGACGGCCCCCAGGCCACCGAGCCCAGGGGACCCGCTCCCCAGGGCTGGGGAAAAGCTAAGTCCGGCCTTTGCAGTGGTTTCATTTGGGGCAGGTCTAATGAGGTCACTGTCAGAGATGGCTACTGGGCTAACTGGGCCAGGAGTTAGACACAGGCTGTCAAGGCACAGCTTCCCCGTCATCCCAGGCAGGGGCTGGGTTTGGACTCTTTCACCTTCCCTCTGCCCTATCGCTGGGCGTCGGGGGTGCTGAGACGGGTGTTCTGCAGGCAAAGCTTTGGCTGGTGAACAGGACAGGACAGGAGTTTCCCCTGGCTGACCTGGCCCATCTGGTGCTCAGCTGTCTCTAAAGGTCTTCACAGATCTCCAGGCAGCCCGAGTATAAGGCTGTCTTCCTGATTTTCAGAGGGGAACATGGTCTAATCCCACCCCAGGAGAAGGACGCCTCTTAGCCCCCGCGGTTCCCTTTCACGCCAGGTTTTCCTTTAGGCCAGGTGGTGAAAGGGCCCTGGCTGCCTGCAAGAGAGCAGGGGCGAGAACATGAGCAGGAGTCTGTGGAGGAGAGATGGAAAAGGGAGGGCCAGCCGCTGTTACGCTTTCCCCCTGAGGCAGGGGAGTGAACGGCCAGCCCCTTTGCCTGCAGGTCCTTGAGCACTGACCTTGTGCAGCTGACAGGCACTGCCAGGGGAGGGTGCCCGGACACACCCACAACTAGGAGTTGGAAAACCGCTGCGCAGAGACTCAGCAGAAGTGGCACCTGGGGGGAATTAGGCAGAAGTGTTCCACCTCCTTGCAAAACTTTTGTAGAGCAAATTCTTGTGGTTACCCATTGCAATTGCTGCAAATTATACAAGTGTCGTGTGTTCTGTTCCAGGGAGAGCCTGCAGTCGGCTTGGGTAGGTCTGATCTCCTAGCGTGTGTGTGTTCACGCATGCACAAACCAGTCCGCTGGATCTTTTTATGGCTAGGGCAGTAAAGAGAAGAAAAGAAGGCAGCTCCCAGCAGGACAGCGAGGACAGATGTCTGGGAAGGCTCCCGGTTGCAGGGTTAGCACCTCCAGAGGGGTTTCTGCTGTCGCTATCCTTTTGATTGCGAGGGGCAGACAACGCTAGCGCTGCTGGGGAGTGACTGCGGGAGCAGAGCCAGGTGGAGCTGTGAGAAACTCACTCATTTCACGTCAAGGGGTGCAGGGGAATCTGGCCCTGATGTGGGGAGGGCACGCAGTGCAGGTGAAACACATTGGTAAATACTTCTTTGTATTCCAGTGGCACCTATGAGTCCAGGTCCCTGCCGAGATCAGGGCCCCGTGGCGTAGGGGCTGGGTATGGAAATAGTGTGAGACTGGCCCTGCCCTGAAGAGTTTCCAGTCCAACTAGACAAAAGCACCAGGAGGTTGAGTGGCTTGCAGGGGGTCTCTGGCAAAGCTGGCATAACACCTGGTAAAACGTGCCCGGTGCTTTAACCAAGACCAGCCTGTCTCTCCTTCTCACCAGCTGGGTTTTGCTTTAAACAAACCCCAAGGCAGCCCCCAAGGCCGCGTTTTACTCGGTTCGATGCGGGAATTCCAAATTCTCCGTGAGATGGATGCACAATCGTCCTTCAAACCCGGGTCTGCTGTGATCAGAGAGAAACCTCACCAGAGTTTTGAGCACATCCTGCTCCTGAGAGACTGTGACCTGGCTCTGGGCTCCGGAGTTCATACCGGCCCCGGACGCTCTGCTCTGGCTCTAGGTTCTGGAGTTCGTACTGGGGACTGTAACCTGGCTCTGGGTTTGCTGCGAAGGTTTTATGTGGCTCTAGATCCAGGCACTGAAGCCTCTCTCCAGACAAGAGCAGTAAACCAAAGTCTAATAGTGAAACATGAAAGTGTCCCCATCCAGTATCCGACAGCTAACGAGGGCCCCGGGGCGTTAGTGCTGCCATGGGATGCACCCATTGCCTGAGACTGAAAGCTAACGACCCCATTTCTAAACTAGCAATGAATCCAACAGGCCCCCGGACTACGGTGCCCCGAACTGCGCTGCCAAGAATGGGAACGGGTGCAGGGCCAGCAGTGCGCATGGGCTCCTTTCCAAGGGTGTTAATTCCAGAGGCATTTCAGCTGCAGTTCGTTAGCGGGCTGGGTTGTAGGGGAAGAAAGCAGGGAGGGCGGGGGGGGGGGGGCTAGGCCGTGGCAGGGAAAACTCCTCTCCGGTGGGCGACTGAAGGCTCGGATGATGGCTGTGAGGAAACCCAGGCCTGCGGCAGCTTGTCAGGGTGTTTCCAGCGATCCCGTGGCAGGGCCAGGCCGGGGTCACGCTGGGAGAGGTGAATGGCAGGCTGGCTGGCTTGTTGCACTTGGGAGAGGAGGCTCAGCCAGTCAGCCTTGAGTCTAAAGTATCCCTTGACAGTGCCCCCCCCCCATCATCTCACTGGGAGCCCCTCCCCGCCATTACAGGCCCCCGAGGGGAGAGAGGAGAGTCATGGAGGGCAGACCAGGCCCCCCGAAATGCCCTGATTCCAGGGGAGCTGGGAGAGGCCAGGCTGGGCCAGGGCTGAGCTGGGCCGGCTCCCGCTAGGAGATCATAAATCTGAGGCTAATCTCTGGGTGGGGAGCTCAGAACCCTTCTCCACGGTTCTTGTTTTGTGTGTGTGTGTGTGTGTGTGTGAGCGGGGGTGGGGGGCACGGTTGTACACATGGGCTTTGATCTCAGCACTCAGGATGGGCTCTTCGGGAGCTCCCAGGGCTGAGCAGCAGAAGTCCTGCTCATGTAACACACACCCTCACAAACACACACCGGCACAAACACACATACAAAGTTTCTCTCTCTCTCTCCCACTGGGACGAGCACGATGCAAAGAACAAATCAGAAACCTGAGACAGGAAATTGAAACAGCCCCAGAAAGGGAACCGCTGATCGGAGCAGCCAACTGCTCCACCTCTGAGGTGCCCGTTCCTGCTCTACTGTCCTGCGCTCCCCACACCCTTTGGAACAGGGCCCAGACTCTCCAAGGACTGTGCGCCTGTATGTCAGTCTTTAACGTGACAGCCCCGAGAACGTCATCATGTGCCAAAAGAAAATCCGCTGGGTGAATACAGCGCTAAGCACATGTCTCCTACCAGGCCTCCTCTCTTCTACCATTACACAGAGGTCAAGAAACCCAGCAGCCCCCCAGGCCACATTGTAAAGCAGGATCAAGGAGTCTCTGTGCCAGACCTTGTGACACTGAAATTCAAAGTTATGAAAAATAGACTCCTATGAAGCTCCTCATTAACAGGGTGTCTGAGAGCAGCTCCCCTGCTTTGGCTCAGAAACCTATATAATTTGGGACTCAGAGGTTTAACCCCCATCTATCAGTCCAGGGACAATCTTTATGGAATTTCATTTTGCATAGAATCTAATAGAGGAGTCCCAGACTGCAGCCCTCGGGCCCATCTGTGGTTTTATAGGGGCGGCTGATGGTAAATTAGATCCATTCCCTTCGATTGGATGTGTTGTCATTTTTATGGCTTTGGGGTTATATAAACAGGAGAGGGAGAGAAAGGGAGCGGGAGGGGGAGGAGAGAAGAGGGAGCCCATTAGCCCACAATTGCCAAATTTACTTTTTCCTCCTGTGTTTTAAACACCGGTTGGTTTGTAGAATCGATCGCAGTTTGGGCTGGGGCTGGGAATGCAAACCCTGCAGACACACTGCAAACACACACTGCAGACACACACTGCAGACACACTGCAAACACACACTGCAGACACACTGCAGACACACACTGCAAACAGCTTTCAACGTGTGTCAAAACCAAAGTCAAATAATAAAAAACCCAGGGAGGGCTGGGGGTGGGGGGACTTTGGGTTTCTACACCCTGGGGCAAAGGAAGAAAGTGGCAGGGGGGTTGGGGGCGGCGGATGTTAAAATTATAGTCAATTTTTGTGTGTGTGAACATGCACCTATGGGTGTATTTGTGTGTGTGTGTGTGTGTGTGCATGGGGGAGGGTTTAACCCATTGGCTACTGTTTATGTTTTGAATTGCTTCACCACTGACTGTTGCACAGAGGGGCCCATTCACACCCAGGACTCAATAGTGAGCAAGAAGCTACGGGACCCGACCCATCCCGCTAGTGATGTGCATGGGTCTCTGGATAACAGAGAATGTCTGAGCTGTGGAGGTTGGGTGGGGAATATCACACTCCCAAAATTCAGAGGAGTCCAAATCCCGATTCCATCCCTCACCACCCTGGAAAGTGTGGGACAGGAGGCGTGAGCTTCTGGCTTTGGGGGGCACATTCCTAATGACTATCTCCACTGGCTGCTGCTGTTCTCTTTGCTCTCCTGATGGACTGAAGACCAGCCCAGAGACTGACTGTGACAAGCTGTGTGAGGCAAACAGAGAAATCTCCCCGTGTTTGTCATTGAGACTCTCCAATCGTTTCTTCATTCTGCTCTTATGCTCATTTTTGTGACCTCATATTGGCAACTGGTCTTTGCCTTGCTTACTCATCCACCCCTTGGAGGTCTCCGTGATAAGATGTGTTCCTAGGAGGCATGTAGGTAACATAGACTGCTCTCCAGCCAGGAATCCCATCCAAACTCACCAGCTAAGGAGAGGTGAGGTGAAGTTGGTCAGTATTTTGATAGGAGACCTGCAAGGAAAACTCCGGGTGGGCATTAGGTGGCAATCATGATTCAGCAGGTGGTGCACTTCTTATTGAACCAGTGTGCTTCTGCGGCTGAGGTCTTCTGGCTGACCTGTAGAGTTGTGTAAAAGTGTGTGATCATCCTAGCTAGGGCAGGTCCGTTTCCCAGGAGTAGAGGAGTTCTCCTGAGTCTCCTAGCCAAATGCCAACCTGTGTTGTGTTGTGTTCACTAAATTCCTGCTTATAGTTTCAACTGGGTATGTTGTTCTTCTTTTCCTCTTTTAAACTAGAATGTAGTTTAATATAATAGTGATTAGCTGTTAAATAGCTAATATGTTCCACTTCAGAGGTGGCTGCATTTAAATGGTGGGTAAAATTGTAACATAATGTTATTGTGTGTGTTGTAGTTTACTATCTGCAGGCCACAGAGAAGATAAAAGCCCTGTTTCTGGTGAGGGCTAATGGAGATTCTCCATTAGCTCAAATAGTAGGCACTTGTGTTTTGGGAACCTAAGGTTATAAATTTATTCCTGACAAGGCATATGTACAGTGTAGCTCGCAATTCTGCTGTTTGTGTCTATGGCTGCATTACAAAGTGATGCCTGTGTGCTCTATATGGCTTGTGAAATGCTTTGGGATCCTCTGGGATGAAAGGTCCCTGTATAAATATAAGATCGTTATCATTATGCAAACAGTCCTGGAAGGGCTCTCCCACACTGACAAGCTGGCTAGGCACAGTTGGGGTATGTGTGTTTTTTCTCTGCTAATCTGTCACTTTGTAACCCTAGACCCAGAGGCACTGAAAGCTCTCACTCACACCAGCTCTCGGGCCCAGTCTTCGGGAACTGGCTGGATTGCTGTTGATGTGTTTATCCTAAAGGCACTCTCTTTACAGGTTCCCTGCATTGGCGGGGAACTAGTTTCTCTCAGCGAATGCACACACTTCCTGTGAACGTCTACAGAACTTACATGGATTGAGGTCAAGCATCCACCCTCTGAAAATCAGGCCTCTTTAAGGTATTTTTACTTGGGCACTATAAACCAAGGCCCTCAAAATCACTAGTCACTTTGTTAAAATGTTGGCCTACATAATGGTAAAACCTTGATTGTACACTTTTCATTCAACTTGTTTGTTGTTTGCATTTCACTTGGAGTGTGGTCAGTTTCAATGTGGTTTAAGGTATATTTTTAGCCAGTCTCCCTCTGTGGCCTCATGCACTATAACAACACTGCAATGTTTGGCCTGCAAACCCTGCAAGAGAAGGTTTAACTCCAAATAACTAATAGTTTCAATCAATGTTTTTGTAAATACCACAAAGACTTTTCTAGTAATATTTGCTTTTGTAAAAAAACCCAACAATTTAAAAACAAATACTAAAAATGTGCTCCAATGTTCCTAAAGTGGAATCTTCCCAGGCGTATTTCTCACTGAGAACAACATACAAACCAAGGTTCACACTTTCCAGGAGCCATGTCCTAATTTTCCAAAATTTTTCTTAGCACCCATAGAACACTTCTCCCAACATCTTCCAGGTAAAGTCTTGGAAAGATTTTTTACACAACTTTCCATAAATATCTCTTTGTGGGCTGAAACCAGCCACGAAAGTGAAGTTTAGTCCCTGATGTACTTTTATGTGAGGTGTAACTGAGCCAAACAAAAAAGGATTAGCACCTCTTGGAGCCACACCATTGCAACTCGCTTCATTGCACTGTGAAAAATTCCCATTCATATGCATCTGTAACATATATATAGAGAGAGGTTGTTAAGCAATCACCCCTCAATCAAGCAGGAGAGGCCTGTGGCTTTGTAGCTAAACTTCCTGAGCTCTAGTCCCCAATGCTACACTGTCCTTATGATTTATGTAGCACCATAAATGTACGCAGTACTTTATCAGCGGTGGACTGGACCAATCAGACCAGATTCCTTACCCCAGAGAGCTACGGCATGACTGACTGCCATACCGTATACAACAGGATGGACAGGTAGAGTACAGATAAACAGCCAGGGATTCTGTGGCCACTGTAGCTGGAAAGCTGTGTGAAACAAGAGGGTTTGCAGGAGTTTGTTGAAGGAGGAGCAGGAAGGAGTGTGGTTCGTGGTGGTGGCAGATGTCACCTAAGAGGCTGCTTCAGGGATATACCATCCGTGGCCATCTAGGAGATCCTGGTTTCCTGGTTGCATTCCATATCCAGACAAACTTTGCAGAGGCCGTGGGAGCAAAAGTCAGGTCCTGCTGCTCCCAGCACTTACGCTCAAGGAGAATTTGCGTGGCAGTACAGGGCCTGTGCAACACAGCTGAGCAGTTCTGATTGCATCTCGTGGAGGGCAGGCACACACATGAGGCTGCAGTCATGACAACAAAGGAGGCAGCCAGAAGTGGGGGCTTGGACACATGTATGTGGTATTGCTGCCCACTGAGGTGTGAAGCCACGGTCCTTTTATAACGGGACTGAGCACATGGACTGAGCGCATTCTTTAGCCCTCTGGGTGGCAGGGTCAGTTAATCCGCACCAGTATTGCCTTGGGATACCATCATGTGCTGGAGAACACATCCCATCCCATGCCGCAATCATTCTGCGTACTGGCGAACCCAGACAGTTATTCTGCATTGAGTGTTCAGAGGAACTGACCCAGGAGAGACGAGCATTACAAAGGGCAGTTATCCAGTGGCCTGCACTTTCTAGATTCACCCTTGCATCCAACGAAGTGGGTATTAGCCCACGAAAGCTTCTGCTTCAATACTTTAGTTAGTCTTTAAGGTGCCACAGGACTCTTTGTTACCTCTGCTATTCCAGGCTAACACGGCTCCCTCTCTGATTTTAGATTCAGCCTGGTTTTAATGGATCCAGTCATGGATCCTGAAATGACTTTCAGAGCTCCGAGGACATTGGCATATGGCAGCCAGGCGATGCTGATGATGGGGTGACAGGCAGATGACATCACATCACGATCTGGGGAGACGTGGTCACAGGCGGTCACTGTGGGACAAGATTCAGATTCGTTTTGAGACCCTGGAGCGACACGGCAACGTTTGCCAGTTGTGATGCAGCAGGATGACATCACAGGGAGGCCATGATGCGAGGACACTGGCTGCAAGGCAGGGGAGTAAGAGCCTGACCCGGGGCACTGTGCCCGGGCTGCTGGCGAGGGGAAGGATGTGTGTATATATATATATATATAGGGCCTGGTTGGGCTGCAATGGTATGATCCATGCGGTGGTATGATGTCACACGTCACAGTGACTTCCGCCACACCGTGTTGTCATGGCGACGTGATGCCATCACAAGGGGATATGGTGACAGGACACCAGCAAACAACGTTGTCATGGCGACCTCGCTGCAGGCGGGGCCCTCCGGAAGGGGCCCCGCCCACCACTGGCTCAGTGAGTTCCGGGCGGGTCCTCCAAGCCGGCAGGAGCGGCGCACGCCAGGCCTCCGCGGGGCCCGCTCTCTCCGCTCGTCTCGCTGGTGCGGCCCTTCGCTTCCCGGAAACGCCAGCGGAGCAGAACCCGGAAGTGGCGGGTGGCTGGGCCGGGCTCGGCGCTGCCGTGGGGGGAGCCGATCTGCCTGGCCGGGGAGCATGGGGCGAACCGCGGGGGGAGGCGAGCCGGGCGGGCCCCGCGAGACTCGGGCCCCCGCCTGAACCCAGGGCCCCCGCCGGGGGGCGGAGCGCGGCTCCCGGGTGACCCCCCATCTCTTGCCCTTCCCCCTCTCCGCGGGGCCCCCCATCTCTTGCCGTTACCCCCCCCTCCCGCGGGGTTCTCGGGTCCCTCCCACCGCCGCCGGGAGGCCCGGGTCCGTCGTCCCGGTGGGGCCCCCCGCCCCGCTCGCCATGGCGTCCCCTGCCGCTGCAGGGTCCAAGTGGGGCCTGATCATGAACATCGTGAACAGCATCGTGGGGGTGAGCGTGCTCACCACGCCCTTCTGCTTCAAACAGGTGAGTGCGGCTCGGGGACATGGCCCCAGCACCCTCCACGTGGCATGTGGGTGGAACGTGCGACGTGGAGAAACCGATCGAGTGGTTACAGCAGGGAACCTGACCTGCCGCATTCAGGTCTCCGCTCTGCTTTGATGTGTCACTTTGCCTCTCTGTGCCTCAGTTTCCTTGCCTTTAAGAGAGGGGTAATACTTAATGGGGGTTGTGATGATGGAGTCACTGACTAAGGCAGGGGTGGGCAAACTACGGCCCGCGGGCCACATCCGGCCCGCGGTGCCATTGCATCCGGCCCCCCGGCTGAGGAGGCTTCCCCCGCCCCTCCCCCAGAAGCAGCTGCACGGACAGCATTCTGGGGGGCTGGGGCAGTGCACTACCCCCTCCCCCAGAGCCGCGCCGCGTGGCCAGCACTGGGGGAGTGGGGGAGAGACGTGGTTGCGCTCCCGTCCTCCTCCGGAGCCGCGCCGCTGCGAGCAGCGCTCAGGGGGGGGCGGGGTGTGGCTTCCCCCTCCCCCTGAGCCGCGCCGCACGGCCAGCGTTGGGGGAGTGGGGGAGAGACGTGGTTGCGCTCCCGTCCTCCTCCGGAGCCGCGCCGCTGCGAGCAGCGCTCGGGGCGGGGGCTTCCCCCTCCCCCTGAGTCGCGCCGTGTGGCCAACACTGGGGGGGAGGGCGGCTGAGCACTCCACCCTCCCCCAGAGCCGCACTGCGCGCAGAGCTCTGGGGGCCGGGGCGCGCTCGCGCCTCTCCCAGAGCCATGTGGGGAGCACTGGGGGGCCGGGGCTGCATGCTCCCCGCTCCCCCAGAGCCATGCCAGGAGGGGAGTGCTCTGGGGGCTGGGGCAGCATGCTAACCCCCTCCACCGGAACCCCACTGAGCAGCTATGGTAAGGGGGGGGCGCGTAGGCAGGGTTCTGGGGTGGTGGTTGGGGGGGATTTGGAGAGGGGCGGTCAGGGAGTGGGGTGAGTTGGATAGGGGGTGGGGTTCCAGGGTGGTGATTAGGGGGTGGGAGGGTGGATAGGAGTCGGGGCAGTCAGAGGACAGGGAGCAGGGGAATTGGGTAGGATCCTGGGGGGTGGTTAGGGGTCTCTAGAAGGGGAAATCGGGACAAGGTCGGGCGGGGCTGGATGGGTTGGAGATTCTCAGGGGGTAGTCAGGGGGAGGGGACCAGATTGGGGGCGGGGTCTTCCCTACCCGGCCCTCAATATAATTTGGCAAACCCGATGTGGCCCTCGAGCCAAAAAGTTTGCCCACCTCTGGACTAAGGGGTGTAAAAAGCACTGAGGTCTCTGGGTGAAAGGTGCTGTAAGAGTGTGTCAGTGCGACTACATTTGGAGAAACTGCCTGCCATTGCCCTCCTGCTGCCCATTTTCCACTATGTTACCTACTAGCAGGTACAGATAACTCATGGTTAGGATTTCACCAGCCAGTCTCTACTAGGGTGCTCACTATTGTAGTACCAGAGGTGGTGCAATGACAGGAGGTTTCCTAATATTGACAGCGTAGATAAGGCCTTGCAGAGTAAAGTGTTACTAGCTGGGTGTGAAGGGGTACAGCGCTGTTGATAAAGGGTGGCACAAGGCAATTGTTGTTGGCAGGTTTTGTCAAAGGAGTGGGCTGTCAGCAGTGACTTCCAAGAGCAGATGACATCTGATGTACCTTGTATGGCGGCTGTTCTCATTTGCAGGTAGCATGAGAAAAGCACACTAGTAGTGGGAGGAGGCAGAGAACCTTCACACAGTTTACATTTTCAGCTTTTTCCTTACAACAGAATCTATTCCCAGGATCTGCATTCCTTTGAGATGTAGAAAAATTGATTGTACATTATCGCTAACTTTAAGAATGCCCACAAGCATGCTGGACACCTTGCAGTACAGGCAGAAAGATGTGGTCCCTGCCCCAAAGGTCTTATGTAGTGTGGTTGCAGCCACGTCAATCCCAAGATATTGAGAGAGAGAGAGGTGGGGGGAGGTAATAGCTCTTTTTGGACCATCTGCTGTTGATGGGAGACACCCCAAAGATCTTCATCTGATTTTACATGTGATATGTAAATTGGAGGGAGGGGAGCGGTAGGCTGAGAGCTGCAGCAAGAAGGTCACCTGTTTACTCAGTGTAGGTATGCGCATGCACTGGTAGTTCAACCTTCTCTTTGCTAGTTTAAAGCACTGGTGACAAGAAGTTGTGCCACCGATACAGTTCACTTGCAGAGTGAGGGGATGCTCCAGCAACCGACTGGGATTGATGTTCTCCTTTGCCCAACTCTCATTCTCCTTTGGAACAAGGTCTTCACATAGTAGCTTCTCCCCAAGCGTAAATAAAAATTGGGATGTCTGTATCCTTACCAGTGCTGTGCAGCCTGTCGAGCTAGCTGGGTTTGAAGGTGTTGCACACCAACCCATGGGCTCTATATGCAAAGAGATGAGCCATTGCTTTTCCTGTTCAGGCGCTGCCAGGAGCCCCAGTGACACACCTACTTTGCGCTACAAACTGTTCTATTTAATAGAATCATAGAATATTAGGGTTGGAAGGGACCTCTGGAGGTATCTAGTCTAACCCCCTGCTCAAAGCAGGGCCAATCCCCAACTAAATCATCCCAGCCAGGGCTTTGTCAATCCTGACCTTAAAAACCTCTAAGGAAGGTGATTCTACTACCTCCCTAGGTAACCCATTCCAGTGCTTCACCACCCTCCTAGTGAAAAAGATTTTCCTAATATCCAATCTAAACCTTCCCCACTGCAACTTGAGACCATTACTCCTTGTTCTGTCATCTGCCACCACTGAGAACAGTCTAGATCCATCCTCTTTGGGACCCCCTTTCAGGTAGTTGAAAGCAGCTATCAAATCCCCCCTCAGTCTTCTCTTCTGTAGACTAAACAATCCCAGTTCTCTTAGCCTCTCCTCGTAAGTCATGCGCTCCAGGCCCCTCATCATTTTTGTTGCCCTTCTGTGGACTCTTTCCAATTTTTCCACATCCTTAATGTAGTGTGGGCCCCAAAACTGGACACAATACTCCAGATGAGGCCTCACCAATGTCGAATAGAGGGGAACAATCACATCCCTCGATCTGCTGGCAATGCCCCTACTTATACAGCCCAAAATGCCATTAGCCTTCTTGGCAGCAAGGGCACACTGTTGACTCATATCCAGCTTCTAATCCACTGTAATCCCTAGGTCCTTTTCTGCAGAACTGCTGCTTAGCCATTTGGTCCCTAGTCTGTAGCAGTGCGTGGGATTCTTCCATCCTAAGTGCAGGACTCTGCACTTCTCCTTGTTGAACCTCATCAAATTTCTTTTGGCCCAGTCCTCTAATTTGTCTAGGTTCCTCTGTATCCTATCCCTACCCTCCAGCGTATCTACCACTCCTCCCAGTTTAGTGTCATCTGCAAACTTGCTGAGGGTGCAGTCCACACCATCCTCCAGATCATTGATAAAGATATCGAATAAAACCGGCCCTAGGACCGACCCTTGGGGACTCCGCTCGATACTGGCTGCCAACTAGACATGGAGCCATTGATCACTACCCGTTGAGCCCGACGATCCAGCCAGTTTTCTATCCACCTTATGGTCCTTTCATCCAGCCCATACCACTTTAACTTGCTGGCAAGAATATTGTGGGAAACCGTATCAAAAGCTTTGCTAAAGTCAAGGAACAACACATCCGCTGCTTTTCCCTCATCCACAGAGCCAGATATCTCATCGTAGAAGGCAATTAGGTTAGTCAGGCATGATTTGCCCTTGGTGAATCCATGCTGATTGTTCCTGATCACTTTCCTCTCCTCTAAGTGCTTCAGGATTGATTCCTTGAGGACCTGCTCCATGATTTTTCCAGACACTGAGGTGAGGCTGACTGGCCTGTAGTTTCCTGGATCCTCCTCCTTCCCTTTTTTAAAGATGGGCACTACATTAGCCTTTTTCCAGTCATCGGGGACCTCCCCCGATCGCCTTGAGTTTTCAAAGATAATGGCCAATGGCTCTGCAATCACAACCGCCAACTCCTTTAGCACCCTCGGATGCAGCGCATCTGGCCCCATGGACTTGTGCTCGTCCAGCTTTTCTAAATAGTCCTGAACCACTTCTTTTCCCACAGAGGGCTGGTCACCTCCTCCCCATGCTGTGCTGCCCAGTGCAGGAGTCTGGGAGCTGACCTTGTTCGTGAAGACAGAGGCAAAAAAAGCATCGAGTACATTTTACTCAGTGAGATTTGACACCACTCATGCTTGTTTAAAGTCACTTGTTGTTTTCATAAATGTTCAATGATTAACACTGTCTTCTGCAAACATGTATAAATCAGCAAGCCAAACAATGCCGGGAGAGTAGATCCCTAGCTTCATAATTTGTGCTGTAAAGGTATTGAGCAGTCCCTGGTGCTCGTGGATAGGTGTTATGACAGATTTTTAACTCCTGGATCTCCAGAACAATGACTTGCTTTACGTGATTCTGTTAGGAGCACTGCTGGAATGTGCCCTGAAATTGACTGGATGGCAGGACGCAAACACTGGTACAGCTTGAAAGTTCAGTTTCATAAATTGCTCAGGTTTCCGGTTTCCAGGCACAAGTGTCGCAGCTGAGCCATTTAGGAAACAGGTGGCTGCTCTGTGACTCTGCCTCCAACTGGGGCGAGTGAGTGAAATTGAACTAATACGTCACATTTCTACTGGCTGTAGTTGAAAGCAGGGGAACTCTCTTAAGAGGCTAAAATGGGGCTGGAAATCTGCAAGGGAGCCTGTATGAGATCTGAGGGAGCAGTAAGAATGTGGGACGTGACCGGCGTGCCAGGAGAAATGGCTTGCTCTCCATCTTGTGCTGGTATTTTTTTTCTCCCCATGCAGTGTGGTATTGTCCTGGGAGCCTTGCTGCTGATTTTCTGTTCCTGGATGACTCATCAATCCTGTATGTTCCTGGTGAAATCGGCCAGTCTTAGCAAGCGCAGGACCTACGCAGGACTTGGTGAGAATTTTCAGCTCTGGGGCTTCGCTTCTTTTTTTTTTTTTAATCAGTTTTATTCTGACCTCTTAATTTACAATTTTTCTTACTCATAGTGCTGAATTATTAACATTATTTTTGGCATAGTTTTTACTGTGTTTTGCCTTCCTTGTTTATCCCTTCCTCCTGCTTCTTGTCACCAGAGTCATGTGGGGGTTTAATGCTGCCTTTGGTGAAGTTAATAGGCACAGAATTGTTTTGACTCGTCCGTGCAGGAGGAGGCGCTGAAAAATCAAAACACAAGGACTCAGGAGCTGGCACAGTGGGTGTCTGCTGTAAATTATTGGTCTCTGTATGAAACCCACTAGCTCCCCCCACAGTGTGCTGCCGAGGACATTGGGTTCTGCCAGCGGAGTGCCTGGCATAGAGCATAGACTTCCTGGATCTCAACTGACTGAGTGCTTATGGCGGAGCAAGGGGGAGGTGAGAGGAAACCGTGCGCAAAGTTCCAAGTGGCCAAGAAAATAAAAACATGAGCAAGATTCATGTGTGGGTTTTTGGCAGAGTTCACCATCCCTCTTCCTTAGAGTTTGTCTACTCAGCATTGGCGCCAGTATTGGCATCTATTTATGACCTCTCCTCTGATTCCCAAGGATATTGGGGGGAGGAGACGTTTGGCTCTGGCCTCAGGAGTTTGAATCCTCTTGATCAACACTACAATTAAGAGTTGCTGATTGAAAGCATGCTCTTCCTGGGAAACCATGGAGATCCTGGCGGAATAGCCTCTCATGGAGCTTATTTGAGCTGCTGCACCAAAGGGTAGAAATCCTTCCCTCTGCTTTTCAGTCTTCACTTTTACAGTGGTGGGATTTCTTCCTGCAGGTGACGGAGGTGGAAGATTCTCATAGCTGGAAGTCCCTTCCTCTGCCTTCCTGTGACCTTAAGTCCATCCTTTGTGTCCCTAGTTGCCTTCAATGTAACTTCTCTTGGGAGTCAGTGGAGAGAATTGGCTGCTCTCACTGTCTACAAAAGATTTGAAAGCAATATGCAGTCTGCTCCGTGTCTGTGCTGTTGACGGATGGATCCCCTCAGTGCATTAAATGACTGACCCATCATTTAGCTCCACAGTGCAGCTTCTGCCAGAAGGTCGTGACCAAACGCAGAAAAGATTAGAAGACTCTTGTGGTCTCAAAGATTGTTCTTCTGATACTGAAAAGATGGCTCAGTTATAGCTGAGCCTTCAGGTGGAGTCTCATGGCCCAGCCTCCCCAGTACCAGCTGCCCATAGCGCCTCTCCCCCCCCTTTCCTCGTTACAGTACGCCTTTGTGTGCCGCTTCTCTCTAGTTGAAATACAGAGAGTCCAGTCCCCCTTCACCTTGGAGTGTCTCCCAGGAAGATGAGATCCTCTGCACTTTCCAAAGCCAAGGAGCTCAAAGACACAGAGGGCCGGTTATGCTTCCAAACTTCCTGGCACCTCCCGTCACACAAATGCTGACACTGAAAGAAGCGCCTTCCCTTTCTCCCCATCTTTGCCCTGGGAGAGGTGCCACCACAAGCAGCCAGAGGAGAGAGAGCGCTGAGAGGAAAGACGTCCTCCGCGCGAATGAAAGCAGCACTCCTACAATGCATCCTAATGCATCAAGGTTGAGCGGCTGTACACAGACAGTCTTTGTCACCGTTTGCTTGTACGCTGTACATCTGCGAGAGATCCTGGCAACCCCTGCAGCTGATTCTGTGGGAGGCTTTGGCAGCTCTGAAAGATGCGGGAAAGTTTTGCAAATTAACTTTAGCCAGCTAGTCCCTTCCGGAAGAACATTCAGATCACTAGATGCAATAACAAAAGAGCCAGGGTCGTGGCAGTCTAGGATAAACACCTTAATTTATGTAGCAATTCCCAATGGAGAGAATATATCTATTCTAGCTTTTACAGCTATTTCCCCCTCGCTCTCACTGAGCAGCTGTCACGTTGTACAACACGTTAGGATCTTAAGAAGTGAATATCGTATCCAAGTGAGTCTGCAGTGGGAATTCGGGAAGTGGGACGGAATTACCACAGCTAGAGTTTGACCAGCACAAGAGTTAACGCAGCTCCTTGCTGCTGCCAAGAGTGCTGTGGGATCTTTAAAGACTATTGGCACTCCGGGTCAGCGACCAGGACTGGGCACATGGCATTGAGACGAGCACCATGTGCTGAATCACCAAGGCCGCTGTGTAGCAACCTTGGGGTTTATTGCGGAAGAGCCTCTCCAGATACTGACCAAAGCCAGCTGTGCTCAGCTGGTGAGATTTCTGGAGTAGTTTGGCTGAGTAATTTTGTGCAGTCCATCTCCTCCTCCTCCTTTGAGAAGATAAAAGATCCAGTTTTCCTAGCAGCCCCAGATGGGGACATCTGGCATAACATGTTTGAAGACTCCTTCTCATTGAAACATTAGTTCAGAGTAGCCAAGGACACTGATGGTTGTATAAAATCCCACGCCTAGACTGGAACCAGTGGCCGTCGTTGTTGCCTGGAGGTGCCTGCACTTCCACCTGATGTAAAAAAGAGGTTTATTGGAGTGGTGCAATAGCAGCCATGCTTTGTGGAGATCGGGTCATTTAACAAATCATCTCCAGGAAGGGGATTTTTCTTTTCCTGGCTGCTCGTCTTCCTGCATGCCCGGTCCTCGGGTCACACAACTTAACTGTCCCACTCACGAGCTGCTTCCCCTTTTTGCCAGGACCCTTCGTGCAGGAACAAGGCAAAGGTCAGAGAGGTTGCTTGCTTGTCCCTTTTTAATATTGCAACCTCTCTGCATGGACAGGCTGTGCCAAGGAACCCCAGAGATCTAACAAAGACTGGATTTCACCCTCCTCTTTACCATGCCATTGGCTGCCTTCTGAGTTACTCAGCAGGGCAAGAGCCTCAACTTATTTCTCTAGTGGTGTCTTCCCACTCTAGAGGTGACCAGTTGATTTCCTTCATTTTCAGACTAGGCAGGTTCCAAGGAAATACAGGATGTACGATAACATTGAAGGTCAGAGGAAGGCACTTCCAGAGATGAACATACTATTTCTTGGCTACCTTCAGGCACGTATACTGTACAGCCACAGCTAGAGAAGCTCAGTGGAGAAAAACAGTCAGTTCTTTGCTTGCTTCTACTAGAGTTAGTTCCCCAGGACGAATGCAAAAACAATGCGGTCTGTGTTTGAACTGGAGGTCTTAATTGCCTCTACCCCCCAGGAAGATGTCTCCAGAAGTAAAAGCAGAGCTTTCCTGGCTCTTTCTTTTCAGAAAACACAGTCAGTTAAAGGGGACTGATCATTTTCTGCTACAAGCTACAGCCAGAGTATGGGGAAAAAAAGTCCCTTGGCAAAATCCCCGTGGTGTGGGTTGTGAATGTTGGGTATTCTGGGAATGGAATTGAACATTCTGGGCTGGATTTCAGATCTCCCATCCAGCAACACCAGGCGGTTCACTTCTAATGGGAAGGGAAAAATAAAAATGGGAACTTGACTGAAATTTTGCACTGTAGTAACATTTTGTCACACAACATCTTATACATGCATATTTTCTCTTCCACGCTGACTTTCTTCTTCTAATGGTTGCCATGTGTAACTGCTACTTAGCTCGGCTTTTTTTCCTCAACAGAGTAAAAAAAGAACCTGCTTTGTATCTTTCCCTCATCTTTGTTCTCGTCTTATGTGGGTTTTGATATTCGGATGGCATGGCCGAAAAAAGAAAATGGGAGGGTGGGCAGCAGAAACCAGCCCCAAAATGCAAAACTAGCAGATTCCTGTCAAATTGCCCTGCCTCATGATTACTGTTAATTTCTAACTGATGTATGTGTCGCAGGCTGCACCCTCTCCTGGTTCACGGTGGTGTTTTTTTCTCTTTTGCTAGCATTTCATGCCTATGGAAAAGCAGGGAAAATGCTGGTGGAGACCAGGTAAAGAGCTATTTATTTCAAATCTAAATATTATCAGAGAACAGGCAGTTCTTTCTGTTAATAAAAGGCTTTTTTCCAACCCCCTACAGGGCAACTGCCTCACCGTGTTTTTATTCCCCCTCCTCCCCCCCCCGCGCTTTCTCTTCCGAAAGCCTCCCTTGACACACAGAATTTGGGCCGATTGTGAGCTAAACTACTTGAATGGTACTTAACTTTTACTTCCATTGTCTGCTTGGTAAGACATTCATTCAGACAGTTGGGTTGATAGCTCCCTGTGCACCCCTTTGTTTCTGAAGGGAGAGGCAATGTTGTCTAGTAGTTAGTGGGGGACAGATTCAGGAGACCTGAGTGTCATTCCCTGTTCTGCTACACTTATCAACCCTTGGTCAGATCACTTACAGTGTGATTTACAGAGGTGATGAGCTGAAATCACAGAAGTTGGGTGCATATAGTACCTCTGACAATCGGCCCATTAGCCTGCTCTGTGCCTCAGTTTCCCCCTTTGTAGACTAGAAGTAACACTGATCTGTCTCAGTAAAGCTCTTTGAGATGCAAATTAATAGGAACAGTATCCGTTCGGGACAGTGGGCTGGAATCCTGATTTCATTTAACGACAGCGTAGGCCAAGGTCTCTTGTAACTGTAACATTTCTGTTCTTAAAAGTGCCATTCATGAAGCTTCAAAGGACACAGTCTGGTGTTCCAGGCGAGGGGTAGTATTGCAGCTCATTCTGTAAAGCAGAGGGTCTTGCACTGTGGTCTGTGGAGGTCTGGCTGTTGTCATGCTTCTGACCCTCCTCCTTATTCCTGTAAGACAGCTAAAAACACCCCAAGTACTTTTCTAATGTTCCTTTTCCATGCAGGCAGTTGCTGTAATTACCACAGGGATGTTATATGATCAGAAATGGGAGGTGAAGTGCTCCATACAACTGGGAATGGGAGGGGGAAGTGGTTCATGAGACAGTGTCCTCATTAAAATCTGCAAACCCCTGTACTGCAGTATAGCTTTCAAGCGCAGTCCTTTACTGCTGATTGTGGAGTGGGCTAATCTTGGGCTCAGAGTACCTCCCTGTACCCTTATTACTATGATCAATCTTGAAGAATTGCCGAGTTGTCCTCTTCAAGGGACACTCCCAGACGGAGCTCCCATACTTGGCTCCCAACAGCAGTTAAACTAACTCACATGCTGGTAGCAGAACTCTGCGGGTTCTTGGCAACTTTGTCAGTGAGTGCCAGCCATGGTCTCAGCCCTGAACAGGCCACAGAGATGTGTAACAGGCTTGCAAAACGTAGGGGTTGTCTACCTGGAGACCTTTGGGAAAGCCAAGCTGAATTAACTGGAGGTCGATTTAAACTGCATTAGTTAAAACATATGAAACCCTTCTGTGGAGGCTCTCATTCAGAAGTAAAGTGACTTTAGGTCATGCCTATACGATGAGGACTGTAGTAGGTAGCTTTGGATTTGTAGTTATGCTGGCGTAACCCTGTAGTGAAACCGCAGCCTGCAGTGACAGAAGGGGTTTTTCCGTTGCTGTAGGAACACTGCCTAAGGCCCCCAAGCGATGGTAGTTGGGTCAACGGAAGCATTCTTCCGTGGACCTCGCTGCATCTACACCAGGAGTTAGGTTGGCATAGTTACTGTGCTCAGGGGTGTACTGTAGCTATATCAGCCTAAATTTTAAGTGTAAATCGGACCTTAGTTTGGTTTAGCTTAATTTACTTAGCTACTCCACTTTACATTTAAACCTTTAACGAATTAGGAGTAGCTTTCCAGTGTGTCTAACCATGGACAAGCCCTTGTGCTGAAACTGCTTATAGTAGAATCTCAAGCTGTTCCCGCTGACTTTCACTCTGCTTGGTAGGCCTGAATTTGCTATCCGTGGTATCAGCAATGGGAGCTGTAGTGCAGGTGAAGAGTGAATGGCCCGTGGCATTTTAACCAGCATGCCCTCCAGGTCCCTCTGAGCTGGGGCCAGACAATACAGCGGTTAACACGCCAGTGTCTGGTCCACACTAATGCTGCCGCCAGTGCAGCTTCACGTTTGGTAGTGCCAGTGAGAAATGTTCTCAAGAGGAGTCCAGTGTAGATCTAGCCATGGTGAGGGTTGCAAAATGCTAATTCTCTAGGAATGCAGCCGTTCTTGCGTCCGGGTGTGTGGTAAGTGCTGCGTTCCAAGGGAGTTCTCTGCTCCAGAGAGGAATTTCGATTTCAAGCTTTTCATTTGTGTGTTTCTCTTTCCAGCATGATTGGCCTGATGTTGGGAACCTGCATTGCTTTCTACGTTGTGATTGGTGACTTGGGGTCAAACTTCTTCGCCCGGTTGCTTGGACTACAGGTAAACTTACGATCACTTGTACTTGTCCAGCCGTTTAAAGAGACAGTGCTGTGATTGTTGGATAAATATATCAATCAATGCGTGTTATGATACTGCAGAGAGCAACCCCCCTTAACAATATCATCAAGCTACATCCAGGTAACTTACTATCCTCCCATTTTAAAGCTTAACGGCAAGTGTCATGACTGAACATGAGAGCACCTTGCCATGTCAACACCTGGGAGTTCTGATGCATGTCACACAGTGGGATGGATACAACTCCTGACACAGGAAACAGCACGTGCAACAACATCCCTCTTTCAAAATATGTCTCTATCATGAAATACGTGACCTGCTGCAAATCCCAAGTAGATTTCCTGCAGACGTTGGCACGTTCTGTCCCTCTTCCTTTGCTCAGCCAGAAGTGAGAGACAATTCTCATCCCCAGTTACCATTCTAGTTCAGAGGGCTTTGCCTGCTCCCAAACTATAGTTCTCTGGGGTGTGAAGAGGAAGGATCGGAATACCTCAGCCACCCGCTGATCTCTTCACCTCTTCAAATTCAAATACACCCAGTGACTCCTTCCCCGCCCCACTTCTACTGAGACTGTTTCTAATGAGCCTGTCTGATGGGAGAGGCACTCTGTTCCCTGGCACACAGCTCTCCAAAGAAATAATCCGCAGGTTTTGGAGCTGGGATAGGGCAGGCCGGGGAAGGGAAATGGACATGTGGCAGGATCTTGACGTGGCTGTTATCTGCTCCAGCCTGATGCTGGTAAGCTCTGGTTACGGAACTGTGAAGTTAAAAAGATGCATTGTGGCTGCAGCCAAATTAGTTATTAAATATTTCCAGGCATTTCAGAGTGTTCTGCTATAATAAATACCAATAGGAGTTTCTGATTCATTTTCTGGATCAGAATTTTCAAGACTTCCATTTCTCTTCTTCCCTCCCCCTTTTTTTGACGCAAGGTTAATTTTCATTTAGTTGCTGGAAGTGCGTACAAAATAGTGAAATAATCTGTGTTTGGATTATTGTTTAAACCCCCAGCAAATCTGCTTTCGAGTGGCTCTGTCATGTGCTAGATAGAGCAACAGTGGCACCCGGTGACTGTCTAGGTTAATCACAGACCTTGCTGAGGAAATAGCACAGTCTCCATCACGAACCTTTTCTTAAGGTCAGGAGCATGTAACCTCAGACTAGTTTCTCCTCTTGGCTTGGGGATAATAAGCTATTTTTGTTGATATGGGCCCATGAGCCCCGGTAAATAAAGATGGCTACATGCGCTGTACTTCTGTCCCTCATGCTGGTCCTTTTTCAGGTAACTGGCAGCTTCCGGATAATCCTGCTGTTTGCCGTCTCCCTCTGCATCGTCCTTCCATTGAGTCTCCAGAGAAACATGATGGCGTCCATACAGTCGTTCAGTGCTATGGCGCTGATCTTTTACACTGTGTTTATGTTTGTGGTGAGTATCAGTGGCTGGACGACTGTTTTGCGGGGAGAGTGATGGTGGTTAATTCATCTGAAAGAGGTCCTGATCCTGCCAGCACTTCCATGTGGGAGGGACCCCTGCACGGCAGCCCAGTGGGGGTCTTGGTGGTGACAGCGGTTGCCCACCAGGAAGAGCATGCAGGTTCGGGATCCAAGTTTGAAATCCAGTACTCTTCTCTGTTAAATATTGCTGACTCCACATGGGATAATTATTGCTCTGATGCCCACACGCTGAGCCACATGGAAATAAGAATATGCAGCCATATTGTATAGGAATTGGCTAGCATATCTGTCCGTCACTGTGAAGTTAATACATTGTGGCAGCTTAACCAGATTGTGGCCTGCATTTCACTGTGTGCTTACCAGCACTGTGCAGCTTATAGCATTCTGAATTTCTGATTACATTTAGGGACAGGAGATGGGGGGAGAGACATACACGGCTGCAAAATGAATTCTGTAATGTAATAGCTTTTTTCCTTAAAACTCATAAAACCTTGATCTTTAGGGAGAAAAATGATTGTTTTTAAGGACACAAGTTTTTACACTGCTTGCAATTTTTGTATCAGTGGTAAATGTCATTGAGCCAATAAGTGTTTTTCTTCCTAAATGGTAGCACTTTAAATTGCTTATGCAGTGAAGATCTCATGAACACATAGAAGTGGTGCAGGAAAAATGTTTGCTTTTAGGCCTTATGAAAAAGCTTCATCTTGAGAAAACTGGTACCAGCCAATTTGGTTAAGTAGGAGGCACTGATGAGTTTCCGTAGCTTACTAAGTTCTACCAGCCTAGAGGAGGGTGTTTCAGAGAAGAGCTACAAGAATGATTAGAGCATTGCAAAATACGCTTTATATTGATAAACACAAGGAGCTCAATGTATTTAGCTTAACAAAGAGCAGGTTAAGGGGTGACTTGATCCCCGTCCATAAGCACATGGATGGGGAACAAAAAACCGACCATGGCCTCTTCCAGTCTAGCAGGCAAAGGTGTAGCAAGGTCCAGGGGCTAGAAATTGAAGCTAGACAAATTCAGACTGGAAATAAGGAACCACTTACCAAGGTTGGGGTGGATTCTCCATCACTTGTAATTTTTAGGACAAGCTTGGATATTTTCCTGAAAGATCTGCTCCAGGAACTATTTTTGAGAGGTTCTACGGTGTGTGTCTTATACAGGAGGTCAGACAGGATAACCACCGTGTTCCTTTAAGCCTTATAATCTGGGAAACTCATCAAACGACACCATTAGCTGGCAGTGGGGACTCATTCTCTTAATGGACAGTGGTACTGCTGGCCCCAAGGGTTCAAAATCATGTCGGGCCCCCAGAATAGCCTCAGACTTTAAGAAATAGACCCTGAGTTCTTTTTATCCAGCTACCTGATTTCTGAGCTCCTAGGATGCGCTTTGGTTGCCTCAAACTATTCTGTAAGCACGACGGCTCGAAACGGAAGCTGTGATCATTAGTCACATGACGCCAGGAGCTGGGATGTTAAGAAAACCCCCAAATGTCATTAAAGTTGACAACGCTGGCAGAATCTCAGGAGTGTCAAATCTGTTCAGACTGGATTATAAATGGGCATTCGGATCTATTTACCTTCTGTTTCCTGGGCACCAGTTCCCTTGTCCATGGCAGAATAGCTCTCATAACCCATCTCTGGTGCCTCTGCTTACCTCCGTGACATTGACCCTGGTCTTCAGAGCACTCGGCTTGGCTGGGCAGTGTGCAGGTGTCTTGTCTTATCCGAGTGCACCGTTGCCTGTCGGCCATAAGTCCAATTCTCCTGTGTCTGCTGCTTCCAGTTTCTGTGGCCCCGATGCAAATGACTGCTCAGGAGCAATCTGGTTAGCTGAGGGTGTCCCTCTGGAACTGTTCGAACTCTGGGGGCAGGGGGAGGCCATGGTGCCTGCTAGCAGGATGGCATCGACTGGGGAATGGGATATGCCTTTTAAAATACCTTTCTCTGCTTGGCAGCCTGGGGTGACCCGCACAGATCCGAGTAACTGGAAGGTTGACTAGCCTATGTTGAGGGTGAGGGCCGAGCCTGGGAAATCTGAGGAATAAATATCCAGCTGTGAGTGGCAGGGGAAGTTACTCAAAGCCTCGTCCTCCTCCCGATAGAGCTGCCTTGTTCCTGCCCTCCATTGCTGCCTGGCAATGTTCCTGGCAGCGTGCTCACTCCCCTTGGGTCTGGTTCGGCCTCTCTGCCGTTTGGCTCGTAACCTCTTTTTTTCCTTTGGCTCCAGATTGTGATCTCCTCTTTCAAACATGGCCTCTTTGGTGGGCAGTGGCTGAAGCGGGTCAGTTACACGCGCTGGGAGGGCATTTTCCGCTGCATTCCTATCTTCGGCATGTCTTTTGCCTGTCAGTCGTAAGTACCTGCTGTTCTAGCGGTGGTGGTGTGGAGTGAGTTTTGTGAGGGCAAAGGGTCCCAAGGATCTGAATGGGACAGCTGCGTCTGGTTCCCTCACAATGTTTTCAGCCCATTGCAGTTCAGTTGGGACTCTTGTTCCCTTGATGGAGGGGGGAGTTATGTTTCGCTCAGGAGTTCCTGTGCTTGAGCAGTTACTTGTTCATAAAATGCATTGGGACAGATTAATCCCCGGTGTGCCTTACATTGACCAATTGCTTGAAAATCCCGTTTATTATCAAGAAAAGAGACCTGGTTGTGTCCATCCTAACCACCCTCAGCGCTCCCGCACCCCCTGGAAAATCTACCTGGGCAGCCTTATTGAGCCTCACCGAATGTAGCTGAAAATATTTAAAAGAAAATTGTTGACTTCAGATTATTGTTTCCAGTTGCCCACCGCTTTTAATGAGGGCTGGGTTTTGGGGCGCACAGAGGCCTGGGACTCAAGACCGTAATTCCAGCAGCATTGCCTTCTCCACCAAAATGACAAGAGGGAGTGATTCATGCCTGGTTGGAGCAGCAGCCAGCTCAAAATAGATGTGTAAATCCAAATGTGGACACACAAAAGACCTTCAGCATTAGGAAGAGTGGCAGAGCCGGCCCTCCCCCCCCTGTCGTTCCAGCACACGCGCCGCATGCCAATAATAAATTAATGTGACAAATAAAATTTGTTCATACTGCTGTGTTTTACACCCACATGTGAGATCCAAATCATCATTTCCCACTTACCGTCTCTCTTGGCAGCTTTGTTTCTAGCAGAACACGCTCCAGTCTCGCTGTTTAATGTCTCCATTATAATTGGCGACAGAAGTTGTGTTCTTTTACAGCTTTACCTAGTTACCACTGGAGGGGTTTTTTTTAAATAGAAAATTGTCCTTTTCTTGTGGTAGCCGCTCAGTAACTAGTGCACATTTGTAGGGAGTTGGAAACCCAGCAAATTATATGCTCTGGACTATATCTATCTAAATATAGATTCTGTTATACCACTTAAATGGCAAGCCAAACCTACAGCTAAAACCTATATTCCCCCCGACTCCCAGCATCAGAAAAACATGCTCTCTCCAGCCCACATGATGTCACAAGCATATTATTCTCTGACTAGGGGTGTTTAATTTTGCTGACCTTCCAATCCTCTTTGGAAAAATACATAATTCTAACATAAAAAACACATTCTTTCCCTCCAGACATATAAATGCAACATACAGTGGTGACAAGCAGAATGTACCATTATTCTCATGTACCTTGAATGTATGATCATACTTGTAGATTCAATTCCCCTTCCCTTTGAAATGTATATTAGCATGGGTTTATAAAATGGGTTTATCGTATGTCACAGGAGGGTTGAGAATTAATAAGACCTGTATCCTGTGCAAGCCCATTATCCTACGTTCTGATCCCAGTGACATTGGTGTAACACTATTGAGGTCACCAGTACACCAAAATCAGAATGTGGTCCATTGGCTGCAATGGGTTTGGAGTGGCACTCAGGGTCCAATGCTGTGAGGTCAGTGGCAGCTGCCAGGTACTCATTCTTCAGGATAAGACCCTGAGTCTAGGCAAAAACTGACCCTACGTTCATTCTCTCCCTCTTGTGTGGTATCTCTTTGCTAACGTGCTTCCCTGGCTAACTTAGAAATGCTGCTGCGTGTGTAACGTCTGCATTCTGCAAACAGAAATAGTACCGGCGATGGGCCTTCCAGTGGGGATGAAAACCCTGATTAACTGAACTACTTCTCGCCATCTCTGAAACGAAGGCAGGGTTCTCTTGCTTTGGCGTGCACCCGCCTTGCTTGCGCCCTCTCTGAAGAATACAAGAACTGTGAAGGGCATGTGGCCTGAATATCTTCCTCAAATCCAGGCGGAGACATTCTATTTACTTGATGTGACGGTGCCTAAACTAATGACATACGAAGCATTTGTTATGAGAAGGCTTCTGGTCCTGCCTTGGCCTTCCGCACGACCATTCTGGTTTAAAAATAAAACCCGAGCACGTCAGGACGTGCTTCTTGCTGGGTGCATGTCAGACGCTTGCTCCACCCAGACAGGATTTTGACTGGCGGGGAGGCATGGTGGCATGTGGTCTGGATTTGAGGGACTCTGCAGCTGTGACTAGAAACCCAAGATGACTAGATGAGCACTGCTCTTCGACCACAGGAGGCCTGGTTGCAGCTCGAATTCACGTGGCACTTCCGCCCCCGCCCTCCTCCATGCCATTCTGCTGCTTTGCTGTTGTGCCCACCAGATGTGATCTTGGACTAGAGAGTGGTGTCATCGCATGCACTGACCGCTCCACTCCACCCCCACCCCGCTGGACCTGCTGCTATTTCAGAGGAAAGTCCCTGATGTCTGGCAGTTGCTATATTAAGGGGTTTTATTTCAAGAGCGGGGAAGAAGTTTAACTCCTACGTGAACTTGTGAGAAAATTTACCTCCCGAGTTCCCATAAATACACAACTGTCACAGTGCCATACATATGGTCTCCTGCATGCATCTCTATAAAGGGACAGCCTGGTTTCCTTTGGGCAGAACATTTTGGTGCACAAAACATTAAGATTTTCCCAGAATGGCTTCCATTTCACACACTTTCTTAATGCCCATTGGAGTTGGGGGTAACTTACCCGCTTCCCCCAGCTCTCCCTGTAGTTGCTCTCTTCAGTAGTATACAATCAGGAGGTGGCCACTTGGATTAGAACAATTAGAGGTTAATGTGTTTGCTAAAATGTGCACCTGATGATGTCAAAAAAGTGGATTCCACGTGCTTTCCACGTACATCAGTACCCCCCAATCCCGTGTAATTGGCGCTTCCAGCGTTCTCTGAACTGGGCTCTAGCAGCCGTGCTGAAATATGACAGGAACTGAGTTTAGTTCCGTTTGTTTAACTTTTCCTTTAGACAGTGTGATGCTCTAACCCTCTTCCCGCTTCTCGTCTGTAAACACTGCGTTGCTTTAATTATCAGCACGGCGCGCTCCAAGAACAATAATCTCCAATGTGCTGCCTGGCCCCATGCCACTGGTGTTTCAGTGGAACAAACGGTCGTTCATTTTGCAACACTTTTGAACCAAGATGTTTACATCACACATTTAACTCCACGTGGTGGTGGGGGATGGGGAGAGTGAATATTTTTGCAACACTTACAATTGTGAGTGTTCTGAAATCTCTTGGCATTAGCAATATAAATTGTGGACTAGCCGTGTGTTAACGCTCTGGGGGGGGGGGGGAAGGGAATGTGTCAGAGATTTTTCTCCTCTAGGCTGTAGCAAGAGAACTTGGGGAATGCATTTGATTGAAACTGCTTAATATGTTAACCTGCTTTTCTGCAGCCAGGTCTTGCCGACCTACGATAGCCTGGATGAGCCGTCCGTTAAAATAATGAGCTCCATATTTGCCTCCTCTCTAAATGTGGTCACCACCTTCTATGTTACGGTGAGAAGCCTCTCCCCTCCCTTTTCCCCCCCTGCCTCCCAAAGAAATGACTTTTGGGATAAGCTTTGGAGCCGTCGTGAACATCGCTGTCCGGAGACGGGCAGGCATTATCTGCCCTAGAGGAAGAATAGCGCTTTTGAAAGCGAAATCAAATGGAAGGGGGCCGCACTGCAGATGCACAGAGGTGTTCAGTGAGCCCAGGATTTGGGAACAATCGGGCCCAGTGAGCAGAGCTGGAGTGGGGGCTTCAGGCTCTTCTTTTCCATGTGTAGGGGCTGGGTCTTGGTCTTCCAATCGTTTAACTGGAAGTGGAGATGCTGTCCAATGAGCTGCCGGCTTTAGAGAGAGCTGCCCATCAGCCTGTTGCAATTGGAAGGTTATAAAGGAAGTTATGCCTCATAAAACCCCAGTTAATAAAATCCAGTTAATAATTCCACAGAATAGCCTCCCATGTGAGCCGGGCGGCTGCAGGGATTGTATTACAGACTCCCCCACTGCCAGCTCCGCTGCAATGCTTGATCCCACTAGCAAACTCAGACCCATGGAAGGAAGCTGCTCAGCTCCCCTTCTCACCCATCCAGGGGTCCCCCCGTTAACCCCATGCATACCCTGCTAATAATGTTAGTGGCTCTTGGGTGAAAGCTCTTCCAGCCATCTAGCTTGATAAGCAAAGAGATCATGGCTGGGTTGACTGGAAGATCTGCATTGTAGGAAGTTTACCCAGAGTCCCCTCTTAGCTGGGCCTTGCTCTGTTTTAATTGACGTGCTTTGCTCTGTCCCACTTGTCTGAGTAGCTGTGGGGCTTTGCTTCTCTTCTGAGAAATTCCAAGTCCATGCCACTGCTGTCGCTCCCCTCTGCCCTTCGTGGCTTGGGAAGCAAAGTATCCCACGAGCTGCCCCAGTGCCATAAGGAGGGGTCCGGTGACCGCCCCCTGACTTGTACTCCTGATGTTCAGAAAAGGCCACCAACGCTCCCTCCCTTTCCCCATGGCACAGGTGGGATTCTTCGGCTACGTGAGCTACCCTGACGCCATTGCGGGGAACGTGCTCATGAACTTCCCCTCCAACCTGGTGACCGAGATGATTCGAGTGGGATTCATGATGTCGGTCGCTGTCGGGTTCCCGATGATGATTCTGCCGTGCAGACAGGCCTTGAACACTCTTCTCTTTGAGCAGCAGGTGAGACCCTCCTGCAGGCTGCTCTCGACCCTGCACCATCCACCCCCTCACCTTTCTTTTTTCCAGTCGTCCACACAGCTTAGCGGATGACCCCGTGTTTCTGATGAGCTGCAGATACTTGGTATTGAGACTGGCTGAACCCTCAGCCCCATCCACCCTGTCACAGATTCCAGTGAAATTGTAATTGCCTGTGATGTGCCAATAGGGGCAGCATGAGGATCCCAGCACAGCTGTTTGTAAATCCGACTGTTCTGAGCAGTTGTTAATACACAGCCGTTCTGGAGTCGTGTCCTCCTTGCAGAGCGCAGATTGTAATGGGGGGAGGTGCTGGGATTGAAACCCATGCCTTTCCTGGGCTACTCCCTAAAGAGAGGATGTATGCAGGGCTTGTTTCCTGCCCTGCTAGCAGCTTGAACCCCTGGCTCATACGAAGGGGTGTACAGTATAGAGCCGAGGTGGTTCTCTTAGGAGTAGGAGAGGAGGAATTAGCCATTAGAAACCAAGGACGCTCCTTATTTCCTGCTGCTCAGACCTAAAAATAAAGGCCCTAGTAACCGTGGGCCCCATCCCCCTCAGGTCGCTCCCCCCCCCCCCCCACTTGCACTTTCTCAGGCATTTCCCTCTGCTGGGTGCTGCCTGGAAAGCTGGCAGGACGGCAGAGGAGGGTTTGGTGCTAATGTTCCGAGATGCCGTCGTCAAGTTCACGTTCCGCACAGGATGTGCAGCTTTGGCTGTTCTTAGGCAGGTTCGAGTTGAAGCTGCACCTCTACTTGCCCTCTTACTGGGCACCTTGCGTCGGCAGGTGAAACCATCTCCGTTCTCGCGCTGCATAGGCTTGTCTAGCAGTCCTGCTGGGTAATTGCTTTAGGGACCTGCAGCTGCGAAGCAGGGTTTAACCTGTTGTTTTTGGGTTTTTTAATAGCAAAAAGATGGCACCTTTGCTGCGGGGGGTTACATGCCACCCCTTCGATTTAAAGCCCTCACGCTGGCAGTGGTGTTTGGAACCATGGTTGGAGGCATCATGATCCCAAATGGTAAGTGCAGAAGTGGGATAGAATAGAGAACAAAACTCCTAGTTGTCCTTTCTCCCTGTTCCTCATCACCAGTTTTTGTGCTGTGCTGGATCTTGTGTTCTCAAGAATACCTGTTATTTACGCTCCCGCACGCTGGCATGTCCAGCTATCGCTGGCCGGGTCTCTCCGCTCCCTATACACGGCTACAGAAAAGCTGAACCTGCGGAGGGGTCATTCGCTATCACGGCAATGAGCAGGAGCACTGAGACCTGCGGGGAGGGGGACTGGTGAGGAGGTGCCCTTGCAGAGGGAAAGCCCAGCAGGGACTTGCAGCTGGTTGAAGTCATTAGAAGGTGACTAAGTACTCGTGTGCAGCATAAATTGCAGTGACTAATTTGAGCCGTTTCTGGCTTTCCACTGGCTGGAGGCTCGTCTTGAATTCTAGTGGGTTGCTCAGAGCTGCAGTCTAAGTGGCACCGTGCCAGCCTCCCTAGATTCTTTTCCTTCCGCTGAGGATTTTGCATACCTTTATTTGTTGTTCTTGCTCTTTCCTGCCAGTGGAGACCGTCTTGGGCCTAACAGGTGCTACAATGGGAAGCCTCATCTGTTTTATCTGCCCAGCTCTTATTTACAAGAAGATCCACAAGAATGCCCTTTGCTCACAGGTCAGTGCTGATGTTAATTGACTTCTCCCCCAACTTGCTAGAGAGCCTGGGAACTTCGTTAGTTTCACTGCAGCAGGGGAAATCTGTCAAACCCTCCGGCCCCCCATTCGTTGTGGTCTGCTGCTCTGACCAGGATCTCTCTGGAGCACGTAGCCAGCAGCGGAGTTGCTTGCTCAGGGAGTGGTGTGCCACGTTAGAATGCCAAGGCTTTTTATCTCTGTGGCAGCAAGTGAAGCAGTCCCCTCGCATGTGAAATGTTGTTTACCAATCCCAGTCCGGTGGGCTCGAGGCTGTATTGCCACCGAAGGAGAAATCCAGGCAGCAGAGAAAACCTCGATGGGTCTTAAGTTTCAACTTGTCTGGGCTGGGTAAAATGAATAGCTCTTCTCTGCAGGGGGGTCCTTGCTGCCGACCCTCACCTTTCTGGTTTCAGCCAAAATAATAAAAACAGACACAGAGACACTCTGTCTCTGTCTCTGTCTCTCTCTCTGTCTCATTTTTATATATATATATATTCAGAGGCTATTGGTAACTTAGCTTTTCCCTTGCTTCACTTTGGATCAGCCTCCTAGGGACAGAACCAAAATCCCTTTGTGCTGGGTTTGATCTGAATGTTTGGTAATAGAGCTGAGATGAACATGATTTGGTTTCTCTCACAGTAACTTTAACAGGCTTCTGTTGGGGCTCCAGAATTGTCAACCACAGGGAGTCAGATTTGTTAGTTAGCAAAATCCACAGGGGGAGAAGATATTTGTGTGGGTCCTACAGAAATACTGGCTTTTTCTGTTTAACAACAAACACACAGGAGACTTTTAAAGTGGAGTGGGTTTTTTTTCTATTGCCTGACGCGTCTTTCTGGCTCTCACTTGGAGTCCTGACGCTTTGGTACTGTGGCTGAGACCCCCAAAGCACTTTCAAGGGTTGCTGAGCAGGGCCCTTCTCCAAGACAAGTGACCCTGCCCTCCGGACAGGCTGAGCTGATGGACAGGCTGCCTGGAGGGGACTGTCAACTGCTCTCAGCCTAGCAAGCACTGAGGCTCACCAACTGCATGGCCTGAAATGCCGGTTAGGAGACCAGCAAAGCAGATGGCTGGATCTTACAGAAATCCCCACCACGGCAGAGGGGTTTACACAGAGAATGAGGTCAACAGGTTACCTAGGGGCCGGGGATTCCTCCGGTCTACCTTGAATGAGCCCTTGCTGATCAGGTTGCATACTTGCTTTGACTGTGCTCAGAAGTGTCCCAGCAGGGATCTGTGTCTTGCTGAATAGAACATGGTGCTGCAAACTCCTCCCAGGCCTCCAGCGTGAATGCTGGATTCACTGCCCACCCGCCCGCCCCTGGCTCCACTTCTTCTGGAAGACTCCTTGAATTTCTCCCATGCAGCACTTCTGCCCTTTCACATTCCTTCGGCTTTTTCCTCCCTCCCTAGAAGCAGCTCTGCTCTCTTCCTCGACCCATCCACAGATGCTGTGGCACCGCTGGGTGCTCGTCGTGCTGGCCACCCCTGCCCCAAAGTCCCGCCTAAGCACTGCCCCTCCCTGTCCCTATTGGACCCCGCCCTGGCCCCACCTTCTCCCCCCTAGCGCACTGCATTCCCATTCCTCCCCCCCCCCCACTCGCCGCCAGCGCTTGTGCCGCAAAACAGCTGTTTTGTGTGGCAAGTTTGGGGGAGGGGGGGAGAAGCAGGATGTGGCGGCGCACTCAGGGAAGGAGACGGAGCAGAGGTGAGCTGGGGAGTGGGGCGGGGCAGGGAGTTGCCAGTGGGTGCTCTACACCCACCAAGTTTTCCCCATGGCTGCTCCAGCCCCGGAGCACCCCCAGAGTCAGTGCCCATGTGCTGTGTTGATAAATGAGAATGATGGGGGAGAAGGGGCACCAATGTGACACGTTTCCCACCCCAGACAATAAACCTGCTCCCCTCCCCCGCATGCATGGTTCCATCTTCTGTCTCGTTACCAGATCTGCTGATTTTTGTAAGATTAAAATCCATCTTCCTTTGTCTAAAGCACTCATGATGTGCTTTCCCCAGCCTGAGCAGTTCTCTCCCGTGCCCTCTGTTACTGGGTTCTGGCCGTGTTCGTTACTGTGTCCAGACTCTTGGAAGCCCGCAAGCGTTTGGGGGATTCCCTGTCAGGCGGAGCTGAGTTTTACATGCCTGAACATGGAAAGGGTGGCACCATTTAAACTAGAACGTGGAGGAGTTGGATGAAGGGTGGAGAAGTTCTTTTCCAAGGGGGTGGGGCGTTCGCATCCCCAGATGTTTCTGTTGGCCAGAGAAGGGCGTCTAATTCTGCCAGGGAGTTGTTAATTATTACAGACAGCTGGTCAGTCAACAGCTGGCAGTGAGCCAGAGTCTGGGAATTCCAGCTTGGATTAAGCTCCGGGGATGGCTTAGTTAAAAGGCTTGGTGTGTTGGAAAGATGATCAGGTAACATCATCAAGGGGAAGTTTAAAAGCGTAAAGCCAGGCTCAGGGAGGTGTGAATGAATCGGGACATTGTCCCCTTTGTTGTGGTCAGCGTCATCGAGCGTGTCTTGTAAAGCGCGGCGCGCGCTCCGGAATGGCAATGGGGTGAGGACATGTAAAGTTGCCTTTTGGGAGATGAGGGGCAAACTCTGAGGTTTGGCCCAGGGCTGCTAAAGGTCAGGTTGAGGTCTGCAAACAAAGGATTTAGCTCCTGACAGGAAGGTGTTGGCTTCCCTGTGTTGACATGAGTTTGTTTGAGAGGCCCCTTCTGGGGAGGAAGTCCCTCATCCTGGTCTGAGAGACTGGGGGAAATGAGCCATGGAGAGGCTGCCCAAGGTCACTGAGTGACCCCTCTTTACACCCCGCTAGTGGGGATGGAAAGTGGCTCTCCTGCTGCTGGGGCAGTGGCCGGACCCCGTCGTCTTGCACACTTGTTACAATTCCTCTTTGAAGCGCACTAGAGAACCCAGGGCCTGAGCGGGCGTCTTGCAGTCCTCCTCCTCCATACTCTGAGTGCAATTCACCTTCTCCCCCTTGGTGCTTCCGAACTGGGCTTGAGGTCTCAATCGGGAAGGAATTAGAAACCCTGCTGCAGTCGTTACCCCAGGCAAGAGCATGTTGAGATTCCCTGCCAATGGCTTGAACTGTCCAGAGGGAAGAATCTTGGGCTAGTCTAACTTCTGTACAAAGGGGGAGTTAACACCACGGAGTGACATCGGCAAGCAAAAGAAAGTCTCCTTCCTCACTGTAAATCCCCCCCGCCCCCCGCGTTTAGAATGGTCCTCATGGGAAGTGGAGTCTTTTGACTTTGCCTTAGTGTTCCACACCTGCTGCTCAGGGGGTTTTCCCTGGCTCCCCCCATAGCCTCCTGCTGGGGAGCTGCTGCTGGCGGATGTTCTGCGACAGGCGAGGATTGGGAGTTTGCTTCGCCCCTTCCTCTGTACAAACCGATCTGCTTGCCCGAATGGGTGCTGCAGAGGGTGCTTACCCAGATGCACCCGCCTTTGGGCCTATCATTTGTTCAGGGCTCCCTGACAGGAGGGGGCAGAACTCCGAGTCTTTCCAGCACCAGCAAGAGGCTTGTAAATCACACACGAGTGACTATTCGGGGTGCATTTGGGCTTTGCTGACATGGGGCATGGAAACATCCACTGGGTGTTTGCTCTTCGTTGTCATTCTCCGGCAGGCCCCCTGCCGGGCCCCCGCGGCAATGCAAGAGCAGACCAAATTTCTTTATTCTTATTGGAGCTAAGACTTTCTAATTATCCTCTTGGCGTTACGGGAAGCCCAACCCGGGAGATAAATGTCTTTCCCCCTTGCGTTCCAGCGAGGTCATTTCTGCTGTTTGACTAGCTGACTGCAAATGCTGTGTCAGATCCATTACCTTCACGGGTAGTCACCTGCAAATGAGGGCGGTTTAAAAATTAACCCTTTGAGTGATGTTGCTTGGAACAATGTTTGATTCTGGGAACTATAAAACAAGCCCCTCTGGAGGGGGATCACTAATGAGAAATTGAAGAAGTGTTTTAATGCAGCACTGCCAAACCTTTTCAGGCAACTGGATCAATTTACCAGAGAGAGCCCTCGGCTGGAGCAGCCATTCCCTGCTGCCTTCCACTTGGCGAATCGTATTCTGACCAGCGAGCTTTGTTCTGCCGTCGTACCACCTGCTGGACCGGGCCTCCTGTTCTTGGGAGCTGGGCCCCACTCGGTGTTCACTGTGCAGCATTCCCTTTGGTTTGCTCTAGTCCCTCTCTCCAGGAGATGGTTCTCTGGGTTAGTCAGTGCCCTTGGAAGGCTGCGTTCGGATTCTGACAGAGGTGGTGGCTTTGGCTCTCTCTGCACCCCTGTCTATGTCCATCACAAAAAATACTGCATAGCTTGGCCCAGTTGGTGGGCTCCGGGACCTCTCCAGTGCTGTGTGGCGTGATCAGGCTGCTGGCAAGGCTGTGACGGAGAAGCTTGTCCATCTCCTTCTTGCACTGTTGTTGGTTCATGGACAACCCAGAGTGCCTGTGAAGGTTGAGAGGCAGAGTTGCTCAGAAGGTCAGAGTGGAAGGAGTTCATGGGACCAGGCATCGAATCGTGGGCTGAGTTTGACTTCCCGGGTTCCAGCCCATGTTGCCCACTAGGAACTGAATTTTCTTTTAAACCAACAAAACCACCATTTGCTGCAGGTTTAAAAGGGTTCAAACGTTCGGCTGTTTCCCCAGAGAGCGCTCAGGCCTGTGCTGTGCTGTAAGGGCCCTTTTGCTCTTCTTTTCCACTCTTCTGTTTCTGCAGGCAGCGAGTCGCAGCGCTGCATTGACGCAGGGGCTTCTGGGGAAAACCGAGGGCAGAAATGGCAAAGCCCGCTGACTCTGTACACAGCATGGCAGGATTTCCTGCTCTTTCTACGCCCACACATCCAGGCAGTGACCAGTCCTTGCTGCTTCTTCCTCTAGAACGTCTCTAAGATCCGGCCTTTCCTGTCTGCCCGCACTGCTCACGCTGTCCAGAGCTGCCGCATCTCCTGTCTGGTCTACTGCACCCTCCCCCTCTCTTGATGTGCCCTCCCCCAAGACACATTCCCAACAGCTGTTCCCCTGGCCCTACATCACTCCACACATCTGAGTCCCTCTGTGCACTCTTCCTTCTCCATCCCATCACAGTCAAATGTCAGATCCTTATCTCTAGGACTCCTGACATCTTAGCCCTCTCACCTTCCTGATGCCCTTTGTCACACCTGGTCGTCTCCCACCCCATCTGTTCCACAGACGATGCCAGCCTCCACCACTGGTTTGCCATCTTCACCCACAAGGGCCTTGTTTTCTCATGCGCCATCCCATATGCATGAAACGTCTTCCCCAAACTAATCTGCAAAGCCTGCTCTCTCCCTTCAAATCCCTTCCAAAAGACACCTGAGAAACTGCCGCCTGGGAACAGCTCTGTAGAAACCTGCTAAGGACTTACCATATTTATTTTATATTCTTATTTTGAAATGTATTCAACTGTCTCCGTCATCTGACTGGGCTAAGTCAGCTCCTGTTCTCCTTCTGAATATCTCTATAGCCTCTTGTTACGTCTTGTCTAAGTTAAGCTATAAACTCTGCAGGGCAGGGGACCATCACCCTGTATTATGCCTAGCACAATTGGACCGGATCCACCTGTCTCTCTTGGTACTATCTCAACATAATGGTCTCGCATGACCGTCTCATGAACAACTAGGGAAATATAGTCTAAACAGAGCTACTCTAAGGTGGGTGGAAAACCATTCCCAGAGAGGAGTTCTCAGTGGTTCACAGTCAGGCTGGAAGGGCAGAACGAGTGGGGTCCCGCAGGGTTCAGTTCTGGGTCCGGTTCTGTTCAATATCTTCATCAATGATTTAGATGATGGCATAGAGAGACACTTACAAAGTTGGTGGACAATCCAAGCTGGGAGGAGTTGCGAGTGCTTTGGAGGACAGGTTTAAAATGCAAAATGATCTGGCCAAACTGGAGAAATGGTCAGACGTAAGTACAATGAAATTCAATAAGGACAAATGCAAAGTCCTCCACTTAGGAAGGAACAATCAGAAATGGGAAGTGACTGCCTAGGAAGGAGTACAGCGGAAAAGGATCTGGGGGTCAGAGTGGATCACAACCTAAATATGAGTCAATAGTGTAACGCTGTTGCAAAAAAAAGTGGACATGTATTAGCAGGAGTGTTGTAAGACGGACCCAAGAAGTAATTCTTCCGCTGTACTCCGCGCTGATTAGGCCTCAACTGGGGTATTGTGTCCAGTTCTGGGCGTCACATTTCGGGAAGGATGGGGACAAATAGAAGAAAGTCCAGAGGAGAACAACAGAAATAATTCAAGGTCTAGAAAACATGAGCTAAGAGGGAAGATTGAAAAAATTGGGTTTGGTAGTCTGGAGAAGAGAAGATTAATTAGGTAAAAATAATCCATCGGAGTGTGATTAAGTCTCTAAACTGTTAGTGGTGTTGGCCAACAATCCACCCCCTCAATTCTTTCAACTGGCACCTTTTTTGGTTAGGGCAGCTGCCAGTCATTTGGCAACTCCAGTGCTCAAGCCAGGCGAACATTCCCCGGGCCTGTATTTATTTATCAGTTACTACACCCCTGCGCCTACCTGAGGGGTTTCTAAAATCAAAAGCCAGGGAGATTCTGATCTGTAATCTTGGCACATTTGGATGTAAGCTCTGCAGTGGCTGATGGCGTCAACTTAATGGTCCAGGCTTCTCTCCATGCTGTTTAGTTCCCATTTAGAAAAGACTCCCCCCTGCTCTCCCTTTGAATGGGATGAAACCCACGACATTCCCTCTCTTCTCAACCAGACACCAGCTTGTTTTCTTTTTTGTACTTCTGGAAATAGCCGAGTCATGTTCTCGGGCACTTGCACCAGGCTGCGATGTTCAGGCTGTGGACCGTGGAGGGGGATGTTAACAACAGTGGATTGGAAAGATTTCTTTTGGTTGTAAAAGTTTAAATGAAACTTGGCCTGACTGTCGTTCTCACTTAACTGATAGAAATGTAATATAATGAGTCGTCATTAGCCTCCTTTTAAAAATCCTGTCTGGAGAAACCTCAGCTCCTCTCCCTTAGCAGTAGCCTCTTCTGGCCGCACAATCTGAACACGCTCATGCAAGAGCCTTCTCCTCTGCAGCTTCCGAAACAGCTTTTGTGCATCTTTGCCTCCTGTTTCAAACCTTGCTCTCCCATTTCCCACCTAAGTGCTTCTCCCTGTCAACTACTTACTTGTTTTTGTACTTGAATTGAGCTCTGAATGGGTTTTGAGGTACAGTTTGCATGAAAGATGCTATTTGGGACAGTGCGGTTGGCTTCAATGGATGTTCACTTTGGCTTTGTGCAGTTCATCTTGGCGGTTGGCCTGGGGATCCTGGTTATTAGCACGTACACCACCTTATCGGTGATGGAGGATGCGCCCGTGAAAATGGAAGCTGTGGAACTGGCTGATCCGCTGAAAGAAGCCAAGAATGTCATTGACCAAGATTCTGTCAAAATACCAGGTACGTGTTCTGTGTGTGTTCCACTCAACCCTGCTCCCAAACTGTCCTGACCCCTTTAAAGCCACTTTTGTTGGGTCACCGGGAGCCTTTTCCTGTGTCTCCATCTCCAGGGCTCCTGAGAAGGTTTCCAAGAAAGGGCATAGTTGTCCCTTTCCAAAGTGCCTCTTGGGTCTCTGCCAAGGATTTGGGTTTTCTTCTTTGTTCTGTTGAGGGGGCAGCCCTCCCCCTCCCCCCAGTTGACGGAGCTCTGAAACTACACAAGCCTTGTAATAAAAGGAGCTCTGTGCGCATGAGACTAGAGATAGCACTGTACTGGCCACCTGTACGAAGGGGACAGGGAGCCAGAACAGGGCCACTTTCACCAGCGCTGCCAGCATATTGTACAAGGTTTCAATAACAGGCCATTCATTGCACTCAAAGGTATGTAAATTTATGGGCGCCGACTTTTTTTTGGTTGTGAAGATATAAATTTGGAGCCAGTTTTAGCCCTGACCAAGCCTGTGATTATGCCTCAGCTTTGTTTATTGGTTCATGTTATTTATTGTTTGTTTACTGTGGCCGTTGATGGAATTATGGCCTGACGCTCCCTTCCGCAGCTGCGGGCCTGCTTTGCAAGGCCATCGCTAGCAGGTGTCGCTTGACCCTCCCCTGCTCCTCATCCGTGGTTGTGTTCTGTTTTTTTCAAGTCTTGTTTGGCTTTACTCGGGGTTTTCTGTTCTTCGGGGCTTTGAAATATTGTGGATATTGAGAATGGAAGCAACAAAAAAAAAGAAAAGTCTCTCTCCTGCTGGAGATTATCCTCCCGCCTAGTCGCTGGCCTTGTTCCCGGGGAACGGCTTTGAGCGTCTACGAGACGCTGGTGCTGTCTGCGATAACATTCACTCCTGTGCTGCTCCATCTCTGATGATGGTCAGATTTTATACACCCACAGTGTGCACCTTCCCCTGCCCAGAGAGGGCCAGGCTGTCCGAGCGGAAGACGCTCTCAGATCCTTAATGCACGCTCGGTGGGGCCAGGCTGGGAGGAAGGATACCATTTAATTCTTGAATCTTGGTTAATTTCAGAGCAGTAGTGGTCAAAGAGCAGGTTTTCAGGTCGGAAGGGCTGCTGATCACACACATTTCAGAACAGATAAAATAAACAGGCCCGTAAGAGCCTGGGTGCATTGGAGTTTGTTGTCGTCGCCCCTCCGCTCCATCCCCATGGTAAGCAGGATGCTTGCGTTCAGTCATAACCTAGGGAGTCCTAGATGACCTCCTACACACATTAGTCAGAACTAGTGAGCCAGCATTAGCCCCGATCATTTGCTGCTTTGATGGCGGATTATATAATCCTACCTTTGGGGAAGACCTTTTTAGATTTTAAATTTCCCTGGAGACCAGCCATGCAGCTCTAATGGGCCTTGCTGACTTCCGGTTTGTTTCATACCGACCCGGTGAGAGCGAGGCGAACCCAGTCTCGAGGCGCTGCCCTGGGAAGGGGAGTAGATGCTGTCCAGCACTCTTTGAAGCCTGCTCCTGTGGGAGGAGGAGGAAGCGATTGGACGGGGACAAGTGGGCCAGGGAGAAGAAATAGAACAATGAACTCCAACAGGCTTAGGGAGCCTTTCAGCCCTGGGTAGCGAGCAGTCCACTGTGTTCCCTGGGTTCCCTCAGCCCATCCCGCTTGCTGCTCAGTCGCGGCCGCGCTCCTGATCCCTGGACTCTGCTTTCTTCACTTGGCTGGCGATTCATTACCCTGCTTTAATCAACACCTTCCTGGCCCCTCCCTTTGACCCTGGCTTGGTTTGTTTTGGGAAGGGGCTAATCTGTGGCCATGAAGCCTCCAGAACAGCTGTATCCTGTCATTGGCTACATGCCTGGCTGGGGGCTGCCCTGCTATCACCTGGTGCCCTCCATCGGCCACATCTGGTTCTTATTTCTTGCACGAGTCTTTACCAGAAACACATGGCTTTCTGCAGGCAGCACGCAGTTTGTTTTTAGCATGTTCTTGGGGTTTTTCCCACCCTCCTTTTTAATTGATGGGTTGCCTGGTTGAGGCAGAGCTTGGAGCTGAGCTGAGCCTTTTACCATTTTGCGTTCTCCGTCTGACTCTTGCCTGTCAGCATGTGCGAGGAGTTTTATTGGTCTCTTTGATGTTGTGGAGACCAGAACTATCCAGACTTTCATTAAAACCCTGCCCTGTGGGCCCTGGGATTATGAATATTAGAACATTGCCCTTTTATGTGAACACGTATTGACCAGTGAACTCTGAACAGTGTTTTCACTAATGACACCCAAGTGCCCATTACAGCCCCTGCCTGTATTGCTTGAGGTTTACTGTCAGCGGCTCTTTGGGAAGGTATAAAACCCCTTTCAGAACTGTTCTGCTATTACATACAGTGGGGCTGTATGTTAAAAGGTTGCTAAGCTGCCTGTGAAAGCTCATGAAGGCAATTATCCGTTTAAAAAAAAAAAGCTAATTAGGCAATTTCTCTCTGTATTTGAAAGCGCCCCAGAGGGTCCCATGGGGCGGCTGAAGAGTTTGTAATATTTTCAGCTCCTTACTTGAGTGTTGCTGCTTCATTTTCTTTTCTTTTTTTTCATTGTGCAACATCTCGTCCCAAAGGTCGGCTTCCTGCCCTTTGTGTGACCGCGACCTTTCCCCGCCACTCCTCCAGCTGTTGTGTTCAGCGAGGAGTGTCCGAGCCAGTAGTTCTCGGTAGGTGCCCCCTTGGATTGGGGTGTTTCACATTGAACGGGACTTGGATGGAACTGGGCGCACTGTGTTCAGAGCTGGGTTCTTTCCTTTGCCACCGATAGGTGTGGGGATCGGTCTTGATACAGCTCATCACATGGCTTTTTCATGGAGGCTTGGCCACTCATCTTGATCCTGGAGCCTGCATTCCCCACCAGAAACCCACCCAGATCCCACGCTTGTCCCCCCGCACTGTGTGTGCGGTGTGGATTGGACACAGTTACTCCCTTCGCACCTGCCGGTTGCAGGAACAGCTTGACTCTGCCGCAGCACTCCCGAGCGCCTTTGGGAGGGAGCTTTTAATAGGGCCTGTGACACAGAAAAGGAACTATCACCCTGGTGTAATTTTGGTTCATTTTTACGGCTGGTGTGTCAGGAGACAACTGTGAGCTAATTTCACTGATGCTATTCGATAACCTTGTGAAATCTGTCACCGTTCAGAGCCCGGGAGGGGTGGCGCGGCGCGCTCTCTGTAATCACTCGCTCGCCTTGGTTGTGAAGATTGTAGGGACAGTTCACCAGCCCAGATGAGGGCTGGACTGTGGGCTGGCCTCTCTAAGTGCCTGCTGTTGAGGGACGCTGAGCTCCTGGAACGTCTGCAGGAGAGCCCAAGCCTCTCCTCCATTTTCCAACCATTCAGCCATTGATCCCCCTCCCCCATTCCCCTAGCCCTCTTGGTTGCTTCCATAATAGGAGATTCCTTCTGTAGGTCTTCCCCAAAGATGAACCCACTTCTGTACAGTGCTGTTAGGAGCTAGGTTAAGATGCTCGGCTCTGTTCAGGTCTCGCAGCCTTGTCAACGAACGGATTCTTTTTCCAGTGGAGTTGACCGTTGACACTTATTACCTGCTAGTGTGGTCGGTGCTCCCCAAGGCTCTGCCCAAGAACTTTGTTCTGCCAGATGTGCCAGCTGATCTGGTTTCCCTGCCTGCCACCTGCCAGCCAAATCCGTTTGATCCTGTTGTTGAGGTTGGGCCTGCTTCATTCTAACCTCCCACCAGAAATCGGAATTTTAAAGAGATACGGAAATGTTCAAGCTCTTTCCGCCTTGATCTCCAAGACCAAACGTCTTGGCATGCCGGAGAGGGCCCGGGGTGCTGCAGCAGTGGTGGGAGGTTAGAACTTATTGTAGTAGCCACTAAACGCCGCTAACCTCGGTGTAGGAATTTGTGGGGGTGTGAGCTCCCCAGAGGCTGAGCTTGGACCCATCCGGTCCCAGGAGCGGAGCGGAGGACTCTCTGATCAGTTTCATAACGCAGACAATGGAAGTGAGCCTTTAAAACCAAGGGCTTTGCAGCTGTTAGCGCCCTCTCGTGGTTAGTACTGGGGAGACGGCGCCTGATGACACTTCATATAGCCCTGTGTAGGGAATGAGACCATGGATATTTTCTTCCTCGATTCGACAGAATCTTCCCAGTGCCCCATCCACTGTCTGCTCTTCCCAGGCCACGTCTGGCCTCCTTTTCCTCAATTCCCCCTCGGCTGAGGAGAACGAGGCCAAGCCGGCTCCTCCTCCCCCCGAACAAGTAGGGGGTATAGACACAGGCCTCACGGTCGTTAACATGGTGGACAAGAGTGATATGAAAACCTCGCAAGGAGTCCTTTGTAATGTCTTTCTGGGGCCACTGCTGGAATCCCAACCAGAAGCTGTGGGGGAGGGACGCTTTTAGGTTGCTAATCATGTAATTTTATTGCAGCCTAGAGACATTGTTGGCAAACCACTTAAGAGAAGAAAAAAATCTGTTTCAGGAAGTCTGGGGTCCGTCCCCTCCCCCGGCCCTCAATATATCTCCAGAGGGAGACATCTGCTGGAGGGCATTGTGTGCTGGGCTGGTTCTGGTCGGCCCAGGAGCAGTGAAGAAAGCCCTCTTGCCGTCGGATGCTGAGAGGATCATGGTGTTGTTGTTGTTGTTGTTTTAAGCCAAGAAGCTTTTATAGCCTGTAAAGTCCAGCGCCGCTCATAAAACATTCAGAGCCAGCATTACTGTAACGCTCTCCAAAGGGACCCGAAAGGCGACTGTACAGTTAGTGATGATTACACATCCTGAGCGCAATTGTTCTCTGCAAACCACAGATAGCTCCTTATAGGCTTCCCTGCAGCATGCGAGGCCATTAATTCACGCCCAGATGCTGAACTTCATTTTGTTTCCTGCTGAGAAAATGACAGCGTAGAGGCAACTTGGCCTTATTACGGAGGGGAGGGTTTATCTTTTGGTTTTGTTTTGCTGTGTGGTTTTTGGAATGTGTGTAACATGCCAGCCAGCTCGTGATTTACGACTCTTCCTGGGTACAGCCCTGGGGCTTCCACTCCATTCCTACCATTGTAGGGGAGACCTCACTAGTTTCTCTCTGCCGGACAGCCACAGGTTTGTTTGACTGGGTCACTGGCTAAGCGGCAGCCCTGCTGTGAAAGGCAGAGGTAGGAGCCCTGCTTTCTTTTAACTCTTTTGTTACCCTGTCCGACGGGAAGCTCTGTGTGTTTGGGTCCCGAACGCTTTTGCTTTGCTTATGAAATGTTGGGGTTGCTGTCAAAATTATCCCTAATCCTATGAATACCCTGGCCCCAAGGAACGCTGGGTCTGTGGCAAATCTGTATTGAGCCTTCTCGTGAATGAGCCAGACCTCTGTGAACGCGATAAGGACCATGGACCTATCACCATTAAACTAAAGCTTTTCTGGGGCAAACCAAGCAATTTGTGGATTAGAGGCTAGAATTTAGCTGGGAACGTCCTTGCTCTGAAGGGCAGAGCATTCGGCTCAGCGTCCCTCCACGGGAACCCTGCCACCCTCCCAGAGTTTGTTCAGAAATGCTTGATTGCCTCCTGCCCGCCCCCAGGGTTCTGCCTTGAAGGCAAAGTGGATTCCCCACCCTCTAATGAAGGGTTGAAGAAAGGCCCACCATGTCTGGTGGGGTCACCATGAAAAGAGTGCTAGTGGGTGACGTACTGAACGGGGCACAGCCGTGTGTTTGGGAAGAGCCCCTCGCTTGAATCCGTTTTCTCGGGGAGGGCCAAGAGGGGAGAGCACGTCTTCCCCTGCCCCGTGCCTCGCAGCCACGCTCCACTGGGAGAAAAACTCGCCTGCCAATTGGCACCTTTCCAATGCCTTCCCCGGGCAGTGCCTGCGGCCCTACCTCGTCCCAGGGAAGGGGAGCTAGGACTCCGCAGTGACCCCTTTTCTTCCTGGGATATTTACTTACCCAAAGCAGCCTCGAGAACCACCCAGACTTGAAATAGTTTCACAACCTGGCGCAGTGCTCTAGGACAGAGGCTGTCAGCTGTTCCAGCCAGGCTTCCCACATGGGGCTGGATCTTGCGCTGTTCCGTCTATTTCACAACTTGCATAAGACCCGCACAGCTGAAGCTGGGGCAGTCTCTCCTTCCCATGAATTCATCTGGTAACAAATGGCAGCAGCTCCAGGGAGGGGGAGGAGAACGCTGAAAAGTGTTTTTGAATGAATTCCCCAAAGGAGGTTTGCGGGAGGGGTGGAGAAGTGTGTTTTTGTGAGAGAGAAAGTAATATTTCCAAGTTCATTGGACAGCAAATGCTCTGTGATTTCATCTCTCCAAAGCTGGAAAACCATCCCATTCCCTCCTGTGTTTCCTCTGAAACGTTTCCATGGTGTGGGCTGCTGCCGAGAGAGGCTTATGGGCGGCACTTACATTCCCATTTCATAGATTAAGGCCAGAGGGGACCATTCGAACATCTGGCCTGACTCTTTGTATAACCCAGGCCAGAGACTTCCACCCAGTAACCTCGCCATGGACCCAGAACTCGGGTTTGATTACAGCAGATCTTTCAAAAGGGCACCCAGCCTTCCAGACAAGGCATGAAGAGACGGCGAGTTTGCCACTCTCCTGGGAAGTTTGTTCCAATGGTTGATCACCCACAGGGTTAAAATGTGGTGCCCGATCTGTGATCTCCCATTTGGTCCCGTTCCAGCCCCGTGCCAGCGACAGCAATTGTTCTTGCAAAGAAAACACATTAGGAAACTATTTGATGTGCCTTTCCTGTCCTGAGTGTAGCCCAGCAGCTGGGAAAGAGGCTCTCCGCAGAGCTCCCGGAGTGCGCCCCCGGCTGCTGGTGGCCTGGGAGCGCAGCTTGGGAAGCAGCCCAGTGTCTTTAATTGTGGTGGCACCACTCTCTGAGAAGAGCGCAAGATCAACGCTGACCTCTGGTGGTAGTTCGTGGTAGCATGCAGCTTTCCTCCCCTGCTAGGTAAATTGCACTGAATTGTTTTTCCGTATCTTGATAACAAGAGTGCGGGCTAGTAAAGAAAACTAAGCGCTAATAATTGACTGAGGAGCTCAAAATTGCCTCCTAGACTCATGTCACTCAGCTGGAGAAACAGGATTACAGCTGACAAAAGAATTGCCCCAATTCCTTGTATAGATTGACAGTGCAACCATGTGTGACCTCGTTCGATTAACTGTGCCATGCTTCCAGTCCAGGACCCGGTTGTGGAAGGGGCGGAGGACAGTCGCGAGAAACCCAAGCTGCCGAATGAGAAGGAAGAGATGGAACAGCCGCAGATCAAGGTGCCCATGGACGTGCCCAAGAAAGATGAAGCGAAGGCCAAGCAGGAGGAGGAAGTGCAGCTCGACCGGCCTGACCAGGGTATCCCGGAGACGGGGAGGTGGGGGCTGGGGGGAGGGCAAAAGCTTTGGAGCGTGGAGGTGCAACTTGACCTACTTGGAAGGGGTGGCTCACAATATTCTTTCAGATAATTCAGGATTCTCTCCCCATCCTGGCCCAGTGCGGCTGCCCCATGGCTCGCTGGACATGCTTGCGCATGGCTGGGCAGCAAGGACTGCTCCCTGGAAGGGGTGACCTATCCGAGCAGGAGGCCCCATGGGGATGACGTGGGTCAGCTGGGTGGAGTTGCCCCAAATCTCACCAGACGGGCCCATTGACCTTCTCTCCTCCCCTTCTCCCCAGGGATCGCTTTACCTGTAGGGGAAGCCCACCGCCACGAGCCGCCGGTCCCCCATGACTCCGTTGTCGTAGATGAGGGGCAGGACCGGGAAGATTCCGAAGAGAAGAAGCCTCCGCCTGAAGAAGCCAATGCAATTCGGCTCAAGCCAGCTGCGGAGAAGCCTGCCCAGCTTGATCCCAAAAATGAGGAGCCCAACTTGGAAGCAGGAAAGGAAGATGGGGCCCACCACCAGCTCCAGAGGCCCCTCGAGGACCTGAAGAATGCCCCAGATGTGCGACGAGGTGGCCGACCGCCGTACAAAGATATGGAGCCAGGCAAGCAGGTGGTCGAGCCGAGGTCACTGGCTGTCCTACCTGGGGGCGAGAAGAGAGCTGAGGCCGCAGGCGCAAGGGAGAATGCAAATCTCCAGCTGCCTGGGAGCCTTGCGGCGGCTGTGAAGGCCGTAGAGCAGGAAATTGTCCCTGGTAAGTCGTCTCCCGGGTGGCTGATCTAAGCAGATTCTCCTCTTGTCCCGCAGTCCTCCCCCAGCGATTGGTTATTCCTACCCGCATTCCAGTGTTCCCTTTTAATTTCACCAGATTAGCATGTGAATATGCACAGCCCCTTCAGCAGCTGTTGGGGGAACCAAGGAATCTGGTGTCTTTGACAGCTACTATAATATCTGTCAAACAATTGTTTGCTAGCCTACTAAATGTCAGGTGCCGTGCTGTTGTTAGTGTCTCACAACTCACTGGGGATGTGGAGTTGGGAGCTCTTGACAGGTAACACATTGCTAAGTGCCCATCTGAAAGCGAGCTAGGACGGTGCTTGCATTTTAATTGGCTAAGGTAGTTAGCATTGGCACTCTGCCAGGAGGCTATAAGATTGTTAAATATTTTTTTATGACTTCCCTTGCAGTTGTCAGGTTGACTATAAACTGCGTTGGTTGGGGGCGGGAGAGGCGGGACAGCGTGGAGCGGTTTTTAGAGAACATCTGCCGCTTCTTCCTTTCCAACCAAAGACGTGGGTGGGTCTGTCCTCAGGTGAGAAGCAGGAACCGCTCCCGCCGGCCAGGCTGGATCCGGCGCAGGCGCAGCAGCCGGAGCAGAGAGAGATCCGAAATGCTGAGGACAAGCCGCAGGAGAACGCCGACAGCAAGCTGGAGGGTGAGAGTGCATGACATGGGGGTTCCCCCCCCCCCCCCCCAGCGGCTGGCGATCCCCTGGGAGCCCAGGTGGTGGGAGCGGGGGCGGGGAACGTACAGCCCTGACGGTTTGATTGTGGTGGCTGGGATCATGTAGCTTTAGGCCGTGGTTCCTTTTGGCTTTTTGCCACACGCCATTACGTGTACGCACGCTCTGTCCTGCTGCGGGGGGCACTGGAGAGCAAACCTGCCCCACACTCACTCCTCAGTCACACCCCCACGCTTGTCCTGTGGGCTGGGCCCAGCTCCCCGCTCCGGGGCTGTGTCCTGGCCCAGCCCTGCGACCCAGCTGGAACTCCGCCGCGTCCCACTGATGGGCTGCTGTCGGCTCCAGCGCTTCGTGTCCGTCTCCGGGAGGACGGCATGTTTCACGGCTCTGCTGGGGCCGTGACCTCCTGGCTCTCTCCCCTTTCCCCGCCTAAGCTTAGATACAGAGCGAGGCCCCAGCGTCAACCGAGTTAAGGCTGAATAAAACCACCGTGGGAAATGGCTGGGTGGAGTGACCCATCCTTCGACTGCCCTGCCTGTTCCCGCCCGCGCGGCTGCAGGCCAGCTCGAGATACACGGGTAGGTCAACAAGGATCGACTTCCCCGAGAGGAGAGCACTAGCCGCCAGAACACCGGGCCACTGTGCCCACCGCTGCGAGGGGTTGGAGCCTGTTGCCAATCAGCCGGCACAGCGGCAGTCGGGGCCGCGCATGCTGCCCCCAAAGGCCCGTCCTCCCGTTCCAGGCGGGGACACACCAGATTGCTCTCGCCAGCAGAGGGGCAGGCGGATTTGTGCTCGGGTGACGAGCCAGAGCCACTGGCCACGCTGCTATTGTTAGTGAGCTGGCGTAGGCCTGGCTTCCTGCACAGGGGAGCACGCTGCCAGCTGCAGTGTGGACAGACCCCGGAACGTTCTGGGATGGCAAAATCCAAGACTCAGACCCAGGGCTTGTGGCAGGTCACCGTGGCTAGCGCCAGTTGCTCACGTTCTCACCATGGTGGACTTGAGACGGACTGAACCCGGGCAGTGCCGGTGTAACCCGTGCCCAGCCGATCACACCGGTTACTGGACCAGTCCAAATCTCCAACAGCCCGAGAGCAGGTTAGCTGCAGGCCCTTTAAACTGCTGGCGGACACTAGGCTACAGCCAGGGATCTCTGGGGCGGGAACAGATCCTGTGTACCAGGCTTACTGCAGCTCTGGGTGAGGGCGTGTGCAGGACAGGAGCTAAGGTGGCTGTTTCTGTCGAGTCCTGTAGAATCTAGCGCTCACCTGGCCCTCATCGGTCAGTTTCCTGAAGGCGCCTTCCCCCTATCGGGCCACTAAAGGTTATTTGATGCTTTTGACTTGTTCATTTGCTTTAAGGAAAAAACAAAAAGTCACGGTTTCCCTAACCTTTCTCTTCCTTATGCATCTCAATGGGCCCGAACCAGCTGAGATTAAAAAGCTAGTAGCAGGTATGGACCTCAAGGAATGACACTCTGGAATTGTAAGGAGGGTCCAAGTGCAGATGCATGGCCTTTGTTCTTGTGAATGCACGGCATGAGCGGATGTGTCAGCCTTCCCCCTGGGCAGAGTCCGAGCAAGGCCCATGAGACGTCAGTGAGCTATAGGCCTTGGGGGCTTTAATGGCACGTAAGAGGGGGTGTGGGACTCGTCCTGTTCCTCTGTACAGAGCTGAATCCCCCACCTAAAGGAAGATGATGTCGGTGTTACAGCCACGGCCCACAATCCTCTGCAGGGATGCGCCTTGCTGATCGGAACTTCCCCCTGGGCTCTCCTTCCCCAGCTCCTGAACTGCGGCTCCTCTGCATTGCTTTGTTAAATTGCTGACATGTTTTTATCATAGGTGTGTTACACCCCCACCCCCCCACGAGTCAGGGTCTGATATGTCCCTGTGATGGGGTAGCAGTCCAGTGGGTTTGGGGCATGTGAAAAGGTTTTTAAAAATCTCCATGAAAACCAGTTTGATTTGGCCTGAAACCTCCTTCAGCCTCAGTAGCCAAGGCTAACCGCACAGCGCTAATGGATGCAGCCCCAGAAAGGGAGAGTAGAAAGGACTTCTGTTTGCACTGCTGAGCAAAGTGCTGAAGGAAACCGCACTCTTCCAGTGATTTCACTTCCCCCACCCATAATGGAGCTTTTGTACATGGGACGAGACGGGGAAATTCCAAAGTCACTGCTTGTTTTATAGCATTGTGCTGTGCACCGAAAATATTCCCCTTCATTCACCGTGTGGGTTATTAGCAGGACAACTTCCCTTTTTAATTTAAATGGCATTTTCCAGGCTGTTAATCTCTGCCATGAATTCCTTTGGGCGCAATATTCTGGAAACTCCCAGAGAGTTTTGGAGAAATGCCACTGGGCGTGTGGGGGGACGAGGGGGAAGCCCAGGGCAGGTTTCCACTGTACAGTACATGCAGTGGGTGCGTTTCCTAAGAACGATGTCGTAATGGGTCTGCATGTTCTGCACACTGCATGTAGCTTGCACAGCGCCTGGCTCAAATCAAGTCCATGTTGCCAGGCCCTGACTTCTGAGCACTGAACTAGCCCATAAATTCCAATAGACAGTGTGTTCTCCATGTCTTCCCCCGGCGTTTGTCTGTGCAGAGCTAGTGAGCAGGGTTTTCGTCAGGCTTTGGTAACGTCCAGTCTTAGGAGACGTTCTTGCTGCATCCTCTACTAGCATGTTTGTGAGCACCAGTTAACTGCACGTAGGTCACGTCCGGTTTCATTACTCCTGTTCAGACTGGCGAGCTAGTCCCTCTACCCGCTCCTGCCCCCAACACAAAGCTGTAAATTGGTTCTCACAACCTTTAACCCTATGAGTGCTAAACCTGTTCACAGTGCCGTGTGTTAGATTGCTGGGGTGGGGTCTTTTGGATCCTGTGCCTGGCTCCTAGCCGTCGCTCACCGGGTCAGGTCTGGGGAAAGGAGAGGGGCATTTTCCCAGCCCCGTCCATCTGAGAGGATGGGCAGATATTCCACGTTTGGGTGCAAGTGCTTTGGTCGGCTCCCTGGGCTGGGTTCCCTCTCGGTAGGCTTCCGATGAGCTGCTGGCTCCTGGGATTGGCTCCCGTTGGGCAGAAGGCCCCAGAACGATACGTCTTTGCTCAACTGGAGCTAGGAGCAAATGTTCTAAGCCCCCTGAAAGGGACAAATTCTCTCCAGGGGTCTGAGCCAGAACTGCCATGGGAAGCCCCTGCAGAGGTAATGGCAGAAGTCCCTTGTTTTGATCTTTAGCTGTCGACTGTCCCTTTTCTCTCTTGAGCACCTTGCTCCAGAGACCTTTCCCCTTCCAGGATCAACACAAGCACACTGGTCAGTCTGACGCCGAGTCTCCTGGCCTCCCAAACATTGTCCATGGTAGCTTCTGCTGCTGTCTGCTCTGTCTGGGCAGGTTAGCTGCAGACCCCTTGGCTTTCCTTTTGAAGGAGTTGGACGTGGGAGGGGACGATCAGACAGCCCCGTCCCGTGGTGGCACGGGCGCGCGCACACACACACACACACACACACACACACACACACACACACACACACACACACACACACGCCTCCGGCTGCTGAGAACTAGTGGCAGGTATGGACCCCAAGGAATGACGTCCTCCTGCCTAGTGGATGATCTCTGTGCTGCTGATAGAGGGCCCCATGGCGATGCCCTTGCTCCCCGATTGCAGTGGGACTGTCCGAGGAGTGAGGAAGGGTATCGCAGTCTGGCTATGGCCGGGAAATATTACAGCAAAACCCGGGTCCCAGACAGGGAAGAGGGTCTCGTGGCCCGTGGAGGAGGATAGCTATTGCAGGGACTTGGTCAGACTGTGCAAGCGTTAGTTTTGGGGGGAGAAGCATGTCCCCACCTATCCCTCTCCCCCCAGTCACCACACTCAGTGGGAGGAGCTGGTCTTCCGCCCCCAGCAAGCATCATGTTCTTCTCTTCTCCCCCCACCCCCTGGTTTTTACCACTAGAAGCTGGGAAGGCAAAGGTGCTTGATCACGCCGTCCTGCTGCAAGTGATTCAAGAACAGCAGGTGCAGCAGAAGCAGCTCCTAGACCAGCAGGCGAAACTGCTGGCTGTGATCGAAGAGCAGCATAAGGAAATGCACCAGCAGAGGCAGGAGGAGGGAGGTGACGAGAAGCCAAAGCAAGGTAAGGACATGGCTCGAGAACACCTGCCATGCTCTGGGGCTGGCAGGGCTGAGGAGCATGCAGGGGCCCAGTGGAGAAGGGAAAACTGCTGTGGGCATGCACTAAAAAAGAACTTCCCTGTATTTTTCTGCAGCAGAAATACCCCAGGAGCCAGATCTGCCTCTTGCCCAGAGCAGAGAGGAAGAGGGCCCAGCTGTGAATGCAGATGTTGCTGCAAAGCATCTTCCTGAGGAGAGTGAGGACCTGCCTCAGCCTGTGGACTTAGCAGAGCAACACCAAGGGAATGGAGATGATCTGGGAGAGGCTGGGCACAGACCTAGGATGAAGTTTCCAGTTCAAGTCAGTGTAGCTGGGCCTAAAATTCCTGAGGCTCTTCGGAAAGGTGAGAAGGTCCCACAACACAAGGCGAACAAAGTTAGTAAAGACACTCTAGAGAACGTAAGGGATCCACTTCACAGCGATGATTCGCGACATGTCAGTGACGTAGGACGTGCAGTCCAGGCAGCAGGAAACCATCCAGAGAAGCCTGCAGCCAAGGAATTGGGGGGAGGCCATGAAGCCAGAGCTGTGGGAGACAGCCAAGAGAAGAAGAGTGCCCTGGAAGCTGGAGAGGTGGTGGTAGGAGCACTCGCTGACACCCAGAGAGAGCTGCCAAGGGCTGTTGGAGCTCAGGAGGCAGCAGGAAAGGGTCCAGAACGAGTCTTTGGTGCGGACTCCAAAGCCAAGCCAGCAAATAAAGAGGAGCCCAAAGACCTGGAACTTCCATTGGACTCTTCAAATAAACGACAAGTGGCGGAGAATGTTCCGCGTAAACAGGAACGTCCGGGAACTGGAAATGACGATCAGGCCAATGGAGCTGGCAGGAAGCAGCAGCCAGCCTCCCAGGTCGATCAGGCCAGCAAAGTGGAAGCTAAGAGAGAAGTTCTGCGGGGAAAGGCAGTGGATGTGGAGCAGGGTCCTCAGGGAAGCCTCTTGAACAAGCAAAAGGTCCTGGATGAAAAAGTTCTCCAAGGGCCTGCTGAGAAGAATGCCCTCGAGACTGACGTTGCCTTAAAGCATGAGAAGGGTGCAGCCCCCACTGCGGATCAGAAACCAGAGCAGGAGAATGTCAAACCAAAGCGGGACCTCAAACTGCAGGCGGACTTGGACCTCCGGAGGAGGAGACGGGACCTGCCGCCTCGCCTGGAGGAGGAGATTGAGGCGGGGGAAGGCGTCCTCATTGGTCTCAACCCCCTTCCGGATGTGAAAGTGAACGACCTCCGCAGTGCCCTGGAGACTCGATTAAACCAGGCAGCAGAAGGCGCCCAGGAGGTGGTTCTCAGTCGGCAGATCAGACAAGTGGCAGAGGAGGAGGTGTGATAAGACCCGGCCTTGCTCTATTGGTGGTGAAGCCGTTCTCGCTCCTACCGTCTGCGGTATCCAACGTTCAGCTTCGCAAGTGACCATCTGGACTCCAGTTGCATACGCAACCGCTGACCGTCCAACCCGGCAGCACTTCACTTGGACTGGGCCCCCACCTGACCTCAGACTATTCTCTCCAGGGGCTAGGGGCCGCCATGGCCCATCCATTTACTTCAATATTAACGTCCTGACCATGTGTGTCATGGGGGTGACTGGAGAGTCAGTGACCCAGAAGGAGCAGCTCTGACTGCCCTCTGGCTTTCGAAAGTCCTCCCCAGTGTTTGGTTCCTGCTGAATTGCCTTGTCCGCCCTGCCCCAGTTTCCCCATTTAGTATTGAGGGGCGTCCCCAGGCTCCTTGCAAATGTGTCTCCAATAAGTGAATTGAGTTGCTTCTCTGGGCCTGGAGAGGGTCAGCTCGCCACGGCTTCACAACACGTCCGCTAGGTCTGGGTTAGCCAATGGCTGGGGGACGTTTTTCCCAATGGGAAGCCGTTCTGTCAGCCTTCCGTGTTTTGGGTTGAAGTTTGTGCCAGGAATATCCGTGTAGTTCATGTGAGATGCTGCCTTAAGCAGGCACAACGGCTACTGTTGTGCTGCCCCTCCCGGGGATCATTCGCAATAATGAAGAGCTTTACGTTCTTCTCTTCCTCGGATGTTATGGTTCAGATTGTGCTTTGAACCAGGGGAGTATTTCTGCCCAAAGTGTATTACGGGGCTTGTGCTGGGAGCTGCAGAATCCCATCTTCCCCTCTCAAAACGGCATGAGATTTGCAGCCTGAGGTAGCAGATATCAGGGAATGAAAGAGTGTATTTATAGGGACAGTGTCATTGCGTGTTGGCTCAAAATGCCACCTACCTCTCCTCTCCCGTTGCAGAGTTCATGTCATGTTTGGTATAGTTGTATTCCCCCAGAGCAATTCTTCAACCTGTGATCAAATCCACCGACTCTTGGGTGACGTATTCGTGAGCAGAGGATGGCAACTCTTAAGAGAATTGGTTTGTTTCAAGAGTCCAAGAGGTGGGGATCAGTAGTAAATTTTCAAGTGTGGTAAATGAGAGACCTTGATTGCCAAAGGTAAGAAAAAAATCCCCAAGCTTTCACTGGAATGATTGACTGAAAGTCACCCTGCCAGGAGCCTGTAGTCCTTCGCAGTTTTGGGTTTTGTCTGTTATTTTTAAACCGGAGTCCTTTGGTAGCTCAGTCTCATTTAGTTCCTATCAGATCAACCTCCTGGAAGCAGGAACCATGGAACTGTTGTGAGGGGCACTGATTATCAGGAGAGAGGAACACTGGGAGGATGACTGCCTTCAGACTAGAGAAGTCTGAGCTCTTCAAAGGGAAGAACAGTGATGATTTGAAGTGCTTAAATCTCTGTGGGAGGGTGTTTGCAGGCATCCCAGTGGCTGTTGTAGCTGGAATCTCCTGGAGTTCCTCTATTACCCCGTCTCAAAGCACAATTAACCCGTATCTGGGAATCTTGTCAGTTCTGCTCTGGGGCATTAGGCCCTAGAACTGCCTCTGCTAGTTAGCATTTGTGAACGGCAGAGGCAGGTAAGACACTAGGCCTGCTGGTCACGTGCTTTCAGTGCAGCCAACTTCTCTGCTAGTGGCCAAATCTAAAGTCTATCCCCTGGTGCAGGAAGTAGCCCATTAAAGCTATCAGGGAGTGGGAACTCTATACTCTCCAAGCACACCCCCTCAGCCCTGCTTGCACCTAGCTCGGTACAGGGATCTCCCCTGGCCGCTGTCATCTTCTGGTTGTGAATGTGCCTGGCCCAGGGGAGCAGCAGTTTCGGCTGACCACAAAGGGACCAAAGATAATTGTGACATTCCTCGGCACCTGGAACTGGCCAGTGGTGATGAACTTTTGTTGTGAATGAGACATTCCCAGCTGTTCAGAAGCAGGGAACTTCATTACCTCTCCAGGCTTGGCCCAGCTTGGATCCGCAGTGCTCAGGGGAACGGCTGGAGTGGCCAAGCCAGGCAAATGAATAAAATGAGTTAAAGCATTTGGAGCTGAACTCTTCTTCCTGTAATGGCAACGTTAAGCCACTCCCGGCCCTCGCTCTCCAGGATGGGACCCGGGAGGGGTGCAACGGAAGCCCTGCTCGCCCTGGCCATTGCTGCAGCTAGCGGCTGGAGAAAATAGCAGGGCTCTTCCTCGCGGTGAGGGAGATTTCATGAGCTGCCACTTTGTTTAGCTTCAGCGTGACTGCGGGGTAAAGTGGGGTGCAGCTTCCACTGTGCTCAAGCGCTAAGCGGTGACAAGAATCATACCTGCTCTTCTCAGTGCTTTTCATTAGCTACCAGCGCGCTGCCCTCTAGCAAGCTGCAGCTTGGATTTACTCAGCCTAGTAGTGAGCATTTCCTCCCTAGCCCTATGCTTACCCCTACGTCAAGGGCCCTGGCAGCCTTGAGGTTAACATGACCCGCTGGGATGAAGCGCTCAGACGTGTTCTGTAATCTTAGCCCATTCCTCCCCTCTTTGTAGCAGCTTTGAAAACCTAAGCCCTGAAACTGCAGGTTGAAAGCCTGTATTCACATGGGAAGCGGAGGTTTAGCAGCAAGGTTCCCAGTTGTAATGGGGCAGATCTTTAGGGTACCACGGCTTTATTCAAGCATTAGTCATAATATGGGCAGAGATCATGAAATCCTGTGAGCTAAAGCAGACCCCTCTCTCCAGTGACCTATTCTGTCTTTCTGGCCCCTCTAGCAGTTCCTATGACTGTGGGGGAAGGGGAGATGGAATCCTAAATTCTCAGGCCAGCCACGTGACAAAGGAAGCTCTAACAATAGGGCCATCTGAGAGTAGGCGAAATGTACTGCACCAAACAAAGGGAGTGGAGCCACTCATTAGAATAGAAGCTTAGTTTTAGAGCAGTTTTGCTCCCCTTTCCAGGTGCCATAGTTACATTGTAGAATCAAGAGTAGGTCTTCAACCTCTGAGTCAGTGTTTTGAGTTTTATTTTTAAAAAGTTTCCAAACATCTATTTACATGCATTGTTTGAAACAGCTAGGGGAGGAGGTTGCATAAAAGAGTTGATTATTCCATTATTAAACTCCCATTTCTTTCTGATTTAATTATAGATTATGCAAATTCTTCTGTCCTAGAACTACCCGATGAGTTTGACAGACACCAGCCAGGAACTGTAAATCTAGATTCCAGGCTCCTGCATTGTTACCAATGCCGTCACTTCATTGTCTTCTTTGCCTGTAAAAAGAAGTGAGTCAGATAAGCTACAAGGAAGAGGTCTGGTGTTTTCTGTTTACAAAATACAGTTCCTGCTCAAGTGTGAGGACTTTGCCAGATAAGACACTCCCCCTGACCATCAGAAACTATCATCAGGGAGGGAAAACAGCCCTTACTTCTACTACCCCTGTACTTCTACTATCCCATCGAACCAGAGTGGCTCAAACATTTGTTCATTCTCACAACTTCCTTGTTCTTTAGGGGCAGCTGTTATCCTGCAGCACAGACTGTACCGTGCTGAAAATTAACAGATTTCCTTATCCCAAAGCCAGTGTCTTAACCCCTGGACTCTCTTTCAACCTGCAAAGAAGCGACACGGCTCATTTCTGATGGATTAGCTGGCAGGAGTCCTGGGTTTGAGAATGACTTCCCCTGACTCCTGTTTGGGCTATGGCACTGCACCAAAGACGGTATAGGTATGAGGGCACTGCCCTCTTCAGGCCACCGTCCTCCTCCAAGAACCATCCAGAAGGGTGACCCTCAAGGTTTTCCCCAGCAACATACGGCCTGGGTGAAGCAGTCCTTCAGGGCCTCAAACTCCTTCCTGCACACGTCCTTCCGCAGCTTGGCGTGGCCGGTTGTCGTCGCAGCTACACACGTTCCGTAGGCTGCTGCCTAAAATCACACAGAGCCACAAACCTATTCGCACGCTGCCTGGTTCTTGTCCTTTCACCAACCCCAAGAGTTCGAACAGGCTGGGTCAGACGACCCCCCCCCCCCCCCGTCACCAACCCCAAGAGTTCAAACAGGCTGGGTCCGCCCCCCCCCCCCCCCCCGTCACCAACCCCAAGAGTTCAAACAGGCTGGGTCCGCCCCCCCCCCCCCCCCCGTCACCAACCCCAAGAGTTTGAACAGGCTGGGTCCGCCCCTCCCCCCCCCCCCGTCACCAACCCCAAGAGTTCGAACAGGCTGGGTCCGCCCCCCCCCACCTCCCCCCGTCACCAACCCCAAGAGTTCGAACAGGCTGGGTCTGCCCCCCCCCCCACCTCCCCCCGTCACCAACCCCAAGAGTTCAAACAGGCTGGGTCTGCCCCCACCTCCCCCCGTCACCAACCCCAAGAGTTCAAACAGGCTGGGTCTGCCCCCCCCCACCTCCCCCCGTCACCAACCCCAAGAGTTCAAACAGGCTGGGTCCGCCCCCCCCCCCCCCGTCACCAACCCCAAGAGTTCGAACAGGCTGGGTCCGCCCCCCCCCCCCGTCACCAACCCCAAGAGTTCGAACAGGCTGGGTCCCCCCCCCGCCCCCCCGTCACCAACCCCAAGAGTTCGAACAGGCTGGGTCCGCCCCCCCCCCCCGTCACCAACCCCAAGAGTTCGAACAGGCTGGGTCCCCCCCCCCCCCCCGTCACCAACCCGAAGAGTTCGAACAGGCTGGGTCCGCCCCCCCCCCCCCCCGTCACCAACCCCAAGAGTTCGAACAGGCTGGGTCCCCCCCCCCGTCACCAACCCCAAGAGTTCGAACAGGCTGGGTCCGCCCCCCCCCCCCCCCGTCACCAACCCCAAGAGTTCGAACAGGCTGGGTCCCCCCCCCCCCCCGTCACCAACCCCAAGAGTTCGAACAGGCTGGGTCCGCCCCCCCCCCCGTCACCAACCCCAAGAGTTCGAACAGGCTGGGTCCCCCCCCCCAGTCAGGGTCTAGGCGGGACACGGGCGGGGGCCGCCCCGGGCTCTCCCCGCTCTTCGCGCTCCACGCCCGGGGGTAGGGCACGTTCAGGGGCGGGGCTCCCCGCGCTGCACACGCGCCCGCCGGCCCGGCCCCACCTGGTCCCGACATCCCGCCAGCAGCTCGGGGAAGCGCCGCAGCCGCTCCCGGGCTCGGAGCCAGACCCCCTGGCCTGACATCGCCGGGTCCCTACTCGCTGGGCGCCGCCATGATGGGCCGGGCGCCGATAGGCTCCTTTCGCTGCTCGTCAAACCACCGGGCGCTTTCCCATTGGATCCGGCTAACGACGTCCCACTGCTGTCCTCTGAGAGGTGCAGCGTCCTGTCCATCAGACCCGCTCTAGACTCTCGATTGGATCCGCCCCATCTCGCCCTCTCATTGGCCTGTCCTACACTGACGAGGTTTTGGATTGGGTGCGAATAACGCCACCTTCTTTGTTCCTTCTGATTGGTCCCTTTCCGACATGGGGGCTTCTGATTGGACGATCTGCCGGTTATTTACTTCCCCTCTCTCTGCCTGCCCAGGTGGCGTCAGTAGTGTCGGTCGCTTCCCCGTTGGTGCCCCACCCTCCTCTGGTGCTGATTGGTTGAGCCGGGAGGAAGTCGCACTCTAATTGGCGGAGAGGGTGTGCCCGGGGGCGGGGAGTCGAAGCCGGGTTCAGGTGGGGCAGGGAGGGACGAGCGCAGAGGGAATCATGGCGGCGCCGCTGCGGGACCGGTTGGGCTTCCTGAGCCAGGTACCGGGGGCCGCCGTTCTTCGTTCGCCCGGGGGGCCGGTCTCAGCGGCCTGATGGGACCATGGGGCGGGGCAGAGTCGCGCGGGGGTGGTGGGCGGTGACGTCACAGAGACCCAGGCGCGTCGGTGACGTCATCTCCACAGTGATGCGTAGTGACGTCACTCACCCAGCTGCAGTGATGTCACCGCCCCTGGTGTCGCGTGGCGCTGAGCCTGCCCTCAACTGGCTGCCCCTCCCTGTCCTAGGGCACCCGGGAGGAGGGACCTGTGGGGCGGCCCCGCTGTGGGGAGCCTGGGTCCTTAGGGGCCTTCGGCCTCCAGGGCGGGGGGTTAAACTCCCTTCTCCCAGGCACCAGCCTGACGTGGGACCCTGGGGTCGGCTGGGCCCAGCTGATGTTCCACACAAACCAGTTCAGGATCCCGACACGGGAGGACTGAGGGGCCTGCTGCGTCCTCCGTGGCTTTCCCGGGGGGCAGCACCGAGGATGGGAAGTCTCTGTGATCCAGGGCCCATGTAACCCCACCTGGTGGTGCTGGGACAAGAGGGGACCTGTCCGGACTTTGCCCATCTAAGAGCTTGTATTGGCACCTTGCCTGGACCTACAGTAAGGAGCAGAAGGCAGAAGGCAGCTGCTTTCACCCGGGGGTGGGAGCTTGGAGATGACCAGGCCCAGCAGGTGATGCTCCCTCTGGATCTGAGTGGCAGAGCCTGGGACCTGGAGTCTCCGTGGAGACAGGCTTTGCCCAACGTTTCTCCTGGTCTTCACATCTCCTAGCATGCAGTGTGCCATGTCCTTCCCCAACTAGCTGTCCTGGCTCCCTAGGAGGCAGCTAGTGATGGCAGGAGGGAGAACCAGAGAGCTGAGGGAGTTGCTTGACCCCAGGACTGCGTTGTTAGGGGCGGGGAGGTTCTCTTAGGTCTCGGTTGGATTGTGGGGACAGTGTTTTCAGCACATGGACAGTGTGCACTGGAGTTGTGGCGTAGGTGGGGGACAGGATGGGAGCAGATGTTCTGTTCCAGCTGATAGCTCCTTCTCCTGGGGACCGTTAACAGTTGGGGTGAGATGTCTAAAGGGGGCTTGGCTCCCTGGGATGGGTCCACCCCTCTACCCTGATTGGACAGCGTTGGACTGGTCTTTTTCAGCTGCCCACTCTGATGAAAGGCACCTCGGATGACGACGTCCCATGCCCTGGTTACCTGTTCGAGGAAATCACAAGTATCCTTTATTCCCAGTGTAAGGCTGGGAATGCAGATCTGGAGCTGTGTGCGAAAGAGTCACATAAGAGACTGTCGCAGGTTTCAAGGCCACTGTCCGATATTTCCATTGCCTGGGTAATCACTAGTGCTTTGGAATCACACTCCATGGTGAGAGCATGGACTAGTGTTCAGAGCTAGCAGTCTGATGATCCGTGTTCTCTTCCAGGGAGACCTGCTGCTCTTTAGTTAGCTGTGATGAGGCTGCATTAGTCTGCCTCAGGGACTGGCAGGATTCTTTGACCCTTGGAGTCCTCGGTCTTTAACCTGACATTGGCTGCTCTTTAATAAGACTGGAGTGAGCGTCACTTCCCTAACACTGCAACCTCCCAGAGATCTCTCACGACTCCCCAGGGAGCAGCCAGTGCCTCCTGGAGTACCTCCTGAGCCGACTGCACAATAACTCCTGTCACGTCAAGCTGAAGGTAACTGGACAGTTGGGCGCTGCCAGGTGCTGCCCTTAAGGTGCAGGTGGGAGGGTGGTGAGAGCTCAGGGGTGCTGGGACCTACATAAGAACAGCCCGACTGGGTCAGACCAAAGGTCCGTCTGGCCCAGGATCCTGTCATCTGACAGTGGCCAGCGCCAGGTGCCCCCGAGGGAATGAACAGAACAGGGAATCATCAAGTGATCCATTCCCAGCTTCTGGCAAACAGAGGCTAGTGACATCATCCCTTCCCATCCTGGCTAATAGCCATTGATGGACCGATCCTCCATGAATTTATCTAGTTCTTTTTTGAACCTTGTTATGGTCTTGGCCTTCACAACATCCTCTGGCAAAGAGTTCCACAGGTTGACTCCACTTTGTGAAAAACAAACAAACTTCCTTTTGTTTGTTTTAAACCTGCTGTCTGTTAATTTCAGTTCATGACCCCTACTTTGTGTGTTATGAGAAGGAGTAAATAACACTACTTTCTCCACACCGGTCATGATTTTATAGACCTCGATCATATCCCCCCTTGGTCATCTCTTTTCCAAGCTGAAAAGTCCCAGTCTTGTTAACCTTTCCTCAGACAGCAGCCGTTCCAGACCCCAAATCATTTTTGTTGCCCTTTGCTGAAAAATTTCCAATTCCAAGATCTCTTTTTTGAGATGGGGGGACCAGATCTGCAGGCAGTGTTCAAGTTGTGAATGTACCATGGATTTATATAGAGGCAATATGACATTTTGTGCCTTATTATCGATCTCTTTCTTAAAGATTCCCAGCGTTCTGTTCACTTTTTTGGCGGCCGCTGACATTGAGTGGATGTTTCCAGAGAACTATCCACAATGACTCCAAGATATTTCTTGAGGAGTAGCAGCTAATTTAGTTTCTCCACTAAGACCTGGGACGTGAATGTTCCCAGGACAGGGGGGCTGAGGCTGGGCAGGGCTGCTCCGCGGGGTTGCTGGCACTGTGAGTAGGGAGGGGCCAGCGTTAGGGCGTTCCTAGCGAGGTCTCTGCACTGATGTCCCCGCGGATGCAGTGCTTTCCATCGCCTCCTGAACCGTTCTGGTCTGAAGGCCAGGAAGCCGAGTGAGTCCCCAGGTGTTCAATTCTGCTGCCCCGGACTCCGCTCAGCCTCTCCTGTGTCCCCAGGTGCTGAAGATTCTGCTGTACATGTGCACGCACGGTTCTTCCCAGTTCCTCCAGCAGCTGAAAAGGAATTCCACCTTCATCCAGGAAGCAGCAGGTAACAGGGCACCTGGGTGGCCCTGGGGCTGGGCTGGGGTCAGCGCCGGTACCGGGAGAGAGACTGGCCGCGGGCATCGCTGTTCCAGCCTCACGCTGACTGGGGAAAGCGCTGCGGGGGAGAAAGGCCCCCAGCCCCAAATCCCGCCGGTGCTCTTGATTTCCCTGACCCCGGCTGTGAGCTTTGTGTGGCCACCAGGAGGTTCATGAGGGGGGATGACTGCTCGGCACACCCCTCCAGCTGAGTTAGACCTTACCCCGCTGCACTAACCCAGCATCTGCCTCCTAGTGTTCGCGGGGCCGCCAGATCCCCTGCACGGCAACAGCTTGTACCAGAAGGTCCGAGCAGCAGCACAGGTGAGTGATGCCCTGCCCTGCCCAGGGCCCTGACCCTGGGGAGAGGACTCTGCATGGGCCGGGACTGTTCAGGGCACCCTCCTGCCCCTGCTGCAAGCCCTGCCCTGGGATTTGCTGGAGCCAGCTGGGGGCCCAGTGCCCTCTCGCAGCCGTGACGGTCCATCCTTTCCCCGCAGGACTTGGCCGGTGCTTTATTTTCGGATACCTTCTCGCCCCCGCCCTCTGCTCAGCCCTGCAGGCCACTTCCCCCCACAGGTAAGGATCAGCCCCCTGGTGTGCACAGTCCCCCATCCTCCCCCGCTCACGGCACTGCTGGGAGGTGCTCGGGAACAGCGGGGGGAGACTGCTGGCGGCGCCTTGTCCCCAGGGCAGGTGCAGCTCAGACAGTAGCAGGGCAAGCTCTCCCCCCTGCTGCTCCTCAGTGAGGGTGCCCAGGGGAGGGGCGTTCCGGCTCCGTGGGCAGTTCACTGTTCACCCTGTAATGACCCTGCGCTGCTTTCGCGCCCGATCCTCCTGGGAATCCCACTCGCCAAGGGAGCAGGGGAACGGCCCCTGCCGGCCGCAGCCTCCCGGCCGGTGGAGCTGCTGTGGCCCCGGTTGCTGAGTGCCTGGCCTCTGCAGCCCGCCCTCCCAGGGAGCCTGGGGTGGAACCTGGGCAGTGCCTGCTGCATGGCAGGACAAGTGCGTCCTTAGTGGAGGCTGTGGAGGTGCTGGCAGAACAGGGATAGCAAATACCTTTGCCGCTCCCCTCGGGTGGGTGCCAGGGGCTGGGCAGCGACTCATGACAAACAGGGTCAGGAAATGGGGTGGGGGCTGCAAGGGGCCTTGGGAGTTGGCACCAGGCTCCCTTCAGCCCCTTGGAAAATCCCACCCCTAAAGCCCACCGAAGCCAGGAGCCCTGCGGCCTCCGGCCAGCCAAGCTGGGTTCCTGCTGCGTCTGCTGGGTAGGACTCTGGATTGCGCTTGCCAGCCTCCCCAGCACTACTAGCATTTCCCCACCAGGGGGCAGCACCCACTGCTACCCTAATGGTTAGGGCTGGGTCGGGTCTGCAGGCTGAGCTGGGTTTAGAGTTAGACTAGCTGCAGTTGCTTCCTGGCTCTGTGCCCCCAGCAGAGCTGGGGTTGGCCGTATCCAGCCCTCGGGCAGCGGGACGGGCACCCGTGAGTGCAGAAATGGGCAAGGGGGGCACCGCATGGGGAGGGGACCCTTGATCTCTGTCTCTGAAATGTGCTTTGTGCCCCCGTAGGAATGGGCTCCAAGCCCAGCCCCTGCAGCTCCTTGCAGGGCTTTGGCTTCACGAGCGAGAGAAGCGGCTCCCGTAAGTGCCGTCTGCAGGGCCCCGCTCCACGCCATCCCCTCTGCCCCGTCGCCCGCTCTCGGGGTTTGTCCCAAGGCTCCCAACTAGGGTGACCAGATGTTCCGATTTTATAGGGACAGTCCCCGTATTTGGGGCTTTTTCTCATATAGGTGCCTGTTGCCCCACGCCCCTGTCCTGGTGTTTGATGTTTGCGATCTGGTCACTCAACTCCCAACAGATGGTGCTTTTCCTGGGCACCTGGGATTAGAACAGGCCCTGCGGTCCTTTAAAACAGGAAGTCCGTTTTTCGCCCTGGTCACGGTAGAGGAAATCCCGGGAACCCAACCCAAGTGCCCCCGAGCCAGAGAGCAAAGAGCAAGACCCCCACGCTTATTAGGAGAAAATAACGCTCCGGACTTTCCAGCCGAACTGGTGATTTCTGGGGCCTGGCTCGTGGCTTTGGGACACTCCGTTTGTCGTGCTGCTGAGGGGCCTGGACTGAAGTGCCCGCTAAGCGGGCAGGGTCGCTGGGCTGGGAGCAGCTCGGGCCTCCAAAGCTCGTACTGCCCCAATGGGCATGGGATCCCGCGTAATTCCTGCCCCCCCACGGGTGGGGTGCCCTGAGGGCGGGTGGCAGTGCTGCCCTGGGCGTGGAGGGGGGCCGAGCCCGACATAGAGACTCACGCCCTGGCCTTTCCTGCGCCCAGCGTCCGCCGGCGAGGCCCTGCTCGCCACCATACAGAAAGCAGCCGAGGTGGTCGCCAGTGCTGTGCGGCCCGGCCCGGAGTTCCCCCCTCCTCGCCCCAGGGAGCTGCAGGACGATGCCTACCAGCCCGTGACGGCGCCTCCCCCCCGGGAAAGCTGTGCAGTGCCGCGGAAGCCCCCCGCTGCTGCAGGCCACGGCTTGCGAGGTAGGTGCGTGGGACTGCGGCCATGGAGAGCCGCTCCCAGGGTGGCTCCCGCAGGCAGCTTTGCTGAATTAGGGCTCCCGGCGGGGAGGGGAAGGTTGGTCCTACTCTAAAGACGGACGATTTTACTGATGAAGGGTCCAGGCTGCTAGTTCCCAGCTCTCGCTGCTGGAGAACGCTCCTCCATCCAGTGGCGCTAATTCCTAATGTTCCTTAGCTGTTTCCCCCTGCCCTGGGCTCACCGCATGCTCTGCAAGTCCCAGGACTCGCCACACACCGCACTGAAATGCAACCACCTCTGGGGTGCAGCACAGCTACCATTTAACAGCACATAACGCTGCTCCACAGTCCAGGCCTGGACTAGAAGAACCCTGTTGCCTGTGTGGTGCAGGCGGAGGCTGGGTCGTGGCAGAGCTGTGTGCCAATCCCTGAAGCAGACAGGAAGCTCTGGGCGACTCTCTCGCTGTTGCTTCTCCTGCAGTGAGTCACCAGCCCGGGCAGGCAGGCGGTGGCTGGGAAGAGACGGACAGCGGGAACAGCTCCCAGAACTCCTCGCAGGAGAATGGGGAGCTGAGCAGAACCTCCGACTCCTACAGCAAATCGGGCAGCGACAGCCCCTCGGGGGCCAGCAGGGAGCTGGGGAACGTAACTGAGAGGTGAGCCAGAGGGCCTGGGGCTGGGGGGAGCCGGGGCCGGGGCAGGGAGAGAAGGAAGGGCTCTGAGTGTGGGGTAGGGATGCAGCAGTGGTTAAAACCATCAGGCTCCCCCTTCTCCAGGAGTCCCTGAATGCCCCTCCAGCGTGGTCGTCTCTCTCGCCAGGCCTGTGAATCCAGTGTCCCCTCTGGGTGCTGCGGCCCCATTTCCCCCCTCGCCTTTCAGCTGCCTGGCTCCATGCACTGGAAGTGGAGCAGTCTGGCAGACGTTGGGGGTCCACCCCGTGGGGCCTGTGCCCTGGGGCCCCTTCCACCCTCATGGGTGGGTGGAGCAACGTGACAGCACTTGGGCTCTTGAGGGGCTGCCCGCCTGTGTGGTGGGGCTGGTGGGAGGTGGCCAGGGTCAGTGACTTGCCCAGGCCTGGGCCCTGCCGGGGGGGGCTCATTGTGGGGTGGGGTCCTTGAGCCTGCTCACTGCCCCTCCGAATCGGGGAGCGGGGCGGAGGTAACGGGGCTGGTGTCTCCTCCTCACCGGCAGGGTGGAGGGCGACTGCCGGCAGGAGCTGAGCCTGGTGAGCGCGCTGACCGGGGGCTCCAGGGTCTTCCTGACGCGGGAGGAGGCCCAGCACTTCATCAAAGAGTAAGAGTCCTCCACTCCCCCGCGGTGTGCCATGGGAGGCTGCCTTCTCCACCCCTGCTGGGGTCCCAGAGCGGTCCCCTGGGCCCCCTGCCCCTTCCTGGGCTGGCCGATGGGCAGATCCTGCCCTCCCTCTGGAGCTGGCCGTGTAGCCAAGGCGCTGCCCCACACCATTCGCCCCGGGGGGCTCGGCCACCGCCCCCTGAGGTGGGGGGGGGCAGGGAAGTCCCTGGGGGGCGGGTCCCTGCCATCTCTGCAGCTTTGTCTGGGAGGGGCTGAGGATGCCAAGCCCGACCCCGCGTTGCCCTCTCTCCCCAGGTGCGGGCTGCTGAACTGCGAGGTGGTGCTGGAGCTGCTGAGCCGGACCCTGCAGGACCCCAGCGAGCTCGTCTGCATGGTGGGTGCCCCGGGAGAGACACTGCCCCCCCCCAGCTCCCCCGCGGCTCCTGCAGGCGCAGGAAGACAGCAGACGGGACGGGGCCCCTCAGGCGTGTGGAACGGCTCCCCAGGGCTCAGGAAACGAGCCTGAGTGCGTCAGACTGGGATCTAATGCGGGTCAGCAGTGGCTGTGAGCTGGCTCATGCCCCCCTCTGCCTGCACTGCCGGGGCACAGCCCAGTCCCTAGTGGGGAGAAAGCTCCAGCACCCCTTGCCCCATGGACGGACTCGGAGTGACTGGGCCACACAGCTGGTCCCGCCTGGGAACTTTCTCTGCGGCTATGTTGGGCCCTGGGTAATCAGGACTCCCCAGCTCCGCGGGCAGTCGTCCTGGTGCGTGTCACAGCGCTAACGCCATCTCCCTGGGCTGGGGCTGGGGGCTCGGAGGAGCAGCCTGCAGCTGCGGTCCCAACGTAGGTCCTGTCTTCTGTCCTTGCCAGAGGTCCATGTGTGGCATAGCCTCCCTCCTGTGCTCCGACCTGCTGGCCCACGAGCAGATCTCTGGGATTACCTGGCAACCTCTGCAGCAGCTCAGCCAAAGAAGTCCCGGTCCCGTGGCCAGCAAAGCAACAAAGGTGACTCCTGTGTCTCTCTCCCACCCCAGCACAGCCTGCGAGCCCGAGGGACCGGACCCAGCTACTTCCTCCCGCCCCTGGAGCAGTGTCATTTCCCTCCTCCCATAGAGGAGATAACATGCTTCAGGGCATCAGCTGGTGGCTGCACAGGTCAGGAAGGAAGGAATGTTCCCTCCTCCCTGGTGATCCCCTGCCAGGCAGGACACCAGCTTGATGTCTCTTCTGCTGTGCCTGGCAGGCCCCGCACCCCTCCAGCACTCCCTGTGCTAGTGCCAGGGAATAAGGGGTCAGCATAAAAGGGCTCCCCAAAATCCTATCCAGCCCTCCTGGGGAGCAGGCTGGCAGGGGCCTCGAGGCTTTCCCCTGTGAAGGGGTTCGCCCGCTGTGCTGCACTGACTCCTTGCTCTGTTCCTCCCTTTCCCCGCCAGCTCCTGAGGCAGTTTGAGGCTCTGTGCAGGAGTTGCCCGTCTCCCAAGAGATCACAGCCGGACACAGATCCCTCTGCTCCCGCCGGGGGCTCCCCCCAGCACACGCGCGACTTGCTGATGGACCGCATGCCTCTGGCAGCAGAGACCGTTCTCAAACCCGTGAGCTTAGTCCCGTTCCTCCTGGAGATGTGTGACGTGCCCGCCCCTGCAGGAGAGCAGAGCACAGAAGCGCAGACCCGGGAGCGGTTTGGGGCTGTTGCACCAGGCAGTCGGTCTGCACTTCATCTGCTGGCGCCAACGGGGCCTGCGCGGATGGATTCTGGGTGTGCACAGATGCTGAATGGGAGGCTGGAGGCAGCTGCACCCCCTCAGAGCCTCTCCCTGTTCACTGGCATGGAGCTGGTGGCCCTGCCAGGCACAGCAGTTGCCAGCCCTGGTGGGGAGAAATGTGCCTCCTGTATTCCACGGACAGTGCCCTGCACTGGGACCGCCAGCGCCAAGGCTCACAGGGACTCCGAGGGCAGCAGGGAACCTTCCGCGTTCTCCTTCCTCAACATGTAGCAGCTGGGGCTGCAGGACGCTGAGGAACGGGGGTCTCACTTGCTGCTTGTCGCGCTCAGACCATCACTACAGGGGCACCGGCTGCTCAGCCCAAAGGCCTCCCCGTTCGGTGTGGATGCTGCTGAGTCCGGTCACTGCAGATGGGGGCTGGCAGTGCCAGTGCTGCTGGGGAGTATCTCGCTGGGGCACGAGGAAATGGAGTCCCCAGTCACTCCTTCAGTTTGATCCCTGGGGGTGTCCTAGAAAAATCCATGAGCAACCCTACAATAACAATCCAGCATGATCCCAACCAGGGGGGATGTGTCCACAACAGCCAGTTCCAGGCTGCCAAAGTGGAGTCTGGGGGAGAAGACGAGCGTCCCCTTGACTATACCCCCACGTTAAGGTTGTGCTTCAGGTTTAAGGCTGATCATATGTCCTTGGCTGCTCTGGCCCCCTGCTCGGGTCATCCAGCGGTGGCAGTCTGTATTGCTGCTCAGCCAAGGGCACGCTGGGAGGGAAGGGCAGTGAGTCATTATGGACTCGACCTCTCGGCCTGTGTGAATGTATTAGTAACCGGCTCAGTCACTTCACGTGGGTGTGTGTGTGTGTGTGTGGGGGGGGTTAATGGTACATTGGAAGGTCCAGGGCCTCTGGCTACCTTTCCCCAGCATAGCGCCTGCTCAGTCCCATTGCTCTCGGGGTAGGGAGGCCCTGAGCAGGGCCAGCTGGAAGCCAGCTTTCACATCTCTTCAAGGACGGTGACTGTTAGGCACCTCAGTTGATACCACATGCCCTGCAGGCCTCCGCTGAGCGGCTGTGGGAATCTGTTTGAGGTGGTTTGATTTTCCTATGGAGGATCTGATATTGTAGCTACTTGTTATTCGAAAGTGTGTTACACCCACACCCCCTCTAGAGCCGGCAAGGGAAGGGACTAGAGAATACCTATGTAGAAGCATGAATCCCTGGGTGGGGCACCAGCCCCTTTCACACTGATCTCTTGCTGAATCCTACTGGGCAAAGAGAAGCCCACTTCCAGGCACAGGCTGCCTTGGGCAGCAGATTGGCATTAATTTAGTGTTTACACTTCACGCTCCAGTCCATCTAGCTGTGAGAGCTGCTTATGTACAAGTCTGTGTGTTGTCCTTGGGCTTATGACATCCAGCCCAGCCCACCTGGCTCCTTGGGGCAAATTTGCAACAGGCAAGTTAAAAATCCCTGGGGAAAATCCCTTTCTAGAAATGGGCAGAGGCTTGGGTGGGCTCCTGCTGTATGCAAATCATATCCTACAGCCAGGTCCCTGCTCTCCTGCAACGTGTTATCCCTGCACATCCCGACCTCCCGCTCAGACTCACGCCAGTGTTATCTCCTGCGGCCTGTCTGTGCTCTGCGGGCTGGGAGGAGGGAAGGGTCCATTTTCCAGAAAGCCCCCTGGGTGGACGATCCATGTTTACAGAGTGTGTGGGCGGGAGGGGGGTTGCTAACATGACTTTAATAAACACTAATGTGTATATTTAAAGTTTGACTAATTCTCTTGTTTTGAGGTATTTGAGGTGCTTATTTATAGCCTCTGTCTCAGGTGAAATCTGTGTTCTGCCTCGGAGCGCGCTGGTATGGCTTTCCTAGCCTCAGTGAAGAGATTTGGACATTTTCTTGTTTCAAGTATGAAGGAAGCTACCTAACTCTTCCAGCACTGTGAGGCAGGGATCATCTTCCATTCTGGGTTTGCTGGGTGCCTAGCACACTGGAGTCCTGGGCTGTGTCTGAGACCCCTAAGCATTACCATCCTCTACCTAATGAATAATGTACAGTGCCTAGCACAAGGCGGTCTGGGCCAGGACTGAGACTTTTAGGCATTGTGCCGTACACATAGTACTTAATAATAATAGCAACCCATAACACATCTACATGTTCAGAGCACTTCCCAATGGGCCAACCGCTTCATGGGCCAACTTGAGGAAGAATTTCTGGGCAAATGCTTCATGAAACCAGTGGCCCAGCTGAGATACACTGGTGATATTTTCATTCTCTGGCCAAATGACCTAACTCCCTCATCGATTCCCACATCAATCAAACTCTTGATGTACCTGCATCAACTTTCTGGACACCACAATCAGCTTCAACATGGGGACAGAGAGCTGTAGACAAGAAACTCACCGCTCGCTACCTTTCCCATCACAGATCCAGCAACCACCCCAGTCGCACCAAGGAACCTATCGCTGCAGCCCGGCGCAGCCTGTGCCCCGAGAAGAAAAGACGGGGTCCAAACCGCATCACCCTGACCCCACACCTCTCCCCCTGGACCTGCCTGGGGCATCATCCACCCACACCCCATGGGATCACTGCTCCCAGCCCCTCTTCCGGCTGCTCCCCCCACCCTACCCCTCGTAACCTCACCACCCCACCCCTACTCATCCACACTCCACCCCATTCCCACCCCACCTCGCCCCCTCCGCTTCTTCACCCCACCCCCTGCCCTCCCCCGCCCTGTCTGGCCCCTCCCCCGCAGAGGGCCAGAGTCCCCCAAGGTCCCTCAGCGCCCCCTGGCGGGCCCTGCAGCCCGCACTCCTGCCCCTGTCTGGCCTGGCGCCCCCTCCCCCCGGCTGCCGCCTCAACCGAACTCCGCGCGACGGGCAGCCGAGCCGCCCAGTGAGAGACCAGTGTCTCCGTAGCGAGCCAATGGCGTGGCTGGGGAGGCGGGCTCGCGCCCCGCCTGGGTTAGGCTGCTCCCGGGCCGGTTACTAGCGTCCGGCTCTGGCCCCTGGGTTGTTGCGCGGGGTGGGCACGGCTCGAGGGACCCTTCCCACAATGCCCCTGGCTGGGTAGGGGCGGCGGGACCCCAGAGCCCCTGGGGGGGGGGTAGCGGGCCCCAGAGCCCCTGCGGGAGGGGTAGCGGGCCCCAGAGCCCCTGCGGGGGGGAGGTGGGGGAGGGGTAGCGGGCCCCAGAGCCCCTGCGGGGGGGGAAGGGGGGGTAGCGGCCCCCAGAGCCCCTGCGGGGGGGGAGGTGGGGGAGGGGTAGCGGCCCCCAGAGCCCCTGCGGGGGGAGCAGGCTGTGTGCAGCCCCTGAGCCCTCCGTGTTTTAAACTCACTCCGGGGGACCCTCCATTCCCGAGTCACCTAGGGGAGGGTCACCATCCTACCAACGGCCTTGCAGCCCCCCCCCCCTTCTCTAGTGTAGGGGGAGCTCCGGGGTAGTCTCCAGGGAAGCGAGGCTGTAACCGGGTCCCAGGCCTGGACTTCTCTTTGCTGCTGGAGAGGACTGGAGTCTTGCGTTGCTTTTTTCTCTCAAGCTTCCCACCTCCCCCCAAATAATAATAACCGATGCTGGGAAATAGCCCTAAACACAGGTGTCCCCAGCACTGTGAGGGCTGAAAGTTCAGGCAGGTAAGGAGCCCCCTTTGTATTCTTCTCCCCTTTGGTTTGTTTGTGCATGCTGACCTGGGGGCTGGTCACACACGAGGGATGTTTTGCCAACAGACTTTTATTTTGTCTTTTTAATTCCTTGTGTGAGGTTTTCCCTCTGTCTGGGGGTGTGAAAGGAGCAATCCTGGCCCAATGCAAACCTGACCTGCTACTGCACCCAAGAGGGGTCTTTCTGGCATAGGAAAAGGAGCTTTTGGAATAAGGATGCTGATTTTCTAGCGCAGTGGTTCTCAGACTTTTGTATTGGTGACTCCTTTTGCATAGCAAGCCTATGCGTATGACCACCCTTAAGTTAAAAACACATTTTTAAAATATTGAACACTATTCTAAATGCTGGAGGCAAAGCTGGGTTTGGGGGTGAAGGCTGACGGTGGCCTGAGGGTCACAACCCCCAGTTTGAGAACCCCTGTTAAAGCACTTCAGATAATGGACAGTTACAGTCAAGTGGCCTTCGGATTGCAAGAGCAGGCTTTACTAATGGGTGGTTATTTTACAGCACTCAAAAGTGTATTGGGCACCTCACAATGCAAATAAGGACACCGGGTCCCTGCCTCAAAGGGCTTACAGCCCTAATCCTGAAATCGCTTCTGCTGTACCTGTTTGGAACCTGGAGCAAACCTTTTGATTTTATTCGTTTCTAGTGTAGATACCCTAACTATACATTTCTCTGATCAAATATGTACCCAACTCCCAAGCCCAGCACTAGCTGAGGCTGTGACCCATCTTCCTGGTGTGAGCTTGGTGGTTTCCATAGAGAGCCTTTTGTTTGTTCTTATTTCTTGTGCCAAGGGAATTGCAAATGTCTTTGGAAAGAGCTTATGGATGTGATGTGCTGTGAGGCCGGATAGCTTCAGTTCTTGGAGAGGAAGGGGAAATCTTTCTTCAATTTCAGCTGCTTCCCAGGACATTTATTACTATTTAAAGAAATAAAACAACATAGCAGAGTAATTGTGACATTGCTTTGAGGCCATGGAGGTTGGAAAGGAGCCAGCGAGGTCCTTGGGAGCTGGGCTTTGCTAAGCAAAAGGAAGAAAGGGGCAAAATTAGGTACCGCTTTGGCTGTTAAGGCTGGAGGGTGCAGTGTGTTAACTTGGCCTCACAAGCCCTCAAAACCATCTTTGAAAGGACACAACCTCCCTGCATTCTTGGCTAGAAGTGAATGACAAAGGTTGTGTTAATTCATGCATCTCACATCCCTTCTCAACATACTCCAGTAGCAACTTGTAAAATCTGAATGAAGGGGGTTTGAGGTGGGGGGTGATGTCTGAACTGAAAGAACTCTCTTGGACAGAGTATGGTATAGTGCAGTGGTTCTCAAACTTTTTGTATTGGCGACCCCTTTTGAACACCAAGCCTCAGTGCGACCCCCATTAGAAATTAAAAACACATTTTTTATATTTAACACTGTTAAACACTAATTTAAACTCTATTGCTTAAAAAGAATTTTGTCACTGCTTTTCTCACTGCTTTTAAATTAAGACTGAAAAATATTTTTATCAAATTAAATATAAGTGGAAAAGTTATTTTTAAGTAAAATTTTATTTTAATACTTGACAGTAATTAATGACCGGAAGCAATCTGGGGTCAGAGTTCACAGCCTGGTGCAGGGATCGGGGTTGGGGCTGACAGCCCAGCACAAGGTTTGGGGTCAGAGCTCAGCTTGGGGCTCAGACTCACAGCCACCTGCCAGTACCAGAGTTGGGGGTTGGGGCTCCTGGCTCGCAGCCCCGCAGCTCTGCCCTGAGGTTGGGGCTCACAGCCCCACTGCTCCACCGTGCGGGGTCAGGGCTCGGGGCTCACAGTTCCACCACTCTGGGCTTGCAGCCCCTCTGTTCCGGGTCGGGGCTTGCAGCCCCTCCACCACACTGGGGTCGGGGCTCGATGCTCTGTTCCCCGGGTCAGGGCTTGGTGCTTGCTGCCCCGCCGTTCTGCCCTGAGGTCGGGGCTCAGGGCTCAGAGCCCTGCCGCTCCGCCCCGGGTCAGGGCTCAGAGCTCGCCGTTCTGCCCTGAGGTCGGGGCTCAGGGCTTGGAGCCCTGTTGCTCCGTTCCCTGGGTCGGGGCTCAGAGCTCGCCACTCCGCCGTTCTGCCCTGAGGTCGGGGCTGGAGCAGCAGCCCGCCACGTGGGTGAAAGCTGGAGCCGGCAGCCTACCATGGGGGTTGGGGCTGGCGACCCGCACATAAGCGGGCTGCGACCCCCCAGTTTGAGAACCAGTGCTATAGTGGGCTAAGCCTCAGCTTCCCAATCTGTCACATGGAGACAGTGATATGTGCCTGTCTGACATAGGTGGGTGTGGGGATTAGTTAGGTCAAAATACCAAGGAAATGGCCGCTGATTTTGGGAGTCTAACTTGAGACATGCTGTGTCTGACCTTCAAAGGTGCTGAGTGCCCACAAACCCAGTTGAAGATGCTGAGAGCGGCAGGTGCTTAGCAAGTCAGGCCTAAGGTTCCCGAAGTTCAAAGGCTACTTCTGAAAATGTTGGCATGGGTGCTTAGCAAGTACTCGCGTGTGCAGAGAGCCAGGCCAAGCAGGGTGTGAGGTGGTGGATGTTGAGCCCCTATGCGTTTGGGCTACGCTGGGAGGCAGCTGAGTTATCCTGTTGCTGAGCTATGTAGGTTCCACTCACTTGCCGCCTGACCCCAGTTGTATTCTCCTGTGCATCATCTCTTCTCGGTCCACTGCGGTTGCAGGATTACAGCTCGCTCCACCCCAAAATGAAGAGCACCCGCAGCAGTTCCTCATTCCAAGCCATCAATGCCAATGGCTTGGACCTGAGTCTAACGGGCCTCCCACTGCAAGTCTTACGGCGTCCGAGCAGCGCCTCTCCAGCTAAGCACATCGCTCGTTCCGTCTCCGTCGTCACCGAGAGCAAGCCCAGAAGGAACGCTCCAGTGAGTACTGCATTTGTGGCATGCTTTCTCCCAGACTCCCATCACCAGGAGATCCTGGGCAGGCATTTCAGACTGTTTGATGCACTTCTGTTCTCTGGGGGGTTGCTGAGTGTTTAATTCATCCCCTGGGGCGTGCATTCCCCTTGCCTTTGTTCTCTGAGCAGAAGTTAGGTGTGTGCTTTGGGATGGGGGATCCCCGACGGGCCTGTTGCGGGTTTATGAAGCACCATTGCTATGCATTTTTATTCAAAATTTCCTAGTTTTTTGGGAGGAATTTGCTTTTCTGAGTCCACCCCGGCATTCTGTGCGCATGCTTCTCTTTAGAGACTTATTGTTGGGTTTTGTAACACGCTGCTGGGGATACCGCAAGCTCTGAGCTACTGTGTTCCCTCTCTGCCTTTGCAAGAGTCAGCTTTGCTGGTGAATTAGACTGTCTCAGCTCCCTGCCATGCCAGCCTGTCTTCCTCACCAGCAAATTCCTCAGGGCTTTCCAAACCCAGACCTCACCAGCAGGTAACATAACAGTCAGTGAACTCCAGTCCCCAGGCTCCTCAGAGAGATTTCTTGGCAGTGCACGGCCCCGGTGCTTTCACAGAAGGCATTCAGTTTGTGGCTCTTTTAGAGTCAGACCATCACAGCTTATCAATATAACTGAGGTAAATATCCCCGTCCCTTCGATCACAGCACCAAAGGGGGTTATAGTAAAAGTAAAGCAAGTTAATGAGAGCATGGATTAAGTGATACCAAGTAAGAGAGAAAGGTTGAGATGGTTACAAGCAAATGAAAGTGAAAACACACATCTCAAGGTCTAACACTTAATCTAGCAAGATACAGTCTTACCCATCAGTCTCCTTTCGAGCTTTTAACTGGCTGGCCTGGGCCAGACGTATACCAGAGCAAATCACTTGATTCCTGTTTCGCCTGAGGTGAAGGATAAAGGTGGAGTCTCTGTTCCTTATATCCCCAAAAGGATTTCTTCATCTTACCAGGCGGGGCAGCCTCTGGGGACTCAGTCTCCTGCATCTCTCTCGGGTGCAGGAGCCATGTTAATTTCTGTCCCTTGAGCTCAGGAACAGGATAACCCCCTGCTCATTTAGCTGGATAGCTTTGTTTACTGCTTATGTGTAAATTGAAGTAAACCCACATTCCTTTGCCTAGGAAAGGCCCATTTATCCCCTTTACCTTGGCTGGGCTGTATTGTCTTCACCATCATAGAGAATTTATAACTTCACATATAAAGTCAACGCGTGCCTCTGATCATGAGATGAATATTCAGTGTGGTGTTAGCTTTCATATGACACCTCACAAGGTGTATTTTATGCAAATATCATTGCAGTAGTGGGTGGGGTGTGGATATGGGGTGTCTTGGTCTCAGATTTCACTTTCTCCTGTGCAGGAAGATGCAGGACTTGGCTGCTCCAGAGCCATTAACAATCTCCGAAGATCCAATAGTACCACCCAGGTCAATCAGCAGGTGAACGGTGCTTTCAGGTAAGGGCTAAAAAAATACCCAACCATCTGGCTCACTAAAAAGTAAGGAAATTCTCTGCTTCATGGTCTTGTTAGGCTAACTGGTGAGTATCTGAGTTCCAGGTACTTCACTTGGGAGAACATGAGGTTAGAATCCAAAGGAGATAGGAAGTCTAATTCTGTGAGCCTGAAACCCCTTTCAGAAATGAACCTCAAGTAAATTGGGTACCATATTAATTCCAGTAGGCACAGTTGCTCGTGCTAATAATCCAACCTGTGCTGCCTGGCACTCATGAGCAACCATACAATAGCAAATCATTGTGTTTGCAAGGTGGATAAGGCACAGAAGGGGACAGCTGACTTCCCAACCACATCTACTTCCCAACTCTTTGGATGCTCAGACACTACCGTGATGGGCGCCTCATCAATAGGTAGCTAGATTTCTTCATCTCTCAAAGGGTCGAGAGCATCAGGTATTACCACGAGAGAGAAGAAACTACTCCTGTCAACAGCTGTGACCTGCCTGGAGCCTGTCCTCACTCCTCTTGTCTTGCAAGGGGCAGGAGGGCATTATTCTGCGATTTCAGACTCTTGACTCTCTGCTTGGGAATGGCTGTGTCTCCAGCCCATGGGGTCCTGCTGCTCTTTCACTGTTTGTTACTCTTAGGCCTGGCCTACACTAGGGGAGGTATCAACCTAAGATACGCAACTTCAGCTACGCGAAGCTATAGCTTGCAGAGGTGGCGTTCTGGAGTCGATAGGGAGCGCGCTTGGGGATCGATTTATCATGTCTACACTAGATCCGATCCAGCGGGTAGTGTAGACGCACCCTAAGGGGGACACACTGCTGAATTGGGAGAGGGAGACAAAGGGGAACTATGGGAATGAAAGACACAAATGCCATGTCTCTTCCAGATTCAGAATTTTTTCTTTTTGTTCTTTATCTTTCTTGGGATGCCCTTCTCTTGGGATAACAGTGCTGAGCAGCCTGGAGACTTCTTGACCTTCTTTGACAGCAGCTCTGGGGGAAGAAAAAAGCTGGCAAGTCTGAGTAAAACCTCCCCAGAAAAGAAAACCACATGGAATATCCTGGTAAGGGAGATATCCTATTTTGACTGCTGTGGGCCACATTAAGCTCCCTATACTCATGTGAGAAGCCCATTGACTTTAAGTTAGTGGGGCAAGTCACATGCTCCCATCCTGGATCCATCCTCTCTGTATAGGGATGCATTTCCAGCTGGTGCTGATGTGGTTGAACACCCTGATATACTGCCCATTAGATCTGCCGACTGCCACGTGGGTGCTCCCACGCCTGTATTGGACCACGGGTCTATTTGTCTGGCCCATTGGCTGTTGGTCCCTGGTGTCTGATGTGAAGCCTGGAGAAGTGCAAATGGACCTTTCAGACTACATGGCTGGTGGGACAGTGAATCTTTGTGGGAGACACTGGCCCTTGCAGGGAGACCACATTCCCTGGGGTGGGTTTATAAAACACACTGACTGTAACACATATTTCTGCTTAACGCCACGGTAGGACGATCAGCCCAGGGTCTTCCCGATCCCATCCAGCACCCGCAGCTCCAGCACCCTTGAGTCCCCAGCAGGCATGAGGAAGAAAGAAACCACGGTGCTGCTGGCACCCAACTTCACTGCCAATAACAGGTAAGAGGGCTAGCAGCACAGGGCCGGGACGGGTTCACCCCTCTTCTTTAGGTGTGGAGCTAAAACTAGGAAAAGGAGGTGGTGATATGAGTTAGCTGAGAATGAGATGTGAACAGCTATCTAGACCCCCACATAGGTTATTTATAGTGTATGTGTGGGATTTCACAGACCGGGGGACGGAGCTCACCATCTCAATCAACTGCACCATGATAGCCAAGGGTCAGATGCAACAGGACGCTGATGGCATCTGAGCAGAGATTAGTCATGGAAGGTTGGGCTGGAGAGGAGACACCTGAAGGTTGCTTAGTTCCCAGGAAGAGAGATGCTGCTCAAGATTTAGGAGAGGGAATGAATAAAGCCTGAATCCAGGAGTAGAAGGAGCAGGCAAAGGCAGCAGCTGTTAGAAGGCAAGAGGATGGAGCTGCACAGGTGAAGATGAGGAGACTGAACCTGGTGTTGAAGAGGCAGGAAGGTGACAAAGGTGTTTGAGGAGAACACGACAGGAGGGGAAGGTGGCTTTAGCTCCAGTGCACTGGGTTACAAAGCTCCTTCCTCACTCGTTTACTAGAGAGTACAGTGGCTGCATTCTCTCTAGAGAGTAGGAGTCCTGTGCTGCGGGTGACTAGATGGAATAGGAAATGTGTACGGAGGGTTTTTGCAATGCAGCCTTTGAAACTCCCTCCTTTCCCGTGCTGCGAAAGGCAAGGCTTACGCCAGCCCAACATGTTGAAAATGCCGGGACGGGGAGACTCAAACCCACAGGTTCTCGGCTGCAGTCCCACGTTAGCACATTTCCTGCACTACAGGGATGTGTGTGTAGCTCTCTGCATAATGCTAGGTTCCAGCTGGGGAGGAGTGCATTCTAGGTGACAAGTGAATTTCTAGGAGCTGCCTTCTGGGCAGCATTGCACCTAGTAACAATGCCTGAAAGCCTAAGAGAAGCTGAGAGTGTTTGGGGTGCTGGGAAAACAATACAGAGCTATCTTAAGAGCCCATTTCTGTGCTCTGATCTAGCCAGTCCTAACGTCTCATTCTTCTCTCCGCGCCAGGAGTAACAAAGGGGCCATGGGCAACTGCGTCACCACCATGGTGCATAACAACTACTCCACCACAGACAAGGCCTCCACGCCGAAAAGTTCCAACCAAGCAGCAACCTCCCTCAAGTACGTGTGGGTGTATGCTCTGCTGGGCACTGTTTCTCTGCCGCTGGACAGGCCTGGACTGGGTGACCAGGCTTGCTCCTGTGCCTCGCTTGTGCCATACGCTCAGGAGGGGTTTAGACGCACGAGAAGGGATGCTTCTTAAAACGTGTCTCCTCCTCAGTGTGACTACAGCTAGCTGACAGCCCGGTCTCCTTCAGTCCAGGCTCGTAGCTGCGTCGTGCCTGACGACTGCTATCAGTTCCCAGACCTGTCCATGGACCTCCCAGCACTTCCTGAGGGCTCAGAACAGGTTCAGCCCTTGAACTGAGGGTGTGTGAGACACACGACCAAGGGATGCTTTCATCCCTTGGGTGCCAGTCCCTGGCAAAGGGCGAAGCCCAAGAGCAGTTACTTGTCCAGCAAGAGGTGCCTGTTTTATACAGACGCTGAGAGGGTTATGGGTGCCCGTGGGTCTGGCTGGTGGGTAAAGCAAAGCGCCTTTTACTGCTCTGTGCGCTGGGCCAGTGGGCAGGAAGGCCCTAGACAGTCTCCTCCTCTCCCTTAGCAACATGATCAAGGCGACCTCGAACGAGGACAGCGAGAGCAGCAGCTTCAAGAAGTCTCAGAAGAACTTTTCCAGCAACAACATAATGTCCCGCAACAACAGCAGCAGCCTGCTGAAGAGGAAGGAGGTGACGGAGGAGGAGGCGGAAAGGTGAGGCAGGGAACAGGACAGAAAGGTGGGAAGAGGGAGTTTCCAGGCAGGGTGGGGGAAGCTCGGGGCTGGTGGAGGGGCAGAAGGGAATGCCAGGGCTGGGGGGAGACAGTGAGCAGTGTCAAGGCAGGGGACATGGGGGAATGGAAGTGGGATACAGCGCAGAAGCAGGGAGCAGGTATTGTACCTAGTCTGAGGGTTTGTCTGTGGGCCAGATCCTCAGCTGGTGGAAATCCGCATATCTCCATTAACTTCAATGAAGCGACGTCGATTTAGCCCTGCCTGCGGTCTGGGTCTGTGAGCTTGTGTGGTCTGATTATCCGGGAAGACGGGATATTGAGCGAGGTGGACCTTGGGTCTGAGCCAGTATGGCCGTTCTTATGACTAATCTCCCCAGAAATAACTGTCCCCTTGTGGGCATGTCCATCTGAAGAGAGTGACCATATGAGGGAGGTGGTCAGCGGTGCCGCAGCCTCTGGGTGTGTAGTCTCTGCCCATGTGTCTCACTGAGCCGCCTCTTTCCCTTCTAGGTTCATTCATCAGGTTAACCTGGCAGCTGTGACCATCCAACGCTGGTACCGACGCCACTCGCAGAGGCACAAGATGGGTGCAGCCGCTCTCGGGCACTTGTTGGCTTCTAAGAGAGAGGTCTGTCTCTGGCAGGTCTCCTGGGTATCCCCTCGGAGCTAGCTCCCCAGTCTAGCACAGCCTTGTGTGGCACTGGTGTGCTGCTGCCCCTGGAAACGAAAAAGAGTTCTCCTCTGGCCACCAAGCCGCCCAGCTGAGAACAGGACAGGGCCTGATATGTAGCCAGAGGGATGTGTTGAGAGACATTAGGCCCCTCAGGCTCATGGAGCCAGAGAAGGACCCGGGCACTGAACTCACCTGGCCCATGTGGCAGCACAGAGCACTGGCCTGGGTGTTTGGATGGCGACCATTCCCATTGACATCCATGAGAACGTAGTTCCTCTGAAAACCAGGCCACAAGCCTCTTGCGTCAGCCTCCGAGTGGTTTCTCCAAGTGTCATTCCCTTCCCTTGGCGTGGCTGCAAACAGCCATTTGATTGGCAGTAACCGCAGAAGCTCCTGTTGAAGGTTCCTGTCCTCGTCCTCCAGTGTCACGTGGATTGTGCAGGGCAGTGATGTCCTGCGTTGGCACGTTGTGCCCCGTAGGTGATCACTGGCACCTTAGGAAGTCCTGCATCATCTGCAGCTTTTTATATTTCTTTGTATTTAATTCTTTATCTAAATAAGGAAAAAACCCTGTAGCTCTAGCATGTGTGATTCTGGTTTTAAGCCTCTCTCATCAGTGATTTCAAACCCAGCTGGCAGATAATCGCTTTTAGTGTTTCATAAACATGCACCCTAGGATGAAACCTCTCTGAGCACAGAGTCTCCAAAAATGGAGGGTTGGGGCAGGAAACTTCCTGGGTTTGGGGCCACCCAGACAGGAGGGAAATGTGGTTTGTTTGAATGCTGGCGAGGAACATCCGTCGTTCTCAAGAACGTCCATCTGTGCTTCTGTGAAGGAAAGGCAGCAGTCGCGGATGGAGGAGGGGAACGTCCTGGACTTGCAGCGGAAGAAGGATGAAGAGAGACGGAGAATCCGGGAGGAGAAGGCCCAGCTGGCCCGGCGAGCTGCTATCCAAGTAATGGTGGGGCCAGTGGGCTCTGAGCAATGGGTGGATCAGTTTGGCTTACCTGCTCAAGAGCCATCTTTAAGGCCTATGCGGGGCAGGAGCAGGGGCAGGGAGGGGTGTTTCTCTGCCTTCACAAGGGCTTCACACAGCATCACTAGGGGCAAGAGTTGGGAGGATGCTGGGCAGCTCAGTGTGGGGTGGGATACAGTGCCTCTGCCCTGGCCAGCCCGGAGTCTCTTGCCATTCTGTGTGGAAAGCTGATCTGAGTCTGGCTCTTGGAGAACAGCCGGCCGCATCCGAACTGGCAGCCACAGCTCAGTGGGTACAGAGGCTGGACTCCCCTCTTGGGAGGGACCGGTCCCCACAGGGCAGGGGGAAGCCCGCTGGCTGGGAGTACTGGCTGTGCACGCAGCGTCTGTCGTCTCTCGTGCCGGCGTTCCTGCGCTGCACCTCGCGGCGGCCCGTGGTTATTCCCGCCCTGCCTGGGAAGGCTCGGGCTGCTCACGAACCTCTTCATTTTGAAGTGGTGTCCTCGGTCTTGCTAGATGGGATTGTCAACTCATTAACCCTTCAGTGCCTGCTGCGCTAAGTTTAGCAGGTCTCACTAGCATCTCCCCCATGCTCCAGCTGTGACCCCCTGCCCCCAGCCATTGATCACACAGACTGAGCGGTACAGGGGCTCAGCACCATGGGCAGAGGGGGCCTTGTGCCGGGTAGGATACTGACAGGCGGTCCCATTACAGGAGCTTCAACAGAAACGGGCCCAAAGGGCCTCTGATGCGAAGCGCCTGGCGGAGGAGGAGCTGGTGCTGCTGAAGGACAGCAGACGGGTGGGAAGGAAAAAACCCACCAAGCCGGCCTCTGTGAAGAACATCAGTCCCGCCAGCAGTGTCCTCAAAGCCAATAATGCAGGTGAGAGTCTCCCCGAGGCCTTCAGACCACAGCTCCGTGTGCACCTCTCGCCAGGGGCCAGGGCAGCAGGGTGCTGGGGCCTGGAAGCCGGGAGGAGGGCCAGGGTACGTGCTGATTGCTCTGGGGTTGATCTAAAGCAGTGAATGCCGCTTTAATTCCCACAGATGCAAATTTCCGCCCAGCTGCTGCCGAGCCGGAAGAACTCTTCCCCGCAGGGCCCGGTTCGGACGCTGGACAGGAGACCGTGGCAGAGGACAAACCGCAGGTGGGCTCAGCGCTTCTCTTCTTTCCAGTCACGGGGGCTTCTGAACGTTCAGGCACTGGTTTGGCTCTCCCTCCTCCAGACCCTGTCCGTTCAGTGCAGACCAGCAGGTGCTCAGCCCTTTGCTCTACCGGCCCCGGGGTCTGTGCTGAAGAGGCTTGCATGAGAGCATGGAGAAGGACCCAGCTGCCGAGAAGGCTGTGACTGTGCACTGCTCACGCAGCCCACGAGATGGGCCTTCCTCAGTTCAGGGGGCTACTGATCTCCCTGTTCTGCATCAGGCCACACTGAGCCCCCTGCCTTCTGTGGCTATTTAAAGTCTGGATTACAAGCTGGGCAGACCCTGTAGACCATCTTACCATGTGTGGGTTTTCCCTCAGTTCCTCCCACCCCCTTCTTCCCTAGGAGGTGAACTCCAGAGAGCTGGCGAGTGAGGAGCTGCAGATGGTGGTCACTGCGACCAGCAGAGCCCAGTCCAAGGTCACCCTCAATGAGCTTCTGGACACCCTCAGACTGCTGGAGGAGGAGCCGGAGCTGCTGCCCCAGCCTAAGCTCTACAAGAAAGACAAATATGCCTGGATAGACGGGGTAATGTCAGAGCTCCGGGTTGGGTAGGACCGTCCCCTGGACAGAGCTGGGCTAGGGCTGCTGCAGGCAAGGAGGCTTCCCTCCCAGGGCTCGCTGACTGCACGCACTCAGAGAAGTGATCGAGTGCCTGGCAGGAGAGAGCAGGGATGAAGGCAATGCCCATGAAATGCTGCCATTTCAGAGTGTCCATCGTGGGCAAGGTGGAATTGGGCTTGGCTGGGGAACGGGAGCCTGCGTGACCTGTTCCCCACCCCCCAGCAGCAGGGCCTTGTTAAAACCCTTCTCTCAACCAGGGTGATTGTCCAGAGAGAACTCCTGTGCACATGGAGCGTGAGCGTGTCCATGTGAGGACTGGCCATTAGGGGGCGATGGAAGAATTCGGTTCCATTGTTGACAGCTGATTGCTCACCCACTGCCTTGCCTCCCAAGCAGTCCCACACTCTGCTGTGCTATTGCACGGCACTGCTCCCTGCAGGCCTCTGGGTCCATGACTGCAGTACATCTTCTCCCTGGGCAGGAGGCCGATTCCAATTCCCTGACTGCCGATAACCTGGAGAAGTTGGGAAAGCTGAACCATTGCCCCGGCGTCCCTGGGGACGGGGCTCTGCTCTCCGAAGCCAAGCTCCAGAGCATCATCACCTTCCTGGATGAGATGGAGAAATCGGAGCAGGAGCGGCCCAGATCCGCTGCCTCTGCCACTCAGCAGGAGGTGAGCAGCAGGGCAGCGTGCTAGACAGGCGCCTAGGCTGCGTGTTCAATGGGAGCTTGCCAGCTGGCTGTTCCACTGGAACAGAATGAGAGCGTGGCCCAATGTCGGGGGGCCCATGTAGTGGAGACTGAAATGGATCCCTCATCCTCACTGGGAAAGAGGAAGCCACCCAGGCCTCAGGACCGTGTTCCCCTACGTCTTGCTGCTCTCTTGACTCCTACAGAATGCTCTGGGGTGGCGGCTAGTCTCTAAAAGGCATGGCCTTGGGCAAGTGGGGGTTGGGGTGTGGCTTTTGGGGCCTGGAAAGGGAATACAACATCTGCTCTCTCCATGCCAGGAGGTTAGCCAGAGCCTTGTCCTGTAGGTGAGGGCTGGGGTTTCAGAACCTGGTTGAGGGGCCTTACAGGACAATGGCTGAGTCCCTCCTGCCTATGGAGACCTGGGGGTGGATGCTGGTGGGAATGAGCTGGGAGAAGAAGGGGTCTCCTGGTCCTACACTGAGCTGGTTTCCTCTCCCAAGGGGCTCTTGTCTGAAGAGGAGGTGGCCCACTTGGAGCAAGCTTCAGCCGTAGCCACAGAGGTCACCAGCTCCATCGTGAGGCTGAAACTGGAGGTGGAGGAGAAGAAGCGAGCCGTCACCCTGCTGCAGACCGCGCTGGTGTGTAACCCAGATCATCAGCCTGGGGCAGGAGCGAGGGCTGCGGGGCTTGCAGCAGTGGGAACCAGAGCTGGCCTGTGCTCTCTACCATCCCCTGCACTGCAGGGCGAGCATTTACCCATGCTAAGTACCGACGGCAAGTTGGGGGCAGATCCTCTCCATCATGGTGCCAAGCTAACGTGGAGGGACCAGAGGGATGTGTCCTGAGCTGATCCGGATTGAGCCATTGGTAGTGGTCTGGGGAAGCCCAGCTCGGGGGCCGGGCGGTCTCTTCCTTCCGTGGTCTGCTCGCCTCCGCAAGCTGAGCCTTCTCTGTACTGCCAAAGCGCCTGTCCGTATCAGTGACCCCAATGGGAGCCGGCTGGGTCCTGGCCACTCTCCTGATACAGCCTACAACTGAAAGCAAAGGGTGCTGGCATGCCAGGACTGCTCTGGCCCCTGTCTCCTCCTGCCCAGTCTGTGCTCTGCTCCCTTTCTCTCCTCCCCACCCCCTCACACTGGGACCTGGCAGCCCCAGGAGGCTAGAATGATAGTCTGCAACCCCAGTCAAGCTGAGCCTAGTGGGCAGGCACCGTTCCTGGTCTCTGCCCTTCAGGACTAAAGTGACCTGTTATGCCAACCCCAGCTCTGTGTGGGCACCTCTCCCTAACGTCCTGTGGTTATTTCCCCTGCGCCGGACAGGCACAGCAGCGGGAACTGACCGTGCGGCACGTCAAAGAGACTGAGAGGGAGCTTAGCCACCAGCTCCAGCTGCAGAGAGAGCAGTACGAGGCTGCTATCCAGAGACACCTGGCCTTCATCGACCAGGTAATCTCCCCTCCAGGTGGGGCGCTTTAGAATCACGAAGCCAGGAGCCCCCTCCTCGCACCCCTCCAGTGGCTCTTCTTGAAGCGTTGGGAGTCTGCTCCAGTTACAAACTCCTTCCAAAAGCCCTTGTGACTGGGTGTGAGTGGGGGGCCCTGCTTCCCATTCTCCAGCAAGGGGCTGCCGGGTGGGGAGGGAGCAGGTTCCAGACCGGCCTTCGCAGTAGTTAGCTGGCAGAGCGTCCTTTAACTTCCCAAGGACCTGCAGTGGAGTCAGTCCCACCACATGGGTGCTGGGTCCCGAGCGGGGTGATCTAACCTTCCCCCACCCTCTCTCTCTCAGCTGATTGACGATAAGAAGGTTCTGAGTGAGAAGTGCGAGGCTGTGGTGGCAGAGCTGAAGCAGGTGGACCAGAAATACACCAAGAAGATTTCCCAAATGCAGGAGCAGCATGAGCTGGTGAGGAGGGGTGGAGGAAGGAGGGTGGGTCCCAGTCTGAGTCTAGCTGGCAAGCCAGAGGAGGTGGGAGCATGTTGTTCCCAGGCAGAGGCTTCCATCCTGACTGATGGGGCTGCTGCATTGCATTCGAGCCCTGCGTGGCTGGCCAGACTGGAATTAGAGCTGGGTAACTACATATGTGCCTCTCTCTGTCCTGAGATAGACATCATCAGCCTAAATGTGCCCTAAACCACATTTCCAGCGGGGGCTCTCATTTGTTTGCTACTTTCAGCAGATGCATTTCCAAGGGCTTCCTACTGTGACAGGTAACTCCCCTGCTACTTTCAGAGTGGTAACCGTGTTAGTCTGTATCAGCGGAAACGAGGAGTACTTGTGGCACCTTAAGAATCAGAGAGGTAGCCATGTTAGTCTGGAATAGCAGAGGTAACAAAGAGTCCTGTGGCACCTTAAAGACTAACTATAAAGTTTTGAAGCATAAGCTTTTGTGGGCTAATACCCACTTCGTCTGATGCAAGCAGTGTGGCACCTTAGAAACTCATACATTTATTTGGGCATACACTTTCATGGGATAAAGCTCACTTCATCAGATGCATGGAGTGGAAAATACAGTAGGAAGATCTATATAGCACTACATGAAAAGATGGGAGTTGCCTTACCCAGTGGTAGGGTGACCAGACAGTAAGTGTGAAAAATCGGGACGGGGTGGTGGGGGTAATAGGATCCTATATAAGAAAAAGACCCCCAAAGCGGGACTGTCCCTATAAAATCGGGACATCTGGTCACCCTACCCAGTGGTGGGTTGAGACAAATCACTTAAAGTGGGCTATTCTCAACAGGATGAAAAATCACTTCTGTAGTGGTAATGAGGGTGGCTCATTTCAAACAATTAACAAAAAGGTGTGAGTGATAGTAGGGGGAATTAACATGGGGAAACTAGGGTTTTTTCGTTCTTGCAGCCACTCATCCACTCCCAATCTTTATTCAGGATGAATGTGATGTTGTCCAGTTTGCAAATGAATTCCAGTTCTGCAATTTCTCGTTGGAGTTTAGTTTTGAAGGGGTGTGTGTGTGTGTGTGTGTGTGTGAGAGAGAGAGAGAGAGAGAGAACGATTGCCACTTTAAAATTTGTTGTGTCCAGGGAGATTGAAGTGTTCTCCGACTGGTTTTTGAATGTTCTAATACTTGACGTCTGTCTTGTGTTCATTTATTCTTTTGCGTAGAGACTGTCCGGTTTGGCCAGTCTACATGGCAGAGGGGCATTGCTGGCACATGATGGCATAGGTCACATTGGTAGATGTGCAGATGAACAAGCCCTTGATGTGGTTAGGTGCTGTGATGGTCTCCCTTGGATAGATATGCAGACAGAGTTGGCAATGAGGTTTGTTGCAGGGATAGATTCCTGGGTTAGTGTGTTTGTTGTGTGGTGTGGAGTTGCTGGTATTTGCGTCAGGTTGGGGGACTGTCTGTAAGCGAGGACTGGCCTGTCTCCCAAGGTCTGTGAGAGGGAGGGATCGTCCTTCAGGAAAGTTGTAGATCCTGGATGATGTGCTGGAGAGGTTTTAGTTTACTGTTTGAGCTCCGCAGGGCTCTAGTGACCCCATCAAAGGAGAGGGGTAAAGGCATTGGGACAGTGTGTCTTTGCCTCCCTGTGGGCTGTTGCTGTCCATGTGTTGCAATAATCATTGGCTCTTGCCTGGTGCGAGGGACTTTCCTCTCAGAGGGAAATCTGCATTTGTAAGGAGTTTTATTGCCTTCCGTCCTGTCCCTGAAGTTTGGTATTCGGTTCCCAACAGGAGATCAAGAAACTGAAGGAGCTGATGAGTGCGACTGAGAAAATCCGCCGGGAGAAGTGGATCGATGAGAAAACCAAGAAGATCAAAGAAATCACTGTGAAAGGTAGGGAAGGTTCCCCAGTGTGTGCCTGTCCCTGCCCCCCACAGGGAGCCGCCGACACCTCACTGAAGATTCCACACATCAGGACTATTCAGCTTGTGCATTTCCTGCCTCTGCTGACCGTCAGGTGAGAGCAGGAGCTGGAATCTCCTGTTCTGCTGCAGCTTCCTTGCCTGGGGCCATAACTGGCTGTTCTGAGTTCCCAGCTCGTTGCTGCTAGGAGGGTTGTGCGGAATTGGGCTAAGAGCCGGCTCTTCTGAAGAGCCAAGATCCTGTTTTCAGACAAATGCCCCCGATGGGGTGACCAGATGTCCTGATTTTATAGGGACAGTCCTGATATTTGGGGCTTTTTCTTATATAGGCTCCTATTACCCCCCTCCCCCCATGCCTGGTCCCGATTTTTCACACTTGCTGTGTGGTCAGCCTAGCCCCCGAATAGTAACTTAAATCAACACACGGGGGTGGGGAGAGTCAGGAAATGCCCGGGGCACATTCCCATATCCTGGCTGGGACTTTGAGGCTGCCCCACCTTTGTGTTTTTCTTTGTCATCTCCCTTTTGAAGCTCAGTTCCCAGGAACAGTGAAGGTTCCCTGCTGGTTTTGTCCTTTATTCCAGTTGCCAAATACTGAGGAGTCACAGTAGACTGAGTATTAGCAGCTGGAGAAGGGAAAGCCCTGTTAGCTCATCAGCTCCCTTTCCTAGGGGCCAGTGCAGGATCCTCCCTTACTGTGCTTTCCGGGTCCTTTGTGCGTCCTGTTGTCGGCTCCCTCGTTCTGCCCCCAGTCTGGGGTTTGCCCAGAGCTGACAATAAGGTGACTGGTTCGAGCTCTTCTTGAGCTGAGGACCTTGACTTCTATACAGGGCTCAGCAAGTCCCCCCCCCATCCCCGTAATTAATTCTGCTGCTACCGCGCCGCCACCTGTCCCTGCCGGGACTCCAGCAGGCTGCGGCGAATCCCAGAAGAAGGGTTAGCGGTGAGTTAGGTACAGCAGAGTGTCTTATTTGGTTCCCTGCGGGCATGGTGGGAGGACTCGGAGCTTGTCCCATCGACGTTTTGGGGTACTCAGTCCTGAAGCTGGAATGCTTGGGTAGCGCCCCCTTCCCTCTCAGTCCTTGAGCTACCTGTCCTGTCTCCATGACGTGGTGAGAGCTAACCACTGGCACTTCCAAGGACATCGCTCTGAGATTGGATGTGTGTGTGTGATATTCTGAGAGCCCCATTCCCCAGGCCGTGTGGAGCCACTGTCCTTCCCCACGAGTGTCACCAGCTGAGTGTCCTTCCTCCCACCCCGTGACCCCCAGGGCTGGAGCCTGAGATCCAGAAGCTAATCGCCAAACACAAGCAGGAGATCAAGAAGTTGAAGACGCTGCACGAGGCGGAGCTGCTTCAGTCAGACGAACGGGCAGCCCAGCGCTACATCCGCCAGACGGAGGAGCTGAGGGCACTCCTGGAGCGGGAGAAGGAGGAGCAGGGCCAGCGGGAGAGGGAGCTGGCCAGGCAGCGGTACGGAGGAGCTGGAGGAAGGACTGGAGTTTCACACCAGATCCTTCCCATCTGCTTCTGTCCCGTGCGGGGGAGATTATCACCCCTAGACTGGATGGGCAGCTGCAGCTTTGCCTCGAGCTCCCACCCACTAGGATAAACTAGCACCCGTTGGCCAGACAGTTCCAGCGCCCCAGCCAGAGATGATCTGCCAATATCCCAGCAAGGGCTCCCCACCTCCCCGCTTAGCCAGCGGCCTGCTGGTGGATTTCAGCTGCAGAGGTTCCTTCCCTAGTCAGCAGCCACCCCCGTCTGCCTCAAAGGAGAGGCGAGGACAGCTAGCAGGGAAATGCTTCCCGCAAAGCTAGAGCAGCAGAACAGGGCGGGGGCGTTGTGTGCGCAGAAGCGAGGGGCCCTGCAGATCTGAGTCACCCCAGAGAGACAGCATTGTGAGGGCAGGCGAGTTCCCTGAGCGGTCCTTCCCCCCTCCCCCGCAGGTACGAGAAGCACCTGGAGCAGGAGGAGCAGGCACTCCAGCAGCAGCGCCGCCGGCTCTACAGCGAGGTAGCCGAGGAGAAGGAGCGACTCAATCAGCAGGCAGCCAGGTGAGAGCCGCCCAGTGCAGTGGTGGGTCTGCGTTCAGACTAGGCCCGGAGCTCAGGCATCGGGCTCTCCCTCACACCACCCAGCTCGTCTGGGCTGTCTGAGGCGAAGGCCCTGCTGGAACTGGGGTTCTTAGGCTCTTTCCTGATCAAGGGACTGGCTAAATCCATATTGTTAGTCTAGGAACAGTGCGAACCTTGAGGCGAAATCCTGTCTCCACGGGCCCCCGTGTCTCTCAGGGGCTGCCGTTCCACTGGCTTTGGCAGACCCTGTGCCGTGGGGCGCAGTCTCCCCATGCGGTCGCAGGCATGCTGCAGGAAGTGGCTGGGACAGCAGCTCTGATCCTGGCTGGTGAGGCCTGGGGGAGAGGTCAGCTGTGAGGTTCTTCTCACTGTGCTCCCCGGGTTTGTGGAGGCCGAGTGGCCCAGGTAAACCAGCTCCTGTTTCCTGTCTGGAATGGGGTGGGAGCCAATGGCCCAGTCTGGCTGCAGTGAGGAATTTCGCGGAGGGATGAGCATTGCCCCTGGGCTGGCTTTTTACTGGGGAGCTACGAGTGCTGGAAGGGGCCAGGGTGGGGGGAGTCCTGGGTCGCATAGGGCTGCCGGCGCACTGGGCCATGGGGTGGCGAGGGGCATTGTGACCGCGATCTGACCGTGCTGACCTTGCGTCCGACAGGCAGAGAGCCGAGCTGGAGGAGCTGAGGCGGCAGCTGGAGGAGAACGGCTCCCTGGTCACCAAGGCGCTGAAGGAGGAGTACGAAAAGGGGAAGGAGGAGCAGGACAGGCGGCACCAGGTCTGCCCCCCCATCCCAGCTCATGGTCTCCTCCTGGCTCTAGCCGCGGGCAATAGAATGACCTCTTGGGTGCCCTGAGGCTGGCCTCGTGAGCAGGTTGAAATGAGCTGCACCCCACACTCTTGTCGGTCATGGGGCGTAGAATGGACACCCCCATTCCTGCATGGGCTGGTCCAAGCCCCCGCTCAGCAGTGTGGACACCTTTCCTCCCCTGGGTGCTGGGTGGAGCAGGGGCTGGGCCTCGTGTGGAAAAGGCATGGGGCTTTCTGGCTGGCCAAGGGTGTGACACGCTCCCTGAGCAGGTTTCTCACCCTCCTGTTGCCTCCCGCAGGCGGAGGTGAAGGTGCTGAAGGACAGGCTGGAGATTGAGAAGCAGGCGTGGGAGGCCAACTACGTGAAGAAGGAGGTGAGGGTGCACTTGGCTGCCAATGTGGCTGTTGTATGAATTTAGACGGAATAAATGATCTCAAAGAGTCCGTGTTAACCTGACCCAGTCACGGTCCAGCATTAAACCGCGCCAGTCCGGGCCCCGTTTAGCACCATGGCAAACAGCTGAATAGCTTTTCACCTGTTGGTAATGAGACCGACAAGAAGGAAGAACAGCGAGAGCCTTTGGAATATAAAGGGGGGAGTAAAGCTTTGTTTGACAGCAGCCCTTGTTCCCTTTCAAAACCCCCCTTGTCTGGCCGTCTCTTAGATGGTGTTAGACAGTAAGAACAGTCTTTTGGGGAAAAGGGCTGACTTGATTTGAGGTGGGCTGGAGCTGGCGCTGCTATTAAAGTCCGATCCCGTTTCCTAGAGGACAAAGCAAGACGCAGACCCACAAAAGGGGGGAGAGAAGAACAGCGACAAGAGAGAATGCAACTTCAGTCTCCGGGCTTAACTCTCAGTTGCATCCTCGCTGCTGGAAAACCCCAGGCCCAGCTCAATCTGATCAGTCCCCCTGCGACCTGGCAAACTTGTACCAGCGATGGGCTGTTTAGGACCTTGCATTTCGCTGCCTTTCTGATCAGACTTGCAGCACGGTTGCAAAATATACTGTCTTGGCCAGACACTTCTCAGACAGAAGGAAACAGAAGGGAGATAGCCAAAAGAAAAACAAAGTGGGGAAGAAAATACCAGGTGGGGGGGGGGGGGGAGTGTGACAGTCTCAGGTCCCAGGTGGTGGTCAGGACTCAGCTGGAACCAAAGGAGGTGATGATGTCACCTTTGGCCCCCTGCTCTAGCCTGGTCCCCACAGGATCTCTCTCAGGATTAGGAAGAAAAAAGTCCAGGGTCCCAGGAGCGGCAGTGGTGGTAACCCTGATGGCAAAGCTCCCGCCTTCCCCTTCTTTCATTCAGCCAATGCTGCAGTAGCCCCCAACCCTGAGTCACTTCTGGGGACCTCAAAAAAAAAAAAGGGGGGGGGGGGCTGGGGAAGCCCATCCCCTCGTTCTGTTGGCGGATTTCCAGCACACCGAGGTGATTCATAATTTCTGGTCTCGCGTTGTTGTTCTTCATCAGGCATGATCTTAATGTAGCCCTGGAGCTGTAGCAGGAAGCCTGTTGGTTTGGACTGACTGTCTGTCTTCCAGTTGCACTTTCCCCCGTCAGCGTTTGTTGTCCTGGTGGTTGTGACACCGTGTGCAGTTTCAGTCACTTCCCACAGTTGAGCTCACAGGGAGGGTAAATGTAAAAGGCCCAGTTTTCACAACAGCTCCTCATTGAAGCAGCTGTCCCCCCATGGGAGCTCAAGTCTGCATTGTAGTCAGATCTCCTGCCACCCGACCCCAGGTCTGATTCTGTCCCCAGGAGGCCTGGCTGCTCTCCCGGGAGCGGGAGCTGAAGGAGGAGGTGAGGAAAGAGAGGGACAAAGAGATCGAGCTGGTCATCCAGCGCCTGGAGGCTGACATGTCGTCCACCAAGGACGAGTGCGAGAGGGTGGCAGAAAACAGGTAGGAAGGGGCCAGGTGGCCGTAGGGACGTACTGAGCCTGTGCCAGGTGAGCCCTGGTGCTACTCGGCCCCCACCCCAGTCATCTGGCATCTCTGTAGCTGAGCCACCTCTCCATGCCAAGAACACACTAACTGGAGTGTGCGAGGATGCCTCGGGCTCCACACCTCCGTGGAGTAGATATGGGGTTCCGTGAGTAGGGGGGCTCTGGAGTACCCTGACCCAGGAATTCAGGCCCACAGTAGCAGGCAATGAAAATAAGCACTCTGGCCCTCGTGTTGAGATGCACAGCTGTTTGTCCCGTCCCCCCATCCCCTGCCAGGAATTAATACATACTCTGGGTTAATAAGTAAAAAGTGATTTTATCAAATACAAAAAGTAAGATGTAAGTGGTTCCAAGTAGTAACAGACAGAACAAAGTGAATTACCAAGCAAAATAGAATAAAACACGCAAGTCTATGCCTAATACAGTAAGAAAGGGATTACAGAAGAAATCTCCCCTTCAGATGTTCCAGTAAGCTTCTTTTCTGGTCTGGGGCCAGCAATCACTCACCCCCATGGTTCCTGTCCTCTGTTTGTTTCTTTCTTTCAAGTATCCTTTGGGGGTGGAGAGGCTCTCTCTCGAGCCAGCTGAAGACAAAATGGAGAGGTTTCCAGGGGCTTAAATAGACTTTCTCTTGTGGGCAGTCCCCCTCCTCTCTCCTATCCAGAATTCAGCTCCAAGATGGGGTTTTGGAGTCACATGGGCAAGTCATGTGTCCATGCATGACTGAGTCCCTTACCAGCCAGGCCACATTCCTGGGAAAGCTCAGATGTGGATTGGCATCTCCAAGTTCCTTGTGGCTTAAGGGTTTCTTGACTGGGCACTTACTGAGACTAGTCTTTTCTCAGGCAGCTGACCAACTGCTTCACTGAAACTACTTAAAACTGAACAAGTACACAGCCAATATTCATAACTTTGAATACAAAAATGGTACATACATACAAATAGGATGAATAGATTCAGTAGATCATGACTTTTGCAGAGACATGTTACATGGCATGTGTAGCATAAAACATACTCCAGGTATGTCGTATATACATTCATAAGCATATTCCCATAAAACATTATGGGGTGCAACGTCAAAGCCCCAATGTGGGATAAGATTATCCCTGATCTACTGCTGTGGGGCTCTTACACCTCACGTCCGGTGCTGGCTGAGGATGGGAAATGGGGCTAGATGGGCCTTGGCTCTGATCCAGCCTGGCTGTTCTTGTCTCCCGTGTGTCGTGTCCTATGTCTGTCTGTCTGTCCCAGGATAAAGAGGGTCCGAGACAAGTACGAAGCGGAGCTGCAGGAGCTGGAGAAGTCTGAGCAGAAGCTACAGGAGCGCTGCAAGGAGCTGAAGGGGCGGCTGGTCAAGCTGGAAGGGGAGAACATGCACCTGCAGGGGCTAGTGAAGCACAAGGAGCAGGAGGTGGAAGACATCAGGAAGGTGGGTGAGGGGCAGGCTAGAACTAGGCAGGAGCCCTGCTGCCCAGGCGCGTTGGATGCTCTCAAGTGAGCTACCCCTCGCGTAACACTAACCTCCCCATGGATGCGCCGTGCCCATCAGAGCACCTGACTTCCCCTCTCCCCCACAGGTGAAGGACCAGTTGACCAAGGAGAGGAGCAGCCTGTCGGAGGTGATTCGCCAGGAGTTTGCGGACAGGCTGGTGGGGACAGAGGAGGAGAACAAGCGGCTGAAGGCCGAGATGTCGGAGATGAGAGCCCGCCAGCGCTTGGAGCTGGACAGGATAGCGCGGGACAAGGACGAAGAGCTGGAGGAGGTTCATAAGAGGTGAGGGCTGAGCTCATACTCTGGGGGGCAACTCGAGCCCCACGGTCTGTGTCATGGATGCAGAACTGACCCATGTCACGTGGGGTCCCCGCACTGCGTTTTCTAACGCCTGCCTGCCTGGGGGTGGCCGTGGGTCACCGCAGCTAGCTACCTGCCTGTGTGTTCTGCTGCGCCGTGCTGATCCCTCTGGGCCCAGTGGCAGCTCTGTGGCATCGGACACATAGACCTCTTCCCCGGAGAGGCACAGGAGCTGCCCTTCGCTGGCCCAGCTAGGGGGGCTTTCAGCGGCTCTGGCTGTCTGGTGCTGTGGAGATTCCTGCCAGGAGAGGGCAGAGGAGTGCAGACGGGTGTGCATAGACGCCGCCACGCAATGGGATCATCCAGGAGCGCTGGGAGCCAAGTGGGTTATACCTGACTGACAATCGGCTCATGACGGGCTGCCAGGAATGCTACCAGGCCACCCCGGCAGCAGATCTGGTTCTGTAGACCCAGTGCGCCAAAGATGGCAAAGAGCAGCCCTGCGAATCTCTCCAGAAAGGTAGAGGAGAGCAGATTGGTAGGTGATCCCACTGTCCGGGAAGGCGGGGAATTCTGGCACAGAGCCCTCAGCTTGGGGAAGGGGAGACTGCGTCATGAGGAGGGGGGTGGAACGTTTCCTGGCAGGCAAAGCTGGGGTGAGGGTGTACGTGGAGTGGTGTATTGCAGTGACTTGAACTCCTGGGGCTGGCTTGTGTGTGGTTTTACGTGCACTCAGGACTTGGCGGGTACCTGGGGAGGAGTGGAACCTGGGTGCTGGTGTCTGCATGCAGGCTGTGTCCCCTCTCCTCCCCACCGCCTGGGCCTGTCTCTGCCTCTCATGCTCCTGACGAGGGAGGATGGTCTTGTGGTCAGGCACAAGACAGAGTCAGGAGATCTGGGAGCAGCTCCCTGCTCTGACACTGACCTGCTTCCTGGCTCAGGGTGAGACACTTCTCCCTCAGCCTGCCGGCTTCCCCACTGTGCAGCCAACAGGGTGAGCATCAGTGACTGCCCCACGGGGCCGAGTGCTCTGTGCCGGAGGTGACCAGTCCAGCTCTCTCTGCTACATACAGTCGCTGGAAAAGGTCCCCCCAGGTTGGCGCTAGGGAGCCTGAAAGGGCTGTCCTAGGCTGCTGGCAGAGCGGCAGAGGAATCAGCTGGCACCTGAAAGAGTCTGCAATGACAGGCAGTATTAGGGTTCAAGTCATCGCAATGCATTTTGGGTAATTTCAGTGTAGCAAGGTCGCCACCTCCTCCTTGGCACTGGTAACTTGATCCAGGTCCCTGAACTGCTTCCAGTCGTAACCGGGAGTAAGGGTTTTATTAATGTCCGATTCCCGACACCCCCCCGTCAGTGCAGCAGGCTGGAGGAGTGTGTGCAGGGCACGTGAGTCCCAGGAGAGGAGAGGGACCGTTGGCACCTTGCCAGTACCTGTCGCTGGCCACTGCTGCACGAAATCCCAGCCCTGTGTTAGGGGTTCGACGCGGCCGTCGAGGGGCTGAGCCCAGTCTCCTTTGTCTCCGTGCAGGGTGAAGATGGCCATTGTGAAGAAAGAGGAGACCGTGAATGTTCTTCGGAAACAGTATGAAGTAAGTGTCCCTGCAGGCAGGAGCCCTGGTTCTGGGGCAGGGTCTCTGGCGCCGGTTCTGTCCCTGCTTGTGCCCCTCTGCCATGTGTCTAACCTCGGCTCCCTCTGCTGTCGTCTTGTGTGCTCCAGGCAGCTGTGAAGCGGGCAGACCACCTGGAAGCCCTGCTAGAGCAACAGCGAAAGCAGCTGCTGGCTACTAACTAGCAGCCCAGCCGCCAGGGTGCCGCTCCCCTTCCGCAGTACGGCAGGAACCAGGACGTTGCACATTGTGGGTCTGTGCTCCGTGTGTGCGGGGTTGGAATCGGAGTCTCCCCCTCCTACTGCGCTCTTTTTACAACTTCCGTTCCTTGTGCCTCAGCCCGACCCCTTGCTGAAGTGGACTCAGTGCTCAGGCGGTTGTGTGGTATTTGAACAGTAAACTGCGTGAGTGTTTCTAAAGTCCGTCTGATCTGTGGTTGCTGGGGGGGAAGGGCGGGGGCCGTGCGGTTGCTGAAAGAGCCCAGGGCAGTGGGGGTGAGTGAGCTGGCGCTGTCCCCTCGGTGATCATCTTGGGTTCCATGTCTCTGGTCAGGGCTGTGCTCTCCAGCCTGGCGATCCTGCTGGCCAGTACACACAACACGCGTCAGGGCTAGGCTAACACTAGCAATTTACCCGCATCAGAGTCGTGAAATCCTGAGCTAAGGTTCCCCCTGCAGCAGGCTGCTCCCCCTTGGCGACTTGCTCACCTCCGGCCTTGTGCTGAGTGCCCAGCTAGCACAGCCGGTCCAGTCCCGCCCCATGCCGTGCACCGAAGGGTGCTTCAAGCATGGCCGTCTCCATAACCGGGGTAGACACTGGCCGTCGGCTGTGCTCCCGCCAGCTGCTTCTGTGTTGCCAAGAGAGCAGAATTCAGTCCCCAGGCTTCAGTCCACCACCTGCCGCTGGCACTGGCACCCTTGAAAAACAGGGGCCCTGTTGCTACCAAGGGAACCGGGAATCAAGCTAGGTACCTCCGCGTCAGCGTCAGGCCAGAAGGCTGAGAGCCCCTTCCAGGTCTCTTCACCTGTCTCCATTCATTCCAGCACCCCTCCCCCAGTCTCTTGCCTGCAGCAGTGGGAAAGCAGGGACATTGGTCATAATGGCCAGGATCTGCCAAGAGCTGGCTGGGCTCTGAGCAATGTTTGCTGGGCCCTTATGGCATTGCTGCTTCCTGTGAGGAGGGAGGCATCCTCCTTACACCAGAACCGCAGAGTTACGAGCCCCGCCGGAGTGGAGGCTTTCCACACTCGGGACGAAACGTTTACAACTGACCATTGACTCCATACAGCTTTGAAACCACTCCGCCGAAGAGAAATGCTGGTTTTAACCATCGTCACTTCAATGAAACACGCACAGAAAGTTTCTTTACCTTGTCAAATCTTTTTTTTAATTTTCCCTTTTCTCAGTAGTTTACATAGAACACAGGACAGCCCTGTGTTTGCCAGCTTGATTGACGGATTGATTCGGTCAGTTGCCTACTTCCGGTTCCCCCGTACGAACCGGTCCGTTCGTAACCCTGGTGTTCAGAACTCTGAGGTTCTGCTGTCCCTGCTCTTCTCAGAAGCCTGGCTCCCTGGGATGCCACTCCGACTTCGCCATGGCTGGGATCCTGCTGAGAGAGCCCCGTTGTGGGGACTGTTAGAGAGCATTGGCCTTGCCTGCATGTGCGTGTTGACTGGCACTTGCTCTGGGGCCTCCGAGCCCTAGGATGGGGTTTTCACCCCCTTTTCTTACCTCTTGTTTGTGCTCTGCTAAGGGAGTCCTGCCCATGGCCAACTTGCGAACCGTTGGCACCTAGCCCTGAGCTGGTTACCAAGTGGTAACCAAGCGTTGCCAGTGCTGGGAGCAGGGCATGATCTGGAGCAACCAAATGACACTAGCCCATATCTCCAGTCCCAGACACGACCCCAGGAACCTCCGTCTTGCAGTGTCCAGATATCCCCACTGGATGCTGCAAGCTCATATGCGTTTGTCAATTTAACAAAGACATGGACATGTCCCAGGCTTGTTCTCCCAAGGGGAGTCTGACACGCTTCAAACCAACTGCACCCCTTCAAGTAGAATGAACTACAAAAGGTGGATTTGAAGTGATTATAAGTCAAAGCATAAGTTGGATTTGGTCCAATGAAAGAAAAGCAAAACACCTTCTAAACTGCTCTTAACACTGTCAATGTCCTTACAAAGTTAGATGCATCTTGCCTGGTTGTTCTGGAGTCAGGCTCTCCCCTTTGATCAGTGCTTCAGTGGCTGGTGATGGTGGGGTCTGTAGATGTAGGTGGGAGAGAGCATGGCAAACATCTCTCCCTTTTCTCATGTCCTTTCTTCTCTTTTGGTTTTGCCCCCCTCCCTACCTCAGGGTCAAGTGAATATTACCTCATCGCAGTCCAAAACTGACCAAAGGAAGGGGGGTGACTCACTTGAGAGGCCAACCGATCCTTTGTTGCTGCCTAGGCCAGTGTCCTTTGTTCCTGTGAGGCTGGGCTGGGTTTGTCCCATCCATGCCCTGATGAGGTGTGAATTGTCCCTCTGTTCCTGGAGAGTTTTGCCTGGGCTTGTTTTAAGCCCTGAGGACACGTTTTCAGCCTCATAACTATATATGTGAAATTATAACCTATAACAACAATGGTCAGTGCAGCAGGAGGCTTCTGAAGACACCTGCCATGACAAATTTTTCACTGGATACCACACAATCCTATTATAAGGATGAACATGGGGGTACAGGGTGTTCCCCTGAGATACAGCGTCACACGTGCTCACCCTGTTCATTCAGTATGGCCACACCAATTTGACACCATCCCAACACCACAGAGAGACCCTGGAGGGGGAAGGGGATGTGAGATGGATGGCAAGGTGCAGGAAGGGCCTTTCCCAGCTCCAAGAGGGACTCTCAGCTCTCCTGGTTCCCCCCGGTGGTGTTTGCATCCGTCCCATGGCTTGTTAAAGGTCACAAGCCAATTGCTGGCCTTGAACAGAGCCACCTGCTGATGAGTCAATCCAAGAGGATGCTGGGAGCGCGGCCTCCCTGGGGTCCCTGTCCCCGAGTCCTGTGGGCCATGCCCCAGCCGGCATTCCCCAGGGTCAGTCTGAGAGGGCATGGTGCAGCAACCTGCCCTTGGCTCAGGCCTGGGTGCTGCTGACCCAGGAAGCAGCCCCCTTCAGCGTGTGCCCCAGGGCGTGTCCTGCTCAGCTAGCTACCGAGTTCCCAGGGCGTGGCCTGTTTCCTAGCAAAGAGGCCGGGGCTGGCCTGTCCTCCTTATCTCCAGGGTGCAGTTGTTACTGATATGGTGCAGGAAGGGTTGATCAGACGTCCTGTGTATGCTGCAGCTGGGATTTCCGTTGGGGGCTGCACCGAGCTCCGTGCACGTACCATCCGCCCGCAACTTCCTGCGCAACGAAAGGTGCTTCAGAGCCTGGTCCTCCGAGCTGGGTCCCGGGGCTGGAAAGAGCCCTCCGTGAGCAGGCCCAGGCAGGAGCAGAGAGCCAGGCCCCGACCCTGCAGCCGAGAGGCTGGTGGGAAGGCTGCGAAGCGGGTGAGGCGGGGGGATGTGGGACAGAAGCTAATGGAAGGGAGGGTGGCGAAGCAGCCCGGGAGGTGGACCGAGCCTGGGTGGGTCGGTGGACGGGAAGCCACATCTTGCATAGCATCAAGTTTTCGTTGAAGATTCCTAGGGAGGGTCTCTTCCCCCCTCCCCCTCTTCTGGGATCCTTTCCAGTCTGGACAGAGCGGTCTGCTCCACGTCCTGACCTCTCTCCGAAGGGCTCTCCGCTGGCAGAGCTGACCTGCCGGGGATCCTGGAGAGACAGGCAGCTGGGTTTGAGTTCGAGAGGAGCGGTACCGGGGGGGTGCCCAAAGAGGCCGACCATGGGGGTGAACGGCGGCTCCACCGGGTTCATGTGTCTGCACCTGATCCACAGCTTCCGCGGGCCACGAGAACTGCTGTGTCGCCCAGATCCCGCTCCAGCCCCGGCTGGGGCCGCTGCGCCAGCCATGAGCTGCCTGCTACGCCGTGCCCTGCGCTGGGCTCTGCTGGCTGCTGTGACCCTGGCGTTTCTGTACCAAGCCAGGACCTGCTACAGCCGGGGGACCTTCCCAAGCTTGTCCTACAGGTAAAGCCCGACCGAGCTCTGTCCTCTGCGGGCTTTAGCCGCCAGGAAGGCGACACTGGACAGCGGGCGAACCAGCCATGGGAGCTGCAGAAACACATGGCGAGGGTGCCGCGTTCTGCTGACCTGGGGGGATTTCCCTGCCTTGGGGGCTCCACCAAGCTGCCCCTGCCCAGCGGTGGCGTCTCGCCCTCGCTCACGGCTTTGTGACTATGTTGTGCCCTTGGAAGGCGGATGATGATTAGCAAACCCAGGACCCCTCCTTCCAGTGGGGCCCGTCCTGGGGCTGCCTGGGCCCGAGCGGGGCGACGGGCTCTGGGGCGCTGGCTGGGAGGTGCCCTCGCAGATTGGGGGAGTTTTGCTCTTGAAGCAAACGACCCCCCCCCCCGGCTCCTTTTCGCCGGAATGGCAGCTGGGGGTGAAGCAGTTGCAGGTTGGGGGGGGGGGGGGGGCTGCTGTGACTCAGGAACTTAAAATCCTGGGTGCCCCACACGTCCCACTCAGCATCCCAGCTCCCCCTGCCCCGGGGAGCGAGGGTCCTGGCTGGGGGGTTCATGGGTCTCTGCTCCCCCTTCTGTCTGCCCCCCAGGCCCCTCCCCTCAGCTGGGCTGCCCTGCACCACTGGATTAGCACTGGTGTCTGCCCTGATCTCTCCTCCTCCCCCCACAAGCAGTGACTGGGCTCAGGGGATCAGGAACAGGATGGAGCTTTGCTTGTCTGCTTGGGGGAGGGCTGAGCAGGCCGGGCTGCTGGCACTGCCCCTCCCACCTGTGTGGGGCTCCAGGGTGGGGAGCTGTTTCTCCCCCCCCCCACCCCCCACCCCCCCCGTGGGTCCAATCCAGCACCAGAAGGGGGCAGGTCTCATTCCCACATGTCCCAGGGAGGGGGCAGGGTTCTGGTCTGTGCCACCTCAGGGCTTTAACCAAACTCCCATGCCTGGGGGCAGAGCTGATGTGCAGGGAGGGGGCAGAGCCTCCTTTAATGGCCTATTTCTTCCTGCGCAGCTGCCTTCCTATGGCTCCGCTGGCCTGGCCGTCACTTCCACATGCTGGAACTGAGGCCCTAGCTCCAGGGGCCAACCGTGCAGCCTGAAGCAGCAGAGCTCGGGCTCCCCACCTCCTTGGGGGATCCTCCCCCCCGAGCGGGTCTGACGGGCCGACGCCTCGCCAGGCCAAGGGGGGACGCACCGTGAAATTGCTCTCTCCTCTGCCCCCCCCCCTCCCCAGGGGTCCTCTCGGCGCTCGCCAGCCCAGGGCCAGGACAGTGCAGACACCAGTGACCCCGCTGGGCAGTGGGGCCCCCAGCTCCACGCTGCAGCCGTTCTTGGGGGACCTGTATGGCTGGGACGAGACCTACCGGAGCTCGGTAAGCAGCCCTGCTCCCCCGGGGGCGCCCCATTCCTGGAGGGGGAAGTGTCTGTGCAGTGCCAGTGAGGACAATGCCCGGCTCCTGTGTCCCCCTCCGCGTCCTCTCATCCTGCAGCCCCCAGGGGCCAGCCCTGTGTGGCTGCTCAGACCAGGGACTCCTGGTTGTGTTTAGTGCTGGGCTCACACAAAGACCACTACCCCCCCCCCCAATGGACAGCATTGCCTCCTTCCCAGGTCGGGCCCCTCTTAGCCCCTCCTGGCAGGGCTGCCTGGCTCTTCCTCACCCCCCGCTCGGCGGGTTTGGCTTTGCCAGAGGTGCCCCGGTGGCATCAGGAAGAGGATCGCGGGCACCGAGTTCAGCAGCGTCTTCCTGGAGGCCATCCCCGTGCTGCAGTGGGCCCAGCATGCCCAGCTGGCGGAGTATCGGCGCCTGCGGAGCTACGGGGGAGCCCACGGCTGGCAGGAGGTCGGCTGGCCCGGTGAGAGCTTGCCCACGGCTCCTGGTGGGGTTTGACAGGCGCACGGGGCCGAGGGAGGAGCTGTCTGTCGCCTGCGAGCTAGCGCTGGCCTCTCGCTCCCAGGAAGGCTGGGGCCTGGCGCTGCCCTGCGGGTAACTCCCGGGCCTAGGAGGTGGCGCTGGGCCTGCTGTGTGGGGAGCAGAATGGGTCTCCCTCTCCAGCCCGGGTACCACTGGGAGTGCCTGGCCGGGCACCCTGCTCGACCCCACGCTGGAGTCCCCCTTGTGCGGCCGTGGCTGGAGGAGACGCCTGCCATGGGCCGGGCACGTCGCCCGCACCCGGCTCACCGCCCTGCCCCTGGTTTGTTGTTCTAGTGGTGAGAGACGCGCTGGCCCTTCTCAATGCATCGGCCAACGGGCGCATGTTCGACGCCCGCCCCGGGGCTGCTGCGGGCGGCTCCCCCTGCGTCCGCTGCGCCGTGGTGGGCAACGGCGGCATCCTGAACGGCTCCCGGGCAGGGGCTGCTATTGACCAGCATGACTATGTCTTCAGGTGAGAGCTCGCCGGGGGGATGGGGGGTCGGACCTGTCCCAGGTGAGAGCTCGCCGGGGGGATGGGGGGGTCGGGCCTGTCCCAGGTGAGAGCTCGCCGGGGGGATGGGGGGGTCGGGCCTGTCCCAGGTGAGAGCTCGCCGGGGGGATGGGGGGGTCGGGCCTGTCCCAGGTGAGAGCTCGCCGGGGGGATGGGGGGGTCGGGCCTGTCCCAGGTGAGAGCTCGCCGGGGGGATGGGGGGGTCGGGCCTGTCCCAGGTGAGAGCTCGCCGGGGGGATGGGGGGTCGGGCCTGTCCCAGGTGAGAGCTCGCCGGGGGGATGGGGGGTCGGGCCTGTCCCAGGTGAGAGCTCGCCGGGGGGATGGGGGGTCGGACCTGTCCCAGGTGAGAGCTCGCCGGGGGGATGGGGGGGTCGGGCAGCAGGGGTGTGTGTGTGTTGTGCCTGCCCCAGGTGAGAGCTCGCAGGAGGGGCTGGCTGGGCGCGGGGGAGGGGGGGGAAGGGGTGTCATACCTGCCCCAGGTGAGAGCTCGCGGGAGGGGCTGGCTGGGTGTGGGGGGGGGGGGGTGTCATACCTGCCCCAGGTGAGAGCTCGCGGGAGGGGCTGGCTGGGTGTGGGGGGGGGAGGGGGTGTCATACCTGCCCCAGGTGAGAGCTCGCGGGAGGGGCTGGCTGGGCGTGGGGGGGGGAAGGGGGTGTCATACCTGCCCCAGGTGAGAGCTCGCGGGAGGGGCTGGCTGGGTGCGGGGGGGGAAGGGGGTGTCATACCTGCCCCAGGTGAGAGCTCGCGGGAGGGGATGGCTGGGCGCGGGGGGGGGGAAGGGGGTGTCATACCTGCCCCAGGTGAGAGCTCGTGGGAGGGGCTGGCTGGGCGCGGGGGGGGGGGGGAAGGGGTGTCATACCTGCCCCAGGTGAGAGCTCGTGGGAGGGGCTGGCTGGGCGCGGGGGGGGGGAGGGGGTGTCCTACCTGCCCCAGGTGACGGGGCCCCAGGAACACAGCATGAGGGGGACGTACCTGTACTCAGGGTGACAGCGCCCCCTGCAGGCCACAGGGGAGTCCTGGCATTTGCATGAGGACCCCGCGGGGGGGCTGGGCTGTCACATTCCTTCCTGAGGCAGAGCCCAGCACAAGCCCAGCAGGGAGAGGGGCCGGCCGGCCCGCGGCTGAGGCCGAGGGACAGGGGGTGACCCGCACGAGCAGGACTCGGACCATTGGCAGACAGGTGCTCTCTGCTCTCCCCGTTTCACCTGCTCCAGGACGGAGCCGCGGGGGCTCGTCCGTAGCCCTCGCTGGAGAAGCCCTGTGGCAACGCCAGATCCCTCGGCCCCCGGCAGCCCCAGAGTGTTCCCAGAACGGGAAGAACGCTCCTGGGGCCGAATCTGGGCCAGCTCTCGGGTCTCTGCCTGCGGGGCTGACTCTCCCGTCCCCTCCTCACAGGACCAACGGGGCCCTCACCAAGGGCTTTGAAAGCGACGTGGGCCGCAGGACCTCCTTCTACGTCTTCTCCACCAACACCATGATGAACTCGCTGCGTAACTACGCCAGCAGCGGCTTCCGCCAGCTGCCCCAGACTCTGGTGAGGGGACGCCCCTGCCCCTGGCCGTTGCAGGCTGACGGCGCTAGCTACAGCCCTGGTGTCTGAGCATCGGGGGTTCTATTCCTGCCCTAGCCAATGAGCTGCTGGTGACCGTGGGCGAGTCCATCTCGCCCTGTGCCTCAGTTTACCCATCTGCAAAATGGGGAGAATGTTCCTGACCGGCTTGGTAACATACTGTAAGATCTATGTTGGATGAACATTGCCATATTATTCATTTGATCATCTCACATATTAGCCCTGTTGTGGGGCCCGTCCTGAGCCCAGGCTGCCGGGTGTCCTGAACAGCGGAAGCCAACTCAATGCCAGGGGTGACTCTGGGCTCTCCCAGCCCCGGGCAGAGCCTGGCTGCCTTGTCACCCACCCCGGGTCAGGCAGCAGTGAGCGAGGAGTCCAGCCATGGGCTCCGTGGGGTGGGGAAGGCAGCGCTGGGCCAGGGGCCAAGACGGTGTTAATCGACACATTCATTGCAACAGGAAACCAGGTACATCTTCCTCCCGGACCACGACCGAGATTACCTGCTGCTCCGGGCGGCCCTGACCCGTCGCCCTGTCGACAGCGGCCCCGATGTGGGTGATCGGTGAGTCCAGGGCAGGGAGGTGGGTGCATGGTTTGAAACAAGCTGCTTGGTTCCTGTGCTGCCCCAAGCCCGGGACACGCTCCAGGAGATCTGTGCGCCCTCTGCCCACCACACCAGGGGAGCCGGGTGCCCACCACCCATGGAATGCTGGGAAAGTGGGGGCCAGGTCCCATCAGGCACTACTAAGGGGGCAGTGTGTGTTGGGAGGGGGTGCGGCTAGTGGGGGAGGTGGGAGCCCATGACTCTGCTTGCCCAGCATTTCACAGTCTGGTGGGGAGTCCCTTCGGGCCGGGTGGATTCTCTCACCAGGATTCTCGTCTCCTCCCCACAGGCCGGAGCGATACTTCGGGGCAGACCTGCGGGCGGAGAGGTTTAAGATGCTTCACCCGGATTTTATCCGCTACGTCAGGAACCGGTAACGATCCTGGGTCGGAGCCTCTGGCTGCAAGCGCTTCCCGGGGCCCTGTGCGGTCATGGGGGGAGGGCTGGATCCAGGGAGACTTCGCCTCCCAGGGAGGTAGGGCAAGAACCCCTTGGGCTTCCAGCTGATCTGAAGGTCCGGGGTGGCTGGCTCCCAGAGGAGCCAGCGGCCAAGAGATGGGTAACTTCAGTGGGGGTCCAGCTCCCTTGGCGGGATGTCCCAGGTGGGGTGCTCCGCGGGGGGAAGGCAGGGTCCCCCCGTCGGCTGTAGTCACCGCAGTGATGGTCTCGTGCCTCTTCTCTCCTGCCTGGTAGGTTCCTCCGCTCCAGCATTTTGGAGACCCCGCTGCGGAGGCTGTACCGCCCCTCCACCGGGGCAGTGATGCTGATGGCTGCCCTCCACACCTGCGATGAGGTAGGGACCGTGGATGACCCAGTGTGGCCACACAGTAGAAGGTGGGGAGTGGGTCATTTCCTGGCACTCCCCAGCCCCCGTGCTGGACTCCTTGGGGGACAGCGCCCCGCCTGCTGCATTGGCTGTGTTCACCCCGCAGCCTGCCCTCCCTATGGCCTCTCTGGAGCCTGCAGGTCTAGCCCATGGGCCTTGCCGGTCTCCCCTGTGTTGCACTGGGCTGCACTCATTGTCCTGCTGTGGTCCGTGGGCCGTGCCCGCGGGTACCTGCACTGTGCGGGCGTGGTGTGCCGGCCCTCCGTGGGCCGTGCCCGCGGGTACCTGCACTGTGCGGGCGTGGTGTGCCTGCCCTCCGTGGGCCGTGCCCGCGGGTACCTGCACTGTGCGGGCGTGGTGTGCCGGCCCTCCGTGGGCCGTGCCCGCGGGTACCTGCACTGTGCGGGCGTGGTGTGCCTGTCCTCCGTGGACCGTGCCCGCGGGTACCTGCACTGTGCGGGCGTGGTGTGCCGGCCCTCCGTGGGCCGTGCCCGCGGGTACCTGCACTGTGCGGGCGTGGTGTGCCGGCCCTCCGTGGGCCGTGCCCGCGGGTACCTGCACTGTGCGGGCGTGGTGTGCCTGCCCTCCGTGGGCCTTGCCCGCGGGTACCTGCACTGTGCGGGCGTGGTGTGCCTGCCCTCCGTGGGCCGTGCCCGCGGGTACCTGCACTGTGCGGGCGTGGTGTGCCTGCCCTCCGTGGGCCGTGCCCGTGGGTACCTGCACTGTGCGGGCGTGGTGTGCCTGCCCTCCGTGGGCCGTGCCCGCGGGTACCTGCACTGTGCGGGCGTGGTGTGCCTGCCCTCCGTGGGCCGTCCCCGCGGGTACCTGCACTGTGTGGGCGTGGTGTGCCTGCCCTCCGTGGGCCATGCCCGCGGGTACCTGCACTGTGCGGGCGTGGTGTGCCTGCCCTCCGTGGGCCGTGCCCGCGGGTACCTGCACTGTGCGGGCGTGGTGTGCCTGCCCTCCGTGGGCCGTGCCCGCGGGTACCTGCACTGTGTGGGCGTGGTGTGCCGGCCCTGCTGAGAGCTCCACACCGCAGTTAGCCGCTGGTGAATTTCCCTGTCTCTGGGGTGATGGCTCTGCCCCCGTGCGTGGCACGGACGGTCCCCGTGTCCAGCCGTGTGGCACTAGGGCGTGGTGCATCACTGCTGCTGCAGGGCTTGGCAGGGAGCTGCAGGCGAGGTTTATCTGCACTTTCCCCGTGGGCGCGACAATCTCCCCCCACGGAGCTCGCAAGACTCTCAGGAAGGTGATTCCTGCCACCCCCCCACCCCCCACGCAGATCAGGTGACGCCCGTACACCACCGGCAGCAGGGTCCCTGCTCCACATCCCCCTTTAAAGGGGGGATTATTTCTGGCCCCTCCCCAAGTGGGATTTAGGTGGGGTCTGTGCCTGGCTGCTCAAGGCTCCTGGCAGGGTCTGGCTCATTCTCCCCCTCCCCCTCCCCCCAGGTGAGCGCCTACGGGTTCATCTCCCCCGACTACCAGGCCTACTCCGATCACTACTTCGACCGGACGCACCAGGCCCTGCTCTTCTACGCCAACCACGACCTGCGCCTGGAGATGAGGCTGTGGCAGAAGCTGCACCAGAGCCGGCTCATCAGGCTGTACACGAGAGGCTGAGGGGCAGGAGCGCGCTGGGCCCGGCCCCCTCTGCGGTACGGAGCCAAGGGGCTGACACGCCGCCTGGTGCGGAGACGCTGGAAACAAACCCTCCGTCCTGGACCCCGGGGAAGGAACGGCCCCGATGGCCCGTCCAGCCTGTCACCCCGCCGGGCCCGGGGCAGGACGCTGTGAGCTGGGCTCGTGCCTATGCCGTGAGCGGAATGAGTTTGTCAGGCCTCACCGTGGCCTCGCAGCCGACGGAAAGGTGCCTGGTTGCACCCAGCCGCCCGCCAGCCCCAGGGTGCTTCCCACCCATGGCAGAGCCGTCACCTGCCTGGCTGTCCCTGGAACAGGCGGGGGGAGGCGAACGGGGCTGGATGCAGCTGCGGGGGCTGCGTCACATCCAGCACAGCCTCTCGCTGGGACTGAACTGGCACCAGGAGGGGCCTCTGGCTGAAGCGCTGCTCACGGGGTCCCCAACTTCCCTCCCTGCTGCTGGGAATTGCCTGGCCCCGCGGGCAGGGAGCCCTGGCGTTCGAACTCCCGGGCTGAATAACCGGGGAACGCGGGAGGCGGGGCCGTGGTAAGTCCCATTACAAAGCAGAACGAGGCCTCGCTCCTGGATTCTGTCCCCGAATTCCAGCCCACCTCGGGGCGAGAGCCCAGCACTGCGGCAGCTGGGGTGTGGCAGGGCCAGCGGGAATTCCGGGCTGAGGCTGCCGTGGGTACAGGGAAGGGGCCAGGCGCATTCCCTGCCCCCGCCCCCAGCTGTGCCCGCGCTGGCCAAGCGAAAGCAGTGGGGATCACACGAGAGTCTTTATTGGGGGCGGGAAACGGAGCCGATGGATGCGCACGGCACCGGGGCTGCAATACAAGTGCTGAGGCTGCTCCTGCCCCACACGGCAGGGCAGGGACGGGGGGCGGGTGCGACCCAGGAACCAGCACAGCGACAGCGGCTGCAAATAGGAGCTTTCTCCACCCCCCTGCCCCGCGCCAGTGCAGCTGCTGCCCATGGTAGGAGGCCCCGTTGGCTCTGCCAATGGTGAGCTCGCCCTTCGGTGGGCAGAGAGCAGCCGGCTGGCGCAGGCAGGGCTTGCGGGACGGGTCTGAGCGGGCGGGGAGGAGGCGGGGGCAGCTGAGCCGGTTCGGGAGCAGAGGGAAGGGAAAGGCTGCAGGAGGCCCAAGGCTCGGAGCTGCTCTGGGTCTGGTCTTTCTGCTCCCAGCCCCGAGCTGTGCGTCCCTGCTGCTGGTCGGGTGCGTCTCAGCTGCCCCCACGGCCCCGCTGGGCGAGGTGCTGGGGAGGTTAAGCTGCAACGGGGCCCGCGGGGGGGTTGTTATTTCTCGAGCCTGCCCTGGCCCAGAACTGCCTCCTCCTGCCCTGGGTGTTGTACCCGCCTTTGCTTCCCCCTCCCTCCCCAGCCCCTTCCCCTCCACACTGGGGTCTAGGCGACAGATCACACAGGACAAGCACAGTGCCCCACAGGCCGCCAGCGGCAGCCTCCGCAGGGGGCTGCCCCCAAAGCAGGTGGCCTGGTGCCAGGAAGTGGGGCGCTCCTTCTCCTCGGCCTCTTGCCTCACTTCTTCTTGGGGATCTTCTCCTTGGTGACCAGGTCGGAGAACTCTGCAGGGAGACAAGGGAGAGGAGCAGTGGGGGTGGGGCCAGGCTGCCGGGTGTTTCGGGGCGAGCCGGGGGTAGGTGACCCAACGCTGCAGCTGGCTTCCTGCGCCTTCCAGACAGCCCCGGGGGAACAGCTGGGGGGCAGCGGAGTCTCCATTGAAGGGTGATCGACCGTCCCCCCGCAGTGCTGCAGAGCACAGTTCCAGAGGGGCCCCTGTCACGTTACTGAAATAATCTGGGATCCTCTAGACCATTGTTGTAACCCAGGTCCTGTAGTGTCCCCAAATCTTGTGTAAAGGGGTCAAATAAGGGGTCTAGGAGCAGGTTAGGGTTGCTGCTGCTGACTGTGCTATCGGTATGTGGGGATCGGTTTGTAGGTGAAGTTATGAACGTTGGTTCTAATGTCTGTATCTCAAACGTCTGTTCTGCGGCTGGGTAACATTCCAGACAACTCTGCCTAGCCTGCTCGGCGGCCCAGTAAGGACCATCAGCCACACAATGGCCCCATTAAGGGAAGGCGACACATCCTGTGTCTTAGCAAGGGGACAGGGCTTTGCCCATGTGACTCCAAACTCCGTTTTGCTGTAATTGATTTCATTGAACCACTTAACTCTCCCCGATCTCTTTTTCCTTTTATAAATAAACCTTTCGATTTTCGATTCTAGAGGATTGGCAACAGCGTGATTTGTGGGAAGATCTGATTTGTATATTGACCTGGGATTGGAGCCTGATCTTTTAGAATAGGGAAGAACCTTTCTTTTATTGGGGGATTGGTTTTCATAACCATTTGTCCCCAGAACCAGTGGCTGCTGGTGGTGATACTGGGAAACACGAGTGTCCTAGGGAATTGCTTGTGTGACTTGTGGTGTTAGCCGGGGGGGGAACCAAAGTCTTTTCTGTCTGGCTGGTTTGGTGCCTGAGAAGTGGAGAAACCCCAGCCTAGGGCTGTAGCTGGCCTGTGTGTAGCAATTTGTCCTGACTTGACCCTCTCAGTTGGGTCCCACCAGGAACAGCATCGTGGAAGCCCCATGTTCCAGTGAAATGGGGTGGGGGTTAACAGGGCTTGGATACCCCAGGGGTCAAGTACTGTGGACCCCCCTCCCCGCCGCCAGCCTGCCCCCTACCTTGGAAGTCGATCCTCCCATCCCCGTCCGTGTCAGCCGCTTGGATTATAGCTTCGGCCTCCTCGTCTGACAAGGGCCTCACGGGCATGGTGCTGGGGATGGTGGACAGGATGTACCTGCGGGACGGGTGGTGCCAGGCTCAGGAGGGTTTTTCATGGTGCCAGGTGGGGTCTGAGGGGAGGGGCCAGACTCAGCCCATGTAACCCCTGCAGCATGGAGAGGGGGGCCCAGGGGGTGGTGTTTGGGGTGGGGGCTTGTTGGGCTGAGAGCAGGTGAACTGGGGGCCCTGCAGCCAAGAGCCCTGGAGCCCACATGGGCTGAGAGGAGACAGGGCCAGCACCCAGAGCAGCTCCACCCCAGAGCCAGGGGCACCCCGGCAGTACATAGCCCTGGCACCGGGTGCAGGTGCCGGCCTGGCAGCCCTGGGGAGCACGGTCCTCTGGGCAGCCCGTCCGGTGAACGCAGCACTAGCTCCCCCGGTGCCAAGGGTGTGCCCGGGGGGGGGACACGGGGGGGGGGGGGAGGGTCCAAGCCTCGGCCGTTACTTGATCTCGTTCCACTCGATGAAGCCGCTGTTGTCCTTGTCCAGGACCCGGAACGCTTTGCGCAGCTGCTCCTGCTGCTCGCTCGACGTGGGGAACTTGCGCATGTACTCGAAGAACTGGCTGTAGTTGAAGGCGGCTGTGGGCAGAGAGGGGCAGGGGACCCACCCATCAGGAAGGGGGGGGAGGGCCAGCGGGCACCTGCCTGTCGCAGCAGGAGACAAACCAGCCTCTGCCCCTCCAGGAAGGGGCAGCAAAGCCCTGGCACTCGCTCGCTGCTGCCGGCCCAGGGCAGGCTCAGACCAATGGCCTGGGAGCCTGGTGGGCCCCTTTGACCCTTCCCTGCCCCTTTGAATTCACTGTCCTTAAAAGGAAAGCTGGGGGCAACCCCCTGCCCCTCCCAGAACCGAAGCCGGTTCACCCGCAGTGCACCCGGGGCCTGGGTCGGAGCCAGCCTCAATCCCAGGCCCCTCCGTACCGTGATGTCTCATCTCCGAGGGCAGCAGGTCAATATCCTTGTCCGTCAGAGACGTTCCCAAGGCCAGCGCCATCTTCTTGACGTGGCAGGAAAAATCCTCCTCCATCCCGTGCCCTGGGGAGGGAAGGGGAGAGCTGAGCCCAGAGCCCGGCCTGGGGGCTGCGTGTCCGCAGGAGCATGCAGGGGTTGTGTGTGTGGACGGGGACGTTCTCTGGTGCCCCCCTTCGGGGAGGCCTCGTGACCAGCTCTCAGCCATTCTCCAGCACCGGGGAGCCGGGGCGAGCGGAGTTAAACTCCTGGGGACACTGGCTGGACGCCCCCCGCTCTGGTGCTGGGTTTAGCGCTGGAGAAATACACCAGACTTGGCGCCCCAGGAGCCCAGCCCCTCCGAGAGTGCAGGGCACCGAGTCTGCACCCGCGGCTCCTCCTCACCGAGCCTCAGCGCCCGCCGCTACTTGTCTTGGGCTGAGCAGAGCCCACCCGACGAGGGAACAGCTTGTCCCCGCAGGGCAGCCGCTCGAGCTCTGCCTGTGTACGGGACTGACACAGAGACCGGCCAGGCCCTACCAGCCAGGGGCACCCCGCAGCTCTGCCTGTGTACGGGACTGACACCCCGCTGGCGCTGAGACCGGCCCGGCCCTGCCAGCCAGGGGCCCCCCGCAGCTCTGCCTGTGTACGGGACTGACACCCCACTGGCGCTGAGACCGGCCAGGCCCTGCCAGCCAGGGGCACCCCGCAGCTCTGCCTGTGTACGGGACTGACACCCCGCTGGCGCTGAGACCGGCCAGGCCCTGCCAGCCAGGGGCACCCCGCAGCTCTGCCTGTGTACGGGACTGACACTGAGACCGGCCCGGTCCTGCCAGCCAGGGGCACCCCGCAGCTCTGCCTGTGTACGGGACTGACACTGAGACCGGCCCGGCCCTGCCAGCCAGGGGCACCCCGCAGCTCTGCCTGTGTACGGGACTGACACCCCGCTGGCGCTGAGACCGGCCCGGCCCTGCCAGCCAGGGGCACCCCGCAGCTCTGCCTGTGTACGGGACTGACACCCCGCTGGCGCTGAGACCGGCCAGGCCCTGCCAGCCAGGGGCACCCCGCAGCTCTGCCTGTGTACGGGACTGACACTGAGACCGGCCCGGCCCTGCCAGCCAGGGGCACCCCGCAGCTCTGCCTGTGTACGGGACTGACACCCCGCTGGCGCTGAGACCGGCCCGGCCCTGCCAGCCAGGGGCACCCCGCAGCTCTGCCTGTGTACGGGACTGACACCCCACTGGCGCTGAGACCGGCCAGGCCCTGCCAGCCAGGGGCACCCCGCAGCTCTGCCTGTGTACGGGACTGACACCCCGCTGGCGCTGAGACCGGCCAGGCCCTGCCAGCCAGGGGCACCCCGCAGCTCTGCCTGTGTACGGGACTGACACTGAGACCGGCCCGGTCCTGCCAGCCAGGGGCACCCCGCAGCTCTGCCTGTGTACGGGACTGACACTGAGACCGGCCCGGCCCTGCCAGCCAGGGGCACCCCGCAGCTCTGCCTGTGTACGGGACTGACACTGAGACCGGCCCGGCCCTGCCAGCCAGGGGCACCCCGCAGCTCTGCCTGTGTACGGGACTGACACCCCACTGGCGCTGAGACCGGCCCGGCCCTGTCAGCCAGGGGCACCCCGCAGCTCTGCCTGTGTACGGGACTGACACTGAGACCGGCCCGGCCCTGCCAGCCAGGGGCACCCCGCAGCTCTGCCTGTGTACGGGACTGACACCCCACTGGCGCTGAGACCGGCCAGGCCCTGCCAGCCAGGGGCACCCCGCAGCTCTGCCTGTGTACCGGACTGACACCCCGCTGGTGCTGAGACCGGCCCGGCCCTGTCAGCCAGGGGCACCCCGCAGCTCTGCTGCTGCCCGGGAGCTGCTGCGTAGCACCGGGAGCCTCTCCTGGCAGAGCTCCTCTCCCCCTTCCACCAGCCCAGGCGCCCGAGCAGTTGCTGAGAACCTGCCAGGAGCCAGGCCCAGGCCGGCTGCACTGGGGCTAGCCAGGTTTGGGTGTTCCAAGCCTCCAGCCCCCGCTGGTCTCCACTGGGGCGGGCCAAGAGCAGCTCTCTCGACTCGCCCCGAGGGCGGCTCTGGCTCGGTGCAGGGGGGAGCGTTGGTGCCCTCGGTGTCCTTCCTCTGACCTGCCTGTGGAGGCGGCAAATCCTTCCCCAGGGCCCTGCCCGACACGTCCCTTCTCCCAGCACCCCCACCCCGGCACGGTACGACCGTCCTGGAGACCAGCACTCCCGGGGGACTGGCGCCTCCCGGCGAAGCAGCGGGTGTCTAAGGAGGTGCCCGGTGGCTGCGCCTCCCGGCTCAGCCAGCCGCTGGCAGCAGCCTGGTGTGACTGGCGGAGCCGTGCCGGGTGGCTCAGTCTGCAGTACACGCTCTGCAGTGAGGGTCAGGGTGTCCCCTCCCCCGGCCTGGGGGCTCACCCCAAAGCAGGCTCCGTGCCCTGGTGGTTTGAAGTGGCCGAGGGCCCCGGGACTTGCTTTCCTGGCCCCCCCTCACTAAGGGCGGCTGAGTTCTCCTGGCACGCAGGGCGGGTTCCTTTTACTTGTGACCTTTCACGGCAAGTCGACACGGTTGGCCGCCCCCTCAGCCAGCTTGCTAGGGCCCCAAGCCCCCTGCCCGGCTTTCCCCAGGCGCGCAACACCCACCCAAGCCCCCTGCCCGGCTGTCCCCAAGGGCATGACACCCACCCAGGCCCCCTGCCCGGTCTGCTCTCGGAATGGCCAGGGACCAGAGGGACAGTCAAGCCCCCCCCCCCCCCAAACAAGGAGCCATGTAGTTGGCTCTGGTGTTTCCCTTCGCCCTCTGCAGCCCCGTCCCGCAGGGCCTCTTGGCGCGCTTGGGGGGGCGGGGTTAGTTCATGGCATCTCTCAGCCTGGCGCTGGGCAAACGGGCCAGAGAGGGCCGGTGCCTCGCCTACAGGGTGAGCTGGGAGTTGAACCCAGGCGTCCTGGGCAGGCAGGACATCTCCCCTGGGTTTATGATGTGAGTGGTTGATGGGTCCCTCCACGAGCTCTTCTCTTTGCCCTCTTCCCCGTGCCTTTGCTCTGGGGACTGGCACCAGCTGCAGCGTCAGACCCCAGCAGGGACCCTAGAAACCCCCCATCACCCTTGCCCTGCCAGGAATCCTGCTCAAAGGACAGAACCTCAAGCCCCCACCCCAAGCCAGCTCGAGTATTTATTTCTGGGAGGGGTCTCAGGTTGTTTTGAAGACAGCTCCCCCCTCTCTGGGACTCTTCTAGTCACAGGGCAGCGTCTTGTGATACGATCCGCTCTAGAGTTACACTGAGCCGAAATATTTCAGCCTTCCCAGCGGACGATCTGGTTTGTGGGGCCAATGCAGCCGGCAGCTAGTTATGAAGGGCAGGTGCCCGCTCCGCTGGCTCTGGCACCTCGGCTGTACCGCTGGCCCTGGCCCGCCGCGAGCTCTGGGGGTGCCAAGCGGCCGGGCGCCCCGGCGAGGGGCTGGACTGACCTTTGAAAGGGGGAGCAAAATCCTGCCAGCGAAATCTTGGCCTTGCTGAGCCCAGACGTCACTGCTGACCCAGCACGAGTGCCAGGGGGACCCAGGGGAAGGGCCTAGGCCAGGCACTGGCACAAGCCCTGAGTCCTTGTGCTGCCCAGGCCGCTGTGCTCTGCTGGGGCGGGTATTCCCTCTCCCCCGGCACGGGGCCCACAAGGGCTGTTGAATTCACGTGGCCTTGGGGCCCCTTCGACTTTAACAGTATAAAACAAAATCCCCACCCAGCAGCTCCCTGCTCCCCACTGAACGGTACCAGACCCAAGAGCTCAGCCAATGCCCGCCGGGGCTCTCCCCGGCCCTACAACGATGGGTTTACAGCCTGCTCCCAGGGTGAGGTCCCTGTGTCCCGTGGGCCCTGGCCTCTCCCATCTCCCCTGGGCTAGGTGGCCGCTGACGCCCACCAAAGAGCTGCACCCAAAGGCCTGCGTTCGCCGTCAGAGCCCTGTCCCTCCCAACGGGCCCAGGGACTGACCGTGCGGCCGGGGGCTCCTCAGACCGCTCCCTGACTGGCTGTGCCCCTAAACCATGAACAGCCGCCCGGCTCCCCGGGCCCGCGGGGCACCCGCTCTCTTGTGGGGACAACGGCTGCCTGGCACCGGGTACTCAGGCGCAGTGTGACTGACGGGCACCTTCTTGGTCGACACTCAGAGGCTGGTAACTCCTCATCACCCCCCTCCTCCATCTCCATCGGGCTGGCCAGGCCATTCCTGCGGGGGCAGCTAGCCGAGCCGGGGGCTCTTTCCACGGGGTTCACAGCTCGTTCCTCACCAGCCCCCTTCTCCTCTGGCTTTATTCCTGCCTGGGGCTCTGGCTGGCACTTACCTGGTGCTGGCTTTGTGGCAGGCGCCTTCCCGATCAGTCCTCAGCAAGTTCTCCTCGGGCGCTCGGCGCGTCCTGGGTTTTATAGGCACACGCTTGGGCTTGCTATTTGGGGAGCGCTGCAGCTGTCGGCCACCGCAACCCTCCTGGGCCCTTTCAAGACGCTGGCAGCAAGCGGCTCGCGTTCCCTTGGCATAGCTTAGCATTAGCAGAGCCTCATTAGCAGCTGGCATCTCAGCACCTGCGGAGGGGGCAGGGCGCTGGCCACAGAGCTACGGGAGGGGGAGTCTCTAGAACAGACACCGACGCCCGAAACCCCTCCCTCACTCCAGGAGCAAGCAAAGCCTGTGCTGGGGTGACCGGGGGAGGGGGAGCCGACATTCCTGAAGGGGAACAGTGGAATGGACAAGCTGCTTGTCCCACCTCCTGGGAGCCTCTGGAACCAGTGGCTGTGGGCCCAGCCCTGCCTCCCCCACCAGGGGTATGAAAGCAGGAACCTCAGGTCGCTGGGCCTCCACTGTGGACCTCCGTTGTCCGGTGCCCTAGTGTCACGTTACTGAAATAATCTGGGATCCTCTAGACCATTGTTGTAACCCAGGTCCTGTAGTGGCCCCAAATCTTGTGTAAAGGGGTCAAATAAGGGGTCTAGGAGCAGGTTAGGGGTTGCTGCTGCTGACTGTGCTATCGGTATGTGGGGATCGGTTTGTAGGTGAAGTTATGAACGTTGGTTCTAATGTCTGTATCTCAAACTTCTGTTCTGCGGCTGGGTAACATTCCAGACAACTCTGCCTAGCCTGCTCGGCGGCCCAGTAAGGACCATCAGCCACACAATGGCCCCATTAAGGGAAGGCGACACATCCTGTGTCTTAGCAAGGGGACAGGGCTTTGCCCATGTGACTCCAAACTCCGTTTTGCTGTAAATTTCCACAGCAAAGGACAAAGAGAATTCCTGCACCTGGAAAGACTATAAATGGCTGATGTCTAATCTCCATTGGGTCTTCAGTGGTCTTCATTCATCTTCTGTCTTCATTTCCTGATTCTTACTCTGGAGGAATTTTTGCTACAAACAGAAGCTTTCAACAAAGGACCCATCCCTGCTGTGGATGTTTGTACTCCAGAGACTTGATTTGAAGCTGCAGTTTATTCTACCACTGATGCAAGCCTGAGCCAAGAACTTTGCCTTTACTGCTGTCACGGAGCGCCCGGGCGATGGTCTGGAACCGCTCCCTAGGAAGCCAGACAGGACTTCGGGTGAAGGGTCCCTTCTCCGTACACAGCCTGTTTCCAAGGCTAGGAGCTTCCCGGGTCCCCACTTCCACCTTCCTGGGTCTGACCTCGGCGCGTTCAGCACCTTCTGCCCCTCCGTGTGCTTACCCCAGAGAGCCTGCCTTGGGTTGGGTCCTGAGGGAGCCCATGGATTCTGCACCCCAAATCCACAGTCAAACGTGACTCTCAGCCAGATAGTAAAACAGAGGTTTATTCAATGACTTCTATCTGGTCTAACCCAGACCATACAGTGAGTGTGAGCCCTCGGCTGGATCCATCTTGGGGGCCAGAGAGCGAGATAGCTCCTCTGCCTTCCCTGCCTGACTCCAGCCAGCTTCACACTCCCAACCCCCTCTCCGGCCCCTCCTTCCCCCTGGCTCAGCCAGGTCAGGTGACCTCGCTCCCCCACCTGGGGTCAGATTACAGCATCAGGTATGCATATCTGCTGAGAGGGGAGAGGGCGTTGCCTGCATGCTCAGAGTGTCAGCCCCCACTACCCCCCACAGACTCTCAAGAAATGTGTAGGGGAAACTGAGGCACGCACACACAGTATTCCTATTCCGTCACAACTGCATGTAATTGATTTCTTTTAACCACTTCTAACTCTCACCGATCTCTTTTTCCTTTTATAAATAAACCTTTCCGTTTTAGATTCTAGAGGATTGGCAACAGCATGATTTGTGGTAAGATCTTCTTTGTATATTGACCTGGGTCTGGGGCCTGATCTTTTAGAATAGGGAAGAACCTTTCTTTTATTGGGGGATTGGTTTTCATAACCATTTGTCCCCAGAACGAGTGGCTGCTGGTGGTAATACTGGGAAACTGGAGTGTCTAAGGGAGTTGCTTGTGTGACTTGTGGTTAGCCAGTGGGGTGAAACCAAAGTCTTTTGTTTGTCTGGTTTGGTTTTCCTTAGAGGTGGAGAAACCCCAGCCTAGGGCTGTATCTGCCGTTTGAAGCAATTTGTCCTGGCTTGGCCCTCTCAGTTGGGTCCCGCCAGGAACAGCCCCGTCACACCTAGTCCTGGGGGTGGCCTGAGGAGCCCTGGCAAAGCAGCCCGAGCTGTGACGGGGGCAGGATACCGGCCCCTGCGGACGAAGCTTCCCCCAGCACATCTGGCCGACCAATATGATGCAGTTTCCCCACCTGAAAAACAGGCATAATAATCCTCCTACCTTCCTGGCCTGCATGCAGATGTACAAGGAGAAGAGCACTTGTGTAATGTGCAGGAGTGAGGCAGGCTGGGGGGCGTGAGAGAAAATGGCTGATCACAACGGTGTGCACGTTTGGGGGGCAGGGACCGGTTGCATTCAGGTTTGTAAAGCACCATGCAAGTGCACATGGCTGGGTATTCGAGCAAGGTGTCACCGCTGCCCGTCCTGAGCCCGAGGCGAAGGGCACCCGCCTGGCACACACCCGTGGTGTTGCAGCCTGTCAGTGGGTGCAAACTCCTCTACATTTGCATATGCAGCTGCTGTTGATTTGTGCATGCAAATGTCTCCAGTGGGGTCAGAGGCCCTGTGAAATCGTGGCTCCAGGAGCCCAAACTCTGCAAGAAACCAACAGCCTGTTCTCTGTGATGAGGTGACTGGGATTCCAGCATCAGCTCTCCGGCTGGGGCCCTGCTTAGAAATGGGGGTGAATTTTTCTGAAAACCTCACCTGACTCCTTTCCACTTGGGAGGATCGTCTGTCAGTGTGCGGAGGAATAGTGTCCCGCAATCCTCCACGCTGGTTACCGGGGGAATTGTGCTGCGCAGAGCTGGGTACAAAGCAATGTCCTCTCCAGTCCCAGGGAGAAAGCAAAGGAGCTCGGAATGATGCAGCTGCCTTCCTGGAGAAGGTTGATTTGCAAGAAGAGGTTCGTTTCTCCAAGCCGGGATCTGTTTGTAGCAGCGCGAGAGCTGCAGCGCAGTGTCTTTGCAAGCTCAGGTCTTCTAAACAACGAGCAGTGCATGGAAATTCGCCTTTCACTATTACCAGTGCAGGAAAGGAGGTTCCCAGATGGGCTAAAAACTCAACCCTACCAGTGTGCTGCTTGGACCGGGCAGCCGTGCGAAACCACCATCCTCCGCCGAGGGCTTCCCGTCGCCACATCCCAGCACACATGCGCCTACGGCCCTCGGGGGAAATGGGGGGGTCTGCGCCGGTTTGGGATAGAGCAGCTGGCCCTTTTCTCCATGCTGGGAGGGAACAACACCCGTCACTCGGGCCCATCGCCGGCTTTAGGGGGGTTCTTCCTTCTAGCCCTGAGAGCTGCCTGACGGCACGTGTGAGGGGGAAGCCCAGGGCTGTCCCGCGAGGGACTGAGGTGACCTTTCCCGCATCAACCGGGGCAGTGCTGAGGAGTCCTGGCCGCTCGCCCTGTCCCCTGCGGTGCGTGTTGTGCAGAAGACGGGGTGAACTCTGCAACAGGACTATGAGCAGGGGCTGTCGGGGCAAACCAGGCACCAGGGGAGCAGCTAGCGGGTCACCGGGCCCTGGGGAACATGAAACCATGTGCCAGGCAAGTGAGGTTCCCTCCTAGACCTGCAGCGGTCTCAGTAAATGGCCGGGAGGGGGAGGGTGGGAGCCCGGCCTTCCCCTGGGCTTGTTGCAACACTGCCTGGGTCCCCTGTTCGCTTAGGGGCACCAATAAAAGGAACGTCATGGGCTCTGCCTCTGTAATCATCCCCCACCGTAGACAGGGAAACTGAGGCACGCGAGAACGGTGAAGTGACTTCCCCAAGGTCACCCAGCAAGTCGGTGGCAGGGCTGGGGCCGGAGCCCAGCACGTCCGGGTCCTCTGCTTTAAAACCAGTGGAAAGGCCCAAATCTCCCCAGAGCCCCCGTGAGGAATCCCAGCAGCTCCGGAGCAGCTGGTTCTCTGAGCACCCCAGCCAAGTCCGAGCCCGCTGCAGGCCTGCCAGACGAGACGCCTCCAGCGCCGAACCAGGGCTGTGCTGGGCCTGCTGCCAGCCGGGCTCTGTGGGGATCCGGCTCCTATTGTAGCCAAAGCCCCCGGGCTCCAGGCGGGGGCCGGCGTCTGTGTTTGTTCTGCTCCCCTCTGTCTGGAGCTGGGGGTTCTGGGGTTGAAATAACGTGAGATGGGGGCTGGGGGCGCAGCCGGGGAGCCCAGAGCCGAGATCTCGCTGGGTGAGACACGGCCCCAGTGATTGGTAGTGGGGGGGGGGCGCTGGGTGAGACACGGCCCCAGTGCTCGGTAGTGGGGGGGGGGGCGCTGGGTGAGACACGGCCCCAGTGATCGGTAGTGGGGGGGGCGCTGGGTGAGACACGGCCCCAGTGCTCGGTAGTGGGGGGGGGTCAGTGAGAGCAGGTGGCAATGGGGGGGGGATCATTTCAGAAACACTGTTGGGGGGCCGAGCCGTGTCAGCCGGGGGGGCCGAGCCGTGTCAGCCGGGGGCCCGTTCGCTGCGGTTCCATCTGGCAGCGCTGGGAGTGGAGCCCGGAGACCCACAAAACGTGGGGGGTGGGTTGGTGGCGCAAACCAGTGCGGGGGGTGGGGCCCTGCCCCCCAATGGGCCCCCCTGGGGATTGCCCCCCCCCAACTTTAACACAAGGAACGTTTGATTTTTTTGCAGGCAGAGCCCCAGGTCAGTTTATCGCATCGCCCACCCCCCGCACTATCCCCCCCCCGCACAGCCCCCCACTCACCCAGCTGCTCAGGGAGCCGGGGGGGGCAGAGGATGAGCTCAGGGGTAGCAGCCCGGCCAAGCCCCCCCGCCCCCCCCCCGTACCTGGCTCGGCTCCTGCTCCCCCCCCCCCCCCGCCGCTCTCCGCAGTGCTGATGCGGGGGGGGAGCCAGAGCAAGATGGCGAAGCTGCCGCGGCTGCTGCGGCGCCCAGGGTCAGCACGGGACCAGCCCCTCGCCCCCCCGCGCCGCGGCCAGCCCCTGCCCCGCGCCGCGGCCCCGCTGCCGCCCCGGCTCCCCGCCGCCGGCCGCTGACCCCGGGCTCCCGCTGCGGGGCTGTGCGGGGCTGCACCCCGGGGTGCGGCGGGGGGGTGCGCACCGCCCGGGGATGTGGCCGCGCTGCCGCGGGGAGCGGGTCTGGCCCCCGCCCGGCCCCCGCTCCGCTCCCGCCTGAGCCCCGCATCCCGCCCCGCGCCTGGCCGCCCTGCCCCGGGCATGGCCGCGCCGCGCCGCGCGCTTGTCATGTCGTCCGCCTTCCTCGGCCCCAGCTTCGCCTTCAGCTCGCACCTCGACCCCGGTAAGTGCCGCCCGCGCCCCCGCACCCCCCAACCCCGCACCCGGCCACCTCCCTTCCCCCCGCCTGCCGCCCCCCGCACCCTGCCACCTCCCTTCCCCCCCGCCAGCCGCTCCTTGCACCCCCGACCCCCGCACCCCCACCCTGCCACCTCCCTTCCACCCCGCGCCCCCGCACCCCCGAACCCCGCACCCGGCCACCTCCCTTCCCCCCCGCCTGCCGCCCCCCGCACCCCCACCCTGCCACCTCCCTTCCCCCCCGCCTGCAGCCCCCTGCACCCCCACCCTGCCACCTCCCTTCCCCCCCGCCAGCCGCTCCCCGCACCCCCGACCCCCGCACCCTGCCACCTCCCTTCCCCCCGCCAGCCGCTCCCCGCACCCCCGACCCCCGCACCCTGCCACCTCCCTTCCCCCCCGCCTGCAGCCCCCCGCACCCCCACCCTGCCACCTCCCTTCCCCCCCGCCTGCAGCCCCCCGCACCCCCACCCTGCCACCTCCCTTCCCCCCCGCCAGCCGCTCCCCGCACCCCCGACCCCCACACCCTGCCACCTCCCTTCCCCCCCGCCAGCCGCTCCCTGCACCCCCGAACCCCGCACCCTGCCACCTCCCTTCCCCCCCGCCTGCAGCCCCCCGCACCCCCACCTCCCTTCCCCCCCGCCAGCCGCTCCCTGCACCCCCGAACCCCGCACCCTGCCACCTCCCTTCCCCCCCGCCTGCAGCCCCCCGCACCCCCACCCCCACCCTGCCACCTCCCTTCCCCCCCGCCTGCTGCCCCCCGCACCCCCACCCTGCCACCTCCCTTCCCCCCCGCCAGCCGCCCCCCGCACCCCCGCACCCCGCACCCTGCCACCTTCCTTCCCCCCCGCCAGCCGCCCCCCACACCCCCGAACCCCGCACCCTGCCACCTCCCTTCCCCCCCGCCAGCCGCTCCCCGCACCCCCGAACCCCGCACCCCCGCCCTGCCAGCTCCCTTCCCCCCGCCAGCCGCCCCCTGCACCCCTGAACCCCGCACCCCCACCCTGCCACCTCCCTTCCCCCCGCCAGCCGCCCCCTGCACCCACAAACCCCGCGCCCCCACCCTGCCACCTCCCTTCCCCCCCCGCCAGCCGCTCCCCGCACCCCCGAACCCCGCACCCTGCCACCTCCCTTCTCCCCCGACAGCCGCTCCCCGCACCCCCGCACCCCGCACCCCCACCCTGCCACCTCCCTTCCCCCCCCGCCAGCCGCTCCCCGCACCCCCGAACCCCGCACCCTGCCACCTCCCTTCCCCCCCGCCAGCCGCTCCCTGCACCCCCGAACCCCGCACCCTGCCACCTCCCTTCCCCCCGCCAGCCGCCCCCCGCACCCCCACCCTGCCACCTCCCTCCCGCCTCCCCCTGCACCCCCGACCCCCGCACCCGGCCACCTCCCTTTCCCCCCCGCCAGCCGCCCCCTGAACCCCGCACCCCACCCTGCCACCTCCTTTCCCCCCCCGCCAGCCGCTCCCTGCACCCCCGAACCCCGCACCCTGCCACCTCCCTTCCCCCCCGCCAGCCGCTCCCTGCACCCCCGAACCCCGCACCCTGCCACCTCCCTTCTCCCCCGCCAGCCGCTCCCCGCACCCTTGACCCCCGCACCCCCACCCTGCCACCTCCCTTCCCCCCGCCAGCCGCCCCCTGCACCCCCGACCCCCGCGCCCCCACCCTGCCAGCTCCCTCCCCCCCGCCAGCCACCCCCTGCACCTCCGACCCCCACGCCCCCACCCTGCCAGCTCCCTTCCCCCCCGCCAGCTGCCCCCTGCACCGCCGACCCCCGCGCCCCCACCCTGCCACCTCCCTTCCCCCCCCGCCTGCCGCCCCCTGCACCCCCGACCCCCGCGCCCCCACCCTGCCAGCTCCCTCCCCCCCTGCCCGAGCCCCTCCATGCACCCCCAAGCGTGACCCCCCCACACTCCCACCCTGCCACCTTTCCCCCCTGCCAGAGCCCCTCCACGCACCCCACTCTGCCGCTCACCTTCCCCCCCCGCCCTAGCACCCTCACAACCCCACCCTGCAACCCCCCTTCTCTGCAGACCCGAGCCCTCCCCCCCCCCTCCCCTGGCGGGGTCCGTCCCCCAGCCGCACATGGAGCATGTTCTTTGCACATGCGGGGGGCCCTGAGCCTGGGCCCCCACCCCTCGGCCTGTTTAACCAACCGCCCCGCTTTTTCTTTTGCTCTGAATTACCCCTCCCCCCCCCATCAGCGCTCTCAGGCCCGGGGGCGGGCGGGTGCCCTTTAGTTCTTTATTTTAGCTGCTGCAAAACTGCGATTGTTTTGCGGTGATTTTATAGGGACCTAGGGGAATAAATGCCTGCAAAGGGCCGGCCCGATTTCCCAGCCGGGGCAGCCTCCGGGGAGGGGGCACGTTCCCCGGACAGCCGTACCTGAGGTAACTCCACATCCCACACCTGGTTCTCCATTTCTCCAGGGGCCACTCCTCTGCCTGGCGAGCTGCCAGCAGGCCTGGGAGGGGTTCCGCTTGGGTTTTTGATTTGGGCCCAAAGAGGGAAATTGCGCGGAGCCAAGCGCCCTGTGGTTTGGGTGCCTGGCGCTAAGGGGCGAGGTGGTTATAGCGGGGCCGTAGGGACGGGGGCTGTTCCGTTGGCGGTCCTCAGTGTAAGCTTCCCTGCTGCCCTTGCTCTTGGGATCTCTTGGTTTCTTTGGCCCTGGGTCCCGGATTCCCAGAGGGACAATGTTCCTGCAAAGCCAGGGCTGCTTGGCCTCCCACGGACACCCCTCGCCGGGAGGAATGTCGCTGAAAGGAAGAAATCGAATCTCCTTGCAACAGGCCCGGTCTGTTCCGGCGCGCGCGAGCCGTGATTTCCCACTCATTGTCTGACTGGGCATTTACGGGGATTGTCAAAACCGGCTGCAGGCCCCGGGGGCGGGGGGGGGGGGTTTGCATTAACTGCCATATCTGCAGCTGCCGTTGGTTTGCGCCTTCTCCGCTGCTCAGCTGGCTATGAAAGAAACACGAATTTGCCTTTAATACCTTGAAATGTCACGTTTATGTTCTCCCCTGGAACTGTCAGACAGAAACCAGCCGCGGGGTTTGGCGCTGATAAGAGATCTTGGTGCAAGGGCCTGGCCTGCTTTTACGGCTGCCCTGCATTTTGTTCAGCCGCCTGGGCTGTGTTTTGGAATCCAGGCGACTGGGCCGCCGCGGAAGGCGTGGATGTGATTTTAAACGGTGCGGGGAGGAGGGAGAGACTGGAGCGATCAAGCCCCTCTGCTCCCCATTCAACGTTCACGGTGGATTTTGTTCCCGACGGGGCCCCAGGTGCGTGAGCCGGTTTTGTGGATGCTGAGTGATGCTTCGCGAAACGCTGATGAGCTGGCTGTGATTTGATAGCGCATGAGGGGGTAATTAGGGTACAATGCTGACGGTCGCTAATACAGGCACTTCAGGGAGCGGGATGTTATGTAAGCAGCCGTTTTATGGCTGCGGTTGTGTTCCGTCTGCAGGAGCACACGACAGACCCGACAGCAGAGCAGCGGCTGTGGTCTTGTTGGCGTCTGGGGCTGGTTTGTGCAAATCTACCCCCTGTCAGTCTGTGTTTCACTCCTCCGGCAGTTGTTCACCCCATGGGGTGAGGGTGGCCTGGCAGAAACCTCACATGCAGCCAGATGTGTTGAATTCCACATACAGCGGTTACTCCAAGGCCTTCGCATACACACCCAGCACTGCAGAAGCAGAGATCGATGTTGCTACTTGTAAAATCGGGAGCGATCCGGTCGTGAATCACAGAGCTTTGAGCACGCCCGGTATTATTCGGTTTACCAAAACAATGAGCTAAAAAGCCCATGTGTGCGTTCGGTTTAAGTACACAACCAAACCAACCGCTTATGAGCCTGGTTTCCCATCAGGCTTTGTGTAAAGAAATCATCCATTTGCATCTGCAAAACCATTTTATTGGTAAAGGGCTAAATTTGAATAGATGAAACTAGCAGCTTCCTTTGCTGGGCCCTGCATGCAATAGATTTGATGACCTTGCTCCAGATTCTGCCTGTTAAAAATGGGATCGTTTTCCCCCATCCTCCTTTGGAAAATAAGATTTCTGTGCATCTAGTGGTGTTAGTTACTGTGCATAACCTAGTTCCAGAGTGTGACTAGAAAAAACAAAAGCATGTTTATTCTGCAGGATACTTCATGGTCTTGTTGAGTTTGATTTGTGCTCCGAAGCAAGCGCTTTATTATTTGCACTGGAAATGTTTTATCACTGGAGATACCAAACACCCAATTTGAGACCCTAATCTCATCAAACGAGATTAAATGGAAGCAGACATTTCAAAATCTGTCTGTTTTAGGGATTTATACTGTGCTTCTCACCATAGTGACTGATGGCACCCTGGCATCTGAACATTTTAGCTTGTTATTACAAATGACTCTTACAATTACGGTCAATGCAAGAAATTAAAGGGGGAAATAGTGTTCTCTGTTTGCTCAGTTTGTTTGTGTGGTGCATTTGATACCACTTGGGGTCAGGTCAGTATGCAGTTTTCCCCGTTTCCCAGTTTCGTGGGTGTTTGGTTGGGTCTGGACAGGAGAAAAGGAAAGGCTTTATAGTATAGAAAAGGTCATGGTAAACGCACAAAAATTGGCAGGGGGAGGGGCTGGGACTACTTTTGGGTTCTTTAAAAAAACCCAAAAAACAAACCCAACTAGGTTTCAAGTTGATGGTGTCGCTTTAACTTCAGTGTGCGCTGGGCCTCAGTCACACGGCCCCAGACACCGTGGGGAGGAAGGAGAACTTGGGAACCCGCCTGTCCAGACACGTGACTGTCAAACTTAGAAAACAACGAAGAGGTTGCTGGTGTGAGCAAGTCACTATGGCTGGGGATAAAATACAGGTTGTTTGCAGTGCTGACATTTGTTTCACTGCATCACAGATGGGGGAGGCACCGGGGTGATGTTGGGGTGATGGGGAAGGGGCATTGGGGTGCGAAAATGACAGCGAGAGACCTGCCAGTCCACAGCAGATGCCGGTCCCTTAGTTTAGTCTACATGGCTGTATTACTGCTCCAGTCCTCCCTGAACAAATAACTGCGCCCTGGCTCCCCAGCTCCGTGCTGTCGGTGGGTTATGCTAACCCCTTGAGTGCAGCTATACAGCAGAACACTTCTCTTCGCTGGGCTCTCCTGTCCTGTGATTCTTGACCCATGACCTCCCCCTCTCCTGCACCATCTCTTCCGGGGCAGGATCAGCACTCGGGGATCAGCCCACATTCTTCAGCAGAATTTATCAAATGCCTCCAGAACCTCCTTAATTCTCGCTTGGCTAAGCCACTCGCCAGACCCGCCACTCTCCCCCAAAGCTCAGTGGACGTGCAGAGACTTCGTGGCAGACTCCCCCCTTCTTACCAAGCGGACGGAAGGCTGCGATTTACCAAAGACCCGCTGGGTGTTCGGTGCCTGGATCTGTGGAAGTTGGGTGCCCGTAGGCTCCTTTGCAGATCCCAGCCTAAAACTTCCTTGTGCGTGTCCCTGAGGTTTGGGGGGTGGGTGAGATACAGGGGCTGGGGCTGGGGGTGTTCTTTGTTTGAGGCGAAAGGAACCTCAGGCCAACTCCCCCATCCAGGGAACAGGGAAGCTTATCGGGGTGATGATTCGCCTCCCTATTTTCTACCCGATGGGGGGCAGGGCTGTACTGTCATTCTCACTCCCCTCAGCCCCCACCCTTGGGCCCTGATCCTGCTCTCTGGTTTTGGTAGCTCCATGGGGACTGCGGTGACCTCCACATGGAAAGAGGGGGTATTGCCATCTGCCCCCACTGAGCAGGGTCAGAATCCTCCCCACCTCACCCGCAGCCTGGCTGTGGGATCGGCGCAGGAGCGAGGGGCCCTCACTCCCATGGGCCGGTCCTGAGGGTGTAGCCCATTTCGGGGAGGTGGGGAGAAAACAGGATGCCCAGAATGATCCCCCGCTTCTGTTTGCGAGCTAGGCAGGGCAGGGCTGGGGGCAAATGTCTCTGGAGCAGGGATCGGCTCCCAGCCCTCTCAGCAAACGCTCCCCTCCCTCCGGGTCTGCCTCTCGGGGTTTTGCTGAGCCGGCTCCACTGTCCCCGGAAGTGCCCTGCGGCTCTCTGGCCTGGGTTCCCAGCTCCCACATCCCGGGTGCCATCTGGGCTCCCTCTGTGGCGAGGTCGCTCAGGGTTTGCAGAGCGTTTGGGGCGAGCCTGGCGCTCGCTCGCAGCCTGCAGGCTCAAGTCCCGTGTTTCAGCTCCTCTGGGACAGCCAGGGTGACGGGTTTGCCGTGCCAGTGGGGGGTTGTTCCTGGGGTAAGACTTAAAGTGGGCAGGGGGACATGCAAGCTTCTCCCCACTGCTTTACTAATGCCCCTCAATCCCGACCCACAGCCCCCCGCGATTCTGAACCTGGGCTCCCCACACACTCCACTCTTTCCTTCCTGACCTGCAGCATCCGTTTGTTCCTCTCCGGGGCGGACACCTCTCACTGTCCCCACGTGGGCTGGGAGCGGGTGCGCTTGACGGGGACACTTACATTGAAGCCTCCTGGACAGTTGCCCCGATTTGCCTCCTCTGCCCAGAGCGCAGCGCTCCAGAGGTGAAAGGCTGGCGGGACCCAGTGACCCACCTCTGCCCTCTGGAGACGCAAACTGCTCTGGGCCTGGGTTGCTGAAGCGTCTGCACAGAGACCCAAGGGCAGAGTCCGTGTCCACATCCGTCTTGCTCGCCTTCTCCAGGCCGGTGCAAACATCCGCGTGTGGAAGAAACCAGCACCGTTCAGTCTGCCAGAAGCAGTGGGGCTCTAGGTGCTGCCCCATAGCTGCTTATGGGACTTGGTTGGGTAAAGCAGCTTAACGCCTGATATCTGACCTACCTTGAACTCCATAAAGAGCCATGTTTGGCTGCTGCCCTGTGTTCTCAATGAGAGAGGGCAGGTGAAATGTTACGATGCTAATAAAACCTCCAGTGGACCTGGGGTGGCTTGAGATGGCTCTGGGCTGACGCGTGGCAGGGGCGGGGAGCGGCTGTGGTTTGATGCATTTTGCAGCAGGGCCCGGGTGTTTCTGCCGCTGGGGGTGACTTCCAAGGGCTGCCGGGGGAGGGTGGCAGTTTCAAACTCCACACAAAGTGCTGCATCTTCCCGGGGCCGATTTCCCAGAGGAGGTGGGGGAGTTTTCAGCACTTGCCGTCTGCGTAAGTCAAGAACTGAATATCTCCCCGAAGGCGGGAAGGGCTGGAAGCAGGAATGGCTGGGGGACGGTGTCTGGCCTGGGTTTATTTCCTGCCTTAACATTGTCACAGGCTGAGTGTGTGCAGGTGGGGGGGAGCGTAGGGGCCGTTCCGTGGACTCTGGCTATAAAGCTGCTGCTTTCCCAGGGAAAGGTGGAAACTGGAACCAGCCCCTCCTTCCGAAAAGAATCCAGCGGAACCGCCCCCTGATCTGAACAGGACACGCGCGAGTGCGCCCTCCGCAGGCCGTGCACACCATTCATCGCACCAGTGCTGGGCTCACGGCCTGTGTGCAAGGAGCCCTGTGACCGTCAGCCCTGCTAGAACCGTGACCGGCAGAGGGGGGTTGGGACAGTGTCGTTCCCCCATGGGCACGTTTTACCCCATGGGTCCCCAAGGTGGCTTGCATTGATACGCCAGCTGTGCACACGGCATGCTTTACCCACCACTGAAATGCAGCCCCCTCTGGAGCAGAACATGGCAGCAGTTTGACATGCGGTGGAAGCTGTCAGGCCAGGAAGCGAAGGGGGTGACTGGGACTGAGGCAGCGGCGGGAGGGGGGGGGACTGCAGACAGGCAGACCCGTAGTTACCCCTGGTGGAGGCTGCTTGGGGCCCTGAGGTTAAGGGAGCTGTCAAAGAGAGAAATGTGACGCTCCTGTCAAGTGTGAAAAGCCAAGCTACAGACAAGACGTCTTTCACCACTTCACAGCCCGGGAGCAGGGCAGGGAGGGGCTGTCGGGGCAGGGAAGTGGAGTCTCTGACATACAGGACCGAGGGGGGCTATGGGGTTGGCATTCTGGTTGCCCTGCCAGGCGGTTAGCTGGCACCTTCTCCCATAGGCTCCGCTGGGCCTCGCCCATCCACGTAGCCAGCTATGCTGGGTGAACTGGCTCGCAGCCCGCAGTGTCAGCTGAACCAGAAGGAGCCAGGCGGTGAGCGTCTGGGAAGTGGAAAGAGGTTTACGCTTCACGAGTGAGCTCCCGCCAGTCCGACTGGGTCAGGCCTGCCCAGAGAGCTGGAGATCGGGGAGAGGAGGGGCTGGAAGATGGCTACTGGTACCCTCCTCTCCTGCAACAAGAGAGCTGGAATTCACCGGGGGGCTGTACAACGACATGTCCCCTACCCCCCCCCCGCCCCGTGCCTCAGTAGAGCCGGAGATCACAGGGGAGGTGGCCGTTGTAGGTGGCTCGTCATCTCCCCAGCGTCAGGCAGGGCTCTGGCAAAGGCTGGCTGTGTGGTGTGCTCGCCTGCAGCCGGGTGCTGTCGCTGGCCGCTGGGCTGGCTCTGGGCGCCGGGACGGCCCCGGGAACGGTACTCTCCGAGCACGGCAGGGCAGCAGGCTGCTTTCCCCGGCGGGCGGGCTTCCGGGTTAGAGCAGCGATCGGTGACGTGCGTGTGTTCCCCATCCTCTCTGCTTGGCCATCCCCACTGCTCCCTGTGACCGAGTGGAAATGCTCTTAATGGTTCCTCTGACTCTTGTGGGAAGGTGGCCAGACCTGGAGCTGTGCTTTGACTCCAGGTGGGGGAGAGGTCACCTGACCTGGGCTAGCCTGGGAAAGAGACAAAGGAAAGCAGGGGAGGGGCTGGAGAGTGGGTTTCAGTCTAAAGCTGGCTGGGGAAAGGCCCAGGGAGGCCCAGACAGGGTCTGGCCTCACTGGGCCCCCAAAATGGATACAGCTGAGGGGTTCGGGTACCTACAAGTTTGGTTTTAGACCAAGTACCTGTCGACTAATAAACCTCTGTTTTACTGCCTGGCTGAGAGTCACTGACTGTGGATTTGGGGTGCAGCCCACGGACTCCCCCAGGACCCCGCCTGGGCGGGTTCGCTGGGGGAAGCGCACGGAGGGGCAGAAGGTGCTGAATGCTCCGAGGTCAGACCCAGGAAGGTGGAAGTTGGAACCTGTGAAGCTCCTAGCCTTGGAGACAGGCTGTGTATGGAGAGGACGCTTCCCCCCGGAGTCCTGACTGGCTTCGTAGGGAGCAAGTTTCAGACCATCGCCCGGGCACTCCATGACACTCCCCCCTCCCCCCTCCCCCTGCCCCGGCGTGGATGACGATACAAATGCCAGAGGCCCCCGCGAGCTGCAGGGAAGGGCAGGGGTGGCCCTTGGAGAGGCTGACTCCAGTGATGTTCGGAATGGGCCAGGGGAGCCTCGGTGCAGGTTTAGGGACGGGCGAGGTTGTCGTCCTTCACGCTGGGTCTGCCGTGCCCAGCCCGTTGAGTTCTGGATGTGGTTTGCAGACCCCCCTCCCCGTCTGGCTTGCAGCAGTGCATGCAGCTGGGCTGTCGTGTCGGGCCACTCGCGTTGTGTGTCAGGAAATTATCGGACTGGGTAATCATCTCCCTGGTCCCCGGGCCTGCCTCTCCCGCAGGCAGAGAGAGCCAGCTGGCTCCGTGCTCGGCACCCTTTCCTCCCACGCCGCGGCCACCTTCCTTGGTGAGTTTATCATTCGGGTGCAGAGCAGGTGGTGAAAGTCTGAGCGTCAGACACGGTCCCTGACTGCAGGGATCCTGCTCTGGAGCAGGGCTGGCCGGGCAGGGCCTCTGATTGCAGGCTCTACGCTCTGGGAGTTCACTGCGGCAGGGCTCTGCCTGCAGGATGCAATGCTGTGAGCTCGCCGCTCAAGCACGGAGCCCCGGACGTAGGGTGCGGGGGGCGGCACAGTGAGGAGAGGGGAGCCTGGTGCTTCGGACCCCCGGGGTATTAATCAGCGCTAGCCGCGGGGAAGTGCTGCTTGGCTGTCGGACGGCAGTTACCAGATAATAGCATCTGCGATCAAAGCCATCTCCGAGCCCAGGGCAGGGTTTATCCTCTGGGTGCGTGCGGGGAAGGGAGCCCCTGGTGCCCTTAGCGGGTGGTGGGCATGGCCGGCGGGAGCCCAGAGTGCGGCAGCGAAGGAGGAGGTGGCTGGGTGCACTGGGGCAGCCGGCGGTTCAGCCCAGGGGGCAGCGGCTCTTTGCTGTTCCTTGTCCCGACTTCATTGGCTTTTTAAGAAATAATCCACTTAAAAGCTTCCAGCTGCTCCAGAACTGCCAGCGTGCAGCCCAAGCCCCCCCACCCGCGGGTCCGCTCCCCCGGGCATTGTCCCCTGGGCTTCGCCTCAGGCTGGCGTCTTCCCCTGGACCGGATGATCATCTGCAGCTCCCCAGAGAGGGGACTGAGCCCTCTGGGCCATTTGATCAGTCCTGGGATGGAGGTTGCCCCCTCTGCAGACCGGCAGCTGGCCATGCTGCTGCTAGCCCTCCCTTCGGGTGCCAGCTGATTGGCAGGTGATGCTATGGGTGCGGGGGTCTTAGCCCCATGCTGTTCAGTCATGTCCGGGGAGGCAGGGAATCCAGTTCTGCTCAGGGTACAGAGCGGAGCTGCATGTTCGCCCGGTCGGTGCAGCTAGTGTGTGCTGGGGAGGGAAAGTCGTAACTCTGCTGGCGGGCGAAGGGGGTTGAGGCTGGTTGTAGCAGAGTCCTGCCTTTTGCCTTGTTCCCTTCTTCACACAACCAGTTTCTCTCGTCACAGCCGAGCGGGGTGCTTTGAACTCCAGCAATGAAGAGAAATTCTAGGGCAGGCAAATGGACTTTTCTGAAGCATTTCTCCCAAACGGCTGAGCAGATCCAGGCCCGACCCAGGTGGGGACTAATGAAGGGAGGCAGGAGAACGTCCCTTCCGCGGGACTTTCTGGCTGGTGCTTTGTTCGAGCTTTGTCTAGAAGCCAGAGCAGGCAGATGCTGGGCGAGAGATCTGCCTACACAGGGGCTTTGTAAAACCCAGTTCATGCGAGACTCCGGGCAGGTCCGTGGTGGTTTTTGTGAAGCAAACTCTGTGAATCAGCCAAATGCTGGGTGGTTTCTTTTCTGTATTATTCTTGGTTCGGTATTTATTCATTTAGTTAGCATTTTTTATTCTTTGTTATTCTCTATTTTATCTTGTCTTTATTGATTGCCTCCCCCTGCCGTCCCCTCCCCCTGCAAACGTGAACCAAGTGCCAATCTCTGGAACAGGTTTTATTGGTAGAGAAAGGGCCTGGGTCTGTGCCTGCAGCTCCCCTTTGAAACCAGGGAGCGTCCCAAGTGCCCTGTGCGTCCAGACCTGGCCTCGGAGCCAGGAACATGCAGAGATCCTGCACTGGGCGGTGTAGATAAAAACCCTTGAGCCCAGGTGAGGTGGTTACAGTCTCCTGTTTGGGGCCAGACGTTCAGATCTGCGCACGCAGAAATGTGCATGTACACTGCGCGCCGTTACTTGGGCTGCTCACACAAAAGAGCCATTGTGTGTCTAGCTGACTATTTAGAGAACCTATTTTGCACACAGTTGTGGTGTTTGCACTCGTGTGTTTCTGCTCCATTGTGCTGGTGTCTCGAGGCCCACGGTAGCACACACAGCTCCGAGGCAGTGGCCTTCGTCCGGTGGGGAAGGAGCACGTGGAAGACTTGCTAGGTTGTTTCCGGCTTGTCCGGGGATTTTTAAACTCTTGGGAAGGGTCAGGAGTTAATTCCTTGCTGCTCAGGAGTGTGCCCCCTCGCACGCCAAGGCCAGGACTCGCTAGATCTGCTCCCTGCAGGCACACACGGTAAGCCAGGAACCCAGCTGCAGTGTCCATGTCCCCTGGTGACCCCCAGGTTCGGGGGCTGTGGGGCAGAGCTGGCACAGCCCCCAGTCAGGCTGCAGGGTGAGCGGGGCAGGCTGGCCGTGCTGGAGGCGCAGTCTCCATTCTTCTCCCCGCTGTAATGTGGGAACGAGGCTGCCTCTGCCCTGCCCCATGGAGCAGCCCCGCTCCTCACGGCCGTGGGTCTTGAGAACAAGGCAGGCTCGCGTGTCCCAGGGGACTGGAGGGACCCCAGTCGAACAGATAACATTTTCCCCTTCCCTCCCCCTGTGGGTCTCACTGCCTCTGCTGGCTACTAGCTATTGATGGACCATCCTCCGGGAATGTGTCTCATTCTTATCCAACACCCTGTTGATCATCTACAACTCTACAGCTCACGCCCAGGCCCTCGTGAGGAGCGAGGAAGGGCTGCGTCACCCTGGCCAGCACCCTTTAGTGTGGGGTATCCGCGGGGGGGGGGGGGGGGGGCAGTTCCCATGGACTCCGCCTGGGGCCGGGCCTGGAACAGAGATTTTCTGGTTGCTGCTTGATTTGCTTGATGTGTCCAACCCCCCAAGTCGGGTAGCACCCGTCCCCGGGATTTCCCCCGGCCTGCAGCTGCGGGATTCCCCGGGTTTGGATGCCTTTGCCCAGCTGACAGCCAGACTCGAGGGCCTTCTGGTCCTTTGGTGAGTTCTAAGCTGCAGGGATGGGGATGGGCCTTGATGACTGCTAGGCCTGGATTGGCCCCCCTGGCGATCTGGACGGTCTGGGAATCCCAGTGGGACGGGATCTGTAAAGCTCATGGTGTGGTCAGAGCTCCTATGGGGCCCTGGCTTCACCGGGTTATTGATCTTACTTGGCCTTTAAACCTTCCCTCAACACTTCCGACGAGGGGGGGATGAGTGGGGGCAGGAGCAGGGCTTTGGGTGGAGTAGGTGACCCCGGACACTGCAGTGCTGGGCGCAGGGTGAGAACCGGAGCGGGATGGAATTGGTTTCGCTGTTATTTGCAGTCGCATTAAGGATGGGCTGGGCTGGACACCAGCTGCAGGAGCCTTGATCTGAGGCTGGCTTAGGCAGGTGTGTCACGGAGCGCCCGGGTGATGGTCTGGAACTTGCTCCCTAAGAAGCCAGTCAGGACTTCAGGGGAAGTGTCCCCTCTTTGAACACAGCCTGTTTCCAAGGCTAGGAGCTCCATGGGTACCCACTTCCACCTTCCTGGGTCTGACCTCGGAGCATTCAGCACCTTCTGCCCCTCCGTGCGCTTCCCCCAGCGAACCCGCCCGGGTGGGGTCCTGGGGGAGCCTGGGGATTCTGCACCCCAAACCCACAGTCAGACGTGACTCTCAGCCAGGCAGTAAAACAGAGGTTTATTCGATGAAAGGCACCTGGTCTAACACAGACCGTACAGCGAGCGTGAGCCCTCAGCTGGATCCATTTTGGGGGCCAGAGAGCCAGATAGCTCCTCTGCCTTCCCTGCCTGACTCCAGCTAGCTTCAGACTCCCAAACCTTTCTCCAGCCCCTCCTCCGGTCAGGTGACCTCCCTCCCCCACTTGGGGTCAGATTACAGCTTCAGGTATGGACACCTGCAGAGAGGCTCTGCTTTGCATCAGCTACACATCCTTATCCCTTCACATAGACGCTCAAGAAATGCATAGGGGAAACTGAGGCACTCACCCAGTATTCCTTCTCCGTCACAGGGCGGGAGGGGAAGGCAAGGACGGACCAACCATGGCCAGTCCCCTGGTGTGGCGTCACCTCTCCTGGGCTGTTCGGTGAGACGTCCTCCCTCTGGGATAACGGCTTGCCCGGTGGTTTCAAGAGTTCCTGCCATGAGGAGTTATGGCTGATCCATGCTGGCATGGTGTCACGGAGTATCCGGGGCGATGCTCTCCCCCAGACCTGAAGTCAAATTACAGCTTCAGGTACGGCCGCCTTCCCACAAGAGTCAGAGGAACCATTAAGAGCATTCCTACTCCGTCACAGAGGGAGACAAGCTTTGGGGCTCCCCAGAGCTCTTGTTCAGGGGCTCTGTTCCCAGAGTTCACAGCTGGGCCCAGCCCCGATTGGGCTCTGGTGGGGCTCGGGGCGGGGGCTCGGCCGGTGCCGTGGGTTGGAGTGCGGGAAGGCCCGGCGGTTCCATTCAGGGCTCTTCACACACAGGATGCAGCCGGCCCAAGGTTTTCTGTAACGTGGTGAATTTCCCGTGTGAATTCCACGCTGGGAACCGTTGACGGTCTCAGTCCAGGCCAGATGGCGGCAAAGCGAGTCACTGCCCCCGGGGAGGGAGGGTTTCGTTCTCCGCCGGGTATCTGGCCAGGGGACAGTGTGAGTTCTGGGTGAATCCCAGCAGACAGTCGGGCCAGCGCGGGCAGGGCCTTTGGGGTGGAGTTAAATCCATCAGCAGTCCCTGGGGTTTCTGACACATCTCCCCGGTGACACAGCGCGAGGGGAGCAGGGTGGGTGCCGAGGTAACTGGGGCCTAGCGGAGTGCCGGCCCTGTGCTGTGAGGGGGATGGGTTCCTCAGCATCGCCGGCCCCGGCCCTTGTCGAAGGAAAAGCCCCGGTATCTGCGCCTCCCAGTGCGCCTGCATTTGGCAGCCGGGCTGCCGGGGCCTCGGAGGCGCGTGGGTTCTGGGGGGAGGGGGAGCGCTCTGTGGTGAACGGCAGCTTCATGAGTCACTTCACCCCAGGGGCGCAATTAACTCCTAATAACCCCTTCCCTGGGGCTGCCGGCTTGAAACCAGAGTCTTCCCACAGCCTCCCCGGGCAGACAAACATCCCCACCTCCCCCGCCTGCGACTGAGCCCCAGTGAGTGTGAGGGGAGACACGCTTGGGAATGTGACCTTTGGGGTGTATCCAATGCCCCTCACCATGGCATCTGGGCTCCACAGCAAACTTGGGAACAATAAGGGAACACTCATTGGTTTTCCCTCCAGACACCCCATCCGGTATCCTCACCCCATGCAGGGGAGCTGCCACGGCAGCGGGGGCAGGGAGCCAGGCTCTATTCCCGGCTGTAATTCTGAATCACCCTATGCCTCAATTTGCCCATCTGTTAATTGGGGGCAATACCAGTGCCCTCATTCCGTGGGACCCAGGGCAGGGGGCTGTGAGGCTCCCTGGACTCTCTAATGCCCCTTGGGACTCTGCTGAGCAGCCCCGCAGCAGGTGAGGGATCCCTTCCCAGGGGTGTTCTCCGTGCCAGGGATAGCCCCGGCGCCGGCTGGCTGCATCCGGGCGAGCGGCCCTCGTGCCCTGCGAGGTGTAAAATTGCTTTCTTGGAAGCTGCCCACAGCTCTGGGCCCTTAATCTCCCCTGGGATTAAAGTGTCAGTGCGGGGGGAGCCGCCGCGGGGAGGGCTGGACCGTCGGCTGGAAGCGACCCTGGCGCTGGCTGTCTGTGCCTTGGCGTGGCCCCCAGAAGCCTCCAGGCGCTGAAGAGTGGAGGGGAAGGCCAGGCAGGGGAGTGTTCCCCAGAGCCCGGGTTGCACTTCCCGGGGTTCACAGTGACTCAGCCAGCCAGTAGATCAGAAGGTTTATTGGGGGTGACAGGAACCCAGAGCTCGTGGGTACAAACAGGACGCCGTAGTCAGGCCCTGCCGGGGGGCCAGGAGGTTAAACCCCGAGCTTAGGGCTCCCACCTTTTCCCAGCCAACTCCCCACTCCAGATCCCTGCGGCCGCCTCCCCTCATTGTCCAGTGTCCCTGGCAGAGGGTGCCAGCTCTCCCCGCCCCCTCCTGGACTCCGGTTACAGCCTCAGGTACCTTCCCTTCAGAGAATCCTCCCATCTCCAGGGGAACCTCCCTGCCCCAGTCCCCCTCACATCCACCCTGCTCCCTGCTGCCTCCCGGAGCCCCCAGGCCCAGCAGACCGATCCCGGACCCCAGACCTCCGCGGGGCCCGATCCCGGACCCCAGGTCCCTGTCCATGGTGCTGACTGTAACCGGCACCGGGCTGTTCTCAGGCGCTCTGGGAGCCTCCTCCCGGCCCTGCCCTCGCCCTCCTGTGCTTTTCACACTGAGACCGGGATTGGGCTGGTGCCGCTCGTCTGCTCCCCCAGCTCCCTCATCCCCAGCTCCCTCATCTGCTCCCCTGGCTCCCTCATCCCCGGCTCCCTCATCTGCTCCTACAGCGCCCTCGCCCCTGGCTCCCTCATCTGCTCCCCCGGCTCCCTCATCCCCGGCTCCCTCATCTGCTCCCCCGGCTCCCTCATTCGCTCCCCCAGTGCCCTCGCCCCTGGCTCCCTCATTCGCTCCCCCAGCGCCCTCGCCCCCGGCTCCCTCATCTGCTCCCCCAGCTCCCTCGTTCCTCGCTCCTTCATCTGTTCCCCCGGCCCCCAGCTCCCTCATCTGCTCCCACAGCGCCCTCGCCTCCGGCTCCTTCGCCCCACCTCCCTTGCCCATGGTGCCATCGCCCCCAACTCCCTCTTCCGTTCCTACAGTGCCTGGGCCTGGGCCTGGGCTGCTTGTCTGGTACTGAGGGCCAGGCAGTGACCCACCAGGCTCCGTGCTCCGCGCTCGCCCTGTGCCATATGGCAGGAACGTGCCTTCGTGGGCTGTGTTTGTCCTGGTGGTGGCGCGGTTTGTGCTTTGACATGGTCTCCGAGGGACTAGGCCTTTAACCTCCTTCCGCGGGACGTCTCTGTTGTTAACGGAGCGCCTGGAGGGCCGGGATGTAGATGCAGATAATGGGCGAGCCTGCAGTCTTTGCTCGGGCAGAGCTGCAGGCGAGGTTCCCGGGAGCTCTGCCAAAGGAGCCGGCCCGTGAGACAAGCTGTGAATCCTCATCATGAGTGTGTGTGACGGGGTGTGCGCTGGAGGAGCCACTCCTGGGTCCTCCCAATAACCGGCACTTCCACTGGGCCTGTTAGCCGAGGGGCTGGGGGCTTTACCGGACCTGCTGGAGACGGGTCAGAATCATCACCCCCATTTTACAGGTAGGGAAACTGAGGCACAGCGAGCCTGGAGAGGGGCTGTCCATCTTCATTGCTGGAAACGGGCGAAAAGAAATCCAGTTCCTGCTCCTGCCCCCTTGAGTGAGTCAGGCTGGAAGATCCTTGGCCCAGGGACTCGTACCCCCTTCGCTGCTCTCTGTGGTTCGTTCCAGTTAGCCACCTTCTCTCTTGCCAGCCCCGCGCTGCAGGGGACGCGGTGACAGTCACTGCACAGAATGCTCCCTGTTCACCATGGAAACAAGCTGAGCAGAGAGAGAGAGAGAGAGAGAAAGAGAGAGAGAGAGTGTGTGTGTGTGAGAGAGAGAGAGAGAGCGCTTCCCCCAGCCCCTTCCGGGACCAGGCCCAGTCCCCCGCCGGAGGCGGACCGCACGCGAGGAGAGACAAGGCCGGTTGTAAGCTGGTCGAGCGGGGTTAGAGGGAGCTAGTTAACGTGCTCTGACAACCCCTTTAAACCCCAGCAGAGGTAGAATGGCCCCGTGGCCAGGACGCTCGGGGGGCCCTGCTCTACCGCAGTCTTCCTGTGTGAGCTTGGGCAAGTCACTTAGCCTTGCTGTGCCTCAGTTTCCCCATTGACAATGGGGTAACAAGCTCGTGCCCAGCATGGCTAGTGCTGTCTCTCTCTCTCCAGCTCCATCTGCCTGCAGCCGGGTTCCCTGCACGCCCTGTTGGGCTGTCCCACAGTCTAGCGCCTTTCCCCCGGGGGCCGTTTTCCTCCGTTCAGCCAGCATTGCCCTTGCTGTCCCGCGGCCTGTTGTCATGGAGCGCCCGGGCGATGCTCTGGAACCGCTCCCTAGGAAGCCAGTCAGGACTTCGGGGGAAGTGTCCCCTCTCCGTACACAGCCTGTTTCCAAGGCTAGGACCTTCACGGGTACCCACTTCAGCCTTCCTGGGTCTGACCTCGGAGCATTCAGCACCTTCTGCCCCTCCATGCGCTTCCCCCAGCGAACCCACCTGGGCAGGGTCCTGGGGGAGCCCGGGGATTCTGCACCCCAAATCCACAGTCAGACGTGACTCTCAGCCAGCCAGTAAAACAGGTTTATTCGATGACAGATACATGGTCTAACACCGAGCTTGTAGGCACCCGAACCCCTCAGCTGGGTCCATTTTGGGACCCAAGCGTGGCCAGACCCTGCCTGGGCCTGCCTCCCTTCTGCCCACCCCATTTCAGACTCTAAAACCTCTCTCCAGCCAGCTGCTGACTCCAAACTCAAACTCACTCTCCAGCCCCTCCTCCCCCCAGGTCAGGTGACCTCCCTCCCCCACTTGGGGTCAGATTACAGATTCAGGTATGGACACCTACAGAGGGGCTCTGCTTTGCAACACTCTCAGCCCCTATTCCTTCACAGAGACTCTCAATAAACGCATAGGGGAAACTGAGGCACGCACACAGTATTCCTACTCCGTCACACCTGTTCATTGCTGCTTTGCATGTACCCCTACCGCCAAGCCTGTCCTCCCCCAGGGGCCCCAGCTGCTCCCTCATCTCTTGGCTCGCCTTTCTCAGCTCCCGGCAGAGCCGGCCCTGTGCCGCTGGGCACCCTGGTCCAGGGAGGGGCCTGGCTCCCGGGGCCGGCTAGCTCCAGCCATCTCCTGTGGCGCTTTCACGGCTGATCTCGGGGTCACGGCTGCTCCCCCATGCAGCCCCTGTGTCCTCCTGCTGCTCCTTCCCGGGATCATGACGCCGTTTGTTCCCAGCGGCGCCGGAGCTGCTCAGTGGAGTCCACTGCAGTGTGTCAGGCGGGTGCGGATGGGGGGTCCTGGGGGAAGTGGCCGAGCTGCTGGCATCGAGCGCGCCCAAGGCAAGCTCACAGCTTGGCAGCAAAGGCCGCGGCTGTTCCCTCCACAGGTGCCGTCCACCCGCTGCATGAAGGGCCCGTCTGTCTGCCCTGGAGAGCACTAGAGGCCAGCGGGGCCTGGGTGGCTCTGCTGAGCTCCCTGCTCAGGGCAGGCTCTCCGTGTGGCTCCGACACGCTGCCTCTCGCTTGCCCTGGGCGCAGCAGCGATGCTCTGGACTCCCTGAGGTGTATCCGCATCAGCACCGCACCCTGCTGCTCCCCGGGTTCCCTGAAAGACCCCGAACCCTCCCGGGACAGGCCAGCCCTGGGGACTTGCCTGCAGCAAAGGAGAGACACGGGGTGGGCCCGGTACCGGCACTCACGGTACTTCTCCCTCCTCCTGCTTGTGGGCAGAGCTGGGTTCCTTCCACGCGCGGGGCCCCGGCTCCTTCCCCCCCCCCCTCACCTCACTTCACCATTTGCGGGGAGCCCAGTGAAACGTGTCTGCTGGCCGCTGATCCCAGCGCCTGGCGGCCCGGGGTTCGGCTGCTCGTTTGGCTTTCTTTGCAGCGATGCTAATTGTGACGGGTTCCCTCTAGGTCGTTCCCAAATGGGGGTCTCTGTGTTTGGTGGGCAACGGGGCCCCAAGTCGCTGCCCCCTGGGCCAGGGGATCCATGCCAGGGCAATTGGCCTGTTGGTGGTGTGGCAGCGCCCCCTGCGGGCGATGGGCGCAGTGCAGCATCTCCCCCCCCCTTTCCTGCTCCCTCCTGGGCTGCATTTGGGGTCCCCTGCTAAGCATCGAGCCCTGGCCTTCAGCTCCTGTTCACGGTCACCGTGGGCTGCTGGCTGGGCTGGGGCTGCCCTCCGGGGCCTGCTCGTAAGCCAAGAGGGTGTTGTGTACAGCCAGGGGCACAACGGCTGGGTCGGAAGGCCTGGGCTGGGACTATTTTTTTGGCCTCCTCACACAGTGTATCCATGGGCCCTTCCCGTCAGAGGCGGCTCAACCCCTGCCCAGTCCACACTGGGGTCACTGTCGCGGGGCTCCCCGCTCTGCCCCGGACTCTCGCCATGGCCGGGCTCCCTGGTGTTGTCCCCTCTCTCTGTCTGGCCTCTGTCCCCCCCCCCCCTCCTGGGCGACACTCTGTGTTTGACGCCTGCCCCCCTAATCTCCCCCCCCCCACGTTTGTCTCCCTGCAGACGGCACCCCCCTTAGCGAGCTCTCCTGGTCCTCGTCGCTCGCCGTGGTTGCGCTCTCCTTCTCCGGGCTCTTTACCTTCGTCTTCCTCATGTTGGCCTGTCTGTGCTGCAAGAAGGGGGACATCGGCTTCAAGGTGGGTGCGCCACAGAGTGGGGTCCAGCCTGGCTGGGGGGGGGGAGGAGGGGAGGAGGCTGAGGGGAGAGGGACCCAGGCTGGCTGTGGGGGAAGGAGGCTGAGGGGAGGGGGACCCAGGCTGGCTGGGGGGGGGGGAGGAGGGGAGGGGGCTGAGGGGAGGGGGACCCAGGCTGGCTGGGGGGGAAGGAGGCTGAGGGGAGGGGGACCCAGGCTGGCTGGGGGGGGAGGAGGCTGAGGGGAGGGGGACCCAGGCTGGCTGGGGGGGGAGGAGGGGAGGAGGCTGAGGGGAGGGGGACCCAGGCTGGCTGGAGAGGGGCTGAGGGGAGGGGGACCCAGGCTGGCTGGGGGGGGGCTGAGGGGAGGAGGCTGAGGGGAGGGGGACCCAGGCTGGCTGGAGAGGGGCTGAGGGGAGGGGGACCCAGGCTGGCTGGGGGGGGGCTGAGGGGAGGGGGACCCAGGCTGGCTGGGGGGGGGCTGAGGGGAGGGGGCTGAGGGAAGGGGGACCCAGGCTGGCTGGGGGGGTCTGAGGGGAGGGGGATGGGAGGACGGGTCACGTTGCTCTCGGGCCAGGCCTCACGCTCGGTTTGGCTTGGCGCTGGGCCTGTGCTCTGGGAATGCCCCGGGTGCCCTGCGGGGTGGGAGGGGCCGTGACCCCCCCCCCCGCACACAATGGTCCCCAGTAACAGTTTCCTGTGTTGGCGGCGGTTTTTGTGGGGCTCGCGGCGCCGAGCGGAGAAGCCAGCTGGGGGGGTGGGGAAGGGCACCCCGTACTGCGACATGGGCCTGGCGTCCCGCGGAGCCTGCAGGGGAACAACGAGGCGGCTCAGCCCCCCACGCTGCCTATATAGGAGCAGGGAGGGGGCTTGTGCCCAGCCTGGTCGCTGCCCCGTGGCCCAGCCTGTCCAGCCAGGGAGGAGCCCCGAGCATGGCACAGATCTGCCCCCCCCCCGGCACCACGAGGCTGGCGGCAGCTGGGGCGGGGAGGGGCAGGGGAGATGCTCGCGGTGTCCTGGCTGGTCACGGAGGGGGCCGGCGGGCCCGAAGGGCTGTCTGGGGCGCACAGCCAGGTAACCGGCGCCACAGAGAGAGAGCCGGGCCATGGGGCTGGGACGGCCCTCTGCAGAGGGGTGAGAGAGAGGTGGGGCGGGCAGAGCCCTCGGGTGACATGGGCGGAGCCTTGGGGGGCTGGAGTCTCTCACCCTGCAGCAGCTGGTGCGGGTCTGGGTCAGGGTCCCACGCGCCCGCTGGGGGGATGGGCGATCCGGTTACTCCCCTTCTCGGGGGTCTCCCCGGCCTGTCCGCTCTCCGGGGATGGGGCCACCCCCTCCCCCCCAAGGCAGCACTGGGGAGTGGGATGGCGCCGCTGAGGGCACGGGGCGGAGAGCGGCCCCAGAGAACGTGGGGGGAGGCGGCTGAGATGGAGCCCTGTGGGGCTGGGCAGGAGCCCTGGCTGGGGGCGGGAGGCGGGCTCTGCATGGGACAGGCGGCTGCGTGGGGAGCAGGGGAGCGGGCCCGGCGGGGCCGACGCTCGGAACGGTTCACTGGGCGCGGTACAGACACGCGGAGGGTCCCAGGGGGAGCCCACAGCCTGGCAGACCCGCCGGGAGAGAAGCAAGTGAGGGGGCCGTGCCGGGCTCCTCACATCTCTCCGTGGTGTGCTGAGGGGGGCAGGGAAGCAGGGGGGGGGGGCCGCTCACCTCTGTGTGTCCTGTGCCCATATCAGCCCCCGCTCACCCCCTGCCCTCTGCTTTGTGCCCGGGCCAGGAGTTCGAGAATGCTGAGGGAGAAGATTACGTGACCGAGTTCTCGGTGCAGGGCTCCCCGGCCACGCAGAATGGCCCCGAGGTTTACATCCTGCCCCTCACCGAGGTGTCGCTCCCCATGGCCAAGCAGCCGGGGCGCTCAGGTGAGCGGGGCGGAGCGGGGCCGGGTGGCCGCAGTTCCCGGGTGGATTGCGGGTTCGAATCCCCGTCCGGTTCGAGGAGCGGGGCCCCAGCCCCCGGCGGCCCCCCATGGTCGCTGCTACATGTGCACGGCCGGGGGCCGGTGTAAGGTGGGGACGGAGCCGTCTCTGCTCTGGGGCAGGGAGGCGGAGACACGGGGACCGCGGCCAGCGGCCCCGTCCCAGGGCTGGCTCCGAAGCCTCTCCCCGGAGTGGCTGTGTGCTGGGGCGTGCGGGGGGGCTGTCCTGCCCCCAGCCGCCGGCACGCAGAGTGTGGCCGGGCACCTGCAGAGGGCGCTCTTGGCCCTTGCCTGGGGTAGGTGATGCTGGTGGCCTTGGCCCGTGGCTCAGTGGCACCACCTGGTGGACGCACCTGGGATAACGGGCGGCTTTTGGGGGGGGAAGCTCCCCAAGATCACACGTGCCCAGACCCACGTCCCAGGAGGCGCTGGTCTTAGCGCATTAGCGGGAGGAGCAGCCGGCCCTGGGGGCCCCGTCTCCAGGCCTGCAGCCCCCTCTGATCAGCATCCCCCAGGCCTTTCTCCAGTGCCGGTACAGGGGAGCGGCAGCCCGGCGCTGGGGGGGGCTGGGAATAGCGCTCTGGGTCAGGCAGGCTGGGGGAAGGAAGGCTTCTGCCCCTGCTCTGGCCTGGCTGGAGCAGGAGCTCGGACCCTGGGCAGGCAGGTCACCCTGGGTTCCCGTTCTGACACGGGCCCCTGGAGACACAGGCGCTCTCTGATCTCATCCCACGGCCCCAGATTCTGTCCCTGGCGCTGCCCCCTGGGAGTGGGAGAGGAATTCTGTGCTCGCCGGGCGGGGCGAGGAGCCAACAAACGGGGCCACAGAGAAGCTGCCCCGCTCCGCCGCTGGGCCGGGGGCTGCCCCAGCTGATCTCACTGGGGCTGGACAATGGCCCCAGTGTCTGGCGTGGCCGGAGCGGTGCAGGGTGGTGCGAGGCTGCCCAACAATGGGCCCATTGCTGCCCTCCGTGGGTCCGTGGGTCCGGAATGCTGGGATTCTGTCGGGGGGGGGGGGGGATGGGCGGGAGCAGTGGGGGGGGCTAAATGCCAGATGCCCCGGAGCTGCTGGCTGGGTGGCTGGGCGGGGATGCCGGGCGCCAGCTCGCTCTGACTTCACCCCCCTGCCAATCCGGCTGTGGGTTCCTGGACCCCGCAGCTGGACAGGGGGAAGAGGGGCAGCCCCCCAGCTGAGCGGGAAAGGGCTGTTCCACTGGGGCAGACGGCTCGCAGCCCGTGGTGGGGAACGCCAGCGGGGAGCGGCTCCCGGACATGAAGGGGCCACGACTGATCCCTGCTGCCCTCCCGGGGGCGCTGGCCGACTCCCCTGGGGTGCAGCTCCGCCCGGTGCCATGTCGCAGGGGGTGAGGGGCCGGAGGCTCCCACGGTACCTGCTGCGCCAGGGACAATGCTGCCAGGCCGCGCCTGAGCCCACCCCGCTGCCAGCCGGAGCCCAGGAGCTGATGGACGACTGCCACGGGGCTGCCCGGGGCCTGGCGCCGAACGGCAGGAGGGGGCGAGCTGGGCGCGGCCGGGGGACGCGGGTAACCTGGCTGGATGTGCTCTCTTACAGTGCAGCTGCTCCGGTCCGCAGAGCTGGGTCGGCACAGCCTCCTCTACCTGAAGGAGATCGGCCATGGCTGGTTTGGGAAGGTGAGCACGTCTCTCTCTTTGGGGGGTTGTCTGGAGGGGAGGGGGGGCTGCATTGGCCCTGGCAGTGGGGTTCTGGAGCTGTGTTGGGGGTGGGCCCTAGAGCGTGTGTGGGACTGAGCGTCTGAGCCCCGGCTGCGCCATACCTCGGCTCCCCAGCTGGGTCAGCCCCCCAAGCTGCAGCGCGTGAGTGTTTGGGCCCCTCTCTGGCTCTGGTGTCCGTGCCCAGACAGTCCCGCCCCCGGTGCCAAGTGCAGGAGGTGGGTGCAGGGAGGTGGGCGCAGAGCCGTGGGCACAAGGCTGACGTGGGCGCAGGGAGGTGGGCGCAGGGCTGTGGGCGCAGGGAGGTGAGTGCAGGGAGGTGGGCACAGGGCCGTGGGCACAGGGCTGACGCGGGCGCAGGGAGGTGGGTGCAGAGCCGTGGGCACAGGGCTGACGCAGGCGCAGGGAGGTGGGCGCAGAGCCGTGGGCACAGGGCTGACGCAGGCACAGGGAGGTGGGCGCAGGGCTGATGGAGGTGCAGGGAGGTGGGCACAGGGCCGTGGGCACAAGGCTGACACAGGCGCAGGGAGGTGGGCGCAGGGCTGTGGGCGCAGAGCCGTGGGCACAGGGCTGACACGGGTGCAGGGAGGTGGGCGCAGGGCTGTGGGCGCAGGGAGGTGGGTGCAGGGAGGTGGGCACAGGGCCGTGGGCACAGGGCTGACGCGGGCGCAGGGAGGTGGGTGCAGGGAGGTGGGCGCAGAGCCGTGGGCACAGGGCTGACGTGGGTGCAGGGAGGTGGGTGCAGAGCCGTGGGCACAGGGCTGACGTGGGCGCAGGGAGGTGGGCGCAGGGAGGTGGGCACAGGGCTGACATGCGCCGCCGTCCCTAGGTGTTCCTGGGGGAGGTGAACTCGGGGCTCAGCACCACCCAGGTGGTGGTGAAGGAGCTGAAGGCGAGCGCCAGCGTGCAGGATCAGATGCAGTTCCTGGAGGAAGCCCAGCCGTACAGGTAGGCACAGCGCCCGCCCTGGCCCTGGGTCTCTGCCGTGCAAGGAACGGGCTCCCTCGCCCCAGGGACGGGCTCGGTGGCTGGCCCCTGCCAGTGCGGATCCAAGACCTCCCAGGGGTGCAGAGCCGCGAGCAGGCAGCTTCCCCTCCGCGGCTGAACCTGGCAGTGGGCACGGAGGGGCCCCGTCCCGGACTGGCCATCGGAGGGTCGCTGCCGTCTGGGCCTGTCCTGGTCTCCCGGCTCAGGTCACCTTGGGGGCTGCGCCTAGATCAGACAAATGGGTCCCATCCCAAACCATTGCGCAAATCAGCCCCAGTCTGTGTCTGCTTCCTGGGAGGAAACCCAGGGGGGACGGGCGGGACTGAGGGGGGACTGAGCTGGGCAGAAGTCCAGGGCTGGACTAATCAAGGGGGCTGCGGGTTGGGATTGAGGGGCATCGACAGATCTGGGGGTGGGGGGAGCCAGCCTGGGGGGCTGCGGGTTGGGATTGAGGGGCATCGACAGATCTGGGGGTGGGGGGAGCCAGCCTGGGGGGCTGCGGGTCGGGATTGAGGGGCGTCGACAGATCTGGGGGGGCTGGGATTGGAGTAGCAGTCCACTTTGCACTGAGAGATGAACAAACCCCCTATTGTTGTGGGAGCTGTTAGGGCGGCTGGCACTTCCCGGTACCCATTTGTTCTCTGCCTGGACAGGCCTGGCGTGGGGGGGGGGGTCACGGAGAGCTCCTTGCTTCCCCCACTCACACACTGTGCGGGCTGCGTGACAAGGAGAAACTTCCTGGAAAGGTTTCTTTCTGCCAGCCCAGCCCTGGCCTCCCCCCCAGCTCTGCTGGTGCCCCTCACTCCCGATCCGTAGCCCCCTGTTAGCCCAGCCCCGGGCTCCCTCCCCCAGCTCTGCCGGTGCCCCTCACTCCCGACCCGCAGCCCCCTGTTAGCCCAGCCCCGGGCTCCCCCCCCCCCCAGCTCTGCCGGTGCCCCTCACTCCCGACCCGCAGCCCCCTGGCTGCCCTGCGCCAGAGAGGCCAGGTAAGTTGTCCCTGGTTTGAAATCTCCGTTGCTCTCTGCGCAGGGCTCTCCAGCACACCAACCTGCTGCAGTGCCTGGCCCAGTGCGCCGAGGTGACGCCCTACCTGCTGGTCATGGAGTTCTGCCCGCTGGTACGTCACCCGCTTTCAAACCCGTCTCCCTCTCTGGCCCCAGTGCCCCAGGCTCTCCGCTGCTCCCCCGGGCTGGGGCTGGCGCCCTGCGGGTTCACCCGGGCCCAGCGGCTGCTGCCAACGCAGGTTATTCCAGGCCCCCCTTTAGCACGCGGGGTCCCGCTCGCCCCCCGTGTTGGTGAATCTCAGCCCCCCCCAGCGTCGGGACTGGCTCATAGCCAGGTTAAAGCGAGGGGGTGCCCCGGCGGGGTGGGGAAGCCTGCCCCTCGTTGGGTGGCCCGGCGGGGTGGGGAAGCCTGCCCCTCGTTGGGTGGCCCGGCGGGGTGGGGAAGCCTGCCCCTCATTGGGTGGCCCGGCGGGGTGGGGAAGCCTGCCCCTCGTTGGGTAGCAGGGTCAGTGAGTCCCCAGGGAGCGCGCGAACGCGGCTGGGCTGTCAGCGAGCGCGGCTCATCCTGGGGCCTGCAGGCAGCACAAGGCCAGGGCTGTTCATGGGGGTCCGAGAGGCCCCCACGTGATCCCTGTAGCCCCATGGCGGGAGAGAACCCATAGGGGGTGTTGGTGCCACGTCCCACCCCCCCAGGCAGGTGTTTGGAGCTGCCCCAGGCACTGCTGGTGGCTCGTGGGGCAGGGAACTGGGGAGGTTTATACTCCCCCCTCCTCCCCCACGGACCCTTTGGGGCCAGGCTCTCTGCTCTGCTCCAGCTCTTCCCCTGCCCTGCCCCCCCCCTCGCTCCCCTTTTGCGCTCAGCTCTGCTCCCCCCTTCGGGACGGGGCGTGGGGGAGGGCAGGGAGGGGCTCAGAGACGGGCCGCGGCTGCGGGAGGGTGACGGCTGCTGCTCCCGTGACAGGGCGACCTGAAGGGCTACCTGCGGAGCTGCCAGGTGGCCGACTCCATGGCCCCCGACCCGCTCACCCTGCAGAGAATGGCCTGCGAAGTGGCCTGCGGCGTCCTGCACCTGCACAGGAACCACTACGTGCACAGGTGAGGCTGGGCTGGTGGGGGAGGGGTTCCAGAAACACCCCCCTCCCTCCTCCCCTCCCCTGCCTGCTGGGCCCCTGACGCCCCCTGCCGGAGACGCCCCCTGGGATGGGAGGAGAGCTAGGCACTGGGGGGGGGGGCAGGGCTGGGGAGGGCAGGAGTGGGGACTGGGGGGGCAGGGGCTGGAAAGGGCTTGTGACTTCCCTATACAGCCTCCTCTGGCCACCTCCCCATGAGCCAGGCTCGGGGGCCCTCGGGGGCCGTCCCCAAGTTTGCTGGGCCCGCGATGCCCCTGGGCACAGGCTACGAGCAGACACGGGGGCTTCCCATGCTGAGTCCTGGGGGCCAGTGAACCCCCCTCCCCGGCAGCTAGAGGACATGGGCCAAGCAGGAAGAGGGGTCTGGCCTGGCGTGGGAGTGGGGTGTCTGGTCCCCTGCCTGGCATGTCGGGGGACAGTGTGTGGGGGGGAGAGGGGAGGGGGGCGTGTTTGTTCCTCAGGCTGGCATGTCTGGGGGTGGGCATGGGGGGGGGATGTCCGGTCCCCCACCGGGTGTGTGGGCAGACGGGGTCGCATGCGGCTTGCCATGCGGCTTCTTCAACCCCTCGTTTTCCACGCCCACCAGTCGGCTGGGGGCCGAGGGGGGGGGGTCTCAGCATAGCAGGGCACTGCCGCTCATCCCGGACGCCGGGGTTCCTCTCCTCAAGCCTGCTCCACCCGCCGCCCTCTGGCTTCTCCTCCCCAACAATATCCTGGTGCTGAGTGAGTTGCACACGGAGACTCCAGCATCAGTGATTTTGTTGAAGAGGGCGAGCGCTGGCTTCCGGGGCCGTCGGATCCGTCTCGCCTGCCACAGCCACTGCCCGGAGCCTGGGGTGGGCCCGGCCTCGCTGCCCGGAGCCTCCCGCCCGGCCTCGCTGCCCGGAGCCTGGGGTGGGCCCGGCCTCGCTGCCCGGAGCCTGGGGTGGGCCCGGCCTCGCTGCCCGGAGCCTCCCGCCCGGCCTCGCTGCCCGGAGCCTCCCGCCCGGCCTCGCTGCCCGGAGCCTCCCGCCCGGCCCTACACAGGCAGTTCCTGGGGCCTGGGGCCTCCCCGTCGCTGATTCGTGCTGGCACAGGGAGCAGCAGCCGTGTCCCCTCTGGGGTCCCTGGGGCGGGTCAGTCCCCACAGCCCAGGCACTCCTGGCCTCTCCGCGCAGGCTGCCAGTCGTGCAAAGCGCAGCAGCGAGTGTGACACGGGAGCTGGACCCCGCCACACCCGTCTCGCACGGCCTGCTGGGAACTGTTCGTCCGGATGACTTTAATCCCCGCTGGGCTGGGCTGGAACCAGCCACGGGCAGCCTGGGATCCCTGCCTGGTGTGTGCTCCCCACGGGGTCTCGCCTGGGGCACACGCACCCCCCCCATATATACACACCCACCCACTCCCACATCTCCCCCACACCCTCACCCCCCCGGTCCTCCCATATATACACCCCCCCACACCTTCACCCCCCCCCACCCTGCCCCCCATATATACACACCCACCCACCCACTCCCACATCCCCCCCACACCCTCACCCCCCCGGTCCTCCCATATATACACCCCCCCACACCTTCACCCCCCCCACCCTGCCCCCCATATATACACACCCACCCACCCACTCCCACATCCCCCCCACACCCTCACCCCCCCGGTCCCCCCATATATACACCCCCCACACCCTCACCCCCCCACCCTGCCCCCCATATATACACACCCACCCACCCAGTCCCACATCCCCCCACACCCTCACCCCCCCACACACCCTGGGCCCCCCATATATACACACACACTCCCACATCCCCCCCACACCAGCACCCCCCTACACACCCTGCCCCCCCATATATACACACCCACCCACGCCCACATCCCCCACACCCTGCCCCCCATATATACACACCCACATCCCCCCCACACCCTCACCCCCCCCACACACACCCTGCCCCCCCATATACACACACACACACACTCCCACATCCCCACACACTCTCACACCCACGCCCACCGACATATACAGATGCCCACGCCCCCACCCACACAAGCACACACACATACACACGTTCCCCCCCACCCTCGCCCCCCCAACACACGTGCTCATACACCCATGCCCCCCCCCGACCTATCCATACGTGTGCACATACACCCGACACACTCCCGCACTCTGCCAGGCGCGTGTCCCCGCGGCACGTCGGGCGCTGGCAGAGGGCGGTTGCCGGGCGCTCTCCGAGCTGCAGGGCTTGGCGGGATGCGCGGCCGGCGGCTCAGCATTCCCTGCCCTGACCCCGGGGCTGCCCTGCAATAGCCAGTGAGTTAGAGCCTGGCCCGAGGTGCTGCGGGCCCAAGTCTGGGCCCAGCTCACTCCCCCCCAGGCGACGGGTTCAAATCCGGACGCTCCCGGCTTGTTCAGGCCCTGCTGGCCGGGCCCCACCCTCACCCCAACTGCGAGCCGGGTTGTGTAACAGCAGCTGTGCGTTTCCTTTGTCTAGCGACCTGGCTTTGCGGAACTGCTTACTCACTGCTGACCTGACCGTCAAACTCGGGGACTACGGCCTGGCTCACTGCAAGTACAAAGTAAGGCTGGGCTGGGCCGGGGGGTGACCCGGCACCTGCCGGAGTCCAGCCTCGGGGGGACGACCTGGTCTCAGGCCCGGGGCGTCCTCAGCGCTGACAGCTCCGGCGGGGTTCGGGGACGCGGGCAGACGCGGGGGTGACTGCAGCAGGGCCGGGGGGTGTTGGAGGGTGGGAGCCCCGGGCCAGGCCCGGCTGCTGGGTCCCTTCGGGCTGGTTACTCCGAGCGCCTGGGATTCATTGGGCTTTGGGGGCTCTGCCTGGTTCCTCTCCTGGAGAGAGGGGCCTGGGAATGGGTATTTCTGAGCCTCCTACGCTCCCCGTCTGGGCAGGGCAGACACTGCTGGGTGTGACTCAGAGCGGGGTCTCTGACACACAGCAACTGGCAGTGACCTCCCTCCTCCTCCTCCAGACTGTCCCCAGCAGGGACGGGGCAGCTGTGCCGTCATTACCCGCGGGGGTGCAGGCCGGGGCAGGGTCTGCTCCCCTGAGTTGGGGGGGGGGGGCAGATCCCTGCTGCCAGCCTTTTCCTGCCCCTGGGCTTTGCAGCAGCTCCGACCTCACCTGCAAGCCCAGCCCCAGAGACCCTGCCTCTGCCTGGCAGCCAGGGCAAGTTACTGTCCCTCTGGGGGGGTCGCTTCAGCCCTGAGTGGTTGGAATTGCAGCGGGGAGGGGGCAGTGGGGAAGGGGGGGCAGCAGTGAGCTGGGTGGGGGAGGGGGCAGTGGGGAAGGGGGGCAGCAGAGGGCCTGATGGGAGAGGGGGTAGTGGGGGGATGGGAGGCTGCAGAGGGCTGGGCGGGGGAGGGGGCAGTGGATGTGGGGGGAGGAGAGGTGGGAAGGTGGGGGGGGTGTAGGGGAGGCAGTGGATGGGGCTGGGGATTGTGGGGTGAGAGGTGGCAGAGGAGTGGGAGGGGGGTTGGGGAGGAGAGGTGGGAAGGTGGGGGGGGTGTAGGGGAGGCAGTGGATGGGGCTGGGGATTGTGGGGTGAGAGGTGGCAGAGGAGTGGGAGGGGGGTTGGGGAGGAGAGGTGGGAAGGTGGGGGGGTGTAGGGGAGGCAGTGGATGGGGCTGGGGATTGTGGGGTGAGAGGTGGCAGAGGAGTGGGAGGGGGGTTGGGGAGGAGAGGCCGTAGCCAGGAGAGCAGGGGCAGGGGATGAGGGAGGGGAAGGGAGGAAATGGAGAAAGAGGAGCTGGGGAGGAGATGAACTGGGGAGGGAGCTGGGGTGGAAGAGGGAAGCAGGGGCCTGGCAGGGAAGAGCTGGAGGAGGATAGGGGGGGAAGGGGGCAGCAGGAGGCTGGATGGGAAGGGAGGAAGGGGGGCTGGAGCTGGGGGGAAGGGAGGGAAGAGGGGCCAGGGCTGGGGGGAAGGGAGGGAAGAGGGGCCGGGGCTGGGGGGAAGAGGGGCCGGGGTTGGGGGGAAGAGGGGCTGGGGGGGAAGGGAGGGAAGAGGGGCCGGGGCTGGGGGGAAGAGGGACCCAGGGGGCAGCAGGGGGCTGGGGGAGCCGCGTCCCCCCCGGGCGGTCCGCCCCCTCACGCGTCGGCTGACGTTCTCTTCTGGCGCTGACCCCGCATGCTCGGCAGGACGACTACCTGGTGACGGCCGACCAGCTGTGGGTGCCGCTGCGCTGGATCGCGCCCGAGCTCATCGACGAGGTGCACGGCAACCTGCTCATCGTGGATCAGACCAAATCCAGCAACGTCTGGTGAGCGCAGGGCCCGGGCGGGGCAGCCCCTGCCCTCCCCCGGCCGCGGGCGGGTGACTCAGGCCCTGCCCTCTGCCAGCGCGGGCATGAGACCTGCTCGGGGTGTGTCAGTGCCTCGTGGTCTGAGCCCTCGGGGTGTGGGGCGAGGGATGGGGCGGGGCTGCCGCTCCCATAGGGAGCCTGTGCGTGGCCTGGGCCACTGGCAGGGTGGGCATCAGGGGCGCAGTGACTGGGGAGGGTCCGAGACCAGGGCGCGACCGGGGAGCAACATGGGTCATCTGACTGGCACCACCTGCCCGTCACATCTGAGAGCCCGGGGCTGGATCCCCAGCTGTGTGAACAGGCCCTGTGGAGCGGGGCCTGTTCACACCGGGCGGGGATCTGGCCTGTTCACACCGGGCGGGGATCTGGCCTGTTCACACCGGGCGGGGATCTGGCCCGTTGACCCCCGTGGAGCGGGGCCTGTTCACACCGGGCGGGGATCTGGCCTCTCTTCTCCGGCTCTGGGCAGCCCTGCCCACATGTAACCCAGAGATGGGACCGGCTGGGGCACGTCCCTCCCTTGGCCTTTCCCCTCTGCCGTGCTGCCCTGACCCCCCCTCCTCCCTGTCTCTGCAGGTCTCTGGGCGTGACCATCTGGGAGCTGTTTGAGCTGGGCAACCAGCCCTACTCCCGTTACTCCGACCGGCAGGTGCTCACCTACGCCGTCAAGGAGCAGCAGCTCAAATTGCCCAAGCCCCAGCTGAAGCTGTTGCTGTCTGAGCGCTGGTGAGGAGCGCGCTGCGGGCACCGGGGTGGGGGGAGTTGCCGGGGGCTGCTGGAGGGTGGCAGATTTCCGCCTGCCTCAGACCTCCGACCACCGCGTTAGCAACGTGCTTGTTTGTGCATCCTCCCTTCCTCTCCTCCGGTTCCTCTCCCCTGGGCTGGCTCTGGGCAGGGAGCACTGAGGGGCCCGGTGCCATCTGCCGAGCGGGGGCAGACCTGCTGAGCAGTGAGTCAGAATGCGCGTGGCGGCGCCGGGTGGGCGTGTGCCCGTGCCCAGCCTCCCTCTCCCCGGCTGGTGGAAGGGGCCGGGGAGCACGCTTGCGGGGACGGACGCCAGTGTCCTTCTGTGCCGCAGGTACGAGGTGATGCAGTTCTGCTGGCTGCAGCCCGAGCAGAGGCCGACGGCGGAGGAGGTGCACCTGCTCTTCTCCTACCTGTGTGCCAAGGGGGCGACGGAGGCGGAGGAGGAGTTCGAGAGGCGCTGGAACGCCATGAAGCCCAGCAGCAGCCACCGCGGCCCCGAAGTCTCCTCCTTCCCGCTGCTGGAGCAGTTCTCTGCCGACGGCTTCCACTCGGACGGGGACGACGTCCTGACGGTCATGGAGACCAGCCAGGGCCTCAACTTCGAGTACAAGTGGGAGCCCAGCAAGGCCGAGTGCTTCCAGGGGCCCGCGGGGGCCCTGAGCCCCAGCAGTGCCGCCCAGTACCGGGACTTGTACTACCCCGCCGGCTCCATGGGCCAGCTGAGCCTCGGCGTCTCCCCGTCCTGCTACGAGTGCAAGCAGCAGGGCTGCCCGAGCCTGCATGCCCCCAGCGTGGTGCCCGTCCTGGGCGCCCGCAGCCCCTCGCTCAGCAGTGAATACTACATCCGCATCGAAGGGCCCTGCGAGGGGCGCCCCGAGCTGGACTACGCCATGTGCTCCTACAGCCCCGACTGTGAGTACGGCTCCCCAGCCACGGGGTCCCGCTGGCAAGCCAAGGGGGGCCAGGACAGCGGCACGTATGACTCAGACAACAGCCCCACTGTCTCCCTGACCATGGAACCCCTGCTGGGCCCCGCCCCGCCCAGCGAGGGCTCTTGGGAGCATCCCGATTACTTCCCCTACCAGTGCCACAGCAAGGAGCCCCTGTACTACCAGCCGTCCCCAGGCGAGGGCGCCGACCACTACCTGCTGGAGGAGGAGCCCTTGGAGGCCGGCAGCAAGGAGTGGCAGGTCCCCAGCTTCCAGAAGAACATCTTTGGGGACCCTCTGGGTATCTCCCCGTCAGTGAACTGTGCCTACGGCCCCCCCAGCTGTGAGGAGCCCCAGCCCGCCCCGTTGGCGGGGAGGCTGCTGGAGCGTGTGGGGCAGAAGGCGGCCAGCCGGACGCAGGGCTCAAGGCTGGACTGCGTCACCCTGGAGCTGGGCGAGGGGAGCCCGGGGGGCAGCCCCCAGGGCGGGAGCAGAGAGGGCAGGAGCGGGCCGGTCCCGGAGGACGTGAGCGCAGCGGTGCAGAGGCAGCACTGGACGTCCAACACCTCGGCCAACAACAACAGCGGCAGCTGCCCCCCTCCGCCCTGCGAGCCCCCCACCAACGACAGCTGGTGTTACCGCCACATGATCACCTTCCGGGGACTCATGGCCGAGCCCCTGGACTCCGTGCCCCGCGACGAGGCCCAGCTCAGGGACGCCTTGCAGGAGAGGAGCCCGCTGCAGGACCAGCCCCTCGCCGAGAACCCCGGCTTCTGCATGGATCCCGGGCAGCACAGGACCCTGAGCAGCAGAGAGGACCCTTCCTCGTCCTCCTCCTCCTCCTCCCCCCACTCTCCCCACGGCCTGGGAGACTGGGAGAGCCACGACCCATCCACTTTCGACCCCTTGGAAGACGCAGTGCTGGGAGGTGTTTCCGGTTCACGGCGTGCCTCCGGGGCCACGCTCCCCACAGACTCCTCGGCTGGGGCTGCAGCCCAGACGTTCCTGGATGACGCCAGCCCAGCATCAAGTCAAGCCGAGCAAGGGGAGGGGGATCACCATGCCCAAATGCCACAGCCAAGGGGTATGGATTCACCAGGGCCTCTTGCTATGGGACATGCCGAGGCTGGGGCGACGTGCCAGCTATCTGAGAGCACCACCATGCCGGCGGAGGGGGCAACCCTCCTGCTAAGTCCTGGGGAGTGGGCTGCCCCGTACGCCCACCCAGAGGGCAACCCTCGTGCAGACTGCACCCAGATCCCTTCCGAGGCCTCGGAGGCAGCTGGCCGAGTGCCCGGAGACATCGCAGTGGAGAGTGGTAGGAGCATCACCAGTGACCTGGACCGGACCCCAGACAAGACCTTCTCCAGCACCAGCTTCCCCGACATGGATGACTGCAGCGACGAAGATACCACGGAGCTCACGTCTGGCGTCTTCACCGACTTCCCTGGAGACTACGTGGAACGAGGGGACGTGATCCCGTCCTTCAAGTCTCTCCAGAAGCAGGTGGGGACGCCGGACTCCCTGGAATCCCTCGACATCCCATCCACAGCCAGCTCCTGCGAAGTCTTCAGCCTCACCAGCTACGTCCCCTCCAGCCAGCCCAAGGCCCAGGACAGCGGCTATGACACCGAGAACTATGAGTCCCCAGAGTTTGTCCTAAAGGAGCCGCATGAGCCCAGGGAACCAGAGACTTTTACCCACCTGGGGAAGTCGCCCGTAGGCCTGGCGGGGGGTGAAGGGGACGGCATGACCTCGGAGATGCACCTCTCCTCATCCTTCAGCACCGAGCTTCACGGCCTGAGCGAGAAGAACCCGTACCGCGACTCAGCCTACTTCTCGGACTACGACACCGACGCCGAGCGGTACCTCCAGGAGGATGAGGACAGCGATGGGTCGGAAAGGGACCTGGGAAGAGCCCCGAGCCCACACAGTGATGGAGAGGAGCTGGCCCGGCCCAGCGACACCCCCGACAGCCCTCAGGGAGCCGCGTGCCCCATGGGGACTGGAACTGCGGGTGTGGGCTCCTCAGGGGCAGGTGAAGTGGTGAGTCCCGGGGAAGGGAGCGCCCAGGCTGCCCACCCAGAGCTGGGGCTGGAGCGGGCCGCCGAGGCTGAGGAGACAGTCGCAGGCCACAGCCCGGACTCGGACAGCTCCAGAGATACGACCTGGGACGAGTTCCCTGCCATCCCCAGCATCCCAGCTGGGTCTGTGCCAGCCAAGTCCTTCCTCCTGTCGCCCGTGGTAACCAGCCCGCAGGGCCCAGCCCTGCCGGTCCCGTCCAGAGCCGGTGGAGAAGAACTGGTGCAGGAGGGACTCTCAGGCCTGCTGGGTGAGGCTGGGGCTCCTAGCGCCGAGCCTGAGGGGCCGGAGCACCCCTCAGAGGATCCAGGGGTGCACGTGGCCCCCGAAGGGGAAGCGCAGGAGGGTCCTGGCAGGGCCCTGGCGGAGGAGCTGTCCCTAGCTCAGTTGTCCCTGGACCTCTCCCTGCGGCAGGCCCAGGCGGAGCCGCGACGCGAGGAGCCGGAGGAGGAGGAGGAGGACACGGAGGACAGCGACGAGTCAGACGAGGAGCTGCGCTGCTACAACATCCAGGAGCAGAGCGAGGAGAGCGAGGAGGAGCCGGCGGCTGTGCCCATTGTGGTGGCTGAGAGCTACAGTGCCAGGAACCTGCGCAGCCTGCTCAAGATGCCCAGCCTGCTCTCCCAGACCTTCTGCGAGGACCTGGAGCGGAAGAAGAAGGCCGTGTCCTTCTACGACGACGTCACCGTCTACCTCTTTGACCAGGTGAGCAGCCCCGGGGCCCAGGCGCTGCCTCCCTGCGCAGTGGAGAGCAGACTGGCGCCAGCCGCGAGGGCGTCCCAGGGCTCTGTCCCCAGCTCCCTCCACATCCCGGCCCAGCGACGCTGGGAAGACTGGGGAGGCCTTTGTGACAAGGGGCCTCGATCCATCTCCCAGTCAGTGGGTGCCAGGCCAGGGCACAGAGTGGAGCATCTCGGGTGGCAGCGCCGTCACTGCGTGGCTCTCGGGCATGTGTCTTTATGGGGTGATTTTCCAAGGTGTCTTTTAATGTCCAGGAAAGTCCCACTCGGGAGCTCAGCGACCAGACGTTTCCGGAGGTCACGGCCCCTTCGCCGCAGCCCGTGCAGAGCAGCAGCCCCGGCCCCACCGGCCCAGTGGGCAGACCGAGTGCATCTGACGACTCCTCGGATGGCAACGCCTCTGAAGAGAGTGAGGGCTTGCGGCGGGCAGAGCGCCCAGAGCTGGGGAGGGACCCAACTGTATACCTGCCCGTGGCTCTGGGCATGGCCACCTGTCCCACCACCTCCAGCCCGCCCCCTCCTGGCCTGCTTCCCCACGGCATGGCAGGCGTCCGGTGGCACTAGCGCAAGGCCCCAGAGCATCTGGAGGCGAATCCACATGGGGTACAGTGGAAGGGCTGGGCAGGGGTGGAGCTCGAATTGAGAGCCCACCGGCTGAGAGAGGGAGTGGGCCCAGTGGTAATGATGGGCAAGCCAAGGGCCGGCAGCCTGAGGGGAGCCGCAGGTGCGGTAGTGATGGGCCCGGCTGAGGGGGGCCGCGGGCGCGGTAGCGATGGGCCCGGCTGAGGGGGGCCGCGGGCGCGGTAGCGATGGGCCCGGCTGAGGGGGGCCGTGGGCGCGGTAGCGATGGGCCCGGCTGAGGGGGGCCGTGGGCGCGGTAGCGATGGGCCTGGCTGAGGGGGGCCGTGGGCGCGGTAGCGATGGGCCCGGCTGAGGGGGGCTGTGGGCGCGGTAGTGATGGGCCCGGCTGAGGGGGGCTGTGGGCGCGGTAGCGATGGGCCCGGCTGAGGGGGGCCGCGGGTGTGGTAGTGATGGGCCCGGCTGAGGGGGGCCGCGGGCGCGGTAGTGATGGGCCCGGCTGAGGGGGGCTGTGGGCGCGGTAGTGATGGGCCCGGCTGAGGGGGGCCGCGGGCGTGGTAGCGATGGGCCCGGCTGAGGGGGGCCGCGGGTGTGGTAGTGATGGGCCCGGCTGAGGGGGGCCGCGGGTGTGGTAGCGATGGGCCCGGCTGAGGGGGCAGCGGGCGCGGTAGCGATGGGCCCGGCTGAGGGGGCCGCGGGCGTGGTAGCGATGGGCCCGGCTGAGGGGGGCCGCGGGTGTGGTAGCGATGGGCCCGGCTGAGGGGGCCGCGGGCGTGGTAGCGATGGGCCCGGCTGAGGGGGCTGTGGGCGCGGTAGCGATGGGCCCGGCTGAGGGGGCTGTGGGCGCGGTAGCGATGGGCCCGGCTGAGGGGGCCGTGGGCGCGGTAGCGATGGGCCCGGCTGAGGGGGCCGCGGGCGCGGTAGCGATGGGCCCGGCTGAGGGGGCTGTGGGCGCGGTAGCGATGGGCCCGGCTGAGGGGGCTGTGGGCGCGGTAGCGATGGGCCCGGCTGAGGGGGCTGTGGGCGCGGTAGCGATGGGCCCGGCTGAGGGGGCAGCGGGCGCGGTAGCGATGGGCCAGGCTGAGAGGGGCCACGGGCGCGGTAGCGATGGGCCAGGCTGAGAGGGGCCACGGGCGCGGTAGCGATGGGCCAGGCTGAGGGCCGGCGGGCTGAGGGGGGCCACGGGCGTGGTAGCGATGGGCCAGGCTGAGGGGGGCCGCGGGCGCGGTAGTGATAGGCCCAAGGGCCGGCAGGCTGTGGAGTGGGCGCAGAGGGCGCCGTAGCAATGGGCCTGCTCCCTGATTTGTCACTGTGGTCGTTGTCTGCTCCAGGCGGTGGATTCGAGTGGGACGATGACTTTCCGCTCATGCCCGGGAAGTCATCGCTAATGTCCTCACTGACGGTGACCCCGGTGATGCCAGGCACGGCCATCCCCAGCCTTCCCTCGCTGGTCCCAGTCCAGAAGCAGGTGCTGCCGATCCAGTTCTCCCGGTTCTCCGTGTCGCCCGCGCCGGTGTCCAGGTTCTCCATCACACACGTCTCTGACTCGAACATAGCGTCCGTCGGAGGTGAGGGCTGGGTGCTCAGCCCACTAGGGAGCTGGGAGTGAGGAGACTTGGAGCCATGTGTTCTGGCTAATGGGCTGGGTCTGCCGGCTGCCCGGGGCCTGTCTGGTTGCCTTGGGATCCATTCTAGGAAGCACAGGGGGGTGGGTTGGACACAGAATGGGAGCCATGAACTCCTGAGGTCCACTCAGACTCTGATACCGGCAAGTCTCTCTCCCCGCCTGGGCCCCATGCACCAAATCAGGCAGCTCGTCTCCTGTAGACTACTGCAGGCTCAGGGAGGGAAGACAGAACTGGGAGCCAGGACTCCTGGGTTCTACAGTCATCTCTGGCACTGACTTCCTTGGCAAGTCACTGCACCCCCTGTGCCTCAGGTTCCCCGTGTATGACATGGGTGTGCCCGCTGTGCTGGGTGGCTCGGTGAGCTGATGTCACCTGTACTACGAGTCCTTACTGTGGCTGTGGGGCCCTGGTGCCGAGTGACACTGCCCAGCAAGTGGCCGGGTGGCCCAGCTCTCCTGCCTGTCTGAACGAGCTGCCCAGCCGAGCGTGGGCCCTGGCACGGGAATGTTGGCCCTGTGACATCCTTGGGAGGCGGCCAGGCCTGAACGTGGCTGGGCCCCGTCAGTGTTCCACACCACAGCAAAGGAGCTTCCCCTTGTTGGCCGGGAGTGGTGGAGTTGGCCCCTGTGTTGTGCTCCGTGGAGGCAGCCAGTCCTACCAGCTCGGGTGGGCTGGGTCTGTCGAGGTGACGCTGTTCCCGTGGGCTGGCTCCCAAAGTTCTGAGCACCAGGCCACTGGGCCGTCCCTGGCACCCCCCTAACGCTGCCTGTTCCGTCTCTGTTCCAGGCAGCGGCGAAGACGGCGACAAAGAATGAGCCTGCTCACGGGGTTGCTTGGACGTCTCTTGGTGTCAGTGTCGGCCTCAGGGCCAAGGCGAGAGGCTGAAGGACGGGAGCCGGGCGCAGTACACGGCCTCCTGGGACCTTGCTCTATTTTTCTAGGCAGATTTTATCGGGAGGATTTTCTTTGCTGCTAGCCGGACTCGCTCCTGGTGGTGCCACAGCGAGGCGGTTGGTGATGAGTGTGTGTGTGTGTGTGTGTGTGTGCGCGTGGGTGGGTGCGTGCGTGTATAATTATACATATATAAATTATAGCATTTAAAGGGTAGCGCTGTGACCTTGCTAACATCACTGAGTCTCCACCTCAGCCATTTTGCGACCCAGCAGCTCACACCTTGTGGCTTCCTGCCTCCCCCGCCCCTGGTCCTCAGCTTCCTGAAAAGAGTCCGGACTGACCGCTTGGGGACTCTCCGGGCTGCCCGCCACGTCAGGCGCTTGGCATTCCTGCGCTGTCACGTCAGTAGATGGGAGGGCCCCTCTGCTGCACGGGCACTTGGCTGTTGGTCACAGGGCACTGCCCGTCTTTGGGGACGGTCTTCCTCCTTCCTGCTGGGTGTTTGTAATCCTCACTCCCCCCCCCCCCACCAGCCCCCGGCTCTGAGCACTGTTCCGCCACCCGCTGCTGGAGCTGTAGGGGAGGCGGGCTCAGGACGGTTACACCAGAGCTTGGTGGTGGTGCTGAGGTCAGGCAGGGAACGTAGCTACAGCAGTGGCCGCGCGGTCCTCGCACCGTTCGTCCATGTGCCTTGGCCTGGGCCAGCGCTGTGGGAAAGCCGGGGTGCAGGTCTAGGTGGAGTCCAGCCCCCTCGCGAAACGCCCATGCCCTCGGCTGATCACCGGTGATTAGAGGAAGCTCTTGACATTTATTTCTCTGTGATTTCCTTTTCCAGAACGCTCTTGCTAACAGCGCTTGCCTTTTGCCGCCAACCTCCGGCCCCCCTCAAGGGCATCTGGTAAGCGCCCCCAGGAGCTGGGAGCCGCACAGTAAGGGCAGTTGGTTTGGCCTGTCCTCTCCACTCCTTGCTGTAGGCTGACGGGTTCCCCTCCACCTGCTTTGCTCCCAGTTGGGTCCTCCCTGGGTGGATCCCTGCCGTTCTTCTAGTGTCACGGGAGTCCAGGTGCGGTACCTGCCTGCCCCAGAATTAATTAGAGCTGAGTAGAATGGCACAGGCCCAAGGAGCCTAGCATTCCCAGCATGGACACTCACTCCCTGGACTCCTCTGTGGCCTTACGTAAGGCACTAAGCTCCCTGCCTCAGTTTCCCCATCTGTAAAATGGGGATAATAATACTTGCTTGCCCTGCCTTGCATGACGTGATGTGGGGGATGGCAGCCGTAATGCCCAGCAGGTGCTCTGTTAAGTGCTAAGTATTATTATCTGGCCATGTTTCATCCCTGAGGGACAGCCCTAAGATGTGTGTGTTTGCTACACAGCAGGATTTCCCCCATATGCCACGCTCCTATCGCACCTGTAAGTGGAGCCCTCTTGGCATCTAGGGTGACCAGATGTCCCGATTTTATAGGGACAATCCTGAATTTTGGGTCTTTACCTTATATAGATTCCTATTTACCCCCCACTCCCCCGTCCCGCGTTTTCACACTTGTTGTCTGGTCACCCGATTGGCATCACGCCCTGTGCAGTGGCGGGCAAGACTCCGGGCATCCCAGCGGGTGGTGTGTGTCCGGAGAGCAGGGCGCTGTGTGGGGCTTGCAGGCGTCACGCGTGTAGCTAAGCGGGGGGGGGGGGGGAGAGACTGCCAGCTGTACTATTTTTGTAAAACCGAACAAACCTGCTGTCGACTGACCGAAGTCCAATGTGATGTAAGTTATTGTTGCCAAAGAGCTGTAAAGAGTTCATCGAGGGGCAGGGGCTCTGGTGCTTTTTATTGTTATTAGTTCGAGGCTGAGGATAATTGTGCAATTCCGACTCCCCGAAGGAGAGCAGCCTCGAAATCAGGGCTGAGTGTTTCCTTTGGGGCCTATAGGCCAAACGCTAAGGTGAGAAATCAGCCCCCCCCTCCCCCCCTCCTTGTCCTGGCCGGCTTGCAGACTGTGGGCAGGACGGGGGCGTGTGAGCGCGCTGGTTGAATTTACTTTGTTGTCTCCTGTCCTGCCTGGGCAGCGCTGCGTGTTTGGCAGCAATTAAGAGGCAGCAAACCAGGCGCCTGCTCCCCCCCAATGGCTCTGGCTTCCCTGTGTGCTGCACTGTTGGATTGTGACTGTGGGGTGTGAAAAGCACTTTAACCTCCCCAGCTCTGTTTGCCTCCCACTGCTCCGGGCTGGGTTGTTTCCTCTCATTGTCCTGACCCCCTCAAGGGCTTGTCCCCTGTGGAGCGAGGTGGGTGGGTTGCCCGTCTCAGCAGGTGGAGCAGCAGCGGCCCCTGGCGCAGGCTGTGCCTGGCTCCCCTGGTGTCCTGGGCCCTGCTTAGCTTTGGTGAAGGGTGTCAGGGGCTGTCCTTTGCCCAGGCACCATTTGGGGGTGTGTTGGGGGGCGCGGGGAGGGGAGCTCCTGGGTAAGCACCCAGCACCGCATGGCAGAGACGAGGCAGCCGTGCGGCATGGGGCTGGCACTGGGCCAGCGGGCACGGTCAGGGTCCCGGCCCACACGGAGCCGCTGGGGGCTTGGTCTGACCCCGTGTGTCGGTTCGGGTTTGGGCTCAGGTGAGCCGATTACTCTGCCACCCAGCGACCTGCACAGGGCGGGACATTTTTTTCTTCCAGGGTGCATTAGATCCCATTGCATTTGTCAGCATGTTCCCCGCGGGCGTGTGGGTCTGACCCCCCCCCCCCTTCCTCACACGCCTCTCCTGGCTGGGCTAACGTCATGTCCGCGGCACAGTTTGCTCCCCCCCCCCCCCCCAGCGTCCTTCACAGCACAGGCCCTACTCCCCCCCCCCCCCCAGCCTTGTGCAGTGATGCAAAGGACCCCGGCACGCCAGGCGCCGGGGCTAGCCACGTGGGCGTGACTTGGTGCCGGAGCCGCGGGCTGCCTTGCACGTGGGCGGCCGTAGGCGGAGTCACCGTGAAGAGACTCGGCAGCGCGTGGCCGGGCCGTGTGCGGCTCTGAACTATTCCTCAGGGCTGGCGCGGCGGAGGTGACTGCTCAGAGTCACCGTGGGGGGGCTGGATTAACGCACTGGCTGAGGAGCACCAAGCAGGTGGGTTCTTGCACCGCAACGTGGTGTTTAACTCACAAAGCCTCCTCTCCTAGCCCGGGTGATGGGCCCAGGCTTCCAGGCATCGTCTGTGCCCCGCAACGGAAGCTGGCACTGCCCCTAGTATCTCGTCACCAGCTCATGCTCCCATTGCAGACAAGCAGGGAGCTGGGCGTTGGGACTAGCTTCCCTGTCACCCTCCCCTCCCCCCGGTTGGCACCTAAGGCTGCAGCATGACCCTCTTGGCATTTGGGGCTTTAATCCTGAGTCTAGTCCCTGAGGCCTGTGTATTTTAACCGTCCAGCCTGGTCACTTGTTTGCTCACTCGCTCAAGCCTGCCCCTGGCGCACTGCTCCCCTGTGTGTGTTCTCAGTCGTGGTCTTGGCCCAACCACCTCCCCACACGCGGGGCACCAGGTGAGCTGGGGGGGGGGGGGCATGGGGCCTTGCTTACCATGTTCCTGCGTCTCCGCCCTGCTAGCTCAGCGTAGAGGCAAATTGAAGCTGAGCTAAACCCCGCTCCTGCCGTGTGACACCCCCTCTGACTCTGTCTAGGTCCTTCAGGTGCAACCACAGCGGCTCGTCACTGCCTGGGGGGGGGGGGGGTTGCTTTAGCTGCAAACTGCCGCCTGCTGCTTCTCTACCCTGGGAGGAGTAAATATTTGGTGTTCGTGGCCCTGCCCCACCACCTGGGAGGCTTTTTTGAAAGGCCATTCCCCCCCCCCCCCCCATTGCTCTCAAGGGAGGATGGGGTGTGTGTGCAAGGACAAGCAGTGGGGGATGTGTTGAAGCAGCGGGGGAGCCCCCATGGCCTAAGACAGGGGCAGCAAAGACCAGGCCTAGGGGAGCGTGGACGAAGCCGGGTTGCTGCTCCCAGAGTAACCAGCCCCCTGTTCTCTCGGCCCCAGCCAGGGAGGGAGTCAGGCCCTGGCGGGTTTCTTCCAGCACGGGGTAAGTTTGGTGGGCAAGGCCCTGGCCTGCAGAGCACTATGCCATTGGCTGGCTAGGCCTGGACAGTGCCGAAGGCCAAAACAAGGGCCCAGGGCAGGCCATGGGAGGGTCACTATTCACTGCGGGGCGCAGCCTGCCCTTTGCATCGCCCCTTCCTTCCCTCCAGCTCGGGGGAAAGCCATGGGCAGCGCTCCAGGGTGTGGTCTAGACTAGAGCGTCAAAAGCAGCTGCCGCTCCCGGCCAGCGTGAGGCCAGCCCTGCATCGGGGTTATTTTTTGTCTGGTGTATCGACGCGGGTCCGAAGGGCGGGCTTGCTCTCCGTGCTGATTTCCATACAGCTCCCAGCGTGCGTGTCAACGAGCAGCAGGCCCATAATAAAGTTTTTTAAATAGTGGAACCAGCCCGCTCCTCCCAGCATTCCCCTGGGCGGGCTGGGGCCCAGGCCAGCCGCCTTGGAGCAGAGCTACTTGGGCAGGGCAGTGCTTTTTAACCCGGCTTAGGGGAGCGGAGCTGGGAGGAGGCATTAGAGCGTCTAACCCAGGTCCGCAACCTGGCCTTACGCCCCGGCGGGAGCTGAAGGGGATTTCGGAGAGACCCGGCTCTAGCGGTAGGTAAGTAACATTTTCAAAGCATGTTGGTACGGACGCAATTTTGCTGCAGCTCATTAACACTAGACCCAAAAAATAATCCCTCTTGCACTGACGTGAAGCAGAGCGTGCAGAAGGGGCTTGCGGCCTCCTCCACCTGCTACAAACAGGTCCTGCCCCTGGCAATGAACAGCTGACCCTGAAGGAGGGGAACCCCAGCCCCGTAACGCCCTGGTCCTTACACGCCAATGTTACGAGGAAAAGAAAACTCCCGGACCAAGACCAAGGGTTTGTGGGTTTTATTGCTCATAAATTACTTTTCAAAACCCCCGTCATTTCAGGGTACACGGTGCAGCCGCTAGCCCGACTAGAAAGCGCAGGGTCGCAGCCCGAGCGGTGGCACAGCCCCTGTATGGGGCCGTGCTGGGTGGGACGTGCTCAGGGGAAGGAGGCGCCTCTGGGCCAGGCAGCCGTCCCGGGAGGGTTTGAACGAGTACTGGGAGCAGGCCAGGCAATGCCATGATCTTCAGCCCTCACCGGGAGCTGGCAGCATGTAGCCCTCCCTGGCACGAGAGTTCACCCAGGTGCACGGGCTCCAGTGGGCTCGCACCATTGGGAGGGGAGCGGTGACCAGTCCGGCTCTCGTCCTAGCCTCCCACCCAACGCAATAGCTGTGGTAACAACATCACTATTCTGCTAGGCTCCCTCCTTACGCTCTCTGAGCCGGTGACTGCACGGCCAGACGTGCACAAACCCACTGGCTCACGCCCCAGGAAGGCACAGGGTGATGGTGGGCACCATATGGAAAGCGCCAGGACAAGAGATCCGCGCACGGAGACATGAGGAGGGGGCTGGTCCCAGAGGAGCCCTGCAGCCTTGCCCCGCGCCTTTCTGGGAGGCCGGGTTTGAGATCCCTCAGGGCCCCTTTGCGCATTGGTTCTATGTCTTTGGTCCACCCAGGGAGGAATAAGGCTATATGGAGCATTAGGCCAACCATCGCTGGAACCTCTCTGGCTGTCCCCAGGGGGTGTCAGAGTTAAGCTCGAGTGGGCAGGTCACGCCTCTGGCAGCGATTGTTTCAGGCTGGCTGCACACTCAGGCAAGCACTCGCTCCACTTGTTTGCAGGGGCAGCGCTCACGGACAAGCGGCTGGGCTCATCCTAGTAGTTGCAGCCCTAAACCTGGGACAATATTGCTAATGCCATTATCTGGCTCTGGCGCCACCTGAACCCGTTACTGCATGAGCAGGGCTGCAGCCCAGAACATCACTCATGGAGCGGAACACCCATGGGAGCAAGGACTGGGCGCAGGGCCCAAGCCCAGAGAGGACGAGGACAGCAAAGCAGAGAGTGTTCACTTTTTGTGAGGGCTTGTCTACGCTTAAATTGCTTGGGGGGGGGGGGGGCCGTAGCGTGTCACTGGGCTGCTAACAGCAGCCCTTGGACCCCAGGGAGTTTTCAGACCTCGCAGGGACAGATATGGCCTGGCGTCACCGCAGTGAGGAGCCCGCCCGGACTCTGCTGAAAAGCCGGGGAAGAAAGAGCAGATTGGGGCGTTCGAGACAACATGGTTGGACAGATTTAACCCCGGGGGCAGCCCCCCCCCTGCTGGGGCGGTGCCATCCAGGAGCGACCTGCCGCTGGGGGACCACTGCGTGCTCAGGAACAGCCCCTGCCTCCATCTTAATAAAGAGACGCCCCGTACTGCCCCTCGCTGGGGTGAAGGGCCCCGTCCCTCACCCTCCAAGGAGGCTGGCCCGACCGCCCAGAGTGGCTACAGCCAGCGGCCATTGAGTAGAGGGGTCAAATATACTTTATATAAAAATACTAAGACTGGACTCTGCATTCGGTTACGTCTGCGACTCGGGGGAAGCTTATTAGGGGCTAAACCGACCGTGCAGTAAAACCCAGACAGTGCCAGTGCGCTGCGCTCTAGCCATTAAAAAAAGAGACGCACGGACAGAGGGAACCCCTTCCGCAGCCACGCTCTGGGCTGCCTGCCCCGATGCCTCATCGAGCCGGAGATGAAGCAAGGCAGGGAAGCAACCGGCCCCCGTGCGGATCCTGCTCCCGCAGGGGAAAACAAGCTCTGAACTTGCTCTGCCCTCGTGCTTTAGTAAGAGCAGCCTGAGCTCCTGCGGACCCCTTGGTGCCAGCTCTAGGGTGCAGCGGAGACGTCCGCACGCCGCGCTGAGGTGGGACCAGAGATCTTACGGACAAAGAAGGGGGAGAGCGCTCAGCGCAGGCCCTGACTGCTCAGTAAAGAACCCGACCCCAGCTCGTCTAAAACCTGCGCCCATGGCCTGGGGGTGGGACGGCTGCAGCCCAGGGTCCCCAGCCAGTCACTTGCAGAGCTGTCAATCTTCCTCTCGCAGGCACACGTGAGGCAGACCGAGGGGGAGGGGGAGAAAAGGGGCTATTAGCATAGTGGGGGGGGGGCAGCTCAGGGACTTGGAGTGTTTCCAGCGCGGAGACTCTTTCAGGTCTCTCTCAGACTCTCCTCTCCCCCCCCCTCCCTCCCTCCAGCACAGAAAGCTGCCGGCTCTGGCAAGTGCCATTTGGTTAGGACAGTGGTAGCGGAGCATGGTGCACCCCTGTTCCCTCTTCCCCAGGCATTCGCTACACACGCTTACAGGCAAGGGGGAGGATTACTGGTCCCTCCCCGCAGGGGGTGTTGTCTCTAACAGCCCATTGTTCGAGCCTGACTCGTACCTCACTGAGCTAAATAAAATATCGAGGCTGCACCTGCTCGGTGGGGTGTGAAAACAATGGAAACGGTTTGACTGAAGCTCAGCAGGCCGGCCTGGGAGCAGGGGGCTAGTCATCTCCACAAGCCATCCGAGCGCAACCTTCGCCCTGAGGAGCAGGGGGAGGGACAGATGCTGTGCCCAGCTCGGCTGGGCTATGGGCCAAGAATGGCTGCAGGCCCCACGAAGGGAAGGGAAAGGAAGGGAAGGGAAGGGAAAGGGTCTTGGCCACTCACTGCCCTCCTCAGCTCTACAGAGCGTCAGCGGGGGGCCTGCAAACCTTGGGTGTGACGGGCAGCCCAGCTGCACAGACGGGTGTGAACAGGGCTCATGCTAGCATGAGCCTGACCTGCCCCATCCACGGTCATGCGCTAGGCTGAGTCTCAGTGGCACCTGCCCTGCCCTGCCTCTTGCTCGGGGCAGGAGACGAGAGTGAGAAGCTTGGGCTAGACGGGTGCTGCTGCTTTCACGCTCTTCAAACAAGCAGCAGGAGCTGGGGCTAGTGGGTCCCGCCTGCTAAAGCAGATCCCTCGGCCCCGGGGCGTTTCCGTCCAGCACTAAACCTCAGGAGAGCCGAGCGGGAATCCAGGGCCCGCGCTGCTGTTTTACTTCCTCGCTCAAATTGAACGAATGGTAACTGAGTTTACCCCCCTCCACCTCTATCACAGTGCGGAACACACCGGCTCGAGAGGAGAGCCCGGCAAAACACCGGCTTGAGCCCCGGGCTTTCAAGCAGCAGTAGCAGGTTAAGCAAATGCAGCCTAAACAAAGTTCTGGAAAGAGACTTGCAAACAAGGAGGCTACAGTGGGTCAGATACAGCAATGCAGACGTGGGGGGTGCTTGCCGGCTCCAGCAATCCCAGGGATCAGCTGATGAAGGGAGCTGACCTGTCGTTGGTCACGGTTGGTTTCAGCTGGATGTTGGCAAAGGGATTTCTGCAGAGAGAAAGGAAGGCACAGGTCAGAGGGGGAGGAAGGTATCCACTGAGCGGCACAGCTAGTACAATGGGACAACAAGACACACCCTGGAGAGACACAGCTTTCCCTAGGCTGCGCTGGCATGGAGAGCAGCAAACACTGCCATGGGTGGCAGGCTGGGACGCTCTCCTGCCAGGCTGGCTTTGCTTTGAGTGGATCTGAGACCTAACCCGACGCATTGTGCGAGCGGAACATACCTTACTTTAAAAGACTCCCAGCATCCCAGGCGCTTTCTGCCTCCCCTCGCTCACCCCCTGGGTGGCACTTCCTTAAGAAATGGGGGAATGGACTTTGCTTCCTCTAGCACTGGCTTGGCACTGAGATTTCTAGCACAGGGGGAGGGGGGGGGTTGTACTTGGGAGAGAGAAACTCCTCTTCAAATTTAGAGACAGAAGAGGTAGGAGGAGACCTGGGGTTCCTCTGATGCTACTTCTACTTGTCCGGGCTATTTTTCAAATCTCAGAGGCGGGGGATTCCCCCAGTTCCCTGGACTCTAAAGGAGAGGCGGCTTCAAAGCACAGCGACTTCCAGGCATCTGCAGTAGGATCAGGACTCCTGGAAGTACAGACCTGTTCAGGAAGGTGGAGAAGCCGAGGGATTCCAGGGCCCTGCTACCTGCTCAGCCCCAGGAGTGAGACAGTGGAGAGGGCCGTGGGGGCACTTAGGAGATTATCGAGGCGTCCGTCTGCACCGCAGCTAGTTAGCACTGTGCACAGGACGGGCTCTCCCAGGGCAGTGAGAGCTCAACTGGGCCTCCCTGCAGGAGGGGAGTTTCCAGCTGGAGGAAGCTCATGGCGTTATCTTGGCCCATGCTCTGCGGGAGTTTCATATCCCCTGGGCTGAGATTGGCTGGGGGAGGTACATGAAAGGAGACACTTGAATTTGGTCGGACCAGATATTTAAACAGAAACTCTCTTGGTACAGTCCTGCAAGCACAGGAAAGAAACGCAGCTTAGTGAATGCTACACAGACAAAGACAGACACGCTCTGTATTCCATCAGACACCCGCTGGGCCATGCACATTCAGGATACGGATTTATTAACCCCCCAGCACTCCTAGTGGCCTTGCAATTGCTGGACAACGCAGCAGAGCGTCATGCCCTCAGCAGAGACGGGAGCTCGGGAGACACCGCCGTCCCACCTCACTCCCACAACTGCGTCAGCTCTGGGCACCCCCTGACCAGGCCGAGGAGTCTGTGCAGAGAACCAGGTGGAGGCCAGGAGTCAGCCAGAGCGCCGGGGAGGGGGCCAGCAGAAGACAGGCCCTTAGCTCTGGCTGGCTCCTCAGCCTGGCCAGCGCTGGGAAAGAGCACAGGAGGTGAATAAAGCAACATACAGATTGGCTCTGAAATAGCAGCACAAAAATCCCCCCCCCCATGGAGAGAGAAGATTCCTTTGGGCCCCCGGCTGCACCACCCCAGGGCTTTGTCTGCTTCTGCCCTGGAGCCAGGCAGTATTTACAGCCCACATGGGAAGCCGGGGTGGGGGGGGGGGGGGTGTCCTACACCACACTACAGTAGACAACAGCTCTGCAGACAGACAGCATCAAACACATTCTCCTGCCAAGCTTAGAGGACGAGAGCGGAGGAGACGGGAGTCAGGGCTGGGTAGGATCCCTCAGGAATGCCCCCGGCTGATCAGCGCCCCAGGACAGACGAGAACAGCCCCAGGTGACCGCACTACCTTAGCCCATCCCTCCACCTGCCCCCGAGAGGCAGGGCCACCCCGGCTAATCCATTAGCCCCTCCACAGAGAGGACAGGCTGCTCCCCTGCTTTGTTACACCCTTTGGCACCAGTGGGGGGAGGGGGAACCCAAGAGAAGGTCAGGACACAGCTCCCCTTGAAGTGTGCCGGGGGGGGGGGGGGATTCGTCCAGACCCGGATACACAGCCGAGGGTCTGGACGAATCCTATTCTTGTTTGACAGTTGGGCTGGGTGAGGCAAACATGGAGGGGGGAAAAGCACAAGTGAGGTTAAAATTTGGCACCGTTCAACAATTTTAGGCTCAAGAGCAGTTACTCGAAGGCAGCATTTGCTCTTTATAGCGCTGCTGGAAGGGGGGCATGGGGAGGCCCCCAGCTGTCTCATTTGGGCACAGAGACCGCTCAGCACAGAGCCACAAGAGATGTTCCAGGGGGAGGGATCTTTAGGGAGCTCACTTCTGGAGTACCTGAATGGTGAGTCGCTCTCGCTCTGAACTGCACCCCCTCTCTGCTCTGAGGGCCCCACGTCCATGCCCCTGGCTGCAGACAGGAGTCAGCGGCTGCTCCACCGCTCCCTGGACCCGAGAGCAGGGTAAAGGCATTGCTGGCCGACAAACCGACTAGTACGAAGCCTGTTTACAATCCAGAACTTCAGCCCCCAGCACTAACCGGGAAGAGTGGCTCAGCCTTCCAGCGGTGCTATGGGAAGGGGAATCGCTCTTCTCCCCCAGCTCTCTTCTTTAAATTGTGGCTTGGTTTCCAGCAAGAAGATTAACTCCCCGTGTTCAAGCCACAGTGATTAGTTTCCCACCTCATTTCTGCGGATTCCCAGGTTAATTTTTCCCTGGGATGCCTGGAGAATTGATGTCACATGAAAGGAATGAAAAGGTGACTGGATGACTCACCAGGGATTAGTTAACTATCTTTGTTCTGGCAAAGCAGAGGTGGATCAGAGCCTGCAGCACCCCCTCGCCCCCATCTCAGACTCAGAAAACAACTGCAGGATTAAGGGGGGAGAGGGGTGCAAAAAGGGATCTGGGGTGAGACGGGAGCTCTTGGAAGTGGCGAAACCCCCGTGGTGCTGCCGAGTGGCGGGCAATGGACATTACTCTAGGATCACCCCAAAACCACCTGGGATTTAAATACTGATAATGTGGTTTTCTACCCCTACATGTCAGAAGACGGGGAGACGGCCGTGCAAACTGGCCATAAAGTGCCAGTCACCGGCGGTGCCTCCGACGCAGTGAACAGCGGCGTGCCCCAGGGACAGCCGCCGAGGCTGGAACTCGCTGAAGACCTAAAACCAAGGTGGGTCGTTACTTAAAAGGGGAGAATTCGAAAAAGCAGGAATAGGCCAAAGCTGCTCCTTGCCCAGCCATGGAAGCAGGACACCAGAACGCTGCCCACGCTCTGCCCCGGCGAGCCGTGCAGATAGAGGGGTGGCTAGAGAGCCCGGCACACCGAGGCTTATCCGGCATGACAGTGTAGGCAGAGGAATCCATTTCAGGAGCCCCAGGAAGGCAGAGGAGCTTCCACCAACGGGGTTAGGTGCAAGCGAGTGACTGAGCCCAGTGAGGAGCTGTGCTCTGAACTGACTGGCGTTGCCTGGCGATGAAGGACAATCAGTGCCCGTCCAGCGTTCCTGCTGATTGACAGTCACCAAGGATCCATTTTGCTCCCGCCCTCCCCCGTCGATTAGCATGGTGCTGAGCCGCCGGCTTCCCACCAGTCAGTACATAGCTGTGCAATAGTGAGGGGTTTGGCACATAAAACTGTGAACTTACTAACTAGTCAGGGACATCAAAACCTGGCCACTTCCACATCGGGGCTGTAATGAAACAAAAGGCAGTTTGTAGGACGTGTTTCATACGCACTCAGCAGCCTTAGCGAGAAATAAAAAGGGTATTTGGTTAATTAGAGAGAAGCGAGGCGAGGAGCCGGATTTGCTCCACACCTAGGAGATGTCCCAGGCTCGGTACAGGATGCAAAAAAGGAAAAGTTGTATTTGTTATTAATACTTATCACTTATACAGCACTTAAACTCTTCCACATCACAACCCCCTTGCAATGAAGGACAAATTGAGTTAGATCCTCTATATGCCGGCCATGGGAAAGATACCCGGCAGCATTCCCACCCTGCCCTGACTCCTCTCAGAACTCAGACTTTCCCCTTCATCTAAGTTTGCAGAGGGGGAAAAATAAGGCCCATTTACACTCAGTTAACAACATTCATACCTCCCGAGTGACACCCAAATGCAGTTTGGAAAGAGCTGCGTTTGGTTTTGTGGTATTACACACAAGCTATATTGCAAAGCAACTAATCCTAGGTTTATCCTGTAATGGAGATCAGCAAGTCATTCACCCGCAATGACGAGTCTTTCAAGACAAATCAAGACACTGCCTTAGCATAGGCACTGTGTATTTAAACACTACTGCAGCTGCTTCCACTCAACAACTGACTTTAATGCAAGTTGCCAGACTTGCAAACTGACCAGAGAAACTGAGCAAGGAGAAAGGTCATTTTCTGGCCCTCCAATATCATGGGGAATGGGGAAAAAAAAATATATGGCAGAGGGAGTCTGGTGATTGGTCAGTGATATAGGCAGGAAAGCTGAAAAAAAACCACCAAGGCCCAACTCAATGCAATAAATAAAACTTTTATTCAAACAATAACTCAGTACAGGGCACATTTCTCTTCAGCTTTTAAAAAAGGTTTTCACCACTTTACAATCTTCATACAAGTTTTGCTAATTTTCTACATTCATTCATTTAGCACGGAATATCCTGGATTAAAAATCTTTAGCAAAATTATGACATCAACGCAGGAGGGTCTTATTACATCTGCCCATAGTCTATTATAGAAAACAAACAAAAAAAACCCTTTTCTCTCTGTGTGTTTGTGTGTATTGATGTATGGTGTGTGTATTGCCAGCAATGTCCTAGTAAACAGGCATGGAAAGAGGCTTTAAAATCACACAAGAAAAGAGGTGGTGTGTACAGCTTTGCAATGAAGACTTTCACCGGAACTGAAAGGGTTAAGTCTGCACTCTGGGTGTGAGCCACTTACTGACTTCTCGGCACTCAGTGATTGAAGAAGCAATACCAGTAGCCATTAATTCCAATCCTACCGTGTTTGTCTCTAAAGTTATCAAGACACACAAAGAAGATGGACAGGATTTAGGAAATTAAACACTGGATTTCTTCTCCCCTCCAGCCCACCCCAAGAAAAACCAAACCAAAACACAGTTGTTTTTTTAAAGTCCAATTGCAGAATGCAGAAGAGTCTTTGGATTGCTCTGGCGAGCTGCATAATACCATGATTTATCCCCCAGAGCACGAAGGTGAGGTAACACTACCTGGCTACAAAATATACAACAAAAGAAAGAATGAACCGTCCAACAATGCTGGTTGGTCAGCCCCGGAGGTTGAATTCGATGGAGCAGCGTCACTGCCCATCCCCCGCCAAGAACCGACTATTTCTCAACCTCTGCACTATCCACTTTTCTTAAAGCAACCGTTTCAAGTTTGGTTGAATTCAAGTGGATGCCACCAGAGAGGGAAATGACCAAACCTCTCTGGTGTCTACTCTGGCCTTCCCCTTAGGAACAGGAAGCTGGCGTCTGAATGAAGTGGAAAGGATAGTTAAAGTAACAGTACGTATACCAAAGGCCATGCATATTCGTTCAGTGTTGGAAATGGTTCTTCCATGTTGTTAGTACAGTAGGGCTCATGTTTAGCCTCAGAAAAGGGATAGTGCATCTTTGAACATTCACAAAGTACAAAAACCTGCATCCGCCCAGTGACTGTCAACTGCATCCAGGCTGCTCCAAAACTTAGCACACCCGATTTGGCAGTTTCTGCTCTGAAAGGCTTCACAAAACAAGGGCAGTGTAAACGTCAGGGAGGGGAAGGTAGCAGCACCATGGTTTCCTTGGATGACCACAAGAGTTAAAAATCCAAACTAAGAAGAAGTATAAAAGGAGAAAAGAAAAGAGGGAAAGAAGCAGAAAGCTCTTCAAAGCAGCAGTTGCCATTTCTAGCCAGGTGTCCTCAGACAGTTGATACCAAAGTGCCATTGCCACTGTGGAATAGAAAGCACAGGAAGACTGCCAGACTGCACGTCACCGCAAAGAGCATCAGACGGACAACACCACACGCATTGCAATGCAGTATCCCTTTTCTGGAGCTCAGAGGAACCCTCTGCCCTGGCTTTACCCTCCAACTCCCCTAAAACCGCTGGCTGAGAACACCAGCTTAAAGCCAACCCTCGCTTGCAGCTGCTCCACGCGCAACGTCTCTGGCTGTCCCCCAGCGCGGGAGAGGAACCCCATGCAGCCCTGGCCTTCGGGTACCAATCCTACTCATCGCAACCACTTGTCATCTCACTCACAACGTGGCAAGAAGTGGGAGGTTTCTTATCTCTCTATTTAAAAATGTCTCAGTTCCTCCCACCCACGAGGGCTCAAGCTAACAAGCCCCAGTCCCAGGGCGAGAGGCTGCTTTCCCTCTACTCAGCGAGGGCGTTCCGAACGCAGGCATGAGGGCCTGATTCTTGGAGACCGCCCTTCCCATTCTGTCAGACTTTGGGCCGAGTCCCCATCGGGGCAAGTACCAAGAGAAGGTCCTTGGTACTCTCGGAATGTCCGGAAAGGCTTCCCCGCTGTGAACCGGGGACGTGTGAGAAGGTAGGTGGCTGTGCTGATGTTCCCTTCGGATTATCCTGCATTTGAGACGTGAGAACTGCTCATCTGATCCAGGGTCCCTGAGCCAAATTGTGACCCGGGAGAGCCCACAGTGGTCCTTGGGACAGGCCCACATGAGCTAGATACATTTGGACTCTTTCCCTAGGTGGCTCTTGCTCACCCCACACTCAGAGACGACAAATTCCGATTTATTAATGCCTAAATTATCCAACCCCGTCACTGACTCTGTTTACTGCTCTACTGCCACATCTAGCATCCCCTGCTTGTACAGCCCGAGTGCCAGGGTATGGCCATCGCCCAGAATGCGTCCTGCCAAGGGATACTGCGGCGTTGTTTACTGTGCCCAGCACTCCGAACATTGCGATTCACTTGACTGAATACCATGGGAAAGAGAGAGGGGCTTACCTGCTTCCAGCTCTCGTCCCGTAGTCCTCAAGGCCCTAAGGGAGAAAAAGAGAAACCGACCGTGAGAGGGAGAGACACAGGCGTTGCCATTAGATAGCACCGGAAGGACAAGAACAGAAGCGAATGCACCAGGCCCCAATGGCTTTCAGGCTCAGAGCCCAAGCCTCTGGGGATTAGACAGTGGATCGTGATGAAGGTGATTTGAATGCAGCATGGAGTAAAGTGACACAGGGCTCTGCAGAGCGTGTGACTTTACACAAACAAGGTGGGTTACAGCAAAGGCCGAGGGAATCTAGCTCCTGCCGTCCGGCTCCACCTTGCTACAGAGATCCCAGGACTCCCCAGGAGCGCCACCGGCACTTTGAAAGGGACCGAAGACGTCAGGCACACACTGGTGAAATGGTCTGTGAAAAGTGTGTTTCTCTCGTAACCGAACCCCACCAGAAATGGCAGCGCTCTGGGCTGTCGGCTGCTTGGGCTGGTACTGAATAGCATGAGGCTGTGGGTAGCCGGGGAGGACAGAAAGCGGTAGCCGGAAGCCTTCTGTGGCCCACATGGACGTGGCACGCTAGTGCAGGGCACCCTGGACCTTCATCCCCGTGCCAGGATTCGTGCGGAGGGGCCTGCGGAGGACATGTCAGTAGCTCTCTTCCTGGTGAGCTGTTTCCCAGCTCAGGCAAAGCCTTTCGCAAGCCCCTTGTGGAGTGGCGCGGGAGCTAACAGGCCAGTTCCCTGCTCACTGCCTCAAGAAGGGGCAGATTTCTGGCTTTGGGGAGCTTGGCCCATCCTGGGACAGTCTGGCTGTGGGAGCCGGCGCCGCATGGCTCCGGGCTGGAGCCAGCCTCGGATCTACTGAACGTCACCGCTCGGTTCTCGGCTGTTCCAGCTGGTTTGCGGGGCCTGCTGGATACGCCAGCGCCCGGGACCCCCGGTAACTCCGACACAGCCCAGGAAGCCGGGTGGAGGGCAGTTCTGAACGGAGAGCTTGGCTTTTTTTCGAGTCAAAACCCTGCCCCATGTCCCCGGCCTGAGGCAACCGTTCTGACGAGTGACCTTTCGTCTACGAATCCCAAGCCCAGCTCCTTGCCCAGAGCTTCCCGCCTGGCAGCCCTACGAGGTCTCCTGCTGCTCTGTCCAGCGGGGACAAAGAATCAACAGAGTCATCTCAGGAGTCCTTGAAAGCTCTTGACGGAGCACCTTGCTAATGTAACTGCTGGTCTCGGGTGGGGCCCCAGGGGCTGCCTCCACCTCAAACCTACGGCTACGACCCGTGAGGAACTCATTTCTGGTGGGAGGCTCTCATGGAAGCAGCAAGTGTTGTCAATTGGGAGTTTACGCTGCCATTTTGTGCCATTCTGTGCAACTCACCCATCTTCTCCAAGTCAGCCAATTGGCTCACCTTCTCCAGTCATTTTGGCTTCCCTCTCCCACTGTACATTTTGAAGGGAGGTTTTTTTAGTTCCCCTCAGAGAGGGGCCAGAAGGAGAAAGATCCTGGAGCCCTGGGTAAGCTACGAAGAATCATCTGGCAAAAACAGCAAGGGCTGGTAAACCCCAATGGAAACATCGCTTTCGTTTGGACTTACAGTTGACCTAGTGTAAGGCCTGTAGTGAGCAGGTGGCAGTTGGCACAGGCCACGGGCGTGTTCTTTAATTGCACAGCCATAGGGCATTAGGTAGTCCTATAAATAACGAACACAGGCCTGTTGGAGAGTAACCCTCATTCACTCGCAGTAGGCCAACATCAGCGGAAAACATTGAAAGTAAAATTCAAACCCTCCCCAAGGTCAGTACAGTCACTTCCACCTGGGGCTCCCACCAGCACCAGGGCCGCAGAGACTCCAGTACGTAAAACCCTCGTCCCACTCAGTGCTGCACTACAGAGCCCAGGGAAGGCCACTCTGCTCAGACCGGGGAGAACGGGCACCGGGTGTTTGGGGGGTGCACACCCTGTGTTCCCTGGTTTGGTGCATTCCCAGGGGACTGGCATGCCACAAACCATCTAAACAGTCGATGAGAGGGAGCCAAGAGGTTGAGACAGATGCCCGTACCTAGAGCAGAGCTAAAGGCACACGGGAATGCTGCCCTGGGTTAATACTGCAACCCACAGCGGCTACAGGAAGGAGTCTGGAAGTCATTGTCTGATTCGTTATGTTAAATGGGGATTCAACAGCCTGAAACTGCCCAAGATGAGGTTGGCAGAGAGATTGTGTTGGTGCTTTTGGGGAGTTTGTTAGGGGTATTTTTTTAAACCCCCCCCCCAGCCTTTTCCCCAAATGCAACCACGCCCCTTATTTAGTTAAGACCAGAAAGAACATTGGGGTCACATTTTCAAGAGGGGCTTGGGCTAGCTCGCTCCTTTAGGCCATTTTGAAAAGTGACTTGGGGACAGAGTTTTAAAGGTATTTAGGTGCCTAACTCCCATTATTTCAATGGAAGTTCAGCACCTAAATACCTTTAACAATCTGGCCCATGGGAGCCAAAGGCTCACCAGGAGTCAATAGTATTTAGGCTCCCAAGTCATTTATGAAGATGGGACTTGGGTGCTTTTGAAAATTTCACCCAAGGGGGTCTATTGTGAAGGGAAACCATCATGCACAACTCCCGCATCCCCAAGGGAAACACAAACACACACACACGTCTGATAAACAGCAGAAACACACGCTAACCCGACAGCTTCTCCCCCTACCCCCAGAAGTCACACTGCTGCTGTTTAAGCCGTTTCTCACTGCACCCAAGGGCTGCTCAGTTTAAACTCTCCCCCGCCGCCCCCCAATACTCCAGAATGCCTGCTGTCCATGCAGCTTCCCTCCTCCCCCCCCCCGGAGTTGAGCTGTTCCCCAGCTGCCAGCAATGACCGTGATTAACGTGCACTTGCTCTCTGCATCCATGGGTTACCAACTCCCCCGGGCTCCTGGCACCTCACCTGGGAGAAGGCAGGCACCGCCACGCTGTACGGTCTCTGTTTGAAAGTGCTGACAGGCTGTGGTGGGAAGCCCCGTGACGAGGACACGCCATAGTCTGGCGGCGGGATGGCGATGTCATCCTTATCCAGCAGGTTGCCTGTGCTGCTGCTTTTCCCTTGTTGCAAACTACAACAGGAAAACAATCAATCAACCGCCACCCACACATGCTTTCCCTGCTCTTGCTGGGCTCCCCTGGGGATCCGGCACAGTGGCACTGGTGCTAGCAATGGATTTAGCGCAGCCGCCCAGGTGCAGGGAGCACAGCGAATTCAGGGGGCACATTTTATCCTAGACGCTCGCTCACTAATTTATCATTCATGTGAACGAGCCCTTGGCAGACATGTTGGGCTGCTGGAGCCATAAGGGTCCCAGGACACGAGAGAGAAGGGAGGTGAGCTAATCCAGTTTGCTGGCAAGAGAGAGAGAAGCTTTGGAGCGTGCACCAAGCTCTTCCGGGAGAGCTGGTTTCACTTCTCCAGCAGATAAGACTAATCCAGTGGTTCTCAGCCTTCCCTGCATCAGGGCTCCCTGTCCATTTAGCAGTAATGGGCAGGGAAAACACAACCTGTAATCCACGTACAGGCATTTCTAATGCAGCCGACACCACGGAGACCGCTCCGAATCCACAGCTGAAAACCCCACTGGGACACGGAGTCCAGCTCGGAGAGGTCACGGAGTCCAGCTCAGAGAGGTCACGGAGTCCAGCTCGGAGAGGTCACGGAGTCCAGCTCAGAGAGGTCACGGAGACCAGCTCGGAGAGGTCACGGAGACCAGCTCGGAGAGGTCACGGAGACCAGCTCGGAGAGGTCACGGAGACCAGCTCGGAGAGGTCACGGAGACCAGCTCGGAGAGGTCACGGAGACCAGCTCGGAGAGGTCACGGAGACCAGCTCATGAAGATTTCTCCACAGAGCTGATATTAAGCCCTGTCCACCATCTTTCTGCCCAATAGAAAATTGCTGCTCCCAGTTTCATTCGGGTTGCAATGCACCCCACAGTGCGGGAAAGAGGGCGGACAGCCGGCACAGGCAGGTGCCACGTGCTTTGGCCCAGCCCGCCAGGTCTAGGTTTGTCCCTCAGCGCCTTGCACCACTGGAACGGAGCCCACCTCGTGAGCCCCTTTAACCCAGCCAGCACCCAGCTCTCTGGGACGGTTTCGCCGGCTGTTGCTGCAATGGACGGAGGAGAGCCCTTCGGAGAAATGCTCGAGACTCACAGGGCCACCACCTGACCGAAGGGGCAGATCACCACATGTGCCCGAGTGCAGAGAGCCGAAGGGAAACACTGTCTCCCCACACACCCCGGTGCCCCTAGAACATCCTGATCCTTTCCCTTGGCTGTTCTGGTGTCACCTATGGCCCTGTCTGATGCCAGACACGTCTGGTGAGGAGTCTCACTTCCCTGCGGATTTCTCTGGGTTACTCAGTTACAGAGATGACATCGGAAAATCTCACCACGGTTCTCACACAAAGTTGGCTGGAGGGAGCTGAGAAAAGCCGAGTTCGTCACTGCCTGGGGCCCCGCCCGCCCGTCACCGCTGGGAGCTTTTCCCCAGACCCGAGGGAACATCACCAGGGGCCACGCAGCTCGTTTTTACCTCATATGCAACCTGTCGCTTCCATCGCTGTCGAGAACCCGTGTGTAGGAGAAGGGGAACCAGCCTCTCCTGTAAGGCAGAGCCACAAGACAGAGTCAAACCCAGCCTCCCACGTGGCGGTGTGTGGAGGGAGGAGTCTATGAACATTACGCTGTGACAGACGGGACCAGCATTCCAGTCATGGCTTTCTAGGGCACTACACACAAAGCAAACCAATAAATCAAGAATGGTAAAAACTCCGGATCTTACGGCTACTATTCAAAAAGGCCCATTCCCTGCCTAGAACACCCTGTCAGAGTCCCCCCCCACACACACACACTTACAGGGGAAATGTGAGAGGACTTTTGCAGGTAACAGGGTTGGGTTTTGTTTTTTTTAAATGCAAGACTCCAGGTTTTGTCTGCTGGGTTAAAGTGGCTGCTCATTCCCAGGCCATTACGAGCGGGCTGCTAGCCCCAGCAGCCGTCCCCGCCCGGTCAAATCCCTGCCAAGGCCATCTGGAGCGTTTGCTTTACTGGCCGGGTCCGCGGCGCTGGAAGGAGGTTATTTCAGGTTGCTGGCGTTACAGATAGTGCTGCATGAGCACTCCACGATTCTGCCATTACCAGCTGCCCCCCGCTCAGCCCCCACGTGTTACACTGAAGTGGAACTGGGATAAAGACGAGAAGCCCAGCAATCCCACCACCCAAAATCCTGGCTTTGCTCCTCAGGTCGGTGCTTTACCAAACACCAGCCAGCACAGCCGGTATTTCATCTTGCTCAGCATTTCAACCTCCCGTAGTAACCGAGTGGCACAGTGGGATGCCAGGAAATACTGGCTGGCTACTAAGCGAGGTGCTGAGGGCACCTGTAGTTCTAGGGAGCTCACGGACACTCACATCTTTGTCTTCTCACTCTCCCCATAATGCCACCCATCTCGGGCCTCCGGCACCAGGAGCGTGATGAGGTCTCCCTCCTTGAAGCTCAGCAGGGTGGTGTTATCACCAGCAGCATGAGAGAAGATGGCCTGTACTCTCGTCCTGCCGTTCCTCTCCAGCCCGGCGGCCATGGAACTGGAGCGTGGCAAGGTCTTGTTTTCAGCTGGTGAGACACAGAGAAAGCCCCAAGATCTGAGCCCATGTGGCGGACTGACTCCTACCGGGGCAGGTAGAGTCATTCAACTGCCCAAGGCTCAGCCTGCATTGCAATTAAGGAAACTAGGTAAACTATTAGAACATTAACTTAACAGCCCCCCACCCCCACTCGATGGTCCTCAGTTCACACCTTCGATGCAATGGATGCATTTCTAGGCTAAGGCATTACTCGGAATATTATGCAAATAGGTCTATTTGTAATGGTTTACGCCCGGGTTTAATTCATTTTCCCAGGCACTTTGCTCTGAGACGTTAACAATAGCGAAGGGAAAAACCCAGAGGAGAGAGTTGTATGACCTCCTGGAAACATGCCCAGGGGGAAGCGAAGAAGTGAACTAAAGCAGGTGTGACGCATTGTCTCTATGCATTGAGACCTGCAGGCATAGAGGAATAAAGACTCAGCAGGGAAGGTCCCACTATCTGTGGTCCAATCCAGTGAGCCTATCCCAGCATGCAGAGACCGTCCATCATCATCATGTGGTGCTGAGCAGCCCAAGCAAGGTCAGGGCCCCATTGTGCTCGCTGTGGTACAAACACACCCTAAAGAGATGGCTGCAGCCTTGAAGCGCTCACAATCCCTCCTCCCACATTCCTTCAGATTTACTTATCAGGAATCCCACCATAGGGCTGAAAGTTTTTCCTTCCAAAGGAAACCGCCTCCCAAATCTGCCCCCTTTATTTTCTACTCCTAAGCATGAAAACGGAGACACTATCTCACCCAGCTGTTGGGAGAGGCCATGAATTACTGTATGGTTACTAAGGAAGTCAACCACACGGTTACAGTCACCAGGTGACACTTCATGGTCACTAATGGAGGAAGCCATTGTCTTGACTTAGTCTTTTGTACCACCCAAGCGCACCTTGCCTCCTCCCATTGCATTAAGGTGCAAAGACCCTTAACTGCTGCTACTCCTAGCTCTGGTCAGCAGCTGACCCATAACCCCTGGGAGAAGTGGCTACGTCACTGCTCTCAGATCCGACGGAGGCTAAATCCTTACTGGTGGCGTAACTGCTCTTCGGTGCGACGCTCTTGCGCACAGGAAGTGTGTTGGAGTACGAGTCACTCAGCTGCTTCTGATGCTGGGGAGGAGAGAGGGATTTTGGCTGGGCCGGCTTCATCTCGGACCAGCGGTTGTAGTCCTCGCTCTCAGGGCCCGAGACGCCATTCATCACGGGAATGGTCTCTTGCGCCGACATGCGCTGAAGGAAGAAAAGGGCAACGGGAGATTTCAGCATCAGGGATGTCGACTCGCGTAGACAACACGTTTCCATAAAGGACCCACACGCTTTAAGAGAACACGGTTTGCCTATAGGATCAGGCCCCCGTCTCCTGCCTCCCGTCCTGGCCTGACCTTAATGCTTCAGGAGGAGGGGTACAGCCATCCCTTCCCGATTCCTGCCGCGATCAGGGTGTGCCAAGCAGGCAGAGATACAGGATGTGAAGTGAGACACGCTCGTGTTCAGACAGCCCATTTCGAAGCCCACCCAGAACATTTCAGTTCAGTCCCCAGATGGGCTACATCCCGTGGAACATCCTTTCATTGACATTGCTAAGCAGTTTTCACTGGATCACGGAGGTTCCCTCCCCAGCTCTTCCTGCAAGCCCAGGTCATTCTAGATTTTACAGCCCCCTCACAGGGTTCAGACGGTGGGCCCCTGTCTGCCCCTGGGGCTTTGCTAATCCTCGCTATCTTCACGGGAAGGCACCGAAGGCCCCACAGACCTCGAGGACCCGATAAAGCAGGCTGGTGCAGTTCACACTGGCCCAGGTCAGCCTCCTTCACAAGCCTGCCCTAGAGGATTCCCTGGAAGCCCCACCGGTGACTTGCTTAACTGGGGGATGCTAGTGAGACGTTGCTAAGCCCACTCCACCCGTTACTCCGCAAGGGCAGTGCCACTGACGCCTGGCATACTCACCCCCACGAAGGGAGCCAGCTCTGGCGGGACAGGGAGCGGTTTGGCCCCGGGGATAGGGTCGGAGATGATTAGGTTCGATTTGGACGTCGACAGGGAGCTGGGGATGATTGTACCATTACTGCTGGCAGCCATCTGCTGCATCAGTTGAATAGCCCGGTCGGGGATCTTGTTGGGGTCGGAGCAAGACTGCTGCCAAATGGGGAGCTTCTGTGTCAAGATCTCCTTCCCCTAGAATCACAAAAGGGGGAAGAGTGAGAACACAAGAGACCTGCAGACAAATCCACTCACCTCTCAGGACGCCAGGCAGAGAATGAGCCTGGCAAAGCTCCCATAGCAAACCAGGCCCCTCAAGTCTCCGTTCCTCAGACCGGATTCCAGGAGGCATGGAAACCAGACCACAACCGTCAGGCCTCCGGAGCCGGCTTGGAACACAAAGAGCCCCCGGCCCAGCTTTCCTCTCTACCCTTCTAATTAGAGCCGTAAGTGAGATTTATCTACCCGGGTGTGCAATAAACAGGACAGAGCGCGGCAGCTTCCAATAAATATTGGGTGTGGAATGGCAGATGAGCCAGCATGGCCTCATAAAAAATTTAAGGGTATTCAATTTCCCTCGCTTCCTTTGAAAAACATTCTGCGTGCGCGGCCGCTTGAAGAATGGACAAGCCAGAGGAGAAAGGGAGGGAGAGCCGGGCTCTTCGGTTTATCTGAATTCTCTTGGATCCCAAGGAATCTATTCCAATCAAAGGCGCCGTCGAGAAGAGCGCACTGGAAGCCACGCCAGTTCACTGTCCGTATGCAGCAGCAGCCTGGTGACCGCTCCTAGCCAGCCTCGCTGGAGACGAACACGCGTGGGGTGGGATTTGGGAGTTGTGTTAGTGCTGCGTTCGTCACTTCGCATCCATTGCTATGCCCAAAGCACGGAGAATGGGGGGGGGGGGGGAAGACAGTTTCTGGCCGGGGCAGCAGGAGGAAAGGCCAGAGATGCTGTTCAGATATTTGGCTGTACAAGACGGCTGCTTTGTGATGCTGGCAAGGCTGGGCCAGTCCCCATGGCCAGCCAGAGCAGACAGGTTTGGGGCGTGTTGTGGAAGGGGGTGGCTGGAGGCAGCATTGTACTATTCGATCCTCCGTGCTCCTCCTCTCCCCCCGAAATCTGGAAATCGCTAAGCAGCTGTGTTCCGTGGCTGGCTAATGAAGGATTGTGATTCGGAGACAGACTGCAGGCGGGGGGAGAGTCCCAGCAGCAGACCATGGCCATGCCAGAGGACTCGCACGCCTCACCAATAAAAAGCTGATCATCGCAGAGGTGGAATCCCAGGGAGAGTCGGAAGCATCCAGCAGAACAGCGCGGACCCCAGTCGCAGCCTATTAAAACCACAGACGCAGCGTTGTGCAGGGAGGGGAGAAATGCGATGAACTCTCTGGGAGCCGGACGGCAGCCCGGGCAGAGGACTCCTTGTTTAGTCTGATGGGGCTGCCCAGCCCCTGCAGTTTCCAATCTGCAGGATTTTGAGGCTGAAGCTCAGCCTTCAGCCTGCCTCAGCTGGCTGCAATTAGGCATTGGGGCCACCCCCATGTTCAGAGGCCCGGACAATGCTCCAGACCAGAGGTCTGGGCCTGGACTCTGTTCCTGAGTTTTCTTGCCGACACTCAACACCTGTAGCTGCTCTCGAAGCAGGGGAGTAGGTAGTTTAGTTTCCTGAGGGGGCAAACCCCAGACAAAGCTACAGGAACTGCTCCCACATCCAAACACAGAAGGAGCAGGTGCCGCCTCCCCTGCAGCTCTCAACAGCACCCCCACCTCATGGCTTCCGGGACACGCACCAGAGAACAATACACCACCCCTCCAAATGAGTGGGAGCTGATTTTGAAGCCAAAGCAGACAAGCTGCCACACTCCCAAAAGGCAAATGAAGGCATTCTCCATTACCAGATAAAGCAGCATGACCGCAGGGTGAAAACTGACCTGTTTGCTTCTAGCTTTACTATGATCTTTGGGCAAATTTAAGTCAGTCTCTAAAGCATTTCCATTGGCTTTAGGAAAAGCCCTGATTGATTTAAGCCTTGTCCCATTTCCACTGGGTACGTCAGCGAAGAGAGATAGAGAAAGTGGTCTTGTGCACACGTGACTGACACAGGCCGTACCACGTCGGGGGGGAAATAGCGCTACCTTCGGTGGAAATGGCTGTTGGTTAACGTAGCCAGCCTTGGAAATTGGCCTGCACGTTACACACCCATCCACCTGCGTTGCCAACGAACCACCTACAAAATTCCCTCTGACAAAGTCTTCCATGTACTTTGCTGCGATAAGTCACAGTGTAAAGCCGCAATGAAGGGCCATGTTTACATGCGAGGCTGCAGCGATGTTCTAGGTCACTTACGACTCTTGGAGAGAACTCTGGAAGCTCCATCTTTGAACAGAAGAGTAACCTCCCCCCCCCCCCTTCATCCCATTGTAACACAGTCGGGTTTTGACTCAGCATATATTCTAGTGCAAGGACAGCGATGACTCACTGGGACTCTTCTGTTACTCCCTTAGTCAAAGCTCACTCTTGACAGATGGATCTTAGAAGTGAGAGGTAGGAAAAAACCAGGAATAACTGGAAGTGCGAGCGCATGCAGGCAGGCGGCCGGCTGTTGTGTTAAGAGAGCAGCATGGACCCGAGTTAGCAAACAGAGCACCAGAAGGGTGCAAGAGAACTCCGCCCCGAGGGCCCCGCTGACAGGGGAGTGCTCTGGCTGTCCTCCCCCTGCACAGCAGTTCGTAAGAGAGGTCGGCAGCCCCAAATGGGCACACGGGAGCGTGGAACAGCAGCCTTCCTATTGAATCCTCTCCTTTGTTAAGGATGGGCTGTAAGGAAGCAATCCCAATGGCTCACAAAAGCCAGCTCACCACGTTCCCTGCCGCTCGCTGCTCCTCCGAGACACACAGCGAAGGACAGGCAGGAATTTTCTTCCCTCCCTTCAGGAGGAAGGTCACTGCGCCAGGCTTGGGTCTGGTTTTGTGACTCATTAGCTGATCAAACAGGGATTTGACCCCCCTCTTTAAGCCTGGCAGTGACTAATGGCAGCTCAAGGACTAGAGGCGCGTACCGGAGAGGTGCGGTCTGCCTCAGCTGGGCTGCTAGGCAGAGGCACCGGAGATGGGGGTGGCACCTTGAAAGGAAAGCTGTGCCGTGGTGTGCTGATGCGGTGCCCTCGCCAAGGACTGTCATTCTGCTTCCTCTGGCCGGGGGAGAGATGGTCTTTGGCAGCCTCGCCAGGACAGCCAGGAAGTGGGGGCCCCCTTCAGTAGCCCAGCAAAGCAGCACCCACAGGGCCCTGCAGATAAACGGCACGTGCCCTGCCATCACGTAGATCTTTGGACAAACCCCCGCCCCCGACGGTGCAATCTGCAAGGAGGGGCCGCAAAGATCCACACAGTCTGTTTGAAGGTCCCTGGTTCCAACCCAGCACCAGTCAAAGGGCAGCCATCCCAGAGCACCCACCCAAAACGATGGGCTGCCCACACCGATGGGAGCACTTGAACCCCTCTGGAGGGTCTCCTACCCAGAGGCTGATTAACACCCTGGCTGCTCACCTTGGCATGGTAGACGATGGTGTTCTTAGCCACGGCACACTGCTTCTCTACCAGGAAGCAGAACCGTCTCCTCTCCTCTGTGAGCGCGGTCTTATAGCCATCGGAGACGTGGTTTTCTAGCTCACCTTGCTTGTTGCTGATCACGTCGATGTACTAGGGAAAGAGGACAAGCAAGCAGTTATTGGAAGGGGCACGTGTTTAATCTCTGCACACCCAGCTCTGGGTGGTTACCTGCGCCTCAGTGGAGGTTGGAAAAACTTCCCCTGGAAACCCGTAACAAGACAGAAGTTCTTTTGGCTGCAAATCCTGTGCACTGCCGACCCCTGGCTATTTGCTCCAAGAAATAAATGCAGCGTTAGTCTGTGTGTCTCTTCACTGCTCACTGAAACACTCCACACATGACTCTTACCATTGTATTTAGTTTAAAATTTGCCTGCGAGCAGAGAACATTTATATGCGCACACACGTCGGAAGCGGGGGTGCATGCACGTGGGTTGTGTGTGTGTACATCCATGTGTGTGTCTGCACGTACATCCCTCACCAACCAGCCTTTACTCATCCGAACTCCCCCACATGAAGCTACTGACTCAGGAGTGTGGGCTTTGAAAGTCGTGTGGGTGGGTGGGGGGGGGAGGGCAGAGCCGAACTGCCTTGCAGCTGCCCTCTCAAACACCCACACCGGGGAGAGCGAATGCTCTGACTGCAGGAGCTGGCTCTGCTGCTTAAAGCCTGAGTGCTTTATGCTGATAGGAATCATGACACTTCTGCCCGACCCTTCCATTTGCAACAGCATCCGAGAGCACTCTCCTTCCAGGCAAACCAGGGGTAGTACTGTTCTCTCTCTCTCTCTCACACACACACACACACACACACAGAAGAGAGACCAGGGAAAAAGCTGGTGAGCAAGACAAGACCTGCCCCTCCCCAAATCCCTCATGTTCATCCATGCCACAGCCTCAGAGGCTGGAATCTGCCCCCCCGCCCACCTTTCTCTGGGGCCGCATGTAGAAAATGCACGAAAAAAACCAATGAAACCCAGGAGCACAGAATCATTTCTGGCAACCTCCTTCTCCATCAACCTCCAAGCACAGACTCGCCGTAATCTGCCCCGCGGCCAGCCAATCAGCTACTGGACAGACTAGCAGCAAGAGTCTCCCAAACATTATACTGCCCAGTACCTCAGATGATCAGCAGTGGGTCAGCTGAGTCAGTAGGCCTTGTGCGGGATCCCCTATGGAAAGTGCTCACCCCTCTGTTTGCATCTAACACACACACACACACACACACACACAACTGCAGCAACATGCTGCAATCGTTCCATTTGGCTTTTGCTGCTTGGCTCTCAGGTACGGAGCTTCTGCAGGTGAACTGCCCACAAGCGGCACAAAAAGTTCAGTCACACACCCTGGACCAGCACCCCGAGTAGCTCAGACTATTACCCTCACCTGCTCCTCTTTAATGGGGCGAGTTTGGTGCTGGGGGGAGAAGCCACCCAGGCAATAGCAACCAAGTTCTCCACCTGCCCCAAACATCCATCGGCTCAGCAAAGGCAACTGAATCAAAACAAGCGGGATGACCTCTGGGACCAGAGAAGAGTTGCACAAGCCAAACCCAGTGATGGCTTCCATCTCCAGTAAGCCCAACGGCGACGCCTCTTAGTGACAATTGTTATGGAGGATTCGGAGACAGACGCCTCAGTCAGTTACCACCTGAGCTCAGGCCACAAACCCTCTTTCCACAGGACCCCAACCAAGCAGTGTGACCACCTGACAATTTGCGCCTTTTGGCGAGCTGGAGTTCCGGAGTCGCTGGGAGCGCCTTTGGCGATCGATTTATCGCATCTTGACGAGACGCGATAAGTCAATCGCCAATAGATCAATCACTACCTGCCTATCCAGCGGGTAGTGAAGACATAGCTGTAGTTAAACCTACCCAATCCCCTGTGTAGACAGTGCTAGGTCAATGGGGCAATTCTCCTGTCGATCTAGCTACCAGCTCTCGGGGAGGTGGATACTTATGCCAAGGAGAGAACCTGTCCCATCAATATAGGTCGCAGGGCAGCTCACCACTGAAGTATTAAGTGTAAACAAGCCCTCAAGGTGTCCCAACTAAGTCGAAGGTGGAACAGATTGGTTAGCATAAGTAGTTAACACACGGCAAGGGACCACTCAAGGTGAAGTGGCCAGTGAACACCTGAAAACGAGCTCTGGGCAAGTCCCAAAGCTGGTCTCTCTCCCCAACCAAAGTGATATTCTCTTCTCCATCTTGTGTCTCCACTATGCTGGGACTGGTGTGGCTATAACAATACTGCATACTTGTAACTTTGAGCGACAGAAGAAAGTCTCTCCTGCGTCAGACCAAAGCTCTGTCTAGCCCAGTGTCCTGTCTTCGGACAGCGGCCAGTGCCAGGTATCCCAGAGGAAATGAACAGAACAAGGAATCAAGTGATCCATCCCCTGTCACCCATTCCCAGCTTCTGGCAACCAGAGGCCAGGGACACCATCCCTGCCCATCCTGGCTAATAGCCATTGATGGACCGATCCTCCAGGAACTGGGCTGGTTCTTCTTTTTAACCCTGTTACAGTCTTGGCCTTCACAACATCCTCAGGCAAGGAGTTCCACAGGTTGATTGTGCATTGTGTGAAGAAATACTTCCTTCTGTTTGTTTTAAACCTGCTGCTTATTAATTTCATTTGGTGGCCCCTGGTTCTTGCGTTAAGGAAGTGTTGTTTACTCCTTCTCATATTTACTTTCTCCACACCAGCCAAAGGAAGAAAAGAAACCCTCTGGTCTGTACCCAGAAACTGCATTTAAAATAAAAACAAACTTCTAAAACCATTCCCAGTCTTCCCCACTATACAGTGCCAGCCTGTGTGTTCTGAAATCCACCTAAACCCCCGTAAGTGCGTGACACTGCTCTGTGCACACTATGAAACAAGTAGTAAACTCAAGGTGTTTGCGGAATGCAGCAGGTAGGCTCCAATTGATTGGAAATAGTTGTCGGCATCATATAGGTGGGTAAAGGACAGTGGGGCTATGCTGGGGCAGCCATGTAAAAATCTGCATGAACACGAACACTCTAGGGGTTAGTATGTGACCAGAGACACGGGACACACCCCATGATCCCGTGAGACTGCACGGATGGGAACAGGCAGCAGTGGGGGACACGCTAGATTGCTCAAGGAGAAGTCTACGAAAGCGTATGCTGAATTAAATGTTAGTCTCTAAGGTGCTGTGACGAAGTAGGAATACTGTGTGTGCGTGCCTCAGTTTCCCCTATGCATTTCTTGAGCGTCTATGTGAGGGGATAGGGTGTGTAGTTGATGCAAAGCAGAGAGACAGTGTAAGCAAGTGGCCGACCTGCCTTGGCAATTGAGGGACGGGCCCCTCCCCCCTCTCAAGGCTGGAAGTGCTGAACAACAAAGAGGTCAGCTGAACCTGTTGGAGGGAGGTCAGGTGATACCTCCTGCCCGGGAGGGGGACAAAGGAAAGAAAAGGAGGGGCTGGGGAGGAAGTTTCAGTTTGGGAGTTTGCAGCTGGCTGGAGAGGGGGTTTGAATCTGAAACTGGGTGGGCAGAAGGGAGGCAGGCCCAGGCAGGGTCTGGCCTCCCTTGGGCCCCCAAAATAGATCCAGCCGAGGGCTCACGCTCGCTGTAAGGTCTGGGTTAGACCAGATAGAAGTCATCGAATAAACCTCTGTTTTACTGGCTGGCTGAGAGTCACATTTGACTGTGGATTTGGGGTGCAGAATCCACGGGCTCCCTCAGGACCCCGCCCAGGCGGGCTTGCTGGGGCAAGCACATGGAGGGGCAGAAGGTGCTGAATGCTCAGAGGTCAGACCCAGGAAGGTGGAAGTGGGGACCCGGGAAGCTCCTAGCCTTGGAAACAGGCTGTGTACGGAGAAGGGGCCCTTCACCCGAAGTCCTGTCTGGCTTCCTAGGGAGCAAGTTCCAGACCATCGCCCAGGTACTCAGTGACAGGTGCCACACGTGCTCCCGTTCTTTTTACAGATCCAGACGAACACGGCTGCTCCTCTGAAACCTGTCAAGAAGCAGCAGCTTACCATTGTAGTGGCTTAGTGCAGGAGAGGTTTCCTGGGGCACGCCAGAAGATCGAACCCCCACTGCAATTTGTTCTCTCCGTGAATGGGCCCAGAGGGCAACATGCAAGTCACAATCTCACACCTTTGTGAATTATTGCCATGCCTCACAAACCCCGCAGGGGCTGACTGGGTGTCAGGGGAGGAATTTAGGGAGAGAAGGGGCACAGAAAACCTCTGTAATAGAGCAATGGCCCTCCACCTCCAAAAAAAACAACCCTCATCTACTGACAACTCTAGAAAGTAAGTGTTTCTGGGTTTCTAGGTTGACAAGGAGCCTTCAAATAACTTTCCCCTCACTCGGGTATAGGCACCAGCTAAAATATGCACCAGGAACAAAGATGACCTAATTAGCAATGTCAGCACTTCACCGAGGCACCAAGGGAGCCAAGACTATTAGAAGGGAGAGGAATTTTGTCTTAAAAATAGCTTTCCCTTAAGGCCTGGAGTCAGGGAGACCAGAAGTTGCATTGACAGAAGCTGCAGCTTTGCTCCCAGGATGAGGGAGGGAAGGGATCCATCGCTGAGGTAAGGAAGAGTGAAATCTTGCAAGTCACAAAAACCAGCCAGCCTCACAAGACCCAGTATTCTCCCTGGGAACTGGTGACTAATCCCAAACCAGAAGAGTCTGCCTAAGTGCATGGCAAGCTGCCTCCATTGTTCCCCAGGAGGGGGAAGGAGGCACTCACAGCCCAGCCAGCAAGGTGAAAGCAGAGCACAGGAGGCACTGCTCACGGGAATCATTCCCGGAACAGCAGCCCTTCTTCCAGCCTCCAGCTTTAACTCTTGGACTGCTGGAATCGGTTACAAGACGACACCTGGAAGATTCTGCTAGAAACGCAGCTTAGCAACACATGCAAGGTCTGTTTAGCAAATCTAGATATTCCCCTCGGTAGAGCTTACTGAATATTTAGAAGAATAAAACAACTCACTCTTCTATAGTACTTTGAATTGACTGACCAGGTTTCCCCGCCGTCAGCAGCTCATGACTAGGAGGAATAAAGACAAATATATCCCGGTGGGAGATTATACACCAAAAGGAGGAAAACACACAGCCGTGCCTGAACACAAGACGACTGGAAATTGCAAAGTGCTTTTGGATTTTAGACCAATAAACTCATCCCAGAGGCTGGCACAGAAAGTTAACAAATTAAGGCTAGAGGTATATACAAAAAATACAAGAATGTTAACAAGGATCAAAAAATCCTTGAGACAAACACTAATTCCAAGCAGAGAATGATCAGTCTATAGTCAGTGCAGGCAAAACAGCCTATGTCGTATTTGGATTTCACTAAAGCATTCAATCATCATGTATTGTTACTGCGTAAATTAATTCAAAGGGTGTTGGATAGAAACAATTCCATGAAAAGCTAGCTAGGGAGTGAAAACCAAGGGCAGTGCTAATCAGCAATGTATTGAGCTGCACTGCAGGAATCCGCACCAGGGACCCTCCTTAATGAATGACAAAGGAGAGAGTGAACCACATGTTAATGAAATCTCCCAGGGATGGAAGTTGGGAGGAGTTGCAAACGCCCATGAGGACTAAAGGGGACCTGGAAACAAAACACTTTGGCTTGGAAAAAAAAATTCACAAGCTAAGGGCTAGTCTACACTGGCAACGCTACACCTGGCTTGTGTAGTCATGGCAGAGCGCTGGGAGAGGGCTAAAATAAAACAAAACCCACCTCCATGAGAGGCATGGCTCCCAGCACTGGTGCGCTCCGAGGGGGTGTTTTTTCCACACCCTGAGCAAGAAAGCTGCAGCGCTGTAAAATGCCAGTGTAGACAAGCTTGAATATCTTTTGGGGAAAACACCACAACACTCCTCAGCAGAGGGAAGCCAGTTACACTGCAGGAGACTGCTAGACAGACGGGTTTACAATGGGCTGTGGCAGCAGAAAGGGCGAATGCACTTCTGGGCTGCATACACAAATGCATCCCCTCAGGAGTAGGGAGGGAACAGTCAGTCTATAGCTCTGGCGGGAACACGCCCGGAACACTAGCTTTCGGGGAAACAGAATCTCATGACCAAGCAGGGGAGATCAGAGGGATAGATGAAGGAATTGGAAGGATTAAGAGAGCTAAGGGACAACCAGGATGTGAGAGAACAGGAAAACAGGTTTTGCAAAGTGTGAGCTCCAAAAGCAGAGGATTTATTTAAGGTGGCACAAGGGGGAATAATTAGAAGTAATGAGATAAAAGTTAAACAGAAAAGCCAGGCTGATTAACAGGAAGCTTTCCCTGATAGTGAGGTCTATTGCACTGCAGAACAGCCTCTGAAGGAGAGTGACTAGAATCATAGCGCTGCGTATGTTCAACACTAGACAGAATCTCCGAACCATGTCTAGGGATCCCGACCCTGCAGCAGCCCCCGGAAGGACGCGACTGTCACGTTGCTGGAATTATTTGGGATCATACAAGTCATTGGTGCGGCCAAGGTTCTGTGGTAGCACCAGGTCTTCTGTAAAGGGGGTCATAACAGGTGTCTATGACCAGGTTATGGAGGGCTGGTTATGAATATGCCATTGGTATGTGTGTATCTTTCATGTAACTAACATTATGAATATTGGCTATATGGTGCCTGTACTTCAAACTGATGCTTGGCTTCTGGGTGAAATCTCAGACAAGCTGTTGTTAACTTGGCTGGCCTGGCTGATGGGCTGTTAAGGACCATCAACTACACAATGAACTTGGAAGATGCCTGTCCACACCGGGGCTTCTCCAGGAATGTGACATGCCTGGTCAGAAACTGAATCGTGGAGAGTCTGGTAATTGGACCATGTGACTATGAACCTCCATTTTGCAACTGGACTCTGCATAAGAGCAGGAGGGGGGGGGGGGTCTTTGCCCAGAAGAGAAAGTCTATAAAACTTGGGAGAAACTTCCTCCATTTTGTCTTCTACCTCTAGTCTTCAGCCTGCCTTGTTCCCAGCTCTGGATGCAACTTTGCTCCATGGGAACTCTGGCCAAAGGGTGCTGACCCATCCCTGGAGGGGATGCTTTCCAGAGACTGATTTGAACCTGCAGTTATTCTACCTATGCTGCAAGCCTGAACCAAGAGATTTGCCATCACTGCATGTAACTGATTTCTTTTAACCATTCCTAACCCTCTTTTCCTTGTACAATAAACCTTTAGATTTAGATTCTAAAGGATTGGCAACAGTGTGATTTGTGGGAAGATCTGATTTGTATATTGACCTGGGTCTGGGGCCTGATTCTTTGGAATTGGGGAGAACCGTTTTCTTTATTTGGGGGATTGGTTTTCATAACCATTGGTCCCCAGGACAGGTGGCTGCTGGTGGTGATACTGGGAAGCTGGAGTGTCTAAGGGAATTGCTTGTGTGACTTGTGGTTAGCCAGTGGGACGAAACCAAAAAGTCTTTTCTGTTTGGCTGGTTTGGTTTACCTCAGCTTTGGGCTGTAGTTGCCCCTTTGGAGGCAATCTGTCCTGATCTGACACTCACAGTTGGATCCCACCAGGAACAGCACCGTCACAATGACTTCAGCTCTAGCTTTCCGGAGTCTATCCTGAACTCGCAGGTTAATTCAGTGCCCCCCCCCCGGAGCTCGGCCCGTCCCTTTCTGAACAAGATGCTGAGCGTCATGACATTCGTTTCCAGAGCCACCCCAGGCAGGATTTACCAGCAGCTGCCACCACCAGTGCAGACGGGAAGTTCTGGCACAAGACTGTGACATGTGGGAAGTTAAGTGGCAATTAAGTCGAGACGGGCCACGTTGTGAGCTCCCCTGCTTCTCCCCATTCCCACAAGTGGATTTACGCTCGACTCTGTAACGAGGGGGACATAAGACGCTATTGTTAAAAACACACTTGATCTGAACCCTTGGCCGGGTGACATTTATGTCTTGCAATCGTTGCTTAAAACAAGTTTGCTCCTCCGAGCCCCATACAATTTATGAATGAGAGTGAACCACTGTGTGCTTCATCTGTCATGATTATTCTGAAGCACAGACCTGTGTTATTTTATTGTCTGGCTTGTTTAGGCCAGAGACACAAAGGGGAGGGAAAGATTTTGCTTTTCTTAGGTTATATTGCACAACTACTTGGCCACAAATGATCTCTTGAGGGATGTAGCTGTACTGCCTTGAGTTGGGTCCCTCCAACACTAAGGAGAGTTCGGGTAGGTCTCTACTTGAATGGAAGACCAAGGAGAATCCAGGAGCTGCAGAAAGAATTCTGGAAGATTACGTAGGGGGTGTTCTTCCCATTCAGAGTCACAATTAAATCAATGCACCAGCCCAGTGACAAGGGCCAACAGGATACTTATGGGGTGGTGCCTTTTGAATGAGAACAGAGCGCCCTCAGCTATTCAGCAACACACAACGTCCGCACCCTGCAAGACTATCCGCACACTGGCCGCAAGCCACAAAAGTGCATGAGTAGTTCCACTGAAGTCAAGACTTCAGAGAAAGGTTTTGGCACTCAAGGTACATGCAGAGTTCATGCAAATCTACTAGCATGCTGTTGAGTCCATCATCGTCATCTTAACATAGATAAGATTTTGGGGGGGCTTGTGTGGTTTTTTTTAGAATGATCTGGAGATACTAATATGCCTCTCTCCAAGACACACAAGCAGCTAGCAGACCTCAGGCTGTGAAATGAGCCAAAGCTGCTCTTAACCCTCTCCTTTGTACGGGAAACAAAATGATCTTCCTCCTGGACTGGAGAATGCCTACAAGCAAGTTTCCATGGAAGCGACACCACATCTCATTTTCTTTTGCCAAAAAACAATCCCTCTAGACCGGGGGCTCTCAAACGTTTATGCTGGTGCTCCCCCCCCCTTTCATGCAGCAAGCCTCTGAGTGTGACCCCCTCATAAAACACTTTTTTATACATTTAACACCATTATAAATGCTGGGGGCAAAGCGTGGTTTGGGGTGGAGACTGACAGCTCATGACCCCCCCCCACCCTGTAAGAATCTCGCAACCTCTTGAGGGGTCCCAACCCCCAGTGTGAGAAACCTGCTCTAGAAAGCCATGAGGGTCTGAACATGGACATATGAATATGCAAACCCCTCATGTCCTACCACATTAGCACACTTAACTCAATAAGGGGAAATCCACTCCAGAGGGTCTTGGCACAGTGCTTCCCTTAGCAGGAAGGAGACTGGGATAAGTAGCTGCGAGATACACAACACTGACACCCAGACCCTAGCCAGGTGGGGCTAGCAATGCAGATGGAACATGAGAATAGCCATTTTACGCACTGAATTCTGCCAGAGTCAATAACTGACAGTTTTCCCTCATTTGTGCATTTGAGAGAGAATCTGCAAATCTCCCAGTATTTGGGGATCATTCCTAAATGCCTTTATTCCCCAAGCAGCATTCAAACTACTCTGCACTCAATGCAAGTTAGCAGAAGTCTCTGCAGGTTTCTTCCTGCCACCCACCCCCTCTGCACTGGGTCCAACCCCCCCATTCGGATTCACTGTGTCATCACTTCATTAAATGCTTTGAAAACGCTTCTCTTCCACACTTGTCCTCAGGAAGTGATGCCCAGAAGTGCACATCTGTTTTTAAAACTAGCGTGCACCCCTGCACCAAGCTAGCCACGTTCTCTCTCTGGAATAATTCCCCCCTCACCAGCCTACTGCTGGTGACCCTCCAACTGGCATTTAGATTGTAAGCGTTTTCAGGCAGGGACCATGAAGCACTCACTGCATCTGGGGAGGCTAGGTAACAGGAACACCACAAAATTGAGAGGAAGGGGCTTTGCCTCAGTAGATATCAAAGCCCTTCACAACCCTCACGTATTTATCCTGTGACGCAGGGCAGGGCTGTTACCCCATTGTCCAGATGGAAAGAGAAAGGACACGGGACTTTATTCAAGTCTCATAGAATAGGCGGTCTCAGGCAGAGCAGGGAACTGAATTCCCAGTCTCCCTAGTCCTAGGCTAGTGGCAGAGCGATTCAGCCCTTTTCCCTCTCCAAGGAACAACCCATTTATTTTTACTCAGGAGGTAATGCGCCCAGTCTTAGTCTATCCACTGCCCGACTGCCTCCTTGGGTCACACCAGGCCTTGAACCTGCACCCAGTGAGACAACAAGAGGTACTGGTGACATTTCCGGTTTGTCGAACCTGCTTCACCACTACCACCACGAGGCACAATCTTACTCGTCTGCACTCGTCCCCCTTGTGGCTTCACACCCTGGCCAGCACACCGCCACAGAACCACCCCCGAGGACACCCCTCCCCTGGTTTTGTTCTTCTCTCTCCATGTGCTCAGAGTCAGGTTCCTGGCCCCTCGTGCCCCGATTTCCTTCCACAGATCTCCTTTTAAACCAAGCGTTCATTTGCTGTAAAGGCCCAACAGACCCCCGCCCCCCTCAAGGCAAGACACGACTGAGTCTCTCTGCACAAAACACGCTGCAGAGTGAGCAGAGCTAGGTGGCTGGCGGTTGCACTAGGAGGTGAATGAAGTGTATCCAACGTGAAAAGTGCACAGCCAGTTCTCACACACAAAGCGAATAAATCTATCATTGCTAAAATTCCGGCCTCATGTTTCATCTCTCCATGACCTACGGTCTTCTCTCACTACGGTTCCTCTCCCAGGACTGTTCCTCACCCTTTGTCTTCCTACTTCTCTGTGAAGTGCCACGTACACATGACATTAAATGAAATGCAAAGAACAGCAGCCAGTTGCGCTCTTCGGCTGGCTGTGTGGGCATTCGGAGATCAGCCACTTAAAACAACCCCTCAATAGAGAGCATCTAGGGTCGGTCTTTGTGAACCAGCAGCACACAGAGCCATTACTCTACTGAAGGACACATTTCAAAGTTATCCCAAACCTGAGCAGAAATCAACTGCAAGGGCAGTTTCCAGGAGACTAATTTGGGGCCTCTCAGCTCAGGGGGTGGGAGTCAGGGGAAGACAGGTTCAAAAATCCCAAACCACTCCGTGCTGGCAGTGTTTATAACAGCGGCTTAGAGCTCAGAGACCCCGCACCTCCTGAGGCCTAGACCTTGGTGGTGAAAGACGAGAGGTCGGTAGAGCTGGTTCCTCCTCTCACTGTCCAGCTTCTTACGAGCTACTCACTGATTAGAGCCCTTGAAACAAAGCGCAGCAAATACCCCGATTGGTCATGGTTCCGCTAGCATGGAGTCACAGGCTCACTACCAGAAGCAGTCAGAGAGTCAGGGGCTTCTCCCAGGCCCCAGGGCTGGACGGTTCAGGCCAGGCTCTCAGGAGGTTTCCAGGACCCTTTGCTGCTGGTCAGTGCTTCCACCCCAGGGCGTGTTTGGCTGCGTCAGGAGCTGGCTAGAACTAGGAACTGCAGAGGCAGCGGCAAAAACTTCAGTCCAAGAGGTGGGGAGAGAGTTTTAGGTGGAGCGAAAGGCTGATATTTAGTAAAGTCAAACCTCACCTCCCAGCCCTAATTTGAACGGGCCCAGAAACAAGTCTGCCCAATGAGAGAAGGCCAGAGCAACACAACTCATGAGCAAAATGCCTGGCATCCGCACTACAGCAATTTTAATTGGGCTACCTTTTTACTCTCCCCCTCTGGTGACTGTAGTCAGCACTTCAGGAAATCTGGCGGGATTCATTTTTAGTGTTTTAAAACTTAACGTCAATTATTCAGAGCCTCCTCTGAGCTTTGACATAATTCTTTTTATTGGTCTTTATATAAAAACTGGTGGCCTCATTACAGCAAAGCCCTTATCAATTAGGATTGCTGACCTATAACTAAAATTATTCCTCCTTATGGGAATATCAAAGTGAGGCTTCAATTACAAAACCTTTATGAAAGCTACAAGCTATTTGACCCAATGGCATTTCAAGTGTTCAGAAAGGAGAAGCGGATGTGTGTGCACTTGAAGGTATTAAGATATGTGGTCAGGAGTTCTACTCCAATCAAGTCCTACCCTTTACAGCCTGTCACCTTCCCTCCCCCCCTACAGAGGGTCAGGAACAACCCAAGTCTGAAGAAAACCTTGCAACATTAGCAAGTCTCCTGGCTGGAGGAAGTCTGCTGTACTCCTAGACCAGGGGTGGGCAGTCTTTCAGAAGTGGGATGCCCAGTCTTCATTGATTCACTCTCAGTTAAGGTTTCCGGTGCCAGTGATACATTGTTATGAGTTTAGAAGGTCTCTTTCTAGAAGTCTATAATAGAAAACTAAACTAGTGTTGCATGTAAAGTAAACATTTTAAAAACCTTATTTAAGAAGCTTCACTTAAAATTAAATTAAAATGCAGAGCCCCCCGGACTGGTAGCCAGGGCCCGAGCAGTGGGAGTGCCGCTGGCTGCCTGCCTCTGTCCTATACCATTCTTGCCAACACACTATAAAGAGGATGGGTGATGTTACCAAGGGCAAGTGTCTCAGTTCCAGGATGAGCTGCACCTTTGACCCCTTAGCCATCTCTCTTTGGCAGGCCAAGCATTTGCACTGGTCTCAGGGAAATCCTGCCATTCACCCCACTTTGAGACTGGGTCTCCAGGTTACGGCGCTCTTGTTTCTTCAGCAGGTCCAATTGGGTTTCTTCTAGGAGCTGCAGACAGTACTAAATGCAGAGACTAGTCCTGTTTCTGATTTTAAACTTCAGTTTGATTTCAGGAGAGTGACAAACTGCTGTAATTCAGCAAACAATGGAGCGGTACAGAAGAGCAGTTACACTTCCTGCAGTTCTAAATATGAACACAGAGAACACCGCATAGTTTCTGAATCCTGGCCGTTTAGCAGTCACAACTGCTACGATAACCGAAATCTAGGAGTCCTCACGTTGACGTTTTATGGGACAGAAGGACTTCTCTCTCACTGCCAGGGTATTTTTGCCAACAGCAACTTCTCTCGCTACAAAACAAACTCATCTGCAACACACGGCCTTTCAGACACTGCCTCAGTGAAGCCTGGCTCCAATTGACTAGAAGTGTATCCCCCTTACAGCCCCAAGTTTGGTTTGATAAGACACCAGCCACCCAGACAGTGCTACGCCAGGGTAGAACACCCCCCAAAGACTCAAAAGTTGGCAGCATCGGAGCCAAATGCCAATTCCCCTGCCGAGGAGAGTGGTTCTCTAGTGGAAAGAAGCAGAGTTGTCAAAGAGATCAGATATTTGTGGAACATGACTGGGTGTCTGTGTGACATCAGCAGCTGTTCAGAGAAGTCAGAGCTGCCAATAAAGCTGGGATGCTTCACTTCCAATGCTGGCAAGTTTTTCCATCCTCCGTGCCCCAGGCAAGAGGTTTTCTCCTCAAACCAGCTGCTGTTTAGATACTAGAAGTGATCAGCTGAAGAGGCAACAGAAAGAACAGTCTATGGTGGAGCTCCAGTCCTGAGCATGGCAAGCCCCCCTGCTAAGCCAACACAGGAAACAAGAGGGGCAGTGTCACAGGCGGGGATAAGGCCCAGACCCCGGATGACTACACCCAACATGCAGGTGCATGAAAGTGCTGGAGTGCCGTGTTCTGTACCGCGCCAATGGTTCCACTCCACATACTAAATCAAAAGTGATGCCACTTCCTGTCTCCAAGCCACATCCTCACACCAGATCGTTGCTATCCCAGGAACAATCCATTTCCATTCCTCCACCTGCCATTCTCCACAGGGTGCCGTCTGTTCTGCTTCTCACAGGACTCGCTGGATTTAAACATTTATCCCAAGTTTTCCCACGAGCATTTATGGCAAGAGTCCACTGGAGCCTATGGCAGTTCAGGCAGCCTAGGCCAGCAAAGGGGCTTAGCAGTTTTGCTAACGCTGCCCAAAAAATCATGCTTTCAAATCCACTGTAAAGAAAAGGGGGAAATAGATTTAAGAGTGACCCAAAAGGGTTCTCTCTCTCTCTCTCTCTCTCTCTCTCGGACATGAAGCCCCCAACACACTGAGCAGCACAGCGATGAATCAGCACCATTTGGTCAAATTCAGCAATGTCAACTTTATTTTAATCCAGAAAAACCCAGCAGTCCTGCAGTTTTTGCAGCTCTTTTTAAGCTTAGAAACCATTGTAAGGTTTTTTCCAAAGAGATAAGCTCTTCCTAAACTCCTACTGTGGAAAGATTAAGTGCTCGAAAGATTGATCCGGTTTCTTTCCCTTTACCCAAAACAAGCCCCGCTAACAGAACTAACCCACAGCTCTGCTACTTTGTGTCAAGAACATCAAAGGCTCAGTGAACAGAGCGTCTCTGAATGGTCTCCCTCTCTCTGAAGGATGGCTGAGTGGTGCAGAGTAAGGAGGAGAGGGGAAGAAGTCACTGTAGTTAACTTGGAGGGGTACTTCATAGGTGGGGGAATGTCTGCAAAAATAAGGACAGTGCAGTCTCTAGGTGCTTAAATGACTCACAGGAGATAAAGGAGTCATGGCAGGATTTTAATTCATACGGGCAACCTTCATGAGCAAGCAATAGCGAATTGCCCATTTTGGTGCCTTGTGTTTTCTTGCATCTAAAGTCAGCCTTGCCCACTGTTTGCCATTCCTTCGCTTTCAGCTGGCAGTTAAGAGTAACATGTTGCAAGGAAGCAGATATTCAGAAGTGATTTTAAAATCTTTCAATTCAGAGTTCATGTGCTCAAGTCTTCAAGCAGGATAAGCTAGTAAACAGGACTTCTCTGCATGGTTTTACTCTAGAACAAAACACTTCAGATTGGCTTTGAAAATTACCTCCTTAAACAACCTCAGGTGGATACAAGCACATATGCTAGAACTCAGGGTGCTGGGGTGCAGTAGCACCCCCTGGCTTGGAGTTGTTTCCATCATATACATGGTTCACAGTTTGGTTAAATGGCTCAAATCCCCACCACTATAAAAACGCCACTGGATACATGATGCCTCAGGATAGAGTTAGGAGTGACATTAAAATGCTGCATACTGAATTCTTACTAAACAAGCACAAAATGTATTTCTGGAAGCTTGGGATAAGAATGCTGATCAACACATCCCGTTTTCCCCCTTCAGCGATCTTTCCGCTCCATGCTGCTAACAGAACTCCGCACTCACTGAGTTTTAATACAATTAAAAATGTAGTCTCCCCATAGAACCTTCATTCTAATTAGCTGGCGAGTACTTCACATCTGCATTTTGTACAGAGAACTTCAATAAACCCAGACTGAGGCGTGCTTACCTCTCTTTAGGTCAGCTTAGATCAAAAGACAACAACATTTAGGAAGTATGACCTCATTCAAATAGCCTTTGGTTAACTCTGATCCCAGGAGCAACTCGGCCGCTGAAAAGTTTTGCATTAGAGACAGGAACTAGCAAGTCATCTGGCCTGTGGGTTAATTGTGCATGCTGTCTTTACCCTATAGCCCTGGCTAGAACTAACAGAGACAGACAAGCAGAAAGAGCAGTTTAGGCCAGAAGGTGTTTACAGATCCATGTATGAATCGCTTGCTCAAACTTGCACTGCTCCCAGGTGCGTTGCAGGACAGGCTTGAATCAGGGACTTCCACAAGAGATGAACTCCTGCTCTGAAGCCAGTCATTAACCCCCTGAGCGCCACACCCAAAGGTCCATTGCGGTCAATAGACAGCGCAATAAAAACCTCACAGCACCAAGTCTCAGAGCCTGGGTCAACTGAGTCTGGCTTGCGGGGCTCAGGCTGTGGGACTAAAATCTGCAACAGAGAGGTTTGGGCCTGAGCTGGAACCTCGACTCTCAAACCCCGCGAGGAGGGGGGTCTTCGAGCCCAAGTGTCTACACTGCATGTTTAGCCTATCCCTTCTCTAGCCCAAGCTGGAGTCAGCTGACGGCATGCTGCAGGTCTTTTATTGCAGTGTAGGACATACCCAGGAGAGTAATTCCTGATGCTCTGCATGTGTCGACAATGCCTTCTCAGACCTCTTTGTGGGATACACTGAAATGAAATATCCCCCATTTATCCCTGCCTGGAAATCCTGAAGCTTTAACCTCTTAAAATGTGCGTATTAAAAAAAGAAACCCTTCTCCCCAAGACACAAACTGCAGCACATGGCTGTTCTCGAGAGAAGAGGTAGTCAAGTCTCTCTGCCTAGGGCCTCAAAGGCAGCCGTCTCAGGAGGGTGCAATCAAAATCGGATTAGAGAACGGTATGCAGTTTTCAAGTATGCTTGAATTAAAGTCACTCTTTAGATAAGTTATTTGCTGCCTAATGAAAAAACGCCTCCGGCATGTACAAGCTGTCGTACCAAGGGAGCGGAGGGGGAGAAATGGAGGAATTTAAAGCCAGGAGGCTACAGAAAATATTTCAGCAGAATGAGATCCGGAGGGAGATGTGTCTGACAATAGAAATTTACTAGGATGAAAATTTAATTTTTTGGGTCTTTCACTGATAAGAGAAGAGTCGATCTCAGTCAATTCAAGGAGACAGAATTAATGAACGCACTGGCTGAGTGGTTAAGGTGCTGGACTACAGTGCTGAAGGTCAGGGGTTCCTGTTTTGCTCAATCTCACACTGAAAGGCTGCTTCCAAATCCCCCAGCTGCAGAATGGGGATCTGATCCCATCTGGTTAGAGACATCAAAGGCGGCAGGACAGGATGCTGGCCAAATGATTCCATTGTTTGCTGCTGGCTTGCGTCTGCCCAATGAGCCCAATTGACTCCGGACTCTTATGCAATGCTTTTCATCAGTAGATCTCAAAGAGCTTTGCAAAACTGAATATCATTCACCAGTTTAGAGAGAGCAGAGAAAGGTGAAGGGATTTGTCCGGGATCTAATGGCCAACTGAAGAGCCAGATCTCCCAATTTCCAGTCCCATGTTCCAACTGCCTATCTAGGATAAGACTAGTAAGAGGCCAGTATGATTCCAGAGGAGCTCTTTAAAATGACTTGAAAAATGAATCCTGCAAGGTGAAACATGGACCAGTTGCTATGAAGGGGTACAAAAGAGCAGCACAAGCCCATAGGGTAAAACCCGAAAGGCTACGGTACAAGACACAAAAGGCAATACGAAGAGGGTCTGCAAATACGTTAGAAGCAAGAGAAAGCCAAGGGGGATTGCTGGTCTTCTACCTAGCGAGGAAGAAGAGCTATACATGGAGACACCAGGGAGGCTGAAGTATTTAATGCCCGATTTGCTTCAGAGTTAATTGTAACCAGATACTCAGGACAAGCATTATTAACAACAATAGAGAAAGAGCAGGTGAAAGGTGCATTCATGTTGGCAGGGTCTGAGGAAATCAACCCCACGGTACTTAAGGCACTAGCTGAAGCGATCATGAAACCATGAGCAACTATCGCTGGGAACTCTTGGAGGATGAGTGAGGACTGGAGAAGGGCAAGCGCAGTATAAATCTTTAAAAAGGGGAACAAAGAGGATCTGGGGAATTACAGACCCGTCAGCCTAACTTCCATACCTGGAAAGATACTGGAACAAAATTATTAAACAATCAATTTGTGAACCCCTAGAGCAGGGACAGGCAACCTATGGCATGTGTGCCAAAGGCGGAACACGAGCCGATTTCCAGTGGCACTCACACTGCCTGGGTCCTGGACACTGGTTCGGGAGGCTCTGCATTTTAAATGAAGTTTCTTAAACATTTTTAGAACCTTATTTAGTTTATATACAACACTAGTTTAGTTCTGTATTATAGACTTATAGAAAGAGACCTTCTAAAAACGTTAAAATGGATCACTGGCACGCAAAACCTTAAATAAGAGTGAAGACTCGGCACACCACCTCTGAAAGGTTGCTGACCCTGATCTGGGTATGTCAAACTTCGCATCCAGGCAACTGGACTAGAGGACGGTCTCAAGGTCCCTTCCAGCCCCACATTTCTATGATCCGATCACCTTAGCGACCAGAGGCGCACTCAGTAAGCCCCAGTCCAGTCAGTACCACGGAGGATATTGACAGCAGACTACCAGCCAAGAGTCCTACCTGCAGCTCCTTGTCCGAGTACTTCTGAGGGTTTTTGCTCCCTTGGCTCTTCTTCCGAAGCTTTTTCAGCTCTCCCTGGCACTTCTCTAGCGCGTCCCCTTTGCTCCTTTGCTCAGTCTGGTATTTCTTCAACGCAGCCTGAATATAAAACAGGGGGGAGCTCTCAACAGCTGAAACAATGGCTCAGCAAATCAGCTGAGATTTTCTGCTCCTAATGTGCACGGTTTACATTCTCCTTGTAGCTAAGGCCTCCGCAACCTCGTTCCGGATGCAAGAGGCATGTTTCAGAACACTTGCATGTTTAAAAGGCAACTGTGCAGCCAACCTCTTTGGCAGACAAGGGGATTCCCAATGACCCAGAAAGCAGAAAGATCAGCTGGTTGGTGGTTTTGTGGTGGATAACCAAGTTAAGAAAAAGGATCACTCATCAGCACTCACTAGCAGCAATGAAAGTGAGCCGGGCGCTCAGGAGGATTGGAAAGCAGCGAGCATATTCTGGACACCACCACAATGCAAATAAACAGCCATTAATAATTAGTATCAGTTCATGCAGATTAAACAGGAAAATCTGCTTCTTACAGTACGTCGAACCAATGGGCGTGGGGGCCAGAATTGGCCATTAAAGGGTTATGTGCGGCCACCAGAGGGTTAAGATGGTTAGAGCCCAATCTGCAACATGGTGAGAAGCCGGGTCCTGCCACTGTATTCGTGATTACACGAAGGTAATCGGATCCCAAACAAGCAGTGTCAAGGTGGAGCACTCACACCCCCAATGTTGCTGGAGAAGGCAGCAGCAAAGAGACAGTCAAAAGAAGAGCTGGGAACATGCTCCTGTTGTCTAATATACTAAAATAAAAGAGTTCGGATTTACTTACGCTGAGATACCTGGAATCCAGCTCTACTTTCTGCTCCAGTTGTGTCAGCAGCTCATTGTGAAAAGACTTCAGCTTGAAGACAAAAAAACAAAGTACATATTCTAGCAAACACTGACCTGGCCTTGAATCTAACACACAAAGAGAGCAGGACTGTGCGATGCAGAGGATAGTTTCAAGAGGAAGAGACAAGGGGCTGTCTGCAAAGTAGGATGTATGCTGGCAACAGTGAACTGATGGGGAGCAGTGGATGAAAGAAGACCGAGTGTGAAGATAGACAGATAGCGGAGACACCCCAGAAAGAGGCATATTAACATTAGGGTAACCAATTGGATATGGAAAAACAGGTGTATACATGACTAAATAAAGGAAGAGAGGCTGATGGTCTGAGAGAAACAGATGGAAACCCATAGGGAGCGAGACCCGGTAGGGGAGGCTGGACATCAGCAGGATAACCACCAAAGTTTTAGATAAAGTCAGTATATGTGAATAAAAACTGAAGCCCCTTTTGTTCCCTGGTCACAGCCCTGGAGGACTTCGATGCTGCCTAGCTCTGCGTGACGTACATTTGTTGAACAGCTGGCTTTCCCCCAGACAATACCATTTGCACAAGTGCTCTCTGGACGTCCTAGTTAAGTGAGGGTTCTACTCCTAGCGAAGCGCATGGCAATTATTTCATGCATCCCCTTTGTGCAGTACTGTGGTTGTATTTCCAGCTAAAGGCCAACAAATTGCTAAGACACCTGCTAGTCCAAAAGCTTTCCCGCCGCTCCTCTCTGCGTCTGGTCCATCCAGACTCCTCTAGAGAACATCAGCAAGCTGCACAGGACTTACCATCTCTTCCAGCTGATTCTGAATCTGCCTGTGAACTTCTGCCATCTGGAAGAGGACATCCCCTAGAAAGACAAACAACGGAAGGAGAGGGGTTTGAAGACACTCAGCTCTTTGCAGACATCACGCTCCCGCACACCGGCGCAGCTGGGAAGGGTGGGGGCACTAGACTGAAGGAATGAGAGCTCAGACTAAGTGCTTTGCAGTTGGAGTTTACAGAATAAGCTCCGTGCTCTTGAGCATTCATGGAGCGTGTTTCCATCGGATGCTCATTTAAATCTCAAGCATGCAGATTTGCAGCGAGGAGGTTTGGATTATGCGATGCAATAAGAGGAAGAAAAAAGGAACCAGCGGCCGCAGGAGCAGCGCACCCCGGAACCGTGCATAAGTGTGAACTGCCCATCCCTGAAGAGTCTCACCGCACCGGCAGCATGGTTCTGCTTGCTAGGAGCGGCACTCTGAGCACAAGCATGCCCAGTCCCACCCGCGACTCAGCACTGAACCTGTTCCCCAGCAGGGCACTAGAGGGTGCTGGTAGCTGATGGTCCCTGCTTTTGGACAAGTCATGACACAGAGATCCCCGCACTCATGGTCATGAAGGGGTCCCTTCGAGGCTTGCTCCAGGTGTACGGTCACTAGCCCTGGTGTCATGGCCAAAGTCCAGGCTGGATAATTCTGTCCCAGGTCCCTCCAGTGTAGTTCAACAGGGAAGTTCCTCCTCACTTTCAAAGACTGGCATAACAATAGCGGTGACGTAGAATAGCTGCTGCATTCTCCTCCCGGCAGAGAACGCATTTCAGTGGGGAGTAACCCGCTCCCTTCTTTCTATAGCCGGGCAGGGTTTTTTGAAGTAGTCGGAGATCCCTCGGGGTAAGAGGCAGTATGCCAGCCCCTCCGGGGACCCCTCAGTGACAATAAAAGGAAAACCTGCAAGAGCCAGTCTCTGCTATTACAAAAACATGGAGCAGATAGAATTTCTTCAGTCCTAGAAGCAGATGAGGTCTGGTCAGAGGAACATACCATATGGGAACAAAAACACCAATTCACAAAAATCCAGCCGCAGCAAGGGCAGAAAGTAAGAGCCTCCGTCATGGGCCTGGAGAGGCTGCTCACGGCCCCACGATGCAAAGGTGACACGGCTCCCATCAAGGAAAAAGGTGGAAAAACCCCTGAGAGCAGGAACAGTAGCCATAGTTACAGCCGCTAATCCCAGCTCAGCCCTGCGTTTCTCACATCAAGCACAGCCATTTTGAACCGAGGAGCGATGCCGTTAGGAAAACTATTTTACTCCAATTCCCCTCACCCCGCTCACCCTTCCCCACCCCCTTCCTGCTTCCCATGACAGTCTGGGCTCTCCCATAGCTTGGCAACCTGAATGCAGGTGAATGGAGTCTCTCTCCTCCTCGGTCAGGCATTCTCTGCGCTTCCAGCCTCTTGTATTTCACAGGGCAAGTGTCCATGTCCCACTGAACACGCCACAGCGCTACCCAAGACAAAACACGGCTGACAGACGGCTCTTTCCGGATTATAACCCCCCTCCCGGTACACGGTGCTGGGAATGGCACATGGCGAGGAGCAACGTTCTAAGTAACCTCACAGGCCGGCTGAGTCTCTTAACGTAACGTTGGTTAATTCAGCTCTGCTCTAGTGAGCTCAGCACTCGCAGCCCGGCTGCAAGCTCTGTCTATTAAAGGGAATTAACAAAACCAGAGTCTGGCTCAAGATCATTCCCCGCAGAGCAGCTCCGAGCTCCCGGTGCAAGAAGACTGGCAGTGGCGTTTTGGGGACAGCAGGCTTGTCTAGAACCTGGTTCGGAGTGAACTCAGCCCATCCTCTTCTCCAAAAGCAGATGCAAGGATGAGAACCTAGAGAACACACATGTGAGCTGTTCTAGCCAACGAGCCAACAGAGCCTCACCACAAGACACTTTGCAGAGCAGTGTAAAAGTTCAATAAGAAGCTAAGCAACCGTCTGTGCTCTCACGGCCAGCTGTTACCATCACAAATCTCTGCAATGGATAGTTTTCCCAGACCTTTCTGTTCATGCGTGAAAGGTGAACACTACAAAACCTACAGGAAATTGCTCTCCGGATGGGAGGTGAAAGTTAAACGGTAGGACGCGCACGGTTTTCTCTCTATAGTGAGGACAAGAAAAATGATGTCATGTTATAACTCAGCTGTGATTTCTTCCACCAACAATGCATCAGTACATGTATTATCATCTTCAAAGCACTCTGCTAACACTTGCCCTCACACCACCGCCTCCATTTCACAGGGAGACAGACAGGTTAAGTGTGATCTCCCACATCACAGGAGGAAGAGTTCAAGTCAGGCTCGTGAGTGGAGCTTGGGACTGTCTGGCTTGCACTGTGAAGTGAAAGGCGCGGTGTAAGGGCGGATGTTCTCATAAAGATGGGTTCCCTCGGGAGGTGGTGGAATCTCCATCCTTAGGCGTTTTAAAGGTCAGGCTTGACAAAGCCCTGGCTGGGACGATTTAGTTGGGGATTGCTCCTGCATTGAGCAGGGGGTTGGATTAGATACCTCTTGAGGTCCCTTCCAACCCGGATATTCCATGAGTCTAGGACAACCATTCAGCCAAGCACCACCTGGGCCCAGCCTTTTAAAGAACCAGTGAGAGCCCTCTCTGCTCCAAGAAGTTTGCAGTCCAATTAAAAAAGATGAAAGGGCCCATCCCAAGAACAAGGGGGGAGGGGAAGCGCGCGTTCCCTCTCAAGACACACGTTAAACCCGCTCCTAGAGACTCCACCTAGCAAAGATTTTCAATCTTGGTTTACAGTTTCCTTTCCACATCAAACTCCCTTTGCCCCTTGCTAGACTGGTGCCCTCACAGCACTGGCAACCAGAACGGAAACCAATCCCACTTCCAAAAAATCCAGACACGGGGCACAACTGAGTAGCTCTCCCCCACCCAAGGGTAGCAGCACCACGGACCCGGGCAACACGCTGGAGATTAATTATACCAGACGGCGAGCCATTCCTAGCAGCTCCCCGATCCAGGCTTCCTCCAGCAAGGCCACAGGGATCCCAGCTGCAGATCCAATGCACTTCTAAACCTCCGTTACCCTCCCAGGGACTGCAGGATGTACTGGTGGGCTCAGAGCGCTCACCTGGAGCTGTACAAGTCTATAAAGCCACAACCCAAGCCACTGTATCTTAAAGCTGGGGCCGGCAGCAAGGAAGGGGTTAAAATCCCAAGGAAATTCAAACTGGTCTAGGACATGGATTAGAATCTGCAACATCCTACTAACCCGGGACATGACAGCACAACCTCTTTTGTGCTGAGAGCTCGGGGAATTTCAGGAGGAGGATTTGTGACTTACACCCTGCTAACATCCAAAGGCCCCGTTCACGATGCGTGCCCTGTTGTGCAGGGCGTTGTACAAAGGGACGAGCTACTCCCAGGATCACGGAATGATCAATGTGCAAAGGTCACGCCCACGTCCGGGGTTTCTGCACCCCATAAACCAGTGTTCGTAATGGAAATGGCGACGCAACCGTCACCTTGCAGTGAACTTGCGATTGAGGAAAGCACGTGGGTTACACAATTACTGACCCACATTAATTAACTCGCACAGCCCCCCACTTGACAGGGGAAAGCAGCCAGTGGCTAAGACTTGCCTGGGGCCACATGGCAGCCATGGGAGTTGAACTCTGTGTCTCTCTGTCACCTGCTCCGATCACACCTCTCGAGTCAGGCCCGGAGTCAGCTAGTGGCAACATCACGGTTGCAAAGAATGTAAACAATGATTGGATACACAAAGCAAACCGGAATTGCTATTTCAGTCTACTGACTCACCACCATTTTCAGAGAACTATAGGCCCCATTGTGAGTCCAGGGCTCTAAACCCACCACACCCAAGGAGAAACCACTAAACAGGTTGTTTCACATGGCTTTCTGGGGCTGCTATCAGCCAGAGTTTTGCATGCTAACCTCACGGAGGGTGGAACAATAAGCACAGGGCTGCGCCTCTTTTCCAGGCCTAGGGATGGTCTCCTCCTCCCCTCCCCCTCCCCGGACCGATTATGCATTTTCAAATCAAGCAGGTAAGTGCACCAGACCACAGAGAATCTCAAACCACGATGCCACTTGATCCAAAATCCATGAACCAACCCAACCTGCCTTGTGCTAGGAGCGAGAAGCCCTGAGGAGCTGGGGAGGCAAATCAACCAACGTGTCCAAAGGGCTAAAGGCAGTTTGCCATTAACTCACTCAAGTTGCAAGATTCCCACCAATATCTCCTCTAGCGCTGGGGCTAAGCGAGAGTTCGTTCAGCATGACCGGGAGCATCCCCCAGAGAATGGGGGAAGGGCCAAGATGTGACAAGCCAACTCTGCAGTGCAAAGTAGCCAGGGCCTTGCCTTCACTGCTAAAAAGGTTTTTTAAAAAACAACAACAAAAAAAAAACCACCTTTGAGTAACTCACGCATGTCTTCAGTTTTCCCTGAGCAGCAGTTACGGAGGACAAGCCCTGGAGGGGATTTAGGGCAACTTACCTCCCAGTAAAATTCAAGTGCCTGGTCTTCACACCTCAGGATAGCTCCCAGGTACAACCCCTCACCCCCTTCCCAGTGAAGATAAGGCCAAAGAGAAGATACAATTACACACACACACACACCCCAACACACACACACACACACACACACTTATTTAGCATTAACTGAATGGACCACGAGCCTCTTGACATTCAGAGGAAAAATGCAAGAACCACTTTAACCAGGCTTCCCATGTAGGGTGACCAGACGTCCAGATATTAGGGGCCGTGTCTTATAAGCAACTACACCACCCCAACCCTGGGGGGAGGGGGGAAGTGCCCCAATTTTTCATACTTGTTATCTGGGTCACCCTATTCCCACCACAAAACCACATTAAAAAATAAAGCAGCAAAGTCCAGTGCCTGAACAGATCACAACATGTACATGTTGGCATTTGCAGGGTACTCCTAGGACCACCCTAGAGGACCCCATGCATACAAATTGTCCTGTGTAGTGTAGAATACACAAGATAAAAACAGCAGCTGACTTACAGCTTACAGACTAAAAAGACAGGATGTACTGATAAAAAAAAAGGAAAAGAAAAGAAAAAGTATTATCCTCACTTCCAGATGTCTCCCTGATTATGCTTCCAAAAAGTGAGTGTATCACTAAAGTAATTCTAAACGCAGTAGTAGAGAGTAGGGTACCTCCTGACCAAAGTGGAGCACTAACAATGCTGATGAAACAACCCTTCACTGTTCCGGTTACACACCAGGGCTCTCCTGGTTTGATTCAGGAGACAGGACACATGCAACTGATTAAAAAAGCTGACTCTAATTAAAAAGAAAAAAAAAAGACTTCAATTAAATAAATGGAGTACCACTTCAAAACTAGGTCTTCATTACCCAACGCTACCTTAAATGGAACATTGACGAAGCAAGAGGTATCAGGAGAGGAATGCTACTTGTTTTCAAAGCTGCCACTAAGATGATCATCCTATGGCCAAAGACAAGCCCGAAGTACAGCATTTGGGCAGCAGTTTGATCAACTAAAACCCACCTGCAAACCAAGCTGGATTCTAGGGGAACAGGTTTGTATGGGGATATTTGTAACCCTCATCTAGGAGCAACTTGGAAGCCATTTTATTTCACTCCTCATCCAAACAGAGTAAAGAAAACCACAGCGGTGGTAGTCCAAGGGAAATGTGAATCTTGGCCTACCTGTGGGCTGACAATCTTACCTTCCTCTATGTCGCCAGCATGGCAGGAAGTCAGGGAAATTCTGCTCTCTTCAATCTATAAAAACTTAAAGATGAAGTAGACCCACAATGAGTGCTGGGGGGACAAGGTCATAAGACAGCCTGTGTTCTCCTATTTGTGCAGGAGGTACCCCCTCATTGTGGTTAACATGGATGGGGGGAAGCTCTGGAGGCCAGACTACTACCAAAGGGAGAGGGGGGGGTGGGGGAAAGCATTTTAAACTGTTAAGAAATAAAATTGGCGACACAAGCAAAGCAGATGGATTGCAAGACTGTGTGTCCTGAAACCCTAGATGAAGATCAAATCAGAGTTTCAATGGCTGGTTAGATGCCTTTAGCCAAGTCCTTTGATGTCAAGCAAAAGGCATTCAGATCGAAGGAGAATGAATGGCAGTGCCTCAGAAGTAGGACAGCTTATGCAGTCAGAATTTTAGTGCGTAGAGAAGGAAGACAAGCCCATGAAGAGACTTTTATGCCTGTTTGGCCCCATTGGGGAAAACAATAGCTCATTTCAACCCTGCTTGTGTGGAGGGACTTTGGGTGTTTGCTGAGTAAGGCTGTTCTCCATCTTCAGGGAAGCAAATCATTGCTTAGGCTGTGTACAGAGCTGTACTAAGGAAAGTTTAATGACCCGGGTGAAATCCTGGCCCCATTCATGTCAGTAGGAGTTTTGCCATTGGACTTCAACAGGGCCAGAATTGCACCCTGGAAGTACAACCAGCTCTTCCCACCGTCTCTTAAGTTTTGGCTGATGGGGGAAGTGGCTGTCTGGAGATCTTGCCCCATTTCATCGGTTTGAGAACACAGGGGGGCCTGGTCTATCACCAGTGAGTCAGACTTGTACCATTTGGACACCGGGAAATGGTAGCTAGAGCTCAGTTCTGCAGAGGCTTAGGAACAGCTGCTCCATGGACTCCTACGGAATGCAACAGCTGGGTGACCAGACAGCAAGTAAGGGAGTAATAGGAGCCTATATAAGAAAAAGCCCCAAATGATGGGCTGTCCCTGTAAAATCAGGACATTTGGTCACCCTAGCAACAACCCCCTGCAAACTATTCTAACCACATCCAGCTCTCATGCACCCCATCCTCAAGGATAAGTTTTCAACTAGCAATAATCACGCCTCGGATTAACCTAATTGGCTATGATACTGCCACTCTATTAGACACTTGGGGAAACCAAACTACTCCACACCTGCGAGATTTGTGAAATACAGTAAACCCTCGATTTAACGGACCTCGATTTAACAGACTTCGGATGCAACGGACAAAATTTCTGAGCAAGTCTGATGCATCCGAAATCCATTTCTCGCGGGCTGGCTGATGGGTCCCGGCTGCCGTCCGGGTCCCAGCAGCCGGGACCCGGGAGGGCTGGCTGACGGGTCCCGGCTGCCGTCCGGGTCCCAGCAGCCGGTACCCGGGCGGGCTGGCTGACGACTCCCGGCTGCCGCCCGGGTCCCAGCAGCGGGCGGGCTGCGGAGCTGCCGCCCCGACTCTGTGGCAGGTGGGCTGCTGCTCTGACAGCTCGGTTTTTTTTTTTTTATTAAATAACGGACTTTTTGATTTAACGGACACCCCCTCGCCCGAATTAGTCCATTAAATGGAGGTTTTACTGTACAACAGTTCTGTTTTCAACCTTGCTTTACAGTCTTATTCTTCTCTGTGTTAATATCGGGACTTAAAGCTGATGAAGTGCGGCAAACGGTACAGATGGTTCGTTTCAATACCAAAACCTCAGCCCGGCAACACGACTCAAGGCCTTGACTTTGTCATCATCCATTGAGTCACCGAGCCCAGTGCCTGGCACAAGTGTAGTACAAAACACTCCATTTCCTCTTGAAATGGTTTGCCTCCATTTAGGTCCTGGAGCTAAAAAAAGCAAGCATTTGCCAGACTTCTTTCTATTAGCAACCCGCTAGCCCTATACGACTGTGCTGGAAAGCAGAGGAAATCTTTGCAGTTGATCAATTCTGACCCCATCGGTTATTGTGATCCAACTATTAGACAAAGTTTAACAGGATCTCGTTTCTTTATTTAAATGAGAGACAAGCCATAGAATGGATCAACTGCTTTTCGCCTGGATTTAAAGCCAACTCAGAAGCCTATTGTCATAATTTTTTGTAACTATTTTTTTTTAAACTAAGCTACATTTTTACTAATTAGATGTTAAAGAGATTCTGCATCAAGAGTCAGCTCTTTTCTTTTAGATGGCTGCTCCCCTCCAAGCACATTCTTCCCCCGGCATTCATCAGCAAAATCTCTAATGTCCAATTACCCAGGAAGCTTACACAGGGGAGGGGTAGCAACTTTATGCAGGGTAAAGTACTAATTAGCTGACACAGGAGGGCATCGATATACAGACCTCATCCCAGTGGCAAAGAGTCAACCAGCAAGAAATGGACATGAACCTTCTGCATTTAAGCACCAGCAAAGAGGGGGCAGGGAAGGGGTGTGGAAGGGAGAGGAAACACATGCCTCTAATGCCCAAATGTGGCAGAGTAACATGAATCCTTGATATGTGCTGGTTTAGCATCACGTCACAGCAGCTGTAGACGTCTTTATACAGGACGCAGAATTTGTTAGCAATATCCATAAACCTGAACACCTAGGCCTGCCGCTTCCACAATAGGTCTCCCCACACCTGCCTTCTAGGGGGATAGTCCATGTAATGCTTTTGGTTACTCAGACAGTGTTTTCTACTCTAAGGGAATGAACAGCTTTATCACAGGAAAAAGGGAAAATGAATCACACGTATTTGAAGGGACAACAGTATCCTGAAAGCTAGCTTATGGTAAACCCTTAAGTACAAGTCGCTCCAGGTTTGTCGTAACCAATTTCGTGGTTTTGCAATTTTTTTAAAGAATAAAATAAAATGTCTCTTGTATGAAAGTTGCAGAACCAGGGGACTCTAGCTAGACACCAAGTGCTGAGAAATGCAAGAGGGAAGCGACAGACATTACTCTTTAAACCTTCCATTAGAGTCTTATCAAATAGTAGGGAAAAGCTCAAAGAAGAGAGAGAGAGAGTCAAGTTGACTTTCTTGTTAAACACCAATAATCTCAGACCATTTAACACCCACAACCCCCCCCCCCCCCCCACACACACACACACACAATTTATGCGTGAGTATTTTATTTTTTTATCTGTATCTGGTCAAATAGCATAGCTGGAAAAGGTTAGTTCAGTCAAGAGACAAAGGAGAGACCCGCCATTCAACTATGCACACAGTGACTTCGATATGCATTATACACCTTTCTGACGCACACCCTTATAACAAAACATTCTGGATCCCACAGAGCACATGTGAAGAAATCCCTAGTCAGCCTGTCTCTCTTCCAGAATTATTTCTACGGGGGCCAATAAATCTTCTTTCCTTTTCACATACGCCAGCAGATGTTTGGAAGGTGATAAGAATGCATCCTTCACACACCCCCTCACTTCCGCCACCCAAAATGGAGAGACAAAGAAAAGGAGCCCTCATCTGAAATTTGTCAGGCTTATCAAGGCCTAATTGGATTGCAGAAACTGGCTAATTGAGAGTCAGTCATTTGTTAGACTGTGGGTTGTAGCAATTCCCAATTAAAGGAACAGTCAGCCTCTTTGGGATTAGGTATACTAAGACCTCTGCCTTCAAAGGAAGGCAAGTTTGGGAGCCTGAACAGGCTGGTGATGTCTCTTTAAAGACATTACCATTAGAGGAGTAACTAAAAAGAAGAGAGAGGTTCCCACACTAGAGACTGGCTAGAAACGACCACTCAACCATGTGCTCTTTTAACAGGTATTCATTTAACAGCACTCCATGGTCTCACAAAACTAGATTTTGGTTATGTAAATAGGAGAACTTTATTTGCATAATAGTTCCTACTTCAACAGGAAAACTTTGGTGCCTGTATTGACTTTCACAGCCTCCAAACAGAAGGCCATTGTCAGGGCAGTTATTAATTTAAGACGGTTTCCGTTGTATTTTTGATTTCACAGAGGAAAATCCATTTCCCACAGGTTTTTGTTGATGCTGTGTTTAAGTGGACTGAACTGAATTAATGTTCGTACTCAGTATAGTCAAAGTTGATGATCAGCTTTTCCCAGTGAAATGGCTAATGGCGATTGTTTTCACCAATGTTAATGTGTACAGAAAAGCATCAAAGAAAGCCTAGCCTATGGAAGTCAAAGTCCCAGACAATGGACACTTTATAGATAGTGAAGCAAAGCTACAGAACTGACTGGTACTGAAGACACGTTCTGGCTACAGTCTGTACCTGAAGGAAACAAACGACTGGTGTGAAATGTGAAGAGGCGGGAAGGGGGTATAAACTACACGGCCTTTTGTTGTATGCAGAGTGTGCTGATATACGGAGCAGGCTTTTCATCTTCTCACTGAACAAATCAATAGCCCTTGAAAACAGATCCTCACTAGGTTTGCTCTTCATTTGGACTTCATGGTCAAGAATCAAGCAGCCAAAAATCCCATGTCCTATCCTGAGCGATTCATCTCTTTGCACACTGGGCTTCCTAGGAAGACACACCCAGCTTGTCTCTTGCCAAGAGGATGAAGAAAGGCAGGGCAGCCATCCATCGGGAGCGCAGGGAGAAGCAGAGTCAGCAAGTCTGCTTTCTGAATCATCCAGGGCTAGTGGCACAACAGTATCTCCATCAAGATTTAAGGGAGACGGCTGCCAGATAGCGGCTTCCAAGCGTGTTCTCCACTCAGTGAGCCCCGCATTTCAAACAAAGACTCACTAGCAGCAGTATGACGAGACACTGTCCCTGCTCCACCCCCAGCAGTAACCCTTGGCACCGTTCCCAAAGGCAGTTACTTTAAATCGGAGAAATGTTAGGATTAAGCCACGCGAGAGCACAGCTTCCTATGTGTACAGGGCACAGTTTAGGTCTCCGACCGATTAGCTCTTAACAGGATCACAGGGGGAGAGATGCAGAGAGTCTGCTCTCCTGCCAGTTCGGGGTTATTGGTGATTCAGTGCTTTGCCCAGACCCTTGTTACATGATTCCAGCAATGGGGCTTCCACTACTTCCATAGGGAGGTTACTCTACTGGCAAATAGGACTCGTCATAGCGGTGCTATTTCACAGTCTGACAGGAGAGACCATAAGGCAACATTTCTGGACATTCGGCTTGGGCTTCCCTTTGTATCCCTCTCAGAGGAGAATATAAACAGATCTGTTAAGCAACTGAGCAGCACACAAACAATTCACAGACACTGCAAACACCATTAGCCAGCCGCAGTAAGGTCCTGGTCCCTTGTACATCTGTTTCCAGATTAACTGCCTTACCCAGACAAATGACCTTTAACATTCACAGTGTTTAGAACTCTCTCTCTCTCTCTCTGCTGCCATAGGAAGCTGCTACTGGAGAACTTCAAAGCCAATTAAGAGATTAATACAATGCCCCAGAGGATTCGGCACAGTACTACCTACAAAGCTTCCAATCTGGGCCAAAGGCACCAGTACATACAGGAGGCAGGGCACACACTGGATCTAAACTCAAAGACACACACACCACACCACACCCCCCCCCCCCCCCAGCTGACTGTCCACGCTAGAATGCAGGCAGGCAGGATTCTGGTCCGGGGATGGGATTCTCCATGAGTGATGTGAATGGTGTCTTGCCAGGCTTTTCTCCTGCAGTTCAGACTACAGAAATCATGCAATAACAGCAAAGCTGAACGTACCCTTGCCATAGAGGGGTTTATCATGCACCCAGTTGCAATTTCTAAAGGGTGTGTTTTTAATCTTGCCTTACAGGGGGCAGTTTTTAAGGTTTGATGGTCTGGTCTTCTCCACTTACATTACAAACCGCTCCAGAACAGAGATCTGCAACAGGGGATTATACCATCAGACAAACTGTACATCAGATGCAAATCCTGGAAGGAAAATTGTTCGCCATCAGAGGGTAGTTTCATCTTAGCAATAGGAGATTCACCACCCTCTTCTCCTTCCCCTTTCAGGGAACGTTCCTGCAGCTGCAGCCTGGACCGATCCGAGAGGAGCCCTGGGAACAGGGAATCATGACTCCTCTTCTCCAGCTCTGCAGGGGTTTTCCAAACTTGCTCCGCAGCTTCCAGTGAAGTCTAGTCGGAGTCTCACCATGCCAGTGCACACTGGGCTGAGAGGAAAGTCACTAGCTACCTACAACTGCTTGCTGGGGACGTGGGGGGGGGGGGCAGAGAGGGGGAAAATGCTGTGCCTTGACCATAGCCCAGTGTGTATCTAGTATCGAAGTCCTACACCCTCAGCACTTTGGAAAGCAGGGTCCCTTGGCTGGTGTCTATGGGACGGAGTCACTTAGATGCTTACAGACGTTCTTCAGAAGCCCTTTCCAAAGGCAAAATGAGGAAGACTTGTAGCACCTTAGAAACTAACCAGTTTATTTCAGCATAAGCTTTCGTGGACTATAGCTCACTTCATCAGGGAGTCTACTAACCCAGGCTAGGAGGTTCACGGCCTTTTCTGAGGGTACAGTGTAGCTGTACCCCACCCCCACCTGGGCTCGACTTGCAGCACCCCACGACTTAAGTTTTCTTCTCCATCCTCTAATAAGACACTGGGGGAGGGGGGGGGCACAAAATCATGATGCTTCAGAATCTAACATAACCAGCAGCTACAGACACTTTACAATATGTCTGATTGCCCGTCGTTTTCCTTTCAGGGCAGCATACAGTGAAATATCGAAGACGTAACTCCCACTCGACAACTCATTAACAAGGCCACATCGAGTAACTTCCTAGAGCAGCTTTGTGCACAGTAAGTGTCATCCTGCTATTCAGCAAGGATCCACACAAATCAATGGAGATCCTCAGCGTACACCAATCAGCCTGTCCGCTCTGGGTAGTGTCCCACGTAATCCACAGCATCAACAGAAGCATTTGTGGAATTTCTTACTTTGTGCAATTCCTCACCAAGTACCTACCTCACAAGGGAGTCTCTTCGCTTTCCATATTCACTGAATATCACTCTTCTTAGCACATGTACAAACATAAGGCACAGTCCCTGCCTCTAGAACCTTCCACTCCAAGACACCGACAACACAATACGTACCCTGTGCGGCTAGCGCAAACATGAAGCGGTGATGACATCCAGGAGAAATCACAGCAGAAAGCTTAATAACTATTTAAACACAAACATCTGCCAGAGAGGAGGGCGACGGGATCCCAAAACAGCTTTAGCCACCTCTGGCCTGTTCGGTCAGGGGCAGAGAAAGCTCCAAACAGACCTCCAGCTCAAGTCTGGCCTTCCCTTATTTTCCTGATATTTTAAAGATTCAAAGAGAAGCTGTAAAATACTGGTCATGTTCTTTTTGCATCAGGAAGAGAAGCATACAAGAGGTAAAAAACACAATTTCCCCCTGTACAAGTCACCTTTAAGGCCCTCTCTGGGGCACGCAGACAGAAAATTCCAAAAATCAGTTGCTGTTTGTTACCGAGCATCAAGAGAAATGAGGTGATTTTCATCCCCCCGCCTTCCACAAGATGGCATTTGCCTACACACAACATCCAGTGTCATCAACTGGAGGCTTCCTAGTGGAGTTCTGACCAGAGCATAACCGAAGAGACACTTCTACTTAAATGCTCAAACCAGAGAGTCTATTACAGCCAGAATGCTTTATTCTTATCCCTTTATCTGTTACTACACGAGATCATCCTTTCTACACACTTGTCTTTTATACAGTCTCCACAATCAGATTTTAGACTGCGAACCAGAGAGCAGGGAATTAAGTGTGGGTGGATGGAGGCCTGAGGGGGATTAGAAAGGCTGCTGAAAGATTTCAAACAAACTAACAAGCAACATTCATTACACTCACAAGACTCAACTCAGAGGAGTGAACAAACACCAACCGGGGGATTAAGTAAGGCTGGGTTCTCAAGACAGGCAGCGAGGTTGCTCGGGGACTAAAGGAATAAAACTTGTGGTGGCAGTTTTTCCACTTTCGGCTCAGGTCAAAATGGAAGGAGCTGGTTACACGCAGACATTCATTCTGCAAACCTTACAACAGGCTGGAAATCCGAGACATGGACTCTACCCTCAGAACATTCCTTACTGACTTTTATAAAGGGGTCAGCCTCATTTGACAACAGTCCCTCTCCCTGGAATGGCAACAAAGCAAGAAGATCTACATTTCTGGAGAGGAAAGGTTAAGCAGGCAAGTAGCTGGGACTTTCTCCTCCGGATGGCAGAACCGAAGTGTTTGGCATTCAACTGTGTCAGACTTGGCTTTCCTCTTCAAAAGATCAAAAAAAAAAAAAAATCCCAGCCTAACTGCCTGACTCATTTTTACCAACTAATTATAAAATACATCAATTGGAATATAAACACTGTACTTACATTTCAGTGTATAGTATATAGAGCAGTATCAACAAATCATTGTCTAGCAAATGTTCGTGTGTACGGACTCCACTAATGCTTTTTACGCAGCCTGTTGTACAACTAGGCAGATATCTGGATGAGTTGATGTACCCCCAGGAAGACCTGTGCGTCTGTCCAGGGTACTCATAGCCCTGCTTGAGAAACACTGGCCTAGCTGATCACCACATCTGGGGTTAGGAAGGACTTTTCCCTTGGGTCAGATTGGCGGAGACCCTGGGGGGGGGGGGGGGGTTTCACCTTCCTCCGCAGCCTGGGTCATTTGCAGATTTAAACTAGCGTAAATGATGAATGCTTTGTAACTTGTCTTAAAACCATGATTTGAGGACTTCAGTAACTCAGGAGCTTAGAGGTCCATTTCAGGAGTGGGTGGGTGAGATTCTGTGGCCTGCGATGTGCAGGACATCAGACTTGCTAATCACGATGGTCCCTTCTGATCTTAAAGTCTGTGAGCCTATTAGACAAAAAAAAAATCCCAAGCTAAGGCCATGTCTGCACTACACAGCTTTTAGTGACAGGGCCGGGTCGCTAACAGTTGGACAGTCTGTCGCACTTTGCTGACAAAGTACTTCCACCTCCCAAGGAGCAGGGTTCACACTGGACAGGAGAGCTCCTGCACACAACACAGGCGTTCACTTACTTGCCTGGCAAAACTTTGGCGTTTAAGTACCTGTGAACGACAAGAGTTGGGTGATTCAATTTGCAAGTGCAGAGTTAGCCTAAAAAGAAGAACAGGAGGAAGTCACTGCACACAGCTTGGAGCATCTTTCCATGTTGTAAAGGAGGAAGATACATCCTCCGCCCCCATACATACAAAGGGAGGATCCGCTCAGGTTTGCTCCATTAATTCAAGATAGTAATTTATTAACTGCCCGTTAAAACTTCTAGTAATGAATGAAGTAACCTAGATCAAAATAAACAAACAGCACTTGTTTGATGCTATCAGCAAGTGAATTGTATCTTGTTAAAAGGATTGATAAGTTCAAGGTCTTCCCAAGAAAACTAATACCTTCAGTCAAGGATGCTGTTTAGAAAGCCAGTTTCAAAAGGTCTCCTCTCCCATGCCCTCTGAAGAATTCTCTGATTAGGAATCAGGCTAGGAAGCAGTTTATGTCATTGGCCACATCAGCCCTCCTAGACTTCAGCCACAATTTTAGTCTCCAGTATCCTTCCCCTTTGCCAGGTGTCAGAGCCCAGGGTCCAGCATGAGCAGGAATGTCTACAAAGTTATTTTTAATCCCGAGAGCCTCTAGGACAGCTGAACGCTGAGCAGGGGACGATGGTGCATCTGCTTAGGAGAAAGGAATGCACTTCTGTGGAGCTGAAATGACCGGAGCGAGGGAACTCTAGAGTTAAGGTAGGAGCCACTTTGACACCTGCCAGACTGACCAAAAAGAAGTGGAAATGGAGTTCCCTGAATGTTTTATCTCAAGCTTCACAGCTTCCAGCTCCCACCTTCCTGGGTCTGACCTTGGAGCATTCAGCACCTTCTGCCCCTCCGTGCGCTTCCCCTAGTGAGCCCGCCTAGGCGAGGTCCTGGGGAAGCCCGTGGATCCTGCACCCCACTCCACAGTCAGACGTGACTCTCAGCCAGCCAGTAAAACAAAGGTTTATTCGATGACAGGTACCTGGTCTAACCCAGACCATACAGCGAATGTGAGCCCTCGGCTGGATCAATTTTGAGGGTCAGAGAGCCAGATAGCTCCTCTGCCTTTCCCTGCTGGACTCCAGCCAGCCTCATACTGAAACTCACTCTCCAGCCCCTCCTCCCCTTTCTCTTTGTCTCCTTCCTGGCAGGAGGTCAGGAGATCTCTCTCCAACAGGTTCAGAGGTAGAGAGGTGGGGGGTGAAGGGACAGGGCATTGGCTGCTTGCTTACACTGTCTCTCTGCTTTGCATCAACTACACATCCTTATCCCTCCACACCAACACTCAAGAAATGCATAGGGGAAACTGAGGCACACACACAGTATTCCCACTCCGTCACAATGGGGTGCATCCACCTGCAGACAGCATGTACCAGAGCCGGCAATTGCTCAGCAGGGTCCATCTCACACATCTAGTTCCAGCAGCATACAGTCAAGTCTGTCCCCTGAAATGCTGTAGGAAATTTCTGCCAAAATGAGCACTCTTGTTCAGAGAGAGTAAAGGTTGCCACCGTCCTCTCTCTTTGCAGCCTACCCCTTCTGCCATTCAAAGGGGCAGGATCTAGCTAGTTAGCTGGCAGCCTTTAGCTTTTTAAAAAGGTCGGACACTTTTGCTCTAACAGTTCAAGCAAACTCTTCAAACCCAAACGCTGTCAATGGGCAGTAACAACAAAGCAGCCAAGATTATGCAACCCTCTCACCCACCGAAATAGTTACAGCCCTTCTATAACCCCATAGAAAATGGGTTATCGAGATGAGCCCGAGCCGAGTCAGCAAGTCAAACGTCTTCACATTAACTCAGCTGAGTCAGGCCTGCCCGAGGAGTTTGCCTTAGCAGTGGCTGCAAACGCTCATAACTGGAATGATGTTTCCAGACCACATCCTCTTCTAACCCAAATAAAGAGACATAGGAAGCTGCACCCTTCCCCCAGCAAGCAACCTGGGGAAAAGGGAAAAAAAAGCAACCACACGTTTGTGCCAAGCAATCAAAATGATTCATGAGCTAGGAAAATAACTTGCATTCCTATCCCCAGAGGTAAGAGGGGTAAGGGAGATTTCCATTTGACACTTTGCCCCTATTTATCCCAACTGTTCTCCTCAGACCGTGTTCAAGGAGTACGAGCAAGCATGCAGCAAGAAGTCTGAAAATATGCTTGCTGCCTCGAAGCCTGCATTCTTCCGTTACAGGAAAGGCAGGGACTGCTTCTTCTCCAGCCAGCCACGGCTCCACCGTTCACCAGCCACGGCTCCACCGTTCACCAGCCACGGCTCCACCGTTCACCAGCCACTGCCCCAGCCCAGTCATCAGACCGAACTCGGGTGTGTTTACCCAACGGGGGACAAAAACAGGTTTTGATCTTTAACATGAAATAACTGGAGGATTGTGAGGACGTTTGCCTGGCAATGCAAATTGAGACAATGTATTGAGACAAACACAGTGATCTCATACACAAACGGGAGGTGGATTTATTCCACCCTCAAATATTCCACCTAGACGGTCCATCTGTTGCAGGTTTGCCCGACCATATGCTAGATGATCACTCTAAAAAGACCAAATAAAAACCAAACTGAGAGGTTTCTTTTCCCTTATGAAAGGGCAATGTCAGATGGCTTCCCTGTTTTTTAAGGAAGGAGCATGCTAACAGAACTCATGTTCGCGGAAATTCCTCATTTGTACAGCATTGCCAGTTGAGGACACCAACCACACTAGGTTACCTACTGTGTGGTCAACAAGAAGGCTGGCTCTTAGTTAATGCTAGTATTTCAAATCCAAAAGGACATCCCTACCAAAGGCCACCCATTTAAGGTAGGTAGAGGGAACTCCATATTAGAACTTGAGTCACATCTGGTTTCACCCCTATTACTTAAAAACACTGACTATTTAGGATTAGGCCGCCTGACTTACCCAGTTCTTTAGATCCTTGGCTTTCACTGGCCAACTCCCCCATTTTAACCAGAGCATCAAAATATCCTTTTGCAGCATATGTTACACCTGAAAAACATCAGGAAATAAAAATTATTCATTGGCTTCAGGGCTTATAATAATTTCTACAATGCCCAACAGGGTGCTAGAAGACAATGAATGGGGTAACAACTTAACAAGGGGGGGGGGCAGGATGAGGTAGGAAAAGGGCTACAGCATTAAGATTATGGGGTTATTCAGACCAAAAGAAAAAGAAAAAAAAACATAAGAACTGGATTTTTTTTTTTTTGTATAAGCTCTAGCAGGACTACCGTTGTCTACATAATAATTTTATTGTTCAGAAAAAAAATCACTGCTAAATAACTGAATATCACAGACTTTCATTACAGCTCATTCTTGTAGCTAGTTTGTTGACATTCCAACTACACACACATCACTTTTAAATCAGATACGTGGGGAGGGGCTTCCTCTAATCAGAAGAGCTTGCTGTATAGCTTTTGGTCAATGCCATTAAATTATGTGCCCTTTCTTCCAACATATGTTAACGATCAAGATCATTTCTTTAGGTGCCCTTCATAAGAGCTAAGATCAGAACTACAAAATAACAGAAAGGCAATTTTAAAAGTTACAGGAAGCCTTGTGCTGTAATGTTTATTCTGGATAGGGAGGTGAGACTAGAGTCAGGATCTCAAAGCAGGTTTTCCCCAGAGTACTTTCAGAGATCAAGGGCTGGGTAATATGCTGGTTTTATTCTAGGCATAGGCTTTAAAAACAAACAACCCCTTCAGATGCAGATTAAGTTAGCAACATTTTAAATAAGACTCGTCATTTCTTGTCCAGGTCATTCAGGGATGTATTCATAAAAATGACCTTTATTCTCAAATACAAACAAGATTTTGTGCATTTCCTTCCCAGGCAGAATTTGATTTTTAAAATGCAGCCCACTCAGAGTATGTGATTTATTTACTTTTTAAGAAAACACTCACCCAACTCCTAAACCACAATTTAGTGAAGGTGGTTTAATGTGGCTGGAGGTCACTGGCACAAGTACCAGTTCCCCAGGAGATTACCACCAGAGCAGGAACAATTATATTTTTCTTTAGTTTGTGGAGACTGCCAAGTGAGTCCCGGTGGTTATCTACAGCCAGTGCATGTGTGGGGATTAGGGGTGGCTGTTCAAAGGAGTCGTCTCTGAAATCCCGGCCAAAGGATGTGATACCGTAGAAGTCTGAGTCACCAGATACAGGGGCTTTTTGTTTAATTTTTCAATTTAAAAAAGGGAGGACTGTAACTGAATGCAGAACTTAAACAGGCAGGTAGAGATAGGAACTGAACTGTAAGGATCCCAGAGCCATCTACAATAGAGGCTTTCACACACGGATTCTTATAACCTCAGCTGAATCCTTAGGGACTTCTTTCCTCTGAAGGCAAGAAGCAATTAAATTCTACACACCAGCTCAGTTCTGAGAAGAAACCGCCAATAGCGCCCTGCTGGACTCCGCTCAGGAAGCTTTGAAAAGGAGTTGCTACTGCATATTTTCCAGGTTGCAGATGATGGAGCTGGATGGACTCCACTTGTTAGAGTGCAGACTTCTAAACTAGAAAACCTGCTTTGACACCGATAGTGAGAACTAGCAAAGAGCAAAGGGGGGAGATTAGGAAAGGGTTCAGACCAAAGGGGACATGGGAAGGTGGTACTCTATAGGACCTGACCCAGGAGAGCCGTTCTTATGTTCAGTTTTCTGGAATCAGCTTGACACAATGCAGCCCTTCTTCAGCTCCTGCAGTCGATGCAACTCAGTTCAGTTTGCAGAAGTTTTGGTGCATTGATTCAAGCACCAGAGCTTCAAAGCTGGCTGCGTTGGCTGCCAGGAAGGTTTCCCCAGCACTGGCTGTGAAGCTTGCAGAGCTGTTCATCAGACAACAGAGGTCCAGATTGTGTTCAGTATTTCATCTGACCAAGCAAAGATGCCTTAATTGTTTGGGGTCTAAAGAAGGTGTATGGTTATCAACTAGGCCCAACCTATAAGATGCACCAGCTGCATAATTTCTGCTATAGCCTCGTGGTGATTTCAAGACTCGCTAATCACACCACGGTACAAAGCTGAGAGGGAAAGAGATGACAATACAGGTATCAAGATTTGGAGGTTTATAGATTTGGAAGTTCAGATGTTCTTTGTGGTCAGCTGTCCAATTCCTATCACAGTAATTGAGATGCCCAGGGTCTTGGGTTCCTCCAGGGATGAAATATCTTTAAGACTGCCTGATGTACACGGCAAGGCCACATTTTGTCATTTGTGGTGGTCATGATTTTGGCAGCCATGAATTCTAAATCTTACTGCTTGCTCACAGTCTGCAGCATGAGTTTCTTGTAGAGACAATGTCACCCTCCTTATGCACTCTGGAAAGATCGTCACACTTAGCATGTGACAGACCTTCCACATCAAGTTGGTGCACAAAGCAGCTGTCCTATGGTTCTCCTGTGCTGTGCTAGACAAGGACTCTTAATGTCATGTTGCTAATCACATCAGGAGATTGATATCTGGTGACTTTCAGAAGCAAGAGGACAACCTTCAGTTGACACTTCTGTTATGAGTAATTGACATCTCAATGCACATTGTTAAAAAGCTACCAGACACCGATGTGTCAATCTCCTGGTAGGATCAGCAATGTGAAATCTATAGCCAGACAACCTACCACAAAAGGGGTGACACAGGAAACACAGTGTGAAGTTCTGCGCCCTGTGCTATCCAGGAAATCAGTCTAGGTGATCATAATGGCCCCTTCTGGCCTTAAAATCTGTGAATCTATGAAAGCCAACAGGCCTTTTAGTGATTTAAATCTAGGTTTCTTTAACTACCCCCAAAAGGACCCAATATTTCAACTGAGTGACTTCACATCTGAGGGAACCGGGGTTATTTAGTCTGCAGAAGAGTGAGGGGGGGATTTGATAGCTGCTTTCAACTACCTGAAAAGGGGGGGGAGGTTCCAAAGAGGATGGAGCTCAGCTGTTCTGAGTGGTAGCAGATGACAGAACAAGGAGCAACGGTCTCAAGTTGCAGAGGGGGAGGTCTAGGTTGGATATTAGGAAATAATTTTTCCCTAGGAGGGTGGTGAAGCACTAGGATGGGTTCCCTAGGGAGGTGGTAGAATCTCCTTCCTTAGAGGTTTTTAAGGCCCGGCTGGACAAAGTCCTGGCTGGGATGATTTAGTTGGGGATTAGTCCAGCTTTGAGCAGGGGTATACCCCCTAGTTCTGTGCACTCCCAGCCTTTCAAAATCAGAGTCAAAAATTAAAATCCCCATTTGAAAGAAGGATTTTGTAAAACCAGATTTTATGAATATTTAAAAATGTCAAGGTGGTCTTAAAAAAAAAAAAAAAAAAAAAGAAAAAGATTGTGAATATATCCCACTAACAGCCAAATCTTGACTGCTCAAGCCCTTTTCGAGCTCACCATTCGTAAGGTGCTTTGGGGACGAGGCTTCTTCCACCAAGGAGCGCCTGGGAAAGGCTTTGCGCCTTATGTCACAATGATACAACATTTGCATCTTAATTTTAAAAATCCCTCTGCAATCGCCCCCCATCCCATGGAGAAAAGGCAACCAGTGACATTCCAAACTTGCAGAACAATGCTAACTGACCGCACCCAGTAGGTCTGTCTCTGCCCAGAGCCCCTGAATCCCACAGGATCTGCTGCATCAAAGGATTCTGCACTGAGTGCATTTGCGGCGCAACGTCACTTACTTGCCAAGGCTTTTTCATAGTTCTTCCCCATGGAAATGAAGTTCCTGAGGCTGGGATTGAACTGTTCCATGATCGTCTGAAGGAAAGAGCACAAGAAGTGGGAGACATTAGCAAAGCTGGCTGGGCGAGGGACCGTTAAGAGCAGAAGGGCTCCCTGCAGGAAGACGGAGCATCTCCAGGTCTGTTTTGTGTCTGCACACAGAGTGGCTGATTCATCACATACACACATACTGCCATGCACAGCAAAGTCCCCGAAGCAGAGAATCCTCCCACACAGCCCTCTATAGACAGACACAATCCAAACGTACTGACGTTTTACAAGAGGCTATTGGCTGCACACACACAGCCCGGGTTTAAGGACGGCAATGCTTTATGAATAATTCCAGACAGCATGATGATTTTCCTAGAAAGACATTTTTCACTGCTGGCAACATGAAGCCCAAAGAGTAATCAGATCATAGGATGATCTGTGATCACAGCAGCAGGGGATAAACTAGAATCCCTCCTAAATCAAATGGCTAAAGCAGCAGAATTGACAGCAAACAAGCAGCTTGGCTAAATAGTTCTGTTCATATTCCCTATTTTGTATTTATATCCCATGGATTGTCCTGTCCTCTCTTGAAAGGAGACTGAAAGTATCAGAAGGACACCTAGGTGGCATTACCAGTGGAAAAATATATTTATATTTATGGGGTACCAAAAATGCTTTGTACCTGGATGGAACACCAGGCGGTAGGTATGCCAAATTATACAGGTCCACTAAATGCAGAGAAAGGTGTATAAGGACCAAAGCACCCACTCATGCATCTTCCTTTGACAGTCTCTGCAAAAACCTTCTAACAAACAAATTGATTTGCTTGCCCCCTCGTTTTTCAGCTGAGTTCTAATATTTCAGAACATATGCTTGCTTCAGCTTTCAGTATTTTAGAACATGGTAAAATGTGCGGAGTAGAAGTTTTAAATATTTCTAGGCCTAAATGCAAGCTGACGAGTACTTATATATTAGCTTCTTTCATAGGATAAACACCCTCCCTTTGGAAGAATTTATGGGCAGCAACCGCAGGAATACCAGCTAGAGGGGGATGTTAAGACAAAGACAGGCTTCTAGCTTACATTGATTGGTCATTACTCGGCAACTGCTGAATCAGCTCAACAGATTAAGAAAGGATGCAAGGAACCTTCATTTTCTTTTATCATCCCGGGCAACTCCTCCCCAGAGCTATTCCTCAGTATGCACTCCAGCAGCCTGCCACTTGGCACAGCGCTGGTACCTAGCATGAGACAGAGAACCCAGAGATAACAGCAGCCCCCAAGAACACCCCAGGAACTTCTCCCTCAGCCCCTCTGTCTGGCACTAGGCAGAGAAGAGCCCCTTGTAAAGGTTTTGATCAGGGGTCTCAAACATGCGGCCCGGGGGCCACATGCGGCCCGCAAAGCCCTTCCCTGCGGCCCGCCAAGCTTCCTGGCGCCCCCTCTCCCCCCAGTCCCCCCATAGCAGTTTGCAGGACGGAGGGGCCAGAAGTGGAGGCTTCTCTGCTGCCTGGCTGGGCCGCGCGTGTTTCTAGCTCTAGACTTCCTATATTGCTCTTGCTTTGTTTGCCAAACAGCTGTTGGTGGTGCCTAGCGCTTTCCAGGAGGGAATGGGGAGCTGCGTGCTCAGAGGAGGAGGTGGGGCAGGGGTGGGACCTCTTGGAAGGGGTGGAGTGGGGGCGAAGGTGGGGCAGCAAGGGCAGGGTGTGTGTCAGTGGTGCGGCCCTCGGGCCAGTGCACTAGTCCTCATGGAAGGGGTGGAGTGGGGGCAGAGCCGGGGCAGCGAGGGTGTGTGTGTGTGTGTCAGTGGTGCGGCCCTCGGGCCAGTGCACTAGTCCTCATGGAAGGGGTGGAGTGGGGGCAGAGCCGGGGCAGCGAGGGTGTGGGTGTGGGTGTGGGTCAGTGGTGCGGCCCTCGGGCCAGTGCACTAGTCCTCATGCGGCCCTCATGGTCATTTGAGTTTGAGACTCCTGGTTTTGATACAGTGAGGACAGTGAATGGTTGCACAATGGAGCTAATGAGACGGCATTCTCAGCCTTTTCCTAGCAGAACATGTATCATGGCTGATCCAAAAAACAAACAAAAATTACCACTTGCCTGGAATTTACCTTTAGTAATTCAGAGAACAATGAAACAAACAAGAAGATCAGCCCAAGCTTTCTCCTGCACCTGTGTGTTCCTACAACTCACCCCCTCCCCAGCCCGGGACCTCTCTGTCTTAGCCCCCACCCCCGCCACTTTCCTCAGAAAGAGGCTTAAACCCCCTTATGCTACTGTGTGGGCACCAGTAGGACTCAGGTGGTCAGAAATAGCAAGTTAGCAGAAATAAACTTTATAACCATGCAATAGTCCAGCATCTGGGTGAGTCCGCAGAAGAGCTTTGCTAGACCTGGCTACCCTGTGACAGGAACTTTGAAACAACTGATAATTTAATGCACTAAAGAAGAGTTAATCTTGACCAAAAAAAATTCAAGAACTAACAAAACAAGCTACAGACGGATTACCCAGTCTGGCTAGTCCAGAATGATCTAGTTCTGCACGGGTCTTTCACTTCCCAAGAGCCTCTGTAAGCAGGGGCGGCTCCACACATCAAGTGTGTGCCTGGGGCGGAAGGCCATGGGAGGGCGGGGCGGGGGGGGTAGCTGGTAGCTGTTAGGGCAGCAGTCAGGCATTTCTGCGGGAGGTCCGCCAGTCCCGCGGATTCGGCGGCGGTAAAATGAAACCCTGGGACTGACGGACCATCCGCAGGAACGCCGCCGAATGCTGCCTGACTGCCGCGCTTGGTGCAGCAGAAGACGTAGAGCCGCCCCTGACCATAACCAGACCAGCTGCAGAGCGGACAATGAGGGCAAGAGGGAAACCTCATTTCAAGGAATGCCCTGGTATCACCACAGGCCAGCTCACACTTGACAGGAGAGGATTTGGAGCTGGGTACTAAAGCGGAGAACAGAATAAATGGCAGTCACACAGTGAGTGCATCCTTCAGGCAGAGTTCACTCCGGCCTAGGGTCAGGCCCTGTGCTCAGAACGGCTAACATAGCTGCCTCTTGTAAGTTCTATTGTAGTTGGGAGGGCAGGGACAGGAAATGCCGATACACCAGAGGCACTTTCTGGACAGGGAGGGTATTTTCACTTTAGTGGGAAAGGATTTACTTTTTTTCCTAGCTCTACATACCCAGCGATCAGATCACTGACAAAGAACAGGCCTTTGTGAGTTTGTAGCAGGCTGTGAATGGCTTGTCCTACCCCGCTCCGCTCCAATAAGTCATTTGATCTCCTTGTAACTATGGCATCTTAAAAACTAGACCGAAGTTCTCCAACTGAGCTCTGTGGGAAGCATACCCAAAGTCTCATCCTCTCACTGACCCATGAACTAAACTCTGGCTGCACAGGGGGAGCAACCTGGCAGCTAACACAAGCCCGGGGTAGCTATCGGATATTTGCCCCTCTGTCTTTGGAAAGAGTCCCCTACCCGCCTGCAGTAACAAGCACTCCGGGAGAAGCAAGGGCCAGTCGACGAGGACAGGGATATGAAATTCAATTTAACACCTAAATACCTTTGTGCCCCTAAAGCATGAATGAGCATTCCCAGGGGGAAGGAGATCACCAGGCTCCCACCCGCACACAGTTACACAGTTCTAGGAGAGGAGGGACACAGACAGACCCTTATGGTGAATAAGCTGATTAAACATCTGTCACCTCATTTGAAGCTGGCCAAACACCATAAAGCTCATTTTCCGCCTGAAGCATTTTTAGCCTTAGTTCCTGGTGCCTGTTCTTTTGAGACTGTTTACAGTAATTTGCTTCTCCAGATACATCCACAGCCACGGATGTTGCTAGGTCTTTGCCATCTCAAAAGTTTAGAACAGCAGGATATTCATTTCAATAAGCGGCCACCTCACCATGGGACACCGTTGAGCACAGAGGCTGCAGTTTAATGTGCTAGTTAGTGGGGATACTTTAGATTTCAATGTGTTAGCTCAGGAATTTGTTTTAATCCTCAGCAATGGATTTCCTCCAGCACTTTTCCTAGCAGGCCAGCAAGAGTGAGGGGTGAGCCCTGAAGCCGGTCAGCTGACCGAGGGAGAGAACCACCCGGGTCTTCACTAGCAATTCATTGGGCTCTGGGAAGCTTTCCAGAGAGATCAAAGGAGCAAACCTCTCGGACAACATTCATCTCCGCCAGCTGTGAAGGGCCAGCATCACCTCCCCCCCGCCACCACCCTGGCTTTGAAGTCACTTGAGCACAAAGGTCCAGAGACACAGGGTTAGACCCACATTGCATAGGACACGCACACAGAGCCCCTCCGGGGGTTGATATACCCAGGGGGCCTAGGGTGAATGTTAAATGTTGGACTGTGTAGGAATATTCCTGCTAATTAATGCAGTCAGTCACCCTTTGTCATTTGTCTGAAATATTTGAACCAAACACTTCTATAGCTTTTAGTGAACATTCGGATTGGTCGAGCAAAAGGACCCTGTAACAACAAGCGGCTTCATGGATTATCTTCCATAATTATAGGAGGCAATTACCTAGGAGAGGTTAATTGCCACTAAAGGACAGAGAATTCACACATCATTTAATGCATGTGAAATCTGGTAGAAAATCATGCCCGCAAGTTACTACTAGTTCCTGCATGTTCCCTCCACTGACCAACCTATGGTCTCTCCAACACCATTCCAGCATGCTGGACAACTCTACCGCATCCACCCGTTAGAAGTGGGGCCAGTCCACCCTTCAAAAACACAGGGCAACCATCGTCATTTCAGGCAGAGCTGTTTCAATACTATACACTTTTCTCCAGCCGAGGCTCAGCCCCAGCAATCCCAGGCTGAACAATGTTTACACAGAAGAAATATTGGCAGGATTTCTGTGGGGCAGGATTTTGAATACGTTTGCTAGGCTAACAGCAGTAAAAAAAAAAAATCAATATAAAAAAAAACACTTTTGCAGCAGCGTCTGAGGGGATACACATCTTATCCTCGGCAAAGACTTGATACAGAACAACATTTACATAAAATAATGGAGTGAATCTACAGGCTGAAGAAAGCATTATCCCTAATCAGAACAAACACAGAGCTCTTATTGCTACAGCAAGAATTGGAATGGTTTCCCATGAGTCATTGCAAGGCTGGTCACAGTGGGCTGCCTTGCACAAGGCATCTTTGGGACCTGCAAGTCAAATCTACTTCATTTTCTTGGGTTAAACTCCATGCCCACTGTATGAAACAAACCTAAACCTCATTCTGGAACTGGTTGTAAGTCCTGTGTGGCAATTAACCTGCAGGTACAAGCAACAGAAGTAAATACTCTTTGTAAACACAGCTTTCGGAGTCGTAGCCATGTTAGTCTGTGTCAGCAACAACAACAAGGAGCCCTTGCGGCACCTTAGAGACTAAGATGCCACAAGGACTCCTGGTTGTTTTTGTAAACACACTGCATCTTGTGGCTAAGAAGGGAATCAAACATGGGACTCATCCCTGGATGTGCACGTCTAGAGCCTGTTGTATAAAAAGCTTAGACTTCACTCCTTAGTCCCCAAGAGCATGTTTCCAGCCATTGTTGTACAACTAAGGACAGGCACTTAAATACAGTCAATGATGAGACAGGGCACCATCTAGAAAGGGGACAACTGGAATGGAATAAAAGGAAGCCAACTCCTCATTGGTAAATTTCATCAGCCAAACGTTTAGCAGGTTTGCTGGCCGTGACTGTTCTGAAGAACTCCTTTCATTCTGCTAAGGGGCCATTTAATGAAGCGGCGACAAGGAAGGAATGAAACTAAGTAATCCTGGTGCTCCTCCAAAATAAAAGGCGGCAAAAGTGCTTTTTACTTCTAAGTCTTTGGACTCTCAAGGTGGGGAGAACAAGAGGGATTCTCTGGAATTCATCTCGCTTTCTATCAGGCCGGCCCAGAGAAAACTGGAGAGATCCCAGTGTTTTCTTTCTTAAAGTCTCTGGTAACACAACTCTGCCCTGTATATTACATGCACTACAGATATTAGTCTATTGCACCCTGCGTCATCCAGCAAAACCCTGGAATTATTTCTATTAAACTGCTTGTTGCAATGCTACAGAGCAGCTGGCTGTAGCATCAGCAGCACTGATGAGGCTCACAACGAAGCCAAGCGGGCAGGGAGGAGCAAGAATTTGGAGAACCTTTACCACCCCTCCACAAACCAGACCTTCTGTAAAAAACGAGTTCCCATTGCAGAGAAGAGTCCTCCACGCCTCACCCAAGGCATAGACAAAGCAAACAGAGGGGTCTCGCTGGAGCCAGCAAAATGTAAATCAGATTGGTAGAAAGGTAAAGCAAGGCCAGTATTCAGCAAAACCCTGGTAGTGAAAGTAAACTATGTTCTTGCTCAAATCCTGCCCCATCAGCATCGCCCATAAGTTGTCTGCCTTCCATATGCTGTCTGGGCAGAGTCTGAAAAAACTGGCAGCTAAAGGTTGAAAGGGCTTTGTTTTGTTCCACTGCACTAAATTCCTCGGTAATACTGCTCAGCTCTCTGGGATTGTTCTGCCTTTATTCAACTGCCAGAAATGAAACTAATGCAAAGCATGAGGTCTCCACGACATAGTTCTACTGAACTGAAGAGCGGGAGGAGAAGCGAAGCTTCAGAGGCGACAGACAAGTCTCTTTACATGTGCTAGGATTCCTCCCAGAAAAGCAGAGGGATGCATCCACTGCTGGGGATGCAAAAAAGTTTAGCTGTGAAGGTCAGCAGTTGTGAAGAGGAGGTCCTTAGTGCTAGATCCATTTTCCCTGCTCATGGGGGTGTTCCGGGTCTTGTCTGGCACCGTGGCAAAAGCCATTGCACGCACATGGCTCTGGCTCAGCTCCCTGTTTCTTCACCCCAACTAAAACAGCCATGTTATAAAACAGAGGATCCCATACTGGGGTCAGCAGAGCATTGCCGGGGAACTTGGGGAGTTAATGGCTCGCCTCTAGTGTCCCAGCTGCTAAAGACCATTAAAGGTCAGCTAACACCCACCGCCACTATTGTTTAATACTGTTGTAGCACGAACTCCAGTCTGTTGTGTTATGTCCTGTACAGACGGATAGAGTGACAAGGTTCTTGTCCCAAAGAGCTTATACAAGCAACTGCTGTAGTTGTCACAGGGCTACACGACTGTGACCAGGGGCCGGGGAGGTCAAGGCAAATCATACATGGGAGGGGAAGCGTCCATGAGACATTCTCTGCTAAGATGTGGTCATGCTACATAAGTGCAAGAACTGCTGCAAGGAATTCTGATTGCTAAATGGCTCACGCCAGCTTCAGAAACTCATCTCATTATCTCAGCATTCATAGCTCATACTCAAACCCCGATGACTATTTACGTCTCCGTCTGTCCACCCTGTGTTTAAAACAATGTTTCATAGTTTCATAGGCTGAGCTTCTGCTGGAGAAGCTATGTTGGACTTAGTACGTCAGATTTCAATTACGAGTAGGCTCCGTTCGCCTTCCATTTCTGCCTTTAAGGACCCTCCCGCCCGGGAAGCTGGAATGAAAAGTACACAATGTAGAAAAACACTGGTATCTATGTATCGCCAGTGTGACTGTCTCCACATCACCTAGGCGATAACAGTGTGACTTAATGCAACAGTACATATGCAGAGTCATTCTCCACCACTCCCTCATCCGGAGAACGTGCAGTTCGTTTGGAGTATTTCCAGTGCTTACTCCAGACACGTGCAAACGGCTGCTCCTCAGATGGTACCGGGGGACTTACTGTGTGTGAGGCATCAAACAAAATGCAAGATTGGAGTTCACCAGCAGCTCTACCTTCAGAAGGGTGTTCCACCAGAAAGGGGCTCATACCAAAGAACCCACATCCCTGGCCATCCCAAGGGTTTCATTTCAGATTGTCCCTGACAGCCACAGCTTCTGCATGGAGGGAGATGAGACTGCCATGGGCTGAGCCCCAGCTGACTCTGAAGATTAAGACCAGGAACCTGAGGCAAATCAAGTGTGGGAACTCGAGTCGTGCACAGATTGCCAGAATGCGGTGTTCAGCTGATCCATGGTATCGCCTAGTGGAGATGCTTAGATAGTTCATGGTCATTGATAAGGTATAACTGCCCCGTGGACCGGTTAGAGCGTCTTTGCAGCGTTCACTTTCATTCCCAGAGCTTGCAGACAGCCTGGAGAGGAGGAATGCACTGACATGGTCCAATAGGAAGCGAAACCGCATTACAAACAAACGAGCCCACAGGCTGCAGATCCCCTGCTACAAAAACGCGACCAAACCAAGGGCTTCAACTTGGTTAAACGACTTTGTATGAATGATTTGGGAAGTGGGACGATCCAGGACATACTGCACTTGAGCTACCGGTACAAGCAATGGGGGGGAAAGCTAGTAGCACAACAATGAGCTAGCTCAGTATAACAAGCCTAAAGACAAGGGCCAGCTGAGCTCCAATCCAGAGGAAGCTGCATTTCAACGGTGCCAGTTCCAGAGAGTTTGGGAAGTGATTTGGGAAGAAAGTTGCTATAAAAATGTAAATTACAAATCAACTTCCTTTCTAAAGCTTCCATGTTGTTAATTTAGATCATTTTCAGTGATCAGTGTCTGAGAAAAAGCAAAAATCCCTGTCAAAATTCAACAATTGCCCAATATGAAACTAAAGGAGGAACAAATCCTGAAAAGCCACAGGGCAGGAGTAACAGCCATTCCTAGCATTGTAGCCATCCTTAGTCAGTGGCTTTTCTATTCACCTAGTAGTGCTTCCTGCAATGCAAACTCTTTCAGCCAAAGGAGCAGCGGAGGAGCACAATGCCGGAAATACATGCGGTGGCATAGGAGAGCTTCTGGGACTAATGCTTCCCTCTCGGCCAGCCCGCATAGTCTCTCCTGTTGCCACACACAAAAAACCACTCACCATTTCCCCTCTGATTCACTTGAGCGAGAATCTCCCGCCTTCCCTCCAGACTCTGAGATAACGAGGCAATAGAGGCAGTTATGGCAGCAATGACATTTATTACTTCTGATATGCAGCAAATGACTATAAGGAATTCTGCCTTCGTTTGCTCAAGACAATTATTACTTTTTTTTTTTTAGGAACTTTTCCTCAGTGCATTCCAGAAATCCTTGCAAAACCACCTCTTCCGTTTGAAAAGATGTTTGTAACATGAAATGGAAGCTGGACTGAAGTTCCCAGTAATGTAATCCATCACCACGGAGAACAGCCTACTCTTCTGGGGAAGAAAAAGTCACCACGTCTTTCATACTTTAGCCAAATGCAGTGTTTTTGCAGAGCATTTGTACTGTAGATGCAGGGTTAGCTCTTTATTCAGAGGGGCAATACACCTTTCCCCTTGCTGAACGAGTCTGTCACCAGGCATGTGCCAAGTTTCACATGTCACCTCTGCTAGCAGCAAAGCTCTGCTCCGTCTCAGAACCATCGCAGCAGCTGTGCTGATACAATAAAGGTCCACACGGATGAATCAGCGCCTGGGGAAAGTGGGATTACGTTGGCGGAAGGTGCCAGCTTCCTCCATCCCTCTCTGTAATTACTCCACATGTGTAGGCAGCTGATTGTAGTGGCAGCATCAGCGAGGGGGAGGCTGACAGCTCTTCCACCATCTCATTAAGCGCAATCATTCCGAGGGCAAGGACCGGTTCTCGAAAATCATTAAGAAGGGCCTTCCTCGTCAGCATGCCTCAGGAAAGCCTCAGCACAGAGGCCAAGGGCTGAGGCTTCTTCGCTATAGAAAATAGTCCCCAAAAACCAGCTGCCTGCTCCAGACATCATAATGGAGGAAACCAAGGTGCCACCTGCAAAGGAGCATGGCTGAGAGGTGGTTTCCAGTCACCAATGGTGCGGAGCTGCTTCTCCTTACTGAGGCCTGCAATTCAGTAACTGCACGGAAGTGGCAAAGATTTACTCAGGATTGGATCCTCCTGCCTCCCAAAGCAAGGCACAGGCTGCGGCAGAAACCCCACCGGAGCAGAAGTTTGGGATTCAGAGCTGAATAATGCTTGCGCAAAAGAACCCCAAATTAAAATGTGAGGGTTTGGCCTGGGGGAATCCAGGGCGTAGATCCATTTTCGGAAAGTGCCATCCCTGGGCCACCAGCGAAGACAACCAGACAGACCAACAAACCATGGGTCTGTTTAAAATTAAGGTTGGAAGAGCTCGGAGTAGCTTGAAAGCTCGTCTCTCTCACCAACAAACGTTGGTCCATTCAAAGATATTACCTCACCCCTCCTCGTCTCCTTAAAACAAACATTTATTGTTGTCCAAGAACTTATGAATATGAACCTCACCCGACGAGCTGTGGGAAGCCTTGCGCTCTGTACCCAGCTGCAGCGGGAACTGGCTTCCCTATGGTAGGATTTGTAAGGAAGCGTTGTTCAGTCTCCTGGAACACAATAGCTCACGCGAGAGTGTCAGCAGAGAGAACAGAGGTGGGCAAACTACGGCCCGCAGGCCACACGTGGACCACCAGCCATTTTTATCCAGCCCACGAGCTTGGGCCGGGGGCCCGGGGCTGAGCACGGCAAGCCGCGCGGCCCCGCACTCCCAGCTGAGGGGCTGGTCGACCCAGCCTGGCAAGCTGCACAGCCCTGCGCTCCCGGCCGGGGGGGGCCGGGCAGAGCCCAGCAAGCTGTGCGGCCCCGCGTTCTTGGGTCAGCAGCTGAGCCTCTGGGCCGGGCCGAGCCGCGGGGCCCCGCGCTCCCGGGCAGGCGGCCAAGCCGTGTGAGGGGAGCCATGGGACCAGGCTGGGCCGAGTCCGGGAAGCAGCGGGGCCCCGCGCTCCCGGGCAGGCGGCCGCACCCAGCGCAGTGAGCCATAGAGCCCCGCGCTTGGGCTGGAGGCCAGCTCAATTTGGTAAGAATAAGGAGGGGGGGTAAGGTGGGGGGATTCTGGGGGGGGTGGTTACGGTGGGGGGATCTTGGGCGGGGGGAGTGAGGGAACAAAGAATGACATAGGGGATGGGGTCCTGGGGGGGTAGGGTGGGGGGTCTCAGGAAGGGGTGATCAGGAGATAAGGAGCGGGGGGGGCAATGGATGGGTCAGGGGTTCTGAGGGGGACAGTGGGGGGGGGGAAGTGGGAGGGGCCAGGCTGTTTGGGGAGGCACAGCCTTCCCTACCCGGCCCTCCACACAATTTTGAAACCCCGATATGGCCCTCAGTTTGCCCACCCCTGAGATAGAAGCTTCTAATACCCCAAGATCCTATCAATAAATATGCAGCAGTAAAACTGCATCTCTTCTAACAAACCAATACATGCTTTCCCTGCTTGCCCCCAATCGACGCCCTGACACCTGTGCTAGGCTTTCACTGTTTGGTTTGAAACACTCCCATTGACTTAATGGAGTGCCTGGGACCCTGAATCGTGTTTCTTGGATAATTTCTTTTGAAGTTTGCTCATGGGGAGTAGCAAACATCTAGTTTCTGAAAGGGTCCCAGGCAACACCTCCTGTTGGACGTCTTCACCCGGCAAGAGGATTCTTTTCTTTCTACTGACAAACAAGCACTATTCACAGAACACAAATATTAACATGGCCTACAAGAGTTCAGTGCGTTAGCTTCCTTTAATTACCCATAAGCATACAACTTCAATGCCTTAACTTCATTGGGAATTAAAATACCTGAATCAGGCATGGAGTCCTGCTTAAAAAGCATTTAGGGACCACATTAGGAACAAAAATGGACCAGTTAACAACGTTGCTATAGTTTAAATTGTTGTCTTCAGGCTTCAGAGTCAATGTGATGCTGAGATGAATAGGGGCAATTCACACTTTTTTAATGTGGGCTCTGTTCACACTGCAAGACTAAATAGGTTTTAACCAGGACAACTTCATTTTAACCAGGTGCCCGATTTGTATCAGAGACCAGACTCAAAGCTGTTATTTGTCATAGGACTGCGGCCTTTAGGTCTGCAAACTGAGTAAAGCAGCACAGTAGTGGTACACATTCGGAAGGTTTTCTTTGAAACTCAGGATTGCCCAAGTGATCTTGTAGACAGTACAGAAACTGATGAAGCCAGTTATAGCTCACAGAGGTGGCCTGCCAGATATCAGTGCAATCCCATGCTAACACTCCTGCTTTCTTCCCTGAAAAAACCCACAACAAAAACTTTACTCTGCTGTTTTCAAACTAGAACCCCTTCAAAGTGTCTCTTTTGGCCAAGGCAAACACAAAGCTTAAAACTCAAGTTCAGTTTGCAACTGCCAAGGTAAACAGCGCTAGGGTATCACATGACCACAACAAACAAGCCAGGCAGCAAGTTCACCACAGGACAGCACACCGGCTCCCAAAGAAATCCATACCCACACTGCAAACAGGCTTTTAACACAGCTCTTCAAAGGCAACACCTTCACTCACCGCTGAGCCGCTGGCAGAAACTGCTCAGCAGCAACTGACCTTGGAGACTGACCCATACAAATCACTTGATTCTGAAGACTGGTAAGTCCAGTTTACTTATTCAACAGCTATTATCACTAGGTGTGCTCAGCTTAAGCACATACATAATTCTTAGACGCTGAGCCTTGCTGATTAGCGCAATCCTCCATCACATAGAGCAAGAGAGCGTTCGACCGCAACGGAAAGTTAACCAGGTGAACATCCATGCAGCCGGAATATCCACGGCCAAGCAAGCAACCTAGCAACCCAGATTCCATTAGGTCAGACAATTTTCCAGGCGGGAATGCAGCCCCATGGACACCTACAATGCTAGCAGAGATAAACGTTGTTAAATCATAATCTATTTCAACTTTCACAGACATGAGGAACCTTGTGATCAGACTGGCAAGAACAACAACATGGAACAGAAAACAGGACTTTAGTGCATCATCTTTACTAAAATGGAATTGTGACTGGTCATATGGGGATCATACCCTAAGGAGAACACACAAAACCCCAGTCTTTTCAAGCTGCTGCGTTGAATGCTTTGGGCCTAAGTTTGTCTACCACAATTTCACTCGCTTTATGCTTACAAACAGCTCAGTGCTCCAGCCATTTATAAAACAGACAACAGTGTAACTGCTCCGGTTTAAGGCCGACAGCCTGCATAAGCCCTAGGTTAGAGGGATTAGATCAGCATTGGTCACCCGCTCCAGCAGAGCAGAACCACTTCATCTACCCTCATTCACACAGTGCGGGAACATTTGGGCTGTGAAACTCGGAAGGAAAAAAAGAAACAATTCGCTAGACTCCCTGACCTCCGATCGGATAGTTACAGCCATCGCGCTAATGACATGCTTTTTAATAACACTTCCCTCATGGAACACATCTGCTGCGGCACTGCCTGCCTAGGAGAGCGCTCGTCCTTTCATGGGTATTTTCTTTAACCCCCATCTTCAGGGAGCATCTTCATATACCAGTCAAAGGGAGATTTATGAATAATTAGCTCTGCCTCTTTGGCACAGTATTCCTAGCTTATGAATGATCCTTAAAAACAAACCACTCTCACTGGTCACTGACGGCTTCAGTCCCTGAAGACCTTGCAGAGAACATGGAGAGCTGGCCTGGGTATCTGATGCGGCAGTGAAATAGTTGAAGTGGGTTTCACGGTACAGTACAATGCAGGGAAGACCCAGAATTGTTAAAGACAATTAAATCTGTTGCTCTGCAGAGAGCGTTGAGACTTTCCTTAGGCAACCACACGCTACTATTGCTTTGTAAATGCCAGCTCCTCCCATCTCAACCCCCAACACGACACCTGGAGGGGCCAAGGAAACCCGTAAAACCCTTCCTCAAGCTCGGCTGGAAATGGGCCTTTATTTTAAAGCTTGGTTTTAGGAACCACGAATAAGAACCATTTTGCTCTGAAAATTGTTGCCTGGTAATTGTTGCATCCTGTGGGGGTGGGAGGAGAGAGGGCGCCGGTTACCCCAGTGCATGGAGGAATCGTTTCCCTCCCTCCAGCCCCCCGGAGCAGACGGGTTCGCCATTAACCCCAGCGCTGGGGGATCACTGGGGAGCACAGCCTGAGAGCAGCAGGAATTGAGCCCAGGCGGTCGCTCTAATGAGAGCCAAGTGCAGCCAGGGAGCTCCGACTGTAACTGACTCCCACACAACTCCGCTGCCAGTCCCGGGCTTACATAAGATGACAGCTTCCCCCACCCCCCAGCCAGCCCCATCTCCCCCCCTTAGACACCGCCGAGAGGCGAAGGAACCTGCAATTATTTAAACATGAAGCCACCGAGCCGCGCTGGGGCAAGACAGCAGCAAATGAACCTCTCGAGCCAGCCCAGCCCCTGAACCGGCGACGAGCCCCGATCCCCCCCCCCCCCCCGTCTGACAACCGGGGCCAAGAAAAACGAACAGCGAGCGAGCGAGCCGGCGAACTGCTCCCGCTGCCCCGCCTGGAGCCGCCGCGACCTTCCCCCGGCTCTGCCCCAGCCAGCGGCCGCCCCGGGCTCCCCCGGACCGGCGGGGGGCTCGCAGCATCCCGGAGCGCCGGGCCCGAGGGGACGGGGACGGGCGCCCGCCGGACTCACCTTGTAGACGGTCTCGGTGAGGCGATGCATCTCCTCGGAGCGCGCCATGCCGGCGGCCGGGCGGGGAGCGGGGCGCAGCGGGGCCGGCAGCCGGGCGGAGTGAGCTGGGGCGCGGCAGCCGCCGAGCTTATATCGCCGCCCCGCGCCGGGCTCCCCGGCGGCCGCCTCCGCCCGCCCCCGACCCGGCCCCGCCCGCTCGTCGGCTCCGGGTGGGGGGAACGGCCGCAAACGGGGCCAGCCCCTCAGGCGCCCGCTACCTCGTAACTCCTGCCCCCCAACTCCCCCTAACCGCCCCACTGCCCCCCACCTCCTAACCTCCCACTGCCCCCACATCCCCCTAACCGCCCCACTGCCCCCCACCTCCTAACCTCCCACTGCCCCCCAACTCCCCCTAACCGCCCCTCTGCCCCCCAACTCCCTCTAACCACCCCACATCACCCCACCTCCTAACCTCCCACTGCCCCCAACTCCCCCTAATCGCCCCACTGCCCCCCACCTCCTAACCTCCCACTGCCCCCACATCCCCCTAACCGCCCCACTGCCCCCCACCTCCTAACCTCCCACTGCCCCCCAACTCCCCCTAACCGCCCCTCTGCCCCCCAACTCCCCCACTGCCCCCCAACCGCCCCACATCCCCCACCTCCTAACCTCCCACTGCCCCCCAACTCCCCCAAGCACCCCACTGTCCCCAAACTCCCCCTAACCGCCCCTCTGCCCCCCAACTCCCTCTAACCACCCCACATCCCCCCAACTACCCCACATCCCCCCACCTCCTAACCTCCCACTGCCCCCCACCTCCCCCTAACCACCCCACTGCCCCCCACCTCCCCCTAACCACCCCTCTGCCCCCACCTCCTAACCTCCCACTGCCCCCCAACTCCCTCTAACCACCCCACATCCCCCCAACTACCCCACATCCCCCACCTCCTAACCTCCCACTGCCCCCCAACTCCCCTAACCGCCCCTCTGCCCCCCAACTCCCCCCAACCACCCCACATCCCCCCACCTCCTAACCTCCCACTGCCTCCCACCTCCCCCTAATCGCCCCTCTGCCCCCCAACTCCCTCTAACCACCCCACATCCCCCCAACTACCCCACTGCCCCACCTCCTAACCTCCCACTGCCCCCCACCTCCCCCTAACCGCCCCTCTGCCCCCCAACTCCCTCTAACCACCCCACATCCCCCCAACTACCCCACTTCCCCCACCTCCTAACCTCCCACTGCCCCCCACCTCCCCCTAACCGCCCCTCTGCCCCCCAACTCCCTCTAACCACCCCACATCCCCCATCTCCTAACCTCCCACTGCCCCCCACCTCCCGCTAACCACCCCACTGCCCCCAACTCCCCCTAACCACCCCACATCCCCATCTCCTAACCTCCTACTGCCCCCCAACTCCCCCTAACCACCCCTCTGCCCCCACTTCCTAACCTCCCACTGCCCCCCAATTCCCCCAACCACCCCACTGCCCCCCAACTCTCCCTAACCACCCCTCTGCCCCCCAACTCCCTCTAACCACCCCACATCTCCCCAACTACCCCACATCCCCCCACCTCCTAACCTCCCACTGTCCCCACCTCCCCCTAACCACCGCTCTGCCCCCCAACTCCCTCTAACCACCCCACATCCCTCCAACTACCCCACATCCCCCCACCTCCTAACCTCCCACTGCCCCCACCTCCCCCTAACCACCCCACTGCCCCCCAACACCCCCAACCACCCCACAGCCCCCCAACCTCCTAACCGCCCCCAACTCCCACTAACCACCCCACAGCCTCCCAAACTCCCCTCCATCCCCCAACTCCTAACCACCCCACTGCCCCCAAATCCCACTAACCACCCCACAACCTCCTAACCGCCCCTCTACTTCCTAACCACCCCACATCCTCCCAACTTCCTCTAACCACCCACTGCCCCCCAACTCTCCCTAACCACTCTACAGCTCCCCAACCTCCTAACCGCCCCTTTGAGAGAGACTCCGGGGAGACATTGGGGGTTTGACTGGCTCCCAGAGCTGCCTTTCCCAAACGTCTGAAACCTGATCCCCTTAGAATGAAACCCTGTCCCACTGTACCCCATGTTGTGTCATTAAAGGCTGTACCCACCCTCCCTCCACACCCATCCCCTTGGGGGAAAGGCAGGTGCTGATCTCTGCCGTGTGACTCTTCCTGTCCTTTTTCCCATGCTGTAAAGAACAACACAATAGTGAACAATGGTGACTTCTGAAGTATCAGCTGGGGTCTGAATCCCCATCCATTGAAGTAAATGGGGCAGCTCGCCCCTCAAAGCTACTGTATCAGGCTCTCTGCAAACTCAAGCAAATGTTTCTGCTTCAGTTACATTTGTTTCATGTTTCAGATGTTTTCTTCCCAGCCTTAATGATGCACCCGATGGCCACTCAGGCTCCCAGACTGTGGAGGGCAGGTGCAATGGCATTGGTAGCCAAAGGCACACAACCCCAAGAACTGGCCAGGCTGGTGAACATCTCTCTCCTCCTATCGGAGTGGGAGGAAAAAGACATAATTTTTGAGGGGCCTGGCCTGGGGCGCTGCAGGTGGCTCCGGTCCCAGAACGTTCTGTTCACACCCAACCTGCTCTTACTGTCAAGTGGTTTTAGTTTGCTTGCCCGAGGCCACATGACTCCGTTTCTCCCAACTCTCCTGGGGGGCCAAGGGAGGCGGGCAGGCGGCTCTTCATGTCTGACCTAGAGGAGGATCGGGGGGCTGGTGGGGTCTCCCTCTCCATCTTTCTGCGTCATCTTCTGCCGCTTTCCTCCCTGAGCTCTGAGAACAAGAACCCCAGAACCACACTCCTCTCGTTCACTTCTCCTTCCCTCCACGATGGGTCTTCATCCGGCAAACACGGGGAGCCCGCAAGGTGCCCACCTGACTGTCCAGAGTCGCTGCCTTTCTTGGACTCTGGGCCCTGGGCTTCATTTGTGCCTGCCCCGTGTCGGTTGTATGCTCTGGGGGGCAGGGAAGACAATGGACCAAGGAAGGGTGTAGGCTGGGGCTCTGTTTTGACTGACTTGTTCACTAGTCCCAGCTGGGAGGACTGGGATTTATTTGCGCTTTGTAAGAGGTGAACTCAGAGAGGAGAGGACCGTGGCAGGCGGGGATGGGGGGCCTGGAATGCCACGTTCGATCTTTTCGGAGAGCCTCAGGACGGCAGGAAGCAGCGGGTATTCTGCCTTGTTGGCCAGTTGGATGGGGGGAGGGGGGCGTCAAAGTTGGAAGTGGGGGTGCTGCTCACTTGAGGGTTACTGGACTTGCCCCTCAAAGCTGAGGAGATCAGGGCCAGGCGTTCAGGTGAGAGGGATGGGAGCCATTGTGTGCATCTTTATCACGTTATTTTTAGTTGTGTTATGTAAGCCGTTCTTTGCTACGTCATGGGTGTGGGGGGCTCTTGCATTTAATTCCAGTGTGACAGCCCAGCAATTCAAACAAGCTGTTCCTCTGGCAGGGGAGAGAAAAGGATTTGTAATTTCTCGTAATGAGAGGCCCCTTGGAGAACGCCTCACACCTAGCGCCAGTCTTGTATCAGAGCTGCTCTCTCCTCGCATCACAGTTCTGCTGTCTCTTTGTATGCCTGATCCCCAGGAAGGTTGAGCACGGAGAGGGGCTCCCCTGGTCCCCAGCTGGAAGCATCCAGGGATTCTCCTCATCTTCATTCGAAGAGGAGGATTTACCAAATCATATTTGCCCACGACGTTTCCCACTTTAAGAACCTGCAAGTGGCAGCTGCGTTCCTGGAAGGGTTCTTAGCATTTTTGCTTCACTAAATATACCCTACGGAGTTCAGCTAATCCCAGAGTAGGACCCTTCTTCCCAGCAGCAGGCCCGCTGAGCGCTTCCCGGGTGTGTGGCCTGAGCAGGCCTTGTGCCACCCGTTTCCTTTGACTTGGGTTTCTCAACCATTCATTTGTTTCCGTGCTTCCCTGTGCAAGCATCAGGCAATGGCAGGAATGTACCGAGGTCACGGTGGGGTTACAGTGTCAGCCCATTTTACGTTATGTTCCTGGGGCACCTTGACCCCGCTGTTTGCCAACCAGATTTCCGAGAGGTGTCAATGGTTCGCTTGTGTCTGCGGCAGAGATGCAGCCTCGCTTTCTACATGCGGGGGAAACAAGCTAGAAAACAAGGATGAGAAACCTCCTGGAATAGTCTTCCAGGGGACCTGGTGGGAGTCCTGTCTTATGAGACGTTCAGAACTAGAGAGAAGCAAGCCCTGGAGAACACAGAGGAAGGAACAATCCTGGACTGACCCGAGAAGATAAAGCAGATGGAACCTCCTGTCACTATTCTCTGTATTATTCCTGGAAAGATACTGGAACAAATTAAACAATCAGTTGGAAACACCTCGAGGATAAAAGGTTAAGGAATAGCCAGCATGGATTTGTCAAGAAAAAACCATGGAAAACCAACCTAATTGCCTTCTTTGACTGGGTTACTGGCTTAGTGGATGGGGAAGAAGCAGTGTATGGGATAATGGCTTTTGACACAGTCCCACAAGACATTCTTATAAGCAAACTAGGGAAATGTCATCTAGATGAACTTACTGTAAAATGGGTGAACAACTGGTTGAAAGACCATATTCAAAGAGTAAAAACAATGAGGAGTCCTGGCGGCACCTTAGAGACTAATAAATAGTCTCTAAGTTGGGCATAAACTTTCGTGGGCTAAAACCCACCTCATCAGATGCATGTGCAGTGGAAAGTACAGGAAGCAGACTATACCTTATAGCACATGAAAAGATGGGAGTTGCCTTACCAAGTGGGGGGGTTGGTGCTAACGAGCCAATTTAATTAAGGTGGAAGAGTCCTTATCAATGGTTTGCTGTCAAATGGGGAGAGTATATGTAGTGCGGTCCTGCAGGAATCAGTCCTGAGTCTGGGACTAGTCAATATTTTCATCAGTGACTTGGATAATGGAGTAGCAAATATATTTACATTTGCAGACGACACTGAGCTGGGAGGGGTGGGAAGCACTTGGGAGGGCAGGATTGGAATTCAAAATGACCTTGAGAAATTGGAAAATGAGTCTGAAATTAACAAGTTGCAATTCAATACAGACAAGTGCAAAGTGCTTCACTTAGGAAGGAAAAGTCAAACGCCCACCTACACACTGGGGAATAAGTGGCTGGGCGAGACCACTGTGAGAAGGATCTGGGAGCTAGGATCTAGGAGAGTGGATCTGTGAGAAGGATCTGGGAGTTAGAGTGGATCACAAAGTGAATGGGAGAGACAGTCGTGTGAGGCAGCTGTCAAAAGGGCTAATCCTCTGGGGGGTGTTAATGGGGGTGGGGTTTGTATGACAGTCGAGAGAAGTGCCGCTGGTGAGGTCTCAGCTGGAGTACTTGGGCCAGCTCCGGGTGTCACATGCTAGGAAAGACGTGGCTAATTTGGAGAGAATGCAGAGCGCAATGCAGAGCGCACCAAAACGGATCACAGGGTTAGAAGAGCTGGTCTAGGAGGAAGGTTAAAAACCTGGCCTTGTTTGGTCTTGAGAAAGGAAGACTGGGGGCGGGGAACCTGGCAAGTCTTCAGCTGGGTTAAGGGCTGTTATAAAGAGGATTCTGATCACTTGTTCTCCATGTCCACTGAAGGGAGGACAAGAAGTAATGGGGCTTAATCTGCAGATTTCGTTGGAATATCAGGAAAAACGTTCTCACGCTGAGGGTAATTAATTCTAGAAGAGGCCTCCAAGGGAGCTTGTGGGCTCCCCATCGGTTAAGAGCAGCTTGGACGAACCCTAGCCAGGGACGGTCTAGGTTTACTTCGGTCCTGCTTCAGCGCAAGGGGGCAGGACTTTGTGAGACCCTCTTCTAGCCCCACATTTCTGTTATACCAACAGCCCTGAAATGGTGCTTAGAAGCATCTCACAGGGGAGTCCTACTCCAGTCTACATTATCGCCTTTGGATCTCTGCCTTTCATTTTCAGCCTCCTGCAGAATTCCCAATATGAAGCTGGGCTCCCCACTGTCCACACGTCTCTCCTGGGAAGCCCAGTTCCCTTTCTGACTGAGGGTGTTTTCAGTCCTAGAGAGAACGTATCGGCTCACAGCAGATTAACAGCCGCCTCCGACTGCCGCTGGGGTGGAGCGAAGTTACTGTAGCAACACCGTGTTATGTAACCCACTCAGTGTGATTGCAGGTGTGTGCAAGAGAGCTACTTGGAAAGTTCCATTAGGGCTTCTTTTGAACGGTTACACGCTAGTGTCACACTCGCTCATCACAACACGGGCCCTGAGAAAAGAGCTATTCAGTCACGCAAACACACACAACCATGTAACAGAGAGAACCTGGCCCCTGGGATGCCTGCAAAGTTACAGCCAAGCAGCGAGGTTGGCAGGGTCTCATTGTTGAGGGGAGGAGCTGCTGGGGAAGAGGAGACTGAACAACCAGGTCTGAGGCCACATTTGAACAGCTGGTAAAGCTTCCAGGCAGTTAGAGAAGGAAACACATGTACACAGCTCACAATTAACCAGTGGAACTCACTGCCACAAGATACCATCAAGGCCAAGAGCTTGGCCAGATTTCCAAAAGGAATGAGACATTTATAGGGGCAATGAGAACATACACAATAGATCTGATTAAAAAAAATAGGGATATAAACCCTCTGCCTTAGAACACGGACCAGTCACTAACTGATGGGAGCTAGAATGAACCAGGTTATTCCACAACTGCCCACTCCTCGGCTCTTTGTACCTTCTCTCAAGCAGCTGATGCTGACCCCTGGTTAGAGACAGGATACTGTGCTAGATGGATCACTGGTCTGGTGAGGTAATTCTGTGTTCCCATTGCTTGGCACATTTCAAAGAAGACAGGACAATGAATGGCACTTTTACAGATAGACGAACTAGATCAAACAGGCCTCTTCTGTCACTGATTTCCATGATTATACGCCACCCAGTCGCCATATGGGAGAGACAGACACTGTAGATTTTAGCATTTTAGAGGCTCTCCCTTTAAAATCCCATCTTCGCTCTGACAGCAGCAGGTAGTCGAAAATACATACTCAATCCTCCCTCTTTGGCATGTGCTGCAATTAGAGGATACTCAAGAAAACAATAGTTCACGTTAGTCTCATTAAGCCCCTCCAAATGATGTGGTATGAGGCAGAAATGTACCTGCAAGTGTCAGCTTGTTAAAGGAGATTACCAGGAAATTTGCATGTTGCATCTCTCACACAGATGGCTTCCCCACTCTGATCCGAATACGCTGCCTGCTGTGTGCCCTGCCTGGATACGCTGCTCAGAATCATGTATTTTTAAAAGAATTTTAACATGATTTTCTGAAATCTAATTTGTCACTTTCGGGATCATCCTAATGGGCTAGAGCGAAAGCAGCGACATGAACTGCTTTTTTTCATGTGCGGATTTTCTTTCTGCACAGGGACATTTGATGTGGCATTTGTTGTGGTCCTTATGGCCAGTAACTCTTTTGGTCTCTGGATTTCATGAGTTTACAGCGAAGGTTTTTTCCCTCCTTTGGGGCTTTTTGTTAGAAAACGTGAAACGGATGTTCGATTTTTTTGTCTGTCTCTTCCTGGGGGCATTGGCAGGGAACAGCAATGGGAGGGGTCCTGCCAGACAAAAATTCTCACCACTGTCCAAACTGTCAAGAAGTCTCTTTCTTGCACTTTCATGGAAACCCAGATCAGTTACTGCATCCATTGATCTTTTTTTTTGGTTAATATGTCACATTAGTGGAACAATCACTCGCCATACGGGCACCCAAGGGTTAAACCAAACTGCTGATCCAAACTGGAAGCAGAAGCTTTCCCCAGCTACGGTAACCCCCCTGGGACAGGTCTTGCCATCCTGGGGATGTACACAGTGTGTAGAATATAAGTCAGGTGGGGGCTCTTGCATGGCTGAAACACACAAGCCATTGAAACAAACAGAGGAAACGGGTCTATTTAAAGCTTTTTCGGGAGCTCTGCTGAGCTGTACTGAAGTACAGAAATACTAACTCCATAAACACACCTAGTGCCCAGAGCCCTGCACCTCCGTGCTGGTTGAATTCTTGTTTAGAGAATTTGGCTATTGTTCATTTGTTGAGGTCATGCCAAACTATTAAAGAGCTAATGTTCTTGGGGCCCTTTCAGCTTCCAGACTTTCCTGAATTTCTAACGCTCCCCTGCTCTCCCTCAAGCGCTGTCTTAAAGAACAATGGCATGTGGGGAAAGATCAGGCAGGGTTTGTGTACGGGGAGCCACACTGGCTTCTGGAGGTTATTCCCACAGCTGCATTGTTGAAATAAGCAGAGGTCAGACCTAGCAGCTCTGATTTATTATTGTTGCTGTTCATTCCTGCCCCCATGCTGGGCCCGGTACAAACCGCAGGGAGACACAGTCCCGGCCCTGGACAGCTTTGAAGGGACACGGAGCAGAGAGGATAGAAAAATGACAAACAAGGCAGGTGGCAGCTGCTAATGCAAAGCGTTAATCACACATACATAAATAGTGTGTGTGTGTGTGTGTGTGTGTGTGTGTGTGTGTGTGTGTGAATGCACACTCTCGCTCTCTCACGCACATCTAAAAGCGATGCTCTCGCTCGAACAAGAGCTCCGGCTTGGATTCAGGAATCACCGGGCCAGGTCTCTGGCCTGTGCTATGCAGGAGGTCGGAGATGATCACAGTGGCCCCTTCTGGCCTCAAACATCTCTGAAGCACTGAGCAACTCGCAACCCCCAGCCACCTCCTAACCGAGGAATAAGAAATAAGCTTCAGGGCTTATCCCAGCCCAAGTGCTGAACGAGCAGCAACTAGTCCCAGCCCCGGCCCTGCTCACATCAACAGCCGGAGGCGCACACAACACCTAAAGGGCCCCACCCCGTGGGTGGAAAAGTGGCAACGGCTGAGTCACAAGGAAGACAGGCCCCGTTCTGCAGCTCCCAGGCCACAGACCAAACACTCAGGGATCAAGGGAAAGACCCACACAGGTTCATTCTTCACAGCACTCCCTCAGCCGCAGGACCACCAAACCCTATTTGAACCCAGCTGGGAGCGCCGGCGAAGGAAGAGGATTTGAAGGCTTAGGGCGTGTCCACACTCCCAGTGCCGCGGGAGGACGCTACTTACACCCACGGAAGAGCTTCTGAGGTCGGCGCGGGGACTCCGCCTCCCGGAGGGGCGGGAGCCGCTCTCTCCTCGACACAGCGCGGAGCACACCAGTGCGGAGGGCTGTCGAATGGTATCGCCGTTAAACCGACCGAGGTCGGTAGTGTGGACAAAGTCTTAACGACTGTGCTTTTAACGGGCCTGCTTGAACACACAAGAATCTCAAGCCCAGAGCGAGCAACTTAACCTGCTCCAGGGCAGACCCTGTCGTCCCGTAGGGGCGTGCTACGCAGCCCATGGACGCCAGCGCGACTGGCCAGGAGCCTGCCTCCAAGCCCCCCGAAGTTACTGGTTTTAATCCGCTCTGGCTCAAGCCCTGCATGGGCAAAGTCAAGCGCCTGCGCAGAAGTTTGCCGGATCGGGGCCCAGCGGTTCCTCCAATGAAAGGGACTCACGCTAGACAGGGGTGAGCCTGGGCCAGTCGGCTCGTCAAAATACAGCCAGGAAATAACGAACAACAATTTACTTCAGTGTCTTAGGAGTATTTCAAGCAGAAACATTAGCAATCAGCTATAAAGCTGCTCTCTTGGCAGTTGGCAGCTATTGCATAGAGATGAAGGTACCATGGTGATGAACACACACAAGCCTCTGGAGAGACACCCAGCTAGAGATAGTTGAGGCAGGGGGGAAAAACCGGTATGAGGGGGCACTGTTTGAAAGCCCTTCAAACCCAAGCATTTAGGGTGGGTTTTCCCTGTGTGGGCGCAGACACCCCATGGCTTTTCCAGGTCCATGTGCTGCAAAGTCACTTGGGGGCCACTGAAAATCACATCCTTCCAATAGTTTTTTCAAACGTTTAAATTAGCCACAAACTTTTTGGAAAGGATTTCCCTTGTGTCTCGCTGCGTCTCTAGGGATTTTGAAGGGCAGGGGATTGTTATGAAGAGCGTAGAAAGGAAAGTGGGGGAACCCCCCCAATAAAAGCTGTACATTTCCTGACTCAGTGTTCACAGGGGAGGGTAGAAGGCCCTCAGCTCCCAGCCCCAGAGAGAGAAGATGGCAGCATACGCCCCCATGGAGGCAGGGGTCCATCCCTGGGAAGCTGCAGGCTTCACTCCCCCCCCCCACCCCCGAGCTAAACACACCTAGATCCAGAGGGAGATGAGAGGCCTGAGACTTCAATGGAGTCACCGATTTTATCTGACCACTTCCACTGTGGGCGCCCCAGAAAACACCTGGACAAGTGGGGGGTCTGTGACCCCTTCAGCCTTTGTCAGAGCTAAGCCCCTCTCCCTTTCCAGCCTGCCCCCAAATCCAGCTGTGTTGGCATAGAAACGACAACGGGCCTGGCGTGCCGTCATCACAGCAGTTACACAACAATTAAAAATAGACTAAAAGGGCTGCAGTGATTTCAAAAGAAGAGGGTGTTCAGGCCACGAGGGAGCATCTCCCCCACACAAGGCACCGGCTTCCGGGCAACTCCCAGAAGAGCGAGGGGAGGGGAGGGGATTAGCTCATGACTTCTTTAAAAAAGCCCAGTGAACAGAGCCAAGGGCTGTGCAGAGACACCGGTACCTTGTGGACGACTCGGAATAATGTTCTATTTAAAGGCAATGCTGCCTGCATAATGTCTGTTGTAATTCCCTCCCCCCCCAAAAAAACCATTCCCACGAAGAGGAGCTGTGCAACCCCAGAATTCACCTGCTCCCCGAGGCCCAGCATTGGGCGAGCCCCGAGGGGTGAAGATGGAGTCTGAAGTCAGGAAGGAAGGGGCAGCAGCAAAGGCCCCTGCGGAACGGAGAGAGTCTCCAGCATCTACAGGACGGGAAGGGGGCACTGCCTCCCAGCAGACCCCCCGCCCTCCCTGACTTCTGCACGGGGTTGGACGATCTTCCCATTGCAAAACAGGCCACGTTAAACACGGTGGTGCTCGGAGCCTGTGCTGACTGGCGCATTAGAAATACCAGGGACTCCCGTCCAATGGCGCTGGTAGAAATGACAAACGCCCAGTCTCTGTAAACGTTAAGGGGCTACAAGGGAGACGAGATGGGTCAGGTCAGATCGGTTATTAGACCCACCTCTGTTGGTGAGGAGAGACAAGCTTTCAAGCCACACAGAGCTCTTCACGGCTTATGGGGCCGCCAGTCACTCCCACCATCCCCTGGGCTTGTGAGGGGCATCTTTAAAACCACACTCTGCTGGTGGTCACAGACTTTCGCATGAACTCTGCTGTGCAGCATCCCGAGTGGGAAAGACGGTGTCAAACATCCTGTGCAGGGAAGCTGCCAGGGCTGTGATGCAGGGGAGGGGAATAGCGGGGGGGGGGGGGGGAGGAGGAGTGGGGAAGTCTCCAGGGATGCTTTGTGTGGGTGGGAGAGATAATGGGAGCAGCATGAGGCTGCTTGGTTGAAGCGGATTTCATTAGTGACAAGCACTGCGCCTTCAATGAATTTCTTGGAGGAGGGAAGATGCTTGAATGAAAGATCTGGCCAAGTAAACTCCAGCAGGAATGGACCCCCCACACACACACAGCTGGACAAATAGTCACAGGAAAAGCCATTTCCACTGGGGGACAAGAGCAGCCAGGGCCTCTGGGCGTTTGACCCTCTTGGGCAGAGAAAGGCAGGAGTCAGGCCAGCCCTGCACACAATGCCCTGGGCCAGAGTGGAAGGGGTGGTCAGGGACTCGTGGGAGGAGGCAGCAGGGATCCCCCAGCGCAGCCTCTTGGTTCAGGCAGTGGAGCGGCGGTAACTCCCAAATCACCACAGGCTTTAAACATGCGCCAGGTGACGGCAGGGCGGACTGCATTGAACCCCACAAGCTGTGCCATTCCCCCCGGCCCGCGGGTGCCCCCGTTTGCACCGTGTGCTGAGCTCTCTAGTCCTCCAAGGGCTGGGGTGTGTAGGGCACGTGCCTGCTTTTAAAGACACCGTATTACAAGGTAACGAACATCCGTCCAAAGCAGTGGAGCTGCTATTGGCTAAATCTTCTGCACTGTTCCAGGAATGCTAGTGCGGGAGTCCCAGCAAGGCCCAGGAAAATCCTTTCAGCAGGGAACGAGATAACCACGCCGCAGGCCCCCCCCCCAGTCCTACTGCTATAGTGAAAGTCTGAAGTAACCCGGCCGCTCGGCCTTCCGGCAGCCCAGGCTACAGGCCTCGGCCCCTGTGCTTCTCACCTCGTGAATTCTTAGCAAAGGCGCCTGCCAAAGAGCTCGTTTTCATTTCAAAACTGGAACCATGGAAGGGGGAACTTTGCAACATGGCAGAATGAATCACCCCAGCTGCAGACCAGTCACCTGCACAGACCCCTCCTCTTTCCCCAGGGAGCCAGGAGGCTGTATTACACGTAGAGCCGCTCTCAGCCCAGTTCCGGCTTTAGATACACTACAGGAGGTGGAGACAGGCCCAGCCCGCTTGCACCGGATTTGCCCTTTTCAGCCTTCACTCTAGCTGCCAGTAGCAACTACGGTTTAGTATTCACAGTTCACCCCATCCACACGCTCCCAGCTCTCTCTCTCTCTCTCTCTCTCTCCCCCTCTCAGTTTGCACCCAGGCCCCACAGCAGTCTTGGCAATGGTGCCCTGGTTTGTTAACAGAACTCCACTCCTCAGATCCCCCAGCTGGGGTTGCTCTGTGCTCCGGCAGCGCAGGTTCTAGCCCTTCCTTTCCCAGCTCTCCCCTGGCTGTAGGGATAGGGGGACCAGATGTCACGATTTTGTAGGGACAATCCTGATTTTGGGTTTTTTTCTTATATAGGCTCCTATTACCCCCATTGCCTGTCCCGATTTTTTACACTTGCTGTCTGGTCACCCTATGTAGGGAGGAGGCTGCGTGGGAGACGGAAGGCCCCTCTCACTCACTTAAAACACATTTATCTGACAATCTGATTACAGTGGCTGAATTGGTGAAACCATTAGAAATCCTTTATTGTTATAACACACCATAGAGGTCACGCACCCTCCTGGCTTTTCCTCTCGCGGAGACACGCAGCACAATCTGTTGGGTACAGGGATTAAAACAGGAAACAGGTGGCAGTTCAGTAAGTGGTCATTTCACTGCCTTGACGAAGGAACGCAGCACACTGCATTAACCCCTTCAGTGCTAACCCAATTGCCCATCTGGGATATGAACCCAAAAAAGGGTATTAGCAACAGACCAGAGGAGAGCAGAACATTTAGGTCCCTGCTGGGCACTCCAGTGCACACCTGACACTTCAGAGTGCGAATTCCCCTAACCCTGGCTGGCACTGCCTCTGATCCCCCAGCCTGTGTGCTCACAGTACCAGAGGGGAAAAGCCCTGCACTCTTCTCCATTGCCACAGTCCACCATCTACTACCCCTATTTCCCAGAACGAGTCAGCCAGGGTGAAGTTAGAGCAGCCAAGGGAGGGCGCTAGTGAAAGATGAAATGATACAAGAGCACGTGTTCCAAAATCAGGCGAAACACACCCAGCTTGTGAGGACAGAGCTCCCTCTGGTGTAGAACGTGCGTATTGCAACGATGGCGTGAGGGTCTTTTAGTGCAGTGGGTCTCGCTCTGTGCATCCCTAGGGTGTCCATGGACAAGGTCGGGGGGTGGGGTGGGTCTGCAAAAGACAGGTTGAAAACTGACTGAATAGAATTCAGCTCCACATCCAGACAGTAGATTTCCAAAAGGGTCCCCACATGGGAGAAGAGAACCAGTTCTACTGGACCACTTTCTGGTGGTGAGCGACGCTTTCAAGCTTACACTGAGCTCTGGGAAAGGGACTCGGAGTATCACGGCTAAATACAAGGTGGACGGGATAACTGCTTATAAACTATTGTAAGAGACCATTCAAAGAGACCTGGCTTGTTAACACCTTTGCAGTGATACTATTGAATGGTGTCTCAACACGGGAGAACTGCTTCTGCTAAACCATCTCTTCCACCTCGGACTTAGCTGTGACGGAGTACCGCTCCCAGACCTTAAGAAGGGCACTGTCTGGCTCAAAACCATCTCTCTCACCACCAGAAGTTGGCCCAATCAAAGATAATCCCTCACCCACCTTGTCTCATGTCCTGGGACTGACACAGTGAGGACAACCCTGAAAACATGTGGACTGCACCACATTCAAAGGCTGGAACGGGAAGCAAAACAAGAAAAGTCTATTTTGAAAATAAATGGGGGAGGGGCGGGGCGCAGGGGGGAAATAAAAGAGCGGACTCACCCACTTTAGCTCTTGCCTGTCCAAGCCAGGCTTAAGGGTCAGTCCCACAGTGGCTCCAAAGAGGGTTAAGATGACACCCAGGAAGGGAAACATTTTAGCCCTGATCTGTTGGTACCAGAGAGCACTGGGTTCAATGACACTGAACAGTGCCCCTTTCACCATGACACGCAGAGGCCCCATGCAGACTCCAGCTGCTGGAAGGATGAAGGATCTCGCAGCACCAATTTGTGCCTTGGCTGGAAAACACAAATAGGGACCCACTGCTAAAAGCCAGGAAATATCCAGTCCCAAGGGGCCTGGCACCTAGAGGACTCTTCCACCTCTCGCAGGAGTGAGACAGCTCAGAGCCCAGCCCTGGGAGAATCAGGGAAAACATTGTTTTAAGGGTCTCCTTTTGCTGTTGGCCCTTCACTGCTGGAAAGTGGCGCAGCCCCTGGGAATATTTATTATCTAGCACCAAGTCGCATATTGCCCCAGAGGACTCACCTAGCAGCAGCCAAGGGGCTCTCTGGCCATCTTACATCTCAGGGCCCCATTGCAGAGGGTGAATTGAAGGGTGTCTTCAAGAAAGGGACAGCATGCCAAGCAAGCATTGTTGGCTGGCAGGCGTTGCTCAGGCTGACAGGACAAGGGTGCAGACATCCAGCAGAGCATGCTGGTTTCCAAGGACAGATAAACCCAGAAGCAACCTACCTGTCCAGGGACAAAGTCCCTGTGAACACAAGGTCAGTTCAGGACAGAGCAAGCACCATTCAGGCTCTGAAGCCTGGGCCTCAGGTTTCTGTCTGATTCATCAGCCACCCTGTCCTACATCCTTCTGCACCATGGGGAAGTGCAGAGCCGTCCTCTGCAGCTCAGTGAAATCACACAGTTAACATGGAACATAAAAGTACACAGGATCTTTGTGGTGATAATTTAAAAAACCACACGCTTTGTTCACATGTACAGAATCAATCATCTCTTCAAACCCACACAAGCTCCCCCCTCCACAGGTGACAGAATGGGAAGTGTCAATAACTGAAAGAAGAAGCCATTTCGATCCATCTGCATGTTGCAAAGATGAGTCCACCTATGGTGGGAGCAGAGGAGTCAGGGGACAGCTTTTGGACGGTATCCTAAGCCAGCGAGTCCCTGTTCTAGTTTTAGCGGCTCATCAGATTCCTAGAACTTGTGTTCTGCTCAGCCATACCTAGCACCGGAGGTTTCCACAGGCAATGGGAACAGTGTGAGATCTGAATAGGGCACATTCTGACTCATGGCCTGGCAGGAGACGTGGCCTTTTCCATCTCACTGCAGAGCAACTTTTCTCTCACAAGTGCTGCTGCGGCTTACTGTAAATTCGGCCAATTGCCCTGTCGAGAGCACCCAGATCCCAGCCCAGAAGAGCGCTGGCCTCCCACATAAGCAAGTTTTAAAGTGAGATTCAATGGGAGGAAGTTCTCTGCTGGCAGCCTCACCACACCCACTTTTGTGCCGGGCCCGGTGTCATAACAGCTTCGCTGCACCTCACACAAGGGTGCTTGAGTGGCAAGAGATCTGAAGTAGTAAAACTTTTCTCCTCCCCCTAAAGCCTTCTCTTTCAGCACGAGAGGCTGTCGCGGCCTGCAGGCGGTCAGAAGCGATGCTTGGGCTCCCCTTGGCTGCACGCTGCCCATGCCCTTAGATCCCAGTGCCAAGCCAGACAGTCCGATTTACAGTGGCGCCCCACCCAGATAAGGAAGATCACAGGATCACAGCCAGAGGGAAGATCTGATGGGTTCCTTGCAGTGCGGTGTAACACAGTGACTATGAAAACCATTGTTAACACTCCAGTGTTCCAAGACCAGCACATGGGCTTCTAACAGATCACAATCTCAGCGCTGGCTGCACAGGCAGATTTGGCTTTGGAAGTTTTCAAGTCACTGTTTAATCCAGAGACAGCGCAGCTGAGTGAGTTGAGAATTTAAATTACAAAAAGAAAGCACTAGAAAATAATCTTGATACAAGAGCGATAATCTGCTGAGATTCCCTGTCCTGCCCAGGAAACCTCCCTCCAGCACATCCGCCCAGCGCAGCTGGGATGCTACTGAGGCGTTTCCTGCCCCCAGGGCATGCTGGGATCCCAAACTGTCCATGATGGAGGTTACTTGGGGTTATCCCCAGGAGTGGAATTAAGATGCTGCTACCAGTTCTGGCTTGGCCCTGATCTTGACAGGTGATGCTTCTGTGGAAGAAAGAGAAACTCGTTTCAGAACGAGAGAGAAGAGAGTCAAGTCCTGTGAGAGAAACAGGACTCGTGTCTCATTTCTCTGCAAGGCAAGGAGCACTCCGGCCGCACCTGGGAAATCTACTGAACGGAACACCAAGAGCAATCCTACTTCTCCAGCACCTCCCTCTGCCCCATGTCCCGCGCAAGCAGTTAAAATACAATCCAGAAAGCGGAGAAGGAAAGACCAGCGCACTGCAGCGTACAACAGAAGGTCAAAGCAAGCAGTTTCCTGCAGGAGCGCTGACTAGAGCTCTCTCTCATCTGTGTCAGGACAACACGCATCCTCACAGGGACCGAGCTGGCCCTCTACAAGTAGAGCTCACCAGAGGGTGTAGCCAGCCTATCGATTGACAGCATGGACTGATTGACCTGTTTACTGTCCTGCCGTCATAGCCAAAACCAGACGTCCTGCGGCTTTTCCTGCTCCTGGTTCCTATATTCGGGAGGCTGGATTCCTCTCCTACAGCGAGTCTTTCGACGCTGTTATCCGTGGGAGACTCCGTTCCACAAACCCAGCGTGAGTCCAGCCCCATTTCATCATTCGCCCCCAGCTCTTCCAGCAAGCGCAGAGCCCCATTTCTCTGGGGCCTGACTTTAACTCCTTCCTCCCCAAAGCCAGGCTAAGGCCCAGGAGCGTCACAGTTCACCTACCCTTGCATTCTGGCCTATGTTTGGCTCATCATCTCCTCTGTGTGCTATCTGCACAACCCCTACAGCGCAGTCTCCTGCACTGGGTGCTTAGAGGTGAGCCAGCACATGGGCCCTTCTGGAGGCAAGAACCATCACCTCTGCAGAACGCAGGCCTCAGGAATCCTGGCGTTCGGAGAGACGCGGTGCTCAGGAGACGGCGACGGGCCTAGTTTATAACCCTAAAACGAGCAGCAATTGGCTTAGAACTGGATCCCCCCTAGCAGTAGCAGCACATTGCGATAGCAGCCGGGCTGGGAGGGATCCCAGCTGTTTCTGGTATCCTAGAAACGCAAGAAGTTCTCTAGGGGTGAGCTTAGCATGCTAACAAGTGCTCTGCATTGCTGCTGGGCCAGGAAGCAGGTGAGAAACACTTGGGATGGCCGGGCTCACAGAGGATAGGAGCACTCGAGTGCTACGCGGATGAACAACATGAGAGGCTGGCCTGAGGCTGAGCCGGGGGGATGCTGAAGGTCCAGGAGAGGCTGCATTTGTCAGAAGAAGCTTGCACAGCCCAAGCCCACACTGCCCCCGGCACGGTTCAGCCGTCCACATTCAGAAACGCTACATTCCCCGGAAAGCAGAAGGGTCCCCAGTTGCCGTTAGACCCCGAGAAGATGCAGGAGGAGCAGGAAGTTGTACGATCAAATCAAGAGACTCTACCTGGGATCTTTTCCGGGAGTGGCTCAGCGGGAACTTCAGGGAGCTCGAGCTGTTCCTGCAAGCACATTAAACATGTCACATCTCACTCACCCCACATGACGCTGGGTTGGCACCCAGCTCCTTTCAGGCTTCTGCACTGAGCTGGTTTGGAAACTACACCAACGGGTGCTTCTGACTGCAAAAAGCGCCTCTTCCCCCAGAACTGCAGGAGACGCCGCTGCTGCTTCGAGTTGCTAGTTTCAGTGCTGTCCAGTGGACCAGGGCATGGCCTGGCTTTGTAAAATGATGTTTATTATGAACATAGATTAGCCATGAGTTTCCTCCTGGCAGGGCCGGCTGCAGAGTCCCACCACTGCAGCCCCGCTGGACTGAAGGTTTCCGGTGGTAAAGCCAGACAACCTCAAGTCTGGAGGTGGAACAGCTATAGACTGCATGAAGGGTGGAGGGGTAGAGAACAGAGGTGAAAGTGAACCCTGTCTCGGTCAAGTAAAGTGGGACAGCCATCAGTGAAGGCAGTGCCCCGATCCACAAGATTACTGTCTGTAAAACAGGGTAAATAAAAAACAACCCTTCAAAACATTCAATGTCGTTTAAGTGTCTCCCGAGCACAGAGCATCTGGCTGTCTTCTGAGATGACACAAACACCACACACATGCAGCTATAATTAGAATATTCAGCAGAGTCAAATCAACTGCCATCTCTACGCGGAAACAACCCCTTCCCTGATGAAAGATTACCACTTGGAAATGTGGATTAAAAGTAATTACTAGAGCATGGAATTAAGGCTCACCTGAGTAATGGCATTTAATTCTTCTAAAATGGCATCTTCATCTTCTTCAGTGAAGCTGCCAGCCAACATTTCATCGATTTGCTGTGCGGGAGAAAGACAGATGTGCCAATGAACGCCACAGCATGACAACTCTGCTGCTTATAGCATCGCGCACACACACACCAGTGCATGTGATAAGGGGATCCCACCACACAGAGTTATTGCTCTGGCTTTTTGCTGCAGGAGGCCTACATTCAAATCCTAATTTGGTCACCTCTGAAATGAGTTGTGGAAGATCCCAGCCTAGCTGGCAGCAAGGAGCCTAGTCCACCTCACCAGAACACTGCATGATTGGTCATCTGTGCTCAGGACTGCATATGTGCGCTATACGTACCCTTTGATATTCCACAGCATCTTGGGTTTCATCTATTATTCTTTCCACTTCTTCTATTGACATGACCTAGGAGGAGAAAGCCAAAATCCGCACATAAGGGCCGCAGAACAGATGTGAACACCCATAACTCTGCCTCACCCAGAGCTCTCTGGGGCACCCTTACCTCATGCATTTTATTCAGACATTCATTGCCAATTTTCAGGCCTTCAATCACCTTCATTTCAATCTGGGTGAATTCAATATCCTGGACCTAGGGTAAGAACGTGAGTCACAGCTGAGTCAAGAGCAGTCACACCCCCATCAAGGGGCAGTACAGAAACAAACCAGAAGGCTCAGGCAGCTGGAATATGGAGCTTTTTACGAGGGGTGGATTTGAACCAATAGCTGCTAAGTCAGCAATACTGAGAAGCAGTAACCATCTGATTGCTCTTCCAGGGCTGTGTGAAATGAATTCCTTAGCTCAGGTGGCTGCATCAAGACCACCACTGAAGTGGGCAGTAGCTGGCTCCCTTGTTGGCAGTCTTAGCAGAGACCAAAGTCTAAATTGGCCCTGAAGCTGAACTCCACCCACTTCTAGAAACAGTCTTTAAAATGGAGGGGAGGCTTCCATTGCTGCACCAGACCAAGGCATTACTTACGGATGAGACCCAGGGTTACGGCCCAGTCTATATTACAAACCGGACCTAGTTCATAACCAGGATAGAGATAATCATGGTGTAGCCAGTTCTATGAAATGTTTGTACTACTAGCCTAGCGTTAAGTGCCATTAGCGTTAGGGCAGTTAGCTGTAATTACACACAGGGAAAAGTGGGCTCCACACAATAAGCCAATCCTTGGGATTCATAGATTCTTGCATACCATGTGTTCCAGGTTGCTGATTTGGTTTTCTGTTTTATCGAGTAGCTGCTCTTGGTAGCGCTTCTTCTTTAGCAATACCTTGGCTTTTCTGAATGAAGAGAAGAGCAGAAAGAAAACTCAAACAAGTGAGCCTAAAAGGATCATGCCAATGCTACATTACAGTTCTTATGAGGTGTTCTTGTAAAACGTACACCTCAAGTGCAATGGCCGAACAAAGCCCGTCAGGAAGGAGGCAATAAAAGGGGCAGATTAGTCAAACATTTACAGTCAAGAGATTTCTTTTAAGAAAAGATTAAGCCAGTGACCAATAGATCGTTCTGAAGTGTGGGAATTCCACAGCATCGGAGTGGGGAGAAAACCTAATAGCAAATGGAACTAGTGGGTAGTCATCTGCAGAGCCAGGAAATGTAACTAAATATGGTGTCAAGTTTCCAGCATGAATTCAAATTGTTGCGTGCTCTGAAGCCCACATCTCTCACTGATGGGGAAGAGCCTGGTGCAGCGTACAGAGGATTAACATGGATCACATCAAATCCGTATCTAGACGGCAGAGAATTTAGCTGTCTTCACATGCACAGCTCCGCAGCAGCACTCGCTGTCAGCTGGTCACTCTCCAGTAGTGAAATGGGCTTCCAGGACCAGACACGAACCAACAATGGAGGACCTCTTCTGGTTACGGCCAGCCTTGGGACCAGACCACAGGAGGGCAATTCTTATTTGGGCCTGGAGTAGGTAAGGAAACCTCCTCAAACAGATTAGCCAGAATTTACATGTGACCACAGTTTTTTTCAGGGGAGGGCTGGGTAGAAAGTATTAGTTATTGATCAGAACTGAAGGCAACAGACAGGCCTGCTGGGCCCTCCCCACCCCGTGACAACTTTAGCTTCTCCACAAGGTTTCTCCTGGGACAGGTTGCTTTTCACTTTCACTTTAAAAAAAGAATTGAAATGCCAAAGATTTACCAAATCCAAGGCAGGAAACACTGGATAGAAAGTGAGTGGCAGGAGCAGATGGTGCCTAGGTGGCAGACCAGTGACAGCCATGGTGGGAGAAAGGCAGAGGGGAAAGGGCTGGGGGTCTGAGCAATGGAAGGACAGGAAAAACACTATTTCAGGTGATCACTGGAAGCCGGGCAGACCTCTTCAAATGTATTTTGCCCTGGAGAATGTCTCTTCGGTTTGTTATTAGGCCTAATGATACAGGACCAACAAATTCCAGACAGAGCCACCATGGGAGAGTATCACCTCTGTTAGGGAGCATTTACTGATCAATTCGACTTGTACTTTGTGGATCGCTATGTTATAATTAAGCATGAAGATTTACTGAGCATTTCTGGGAATTCTAGGACACTTGAGGGCTGGGAGGAAGCAACGTAAGATGCAAGCCTAATGGCCAACCGACTAACCAGAAAAGCACAATGAAAGGAGGAGAGTGCATTGCGGTTCTAAAATACAACACAAAAGGACGTTGTTAACTAAACAGCACACTAGATTGGATTGCACACTCTTTGGAAGATTACCTAAAAAACACACAAAGAAACCCCCATAACTAGGCTCTGATCCTGAGTGGGGCCTTTGAATGCTCTAACAATACACACAGTTATGTAGATATAAAATAAATAAATAAAATATGCATGGTGTATTCCAGTTCCTTCACCACTGCTGATTACGAAGAGTGAAAGAATTCTTAAAAACAATTCACAAGGTCACTAACTGTGATGTTTATTTTTAGTGTCTTCCCCAGCTTGGACAAAGGAAATAATTAAGATAGATCCTGAAAGGGAAACTTAGTACTGCAATGCCTGGGTTTCAATCACTGCAGAGGACTGTTTATCTGTAGTATAGTAGCAACCAGAGAACGCAGGTCAAGGCCCATTGAGCTAGGCACCATCAAAATATCATTTCCATTGGATTTTTTAAATTGTGTTTATATTTCTACTGATGTGAGCTTTTATAAAAGATTGTCTTTAACATTTAAATCTAAAGGGCAAATTTAAGGTGACCTCACTTTAAATCAAGTCCTAGCCAGCCCTTTGCAGTGACTTGGCACTGTTGATAAGGATATGGAAGTTCTAGGTGGGACCAAAGCCCAAAGGCACTGATTCCTTCTGTCCAGAGTACAGATTCTGCTCTCCAAAGCCTGCCTGGAATTCTCTCCACAGGCAGATGAATCCAGATAAGTGTCGTGGCTTTATAATTAAACACAATTGCTTCCCAAATTGATATTTTGCATACATTGTCTTGGAGGATTTAAGCCAAAGAATTAATTTTGTAATCTTGTCAGTAAAATAAAAAGCTTTGTTTCTTAAAGGACAGAGGGATTGCCATGAAATCGATTCCAGCCCATGTTTTGGTTAAGAATTTTCCTCTGCAGAGCAAGCCAGCAGTAAAAGCTCAGTAAAGAGGTATTTCTGGCCAGGGAGGGCCGATTTTGCCCAATCCCGGATTGTGTTGTTAACATGGTTGGAGCCTGCAGAACCTGCGTAATTTGTAGAAAAAGGAAATCCCTATTTCAACTCAGGTGATCTACAGGTCATAGCAGAGACTGGTGCACCCAAGAAGCTCCCACACAAATCAAGTTATAGCATTAGCAGATGGCAGCTGTATATTGAAGAGGATGACCATGGTCTATTTTTGCAAACCCTCTTTGAGATGCAGCCAAGGGCCTTCCAAGCTCAGCACACAGGCTCCCTCTGAATCCTACTTTTTAACCTCACTCCTACACAAAAAAGCCCTTCGTATGGATCTCCTGAACTCATTTACATTCTCGGTTTCAAGAACATTTCCGGGGAACTTTACTCCAGATGTTTGAAACAACAAAGATCCTTTTGTACTGCAAGGACACTCTCTTCTACCATCTCCTTCTCACCATCTCACATTCTGCCACTGATCAGAAGCTGCAGCGCCTCACTTACTCTTTCTTGCCATCCCTCAGCAGCTGCCGGGCTACAGATCTCTCTCTTTCCAGATTCAGAGTTATCCGTTTCTGATACTGCTTCAGTTTATCCCGCTGCTGTTTCAGTTGCTAATGGAGAAGAGAAATAAAACCAGCAGTCAGTAAAAAGACAAGCCATGGAAGCTTAACTGTACAACGGCTGTTTAAGGGTCCAGGTTAGGCACACCCCGTGTCCATTCCATCGGTCCAGAGGGGTCCGGATGTTCTAATCATATCAATAAACAAATCCAGGAATACTTGTAGCACCTTAGAGACTAACTAGTTTATTTCAGCATAAGCTTTCGTGAGCTATAGCTCACTTCATCGGATGCACAGAATGGAACAGAAGTAAGATTCATTTATACACACAGAAAGAAAGAAAAGAAAAAAAATTGTACATTAGCATACCAATCCTAAGAGGGCTGTTAAATGTAGATGAATCATTATCAGTAGGAGGAAAAAAAACTTTTTGAAATGGATTTCTGTGTCAGGGAAATTAACTCAGGAAATGCGATGAATTACTGTAATGACTGAACCATTCGCAAGTCCTGGTTAATTGTATCTAATTTGAAAATTAATTCCAGTTCCTCAGTTTCTTGTTGGAGTCTGTTTCGGAAGATTTTCTGTTTCAAAACTAATCGTATCAGTGGCTAGTTCCTAGAAGACAACAGCACAGCAGGCAGCTAAAGTGGTTAAATGTCAAAAGTGAATCCTCAAACTGTTGTCCCCTCCTTGCTTTGTTACTTCACCTCCTCAAAAGGAAAAGTGCTCAGGACAATGGCTCCCAAGACAGAAACACCTGTAGAGCTTGGGAGGGTCTTTAACCTCCTTGGCAGCCAGTGGAATGGTCCTAGGGGATGCGGGTTCTAGTCCCGGAGGGGCTCAGACCCAGCATACAATCACCAGCTTGATCATGGGGTCCTCGCCTCATCCTGCCTGGGACTCTGGTGCTCACACTTCACTGCTGAGGCCCTGGGTGTGCAATTAACGCCGTGGAGGTGCCCCAGCCTGGCGTCCCAGTGCAGTCCCGGGGGGGGGTATTTGTGGGGGTGCCCAGCCAGGACCCCCCCGCTGCAGTCCCCTGGGGAGGCCCAGACAGGGAACTGGGGAGGAGAAGAGCCGCGCTCAGAGCGCAGCGACCACCCCGGCGATGCGGGAAGGGGGGGGCCCGGGGAGTGGGGGGGGAGGACCCGGGGAGTGGGCGGCGATGCGGGGGGGGGGCCCCCGCACGGGCCGGGACTTTGGCCCCGTCCCGGAGCTTGGCCCCGCCCTCGGGCGCTCCCCGCCCCCCCCTCACCAGCACGGCCTTGTCCTGCTCCGTGACGCGGCTCCGCCGCTTGCGGCCGAACAGGTTCCCCATGACCCCGCGCGCGCTCCCCGCCCGGCCCGGCGCACACCGCCCCGGCGCCGCCTCACCCCGGTACGGCGGCCGCGCAGGGCCCGGCCCGGCTAAAAGCGAAAGGCGGGGGGGGGGAGGGGCTGCTGGGGACGTGGCGGGGAGAGAAGGGGGGAGAAAAGCGGGGGGGAGGAGGAAGGGGGCAGGGGTGGGGTGGCTATGGGGGGCTGTAGAGTGGGGGAGGGGCAGAGGAGGGATGGGGCAGGGGGGCTATGGGGGCTGTAGAGGGGGAGGGGCGGGGGAGGGATGTCTAGGGGGGGCTGTAGAGAGAAGAGGGGCAGGGGAGGGATGGGGCGGGGTGGCTATGGGGGCTGTAGAGGGGGAGGGGCAGAGGAGGGATGGGGCGGGGGTGGGGTGGCTATGGGGGCTGTAGAGGGGGAGGGGCGGGGGAGGGATGTCTAGGGGGGGCTGTAGAGAGAAGAGGGGCGGGGGAGGGATGGGGCGGGGGTGGGGTGGCTATGGGGGCTGGAGAGGGGGAGGGGCAGAGGAGGGATGGGGCGGGGTGGCTATGGGGGGCTGTAGAGAGAAGAGGGGCAGAGGAGGGAGGGGTGTCTATGGGGAACTACAAGCCAGTCAGCCTCACCTCAGTCCCTGAACAAATCATGGAGTAGGTTGTGGGGCCATTCCCGGGGGGTCACGAGTTCCCTGCGCTGCGGACGTGCCGCCGAGCCGAACACTTTCGCTTTTGGGGGCATTTTGGCAGACGTGCCATGTGCTTCAGAGTGTCCCCGAAAGCCGCCCCAGTGAAAGGGTTTGTTAAGCACTTGGGTCTCATCTGCACTTTACGGTAAAGCATCACTGGCTGGGGGGGATAGATGGGTCTGATCATTTAAAAATGATCTGGGAATGCAGCCCCCAGCCTGCACTCTCGCCCTGGCTCCTCAGGGTTTTTGGTGGTGAGTGGCTGCACCTTACAGCCCCTGTTGCTACAGGCCACTAGACCACTTGGGGCCTTTTCGACAGGTCTGAGACAGCCCCAGTGAATTCTCCGCTCGCTCTCTCAGGTGACTTGGGCTTAATGCTTGTCGCTGGTGTTTTAGTAATGGGACTATTTTCAAATATATACAGGAAGGTGCAACATGGTCGTTCACAGCCTCAGTCCTCCACCCAGGACGTGTGTTGGGAGCCCTGAGGAAGGGAGGCTGGGGCAGGAGCCTGCTGTACACAGACGCTGCAGGAGAGAGGGATTCTTGAGTAGCATTTATAAGCTCTGCAGGGTAAATGCACAAGGACCTTGTTTTTTCAGGTACCTGGGTCCCATCTCTGTTCTGGGAGACCTGCCTTCTTGCACTTCCTCCACTAGGTGCCACTGCAGCCCCACCCACTCCTAGCCCTTGGCAGCTGCTGGTTGAGGAGTTGCAATTACTGCAATGCTGTAGCAAGCTCTATACCCCCGCTCCCCTTCCCTCCCAGTCCAGCCCCATCTCCAAACCGCAGCTGTCCCAAAGCATCGCCTGAGGGCTGCTAAAGCCCAGGAAAGCACCCAGGCCACTTCCCTCCCCCGCCTCCATCAATGGGCAGCACCCAGTGACTCTCAGCTGGCCGGAGGAGCCCCGTGAAGCTGTGGGAGGCAGTCCTTGCTCCCAGTCCAGACACACTCCTAATCCCATTGAGCTTGGAGAGTGAGCAATGGGGCCACGAAAGCCGCGTAGAGCCCCAGGGCGGGAATGCTGAGCACTCGGTCCTGGCGCTGTGGTTCCTGGTCACAGGCACTGCCAGCTGCCGGGATCTTCTCTTGGCTCCCCATCGTATTGTAATTCTGAGCTCCTTGGGGTGGCCCATTGCAAGAGCAGCTCCATGTCCGTGGTGGATTAAAGCACAAACCCATTGGTGGGCACAGCTGGCGTCAGCCTGGTAAAGGACTAGAGTTGCCACAGAAGGTTGGGATCTGCTGCACTGAGCAAAGGGAGCAGACGACCCAGACGTTAACGTGCAGCCGAGTTGCAAAGGGGCGATAGCGTGACAGCGCAGCCTCCATGTGCCAGGCGCTGAGCAGACGGGAGAAGGGCTGCAGGCTCCCGGCTTGCACTGGGCAGCAATGGGCTGAAAACAGATGGGTCCAAGGCCTTGTGAGGTCCTGGCCTTCAAACACAACATGGGAGCACGGCTGAGGAGGCTGCCAGCTGCTTCCTGCCTCCTCCCAGGCCTGCCTTTGGCAGTCATGCAGCAGCTGAATATGGCTCCTTCCCCAAAGGGGACAGAAGCATCAGCCTCTGGTCCCAGGCTGTATTGATGTTCCATGGCCCAGTCCAGGTGTGCACGGCCCGGGCTCTACTGCTCATGTCTGGGCCGGAGCCTGCTGTTAGGTGAGCCCAGTCCCAGGTCCTTCCAGCAGGGGAACTCAATGCTTCGCAGACATTAACTGACTAAACTCCCCATGTTACAGCTGGGGAAACTGAGGGACAGAAAGGTGAAGTGACTTGCCTCATGGTGCCGGGGGGGATAGTTTGAGAGAGAGATGGGAATGCAGCCCAGATCCTGCACCCTAGCCGTGGATAATGCTGGGGTTGTGAGTGGCACCTCAACCTGTCCGCCCTGAGAGGCCCTGGAAGGCAAAGAAGCAACACTGCAGGGGCAGCAGCGCAGGCCTGTGTCATGTCTCAACATGTGCAGACTGACTGCACTCTCTAGAGATAAGGCTCTCTTCCCACTTGCCCCAGAAATTCAGCCTCCACTGGGGTGGAGCACGCAGCTGCCTGTAACGCAGTGCACAGCAATACCAGGCAGTGATGGTACCACACACAGTCACACAGTGGAAACTACCAGGGGGATTTTTAAGCAACACCAGATCATTACCCAGCCAGGATTTAGCTGCCCCCTGCTCCCACCAGGCCTTTACCTGGGGATTTCTGCTCCCATGTACAGCTGAGCCTTGGTTCTCGGGGGTCCGTCTGTATTTATTTTAAAGCACCATCTGGAAGCTGTGTAGAAGTTTCCTATGGCAGGAGCCTTTGCCCATCCTGTCTATCACCCAGAGCCCCGGGCAAAGTATTCGCTATAGCAGAGGGCTTTGCAGAGCCTTGGTTTACCTCTTCTCGAACAGGAAGATAGGGATAGCGAGAGATGGAAATCAGGATCTAATCTTGATGCATGGGATGGGATGTGGGGCTGGGCACAGATGAGCATGGGGAAGAAACGGCCATGAACAAGGGAAGTGGAGCGGAGAGTCCCTCCATGGGCTGCCCCCGATACAACGGACATTGGTTTCTCTTTCACCAGGGCTGCAGCCCTGAACTCCAGCTCCCCAGACAGCTGTGCCAGAGGCTAACAAATGCTCTGAGTCAGAGCACACTGCTCTGCACCCCACAAGAGCCTGGGGAGGGGCCCACAGCCAACTCTCTCCTGCAGAGTGAGTGGACATCACAGCATTTGCCCTGGAGTGGCAGGTCACAGTCCAGGGGAGCAGGCTGTTAAATTCACCCTAGATGTCGATAGGATGTGACTTCTCCAACCGGCGGGTATGAGGGTCCTACCGCTGCCAGCTGTGGTATTGGGGTGACTGGAGTAGGGAGTCAGTCGTCCCCCAATCGTGTAACTTGCCGTTGAAGTGAAAACCAACAGGACTGGAGGAGGTGCTGCAAAGAGCTGCAGGCAGTGGCGCAGTGATTCCTCCATCTTCGACATCCCTCATCCCTGGAGGGACCATCGGCTTTACATGCCAGGTGTTCGCTCCAGCTGCCTCTTGGCTCACTGGGAGAGGATGCGCCAGGGAAAAGCAGCCAGTGGAGTAGCCCATGAAGAGTACTGGCAACGGTGGCGGCTAAAGCCCTCTGTGCATCTACAGAGGGAGCAGAGAGAGGAGAATGCTTCCCAGGGCGAGTGTGATTCAGCCCTGGCTCGGAGGAGCTGCTGCTGACGGGGGATGGTGCTCTTTGGCTCACACAGTCCCGGTCTCCATGGCCCTCATCACATCCCAAACCCAGGGACAGACAGATGGGGAACGAGGCCTGGAGGGGATTAAATGACTGGCCCAAAGTCAGAGGAAGCCTGTGGAAAGCCAGGAGTTGAACTCACATCTGTTCCCTTCCAGGCCAGCATCTTACCCACAAGACCTTCCTCCCTCTGCTGAGCTTGCCACAATAAGGAGGCAGGTGGGGTCTAGTGTGATGGTTTTGGGGACATGGATCCTATTCCACTAGGAGCCGCACTGAGAACCAAGTAGTTTCACTTGGCCACAGAACCACAGGATGGTAAACCCACCGTGTTCTCAAATCCCCCTTTAACGATCAGCGCGTTCCCCCAATTCCGCCAGCCCAGCTCGGCAGATCAAGAGGTACCTTGTGTGCAAAGCAAAGCTCTCCCCAGCCTCTCAGACACTGTACAAAGCCAGCAGGAGGAGGAGGCTGATTGGTGAGAGAGCAGGCGTTTCTGCTGAGGTACAAACACCGCATTGAGCTGACAGCAACGGTGGAAAAAATACAGCCGGGCCCATCCCGAGGTTTGGGATTCAGCTACAGGTCTTTACACAAAAGTCTTTCTTCTCTCCTTCTCTACTGCCCCGCTGCTTTGGTTCTCCATGGCGTCAGCATTACCCTTTGTTCCAGGCACAGTACGGCTGTCACGCAGGGAGGCGAGGGTTAAACTGCACAGCCCGATGCCCTCCACAGCAGGCACCGTTGTGGTCTGAACACAACCATGTGCATGATGCAAGTCAAGGTCATTTCTTGCACAAAGCCTCCCTCACAGGGTCTTGCTCCCCAGAGATAATTGTGAGTTATCAAAGCCCCCTCTGACAGCAGAGATGTATTGGTCCAGTAGGTTAAGAACGTGCCAGAAGGGGAGAAACTAACCTCAGCCAGTTTTCCCTCCTGCCTGTGCAAAGCTAAAGCCAGAAAACTGACCTCTCCTCATGCCTACTACACACAGTTACCAAGAGTAACAGGAGCTGGGACTACCTGCTGCCAACTCCCTGCCTAAGCACCGATAGCTGCCCCTTAGTCTGGAGAAAGACGGAGTTGGCAGATCATCCACTGACTGTAGCAGATTAAAACAGTCTGCCAGTGTCCCAGGCTATTTGAGACCCTGCCCATGGAGAACTTGGCTGGGCCTTGTGGGTAGATCCACAGCAAGGGGCGTGTAGGCCCTGCCCCACAGAGATGCCCTGAGGAGGGTGGGGGTTGCTCAGTATCTAAGCAAGGGGAACCAAAAGTTCCTTGTCTCAGGGAGCCTGGTACTAGGACGGGTCAGTCTGGAGCAGGGGTGGGCAAACTACAACCCGCGGGCTGAATCCGGCCCACCAGCCATTTTAATCCAGCCCTCAAGCTCCCGCTGGGGAGTAGGGTCTGGGGTTTCCTCTGCTCATGTGCTCCAGGTGGGAAGCATGGTCAGGGGACCGTTCCACACAGCTACCAGAAGCAGCCGCATGGTCCCGCTCTGGCACTCCAGACAGGGAGCAGGGTCGGCGACCATGCAACGCGGCTCCCGAAAGCAGCGGCATGGCCCCCCATCTCCTCTGCATAGGGGCAGCCAGAGGCCTCTGCTCTGCACCTTGCCCCAAGCACCGTCCCCACAGCTCCCATTGGCCAGGAACAGCAGCCAGTGGGAGCTGTAGGGGTGATGCCCGTGGACAGGGCAGCGTCTTCATTTCCCACTAAGCTCTGTGAAACGGAGTCTCAGGCAGGTTTGGGTTCGGACGACGTTCTATAATTCCATTTGTATGCTAGGTGCATAACCCAGAAGAGGCGACACTTCGGGTATCACAAGCGAGAGGCACCCCACACATTAGCAGGAAACTAGCTCCAGAGGCTCGGATCTGTGTCAATTCCAATCACCCTGCATGCTGTAAGTGTGGCAATGGCACATTGTGTCATCTGGAAAGTGAGATGGCTGCTCGCAGCCACTCCACTGCCCTGGAGGTGTCTTTGGCACCTCTCTGCCCCAGCACACTCGAAAGCTCCTTCTTTGAATGAGAAACCAAAATGTATTGAGCAGAACAAACCCTAATGCTTGTGAAAACTAAATGCTACGAATGGGGAAGGTAAAGGACAAGGTTCATTTACATTCCCTTGGGATTCAGTCCCTCTTTTGGGTTCATTTCTTTCCCACTCCCTGTATTGTGCTAGAAGATTCCAGGCCTTGTAGTTCAGTATCTTGTCTGTTTAAAACATTCTAAGCCACATTCAGTCTTGATGTAAATCCACCGACTCAACTGCAGTTACCCCTGGGCTGAGCTTGGCCTATTTTAAACTACCTAAAGAAACTGTGATCACTGCAGTGTTCTCTTCTGTGCTTTTGCACTCTGTGCATCCATAAACTATGCCCAGTCCTTTCTGGTTTGTTCCACAGCTCAGAGAAGAGCAAGGCAGAGGATGTAGTATTTGTCATAAAGAAGAGGTAAGGCAATGGTTAAACTGAAGTTAGGAAGAAAACTGTTTAGCATGGTACTAAGACCCTAATCCATGGCTCTACACATTTCTCAGCTTGTTATACCGAACCAACAGGAAAGAAAAATTAGTGTCACATCAGCTTATTAAGATGCAGCCTGGCCGGTAGGTTTTGGGAAGGAGGCAGAAAACAATTTCTTTGTTCTATGGATCAGTGATGGATTGTGGAGAGCAGGGTTATTACAACTTTTTCTGAGTAGCTTAATGAAAATGAAGCTCAGTAACACCCAGTCACAGTTTGGGCAGCAGCGTCCTGTAGGCGCTGTCCTTAGAGGGGAAATACCTCCCCCCAAATTGGGCCAAGAGATCCTCCTGATAAAGGCCAGATTCATGGGGCTGAGAAGCCCCAGGGTTTGTATCCAAGCTGATTGGGAAAATGAATTAATGAATGTAGGAGCCACATGAGGGCAAAATTAACTTCTTTGTTGCAGGAAATTGTAACCAATTTCCAACTGTGTCATAGAAATCCAAATTAAAAGAACGTCATGAAGTGAATTTGCTGAATCAGAGCATCCCTAAACACGAAACAAACCTGCACAATGGTATTTTTATCTGGCAGTTGGAGTGTTTTCATGTTACTCTTGTCACTGACAGTTCAAACTGTTTGACTCTCTAAACAGTGCTTGCCTGAGCTGGTGAGATGCATCACACCATTAACTGCACTTTCATTTATAGAGCTTCTTTCATCTCTCAGAATCCCAAAGCGCTAAAGAAACTGAAAATGGGTGCACACGCTGTATCTAGGGATTGCTTCACCCACGTCTCGTGTGGAGCTCTGTGGAGGTTCCACAGCTCCTGGCAACACTTTGGGGCAGAAAATGGAGAACATGTACATTAGAAATCACAAGGAGAACGTTGAGTAGGATGAATGCAGTTACCCAGATCAGAGCATTAATCCCTGGGTCCATCTTGTGGGAAGTGCCACAGGATCGTTAATGACCACAAGAGATTTGGACGTCACTGAAGCCTGGTCTGAAAGATGGCATCACCTGTCATCACCACGGAGCACTGGGAAAAGCATCTCCTTGTGAATCACCAACAGCACCATGCAGCATTAGACTGTCAGGGAAACTGATTGATACGTGCGAGGAGATTCATTGAGACAGACACTACGGTGACGTCTCCCATCTGGGCCCTGCACAGGACCAACTGTGCTTATCTTACCTGTTCTGCCAACATGAACTGGCAGTGCTGCAGACCAGTTGACTATTGGGTTATTCTCACAAAGGCTTTTGCAACGGCTCAGTGAGGCAGTTCTCTGGAAACCAGATCTGATGCTTCATCAGGAAACACCTCAACACTTCAGAGCAGTTCTCTAGTTAGACAATCCTGGCTGGCCCACCATGGATACAAAAAGGCTGCAATGAAGGATTTCGGACTGGGACCGTGTCAGGTCCTGCATCACCAGTTTGCTGCTTTGAGCTCTCCCTGTAGCCTCCTCAGTAGTACTTTCTTCCGAGCAGACTTGCTCCCATCTCATGACTCATAGCCGCACTGCCACCTACTCTCTTGGCTCAGGCAGGAGAGGGTTTAGCATTCTCTTTGAAAGCATCATCCCAGAATAGACTAGTTACAACAGATCTGGTAAACAAACTAGGCTCTGAACAGCAAGTAGGCCACTACAGGACACACACCAGAACCCGGACATTTAACACTAACCGCAGAGCCCATGGGAAGAGCTAGTGAAACGATCATCTTAGTTACAAAAAAATTAATGACTATTTAATGCCCCAATTCAGCAAAGGATTTGAGCACATACGTAAATCCAGCCCCATTCAGCACCGCACTTGAGGGCGTGTTTCACTGGAAGCACATGCTTTGCTGAATAGGGTTGGGTTGCTGAGGCAGGGCCTATGGCTTTAAGAATTATTCTAATGTCCATGTGTGGTGTGACATTATCAGGTTAGCTGTTATGTAACTGCAACAAATCCGGTACAAAGTGTGGCATGTAAGATGTCTATGGAAAGATTATGATTTGCTGAATAGGATTGTGCCATTTGTATGCATGCATCATTTCTGTATCTGGAGTTATGAATATTAACTCTGTACCTGTATTTCAAATGTGCTTGCTCATTTGGTAACACCCATGGAGGAACTCTTCAAGTTGAATGGCCCATCAAGGAACATTTAAGTCAAAGTGGTCCATGGGAGATGCCTATCTACACTTGATTGACTTTCCTGTGAACTTCTAAAGTATGGGTAATGGCCTCTTCTATGTCTAAGCAAAGCATGCATGGACGTGTGACTTGCCCATGTGACTCCATCTTGTTACTGGTTTCAGAGTGGTAGCTGTGTTAGTCTGTATCCACAAAAAGAACAAGGAGTACCCCACAAAAGCTTATGCCCAAATAAATGTGTTAGTCTCTCAGGTGCCACAAGTACTCCTCATTCATCTTCTTACTGTAATTTTCCACAAACTAGGACAATGGGTTTCCCTTCACTTGACAGAAGCTGTAAAAGGCCCTGGAAACATCTCCATTTTGCCTCTTTCCTGCTCAAACCTCTGGACTATGGATTTACACGAATGGGAGCATTCTAACCAAGGGACTGAGGACCTTCCAATGATTTGGAAGCAACCAGAGACTTATCAAGCCGGCAGTTTATTCCATCACTGCTATAAGCTTCATCTAAGAACTTTGCAACTGTTGTATGTATTTGATTCCTTTTGCCAATTCCTCTCACCTTTCTTTCTTTTTATAAATAACCCTTTAGATTTTAGACAACTGAGGAATGACGAGTAAGATGTGACCTGTATATGTGGCTGGTTCTTTGGGATCAAGAACCCTTTGGTTAATAAAATTGGTTTTAAATAACTACGCATCATTAAGTCTAGTGTTTTTGGTGATGATACAAGAACTGGAATACCTAAGGAGGCTACTTTTCTGACTTCTTGTTAACCAGTGTGGTGAAACAGAAATTTATTTTTGTTGCTGGTCACGTATATTTTATGGGGAAATAACCACCAGTTTTTGGGGTGTGTCTTCCCTATTCCTCGGCAGTTTGTCCTGAATTTGGTATTCTCTACTGTGATCCACCGAGGCACAATGATAGAGCATATATTCTCTCCTCAAAATGGAGCCATTTTGGGGCAATCTCCCTGACTCCTCTCTCTGATTCCAAGACAGGCTAAAGAGAAGAGAAGATAGCAAAGGACTTGGGAATGGCTGATGGTAGGAGCGGAGGGGCCTTAAAATCCTCAGAGACAAATGGGGTGTGAGTTCTTACTCAGCACAGTTTCAGAGCAATGGACTCCCAGTCAAGCCAATCCACAGACAACAAACGTGCAGTTGCTATGTCACCCTTCAGTGAAACCATCTCAATTCATTACAAATCCACCCCTCAGCCACCGAGTTTCAAATCCTGCTATTTCAGAGAACTTGTCCATGAACTGGGACCCTGACAGGTGATCGAAGCGCCATTAAACAATTAGAATTTGTCAAATGAAGGCTCTGGCTTCCATAAAACCACCTGGGCTTTGTGAGGGCAATATCCTCCTGGAATAATCATGTTCCCAATTTTGTACCTTCTCCCCAATCCCAAATTGCAGACACAAATGTGAACTTGTGCCTGCAGATCAGGTAATCAGAAATCTAGCTGTATTAACAGTCACCATTAAACAAACCAAACACTGCACCTGCAAAAATTGTTGGCTGGGTTGAACCCCGGGCCAGGAGAAGAATCAATCTCTACAGATAAAACCAAACGGCAAAGAAAATCACAGCAGAGTCTGGCTTCCTACTGCTGAAAGCGCCAGTGTTTCTAGATTACAACCAGATGTTACATATTGTTCAGCAACTGGCAACATTGCAGGGTTTAATCCTGTTGTGTGACCCAGAGAGTGCTCCCACAGCCCTGGATTCACACAGGCAAATCATACTGAGAAGTTACTGAGGCTGCAACAAACCACCAGGAGGAGGCAAAACACAAGGACTGCAATGTAATCAAAGACTCCAATCACTGTAACTAATAACAGGGAAGAGAAAACCACTAACCCATTCTTTAAAGGGTCTAACACACAATACGGAAGAGTAATTTGATTAGAAACAACCTTACTGTCAGCTAGATCATGTAGGGCATGACCCTCAGTCCATTTAAAACACATTATAACCAGAGACTTTTAGCTTGGCTGTGAGACTGGTTCGATTACTTGAAACACTTGTTTGGTTCGTTTAAGTGTGATTATTAATTAAAGGAAGATAAAGAAGGACATATCTTACTACAGCTTTGAAAGTCCCTGCATTCAAATGGATCCTCCATTCCCCACACCCAGTGCTAACTTATGTCTCCAGACTGCAGGTCGCAGGTCCTGCCAGGAAATATCTGTTGGATGACAACTTCCCTTGAGAGGCTATTCACATTCCTCCTGTGGAGATCATACTAACAAGTATTTGTCAACAAATATTTTTACAATCAGTGTGTATTCTGTGGGACATGTTTAACTCAGGATCCGTCTCCTTTGGATTGCAGCAGGTCTACTGAGAGGGACACTGGATTTTTCAAGTGTCAGATGCTTACTTGAAAGGTGGGAGTGACCCACAAGATAGGTAAAGGTGGGATAATGAAAACCCAGGGCAACAGGGATTTTCCTGTGCAATCAGGACAGCAGTGTTTGCTTGGTTTACAAGCTGTTCATTTGCTCACAGCAGGAGAGTGCCACTCACAAGCAGCAGCCAGGCTGACTCGCAGACAGATTGGAGTCAGACACACAGGGTATGTATTCACTGCCCGTTGAATCGGCGGGTAGCGATCTATTGGGGATCGATGTATCGTGTCTCATTTAGACATGATAAATCGATCCCCAAAGGCGCTCCCCATCGACTCTGGAACTCCAGCTCGCCAAGAGGTGCAAGCGGAGTCGACGGGGGGAGCCCACTGCCGCCGTGAGGACGGCAGGTACGTTGACCTAAGATGCACAGACTTCAGCTATGTTATTCATGTAGCTGAAGTTGCGCATCTTACATCCACCCATCCCCCCCGCTAGTGTAGACCAAGCCACAAAGGGAAAGGGATGGTGGATCAGGACCTTGGACAGTTCCTTCTTCTCGGTCCTGTCTTCACATCAAACTCACTCTCTCATAAAATGTTAAGGGTCCATGACAGGTGGTACTGGCATGACATGGAGCCCCACTGGTGGTTCACTGTTCAGTCAGCAACTCCTCAGACCTGACAAACTCACTATACCTAACATTGCTGCCATGGCATTTACCTATAAAGAATGGTATCTAATGTATCAAATAAAAACTTGTATCATAATGGTCATCATAATCATTGTGGGGTGGGGGTGTCTGTATAGGTAATGAAAAAGTTATAGGTGTACACTGAAAATATACTCAATCCATGAAACTAGCCAAAGGGAGGTTGAGTGGCTTGTTGGGCTGGGTCTCGAATGTAAATGGAGCAGGCTGAACCAAAACAATGAGAACGGTATTGCACACTGAGGCAAAAGACACAGCCAACTGACAGAAGAATGAGAAGAACACAGCAAAGACAGCATCATCCTCACCCTGAAGAAGAATCAGTGGGGAGAGGAACGTCGTCTGGGGGCACACTCCAAAGGGTTACAGGACTATAAGAGGAGGGGAAAAGACATTGTGGTTATCCATCTTTGAGGGAACAGAGAGATCAACGCTCTTTCAATCCAGATCTGGATTCTGGCCTTGCCACTGAGGTGGCAGCATTAGGTGAGTAAACTACCTTAGACAAGGAATGTTGCCTAAGTTGTAGTCACTAGAAAGGCTATTCTACTTCTGTTTTATTTGTAACCAGTTTCTGTTTCTATTATCCTTGCTTAGTATCACTTAAATCTCTGTTCCTTATCACTAAACACATTCTTGGTGTAGTAGGAATTCTTCTCAGAGCGGTTATCCTGAAGAAAGGGGTTCGTCCTTAGTGAACAGGTCGATGTGTGCACTGTCTCGTTGGAGAGAGCAGACTTGGTCACTTCTGTGAGTATCCAGTGATGGGGCTGGGCACTGCAGAGGGATGCTCTTCAAGGGGGGCTGAAAGTTGGGGGGCCCTAATGTTAACCTGCCGGGCAAGGATAGGACAGGCAGAGGCACGTGGAGAGTGTTTGAGTGGCTGAAAGGCCGGTGTTGAATTGGAGCAGATGCCAAGACTCCCTCCCACTGCAGGCAGGGTGTTAAACAAGGACACCCACAGGCCTTGGCGCCCCACGAAAGCATCACAACTTGTATGTGGACTCTATTTTGTAGAGGCCTTCCACCAACGCCAAGAGTTCTTTTAGTCGTCACCAATGAAGGCTGGAGTTCAAGTTACCCATCACATGCTGAACACCACAGAATGAGCTCTGCACTCTGGGATGCTGCAAACACAAAGCCAGGCCCGGTGAAACAAAAGCAGAACCCTGAAGTCACAAGAGCAAACGGGTTTGTCCACATTTGTCCATTCCACCAAAACTAATAATTTTGGCTGATTTCTGCATCAGTGGCAGCCTCTGCTCAAGCGAGAAATGGGAATAGAACAGCAGGGGGTTGCAGGTCAGGAGTGGGGGGCAGCGGCAGAACCTTGTGTGCGTGTGGGGAGCACAGGGCCGGAATAGCAGGGGGCTGCAGGTCAGGAGTGGGGGGCAGAGCCGTGTATGCGTGTGAGGAGCACAGGGCCGGAATAGCAGGGGGCTGCAGGTCAGGAGTGGGGGGCAGCAGCAAAGCCGTGTTCCTGGGAGGTCCCTGTGACTGCCCATGCTATGCTCACCTCTGCCCAGCGTTATCCAGTCCCTCGCTTTCATGGGAACAACATTCTCGGCAGGATGAAGCCCAATCGCTCCTGGGCAGGCTGTCGTCCCTCCAGCGAGCGCACACCGCACAGCAGATGTTATGGCTGCGAACACTTTTTGATTAAATAAACAATACCGTAGTATAGTCACTGCAGTTGATTAGAACACACAACAGACAGTGCACCTTTGGGGGTTACTATAGTAACGCTTTTCACTAAACCCAGCTAACCACACTGTCAAATCATCTTCACTAGCCATCTGCAGCTCCTTAAGTTTTTTCTTATTGATGCTGTATCTCACAGAGAGACTTTGTTTTCCCACACTCTGCTGACACGCTTCCTCGGTCAGCGGGACTAACCCTCCACACTGAAGGGTCCCAGTTAGATGCCAGGCTTGCAGGAGGCACCTTGCTATGCCAGACCATGCATATTGCAGCCGTTTATCCTCACTGTCTGCCCTGCCAAAGCCACCAGACTCGGGGGATTTATTCCCCACCCCCACACTAACAACGCCTCTCTAAAAGCTGTTTCAGGGGATGAGCTGATAAGAGATTGAATCACCCAGCCTCTCCCAGCAAAGGGACCCTCCAAACTCTGACCGCAAACGAAGGGCTTCGTTGAACACTGCCAAGGAAAAAAGGTTCCCCTTTCTGGGGGAGGATGTGCTCTGAGATGTCCGTCGGCTTTCCGCTCTGACAGAAATACAAAATGGCAATGACTGCCTCGGGAGTACTGGAGAGAAGGATCTGGGGGCTACAGCGGATCATAAACAAAATACAATTGAATGTTGCAAAAAAAAAAAAAAAAAAGTGACTGTCATTCTGGGATGTATTAGCAGGAGTGTTGTAAGGAGGACGTGAGAGGTAATTCTTCCACTTTAGTCAGCACTGATATGGCCTCAGCTGGAGTATTGTGTCCAGTTCTGGGCACCACACTTCAGGAAAGATGTGGACAAACTGGAGAAAGTCCAGAGGACAGCAACTAAAATGATAAAAGATCTAGGAAAACATGACCTAAGAGGAAAGATTGAAAAAAATGGGATTTTTTTACTCTGGAGAAGAGAAGACTGAGGCAGGAGGTGATAATAGTTTTCAAGAACGTAAAATCTTGTTATAAAGAGGAGGGTGATATATTGTATTCCTTAACATCTGAGGACAGGACAAGAATAGGTGTAAATTGCAGCAAGGGAGATTTAGGTTAGACATAAGAAGATTTTCCTAAACCGTCAGGGTGGTTAAGCACTGGAACAAATTACCTAGGGAGGTTGTGGGTTCTCTGTCATCGGAGATTTTTAACAAGAGGCTAGACAAACACCTGTCAGGGATGGTCTAGATAACACTTAATTCTGCCTCAGTGCAGGGACTGGACTAGATTACATATTGAGGTCCCTTCCAGTCCTACATTTCTATAACTTCCCCCCACTCACCCACCCTACGCAACCTGTTTTCCTGCTCTCAAGACTAAGCAACATGAACTCCTCCCATTCGTTACAATAAAATGACCTGACCACAGGCTGTTTCTGCATTTATATTTTATTAACCATTTATTGTTTGTATTTATTTTACTCTCACATTACAATCTCAGAGTTTATTTTTTTAATATCTTTTTTCATTTTGGTAAAATAAATAGAGATAAGTGAAACTGTAGGTAGGATTCTCTCCAGAACCTCGGTTAAACTTCATGATTGAGTTTTTGCATCAGACCTGTGAAAACAGAGCCCAGACACGCACACACGCTTCGATGAAAGCTCAACAGGCCGAGTCAGTTAAAAACCACACTCCTGGCTGCACAGGCTGGGCGGGTGCTGGGGGAACGCTGGTATGAAGACAAAGCAGCTTCCCACGGTGCACCTTTGCACTTCGCCAGGTATCGCTTGTTCTTTAAACAAATCCACTGATTGAGGTTAAAAATCTCGGGTGTTTGTAAATAGTGCATGTTAGTCAGTTACCTGCAAATCCCAACCTCTGTCTCAACGGTGGCCATTCCCTGAGCTCAGAGCCATACGCAGAGGGACAGGTATCGTAATCAGAGGGTCGAGACTGGTACCACTGCAACGGACACTGGGGCAAGTAAATCTGTGTACAACAGCAGCTCAATGGGCCACCAGGAGAGGCAATTTTTTTTTAAGCCCATCACTAACTTTTGGTAGTCCACATATTGGAAAAACACAGTTTTAGGTAAAGCAGCAGCTCCTCCAGATTTCATTCCACAGCTCTTGATTCAGCATCCCATGAGGCGGCCCGTAGATCACCGTAGGGTACAGAAGACTGCAGTTGTGCTTGCGAGTGGGGAGAGTGCCGCAGCTGGGGTACCCGCCTCAGTCCCACCACTCAAGCCCCTTTGAGATTTGCAGACAGCAGCATTTTACTAGTTGACTTCTAATGGCTGAGCACAATAGGATCCTGGCCGATTCCAATGCCCTGGCATTGCCTGGCTGTGTGAATGCTGAATGAGCATCTCCAGAAGCAAAACGGTCTGGCATGTTATGTGCAGCGACAGGGTCAGCCAACCCCAGCTGAGTTCAGTGGGGGAGGGGAAGCTACTTCCCACAACAAAGAACAACAATGTTGTTCACTTCTTTTCTCATTACCACTGCTGTGGTTGACGCTCTGCTGGCCTATGAGTAACAGTGAAGGCAGAACCAGAACAGAGAGAGGTTTCCTAGATTTGGATAGCTTAGCATCATCATCGTTACTTTCCAGGGTTTTGTTCTTCCCGCCCAGCTGACCCACGTGTAGACAGTACTTTCTAGGGGAAATGCTCCCTTCAGCTTTGCCCCCTCCTTCCCCAAATCAATCTCCAGACACTATGGAGTCCAAGGGACAGGAATCTTCATTACCCACAGGCATGAAAGGCATGGGAGAGGGTATCCGCTTTCCCTAGAGATTGGGGACAAGGCAGAAGGATCTGCTGCTGGCCCCTCTCTCTCCAGGACAGCAGTGATTCTCTTGTGATCAGTACAGACACATGGATGCCCGGATGTGTAGAGACACAGGGACATCCAATGCACTGTGCATCTGCCTGGGGTCATACAGACACATACAAATATGCCCGGATGCACATAGACCAAGGTGCATGCAAATGCACATGTATACTGCTGGGTGCGTTCAGTCATGTAGGAGAAAATATTCATGTCCATTAGCTAGCCAAATATTAGCACTTCTGAGCAAAAGGAAAGCCTGTGGTTTATGGCAGGGGTACAACAAGCCCTCTCTCCGACTGTGCAGTTGTCAGAACATCTCATGTGCTTTGGGGGTGTGCTGTGGGCCAAGGGACAGCGACTCCCGAAACAATGGAATGAATAAGACAAAGTCTCTCCCTCCATTCGCCTGCACTGACATACGTACGTGCCCATGAACAGAAAGTAGTTACAGCAGTGACGATCCAATTTCCTTAGGGAACTGAGGATGTTGCTCGTTTTCTTGTTTCTCCTCCATCTGGATGCAGAGCCTTGTGGCCTGTCAGTGTGCCACACTGCTGCTCTTCTCTTCACCTGTGACCCCCTTCCCTCTTCCTCCTGGCTGCCACGCACGCTCGTCCGCACTTCCACTAGAGAAGGAACACGAGAGAGGGAGGCCAGCAAGCACAGAAGAGGATTTCTTGTCTCCCTTCTCTCAGTTACACACACACTGCTCAAGATCAGGGGGGATATTCTGCAGGCGGCCAACTGGGATCCTCTTGCCTGCCAGGGGGCTGCTCTTTGGCACAGGATAGGTAACAGAGGAGTCACACTTGGTAGGGTGAGAAAGCATGGAGCTGTAGGTGAGTCCTGACTTCATTCCTTAAATTAACTAGACCCCCATGAAACAAAGGAACAAAGACTGAAATAAAAAGCCCTTCACAACGGTATCGTCTCATCCAGTACTTCGGAGCCTTGGAACCATGTTTGTAACAGATGCAACCATTGAAAACAAAAAAGAAATGTTCCTTTTCTGTAGTTTTTAGAGGTTATGCCTGAAAAGAAAATAGGAGATTGTCTCTCTTTCCACCTCTCCAAATCATCAGTAGCTGAGTCAGGAGAAAAAAAAAATGTTCAAGTTATGGGTTGCAGCAGCAGCAGCCAAAACTAAACATTCAAGTCGATCATTTCTCTGTGTACATTAGAGGTGAGACATGACCCTGCCCGCTGGGACGCTCCCTTTCTCCGATGAGGCTGCTATCTGATCCGCTTTTCCACCGAGTACACTGAGATGTAGTAGTCATTGCTTCCAACGGCCAGGTGAGGCTGTGGGACGGAGAGCAAACAAGTGAAATATGCAGGAGTCATGGGGGGAGAGGAAAAGAAAAGAAAGGGGCAAAGCAATTTGGGCTACAAGATACAAAGCAGTCCAGGCGGTGAGCTGGGCTGTCAACCAGTGAGTAAAAGTGGCTCAGAAGTTTGGAGTCCTGTTCTAGTCCTTAATGGGCTAGAATGCACACTGTGGTGCACTGGCCGTATTTGCACAGGTTTGGCCCCGGAATAAAACGTGCTGCTGTTGGGATAGGATTGCAATGCACTGAGAGAGCAGGGTGGGCTTCGAGTACTGAAGCAGCTAGGTTGCAGGTTAGGGACTGAGGTGCACTTGCAGCACTTGTGTTGGCCAAAACTGAGCAGTACCCTCCTGTCCATGGGGAGGTCTTTAGTCATTGTGACCAGCCTCCGTGTCCCAGAAATTCACTCGGAACTGGAAAAAATAATAATTCTAAAGTGAAAAAGAAAATACAGACCCAGTGAGGATGGAAAGCCAGGCAGCTGATGGCTCCAACTCTCTGTCCCATAAATCCATCATAGTATTTGATATTGTTGATCAGCTCTCCACTTCCATTGTAGATTGCAGTGAACTGATTCATTGAGCCACTGGAAGGAAGAGAGAACATCATGTACTCACCACTCACTGACAACACTATTCATTTATACAAAAGGGCTTTCGACTCACTACCGCTTGGCTATAGAGACAGGAGTAATTTATAAAGCAAAAGTGTGTGCCATGCGTTCTTATAAGCAATGAGATTGGTTTTAATCCACGCTGCAGCCGCCTCAGCACAGAGAGATTTACAGACAGGCTCAAACTGAGAATTTAATTGTTCTGCTGTAAATCTAAGATGTAAAATATATAGAGCCAATGAAAGTGCATGTTCACCGAAGGTGGTTCTCCCAGAGCTACCATGGCACCGTGAAGTGGATGCTGGGCCCCCTGGCTGCCTTTGGGTAGGGACTCTGACCCTCTGAGAACTGCCAGCACCCTGTCCCGTCTCTCCGAGTGCCCAGTGCAAAGGTTTCAATAACACACAAAAGGGTTAAAATACCTGAACTGCACACATGGGAATGAAGCGGCACTGCTCATAGCAAAGGGAAAAAGAGAGACATGAATGGTATTTGTCATGATGGATTTCGTCTCTCTCTGTTCCACAGAGGAGATGGGATGAAGTCAGAACCTACCATGCAAACAGATTGGCCTGTGGGTGAATGTCCAGGGCGGTCAGCCCTTTGACTATCTGAAGGACCTTCACAGACTCTGGCATCCTGGGGTCGAAGAAACGGACATCTCCATTCACGCTATCAACAGAGGAGGTTCACAGCGTTAGACTCTGTCCCACTGGAAGTGCAGCCACAGAAAGGCCATTCACTTGCCTGTGGACAGACCACCATGACACATGGCAGAGCCGTACCTGGGCATTTTAACGCCCGGGGGTGAGCAAGCCTACTGGTGCCCCCTAGTTTTATTCCATCATTTCTCTGCCCCTGGGGCTTTGCGCCCTGGACAGCTGCATTGCCACGGTAATGGCGCTGACAGAAGGACTACACCTGAGGAGAATTCAGCCCAGTACCACCTCTCCCGCTCTACGTGCAGCATTGCCACCGTATCCACCCCAGCATCATTTATTTCCAGTAGGATCCATATTAGGCTCGATGCTGTACACAAACAGAAAGGGAAGAACGTTCGCTGTCCCAAAGAGGGACTCTTATCACCACCCCCATCGACATGACAAAAGTGCTTTCACTGATATGTCGCACACAGTAAGACAAGCCGGGTATGAGGCCCCTGTTCCTTTCCCTCCGTCCAGTGTGACAGCTACATTCCAGGAGCAGGCAGGAATCTGAGGGGCTTCTCTGGAATCACCCATTATGCTAGTTATTTGGACCCTGGTCCACAAATCCCCTGCGGTTCTGGAGTACCCTTTGGAGCAGGTGTCAGCAAACACTGATTAATAGCTTGTATCTTAAGGGTTGATCCAAGCAAAGCTACCGGTGCAGAACAGAACTGGCTCTAGATACGGCCAACAGGGTATGGCAGCAGCAAGGGAAAGATTCATGGCTGCTCTGACCCAATGAACCAGACACCAGGTGATGAGATAAGCAAGATTTAAACGGAATAATAGCAGGTTCTAAAACCAGTATGAGGACGTCAGACTCCACTGGGTCTAATGCTGCTAAGATAATCAGTGATAATCAAGAGAGACAGCGATCCTGAACCAGTCGTAATTAGACACTGGTCACTTTTAACATCGCTGTTTCTGAACCGTGGTGCTTATGTCAAGATAGAAAGATCAGTCTGCACAAGTGGGGGCTGGAATGTTTCAAGGAACTAGACCCAGCCCTGAACAATGGGATCTTGAGATCAGGTGAAAATTTAAAAACTCGGTTGTTGATTATTCCTTAAACAGAGGGGTTATTAAAACTCGATTAATTTATGGGCACAGGCAGCTCTCTGTGCCTGACGTGCTGTCCCTCCTTCCCACCCTGCAACTGACATATTTTCCCCACAATTAAGCACAATTAGGAAGTGAGTCTAAGGCACAGCTATCTGGCCCCACCTCTTGCAATGCTCTATGAGTCTGTAAGGCTGCGATTTTGGAATAAGAATCCTTAAAGGGCTCCTAGAGAAGAGGACAATCTAATCATGGCATTAGCGGTTAGATCAAAATGGCTGGACAACAGACCACATGACTATCCAGGCGAGGCGTCATGATTCAGCTACATGAGTGAGTTTCCCCTGGTGATCTGGTTACAATGGTCAATTCTAGGTTATACACTCATTCTCTCGTGCTTTTTGATCCAGGCGAGGGCTATCAAGGATTCTGCTGAGTAATTATTGCCAGCATTGCCAACTTAGCACTTGTCACTAGATTTAGTGACTTTTTAATTTCCCTGGTGAGAAAATAAGTGTCCAAGTGACCAGTGATAAATCTAGCGACTGTCCCTGCCAATCACAGTGCCATTCAGAGAAAGACGTCACCAATCTGTATAGTGACAAAATCTTTCACAAATAGCTCAAGAGTGTTAATACAATCCATTCTGTGCTCTTCTTCTTTTTTTTTTAACAGATTTAAAATTTTTATTAAAGCTAATGTTCAACATGAAAACATACACAGATTGAGAGGTAGGGTACTGGACATCTGGAGTCAGGCTGGGGTTATGGGTGATTGTAGGTAACAGGTACAGGTTTTACAAGGCACATGCATATCACATATCCAGCATAGCTCCAGATTGGGGTGTGGGAGTTTTTTAGAGAGTCAGTCTATAGGTGTGTTCGGGTGTGCCACCCATAGGGTGTAGTGAAAGTCCGAGTCAGTGGTGGTGCAGGCAATAAGTACGTGGGTAGGCACGTCCCTCTGTTTGTCAGGGAAGGGGGGGGTGGGTTGTTTCCCTGGTCGTCGGTCTCATACTACAGTGTGTTGCACACCAAGTCGATGTCATTATGTCTCAATTGAGCATGTTCTCGGAGGGAATCACATTCCAGGGCTGCTTGGGCTGAGATCACTATAATCTGCAGGCGAGGAAATGAAGTCAGTGGAGGCTAATTAAATACTTTGCTAAAGCCAGGCCTATGTTGGAGAGAGCAGCACATTTGCCAGGGCTTGTGTTTACCCAAATGTTCTTTCTCTGCGCTCCGGAGTAGGTAGCACATCCTGTGATGCACGGAAAGTTGGCTAACGAAGCGGGCTGAGTGGAGGAGGCAGGTTAGCCAGTGAGGAGAGCCGCACGGATGGAAGGTGGGGTTGGATGAGACAGGGCCATGTGGAGCAGAGGGGCACCGGTGGCTTCCAGGGATGAAGCCCTTCCTACAGGATCAAAGGTGGAGCTAGCTTGATTTCAGTTCCCCTTTACTCCTTCTCCTGGTTTGGCCCGGGGCTAGCTGCCCAGCTGTTTTCAGAAATCAAACAGTGGAAGTGGGGGGGGAGGGGGACTCCAGCTAGCGGATTTTTGTTTTTAAATCTACTTTCTTGGCTCCCTGTGGCTCTGAGCTCAGGTCAGGCGAACGCCCTCCCCCCCCCGGTGCTGGGCTCTCCCTTTCACTAACCTGCCAGCTTTAATCCAGGCCGACAAGAAAGGGAATCTCGGCTGATATTAACCAACCCCAGCCATACTGTGCTGCAGTGTACAGGGCACCTGTCCCACTGAACTGAAGGCTGCAGTTTCCTTCCCAATGAGCAGAGGGTGCCCTCCTGCTGATGACAGTGTACTGTTGCAGTTGCTTCTGGTGTGCAATAAAATGTAGTAAGAGCATGGAATGGATTTTAACGACACTATTGAGCTGCTTGTGAATGATTTTGTGACTGTGTGTGTGTCTGTGTGTTAGGGTTTGTCTGGTGACTTCCTGCTATGTGGAGTTGGCACAAATGTCTGAGGCATTTCAGGAAATAGTTATACTGGAACCAGTTGCTGGCGAGAATTCTTTATAAAAGCTGCTCTTCATGGAGACTGTAGCTATTCCAAGCTGAAAGGCATTCCCTTCTGGAGAGGAAATGAACTGCAAGATGGCTTGTTTGACCAGAGTCCAGTTGCTTTGGGATGGGGGAGCAGAGATTTTCTCCTGTCTTCTGACACACATGTGGAGGAGAGGAAGCGAATGTTTGTTCCTTCAGATAAAGGCATGCAAAGCAGGGATGCCGACCTGGCTCCCTGGGATTGCTGAGGGAGATTATGAGGAAGATTAAAAACTCTAATATGGGAGCACTACAAATCTGGCAGCTGCACCATTTAAGCCCCTTTCTAAAAATCGTGATAAATTTTGCCACTCTATCCCCTGCCTCAGGAAAGCTTTACATCCTGGAGAATTATGTTCTGTTTTCATTCTGTAAACGAGGAAGAAGAGCATCTCTGTGGACAAAGTGCAGCGTTGTGATCATAAATTGTATTCTGCTGTCCCTTTAACAGGAAAATAAATATCGGCTGCTCTCCACACAGTATTTACTGAGCAGCAGAAATGGATTTATGTGTAGAAAATTGCTAGATGGTGAAGTAATCCAGCACAGCAATATGCCCAGAGGATGCAGAGTGAACGTCCTCCCTTCTGATGTCCGCTCAGTAGGATCCCACAAGGCCTTTTGCAACAAGGAAGCAGAAACAGAGCATGTAATGTCTCCTAGAACCCCCTCGTGCACTTCTAGGTAGGCTGCAGGTTTCTTTCTTTCTCCCTCCCTTCCCTCACCAAGTTTTGGAGCAGGAGTTAACTGATGTACTGAAATGCCAAAGTGCAGAGCTGGTGTTGACATATCAGTGACCCATTTTTGAAGGGAGAGGAAAATGTCTTCAATATTCAAGACCCTTTTACCTGACGCTCATGATGTTGCCTTCAGGATGTTTCTGCAGATATGCTTTCACGACCCAGGCTGTGTGCTCCCGGTAGGTCATGACGCGGCTGAGGAGTAAGCAGAGAAAGGGGAAACTTTTTGGGAGGAAGACAGAGGAAATCTGAGGAGGAGAGTGAGCTCCTTGAATATCTGCAGCCAGGGACCTTCCTCCTGGTTGAAATCAGGGAGGTGAAGAAAAGGGCCACTCCTTCTCACATCTCTGGCCTTTGTTAGCAAATCTGGGGGTCTAATGATGCAGGACATGATCCTCGTCACTAGGCAGGAAGCGCCACAGAGCTCTGAGTCAGCTGAGAAAATCCCTGAGGGAACAGGCTTCCAGCAAGGTTGCTGAGGTGGGACAATATGATGAGCGGGCCCGGGCACACATGTATTATAACAAAAGCTACACATGGTTTCAGTGATGCATTCTAGTTACTGAAGCCAGTGTGATAGTTGATTAAGTCCACTGCGAACATGGAGCCTTTACGACAAGAGACCAGTAAGACTCTGGGAGGAGACCATTTGCCAGTCAGGGGACTGCAGGGGGCTAAAGAGAAGCTGAAGTTAGTTACCATTCACTCAGAGCCATCCTCCTGTCATAGACACGGATGGAGCCATCACCGAGCCCTGCCACGATCAAGGAGCGGTGAGAGTCACATGACAGGCTGGTCACACAGCTGTCAGCGCCCGTGGGGATATCCTAGGGACAAAGCACACACACAAACCAGGCTGAAAGAGTAAAGAGCCTCCAACGTCCACAGCCCAAAATAGGAAACATTGGGTACATCGACATGGCAATAAAACCCCCCTAGCACCGAGTCTCAGAGCCCGGGTCAAATGACTTGGGCTTACGGGACTGAGGCTATGGGACACAGATGTTTGGAGTCAGCCTAGAACCCAGGCTCCAATACCCACACGCCTCAGAGGGGCTCAGAGCTTGGGCACCAGGCTGCGCCTGAATGTCTACACTGCAGTTTTTAGTCCTGCAGCCCAAGCCCCATTAGCCTGAGTCAGCTGACCCGAGCCAACCTCGGCCATGCTGCGGGTCTTTTCTTGCAGTGGAGATGTACCCATTAGCTACCCTCTAAAGGGGCTGCTGCCAGACGTGTTGGAAGGAATCTCCTCTCTCCTTTACCCTGATCACAAACCCATTTAAATTGTGATTTTCACACATTCTCCCTCCCCCGTAAGGTTATTAACCCTGCAGTTCAGGGGGCAGAACTGACCCTCCAACTGGGACAAAAGGAATATGTCTCCACAGAATTTCGGAAGGAGCCTCCGAGCTCAGGACTTGTGGTAACGCGGCTTGCAGCTGTGTAGACAGTACTTGAAAGGTATGGCCCACCCTAGAGCTCAGGCTCTGAAGCCTAGGAAGGGGGTGGGCTTCAGAACCAGAGTAACAACGAGCTGTCACCTGCTGTTTTGAGAGCGCTCGCACAAGCCCTGCAGACCCGGGCTACGAGCTCGCTCCAAAACGCTGTGTAGACAGACCCAAGGGGGGCTGGCTTTGTGCCAGCCTGTTGTCAAGGCAATGTGAGGAATCCGTGAGCGGTGAGTATGGGGTCACTGAATCAGGACTGTCCCTGCAGCCTGAATGAGTCACTGCCCCAATCCTCAAAGTTCAACAACACACAAATATGGGTTTCCTTTGTGGGAGCCCTATGAGCTCTGTTCAAAGATCAGCTTTTAGGAATAATTAAACTTTACACACCAGAATAAAGGAGAAAGTCCATTTCAGAAAAGAAGAATCATTGTTATTCTCCTCCCAAAAACACCTAATTAGTTAAGATAAAGGTCTGCAAGGAATTCTTTCCATAAACCATCTTCAATGTCTGTTGGTTGTAAATGCTGCTAGAAAGGCAGCGTGGATAATAAAAGCTTGGTTAAAAAGCAGGAGGAGATGAACCACTGAAAAGACAAACACTTGCTGAAAATAAATAGCTTGCAGCTAAGTCAGACGTAAAAAAGAAACCAAACCTACATGAAAGGGGAGATACAGCATGTTATGGACAGCAGTATCTACTTAAACTCCTGTGATAGGAACGGACCTGCAGAGCAATAACTCTGTGCACCAAACCAAAACACAGACAAATATTGTGAGGCAGTTTAAACATGCCTGAGAAAGGAAACACAAACTTCCAGAGTACTGAAAGGCAGTAGGACACTTGATCTGATCAAAGAATAGATTTGTTAAGAGGGAGACGTTTCCATGCATCAAACCAAAATCTATTTCCTGGAAGAGCAGATACCTTGGCAATGGAGAACAACTAGAAGTAACAGACCTGTTAAGAAAACCTTTGGTATAACAGGAGAACTTTTCATTTCACAGGTTTCTACTGTATACCATAATATATACCATGTGAGCACTTAATCTGCCATTAGTTCTGAAACTCTCTTTGTCCTCTGGAAAGAATAAAATAATTTTGCCAGAAAACATCTCCCATTAGTCATCATTAGAGTCATTCTGGGTAATAACAGTCATTCTGCTTGGTCATTTCCATTTTTACTTTATCAGTGTTTTTGACTCTTTCTTGCACCTCTCATCAGTGGATCGTAAAACTCTTTACAACCCCCCTGTAAGGCTGGGAATTATTACTCCCATTTTACAGATGGATAAGTTAAGGCATCATGTCATTAAGTGAGTTGCTGTTTACAGTGTTGTTGTGGAAATGCTGGTCACAGGATATTACAGAAAAAAGGTGGAATTTAAATTCCAGTTTGTGTTAGAGTATCTGATGATTTTTTCGTCTCATTAAGTGACTGTGTATGATAACAGAGTACAGCAGTGCCAAGCCAAGCCTAGAACCCAGCAGTCCCCTCTCCCACTTCCCTGCACTAGGATAAAAGAGTTTGTACTTTTGGGGTATCATCAGAAAGCCACAGATTTCATACCTTTTAAAAAGTATTGAGTTGGAGAATAAGAATGCAAAGCACCAGAATATTGGTGGAAATACCCTACACTATTATTTTAATGCTACAGCTTTGCCCTCTCTATCTACTACAAACAAAAGAATCAGTCGGAATAATAGGTATACAACCAGGAAGAAGAATTGAACAGATAAAACTGAGCAACATTTTCAAGCAAGGGTAACAATTGAAGAGGCACTCGGAAGTTGCATTAGCTAATTTCACACCTGAACCCTGGGTTTGTTCCTGTGTGCAGTCACCTTCTCTAGCTGTCATTGGCAGCCTCTGCTGAATTAACTGTTTGTGGAGACACCTAACTTTGGAGGCTGTTTTTACACTGTTATTCTAATTCCATAAGATCCACGTCTGGATTTTTTTCTCTGTGACAGGAACATGCAGCTAGTGTGGAAAGAAAGTACTTGCTCTGCCACTATATGCAATGTGCCCCCAAAGGTATTCTTGCAGTGGTTCAAAGGATGGGAAGGCATCTTTATTAGCTTGGATTACACGGCTCCACTGCTCTCGGTGGTGAATCTCAGCTTTGTAGAGTGACTAAGTGAGGAAGTTTTGATCATCAGCATCTCAACAAAAACCATTTGCACAATTAAAAAAGAAAAAAGAAATAGAATGCTTTTAGATACTCTCAGTACAATCATTAACGATTATAATTTAAAATATTTTCACTCTACTGATTTCTGATGTTCCCTAATTTACACAGATATAATAATATTTGAAAATAATTCAGATTAGCATAGGCTTAATTATGCTGCATTGCAGGGTCAGAAGTGTCATAATTAATGTTCATCGAGAGGTAATTAATTTCTGAAAGCTTTGGAGACTAGTCTTCATTTCCCCCTGCATGGTGGCTTTATTCTTGCAGATCCACTGCTTCCCTTTACACTACGTAAACATCATTTTAATTGGATCACAGCTGACATGCAAGCTGACAGGTTTTGTCCTCATTTATTTTAAATGGAAATATATGTGCCTTGGTGCAGGAGCATTTTAAAGGTGGGAAGCATTGATTGTTATAAACATAATGCTAAGCCCTGGAGTTCTGAAAGGCAAGTTCAACAGAGCCCCATAGATCTGAAAGGAAACTGTCTAAGACAGTGGTTTCAACCTTCCCAGATTACCGCATCCTTTCACCAGTCTGATTTGTCTTGCGCACCTCAAGTTTCACATCACTTGAGAACTCTCCAGCTGCCCAGCTCTGACGACAGACATAGAAACGGCAATACCATACCGGGCCACCCTTCTGAGCCGCTGCTTCAGACCAGGGCAGCTGGAGAGCGGCGGCTGCTGGCCGGAGTGCTCGTGTTGTCTGCGGGACGGGAGGGCTATTTTAAAACCCTGCTCTCGTCATGCCCCACCATACTCGCTCCCACATTGTTTGTTGGATTTTTATCCCTCTCTTGCTGTTATAGCAGTGGGTCTTGCAGGATCTGCGGGATCTTTGCCCTGCGGTAGGGCTCTAGCACCTGTTGTAAAACTAGGCAAATAAAATGAGTTGACCTACCCCCTGGAAGACCTCTGCATTCCCTCAGTGGTACACATACCCCAGCTGAGAACCACTGGTCAAAGAGAGAGTTGATGCTGCAAGCCATTTGGAGAAGCAGTGAGCACTTTCAATGCTACACAGCACTGGGACAGATTCTGATCTCAGCCATGCTGGTGGAAGTCAGTGACTCCATTGACTTTATTTGACTGGTGTGAGATCAGATAATGTCTCAGACAGACGTCATCCTGAGCATTCAAGCCCTGGTTCAGGGAAGCCCTGATAAATTGGAGAGAGTTCCAAGAAGAGCCACGAGAATGGTTAAAGGATTAGGAAACATGCCTTATAGCGACAAACGCAAAGAGCTCCATCTATTTGACTTAAAGAGAAGGTTAAGGGGTGATCTGAGTACAGTCTATAGGCATCTACATGAGAAACAGATAATTGAGAATGGGCTTTCCAATCTAGCAGAGAAAGGGATCTCATGATCCAATGGCTGGAAATTGAAGCTAGAAAAGTTCAGACTGAAAATAAGGTGTAATGGTGAAAAGAAATAACCAACGGAACGATTCATCAAGAGTCATGGTGGATTCTCTATTGCTGACAATTTTTAAATCAAGTCTGGATATTTTTCTAAAAGTTTTGGGGACCTTCTGTGGCCTTTGTCACAGGAGTTCAGACTAGATCATTGGTTCTCAAACAGTGGGTTGGAACCCCAAAATGGGTTGGGACCCCCTTTTAATGGGGTGGGACCCCCTTTTAATGGGGTTACCAAGGGCTTCAGCCCTGAGTGTGTGGGTGGCTCAGGTTACAGGCCCCCCGTCTGGGGCTGAAGCCCTGGGGATTTGGCTTTGGCCCCCACACCGAGAGTGGTGGGGCTCTGCCTTTGGCCCTGGCCACCCTGCCTAGTGTCATGTAGCAATTTTTGTTGTCAGAAGGAGGTTGTGGTGCAGAGAAGTTTGCGAACACCTGGACTAGATGATCAAAGTGGTCCCTCCTGGCCTTGGAATCCATGAAAGTGCTTCAGTGCATGCTTAAGTACCTCTCTGAATACGGATGCTTTTCTGAATTGGGCCTCAGATGGCAGGTGGGAAGGAGAATGACAGTGTTTTAAGGATTAGCCTTGTGGAATTTCAAGAGAATTCTGGGAGCTGAAGCTAGAGAATCTGAGGGATGCCTGACCCTCCCCTCCCCCCGGCCCCTCTTAACTACACTTTACGCTCTCAAGGTGTTTTATAGCATGACTGTACTGTACCAGGGAGACCGTATCATACACCGGCCTCCCATTCGTGGCTGCCGGGTCCCCTGTCCCAAAAGCAACTGCATAACATTCAGCAGAGGTACAGCAATTTCCTACAGGGAAAAGCACTGTAATGTCAGGAAAGTATTAGAGTATTTTTAGCTGTCTCATAATGGGATTTTGCAGCTGAAAAGGAGATGAACCAGCATCATGTGACAAGTCTGCTCTCCGGAGACCACAGTTCAAGAACCTCTGGACTGTGTTTGTTAAATTGCTGTATGGTGTGTCCTGGAAATATGCTCCCTGGTGCCTAATTCCAGGGTGTTGGCTAGGAGACCTGTAAGCCCCAGTAGCAGTGAAAAGTTTAAAGGGGCAAACATGCAGCTGTTACCTGTACTTTCATTTCTCGATCTGTGTCCCAGATCCGGATAATCCGCACATCTCCTGATGTCATGAGAAGCCCAGTCTCTTGTTCCCAGTCCACCACCATCCCTGCTCCTGAGAAAAAACACAGGACATGGAAATTATTCTTCGCATAAACAGAAGCAGAGCGACAGAGCCAAAGACCAAGTTTTGTGATCTGACACTTTTGAGTATAGCTAGGACACACACACACACACACACACACACACACACACACACACACACACACACACACACACACACACACACAGAAAATTGGGCCAAACCAGCTGTTCCTGAGTTCTGAATGACATCCCTCACTCAATGGACTAGGCATGCTAGAAGACACGTGCTCCCTGCCTGAGCTGGAAGGGGAATCTCTGCTAAGCAAAGTCCCCTTCTGTCAGATGCTCCATTGGTCCAAATGGCCTCTACAGGAAAATGGAACCAGCCCCCTGCAGGACAATGGATCCATGAATTATTCATCACCCTATAAAAATACTAGGCTAAAGAGTGTCTTCAGTAGACTGGATAGGCAGGAGTTAGGGCACTCAGCATGGCCACAGCACTTTCAGTGGACTATGGAATCCATGGATGGTCATGATTTCTTATCCCCACTCAAATCAAAATACTGCATGTGATTAAGAGGACATGTTTTTACACAAGGAATGGTGAAACTGTGGAATTTGCTGCTGCAAGATACTGAGTTAAATGGCTCAGTAAGACTCAAAAAAGTGACGTGTCTGGATAAGGAGAACATTCTGCAATTACAGTAGCTAGAATACATGTACAAGGGCTCTCAAGCCTCATGCTTCAGGGCATAAACTGATTGCCAGCAGGGGTCTAAGAGAAATTTCCTCCCATGGTACTGGATCATTACAAGGGCTTTCCCGTACCCTGATGCATCTGATATGGACTCCTGCTACACATAGGTTGGGTGACTATATGTACCAGTGATCTTTGCTGGTATGGCAATTTCTATTCAACAAATTACTGTCTTTCACCCCTTCTCTCATTGAGAAGATTAAGTGGTAAAAGCCATAGAAAAAGTCAAGAGTGCGCAAGTACACAGCATACTAATGTCAGAGCAAGGGAGCTACTTTGGACTTGGGAAACAGCAGGTTCTGCAAACTCCTAATTGGTGGGGTAATCTCCAAGGAAGAATTCCAGTACATTTAATTAGAATGGTCTTCTTTACACTAGCTACAAGCTGCCTGCACAGTGCCTAAACGTTCTGCTTTGAGCAGAAAGCCATATACCAATTATCTTTTGCTTCCTCTGCTGGGAGACTGACTGACCCTGGATCTGTGGCTTTCTCAGAGAGATTTATATACATACGAACATAGAGATGAAAAAGAATCCCAGGGCAAGGAAACCTGGAATGAATTTCATTGCACAGTTGTTTGCATTCCTTTACATGCACAAGCTCTTTCATACAAACCAAGATAGAATCTAGTGTCTCCTCTCTTTTCACAAGAAGCTTTGCACTGGTGCTCTCATAGTACAGATTAGAACAGGGGTAGGCAACCTATGGCATGCGTGCCGAAGGCAGCACACGAGCTGATTTTCAGCGGCACTCACACTGCCCAGATCCTGGCCACCAATCCAGGGGACTCTGCATTTTAATTTAATTTTAAATGAAGCTTCTTAAACATCTTAAAAATCCTTATTCACTTTAATATAGAACTAAACTATTGTTGTATGTAAAGACTTATAGAAAGAGACCTTCTAAAAACATTAAAATGTATTACTGGCACGCAAAACCTTAAATTAGAGTGAATAAATGAAGACTTGGCACACCACTGCTGAAAGGTTGCCGACCCCTGGATTAGAACATGGTGCCAAACACAAGGTGGGTATATTACAGCAGAAGACTCACAAGAATTAGACACTAGCTCTGTAATAGATTAGGATTGCAGCCTCATTTTTCTTGCTTCAATCAGGACCTTTTGTGAAAAATTCTAATGCTAGAAAGACCCCGAAGACACACACACAGGTGCCTTCTCAAAAAGGGATTCAGTGGGTTTTTTCTGATCTTGCTCTTCAAAATTAACACTAGCAGGAACGTAAATACCTTGCAATGCTCTGGTTGTCATTAGTGACCCACTGACACCATTTAGCAACGCAAACATCCTAACTGCCACCACAAGGAAAGAGGTTAGGCTGCCAGAATTGGACAGGGCAAGAAGCTCAGAAGTTGAAGCACCCTAATGAATAGTAAGCCTGCTTGAAGACAATGGGATGACAATATTTTGTGCAGATGCAGACCTAATTTTCCACCTACTTCCCCTCCTGAAAAAGCACAACCAAGCCCTCTCCTGCTCTCACCTCATATGGCAGGATCAGAGGACACTGACATTGATGGTCTCATCTTATTACAGGAAATTCAGGACCCACAGCTAAGCTGACAGCTCATATCTTTATCTTGTGAGTCAAATAGATTGTTACTTTGGCTTGCCTGGCCGCTCTGAAGACTGCTAGACATCCCAAGCAAATAAGCAGCAGTGGTTTAGCTTGTAAGCACCTCCAAAGTGTTTTCATTTGTCATCTTTTTTATGGTCCATGTGACAAGATAAACCTGGCAAGCCTGAGATGGATACTGCCATTTCATCACGGATGGAGTTAAGTAGGCAAGGCTCTATTAGGCAGCTTTAAAGCTCCCAAATTTCCATTCATGTTCCCCTGTTTGAAGACAATTATCTTCAGTTTGATCAGCAGCAATAATCCCTAAACCAACTGGAACCTGTAGATTTTCTTTCACTGGGAGGGATAAGGAGAACACAAGTCACAGCATTTTGCCTGGTATTGTTGATGCCAATTATTAAGAAGTTTGTTCAGGGGTAGCCACGGGGAATTCGTTCTTTTCATAGTCACTGGGATCTTCAGAAGGGTAAGGGGAAAATTTTGTTTCTTACAAAGATGGAGGTGTCTCATAATGAGAGATTTTACAAGTTGGAAAGAACATGAAGTCACACCAAAGAAGGGGCCTGTGAAAAATTCCACTTCTGGAAAGGAAGAGGGATCGAAATCTAATTTTGAAGAGGATGCTTCCCATATGTAGAAGTCCCCTCCAGCTGGGCGAACTTCTCTTTCTTCAGAGCCCAACAAAACTAAAGTTCAAATTGGGGAAAGGTGTTTGTAGGAGTGAGTGGACCGACTTACAGAGTCATAGATTCTAAGGCCAGCGGAAACGATTATCTTCTAGTCTGAACTCCTGTATAACACAGGACAGAGGACGTCCCCAAAATAATTCCTACAACAGAAGTCAGAAAAACATCCAATCCTGACTTAAAAATGGTCAGTGATGGAGAATTCACCACAGCCTGTGGTAAATTGTTCCAATGGTTTCACGACAAAATGTGAAATGCAATTTTGACCTCATCTGACACACATTGCTCCAAGGGGGCCCCCATGGTTCTCATATTACCCCAAAAACATGCACGAGAGAGAAAAAACTCTTGGCATTTTCCTTAAAGAGAGACTTTGAATACTCGCAACCTGAGAGCTGTTCAACCTTGTCACCAGAGACTGCACATGTGCTGAATTCCAAGCATGTATGACATCCCAGAAAATCTCAATTGCTGCAGCAGATAAGAGCAACTGGTGAGAAACAAGAAGCTTATATGATATGTTTTCAAACCGTTTCGATGATATGTGGTATAAGGAACAAATAACTATGATTAGAAAACTCCAAACAAGAGCAAAAGAACTGGCAGAAGAGCAAAAGAAAAAGAGCAAAAGAACTGGCAACTTTTCATATAAATCTAAATAATTCACAAGTATATAAAAGAGAAGACTTCTTCTGCCTGTGAAATATTAATCACAAGAAAACTCCACAATACACACAGTGAAGTTACTCCTACATGTTATTAATTATAGGGCAAGTTTATGTTTATTAAAGCAGGCAGAGGCGTGTTTCAAGAATGAAAACCTGGTACATTATTGGCTTAGGTTAACTTCTTAAATTTCTGGCACCACTGGTATGAAAAACCGAAGTGGGGGCTGGTCTACACTACTGCTCACATCAATGTAATTTATGTTGCTCAGGGATGTGACAATGACACCTCCCAGAGTTCAATCGACTAAAAGTGGAGTCCACACTGCGCTGTGTCAGCAAGAGATGCTCTCCCATCGGCATAGTGCATCTTCACCAGACACGCTACAGCAGTGCAGCTGTGCTGATGTAGCACAGCAGCGTGGCCTTACTCTGGCACTCAGTGTTCACTAATGTTTCCTTTTTAAATTCAAAGGGACCCATCTCCAAGATGATAGGGCTTAGACTGAGGTCTACCAGCTGCGTTTCGGCCTACAGGTTCGGGCATGTTGGGCAATCACTTGGCTAAGCCCGTGCTTTGCTCCAAGGACAAGGCAGCATATTGAAAGAGTGCACGACTCCTCCACTCAGTGAGCCATAGAGATGGATTCTCTCCTACGGATTTCCCCACATTCCTGCTTGCTCACCAGCATGGGGCAGACAAAGCAGGGAATGGTGTGATACACCTGCACTCCTACAGAATCTCGTAACGGAGTCTGTGGAATTTTTCAAAACCCGTGAATTTTAGGACCATGAACCTTGATGGTACAGCTCTTTTAACATCATCATTTCTCAAGACCACATCTTTTCCACATTCTTGGATGATAAAACACAAGTCTTCCACAACTCAAGAAAACAATTTTGAAAGGGGTTTTAGCTGAGCCTAACACAAGCGCTAGCAGTTCCGCATGACGTGAAAAGATATATAGGCAATGCATATCAACAACTGTTCTTGAAGCTGTAACTTTCCATGGCTGTTCCCTGCAGGATTCCCCCTGAAAATCAGATACATCTCTCGATGGGATAGTTCCTTGTATAAATTTCAATAAATAACCCTGGCAGGTTCATTCCAAGTATGTGCACTTATTTTTATCATTGTTGGAATGTGGCCAACCTGTACATGGCATTTTGATGAGTTTGCAAATAAGACCACAATACCAAAGCATCTCAGAGACATCCTGCTGATCTTTTGAACAGGGGCCCTCCTGGGTAAGTAGTGAGGTGTATCTCCATTTTAATTTCAAAGAAGCAGTGGGAGGACTGAATTACCTCATTTTTCATTCATTCCTAAAATGTATTTTAAGTGACACTCTTTCCATGCCAAGCACTACCTCCAGTGACACAGAAAGTAAAGGAAGAGTATTTGTGATTCTGGGAATTTAATTTAAAACACCCAAATCCTTGTCCTGGAGTTGCAGCTTCTCTAATTATTTTATTTCTATAAAGGAACTGTCTTTACCTCAGGTGCTTCTCTCTATTTCTCCACCCTCAAAGGAGCAGATACCAACCCTGGAGAGAGATTTGGGGTTTCACTTTTACCTTCCTCTTCCCATCTGGCCCTCTCTGACTATGATCTCAGCACCTGGCCCCTGTTGCCAGCTCCCTAGTACAGTAGGCAGTCTTTCTGCTGCAGCTCCTCCACAGCACAGCTGAGAACCTCTTCTTGGAATCCTGCACCCCCTCTCCCAGCTGCTAACTTTAATACCTTGAAATCTCAATTGCTGCATTCCCCTCTCAGCCCCCACCTCTCATCTAGATTGCTTACTTACTGCCAGGGAAAGTGTCAGTTTTATTAAAAGGCGGAGTGAAGGCCTTGAGAGGCCACGCTCCTGTTCTTTCAGGAGAGATTTGAAATTTCTCATTTTGTTTTGGGAGTCCTGGGGAAAGCAGTGCGGGAAACGGATGGGAGGGAGGGAGCTGGTGAGCACGTGCTGTTTTCTCTTCTCTGGGATGAGAGGAATAGAGCCATGCGTGAGGGAAGAGCAAGCACATCCATTTCGTATCTGAATCAACAAACCCCACAGAGCCAACTAAGATGGAAAGTGGGTGGCAGGGAGACAGCAAAGGTTTCCCACTCCAGCCTTCTCTCCATGCACGCAGAGCCACAAGGCTAAAAAATCAAGAGTGTGCTCAAGTTTATAGGCTTTCGAGGATTTCTATAATCCCTTCTGAGTTTAATTTCATCCCCACCATTTGATTTTGATGCCGGGACTTTGTCTGCTCACCTGTGAAGACTCTCAAAGGAAATCTCTTTCCTCACTCACTTTCACAACCTGAGCCCACGGTGGCACATGGAGAGAGGTGATGTGTGGAAATGTCAATACTGACTGTAGAGCGCTATTCAAAGGAACTCCCTTGTGTACTTCCTCTTACCCAGAAGCCTTCTGCCTCTCCAGGGTGTACTGAACTGAAGAAGAACTAATTGGGTTTTAAGTTTCTAAGCCACTCTATGCCACTCCTGTTTTGGAATGACACAGCCTTGCAGGGAAACCATAAAAGATGTGAATTAAAATCCATTTAGTTATTTTGGTGCAACTTTGTTCCCTTTCCATGCCAGCATTTTAAGGAGGCTCCAGGACAACAAACAGTGGCCTCGTGCCCTCTAGATAGTTACCTGGCACCTTTTCTGCTGCTGGGCTTTCATCATTTTTATTTAGGTTACTGTAGTGCCTAAAAGCCCCATTCATGGACCAGGATCCCATTGTGCTCACAGCGTACAGAGAACAAAAAGATGGTCCCTGCGTGATGCTGGCAAATCAAGTGCCAGCACGTGCCAAGGCTTTAGGCCTCAGCCGAGCACAGACAAACTCCTTGCTGTAAACCAGTGTTTCACCAGTGTGTTGAAGGGCTTGTCTACACTTACAGGACTGCAGCAGTGCCACTGCAGTGCTTAGTGAAGACACTACCTAGACCAAAGGGAGAACTTCTGCTGTTGGTGTAGGTACTACATCGCTCTGAGGGGCAGGGACTATGTTGGTGGGAGAAGTCCTCCCTTGAGTAATAAAGTCATTCCGATATAAGTTTGTAGCGTAAAGCAGAGCGTAATATGGTTAAGATGGGTACTAAACTTAAAATAATGTGTTTAGACTTCATGAAATGCTTGCAAGTTGGTGCATGCAATAGTCTCACTTACAATATCTTTATCACACGCTATAAAGTAATGTGTAAGTTTTTGCTTTCTAACTGTAAAACGTGTTAGCCCTGAAACGGTCAGCCTGTCAGAAGGGACCATCTCTTGTCCATCAGGAAGGACTATCCAAACTAAATGGGCCACTGTGGAAGATCACAACACAAAGACTTTTCTAATTGTCCCAGTACAGGCTATGTGCAAAAGGGCTCATCCCATCAGCTTGAATTCTGAAAGAAGGAAATAAAGATCGTGAACAGGAACATTGTTCATCTCTTTCCTGTTTGGACTCTCACATGGCAGGAGCTAGGAAACAGAAGCAGAGGTCCCCACAGTCAACCTGGGTTAGCCCTAAAAGATATTCAGTACTGACAGATTACTACAACTCTGCCACCTTTTAAAACCATAGACTGCAGCTCATTTGTATTGATATGTTTGGCTACTTTACTGTAAATAACTCTCATTTCTTTTGCCTTGTTAATGAAGCCTTAGTTAGTGTACGATATGACTGACAAGTGTTGTCTTTGATGCGAGATCTGACCTGGTGTAAGTGCCTGATCTCCTGGGACGGAGCGTAACCTGAAACGTTTGTGATCTTTGGTGTATGGCAAGCACCTATCACTTAGACCAGCTTGCCGAGGTGGCCAGATAGACTGGAAATGCCCAAGGGGATTGTCTGTGACTCCCTGGTAAGAGTGTTGAGGTGCTTTAGGAGTTCACACTTGTTAACGGGTTGGTGAAATTCATTATAGAATGTCCAACCGGTTTGAGGTGTCTGCCCTGCCTTTTGACAGTCTGCCATAAGGTTGGCACTGCTGTGGTGAACCACTCCAGACAACGTGTCACCTTGCACCAGAGAGCTAACAATTTCAGTACCCTAGTGGTGACCCATGAAGTCAATGGAATGTAAGGATGCCCCTGGGGCTTTAGCAGAACATGTGCTTTTGACATGGGCATATCTGGATTGTTTGGCCATCAGACAAATGGTTAAACTCGTATATTTTGGAGAACTCATTCCACAACAGAGATAGGTGACAGGGAAAACCCAGCTACATTTTCCATTACGAGAATGCCTGGGAGCTAAACACTTGTGCTTGTTTTTATTGATTCACAGCTATTTCTGAGCTCCGGACAGAGTGCTGCTTGCATAGCGTTGGCAGTATTGCCCTGCACGGGAGTGTCTGGCATTTCCTTAAACTGATGCCCAGTTATTGAACAGGGAATTCCCTTTGGCCAAGACATTCTAATTTTAGCCTTTCATTTACCAGGGAATGCCTAGCAAAGCCAGGATGTTAACAACAACACATTAGCTTTGCACAGTCCAATCCCACGGCTCTGTTTCTTGAACAGTCAGACAGAGGGCAAAGGCCCTTAATTAGAGAGCTCTGAATCACACACACTGATACAATCACTTTTGTTCTACTAATCACTACAGACACATTCCTGCCCTTCTTGGCTAACGAATATTAATAGTTAATGAACAGCCTAAGAAGATTACGTCAACTTTCACACACACACAGAAGTGGTGTTCTGAGGAGTTCACCATCTGTTTCGCTCTTCAGGGGCTCATTAGAGAGAAGGGATTCATGTCCAACAAACCCCCAGCTTCTGCAGCCAAAGACTGGGGAGTTACATACACTTTTATGGACGGTAAAGGCAGGACTTGAAATATTTACCAGACATGTACTAGCCAAAGGACTCAACCCACTACTCAGAGCCTGATAAAGATGCACCAGTTACTCTCATTCCCTTCCCCGTTTGATGTAATGGGTATGTCATATGTTTAACTAACAACACACAAACAAAAATCCCACTGGCTCAATGTGAGATCTGTTGTCATTTAAACCCTTTTACTCAAGGATGATTTGAAACGTTCCTACTGAAGAAGGAGCTTTATGTACTCAAAAGACTACCCACATCTCCCACCCTGCAACCCCCCTCGCCCCCCCGCACCACAGCAGCCACATTAGAGTAACCTGCTGTCCTCTCCACTGGGCACCTTGGTCAATCCAGATAGCATCAAATACTCTTCATTACAATCCCCATTGTTCATTACCTACATATATACAGACAAGGAATGGGAGGGACAGAAGAAGCAAAGCCTTCCAGCTGACATTCAATGGGTGCCAAGTCTGACTAGAAGGCTCTTCCCACCCCAGCTGCTCATAGGTAAGAGGAAAGAAAGCACTCACCTCCCTGTTTACTTCTGTCAAGATAGATTGAAACCCTTCGGGCCAGACCTGTGAGAAGACAGGGAGTAAGGGGTGATGCTAAGGGTAAGTGGGTCAGCCAAAGCAAAATAAATCGGAAAAGGTTAGAAAAGCAACTCAAAGTAAAGGAAAAGGACAGTGAAAGGAAAAGCAGCAGCACCAAGTCATGCTTCCAACCAGAGAAAAGGCACTGGTTTGGTTTTAATCACAGCAGCCTTTTCCTAGACGCCAGTAACAAGCTTCCGTCTGTTTGTCAACACCACAAATCTGATTGGTAAATTTCTCCCTGAAACTGGACCCTCTCTAGATCCTTTTTATGGTTTTGTTCTTTGGCATAAAACAAAACGCGTCTCATTGGAGAGTGACAAATGAAAATCGAAACGACCCCCGGCACAAACATCTGTACAGATCAAACCAAACAAAACGGGAAGTGTGTATCATTTCAGGCTTGAGCCCCAGGCAGTCAGTACGGCTGAGCAGCTGTATAATCGGTTCTCCTGCACCATGCTCCAGTGGACTGCTAATGAACACTCAGTCAGAGAAAATTTACAGATGCTACAGTTAGCAACTCTTGAGTGGGGAATTAGCTGTAGAAATGGATTAGTTTCCTAAACCCTGGATAGCAAAAGAAGCTGCAGGGTGGCAGTCCATTCACAGGGTCTGGCTGTGTTTAAATACATGTTGAGAACCCTACTTAGGTCTTGCACATGGAGTCACTGTGTTCAGAAAGAGATCCTGGTAGTCTGGGACCAGGAAGGTCTCATCCAGAGCCTTTTTGGGGAGCCCACTCTGGTTCTCTTTGCTAATCCCGACAAAGGAAAGCAATGCAGGCTTATGCAAGTGGTATAGAGGAGGAGCCGGGAGGGGAACACAACACTTAGGTAGATGTAATTAGATGGATTCAAGGCAGCTGTTTATGTTTCCACACACTCCTCCGAGTCCCCAAACCGGAGTTTAAAAGAGCTGAGATGCTAAGGCTGGCGGTGGCAGTTTATGTTCCATTCCTCCTCACAGGTACGGTTCATCTTGAAGGAACAATGTGAAAGTTGCAATTTCGCTCATGGAAAATGTTTGCACCATTTCTTGTCTTCAGAGACAGCCGTGTCGCTGCATGGCACACTGCTGGGCTAGACAGTGCAAGTTCTGAGTCATCTTATACAGGTTCCTTGTACAGAACCCTGAGGACGTATAAAGTGCTACTCAGTGATCTGACAGCCCTGGGATCTCCCAGCCACTCACAAGCAACTGACCTGCCAACCTCCCTATTTTTATGGTAAATACTTGAACCCCAATGCCCACAGCAGTAGGACCACATCTTTACAGCAACGCCTACACTGCTCACTCAAAAATGCTCCAAGTTCACCTTAAACGCCACATCAGTTTTGCACTTACAGATCTAATTTCTGTCTAGTTCAAAACATCAGGCTATTAACAACATGACTTTGCCTCTTTTTCAGACTGGCTGGAGGCTTAGGGATTGCTACACAAGAAAGTTGCATTGTTTTAAGCAAAGATGTGAACCCAAATTGGTGCAACCCCCCATGAGAGAGTTCTATTTTGGTATAAGAGCAGCTTCCCTTCCCCCAACCCCCATTTCAGCTTAGGTGGATAGGAAACCGGTTTGAACTGGATTGAAATAAGAATCTCTTAAACCAGAATAAAAGTGTCAACAGAGAGGGTTGAACCAGTTTAACTAAATCTGTTTAAAACCAATTTAAGTTAACCTGATGCAACTTTCTTATGTAGTTCTGGCCTCGCTTTGGTTCAAGCATCTCAGCCAGGTAAGGAACTGATGGAGACTAAGCAAGACCACTTTACTGTTGTGATACAAATTATTGCGCTAAAGCAGGGGTGGGCAAACATTTTGGTCAGAGGGCCGCATCCGGGTATGGAAATTGTATGGCGGGCCATGAATGCTCATGAAATTGGGGTTGGGGTGCAGGAGGGGGTGAGGGCTTCGGCTGGGTCAGAAATGAGGAGTTCAGGGTGTGGGTGGGGGCTCTGGGCTGGGGCAGGAGGTTGGGGCATGGGGAGGGGGGGTGAGGACTCCGGCAGGGGATGCAAGATCTGGGGTGGGGCTGGGGATGAGAGGTTTGGGGTGCAGGAAGGTGCTCCGGGCTGGGATGGAGGGGTTCGGAGGACGGGAGGGGGCTCAGGACTGGGGCACAGGGTGGGGGTGTGGCTCCAGGGTGCAGGCTCTGGGCGCCGCTTACCTCAAGCGTCTCCTGGAAGCAGCGGCATGTCCCCTCTCTGACTCCTATGCGGAGGCAAGGCCAGGCAACTCTGCTGTGAGCTGCCCCATCCACAGGTGCCATCCCCGCAGCTCCCATTGGCCACGATTCCCGGCCAATGGGAGCTGCAGGAGCAGTGCTTGGGGTGCGGGCAGCATCCGGAGCGGAGCCCCCCTGGCTGCCCCTATGCGTAGTAGCGAGGGGGGACATGCTGGTGCTTCCAGAAGCCTTGCAGAGTAGCCGTCAACCCTGTTCCCCACCTGGAGCGGGACAAGTCCCATAACACACTCCCCAGTGGGAGCTCAAGGGCCGGATTAAAATGGTTGGGCGGGCTGGATGTGACCCACAGTTTGCCCACCCCGGAGCTAAAGCCATGGAACTCCCATCACTTCAAACACCCTGCGGATGCCTTTCAGACCCCTGTAGGAAGTACCCCGGTTTCCCTATTGAGCGCTAGGTGTATTCTTCCCCTCCCCACTCTAGCCTGTTCTTCACAAATGAGAGAATTGCTGTGCATCTTAACGGCTCATCTATTTCTGCTGCTTATGCTCCTGCAAAGTCAGCATCCTGGTTGCTGCCGAGAAGAGCATTAAGTCACAGAGGAAGGGTTTTGACACTGGGGGTGTGGATGATGGGAGAGGAAGATCAACAGCAGGAGTAGCTGAACTCCAGTAAAACTCCTGGTTTCATGTAAACATCCTTAGTAAAAAAAAGAGGGAAGTGAGGTCCAGAAAATTGAGAATGTGAACACCACAGCTTCTGCGCTGGACTGTAACCTGGGTATCTGCAGCAAAAGCTTCAGTCGAGAGTCTCATTTCCAAGGGAATCATTTCACTTGGCTCTTTTGAAATGAATGAGTTAATTTCTCTCCCCACAAAGAAATCTACATTTCTCTTCTTCTGAGTCCAGTCCAATCCAATCACTCCCTGGTTGAAAAGCAAACAAAGCAACAAAGCCTAGACTTGCTTAGATCACAGGAAAGGGTAAACTGTAAAGGATGCATGAGAGAAAAGGACTCAAAGTTTCAGCACTGGTGTTTTGGCAAGCACAACTTCCCCACACTTACAACTAAACCAGCTTTTGCTTCTGTTCATCATCTATTCTGCAATCTCAAACACTGCTTCTGCGTACCTTCCTTTTGCTGCTGCTTTCCAAGTCTGTGGAGAGCAAGATGCAAGTCACAAATGCCCTGCCCTGATTAAAGGTGCGTTTAGGTATTGGGGAGAGAAAAATGGGAGCAAGCCAGAAGGGATTCAGTCTGCATTTGTCAGCATCTTCTGTGAACTCTACTTAATATGCAGCAAGGAGTGGATGATAATGGAAGCCTGGGGGAATTCCTAGAGGTCAGTGATTTGGGAGAGTCTATTAACGGGACAATAGGAATAATATCCTGATTCGTGGGAAGGAAAAGCTTAGGCAGCATCACTCAAAAAGGCTGATGTTCGGGAAAAAGAAACAGAGAAATGAGAAACCAACTGAATGAGAGTCAAAAGTGAAGCCTGACACGTATGGCTGGTGCTTTTCTCTCCTCTGCTGCAGAGCAGGAGGAGTAAGGAGCCAGGCACTTAACAGCTCAGTGCATGGGCTCCTTCCTGCTTTTGTTCCTGCAAAGAGCAGGTTTCAATCATGGCAATTTTCACAGCACGCTGCAAACTCCAGCAGTTTGTAATTAATTACGTGTGTATGAAAGTGTGGTACAGAGCTTGAAGTTACAGCAATCACACTTTTCCCTGACTAGACTACCACAGAGCCAGGGACCCACTGTGAGGTGTGAAGGGAGAGGCACCAGTTCTGAATCCAACAAAGCAGCACAGGTAAAAGCCAATGAATAGCTAAAAAGCCATCAAACAAGAGAAGCAGGAAAAAGGGCGGGGGATGTGCAAGGGAGACACACAGGAAGTAAGACTGAGTGGTAAGAATGGCCGGCCTTTGGACATGTCCACTACACAAGCATTTTGCAGCAAACAAACTTTTATCAAACAAATATCTCCAGCCTTGTAACAAAGGGCATGTCTATCTACACGAACGTTTCGTTTGCAGCAAGCTGGGCTGTGAATCTACACACCACTAGCCTCCTATTCAGTCCATGTGGACCCTGCATGAACTGATGGTACGCATCAGCAGGGTGCACATGGACAGCTAGTGGGAGCAGATTCACAACCACTGTGAATGACAATAACGCCTCACTTAAAGTCCTAATGTTGTGACAGGGAACATGCTCGTTTAAGGTTGTGCAATGCTCCCTTATAATGTCGTCGTTGTTTGGCAGTCGCCGGCTTTGTCCACTGCTTGCAGGAAGAGCAGCCTGTTGGAACTAGCTGATGGGGGCTTGGAACCAGGGTGGACCCAGCAGCCCCCCTATCAGCTCCCTGCTTCCCTAAGTTCCCTGTGCGGCAGCCGCCCAGCAGGTTATCAATTGTCAGCAGTTCAGCTGGCCCTCCCCCCACTGCCATGTGCTACTCTTGGCCCCTGCCTTGGAGCTGCTCCTGGGAGCCTCCTGCTTGCTGTGCAGGGCAGGGGAAAAAGGGGTGCTAATGTCAGGGTGTCCCCCCTCCCACCTGCTCCTGCCCCCTGTTTACCCTTTCTCCATATAGAGCAGGGTGGGGACACAACAGAGAGAGCTTGCTGGCAGCAGCAGCTGTCTCAACTTCCTGATTGACTTAAACAGCAGTGTACTTAGAGTGGGGTCAGTGTACTTAAAGGGGCAATGCACATCTCTCTCTCTCGCTCTCTCTCTCTCTCTCTCTCTCTCTCGCACTGTGCCATGCTGTCTCCCTTCCCTTCATTCTTGCTGCCTTGTAGAGTGTGAGGCTACATTAACAATGTGTTAACCCTTGAGGGCTCAGCCAAAAGCCACTTCATCTAGCAGTAAGGCATATCCCACCCTCTGACTTAATCACCTCAACCAAGCTTCACAATCATCATCGCCTGCTGTGTACAGTATTAAATTGTTTGTTTAAAACTTATATATTGTGTGTGTATATATATAAAATATAGTTTTTGTCTGGTAAAAAAAAAAATCCCTGGAACCTAACCCCCCCATTTACATGAATTCTTATGGGGAACTTGGATTTGCTTAACATCGTCTTGCTTAAAGTTGCATATTTCAGCAACAGAACTAAAACATTAAGGGAGGAGTTACTGTAAACATTCACGTACACAAGCCCTTTGTTACATGGGTGGAAATACTTGTTTAAGAAGTCACCAAGAACCAAACACAGGCTGTGTTGGCTCCGACAGTATTACATAGGGTCTAACAGAGTTATACTGGATTAGCACCAGGGAGTTTTCAAATAAGTTATGCCACACTCCTGAGAAGACCTACACAGGCCGAGAAATGAGAGCTGCCAGAGCTTAAGGACATAATGGACAAGTACGATCACTTAGTCCAGGGGTGGACAAACTTTTTGGCCCGAGGGCCATATCAGGGTTGCAAAACTATATGGAGGGTTGGGTAGGGAAGGCTGTGCCTCCCCAAACAGCCTGCCCCTGCCCCCATCCAACCCCCACCCACTTCCCACCCCAACTGTCCCTCTCAGAACTCCCAACCCATCCAACCTTCTCTGCTCCTTGTCCCCTTACCGCCCCCTCCCAGGACGCCCCGCCCCTACCCACCCCCTGGAACTCCACTCCTTATCCAACCCCCCGCTCCCTGTTCCTTGACCCCACCATACCCCCACCCCCTGACAAGCCTCCCCCAAACCTCTGCCCCATCCAATTGCCCCCTGCTCCCTGTCCCGTGACTGCCCCACGGAATCCCCTGCCCCTTATCCAACCCCCTCCCCCCACCCCCTTACCATGCCACTCAGAGCAGCAGGACTAGCAGCCATGCTACCTTTATGAAGGAATGACTGCGAGAAGGGGGGACAGTGGGGGAGGGGTTGGGGGTAGCCTCCCTGGCCAGGAGCTCAAGGGCTGGGCAGGAGGTCCCACAGGCTGGATGTGGCCCGTGGGCCGTAGTTTGCCCACCTCTGATCTAGTCTGATCTGCATAGCATAGGCCAGAGAATCTCACCCAGTGGAACCTGCATCAAACCCAAAACTGCTGGTTGTGCTACAGAAGATCTTTGTAAAAGACATCCAGCCTCGATTTACCAAATTCACATGACAGAGGAGAATTGTCAGACCACTGATGTATCCTCAGGCCTTGGACGGAGAGAATGTCCCCCATCCTCCCCAGTAATACCCTAGAACAGGTTTCGCGGTCACCCGGATTAGACTCCTGGTTTCAGCATTGTGCATGGCTAGGTGGCCTTTCCGCATGCAGACTAGCTTGTTATTTTTTAAGTTCCAAGGTGGTTTGAGTCGGATTGTGCTACCGCCCTGTACATATTAGATGAGATTGCCTTCTCTTCTACCAACTCTTGACCCACAATAAATGACAGGGAGTAGGTGCTAAAATGGAACACAAGCTTAGTGTGGTCTCGAGTGCAACGTGCAAAGTTGTGCAAAGGGTGAGCAGCCAATCCAAGGGAAAGAGGAAATAGGTGAGCTATTCATAAACCCAAATCGGGGAAGACATAACCACCTGCTACAACCAGTTCAGGGTAAGGAAGTGCTCAGTACACCCTTGTTCTACAGTTTTCTCCTCGGGAGCAAAATAAGTTAGCTTAGCTCCAGGCAACTCCAGCGGAGCCTCTGATGGCTGTGCTCCTCTCTTCCACTGTTGGAGAATTATCCTCCATCTCTATCCTCTTGCACTGCTACTCCCCACCTGGCTACCCTAGTCATACTTCGCTCGGAAGAGCTTGTGGTTGAGGTTTATGTGGACAAGTGGAAAAGGAGTCCCTTACCAGGGCTTGGTAAGACTCCACTCCACGGCCCAGAGACTGTTAACAAGGACGTTACTGAATGCTGAAATAGAACAACTTGTTCCACTTTACCTATCCCCAGAAAAGGTCCCACCAGGGTAAGTTATTTCTATCCCCAGTTGGGAATTCAGCACAGACCCACCTCGTGTGGTTGGCAGCATGTCCGACAAGCCCTGCCAGGCAGTCACCATCTCGGGATTCTTTTCCAGGTCTGCAAAGTTCTTCCACACTCTGATAGCACCGTCATCTTGAGGAGCATAGAAAAAAGGCAATGTCACTGCTGGTACAGATGTCACTTAGTTACTTGGGAGCAGATGGAGAAAGAAAAGATAATCAGGAATTGTAATCATGGACTCCTACATGGAATGAAAATGTCACCTGACCTTCCAGGCCCCTTTCTGAATGATTTCTCCTACACCTGTTCATTAGGGCTCTTCTTCTAACCTTATGTACATGTAAGATAGGGGATTATTTCACAGGGAACTGCACTGGGAGCATGGACACCGTAAGTTAGTTGTAAATCTTTCTCTTTGAAGCAGTTCATTTTCACTAGGATTTCTCTCTTTTCCTTCCTTTCTATCAATGCTGAGAACCAAATACTCTACTAAAGATAAAACACAACCCAGTACAAGAGCTTCACCAAAGCCCCCCTTTCTTGGCACAAGGCCTTCCCACCAGCATCATGGTGCTTCTCATTTTGTTCCCCCCACTGAAACTTTTTTGTGCTAAAAATCAATAATTTGAAAGAGAAATGTCCTAGAGTCTCACAATCCCTCTTACACATTCCTTAATTATGCCGTAATTGCACACACCAGCACTGACTCTGAACAGCCATCGGAAACACTTGGCCCATCAGATTTACAACAGTTCCCTGGAATCAGTAAATCCCTCTGACAGCTCCAGAGGCCGACGAATGGAAAAAGCAAAAAGAATGGAATGTGCTACCCTACAGTAGGGCAATCTAGAGAAGTTCTTTTCCCTGGTGATTTGTCAGGGAAGAGACTTGCAGAGAAATTTGGAGCCATTTGAGAAATTGTAATGTAAAATATAATATATAGGCAGCCACGTCCCTGCACAGCTAACCCTGTGTTAGTAACAATATGTGACAGCACAGCAGTAGCATGGTTTCCCTGCCTGCTGTGGACAGGATTTTCTTCCCATTAAAAACAGTACAAACAGACAAATTGTGTTGCCTCCACAGATCATTTATTCAATAAGGTTGTAACATGGTTTGTAACTGTGCTGGAGGAGGACTCAAAACTGTTCATCAAATGAATCTGGCGGCAATCATGACTGAAAATGGTTTCATGAAGTGTTTAGTGCATCAAGTTCAACTCAAAACAGTTAAATTATTCAACCCTGCTAGCCATAATCTTCTCCCAGGAGCCTTCTAGGCTTGGAATTCCCACGGGGGTGTGTGTGTGTGAATGGACCAGCCCTGTAAAGGAGAGGGGAGAGCTCAGAAGTCTCACATGCAGCTGAAGCCCGTACATGATTCCTCCTCTCTCCTGCCCTTTCACCTTTTGGTGACCGAGGTTGAACTCACCTGTGGCAGTCAGGAGCAGAGAGCAGTCTTGTCCATTCAGGTATTCCATTGCTGTGATCCTGGTGTAGCGAGGGTTCCCATTGTGGAAATAGTCCAGTTTCTCTCCCTTCTCCCAATCCCAAAAACTGGGAAAGGTAGCGGAATATCAGGTCAGATCTGCATTCTCTGCACAAGTCGTAAAAAGCAGCTTTCCCACTAAAGGTTATATGCACTGGGTACCAATTAAATTTGTTTTTCTCCTTAGAGTACTGAGTGTCTTTTTATTAATGCCTTTCTATATCAGCATCTCCAGCTTCTGCAGAGGAAGTAAGATTAATGTCCTAACCTGTTACAAATCTAGTTATAATGAGGATGCTCTACCTACTGACACAGAAGCCCTCCGTATTTGTTTAACCCAGGAGAGATGCAGACTTCATCACCATCACATACTGCACCCAAAGAGCCTAAGTCTCTAGGGGGCTTTCCAGCTGGAGAGGGACCATGGCAGGGTAAGGTGTTCAGTTCCTGAGGTGGGGTGAACTATGTGCTGCTTTGGACAATACTAGCTACAATGCTGCTAGGCTGCAGAAGGAGCCCTGCCCCACCCCTCTATGCTGGAAGGAGAATAGCTATGGAAGTGGAGGGGGAGGGGGAGAGAAGGAGGACAAGCATATCATCCCCCCAACAAAGAATTCAGAGCGTTTGGTATCCATCATTGTGGCTGACAGTCCTTACATGTCCAGTCATGACCCTGGAAGCCAATCCCATAGGATCAGAAAGGAACAAAACTCTTACCAGATGCTGTCTTTATCAGCTACTGCTATACATGGTGTGAATGGATGGAACTTCACCACGGAAGGAACACCTGGATTCCTGTTCAGAAAGATTTGATCATCTAGCCGTGAAATGCCTGGGGGGTGGGGAGGGAAGGGCGCAGGGAGAGGGGAAATGAGAGAAAACCCAGACTCAGTACCTGGGAATCAAACCACAAAAAGGATATTGTTCTTTACTTCCTCTACAATCCTCCACCCACCCATCCAGCCTTCTAAGCTTCACACTTGGCCAGTTCCTTTGTCCCACCAGACTTTGTGCCTTCTTTCCACCACCCCTTACTCCCAACTAGCATATGCCAAACCCTCATCATTCTCTGCCTCCCAAAGCCTCCTTAACAATAACCTGTCTGGTGATCAGGAGTCCCTTCGGGATGCTGTTCTACTGGTCTAGCAAAACTCTTTTGCTTAGTAGCAGAACAGACACTTATGTGCTACCTACACAATAATAGTCAAGGTGTTCCCTCCTGAAACTGGAACCCTTCACTCTTGCCATGTTGCTCAAGGACTTAAAACTGTTGGCCTCCCGCAACTGACCTATTTGGGGCTGAATCTTCTCTCTCCTCACCCCACCCCACTAGAGAAGGAAAACATGCCACCTAGGAAGAGCCTATGGTAGAGATGCTTAGTCAGGGAGCTCTCTCCAGGACAAGGGGGCTCATACCCTCTGGGAGAGTGAAGAGCTGCACAGCGATTCTCACTGTCTCGCACTCCTGAAGTTAGAGTGAGGCATCTCTGGACAATTTTAAACTGGAGGAAAGCTTTTCTCTACCAGAGAGTGAATGTCAACACTGTTCAGAGCAGTCTAGCGAGTGGGCTAGGTGTTCGTGGATTCAGATCTCACCCCAGGCCTTCAGTTCATCTCCACGATGACACTGCTCTAATAGAGGGCTGCCAAGTCCAGAAGTGTCACTGAAATGATCCATGTCTACAACACTGTTGTAAAATGTTGATGTACCTTTCGTACAAAAAGGGCTAAATCCTAAAGGGAATGCTCACACAAGTCTGAACCACGAGCAACTCGATCTGTAAACGAATGGCAAATATCCTGGGCTCTGATGATCATCTCACAAAGGGTTTATTTATGCAGGCAGAGTTACACAGTGTGTGACTAGGATTTCTGACTTTGGGAATCATCATCAGGATAATGATGGTGGCACCATGAGTCATTGCAGAATTTCTGAAAACCTAAATGATGACATGGTAAGAATCCAAATAGTTGCCAACTTATGCGGCTATATCCACTCCACTTTAGGTGCTAGGAATATCACCAAGGGCTGTGGCAGAAATGCAGATTCCTGAGCTGACAGCTTGTCAGCAGACACAGTCTTTGAGATCATTTGTTTTGCAATGCATTGATTTAAACCTCTTAATTTGTTGTTAATATTTGGGCTCTTGGTTGTGTTATTTTTACAAATATTTTGCATTTCACTTTCACAATCTAGGTGACAGAATCTGAACCTGTCCATGAAGCGATTCAAGGCCATCAGACTGACCCCAACCCCCCTCCTTTGTACTATCTGTATCCAGAAAAGGTCCCTGACCCCTGCACTCTCCTGGTTGATGATATTCTGCCGTGGTAGACACCAGGCCATCCATTGTACAAAACTCAAGCCTGTCAGCCCTCCAGCTGCACATGAGAACGGAGTCTCAGATAGCATCCTGCTCAGCAGATTAATGTTTCACACTGATCCTCTCCCCGCCAGCATCTCGTATGAGAAAACACCCAAAACGTTCTCTTCCATGGCGAGAGCATCTCTTGAACACGCATCCACACACAGCTCGACAGTGTAGGGGGATTATATAGATCCAGCCCCCACTACTCACTGGCTAAACGAGCTGCAGAATGAGTAATATCATCAGGTTTCACCATAAGTATGTAAATTCCAGAGGCCACTTTAGTGGGATAAACTGAATTCAAATACATTAAAAAAAAGCCTGGCCTGACTGCCATGTTGTAAAATGCATAAAGAGTTATAAATAAGTAAGATTAACTTTCAGCAGAGCACTGAATATCCATGTTAATGAAATATGAACCCAAGGCATATTAGAGGAATAGCCATGAGTGCAAATGAGGCTGTACATAAAAGTGTTAAAAAATATAATGGGATACGAGGCACAAACAATCATCTCTGGAGCTCGGTGGAGTGTGGGAATTCTGGAGTCATTCGGATGCCTGCTAAACATCGAGAGGACAAGACATCATTCACCTTTGCAAAACAAGCTGATTTGGCATGGCTGTAACTTGAAAAGCATTTGATACACACCAAAAACCCTGACTGTGAAGTTTAACCTGCCATCCCTTTAAAATGTAACCTACAATATCCATCAGAACTTCACAGGACAGGAAGGAAAGGCCAAAATAGTAAATCAATAGTATCTGTTAAGGGCCTCTAAATTACCCATTGTGTGCTGGCCACTTTAGTACCTGCGGACAAGGCCTCCCTGACTGGCAGAGCTACTGAAAAGCCCAGCTGCTGACTTTCAAGTCCAAGGCTTCAAGGTGAACACATGCACTTAAAACTGTGAACCTTGTCAATTCTTTTCAGCAGGAAAACCCCTTCTTATGGCAGGTTCTCTCGCTCAAGAATTCCTGGTCTTTTATTCTTTCCCACACCACGTTCAACTCAGAAGGTTACACAAAGTGATGATCATTTCTGGCGGACCCTTCTACATATGCCTGTATTCCTTAGATGAGAACATTGGATTTTGGTTTTCAAAAGGGAAGAAGAAGGTCTACACTCATCACAAAAAGGTCAATCCCCCGAGCAGTAACGACGAGTAATAAATGAAGCCTTGTAAGCATCAAGATAAATCAACTCTGGGAAAACACTTCACAGCTGAGTAAGCTCCTGTTCCCCTAATGGCAACCCATACAAAGGCCAGTGACTAGTTAAACACCCTGGTCTCACAAAGGCTTTGCCTAGTTTATTGCTATTTATTGTTTGCATTACAGAAGTTCTTAGAAGCCCCAGCTTAGCCCAGTGGGGTAGAGGGGGGAAGAAGAGGGGCACAATGCTAGCTGCAGTACATGAGAAGTAGAGTGCTTACCCTTCTGGATGATCTTCTGGGCTTGCTTTCTGACGCGGGTGTTGCGTAGAAACCGCCATTCCCTCTCTTTGCGGATCTGGCTCTCCAAATCATGCTCTTCTGGAATCTTCCAATAAATTAACACATTAATAAAACAAAACCAGAGTAGCTGTAACTATCCAAACCTAACTCACTCACACTCTCTCTCACACACACAGAAACTCCAGCCAGAATCAGAGATTCTTCAGCACGTGTAATCCTACATCCAGCTGCCAACAGTAAATGGGAAGAGCACACAGGACCGTACGATTTTCAATATCTGAGCATCTTTTTGATCGGACTCTTCATTGTTAGTAATCTTTTCCCTTTGTCCCTCTCCTCAACGGGTGTCCTGTAGTTTGTCTCATCTTATTTATTTTTATTATAATGGTAGCAATTACACTCTCTGAGGGGAGACGCGAAGCACGTCTCTGCAGGCTGTCTGTCTGTCACTAGGAATATCACAGTGAAGGCAGGGAACTGGTCTGCCTAGAAACACCCAGTCAGAAAGAGGAGAGACGCAGATTGCCACCCAAGAGAGCTGATGGCCAGGGAGTCAGAAGCCTGACAGTGGATGATGATGTTGGACCACAATGGGGAAATACAGGTGCAGTTGCCCTAAATTATGACACCAGGTAGCTCCTGCAATGAACCCATAGACAAACTGCACCTTACAAAACTATCCCAGAGCCAACCCAACTACTTTCCTCTGTCTGAATACAATATAGCTTATTTTGCAACTCATCAAAGCATCATAAAACACTGCAGAGCAATGTATAAAGAAAGACTGGAGCTCTCATGGAGGCAGACACCTCAGAAGGGCCAAGAGCCCTGCAGTTAAAGACACATGCCTGGGATGTGGGAGACCCAGGTGCCATTCCCTGTTTTGCCTGAGTCAGACCAGAGCCTAGAGCCTGGATCTCCCATATCCCCAAAGAGTGGCCTGACCACAGAACGGTTGGCTATTCTGGAGACTCTCTCTCTCTCTCTCTCTCTGTGACAAGAAATTATTTATAAGCCTTACCTGTCAAACGTTTCACTGAACTGGTATCTTCCCACAACAAGTTTCAGTTTTGTCAAATCAGCAATTCTAACAAAAGCCATTTTGAGGGAAAATCCCACACCAGCTCGACACCCAAATCCCTCAGTCTGTGAAACTTTGGGGCACCTGAACTAAGATATACTCAATACCATACAACTGGGCCCGATTTTGCAACCCCTCCTCACACCGAGTAGCTCTGTGGTTCAATAGGACTAAGTACTAACCAGGAGTATGAGTTGCATAATGAGCCGCGGAGGCATAAAAAGGGCTGGAAGGGACCTCAGGAGGTCACCCAGTACATCTCTGTGCAATGAGAAAGGATTAAGTGTACCTAGACCATCCCAGGCAGATGTTTTCTAACCTGTTCTTAAAAAGTGATACCGAGGAAATTGGGTATTAGCCCACGAAAGCTTATGTTTCAATACTTTAGTTAGTCTTTAAGATGCCACAGGACTCTTTGTCACCTCTACACTAGGAAGGTTTGTTGATATAGTTATGCCGCAATGAGCTTTACTGGACTGTGTAATTTTAAATACGAATAAGCTAAAACATCTTTGAATGTAAAGGCACAAGAAATTCCTTTTATAAAAATACCAATGAACGATGCACTAAAGGTTTTATTCAGAACTGGGATATTAAAACAGTAAATTCAGCAGGAAAAAGGCTCTGTCCCTTTCAAAACGTCCTTTCTTCCCACCCTCCCCTTAAAAATCATTACCCATAGCAAGGGACAGATTCAATAAAGATGAAGATTGGTGTGACCAGTGAGCAATGTTCACTGCCATGTGGGAATCCCTGACTTGAGAGCAGTTCTGGTCCGTGTGTTACAGGGGCAGCACGCTCAGCTGCTGGGGCTGACAGTGTTCCTCTCTTTTAGGGCTCTAGAACAGAGTTCTGTAGCTCGGTGATCGCGAGGGAGCCTCACGAGGGGACTGTGGGCAGGCAGGCTCCTCCTGCACAAGCACTGGAGAAGAAACAAGGGAAGGGGACAAAGATGATTTTTCTGCTAGCTGATTAATCTTGGCTCACAAAAGTTTGCGAACCACTGCTCTAGAACCACCCCCTGGGCAATTCCAAAGCTGCGACAGGGGGGCTCTGATGAGAGCTACACCCAGTGTATGCCAAAGAAAAGGATAATTGCTGCTCAGGAAGGGGTATTTCTTGAGAGGGGAGCAGGAGGAGGGCTAAGCCCTCCCAGACCCCCAATTTTTTTCCTAATGAAAAAGAACTTAAATAGCCTGACATTACTATGCACGCTGTGCTCAAAACATCCCACACACTGGAAAGGACTCATAACAATGATTATTGGGCTGGATTGCCTTTTCTTTTTTAAAAAAACACCCAAGTTTCATTTTGCAGCAATCTAGGGTTTATTAGAAAGGAAATGACAAATGACCAAGAATGCAAAGCAATAAACAAACCCAGGATAAAATGCATCAAAGCATATTCAAGAGCAGAGATATTACACTTTAATGAAAATCCAGTTTCTGTAGGAATAAATTGGAGTAAGATCTAAAGGCTGTCTCAAGCAGGAAGGGGTAGGGGCGTGCACAGAATTCTAACTCTGTCCACTGGCACCCAGCAGCTGTCTTGGACTTGGACTAGGAACTAGGTATCTATGGGGAAGCTACCGTCCCCTCCCCTGACAAGATATGGTGCGAGTAGGGCTCAAAGATGGGGCAGCAGATTAAAGGAGTATCCAGGCTTTGCAGCTTGGAAGAAAATGAACTCTTTCCTTCCAAGGACAACAGGCAGAAAGGTAATGGAGAACAGGCCCCAAATGAACTCTCTTATAGCGACAAGGTGGGTGAGGTCACATCTTTTATGGGCCCAACTTCTACTAGTGAAAGAAAAGTGCTCGAGCCACACCAAGCACTTCTTCAGGCCTGTATAGCTCTAACGCTTGTCTCTCACTAACGGGACTGGATCCAATAGAACAGTGGTTCTCAACCAGCGGTACGTGTACCGCTGAGGTATGCATAGGTCCTTCTGGGGGGACATCAACTCATCTAGACAGTTGCCTAGTTTTACAACAGGCTACATAATAAGCACCAGCAAAGTGGGTACAAACTAAAATTTCACACAATGACTTGTTTATACAGTAAACCCTCAATTTAACGGACCTCGATTTAACGGACTTCGGATGCAACGGACAAAATTTCTAAGCAAGTCTGATGCATCCGAAATCCATTTGTCGAGGGCTGGCTGCCGGCCCCCGACTGCCGCCCGGGTCCCAGCAGCGGGCGGGCTGCGGAGCTGCCGCCCTGGCCCTGTGGCCGGCGGGCTGCTGCTCCGACAGCTCGTTTTTTAAAAATTATTAAATAACGGACTTTCTGATTTAACGGACACCCCCTCGCCTGAATTAGTCCGTTAAATCGAGGTTTTACTGTACTGCTCTATATATTATACACTGAAGTGTAAATACAATATTTATATTGTTTTACAATGATATAGTAAAAATGAGAAAGTAAGCAATTTTTCAGTAAGTGTGATTTTGTAAGCAAGTAGTTTTTTTAGTGAGGTGAAACCTGCAAGACAAATCAGACTCCTGAAAGGGGAACAGTCGTCTGGAAAGACTGAGAGACACTGCAATTAAAGCTATTACCTCACCCCCCTTGTCTCTCTAATATCCACGGCTCCACCACCACTGCATATCTCGCAGTGCCAGACACACAGTGTGCCTGTTTATGACACTGCCAGGCTCAGGAGGAAGCGCCCCCCTCTGCAATCATTTTGCCGTGTGAACTGAACTGGGGAGAGAGTGAGTGATAGAGTTAAAGTTGCTGCATGCAGCCAGCAGAAGAGGACAGCGAATGGGGCCAAAACAATGTTCCTTCCACGTCCCCATGAGGGGCCTGCTGAGTAATCTCGCTGAGCCACTGCAGTATGTTGGCTAACAGAAATAGTAAAGTACTCAGATGAGCTCTTAGTGTGCACACATAACTGGGGAACTCCTGGGTTACAATGCAAATGTGAGAGCGTGAGCAAATGAGTGAGACTTCCGCCTCCCTCCTCCGCTCAGCCAGAGGGTGCTGAGCACAGACTGGGAAGGACAGGCTGAAGGTATCTATCCCAGAGAACACTCGCTGATCAGGTGATCATCTAATCATTCATTCTTTTCTCCCCTTTTCCCAGACAGTTTCCATTTAAGCTTCAGAAAATCTTCTAGTAAACAAAAGCCCAGTGTTAGCTTTTGCGGAGCTCTAATCTGAGCAGAGCTCCCGGAGGAACGTGGGTGTCTGGAATAGCATTACATGATTAGGATCATGACATGCCACCGATTTCTAACACCTCTTGGCTGCCACTCAGAAAGAACCCAATTACAATTCTGAATCCTCCCACCGATGAGTGCCATTCAAAAGCCAATTAAGTTGTTTTCTTTTAACTCCTTGCCTCTCTCTCAATGAGTGAATCAGTGGTTGGGGGTCAGAAAAAGAGGCTGGCACTCTTCTACTACAGCAAACACTACGACTGGGTGATCTTTCCTGGTTCAGTTTTATAAAGGATTAATCTCTCTGCCAGGGCTTTGCACAACTGCCAAGATACAGTGCAGTGAAAGTGCTGAAGTAACGGTTAGGATTATCAGGAAGGATTTGTCTATGTAATTCTCACCTTCCAGAATCCTCTCCAGCCTCTACCCTCACATTATGTCAGCATCAGACGGAATGAATACTGGCTTCTGCTCTCTGACATGGGGCTTCCAGACAGCTGGCAAAGCCAAGGCTGCCCTGCATGATACAAATCCAGGCTTGCATGAGGTTATCAGAACAGCCTTTTGCCACAAGAACTTTCAGAATTTGAACGGGGTCAAGTTCTCTGCAGAGATCAGAATTTCCAAAGCTGTCTGCTCTTGAACGTCCCACCAAGCAATTTCAATGCAGTGTTCTCTTCATAAATGTATTTGATAATCAGTAAATCAAGTCCAGTTTGATGGTTTGAAACTGAGCCAGTGATTTATAATGGAAATTAATCCCTGCATTTTCAGAGCAAGGGCTATGAAGCAGAGCTAAACTCATAATTTAAATGCAATCAAGATGTGCTCGCAGTCATTTTCTATTTATTCATTACAGAACTGACTTTTTTTCTTTCCCTCTGTTTACGTTAGGGAGCAGCAGCTCTGCATGAAGTACTAGAATGAACAGCAATGTCCTTCTCTTCTACTTGCACTTGGCTCATTTTTCACTTCACTTCTTTAGCAGACTGAAGCTCCCAAAAGGGAGCAGTAGCCAATCAGGGCTCTGTGTTCCTTAATGCTCCAGGAGTAGCACTTCTAGAAGGAGAATGTTTTACAGAATTCCAGCCAAGAAGGGTAGTATAAGAATATCAAGGTTGCTTGGTTAAGCAAGCAACCATGAAAAATGTCAAAAAAGGTAGCATGAGGAACTTTCTCTCTACTCTTTGTGCACGTGCAAAATAATACAGTCTTCAATTACAGAGTTAGATACTATTTCTCAGTTAACACAATGCACCACAACATTTTTCTTCAAACTAAGGGCTTGTTGAGACGTGAAATGTTACAGCGGCACAGCTGCAGGTAGGCTGCTATAGCTTCAGTGTAGACACAACCTGCAGCAATGGGAGGGGTTTGCCCATCAGCATAAGTAATCCACCTCCCCGAGAGGTGGGGGCTAGGGTAAAGGAAGAATTCTTCTATTGACCTTGTAGTGTCTACACGGAGACTTACAGCGCTTACCTACATCGCTCAGAGTGTGCATTTTTCAGCCCCCCAGTGAAGTAGCTGGGCACTACAAGTTTTATGCTATTGCTAAAGTTTACTGGTACTTGAAGAATGCAACCTTCAAATGCTCAGAACTCCGTCAAATCAAAACCTGAACACTCAAAGGCATTTCTCCTCAGTGAGCAAGTCGTAGTCCAAAACTCATCTTTCTACCCCCAGCCAATTCATTCCTGGAGCTGCTGAAGCCCCTTGCAAAAATATTTTTCAGAAATAATAAAGAACTGATTCTTCCCCCCCTACCTGCCTCCTTATACTACGAGAAAAGAACTCGTTTTGCTCAACGCCCTTCCCCCACACCCAATCATCTCTAGTCAGATACCAAGCCCAGAAAACTTCATCCTGAATGATGAAAATGACCCCCTGAAAACAGGGTTAGAATGGAACCCATTCTAGAACTCTCAGTATCACAAATGCTACAACTCTTGCTATCATGTTAGAAAAAGGATGGCACCATGTGGCTGAGGAGATAACCATGGTACAAATTCTGTTTATGAACACAGTTCTTTTGTGGTTTTCAGAACATCCCAATTTTTAGGGGCAAAAACCCAACAAATTATTTGGGCCTAATGGATGTAGAAAGAGTTCACGTGATTGACTCTCAGCCCATTTCCCCTTATAGCAAATTAGTACTCAGAGAGCTTCGAATTTTTCTTTTTCTTTAAAAAGAAAAAAAAAAGTAATTTTGTTTCATGCATGTGAAGTACTCAAGCTAAAATAATCGCTCCCCATACACAAGCCAATGTTGCTTTTTGATTGGCTGTCTACAGTGATTTATTATATTAATAAGACACCACTCTTGTGAGCAACTATCCTCGAAAGTAGACAAATGTTTTTAATAAGCACTGAGACACAAAACATTACCCATTTTTAAATGACACTATCAGCCCCAATTCTCTCTCTTTCTTTTTCCCTTTATAAACTTACTTACATTTTCTGCTCTTACAAACAAGACCCTGAAACTCATCTTGACCAAAGCCAATCTTTGCATAAAGCCCCAAAGCCTGAAGTTTAATCTGGCAACTAAACCCCATAGGTCAGAAATATTTCCCAATATATTACTGGCTTTGCTGCTCTTGTTGTCAATAAAAATTACTTACACTGGTACTAGAGCCAATGATGCACCGGACCAATGATTTTATTTCCTCTTAGTGATTCACATAAAAAAAATTAAGATACTTGGAAACCTGCCTACAGTGTAACTAGCTTCATAAAACACAGACACACAGCCAATTAGCTCACACTGTTACCCTACATTGATATTTAAAAAACAAAACAACACACCATGTGCTTCAAGAATGAGCAGTAATGGATGCCTCATTGTTATTGCTTAGGATGGGAGGAATTTCCTAAACCTTTCCATCTACTCAAAAAATGTAAATAACCAGTAGGTGTTTATAAAAGTATGCACCCACCAGTATTCCTCTGATTCCTTTCCTGTTAGAGCACCACCATATTATTGGTTGTGTGACAGACACATATAATTCAATGGCAACCCCCCCCCCAAGTAATTAAGAAGTATGGTTGCTCTTCTACCCCACAGTTGCTGAAATGTACAAGCTCTGCACCTCTTTTTACAACTCATTCACTCTCACCCACAGGATTCCATTTAACACAATTAAAAGACAAAAAGAACAAAACAACCGCAAAAGTTGCTCATGACACCTTCCCTCTACCCTCTTTGAGCAACGGATTAATACATACTCACACTAGCCCTTGGCAATGCAAGTGTCAAGCGGTTTCAGATCCCAGTGCGTACACACAGCCAGCTCCCCAGAAAGAATCACTCATTACAACTTAAGAACCATTTCATAGCCTTTTACAAATCCCTCATTTACCCGTGGGATACCATCTCAACTACACTTTCACTTAATCAGCCTTAAAGCACGAGAACACTCATGTTCCACCCCACTGCTGATAATAGCCTTTGTATAAAAGCCCTGTACCCTGCTACTGACACAACCTACACAGAAATGACGCACACTGCATCCTGAAGCTACACATGCACCTCTTCCTTTTGCTCTCACACATGAAGATGCAAAACATAGATCCCCTCATACCACAGCTGTTACACACCCCAAAGTAATCCACACAGCTCACTACTGCCTCTGCTATTCAATGCAGCTACACCGGACACTGACCACGCTCACTTTCCCAGCAGTGCATACATTAAGGTGCAACCTTACCTGTGCATTTCCTAGTTTTCCAAAGTTTAAGTTTTGCTCAAACTTTTCTGCAAGGGGGCTACTTACCAGCAAGGGCACTATGCACCAGCAAGCAACTGTAACTCCACATTAACAGATATGCTCGCTACTGAATTTCCCATTTTTTTGAACAGGAGAGCTATGCTGTTGAGAAGAGTTGGAGATCATTTATACAGCTATACCTATGTCCTGGAATTTGCATACTGAGCCAGCCAGCCTGCACTCCTCCCCCACACCCCTTCATACTCCCATTATTGGGCCCCACACGTCCTGCTTTGGTCTACCTCTCCAGCCATGCCCTTGACCCACTCACTGCATTCCCCCATCCGTGCTGGTTCCCTCCCCTCAGTACTGTATCCAGGAGCCCGCCATCATAAGCAGGGAATGCTTCTCCCTGAAATCTTCACTTCCCGGTGTACAAACATTTCTACTGCCATCACTTCTCCACTCCTACAAACCGACATACATGCGGTGCCTGGAGCGAAGGACAATTATGCTACAGTGGCATGCTGTTCCTGGTTATGTTCCACAATGGCTGGCGTTTGTGGCAGGGTGGCGAGAGAAATCATAGACAAGATTTCTGCTCCAAAATATTGACAGCTTAATGCCTGAAAGATCCTGTGAGACCTATCCAATAGATAGGGCCCTACCAAATTCATGGTCCAGTTTGGTCAATTTCACCATCATAGGATTAAAAAAATCAAAAATTTAATTATTTCAGCTATTTAAATCTGAAATTTCAGTGTTGTAATTGTAGGGGTCATGACCCAAAAAGGAGTTGGGGGGAGGGTGTTCCAAGGTTATTGTGGGGGAGGAGGGGAGAGGAGTTGCAGTACTGCTACCCATACTTCTCTGTGCTGCTGCTGGCAGCGGCACTGCCTCAGAACTAGGCAGCTGTAGAGCAGCGGCAGCTGGCTAGGAGTCCAGCTCTGACCATGGATCCGCAGCCAGAAGCAGCACAGCAGTAAGGATGGCCTGGTATGGGATTGCCACCCTTACTTCTGCGCTGCTGTCTGCAGAGCTGGGCCCTCAGTCAGCAGCTGCCACTCTCTGGCAGCTCAGCTCTGAAGACAGCAGTTCAGAAGTAAGGGTGGCAATGCTGCGACCCCCCCACTAAAATAACCTTGTAACCTCCCTGCAACTCCCTTTTGGGTCAGGACCTTCAATTTGAGAAACGCCGGTCTCCTCCGTGAGTATATAGAGGGTATAATACAGGGTAAACGCACACAAAAGACCAAATTTCATGGTCCGTGACGTCTTTCCTGGCCGCGAATTTCGTAGGGCCCTACCAATCGATGTAGAGGTGTCAGAGCTTGTACTGTTTCTATGCCATAGCTCACACATTTTCTGGTCATGAATACTCCCATTTCTTTGGACACACATTAATAGCTTTGATATTGCGCCATAGCAATTATTCAGACACTCTGCCAAATAAGAGAAAACTATCACAGCCCCTGGACACAAGTCTCCGATACTGTCCAAATCTGCTCTCGTGCATTGTCTGAGGTGTACAGCAGGGATAAGCGGCAGATCATTTCCACCCAAGTGACTCACCACAGTGTCTGGTAAATCACAACCTCTTAAGAGTCCGTACTTAGACGCCACAGAGTGGGCAAAACGTTTTGCCAGTGCAGGCCACCTCTTCACACCCCAGTTAGTCTGTATCCAGCATGTCCCATGTCCTTCCTCTCCGAAAAACTTCTGCAATCCAGGAATTCCCCGGAATCTACACATTGGCAGTCCAGGCAGCACATACTTCTTTTCCCTCAGCAGTCAAGGTAACTGTACTGTCAGTTCCAAACCCCGCATGATGTGTCTCTGGAAACACCACGTTAATCTGCTCTGAGATCAGCATTAGCCATCTCCCCTCCACTCGCCAGGGCTAAGAAAATACAGATTTTCCCAAGACAACAATCTGGCTTGCCAAACACTCATTCTAATTTATTGTCCCTTTTGCAGCCACAACCCCTCTCCCCGCACCCACCTACCCACACACGGTCATCTGTCTGTCTCCTGCCTATGTATCTCAAAGGAGATTCATCATCACCACAATCTCCACCGCCACCCTCTTTCCTTGCTGTAACTGTCATTTCTTTTAAGTAACCAAGGCTGTAGGAGTTTTTCCTGGGAGCTATTTCAGATCCTCAGCTGCTGTCAAACCCCCTTTACTGAGATAAAGGAGATTTTACAAGAGGCCTGTGAGTAGGTTACAGCTCTAAAGCTGTACTCAAGCAAGTAGGGTCAAATCTAACTTGGAGTAGAGGACACGCTCTGCTGACACTGGGATTAAAGACAAATTAAAGTCTTCACTTAAGGCAGCATTCTCAACAATTTCCTCTGCTTGTTTTAGCATCAGCACTGCCAGAACCCTAAATACAAAGGTAGGAAGAAAGCCGTGTCTTTGCCCTTGCTGTTGGAATACAGGGGCTTCCTTACATAGCAAAAGGAGAGTGACGTTTAGTCTAACAGCCAAGTTGTTTTTATTGTTGTCCTCTGGGCTGGCAGGGAAGAATGATTAATCTCCAGCATTTTCCCAGGAAAGTTAACCTGAATACACCCTTGTGCTTCCTGGCTCACAGCAAGATCATTTGTTGTCACAAGCACACACAAAACAAAACTTGCTTTTAAAGAGGGTCTTCCACATCCAGCAAAGTCTTAAAAGAGTTGCTAGAAAAGCTTGTATTGGATTTGGACAGCCTTTCTTTGCCATGTATCAACTGTAGAGAACAGCATCACTGTGACGACTTACACCCACCTCATGCTTCAACCTGTCATGAAGTCATGTCTTTGTTTTACTCACCCATCTACCTACCCACCCACCCTATTCCCATCTTGCATGTTTGGGAGGATCAGTTGACATTTGCCAGGTACACCTAATCCTCAGCGTGCCAGGGAAGTGTTAATTCTAGTGTAATGAAGTCACTCCTCTGCTTACGACATGTCTCTGTTATGGAGATGATTGCAATGTGACAAATTCACTTTGCTATAGAATTAAGCAAGAAGGCAGCAACAAGTGGGGAGGGAGAAACTCCCCTTTTGAACACAACTCTCTCAGGTAACTAGTAAGGGAAGTTATGGGGAAAAAATCCAAAATACTTATGGACATGTACCCTGCTGCTTTGAAACAAGCCTTCACTCTACAATTAGGAGACATCTGTTGTTAAGTTCCTTTGGCTGAATGCCCCATGACCAGGCGCTGGGCCTCCCTCTTCCCTGCTCTAGAATCTGTCCTCACTGTCGGGGCATCAGTGCTGCAGAGTTTAGTTCATGGCCCAGTTACTTTGTTTAGTGGGGGACTGAAGTTTTGTTTGTTACTCTGAGTTGTATATGTAACTTGTGCTTCTCTTGATGGGTGTAACTGGAGCACTTAAGTGAAATGCAGTCACAGCATCAGGATGTCGGTTATTGATGGATAATGCAATGCTTTGGAAGCTGCAGCATGCTTAACCTTCCCAGTAAGGCAACTCTTCTTACCTCACTGGACCAGTGGCATCAACGAGCAGATCCACCCCACAAACTTGCACTCTTACTCACATGGGCTTGGCATAGATTTTAGTTCAGAGGTGGGCAAACTATGGGCCACATCCAGCCCACGGGACCACCCTGCCTGGCTCCTGAGCTCCCAGCTGGGGAGGCTAGCCCAGTCCCCCGGCCCCTCCCTTGCTGTACCCCTCTCCTCCAGTCAGCTCGCTGCACTGGTAGCGTGGTTCTGTGGATCAAAAAAGCAGCAGGGAGGGTGGTGTGAGTGCAATGCTCTCATTCCATAGGATGAGCAGAAAAGGAATGACCGGGGAAGGGAAAATGCACTGCATCCACATTTCCAGGGGTCGGCACCCCACCTTTCTGCGTGGTTGAGAGGGCAGGGCTGAGAGTCAAGAAACGTGAATGGAGGGAGAATATTACCTTCATGACTGGTTGTGCAAAATATTTTGCGCTCCAGTCACAAAATCCTGTCTGCATTGTGGCCGAAATGAAGATTTTGTGTCCAACAGCATCATCTGCATCATCAGTGGTCTGCCCAGGAAGAGAACACAGAGGTAAACATGTTTGTTAATGATTCTGTCCACCCCCATTCAAAGTGCTGGCTCTCTTCCCAGAGCCCACGCCGAACGGACTTCAACCGCGAAGAGAAACTGAGCAGACAGATGCTGAAAGGTGCTGCCGAGATAGGAGATTGTGCATGCCACTCTGTGAAAGAACAGCCCTTCCGTTGGCGCCTCAGGGGGAGCACAGACACCACACACACATAGCATGGGCTCCAGTAGTCATTAGGGCCTCGGGGCACTGCTCTTCTGTAAGTATGAAATAACAGCACTGGCTCCTTTCCATGGCCTGTCTGGAGTCTAGCACAGGGCACAACTGGGGATAGGGCAAGTGATTCAAGAAAAATCTACCGGCCCAAACCTCAGAACAGGGGCCAGCATATGTACAGCCATAAAAAGGGTGAAAAGACAACTAGAAGGAGGAGGGAAAGGCCACTCTCAAACCTCATCCAGCTCATTAAAGACGTGTCTGTCTTTGGGACCGTCTCCGTCTTTCTAGCAGCACTATCTGCACACACCAGTGAGTGGGGCTCTTCGCCTTCCCCAATGAAGCTGCTTCCCCTGTTTTTCTCACATGTGGTAGATTTTGGCAGCCTCTGTGAAAGAGCCTCCAAGGGCTGGAATGATCCAAGTTCAGAGTGAAATGACTTGGCTGTGGGAAATGACTGTGAAAATGTGCCCAGTACCTGCCTGGCTCTAGAGCAAGTGCTGGCAGTATGTAAATCCCTCACTGACCCAACTCTTACTCACTGGGCTCCCTTCTGCAGTCAGACACTAACACACGCCTGCATTCTTTCCTGGGGGGGCAGTTCTGGTCAAATGGACCTGGGATGGGGGCAGGAGTTCCACTAGGTTCCCATGGGCTGCATTCCCTGCTCCTGCCACTGACGCCGAACAAGTCACCACCTGTGTGCGTCAGGTTTCCCGTTAGTGAAGCAGGGATCATTACACCTGCTCACCTTTGAAAAGTGCTAAACAAGCTCCAAGTAGTGTTGGGGCATCGAGAGCCCTTTGGCACTGACCAATGAAAACACTAGACGCACCTGACCTGTGTGCTTTTCGACTGCAGCTGGGAGGGACTGTTGTTCTCTCTATCTGGATGGACTTGATGTAGAACACATGCCTATTCTGACAGTCACAGAGGGATTATGAAGACCTGAATGCACCATGACCTACAACTCTGTGACAAGAGCTGCTCCTGTGGGGCCCACCAACACTGAAGGTGCTTGTTGAAAGGATCTGACACTCTCCCCTGCGGTTAAGAAAAGCGGCTGACTCCTGGCCTCTGAGAATTTCTCTGGAACTCTGTTTATTAAAGTGAGGTACCAGCCTTAATTTATGTAAAGTAACGGAATGTTTACAGAACAATAAATAACCGTTTCCAATTAAACACTTCTCTGAAGCAGCAGCAGCAGCTAGTAATGTCACATCAAGAGCCACAAAGCAACATTTATCCCGGAGATGAGGAAAAACAATCAATTTCATTTTTTACTTTATTGATGTTGGCAGGATTAGAGGAAACTAAACTGGAGTCAGTGGCAGCTGCAAATAGCAAAGAAGGATATTTAGAAAGTAGGAGAGCAAAGAACAGGACTTGTGACAAAAGGCACACAGGGTCAAGGGGTCTTGGCAGGTAGAAAGATCCATCTTACCTGATCTGGCCCTTTGTCAAACATTTTCCTCGTCCTGGGGAACTGGTGGGAGTGGGGGGTGTACTGCACCCCAAGGCTGCCTACATTTGAAGGTCTGCCTGATGGGAGGTCCCGGCTGACTGGAGGTTTTGTCACATCATTTGTCAGGCTGGAGATGCTTGTGCTGGTAGTTGGAGGAGACCCTCTAGTATTGGGAAAGAACACAGGGATGACCAGGGCATTGAACACAGGACTCACCCTCACTGTCTGAACCCAGTTGATGAACATCCACTGAAATTCAGGCTCCTCCAGGGTGGAATACAACCAAACGATGGCTTCCGCCTTGGAGAAATGGCTAGTTTCCAACAAAGGGAGCAAGGTGGAAAATCCATCTACCTGGGGAAGACTGAGGCTAGACTATAAACCACATGCCCTTAAAATCACTAACTGTGCCACCTCTGCATCTTTCCTTGCATTTTTTATTTATTTTAGACGGTACAGGTTTGTCCTTTTGGTTTTTAGGCTTTATACTTCACTGCCATCTCCCTCCAGAACAACAACAAGTCTTGGCTGCTGTGCCAAACCGAAATTCAGGTCTAGAGATTTAAACAGCTATGCTCACTGGGGAACACTGAGGTCGCCATAGTCACAATGATTCATATCAACACAGTTATGGCACCTTACCCAAGACATGTTAACAGTGAGTCTAGTTCGCCCAGGAGTTCAGGGATCATGTCAGCTCATGACAACACTGCAGAGTGTAAGGCAGAGATAACCTGATGTTTTCCCTGTTCTATGGCCAGTAGCAAACACATGGCTACTGAAGTTTTATATGTCTGTGTCCCCTTTGCACTGTGAGGTTTTCTGGCATGACATGTTTGCAAGGATGCGAAGTCCAAAGGGCCATTCGCTGTTTTCCACTGGAGAGAGGTTGGGCTTGGGAATAACCACTGCAGAAGCTCATTTCCAAAGCCCAGACTTGCCCATGTCATTCGTGCTCTGGATCACTTCAGACGCAGCCTCTGCTGTTGACTGGGTAACCCTGGGTCCTTACCAAGTCAAAGTGGAGAGCAGACAGATCAGTTCTATGGGGAAATGTAGGTCCCATCTACCTCAGATCAAACCAACGAGGGATGAGAGCATGTGTATTTATCCTGTTTTCTCCACTTACCCACAGTCAGCGTGCCCGGCTGCTCCTTGTCCCGATGAGGGCGCCAGAGGGAAATCCCCAGCTTTTTACAGGGATTGCTCCTTTACCAGTTTTGAGGAAGCCCACATAGAAAACTACTGAGAGTTCTGCAAGTTTCCCGTCTCTGTCTCAGTTAACCGGGGTGGCTGAATGGCTTGTGGTGGGGAACGAGTGCACAAACCCGCTCAACTGTAACCGGCAAGGTAACAACATTTAGGAGGCTACTTACCCCACTTGGTGGATGTGCATGCCCTTGTTGGTAGGGCTGGCTGGGGCAGACTGGGTGAGGGACGAGCTGTCGAGGATGCGCTGGGGGCGGGCATTTACTGTTGCCTAGGAAAAATCAAAGTATTCCACAACTGAAAAGGTGCAAACATCAACTGCAGTTATTTACTCTCTAATAAAATCCCATGTCCCAGGTTAAATGTGGTGAAACTCTTAAAGTGGGGTTTTAAAACACGTATCAATCACTATTAGATTAATAAACCACTTGGTCAGTCAGGAAACATGTATCTGAAAAGGTCCTTCTGCTACTTACTGGAAAAGGCTTTTGAGTGACATGTAATCCCTTCCCATAATTAAATTACCATCTAAGATCTGCACTAGCATTTGTAAAAAGATGCCAATGGGCAGCAAGCTCGGGGGTTACCTTGCAGCAATGAGATTTTTCTCTCTCTCATATCTCAGGAAAGAATTGCTGGATTTCCTACCATGCTCAAAATTTACCCTCCTTCAAGCAAAAGTTCCAATCCAGACTTGACACTCCTGAAGAACTTTTAGTGAAAGTATAGCTGTTATCCAGAGATCCCTCCTGTCTTCTGCCCATTGCCCACTTCTAGGCCCTGCATAATAAGAACTGAACTTCTACAGCTTCAGTAGTAAGGGGATTTAAACAAACAAACAAACAAACAAACACGGCCACCATGGCTGAACAACAGAGTAAAATAACTGGTTATAGGCAAAAATATTGGAAGTCAAATCTTATTGAAGAAAATAGAGAGGGGCATAAACTCTGGCAAGTCAAGGCTAAAAGTATAATTAGACCATCTGAGAAAGAATTTGAGGAACAACCCGCAAAAGACTCAAAAATTAACAGCAAAAATATTTTAAAGTACATCAGAAGCAGGAAGGCTTCTAAACAATCAGTAGGGTCACTGGACAATCAAGGTGCTAAAGGAAGACAATGTCATGGCAGAGAAGATACAGGAATTATTTGCACCCGTCTTCATTGCAATGTGGATGTGAGGGGGATTCCCACACCTGAGCCATTCATTTTAGGTGACAAATCTGAGGAGCGGTCCCAGATTAAGGAGTCAATAGAGGTGGTTTTGGAACAAATTGATAAATTAAACAATAAAAAGTCACAAGGACTCAATGGTATTCACCCAAGGAACTCATATATGAAACTGCAGAACTATGAACTGTGGTACGTAACCTGTCATTTCAATCAGCTTCTGTACCAGATGATTTGAGGATAGTTAATGTGATGCCAATTTTTTTAAAAAGCTCCAGAGACAATCCTGGCAATTACGGGCCAGTAAGCCTAACTTCAGTACCAGGCAAATTGGTTGAAACTATAGGAAAGAACAGAATTATCAGACACAGACATGAAAACAATTTGTTGTGGAAAGTCAACATGGCTTTTGTGCAGGGGAACCATTCTACACCAATCTATCAGAATTCTTTGATGGGGTCCAAACATATGGACAAGGGCGATCCAGTAAATATAGTGTACTTGGACTTTCAGAAAACCTTTTACAAGGTCCTTCACAAAAGACTCTTAAGCAAACTAAGCAGTCATGGGATAAGAGGGAAAGTCCTCTCATGGACCAGTAACTGTTTAAAAGACAGGAAACAAAGGATAGGAATTAATAGCCATTTTTCAGAATGGAGAAAGATAAATAGTGTTGTTCCCCAGGGATCTGTATGGAACCAATGTTGTTCAACAAATTTGTAAATGATCCAGGGAAAGGTGTAAACAGTGAAGGGCAAAGTTTGCAGAAGATACAAAATTACTCAAGATAGTTAAGTCCAAAGCTGACTGCAAAGAGTTACAAAGGGATCTCACTAAACTGGATGACTGGGCAGCAAAAAAGGCAGATGAAATTCAACGTTGATAAGCGCGAAGTAATGCACATTGGAAAACATAATCCCAGCTATGCATACAAAATGATGAGTTCTAAATTAGCTGTTAAAACTCCAGGAAGAGATCTTGGGGTCAGCATGGATAGCTCTGTGAAAATATCTGTTTAATGTGCGGCAGCAATCAAAAAAGCAAATAGAACATTAGGAACCATTAGGAAAGAGATAGATAATAAGACCATAAAAATGTCACTTTATAAATCCCTGGCACCTTGAATACTGCATGCAGTTCTGGGCACCCACTAAAAAAAAAAAAGAGACATTAGAAATGGAAAAGGAACAGAGAAAGGCAACAAAAACGATTATGGGTATGGAACAATTTCCATATAAGGAAAAGACTGTTAGAAAGACTGACATTGTTTAGCCTGGAAAAGAGACGACTAAGGGGGGAAACATTAGAGGTCTATAAAAACAGCCCTGGTGTGGCAAAAGTGAATAGGGAAGTGTTATTTACCTTTTCACAGAACAAAAGAAAAAGGGGTCATCCTGGAATAGTCCATCAATGGCTATGAGCTTGGATGGGCAGGGATGATGTCCCAAGCCTCTATTTGCCAGAAGCTGGGAATGGGTGACAGGGGACAGATCACTTGATGATTCCCTGTTCTGTTCATTCCCTCTGGGGCACCTGGCATTGGCCACTGCTGGAAGACAGGACACTGGGCTAGATGGACCTTTTGTCTGACCGTTCTTATGTTCACCCAATGAAATTAATAGGCAGCAGAATAAAAACAAATATAAGGAAGTACTTCTTGACGCAACGACCAGTCAACCTGTGGAACTTGTTGCCAGAGGACATGGTGAAGGCCAAAACTACATCTGGATTAAAAAAACTAGGTAAGTGCATGGAGGACAGTCCATCAAAGGCTATTGGCCAAGATGGTCAGGGAGGCAACCCCATGCTCAGAGTATCCTTAAGCCTCTGACTGTCACGTGCGGGGACTGGATGAAAAGGGGGGAATCACTTGATGATTGTCTTATTCTGTTCAATGGCTTTGAAGCATGTGGCATTGGCCACTGTCGGAAGACAGGATACTGGTCTAGATGGACCATTGTTCTGACCCAGTGTGGCCGTTCTTGTGCATAAAAGTTCACCAGAGAATCTCAAAGTACCTTACAAACATGTAGCCTTACAACACTGCTGTGAAGAAGGTAAGACATATATACAGGTCACTTCAACCACCACTGAAATGTAGCCACCCCTGGAGCAAAAGGAGTCACTATTTAACAGTGTTCAAAAACAGTTTAGAATAGGTCAGTTCAACTGAAAATGCAAGAGAAATGATTTTCCACACAGCTAAGGAAGGTTGGCTGCAGCTTCAATTGCCAGTCAGAGGAGGGACAGTGAAGAAACCAATAAACAGCCGTCTCACCTTCTCCCAGACTTAGCATGCTGCCAGCCCAGGGCAACCACACTCCCTTCTAAAAACAGGAAAAATCTTCAGTTTGCTTAAAACCCCCCAACTCAGACCCCCTCCTGCTTCTTTTTACAATACCCCGCTCTTGCACGCTGGAAGAGCTTTTAAGGGACAGAACCGCCACTGTGCCACCAAAAACCTGCTGGAACTAAGTGCAGCAGTTCATGCTATCCCCAAAAAGTCACATGGGCAAACCAACTTTTTTCAATCTTGAAACACCTGGAGATTCTGCATTATACAGTGGGGCGAAAGAATCAGGTTCTGAGTAGCAGAACCTCCCAAGGGCAGGGGTTTTTATCCAGTAGAAAGTATGCTAATCATGAGAAGACCAGGGCAACCATAGAAATACAAGGCAGGTGAACAGAAAGAACTGTGTGCCTGGCTTGCTGGGATCCACGCAGTCTGTGAGCATAAAAGGCAGATCTAGCACCCAGTGAGAGCAGCAAAATCTGCCTTTGTACTTCACACACACAATTCACTCAGGACCCAAATGGAGGCACTCGTGCTTGAGAGCACATACGGCCTCTGTCCTGCCACTCACTCTTCTTTGAGGGGGCCAGAGGATCTTTTGAGGCACTCTCAGCTTTCTTCTCTTCTCCCTTCCCCTGAGATGACCTAGTAGAAAATTCATGTCAATTGCTTTCAGGAGAATCAATCCCTCTGGAATGTCACAGATCTGGCACCAAAGGCATATGAGTGGTCACGATTCTGTTACAATACAGCACATCCACATGCCAGCCAAACACAAGAGCAGCTGCTGCCAATAAAGCAGGCACTATGTGCTCTTAGTAACAAGGCCTGGCACCGGAGCTAGACTACCGATATAGTCTGAAACAGCTGCTTTCCCATGCTATCCATCTTCTCCATTAGACACAGATGCTCTAACATCACTGCCCGCTCTGTAGTGCAAATAAAACCTTCTAGCACTTAAGCCATTATTTGGGGCAGGGAGGGTAGAAGATAACTAATTAAATATAGTCCATAAGTAACTAATTTAGTCACAAAAGGTCCATGGTTTGAAGAATTTTGCAGGCAGGTCTCCCTCATCACAAGTGGCTCAGGCCAGCTTGGCGCCCGAGAGAGGCTGATGTCAGACCAAGCTATACACAGCATGGATATGAAGTGAAATGAGTTACACAAAGGACCCTCCCTTTTCTTAAAGGGAACAGAAATCCCTCTTTGCTAAAGTAGTAAGCAAGTCCTGAAATTTCAGGGCCATGGCTTAGTGATATAAAGAGACAGCTTGAAATAATCCACCTGAGGCAGCTGTTCTCCTGCCCCCTCTCTTTGGGAGGTTTGTTCTTGTAGTACAGTAAAACCTCCATTTAACGGACTAATTCGGGCGAGGGGGTGTCCGTTAAATCAAAAAGTCCGTTATTTAATAATAATTAAAAAAAAAAAGCTGTCGGAGCAGCAGCCCACCCGCCACAGGGTCGGGGTGGCAGCTCTGCAGCCCGCCCGCTGCTGTGACCCGGGCGGCAACCAAGAGCCGGCAGCCAGCCCGCCAGAAATGGATTTGGGATGCATCAGACTTGCTCAGAAATTTTGTCCGTTGCATCCGAAGTCCGTTAAATCGAGGTCCGTTAAATCGAGGTCCGTTAAATCGAGGGTTTACTGTATTCACATCACATCCTGGTTTGGGTGGGGAGAGGGGAAGAGATGTTAATTTTGAACAGCAGCAGCAAATAAAGAGAGCTGCTTGTCTAAGCACAGAAGTGCCTGACAAGGAGGGCATGTTACACAGGAGTAACTATCAAGGTGAGGAAACAAAATCTTGTGGCACCTTAAAGACTAACTATAAAGTTTTGAAGCATGAGCTTTCGTGGGCTAATACCCACTTCGTCGGATGCAAGCAGTGGAAATGTTTAGAGGCAGGTCTGGGAAAGTAGGTAAGAACCAGGTGGGAGGTGAAAAGGTTAGTCCAAATAAGCTGAACCAGTTTGTTATCTCCGATCAGGGAGTGTGGATTATTCTTCTAGCATTTGAATGGGGTGTGTGAACATGGAGAGAGGAGAAACAATGTCTGTAATGAGCCAGCCATTCTAGATCTTTGTTCAGTCCTAGAAGGTGTGTGCTGAATTTGCAAATGAATTGAAGTTCTGCAGTTTCCCTTTGTAGTCTGGTCTTGAAGTGTTTTTGCTGCAGGATGCTGACTTTTAAATCAGCTAATGTGTGTCCAGGCAGGTTGAAGTGTTCCCCTACAGGTTTGTGTATATTGCCATTCCTAATATCTGATTTGTGTGCATTTATCCTTTTTCGTAGGGACTGTCCAGTTTGGCCGATGTACATAGCAGAGGGACACTGGTGGCATATAATGGCATATATGACATTGGTTGATGTGCAGGTGAATGAACCAGTGATGGTATGATTGATCTGGTTAGGTCCTGTGATGTTGTTGCTGGTGTAGATATGTGGGCAGAGTTGGCATCGAGGTTTGTTGCATGGATTGGTTCCTGAGTTGGAGTTATTGTGGTGCAGTGTGCTGTTGCTGGTGAGAATTTGTTTAAGGTTGGCAGGTTGTCTGTGTGCCAGGACTGGCCTTCCTCCCAAGGCCTGTGAAAGTGAGGGATTATTGTCCAGGATGGGTTGTAGGTCGCTGATGATGCGTTGCAGAGGTTTTAACTGAGGACTGTAGGTGATGGCCAGTGGTGTTCTGTTGTTTTCTTTCTTGGGCTTGTCTTGCAGCAGTAGGCTTCTGGGTACACGTCTGGCTCTGTTGATCTGTGTCCTTATTTCCTTGTGTGGGTATTGTAGTTTTGAGAAAGCTTGGTGAAGATCTCGTAGGTGTTGGTCTCTGTCTGAGGGGTTGGAGCAAATCCGATTGTACCTCAGTGCTTGGCTGTAGACAATGGATCGTGTGGTATGTCCGGGATGGAAGCTGGTGGCATGAAGGTAGGCATAGCTGTCGGTAGGCTTTCGGTATAGGGTGGTGTCGATGTAGCCATCATTAATTTGCACTGTGGTGTCTAGGAAGTGGATTTCCTGTGTGGACTGGTCCAGACTGAGGTGGATGTTGGGGTGGAAGCTGTTGAAGTCATGGTGGAATTCTTCCAGAGTTTCTTTCCCATGGGTCCAGATGATGAAGATGTCATCAATGTAGCGTAGATAGAGAAGGGGTGTGAGTGGACGAGAGTTGAGGAAGCGTTGTTCCAGGTCTGCCATAAAGATGTTGGCATACTGTGGGGCCATGCGGATTTGCTCCAACCCCTCAGACAGAGACCAACACCTACGAGATCTTCACCAAGCTTTCTCAAAACTACAATACCCACACAAGGAAATAAGGACACAGATCAACAGAGCCAGACGTGTACCCAGAAGCCTACTGCTGCAAGACAAGCCCAAGAAAGAAAACAACAGAACACCACTGGCCATCACCTACAGTCCTCAGTTAAAACCTCTGCAACGCATCATCAGCGACCTACAACCCATCCTGGACAATAATCCCTCACTTTCACAGGCCTTGGGAGGAAGGCCAGTCCTGGCACACAGACAACCTGCCAACCTTAAACAAATTCTCACCAGCAACAGCACACTGCACCACAATAACTCCAACTCAGGAACCAATCCATGCAACAAACCTCGATGCCAACTCTGCCCACATATCTACACCAGCAACAACATCACAGGACCTAACCAGATCAATCATACCATCACTGGTTCATTCACCTGCACATCAACCAATGTCATATATGCCATTATATGCCACCAGTGTCCCTCTGCTATGTACATCGGCCAAACTGGACAGTCCCTACGAAAAAGGATAAATGCACACAAATCAGATATTAGGAATGGCAATATACACAAACCTGTAGGGGAACACTTCAACCTGCCTGGACACACATTAGCTGATTTAAAAGTCAGCATCCTGCAGCAAAAACACTTCAAGACCAGACTACAAAGGGAAACTGCAGAACTTCAATTCATTTGCAAATTCAGCACACACCTTCTAGGACTGAACAAAGATCTAGAATGGCTGGCTCATTACAGACATTGTTTCTCCTCTCTCCATGTTCACACACCCCATTCAAATGCTAGAAGAATAATCCACACTCCCTGATCGGAGATAACAAACTGGTTCAGCTTATTTGGACTAACCTTTTCACCTCCCACCTGGTTCTTACCTACTTTCCCAGACCTGCCTCTAAACATTTCCACTGCTTGCATCCGACGAAGTGGGTATTAGCCCACGAAAGCTCATGCTTCAAAACTTTATAGTTAGTCTTTAAGGTGCCACAAGATTTTGTTTCCTTTGCTATTCCAGACTAACACGGCTACCTCTCTGATTCTATCAAGGTGAGTGAGCCTTGGGCCTTCTACTGCAAATAGCTGGACGAAGCAACCTGGGAAGGAGCTTCATGAATTAATCACCATCAGTCTTCAAGGGCCAGCATCACTCGCTGGGCTCTCCTCCTTCCAGTTCCACGGAGACACCAGAAAACAAGTTTGGGGTTTTCTCAGTTGCAGTTTGGAAGGAAAGTTCTTTAAAAAAACCTAAAAGGTGCAAACTCAAGATTATACTAAAAAGGAAATTCAAGGGCAAGAACTCCATTTAAATAACTCCAGGGCCTCCAGGATCTGCCTCAGCTCACAAGAGTGGGAATCTGTGAAGTGAAGGGTGTAAATCGGGACAGTAGCCCTCATGGTGGGACTAATGGGCATAATGAAATGAGTTAGGGCCAGATCTGACTAGGGATTTGCAGCCTTAGCTCTCCATTCAGATGGGTTTTTAATAAGACCCTATAAGCTAAGTTCCTTTCCAGGAACCAGAGAGACCATTTTGCATTGAGAGAAATGGGGGTGGAAGGAGACCCACAGTATCATGAGGCACTAAGAACCAAACTCCCTCTACCCACATGGCTGCCTGAACCACTGCCATCTGAGCCTGGACTAATGATATACGTTGGCACTTCCTCAATCTTATGGCTAAGGAGGGCAGAGAGAAACTTGGCAAAAGGTCAAGCATCTGCAGCTGAAAAATCTTTCCAAAGACAAATGCTTTAATAATTTAAGGTGTAAAACCATCTGAAACATCACCGCCTCTGAGACAGCACAAGGGCCATAGAGCAATTGCCTGGGAAGTGGAGCATGAAATGTAAGAGGTCTATGCACTCAAGCTGCTGAAATCCTCAGTGGACAGCCATTTCATTCCACAAACCTGTGAATCCTCACCCTCCTTCGCCCTCCCGCCTGAACAGCAGTTCTCCACTCCTCAATCAGCTGTGCACACACTGATGCCCAGTGAATCTTGGGCTGCTCTCATGATCATGTGAGGGTTTTTTCCACTGCCTTTGGCCCTTACTGCAGCTTTCTACCCTCAGAAGATGCCTGGGATTTGGGGTCCTGGGCACACTGCCAGACAGAAGATAGGGGACCAGTCAGCAAACTAGGATAGCAACCCCCCAAAATACAGAATTGATTGTGGACAAAGTTCCTGTTTCACTGGAAGCAAGTGCCACAGGGCTTAGGTCCAAGCCTTAAAAAATTACCACGACAATTTACCGGTCCTGGCACAACATTCATTCCCCACCCTGACACCATAAAGTTCAAAATTCCATGGTTCCTGCTGGCTAAGCAGCATTGTACTGCGCTAGTGAAGATATTTAGAGGACACAACCACCTTTTTTATAGCAAGGGAGTAAGACCTAGAAAAATAGGGAAGACAGGAAAAGGAGAACCTAGATCTTCAGCATGCTCATGCCAATCCTAGAATTTTAGCAGAACTAGAGATTCATTTCACAAAGAGTCTAATAATTACCATGATGTGGTCCAGAAAGGGGTAGTCTCAAAGGTTTAATTTCTCCCCCTCATCACTACTTTGAATTTCAAGGTTGCCAATCTGACGCACAGATTTAGTTTGGTGCCTAAATCATGAATGGGAGATCTCAGTTCACCATCTAACGGGTGAAGTTATTCAATATCCAAAAAACCACAATGTGCTTGAAGTCTGCAGGCTGAACTGTGTGTGTATGCAAAACAAGTAAACAAGGGGCTTAAATGAAGAACTATCCTCTGAAGGGAAAAATGGACTTAAAGCCGAGGTCTCTAACATTGAAATAGTGGATGCTGCTGCTGACAGGAGCTCAGGTCTAAGTGATGGGGTTAGTCATCAGAATCAGTAAGAGACACCATCTTGCTTTTGAATTGCGTCATGGTATTAATGCTGGAGCTACCGAGAAGATGGAATCCCGATGTGTGGGGAGGAGTATGTCTAAATGGCGTTCCAGCACAATCCATTGGGGACTGTTGGTGATCTGAAGTACTGAAGTGGACAGGTACTAGGTTTCTGGGGGAAGGTGAAGGCTGCTATTACAGCTCCCTATGCTGGCAATTCGGGAATACCAGTGCCAACAGTCTCCAGGGATTTCTCATCATCCTCACAGGAAGAAATGTGATGAACGCGGTGACTGAGGCCTGTATTGAAGGGGTGAGGAGTGGGAAGGGTGTCTGCATGCAGACTCACATGTACTAGTTCACCTAGGCTGGAGAACCGTTGTGGCTTCAATCTGCAGGCCAGTCCCACTTGCATAATCTAGATCAATTTGCAAAGGGATAATTTACTGAAGTATCTGCATGCATCACCCAGGGATTAATCTACTCACTAGGCCAGGGGTCTCAAACTCCAATGACCATGAGGGCCGCATGAGGACTAGTGCACTGGCCCGAGGGCCGCACACTGACACACACACACACACACACACACACACACACACACACACACCCTCGCTGCCCCGGCTGTGCCCCCACTCCACCCCTTCCATGAGGACTAGTGCACTGGCCCGAGGGCCGCACCACTGACACACACCCTGCCCTCGCTGCCCCGGCTCTGCCCCCACTCCACCCCTTCCAAGAGGTCCCACCCCTGCCCCACCTCCTCCTCTGAGCACGCAGCTCCCCATTCCCTCCTGGAAAGCGCTAGGCACCACCAACAGCTGTTTGGCAAACAAAGCAAGAGCAATATAGGAAGTCCAGAGCTAGAAACGCGCGGCCCAGCCAGGCAGCAGAGAAGCCTCCACTTCCGGCCCCTCCATCCTGCAATGGGAGGACCGGGGGGGAGGGAGGGCGCCAGGAAGCTTGGCGGGCCGCAGGGAAGGGCTTTGCGGGCCGCATGTGGCCCCCGGGCCGCATGTTTGAGACCCCTGCACTAAGCAAATAAGAAAACTCAGTTTTTAAGGCCCACAGCTAATCATGGCAACTCTGAAATTATTCCAGCCTCTCCCCCAAATAGTCTTTGGCCAGGAGCTCATCTGCATGGTTTAGTTTTGGAATGTTAAAGTTCCTTCTCTACGAGCACTGCCCTGGCTGAGACTGAGCTGTGGTCACTTTCCATAGCCTTCCAACTGGAAATATGCAGATTCAGTCTATCCACCCTTTGCCTGAGTATGGAAAAAACCTCAGAACATAACAGCTTAGAGATACATGAAGACTGGCAGTCATACCTTGTAGGCAATGCTGTTGAGCACTTTCATGGCCACATCGGAGACATCAGGGTAGGGGTCAGCAGCCAGATGTAGGAGGACTCTCCAAATTTGGGTGTAAACACTATTGAAAGAGACTCCTAGGACAGAAAAACATGGAGAGCACAAAAAATAAATAAATCAGAAAGCAGCAGTCACCCCGAGGCCTCTGATATGGACTAATTTCTTCACAAGACAACAGCTGCTCTTGAACTTCACAATGATAGTCAGAGAAGACCAAGGTAAGCACTCAAACACAGTCCAAGAAATAGAAGAAAATTGCCACTGTGTGATCTTTTTGGGAAGTCTGCAAGGGTTACGGACAGACAGAATAGCTGCCGTAAATATTCAAAATACTTATTTTCTAGTCCCTTGGACGAAATCACTTGACCATCTTGTCTGAAGTCTACTCAATGGGTAAGAAGTCTGGAGTCTCTCTGGATAGATACATTTATTAAAATCCGTTTGCTCTATTAAAGGTTAGCTACACAGCTGGTATGTTCAGGACTTTATACATTCCACAAGTGTATTTAACATCTAAATGCTAATAATGAGGTACCAGGGACCTTCATTAACTTCCCATCTGTCGGGTGATTAAGCACTGCAATAAATTGCCTAAGGAGGTTGTGAAATATCCATTGTTGGAGATTTTTAAGAGCAGGTTGGACACCTGTCAGGGATGGTCTAGATAATACTTAGTCCTGCCATGAGTGTAGGGGACTGGACTAGATGACCTCTCAAGGTCTCTTCCAGTCCTATGATTCATTTTACAGGGTGGAAGGTTGAGTCAATCCTTCAAACTGTAATTAAGTCAATTTGTTAACTACCAACTTGATCACTGAATGTCTGCTGTTTAGTACATGCACTGGGAGGGAGTGATAAATGCACCTTACACATCCAATAAATAAGAGTTGGTATGATTGAGAAGGCTCCTGTGAACATTTATTTGACTAGTTATAGGCACATTAGCAATTTCTTTTACACCTCCTACACCATTTGCCATGTACTAGGGTTATAACACCGTTCTTGGGAGCACAGCCATTTGAGAGGTATAAGGTAGGTGCTGTAGTGACAAAAGGGAACTAAAATAGGATTTTCAAGTGAGTCACAGTGAATTGTAAATGGGGTGGAAAGCTGTCTCACTTCCCCATGTGCTTCCAGAGGCATCTAAATATAAAGCTTTATGTTAGGAAGCTGCAGTCCCTTGGTGGACAAACAAGCACTCACCTTGGACAGCTTCCGTCCTGGACACTCAGGCCAAGAGAAAATGGATGCTGACAGTTCAGTTTTGAACTCCAGCCCACAATGGAAGCTGAATGCAGTTACAAGCTTGAGCAGCGCACAGACCACACTCGTCTCCATATGCTTGTGTAGGTTACACAAGGGAACCTCTGTTTGGCCAGAAATATTCACCATGTTGTGACAGGGCATTCTGCAAACTGCAAGGCAACGAGTAATTTCCATGGTCTCTCACAACCTGCAAATTAAAGTGCCTCTCACCCCACTAGAGCAACGTCTATTAACACTAACAAGAGCTGCGTGTGCAGATCTCTCGGCTTTACATTGCTGACCACGCCTTTTGAACAGTAACATGCTTGCCAATGGGTCTGTGGGCTGTCAGTGTATCAAACTGTCACAAGCTTTCCTCACTCTTCCAATACATAGGGGTCACACAGGATCGTCATCAATCCTGGAAACAATTTGGGGCTACACAAAGATGCAATGCTGTCAAATTTGCCTTCCATGATGTAATGGCAGGTGCAAGATGAACCAGACTCCAAAAAGCTTCATGCTCCATTTTGTCTCTATGTTTGCAGAGGCCATAACCAAAAGTGTTCAAAACCAGGCAACATACTGGGTGCAAGCCTAGGGGAGTAAGTGCTAGGCGGCTCTGCTTGGTGACAGGGAAGAGTGCAGCATGTCTTCCACTCCGGCACATTTAGGTTCGAATTCTGGCTTTGGCCACAAGGCAAAAATGAATCCCCATCTGTAGCAATTGTTTATTCATATTTAAAATAAAGAAAAATCATCAGAAAACAAAGCAAGTCTCTGCTCCGGAGAAGGCTAGGACTGCAATCCCAAAGATAATCGGAAGAAGATGGCACAGTGTGCCTGCGTTTGCCAGGCTATAGGCCACTGCTGACTGTCTTGAGTTTTCACAAGCACCAAATTCACCTTGAAAACGACTCAAACAGGACAGACAAGGTGATAAAAGCCTGGACACTGATGCAGCCAGCCAGGTAACACAGCTCAAAGGCTCCCTGAAGCCTGCTCAGCTTTCTGCCTCCAATGCGTTTGGGTCTGTGCTGGAAGTTACATAAGGGCCGCTGGGACTCTTAAGGGTTTGGTGTCTTTTAAAGAGAGAGGAAGTGAGTGGGGAGAAGAAGGTAGGAGCAGGAGAGAATCTAGTTTTCAGTATTTCCAGCCCCTCTGATAATGCCTTCACTCATGACGCAAGCAGGAAGAAACCCCCCCCAAGACATTTTTTATACATCTAAGCTTTGAGAGGAGGGGGAAGCGGGGGACTTCACCAATGCGATTCCTCATTCGCTCAACAGCTTCTGAAAAGAACAGAGGGAATTTCTATAAAGGCTTTCTAGACTCATTAGAGCTAGGGCTTGAAGGTGTGTTCCCTTCCCTCACTACAGTATTATTTTTTTCCCCTAACAAAAGTGTTGCTCATCAAATGGATTCAGCTGAATGACGCATCTGACAGTTCCCTGTTAAACCTGAACCACCTGAGTCAGTGTGATAATGAAAGGAGATACGGACAGCAGGAGGGAGCAGTGGTTTCATTTCACATAATGGACTACAATAAAAAAAAATCCACGAGACACAGACAAAGCACTAGGCAAGTGGGGAGAGTTAATTTAAAATGACAGCTCTGTAATTAGGTGGACTGATTCAACACTGGTTAAATAGACCTTGCAGTACAGATTTACAAAATGATTCCTTTCAGCTATGAAGATCAGAAATCAATGGCCTTTCTTCACTGATTGCTTTGGTTTTGTACGGGAGGGCATAACGCTTCATTCAATTTAACAGCAAACATCAGGGCAGCACAATTGGTTTAGATCTTCAACCTTCCAACCCGAGTCCAGCAAGGGCACAGCTGTGCAGCACACACAAATTAAAACACCAGTGTCTTTATTTAATCTCTTTCCTTGGTTTGGATGTATCAGGGTTTTTTTTTGCCTCTTTTAAATAGTGCAGTGATTCTAAACCTGCAGCTCCAAAATGAGATGCAGTCCATACCCCACAAAACCTGACATCTGTGCATTTTTGATTGGAGACAACAGCTCTTGTTTTGTTTTTGCATGTTCTTCCTGAAGTGAAAAAACACTGACACATACAACTGAACTATTTCAGACTGAATAGCGAGGAGTATGTGGGGATTGTGATAGACCATTCTTGTCACTGTTGAGCCCACCTCTGCATTGTAATTTATCCCCAACCTCCCTCTTCTCTTCCCATGAGTAAAACAGAAGATCCTTTGAGGCCAAGATGTGGATAGAGAAACGATCTAAAATTCTGATGACTCTGAACTCTACTTCAGTAGGTGTGAGTGGCAGCCCAGTTCCTTAGGGGCAAAATACTGCATGTGAGCAATTGAGAATTAACATTTCTTGCTGAGATCACACAGCTTATAGGCGGAACCCAGGGTCTATTCATAGGTAAGGCTACGAGTCTGTCACGGATTCCATGACTTTCCAGGACCTCCATGACTCCTGGGGTAGGGCTGGAGCAGCTGTCAGCCCTGGGGCTGCTGGAGCAGCAGCTGCTGAAATGGTTGACCAGCAGCCAGTCCCAGAGCCACGAAACATCTGACCAGCGGCCAACCCTAGGGCCCACCAGAGTAGCAGCTGGGGTTGGGTCAGCCCCCTGGGGCTGGAGTACCAGTGGTTAGCCCCTACTGCAGGACCGGATGGGGCAGCTGCAAGCCGGGGCAGCACTCCGTTTGTGCCGCCACCCCCAAGGTATTTTGTTTAAAAGTCAGGCAGAGGTTGTGAGCTTCCGTGAATGTTTGTTTATTGCCCGCGACCTTTTACTAAAAATACCCGACCCAATCTTAATCTTATACCAAGAGTATCCTGAGGACACCTCCCCATTCCAGCCTCTCTGAACTGCTGGGCTCTTACCCTCTCTGGGAGTGCAGAGGAGTAAGTAGCTCCCAAGGCTAAAGCGGCTCTAAGATGAAGCTGGTGATGGAATCTATTAAAAGCACCTTCCCAAAATACATGGCAATGCATAAAAACGCTCAATGGGCTACTCCCAGTGACGTAGGGGAGAAGTGGTTTAGGACGGCTGCCAAGCCCAGGTTTTCTCCACTGCTCTATGCAGTGCAGTCTGCACCACAGGGAAAGCTAATTTAAAGTTCCTCCCCAAGAGCGACCTACACAGCAGAGCATGGGCCTTCTGATGCTTCACCTCTCCCAGAGGAGACTTGAGGAAAAAGGTTCGTGCCCATAAGGAGAGACCCCAGGATCGAGGTAGTTATAAGTAATGTACAAAGGGACCTTCGGACTCCACCACCACTAACCCACGCCCTGTCTCCCCTCCACAGTCAATCGTGTGCACGGTTGTGGCCAAGATAAGTCAGTTTCAACAACTGGGAAAAAAAGTGCTGCTCTACTCCCATACTCCACGCAATCCAGCATCCCCCACTGTCCCACTAGTTCCTCACTGACACCGGTGTCCTGGCATTCCCAGCCATCCAGCTCTGGGCCAGCCCCTCTCAGCAGGCTTTTCCATATTCTTTACGTAGAGTATGGCATGTTATGGAACACACTACAGCATGAAGAAGTGCACTATTGCTTTAGTCTAGGAGTGGAATATAGTTTTCATATAATATAGTCAGTATCTTAGTTTATACTTACTAACAATATGGTCACTGCTGTCAGCTAATTACTCATCAGTGTACACGTGCACTTACAAGGTTTAAAATGAATGATCTAATTGCAAATTTAAGTGCATCGTCAGTGCTCCCACTCCCAAGATCTGCCCCACCACTTTCCTATTTGCCTATGGTCTACTCCCTCGTCCCATCACAATCACCTCTGACTGTAACTGTTGCTCTATGCCAGTCCTTTAGGAGGGATTCTGAATGACATGGCATAGTCTCCCTTCCCCATCCACATTCAATCTTATGACTCTCCTACTGGAAAACGAAATCCATCTCATGCATTATTTTGCTCCAAGTTTCTCCTTTCCTCTTTGATGAATGCGTTTGGCATTATCTTTCAAGCAATGATCTCCACTTCACCATGAGACACATCTAATGAGGGGGCTTTAATCATAGCATTTGGGTAGGGGAAAGAAGTTATCAGTCTCATACTTACTTTATACCCACCCCTCTGAGCTGCACATGCTGTCCATTCTTTGTTGCAGATTTAAGGAAATAACTTGGAAGGGAGATGGACACAATTGTATGCCTCTAAAGGGAGCTCAAAAAAACCCCAATGTCTAATTTCTCCCCCTTTCTATTTAATAAGGCAAGATTAATGGCTGGCGGATCTGGCTCTAGAAAGGGCTGCAATAGGTTTTGCCTCTGCCCCAAACCAGCAGTTGTAACCAAAAATTCTTCCTGCTGCCAGCTTAAGGGCAATGGAACACCAGAAACAGGTGACTCTCCTGCCCCAAACTACCCAAGGGACAGTCACCTGCCAGAACACAGCTAATCTTGTGAACTGCACACACAGCTCAAAGACTCACTCCTATTTCCTGGATGGCCCCTCAAAGATACTTGAAGCAAAAAAAAAAAGGAAAATTTCAATGCCAAGCACCTTGTAGCAAAATGGCACGGGGTGTGAATGAGAACACTTTAATAAAACATACTGCATTTGAGAAAGAAGCCCCTGAATGCTAATGAATCATAGCTGGATGTGTGTCTGAAGAATGTAGAGGACAGAAAGTTAAACTTTAGGCAAGAATGATCTGTATTTCTAACACTAATGGGCTGAGTTTTAAAAAAAAAAAACTTGTTCCTCCAAGAAAATCCTTTTTCATTTCTTCCCCTTCTCAAACACCTGGCACGGCCACAGCTATAAAACAAGTCACCGTAAACAGGTGCCAAACAAACCTCTTCCTTACTTTATACCCACCCCTCTGAGCTGCATATGCTGTCCATTCTTTGTTGCAGATTTAAGGAAATAACTTGGAAGGGAGATGGACACAATTGTATGCCTCTAAAGGGAGCTCAAAAAAGAAAGAGGATGGTGGTGATGTAAGAACTGGGCCTACAAATTGACCTGCAGTGTAAACTCAACTATGAGACGTGAGTGATAGTTTCTAAAGTGTCACAATCATAGACTCTTGGATTAAATGACCTCCTGAGGTCTCTTCCAACCCCAAGAGTCTGTGATTCTATGATTGTGACGAATAGAGGGGAACAATCACTTCCCTCGATCTGCTGGCACTACTCCTACTAATACAGCCCAATATGCCGTTGGCCTTCTAACAGCAAACAATAACCTCCAACAGCAAACGTTGATGGGAAAAGAGAGAAAAGAGAGACAAAGACTGAATTAAAATGTAAAGGTCTACTAATTTAACTCAAGGACTGTGTTATGATCATGCCTAGTAAGCAAGAGAAGCGTGAGATCAGAAATTGATGAACTAAAGTTGGTGTATCAGAAATTGGTCTAATTGGTGACCAAATAATGAGGGGATGGCTATTTCACCCATCTATCCCTTTTGGGGTCCATAAAAAAGACTTTTGGGAAAAAAATACAGACCAACAGATGCAAATGCTAGCTAACAAAGATGCGAGAGGAGGAAGGGGGAGGAGCAAATTTCTCCATCATGGCTGCCACCCCCACCATCTCCTGGGACTCTGAACCATCTTCAGTCAAATCTCCTGAATGATGTCTGTATAAGACCAGGCCAGAGAGAGGGTCTCAGATGACATGGTCATCTCCACCAGCTCCGACTAAATCCCAAATATCACCTGGGATGAGAGGTATCGTCACACAGGCACCCTTCATGTGTTCTCTTCCTTCCCCACCTTATTGGTTTTCTTTTCTATCCCTCTCCTTTTGCCTTCTGTTTAGTAAGTGTCTGGGTAGCTGGCCAAGGCGGTATAGTTTATAACACTGCTGAAAGTCTCTGGCCAGAGAAGCAGATAAAAGCAATGCCCTGAACAGCTCGACACTGGTACAAGTTTGCCAAGGCTTGGAATGGCTTATAAGACCATCTGCCATGCCTGTGTTTCTCCAACAGTAAGGCTGCAAGGCAAAATCAACACAAGAGACAGATTTTCTGTCTTTGCTGTTCTTTTCTCAAGTAGGCTCAGGTCTCTGTTTACAGACCCCCGAACCTCATTTAACACTATCTAATGCTGGATAGTGACAGGGTCATGTTAACACCTTTGACTCTTGGGCCCATGTATTCCATCTGAATTAACAGTTGTCCCAGCTGGCCGCCTCAGTTCAAGGAGAGACACTACAGGAACAACTCAACCCTGGCACGCTGCATGGCAACACGGTGGGCAGAGTTGATGAAATTCTGAAAAAAAATCTTTCCCTTGGGACCTAGCACAGAGCAGCTTGGGAGACTGCAGTTCTTTAGCAGAAATGAAAAAAACTCCCGCTTTAAACAGGCAAATGCTGAAGGTAATGGGATTCCATGTAAGTTATGAATTTTAAACACATCTCTAAGCTATGTCGTTTACTGCTGGATATGAGCTCTTCCTGATTGAATATGAATGAGGAAGGCTTTGTAGTGCTGCTTTTTGTTTTCTTAAGTTTCCCTCGCTCATCTCCAGCTCGTTTCTAGACTCTTTCTCAACTGTGCTGTAAAGCTCTTCTGAGACACCAACAAACCATCAAGCAGGCTGCAGCTCTTTCCAGTGGAAGGAGGACTTTGCAGCTTGGAAAAGAGGAGACTACGGGGGGAGGGGGGGGGAATATGATAGAGGTCTATAAAATCATGAGTAAGAGTCCAGTAGATGCTACCCCTTTCATGCTCAAGTTCTTAGTTCTCCCTCTTAGTTCTCCCTTTCTCCTTTCTTCATACAATCCCACTCAGATAGCATGCTGGCATGTACCCATAAGGAGAACCCTTGCTGTTAGGATGAGACCTATCTACAGCCAAAATCAGAGGACGGTAAAGAAAGCAGGAAATACCAAGGAAAGGTGGAAGAGACCCTACTCACCAATCAGTGAATTCAATGAGGAGTAGGAACTAACTCTTCTCATCTTGTCGATGGTCTCAAATGACAGGATATACTCTTCATTCTCAGGGCTGCCCAAGGTGCTGCTAGCACTGCTGCTGGTGCTGAGATTCCCAGGAGAAAATGCAACAGAGCTTCCAGCTGCCGAATGGGAAGTGGGGAGAGACAAACACAAATGCTACCAAAAAAACAAATTTTTGCTCAAGCATCAGCTGATTGTTATCAACCCCATGACATTCAGTCATTCCTCTGGTAAAGCAAATCCACCAAGCCCTCATTCTGGACACTGAACATTTAATGAGAGGGTAAGCATCAAGAGGTCAGTAGTGACTCAGGCTGGTGAAAACCATGTGCATTGAAAAGTGCCCTGGTTGGTCTCCAGTAGCTTATAAAGTCAGTACTATTGAGCAGAGAATTTCAGCCTGTTAGGGTTAAGGGGCTAGGAGTTCCCCATTTCTCCCATCGGGCCGGCAGCTGGAGACCCTGCAATAACAGTCAGCTCGAGAGGCTTTCCATGTGAGATTTCACAGCAGGGAAGAACTGGCAAAGGGACAAAAGAAAACAAAGTCTCATGTGAGACAAGAGGTAAGGAAAAATGAAAGCATCTCGAAAGCCATCTTACATTCTTCGTTCAAGCTGAGGTTCTGCAGAGACTTGTTCAGGTTCCTAGCCGTGGTGACCGCTCGGATGTTCCCATAGCTGCTGACGGAACGAAGTCTTGGAGTACAAGGATTATCTCGCACTGGCGTCAAACTCCCGCACTCTGTGGGGACAAAGTTTACCATTGTACACGCCATCAAAGAGAAACTGAGGAGCAGCCGTCCCACAGCAATGTAGTGTGATCAGTGCAAAAGTTTAAAACAATTTAAAATCAACCACTGATAAGAAGGGTGCTCAGTCACTGCCAGCTGTTCTTAACGGGCTGGTATTTCTACTCCCCCATCCTCTGCTCAGACAAAGGACAAAGACCATAGCTCCATGCTTCTTGGCTGTGGCCCTTACACATCCCATAAATTAAACAGGTCCAAGCCATGTCAGTCCCTGAATGAAAGACAATAAGAAAAACAGGGTGCTACAGACGGTGGTTTTGGTGATTCTTCCCTCCAAGCCAATACCCAACTAATGCCCAAACGTGGAGGGGACATCTTTTAGATCCTTAAGTCTGAACTGCTGATCGCTTCTGCTCATTAACAATTTGGAAACATTTTTCACAATAACAGGTTATTTAATCCTGGTTTTCCTGGCCAACTTTCACTTCATGTCCTACCACTTCGTGTTTCATTTCCATTCCTAACAGCACATACGTAATGTTACTGCTGCACAACCGCTATCCTATTCGACCACAGCAATGGGAGCAGTGCTTCCTGAATATCCCACTTCTAACGTACTGTGGCAATCTTCTGGATGATGAAAAGTCCTATGGAACTGTAGGGGATGATTATTTTCTGCAGCAAAAGGACAAATGGGGGGAAACTAGTTCTCTAATATGATTCACTACTTCAGAGGAAGAAGTGATTAATTACTCATTGCAGAACTAGTTCATCTTCTCTTCTGCAAGTTCCTGTTGCAACAATTCTGTTATTCCTGGAGAGTTCCAATTTATTTAATTTCTAAACAATGAAAGGCCAGCGACAATTTCTCTAGGACCCTCAGTTCCTCAAAGGAAGCAAAATACACAAGGAAGAAAGAGATGGGAAAAAACAGCACATCAAGCACTGAGGAGCAGGATCACAAACCAAAGGCTGAGGAGCATGCAGCCGCACTGCAGCAGGACACAGCAATATGGTGTCTTCACTGTCCTGTCGGAGTTAGTTGGACTGACTCACTGTAGACCAATGAGGATTCTCCTTGGCAGCATCAATTCAACAGCCTGAGAGCCTCAAGAACGCACCAAGTGCAACCTGGGTAACATCAGTGCAAGCTTCACCGCACTGTCTTAACAACATGCTTTAACCCGCACCTGGAGGAATCTCTTCTTAGGGTAGCAGGGATTTCAGTCTTGGCGACTCTCTGGGGAGCCAGAAGCAATCTCAATCTTTTCAGAGGGAGATCTCCCTGAGATGCAGTTCTGCAGTACAATGCATTACAGTGCCGAAACAGGCATGAGAGTTGCCCATGGCCTCACTAAACTTTGTAGCACCATTCATCATGCAATCAAGTTCCTCAGTTAAGGTTTCCAAGCACTATAAGGATCAAAAGGGCCTCTGGCCATGAGCAGACAAAAGGATGTACCTGTGGTAGCTGGAGAGGGCAGAGGATAATTCTTCTCTTCTTCCATAAACTGCAAGGCAACAGTGCAGAAATTGCTCTCATACTGAACCACTAGGTGACTCAAAGCCACCACCAGCTCCTGGGGATAGAAAGCAGAGAGAAACATTAGTGTGTGTCAGAAACAAACTGGCTGCAAGGAACAGATGTCACTGAAAGAGAGGAAACAACCCGGTCAATAGGCCATTCCAGAATAATTCACAATACAGAAGAAGGGTTACCCAACACCAAAACCCAACAATCAAAGCAGAGGGCATAGGCAAACTATCCACTGAAAATACAGGGATTCTCTCTAGGCAGGAACCACTGCCTGATAAGGAATTTCCCATTAGAAATAAAGTGCCTCTGTCAGTTGGACCCTTGTCTGCCTGGAACAGAACTCTAGCAAAAATTCAAAGAAGAGTTAGAGGGAACAAGCTCTGATTTAGAATTCCTGGTCTGTGCTTCAACCAAAGTAAGAGAGCTTTTAACAAAGATATGGGTGTAAATTAGGCTTGCATGCACCAGGGGAGCACCAGTGAGACCACCAGAGTTTGTACAAATTTTACTATAGTTTGTCAAACTGCAATTTATTAAAAAGGAGGTTCCTTACTGAACTAGAGGCTCTTCCAGTTGTGTGGTGCCTACCAGTGCTCCACACACGGGTGTGCATGTGCGCCACATGCCCGAGTCTGGAAATTCTCTAAAGCAGTGTGTGTTGGCCCTTACATGAGCAGCAGCACTCTTTGCGCTCTCAGCCAAGGGTGTATGAAGCAGCGTGGGGCAATGCCTCTCTAGTTCCCCTTCTTACCACGAATCCAACCGGATCCAGCACAGAGGGAATGAAGAGTGGGTAGTGGAATACAGATAGGGGCTGCACATCTTGAAGAAGCTCCAGTTAAAGTAAGTAACCTCCACTTCTTCGAGGGATGGGCTCTGGGTGTCTTCTACATGTGGATGATTGGCAAGCAGTGCTCAGCCTGGAGGTGGGTGCGAGGAGGCCGGTAGCAAAGACACTTGCAATACTGCTGATCCCACCGCTACATCCTCAGCCAAGACAAGACACGAATGAGAGAGTAGTGCATCGCTAACGTGTGGATAAAACTCCAGGGGCCACTCTGCAGGCGTCCTGCAGCAAACGTCTGATAGGGATGCCATGTACTTCCTTTGAGGTAACTCAGATCTCAGGAACAGGCTGGGTATGGAGTTATACAAGAATCTGTTCTCATAATGCTTATAAAATCAGGAGTCTTGTATATTTCACTCCTCTGCCTGCTAACAAGAATGGCGTGGCCTTGCTGAACCGCTGGACAGTGATGTGTAGAGCTCCTCTCAGCCTGACCTAGGCTGACACAGGAGGCTTATTGACAGATTCAACATGTACATCTCTCTAGAGCAGTAAGAATATACAAATCCCCTCTTAACCCTCCCTTCCCATGCCTGACCAACAAACCAATGGCAAAGACAGCAGAGTGAACACATTTCCTCTAGTCTGAGCTAACATGGTGGGATACAGCCTCTTTTCTGTGAGCATCTTTTTATCATTTAAAAATAAGGCAGAATAAAGCCACTGTGAAACCAGCTCTCTGACAAAATTAATGTCCATCTGTCACCTTGAGTGGGGACGAGGGCACTTTTTTATACTTGGTTTGGAGAAGTATTGATTTTTCCTTCACTTCAGTGCAAAGATCTGAAGAAAGCCAGGGCGCTTAGTTTCAAAATGAATTCTTCATAACAAAAGGTCTTTTATTCCTGGCCAGGCTCCCCTACTCTTTGATTCAGCCTGATATTGTCAAACTGATGTACTCTCACAGAAAGAACAGAACTGGAGTCTTGTACACAGCTCCCTCCTCTCACGCACAAGCTGCCATCCTGCCCACAAGAGGCACCTTTCTTGGGATGAAACAATGAATTGTGTGAAGGAGCCGGACTCTGGCTCTTTGTGGCAAAGGCCAAACCACTATTTGTTCACGTGTGACTTGCTGGAAGAGCTGGATTCCTGCTGCCTGTGCTATACGCACTCTAAACTCGGCTAGAGAGACACCAGTATCTGCCAAGGCCATTGTTGAGCTGCCACCATGAATGTCATTGGAACTTGAGTCCTAAACTCAGCAGCATGGTCAGCCAGCTGAGAAAACGGGGCTTATATTAATCTACTAGGGCCAATGCTGGCTAATTTAAGGGTGATGCTGGGGGTCTGACAAAGGGCGCAGCTTAATTCTCCCGGGCTCAATGGCTGCAACATGGGAGCCCTAGTGAGGAGAAGGGGAAGTGGACACCAAAACTTAGACCCTCTTTTAGGTATTGTGGTGTTAGGCCCCTTAGAAACACCAGACAGACAGACCAACTGATGGGCTGGAGAGCTGTGGTCTGTTGCTAACACCAGTTTGGCAGCCTAAATCTCCAAGAGAGAGATTTCTGTATTCCAAGACTGCACACTGAAAAACAATTACACCAATGCATCAACTGAAGCATAAGATGTTGGTGGAATAAAGCCACAGATTTAACCTCTCATTGCTGGCTCAACCCAGCCCCCGTTGTGCAACTAAGAGTCCAGCTAAACAAACAGGAAGTTTGGATATGTCTGGAATGACTGAGCAGCTGCTGGCACGTGAATTCTGCCAGGAACAATTTGGCAGTGTCTTGCAGGTGGGTTCTGCCTGGAAAAATCCAGTCACCCAGCAGCAGTTAACGTGCTTTTATTGGATAATGGAGGGGCAGAACACATGAAGTCCAAGAGACTAAGGAATTACTACTCAGAGTATATTATTCCTCCTTGTGGTTTTTGAAAGCAACAAGGTCTCTTTACTGAATGGAGCTGTCATGTTCTCTCCACTGCACTCCCAGCCCCTTCCTCCTCCTTCCTCCCAAAGGGCTGCCGTACACTTTATGTTTCCAGTAACCAATTAATATTTAATATTTAATTTAAAACTGAAAGTCCTGTAATGTAAAACTTTGCTATCAAAACAGTAACAAACAGCAGAGCATTACAGGGACAGAACACAGCTCTTGTTTCTAGAGGAAGTCACAAAATCAGACAGAAATCTCAAGAGTCAGATTCTGGATCAAGTCACCGAAATGCATACTCTTTTTTTCCCTGCCCCCATTCCTGCATTGATTTCAAACTCAAAGAGCCAGCATACAAACAAGTCCACTAACCTCGGACAGATTTATTCCTGGTTCAAGCATTGGCTTCAGGGAAGGGGTAGGTGAACTGGTCTCATGATGCATTGGTAAACAGCAAATATACTGTGGTCTGAACTATCCTGTTTTAATACATGGTCTTTTTTATTATTTGGTTATGATGTTATACAATATGTTTTATGTACCAGGGACATTTTTGTTTCAAGGGAATTCCTCATGCTGTACAGCAAATGAAATGCCATGCCCATTAAAATCCATCCTTGAGACTCCGCAGAGCTGCAGCATTGGAAGTGGAATTTCCTGACGTTCAGGGCAAATGGCATTAGTGCTTCATTGTGACAGCCCTGGAACTCCGAACGCTGAAGCGCTCCCAGAGGCTTGTGCCTACAATCTAGTGAGCTGCCAGTGGCCAACATCCGTGTGGCTATTCAATGTTCCAAACCAGGCTCTCCATGCCAGTTTAACTTTACTGTCTGCAGGATATGGAAAGCAGCACAACATTACAGTGGAACCTCAGAGTTATAAACACCTTGGCCATGGAAATGGTTCGTAACGCTAAACAAAACGTTACAGTGGGTCTCTCAAAAGTTACGACTGAACATTGACTTCAGACAGCTTTGAAATGTCAATATGCAGAAAAATAATGCTACTTTCCCTTCTTTAAAGCAGTTTACATTCACCACAGTACTGAACTGTATTTGCTTTTTGTTTTGTTTCTTGTCTCGGGTGGTGCCTGACTGCGTACTTCTGATTCCAAATGAGGTGTGTGGATGACTGGTCAGTTTGTAACTCTGGATGCCAGCAACACAAAGCAGAGAGCTTTGCAAGCAGGGATAGGAGAGAGAAATGCAAATAGTCAGCGGGAGCCTGAACTCTTCACTGTTTAACGGAATTTTTAATTAAGAGATTTGGAGAAATCGATGCCGTTCCATTGGGACAGTGGTATCCATTTGCAGATGAAGCAGCCTTTGCTGCCAGAGTCTCACTATGTTAAAGGAAACTCTTCTCAGCAGTTTCTCTGAGGGCAAGAGATTAAAACAAGGGAAAACCAATGAGAAGAGGTCATCCGGGACCAAGAGAGTGAGTGCACTGTCATCAACTTCACAATGCAAAGACTCCATTACAGATGAGAGGGGAGAGTCCAACTGACCCAGGCAATTTTGTTTTTGAGGGCATGTGCACATGGGGGATTTGAGTATGAGCTGTACAACCAAGGGACAACTCCAATGCAGATGAGAAAGCGCACCAGCCTGGCCCAGGCCCTGGCTACCGCCCTGGCCAGCAGCTATCACTTTACGGTGCTCTTTTCACTAAGGATAACCATGTTTGCGTGTTGTCCCTGGGCAGGAAGTAAGCATCTATGCCAGCTGCCAAGGGACAGAGAGCTTGAACAAATACTTCCAGATGAATCAAATCCATGAATGCCTAGGAAGAAATCCCCTGTACAAAGAGTCTGCTTCCCCAGCAACACACAATTAACCCTTCCTAGCATGATTGTGAAGGCCACCAGCATTACTCCTCCTCCTCGCTGTACCTTTCTAACCACGGGGCTCCCGTCGTTGATGAGCTGTGCCAGCATCATGGCCACGTTGTGATCAATGGTGGTGGAATGATCGGTCCGCTCAGCTGAGTTGCCCACAAACGTGCCCAGTGCAAAGACTGCAGCGCAGCGGACCTGTGAGAGACAAAATAAAACAAATCACCATTGGTTTCCTATCTGGTCCTGGCCTTGAACTTCCTGGCATTATCATAGAATCATCGAATTTCAGAGTTGGAAGGGACCTCAGAAGATCATCTAGTCCAACCCCCTGCTCAAAGCAGGACCAATCCCATTTTGGCCCCATATACCTAACTGGCCCCCTCAAGGATTGATTCTCTCTTTTTCTGCCACCTCGGATCTCTCCAAAGCCAGGCTACTGTGTTGGGTAAATGGCAGTGGCTGGGTAGAAGACCAGAAAGACACGGATATAGGGGCACTGCCATGTTTTATCCTGGTGCAATTCTGAATACCCATGTGTGCAGAAGTGTGTACTATTCCCTGGAATGTCAGGTGGCTTTCCATTTGGTGATCTGTCAAGAACCTCCTGCTTAATAGCATAAAGGTGAATAAGGAGTTGTCATTGAGGGCCCTCGGTCCCCCTTACACTAGAGATCTCTAAAGCCTTCAGCAATCTGATATGGGCACACAGAAAAGGAGCAGATGACTTAAAATGGACGAAGGGTCAGCCACACCCCACACAGGCCCAGGGTTTGGGATCAAGTGTGGTCCTTCACTCTCTGCCTTGGCAGAGATTGGGAATGCTGTGGAGGCAGCATAATCAGCCTCCCGAGCATGTGCCTCGTAACTCAGCAAGGATCTGATCTGGCTGATTGACAAGAAAAGTTGATGGCCTTGAGGACACTTCACCTGATCCTTTGCATGACAATTATCTGCAGGTTGGGAAAAACCTGGGGAAAAGGAAAGGAGGCTGTGAGTGCCCCGCTTGGGAAGTGTTAAATCACTAAAAGAAGAAAATCTAAACTTTAATAACTGCAAATGGATATTGCCCTTTATCTCCAAGCTTACTTCTCCCAGCTGGAATAGAATTTCACAGGGGTCTCATAGGGTCTGTCAATCACAGTGCTGGTTGGCACAAGATTCTCTTCTTTCCTGGACAGCATTTTCATAAAGGTGAAACACGTATTCTATGAAAATTGCATTTTTTCATCCACCAGGCTGAGAACAGTTCTCAGATTTAGACAAAACGGATCAGAGAACTTGTTGAAGGACATAGTGAGTTGTAGTAACACAGTTTTGAAGGGCTTCTGACACAGGAGTGAGCCAACAAATGTGGAGCTTGTATAAACCCTGGATTTAAAGTCAACACATTGAAAACCCTCTTTCATGGACTATATAATCCTTTGCATTTATTCTGCTTTTACTGAGCCAGATCTTGCATGGCATAAGCACCTTTCCTGCAGAAATAAGGGAAAGCAATTTTTTTTTAACCAGAGGCCTATCAATTCATGAGAGTTCTTGAAGATACTGATTTTTGAATTGTTTTGTAGCCCTCACTCAAAAGGGCTCCAGCTCAATTGGTATATACGTCTACACTTAAAACATTACCTCTGGGATGGGGTCTGAGAGGAGGCTGTAGAGCTTCTCGTGGGCACTGTCTCTCACGCCACACCACCTTGCGGAGTCAAAATTCTGCCAGATACGTCCTAAACAAATAGCCACCCACTGGCGCAGTAGAGGGTGTGGATCATTTAGCTGCTCCAGGCAGATGGCAATCAAGTTTCCTTGAAGGCAGGCTTCCTAAAACACAGTTCAGTACAATTAATTTAGACAGGCAGCTTCCTCTCTCCCCATTAAACAAAAAAAAAAAAAGATTTCAAGAGAGGGGACAGACGCAATGTAGAGAACAGAATTGTTCTGTGGTTAGATACTGGTTTTGTTGCAAAATGTCATTGGAGATATTTTGCACAAGTGCTCCACGAGGAGTCTGGGGAGGTCAGCTGTGTGCTCTTACAGCCAGTCAAGCAACTGTTAATGTCGGAAATGCTTCCTGAATTCAGTAAACTTGCTTTTTTCCTCATTGGCAATACTCCTTGCCCCTTTCAGAGCCCCATGATTTATGGCTCATACCACTTTCCTGGCTGTAAACCCTTCCCAAGACCCACATCAGGGCCACACGCTTGCAGCTGACGAGAACCGAGCAGGGTTCCTTTACAGTATGTCAGTGTATTGCCCGCAGAGAATGCTGTTCAGCGACCTGTGTCCTTAACCCCTGTGTTCAGGGACTGTGCTTGTACTGCCTCTGCAGCACTTCCAGGAGATTTTTGTTTAAATTCAAGAGAAATAGGAAACCACCCTCCCCCTGCAACTTCCCAGCTCTGTAGTAGGCTCTGATGCACGTCAGTTGGTGTCACGTCAAAGCAATGTCACAGTACAGAGACAGGCTCAGGAGAAGCACTGTAAGGATCGAGACATTGGGACTCACCTGCCCTGTATTGTAGCTATTGACGATCACAGCCAAAATGAAAGCAGTCATAGTCCTGTGTTCAGCCTTAAAAACAAAACAACCCACAACCGATTTTTATCTTTAAACAGGACAGAGAACAACTGTATGCTGCACTGTCTGGAAGGGGAGAGACCACACTGGCCTTCTTGACTTGTCTGATGTGAATCTCCTGAAACCGTGACAGTTTGGGAATCAAAAAACTTACAGTTGGGTTTTGGAGTTGCTTAATGACAAGTGGCTGGAGCAGGCCATGAAACTTGCCCCCCTCCTTCCTTTGAGAACAGGAAACATGGCTGGCCTGCTTGGCTGTGACTATGTTAAGAGGCTGTGATTTAATCATAATTCTAACAGAAAACAACCTGACATGGAGCGAGGAGGGCAGCCAGAGACCCAAGGATTTCTAGAATACTTCCACAGCTCAAAAAGAATTGTGTATTCCTGGGATTTTTTAAACAGACCTTCCCAGAAAACCCAAAACAAGACAAACAACATTCTATCCCCCACCTCAAACCCCCCCCCCAAAATTCTAGAAATTTCCTCCCATGTCTCGGGTTGCAGCTCTAAAGTGCCTGACTTGGTTATGTCATCAGGCTGGCAACACAGCCACCTCACGTTTCATTTTGAAGTGAAATAACAGACCATTTAAAAGAAATGATTTGCAGCAATCCCATTATATTCTACATTGGGTTGAGTGACTGGGATCTCTTCCGTATTCCATTGCATTTTTCATTTACAGTCCGGATTTAAAAAGCATTAGTGCAGAAAAGTCCAGTGCCCTAGTTAGTTCATGTTTGTGACAGCTGTGTGCTTTTATCACTAGAGAAACTGGGGGGTGGGAAAGTCTCTGATGTATACTGCTGGAGGGCTGTCCCGTTGTAGGAGGATACTAAACAGAATACCAGGAGAAGTAGTTACAGAAAGTACCATGAAATTAGACAGCACTTCAGTCCATTTATCAGAACACCTGCAGTTCCCATTTCAGAGCAGATGAAATGACTATCAAGAAAAGTAAAACAATCTAAGCCTAAATCCTTTTAATGAATTGGCTTCGCAAATTTTGGTCTGTAAGTGCTTCTGATGGGGCTCTATATTATCAATTTCCCCCATGGCCAGCTAGGCAGCCCATCCGTGCCATTCACAGCAGGGCAGTTGGTATCACTGGGAGTGCCATAACCCTCTTCCCAGCAATAGCACCAACCACATCCTAACAGCAGCATAAAAGCCAAGACGACCGAAGCAAGTTTTAAATAAGTCTGAAAAAGACTGTTTGTCCTTACTGGCATGTAGGGATCTGCCAAGACCGAAAGGAAATATTTGTGACCGTTGTCCTTCACAAGGTCGGCTTGGCATGACTGGAAAACGAGACAGGGAGAAGGAAAAACAATGAGTACAATAACCTGGAGATAACTTCTTTTTGCCTCTAATTATTTATGAATATTTCATGTCTTAATCATTTTTCTCAATCCCAATTTTCATTTGAGAAACAAAAGAGGAAATTGCCCTGTCAGGACTGCAGCCAAACACTCTTTGGTATGAAGAGGTGACCCGGGCATTGTGTTATTTAAAGCAAATGATTCCACTGCATGTTGGCATCCGAAAGGAATACAAACTGCAAAGTTGCCCTCTAGTTCTTCAGAGCATCCTAGAGAGAAAGGGGCAGCATTCGACTGCCCTTTCTTCCATGACATACCTTACCATGGTAGTTATGAGCCACTAAAGGGAAAACGAGGAATTAGATTAATCGGATTTCTGACATTTACAAAACCAAAACACAATTACCTAGTTCAAAAGTCTCTTATGTAATTCTCCACCTGGTTTGCTGATGGCTGCTGTCCCAGCCTGGAAAGAACAAGAGCTGAATTTCTCTCTGTAGATCAGATGTTTTGGTAACTTCTATGCATCGCCACCTACCCATAAAGCTAAATATTCATTTGCATGGCCACTCTAAGTCCTGGACAAATGGCTAGAGGTCCCCAGACACCCAGACTGGGAGGAAGGGCGGTGTGTTAGTTTTCTGTCTGTTTTTAGTGTTCCTCTCTGGCAAGCATATCACATGTAGATGTTGTGCAAGCATGCCAAATCTAACCCAGTAATCTCTCCAATTTCCCAATCCTGTATTTCTAATGAGCAAAGACAGTTAATAATGACACCCTGTTTGGTGGCTTGGAATTGTGAACTATATTGTTCAGGTGAAGGTACTGCTCCTGAAAAGTGCAAGGACTGACAATCCTGGAGAATGAAGTTCCCACTCGGCACACTGCATGTTCCCCTTACAGTGACTTGTATCAATGAGTTTCCACTCTGATGCAGAGATGATCTCTGAGAGGTGGGGGACTGTCCATTCTTGTCTTATTCAATCCTTGATCTGGGGCTGGAACATAGTTTGGTAATAGGATTTATTCTCATTTACACAGGCAAGACCAAACCATGTCAGTCTGCACAGGACACTATCATGTTGTAACGTGATCTCTGGACATGTGACAAAAAATACTTTGCAGATGAACCTCACCATCTTTGTCACCAGCACATTGTGCAGAATCAGGGCCCTTAGGAACAGTATTACAGGAGAAGCAGGCAACCTGGATTCAAATACTGATAATCATCACCAGGGTCCTTTTTTCAGGGCTCCCTTTTTGCTGGCATGATATCTCAGGCTCCAGGTATGACATATTAAGGTCAGAGTACAAGAATACATAACACTAACGTGACAATTTTGTGAGGAAAACCTGACTTTACTTTTAACAACCCTTGTGGCTGCGATTCTGCTGTATGTTTCATGCCAGAGACAGCGTCATGTATTTTTAATCAGGAATGGAGGACTATGGAGGAAAACTAATTGTTGAAAGGAGGGGCTGGAAAGACAAAGATGCAAGAGAATATTTCATTACCAAAGCAGGAAAAGATGCGGTTTGCAGCAGACTAAAGAAGAGAGGGAATGAAAAAAAGTCAGTTTGCAGCTACCAGAGGTGTGCCTGGATTTTGCTGGTAACACTGTAAAAGGAGAGCCGGTTTCCTTCTTCCCAACATTTTTAGCTTTCTTCATATCTTTGCCCTTAGAAAAACAAAATCGTCTCAAACCAGCATGCAGGCAAATAGATGCCAGCTAAGAAAAGACTGCCCATCTTTCACTGCATCCCAACGTGCTGCCAGCACCAGCCAATCATCTGAGGCCAGAGGGAGGAAATCAGATCATGTAACTTCAGAATAGCTTTAGACATACACTTTGCTAATATGTTCTCTATGCAGTGCCTGAGAACAATATTAATATTCAGTGTCAATAACATCTCCCTACTTCGCATCTCGTACTTGTGAATAATAAAGGCACATGAACAAAACGTGCTGTAGGGTAGATGGGAAAGGTTTGCACTTGCATCCAATAAAAAGATTTCCTAAGATGGGGGAAGGACTAGAGCACAAAAAATGTGTAGCCATGTAAAATTATCCCTGGGGTATACCTATCTGGAGCAGTTGTACTGATCACAAGATGCCACTGACCCTCACAAATCCTGCTAGTGAAGAACTTTAGCTGGTAGTTAAATACGCCATTTAAGGAGTCAAAGCCCATCCCTTCGAAAATCTCACACTGCTACTCTTCTCTCTCTCTGTCTCTTTTGCCCGTCACTCCCCAGCCGGGGGGGGGGGGGGGGTATGGGCCACCAACTGGTGTTGGTGTTTCAGTAGCAATTGGTTCCCTTACAGGGTGGAGTTGCTAGCCCCACCATGTTAAGCCTACAACACCTGGTATTCCCAGGAGGTCTCCCATCCAAGTACTAGCCAGGCCCGACCCTGCTTAGCTTCCGAGATCAGACGGGATCGGGTGTGTTCAGGGTGGTTTAGCCGTCTGCTACTCTACACTGTCTTTAAACTCTTAGAAACAAAGTTCTTTTTCTAATGTTGTCTTTTCCCATTTTATGGGCATTGAATTTCTGCTGCATTGTTTTAAGTAGAGATTTAATTAATACATCCATACCTAGTACTTCCCTGTTTTCTACTGAGTGGTTGTAATATCGACAATCCCATCAGAGTTGTACATTGCTAGGTAACTTGGGTGCCCTTGACAGTCTGGAAGTTCCATCAAAAGAGCAATTTTGGTGGGGGTGGGGGGAGTTAATTGTCTCACTCTTGGCCCAACCTCCTTTCCAAGGACTCTAACACCAGTTTCCTTCTTATTCATATACTGCAGCATGCCATACAGTTACGATTGTTGTGTAGCACAGTAGATAGCTTGACTGGAAACACTCCAACAAAATTCAGCCTCCGATAGCTAGAGTCAATCTCCTAATACCTCAGTGCAAATGTCTGCATAGACAGGATTAAAGCAAATATATTCAGATACTAAAAAGTTTTAAAGAACACTCACAGTACACATATATTTTTGCTTAGAAGACAAAACTTCTGTTACATCAGATTGCTTTTTCCTGCAACTTGCATGACAAAGGTACAACTCTTACCTTGGGTACTTACTAGTTGAGGGCATCTTCTAATCAAAGATATATGGTATATTACACGTACACAAGTGCAAGAGCGCCACACACACCAGCATTCACCTTTGCCTGTTTTCACTCATGCTACTTCTATTGTTTTACTGCTCATGCATGGAGGGAGAAAACCAAAACAGTAATAAAAACTTAGTAGCAGAGTCTGCTCTCCAGAGCACAAGGCAAAAAACATTGACAGGAACTAGAGGCAGAAAAAGAATCTCAGGTAACTACACCTGACCAGCAAAAACAAACATGATTAAGCAATTAGCTTAACTCTGGCTGCTCATGTCAATGTAATAATTTACTGAAAGAAGGATGCACATACAGGGAAAACTAGATGAGGGAAACAGTGTTGATCAAATTAGAAACAGGAGAAAGCAGGTTGAATAAAAATAGACAATATTAATAATAAAAAAATCAGATTTTTAAAACTTTGAAGTAAAATATTTTTCCTTTTAAAATAAAGATATTTAAAATTTAATTTCAAATTCTAAAAACCCACATTAAAGTATAAATTTACTATAATTTATTGAATCATTTAAACTAAAAAATAATATTAAAGCAGCACCTTTGCTGCTAAAATCTTCAAGTAAGTCATGCCCCTGAACTGGTGCAAGTAATTGCTAAGAATCTGTAGCCAGAGTTTGCTGAAGTGCTAAACCAGCTTTTCACAGTAGTAGCCTCCTTTGCAGGTGCAGAGAGACTATTGTCTTCATTTCAGTTTATTCAATTAGAACAGTTCAATATCTGGTTCATTCAAAGCTGAGAAACTGACTGGGAGTTAAAAAAGCAGTAAAGCTTGTTTAATTTATGAATAAAAATTAGATGTCAGAACATGAGACCTACTAGTTCTGAAATCGTGAAGGACATGGTAACCAGAATCAATCATTTCAATACCCTAACTATAGACAGTTTTAAATGGAAAACATGTTTAATAAACTTTATCTTGCTTATGTACCCAGCACACTTAAGGTAATTATATTTAACTACTAAAATTTTAAAATACCATTTTTGTGAATTTTAACTGAATTCCAAATTCCAGCCAAATACAGCTTGACACAAATCATAAGCAAAAAATTAACTACCCAGTAAATAAGAAATGCGTCATTTACCATTTTCTATCATAAAGAATATAAAAATGTATGTTAAGCTTTATAATGGCTTAAATAAATGTGAACAGATAGAATATGTGCACCTGGTTAGCAAAAGAGGTGCCATATTTAGGCTACATTTTAGTTACAAATCAACAGGTTTTAAGAATTTCCAACTAATGAGAATCAACCTTTCTTTAAGAAAATCACTAAAAAGTACAAATGAAAAACAAGATTAAAATTCATTATTTAAATCCAAGTTTACTGTTTTCTGATTTAAATCATCATTGAAATTGGTGATTTAAATCACTCTGAGAACTGTGATTTAAATCAATCCACCCCGGAGACAGCCTCTCAGGAAAAGTGTTTGAAAATAGGAACCATGGCTTTTACCTGGATGGTCAATGTAACACCCACCCTTGAAAGGAAACAGTTGAAGTTAGAAATGAGGCCAATATGAGAATATTCTCATGGTTTGCCCACTCACACATACAACTCCTGCTGTACTCTAACACTGCAGCAGTAGTGATTCAGTGCAGTCTAATTAATCCTTCAGTCAACACAATGAAAAACGGCCTTTCATGACTGCCTTCAGCATCTGAGAATACTTTCACTTACATTCTCAGGGCATACCCCTGCAGTTGTCATTTCCATAATAAATCTTATAAAATAGCGATCCCTGAAAGTACTACATTCACATAGGAGAGTGCTCCTCACTGCCAAGACACTACACCGCACACTGCTGTATCTGTCGACTAAGAGCCACATTACCCCTACCCCTTTTGTCCCTTTCATTTATGGATCCTGCAGATATTGGTCTCACAGTACATAGTTTTCAGCTTTAACCTTAGAGAGATGGAGGGTGAAAATGGGGATGGGGGTGAAGATAAATGTACTATAAAGTTACAGGGATTTTAATATTTATTGCAGGCATAATCATTACATGGTCTTTTGATCATCTTAACAAGCCAAAGATGTCTCATCTGGGCAAGTCTCTGGGCAAGCACATCTGGGCAAGTCTCTGCCCAGTCTGGGCTGGAAGGATGATTCTAGGCTTATTTTTAAAATAGCTCATGAAATCAGTGAGTATTTCCTCTGATAAGCAGGACAATCACTTCACTGGCATGCTTGTTTCCATTGTGGTGTGTACTAATTAAGTTGATTCTACAATATCCCTATTATGTATTGTACAGGTCTTTGGGGCTGAAGCTTCAGCCATGGGGGAGCATGCATCAAAACTAAGCTTTCCAATATGAGATTGAAGATTAATAATTTTCATTTTCTTTTGCCATTTGAAAGCCTCTTAAGATGTTAACTAAGATAAATTTACAAAACTAAACATGACAGTGCTCGCGCAAGAGAGAAAGAATTCCAACAAATCCATTATCATTTCTTATGCTACAAATGAGAAGAAAGATCATGAAAATACACAACCAACATTAAAACAGGAAGACTCCAACTTTAAAAAGCAGCTGATGCAATTTTACGTCAACTAATAGTTTCACCTGCAATTAATTGTCGGTGTCAAACCAGGAAACTACATGTATCACTGCACATTTGCAGCTGTAATTAACTAAGTGTTCGAATATTTGTACCAAAAATTATTGTCTTCATTAAGGCCATCTTCAAAAATCATGATCCCAATTTTAAGCCCTGTCCTGAAGGTGTCATGAGAGGGAGAAGTCTAGAATCACGGGCATTGTGGAAGCAGCCCTGTGTCCTGTACGTTCTGAACCCTTCAGCGCTTCCAAGCCCACCAACATCAGCTGTCATTGCAGCTCAGAGAACAAAACCAGATTAGATTTAGAGAAACACTGGTAGCTAAACTCCATTGGTAGCTAAACTGTACTTGACAAGCTGTCATTAAGTGCAGACATACCCACAGAACTTAGGTCACCCTTACACAAAAAGAAGCATGATTAAAAAATGGAATTTCTTCCAATTAACGTGGGTGGGTCATTAGCATGAATGAGGGATAAACTGAGAGAAGAGACATTTCACTTCATGCAGATGAGAGTAACTTCCTTAATGAGCTGGTGATCACTAGCAAAAAGCCCAGTCAATGGGCGGGTAGCCAAATGAGCCATTTCAAATCAGGCTTGTCACTGCATCAATGGGGATTTCACATTCAGAAATTCTCAGCCAGGAGCTCTAATTCACTAGTGACTTCGCAGGTGGGAACTCCTACTAAATGAATACATTGGTTTTAAATCCAGCCTCCTGCATTTCATTGTAGATTGTTCTGTCTGCCTCTAACTTCAAAGCAATTGGCTAAGGAAGATAACAATAAAGGATGTTACTGGAAACAAATAAAGAGCAGTAACGGTTCAAGATTACTCACACTGTCCACTGCAAGAATTTTGGCCCAGATGAAGACAAGAAGTGGTCTCAGTTCCCGAGCTGAACTCTGAAGAAGCTTCAGCACATAAGGGAAAATACCAACAGAGAGAGCCTGGGGAGAAAGGTAGAACAGCAAATTACCATAAGTCTCCAAGACCCACCACAGGAGGAGAGCTGGACAGGTGTCAGAATTGCACTCTTTACATAGAGGCTACATATTTATGGCACATATGAGAAACCTGGCAGAAATTAATATCATGCGTTTATAGTAAAGAGGGGACTCCTGTGTAGTTATCTCTCTCTGATTTTATTCCTGGATGTCCCCAGATATTTGGCCTAATGAGACGAAGAGCTAATTTAGCACCAGTTTTCATTTGTTACAGCATGTGATTCTTCACGCCTCATGACATGTCACTTTCCTCCCTCAGATAGGGCTATTTGCTCCCACAAGTAAACAGATTGCAAAAATTCATTAATTACAGCCCTTCCACTGTAAATCATACATGCCTCCCACACTTAGAGAGGCTTTTAAACAAGCGACTTGTAAGGTATTAGGAGGACACTTAGCTAGTGTTATTTAGCATTTCACCATTGCTGAGTGGTTACTATAGATAGTCTATACAAATGCAGTGCAAAATAAACCAGAAAGGAGGAATTCTGTCCCCTATTCCAGCACCTATATGCTACACCAGTGATGTGCAAGGGCTGTAACAGCCACATAGGGCAAGGCGAAGTCCTCCCATCACAGGCACTGCACTGCGGTAAGCCATGCACAGTATAAAGCTAGTGAAGGAGGCCCCAGGGTGAGTCTGGCTTACAATGCAGGCCATAGGAGCACAAGGGAGGCTATTGTAATTTAGAGTCAGCCCCATGAATGCTCCTGTTTTGGCCCCCGTCACAGCTTGCAATCCAGAGAGTTTAAAGCCACCCTTGACCCCCTCCCTCCTAGGGCTACAACTTCTGTGCTAGGCTTACGGAAGGTGGAGAACAGAATCTGACCTGAGTGGTGAGGGAGCAGATCTGGAGGAGGAGGAGGAAGAAGAAAAATCTATGAAGGTCCCATCACAGGACTTGTTCATTCCCTGCTATCAGAGTCTCACCAGCCCCCTCTGTTAACAGAAGGCTCCTAAAATCATTTACATTTGTATTTCAAGTCACACTCCTGTCCCATTCATATTTATTACCCACACTGTGCAAGGCACTTTCCAAACGCAGAAGGCAGCTGTCCGTGCCCTGGACAGCTCACACGATCTAAAAAGACCAAATGGACGAAGGACAAGGCAAAAGAGATACAGCATACAAGTCAAGTGAGCAGGGGGATGATAGACAATTGGCTAGTTCCATGTGTAATTGAGTTTATAGGACAGTTTATAAACCATCCCAGCCATTCTATCCATTTTTAACTCTTACTTTGTTAATGAAAATATTTCAATATATTTAAAAAATGAATTAACTATCCCCAAACTGCTCCTTGCCCAGCTGTAGCTAGCTCATACCAAGCCCAGCTGTTTGACCTTCTTCCTCAGTCCAAGCTACCATCCTCTCAAGTGCACTTTCCCCAGAGACCAGTGATGAATTTGCCGAGAGGTCAGTAACCAAGCTGGAGAAGAGCATCGACGACTTAGAAGAGAGAGTGGCGCATGCCAAAGAAGAAAACCTTAGTATGCATCAGATGCTGGATCAAACTTTACTGGAGTTAAACAACATGTGAAAACCTCCTTAGCTGCAGCCACATAAATATTTCTTTGTTTTTACACCTGCTTGCCATGAAACCCCTTAAACATGTTTTTATTTTAGTTTCACCACAGTCATGGAACATCTGCTAAATACTAGGCAGGGGTCAGGGAAACACCAAAATAGGCAAGCCACATGCAGGTTGAACTATTCTATTACGGTTTCAATGCGCCATTTCCCAATATAATGTTGCCTACACTTTGTAGGGAGTTCAGCAACACCAGTATGCTTAGTCTGTCCAGGCATCTTTGATGTGTTAGAAAGAGTACCACCTCAAGTGCCAACTACATATTTAACAAGACAGTTAATGTTGGAGAGACAAATCAGGTGAAACAAATATATCTGATCTCATAACTTTCTGAACTTGTTTCTTAGCAAAAAGAAATGTGCATGAGGACTGTTACTTGGGTTCAGGAACTTCATTTCATCCAGGTAATTAGTTTCATGGGTCTCACATGCCCATTAGATGCTGTCTGTGTCTCCACATGCACTTTTATGCAGAAGCCATCACTATTCATAATCTCAGCTGGAAGAGAAGGAGCAAAACATGGACAATGTGGACTAAAGCTGACGTGGACTAAATATAAAGGACTCTCAGCAGCTTCCAAATCCCGCTTAAGCTCCAGCAACCTGATTTATGTTGACCTCAAGGCCATCTGACTGCTGTCAGATACTGATCAGTGCTTCAAACTCAGGGAATATTTTCCACACCCTGCATTCATAAATCATTTTCCAGGCCATATTGTCTACACTGAAAAAAAAATCACTCCCTTTCAAAGGACCAGTGCAACATTGTACGCACCAAGCTAACCGCCCAGGGACCCAGGTCCAGAAATCTTCCCAACAAGTCAAGAGCTCGCAGCCGATGCACCTGACTCAGCAGCACCTGCAGAGAGAGGGGAAAACAAAGATTAGTGCCATGAACGGAAAGCTTTGAAACAGCCAGGCAAGTATAACAAGACCTCACAGAGATCCCCCGCTCAGACACATCAGTCTTGTCTAAGGCTTAAGTTTCAAACTTGTGAATAACGTTGAAAGGCAAGAGAGCTAAGTGGCTGGAGTCTTGTCCCATCAGTGCTATCTGGGTAAACAGCCATCTTCTAATGCAGCAATGCTCCCACTCTGAAAAGTTTTATGCGGACATATGCAAATGTTTTTTTCTTGGAATGCAGTTTGTTTTCCCAACTCTAGGAAAATGAGGTTTCTGACACATCCCATCTGCTCACATCTCTCTCAGGCACAGAAGCAGCGATCCAGCACAGGCCTGCTAGAAACAGCCATTCTGGCTGTGAAATGTTCTCTCCTGATTTAGAGAGGGAAGAAAGGAGACAAAGCAGGAGCAGGATGGCATTCTGTGGAAGTGCTCGGGCTGAGCAGTAAGCCTGATCTCCCATTACCCAAAACAACTCGGAAACAGAAATAAGGTTTTGCTTTCCTGGCAAATGGATGCAAGAGACTAAGGATTTAAGCAAGGGGTCACATTAGTCTTCAATAAAAATCTCATTAGAACAGAATCTGATGCCAATAATGAGTATTCTACTGGCTTATACTTACTGTGGTGTGAAATATGCACAGATTGAGACCTCCAGTCATGAATCTCTTTACCAGATGTAAGATTTTGGAATGCAATGCTTAATCCTCTATTTAAAACGAGTAATATCCCCCAGTATGGATCATGGCAGAAGCTCCCCGATTTGGCTCCACAATTTGCCCCCTCGCTCCCCCTCCCCATTATTTGGTGGTCTCCCACTTTGTGAGGCTACAGAGAACATACTGACCTTTCACCTCTCAAGAATGCTCCAGTCCCAATATAGGTCAAAAGAGAAAGACTTTGGTCCTCCCACCCTAGCTGGCATTTGTTTACCATAAAAGCTTGATATAATTTGGTACAATTAGCAGTGTGCTCAGAAGAGGCCTGGCATTAGTAACAGGGAACGCCGTTTTAGACAATAGCAGAAATTAGAGGGGGCGGGATAGGGCAGGACTGAAAGTAAGAGAGGGTGGTGCAGGCTAGGTGTGAGGTGCACTCGCAGAGAAAGCTGAACGCAGGCATTTTGTGCATATTATTCCCTTTCATAAGAATTAAATAAATCCACAAATTCTGTCAAAGACAGGGAAAAAATTAGATACAATTTTAAAAAGGTTTCTAAATGAGCATGCCAATGCATCTTACTGATGCTAATATCACAGAGGCACATATAAAATAAAATAACTCCAAGATTTAATTAAACTTGCAATTCATTCTGAGAAAAGTATCTGGGTCTCTTTTATCCTGAAGCAAAGTGACACAATGACCTGAAGACAAAAGTGATATGGACACAAGAGCCATGTGAAAATAATGATATGAGCTTAAAAGAAACCAGGAGGGAGATATTGCTAGAACTGCATCTTCATACCAACTGCATTGGTGTAATCTCGCCATTCCCTAAAAGGATGCAACATTATTTCTAACCAGAGGAGGGGGGCTGCAGAGGCATTTGGAGGTCTGGATTACAAATAAATTCAGTTTGTTAGATCAAACCACTACACAACTCTCAATAGCTGTCCAGCAACAGAGAGCCCTGCTCAAGGTTAGAAGCAAAGAACATCTTCAAATCTGGAGCACCAAGCCTATAAGGAGGGAAGTGGATCTGAAAAAACCAAGGAAGCCTGAGCATGCAAGTTGCAGCGCTGCCTAGAGATGGGAGGATAATTTATGAATAATGGGGTCCAGACTTTAGCATCAAAGCTCCAAGGCAATGTAGGATAGGAGAAATCATCAGCAGCAGCTGCCATTATTACAGGACAACACTGCATGAAACAAAACCTCGCTCTACATCCCCTATTTACCTCCCTGGGGCAGCTGTTAATCCTGTCCATCTGCACTCTCACAGCCTGGAAAAGAAGTGCTTCAGCAAGGATTAAGAATCTACAGCTCAGGCTTGTTTCAGACTCTGACTGAATGAGCTAAGTTTTCTCTTTGTAAAGTTCTCCTCTCGCTTTTCTCTGAATCAAAAATCTGGCTTTGTCAGACCTTCCCCCGAGAGAACAACTATTCTAAATGGACTGCAATTTTTATAAGTCAATAAAAGACCATTTACAAAAGGGCTGTTTTCCTGTCCTTGGCAGAACCAGGTTTCACATGTCTGGCACCATGCCTGTGGCACTCACATGCCCCTCTCTCTGGGGATATATTTGCAGCAATGTACCTCTTTAGGCCACAGGGGTGCAGTCCAGTAGATAAAAGAGCTATGAGCTATGTGACACGGATTTCAAGAGGAGGTTGAAATGTGCACCTTTCCCCCTCCCAATCATTCACTGACACATCACAACTCAAACAACAATCCCTGTTTAAAGAAGCAGTTTGTGAACACCTCTACCCTCCACACATAGCAATGCTGGCCATGTTGCTCTATCCTAGTCTCACCTTTTGAGATGATGGAAGCATATTCCTGAACCAGGTGAGATCTCAATACTGTTGCAAGATTAATTACCAGAAGAGCTTCCTAGTGCCAACTAATTCAGTAGAAGGCAGTGGACATAATGCCAGAGAAGAAACCTGCCTGCTTCCATTGCAGTGACAGAGATAAACAGCATATCTTTTTTTCCAACTGATCTCAGCCTCTGGAGGCTCAGAAAAATTAAGATTTGGTCTCAAAAAGATTGACGGTACTGTATGTCATGGGGCACATTAGTGGCTGTTAGAGGGAAGGTGAATCTTTTTCCATTTTGGGGATGGAAAACAGATGTCCTTGGATATGTGGAAGACTGGGACCCCAATCCTTTGAATGGGAGGAGATCTGTATTTTCCTACCTCAGGAAAAGGTGACCAAAGCTGCCTTGCTGAGGGTGTAGGTGGTGTAGGAAGGCATTCTGCCTTCGCTCCCCAGGAAACCTGGTTTAAGACGAGACCCTAGGGCTCTCCAGGTTCACTCAAACTTTTTTTTCTTCTTCCTATAGATGAACTCAGACCATCCCAAGCAGATAGGAAGGAGTGCAGAGGAGCAGCAGTGGCCTTCTGAGCCTCAGGTGTGATACTTTGAACATCTTCCTATAATTGTACCAGCCCCCTCTTTCCCTGTTAAGGGAAGGCTACAGGAACCATTTACTAGTCACTTAGGGCAGGTCTACACTATCCACAGGATCGTTGGGTAGCGATCAATCTATCAGGGGTCGATTTATCATGTCTAGTCTAGACACGATAAATCGATCCTCCTGTCGACTCCGATACTCCACCACCGCAAGAGGCGCAAGTGAAGTCAATGGGGGAGCGGCAGCAGTCGACTCACCACTGTGAAGTCGCCGCGGTAAGTCAATCTAAGTATGCCGACTTCAGCTACGCTATTCTGGTAGCTGAAGTTGCGTATCTTAGACTGATCCGTGCCAGTGTAGACCAGGGTTTAGACTACAGCAGTGTCCGCTTCGCAAATGTAGAAAGAAGACAATGTCCCTGCCTCACAGAGCTAGCAGGTATGATGGGAAGGTAAGGGAGGAAGCAGTACAGCAGTACACCATTCTGTGAAAAAGCTTTGCTGATTCACAGCTAAATAGGAGAGGGCAAGGGAGCTTGATGCTGTTGAAATGCTACTAGACGACAGCAAGAATTTATGCTTCAACCTGAAGGTATAGAGGTGGGGGGGGGGGGACACAGAGGGAAGACAAATGTGTATTTATCAGCAAGGGTCTAGCAAACACACAATCGGGTTCAATTAGTCTTGAATGAGCCCACATAATTTATGTATCCAAACGCCATCTGGCTGAGAGCGTAGCACTAGGCAGGCAGGGAAAGACATGCATTTAAACGTATACACGAGTGCCTAGGAGTCTCAGCAGTGCCAAGGCAACTCACCTGCAGAACTATTGGAAGCTGTTCTGGTGGGTTCCGGTTCTCCACTCCCATTGTTAGCCACACCTGGAATGCTGTCAGCTGCTCAGCAAAGAATGGGCTGTGCTGTTGGAACGAGAATAAGAAAGGGAATTTTACACTGTTCTCTTTATGAGGGTGTGCACTTGTGCCATGTTTGTCTGCCCCTAGACCAAGTGAGACTTCAGGCTTTGGCATCGATTAACCAGTATCATGTATTGTTCCCAACAGCTATTCCTTTCAATTAAGGCACATAACTACCAAAAAGGATTTCTCAAACCCTGATCTCATGCATCCTCACAAAGCAAGGAAATATGCCAGCCTCCCCTGATATAAACCTTTGCTTTAAAAAAGGGCAGGGGAAAAGGAGGAATAAGGTGGGGGAAGAAGATCTCTTGAGTAAAAAGAATCAGAGAGGTAGTCGTGTTAGTCTGGAATAGCAGAGGTAACAAAGAGTCCTGTGGCACCTTAAAGACTAACTAAAGTATTGGAGCATAAGCTTTCGTGGGCTAATACCCTCTTCGTCGGATCTCCTACCTGATTCTTGACTATTTATCTATACCTGCCTCTGCACACTTCCACTGCTTGCATCTGACGAAGTGGGTATTAGCCCACAAAAGCTTATGCTCCAATACTTTAGTTAGTCTTTAAGGTGCCACAGGACTCTGTTACTTGAGTAAAAAGCTTTTTGGAAAATATGAACATGTTTTTCCAAATGCAGAGTAGGGAGCGCAGCAGTTAATTATCTTCCAGTAGAGGCAGTTCCACTTATTTAACTCTGCCTTTGTCAAGTCCAAGGTAAAAATAATCAAGCAAGAATGAAAGGTGTGTACCCCTGTCTCATGCTTCCTGGGCTGCCTTACAGCTCCTCTGAAAAAGACCGGTGATCCAAAGATGCAGTTCTGGGGCTGTATGGAGGGTTTCCCTTTATAAAAAAAAAAATCCTCCATTCCCTCACATCCACTGATGCTGGTGGTGATCGAAGGGCTTTGAGGATGCAAACAAAAAGAATCTGAAACAATGACTTATACTAATGAATTCCCTGATTCAGCGGGTAACATCAGAGAAATGGAGGGAAAGAAGCCTGGAAGCGACTTGCGGAGTACTACAGAATGGAATCCAAGAGGAGATGCTATTTTGGGGGGAAAAGGATGAAAACACTGCTCAGCACTTGGAAAACATCGGAGATAACCATACACAGGACCAACCTGAAGAAAGGAATCTGGAATTAATCACATTTGGTGAATAATTTGTGCAGAGCAGGAACATCTAAAAACATAGGAGAGCTGTCTCTAAATCTGAGATATTCCTAAACTGGGTTAAAAACAGTAACAATGGCTGGATTCTGATAGAAAACTACTCAAAGGGAGTTAAAGAGAGCTAATGGAACAATTGCTTTATGTTCTGATAGTTATTCCACAGTTACACTGCCCTTTTCAAGTATTTGTAGTGAGAACTGTGCTGGTCTCCAGCAGCCTAGACACAAGGGGAATGGTGTGAAGGATAACCAAAAAAAGAGCAGTGGAAGTGCTAAATACTCCGAGAAGCAGAAAGTGTTACGGCGGTGGTCCTATAAACAGGGTGTCCGCCCAGGCATCCCCATAGAACTACAACAGAAATGCACAGTATACTCTCACACTGAGATTTGCCGTTAACTGAGGTTATTGGTGCCTGTTTCAGATTGCAATGTGTACAGAATATAAAGGGAGAGGCAAAGAGACCATACATTTACACTGACTGCTTCATGAATGAGGTTAGGAATTATGCATCACAAGAGGCAAAGAAGCAAATGAGTTAGATAGTCCTAAATTCCTCTTTATAAATCACCTTTCTACACCATACACCCTTCCTAAAGGAGAACAGATGTGGGAGACAGTACACCCTACAATTTCAGACAACTCCTTTGATTTAAACCTATAATCCTATTGTGTGCTAGGAGTAATCCATCATAAAGTGCAGGAGCATCTCATGATTGCTGGAGAATCTCATTCAGATCAGATCAGTGCACACAGTTTAAGAAAGTGGAGACACCGGAAGTGACATTTCTTCATTGTAAAGTGCTTTCAGATCTTCAGGTGGAAAATGCTATATAGGGTAAGTGCAGGGTCTTATCAGTTTGTATTTGAGAGTTGTGAGTGAGGTAGGCTTACAGGGCAAGTTCATCTTGGCACTCATGGATTTCAATAGTCTTACCGGTAATTTCTCTTTGCAGGGGAAATCAGTCATTTGTCTGGGATTTAATTCCAATCCCCGTGGGACCAGGAAGGTGTAAGCATTGGCACAAAATGCATTGCCATTTAACTCAGCTGTGACACGAAGGGGTTCATGACAACTTGCCTGTCAGCATGGCAGGATCCCTGCTCTAGATTCGCTTGGGAGAACTATTCCTTTTGCCTTATGTCACGTAAGGCTTGCAACGCAAACAGGCTGTGAGAAAAGGGGAGCGACAGGACACAACAGCTTCCAGAATAGAACTCCATTGTGAAAAAGAACCTTTAAAGCACATTCAAGTATGCATGTACACATTAGAAGACAGGCTCCTCTCCAGCAGACAACCCCTTTATTCCAGCTTTGAGGAGAGGAGAATACTCGGAAGTCAGTGGCTTATGTTTTTTATAATATGCTTCTGAAACAAAACAGTGCTGAAGAAGAGATTATCAATTACTCTATCCAGGACTGGACTGGAAACTAAACCCACAGTGGCCAAAACAGCAAGAGTACAAATGGTAGCTCAGTAATCCTCGGACTCTCACTAGAGCATTTGCCATCTGAGACACTGATTGCTGTTTCTGCCAGCCCTGTTATGAAACAGACTGATTAACCTTAATAAAATTTACCCCTGCCCTGCATTAAACAACAATTTCTTATAGGATTAGCATTGGCTGGCAGCAGCTAACCTTGCCTGATATACAATGCTTACAATGCTTCCTGCTGGGTATAAAGCAGAGGTTGGAGGGCAGAATGTTTATTTAGAAAATAAGGGATGGATCAAGGATGTTCAACTGTCTTTCCGTTTCAATCATGTCAAACCTTTGCAGTAGAAAGCTAAGCCCATTCCATCCCCTCCCAAACTGAAAAAACAAGCTTCCCCTTCTTTATGTCTGTTTGACAAAGCAACGCCCGCCTTCCTCTTGCAACCTAGCCAGCCATGGCCACATCAGACGTAAAACACGGCATTGACTGGACTTGTTTTCACTTCTGATTGTCTTGCTTAGGTTGTAAAGTGAATAGAGTTTGCTGGCTGGATATTTATTTCTTCGCACCCCTGAAACAAGCCCATTCTTCACTGTAAATTAGCCCAAGTAGCAGGCAGTTTTCAGAAGCCCAAGACTGCCACGGGGGCATATAATGTACACTACCAGAGCAGTGTCACAGAACTGCAATAGCAGGGGACACTGCAGGCCAGCATGGAGGCGATTACATTCATTGCTATTTTAGACTACAGAGTATGTATAGAAAAGAGAATGGGATTAAAGGCTGTGTGAGCATTTACTAGCTTCACCCCTAAAAAAGCCAAAGTATTTGTGCCGCATTCAGGCATGTGGATACAACTTCAGCCAATACATCTACTGGGAAAATACAGTTTGATAATATGCATGGAATGCAAGGGCATTACTATAAAAACTGGTTTTATTTCACTTGTGTGCGGAAGGCTGAAATCCAAAATACAAGTGTAAACTAAAAGTTATATCCCCCACCCCCTGGATACTTAGTATCACTCAAGACCCATATCCTAGGACACATTTTAGGTTATATTCTGGAATCTATTTAAACTGGTTGTACTGAAAGTCAAACTACCTGCAATAGGGCTAGGCAAAGATTTCTCTTCAGATTGTTTGTTTCAACTTTAACGGCCATTTAGTTTACATGGGAATAGCTAGTTTAAAACCACATAAATTTGCATATTGTTCTCAGAGTTACTCTCTCTGAACCAGCTCAATCACAAAAGGAGTCTAGCAAATGCAGTACTTTATTCTCATAAATCTACACTGGGCTCTCAGCCAGTCACTGTAATGTATCTGGATGCATTGCAGATCAGACCCTGCTATAGCTACTGAGTTTGCTATATAGCGTTATTGCCTTTCTTATAAACTTACATTAGGATCCTAGCCCTAGAAAATGGGGGACAATCACAAGGCTTTTTATCTGTCCACAACACTTCAATTCTCATCCAGGCCTGTTTCTTCGGTCTTGATTACAGCAATCCCCAGGCATGTCTGCACAGCAATAAAACAGCCTAGCTGACCTAAGTCCTCTGACTTCAGTCTCTGGGGCTGGACTGCAGGGCTATAAAATTGCAGAGTGACTGTTTGGGCTTGAGCTGGAGCCAAGGCTCCCAGATGCCTGAAAGTCTACACTACAATTTTATAGCCCCTAAGCTTGTGGCTCCTGAGCTCAAGTCAGGTGATGTGAGCCAGCCATGGGGATTTAGTGCAGACATATTCACCTTCTCTCTGGCCTTCCTGACAGCAGCCTGCTCCCTCTCAGGTCCAGTCAAAGTGCTGGAGAGATAATCTTCTGTGGATGTTACCAAAGGCACCACCATCCCACTCTGAGAAGATTACAGTCGAGAGACTGTCAAGACAAAAACACCCTGGGAATCTCTGAGCAAGGTATTAATTTATCAGGGCTTCTTCGGATTTGTTTTTAAACATGGATGACAACAACTTATAACTAATGAAAAATTAAATTGATCAATTCATCATCTAAAAATTATGAAACTAAGAGTAGGCAGGGAATTTAGGTCAAACTATTTCAAACAACGGGTCAGATTAATAAAATAAGTTATTGGGAAAGGTCATTGAAACAGAGCATCAACAAGTAAAATACACATACATCTGTTTCTGGAAAAGGATGAGAGATCAGATGAGAAAGAAAATGGGGGTTAAGAGCAAACAAAAAAGTTAGCTGGAAAAGATGGGAAAGACTGTGTTTTCCTTTTGTCAGAGTCTCTTATGTTCTTAGATTTGAAAACTGCTATAGGTACATCAAAAACCAAAATAATCCCATATAGGAAACCCATATTTACTTTCCTTCTGTAATGGAGTTCTATAATGGAGTTCATCCTCTAGTCTATCAGAACTTTACAACCAATCAGACTGTAATAGTCATTATTAAATGTTTCCATTCAGGAGGCATCACAGGAACATCAAGAGAAACTCTAAAGAAATATGGGCCAAATTTTATGTTAAAACATTCAGGCTCTTCGCTGCTTGAGATAAGTGAAAGGAGGCAGCAACAAATGTAGTGAATCTCATTAATGAGACCACTTTTACTAAGTCACCTCCTGTTTTAAAGAAATGGTTAAAGTACCCTCAAACTTACAGAGCAGGACTTTGCTTTTTATTATTTGAAGACACCTCCATTAAACAATTCATTTTTGCAGGTTTTTACAGTTATTAAAAATATCAAATTGTAAAATCACAGTGGTGTGCTGTATTAGAAGAAAGCTCACTTTGTTGAGTTTTCTGAAATGTCAGAGGCCAGACCTAGAATCGACAGGTTTCTGCAGTAAGAATTTCTTCCTCCCCATCAATTTTGAAAACAATGAAAACTGACATTGAACAGATGAAACCCTCACCCCAACTTAATGACGACATCTCACTAAGAAAGAGTTCTAAAGTATATGTGCACATATCACTCCATATGCCTGTACAAGCAAGGTCTCTGAATTCAGGTGCATTCACTCATTCAAAAATGTTATATGCTAATGAAAGATTTTAAATTGAGCCTCATCCTACTCCTTTAAGTGAGATGGCAGTTTATGGTCTCCCAGGAAATGTAAACTCCACCCAGTCCCTAGCTCCTTGGCTGAAAAAATTCAGGACTTAATAAAAGAGGAGATTTTAAAAGGGATGGAGCATTGACTAAGAGTTTAAACTGGACACAGCACATTTCAATGCCTCAGTAACTTACCCGGAATGCAGTTCCTTCCTCTATGATTGTTGGTAATTGGGAAAGGCAAATATCAACTGCGAGGTCCCAAGCTTGCCTGGAGAAACAAATGAGAGACAGGTCATCCTGGGATATGAGTATACAGTACTGGGAGAAGTCTGAACTGCCGATTATTAGAGGATGGACAACTTACAGAGGTACCAAACTGGCTTAGTTAATATGTAATAGCTCTTCAGTCCTCAGGAGGCCAGTTCATACCCATGCAAAGTGGTGACAGCAGCCTAGTCCAGAATCACAACACACCACACAATTTCAAGAAGCATATTACTTCTATATAGACTAAATTCCCTCTAATCTAAAAGGCAGGCAGACATATTTGATGTTCTACATTTTTGCCTGTGTGTTTATATGGCACAACAGGTATATTTTTAGAAACTGAAAAAAATAACTCAGTCCTGGGTTGATTGTAAATTAGGAGGAGGAAGTTCTTGCATTACAACTCCTCTGCTCGGTGAGACCTGTAGCTAGCACAATTCAAAGGTAACAAAAACATGGAACTCCCACTGGCATTAATGGAGTCTGGCATCTTGTTCATGTGCAACACTTTATGACAGCCACTTAGTACTTACACAGTTTGGAGGACACAAAACTCTTCTTGAAATGTTGATATTAACTATCTCCTTAACTAGAAAACGAGTCTGTCTCTGCTCTCATTTAAACTGGAACAGCCACTTTTTAAAGTGAACTTTCTCATTATTAAATTCTCATTGCTGTCTTACTAATATCCACCACCAGGACACAGCTCCAACATGACCTATAATCCTAAAGCACACACTTCTAAGGTGTTGAGTACATCCTTTCTAAGATTAGCTTCCAGTCTATTAGGCATGCCAATATGCTTCATCAAGATTTACTCCTGTTGACGGTCCCGCAAGTCACAACTCATTGATACACACTGACAGGGTCATGATAAAACTTCTCTTCAGAATTCTAGACTTGGAAATTCTATCAGAACATGTACTGCTGAAGGGTGGCCTTATCTACATTAATCCTACTCTGATCTGAGCTTTGCATGGCTGCTTTGTTTAAGGAGATTTGTTGTACACAAATCAGACACATTTGTGTGGTGATACCTATACAATGAGCCAAGGAAAAACATAGGGAAATAGTTGAAAGATTTTAGGGCTCATTCTTGTTAAGTTGTACACTGTAACAGAAGTTTTATGGAGGGAGGGACTTCGAAATCTACCAGAAGTGACTAACTATCAAGCAACTGCTCAAAAGACATCCTGTGTTTTTCAGGATATGTAATAGACGGGAAATTAATGCCCTTGAAATGAGGCAAGTTACTCAGGCAAGAGGTAAATCAGCACTGGCCACATTGCCAGTATGTCTGATACCAGCACCATCCATGGCAAAGTACTGATTTAATATTTTCATAGCGTTTAAGGCCAGAAGGGACCCCTAGAATCCTAGATCATCTATTATGACCTCCTGCATGTCAGAGGTCATTAAAGTTGACTCAGATAGCCCTATATTAATCCCAATTACTTTAGTTAGACTAAAGCATTTCAGTCCTACAGAGACCACACTGTTGTGTGCCACAGGCAGAAAACAGAAGGGGCCAATGCCTGAGACCCCTAAAATGGAAAGGAATTGATTAGATGAGACAAACCCAGAGGATCCTAACCGAGAAAGGCTCCATGCCGCAGAGGAAGGTGTAAATTCCCTAAAGTCTTTGCCATTCTAACCTGGAGGAAATTCCCAGGCAACCACTTTGATCCTGAGAATGTAAACAAGACACATCAGACAGACATTTAGGAAAGAGGATTCTCTCTACCACTTCAGAGCACTGATCCATTCCATCTCCAGCTGTGGTCAATCTCTGATGCTTCAGAGTAAGGCACCAACGCAAATACATTTGAAAAATTGTGCCTTAGGGAAAAATTCCTTCCTGACATCTGCAGGCAACTGGCTGAAGCCCTGAAGCATGGGGTTTGATTAGTGATTTTATTGCAAAGCTTCAAGTCTTGTGAGCATGTTAAGGGCAACACAGGCAGTTATGTTCTTCCAAAGGCCTACGAAGGAAAAGGATGAACAGGAAGATTCAGAGATTCCAAGGCTAGCTGCCCCAATGAGCACAGGCCATAAAATTTCTCCCAGAAAATGGATTAAGGCATATATTTTAGAAAGATTTCTAATCTCATTTTAAAGTCTTCAAGGAAAGGCAATTCAACCAATTCCCCCGATAAGCCGTTCCAATGTTTTATCACCCTCACTGTCAGGAAACTGCATCCTATTTCAAGGTTGAATTTGTCTAACTTCATCTTCCACCCACCGAATCTTGTTACACCTTTAATGTTAAGATTGAAAAGTCCCACCCCCACCTCACTCAATGTCTTTTTCACATGTAATTCCTAGACACAGTGATCAAGCCACCTCTTTGTCTTCTCTTGGATAGACTAAATAAATCAAGCTCCTCATACCTCACATTGCAAAAGCTAAACTAGCCCCTGGATTATTCTGCTTGATATTACCCTGTTTATACATTCAAGGATTGCATTAGCCTTTTCACCCCAGAACTGCACTGAGAACTCATGCTGAGGTGATGATCTACCAAAGTCACTGCTTTCTAATACACAGTCTCCCATCCTGTAATAACCTGCATTCTTTGTCCCCAGATATACTTTTTGGCATATGGTTATATTAACACACATTTTGATGGCTTGTGACCATTTAACCAGGTGATTCAGATCACTAACAGTAACCTGGCCTCATTATTTACTAGACCACCAATTGTTGTGTCATCTGAAAACTTTACCAGCAAAGACTCTAGATCATTGTCTAGATTGTTGATAACAATATAAAATAGCATTGGACCAAGAACCAGTTCCTGTGGGACCCTGATAGAAACAGTTCAGGTCATTAACAACTACATTTGGAGATCCATCAGCGAGACAGTTTTTAATCCATCTACGTATACCCTGTTAATTCCATACGATTCAAGCTTAATACAAATGTCATGTGGTACTAGAGTCTTGTCCACTTGGAGGCATGTAAATCTACAGCGCACTAAACCACTGTATGGCCTTGCTACCATGCACTAAAAGTTCGCTTTGAAATAGTAGTTTGTCAAAGCATCCACGAAACTGTTTGTGCATGGCAGTCTAGTGGGCTGTAAATTTACATCCCAGTTTGCTGCACATGAAGTCTCCGTGTGGACAAGCACTTAGTCAAATGCCTTGGAGAAATCTAAGTATTCGATGTCAAGATCGTTGCCTTTATCCACAAGACCTGTAATCTTGTTAAATTAAGCGGTCTGTTTGACAAGACCTACCTGCAGTGAAACCATGCTGACTGGCATTCATTGTATTTTTAGTCATTAATTCTTTGTTAACAGGGTTCTAAATTAATTATTCCATTATTTTACCTGAGATCAACATCAGGTTAGCCAGTCAATAGCTCCTTTGGGCATCCCTTTAATCCTTTTGTAAACAAATGTGCAGACTTCTAATTCTTGGGAATTTCCCCAGTACTCCAAGATTTTTTTTAAAATTAATATTAGCAATTGACTCAGAGAGCCCCTTGGCTAATTCCTTCAGTCTCTTGGGTGTAAGTTCTCTGGGGTCTGTTGATTTGAAAAAAATGAATACTATTAAATGCTGCCTTGCACCCTCCTTTATTACAGGCAATAAAGTTTCTATTTCATACACATCATATGAAATGGATATATCCTCCTACTTCATTCCAAATACAGAACAGCAATCTCTATTGAACATTTACCAGCTTATTTGATGTTTTGTCATGTGGGCTGCTATTCTTCTAGGGAAACATTTTCTAAAGCACCCAAGTTCCATTTTAAGAAACGTTAATGGAACTTCTACTCCAAAGTCCCTAAGTCTCTTCTGAAACATGGGATTGAGGCAATTTTGCATTGTTTACCCTCCCACCTCTTCAAAATTTATTTAATACATTTCTCAATTTAGAATTTGAACCCATGCATTTTAAGATGACAGGCTAGGGACTTAAAACTACTGCACCATCACCACAGAATTTCTTATACAGTAACCAATTTATTCACTAGACAGAATTGCACCTCCATGGCTCATGGGCATAGCATTAACATCAATAGGCTAAGCAATTTTTCTTTGTCAAGGAACATTTGCAAATGTAGGACTAGAGGTGATAATCAATAAACTGGATTTTAGTTACCTAATCTAATAACTTCTCAAATCTTAATAATCCCACAGCACTACCAAGCAGAGAACAGCCGAGCAATTCACTAGGAGAGTCCATTCCATTAGCCTAGCCACCAGCTGCTTACAATTAGAAAAATCTACACATTCAGGATGAAGAATTAAAAGAAACAAAATCAAACCTATCTTTTTTCCATTGATCCAAAACATGTAATTTATTTCAATTGCCCCAACCCTGCCATCCTGCTTCATCAGCGTTCACCTTCCACTTGGCAATAGGCTACCAATATAATTAAGAGGTATTGGGGAGATAATCAAAACTGCTTCAAGGTACAGGCAATAAATGGTCCCCACAAGCTCAATAAATGCCCAGGGTGTAGGCAAAATGGTTATACAGAGCAGCTGAGGGAAATATTTATTCCTGGTTGAGGCAGAAGCAAAGTCAATTATTGTAATTATTATATATAAGGATTCTTTGACTCCAACTAAAGGATGAGTATTTTTAACTGTAGCGGCTGAAAAGAGCCGGGGAGGCCTCCATAAGGGAAGAGGCTCTCTGAGTACTTCTGCACTGCAAGAAAAGACCCGCAGCTGGGTCTCAGATCCTGGACTCCAGCCTTAGCCCAAAAATCTATTCTGCAATTTTTAGCTCTGGAGTCTGAGCCCCGTGAGCCTGAGCCAGCTGACCTGGGCTCTGAGACTTGGTGCCAGGTATTTTTAATTGATGTGTAGAGTAGCCTTAAATATTAAGAGAAGCCACACACAGCACCTTTGAGATGAACTCTTAAACGATGGTTTACTAGATGAGGATGAAAAGGGTCGGGGGAGGAGAAGCACAACAGTCTAAAATGTGCTGCTTATAAAGGACACTGCGTAGGTCATCATACTGCTGAGGCACAGCGCTAAGGGCATGTCTGAACTACAGGCCCTACAGTGGCACAGCTATGGAACTGCAGCTGTGCCCTACAGCACTGTACGGGAGATGCTTCCTACTGGAATGGAAGGGGGATTTCTCTCAATGTAGGCTATCAACTTCTCCAACCAGCAGTAGCTAGTCAACGGGAGAATTCATCCGACGACCCATCCTTGTCTAAGATCAGTTTAACTACTGTGTTCAGGGAATATGAATTTTTCACACCTTTGGCCACCAGAGCCAAGTTGATCTGAATTTTAAGTGTCGACCAGGCTGAGCACCTCAAAGTCATTTCAGGTAAGGAGCACTAATACCTCTATAAAATTTGTCCAGAGCAGCACTTCAGGGTCAGATCTTGAGAGTTTTAAACATGTTATTAGGAAGAACTATACAGCCTTTGAAGACATTTCAGCAGATTAAAGCCAAATCTCTTTTTAGTCTTCTAAAAACAGATAATTAAAAATCAATGCAGCCACATCAGCCAATATTATTCAATCTTTCTGAAAAGTGAAGCTCTCAATATCAAATTTCAATATGACTGCCTTTTGCAGTCTAGAGAGCTACCGATTAACGTGAATTGCTTCATGGACGCACTCAATCCAACTACTTACAAGACACTCACACCCTTCTAAGAACAATGTCTTTGCTGAAAATTAAAAAAAAACCCATACAATACTGTCCAGCCTGAAGCCATCACTGTATTACTTCCAATTGCCAAAAAGACACCAGAACATTATTTTCTAATCTTTTACTTGTGTCTTTGTTTAGAGAATGAACTCACTGTGTAGGTAAAAACATACTTCACTAAAAGGACCTTGGGGTCCTTGAGGTTAAGAAAAAGAACAACAAAAGGACATGGGTGATAAAATGTGGGTGGGGAAACTGGAGAATTTAGGTTCTAAACCAGGGGGAAATAAAGACCATTAAGTGGAAAAGGTAATGACTGCAGTTTTCAGATTTCCAGGAGGAACAGGGAAGGCAGGCAATTTGTAGATACACTCTCTGAACTAATCTTACACCTCAGCACACAAACAGGAAATAATTTGGAGAGCAGCAGGGGGACAGGGATGGGGTCTATGGGGTCCATTCCCTTCTAGAAGTGATTCATGAGCGCCAACCCAGGATAACATTTCCTTCCTTCCTTCCTAGGCATCTTATGGGGATTTCTGTTCGCAAAGTGCTTTTGAAAATTATTTTTCACTGTGTTAGGAACAAAAATGATCAAATAAAAGCTCAGTATTATGTTCCCCCCTTCTTTTATTGCATTTCCTCACTATCCAAATATCTATTCTTGTTTTCAAATGTGCTGAAGCTATGATGCAATAGTTGCAAGGTGGTCTCCTAAAACTGTTGGGCATTGCCACACCTATGAATTATTTGACCTTAAAATATTTGTAATTAGATTTCATGTTTTTACACTCTGTTGCCCCTACTTATTTTATGAATGAGGTAAGTTGATACAGTACCTCTTAGCAGAGGCAAACCACCTGCTCTTTTCTATATACCATGAAGACTGTGCAGTTAGGCATGTGCCTGATTTACTCTTATAGTTTAAGTTAAAACAGACCTGAGAGAATTAAATGACTGATAGCCTTTGTAATTGCTGGCAGGAGTTCGCTCCCACGTCCGCACTGATAAAGATTATAGCAACGTTCAACACAAGAACTAGGTGGGTACTGAGCAGGAAGGGATGTTAGGTTTTTCAAACCCATTAGATAGTTAATTGGTTAGACTTGAGAAGTGACTCAACTCCTTTGAGATACAATATTCCCTTATTTTAGTGCCTATTCAGCTGCAAAAATGCTAAGTGTGGCATGTACTCCTACATTTCACTCAGGGAAACAAGCAAGTTTTTAGTAAAACTGAGAAGCCCACTTTATATTTTTGGACCATGGTTTTCAGCTATAACTCCACCCACCCACTATTTTTGTGGGCTTGTGTTGTGCACCCCAAATGAATCACACATTCAAATGTTTTTTAGACAGTAAACTCCATGGAGCAGGGTATGTATTTATCTTTAAGTTTATATAGGGTCTACAGTCCTGCTCCTCGGAATACAGTCACACTTCAAGGAAGTAGGTAGGAATGGGACTAGGTTAATTTACAGTATCACTTCCCATTATCTTATGTGGTGCAACCTGATTAAAGAAGTTGAGGTCATTAAAGTTGCTGATTTTCAATAATCTTTAGAGAGGCAGAAAGAGATGCCCCAGCTTCAAATATTAGAGCACAGACCCCAGTCTTGTCCCTCTTTCAGTGAATTTGGGAAACATGAATTTTACAGTTTCTCACTAGTCTGACATTTGGCTCAGTTCACTCAGTTGAAAACTATGCCCAACAGGAAAGAGCATTTGTTTTTATGAAACCAGCAATGGAGTGAGGCATGCCTAGGGAAGGCGTCTACAAGGAAAGCAATCCAACTGTACATAATATCTCAATTTTTACTGATCAATCAATCCAACAAGGCACCCGCACTGGAAATACAAAACAAAGCTATTACTCTGAAGGAACTGAGGAAAACAGCATGACTCTACATCAAAAAAAATAAATAAGAAAGGACTCCCTGGATTCTGTCATTAACTCTCCCCTCCCTGGAGGGAAGTGCTCACGTATTATAAACTTTTAAATAATTTATCCTGATCTCTTCCAACTGCCTTTAGTTTGTGTTTTTTGAGGTGCTCCAAAGTTTGGGCTGTTAAGCAGGGAATGGAAAGCACAGAGCATCTAGCTTTGCTTAAATACCATTTTATTATGTGAAATAATAAAATCTTCCATGTTGGAAGTGCACAGTAATACTTTACCAACATAAATAAAACACAGTTACAGAGACCCACCTCAGTATTTCTTCACCCACATGTACTATAGCAGTTCTCAGATCATGAAGGCAGAACTTATTACACTGAACTTTAATTTTCTGGGCTGAGTCAGTCTGCCTGATGCTTTTAATCCTCTCAGCTAATTTTTGAGAAAGAATTACTGATGTCTCTTATGCTTGTATTCTCTCTCTGTGGAAACAGTTGGTATTAGACTGCATTACAGCACAGAAAGAAAAGTACCCAGCTCCTTCCTTTTGGAAACAAAGGGGCTGAATCTCTCGGGAGCTGCTAGAGGCATCTGAGTTTCAGCCCTCTGTGCTCTGGGAACTAACCAAATATAATGGTTAGAATTGTACATTTGTGACACTGAAACATTTCAGTCTGTACCAACTACATTGAACAAGTTATTCCCATGTTTGGTTTTTTTGCAGCTACAACTCAGTAGCATATCTTTGACTGAATTTTCAAATATCAGTCTGAAGTCAGTGGCTCCACAGTGATATTGCTGAGACATGGAGCCTGCTTGAGGGAAGGCAAGAGGGAAGCAGGTCAGACGTGTATTTTTTAAAAACATTTAGAGCGATAAAATCTTTGGAAAGCATTTGGGTGCTCATGAAAATGAGGGTCTGACAGTGCTAGTTAGAGGTAGCAATGGGCAACTTTCCTCTTGTCAGTCAATGAATCTCAATCCTGGCCTCAACCCATGACCTACTATCAATGTCCCATTGCGCTTGGCATTGTACAAACGCAGTAAGAAAAAGTCCCTGCCCCGAAGAGCTTACAGTTTAAGTAGACAAGAGAGAAACAGGCTTGGAGTGGTAATAGAGGCACAGAGAAGTTAAGTCGTGCATTTAGGACCACACAGTGGTCAGTGGCAGAGATGGGGGTAGAAGCCAGGTTTCTTGACTACCAAGTTCAGTGCCCGGTTGAGTGCATCCTCATACTGGCTGACCAGTGGACAAAAACTGGCCTCAGAAAATGAGGCTTACCCTATAGCCCAATCTCCTGGCTAGAAGAAGTGATTTAGAAGTCAGAAAGCACTGGTCCCCAGGATAAATTAAGAGTGCTGATTTAATTGGTCTCAGAGAATTTACTTCCTGATGACTAAGAGAGAGGAGAGAGACACTCACATATGGAGACACTTCCGATGCCATGGGCAGCCTGGTGACTCTTTCCAGAAAAGGGTTAATCTATTCAGGATCCTCAAATGATGTGAAAAGTGAGCACGGTGTAGAGAAAACCATCAGGCAGAAGCACAAAGATATACTCTAAAATATAGGACAAAATGGTCTACATTTATCTTCTAAAAAGGGACAGCCATAATTATTCATGAGATCAACTGATGTTCAGATCAAGTGGAAAAACATTTCATAACATATGCACATTCCTGCAGTGCACCGTCACGATGTTTTGTCAACTGCTTTATGGTTTTCTATCAGTAGTGCAACTGCAGCAGAAACAACAAAGCTCTGGTCCCACCTCTATAATGCTAATTGCAAGGAGAAAGTGGGAAACTTGAGCACTCTAGGTTTTGTAGCCCATTTGTGTTAAAACCAGGAACCTGATAGAATTACAAGAGGCGGGAGATGCTGTCTGTTATTTCCACGCTTACACTGACAGTGAGGATGTTTCCAGTAACAGAAACAGAGTTGCACAGTGTGGTACAGGGCATCTTTACTGCACAATTGATCTATCAGCGTTTCCCAGAAAGGGGGGAGGAGTGAACAGCATTTGCAAAATTCAGAATCCATTCAGGGTATTTTGTTATAATCAGTGAATCACTAAAATTACTTAATGTTTTCTGTGTGGAAGACAGCCCCAGAGAACATCCTAATAATCTAGAGTACATGAGGAGAGGAGACAGTGTGGAGAAAGGGAAGGTACTATCTGCAACTCAATATTACTCACGCAGTTCCAAAGCAGACTCCTTTTTACAGCTTGCTTGTGTACCCTATATCTCCCTATGACTACTAACCAACAGAAGAAAATTTGATTGGGTTTTACATATAATTGCTATTTCAGACTTCCCCAATGAGATTGTTTCATCATGTTTCTTCACATCTGAAATGCAAGGTAAATCATAATGCACTTCAGTAGGGCTGGCAGCATTATAGCAATGTACATGTTAACAGACAGCTTTCTAAACAGTGAAAGCATATGGTAAAACTATTGCTTCTGCAGCCAGCTAAGTAGTGGGACATGAACAGTGTTTGGCATGGATTCCATCTTTATCCAGTGACTGGGCATATGACAAAATACAGCACAAGTGGTGTCTATGGCACGGAGGGAGTTGGCCAACCACCCATAATTTCTGGGTGTGGAAGGCTGCAGATTAGGTGTGGAGATCAGCATTTCGAGGAAGAGAAGTGGAGGAAGGATTTGAACTACTCTGAAATAGCTGGGGAAGCTAACAAGCACAATGCCACAAAGACTTAACTAGGAAATCAAATGTAAGGGGGCAGAGACACACAGTACCTGCCTGCCTCAGCATGGATGTGTGGGAATAGCAGAAAGGCCCCACCACAGCACTCACACGGCAACATAACAAGCAAAATAACTAGTACTGAGGGCAGAGAGGAGCAGAAAACCTGTACGTCAGGTCCTTGAGGGACACAGATTGATGTGTTGTAGGGCTAAGTGTCTGAGCTCATCATCAATTTACATATTATAGCAGATCCTAGGGGTTTCTTGTTGGCCTCCTGCAGATGGATGACAGCACAGCCGGTGCCCACATTCATAACCATTCAAATTCTGATCAGCCAGGGGCAAAAATCTGAAAAGCTCACAGCAGAATGACAACCAGTGCACTCAGCAGTGCACATTTGCTTTCTGTCATCCAATAGGTCTCTATCACCCAGCAATGCAAGTTCTGGTTCTTTCCTCCACCACATTTTCTGGGTTAAATTTCCAACAGCTTTGTGTAAATTTAAAATTTAAACATAAAATTTGTGTTACCAGTAAACTTCTAATCACTATCTACTTCTTCCTCAAAATGATAAATGAATCTATTTAACAATGGTCCCAATACTGAACTATTAACTTCTCTCCAGTCCTAAGAAATGACATGCAATATGACTTCTGCCACCTTGACTAGTTTTTCCATGATGTGACTTTTCACCCTACTCAAACTTCGTTTTCCACTGTAGTCTGATGGAAGGACTCTATCAAAAGCTTTCTGGATATCCAAGTAATTTAAGCCTATTCCATTACATTTAGCAATTACTTTATTAACTTTTCAAAGATTACAGAGACATCATTTTCTCTTACAGAAATTGTGTTAGCTTGACCCTATCAGGTTACACTTAGCCAAGTTTTGTACAATTCTAGCCTTAATTAGACAGGACTAAGAATTATAAGGAGGGATTCTGTATTCACTCAACATTTGTTTATTAGTCAGGAATGCATTTAAAAGGTTTTCCATAATGCGAGTAATTTGCATTTCCATTAATCATCTACAAAGAATCAGAGTGCCACAAAAGGAACTCTGTGAAAAACCTCACCTCCTTGTACTTTCTATTGTGAAAAGTTAAAAGAATTCTTCCCTTAGTCCCAACTATCCCAGTTCTCCCCATTACAATCACAGCTTTATGCCAGCAAAACAGAAAGGGAGTCGATGCTCCATTGTTTTTCTATTTGGGCTGAAATATTACTTAGCTGAAGTGGAGCTTTTGTAGCTGGGAATTATATCAGAATTATATTAATGGGGTACCAGGGTACCATACACATAGGGAAGCAATACATTTGGAGATAGGTATTAAGTTGCCACATGTGCTTCCATTTCTGATCCACTAATTTAATCAGGAAAGTGTGGCACAGATTCAGGTGGTAACAGCCTTGTATGACAGTGGCTCTTGAAATCTCCACAAGGCATTTGTACAAAGCCTTTAAAGCAAGAGGTACCCTGCTAGCAGTGACTTACCACATTGCATGCATATAGGTTGGAGGTAGCCGTGGGCTGCTGACAGGGGTACAGTTGTAAGACCTCATAATCCTTTCTGCCAACAAGAAGTTACGAAATAAACTAGCCACCAGCAGATCCTGCCTGAAGAGCTTCTGGAAGAGATCTGCAGAGAGATATATATAGTGTGTATGACACAGGTACCGGCAGGGATCTGTAAGAAGTATTTTGTACAAGAAGATGCACACAAATACATGCACAACAGTGAATATTTTCAATGAATACTTTCCTCCAACAAAACGCCCCAGAAAAATAAAAGCCTAAGAGCTCCAGAAATAGTTTTGCTGTAATTTTACATCCACAGAAGGATTAATGGGCACTGAGTTTGCCTGACAAGTGTGACAAAAACATCTCGACTAAGTCGTCACACTTAGAGCTGGGCAAAGTTTTTTGACTAGTTTCTTCACTGAAAAATGCAGTTTTGGTCAACCAAAACTATTTGTGAATTTGAAATGAATTTGCTGAATAGTTTAAGACAGAAAAACAAATTTCAGGCTAGATTCATAAAACAAAGGAATGGGAGGTGATGGTGGGAGAGCCCACCTTATAACTTTTGGCCAAGTGGTTAAAGGATTCACTTGGGGATGTGGAAGACCCAGGTTTGAATTCCTACTCTGGGGCAAGGGCAAGAACTCAGGTCCTACCCCAAGTGAGTGCACTAGCCACCACTAGATCTCTCTCAATCTCTCCTGTTGAAGCTATTCCACTTGGTAGAAATATTCACTTGAGCAGGGATTTGAACTCAGATCTCCCCATCCCAGGAGTGTGCCCTAACCACGAAGCTACAGAGTCAATCTCATTCTCTCTCTTTGGCCCAATGGCTATTTAAGTATTTTATACAATATCAACAGGAGAGCTGCAGAGACACCCACCTCAGAATACCCAATACCTGGGTGGTTAGGGTGCTGGCTGGGAGGCGAGAGACCTAAGTGAATGTGAATCTAGCCCTTTACAAATGCCTAGAAACAAAACATTTCAGGTTGAACTATACATTTTCTTTGACCCAAAATGGAATCTTTTGATTCACCTTTTTTTTTTTTTTTGGGGGGGGGGGGGGGCATTTTCTAATTCAGTTTGACCAGGACTGAATTTATTCCCCAAGTTCTCAGAATGGCCAGCAAATGAAAAAAATCAATTATTCACCCAGCTCTTTGTCTACTCTCCCTTCTCTCCACTTAGAAAATTAATACTTTCTGCCTTTCTGTTGTTTCTCCCTTTCCCGGGCATGGACTCTTTCTTCTGGTGTCTCACCTTAGCTAATGTTTTCTCAACCTCTGTTGTTATCAGACTCTCTCTTCTTCCTTGTTTTATTAATCCTTTATATAACTTCCTTTCCCCACTACTCTGAGCAGGCAGATTTCCTGGTGAAAACATGAACTGTTAACTGCCAGACAGTCCTACCTCGTGGCAGGACATTCCATGCAATGGTGTCTGTGATTGCTGTAAAGATCCAATTCAGTTCTCCCAGAGGAGTTCTCCTGTCATTGAGTCTGCCAGGAATCCTACAAAAGAGACATTTGTATTAAGTATGTTACTATTTAAATATATATATTTGGTGTCATAAGAACATAAGAATGGCCATCCTGGGTCAGACCAAAGATCCATCCAGCCCAGTATCGTGTCTACTGACACTGGTCAACGTCAGATGCCCTGGAGTGAGTGAACCTAACAGGTGTCACTGTACTGTTGCTTTAATTTTATTAAGAGAAGCTGCTTTGTTCCTCCACATGCACCTCCTCAATTTCCTTATTTCAGTAGGAACTTCTTCCACAGATCAATTTGCCTCATATTTTGTTCCCTTCTCCAGTTTGCTGTTTTTTACCTTTCCATCACCTGCACTATACGAATTAATGTAGGATTTAAATGACTGAGATTCTGAATTCATTTAAACAGCAGCTATGCCTTCTACAGCACTAAGGGAATTTGCTAACAAACTTGCCATGACACTGAATAGTGTGACAGGGAGGAGGAGACAACTGAGGAGTTACTGGAAATTGGAGGTAAGCAAAATGCAGTAGTACTGATCTTCAAAGAAAGGAAAGAAAAGTGATACCACATATTACCATCTTGTAAATCTAACTCCTTTCCCTAGCAAAATGATGGAACAAATATGAAAAAGATCATGGAATCATAAGCCAAATGGCTTTATTAAGAATGAATATTGCTGGTCAAATTTCATTCTCCCCAAAACAGCAGTAATATGTGAATTATCTCAGGAACTGAGATTCTGGATGAAGGACCACGATCAAGAGATAATAAAATTCATTTTATTCACCACCCAATACTTCTGTTGAAGTATTTAATAAAAAATAGGAATAATAATAAAAACTGAGTTGATGCTCCAAACATCCTCTGGATAAGAACTGCTCAGCGTCACTAGCACAGACTGATGTTCAGTCAGAAAACACAACTTTCCAGGCAGTGACAATCATAATAAAGAGCACATTGGGTTGGAAAACATGGCCCTACTGTTAAAGGTTTATGCAGGTAATAGACTTACTTCACAACTCCTTGCTGTTGTAAATGAATTAGAAAGATATTGTCTATCTGTGACGTAGTAAGACCTAGGGAGATTCTCCTCATTATTCAAGCCACACAACAATTTAAGCACATTGGAGTATGTGCATGCCTCCTACTGAGGTGATTAATGTTCATTTAGGAGGGGCATATTTTGCTGTTTCTTACAAGTATACCAAAAATTTCCTCCCACTAAGTTATTTGAAAATTTGCCTCAAGTGAATAAGATGCACATCTGTCTATGGATTTCGTATGTATCCATCGCTATAAGCTGCAGGTGCCACCGTAACAACTATTTGAAAAATACATAAGGTAAATATTAAACTCACTAGCTAGCTTCTTATTCCAACAGAAGGTGTTTCTCTAAGCCAAAGACTTTCTGATGGACAGGTCAGGATTCCTGGAAAGCAGTAATGGTACCCATGGACCATTAAGATCTGCACTACTGTGTAAGATTTTAATACATGTATTGCACAAGGACTTGATTGTGAAAGAGACACTCTCTTCATCACTATCACAGTTACAAAGCAGGAAGAGATTTTCAAATAGTTTTCATCTGAAAAACTTCTAGCCCTCAAGATTTTCAGTCACCTTGAGAAGCTCCTTCTAGCCAATAAACCATCATCAAATTGCTGCTGAAGGCATGCATTTTGGAGCCCTATAGTAACACAGAAAACCACACCACAAGCTGAAGCAATGACTTTTACCGCCACTTTGGCTGCATTTGAGCTTTGCCATCTTTCAGGAGTCATCCTGACTGTTCCACTTAAGCCAAATCTAGACATTTAGGATACAGATTATTTTAAAGTGCAATGCACAACAACCTAAATCCACCTAGCTGTAACTCCTTGTTATTTGCTTTCAAGGTAAAATATTCAGTATAAAAATCTTCTGTCCATGCTGTTTAATATTCTTTGAAGAGAGCAAGGGTCGGGGCATTACTAATATAATACGGAGGGAGATGATCAAACAGCAGCTATTACCACTGCAGCTGCAAGCTGTTCTCTGGCCTATGTGGGTTAGTGGCATCACTGCACCTGGTTAACATTCACATACTCCGGTCCTCCTCCAGCTTTGGGGTATGAAGTTCAGTCCCACCGCCATGAACAGGAAGATCTTGTCAGCAATACACACAGGGAGTCTACATCACGATGTCATGTTAAAAGTGCTGAGGAACAAAATTTTCAATTTTATTTTATTTTTGAAAAGAGAAAAAAGAACACCAAACACCACCTAGCATGGAAGCCTTCCAAACAGTGATCTATTGCCGACACTTCTCCTGTCTTGAGAGACTCAGAGAAACTGCATTACCAGGGATTCTCTAAGTTCAGTGTTTGAGATGTAGGAAATCAATTCAAATCTCTGCAAATACCCTAACCCTGACTCACTCTCAAGCAAATAAATCTTTGTGCAAGGTAAGTTGAATAACTGACAAAGCAGCCCAGGATTCCAAAATTAGTTTGCAGGAGACTGTGGCACATGGAATGTGTATTCTACAAATGCAATACTGAATTCAGTGTACATTCTTTTTTAAGTCTGTTCCCCCAGAGGTAGAGTTCAGTGGTATGGAACCAAAGTATAGCCATAATAGGGCTGAGACAAAATTTAAAACTTTGCATTTGCTTCAGTGGATTCTAGCTATACTTGATTCTGGCTATACTTAATATTCCTTCTTTCCTTCCCTTAGAGAGTTGCCAAGACACTGCTTCCAAAAACACCTTTTTGTCTAGATGGGGACCAGCAGCAAATAGGAGCTTCAAGAAAATGAAAATTATTTGTTACCCTTTACCTCAACCCAGGCCACTGGCACAAATGTCCAGTTTTCTTACGTTTAGGAACGAGTAGCTCTGCTGCTGAAATTTGCAGATGACAAAGATTGGTGGAATGGTAAAAACAATAATGAGGATAGGGCAGGATTTCAGAACAAACCTGGATTGCCTGGTAAACTGAGACCATTTTAAAAAAAAGTGTTGCTGAATGCAAAATCATAAGAAGAAAGAATGTGGGTCATACCTACAGAATGGGGAACCATATCCTGGAAATCACTAACTCTGAACAAGATTAAGAGCTCATAGTGGACAAACAACTGATGCGGTGGCAGAGGACTAATACGATTCTTGGATGTATAAAGAGGGGAGTAGTGAAGCGAAGAAAGGCCATTTTGTCCTTGTATAGGGCATTGGTGAGACCAGTATTGGAATACTATGTCCGGTTCTGCTTTGAAGATTTTAAAAAGGATGTTAAAAAATTGGAAATGATGCACAGATATCTCACAGTGAGAGTCTTTAAGAGTTCAATCTGTTAAGTTTATCCAAAAAAAGAAAAAGTGTCTTGAATACTGTGTACAAGTACCTTCAAATGGAGAAAATACTGGGTACTGAACAGCTCTTTCATCCAGCTCAGAAAGGGATAACAAGAATCAATGGTTGAAAGTTAAAGCCAGAGAAATTCAAATTAGTAATACATTTTTTTAAAACTTTGAGGATGATTAACTACCAGGGAAGTAGTGAATCTTCGATTTCTCCATGTCTTCAAATCAAGACTGGATACTGATAGAGATGCAGGTTTTAATTGGAAAGTTTTCTCAGTGGGCCAGATTCAGCTACCAGTCAATGAAAACTAGCCCAGTGCATATAGCGCTGTCCCCATGTGTGTTTTATGTCTAGAGGAAAGGGAGGGTTCAGGCCTTCTCTACACAAATAGAATCTCACCATTTCCAGACTCAGCCTTTGGACAGCATGACCTCCTGGTGCAGAGTTACCCAAACTTATCTCATCCATGGACTGAACTCACACAATGCCAAGAGTTTGAGAGCTGCACTTGAAGTGTAAAATACATGGCTGCCACTCATCTTAAATATGGAAGTGTGGCCTACAGAAAGTACAGGTCCCAGCATACAAACCTCTACATGCGATCCAAATGACCAGATCACAATGCATGCTACCTAGGACCCAGAGCCTTCACAAGCTGCACTTCTGGGTTAGAGAGGAGTGGGTGTGGACTGTTATTGGATCCACCCATTGTTCCTTGTCATCAAGACACAGCCATTCCTACCCAGTTCCCAACTCTCCCATTAGTGCTCAAACCCTCGCTCAGAGCTAACAATCTGGCACGCTCCCAGCTAAGCTCCTCTCTATTAAGAAGGTATCAACAGCTATGATAAGCAGACTTCAAAAATGTGCAACCAGCCCAGTAAGAGGTGTGAATGGTGAGGTAACAGTCGCTTTACTTCATTAAAGTAAAATGTGCCACAATGTGTCTTTTTGGCATGTAATAAAAAGGCAGATGGAGGAAAACCTTGGCGCTTTTCAGCTTAAAGTGATACAGTCAAGCACATTCCTTTTCCATACAAATCTCTGTATAGACAGTATCACACTATTACAGCACAGTAATCACCCCTGGAAGGGATCAATTAGATATCACACACAGATACTCTTTTTAGACTAACTTTTTTCCATCTCAGTGGTTTGTAAAACTAGCTTAAAAGCTTGAAAACAAATGTTTTATTCCTAGCAATTACGCCCTGTCATTTAGCAAACAAAGTTCCTCCTATTTCATGTAAGGAATTTTTTTTTTGCCACATTACAGACAAGACGTTCTAAACACAAATGAGTATTCAATCCAAGCAAATACAATATTCCAGAGGTGGCCAAACTTACTGATCCTCTGAGCCACATATGACAATCTTCAGAAGTTTCAGAGCCGCAAGAAATGCACAATCTTTACACATGCATTTTAAAAAATATTAACATCCTACTTACTATATTTTGGCTAATTAATGCTAGAGCTAGAGGCCTTGTGGGTCTCCCTCCTAGTCATAAGTCTTTGGAAAACTGACTGATGTGCTGTCAAGGCAGTACGGAGGATCTTGGTCAGAGGTTGATTTGTACAGACTGCACGGTGTTTCAATTTTATGAACTTCATCAAAGTACAGCAATTCCCAGCAGTATGTTGTGCCAAAACTCAAATGAGTGGCAGAGTTGAGAATACTTCATTCCTGGAATTTGCTTTCAGAACTCAACTGTAGATTGTGATTTAGGCATCATCTTTAGAGGCTGATCTTCCTGGAGTTCTAATAGTTCCATTTCTACTGTAGATGTTTCTGTAGCCATGGTTTTGGGAATTGGACAGCCATCACTGATCACATCAACCATGAATAGGTTTACAAGAAAGGCAAAGCAGGATCTCAGCTTCTGCAAGTTTTCAAACCTGGTCTGAAAGTCATCTAATTTACGTCTGTATTCCTCAAGTTTGCGATCTTCTACTTTGATTTCAGGGAATGTGTTTATCCACTCTTGAGATGGGGAAAGTGGTTGAAGTCTCTTGACACTATATCTCTTTGCAGAAGCTTTAACTTGTTCTAGAAGCTGAAGACTGAGTAAGGTCAGAAATAATCTTATTCTTCCCTTTGGAGTGTCAATATTCTAGACACACAGAAAAGGTGAAGGTAAAACAATTATCCAACATGTGGGAAGAGATCCAAATGTCTGGGGCCGGATTCAGAAGGAGTCTGTCTTCCCTTGTTGTAACTCAGTATTTTTCAAGTGGCTTGAAATTAAAAACTCTTTAAAAAATCATGGTGTAGTTTGGAATACGAGGAAAAATATACATCTCTAGAAATAGTGTTTAACTGCTGCTGCAGAGGGAACACAAGGACACATAACTTCTTCGGTGAAGGTTCCACATAAATACACACTTACATTCCAGACAATTCTCGACAATAAAATAGTGAAGTTATATTAGTATAGCTGGAATCCAAAAGCATTCTTTGTTCAGGCTCCTTGGTAGGGCAAATATTGATCCTAAGCTACTTATCTGCCCCTTTAACTTAATTTTCAAACCAGTAGAAAGATCTCGTAACAGAGAAGAATTCAGAATACCAAATTTCAGTCCACATGGGAGAGGCAGACAGATTTCCAAGAACAATTTCACACTTAATTCTCTTGATTAAATGTGAGATGCACAGAGATGTGTATTTTGGCTGGTGCTCTTAGCTGTGAATGACAGACTGAAAGAGGAAGTTGCTGCCTGCAGTCATTCCCTAGAAGCAATCTGAGACTTGAATAAATCTAGCTAGTCTCTTCAGAACCAGTAGGGGTTTTATATTTTTTCATGAAAAAGCTTGGCACTGAAAACAATTGCTTGTTAGTAGGCATATACTGTATTTTGGACATGTTTGTTTTTTAAAAAACAATTTTTGTGGTAAGAGTAGGTGTTAGTCCTGAACATTTACAATGTTTGAAACCCTTGTAAGAATATAACCTTTGTAAGGTATTGTACAAAGCAATGTCTGTCTGTGAAGGGCGATGCATTCTACTGGCCAGTGCATGGGATGGGAGCCAAAAATGATCTGTCCCTACTCTCTGTTTCGACACCCTATGGGTAAATTCTCTCTCCATGTGCCTCAGCTTCCCCATGCAGGTATACAAGTGCTTAGGCAGTACTTTGAATAATGTCCGGCTGCATACATACCAGGGCCTATAGATTTTAAATTGCAGCTATCAAACATACATTAGATAGGAGGTATTTATCTGCACTGTTATTCTGCATGTTACACCGAGACTCAATTAAGTTTGGAAATATTAGCAGTATAAATTTTTGCATTAGAAAAATCAGCACTCCTTCTGTTCTTAGAAGAGACATCCTGAGTTCCTGTCTTGTGACAGCAGTAAAGATTAAACTGATTGTGTTGCCTGGATGACAGGCTGAATGATCTGGGGAAAGGGCTTTTATCTGAATATGAGCTGATAACAGTCAATCTCATTTTTGCTTGGGAATCAAATTTTAACTTCAGAGGGGGACTGGAGGAGCAATTCTCAACTCTCAGATGGTAAACAAAGATCAATTCGATAACAGGGATAATTAATCAGTCAAAAATTGAACAAGTCCATTGCCAACCAACCTTAGAAACTCAATCAACCTGCAGTGAAATTCAGCAGTACCAGCCTCTACCCATTACTTATCGGAGCTGCTGCCTAACGCTACAGAAAAAATATGGAAGAAAAGGTTGGAAGAAAAGCAAAGCATTTCTTATTTACTTTCTCACAGTTTTATGAAAAAATAAAAACCTGATTGCTTACATTAAATAATCTCATTTTATCCCCCTTCAGAAATTAGAGTTAGCTTTCAATTTGTTTATTTTTGCAGAGTTCCGTTGAATACACAGATTTTCTTTAGACTTGAGTATCTCAATTGTTTTTCAGATCAAACATTTTGCAGAGATTCTCTGTGTATTTGCTTGCATACTGTGGGACAAGGTCTTTCAGTGAAGTTCTCTGACTATAGTATTATAAATTCTTTTTACCTTTTTGGATATGTGGCCACCAAAATAAACAAACATGGAATGAGCAGAAGGCAGCAAAGCTCTACAAAGAGTTTGTCCCGTGGGGGATTTTGCTGCCTTCCTGGTTTCATGTCTCCTGATGTCTTTCATATTATGTTTTGACAATTACTGGAGAGCCCTTAACATCAAGGACCAAGCAGACTTCATTCCTAAATCTAGGCCAAAAATAAATATATAATTTAAAAAATGGGGGAAGGGGTTGCCACACTGACTCAGCTCTTGGCTGTGATTTAACTTCTCTACAGTATCCACTGTTTCTTCCATCAACTATTTCTAACAGTCACCTTTACAAAGCTCTAAATCACTGCAGTATATTGTGAAAAGTGCAGACTACAAAATGTCAAGGTCACTGAACTTGTGCCAGGTGCAATTGTCAATGTCCTCAGAAATTCAGCAAAATGAATCACTTTAATTACAATGGAAACATTTACTTCAAGGGAAGTCAGATTTCTTCCCCCCCTCCCCCCATTTGGTAAAAGCTTCACTGAATTAACTTGAATATTGGACATCTAATGTGTATAAAATTCAGATGCAGATTAAAACATATGGCTTACATGTGAGAACAAGATGTTACAGTTAATATTCTCCGATGTGTTCATAAACAGTGAAAGGGAAAGTTTGTTAGGATGATTATCTAAAGCTACGAGCTTGCTCCCGCCCTAGGTCCTCAGTCCAATTCTTACTATTTTCTCCTGCCACTAGTATAACCACTGATCCCTCTCCTGCCTATCTTTTAAGATCTGGGGCATGCGGTGAGGCAGCAGGCATAGATGGTAGCTTTCTCTGCTGGGTTCCAATCACCAATCCTAGTATTTACTAGCTCTCTGGGGATTCCTTGTTACTTGTTTCTCAAAGAGCATATGTGAGGGGAAGCCCAAAGGGGTACACAAGTGTCAGATTCTTTCAGTGTAAGTCATTCAGCTAGAAAGATACATCGGCACTTCAATAGTCAGTTCAATCAAAGGGAGAATTTCTCTAATTACCCTACAATCCTGCGGCTGATACAGAAAGGATGCGATTCTAACTGATTTGGCTAACTCCTGAAATCTCACCCACCTCCTTGAGATAATCAACAAAAGAGTTAAAGTTCTGACAGTATTTATCCTGGAATGTTCTAAAACTTTGTGTCTTTGTTTTCAGTCCTATCATCTATCTTTATTAAGCAATGGAACGGTGTTGCCATGAAAACCACCTTGTTGAGTATGATCTTCACTTTGCATACACAATAAGCTTTTGCAGTATATCAGCGCCTGACTCTTTAACACTGGTGATAAAACTAAGTGCTCCATTTCAATAAGAAATGATTCATTGCCAAAGAAAAAAACTTCTGATCATCATTCTGAAAGACAATCTAAAAGTCTTCCCCACCCCTCAACTCAAGTACTAATGAGCCATGTTTGTCAGCCGAATATGATGACAAATTGTCACCACTATCCTTTTGGTTGTCGATATGTTTAAATCTCAAAATATATTTAAAGCCAAATGTTGGGATCTTCCAGCCCACTGACTAGAAGGAACTCTGGGGCTGTAAAGTGTCCAGCTTTGGTCCAAAGTTTACAGTCTTCAAAGGTGAACTAAGAATATTTCCTCCCAGGCCAATATTATGTTCCCCACTGTTTCTCTCTCTCCCTTTCCTACACACCTTGGATTGGTTTCATTTGGTGTGTTCGTGACTATTTTAGATTGCAAGGTCTCTGGGTAAAGGATTGCCTTATAGACCTAGCCACGCTACTGGTGCTAGCAATAATATTTCTTTCCCATACACTGAGATATGCACCTTGCTGGCTATTCCCACACTGTAAAACAAAACAAAACAACCAGTTATAGCACTGTTTCTTTGACCAGCATCAACAGAAAATTTTAGAATAGATTACAAAGTCATGATGTGCATACTATTTAAAAGAATCATGTTTAGTGTTAGCAACAATTTTGTTTATTTAAAAATGGAAGTGCTGTTATCAAAACATGGACAGGTCTGATCCTCCTGATGCTTTCAGCTGGAATGAAAGAATGTCATTGCTAATGGCTATGGGCAAAGGTGGCAACTGGTGGATGGAGTTTACTTTAAATAGATGAGAAAGAACTTGCTGGACATACTAACCCTCAGGAAAGAAAAGTGATAAAAGCAATTCTCTTTGACTTCCAAAGTAATGGAAGGGAGCCGAGAATAGAGCTTTGTGTAGTGAGAAGGGTTTGATTCTGACAGGCCCTTCATGGAATTCTAAGGGGAAGTGCGAGTCACATAAAGTCCCGTTCTCCCTTACTAACATGTGGCTAATATATACTGGTATCCAAGAAAGCACGCAGCCAGCACTAGGGGGAATGAATTTATACAAAATCAAAGGCTGTTAAAGGGAAGGATGATCACATTCTGAATGCCAAAGTACATGATCAGCTGAGTGTACGATAAGAGGAAATTAGTGTTCTGTATGTTTGAAACATCTTGTTACAGTTCCAAGACTTTGCCATCAAAATGCCATGAAGAAAAGGTATCTACAGTCCCTTCTCCTACCAGATTTCTTGGTGTTCTGCTTCTCTTGAATTTTCCCTAATGGGGTGAGACGGGGAAAGAGAAAGAGGGGAAGGGATGCGAGGCTATTTTGAATGTGTTGGGTTTTGTCTTATGTTGAGTGTGTGAATCATGCTGATTGACTTCCTGCACTACACTTGCCTTTGTGTAGATTTTCCCCTCATACATCTGCCAAATGGGTGCATCTCATGTGACCTGGCCACTGTCATCTCAGTCCAGCCCTGGTTTTCTCTTAAGAAGACACTGCTAATCCCAACAAATGACATGTTGGTTTGGGATATCTAAACATTACTAAGCATCCCTGACCTACTCATAATTTGAATCTGATGAAAAACTAAACTACTGTTAACTAACTAATCACTCTACTTTACATCTGTCCCAGTCCACTGTTAAAAAGGCAACTCCGGCTAATTAAGATTCTCTGGGCATTTGTTATTGTGTTACCTTACGGCAGGATTTCCACATTTTTTCCCAATTACTCACATTCTTTCTGCTGTGCAGTCTCTTGGGGTTTTGTTTTTCCCACTTTATCTCTAAATTAGTTCCTTGTGAGTCATTACTCAACTTATCAGTGACTGACAGACACTAATGAATTACTGATTTCCAGCCTGTGACACTCCATAATAGTTATAATGGAAACAAAGGTAATTTTAGTACCAAACTTGTTATTTCTAGTAATTTTTGTAAAGTGAATTTTGTGCTGTTGAAAGGTGCTTGATTGACAGACCTGGAGACTTGAGATCTGTGTTCTCAAAACAGCTACAGAACAGGCAGCAACAAGGCAAGCTACACTGCACCTGCCTAGGTGACTCAACCCTGATCTGCAGGGACGACATCGAGGGGTTAGAAGACTGTTCATGTCCTACATAACATGGTATGTTTGCTAAACTGTGTAACAAAACAATGGTGGCAAGGGAATATGATTCATGTCAATTGTGATGGGTTTCTTTTACCAAGGGTATTTGGTCATTACAAATGGTAGTAAACATTCATTTAAGACAAAAAAAAAAAAAGAAAAAAAAAAGAGCAGCAATCAGATGAGAGGGACTTCTGATCACTAATTATCTCTACCAGACATAATACCAGACCAACAAATGGGGGGAAAAAAACACTCCATGTCATTCTCAGTCCCCTGAGCTTCCCAGGTTTCCTCACACTCTATATGTTCCTTTAAAAATTGAATAACTGAGCTCCAGCATTAGTTTCAAAATATGGATTATTTTGGCTCCCTCTGAAAGGATTGATAGTATAAATGCACTGTAGAGGAAGCAACATGCTTATTCATCAGGCTTCTGGGTTAGCCTAGAAGATAATTAGAAATCTGGGCTCTTCAAAGAAGGTGCAGAGTAATTTACTACCAAACTTGTCATCTTAATTAGAAAACAAACTCCTTTCCCAGGTTTAAAGACAGCTAAATTATAAATTACATTATGCACTACTGTCTAGCTAGACTTGTCATGGGACTATAATAAAAACATGTGTTCTCTATAATTGATATCTTTATCAGATTATGATGAAAAGGTTTTAATGTTTGCTAGCCTCAGAAACCTTCATTCAGAACATTTTTCAGAAAGGCAGCTCTTCTAAGTAGTATGTTATGGAGATGTCAAGAAGGAGCAAGAACTCAGAAAAAAACTTTTGTAACAAGTGCCCCCTACAGCATTGTGAGGAATTTGAGTGCAATACTGAGAAACCTTTGATTTCTGGTCTCAGCAACAGCAAAGGAAATATACTACACAGGGCGTGGTGACCAGAGCAAAGGACTCACTAGATAGAAGGCCAAGCAACTGTTTTGCTTTTTGATCTAGGGCAGGGGTGGGCAAACTTTTTGGCCCAAGGGCCACATTGGGGTTCAAAATTGTGTGGAGGGCCGAGTAGGGAAGGTAGTGCTTCCCCAAACAGCCTGGCCCCACCCCCTATCCGACCTCCACCCACTTCCCACCCCCTGACTGCTCCCCTCAGAACCTCCGACCCATCCAACCCTCCCACTCCTTGTCCTCTGATCCACCCCTCCATAGGACCCCCCCACACTCTAACTGCCCACCCCCAGGAACCCACCACCTATATAAGCCCCACTTCCCTGCTTCTTGTCCCCTGACTACCCCCTCCAGAGATCCTCAGCCCCAATCATCTCCCCAAGACCCCACCCCCATCTAAGCCCCCTGCTCCTTGTCCCCTGACCACACCCTCCAGAGACCCCTCCACCCCCTAATCATCCCTCAGGATCCACCCCTATCCAACCCGCCTACTCCCTGTCCCTTAACTCCCTCATCCCCTAGCCACCCCCCCCCCCGACAGGACCCCTGGGATTCCCACGCCCTATCCAATCCCCCCCACCCCGTTCCCCGTCCTCTTATCCAACTCCCTGCCCCTGGCCCCCTTACCACGCCACTCAGAACAGCCCGGAGCCAAACACGCTGCCATGCTGATCCGCCCCCTAGGCCACTGCTCGAGCAGCGCTGAGGCTGTGGGGGAGGGGCCAGAGCAGTCTCCCCTGCCGGAGCGGGCCATAGTTTGCCCACCCCGATCTAGGGGGAGCCATCAGTCATCTGTTTCAGGCAAACTGATTCCTAAACCTGGGTAAAAAAGAGCAAGCTCACTGGAAAGCGGAGGTTCACCTGCACTGAGCCATAGTTGCTAATGGCTACATAAAATCCAAAGTGGCTAAGAGATCCAAAAGCAAAACCAACAAGCCTTCGGAAGGACAACCGGCTTAAAGTTCTGACTCTCCCCCACCCTCTTTTTTTCCTTCCACAACCTCTCACAAATCTGACCCTTTCCCCAAAACACTTGTCCACACCCCAGTCACCTCCTGCCTTAACCTCTGCAACAACCTCCTCTGTCTCTGGCCTCCCTAGAACCAATATGGCTCCTCTCTAGTACATGGAGAATTGCTGGTGCAATCATTATTTTTCTCATTAGACCAGACCATGAACCCCCTCCACTGGTTCCCACTAGTCAGTAGTATTGAGTTATAACTTCTCGTCCTCACTTCCAGGACCCTGGAGGATTCTACCTCTGTACACATCTCAGATCTTTTATATACTTGCTCTGCCAATGATGCCCAGCTTCATGTCTCATTAATTTTCCTCTCCCATCTCTGAGCTTTTTTCTACAGCAACCTTTATACATCCAATGACTTCCCAATCGCAGTCCACCAAACCACTACCCTCACCTCATTCAGAGCCCTCCTAAAAACTACGTTAATGACACCCAGAAGGAATTAATAAATCCAATAATAAATTAGAAATGGAAAATCCATTAGCTTGCTCCTCTAGGTTCTATCATTGTATTCTTCTAGATCAGGGGTTCTCACACTTTCTTGCACTGTGACCCCCTTCTGACAACAAAAATTATTACACGACCCCAGGAAGGGGGACCAAAGTTTGAGCCTGCCCAAGCCTCACTTCCCCCCAGGGGGAGTGAGGTAGAGGGGGGCAAAGTCAAAGCTAAAGTTTGCTGAAAGAAATGAACTATTCTAGTTTTAAGTATTTAGGGTTTAGAATGATTATAAATCTAGTAAAATCAGTAACGTATGCTAAGTCTCTCCCAATGTTATGCTTTTATATCATGTGGACTCATAACATCTGTGACAACAATTTTTATATAACTTTGCTCTAGATAATACAGAAAGATTGTAGTAACTGATTATGTCATCAATTTGCAGTGCTTAGGATTTTGTTCAGACTAAAGAATAAAGCCAACAAAGTAAACTGCTATCCCCATTCCCACAACATCTGCCTGTTTTAATATACTCTGACTTTTATTTCACTGCTTAAAATGCTGCTATTGCAACATCCATGAACCAGATCTGGGGCAGAAGTAGAAGTGGCCCAGATGGGTTTAAAATGACCCCGACAGAGAAGATAGCATTGCTGTAGTCACGTTTCCCAGACCCGAAGAAGAGCTCTGTGTAAGCTTGATTCTCTCACCACCAGAAGTCGGTCCAATAAAAGCTACTGGTAGAGATGTCAGTTTTGTCATTTTCAGTTTAGAGTTATACAAGGACTCTTAGCCTGGTTTGCCTTGAAAACACAAAAAAATGACCGCAGTAAGGACATGTGTATGTCACCCAGTCACATTACACAATAAATCCAGAAACCCATCTTGGCAGCCAGCTAGACAGCTTTGTCAATACTTAGCAGTTTAATGATTAATCCCTTTCCCCTGCCCCTTAATTTATGATTTTACATCTTTGAGAATATGCTGAACCCTTCTGCAACTGGCTATTTATAAGCAGTATAACACATAGCTGCCCAGTTTCACAGCATAGATTTCCTGCAGTTTCAAGTTGATCCAGTGGCTTCACATATTGTATTCCCACCTAGCAGTGAAGCAGAACCGATTTTCAACTGAGACAACTTTTCTCATCCATTTCACCTTGAGATACTCACATAGTTGCAATGGATTATCATATATGACCTGTGAAGGAATGCTAGTTACACCTGCCAATCAGATGATGAGAATGCCTGACCATTCTTAGCTCATTACTGCTGGATACTGTGGAAGCCTCCTGTGATGGAACTAAAAATGTTCCACTCAAATTCAAGTTCTTATGAAAGTACCACTGCAAGGTTGGGAGCATTTTGTACCAATAATCTGGGTTTAAAGGAAGTGCACAGCTCCAAAGGCAAAACACCTATCTGTTACTGACTACCGTGTTGGGTGCTAGAATTTCTAGGGATATTACAAGCCAATCACAAGTACCTTGTACTCCAGCTGTAGGTTCAGGTCCTCAGTTCAGGTCCTCAGTTAAAGGGGACCAGCCATGTCGGATGTAAATACCCCTTGTTCTAAGGAAAACATTAGACGAGGACACTGGTGTTCAACTCATTTTAGTAACCTCTCGGGAGGCAGAAACCTAGGTGGCAGTGATTGCTCTTCTGTGTCTACTCCTGGAAGGGGAGGACAGTGTCTCTCTCACGTTAAGAAGAAATGCCATTTCTTCTCCGCTGAGCATGTCTAATCCTTTGGGGTTAGGAAAAGGAGAGCTTCAACTCTGTCCTCTTTAGGCTCTTCTCTTCACAGTACCCCTGAAACTGTATACCCCTCCCAATAGTATTCTCATCCCCATAGGAATGGAAAGAGGTTGTTCTCCTGGCACACACAGGCCCTGAGAGCTTATTTCCCTATTCCACCTTCTTAAGCCAGCTGGAGAGACAGCTATCTTTCCACACGGAATATTCTTAATGATAATTAACGTAATTGTGATTTCATGTCAGTTCTTAATAATACATTTATGTTGTACCCCCAGAAGATCTCCCCTTGTATTCATAAAATCATAGAATATCAGGGTTGGAAGGGACCTCAGGAGGTCATCTAGTCCAACCCCCTGCTCAAAGCAGGACCAATCCCCAACGACTGACTCCTCCTTCAGGATTTAAAGACAGAAACTCTGAGTTTTGCTTTCCAGACGGTTCAAAATCAGAACAGTCCGGGACAACATCCCTCTATCTGCCCCAGGGTAAATAGGCTTGGCAGCATTCCCCCTTCCCCCACATTTTTTTTTTGATGATTTTTATCAATTCTTATTTTTAAGATTGCTTCACCAGGCCTCCTCCCACATCTTGTATTGCAGGGATCAGGTGTCACCAACCCTGAGGCAGAGCAGGGAACCCTCTACAGCTCCGCAGTCACTCCCATGACAGCAGGGCTGCCAAGGGTGGCGACTGCCAAACCCTGCAGGGATACCCACTGTTATCGCCGGATATTTTTCATCAACTTCATTGTGCCAGCTGAAATTGACGTTTACCGACAGTTACTGATAAAAAAATCGAACCCTGCCAAACCTAAGAGTAAACAGCGGAACCTTCAGGCCACCAGATCATCACCCTCAGCTCCTAAAAGAGCATTAGCAGGCACTGTACACACTGAGATGAGACAAACAGAACCCCTGTGCAGGTTTCCTTTCTGCTCCTCACCTCCTTGAGAACACTCTTGCCCAAGGACAAGTGGCATGCGCTGCCATAGGGCACAGTATCCAATGGAGAAGTGCAGCTGCTGCTTCACTGACACATTACTGAAAACAATTTTAAGAGCTTCTTTTGGTAGCTTTGCTGATTTGGGCTGGGCAGGTTACATTTTCCCTTCAATAATCAGAAAGCAAGATATAATAAGAGACAGAGACCAATGAGTCGCCTCCGATTACTCACAGATTACAAGGAGCGCTGGTCCATCTTCCCTGCACCTTGCACAGAGCATTAGTTAAAAACCCGTAGTATTCAAAAATACGACAAGTCAACATGAAGATTTTATAGCAATTGATAGGATGAATCAGCATAAACATTGCTATCATGTGCAGTGTGTGACTTAGAAAACCTATTAAAAATCCACAAAGCCTATTGCAAACAGGAAAAAGGAAAACCAGATGTGTTCACTGCTGGTGTAATGAAAACAAAACCTAAAAGCTCAACATGGCTCAGGAGTTAGGGGATGAAGAATGTAATATAGTTCTGGAGATGGATGAAGGAGCTGAATTAATTCTAGTTCTTTTATTTACTTTAGCAAACAGATTTCTGACCCTGTTTTGCATCGGTTTCTTTTTCACAGCCGATGAGCTGAAGAGATTTCTTTTTGTTTTCCTACATAATCTGTCACCACACAAGGGCCTTGCTCTGCCAGTTCTAGTCAATCTTTTGGGCTGGATCCTCACTCAGAAACAAGTGGATAAGCTCTGTCACAGGGCCAGGGTTAAATGCACTCTGCCCCTTACCTCTGTCATCTATTAAGGGACCCCCTTTAGGTTTCCGGTCTCCAGCCATCACCTCTCTATGGTGGGAACCTGCATCACTCTTAACAAGGGATTTAAGGTTGCAGGTCCCTGGCAATGCACTGTTCTTCTCCCAGCAGACCTGACCTTTGTCCAGTCCAAGCCATTCTGCTTTCTTCCAGGGTCTGAATGTGTTTATCAGTGACCAGCCAGCCTTCATGTTTATTAGGACAAAAACATTACAGAGAAAGCAGACAATAAAACAACAAACAATCTACAGCCAGACCAAGCTTAGTGGGTGTCACACATCTTCCCTATGGAGACCCTGGCAGGTTCCAGACTTTCAAACTCTTCCAGCAGGGCTTTGCCTAGTTACAGTTTCATGTCAGTTGAGGATCACATAGGGACCCCCTCAGTGATTTCAGCCTCCTCCTTTATACCACAAGCCTGTTCTTTGTCTACTGGATCTCTTGAGCATGGTCTGAACCCATTTATGCATTACTGCCTTTGAAGTTAAGGTTAACAGAACCATAATTTGGCTTGCAGACGCTAGACTTATTTTCACATAGATCAGATCTGTGATGTCAGCATGGCTTCCATTATGGTTAAACACTTAAAAACATCTCAAGAGCCTGATACAAACCTATCTCCTAAAGCATACGAAAAGGGAAGGTTTTCTGGCACTCAATTAGGCTTTGAAATTTCTTTGGGCTTAAAGTGAGCATGTTATTCAACATGGATCTACTTTACCAATGCAATAAGCCAAAAGAGAAGACAGAGCACTTTGAACTGAGAATTTTAGCTGACTGAATCCTACACTCATCACCATTGTTCCAAAATATCATTTGCTACTGGCAGTCAGGGAGCAATGAATGATAGCTGCAAATCACTGTACTCCAGAGAAACCTATTTAAAAAAAGCAAGAAATAATACATTAATCAGTGGGTACCTAGTAGTAGTGTTTTAAATACCCCAACTCCTCCGAACACCACAGAGAATGCCTTTCACGTGAATGAATGAATGACTCAGATCCTGGAGAACTGAAACAGGATAACTGGCGCTAAACATTCACGTGTCAGAAGTCCAAGTTCATGGTCTATTCTAATTAATCTTGACAATGAGCATCTCAAGGCAAACATCTCAGAAATTGAATTATCTTTTATTAATTGTTCCAAACTAATTTAACTTGGGTACACAGCAATGTTCTAAGAATAGGAAGCTTGAAAATACTAACCAGGTGGCACAGATCTCAGAGACCATCCACACAAATGTACTACCTCATCTGATGGCAAAAAATACCTTCTTATAAAAACTCTTTGGAAACAATGACTGCAGTGGATGAATTATGATTTAGTTTTTCAATAGCTTGGGTGGTTAGCATACCCCAGACTATGTTTTCGACAAGAGTTTACTTAGTCCATCATTTTGCCCTGGGCTGCCAATAGCCAGTAGTCTGGTCAAGTATTGTTTGGATGACAGGATTATTATGGGTATCCATGACGTTAAGGATCAAATGTGAAACAGAAAGAATACATAGTGTGCTGAGGAAGTGACAAAACAGGTCTTGTTTTTTCTGATTTCATACACACACAGGCTCAGGGTATTCAATGGATTTTATGGGTCATGAAAGAGGAAATGATAGCTATATCGAGAGACATTCATACCTCAGACAAGTATTGTGAACGCTTTCCAGCACTGTGCACCCAGAATGGCTCTGCCAGTGCATCCCAGTCCTGGCCTGCAGTACTCCATGCTATTCCAGTCCTGCCCTGCAGTACTCCATGCTATTCCAGTCCTGCCCTGCAGTACTCCATGCTATTCCAGTCCCGCCCTGCAGTACTCCATGCTATTCCAGTCCCGGTCTCCCCTGGACACAGCTCTGCCAATGCATCTAAACACCAAAACTGCAGGAGCCATTTCAGTTCTAAGCTCCCATATAGTTCTACCAAGGCACTTCACTGCCTGACTTTCGACATTCTCTACTACAGCAGCCTTTGCCTGCCTGAAGCAGAGGCTTTTGCCACATGGTTTTGTTAGCTAGGGTATAGGCTGAGAGTATTAAACGAATTTCACATGTGACCTTAATGCGTGTGAAGTTGTAACTCCAAAAGTTTAAGCCTATGAGCATTATCTAACATCTCAATTGATCCCCGTTGACAAGCTCTCAATGTGTGCCCCAAACAACTAGCTAGGTAGCTCGACAATACTCTCTGCCAAAAGGGTGATGGAAGTTGGGAGTCTGAGCTGACAGTTGTCAGGCTAGTGTATGTTCAACATATCAGGAATGAAAGCTAGGTGGCCTGTAAGTTAAACGGTCTGAGCAAAGCTCTAGGGCAAGCGTAAGACTCCATCTAAAGGGTGGTCCCTGCATGAATTTTTGCTTCTATAGTCATTGCTTGTTCTGCCAGCCTGTGGTAAGACAATATGAGACACACTATAGACATGAGAACGAATGCAAAACAAAGGACTAACGGGGTAAGCTAGTCAAAGAAAAATGAGCAGAGGGAAACTTGGTACCCCCAACTGAGTATTGGACAACAGAAGCATCCCAAAGAGGTGCATGCCCACAAGCGAAATGAAGGAATCTTGAGGAGCAATTTCCCCTTTCCAGCAAACCAACTATAATAATGGAAGTCAGGAAAACTAGTTTTAATTTCAGAAAATCTTGCTTACTTCTCTATTAAATCCAGCGTGACTCCTGGCACCAATCTGACACTCTTCTGCATGCAAAACCTGTAGAGAACAGAAGAAAAATAATTCACACTAATTAAATATTTAATGACAGGCCTCTGGGAGGTTCTGCGGAAAGAACGAGGAAGACAGTTATTACAGAGTTTTTGCTTTTAAAATAACATTCAGTTTGGAAAACTTTGCCGCGGCATAATGAGATCAAACACGTCTCTCAACATTCGTTGTGCTCATGACTGTGCAGCGATTTCCATCGTCACAGTGACAAGCTTGTGGTATTGCAACTGCCACAGTGACAAGTTTCCCAAACGCGGAGAGAAAAGCAGGGTTCACAGTCATACAGCAGAGTCCCTTGGGAGGAGGAGCAAGACACTAAATAAAGTAGAGCTAGTGTACGCTAGTGAAATAATGATCTGCATTGGCTGGGTTTCCCTGAAGAGACCTGGCACTGCAGCAGGGAGGGAAGAGAAAGTGCGAGAGCAACGTATCAACATCAAAGACTTTGGTTATATCATTTTAAAATATAAAACATTAATTGCTGGATAAATGGAATCAAAGGCACCACAATTTCAGAACTGCCCATACTGAAAAACACAGAGTCCAGTTCACTCTGTGGTTTGCCATATCTAGAGAGACTCCTGGACTAGCTAATCTGAAGTGGAAAAGAAGATACATGCTCAATTCTCAAGCATCAGCTCCCTCTCCCCAGACTTCCTGGGGGAGTTCCTCCACTGACTCCACTACATCCCCAGCATCTCATGCAGAGTTCCACAAATCACTTCCAGCAGAATACAAGTTCATATTTTTAAAAAAGTTTCTAGCTTTTGTGATTGGAGAGAAAACCTACTGAATGGGACCTTGAATCTGAAGACGGGCTGAAACCATAGGGGATCAGCTGCCCAAGGCTTAGATCCTCGTTCCAGAAACTGTCTGAGCAACAGGGCTGTGTGTTCGGAGATTCCTTTGGGGCCAGGGAAGAGAATCCTCCACCCCATTTCCAAGCCAATCCATGGCTGTGCCACTTCCATCCCCAATAAGTGGGGGAAGTATCTGCCCAATTCCCCCTGGTACAGCAGCAATTAAGAACCCCAGACATCTGTGCTTTTTGATGAACACCTATCTGGTAGTGTTCTGAGGACCCTTCAGCTTTCCCATTTTACACCCTATTTTCCAGAATATGCATTGCAGTCACCCTCTTTCTAGCCAATGATAGGGCAAGGCTCAGAAAAGTTCACAGTCAGCTAGTGGTTCTAATATTCTGTGCCTTCCATCCTAAAGGACCTTAAATTGATAGACAATTTCTACACGGGGACCCCATTCACTGATTGCTGAAATATTAATCCCTATGGGGTGAAATTGTACAGCAATACTACCCAACAGTGAAGAAAAACACCATCTCCAAAATGCAGGGGGAATTTAAGGAGGCAGAATGTAGCCAGAGCTATAATTTGACTGAGACACCTGGTTTAATGCCCCCATTTATATAAAGAGTGTCATGGGATTTTATAACAACATTGGCCAGGGCCTCTGATTTATGTCTCATCCAAAAGATGACCAGACCATTCCCTAACGACATGCTGCGGCCATTGTGCATTCATTCATTCACTATGTTCTCAGAAAGAAGAAGGCCACCTTTTGACTCTCCACCACCAATTTATGCAGCATCAGGTATTTTCTTTGGAGGTCTCTCATCCAAACCCTGACCTGAACTAACCCTGCTTAGTTAGTGAAATCGAATAGGATAATAGAATAAGGCAGTCTAGCTGCAGGCCACCGAGAGATGAGCGCTCAGCATTCCCAGCTCCTTACAGTAGACCTTACAGGAGACCAAGAATTGAACCGCACTCTCTCATCTCGCATCACAGGTCACTTGCCACAAGGCAAGTGGATCCTTTAGTTTCCTTTCTTGCAAGAATTCTGGCAGATGGCTCCCCCACCTTCCCAAGCGCTCAGGATAGTGGAGTGGGAAAAATTATCAATGTGTCAAGCGTTTCCTTCTATTTCTTAAAGAGGAAAATAAAGCGTCCCTTTGAGGGTCAGTTGTAAAAAGGCATTTCCCAAATGACATACTTTACGAACCTGTCGCTAGGCACTTCCTTGCGGAGCTTTTGGCAATGAACTATGGCAAGACATAAATAAGCTTCAGATTTCAGATATTTCAGTGGTGCCTTCGGCTTCTCAAAGGCAACTGAATAATGAATAAAAGCAGATTGCATTTGATTAGTAAGGGAATCTCCCTTTCTCCGACACAACCCCGCAGCACGTATCTGTTTGGTATTCAGCATACGGGAAGTAGCACAGCAAGTGCTCCCGGCTTTCATGTATACAGAGCTGGGGGACTGCTCCAGCACTGCCATTGTACTTCAGAGGAGATTAATGCAGGGAATGCTCTGAGCCCTCTTTTAATGATGTCCCACCATTTCCCTGGGAACTCTGACCTAGGCAGTCGAGTTTACCAAACCCCAATTTAAACTAGTAATGGTCCCTCTCTATTTCCTCACTCAAAAGTAGTGATTGCCCAGAAAATGTGTGTAGAGGATAAGGAACATTCTGTTTATCTGCAATACCAATCTCACAATGACTTCCATTGCACAGAAATATGATGTCTCAAACAAGCCGTTGTGACATCACTGCAGGAATCCATCAGGATGGGCTAGAGGGGAAAGCCATTACATAGAAATCTTTTGGTAGCCTCCGGTGATTAGAAAGGAAAGGCAGAAAGGTGCACACAATGGTAAAATGGACTTTTAGCAAAACACTATCCTGTAAGTTTGCTCAAGAGTGAGGGAAGCTCTAAAGGTTTACTGTTATCCAGAATGTTTTAAAAAAACAGAAGCAACTTAGCAAAAATTCTAACACTCTGTATGCGTGTTTTAATTCATCAAAGTGCTACCACTTAGTTCAGTGATTGCAAGAGATCTCGCCTGACAAACAGGGTCTGACTTGCTTAGCGTTCAGCAGGGAAACATTAAGGAAAACCAGAAAGAAAGGTGCTGGAGGAAGTGATAGTACTTTTCTTTCTGATTCAGTACTGATCGAATACCCCCACATGGTGTTAGGGTGCACAATAGAAGTTCACATCTTTTAGATAAGACAAAATCAAACTCAAAGTTCTGACCACATATCATCATGAGAGATATTTTGGTGGTACTTGAAAGAGAAGGAGTTGGTGTTCTTCTGGATGTCCTGGCTTCTTTTCAATTAGACAATTAAAATTGGCTTCCCTAAATTCCCCCTACCACTGCAAATGGATATAGTATTGTCTTTCTGTCCTGCATACAACTCTTCAGTAGTGTTGCTGTGCGATATTATGCAGCTGCAGCACTTCACCCCAGAGCTAGCTGCATTTTAGTGGTAAGTAAAGAGATCACTGTGTTTAGGTTCAGAGTTTGAGATCCTTTAAGATGGAAGATGCTACAGAAATATAGGCTAATTGTAAAAGTCTGAAGATTTGGAACTGGAACAAATTTATCTTATTTAACACCAGTCCTACAACAGCCAAAGCAAGCACTTCTTCTGCTACCCAGGACAGTTCCCAAAAAGGGAACCAAACCCTGGGTAATGTACACTATTTTGTAAGTTTTGTTTAACTTTTAACGTACATTTAAATGAAACCTTTGGCTTCATCTGCAGTCTCCTAATGCTTTCATTTTTGTTGTGGCCTTCTCTTAAGTAGGTAACCTCTCTCAGTATCTGAAAGGGCCAGCTTTCCTGTTTAAGACATATGGAAGTTTTCTGGATCACTCCCAGCAATTTCTCCTGGCAGGTCAGAAACAAACATCTTCTGCATTCATATGAGTTATAAAAATCCCTTGTGCTATAAATTCATGGAAGGGAAGAACAACTCACCAATTTCTACTGCACTACTGAATGAGGGGGGAACGAAAACTAATGTTAGAGTAGCACAAAGTACCTAACCCTTTTTATAAGAAGTGACAACTGTAGCAGAGTCAACCCTCTTTAAAAATACAGGATTATGGAATCATGCTGAGAGTAGGATCACTTAGGAATTCAACAGTTTGCTCAAGTGCATTTTATACTGCTAAACTATGCAAAGTGTCATCACGTGCATCATTTCTGAAGTCAGTCTGCCCATATTAGAGAGATCTGAAACTGATGTTATTGCAGACCTTTGAATCTCTCATTGCCTGGTGGCATGACGCCAAGTCCTGACTCTCCTTCCATAATGCTAGTAAAAGAAGAAATCAGCTCATCCTAGTTCCTGCAGAGGTGAAAAGAATTTTAAGCAGGATTGGAGAAAGTAAGATATGCCCAAAAGAACCAGAGCTCCTTTTGTAATCAAAAGGCACAAACAAAAAACCCTCCAGTGCATTTCACAGATTTTATCTGAATAATGTAGACATTCATTTATCTTTCCCTTTAGATCCCATTGGATTTTTCCCTATAACAAACTGCCACTCAAAGCTGGGCTGTCTGTAGTTATCACATTATTTCTTACCAAAGATTGATTGATCAATATCCCTCCATTTACCTTAGATCTAAGCTCCTCCCGAGCATTTATCCTAACAAAAGCCCTGCAAGGTAGGGAAGTATTAATCATTCATTTCTTACAGACGGGGAACAGAAATTAAGTGACATTGAGGGCAAGGTCACAAATGAAGTCCAAGACCCAATCTTCAGAGTTTTAGGCCATTGTCTTAACAATAAAACTGATTCCTTCTAACCTAACCCATGTTCAAGTTACCTAAAAAAATCATTTACTGACAAAGTTCTGTTCTCCCAAGTGCTATGCTCTCCTTTCCCACTTCCAAATACATTTAGAAACAATTCTGGGTTGTTCCAATACTATTATTCAAAGAGCTTTACTGTCCAGGTGCTATACAGCAAGTGATCTTCTTTAGTCTTAGTTATTTCTATCTCAGTCCATAAAAGATCACATATCCCAAGCTCTTGTAAAACCCTAATGCTCACTAAATAAAAATCCACACCCCACCGAAACCTCAACGCTCCTTCGATAGGATTTGAGATACCTCCTAAAGGTCTACAGATCTGGGCTACTACAGAAGTGGGAAGAGGAACCAATATGGACAGCCCCATGACAGCCACTCTCTCATACCAAAGGAACTCCAGCTGGAGAGCCTTCCCTGAATTCAGCTGTGCTAGCACAGCATAAGGAGAGAAGCAGCTCTCAAGCAGGCTGATCGCTAGACATTAAGGACTTTAGAAGGTCAGGACCAAGAGGCAGCCAGTAAAGATCCTGGAACTGGGAGTCTCAGGTTAATGGCAAGATAACCCATATAACAAAAAGGCAGCTGCATTCTGCACTCGCCTCTGTTTCCAAGGTGATTTAAGGTGTAGCCATACCTATTGCAATATTCTAATCGTGAAGTGAGAAAAGCATGGATGACAGCCGCGAGATCTGCGCCAGAGTGAAAGGACTGAACCTTCTGTTCAGGGGCAACTGAAAACAAGCCAGCCGGGTCTCTATAAATACACAGATCCACTTTCTGGGTGGATAACACAGAGAGAGCGCATGAGTGCTGAATGGAAACAGACTGAACATCCTTTCACATATGCCTCATCACTTCTCCTCCTGACAGCTTAACAGGGACAGGAACAGGGCCCTGGAGACCAAAACCACAGAATAAAAAAGATACGGACTCAGCACTCGGGGATCTCTCATTTCTGTCTTCTCAATTAATGTCCAGGTTATGTTTTGGACCCTTTTCCTACAGCTCTGTATGCTTCTCTACTTTCTCTGAGTCCAAAGATGTAGCCAGAGTCCACTTCCCTGTGGAAAGGCTGTAGAAAAAGGAGCTTCTAAAAGCCCTATATATTATTAAGACCAATAGTTAAAATGGGGAATGAAGACATTTTAAACCGTGAATGCTCTAGGGCAGGAGATGCGTCTTTCTATAGCTCTGTATGATGCCTAACACATTCTGGTCACTAGTGAAGATTATCTGAGCCCTTTGAACAAATACTTCTTGGTTCTTCAGTCTGACAGAAACCCTTTCAACACGGTGGTTTGGCTCCCAAGAACAGCCTTACAGCGCACTTTGATTGTATAGGTTGACAGATACTAATGAATTTCTCTTGGAACATCAACGCCGCACATTACTTCATGCATAAGCAATTTTAAGAAAATAGTTCATAGTGGCGGATTCACAGTACTGCATGCAGTCAGAAAAACTCCTTCCAACTCCTGGTGTAGACACGCACATATAACTGTCTTTCTGTGTCCCAGCTGGACTTCCTGTGTATCAGTGCAAATATGCTTTGAATTAGTCAAGAATATCCAGAAAAAACAACTCCCACTGTCAGAATCGCGCTCTCTGTCTGTGATCTCTACTGCAGAGCCACAGCTGGGACGTCACCATGTAACCCTCAGAAAGGCCCACATCCACAAGCATCCTTAATTCTGGTATTCCTTAACTTTTTAGTGCTTGCTGTTGTAAACATTTACTTAATGTTCTTAAAAGCCACACTGAGAAAAACAGAAATTCTTGCTCAGCCCTTGCATCCCTGTGCTAGAACATGCTTAGTGCCCATAGAATCTTCAGTGTTTAATGGCCAAACTAACAAGTCTCTACTGAGCATGTGCAAACAAAGATTTTTCAAATGCTTATAACTTGGCCAAATTTGGGCAAATTTTCACAGGAACAGCAAAAGGTACATCCTGACACTGGGGAGTACCCCTGTCATAATGCAAGGCCTTGCTTTAAAGCACAGATGCACTAGAACCTCTCAATAAAACGGCTACAAAAATATTCTTAATACAGGCAAAACTTTCCCCTAATCTCAAACAGTAACACATTTTGCTGAAACTTTCCAACAAAATTTGTCCTGAGGTAGACATCCAAAATGGGTATGTCAGCTCAAATGGTTAGGTTTGGCACAGTTATATGCAACTGAAGACTGGGAAGTATCAGGCAGCTTACTATAGGCGGTGCTACAGCTCCGATTATAATTAAGATGCAAAACAGTTCGATTCAACGTAATTGGTTCCAATAAGATCGTCTTTGAAAATCCACCTTTCCCAATTTAGTAAGGGGAACATCCAATGTTCTTGCACAATCTTCCTCTGCAGTTTTTTCCACTGCTTTAAGACCCAACTTATACACCTCATGAAACTTTCAAAGGCCCTGTGACAAACACTCCTTTTTCTTTCCTCCTTCCATATGTAAGGGATCTCTCTTTGTTCATGCAAGCTGAAGAGTTTATGAGAGAGAAGGCAATTTCTTACAATTTGAAAGAAGGCAGGAGATTATCTGGCTCTGTGTTTACATTCTTAAATAGGGAGGAAAAAAAGATTTTCAAGAGAATTACAGAGAAGTTTGCTGGCACTGGAAGCAGTTTGGAGCGATGTGGGTTTATTTTGTGTGTTTTTAAATTAGTTGTCTTTAATGTTTTCACAATCCAGAGCAGGGAATGTGTTTTAGAGGAGCCTTGTAGCTTTTCAGCTTAAAACCCTAATGTAACATAAAGGGGCTGGCCTTGTGGTGCTACCTTTTTCTTTGTTTAAAAAAACCCACCACCACTAGTTTCTTTTTCTGCTGCATTGCTGACTGTACAAGGTGCAGTTCCAACAACTGACACACTGTGATTGTACATCTGAAAAAACTCACTGCAGTTGGGTCCTACAGGTTGGCAGCCTGCATTGCAGCATATCACAAACTATTCACCAATCTTGAAGAGAGATTAACCACCACTATCCCTTTCCTCTCCTATAGGTTTTGTGCCAAAACTGTTGCCCTAAACTGAAGAAAGACAATCAATATCCAGGACCATGACAAGCCTGTCAAATGTTTTTCACCAGTTATTTCCCAAGTTCTCCCTCTGCCCCTCAAATACCAGTGGGACTATCTGAGCAATCCAATCTGCTTCCCCCCCTTCCATCTCCCCCTCCTTTTTTCAAAAGGATCTGCTTTTAAACCGCTGCCTAATGGTTAGTGGTGGGCACTGCAGCACTAGAGCCTGGTTTTGAATCCTAATCTTCCCTGTCCTGGCCAGCTAGACTGGAATACTACTGGGAAAATACCTCCTTCCCCACAATCCACTAATGAGTGGCATTAGTGGCGTTTCTTCAGAAAACAGAAATCCAGCCTAAAGTAGGAAAAATGTCAAGTTTCCACAGGCAGCACTTCAGAGATTTAATCAGCTTCATTATGCTGCTCCCACACAATGGAATAGCAAAGTGGGGGGGGGGGGACCAGTCACAGTACTGGTACCCATCAACCCTTGCTGGTGTGCAAATGGAGCAAATCCAACAACAACAAAAACAAATCTATATGATGCCAAGGAATTCAAGAGCAGGGTATTGGGGAAGATTCACTTGGTTAACAATGCTTAGTGCCTTTGCTAACTTGCTTGGTATAGTCCCTTCCACATCCCCACTTCAGAGAAGGGATTTGAACCTGTGTCTCCCACATCCTAAGTGAGTTCCCTAACCTCTGAGCTACTTGGGGACAGCTGCCTCTTCAACTCCTCCTCCAGTGCTTTTGTGAATGTAGCCTGAATTTTCTTTTTTGTCTGAAACTATTCGAGTGAATAGCTTTGGTTGACCCAAAACTTAATTTTTTGGCAAATAAACTGTCAGCAAATCTTATCCAGCTCTACCCCAAAGGTAATTTATTCTGACACTGACAGACCAAGATACACATGTGAGAAGGTCCAGCTGGAAGAGTTACAAGTTATTTTATTTACAAGAACACTGGGGGCTCTTCTCAGGGTGTAGTCTATTCACACAGAGGAAGCCTGTCTGGGAAGTGAATTCTGCTGGTTTTATTTGAGGGAAGAGGTGAACACACCTTCAGTAAATAGGCTAATGAAACCCTTTATTATAGAACGGGGCAGATTCTGATGAACTTTTTTGATAATTGTTGGTTATTCTGAAAATGCTTTGGAAGTTGATGGGAACAACTAGGTCTGAATGCTCTTTGTAATCTTCTATTTTGCATCAATCCCACCCCCAAATTTACAGGCACCATTTTTGTTTCAGACCCTGCTATGACAAATGCATATACAGTAAAACCTCCATTTAACGGACTAATTCGGGCGAGGGGGTGTCCGTTAAATCAAAAAGTCCGTTATTTAATACAAAAAAAAAAGAGCTGTCGGAGCAGCAGCCTGCCCGCCACAGGGTCGGGGCGGCAGCTCTGCAGCCTGCCCGCTGTCGGGACCCGGGCGGCAGCCGGGACCCGTCAGCCAGCCCGCCCGTTGGTGGGACTCGGGCGGGAGCTGGGAACCGTCAGCCCGCCCGCTGGCGGGACTCGGGCGGGAGCCGGCCGCCAGCCCACCTGCTGCCGTGACCCGGGCGGCAGCCGGCAGCCAGCCTGCCCGCTGCCGTGACCCGGGCGGCAGCCAGCAGCCAGCCCGCCCGCTGCCTGGACCTGGGCGGCAGCCGGGAGCCAGCAGCCAGCCCGTGAGAAATGGATTTTGGATGCATCAGACTTGCTCAGAAATTTTGTCCGTTGCATCCGAAGTCCGTTAAATCGAGGGTTTACTGTACTCCTTCTCTGGGCTGAAGGGTGAAGGAAGGCAATGAGACAGAGAGGAGATGAAAGAGGATTAAGAGTGGCTGTGCTGCCACATAAGGCATCTATACCGGACATTCACATGGCAACATAATATAACATAACCGTAACATTTCATGTGGCATCATAAACTAAGTCAGGCAAATCTCTCTCAGTGTGAGAGCGCACTTTTTGTTAATCAGGATGCAGAAGAGATAATGAAGTACTGGCCCCTGGACTCCGGAAATCCAGTAACCCTTGCAGTGGGGTTGCATATGAGTGCTAGGCCTGTTGGTGTGGACTTGTTTTTAAGAGCACACGGCAGTAGATAAAAAAAACTGGATTGCCCAAGTGTGAAATTCGTTTAACACTTGCAACCATCAAAGAACCAATTCTTCCCCAAAGCACACCATGTTTCTTTTTCAGCGCTTCTGAGAAAGGGAAGAACTGATGAGTAAGATTATCGTATTGTTCTGCCCACAGTGTGCTCACTTTCTGGACCACTCAAGAGGGGTTCAGCAAACCCATGTGCACATTGTAGAGAAAGTGGCTTGTGCACATCATTTAAATGGTGTACTACTCCTGGTCCAAAAATATTTCCTGTTGTGTCGTTCCTCCAGTGCCCACCCTTTCATGTTTGAGTGAAACCCAAATCCTTTGTTTTCTGTATGGAAAAGAACGGTTCATCAAAACATACTCCTTGCCTCTCATTCTCACCATTTTCAATTCTACCATGGCATTGGCTATACTGCATGGCACAAGAACCTTATGGCCAGTTCCTACTAAGGCTCCCCATACAATTATTTCATGAGGGCTCTTGGGATTTCACTGGATCACAGTTAGCAAGTGTGTAAGACAGCTCTGTATCAAACGCCATTTTGTAAAATGGCAAAGCTACTTGTGTTTGACACAGAGAGGTTATCTCCTTCCATTGATAGAAATCCCGTCACTTTGCAGTGGGCACAGACAAAGTAAAATCCTAGTATAACAAGAGGAAGCTAAGCAAACAGTAAATATGTCAGAAATCTGATTTAGGTCTCTGTTCAATAATCAGAGCAAAAATACATTTGTGAAAAGACCTTTCATTTAAAAATCTGCCTGTGCAGACTAAAAGACCATACTTCGTAATCTTAATGGATCAAGGCCTTATCTTTTCCATTCACCTACCCACTGCTCCCTCCCAACTGCACCCATATTCAAAACAAGTTAACTATTCAGAAATCTCCATACAGCTTGGAGAAATTGCGCCTACAAGAATGTGTTTTGCATACCATGTAATGCATTTGCAGCTGCAGCCCCCAAAGTATTCTCTGAACTACAGAAATATGCCCCCAATTACATGCTGTTTGAAACATTGAATATTGAAACCACATTTAAATATTGTTATGGTTTGTTTGCTACACTGTATTGACTGAGGCTTTCATACTCATCCCTGTATTATTTGCTAACCTCTCATACACTAGATGTTGTCAAAGCAAATTTAAATCCTGTACAAATTATTATGGTTGTGGCACAAAAAGCCAGCATTTCAAGGAAAAGATTGATGCACTGTCTAACTCATGCTATTATAACATGTTTTCTAACATGCTGGGAGTGACACCATGATGCCAGAAGTACCATCTTTCAGAGGATATAAAAACAAGGCCTCTACCACTTGCAGTCATTTAAAGATCCTGTGACGTTCATTTTTATAGCTTTTTTGCTCTGGTGCCTGCCAAATTTGGGAAGTTACACTGTCTGCTTAAATAATGTTTGCAGTTTCCATCCTATATACTATTTTCTTTCTGTCCTAAACGGTTAGGTATTTCTTGTTTGAATTGTTAATGATATATTTATATTTCTGTGGTGGGTGAAGTTGCTCCTATATATAGTATGTGGTACATTTGGGGATGGCAGATGCCACACAAACAACATGCTGCTTTCAAAATGCTTCAGAAGTCCAGCCAGCTCAGGGAAAGGAGAGATGATTGAGACTCTGGAGGGCAGTCCTCTCTTGGTATATTTGCACAGTATGCATCAGACTGGACCCCAAGGCACATGCAACTGAAAATTTAATGACTTTTTGCAGCCCTATTGGGTTCCATTAGAGGAGAAGATCCAAGTTTGCCCTCAGGTATGCTTTATCCTGCGCATACCCCTATTCTGGTAACATGCAAGTCACTCTAGCATTCACACACATACACGCGCACGTTACATAGGAAGTCATGGTGAACAATTATTATTTGAATGCTCAGAAGTACTATAGGAAGCTACAAGGGAAAAAGCCACATTGGAGTGGATTTGTAGGTTATATTACTTGATAAGTCATGGAAATCATTTGGAGCGCTGGTGCATAAAGACATTAAGGTACAGTAAGCAGCAATTTTTCTTCCCACACTAACCAAAGAAAGGGAAAACTGTAAAAATTTGTATCCCAAATTTATATTCCTGAATTACATTAATAACTCAAGTGTACTAAAAGCTCCCAGGTGGCTAAAACTGCAAATAGCCTTAGTTCTTGCCTATGTAAGTGTATGTGCTGGAACTGGCTGAATGGTTTTCTCAGAACGAAGGCTCCTCACAAAAGATCATTTTATGTATCCTTCCCATATCCTTTTTGCACATTAAAGCTTTAAGACATTGCTTTAATGTCTCTCCAAATACATGATTTCCAAATGTGTTGACCTGCAGAATCACAAATCTTCTCTGCAGAATATGAAGCATATCCTCCTCTGAATCTACGTGCAATGAAGTAGGGTGTTTCCTAACTTCTACATTCTTGACTTGACAATGTTAATAATGTTCTTTTAGTATAGGCTTCTGTATGTTTTAGATAGAGCGTGCCAATACCACTCAACTATAATACAGAAACCAATGCATTTCTGAGGGTACAGGGTTTGGCACCAATGAATATGAATTTTTACAGTCAAATTTCTAAGCCTCACTTCCAAGTGGTATAATCCAAGCCCCCTTCTCCCAATGTGGGGTGTCCTATTGTTCAGGACAGCAATTATCTGTTAATAACGATGCCATTTTAAAATATATATGTGGAGCTGTATTTTTCTATTCACAATTTGTCGCTTCTCTGTGCGTTTTCTTCTAGAGAGAGGCAGGCTTACTTTTCACAACAGAACATTCTTTTTCACCATTAGGGAGAAAAATATATACAGGCAACCTTTGAATTTGACAGTGGGAGACCAGATTCAGGATGGCAGTATCCACGGGACTTCAGTATCTGGGCAGATAAAGTACTGAGGGGCTTCTAGACAGCCCAGTCATCCAATCTGCAAGCAGCTTGTCAATCACCAGGCAAAGGGCACTTCTGCCCCTTCTAAGTCACACCCTCGGGTGTTCCGCTTCTTGCCTTCCCGTGCCCTGGGGTGAAAACCTATGGTTCTCCCACTTAGACTGGAACCCAAGCTAAAGTATCCTGTGTCTCAACTCAACACACTCACCTGGACTTGGCACCCTAAAGTCCTCCCTTCAGAAGCTGTGGCCAGTGGTTAATACAGTGACCTTTGGCTTTCTTAAAACAAAGTAAAGTTTAATTTTACCAAAATAACACAGCAGAGCAGAAGACAAAGGATTTTAAAACAATAAAAGGCCTATATGCACATGTATCTTGCCATCTCTTGGCAGACAAACTAGGAAGGTCCATCTTTGCTCCAGACCTCTGGCCTCTGGGGTCTTTGTCTGTGAGACCTACTTCTCATCTGCAGCTCCCAACAACCCCCTCCCCCTTCCTTGAGAATGTTATGTTTGTCTTTCCCAAAAGCTCTTGCTTCTTGGGCTTTGCGTGTTCCTGTACTGACCAGCTGTGATCCTATTTTTTGATACCCTGTTGAGCTCAACACGGTTTGGAGCTGAGACTTCAAAGTGGACAGGTCTAGTATTGTTCCTCAAGTGGGTAAATGAGTGGCCTTCTGAAGCTAAATCTGAATTAACCCCCTATAGTAATACAGCACCCCCGCCCCTCTTACAACAGTAAAACCAGACAAAGAAAATTCTTGTTACACACTAGCCCCAAATCCACCACACACTTCCTGTCGGCTGGGCTAAGCCATTACAGTGGCACCTCTAGTGAACAGTTTCCCTACCAACCTAGTAAATAAGCCTGAGAAAGTTAGCCATTCACAAAAGGAAGGTAAGCACAGGCTCTTCAGTGACAAACAATAAATTGTGACTCCACAATGATGCAAGTGGGAAGAAAATGCCTGGGCACAACACGGACCAAATCAGGGCCACATGTGACAAGGGGACTATAGGCTGTTTTCTAGACACAATGCATTTATCTGAATGATATAGACCAGCTAGAAGCCCAATTCCCTTACTAGGTTAAGGGCTAATATCAAAACCAAAGATCAAAGTAGAACATACTAAAGACCACTCCTCCTAACTATACATTTATTTCAAATCAATTCATCAAAGGGCATTGGGCTTTTCATTCTGGGGTTGCAACTGGAATCTTAATGGAGAATCAAGGAAATTAGCTTTGGTGGTCTGCTTCTGTTCTTTGGTGTGCACCCAGTTCATGTGGATTAATTCACCAGAGCATTCAGCACTCACAGGGCACTGAGCATGGTAGCTATCAGAGAAGTTCCCCGCATGATGCACTTGTCTAGTGCAGATATCTTCTTTGTTCCACCACACCATCTCTCTACTGTTGTGCAAGACTTTGCTCTTATACAGTTGCTACTGTTGGGATGAAGCTTTTGTATCTCTCTGCCTCTTCAACTTTCTATGTCATTTCAATATATCTTTCTTGGTTTTAACTCTCAATTTATTTCACTGTGCTATTAACACTACTATTTACCATAACCCTACAACATTTGAGATCTAGTTTGCATGAAAGATAACTTAAAAAATAAAGTTGCATTGTGCTGTATAGTATTTCTGCCCTGTGAAAAAGCAGATACCTTTAATTTCCAGTAAAGTAAAAGTCCCTTAATCTGAGCAAACCCAAGTATCGAGCTGGAATCTAAAATGTAATAAACAGAAGATAAGAATACTTTCACCTTGGCTTTGACTAATACGATGCTGTCCCAGGTGTGCTCTTCAAATCCCTGTAATTCAGTACTGCAGAGGAACTTTAGTATGGATAAAATATCTGGATCAACAAGTCTATCAATTCAACACACAAGCTTTGCAGACCATGCTTTTCCCCCACATAACAGCTGAGACACTTACCACCTCAGAGCAATTTTGATTGGTGTAGTAAGGCATGATGTGAAAAGGTCAGCCGGCAGGTCAGGGATCATAGGTAGCAATTCATTGGCTTCACATGCTGCCAGCTGAATGCAGTTCTTCATTGATGGGGGCAAAGGCATCTGAGCAAGTGGATGATTAGGGTTAATTGCAGCAACCTTGATGAGAGATCAAAAGAAGGAGGCATCAGTCAGAGGATTTAACCATCTAGAAAAATAAATCTGAAACTAACCTGCTAAGAATGACCAAGGCTGAATGCATTACCATATTCAGCAATGATTAAAGTAATAATGGCACTGATTAGCTATGTCAGGAGTGAACAGTTCAAGTGTACATTTGCAGTCCGTGTCATTTGTAAGCATTTCAGTATTTAGCAATACGACCAGCACCTTGGGACATGGCAATAAAACTGCCGATCCTCACTGCACAGGATTCTTAATCCATAAGATTCTGCCACCTTTGAATCAAGCATTGTAGAAATAAATCATATGAACTATTGTGCTATCTGAGAAAAAAGTTTAACAAAAAATATCTTTTTGCAGCCCACTCTAACTACAAAGTGGTGAAATAGCTCAGAACTGAAAGGAGGAAAGGCAACTGACTGCTTTAGATGGAGCTCAGAGTCACGAGGACTGAGTATCTGCTGCTACAGTCCCCAGTACTCCCCACCCTGCTTCCATGAGAACTATTACTTCTGAAGAGAGGCCACACTGAAGGGAAGAGGAGAATATTGGCGAAGGAATGGAGAAATGCAAAAGAGAATCACCTAAATTAAAACAGGAAATGTCCGCTCTCTTATGGGTTGAATGAGACACGGGGGAGTGTATGGTGTTAGGTCAGCAAAGGTATCAGTAGGTACAGCTTGCAAGTCAATATTAGAAAATGGGCAGGAGACAGGCAGCTCTCTTTCCCCAGGATTGACCAGAAATACCCACAAGTTGCAACTTCAGTCCAGAGCAGTGAATTTCAGTCACCAGAGCAATTGTATTACGACAAGTCTTTTCTGCATCAACCAGATGAGCTAAAACAACGTCAGCAATGCCAGACTGCTCTAAACAAGAAATTAGTTCCCAGGTCTACAGTGACAACCTTGCTAAAACATATGATTGGTCTGGGAACAATCAGCCATTAAATCTGAGTCACAAAGAGAGATTGTTAGAGTTAACAGATGTGTCAGTGCTGCCTTCACACTAGCCGTGCACTGGCGGAATACATTAAGCTAACAGCATTCCTGCAGAAGCAGCCAGGGAACAGGGCTTGCATACGTGCTATTCAATTCCATCACTCCAGGTCCTTTGTGGGAATCCATTTTTAAAGAAACGAAGGGTAAGCAGCAGAGTAGGATGCCATGCATGGGTTTGGTAAAAATAGGACAAAGCCTGGTGTGAGGGAGTTTATAAAGTCTGGTCTACACTGATGGGCTGCGTGCCAAAGATTGCCAACCCCTGGTCTACACTGAAGCGCTGAAATGGCAGACCTGCTGTGCTGCTGTAGTGTTTCAATTATAGATAATCTAGCTGTATCATTTTACCTTCGATTTGTCTGTCCAGACGTCATCATGTAAAATGGAAATATTCTGCACCAGTAATTCCAGGTGTGTTTTTAGAATTACAATGGCACCAGCAATTAAGAGTGTGCGCTATGGGAGATTTTTCAGCGAACTGATTATACGGAAAGCGTAGGTACTCCTGCCACGGTCTTTTTTTAAAAAGGTAGAGACACAAACACTAGCTTGTGTATGTCTATGACACCCTTTCAAGCATCCAAAATTCTGGACCCAAATATGCATGAGGCTCCTTGAGTGAACAGGACTAGAAATTTGCCCTATCAATAAGGCTATGATTATGTCACGGAGGTCACAGAATCAGTGACTTCCAGAGACCTCCATGACATTTTCTACCTCAGAGCTGGAGCTGTCAGCAAGCGGTGTGCTCCAGGCAGCTCCTAGCCACCGGGCAGCAGGGGGACCCCGCAGCTTCCAGCCCTGGTAGGCAGTGGGGGGGGGGGGAGGGGGGGGGGGGAGTATTTTTAGTACAAATCATACAGGTCATGGGCTTCTGTGGATTTCTGTTTATTGTCCGTGACCCATCTGTGATTTTTACTAAAAATATCCGTGACAAAATCTGAGCCTTACCTATCAACAACTTGAACTACAAACAAAAATGAAGTAGGGCCCTTCTAAAAGGGATCCATCCAAATCTGCTATCCTAATCACGAAAGACAAATGGCTTTTGCAGGATTTCACTTTTTTCACACCGAGCTAGGCAATGCACTAGCCCTTTGCAATATTTATATTCCAAAATTTAGAATCTTATTTAAATCAACACATGTAAATCAGTTTGGTGGTCTCAGCAGAGCGGGTACATCCATGTTACACACCCGCTACACGGTTCAGTACAACTTTCCACCTCTGCTGCAGAGAAGCATAGAAAAGATGCATTAGGAAAGTTGTGGAGAGGTTTCAGAGTTTTTGTTTGTTTGTTTTTAAATTCAATCCCAGGAGCTGTTGCATCATTCATACGGGTTTCTTGTCTTTATCCCAGGTGGCTGCCACCTCCCATCGTTCTCAATACAGATGGGCTGTCCTCAGCTAAGATGGAGGTCATCTCCCTATCTTCTAGAGGAAGCTGAACCTATCCTCAAACCAGTCCCGGGACATCTGATCATATTTACTGCACTTCTCTAATAACTTAAACTTTATCTTTTAAATATCTCATGTTATAACTAATTTTTAAGAACAGATATTTTAAAGGGATTTGGAGGTAGTGGACAAGATGGAGGAGGTTTGCCCTTTATAGATTTGTAAATACAGAGCATCCAAACAGCTTAGCGATGATAATTAATGCATTAAGGAAGGATGTGCGCACTGGGCAGCCTCAGTACATGGGCTCTTTTGGGGAACATGTTTAAGTGAATTTCATACTGGCTGAAATGTGCTGAATACTGAAAGACTCTACCCATGGAGTATGCATGGCATGGGTAACAGCAGAGAAAGCTTCTCTTACGTGACTACCCATCAATACCCCTCAATTCTGATCTGGAGAGTAGCTCATCCTCTTTGGTCTGTTTAATCTTTGAGTTCTTCACAGAGATGCCTAATAAGGAGATCTAATCATGAGAAACAGAACATGAACTCTTGGCCATTAAAATCTAGAAAACGAACAACCACCAAGCCAATACAGGATATCAGTTATTGATAACTGCAATCCTGGTCGGATTTCAAGCAACGCCCTACAGGTGAAAGCTTTGGAATTCCCTGGGCTATCCAGTCCCTCAGGGCAATCATTCCTATTGAAAAACAACCATGAAGAAAAAGATGGGCTTCAGCTGACTAGCAGGAGCCTATCTTAAAAACCCAGACACACATTGCAAACTTGTCTTTATGGCTAAGGATACGATTTAGTCATGGAGGATTCCATTACTTTACTGGACAGCTGCAGCTGCCAGCAGGGCTGGAGCTGGGGCTAAGCTCCCCACACACCGTGGCTTCAGCCAGAGCTGGGTCTGTGTGCCCTCCTAGTCTCCTGCTCCCCACCTCGTGGCTGCGGCTGGAGCCAGGATAGTTTCCCCCCAGCCACCCATGGTGGTGGGGCTTGGGCTTTCAGCCCCCTTCATGGGGCTCCAGCTCTCATTACACCCACCCCCCACTCCTGGCTACTTTTGGAGTCACAGACAGATCAGGGCTCCGATGCATTTTTTGTTTACTGCCCACGACCTGTCTGATTTTTACTAAAAATAACCATGATAAAATATTAACCTTAATTATGGCATGCAAACAACTGATCCTAGATCTGCTTAGAAAGATGTTGGTGGTTTATCATCGTACAAGGAATTTACCCCTAACATCCTGAGAATAACTGCTCATGTTTTCTTAATTTCTGATCTACCATCATCTTCTTTTATACACCACCTCTCCAGTACACATACTAAGCTGGCGAGAACAGACAACCTCATGGCAAAATTGTGCATGTTCCGACACAAGATTCAGTCAACAAAAAACAACCGTCTTTATTGAGAATGGGGATGACAAAGGGTACAAAAACAATGGAAAAATCCATGGAATACCAAGTCAATAATATTGATACCTTATAGAGATTTTAGTTACCAGCTAAACCAAAAACCCTAGATACTTCTGTGAAATGGCAAATTAGTTGTTTTGGATATGAATTATAGCTGCCCAAGTTAACCTGTATTCAGTTTTGCCACTCATGATTGGTGCACTTGCCAAAAGGAAAAAGGAACAGATTTGTAAGTCTCACTACTTGTAATTAACACAAAGGAAGAGAAGTCTATTTTAAACCTCTGTTATTCCAAACTTTTATGCGCATAAATCAGAGGCAGGCAGGCAAATTCAAGGAAAACAGGTCTTCAGGAATTAATAGATATGTTTAAGTTAAATTAAAGGAAGGCCTTTGCTATAGTGTGGAGGCTGGAGGTTACAGTTTTTAATTATTTCAAATGCTGGGCAAATTTTCTGGTTTCCCAGAATTTCTATAGTTGTCAGAATCCTCATCCCTGCAGAAGACATTAATGCAGCTACAAAAGAGGAGTAATTGCTTCCAGCAGATGGTAGATTAGGAAAATTCCCCATGATACTTCATGCCATTGCCAGAAAACATCCTGCTGCTTTGGCATTAAGCTAATTTTTGGAGATTTAAGTTTGAGATGGAGAAATAAAAAAAAACAAAAAACAAAACAGAAGTTCCTCAGCTCTGATTAGATGTAGTTAATCATGCACCCTATTTGAGGAAAGAGGAACATGTACACCCACAGCAGAATTTAATTCCTACACAAATAGAGAACAAAATATGGTAAAATGCTATGAAATTCAAACAATAAAGGATGCTAAAAACAGAAAAAAAGATGATATAGTCTGTAGAAAAACATACCAAGAAGTGATGTTTCCGGCCTCATTTCAGCACAGCTCAAAGAAGGCCTTATTATAAGTGTAGGACACCACCACCCAACCTTACTATTTCTCCTTTGACCCATAATTAGATGGTGCAACTGTCACAATATTAAGGAAAACTCATCAAAATTAACCAGCCTATTGCTTTGCCACAGTTAGTACGGTGCACTTAAGCACCTTGCTTAGTTCTCCAGAATTGTGGTATATTTACATACACTCACAAACCCCTGGCAGCTAGTTAATTAGATAATTAAGAGCTACTGCTAGGTGCTTTACTCTCAGAACAAACCACAGTGAGAGAGATCAGGGCCGAAGGAAATACACACACAGAATATTTTCTGCCTTGTAGACACCATTTCACCTGCCATGAGGTCAACTTCCTACACTGGCATGAGGTCAACTCCTTCCAAAATAGCCCATTACACACACTACAATGGCGCATGTTCACATTGGCTACTAACACTACTGTGTCCACTGGTGCCAGGTATGACATTATCCCAGGAAACCATCAGCAGGAGTTCTACTTTCTAAAGATCAAGTTGGCTCCCATATCTGAAAGATGCCTATGGAGAGCGGGGAATGTAGCTCTCTGCCTACAGCTTGTGACAAAAAGGCACAGGTTTAAGATTAGCAGCCGTGTTAGTCTGTATCGGTAAAGAAAACGAGGAATACTTGTGGCACCTTAGAGACTAACCAATTTATTTCAGCATAAGCTTTTGTGGGCTACAGTCCACTTCATCGGATGCATAGAATGGAACACACAGAAGCAAGATACATTTATATACACAGAAAGCATAAAAAGTTGGAAATTACCATACCAATTCTAAGAGGCTGTTTAATTTGGATGAGCTATTATCAGCAGGAGGAAAACAACCTTTTGTAGTGATACTCAAGTAGATCTATGTCTGGCCATTGACAAGAAGGTGTGAAGGAAACTAAACTTAAGGAAATAGATTAAATTAGCGTAATGACTAAGCCATTCACAGTCCATGTTTAACGCTTGGTTGATAGTGTCCAATTTGTAAATTAATTCCAGTTCAGCAGCTTCTTGTTGGGATCATCACTCTCACAGATCTTGGGAGACAGACCAGTCCTCGCTTTCAGACAGTCCACCCAACCTGAAACAAATACTCACCAGCAACCACACCCACACAACAAAAACACTAACCCCAGAACCTATCCTTGCAACAAAGCCCAATGCCAACTCTGTCTACATACCCATTCAACTGACACTATCATAGGACCTAATCACATCAGCCACACCATCACAGGCTCATTCACTTGCACATCTACCAATGTGATATAGGCCATCATGTGCCAGCCATGCCCCTCTGCTATGTACACTGGCCAAAGTGGACAGTCTCTAAGCAAAAGAATAAATGGACACAAATCTGACATCAGGAATCATAACATTCAAAAAACCAGTAGGAGAACACTTCCATCTCCCTGGCCATTTTATCATAGACTTGAAGGTGTCAATTTTAAAACAGAAAAACTTCAAAAACGGACTCCAATGAGAAGCTGCCAAACTGAAATTAATTTACAATATCAACCAAGGGTTAAACAAGGACTGTGAACACAGAGAGGTAAAATAATCTCTCTGCTCCTAATCAAGATTCCCCTGTTTATGCATCCCAGGACTGCATTAGCCCATTTGGCCAGATTGTCATAGTGGGAGCTCATATTCAGCTGATTATCCACCATGACACCCAAATCTTTTTCAGAGTTACTACTACCCAAAATAGAGAGTGTCCCATCTTATATGGCCTACATTTTCTGTTCTTAGATGTACGCTTTTACATTTAGCCTTTTTATTATTACCCACCCAAATTAAGGTCCTCCTTCCACAGCCAGTACTGTGACCCTCTACTCAGTAAATCAGAAATGAAGAAATAATCTGCCAGAATTGTCTGTTTAATGCATATGCAAACCACGGTCACATTCTATGTAAAACACTTACCTTGCAAGGCAAAAAAATAGTGTTCTCCTAAGAATATAATAAGACTATCATTTGTGTTGCCTGTTTACATCCTGTAGCAAACCCATCTAGAGTTTGCTTAACTGTTGCAAGCAACATAATAAACATATGAAGGTAGTTTTTTTGTTTGTTTGTTTGTTTTTTATCAAGAAACTGAAGTGTATTTATTTCTCACTTTGGTACTCCAAAACAACTAGTGACAGGCAACAGATCAAAATTCACAGCAGCAGAATATTACCAGAAGCCCACATTACCCATAAGATGAATTCCTTGCTCAAGAGCAGCTACCAGAGATAACCCCAGCACAACTCCTGATATGAAGACAACTCAGACCTAGTGTTCCAACTTTGTAAAACAATCTGTCTCCAAAGTGGCCAGGCATGAAGAGAGACACCAAATCGGATAAAAAGGCTAAAGGAGCTTATGAACACTTTTACAACAGATGTCACTCCGCTATAGAATTGCTGGGTCTAGAACTTAGTAACTGTGTTCATGTCAAATTGGATGGACAAAAAGGATGGATAACTCCAGCTGTCAAAGAATAAGAATTCAGTGCCCAGATCATGTGATTGAAACTGGTAATGTAGCGTTCAACAACCATTGATGTCTATGAAGGTAGTTGACACAATATAAATGCAGACTATTACCTTTTAGGATGATTCATACTGGCCACAGACACCATAAACTAAATTTTTTATGCTTTCAGATTAAATGTGCTCTACTTCCTGGCCTAAAATGCCAGCCTGGTAAATGGTTTAATGGCCCAGTCAGACATCTACAGGCACTTAGCCCCCCTATTTCCTCTTCCAAAGGGAAACAGATGAGAACAGTTGGTGGAAGGATGGAGGGAAAAATGGAGTGTGGCTAAAGTTGGATTGCTTTAATCTGGCCTCCATCTTCTTTCCTGATTATGTTCTCTTCAGCCACTCCCAATCTATCCCACACTTGCCATTTCTATCTAATGTACTTCCTTTAGTGAGTACTTTGTATTTTCACTTTGTTCATACTCACAATGAAACAGGACAGTTATGGACTTACGCTAAGCCCTTTGGTGCCATGTAACTTTAGAGAGCATTACCACCAGAAGTAAAACATTGCCCCTGCAAGAGGAAAGAGCTGGGCAAGTTAAGTTTTCACTCATCTCTGGTTATGAATTAAGAGCCAAGAATACATACAAAAAGACCTCACACACACATTTACATCCTCTCATAAGCACAACAAAATGGAATTAATGAAGCAATCTCCGAATGCTGCACATATTTACAGGAACAAATCATTGATTATTAAAGGCCTCTGTCTGCGGGATCTCCCACATTCTCCAACAGAATGGTTACTGGCAACAGAGATTTTCAGATTCACATTTCAGAAAAAGCTGCCCCATGCAAAATCTGTTCCAGCGTCAGTGAACCTGAATCAGAGGTAAAATGCTACAAACACAAGTTTTAAGGTAAACAGACAGTTCAAAGTAAGCATCCTGAGTTACTATGAAGAGGGTTTTTGTTCAGTTTAAATTAAGTTTGAAACCATGGGGCCATTGCATTTGTCCATTGGATGTAGATTTAAAAAAAAAACAAAAAACACCAGTCTAGGTATTTTTCACATTGATTTTCAAAACATAATAATTCAATATTCAAAACTGCAAGCTAAGCTGACACAAATGCAAATATTAAAACATTTTGCATGACAGGCCTGAATTTTCTCTAATTATGCCTTGGCCTTTTCCTAACTGAATAATTCCCAGTACTTATGTTGGATAGTACAGAGAGAGCTGAGAGCACCACTTATTATTAAGGTTGCTCAACATTTCCCATCTTAAAACCCTGTTTTCCATTGTTTATAACTTTTTGCCAAAAACTTTAATTACTTGGTGTGAAATTTTTACATGCCGGGTGTCTGCGTCACACTATTTTTTTAAATTTCAGAGAATGGTTTGACATTTCCAAGGAAGAGGCTAGGAAAAATTATTATTTTTTGCCCCTGCTAAAAAATTCTGACAGCCTTTAGTTTGAAAAAGATCAAGCATCCCCATGCTGTTCAGGGGATGGGATTTTTTGTCAGGTATGTGCCTCAGTGATACCTCCCACTCCCTGCCACAGATGGCACTAAGGAATCATTTAGGCGGAAGCTGCCTAGTTTGAATGCAGAGGGAGGGGATGAGATCTGGAGTGAGTAGAGGGAGTAAACTGGACCAAGGAGCTTGGGGGAGGGAGCCTAGAGCTCAAGGCTGTTGTGTGAAGGAAAAAGACTGGAACTGGGAGGGCAAGGAGACTGGGCTGAGAGCTGGGAATGGAAACAGAGACATGGGGACTGGGGAACAGTAGGAGGATAGGGGAGACTGAGATCAGATGAGGAACCAAAAGGGAAGGCCAGGGCCAGCTGTGGATAAAATAGTATGTAATCATGTAATTAAAGATTATTATAATGCATACACATAAGAGGGCCAAATTAAGGGTGCACAGACAACCATAATTCTGGTATTTCCTAACTTTTGAGTGCTTGACTCTGGAATATTGATAATGTTCCTTCAGCAAATTGTGTATGTATGTGTAATATTTACATTACAATATTACTCAACGATCCCAGTCAGTCAGTATTGGAGCCACAATATGCTGGGCCTTTCACAAACACACAAGGTGGCATGATTTCTGAGACTCAATCCTACAATGGGCTGTGTGTAGACAGACCCCTATAGCCATACAGAGTCCAACTAACTTCAATGGGGCGCTGCACAAGGATCTACTTACAAACAGCTCATTGCACAACTGGAGTCTAATTTAGGACATGAGGCAATGAATTTTGACAAATAATAGGAGGGAAATGGGAGAGAGAACAGAAGAGCAGCAGACACGTCTACACGGTTTAACAATGTGAATAAGTAGGAAGCTCTGGGTCAATTAAATTTTTGGTAAATAAACAAGGAAATTTTAATATAGATAAGTAAATAAATATCTGCTCTCATCAGACAATCTGAAACATAACCAATGTTCAGCAAGAAGAATTTGCAAAAGAAATATAAAAGAAATGACTATACCCTGAAATATAGGATATTCTCAGTAGCTCACATCTACTTTAATGTTTCATTTAGGAGGCTGTGTGATCTGACCATTTATTTCAAATTTCTACTTTTTTCATTTTTTTTTAAGCACTATGTATACCATTTCCTCTGATCTGCTATCTCAACACACCATCTGGTCATCCCTTAATCTCTGTTACTATCACAGACAAAAAAAAAGTATGTCAAATATTTCATGAGTTTATAACCTAGTAGGTTAATTTTTTTTAAGACACAATTAGTTTTAGGCAACAAATGAATGCAGCTCACATTTTCAGTCAATGTATTGAATAATTTTTATTCAAAAGTGGAATCACAATATGTACTGAAATTAACAAATGTTTGGAGATATTAACTATGAACAGATTCTGTGTTTTTAATATCCGCTATTTATGCAGTGGACCACCTGAACAATAGACAACATTAAACTTCGTGGAAAAACAAACTCTTAATTAAAAATAGCACAAAGATAAAAACGAAGCTAATTACAAAACATAATGTAAAATTACACTGTCACCAATTTGCCACCTGAAATAACCTTTATTTTAATTCTTACTTTTATATTCTGCATACAGAATTAAAATGTAATATGTAAGAAACTGCAGGTATTATATTTTTCTAAATAAGATGTATGAAAGTCTTCTATTCGGAGTACCTTGTATAAAATTTTAAAAAACAGTTCCCTTAGTAAACTAGTCCTCAGTAGTGCTGATCACACACCTAAAGTACCTAAGATACCAGGACAGAAAAGTTGGAATTGTAATCCGGGAAATAAAATGTTTAAATAAATTAACTGACAACTTTCTCCAATGCAAAGAGGAGTCATACTGAAGACACTTTTGTTGTTTGGGTTTTCAAGGTGAAGATACAATGAAAAAAATCCGGAAAGCCAGACAAGCTTTTTGCATTTTTGTTGGATAGCACTTTCCAACACTTGGGTATGACAACCAGATACCCTGTTTGGAAGGACAGCCCTTGTATTTGAGCCCACTCTACTAATTCTGGAGTTTTGTCCCAGTTTCACTAGAACCCTTGGGAACGTGGTCACGTGTGCTTGCCCAGCCACCCACCTGTGCTGCCATGGCACAATCATAGCAGCAATCTCATCAACACCCAACAGCCGTTTTGCATTGTCTCGCCCCTCAGTGCACACTAGCTATCTCACCTACATAGAACAGTAGCTACCCGAGGCCCAGAATATCCTCGGGTCACTTCAGGGCCCAATGGCAGGAAACGAGAACCGAGAATTGGGAGAGAACTGCAGGGAAAGGGGAGGTAAGGAAAACCAAAGGAAAACTGGGGAAAGAAAAGAGCTGGAGTGAGGCACCTTCCTAAATTAGATTATGCCTATGCTCTGGGAGAAGAAGAAAAAAGAAAAACAGAACACCTAGAAGGGCAGAATCTATACACAGAGAAACAAAACAGTAATAAATATGGCAGGGTGAGTGACAGCTGAAAAATAAACATGAGAGAAGCGAGGCTTTACAAGCAGCAGAATAAAAAAAGCTATAGGATGAGAGAAACACAGGACATAATAGCAACTTCTTCCATTTTTTGTTTTGAAAATACATTAACATTCAACACACAGATACAGATCTGGGCCCTTCAGTGTCACATCCTTCCTTGGTGAGGAACCTGCAAACACTGGCGCACAGACTGGTAGTGTTACTTAAAAAGAAATGGGATGATGAGAAGACCTAACTGTCTTCAACTGTTACTAGACTGGCATGTTTCTTTCAGGGGAAAAGAGAGAGTCTCTACTTGCCAGACTGCAAAATTCAACACATGGGTTCATTCTATTTTTAAAAAATGAAAACCAATCACACACTCTCGAAGTGTTGTGGAATCATGTTTGTAACAACCAGCCAGTTGCCTGACTGACCAATTTTCCCTGTTAAACATACTGAAAGTTTAACAAGTATTTGACTTTGTGCTATGGAAGTATAAGAAACGAATCTTTAACAGGCTGCTTTTCAAATCTAAAACTTAGGGAGAACATTCAGTCACACACCTGCTTGCCTACAGTATCCAGTTTCTGACACAATCCTGCACTAAGTATCTAGTGCACAAAGGGAAAGCACCATAAAGTTACTTCATATATTCCTCTTCACAATTCATATTTACTCCAATAAATTCTAATTAAAACTATAATGAAAAATGTCTTTTCATTAGAAATACAAGGTTACGCTTTTGTATTCTGTCAAGCTAAAGCCATCAACAGTAGTACTTTTGTCTATCAGTTTTAAATCATTTATGCATTCGGTACAACAGCAAGAAACATTACTGGAATCCAAATTTGTAGTGGTCTACTCCACCTAAAATAAATGGGTTTGCTTCACCTCAGCATTCATCTCAGCAGAAAAGATTATTAGGGCACAGCTGGATCCTATTAATGTTATCATTTAATTAGTACTTGCAATAAAAATGATTTTGACTATAACAGACTGGCACACAGAGCCAGAAAAATTGCACTGGAGTGACATGATTTTTTCCCCGAAATTAATTTGATTTTTAACTCATTTTAAAAAATATTTATGGTCTCATAATGGGCTCAAACCTGTCTCCACTGAAGTCAATGGGGAGCAGGATCAGACCCCAAATGTCCAGCAGAGAGAGAAATGAAGCCGCAGGAAGCTTTGGCAATTCACAAAGGTCTCACCTCCAACTCTTGCTCCCTCTGTAGTGCAAATTGCTTGAATGACTTGACAATAAGGCCAGCATTGGAGCAATCATAGACGAAGATGGAGGGACTGCCCATCCAAGTCTGCAGGTCATATATGGATAGTGGAATATACTGAGTATAGTTCTGTAAGAGGAAACAAAATAAAAAGTGGATATTATATACATGAAGAGAATGACAGCTGATGGTAGAGCCTTTGTCTCTGATGCACTGAAATATGCATTCCATGAATTCTACTTTTGAAATCAGAGAATGAAAGTCTACATGTGTTCAGGGCCTACTGCCAATTCTACATGACAACCCCACTCAAAAATCGGGCCTAGAACTCCCATTTACAGATTTTGTCATATTACTTGCCTGCTAAATTGGGCTTGAATTTTACAAATTCTAAAATCTGCTTCAAGATTCCCTTGAAAAATGTTAGCAGATGTAACCTGACATTCAACAGTGTATGTTCATTTCAGGCCCCTGCAATACTGATGCAGGACACAGAAAGTAAGTCATCATATAAAGTTTCAACTTCCGAAATAGTTGCTCTTTAATTTAATTTAAGGTCAAATACACTTGGCACTGGAAACTTTATGGACATAACTTAAAATGGCTGCTTACAGCAAAGATGTCCATCAGCAGACATCTCTAGTGTTGCTTTAATGAGACCCTTTCACTGTTTTATTGCAGACCTTACAACAACTGTGCATCTTTCAAAATGAACTGATAAAGTTAAATAATACAAGACTGACTGACTGACTACATGAAGCTCCCATAAACTCAGCAATTGGTAAGTGCTGCATTTTCTGTTAGAAACTGAAGGCACGAGAGTCTTATTCCTTCTGAGCTACAAGAGGGATTTTTTTAAGAGCCTTAAAAATAGGACACTCATTGCAACCTTAGCTATGGAACAGCTATACTCCCCCTTGATACAAAACACAGAGCTGCAGAACCGGGACTGTAACCCTAATCCTTCACCTCCAAAAAAACTTGAGCTACAGAATTCTCTCCCAGCATCACCTAAGCATCACATAGCTTTATGTTCTTTCTAAACTGCAGCCAGAGGGCAACATGCACACACACATGTACAGTGTCTGATTCTACTCCCCCTAAAAGCAACTGGAAAAACTACCACTGACACTGTTAGCATGACAATCGGGCCTAGAACTCCCATTTACAGTCAACGGGATTTAAATTACCCACCACAAACAGTAAACTTATCTAATGCTCAAATTCTTAAGAACATTTCCCTATGTGTAAAGTCTGAAGTGATAAGCCATTTAAAGGGAAAAACAAGTCGTATTTGAAAATGCAGGAGATTATTAAGTCAAAACCCTTTTCAAGAATACTCTTCGTCAAGAGATATTCTAGTTTATCTTCAGAACATGGAAAATTTCAAGCGAAACTAGTTTAATGCAAATATATTCTGCGAATAATTTACATTGCAAATAATTTTCACGCGACCATAAATGGCAGCATATGGTCAATAGACCCTTCCCCAAGCAGTGGCAAGACATGGAGCTGCCCAAAGCCTGGCAGCTCTGACACCGAGGCAGATGGTGGTGAGGGATAGATAGCTGTGCCTGGATGCTGTAATAGATGAGGAGTGTTTAAGTGTCTGGGTCGCTGATGTGCCAGTTGTTCTCTAGGGGTACTGATGTAGAAGTGCTGGATGCAGTTGGGGTTGGGTGGGTGCTGTAACAGGTGGATGGATTGTTGCTGTCTGAAGACTGATAGTTGGAGTCCATCTGGAGGGCAACTGTTTGGGGTCCAGCTAGGGGGCTGGTTGAGAACAAGCTGGTTAAGCTCTCTGAGGACTTGACGCTGTGGGGTTGAGATGTGGGACCTGCCAAGCTGGCCACCTGCTGCTGCATCTTCTTTCCCTCTTGGATTCTACACAACATTTCGGTTGAGCTGTGGACAAGTGTGACAGATCTGTGATGTGTGTGACAGCTGGCAGCCCTGGGTCCGAGGGATGGTCAGGGGAAGCTGGGCCAGCTCCCCACACAAGTGCTCCCAGACACTCAAGTAATACTTCAAAGAAATACTTCTTCCTTCCAATGTGTGGTGCCATTTCTCTTCCCACTTCATATTGAAGACAAGACAGTGTTTGAAGATTATGCATGCGTCAATTCCCGGAAAGCTAGAATGTTTCTTCAGCGGGTTCCTATGTTCAGTTTCTGTCCTGGGATTTCACAACCGAATGGAATCTTTCAGTAAAATTCAGGAAAAGAGCCTTGTGGGGATCACCCTGTGGGAACCCATCCCCAGCTATTTCCATATGTATAATTATCTCATCAGCTGCCTCACTTGGGGAATGGTTTGTTTGTCAAGCTGCAGAGAAAAATTAAAGCACTGCAAACGTTCAAAGGCTTGCCTAGAGTAATGCCGCATTTTATCACGCTGCAGTGAACCATTTGATGCTGCAGCTGAAGAGAGAGGAGGAAAGATTATCCCAACTGTAACTGTTTTCTGCCCCATAGAGGTATCACTGTAAAACTGTCTCCCTCTACATATGACAGAGCTGAATGCTTTTCTGAAGTGTGAGCAATCCTAGGAAAACTGAGGGTAGAGTGGGCACCTTCTTACATTATACCCTGAATTCCCTACCACAGGACAGAACAGACAGAGGTGGCACATCATGATTGTCTTATTTTTCCTACTGAACACATAAAAGACCAGGTTTTCATTCTAAATAAACAAACAGAGATGGGTTTCCAATTATTTATTTATTATGATCCTCTTTATTTGTCAGGCTAGATTAAACATCAAGAAACTAGACTTGCTTCACAAGGTTGCCCTGAAAGATTAAGCTAACCACAGAGGCACTTATACCACAGCAAGCACAACATGACAAGAGTTATGAAAAATTTAACTCACAGAAAATGTGTGTGCAGGTTTGTTTTTTAAACACCAAGTTAATTTAACTATTAGCTTTTTCACTCTCTTATTCAAATTGTGCCACATTCTCAGTTTCACATTGATTCCCTGTGGAATTTGAACTCTGTTTAACTAAACAAAGCCATTGAGATTTGGGTTTGTAGCTGAAGTGAATCAGGCTGAAATAATACTTCCTGAAGGCTTTATCCTTTTTAATCTACATATCAGAATATATAATGCTTAATCTCTCATAACTATAGCACTGCCATACAAAGATGGATTCCTAAGAGTCACACAGACCCATTGCAAATTCTGTCATCTCCTGCTGAAGGATAAGTAGATAATTTGCCGATTCCCTGGCAGGGAGTTGCAATACTAGAATTAGAGAAAGGGCAGAACTGGAGTAGTGTTATCCAGTGTATCCCAGCGACACACTCAACAGTATGTCAATCCAATTGCCAGTGACTGTACCAACCAGCTGGATTTCAATCAAATACATAAGAGGACCATTGGGAGATCTTATTTTTCAGAATCAGATTGGGTAATTTAGCAAAAATAATAATAATGTATTTTCCTTATAACTTAACAGTTTCAGTCTACCCAGAGCATCAGATTTGGGAGCAGAGGACTAGGGTAACTTTAAAAATACTTATTTTTGAATAATTTATGTGTCTACATTTTGGGGGAGGGGCTTTGCATCTGATCTGTACTTCGTGTGATGTTTTTGGAAATCTGTCTTTACAATTGCTGGTTAATATTGCAAAGTTGTCATTATGAAACTGGTGTATTTTTGAATACCTCTGTGTGTATGTGAATTCTACCTTTGCTGGCATGAGTTGTATCAAATACTAGACCAGATACAATGGGTAGTTAGAACCCAGTAAAACACCTTGAACTATGGCTAGGAAAAGCATTTCTCACCTACCCCCTCTGCAGAGGGGAGTGGAAGAGTGAAAAATTCCCAAAAACTGGAAAAAAGAAGCCAGGTAACCAAACAAGGGGAAGAGGAAGGAGGAGAAAGGGAAGGAGACAGACACACACAGGAATAGTTCAGGCAGAAGGAAGAAAGGGCACAGACTGGATATGGTCAGATGAAACAATCTCACCTAAGGAGAGAACTCCATGTTTCACATCTCAAGCTATGCATTGGAACAGAAGGACTCTAGATGGGATCGAAGGGCCCTAACCCCAGTCCAATGAATGCCCTGTACTAGATGAGGAAATTGAGGCAGAGAAACTCCCTGCTGCGGGATCCCCGGGGACCGGCGCCGGCTCCAGCCGCGCTCCCCGGCCAGCGCCTGGATCCCTGGGCAGCGCCGCGCTCCCTGGGCGGTGGCTGGAGCCCCGAGCCCCGGGGAGTGCGGCGGCTGGAGCCCCGAGCGGCGGCTCGAGCCCCGAGCCCCGGCCGCCAGCGGGGACCGGGCTCAGCCGGGAGCCCGCCCGTGGGGTGGACTGGGGCCGGGGCACAGGGGGGTCCTGGCATGGTTTAAAATTTAAAAAAAAAAAAAAAAAAAAATTGGCGGCTTTTCGGCAGAGGGGTCCTGCCCCCCCGCCGGAGCACAAAAAGGGGTCGCGGTCTCAACAAGTTTGAGAACCGCTGGTCTAGGTCATTGACAACACAGAATACAAAGTGTACAGTGCTCCCTTTATATTTACTTTGATTACAAGTATTTACACTGTAAAAAACAAAAGAAATAGTATTTTTCAATTCACCTAATACAAGTACTGTAGTGTCATTGTTTTATCATGAAAGTTGAACTTACAAATGTAGACTAATGTACAAAAATAACTGCATTCAAAAATAAAACCACGTAAAATTTTAGACGCTGCAAGTCCACTCAGTCCTACTTGTTCAGCCAATCGCTCCGATGAACAAGTTTGTTTACATTTGCAGGAGATAATGCTGCCCATTTTTTGTTTACAATATCACATGAAAGTGACCACGGGCATTCGCATGGCACTGTTGTAGACGGCATCGGAAGATATTTGTGTGTCAGATGCACTAAATATTCATATGTCCCTTCATGTTTCAACCACCATTCCAGGGGACATGGGTCCATGCGGATGATGGATTCTGCTTGAAAACAATCCAAAGCAGTGCAGACTGATGCATGTTTATTTTCATTATCTGAGTCAGATGCCACTAGCAGAAGATTGTTTTTCTTTTTTGACAGTCTGGGTTCTGTAGTTTCCGCATCAGAATGCTGCTCTTTTAAGACTTCTGTTTAGCATATCTGGCACGTAAATACCTTGCAATGCTGGCTACAAAAGTGCCACGCAAATGCCGATTCTCACTTTCTGGTGACGTCAATAAGAAGTGGGCAGCATTATCCTCTGTAAATGTAAACAACCTTGTTTGTCTCTTAGTGATTGACTGAGAAAGAAGTAGGACTGAGTGGACTTCTGGGTCCGAAGTTTTACATTGTTTTGTTTTTGTGTGCAGCTATGTAATTAAAAAAAACCTACATTTGTAAGTTGCATTTTCGTGAAAGAGATTGCACTATAGTACTTGTATGAGGTGAACTGAAAAGTACTATTTCTTTTATCAATTTCCCAGTGCAAATAATTATAATCAAAAATGTACACTTTGATTTCAGTTACAACACAGGACACAATACATATGAAAATGTAGAAAACATCCAAAATATTTTATAAATTTCAATTGGTATTATATTGTTTAGCAGCGCGATTAAAAATGCGATTGTGATTAATTTTTTTTAGTTAATTGTGTGAGATAACGGTGATTAATCAACAGCCTTAGTAATTAAGTGAAAAGAAATAATGTGTTAAACGTCTGTGCGTTACATGCCACACCTACTGTGCCCCTCCAAGATGGAAACCAGAAGGCTCACACCTTTGGGTGGAGTTCTGGGAGAAGATGTATTTAAGTGACAGAGGGCATCTGCTCCATCTGCTCCCTGCACTGGCCACTGAACTGGTACATGTGCAAAGCTGCCAACTTATTGGCTGTTTGCATACGCATAATCATTCCTAGGACTGTCATTAAAGTCCACAGTTTTGCTGTCCTGGCACCAGAGATTTACCAAAACCTGGCTGTGCTCCCACGACCATGAAGCAGCGTGCTTTGCAAAAGGCATCTCCTGTTCAGTCTCCACTGCAAACCCAGAAGGCTCTCTGATGGTGCATTTGCAGCTGAGTAGTCAGAAGATAATGGACGGGTTAACGTTAATCCACTGAGCAGCTGCTGTACACCAAGGGGAGTTGCTCCTGTTTTCACTGGAGTCAACTGGGATAGAAAGAACAAAGGAAGTTGTCCCATGGGATTCTGGGATACTTTTGGTGGACTTCCAGAACTCAAGTTGGAACCCTTGGTCACAGCTTGACTGGGGCTCGGATCCTCCAGCCCTGTAGGGTCCTAGGATCCTAGGTCCAAGCCTGAGTCAGAGATTTGTGTATAGACAGAAAGAGACTTTGGGCTCAAACCCAGGCTTATATTGCAGTATAGACATAGCCTAAGTCAATGGTCCTCAGCCAGGGCTATACAGAGATCTTCCAGGGGTAGACCAACTCATCTAGATTTTTGCCTAGTTTGACAACAGGCTACATAAAAAGCTCTAGCGAAGTCAGTACAAACTAGAATTTCACAACACTTGTCTATATGACTGCTCTAAATACTATGTGCTGAAATGTAAGTACAATATTTATATTCCAATTGATTTTATAATTATGTGGTAAAAATGAGAGAGTCAGCGATTTGTCAGTAATAGTGTCTGTGATGCTTCTGTATTTTTAGGTCTGATTGTGTAAGCAAGTCATTTTTAAATGAGGTGAAACTTGGCATATGCAAAACAAAGACTCCCGAAAGGGGTACAGTAGCCTACAAAGGTTGGGAGCCACTGCTCCAAGTGGCTGTTCTGGCCCTTCCTTTATATATGCAGTCCCCTTTCACAGTTTAAAAACGGAAGTAGGCTCGGTAGCAGTGATGAGCACTGGGACTCTAGAGACCTGGCCTTGGGGACAGAAATAATATATTCTGCACACAACTGCCACGTTTTGCACAGCTCCATGTGGGACATTTTATGCAAGTTTACAAATGTGCAAATTATCACATTATGTAATGTGTATATTTTCAAATAACTTGTATATGGCCATGAACTTAAATTTAAGATCAAGACACCCTGCCGTAAGCAGCGGAAGACGGACACTAATTTTGCAGCTGTGGCAGGTGAGCAGGTGGCGGAAGAGTGGGGTTAGCCAAGAAAAGCAAAATTGGGCAAGGTTCAGTGGCTGGGGGAAACCTGGGGATAAAAGTCTGGAGATAGCTAGATGAAAGATGGATAGTTGTGTGGATGTCAGAGGAAGATGGGGTGCCTGGGTTAGGATTTCGGGGGAGTTTGGGGAACGGTGCATCTGGGACCTGTCTAGGGTTTGGGTTGGTAGGTCTAGATAAGTGTCTGGGACTGGCTGATTGCTGGGAGAAAAGCCAGGCACCAGTACTGAATCCCTCTCACCTGTCCTCACTTGCTGCTGCCGCCACTTCTGCCACCATCTGCCTGCTGTTACCACCTGCTCTTTCCCCACTCTGATCCAGCAGGGACGTGGAAAGACAGAGGCAGCTCATTTGCCTGCAAAAGGTACATGACAGCAACCTCTGGCAGCTGTGAGCTACAACTGCAGCCAGCCCTGCAATCCTGCTTGCCTGCATTTCTGCTGTCACGTGTGACTCTCAGGGCTGCAGGAATATGCCCGGGGCAGCCAGGGTGAGTGAGTGTCCCACGAGATGCGAGATATTTGGCAAGTCCGTCTACAGGCCACGTACTGGTAAGATACTTTGTCCCCAGTCTATGCCACTGCACTTACAATGGCAGCAGACTAGTTTTATGGGAGGAAAATGAGAGGAAAGGATTAAATTGTGAATAACTATGGTGTTGGCATACCCAAATGTTTGGACAGAATCTCCAAATTACAGTTTTCTTCTATCTTTGGATACTCAGCAGTATTCAATAAGTAACAATACCACCTCTTTGCAATTACATAGCAGTTTTATGAGTAATTTTCATACAGTGCTTAAAATGATATATTAGCATTATTACAACATGCATTTTAAAAGCTTCCCAGTCAAGAGGATCTTCATATTATAGGCCCATTTCAGACCTCAGAGAAATGGATACATATGTTAGTGTGATTTTAAAAGATTAACAGTATGTTTCAGCCCATTTGCTATTTTAACCGGGGTGAGTGGGAGGGGATGTTGACCCTTATTAGCTTCAACCTGGACCTAAAACTCACAGCTTTACAAATGGTCTCTAAAAATTACTAGTTTTCCCTATTTTTATCGTGTTTTTCCAAAGTCTTCCTTTGAATAAGGGAGTGGGAAGAGTCACTTTGCTGCCTTCCCATCCAAAAGGGAGACAATGTTTGTTAACATATTGCAAAAAAAGCTATTAAATTTCAACCTCCTTTATGCAGATCAAATCTTTCTCCCTAGTCTGGGCCATAAATCAGAAGGGCCCCCTCCTCCTAATCACCAGTAGAGTCCTTATCAGATTACACCAGCTGAGATAGCATGCAAATTGGCAGATACCCAGTCAGTTCTTAAAAATGCATTTGGCATAACACAAACTTCATTGGGCAATAATTTGCTCCTCTTGCATGTGTAACACATTCTGCCCAGCATTATTTGTCTTATTTATTACCCATTGCCCATTAAGAAAGAAGAAGGTCACCGCTATTTGCTCTTACACCAAATTCAGCTTTCAAATGAGTTGTTTAAGACGGTGGGCTGAATGCTAATCAATTTTCCAATGTAGATGCATTGGAATAAAATTATATTCCCCTCCTGCCCCAATTCTCTCATATCAGTGCTGGATTCTTTTTCAACTGCAAAGAAACCAAAAGATGTGAGAAGGGTGCAACATTGTTCTTAACACAATACAAATCAAAAACTAAAACAGAACCAAGTTAGATAAAAATGGGAACAAGTTCTCCCTCCACTGGATGCACCTTTCTGCTACTGACAGCAAGCCTCTATTGCAGTGGTACCAAGACAGTAAATAAAACCATGTTCTCTATCATTTACCCTTCATAGGTGCTAAATGCATGAATTAAAAGGGAGGCAAAGTACATTCAACTTAATTAGCCATCATTATGAGCCCCAATGTAAGAGAGTAGCAGTTTCTGTATTAATATGGGATACCAGGAGCTGTACAAATACTCAATTGTGCCAGTCTTGCTGTCCTGAGTAAAAGTGACAAAGGCCTTAATGTGAGAGTTGCCTCCTACACTATACTCGCTAGCACCAGAATACTCTGTACTTTAAAACTGGGAACTGAGACTATTGTATTGTCTCTCATGCATTGTATTGGCATAGCATGAACAATAGCTATTCAGGGTTAGTTGGCACTCTCAACATAAAGTCTATTTTAAGAGGCTAACAACTAAGCCAACGACATAAGGCAGGGAAGCCAAGCATCTGAGAAGAGCTACATCTTTTGCTCCAAATCTGGCAGGAGCTGGGTGTGCAACTTGAGAGAGAAGGTAGAAGGGCTTAGAATCAGTTTGCACCTTTAATTACACTGTAATGTCCCCTCTGACTATTTTAAAAGGGGTATTAACTAAGGCTCTGGGAGAGCAAGTGTTTAGCAGTTCTTGGGTAGAGGGACAAGATGCCTGTTCTGACAAAAGAACTTTGAGAGTGGATAAGGAAAGAGAATAAATGTCCGTTCTGGAACCAAACATTCATGATGTTATTTTAATTCCTGAAGATTAGTTTGTTCTCCTACAAATAGTAACAGATTTCACTGTTCATGCTCTTTTTTTAGCCACACTTCTAGCTGACGCACCTTGTTGAAGACCCAGATCTCCCCGTTCACCGTTGGCCTGGGAACACCATGCCCATTGTAATGAAAGAGGACCCTCTCTTCCTTGGCATTTCGACGCAGAGATGTACATAGTTTCTTAACTTCATCCACTGTGGGATCGAGGCTCTGCTTGTACCGGGCCTAGTGATACCAAAAATAAATTAACCATGTTAATTATGTGCACATGCGTACTTGAGATGCATAGAAGCATAAACATGTCAATACACACAAAACAGTATGCATTACATATAACACTCACTGAACAACCAAATGGCAAAACATTTCTGCCACTTTTCTCCTCTCCACTGTTTCACCAATTCACTTGTCCTGTGCACACCTTAACACTGATCCATTTCACCCAGGGACTGCTACTGGCCAACCAAATACCTTCACAACTTCAAACATCTGCTTTTATTTACTGGTTTTAAATCAGCCTACCCCAACATTGTTTTCGTTTCCCTAGTCACAATTTCCCCCCAAATTACACCAGCCTGAGACTCAGAATTGACAATATTCAGTCTTGCACTATTGACACATTTATGTTCAGATATTTCTGCAACCTTTCAGGGCAAAATATTGGTTCTAGCCTTGAAAGGCTGAAAGTATCTGTGTAGAACAGCTATATTGGGTAACTGTTTAAATGTTTTTAAAATTATTTTTCCTCCCTTCTGAGCTCTGCATAGTTGGACTCTTGGTACAGAGGCACTTCTCTTTACTAGTGGATAGATACAAAAATAGCCCCAGTAAAAAAAACCCAAAAAAACCATAACATCTAAAACAGTGGGTCTCAATCATTTTTTACACTGCCATTTCTTGCTGGTCCCACCAAAATGCTTTGCATACACAAATGGACTGATGGATTGAGGCCACAAGAACCCATAGCTGGTTTGGGGTAGGGGATTGCTGGGCACTGAGTGGAGATAGCAGGAGGAGTGAAGGAGTGCCCAGTGGGAGTAAGGTGTGCTGATACCCAGGAAAATCCTGGCGAAGAGGGGGGAGTTTCTCCATCCCAAACACAACACCCAACAGGACGGCTATTGCTGCCTTCAGGTTAGGAAGAAAGGGGAACAGCTGTGAGGTTTCAGCAGGACTAAACATAGAGGCACAGCAGATATAGGAAAAGGAGAGAACAAACTGTCTTCTCTCCCTCCACCCATTACTCTTGCTGGATTGTACTGCTTTTAGGATTGCCAGTTGTGTGCAATGCAGACAGTAATGCAGATATCCTAAAATGCATGATAAAATCTTTATACTTCACTATCCCATCATGTGTTCTCTACATACAGCTATAACACACTGGAAATGCCATTCTCAATAGCTTTCATGCTGAAAAATCTTTAGCATCATACCAAAGACATTTTACATAAAAGGAAGAGGGAACTGGCTAAGCACTGAACAAACGATGGGGTAGGGGCCAAGTATAATACTATAGTAACTGTGTTGACAGATGAGAATGTAAAGAAGGTGTTCTAAGATATGAAAGCTTTTGCAGGAAAAAAAACATGCCTCCCGATAAAGGTCAGAAAAAGAGCTGGATTGAGGCAATAGTTCAGTCTAAATATAATGAAGCTATATACAATTCCAGTAATAGCTTCACCTTAAACTATGTAGGCTTCTCCATCACAATAGCTCATTAACATAAGCAGTTCTTCAAGGTTACTTGGTCTCAATGCTACTGGGTCTCAAAATAAGCTCTCCTCCTTTGCTCACATGAAAGACTACGCTAGAAGAATGCTAAATTAAGATATAGTCACTTTAAAGGTCAGCAAGTGGCCAGGACATGCCAAAATAGGTTAAATAAGCCTGATGAATTATGGGAAAATAAACTAACGCCTGCACTATCAGCCAGCACCAGTTAACAATATTCACCATTAACTCAGACAAACATTTTGAACTATGTCATGTCAAAATTCTAATCTACTATAACACTGGAGCGTTTGATGGAGCTGGCTACCTAACTTTTAGCTATTAACATCAGCTATCAGGTTACTCCAGAGTCATGCACTTACTGAATGTGCCATATATGCTAAGGACTTTATTAAATTTATTCAAGATTTTTATATTAAAATGATATGTCATAGTCTGACATTATATCAACAACTTAGAACACTAAGCAGATAGCACCAAAGAATACATCTTTTCTGACACACATTCCAACAGAAACCATACACCCGAAACCCCACACTGGACACCTGATGTTCATGCAGCAATGTTAAATGGGAACTTAAGACACCTAAAGCAGCTTTCACTTTCTTTCTGGATGATCCTATTATAAGCTATTATCTCAACTACAGCTCAGTCCTAACACCATGTTACATTGTAACACAACATTGTAACACAATGTTACAAACACAAAAATCCCAGAACATATCAGCCCACATTAGAGCATAATGTCAGTAAAAATCAATGCTACAAGACCATTCTTACTGAACGACTTGATGAGGAAAGTAGAAGTAACCATGACTTTAACAAAGTCACCCACCATAAAAACATGCATCCATTGTATAAAGCCATACCGATTCCAATGCTTGTGTGTCAAGGACCATAAAATCTAAGCAAACATGTTCAGTGAATCCTCCACATGGAAGCTGGCTTGCTTGTCAAACTAAAAGGTGTACATTGCACCAAAGCCTGGTGACAAGAAAATGCCTTTTAATTGCCCTTTGGAAAGTCAGAGTCTCTGTCTCTCCCTGACACTCGGAACAGACATACCCAAGGGACCAGAAATCCAGAATCACAATGGCTTCAAGAACTAAAGCTGCTATATTACAGAAGAGAAGAACTGCATATAAGAATAGGACAATCTTAAACAGATACAAAACATTTTCTACCTTAGACTGTGCACTTTAAGTACAGTTTTGCAAGCTACAATGACAATTAAATCATTATTTAATATATTAAAGGACTTCCATAGCCACTCCCAGTACATTTTACATTTTTTGTACCTTTAATCAATACAACAGATGGCTAAACAGGACCATGATAACTTGGCTTTAATGTTTCTCAATTAACACTCAACATTTCAAGCCAATAAAGTGCCTAGTTTCAGCCCTTTAAAAGACATTCCTGAGTGAGGGACCAGCAGCAGTCACAACAAGGAGGCAGGCTTAGGGCATGGCTACACTTGCAGATATAGAGCGCTTTGAGTTAAAGCAGCCTTCAGAGAGCACATTCGGGAAAGTGCTGCAGTCTGTCCCACTGAGAGTTGCGAGCACACTGGCTTGGCCACATTTGCGGCACATGCAGTAGCATTGGGAGCAGTGCATTATGGGCAGCTATCCCACAGAGCACCTCTTCCCATTCTGGCACTATGGCTTGTGGGAAGGGGGCGGGGAGTGCAGGGGCATTCTGGGTCCTGTCCCAATGCCACAAGATGCATCAGTTTAGATCCCAGCAATCCCAGTCCTTCCATCCAGATTTGGCGCCATCTATTCAACGTTTTTTGTACTGCACACTCTGACTTCCCTTTCGCTCTGTGGGAATGGAGCCCGAACTGCTGAGGAATATGCTGACAAGTCTCGCTTGCATGTCACATTTGGCAGCCGAGTTACTCCGCAAGATCCAAATTGACAGTGAGGACTCGACGATATCGACTTGAGTAACGCATACGACATGAAATTGCTTGTGGCATTCAGGGACATGCTCACCACTGTGGAACGCCTGTTTTGGGCTCAGGAAACAAGCACCGAGTGGTGGGATCATATCGTCATGCAAGTCTGGGATGACGGGCAGTGGCTGCAGAACTTTCGGATGAGAAAAGCCACTTTCATGGGACCGTGTGATGGGCTTGCCCCCACTCTGCGGCTCAAGGACATGAGATTGAGAGCTGCCCTGCTGGTGGAGAAGCAGGTGGCTATTGCAATCTGGAAGCTGGCAACTCCAGACAGCTACTGATCAGTTGCTAACCAGCTTGGAGTGGGAAAGTCGAGTGGTACACATTCCACAGCTCCTTCACTTTAACCTTGCACTGCACTGCATCCTGGTCATGGCCTCTTTCCATTATGTCCCTTGATATCTGCCCGAAGGGATCAGAATTCCTTCGGCTGGAGCGCAGGTGGGACTGGACAACTCCCTCCTCTCAAACACTGATGAGGTCCAGCACCTCGCCATTGCTCCGTACTGGGGGATTCGCTGACAGCACTCTATGCCTGGCTGAGCAAACAGGAAGGGGATTTTCAAAATTCCCAGAGAATTTAAAGGGCGAGGTCTGACAGTTGGTCACCTGAGGGTAGGGCAGTAGAGTTCAAAGTGATGACCAGAGTGGCTGGAACAGGCATTGTTGGACACTTCTGGAGGCCGATCAGAACACATTACCAGACCAGGGCACCCACACTGGCGCTGCAGCGCTCTAGCAGGGGCGCATCAGATGTTATTCCACTTAACAAGGTGGATTACCATGAGCGCTCTAGCTGTGCAGTCAGAGCACTCTATGTGCCTTGCCAGTGTGGACGCGTTGTGAGTTAGAGCTGCTTTAATGCTCTCTAACTCGCAAGTGCAGCCATGCCCTAAGGAACGGAGGCCTTGTTCTGTCACATTCGGCTGTTCTTCAGGAGTTTCCTCACTCGGCAAAAGCAAGTGAAGACATTAGCCTCAGCACTGGCTTCTTTCTTGTTCCTTCTCCTTCCCCACTTACAGTATTATTATCAAGGTGCTGATTTGCAAAATGTGCATCTTAAATCATATTCTGCCTCTTGGCGCCTTTACAAGACACTATAACCAGAACCCTCAAGTAGTGGGTAATTTTTCAATTCCCACTTTTTTTGGGGGGGGAGTGGAGAACTTACTCATTGAAATCTCTCTCACGTCCTTTTGGCATAAATATTAAATACAACCCACAATTCATGAAGGTGAATGCATACTTTAAAACAAAAGCCTGCAACTCTACAGATCTGAGACAAACATATCATTTAGACATTTATAAACACAGGGTTGCAGGAGGAGGGGGTGGGAGAGGGAGCAGAGCCTGTAAATGAACAGATAAACGCCTACCTGTCAGCCAAGGACTTTTAGACATCAGTCTACTCAGTTTATTCTGAGGCACATTACAACAAGCCCATATCTATTTGTTTTACCCATGATGAGAAAAATAACCCATTTGTTTTGTGTTTTTGATAAACCTTTCAGTGATGTGGAGGAGAATCAGGAAAACAAACAACTACAAAGACAGTCCATCTTTTTACTATTTCACTGAGGGGAGTGGTAGTAAAAGGGGTGATAGTGTGGGGGAGTTAACATTCATAATAAGATGATAATTGCATCCATTTCTCTTTCTAGAATCGCTACTGCAAAGTCTGTAGAGAGGAGAGAGTGGGAGATTGGAGTAAAAAGAAGAATATGAAGACAACAGATTGTTTTTTTAACTCTTAGTTATTTTACCAGATGTTAAATTGCCAAAGCAAGTTCTCTAAAATACTGTGCACAGCTGTTGTCCGGTATTGGTGACAGCTCAAATCTTGTACAAACAGTAAATAAGGATACAGGAATCCAGATGAAAAATACATATCACTCATCTAATGAAACTGCAGCTTAAAGTCTCCTTTTCAACAAATGCTCTCCTGCATTTTGATTGCTTTGTGTCTTAAGACACAGACATCCCTATCTTTCTATGAAATCTTGCATCTGTTGCCTGCAATTTTATTCTATTTTCCAGGAAGGAGTATTTTAAACTCTGAACAAAGCCCCGTTTAGGGAATGATGGTAGGGCTGAGATTGAAGTGTTCTCTGTTCAAGCCCATCCTGTAAAACTGAAATATTTCATAGTGCATGTTCATTTCTATGTAAGTAAAAGAAAATAAAGAGTCCCCCTCTGCAACAAAACACAATAAGAGGAGAGCACAACCTATAGTTCTGTAGCCTAGAAGACATAACCACACTCTGCATGATAGATGCTAACTCCGTTGCCAAACCATTAGATTAAAACTGCAAATTTTGAAGCTACAATTTGCATGGAACAGAGTTAATTTCATGAACAAAACTGTATATATCTTCCATAAAAACTTCAGTGAGAGGAGCTCTATAAACACTTAGAGACTGCTGACAACAGGTTATCCTTGGGTGGGAACAGAAAGACCATTTTCCTCAGGATGCGGTGTCTCTGCATGGGTCACAACTGAGAATACCAAATTCAGGACAAACTGCTGGGAAATAGGGCAGAGATACCCCAAAACTAGTGGTTATTCTCTCATAAGATATACCAAAACAAGAACAAAAGTAAACTTCTGTTTCAACACACTGGCTAACGAACTCAGAAAAGCCGTCTCCTTAGGTATTCCAGTCCCAGATTCAACACCCAGACTATCCTTAATGATGAGTGGTTATTTAAAACCAATTTCATCAAACAAAGGGGGTCTTCTGATCCCAAAGGCCCAGCCGCATACCCAGGTCAATATACAACTCAGATCTTACCCAATAATTATGCTGTTGCCAACCCTTTAGTATCTAAAATCTAAAGGTATATTTATAGATAGAAAGAAAGGTGAGAATTAAAATTAAAGGAATCAAATACAACAATTGCAAAGTTCTTGAATCAGGCTTGTAGCAGTGCTGGAATAAACTGCTGGCTTATTAACTCTCTGGTTGCTTCTAAATGGGAGCATTGGGTAGAATGCTTCCATTATAAGTTCATAGTCCAGAGGTTTAAGCAGAAAAGAGGCAACATGGAGAGGTTTCCAAGGCCTTTTACAGCTTCTGCCAAGTGAAGGGAAACCCACACGTGGACACCTACACTCTTGGTCACTTGGGTGTTAAGACACAAAGTTATAAGTGAACACGGTATGCAAGTAGAGTGGTGGCACAAGTGACTTTGTTATTAGTAAATAAAACGAGGAAGACTTTGTAGCACCTTAGAGACTAACCAGTTTATTTCAGCATAAGCTTTCATGGGCTATAGCCCACTTCATGCTGAAATAAACTGGCTAGCTTCTAAGGTGCTACAAAGTCTTCCTCGTCTTATTTACGCATACAGACTAACACAGCTACTAACATTAAACCTTTGTTATTAGTGGAAAGAAAGATATCATTGGCATATTACTGATGTGTTGTGGGCACAGTAAGAACTTGCAGAAAAGTTTGTATGAACTCAAGGAGATACTCGAGAGCTAAAGTCATGGGCTTTAAAACTTCCTACAAGCTATCCTCAAAAATAGGCAGACCATTAATTCAATGATGTATTTACAGGAAGTAGGGGGACATCTCCCATGGTCAAGGTCTCCCAATCAAGATCTCTTCATTCAGCTCTACATATAATGCTAAAGACATTAGACATATCAGGGCACAGGTCCACACTGCTAATCAAAAGCCACAACTACTCATTCATTATACACTTTTGTAGATCCTATTTTGTTTTGCATTGAACTATTTATTTCAGCTTTCACTGCTCTGAGGAACAAAGCAGCACACATCTTGGTTCCCACAGTCTGCCCAGCACACTTGCTTTGGAACTGTATCAATTTTATAGCCTACAAATTTGCAGCTTACAAATTCACAGCCATTACCCTCTTCTCAAAAAGATTTGCCACGGGCATTGGTATATAAAACCATAATACCTTGGTTTTAAGACTAAGTGGACTGAAATACAGTCATTTCTTCCCAGGTACTGACAGAGTGCATTAAATCTTTGAACAATGCTGACATACTAATTAACCTGCTGTCTAGGAGCGTTCATTGATCCTAGAATTTTACCTCAACTTCTGCCTGGGAAGGCGTACCTTTTTTTTTTAACTCATGGTTTTGTTTTTAATATATTTTTTCGCTTTTAAACCTATTTCCTTCTGGTCTCTTCCAGATCTTTAGAGTTAGTTTGTCTCTACACAGGTGTTTTTCATCCCTCCCCATGCTGCATTTTCCTCTGTCATTATTTTCTCTCTCTGTTATTTTCCATCACATTACTTTTGTCCAATACATACAGTACTTTCAGGATGCTAGACAAGGTGGCAACACTCCCTTATGCTAAAAGCAATTATCTGAAAAGTTTCTATCAGGCTTTAGGTCAGTACCCACTACTCAGATAGTAGTTTATATTATTTTTAAACTAAAGAGTCACTAATTTTTTTCAGAGTAGCAGCCGTGTTAGGCTGTATCCACAAAAAGAATGAGGAATACTTTGTGGCACCTTAGAGCTTAACATTTATTTGGGCAAGAATCAGAGAGGTAGCCGTGTTAGTCTAGAATAGCAGAGGTAACAAAGAGTTCTGTGGCACCTTAAAGACTAACTAAAGTATTGGGTATTAGCCCACGAAAGCTTATGCTTCAATACTTTAGTTAGTCTTTAAGGTGCCACGGGACTCTGTTACCTCATTTATTTGGGCATAAGCTTTCATGGGCTACAGCCCATGAATGAAGTGAGCTGTAGCCCATGAAAGTTTATGCCCAAATAAATTTTTTAGTCTTAAGGTGCCACAAGTACTCCTCATTCTTTTTAATTATTTTTAAAAGTTATTGGGCCACTGATTGTTACAGCACCTGAAAACCACACTGGCCTCTCTTAACTTACACTAGTTGTTAACAAGAGGCAATACAAAATTTCTATTACTGTTACTGGGCACTAGCACATCTGGTACAGTTTCCTTATTTTATAATATTTGTTAGAATAAATTTCTTTAGCTCTTGGCAAGAAGCCTTTGCCTCTTGTCACAGCTATCAGACAGGACAATCTGAATTTCCATTTCTTTCCAATTGTTATCCAGCTATATCTGTCCTTCCCAGCTGATACCACAATTGTAGCCTTAGAGCTGTCAAAATGCCCAGCTGACACGCACTGATGAACAAGTATGAAATTGCTGAAAGTGATGTCAGTTGGCTTTACTATGTGAATATGATTTTCAATCACCTAATGACTCAAGAGCAATAACCTTGGGGAGTCCTGATCGGGATGATCTTTTGATGATTCCATTTGTGCAATCACAGCTAAAAGTTTTGCTTATTTATGCAATATTACCACACTATAACATCCATACTCTCATACTGAGAGCTGTACATCACCATCTATATCAGGTCTTATTTAGTTTGAGATTCCATGTCAAAGCAAACTGAAATGCAGGAGACTGTTTAAGTTCCAAAACCTCAACAGAATTAAAAGATTAACACTACATTTTAAAGCAGAAATTGAAAATTATTCCCCTCCCCACACCAAATAGTTAGCTAAAAATCAACTATTCAGTCTAGAGTTCTGTATTTCATATGCTACAGCTCAGGACAGCAGGAGCATCTGAAGTTGTGTAAGAGGTGAAGATCCCTGCAGAGTTTTAAAATAAGGTCTTGCATTCCCCACAAATCAAGCTTACCCAGTTTCTTTAATTCTGTGGCATTCCCATATAGCAGGCTGGAAATTCCCAAGAAACTTTAATTTAAATTAAAAACTTGATTTTTCAATGAACTAAATGACAAATTGAATACTACACGACAGCAGACTATTTTATTAATTATTATTTGTGTTACCCTAGTGCCGAGGAGCCCCAGTCACGGACCAGGACCCATTGTGTTAGGTTATGTACATAGAACAAAAAGAGAGTACCTGCCCCCAAAGACCTTACAATCAAAGTATAAGACAAGAGCACAGATGGAGCTTCACTGATGGGGTCATGCAAGGAAAGAATGAGAATACTGGTCAGCATGATTAGGAAGTAATATTAGGAATATCAATTGATTACACTCATTATTATGGGAACTTTAAATTTTAATATCAGAGGGGTAGCCGTGTTAGTCTGGATCTGCAAATGTGACAAAGATTAAATTTTAATGTTGCCTGCCCCTAGACAACAACTGTTAGTTTTCAATATGCTACTTATTTCAGTATTGACAATATACTGCATTGAAGATGTTACAGGAAAGCTGGAGTTTTGGCTGCTGGAGTGGGGGCAGTTGTTGCTTCTGGCACTGAAGAAGGCATAGAAAGCAGTTTTAGACTATAAACTAAATGCATTAGCTGGATTTTTTTTTTATAGTGTGCATAACAGCGAAACAGTTAAAATAGATTTAATAAAGCATCGTTGAGTTTCAAAGTTAATGTATTGAAGGGGGGCACTTCATACTTGTTTCATGCTGTTTGCAGACTCAGGAAGAAAACACTGCATTGTTTTACTCGTTTCACATTTTCAAGGCTCTCTCAGAAACCAAGTGGGCTAGAAACAATTTTACAAAAAAGAAAAACAGACCATGCAGCACAGTTTTACAGCCCTGGTTTCATCGACGATACTACTAGTTACCTTCTGAGCAAGATTCCTGAAATCACATCTAGCAAGGAAAAATTGTTTAGAAAAAATTGCCAGCATTCCAAAAATGACCGCGGTGCCCGGTTGATATAGGTATGTGATGTCTAAGCTAATATTATGTATTTGTAAACATTTAACAACTAACTTGAAAAATGTTAATTATTGATGTATTTAGGAAATGGTACATAAAAGCTTGAATATTTAAAGGCTATTTTACAATTTAAAAATATGCTTAAACAGATTCTTAAGCATCTATACTTTATCTTTATACAGTGTACACACACATCAGTCATCCTTTGCTTACACTAAATGACAGTGTGCCTGTCCTTATGACAAACCACAAAAACATTCATAGCCAGCCTTCCAGTGTTCAAAATATGGAGACCCCATCCATTCTGAGAAATCAGAGGCCATTTACCCTACAATATAAATAATTTGCAGATGCAAACATATTATCTGCCACTACCCTTCAGTCATAGAGGCTGTACTGCCAGTCAAAACCAGATATGCAGAGATTCAATCACCTGCAAAATTAGTGGATTTAAACATATAAAACGTACACAACCTTGGAAGCTTTAGAGAGAAGAACAGTGCTAACAGGGCTGAGAAAGTTAGGATGACAGCTTTAATGATTATAATTTTAGTTAACCTTTGATTCATACAATGCAACTATTAGAATGCTCTAGGACAGTGCACACACTATTTCAAAATGTATTTCATTACATAATACACATTAATGTAATTTGCCAATGCTAATAAAATAATTAAAACACCCTCCATATAACCCGAGGTACTCCCAACCAGACACGCAGTCTTGAGCTAACAGACTTTGCAACAGATCCTGAAGATCAACAAATTCAGGCTTAGCAGGCAACACAGTTAAAGCTAGCAGGTCAGGGTTTCCAGATGCATCAAGACCACCTCAAGGCCAAGGTGTCAAAAGGCAAATGAAAGATTTGAAGGACATTCTCTTGCACCATTAATCAATCTCCTGATAAGACCAGCATCATCTCCATGCCATGCCATCAAGACCCAGACTGAAAGAGTCTACAAATGTGAGGACGTCAGATGTTGCCTATAATAGCCTCTGCAATAGTGCTAGCTTCTTTATTTTAAAACTCCAAAAGAAAAACGTATACACATTGAGCCACCTCCCACATACATTGGCAATCGCATGATTTTCTTGTCCTGTGGATTGTCCAATAACTATATGCATATAGTTATTGGACAATATGTATTATAAACATTTGAATCCCAAGCATCGCACAAGTTAATTTCAGGAACAGGACTCCTTAATTAACAGTCTTGTAGAAATATTGTCTGCAGAGGAGAGGAATGGAGAAGGAGAAAGAGGGATGTTCTCAGACTGATGTTATCAATAGTTTTTCAATCTGGAGGTAGTATGGGAGGGAGGTTATATTCTCTGTTCTATATACACAACTTAATATTTAGGTTCAGCCTTCATAAGAAAGGACAACAGGAAGTTATTGATTTAGCAGCTTTACCACTGTCATGAAAAACCAATCTTTAAGAGAGATCACATCTGTAGAGAATGTATGTTTCATACATCAAAACCACACAGATCACATACAAATACTTCTCCTCACCTCAAGAAAACTGCAATGCTGTGGTGTCACATATCCAGGGCTTGGCACTGACTTTTGGATCTACAATATTTCAGTGTAATTTCCTCTCAAGCTTCCTAAGCTAGATCAGTAAGACTGGTTTGTGTAGATTTCCTTTTCAGCATCCCAACTGATGATTAAGCCACACAACAACTAATATGATTAACAGGTCAGGGAAAACACCTGGCGAAAGCCTTCAGTGGCTAACAGCACAGCCAGTAATTTAATAAGCCTTAGGTAAAGGCACTGCACTGGTGATAGTAGTGCTCCAACCACAGCAAATGAGGTAATGATGGAGCACAAGCATCACTGCCTTTCCTCTATTATTCTATACATTTCACAAGGGATTTCATTCTTTCAGAGGATAACTAAAACATCTGCAAGTGAAACACCAATCTCACAAAGATGAGTTCCACTAGAGGGGAAAAACCAATTCACTGGATTCCTCAATTTCTACTCTACTGGGAACTGTTGGAATATTTATTGGCTGCAAAGAGCAATCCTGCAGCTCTGTGGATTTTTTGCACTCGAATTAATGCTCTGCTTTGAAATCATTTGCCTAATTAGATTTGTTAAAACTGTTGATAGAGTCAAAGCATATATCAAGTGTAGTCAGGGAACTCAGAGTTAAAGCAGTCCCTTTGCCATGAATCACTGTGTTATGCTCAGAGTGGTGAGAACTGCAGCAGCTCAGTGGTTGTGAGATAAAGTATTGTGGCTGCCACCTAGGAGAAGATTTCGAATCATTATCTACATCCAATGAGCCGCTGGGGCCAAGGGCTGGGCCGAGCACTTGAGCAGCAGGGCCCCCACCCCCCGGGTAGAGGCCAAGCTGCAGGACCCTGCATCATGCTGAGCACTCCTCTGCTTATTCATCAGGGAAAAATAAACTTCCAAACAGAGAAATTTAAGTGGGAGAGGGAACGGAATCTGTCACAAAGTCACATGGGTAAAGCTTTGATCACCTATTTCCTTGCAGCTTAAGACAGAATTCTGTTTCAGAGAAGAGCTCCACTAAGTTAAACCGTGGGTGTGTGGGTGTGGCTAGATACCAGAGGGACTGAAGAAGGGCAGAGAAGCCATGCCATTTCCCATTCCAACCCTAAACAGAAAAGCACAACAGTAAAAGCTGCAATATCAGGACATGGTTTGGGTGAGGAGCAGAAAAGACAGCAGCTGTAAATAGCTTGGTCTGTATCTGGCTTTTGTTACTTTATATTACTTTAATTTTGCATTACTGTTGTAGGCAGAATAACAACACATAAAACCATTCATCTTCAATTACTGGGAATCCTTTGTGATCCTGTTATACTGATTAACTGTGTCTATGCAGTCTCCAAGTGGGAAGTTATTTTGCAATGGTGATTACTTCTAACAATCCCAAGAAGGCTTAGCCTAGAAACTAAACTTCACATTGTATTAATATGTTGGTATTGAGGAGGCCTGGTGCTTTTGGATAGTTTAGGGGAAACCATAGGGAAATGTAATTATTAGAAGCAATTTCCTCAACTATTATTAAGCTGCAGAGATCTTAACTCCCCGTGGTGTCAATCTGAACAGATAGGAAGAAAGGAAGAAGGTAACAGGGAAAGCTACCCATGGGAGGAGCAAGCTCAATCCTCATGTAACTTGGATCCTAAGAAAATTTGCAAAAACAGAACAAAATAAAACTTGGTTAAACTAGAATTAAGGCTGTAAGTGTTTCTTAAGGCAGTGTTCCCCAGCCTAGGGAGTACCAGGATGGCTGACAGAGAGTGTGCATCAGCATCTTTGGTGAGCAGTGCCAGGGAGAAGGGGTTATGATATATGACTCCTTGACATGTTTTCATTGTGTCAGGCTGGGACAGATCAGCTGTGGGACCAACCAAGATCAAAGCAAGCTGACTGGTGGGGGGAGGTTCATGTTTGAGAACACAAGCTATGCACTAGAGGAGAAGGACCTTCAACACCCCCAGAAGATTGCACATATTATAAAAGAACATAAAGTGTATGTGTTCCACTATGAGGGTGAGGAATGCAATAGAGAGGCCTAGAAAGATATCAATAAAAATGAACCTGAACTGCAAAAAAGGAAGACAACAGGGTTGTTAAACAAGGAATTGTTAATGCTGTAAATGTCCCTGTTCTTCAAATCTTCAGATCAAGACTACATGAGATATGAATAAAGCAGATTATAGATGGGCGTATATGTCTATCGATGTGATTATCAAGATTCCTGGTGGTGCTTTTAATTGAACTATTGGATGCCTCATTCACTTCAGGCCAAAGAGGACACAGATACCTGCCAGTCAGAACACTCAGTAAGGACTGTACAGTTTAATTATAAGCACCTCAGTGAACCTTGAAATTATGTATTCTAAATTTTGCAAGTTGGAATAATGCAATCTCCCTGCATACAGCTGCACTGCACCACCCACTATGCTTTATACTGCAAAATAACCTACAAGCACAAAAACTGACTATACTTAAGTGATGCCAAAAGTTGCCCACAAAGGTTCTACAGCTTTACAGTTTTAACAGCTGCCTGAGTTGACAATTCTTCGACCCAGTTTTTAGAACAGCAACTTAGTCTATTAGCAAGTAGCAATACATATTTCCACGTGCTCTGAAAACACACACACACACACACTCTTGAAAGTTGAGCACCATCTAGTATTAAAACCTCTTCTTACATAACAGCTAATTTAACCCATTTACAAGAAAAGCAAGAGTCTCTAGTTATATTGTTTCATTATCCAGATGCATTATTTTCAGATGAACTATATGAATGCAAAAATGTCTACACCAAGGGCACTGTTAATTAAGAAACCTGCATTCATTAGCGTGGCCCAGTGTGAGTTTAGCTATACAGAGTAGGGGGAAGACAAGGAAAAAGTTACAAAAGGGCATTTTAAGAGTTTTTGAGAAGGCAATGGAATTGAAACAAGACTTGCTCTAATTCCCCACATCCTCCTGAACAGTATCTGCATGATATGACAGAGGCAAATGTCAATTATCAATATTTAACCAGCCAAATGACCAACAGCGTGGTATACTCCTGAAGGAATTTCCACACTTCAACTATATTTACCAAACAGCTGGAATACAAGAGCTATTCCTAATTAACTCCATGTGAGGACATTTATTCCAGTTTAACTTAATCCAGTTTGTATAATCCAAACTAAACCAGAAGCAAACACACTTTTTCAGAATAAGAGAATATCCAAACATGGAGGCATTCCTGAATAACGCTCTGTGAGAGAAGCCCTTACTTTCAAATTTAGGGAAATCCATCGTATCTAACCAGCAAGAAATGCTAAAGAGATCAACAGTGAACAAGTAAGAGTATTATCTGAAGGGATTCTCACTCAAGCCGAAGAGCTAAGAAATGGTATAGTGCAGACATAGTTAGAGGGAGTAAACACACCATGAAAGGAGGCCTTAGGTGAAGAGAGGGAACGTACACAACCAGGGAAGGTTTTGGAAAGAAGTCAACAAGTTATTGAGTTGAGAAATACTGAAGCAGCAGAAATGTGACAAGGTAACGCAAAAGCACTTATCCACAAGGTGACTCCAAAAGAACTCAGATATTTCAGGTCAGTGCTAAAAGATAACAGAATGAGATACAATACAATTGGAAGCTACACTGACACTTATCAGTGTCTTTTGTTGCCATTATTCCTTGAAAAATAAGATGTGGTTGTATAAGGAAGGGAAGAATGCTTAGACTGTTCTACTAACAAGATAATGTGAAGGAAACAGATTTTACAAGAAGAATTCAAACTACTGCAGGTTTTCCCTCAGTGTGGAACAGGAATAAATTCATTTAAACCATGTTTGAAAGCTTTCCAAGACTAGACTACTAGTAGGCCTGACTTTGAATGCATCCCTCAGGCTGGTTTCAGAAATTCAAGACTTTGAGGAAAGAGTTGCCTGTCTAAACAATCCTCAGAAAACACTCTTTTAAGGTTAAGATTTCATCTCTTCCTTTATAATGAATTGTGCACTAATACAAAGGTATTGGACTGTCAGACTTGAAGCCTGAAGCCTTTTATTCATCTACAAAACAGATACAATACCACTAACAGCAGTAAAATCTTTCCACTATATGAATCAAAACTGACCTGGAGGGGTGAGATGGTAGTTCAGTCTCTTCATTGAGTCCTTAGTTCCCTCTGAAACTGCCAGCTAATGGTAAGTATGTGTCAGTTCCAAAAACTTCATCTTCTCTTTTTTAAACCAGGGAAGAGATACTGGTGACAGTTTATCAGGAAGAACTTTTGTCATGAAGGCAGAGATCACTTCTAATGAACCTTACCATGTTCCTCCCCAGAGGCCATACTCATCCATACCGTGAAACAAACAGTAACATTCACAAATATCTGCATGATAATTGCCATATATTTAAATACAGATTCCTGTGGGCATCTCCAGTGTCTCAGGAAAAGTTTAAAATTGGGTTATTGATCAGTTAAAAATAATGTGACCCCACTGTACACAGTGATATAGCCTTCCCCTGAAATCAATATTACCATGCAGAGAAAAGATACACAACTGGCTTTAAAAAACACTATGTATTTAAACTACCAGCTGTATTATTTATGTAAAATAAGCCACACAGGGCGACCTTCAGTCCCTTGCCCCAAGACACAACTCTACTAGCATGAGTTATACTAAACACAAAACACAACCCTTCCCAGCACAAGTGACCTGCCTATTCAGATTGAGAAATTTAGTTAATTTGTGCTGACTTCAGTGGATGTGGAATTGCAATATAATAATTTAACTTTTATGAACATTGTATGTGCCCTTAGAGAGATGTGAAGTTATTGTATATTGGGGTAGTGGAATGCTTATTGTATGCTTATATTGTGTTAATTAATTGGGGGTTGTTGGAAGAACAAACAAGAAGGTAACACAACAGCTCCTTGGGATGTTGTGATAGCCATCAAGGGGCCTGTCTTTTGGCTATTAGCCAACCTCATGCTCTGGATCACTTTAAAGGTCTGACATTCAAAAGCTGGGAGTGGAACAGATCACTCCCTAATTGTGCTGTTCTGTACACTCGCCCAGAAGCTCTGATACAAGCCACCAGTGGAGGCAAGATGGGCCATGGTCTGACACAGTATGGCAGTTCTTACAGTGTGTGTAAAAGCAGCTGTTAATCTCCCACTTTCATGATTGAATTCACTATCAAATTCCTTGAAAAAAATGAAACTAAGAAAATTACCGCCTGCGATACTTCTCACTGATCCGCAGCGCTTCAGTCTGAAGAAACACGAACAGACCTTGTATCCCATTTATTACTACAATTCATTATAGTTTTGCAACTATTGCTGAAATCAAAGTACCTTCACCTGAGCTATACATGTCCTTGTCCATACCTTTATTCAATAATAAACAGTGATCAAATTACAAATGTTTATGGCATTATTTTCCATTGTACTCAGTATTGAAAATGAACTTCACTAATCATACATGAAAAAAATCACTTGCCATACAGAGTATTTACAGTTTTAACTTCTAGCTGTACAATGCAAGATGGGTTTCTAAATGCAACAGTCTCAGCAGTCATATTTCATTAACATGATGTTTTTAGATAATGGTTCATACAATAGGGTGGTTTATAACAGTGCCTGACAAATCCTATTATTCTCACTATACAATTTAATAAAATAGAAATAAATAACCAATGGTGCAAAAAATTGAAATACATCTTTATATAAAAATTCTGCATCAGCCTATTTAAATTGTCTAGTGGGTCACCATTTTAAATGCTGAGCCTATTTTAATTCTGATGTATGAATAATATTTTAATAATGCAGTGTTAACCTGGGCTTTAATTATGATTTTAGGAATAACAAGTACAGATAAGTATTATACTTGTAATAATTATGCATAATATTGAACACTCCAACAGTTTAATTAACTACAGATAATACCTCCTTAGCTTAATAAATCACTTAGTTTTAAATGCAACTATGTTTTGATAAGCATATGATTAGTTTTATTTAATGAACATTTTAAATATTGTTTTTGCATATATTTCATTGAATTCCAATTTCCATCCAAATGCAGCTTGACACAAATCATGAGAAAAAATTAATCTAGAAAATAATACATCATTGACCATTTTCTAAAATAAAAAATGTAAAATAAGACTCTGATTCCTACATAACTGCTTAAACAAATTCTCTCTCCTTCTTCTTCTTCCTTTATGCTGTTTTTCCTGGTGAGGGTTGCAGCGGCAGCATGGAAGGTAGGGAAGGCCAGACCTCCTTTTCCTCCACAACAGTTTTCAGCTCCTCCTGGGGGATTCCCCAGCATTCCCAGGCCAGCCGGGAAATATGATCCCTCTAGGAAGTTCTGGGTGCCAATTCTCATCCCAAACACTTCACACTCAGCAGCGAAACATTCGAGTGCATGTCAGACACTGCACCCTGAAGTAGCAAGGACATCATCATCTGCAAACAGCAGGGATGGTCCCCATATCAGATGCACTCCACAGCTCGGCAGCACCTTGATATCCTGTTCTTGAAAAATCATGAACAGGAATGAGGACAAGATGCACCCTTGGCAGAGTCCAATGCCCACTTGAACAAACTCAACTCAATGCCAAGAATGCTTAAACAAATGTGTATTGATATAGTGTATGGATATACAAAAAGAGGTACCAAATTGAGTTTAATGGTTATATTTAGCTACAAATCAACATGTTTTAATGGTTGCCAACCAAGGAGAATCAAACTTTCCTTTAGAAAAATAAGTATAAATGCATACCATCATTTAAATCAAGGTTTCCTACTTGCTGATTTAAATCATAATTAAAACTGGTGATTAAAATCACTGATTTACATCAATCCAGATGGAAATTTAACATGCACATAACACTTTCCCTCCAAAAATAATGAGAAATCTATTCATAAGAACTAGATGCTGACAAGAAAGCATCAACTTGGAATATCTACTACACATCAGCCAAAAGACTGTCATACCTTAGTAATTACACTAAAAGCCACTTTTACAATTCATGCTGAATTGTGTGCATATAATTTACACGCAGCGTGTATAAGAGTCTGCTTCGTTTGCCCAGAAAAAGAACCACTGTGAAATGATCTAGTAAATATTAGTTTTGCCAATTTTCTTAATTTTTGGAAGGCAGCAAAATAAAACGATAAATGAAGTAAGAGCTAGAAAATAAGGAACAAATTATGTTCTCTCCCTCCACCCTCCTTGTTACAAAGATAGTTTGGTGGCTTTGATAGGTCATATCAAAAAATTATGTAACAGGCTGAGTCGTACATACCAGGACACAACTTTAAAACTTTCTTAGTCAAAACTGCATAACTGCCACACAACTATGTCATTTTAGTATTCCTTTCTCTTTAACCTCTATTCTAAGAGCGCTTTAAAATTTCAGACTCTGCGTGTGTCTCCTAACTTCTTAAAAATAAACTCAGACATTACTCAGGGTTCAGTTCAGGCTGCAGCAACACATTTTGGTGCATGAACTCAACCCAACGTTGGGTCATTTTTATCTCCTGGGACAGCACATGTGCTAACAGGCATTCATGTTAGAGGCAAGAAAAAAATGCATCTTTCAGTGCTAACAGACATTCAATGCTAGTTGTACTCTCCATCTGCTGGTTGCACATCAAGAGCTTAATGCAAGGATGTTCAGGTCAAGGAATAGAATACTAGCTCTGGGGAAGGAGAAAGACTAGCAAAAAGGTGTGATAAGTGGAGATTAGTAATGGGGAAGTAGAATAGGAAAACGGGAAGGTGTACAGATAAGCGTATCTTGACTCTTCCACTCTATCCTAGGGAAATGAACAGGATAATAAATATAACTCTCCAATTTCCCCCATGTGGCACCAGAGTTGGTTATAAAACTTCTGAAACAATTTAGAGGAAAAAATAAATGTCTTAATTTAATGCAATTTGCATGTCCAAACCCCAATTATATGTGTATTCTTTACTTCATTACCCAAGTCACTAATAACAGACCCCAGTAAAGTCCTCCCAGTAAAAAAAAAAAATCTACTCACAATAGGGAATACTCAAGTTTCAAATGGTAACAACTCATGAGGGTCCTTTCAAAAGTAAATAGAGGTGTGTGGAAAGGACGAGAGTTAAAGCTGATGCTGGACCTTTAACTGTTAGCCTTTGATTCTTGTCTTTTTCCATTGTTCAAGTGAAACTGTAAATGAATAAAAATGTACAGATAGGTGCTGACTTCTTGCTCACTGAGTGCTGGCTACATGCCTAGCATTAGCACTGACATAGATACAAACCCGGCTCCTCTCAGATTCCAAAATCCTACCAGAAGAATTGTTGCTCTTACTGAGAATGGAGCCTTCACAATGAAAGCCAAAGTCAGTAATGAGACAAAGCAAGAGACATGCAGGACCACTAGGCTTCCACACTTGGATAGTGCATTCCAAAATTAATCACTTAATTTTGTTATTATTCCACTCCATTTGATGAGCTGAAAGCACTTTATCAACATTAATTAAGCCTCATAATGCCCCACTATTGTGAGGTGGACCCATTCTTCCCCAACAGTAAGGTACCAAATGGGAAGAAGTGGATTATCTTCTGAGCTGTTCCTTGCCAAGTGAACCCTTCTTAAAATGAAGATCTGAAAGAATTTGCTATTTGTGAAGGAGTTGTTTGTGATTGTCCAAGAATAGCACTAGACCATTTCAGATCCTCAGTTCAGCAGTGACTCGGATATGGTCTCTAAATAGAACGTTTATGATGGGCAGTCAGCATTGTCAAACAGCTGACTGGCTGAGTTATCTAGTGACTGAGAATGTCTGCTACTTTTCAAAAAGCTGCTTTAACTTAAACATTCATTATCATAATAAATGCTTACATAATTAATTTGGAAAACAAATCAAAACCCTTTTCTGGTTTAGAAAACTAACTTTTCCTTACTGGTTTCTGGGCTCTTTTTAAGATTTTGGTACCAACTTCTGTTTTACCCCAGACTTCTCTACGTCAAGGTCACTTTGCCTGCAGTACTTGCAGCTGACAGCAGGATGGCAAGACCTGCTCTCAGCTGCAGGATTTTCCCATTAAACTGATTTTGCAAGTTTGTTGACTTGGTTCCAGGATGCCAGGTAATTGCTGTGGAATGCATGCACACTAGAACACAGATCAGCTTGAGGACACTTCTCTGTCTCCACAGTTTCTCTCAGCAAGTTGTGGAAGAAGGATCCTCCATCATCTTTGATCTACTTAACTGGATTCTTGCTTTGAGATGCCAGTCTTCACAAGAGACGCAGAGACTTGCATACAGTGCATGTTGCTGTAGTTTGTTTCTACAGTGTCCAAGTGATTTTTTTAAGAAGTCTATTCAAAATTTATCCTATGTGATTTTTCTACCAAAATAGTTAAAACCCATATAGCTCTTAAGGTAGATGCACTTATATCAGCATACAGGTGAGATAGCTATAAGGTACCTTTAGATTAACAATGTCTCCTCACCAGGGGGTTGTACTACTTTCTAACTATGCTAGTACGTTAAGTGATATAACTAGTGCATGTAGACAAGGCCTCAGGCATAAGTGGTTCAGTATTCCTAGTGGCCCTAATTCTGCCTAATACTTTATTCCTAACTTTTTAATTTAATTTTATTTAATGCAGACTCCTCAGGTATTACCTATTCAAAATCCACACAGCCCTGGCAATTATAACACATGCATGGAAACAGCTGTGAATGTTTACTGTATGTTTACATGCAATTACAAGTCAGTCACTGCATTAAGGCAGGCCTGTGTTATGAACACCTATTGCTGGGCACCAACTGAATCTTCACAAACTAGAATTTATCCTTAATTTTCAGCACATTTCAAAGAGATGGTAGAAGGGATTCAGTTATCTTTCTGCTCATATGTCAATGCTACTCATGATTTGTGCATTCTTGGCTATCAACTCTGGAAGCAAGAAATTGCTGTTAAAAAAAAAAAAAAGAGTAGCATACAGCTATAATCAAAGGTTCAGATTAGTACCAAGACATTTTTTCAGATGGGAGTAGAGGGGTAAAATGGTTATTGACAACCATATCTGTTGATTGCACTCTTATGGCAAGCTTTTCATCAGAAAGTATCAGTTTATGCTGACAAATGAAAACTCAAACCTCTGGCAAACCAGCAATTGTCTATATTGTAAAGCTTTACTAGAGACTACATTAGTGATAAATGCCTTTATCATGTTCTCTAAATTCAATAGGTCTTTCGCAAATAAAATAATAAAAGCTTTGCAGTCTTGTGACAGCATCTGATAGCAGACCAAGGTACAGAACTGCGAACCTTGTTTAACAAAATCAGATTTTTCCAGGACGTGCACTGGGAAGATGAAAGGCAAGTTTTGTCCATATACTTTCTCCCTTGGAAATTCTCTGGGATTTCTCTTGCAATAGTAGTTAATATTTGCTGTGGTTTTAAAAGAAAAACCCTACAGAAATAAAGGAAGAGCAATGACTTAGAGAGGCCCTAATAATTAGGTCATGAATTCAATTAGCTTTTATGCTTAACTAGTTACTCGTCAGGAAATGCTTAGCCTTTGATGTACAGTAGACAGCACACCAGTTAATTAGGAAGAGGGAAGCAACACAAGGAGAGTGAAACTTCAGAAACCATATCAAAGTCCAGAGATATCTAATGATGGGTACAACAGCATCAACAACAGACTACATGCAGAAAAGGGTAAATGATGTGGCTTCAAATATCTTGGCTGCATTAACTTTAAAATTAAGACAACTGTTTGGCAGGGGATCAGAAGAGACAAAGAAGGAACCTGGGTTGATCAGAGGCTGTGTCTAACACACGGGTGGGCAAATATTTTGGCCCAAAGGCCATATCGGGGTTCAAAAAAATATGGAGGGCCAGGGAGGGAAGTCGGTGCCTCCCCAAATAGCCTGGCCCCGACCCCTCCCACTTCCTGCTCTGACTGCCCCCCTCAGAACCCACGAGTCATCCACCCTCCCGGCTCCTTGTCCCCCAACTACTCCCTCTCCCAAATCAACACAGATAGTGAAAAAAAACATTTTTAACTACCATTGCCATAGTCCTTTTTATAAATGCACTTTCACTGAAGAAATAAAATCACATTTTTCACAACTGGCCTTTCCTTGTTGCTCATTCCACAGCTAGTTTTATTAAATGTGCTCTGGCTGGATTGACAAAAAGTGACCTTGTGTGTGACACACCTATCCTCAGATGAGATTACCTTTCTATTGTATTTCACCTTCATGCCCTGGAACTTGATTCTTTTGCCAGGTCAATTCCTTTACCACATTTATACAAAAAACTCCTTTCTCCAGTCTGGAGCCCTTTTGTTTTTGATACACACTAAATCCACTTATTTGCTGGACTCTTTCTGAAGCAAAGTCTGCTACAGCTGGAATACAAGGCGAGGCTGCAGCTCACACACGTTTCCATTGTGAGAGCGAAGAGTTGGCTGGGGAGCTCTGGCATTCTCCCAGCCGAGTAACAGAGTAATGAAGCATGAGGCTGGACAGCATGATGATTGCAGCTCATCTGCACACTTTTCGGTGTACTCACTTGAAACAGCTCACTTGCTGAGTGCGTCACACCATTACACCTTTCACTGGCTCGCTTCCAAGGCTCAAGCAGTGTGGGCCAATGTCTATTCACACACAGAGATAAGAGGGCTCATTTAGAAAGCACACACACTCAAGCTCTGTGCTCTAACAATGACTGCAGACCATTCATTGCACTGTGGTGCCACTGCAGTTAGCTTCAATGTACAGGAAATATCTAGACTCAAAAGCATATTAGGTTTAATTTTTTTTTCTGAAATCTGTATATTAAGTTAGTGATAGTGAACTATGGCAGATGGAAGTCCTCTATCACCAAAACTGATACAGAGGCAATGCAACCTTTCCTTTCTCTTGCACTCACATGCTCAGATACTTCTATCCCTGTCCATCATGATTCAACCCTGTTCCAGTTGGTCCAACTGTGGAGTAAAAGGGTAGTTCAATTTCAACCCTTGTCTCCTTGCTTCTGAGTCTGTCTAGTAAGGTGCTTGCTAGTGCCAGCTACAGTACAGGTTGCGTTATTGCCCACTGCTAACCACATTGAGAATACCAAACACACACATGATTTTAAATGTGGAGATAAAAAATGCTAAACTTCCAGAGAGAGTCAAAAACCAGAAACCACAAGCTACATTAAAAAAAAAAAATCTGTTATTTTCAATAGGCTATTGTACTGCAGTACAATTGTTACAAAGCAGTTTGATGATAGACTGTCCAGACATTTAATACAAGATTTGTTCAATCAATTGCAATCACAAGCAAAGCCCAGTAGTGTATCTTCTCCCTTTGAGGTCAGACAATGAACTGAAGAGCTTTTGTTTTCATGATCTCTGTTGTATCAGCATGATCAAAATGAATATCAGTTACCTTAATACCTTCATGTTTGTGATTAAAGTAAAACCCAAACACAGAATTCTCATAGTCCACAGAATACTGCCCTACAACTGCTAGATGAGACAAGAGATGCTTCAAGCCAATGTAACAGAAGAGGTGTATAAAGCTGGCTAGTGTTGCTGTAACTTTAGAGTTACCGCCTAGAAAAACTTGTGGGCCTAATCGGAAGAGTGAGGAAGTCTGGATCAAGTACATAGATGAACTGGGAAACCAGGCGTGTTCCTAAATCAGTTCAGCTCATTGAATTTTCACACACACACTTAAAAAAGGAAAAAGTTGGGGATTTTATATTCCAGTTGAATAAAAAGAAAGTGAACAAAGTTTGATTTCCTCACTTAGTGCTTGTGATTGCCAACCCGTAAGTTAACAGGCTCACAGACTTTTTCAAAATAAAGTCTACATCTTAGTCCCAAGCCTATATCTCCATTAATTCCCTTTCCATTGCCAGTCAACATTAACCTCTGTGTGGCAACTTCAAAAGCAATGACGAGAAACAAAGGAAAACACTCAGAACCATGTGACTAGCCAGCTCTCCATTGGTCACCCCCAGCAGGTGCCTTTTCCAGACACACTGAGAACCCCTAAATTAACACATTTTTGGTTCATTTATTCAGCCACATGACTTTTAAAAAATTAACATTTTGGTAGACTCTTTCATTCTGAAGGGTCCCAAAGTGATACAGAGTTATATTATTTATACACAATTTTTTCTGCCATGGCCACGAAGTGTATCAATTAAAAAATGTCAAAGTTAAATAATCCACCCTCAAACAATGGCACTAAAAATATCACTCCAGCATGACTGTTTCCCATATGTAATAAACCAAGTGTTAGCACCTTCGTAAACCAAACTCAAAAAACCAAGCAAAACAGAAAAAACAATAAAAAAAGGCCACACACAAGCATAGAATAAAAAATGCAATCACCTCAGGAATAAAGAGCAGCAATCAAGATACTGAAAATCTATGAAGGAAGAAATTTTGCCATACGACACTGAGGCAGCAAACCCTTTCCTCGCCCTACAAATACCACCATGCGATCTTTAGCATTCATACAGACCAAAAAGGACCTCGGTCAGAAGAACAAAGAGACGAGTCACCTGCTGGGATTTGAACTAGTAGAGTCAAAGCGTTGCAAACATGATGCTAAGATCAGTAAACCAACCTCCACAAAGTCTGTTTGCCTTAATAATTCAATCTCCTTCTTGCTTTCATTGCCCTAAATTATAAAAACATTCTGACAAACAAGCTGGTCACCACCAACTCCAAAGGGGCCACTCTTGGACAATGTCCTCAAGAAGGATGCCCATAAATTGCAGAGGATTCAGAGGAGAGTCACAAGAATGATTAAAGGACTAGAAAACAGGCCTTATGGTGACAGATGCAAGGAGCTCAATCTATTTATCTTAATAAAGAGAAGGTTAAGGGGTGACTTCATTAATCTGTAAGTATCTACATAGGAAACAGATATTTAATAATATAATGGACTGTTCAGTTTAGCAAAAAAAGGTATAAAATGACTGAAAATTGAAACTAGACACATTCAAGCTGGAAAAAAGTATAAATTGTTAACAATGGGGATAATTAACCATTGGGACAATTTACCAAGGGTTGTGGTGAATCCTCCATCACTTGATTTTTAAATCAAGATTGGACGTTTTTACAAAAGATGTCCTCTAGGAATTATTTTGGGGAAGTTCTATGGCCAATGCTACGCAGGAGGTCAGCCTAGATGAACATGACAATCCCTTCTGGCCTTGGAGTCTATGAGCGCTGCTTTATCAAACTTACTGTCTCTGCTGTATATTCATCATTGACAGGGAATACATGAGGGAATTGCACACACTCCTGAACCTCAGTCTTCCAGATGGCTCTGCAAAGCCCTACTAATATATAGCTGTAGCATTTTAGGGTACTCAGCACAGAAGTAATGAGTGTCACACTACACACACACACACACACACAGAAAATGAAGTCCTTAAAAGGTCAAATTGCTCAGTCTAGTTATGATAAGGTAGCACACAGAGATGAGATTTCATTTTCTGTGTGTCACTAATGTGACGCAGTGGCAGTGCAGGAATGTGGAGAATTATTTTAGACTAGATTTCTTAACCTGACCTTTATTCAGGAACACTTATTAAACATCCCTTTTTGGTCTGCAGGGAGTTGAGGAAGTTACTGTGTGGGAATAAAGTATGGTATTGCAGAAGACTCTAGTTCAGGAGCACAATTCAGTCTCTGAATAGTGACTACACTGCAGAAGTGCAGGGTTGGTAGAGAGAAAAGGACCATTGTTAAAACAAGGGTGAAATTCAAACAAAATATATATTGGAGCCAACATTACTCGGAGTATTCTGAGCAGTTTGGAGTTAAAAGAAAAAAAGAAGTAAAAAACCACAGTCAATCCAAAAAAACCCTAAATTCATGAACATTTAATGAGTGAGCATATGCTGCAAACTACTTCACATCAGATCCTGAATTATGTAAACTGTGTGCCATCCAGCCTACAATTTTGCCTTTGGCTACGCATCCTCATTTGCAATTTGTGACAAATACATACACAATATGAAGTAAGCAGACCTCAGTGTCCAGAGAAGGATAGAAGCCAGGAGGCTGAAGAGCTGATCATTACAACCAAAGCAAGGGGTGATATTTGGCACCCTTATGAGAAAGAACAGTTACTCACCTCTCGTAACGTTTGTTCTTCGAGACGTGTTGCTCATGTCCATTCCGACAAGTGTGCGCACCGCGCATGCACGGTTCCGGAAGTTTTTCCCCCAGCGGTACCCGTAGGGTCGGCAGGGGCGACCCCTGGAGTGGCGCCCTTATGGCCATGCATATATGCCCCTGCCGACCCTACCCCCGCTCAGTTCCTTCTTGCCGGTACTCCGACAGAGGGGAGGCGGGTGGGATTCGGAATGGACATGAGCAACACGTCTCGAAGAACAAACGTTACGAGAGGTGAGTAACTGTTCTTTCTTCTTCGAGTGCTTGCTCATGTCCATTCCGACAAGTGACTTACGAGCAGTTACCTTGGAGGTGGGAGAGGAGTAGCTCTAGTTCCTGCCGTCAGGACCGCTTGTCCCATAGCAGCGTCCTCCGAGGTCTGCTGAACAATGGCGTAGTGCGAGGAGAAGGTATGGACCGAAGACCATGTCGCTGCTCTGCAGATGTCGACAATTGGGATGTGCGCCAGGTACGCTGTGGATGTGGCCTGGGCCCTGGTTGAGTGAGCTGTTAGCGGCGGAGGAGAAGCGTTCGAGAGGTTATAACACAGCTTAATGCAGGAGGTGATCCATCCCGAAAGGCGTTGGGACGAGATCGGTAGTCCCTTCATTCTCTCCGCTACTGAAATAAAAAGTTGTGAAGTCTTACGGAAAGGTTTTGTGCGTTCTATATAAAAAGCCAGAGCCCTCCTCACATCTAACGAGTGTAACATCCTCTCTTTGTTGGAGGCATGGGGTTTGGGAAAAAACACAGGGAGGAAAATGTCCTGGTTCAAGTGAAAAGCCGAAACCACCTTAGGGAGGAAGGCCGGATGAGGCCGTAGCTGAACCTTATCTTTATGGAAGACGGTATAAGGCGGTTCAGAGGTGAGCGCCCTGAGCTCTGACACCCTACGGGCGGATGTAATGGCCACAAGGAAGGCCGTCTTCCAAGAAAGATAAGAGAGTGGACAAGAAGCTAAAGGCTCAAAGGGAGGTCTCATAAGAGCCGACAACACCAGGTTAAGGTCCCACAGGGGAACCGGTGGTCGCACTGATGGGTACAACCTTTCCAAACCCTTGAGGAAACGCCCCATAAGTGGGTTGCTGAACACCGAGGTTCCTGCAACCCCTGTATGAAAGGCCGATATGGCCGCCAGGTGTACCCGAATCGTGGAAATGGCTAGGCCTAACTGTTTTAGTTCCAGGAGGTAATCCAGGATCAGGGGTATGGGAGCTACAGCCGGGTTTACCCCTTTAACCTGGGCCCATAGAGAGAAACGTTTACATTTAGCCATATAAGTGTTGCGGGTCGACAGTTTCCTGCTCCCCAACAGAACCTCTCTGACATGTGAGGAGCATTGAAGCTCCGAGGGGTTTAACCACGGATATTCCATGCTGTGAGGTGGAGCGATGGGAGGTTGGGATGGAGCAACCGCCCGTGGTCCTGGGACACTAACGTTGGGAGGGGAGGGAGGGTTATGGGTTCGGATACAGAGAGAGACAGCAACAGAGTGTACCAATGTTGGCGCGGCCACGCCGGTGCTATTAGAATCATGGCCGTCCTGTCTCGTCGGGCCTTGAGCAACACTCTGTGAATGAGTGGGAACGGAGGAAACGCATAAAGAAGACCCTCCCTCCAAGGGATCTGAAAGGCGTCCGCCTCTGAACCTGGGCTGAGGTTCATAAGGGAGCAAAACCTCTGGCATTTCCTGTTGGCCCTTGTGGCGAACAGGTCTAGGAGGGGAAATCCCCACCTCAGGAAGATTGAATGGGCCACATCGGTCCTGAGTGACCATTCGTGACCCCGAAACGAACGACTGAGGGTGTCTGCCAGAACATTCTGAACCCCTGGGAGGTAGGTGGCTATAAGGTGGATGTTGTGTAAAATGCAAAAATCCCATAAGTCTAGGGCTTCCCTGCATAGGGGAGAAGAGCGAGCACCACCCTGTTTGTTTATATAAAACATCGTCGCCGTGTTGTCCGTCTGGACCAGCACACACTTGCCTTGCAGCCGGTCCCGAAATACCTGACACGCGAGGCGAACTGCTCTCAGCTCCCGGACGTTGATGTGCAGGGATAGCTCGCTGTGAGACCAGTGACCTTGAGTTCTGGAGTCTCCAAGATGGGCTCCCCAGCCGAGGGCGGATGCATCTGTCCCTAATGTCGCTGTGGGCTGGGGCTTTTGGAAGGGGACCCCCGCTCGGAGTGAGCTGGGCTGGAGCCACCACTGTAGTGAGCTTAGCGTGTGGTGTGGGAGGGTGACGACCAGGTCCAGTGGGTCCCTTCCCTGTCTGTATACCGTCGACAGCCAAGCTTGGAGGGGTCGAAGTCGAAGTCTGGCATATGGCACCACGTACGTGCACGCTGCCATATGGCCCAATAGGACCATGCAGTTTCTGGCTGTGGTAGTTGGATACTGCAGGAAGGAGCGAACCAAGTTCGTTATGGCGTCGATCCGAGCAGTGGGCAGGAATGCCATGGCTCGCTGAGAGTCCAGAACTGCCCCAATAAACTCGATTCTTTGGGTGGGAACTAGGGTCGACTTTGGCTCGTTTAGTATGAGGCCCAACCTGAGGAAAGTGGCCCTGACGAGAGTTATCTGCTGGATTGCTAACTCTCTTGAGTGTGCTCTGGTGAGCCAATCGTCCAGGTAAGGGTAGACGTGTACCTGTCTCCTCCTTAGATATGCGGCCACTACCGACATGCACTTTGTAAACACCCTTGGGGCGGTCGACAGGCCGAAGGGGAGCACTGCGAATTGGTAGTGATGATCCCCTAGCACGAATCTCAGGAACCTCCTGTGACTGGGGATGATTGATATGTGGAAGTAAGCGTCCTTTAAGTCGAGGGCGGCAAACCAGTCTCCGCGATCCATGGAAGGGATAATGGTTGCAAGGGAGAGCATGCGGAACTTCAGCTTCTTTATGTAGGAGTTGAGGCCCCGTAGGTCTAGGATAGGGCGAAGGCCGCCTTTGGCCTTCGGGATAAGGAAATAACGGGAATAGTAGCCCTTGCCCCGAAATTCTTGAGGAACCTCCTCTATGGCACCCAAAGACAAGAGGGTCTGGACCTCCTGAACTAGGAGTTGCTCGTGAGATGGGTCCCTGAAGAGGGACGGGGAAGGGGGATGGTTGGGAGGGAGGGAAGAAAATTGGATAGAATATCCCACTTTCACCAGGCTGAGAACCCATTTGTCTGATGTGATTCGGGACCAAGCCTGGTAAAAGTGGGACAGGCGATTCACGAAGGGCAGGACAGGATAGGATTGGGATACTGGAAGGCCGTCCTCGTGCGCACCTTCAAAAATTTGGTCTGCCGTTAGAGGGCTGTCTAGGCCCGGGCTGCTGCTGCCCGTTACGGGAGGAAGATCTCGGACGACCCCTATTCGCTCCCCTACCACCCCTCCTGGGTTGGTCACGCCTTGGTCCCTGTTGGAAAGGACGGGATGGAGGGGCTGGGGGAGGTCTAAACGGCCGCCTGATAGCCTGAGGCGTGTGTAGGCCCAGAGATCTGAGCATGGCCCTAGAATCCTTCATGGAATGAAGTTTCTTATCAGTGTCCTCTGAGAATAACCCTTGCTTGTCGAAGGGAAGATCTTGAATGGATGCCTGGACAGGTGGTGGAATTCCTGACACCTGTAACCAGGCTCCCCTCCTCATAACTATGGCTGTCGCCATAGTTCTAGATGCAGAGTCGGCTGCATCCAGGGCGGCCTGCAGTGCGGCCCTAGAAACCACTTTACCCTCTTCCACTATGGCTGTGAATTCGGGAGTGGATTCCTTCGCCACCTGCCCCTGGAATTTATTCAGTGCTGCCCAAGAATTAAACGCGTAGCGTCCTAATGCCGCCTGCTGGTTCGCAATACGTAATTGCAGCGCGGCTGAAGAGTACACCTTCCTGCCATATAGGTCTAGCTTTTTGGCATCATGTGACCTGGGAGTAGGCCCTGGCTGACCTTGACGCTCCCTTTGGTTCACGGCGTCCGCTACCAAAGATCCAGGTGCCGGGTGGGTGAATAAATGTTCATAGCCTGTCCGGGGCGCAAAGTATCGTCTTTCAACGCCTCTCGCGGTTGGTGGGAGTGATGATGGAGTTTGCCACAATGTATTAGAGGTGGATTGTATTTTCTTAATGAATGGTAAAGCAATTTTAGGTGGACCATCCGATGAGAGTATGTCCACCGTTGGATCCTCTTCCTCTATCACCTCCTCAGCAGGGAGGTTCAAATTTCGGGCAACCCTACGCAGGAGGTCTTGGTGGCCCTTGATGTCCATTGGCGGTAGGCCCGTGGTGGACGAACCCGCCACCGCCTCATCTGGAGAGGAGGAGGAAGATGAGAGGAACTGTGTTTCACCTTGTACAGGTTCCTCTAAGGTAGGCTCCACGGTCGCCCTATCCGTAGAACGGATAGACTGGTGACTGCCCAGACCCGAGGGTCCCGGCATAGGGTCATCTTCAGGTACCTCTGTGGGAGGTCTGGTGATTGTGGCCGACACCGGAGCACGCGGCACAGAGGGCAGAGAGGCAGTGACGGATGGCGGCCCCTGCACTTGTTGGAATGCCCACGGTGCCCATACAGGCCATTGCCCTGATCCCTGTGTATACTGCAGCCATGGTGCCGGCTGTGACTCGCTGCGGTGCCGGGATCGGTGCCGAGAGTGGTGGCGGCTTGTTGAATGGTAATGGCTCTTGTGTGAATGCCGGGAGCCTGCCTCGGAGCGGTGGGTGCGGCCGGAGCGGGTGGAGCCCACATCGGAATCCGAAGACTGCTCGGATGCTGACCACGGAGGTGCCGTTCCTTCCGGTGCCGTGGGTGGGTAGAACATCATTGGCTTCCCCGGAAAAGCTCTCGGTGCCGGCTGGCGAACACATGTCTCTGCGGGAGCCTGCGGTAACGGTGCCGTGGAGTCCCTTCGGGGTAATGTTACTGGTGGTGCCGACCTAGTCACCGGTGCCGAGGTAGCCCCCATCGGGGGAATAACCGGAGGTAACGGTGCCGGAGCCACAAACGGTGCCGTCGCTGGTATGAGCACCTGTGGCGCCACCGGTGCCGGCAGGGTGGTCGGTGCCGCAGTGGAGTCCCCCGTCATTTCGATCAGCTCCCTGGCTGCATCGAAGGCATCCGGGGTCGACGGCATATCCAGGTCGTGAAGCATCTCGGGCGGGGCTACCTCGTCCCTTGACGTAGGAGCGCGCACCGAGGAGAGCTGTAAAGGCACTTGACGGGGCTCACTCAGGTGACCCGAAGTCTGCCTAGTAGAAGAGGATTTCCCCTTTGCCTTCTTGGATGGGGACCGACCTCTTTGCTTCTTTGCCGGGACCGGAGATTGGGAGCGGTGCCGGCGCGGGCTCACGGACCGGTGCGGGGAGCGGTGCCGGTGAGCTTTATCCTTCTTCGGTGCCGCAGGGTCCCGCACCGAGGCTGGGGCACTTCTGACTGAAGTGGATGGGAGATCTCCTTGAGGCTGAAGTGCTGATTCCATCAGGATAAGCTTCAGTCTCGACTCCCTTTCCTTCTTTGTCCTGGGTTTAAAGCCCTTACAGATAGTACAACGCTCCGACAGATGACTCTCCCCGAGGCACTTCAGACACTTAGTGTGAGGGTCACTGTTGGGCATGGGCTTCCCGCAGTGCACGCAGGTTTTAAACCCCGGCGCCCCAGGCATAACACGATAACAACTTCCTAAACTACTTCTATTCTAATGCAACAGATAAACAACTCTATAAACTAGCTATAAACACTAAACTAAGCAACTATGGATTGTTGAGATACCGCTAATACACAACGAGGTAGAGGGATTCCAGCTAACCGTCATGGGCGGGAAGAAGGAACTGAGCGGGGGTAGGGTCGGCAGGGGCATATATGCATGGCCATAAGGGCGCCACTCCAGGGGTCGCCCCTGCCGACCCTACGGGTACCGCTGGGGGAAAAACTTCCGGAACCGTGCATGCGCGGTGCGCACACTTGTCGGAATGGACATGAGCAAGCACTCGAAGAAGAACCTGTCAGTTACAATGGGAAGACTTTTTACAATGCCGTTTCTGTATAATGCTCAATGTTTAACAGCCAAACAACAATGGGGAATAAGTGCTTTTTATACTCAGACAGTTCTAGCCCGATTCAGAGGACTCCAGCCAAGAGGTTGCAGAAGAACATTTGTGTTCTCTCAAGCAAGGGCATCGGAAAAGGAATACTAAATTGTAAAGCATGACTGTAGCAAGCTGCCCTTCTTTCTCACCCTCCTACATGACTCCCACTGCTCCACAATCATCTCTCTGTGTCACAAATTCTTCAGAATATGTAGACAAGAACTCAAGCCTCAGGCTGTGCTTAGATGGACTTCAATTTTTGATTTATGTAGCAATAGGTTCCATACAGAAGGGGGGCCACAGTAGCACCTGCATATTGGTGAAACACATCAGTGCAGTAGTGCTGTCAACAATCAGACGTCTATTGTTTCCACTTTACTGCCTGCTCAACTATGTCTTTTGGTTTTTCACACAGGGAACTAAGCTAAGGGAAGTTCATCCCAGGAACACCTATCATCTCCTCGGCAAAATTTAAATCTTCACTGCACTCTGCCGTCATACATAGGCCAAGCTGCTAGAGGTGTAATTAATTATTCCTTATCATTACATTTAAGATGGTGGCAGTATCCTGTGAGGGGAAGGAAGGGAAGAACACATACCGATAGATACCATTCAAATTTGATCAGTTTCTCTCATCTAAATATTTTTACTGAGTACATGAAGAATTTCTAAAGTAAACTTATCAAGTATTTTGCTCCAGGAGAGGAGGATGGCAGTGTATCAAAAAGGCTGCCTTTTCCCCCCAATTCAGTTTTTTCCACAACCACCTAAATTATCTCCATGCTGAACTGCCAAAATTCTAATTTGTTAGGAAAATTCTTCAGAGAGAGAAATTCTTCACTGTATGCCCGCAGCTTTGTAATCTCCTACTCCCTTTTCCCAATAAAACTTTCATTTGAGACTTGCAATGAAATGACTGAAATGTTATTTAACTGAAGTATTTTGCAGATGAAACAACAGCTGAAGTGTTTTCTCCCATCCTGCAGCACACAAATTTATGTAGCTACACAGCAATAAAGCAAAGTCTTAAATTTAATCAGAAGAAATACTTCAAGCAATGGCAAACTGATAAATTATTTAGAAAGGGGCTCAATAAGACATGGCAAGGAAATATGTACCAGACACAGCCTGGGAGCTTTCAGAAACAAATAGAATTTTCAAGCTTGCCCCTCTTCAGGATTTCTGCCTAGTGTATTTGTATTTCTTTTTTTTTTTTTTAACCAATAATTTCCTAGACACTGATTCAAACATCATCCTATGAAGAATGTCAGACAAACAAGACTGCACTGGCAGTGATGTCCTGTGACAATTCTTGGGTGATAAATCTTAAGGACTGTACTGGAAAGATCATCCTAGGTGTTCAGTGGTCAGTGTACAGTAAATTAGCACTATTCGTGCCTGCACTATATGAAAAATATTGACAGGTGATTCCTAGTTCACACAGGCAGCTCCACAAAGCTAGCTCTCTCAGAAGGTTTTAATGATCTGGCCTTATATCCGATTGCCAAATTTTTCCCTTCCCAAGTAGTCTTCCCTCCCCCAAATCTCCAACCATGTCAAACAGTAAGAGAGATAAAACTAGGTCTCTTAATATTTACATCAAAGATCTAGGAAATTCAATAACGTCCCTATTGTTTTATTGCAGATCTTACATCAACTTCTTTTTATTACTGCAGAAAACTCAAGAGCCCTGTAGAGTGCAATAAAGTGGTACGTGTTTAGCTTTGCAATGTTTCAAAGGGCCGTGATTTACTTTTAAGAACCAGGCACCTTGCACACAAACATCTGAGCTCAGTAATTGCTTCATGTTTTGTGCAAACTCTACAAGGCAGCATGAGGTCTGCCTACACACAGAGTACCTGCTGCTAAAGAAGGCTGTTCACCAGTCTCCTGGACCATGGGCTCAGTTATTAAAACACATAGACACATGTTTGTTTTTATTGTGCACCAAGGTGTTTTACTGTTTTAATGTTAGATTCCACACACTATTTTATGAGTTTTACATCAGATGTTTTCCAGAGCATTCATTTCCCCAATTACTGTTGAAATTGAAAATAGAAATAGAAATGAAATAATGGAGATATACCTATCTCATAGAACTGGAAGGACCTTCAAAGGTCATTGAGTCCAGTCCCCTGCCTACACAAGCAGGACCAAGTACTGTCTCCGGACAGATTTTTTGCCCCAGATCCCTAAATGGCCCCCTCAAGGATTGAACTCACAATCTTGGGTTTTTGATACCCGACTCTAGCCTGTGAAAATTTTAAATTCCATAATAAATGCAGAGACAAGATGGGTGAGGTAATATCTTTTATTGGACCAACTTCTTTTGGTAAAAGAGAGAAAAATGTAATAAATGTAATCATGTGTAATAACCAATGTCACTCATTACAACTACTTTGACATTTCACATACAGGGCATACTCTTGTCAGTACTCAGGAGGACCTTGTACTCAAAGCTGTCTCTCACTCAGATGGCACACACCCCCCCCCCAAGTAACCTTATAATACTACAATTTACATAAGAACTCAAAAAAAAAAAACAGTTAAAGGAAGAGGTCTATGAAATTGGGTTTTCTATGCAACACAAAAATTATGTATATTATATACTAGCACAAATACCCAGCTTTGCTCGGGTCCGTTGGGAGTGGGGAGAGAGCTGAGCGAGTGCGGAGTCCATTGGAGGGGGGAGGGGCGAGAGAGCTGAGCGAGTGGGGGGGGGTCGTTGGAGTGGGGGGAGGGGGAAGATTTAATTTTTTTTTATTCTTACCTGGGGGGGGGGGGAAGAGCTGAGCGAGTGGGGGGCCGTTGGACGGGGGGAGAGGTGAGAGAGCTGAGCGAGTGGGGGGGCCGTTGGAGTGGGGGAGGGGGGAGAGAGCTGAGCGAGTGGGAGGGCCGTTGGAGGGAGGGAGGGGGGTGAGATTTTAAAAGTTTTTGATTCTTACCTGAGGGGGGAGAGAGCTGAGAAGGTGCGGGGGCCATTGGAGGGGGGGAGGGGGGAAGAGACTGAGCGAGTGCAGGGGCCGTTGGAGGGGGGAAGGGGGGAGAGAGCTGAGCGAGTGCGGGGGCCGTTGGAGGGGGGGCGGGGGGGAGATTTTAAAAATGTTCGATTCTTACCTGAGGGGGGGAGAGAGCTGAGCGAGTGGGGGGGCCATTGGAGGGGGGAGAGAGCTGAGCGAGTGCGGGGTCCGTTTGGAGGGGGTAAGGGGGGAGAGAGCTGAGCGAGTGCGGGGTCCGTTGGAGGGGGGTATTATTACATCATAACTATGTCACAGAGAACAGCAGGTGTTAACCTGCTGCCCAGCTGATGTGAATGGGCTTTAAAGAATTTCACCCCTAGGGGGCGTCAGAGGTGAGATTTGAAACATTTTCGATTCTTACCCTGATTAGGACCCTAAAGCCTATAACTGTACCAAATTTCAAGTCTCTAGCTCAAACGGTGTGGAAGGAGTAAGGGAATGTACATACAAGCATGCACACACACACCATTTGACATATATATATATACAGTAAAACCTCGATTTAACGGACTAATTCGGGCGAGGGGGTGTCCGTTAAATCAGAAAGTCCGTTATTTAATTAAAAAAAAAATGAGCTGTCGGAGCAGCAGCCCGCCCGCCACAGGGCCGTGGCAGCAGCTCCGCAGCCCGCCCGCTGCTGGGACCCGGGCGGCAGCCGGGAACAGTCAGCCAGCCTGCCCGCTGCCTGGACCCGGGCGGCAGCCAGGAGCCGGCAGCCAGCCCTTGACAAATGGATTTCGGATGCATCAGACTTGCTTAGAAATTTTGTCCGTTGCATCCGAAGTCCGTTAAATCGAGGTCCATTAAATCGAGGGTTTACTGTATATATAAATATAAAATAACTGAACCCTAAAAGTACCTCTCTCAACAAAACCAGGAACAGCTATTAGCTACAAGCTTTACAAGATTATTAGTTTGTTCCATCTAAAACATTAAGAAATTTATTATTAAGTGGGAGCCGAAAGATACACATTCGAAGTAGCTGAGGTTGCAGAAATATACCAAAAACATTTTCACTACAGAAAAGAGACCATGATCTGCTAAAAAGGTCTAAAATTCTCCAAAAAGTCCACTAATGGTAAAAAATATATAGTCAAAAAAAAGTCATATAGACTTTGAACAATTACCCCTGCCATGGTTAAACAAAGTGTTAGCCACAAAAGACATGAAGCATAAAGCTAATTGAGTTTGACAGCCTGCAAGAGTCTGTCCACAAAAAATGGACAGGTAAATAATGGAGGCTGCAAGATCACTAAGTTATATATTAGATGCATAACTTCCTTTTTAACCTAAGCCAGTTTATCCCATAATAGTATCGGGTCTACACGGACAGGTACTGTGACGAAAGTCAAGAACAAATGCACAAACTTACCCTGGGCTGCCAGTTTTCATACTGCTTTTGTAAATTTGCACCAATGGTTTCTAGAGCTTTTTGAGGACCCATTGACAGAGGATCTAGAAATAGAAAACATAAATGAGTATTTTTGATCACTACTAAATTCCTGCTTTCTCACAAGACCAAAAAAACCAAAACACACTTCAGTGAATATATGTCTCAGTAACCCAACCTCACTTACTCCAGGCTAGGTTTCTGTCAAGTTCAATATGAACTCAGATGACAAAATTAATGGTCTGGGTAGTCACTATTTGTGCCAATCTTTGTAAGAGAGAATAAAGTTTTCCTCACTTTCAGCTTCCCGGCTAGTGTATGCAATAAAATATTTTCATGATTTTCTAAGACAGGCTTCTTTCATGATTCAAGATACTTATTTTAAGGTAAAACCATCAGTTTCACATTCATTCACAAAGTTTTTCACCATGGTTACCTAAGGGCAGTATCCATAGGAATTGACCCCAGGTTTATCTACTGTTATACAGAATTGAAGAGCAGCATTGTCTGCAATAAGAAGTCAGAATGCAAGTGGGAAGTCAAAATCTTCTTAGGAAAAGTGTGAGGTGTAACTTACTATTTTTTAAAATCCTATGACCATGAAATTGACCAAAATGGACGTTGAATTTGATAGGGCCCTATCCAGAAATTAATGGAAGTTTAGCCATTTATTTCTTTGGGGGAGATCAGTCCTTTAATACAAAAGCTCCTTTAATTCAAAAGCAAAGCACTCTTAGGGTGACCAGATGTCCCGATTTTATAGCAACAGTCTCGATTTTGGGGTCTTTTTCTTATATAGGCTCCTATTAACCCCCACCCCAGTCCCAATTTTTCACACTTGCTGTCTGGTCACCCAAGGCACTCTGCACTAATGATCCTGCAGTTCCAAGAGTCACCAAAATAGTCTCTAGACAAAAACACCTCTATTTTAAATTGCAACAATGTATTTTTGCCACTAATCTGAAAAAACAAGCGAACTGTGGAAAAACTGCACTAGGCCTATTGTCATTTAAGCCAAATTTCAACCAAAAGCCCTTTGGAACTGGTGAATAATAAATCTTCAAAAACCCCTCAGACTTCATCCTAGAAATGCTGACAGCAGGTTAACTATACAAAGGTGCTACCACAGTATCCCTCTGATTAAAAAACAAAAACATTCTGGTAATCATACAGGATTACTTAACAGTTTGAGCTAAATTTATGAAAATGCATGAAAAGCCTAATGAACAATATTTCAATTTCACTCAGTGAAGAAATGTGTACTGTGGACTCGAACACCTCAGGGGTTACTAGCATCTTTAATGAGACCCTTTCAGAGCCTTGTACAAAAATAATGAACTTGGTGCCACTCTGTAAAGCAAGCAAATGACGGTGTTAATAACCAGAGGTTGGAAACCAGGGAGACTAGAATAGGCACATTCAAAGTAACTTTTTAAAAAGTTTACTCACCCCCTCTTAAGGCTGCTATGAGCAAACCTGTGCCTTTTAGAGGACTGCATGCTGGACAACAACAGGACTGACATTATCAAATCTCATACTAAAGCTTGAAAATAGCGATGGCCTTGGCAAAATTATATGGTAATATGCACAGGGCGTGGCATTTGTAGAGAGATGAAGAGGACCCCTTTATAATTTTATTTTAATATTGATTTTATTATACAGGATTAAGCCAATATATTACATTTTTTTCTTTACTGAGATAGGGAAGTGGCTGTAATCTTTCCATTTAGTTACAAAATAAGCTGGCAAAGGCTGTAGCAATTATAATTTTGCAGTTTGCATGGAGGTCCCAATAGCTGCAGCACGTTTAGCAGGGAACATGGATAGAGCTCAAGCAGAAAGACTTTCATTTTCTTATGACTTTTACAGACATACGCTCTGACATTTTAAATGAATGGACAAAAATGGGCATTTCTTTATGTATATCGAGCACAGCTTTATAGTTAATGCATTTCCAAACAAAGACCTTGACAAACCCCTCTACATATTCCTGCCTTGCTTTGATGCACAACTTCTGTTAAGTGGTATATATAAAAAGAGATTTCTGTAGAATTACATTTCCCCCTGTTCAGCATTCGGCTCATTTATACCACTTTTAAACAGAGATTTTTCTTCACATGCTACAGGGAATGCATCTTCTAGAATGGCATTTTCTTCATTACTGTTGTGGCATTTAATGTCTGACCATAAAACAAAACAAAACAAAAAGAAAGGACATGTGTCATTCCTCTAAAAAGGCAGGAAAGCATTATGGAAACAGTGTGTATTACCTGGAGAAGCAGCATAATGGTTAACCTTCATTTTCACAAAGACAAATAGGAAACAAATTCAACTTTGTTTCTCTGCTCATTGAGGGCAAATTACCAGAGATATGCACACCAATCCCTCACCTTACTAGAATTCACAACTGCATGCTTCCTTCAACTCTCATTCCAGGAAGATACATGAGACAGATTCAAGGAAAGGCAAAGGGAACAGACTGTAGGAAGAATTACCCAATCACTCTTTAGACTCCACGTTTTTTAATTTATTAGCTGAGCACCAAAGATGTCTAGATATGACTGTCACAGCAGCAAGGGATAGTCCACAGAATCATCTTACAAAACAATTCACAAGTACATTCAAAGCTGTGGGCCTTGGCAGTTATAGTACAGCCCCAAAATGTCTTATTTTGTCAACAAGCCTCATAGCTTTAAAATAACAGTATTAACTCTAGTTTCAGCATCACTATGGACTACAACATGCAAACACAATGTGGACACCATCAATCATCAGCTGGTGTTGACTCACTAGCAGACTACATCACAAGTGGGTGATGCTCCTCTTGGACGGGTCAGTTTGTCCTCTAGCAGAATTTCCATAGCGGCAGTTGCTTTTCTGGGGTTCTAGTTTGCCTCCCTTCCTATGCAATCTGCACACTGGCCTTGTGGGAAGGTTAGTGAAGAAGCATGGGATAAGGTACCTGATGATGATGACACCTCTCTCTCAATTGCTTCCTTGATGTCTGGTTGACATTAAGAGGTTACCGTGTTTCCCCGAAAATAAGACAGTGTCTTATATTAATTTTTGCTCCCAAAATTACATTACATTATATTACAGCAAGAGGCAAAACTGGAAGTACGTCTTATTTTCAGGGGATGTCTTACTTTCGGGGAAACAGGGTATGAATGAAAGCTAGATGGCAAAGACCAAAGTAATTCTGATTGTTTCAGGGAAGTATCCAGGAGGTATGATAAGAACTGCATCTGACTTTTTGATTGAGTGTGCCTGACATCTGTTACTAGAGTTCACAAGATAGGAGTCTAAATTCAATCCATAACTGCGGTTAAATGACCCTATAATTGCACTACCCACGATGACTCTCTCCCCTCCACCTGCATCTGGCCAAAATATTATCAAGGATTCTTTCATATCCAGGAGTTGTTACCATAATCCATGCTTTTATCATCTCAGAGCTACATTGCAGTACAGGTTTTATGGAACTATTTTAAATCTATGTAAAAATGTAAAAGGCACTTTTATATATTTTAAATTAAAACACAAGAACTGTACTCAATTTTTCTTGCTGATGTCAATCATTAATTATCATATTTGGATGAGTCCTGTTTTTTCTTCATTTGTCCTATCTCCACCCACTAGTTTTTGGTGAGTTTCATATTTCACTCAAGAAATTAATGCCACGAACTGCTCATTCCACCAAATACATCCGGTGCATTTGAATATATTTGTGGGTGCAAGTTCAGCACTTTAACATCTTCAGAATTTGATATCTTTGGTAAGAAAAGTTGAATACCAGTTTCAGTGAGGGTGGGAACAACAGAAAGCCAATTTTGAAAACCAGAAACTCTGTACCATGAAGAATTTGCTTCAGTCTGCTTAAGCACCAAGACCGCAAGTTCTACGATGGAATGGCTTTAGTTTTCATTTACTGACGAGTCTAGACATTTTCAACTTCCAGTTAAAAAATACACAGCTGTTAGACATCTTGCACATGAAAAATACTTCATATCTGAACATTAGTATCAGACGAATTTGACAGCAATCTAACTTTTGTCCCCAAAACATGGGGGAAATCCCCATTTTCAATTAAAAGGTCAGGGACAAGTATCCACCACCAGAGCAAAGAAGCAAACACTTGTAAGAGCTGTCAGCAGGACGGTTTCTGGAAGGAACCTTAAATCTAAATTCATGCCCCCAATCCAAAATAGCCAAATAATTTTGTAGGATAAGGTCTTTTTAAAATACAACCCTCTAGCATTTTGCTTAGGCACTTTGTAAACCTAAAAAAATAAACAGCTAACAGAATCATCTTTTTCCTCCACATGTTGCATTTTGGAATAAATCAGGAAGTAATGCATACCACAGCACTTACTGTTGGGGAAATAATTGCCTAAGGCCATCCCTAAACTACCAAATTATGTCGACTTAACTTATGTCGGCATACAGCCAACCACAGTTATTAAATCGCTTGTGTGTGCAGAGCTGGCTCCTTATGTTGGCAGTGCGCATCCTTATCAGAAGCTCTTGTATCGATTGTATTGCCAGTATGGGGCACTATGGAACTGCTCGAGGAGGCCATTTACAGTCAACGTAAGCAACACAGTGTCTACACTGGCACCGTCAACCTAATTACATTAACTGTAACTCTATGCCGCTCAGGGAAGTGGTGTTATTAAATCAGCATAGAAAGGCACTTATGTTGTCAGGAACCAACCTTTTAAGTAAAGATACTTCCACAGCTAGGTTGTCACAAGGTAGCTTACGTTGACCTAATTGTGTAGTGTAGCCAAGGTCTTATTTACACAGACACATTCAAATCACGTCACAGATTTTTTTTTTGTTCAACCTACCTTTAGCCCAGGAAACACATGCTGGAACATTAATGAGACAAAACAACATTTCCAAACTGCTCCCAAAGATATTCAATAAGCTTACCTATCCAGCATTCCAGACGAGCACAGGGAGTTGTCTTCACCACATCAGGAGGGTCAACACCAACGTTTAGGCACAAAACTAAGGCAACACTAACAGTCTTCATCTAGAAACAAAGAAGATGATAATACTGAGTGCAAAAATTCACCACTTATTACTGATGCTGCAACTCTCATTGATACTTTGTAACTCCCACAAAGAATTCAAGTTCAGCTTTGTTAATTCATCCTTAACAAGCAATATTTTAAGCATTCTGTTAAGAGCGGGAAGAAAAATTGGAGATAAGAAAGCTATGAAAGTTCTCTTTTTGTTCCAGCGGAACTGCGTTAATTCTTACTTTGTTAATCTGTAATATCACTGAATTCTCACAAATATCCCACAGGCTCACTCCAGTTCTCAGAAGAGATTTAATAAAACTACTTAAGTCTTACATTGCTAAGATTTCTTCATTTCCAGGGTCCATACTGCTGTACATTATGCAGATCGGATGCCAATAGATTTCTGCCAAGCATCCTGGATTAGTCAATGTCTGACTGAAATGCTTTATTAAAAAGTAATGTGGACACACTATTCAAGATTCCAGATCAATAATAGAATACAGTAAACCTGCCTTAAGTGACCACTCAAGCAATACACCAAAAAAAAACAAAAAACAAAAAAACAGTGGCCTAGAAGGTGGGGGTGGGGGGGTTGTTTGGTTGGGGTGTTTGTTTTTTTAAGACCTTTAATATGTGTTGGCAATCTGAGATACATTTAAAGTGCTCTCTTTAAAAAGACGGTGTATTGGAGATGTCAATGTACCTTTTTTGAAAGTGAAATATGAAAATGAAATTATTTTTTAAAAACTTTTCAGGAGCAGAGTTCGGAATATGATCTATAGCAGAACTGCATCCTTTACCATTTAGGACTTTGTCTCTAGCTTTTGGAGTGTGGGGAGAGAAGAGAGCCTCCAGAACTCAACAATACATATTATGGGAAGGACTTGGAATTTTTAATTATTTTTTAAAATTCCTTTACAGTTCATCTTTAAGACTCCACCACATCTGGCAAGTTCTCAAATAAATTTGAGAATCTTAATGGAACTTTTCTGATATTAACCCTTATGAAGCTATCTATGACTAATAGTCCTAGAGAGACAAGGCAGGGGAAGTAATAACTTTTATTGGACCATCTTCTGTTGACAAATGAGACAAGTGTTGGAACCACACAGAGCTCTTCTTCAGGTCTGGGAAAGGTACTCCAAGTGCAACAGCTAAATGCAAGGTAGAACAGATTGTTTAGCATGAAGAGTCAGCATATATTCTAAGGGACCACTCAAGGTAGAATGGCCCGTTAACACCTCTGCAGTCATATGACAAAAGCAAAAAGAGTCAGTGGATTACATTCTGTTGTAATAAGCCATACATCCAATGTCACTGTTCAGTCTATGATTTTTAATGTCTAGCAGAGTAATCAATTCAAACTCTCTGAACCATATTTTGGAAGTGTTGTGCAGGTTTCCTTTGAGGATAAGGACTGACAGGACAGACAGAGTGATTGCTTTGTGAAAAGTGTTCACCCACAGTTGATACGTTGTTTCTGTCTTTTATCATTTTCCTGTGAGCTCATTTGAGAATGTAGCGATTGTCTGGTTTCACCCACATAGTTATGATTAGGGTATTTAGTACACTGGATGAGGTATACCATGTGGGGGATTCATTGAAGGGTATGTCTTGGGAGCACTGATCCTTGTAGTGGTGGAGATATGTGTGCAGGTTTTGCATCTGTTATTATGACAGGGTCTGGTGCCACTTTAGAATCAAAGAATCATAGGACTGGAAGGGACCTTGACAGATCATCTAGTCCAGTCCCCCACCTCATGGCAGGACAAAGCATTATCTCAGTGGTTCTCAAACTTTTTGTAGTGGTGAGCCCTTTCCCACACCGGGCCTCTAAGCGCGACCCCCCCCAGGGGTCAGGTGGGGGAGGGGGCGTGCATGCATCTCACTGCAGCAGGGGCTGGGATGGGGGGTTCCAGCAGCCCCCCAAGGCCCGGACCAGGCTCGCGGGGCCAGCACGAGCTGCAGCCGGCCTTAGGGGGGTGCCGGCAGCTCGCCACGGCAGGGGCATGAGCTGCCTGCAGCAGCAGGGACCGGGTGCCAGCAGCCCGCGGCAGCGGCATTGTTCCGTGCCGGCTGCTGGCAGCAGGGGCTCGCGACACCCACAGAACTGGCTCGCGACCCCCAGAGGGGTCCCGACTCCCACTTTGAGAACCAATGCATTATCTAAACCATTCCGGACAGGTATTAGTCTAATCTGTTCTTTAAAATCTTCAATAATGAAGATTCCACAACCTCCCTAGGCAATTTATTCCAGTGCTTAACCACCCTGACACTTAGGAAGTTTTTCATAATGTCCAACCTAAACCTCCCTTGCAGCAATTGAAGCCCATTGCTTCTTGTCCTAGTCTCAGAGATTAAGAAAAACAATTTTTCTCCCTCCTCCTTGTAACAACCTTTTACGAACTTGAAAACTCATGTCCCCTCAGTCTTCTCTTCTCCAGACTAAACAAACCCAATTTTTTCAATCTTTCCTCACTGATCATGTTTCTAGACCTTTAATCATTTTTGTCGCTATTCTCTGGACTTTCTCCAATTGTCCACATCCTTCCTGAAATGTGGCGCCCAGAACGGGACACAATACTCCAGTGGAGGCCTAATCAATGTGGAGTAGAGCAGAAGAATTACTTCTTGTGTCCTGCTTACAACACTCCTGCTAATACATCCCAGAATGATGTTCGCTTTTTTTGCACTATTGACTCATATTTAAGCTTGTGAGCCACTATGACTCCCAGATCCCTTTCCTGAAGCTATGTACACGAAGATGTACTCTCCCCATAGACCATTTACTGAGTGCACATTTTTCAATATGAGGAACTTCCAGCTTGAGTCATAAAAAGTGTGCAAAACCCATAAACTATGTAAGCTACACAGCTCCTGATTCTTCTCTCCCCCCCCCCCCTCCACTTTTTCAAAAGAACACTGACAAGGAAATTGAATTTAAAGTCTGTACTAAAGCAAGACTAAGAGCTAATCTACACCGGCAATGCTAAAGCAGCAGCACGCTGATGTGCCTTGTGTGGTTGCAGCATAGCATAAAAAAAAAAAACAACACCTCAGCGAGGGGCATGGCTCCTAATGCTGATGCACTGCTTACACGGGCGCTTGACAGCGCTGCAACTTGCTGCGTTCAAGGGGGTGTTTTTTCACATCCGAGTGAGAAAGTTGCAGCGCTGTTAATTGCCAGTGTAGACAAGCCCTAAGTTTGTCTATTAAAATAACAAGTCAAGAAATTACATTCCACAGCAAACTATGAAGTGTTTTCTATCCCTGTGTCTTAGTATTGGAACTCCACAGAGTTAAGAAATACCATTTTTTATATATGTAACCTTAAAAATGCTCTTCATTTTTGATTAAATATGCCAGTTTTGTGCTACATTAAGCACAGACATGTCACATTTTAAAGGGTGTTTTTCCTATTCTGTATATTCATGATCGTTTACATCTAATATAAAAAAGTGTTTTAAATTAAAAAAATTAAAGCCTCAAAAGAGGCTTTTAAGTATGCTAAGGTACTATGTCTGTGGTACCTACACAGGATACATAATGTTTTTAGTTTGAAACAAACCAATTGTTTGCCTTTCTTGGTCTTGCCTAAGGCTGTTGATTTGACAGCAACAAAGTAAAATTGATCAAGCAGCACATTCATCACACTTGCTTCCATATCCGCAAGGGGCAGTACAAATGTATGAAATCCAAATCTGATAGCATCTTAACTTTATCAGTACCTAGGACCAACACTAACCCAGCTATTAAATGCTTTCATCAGACAAAAATACTGCTTAAAAATTACATTTTTGCAGTTCTTCCCTCCTGCTCATTCTCTTCTCCATATCAATACCTAAACTAGGGGAAGGAAACAAAAGAGGCAATGTGGTTCTCTGTATTTATGTCAGAAGTGTTCAGCATTCCCTTGCCTGTCTGAAGCAAAGCCACACACATCTCCACATGCCCGGGGTGCTCATTAAGATTCAGAACAGCAGGCAAAAAACTTACTGCAAAGCTGGAGCCACATAAATGTATAATTTATAAAGAAAACTAGAAACTGGAGCACATGGCTAAGAGACTATACATGCTAGGAAGCAAAGAAAAAAGCCCAGTATGTCAGGATAAAATTTCTAGAGCTTCTGCTGATTCCCGCTTCTATCCTAGAGACTCTGCTGCAGAAAATTAGGAGGAAAATTGGCTCCTGGTTCCTGGACTGCATCCCAAGCCATGTCCTTGATAAAAAAAAAACCCAGCACAAAACACTGCAGCAATCAGGGATGCAGTACAAGTTAGCCAGCACTATGTTACATTAACAAGCATTAAGTTGTGCTTTCTAGGGTATAGGTGGAACAGCACAATCAAGACTCCCTTATCAGCATTTCATGGAGATTCCCCCATGGTTGAAAAGCCGTTATGAAATGACACACTTGAAAGTAAGAGGCAGAGGATTTCAGACATATTTTGTATATTAAGCTTTTATTCTAGGACAGAATAAGGAACACTAGTGCAATCCAAATTATTTGTTAAATGCATGTGGATCAATTGAACAAATATATTTGTTGCTCAACTCCACTTATGAACATGAATGCCAAGAGCATGCTCATGCCTCACTGAGAATGACCCCTTGAATATTTGTAGTGCATGTTCAAAAATCCGGAACACTTGTCAGATACCAGGTTTAAAGTTAGCCAAAACAGATGAATGTGAGCTCTTTTGGGTAAACTGGCAATTATCCTCAGAAGACACGTGATCCCCAGATCGAACTAGAAGGGGCTCAGGAACAGAAAGATACGAATAGGTGTGACTGACAGTGTTTCCAACCACTGAAATCAGATTTGATATAAATAAGTGATAATTGTATTATGCTTGTATAACAAAATGTTCTGATTAACACTACAGCCAGGGAAACACATCCTGAGAGATGAGAAGGCTAGAACACTCAAATAGAGACTTTATTCCACAGGGTCAGCTCTCCCTTGGGAAATACCTTAACACACAGGATGCTTAGGAACTTCTGGAACAGTAACAACGTTGCGGATCTAAAGGACCCCTGGGAATGCTCAGTATGTACCCTGGTAAATGGTGAGGAAAAGATATGAAAGGGAATTCTGTAATAAAGGGGGGAAATGAGCAAAATATTGCAATTGAGAAATAATCTGTACACAGTGCAAAAGTGGACATGCATGAATATCCCAGTGATGGGTTTCTGTGAGGAGACTATCCATAACATACTGCTATAAGGTTTTCTTGCACCTCTCTCTGAAGCTACTGATAGTAGCCAGCTAATGGTGGAAGAATGAACTTCACAGACCACTCCTCTGATCTAATGACAATTCCTATGCTGAAGAGGATCTTTATTATATACAACTGTTTCTGATCCCATTTAATGTCAAACCATTTCAGACTTCTCTTTAAAGGAAACACCCAAGAGCTAGTTTGGCTTATGTCTTGAAGCAAATGGATTTGTTTCATTTTCTAAACTCTGAGGGTTTTTTGCTTTAATATTGACCAATTAATATTGACATCCAGGTGATGACAATTAATGGTAAATAGAGGAAGGAGGAGGGAAGACTAGAAGTGCAGGAAATATCTACCACCCTGACACCAGAGAGATTTAGTGTTTTGCTATTCAGAAACAAGTCAGTTAATAACGTCTCTCCCAGCCTCCCATGCGCCACTGTCTGATGACCATGCCAGTGAGGAGGCAAGCAGCATTACAGTTTAATCGCTTTTTAATTAACACTCAAGTAAATTATAACTCAGTGGTTCATTCTTACTAACAAAAAGTGTGATGGGGTATGACTAATGCTGACTTACTTATATTAATGAGCTACAGTGATTTACTACAGTAGGATCATAATGCAATTACATGAGCAAAATCCAGCATCATGTCTTACTTCCACCTTCGACTTGTCTTCTGCAGTATAAAGAGCCACAGGTATTTTGGTGCACAAAAAAAAAGGAGTGGTCTGTGAAGTTCATTCTTCCACCATTAGCTGTGGCTAGTATCAGTAGCTTCAGAGAGAGGTGCAAGAAAACCTTATAGCAGTATCAGAGAGGTAGCCGTGTTAGTCTTGAATAGCAGAGGTAACTTATCACTGATAAGTGATATAGACGTGGCCTAAATTGAAAGTATTTCCAAACACCAGGTGACAATCCGAGACAGGCACAATTAGCATTACAAATTTACAAATGCCAGCATCCACAGAGTTAATGAAAGCCAGGAATACTTGTAGCGCCTTAGAGACTAACTAGTTTATTTCAGCATAAGCTTTCGTGAGCTATAGCTCACTTCATCGGATGCACAGAATGGAACAGAAGTAAAATGCATTTATATACACAGAAAGAAAGAAAGAAAAAAATGTACACTAGCATACCAATTCTAAGAGGGCTGTTAAATGTAGATGGTCCATTATCACTAGGAGAAAAACACACCTTTTGAAATGGAGATCTGTTGTCAGTGAAATTAACTCAGGAAATGCGATCAATTACTGTAAGTGTAATGAGAGAACCAATCTGAAGTTCTGTTAAGCCCCTGGTTAATTGTGTCCAATTTGAAAATTAACTCCAGTTCCTCAGTTTCTCGTTGGAGTCTGTTTTGGAAGTTTTTCTGTTTCAAAATTTAAACCATCAAATCTTTAATGGAATGGCCAGGAAGATTGAAGTGTTCTCCTACTGGTTTTTGAATGTTATGATTCCTGATGTCAGATGTGTGTCCATTTATTCTTTTGCGTAGAGACTGGCCAGTTTGGCCAATGTACATAGCAGAGGGGGCATTGCTGGCACATAATGGCATATATCACATTGGTCGATGTGCAGGTGAATGAGCCTCTGATGGTATGGCTGATGTGATTAGGTCCTATGATGGTGTCAGTTGAATGGATATGAGGACAGAGTTGGCATCGGGAACAAGGATAGGTACCTGGGTTAGTGTTTTTGTTGTGTGGTGTGCGGGTGCTGGTGAGTATTTGACTTACCCCACTAATCGCAGTGCTATAGGCTTGCTTTCCTCTCTATGAAAGATCTCCTCTGAGTGTCAGTCAAGTTACTGACTGTGTGTGTTTGTCCATTTTAACACACTTAAAAAAAAGTCAGCTATTTAGTATACTCCTCTCTCCCAAGTCCATAAATCCTGCCTCAGTGTAACTTGACCTATTTATGACATCCAGGACACTTGCCTCCAAGTATCAGAAGAGAAAAAATGTAACAAAACACGGACCAAACTAAGGACACAGTACCAGTTCATTCTGTGGGATGAGGGGCCTCTGTGTACACTGGCACTCATATAGGCGAGGTTCCCCACTTCCTTGCACCATTATTTACACATCATAGAATATCAGGGTTAGAAGGGACGAGATCATGTAGTCCAACACCCTGCTCAAAGCAGGACCAATCCCCAACTAAATCATCCCAGCCAGGGCTTTGTCAAGCCTGACCTTAAAAACCTCTAAGGGAGGAGATTCTACCACCTCCCTAGGTAACCCATTCCAGTGCTTCACCACCCTCCTAGGGAAAAAGTTTTTCCTAATATCCAACCTAAACCTTCCCTACTACTTGAGACCATTACTACTTGTCCTGTCATCTGCTATCACTGAGAACAGTCTAGATCCATCCTCTTTGGAACCCACTTTCAGGTAGTTGAAAGCAGCTATCATATCCCCCACTCATTGTTCTCTTCTGCAGACTAAACAAACCCAGTTCCCTCAGCCTCTCCTCATAAGTCATGTGCTCCAGGCCCCTAATTTTTGTTGCCCTCCTCTGGACTCTTTCCAATTTTTCCACATCTTTCTCGTAGTGTGGGCCCCAAAACTGGACACAGTACTCCAGATGAGGCCTCACCGATGTCAAACAGAGAGGAATGATCACATTCCTAGATCTGCTGGCAGTGCCCCTACTTATACAGCCCAAAATGCCGTTAGCCTTCTTGGCAACAAGGGCACACTGTTGACTCATGTCCAGCTTCTCATCCACTGTAACCCCCAGTTCCTTTTCTGCAGAACTGCTGCCTAGCCATTTGATCCCTAGTCTGTAGCAGTGCAAAGGATTCTTCCATCCTAAGTGCAGGACTCTGCACTTGTCCTTGTTGAACCGCATCAAATTTCTTTTGCCCCAATCCTCTAATTTGTCTAGGTCCCTCTGTATCCTATCCCTACCCTCCAGTATATCTACCACTCCTTCCAGTTTAGTGTCACCTGCAAACTTGCTATGGGTACAAACCTGTGCAATGTACCCTTCAGCTAATCTTAAATAAAGGTGGATTCTCTCTCTACCATCTCCTCCCTCCCCCAAAGCCACACAGTTATGGAATGTCATATACAAGAGAGTTGCATGAAATTAGCGATATACAGGATACCATTTAGTTCTACAAGAAAAAGGATTTGTTAAAGACTACGCACTTTCTCCCAATTTTTAGTATTTAACTAGCAGCTTTATTTAAAGTATAGGCTTTGGGGAACATGGAAAACAAATCAATTTCACACAGATGAGGATCACGCCCTTTTGTGAAACAAATAACTACAGTGGAACCAGGCAATACCGCGCCCCGCTATAGTGCGAATCCGCTTATAACGCGGGGCGCATGGGGCTCCCGATGACTTCAGCAGTCAGTCTGCAACAGCCTTAGGGCCTGCTTTGTGTGTATGCTTTTGGTTCTTGTGTTAGGATTCTGAATTTTAAGAAATAAAATGTGTTAGGTTGCATCCTTCTAGAAAGATTATTTTATATTTTTATCTAAATTCTCTATATGTATGTCATGAGCATAACACTCTGAAAAAGCCTTAGGAAAAACACTGACATGACATTTCTCTTTATATCCATTTATACAGTTGCAGCGTTTTTTGGGGGTTTTTTTTGCAAATTATGGATTGCAGGCCCATCCTGCTCAGCCCCAGAGTTCCTGGCTGGGGAGGCTATCCCGGACCTCCCCTGCTGTCCCCCTTTCCCGCAGCCTCAGCGTGCCACGCGGACAGCGTTCTGGCCTGCTGCTCCTGGGCAGTGCTGCAGCAGCATGGCTGGTTCCGGTGGGCCACACAGTTGCCAGACACGTTGCTCTGAGCAGCATGGGGTAAGCGGGCTGGGGGCTTGGATAAGGGGGTCCCAAGAGGTCCTTGGGGTAGTGGTCAGGTGGCGGCGGGGGAGGGAGGGTTGGATAGGCATGGGAGTCTCGGGGGTCTGTCAGGGGTATGGATAGGGATTGGGGCAGTCGGGAGCAGGTGGAGTTGGGTCTCTTTCATGTGGCCTAAAGGTCAGATCAAGAGGCACAACCAAACCCTCACAAGCCTTTCCAGCTCACCCGTGGAACTTACACAAGGGAAAGAAATTCTTCAATGAAACAGCTCTCAGTTTCAAGAAGGCTTTTATACGAAGTTTGAGAAAAGTCATGTATAAAATTATGAACAAATTATTTTTCTGGGGAGATAACATTTAATAGAATGCAAAGAAAAAAATTAATATTAATAATTCATATGCCCCTGCCAGTAGTCTGCAGCCATCTGTAGCTCAAAAGGTCAGTTCTTGCTGTGACTGTGGTGACAGCATACGCTAAGATTCCTGCATCAGCCCCTTTTGAGTGTTCATTTCTCTTCTTAATCCTCAGTTTTCTGCACTTCTAGCATGGAATTTCATCAGATGTGTACCCATGTCCAACACACTCCCCACTTCTGTGCTTTTATTTACTCAATGAAAACAGCTACTACACAAAGTTCAAGGACAGTCATTAATGCAAATAAAGCTTGTAATAAAATATATTTTAACTGCTAGACTAATCGTTTACTTCATAAGCACTTCTCTGGACTGGTATTATAGATATATTAGCAGCAGAAATCGATATGCAACGTACACTTACACACTTTCTATTTACTTTCTCTGAGCTCAGCAAGATCCTGCTCTGAACATAAGGGAATACTATTAACCAATATGATACGAGCCACTGAGCTCAGACTCTAAAGGTGTCTCCAGAGGTCCAAGGTAATCATGCATGACAGAACCATTCAACTGAAGACTAAAAACTCCAGTGTCAATGAGGCTTAACCCACTCCTTTTGGCACAGTGAAATCTCAATGCTTTTATGACACTGCTTTGTCTAGAATCAGGGTGGTAGCCGTGTTAGTCTGGAATAGCAGAGTTAACAAAGTCCTGTGGCACCTTAAAGACTAACTATAAAGTTTTGAAGCATGAGCTTTCGTGGGCTAATACCCACTTCGTCGGATGCAGGCATCCGACGAAGTGGGTATTAGCCCACGAAAGCTCATGCTTCAAAACTTTATAGTTAGTCTTTAAGGTGCCACAGGACTTTGTTAACTCTGCTTTGTCTAGTAATAGCAAATTGGTGTTTTTTGGCTCCTAGTGAATAGATCGGTCAGCCAGTGAGGAAAAGAAACCAGCATGAAACAAGTTAATATTTGACAACTGCAACCTCTTGCTCTTTAGCCTTTACACGTCACCACTAACCTTCACACAGCTAAATGCAAAAGAACACAGCTAAAGACATCTTTCACTGCATCATTCCCATCTCTGGTTCACTGCAATGGTTTTCTTTCTTTTTGTATATGAAGTGTAAGCTTTTCATTGGGTCCTCAAAGTGGAAATTGCAGAACATATCTCTGAAGATCCAGCTGGTCAAATGGAATGGAGAGCTGTACAGGACATACATGGGAATGGCTGCTCGGCCCAACCAATAAGAAAATCAAGCGGGCCCACAAAGAGATCTTCAGTCCTACAAGGGAGACGGGCGATTCTTGTTGGGGATTCAATACTAAGAACAAAAAGGATGTTCTGAAAGGAACAGCCAAACTACAAGATGATGAGCTGTCTCCCCAGAGCCTAGACACCACTCTAAGATTGGGGAGGCCTCTGAAGTTGACAGGCAAGAATCCACCAGTAATGGCGTTTATCGGCACCAAAGACAATGCATTATGGGATCTCTCACAGGTTATGGATGACTTCAGGGAACTTGGAAGCGTGCTGAAGATAGTCCAAGTGATTTTTTCTTGGATATCCTTCCCATCCCATGAGGCTGTACCATTTGGATGGCATCACAGATCCTAGTGAGCACCTCTTCCTGGCCATGCTCTAGGATTGCTAGGAGGGAATCCTCTTCCTCTGGATTCCCAAGAATGTTTCAAGCTCCAAGAGCCTGAATGGAGTCCAGCCACTCCTCCACACTCTGGGTCCCTAAGCACACACCTACCTGGTGTCCCCCTCCCCTAAAGTGTTGGAACCCACTGTCCAGCCCCCAGCCCCTCTGGGCACGGTGCTGACCCTTTGGACTCCCCAATACTTGAGTACCCCTCGCCCAGAATTTCACCCCAAGATCTGAAGCTTCTGGTTTACAATTTAACTCACTCTGGGGCACATAGTAGTTGTGAGGCAGTCAACGCAAACACACTTTGTTCAATCTATCAACTTTATATGCTCTTTATATTTAATTATGTGCAGGAAAGTTCAGATCACACAAAACAATGTAACAACCCAAACACATTATCTCTCATTAGCTCAGCTTCTCTTGGAAGATCATATGTCCCCCATCGGTAAGTCAGACAGGCAGGAAGAGTCTTCTACCCCATTGCCCACCCCGCCCTTGCAGCAGCCTCTCAACTTATTCTGGTGAAGATGGCTCTCTCTTGCTCCTGGCCTGCAAGATGCTAGATTTCCAGATGCACTCCATCCCTCCCCTGCTGCAGCTTCTCCTGCTCTTGCTGCTGTTGCAGTAGTGTACTTCATCCAAATTAGTGATCAACATTACCCAAAAGAGCCACTGTAGCTTGAATTCATTGCTTCATTTACTATAGTACTATATAGTGATATTTAAACAGTATGACAGGGGAAATATTTAGTTTTTATATTATATATACTATTCTTACAGCAAAATAATATTTGGTCAGTCATTTTATCAACTACAATTGGTTAATAACATAGTAGAAGCATCCTGATTGGTTAATAATTAAATCACACAGTGTTTCAATATCATGTGCAAAGAGCCGCAGGAGACGCATTAAAGAGCCACGTGCATCTCATGAGCCTGCATCTGAATATCACTATTGTAAAATGACGATTTATCACATAATCCAGCTTGCCGGACTGGCAAAATAGACTGGAATGCCCAAGGGGATTGTCTGTGACTCCATGGTAAGACTGTTGTAGTGATTTAGGAGTTCACACTTGTTACTGGGCTAGTGAAAGTTATTATAGAACATACAACCAGTTTGGGGTGTCTGCCCTGAAATTGGCATTCATGGCTATGAGCCACTCCAGACAGCCCTCTCCCCATAACCAGTTCCCCATTTTCTTACATAATCCCTAATTTTAACTGAAATCTCAGCCGTCCCCATTTCTCTCAATGTCCCAAAACCTTCTCCCAGATGTTTCAGAGAAAGTTTAAACTTTTGTAACAAAGCTTATTGACATTGTTCACAATTTTTATAATCTTCTGTATTCATAAGGGTGAAAGTGTCCATTTTTGTCACGGACAAAAGCCTTGGAGCCAGATAGCGTACCCTGGGGGACTTCAATCTGAGTGACATATGTTGGAGATCGCATGCTTCCACTACTAAAACAGCCTCAGAATGGATAAATATTATAGATGACAATTTCCTAACTCTAGGGGTGTTGAATCCAATATGGGGAGATTTTATATTGGACCTCATCTGGGCAGCTAAAGAGGCACTGATGACAGAACTAAAAATTAATGGTAACTTAGTGATCCTTACAAGTGATTCTGACCTGACTTGATCACATTTGTTCTGTACAATCAGAATGAAATTCAACCTGGTATTATATAAATATGTGGTGCTTTACAGGACCAATTTCACAAAGTTGAAAACAATTATGAGTCAAATCAGTTGGAAGAAAGAATGTAAATGTTAAACTGTGAATAATAATTGAGAATTGTTTAAAAACATTTAACTAGATGCCCCAAAAGCCATCTTTCCACAATAAAAAAAAAAAGAAGCCTCACTCATTAAAAAAACAAATGAGCTTAGTAGGGAAATAAGGGCAGGTATAAAAAGTACATTATATATAGATATAGCTATATATAAAAAATTGAAGAGAGAAGTAGATAGTAAATAATATAAAACAGAAGGTAGAAATTGCAGAAAATTAATAATGGAAGCAAGAGGACACAAGGAGAAACTTAGGGCCAATAAAATTAAGGACAAGCAGCAGCAGCGTTATTTAAAGTGCACTGTTTTAGGAACAAAAAAAATCCTAACAATATTATTGGCTCACTTCTAGATGGAAATGGTAGAATTGTCAATAACAGTGCCAAAAAGGCAGGAGCATTGGATAAATATTTCCGTTCTGTATGGGGGAGGGAATCAAACGAGGTATTCATATTGTGATGATGATAATGAAACTAATGTCCTCCAATAGTAACTCAGGAGGACATTAAACAGCAGCTACTAAAGTTAGACATTTTTAAATCAGTAGGTCGGGATAACTTACATCCAGGAGTTTTAAAAGAGCTGGCCAAGGAGTTCACTGGACCATTAAAGTTGGTTTTCAATAACTCTTTGAACATCAGGGAAGTTCCAAAAAATGGTAAGAAAGTTAATGTGCCAATATTTAAAAGTGGTAAATGAGACAATCAACATAATTATAGGCATATAAGCCTGACATTCCCAGATAAAATACTGGAATGACTGATACTAGACTCAATCACTAGAGAATTTAAGAAGGGCGATATAATTAATGCAAATCAACATGGGGAAAATTTGTTTTATTGAGTTTACAAATTTGGTTGACAAAAGTCACAGTGTCATTTACACTTCTGTAAGACATTTGACTTGGTACGGCACAGAATCTTAATTAAAAAACGAAAATAACACAAAATTAACACTGCACACATTAAAAGGAATAAAATGAGCTAATTGACAAGTCTCACAATGTGGGTAAGATAATATCTTTTATTGGACCAACTTCTGTTGGTGATAGAGACAAGCTTTCAAGCTACAATGTAACTGTAAATGAGGAATCATCGTTGAGCAGGTAGGCTTCTAGTGGGCTTCTGCAGTATGGTTCTTGGGCCTATACAATTTAACATTTTTATCAATGACCCAGAAGAAAATCTAAAATCATCATTGATAAAATACCTACATGAGGAACAAAAAATTGATAATGGGCTCTTCAGTCTATCAGAGAAAGGTATAAAAAGATCCAATGTCTGAAGCTAAAGCTAGACAAATTCAGATTGGAAATAAATTCAGATTGTAAATTTTTATCAGTAAGGGTAATTAATGAGTGGACCAATTTACCAAGGGTTGTGATGGATTCTCTATCTCTGGCAACTTTTAAATCGAGATGGAGGTCTTCCTAAAATATATGCTCTAATTCAAACAGAAATGTAAGAAGGGAAGCTCTCTGGCCTGCATTATGCAGGAGGTCAGACAAGATTATCGCAATGGTTCCTTCTGGCCTTATCAATGAATCTATTTTTCTGAGGGCTACACAATCCCCTCCCATGTCCACATCTCAGCATATTTCTTCCTCTGTCTTGTTCTCCACTCAATCTTCTGCTTTTACTACTCTGTCTCTGCCTCTCAGTCAACTTTGATCTATTTTCATACAACCCATTATGTTTGGAATAGACTCCATCTTCCTGTGTGTCAAGCAAACTCCTCTCCTTCTTCAGATTTGACCTTAAAACCCACTATTTTCATTTAGCCTTCCAATGCTTATCTCCTTTCTGGTGCACTCAGTATCTTAATTTATCCTCCACACTTTTTCTCTTCGCTCTATACTCCTGACAACATCATGGGACTTCATAGGGTTTAGGAAGCATTGTGAAGCAGGGACTGTTTTATGCTCTTGGATGGGAATCTGAGTAATAGTTGGGAGTGCCTAAAGGGGAGGACTAGTTCTTTAAATGACAGGCTAGTATTCTGAGCTCAGGAGAACAAACAGGAGAAAGGCATGAACCCCACATTAATCCAAGCACTTATTTCGGGGAGTAGAGAAAATAAGTGATGAATGAGTAAGCTCCCCAGGACTATGCAAGTATCAGAGGAGTAGCAGTGTTAGTCTGGATCTGCAAAAGTGACAGAGAGTCCTGTGGCACCTTATAGACTAACAGACGTATTGGAGCATAAGCTTTCGTGGGTGCATACCCATATCTGACGAAGTGGGTATTCGCCCACAAAAGCTTATGCTCCAATACGTCTGTTAGTCTATAAGGTTCCACGGGATTCTTTGTTGCTTTTGCAGGACTATGACACGTCTTTCTTCCAAATGACACACAAGCAGTTGAGCACTTCAAGGGTCTTAACTTCTTGCTGTTGACCTACCCATGGAAGGAAGGAGAGAAAGAAAGAATAGTTCTGACTTGATCATGAGGGAAGACAGTCCAGCTGTTCTTGGGGCATAAACTAAGCTGTACATTGCTCCCTTGTTCCAGCTCTGAAATCAAGGTTCCAAACACCAAGACATACAGAGAGGAAGAAAAACATTCTAATTATCACTTTCTAACACAAACGCTAGTTTACACATTCCTGAGAGATTGTTTGTTTTTGCTGTTCTGCAGACTATATAGCCAGTTACATTAACAACAGCTATTTCCTGCTGTAGCTCATACTAACACAAAACTAAGCAAAAAATCACAAGTTAAAAATACTGGCTGAGGTGTCATTGGCAAAACCACTGGGACATGAAAACTAAGAAGGGACACATTTTGCCAAGTGACAGTGATACAGACTGATTACTCTGCCAACTGTAAATCCTCCCTGTATAATAAAACAGGAACAGGTTATTGCACTGCACTCTGTGGACATGAACAACGTTTATAGGGAAGGTTTCATAATCCTTTAAGGAAAAAGCATCCACAAAAGATTTTGTTGAGGAAAATATTAATCCCGGACCAAACCGGCTTTAGTTAAAGAAAACCCATTTTACAACAGCTATGGTCATACAAGAAGAAATTTACAGAGGAAAGGAAAATTCCAAAAACAAAGTCAACTCAGAACTAGAGAACCAATCTGGCCTTCAACACCATTTAATACAGAAACTGTACAGCATATCCAGCTCTTTAAAACCTCAATTGTCCAAGAAGAGTAGAAAGGATGCCTGGGAAAGTGATCTGAATATGGGGCCAGGGAGTTGCTAGCTTCTCTCTAGGGAGGAGTTGAGAAGAAAAGCAACGTAGCCCAGGAGTCACTGAATTGTTTTTTAGGTGAGGAGTGGAAGGAGAGCAACATAGACCCTCCTACACGACCCCACGAGGAGGGACTAAAGCTTGAGCCCACCCAAGTCCCACCGTCCCACGTGGGGAGCCAAAGTCCAAAGGCTTCAGCCCAAGGCAAGGGGCCTGTAACCTGAGCCCCAGGGCTGAAGTCCTCCAGCTTTGGCTTCAGCCCCGGGCAATGGGGCTTGGGCTTCGACTTCAGCCCCATGCCCCAGGAAGCCTAAGCCAGCCCTAATTAAGAGCTACTCACATGATTAAAAGCAATAAATACTCTTCCTCTTTCAGCAAGGAATAGAATAGATTTCTAGTTCCTTTAGAGAAAATTATGAGGGAGTAGAACAGTGGATCTCAACATTTCCAGACTACTGTACCCCTTTCTGAAGTCAAATCTGTCTTGAGTACCCCCCAAGTTTCATCTCATTTAAAAACTACTTGCTTACAAAAATCAGAAATAAAATTACAAGTGTGTCACAGCACACTATTACAGAAAAATGGCTTATTTCTCATTTGTACAATATAATTATAAAATAAATCCACTGGACTATAAATATCATACTTGCATTTCATGTATAGTATATAGAGCAGTAGAAATAAGTCATTGTCTGTATGAAATTTCAGTTTGTACCGACTTTGCTAATGATTTTTATGTAGCCTGTTGTAAAGTTAAGCAAATATCTAGATGAGCGGACGTATCCCCTAGATTCCTAGAAGATGCCTACAAACCCCCCGGGGTTAAGAACGACTGGAGTAGACGATCATTGCAACAGTAAGCATTCAGCACCCAGCCTACAAAACTCAGATCTAAAAAAGAATAGAAAGGTGTATAACCCATGTTGGAGACTAGCAAAGCCAATACTTGGAAGAAATCTGTGAGCCACCCTTCCAGTTCCCTACTTGTGTAGGGAGAGGGAAGAAAGAATTTACAAAGCATTTCAGAAAGGTTCAGATATCCTCCCATCTCTCAACTACCAAAATGTACATGATGCCAAAATTTTAAAAAAAGCAGTAGTCAGAAGAACAGATGTTTCCCAGTTTTCTCCACAAAAGCTTTATGTGACACAGCCCACGACCACCTGGCTATATCCCACTGAACTGGAGTGCTACCCGTATTTACTAATATTTGCCACACTTGAGAAACAAGAGGAAAAAAACTCTGACAGAGACACATTTTAATTAAAACATTAAATTTAAACTTATAGTCCAGTACTTCTATACTGATTTTAGATTTCTGCAGACACACATGATGGGGCATTAGCAACCTACTTCAAAACAGACATCAATGATTTTAAGTAGTAGTATACACTGCACAACTCCACTGCACTCCGCCATATGTTCATTTACTTTTGGTGCTGGAATGTTGGTTTTATCAGCTGTGCTAATCTTTCTCCAAAGAAAGCATTAAACATTCTAACAAAGAGTCCTGTGGCACCTTAAAGACTAACTAAAGTATTGAAGCATAAGCTTTCGTGAGCTAATACCCACTTCGTCGGATGCAAGCAAGATGCAACATTCTGCACACACAATACATGCTCCTCTCAAAATCTTAATATACTGTTTCTCTTTTTTTAAATTAATGTAGATTTCATTTTCATTCTATTAATACTGTATTTCTACAATGTATTACTCTTGGTGAAAGTATAATTAGAACCAAGTACTCTCCTGGAGCTGTTTAAGTGAACAAGTCTCTTGGCTATTTTTGTACAACAATTGATTTTGGTAAATTAAAAATTACATTTTTATCCTTTCCACATTGGTTGGAGCTGAAATACTGAAATCAAGAGCTGGTCACGGATTTTGTCAATCGTTTTACTGGGAGGTTGACCTAAATCAATGCACAGCCAAAGGTCTAATCTGTCTCCAAATTGTTAGTGTAGAAGAAACTCACTGTAAAGTTTGCTGGTCATGCAAAACACTAGAGAACAAGGGTGATCAGAGCAAGGGGACTGAATAACTGTACCACTGTGTGCTCTTTTATTCGTCAATTACCAACATGCCATAAATTTAAAAAAACAAAGAAAAACAGAGATACAGCCACAGAGAGAAGGTTATCAGGGGAAGGGGGGAGGGAGAAAGGAGTGCTGTTGAACAGGGCTAGATGGGGCAATCTCAATATCTTCAAAATTAAGGGGACCTCATTTGTGGTGTGAAGTTTGAAAGTAGCAGCACATTTTCTTCAAGCATGTCAATGTAAAATTGTGTGGCATTACATCACCATTACTGACATGAATAACTGATTATACCAAACACATGAAAGGCCCTCTACTAGTATACTCTGAACTTATATTATGGAGTGCAAACACTGATTTCAAGTAGGATTTCTCTTAAACAACATGCAGAAAAAGGCATGCACAATTGCACATCTAATTTATATACTCAATACATGATTTGGCATAAAATAAGTGTAACTGCAAACAAATTAAGCATACCATTACACACAGTTTCCACTTACAACTGTGCATAGATATTTTGAAAATTAACTCCCTTATGTTTCCTATATGAGTAGAGCACTACCAAATTCAGTGTCTCAGACCATGAAATCTGGTCTTTTGTGTACTTTTACCCTATACTATACAGATTTCACAGGGAAGACCAGCATTTCTCAAGCTAGGGGTCCTGACCCAAAGAGGGCTACGGGGGGAGGGGAGGAGGCGTCACAAGGTTACTGTATGGTTTATTGCCACCCTTACTTCTGCTATGCCTTCAGAGCTGGGTGACCAGAGAGCAGTGGCTGCTGGCCAGGTTCTCAAGGCAGTGCCCCACCAACAGCAGAACAGAACTAAGGGTGGCAATACCATATCATGCCATCCTTACTCCTGCCCTGCTGCTTTTGGAGCTGGGTGGCTGGACAGTGACAACTGCTGACCAACAGCCCAGCTCTGAAGGGAGCAACACATAAATAAAGGTGTCAATACTATACTATGCCATGCTTATTTCTGCTTCACTGCTGGGAGTGGCACTGCCCTTAGAGGTGGGCTCCTGGCCAGCAGCCACCACTCTCCAATGGCCCAGCTCTGAAGTCAGCTCCCATGCCAGCAGTAAGGTTGGCAATACTGCAACCCCCCCCCCCCCACAAGAACCTTGAGACCCCCTCCCACAACCTCTCTTTTGGGTTAAGACCCCTACAATTATGACACCATGAAATTTCAGATTTAAATAGCTCAAATCATGAAATTTAGTGTTTTTAAAAATGCTACGGTCATGAAATTGACCAAAATGGACCATGAATTTGGTAGGGCCCTATCTATGATAAATCAATATGGGCTAAAGCAGGAGTTATCATGATTTTCCAGCTGAAGCAGACAAAAGCTACCATATCAAGATTAGACCCTTTTCTTCTAAAATGTGTGAATTAACTACTCCGATTGAAGAGTGAAGTCCTTGTTCTCTTTAGGCATAAAATGTGTGTAGATATAAGCAGAAAGTGCAAGCTTCTCATGCACCTACTCCACCAGTGCACAAGAGCAGCCTTAACATGGAGCAATCATGTCTATGGAGAAGAGGAAATTTAATCTATATCTTCAAAATTGAGACTGCCAACAAGGTCCCCATTAATGCCAGTTTTCGTGGTGATCCTTTGGGATATGAATGTTTGTTCACTAGCAGCCAGACTCACCCACCAACTCATTTTACAAATGGCACTGAGGAGCCATAACTACTTTTGGCCATAATTGAACTAAAATGGACTTTAATCATTTGCCTGGAAGTGAAATAATTCACATCAGTAGCAGTCCTCAGAGCATTCCAGTACTCTGGTGTGTTTTCTTCCTAATATCAAGAGTTTGTCTTCATTTAAGGGAGACAGTTGAGTCATTTAGATTTAGATCCCAGTCTAATTTACTAGCATAGGGCCTACTAAAATATGCCCACCGTTGGCACTCCATGATCACCTGTGCACATGCAATCAGTGATCACAGAAAGCAAACCCTGCACAGTTTGATTATAAAGGTGGTCTAGTGTAAGTAGACTTACAATGATTATTTCAAGCTGAAGTAATGATCACCACCATCTATTAGATTATTTAAATATGAACATAAATAAAACATGAGTCAAAGTGTAATTTCAGTCCTAACCCTCCACTACACTTATTATGCTGCCATGTTCCATCAATATTCCTGTGAAATGTGGAATGTTTAGCAACCAAGCAGTTATGCTCTACACATTTATTTGAATTAAGAGCATTCTTAGGAAGTACCGTTAGTCTACATTTCTGTAGAAAACCAATTGTCTGCCTTTGCCTGTTCTCCTAAAAGCAGGATTTAATTCTCACTTTGCAGGTTATAAAGCAGCACACACGCACACAAAATCCTTGTTAAAATAAAACCACTAAAACTCTTTTGCTCTCTGTGTATTTTAGAAATCAATATAAGTAAAATGTGGCTCAATTTAAATGATCTGATTTTAGTAGCATCTTGTCAGTAAAAATCCAACATATTTGAGTTCCTTTTATTTTAATAAAGTTTCATGACTCACTTGCTACCAAAGCTATGTGATTTAATTCAACATTCAAAGCATAATCCCAACTCCTTCTGATAAAACAATTCTTTAAATAAATAATAGATGAAAGCAGTGGCACTCTGCTGGCACACACATTCCATAGAACCAGAGCAAGAAGAATAAAACCTCTGCAAAAGTAGGTCTTCTTGATGAAAAGGGTGATGTGACAATGTTCAGTCATTTTAATTACATTTATTATGAACGATCACTCTTAAAATTAGGAGATAGAGGCTTTCCCCTTCTTACCCAATTTCTCTCTTCCAAAGAACTTCCCTTTCAGGCGTCCATGAGATCAAGCCTTACACAGCAAGAAAATAAATGCCATCTTATTCTCAACTCTCGTGGGATAGTTTTCTGTAGCTCATAGTAAAATTGAGATCACTAGCTGGCCAACTGGTGCTATGAAGAAGCCTTGATTTGGGACTGCAGGAGACAACTTCCATATTCACTATGATGGTTAACAACCTCCATGTATGTGTATTTGGGGCATGGGAAAGAATCCACATGCATCCCTTTAAAGTGTGGTCTAGAAGCGCTTTCTGTTTACCCATGAAAATGTGATCAATTAGACAGTCTCGTATAGCTATTGGCTACATCCCTATCTACTGTGCATTCTGGTTATTTACAGAAGACAAGCTTTCTAACTCAAGTTCTTCATAGACTGCTTCCTGCAGTGTAAAACACAAACCAGGAGATAAACACAAATAAAATCTCTCCAACTCTCAATCCTCCCTTATCCAAATGCTTTTTGGATTTTGTAGCACACTCTGAAGGCTAACAGAAGAGGGGTTTTGTAGCACACTCTGAAGGCTAACAGACTTGGCCACTGAAGAACCAGGAATGGGAGCCAATTCCAAATGTAACAGAGAGTCCTGTGGCACCTTAAAGACTAACTAAAGTATTGGAGCATAAGCTTTCGTGGGCTAATACCCACTTCGTCGGATGTGCTTGCATCCGACGAAGTGGGTATTAGCCCACGAAAGCTTATGCTCCAATAGTTAGTCTTTAAGGTGCCACAGGACTCTTTGTTACCTCTGCTATTCCAGACTAACAAGGCTACCTCTCTGATTCAATTCCAAATGTGAGGCTCCTGAGAGAAAATAAACTTCTCCCATTTACAACAAGGGAGCTCTAGCTTTAGTGTCTCCACTGGCCTCAACTGAAGCAGTACAGCATGAGGAAAAAGTATTTCAGGTAACCTAGTCTCAAAAGCTATTAGATAGTGCACTACATTTTATTACTTTCTCCTAGACATTCCTGCAGAACTTCAGTCACTTCTTGCCTACCATTGTCAGCAAAAGTCTGGTTCCAGATTAGCCAGCGACTTCCTCCATTTCAGTAGGCTGGTTTCATCATAACTTCAGCAGCAATTTATATTGCTGAATACTGTTCTTCTGTATGTAATTTAAATTATTTTAACAGATTATAATAAGGGTAGGCCTTAATATAAAGTTATCAATTTTAATTTTAAATAGGGTCATTTTAAAAAAAAACACTATATTTAATTCAAATGTAAAAAGGCATCAATCTTTATCTATCCTTGGACAAGGCTTCACAATATGATGCTAGAAGCCAAACATTGCTTTCCAATACATCAAAGACAGAAACAGACCAGAAAAAGAAGCTGTAATGAAAAGGAGAGGACAAGTTGGGAGTCTGATTGAGGAGAGGTTAGGGAAAAGACTGCCTACAGGCCCCCTCAACTGATTAACAAATAGGTACCAAAGAGCCTGGCCCATGGCTGAATGAATGTGGCTGCAACATGAAATTGAGAGAATGGGAGGAGGATACACTTGATCTGAGCTCATATATAGCAAGCAAGCAAAAAAAAAAAAAAATGAATAGATTTTCAGAAATCACTGAAGGACACAAAAGGACGGGAAGACATTATTTAGGGTAGTATGTGAGGCATAACATAACAATGGAATTAAATTAAGAAACAGGTTGAATATCAGGGAACACTTCTTAATAGGGAAATCTACTAGACATTGCCTCCCAAGAGAAGTAGGGGAAACCCCATTACCTTAATTATTTAAACTTACAATAGTCAGAAATGAACTCTCAGACTAAAACAAAGTTGTGCCTTACAACACTGGAAAGGTAGTTTCCCTTAGATTAGCTGTCATTTCTCAGATTCTACCTATAACCCCAATGCCATAATAATCTGGTTATTCTGATATCATTACCTCCACTAGTTCAGATACTAATATGCTACACCTGGAATAGGTCTCCATTTTCATGACCTACATGATCATGGATACAGAAATATAATAAATGCACTTTGCTCTGCTGTTTGAAATGAATCTGCTTTTAAGAAAAAAAAGCAGGAACTGTACAGTATGTAAACTGTTTCCCTTCCTGCTATTTTTTACATGGATCCAAACATTTTAAATTAAGTGAAAGCTGTGAACATTACGTGACTCTCAAGGAAACATACAACTTAGAGAACTATCAGATTAGCATATTGGGACCTGTCATGGGGGCAGATGTGTGTGTCCTATAATATGCTATATTATATTGTTATTAGAACAGGTAGGACCTTCAAAAAATAAAGCAAAGACTTTGGATCGGAATTGGGATTCCAACATGTGACTTAAAAGCATAAACTTCACTGAAAACCAATGGCATTTGGCTGTCTAAGAGACTTAAGCATTTTTTAAAATTCTACTTTAGAATTTTTTTCCCCCAAACTGTGCCTCAAAAAAACCAAAACAAAAAAACAACAACCAGACTTCAATATATACCACTTAAACCTGTCTAAATTGAGAACTCTCCTGCATACGTACTCATACATATTGCTCTAAACACATTAAAAATAAGCTCCCTTCTATAACGTTGGAATCTAAAATTCCTTGGTACCTCTTGAATAGAGAAGGTATAACCAAAGCCTTGAAGACATCACTCTCACACCAATTAAAGCAGTTCTTAAATCCAACTCATGAGCTATTACTGGTTCCATTTTTTTACCCTAAATTCACCTACAATTGTTTATAAATTGTTTTAATCTATGTGCAGATTACCATGGTGGAGCTGACTTCAATTAGCTGAATGGAAGGGGATGACAATGTTTAATAAACGTCATTTTCTTTAATGAAGCACCTGAAAGATTTTAATATCCATTCCTGGTGTTTATTCACTACATGAAATCATAGTTAGCATCTATGAGATCACAGCTGCTTGCTGGGGAAACAAACACCACAGATAGGAAAAAAACAATAGAAACAGAAGACTGCTAATAAAAACATACCAAAAATAGTTACTGGGATTTAGGGTAATAAAGGGAGATACAGAAAATAGAGAAGACAAACAAAATAGTTTCTAAATTAAACTGTCCAATATTTTAACCGTTCACAGTATATCCCTATATTCTAGTACGGCAATTCTCAAAGGGGGGGGGTCACAACCCCCCTGGGGATCGCCATTCGATTCCAGGGGGGTCACGAGCTCTTTTTGCCACAGAACTGCCACCGCATTGATTACCTCCTAATTCGGCGGCTTTTCGGCAGACATGCCGCATGTTACAATGAGCCCACCGAAAAGCCTCCAAACTGATTACTTCCACATTCGGCGGCTTTTCGACAGGCACTGTGAAGCGCATGTCACATCCGCCGAAAAACTGCCGAATGTGGAAGTAATCAATTCGGCAGCATTTTGACGGACATAAGAGGGTCGCGCCGAGACACCGCGGAGTAAAAAAGGGTCGCGGTTCAGGGGAGTTTGAGAACCGCTGCTCTAGTAGTAAAAGCAGCTAGACCGGGGGTAGACAAACTTTTTGGCCTGAGGGCCACATTGGGGTTCAAAATCATATGGAGGGCCAGGTAGTGAAAGCTGTGCCTTCTCAAACAGCCTGGCCCCACCCCCATCCAACCCCCTCCAACTTCCCACCCCCTTACTGCCCCCCTCAGAACCCGTTCCTTGTCCCGACTACTCTCTCCAAAGACAGCCACCCCAACCAACCCCACCCCCATCTAAGCCGCCCTGCTCCTTGTCCCCTGATCACCCCCTCCAGAGACCCCACCCACCCGTAATCACCCTCCAGGACCCCACCCACATCGAACCCCTCTGCTCCCTGACTGCTCCAACCCCTGGGCACACCCCTGTCCCCAACAGGTCCCCTGGGACTCCCATGCCCTAATCAACCCCCCTACCACCACCATTCCCCATCCCCCGACAACCTCCCAAGACCCTCTGACCCTTATCCAATCCCCCAGCCTCCTTACCACACCACTCAGAACAACCCTGCACAGCCCCGGCCCCCAGAGCGCTGCTCACACTGCACGCTGAGGGTGCGGAGGAGGAGCTAGCCTCCCCAACCGGGAGCTTGGGGGGCCATACAGAATTGGACGCGGACCATAGTTTGCCCACCTCTGGGCTAAACACATATGAATGGCAGATGTGTACAAAGAATACCTGATAAATTTAATCAGATTCACAGTGACATCCATCTATATGCTATAAAACAAAACATCACTCTTTGTAACTGCTTATATTTTGATGGACTCTTCATCTTTAATCACAAATGCTGAACAGGTGTCCATACACACAGACACACAAGAGTAGTATATGCCCAAGATCTCAGAAATTCTATAGCTCACAGATGCTTCTGAGAGTAGATCAAGTGCATACCCTTTTCCTTCCCACATTTAGAGATTTATATTTAACCAGAAAAGTTAAGCTGCAGCAACCAAGTTACATGGAATTGCATGGGCCTGACAGAAAGGTTTGCCTTTTACTATACTAAGCTTTATTACTAATGTTCAAAAGATATTTGGTCAGGAGACAATATCCTGCTTGGCAGGTAAACGCATTTGAGGGTCAAATAGGCATTTTCCATCTCAAAAATATTATGATCCTAATATTGCTCTGATAAGAATGCATTACTCATATATTCCATGCAACATCCCAAAGAGGGACTAAACCCTCCCCACACAGGACAATTTCGCAGAATATGTCTGGATTTACTGCAGTCTGCCCACACCATTAACCCAGGAGTGGCCAACCTGGGCCTGAGAAGGACCCAGAATTTACCAATGTACATTGCCAAAGAGCCACAGTAATACATCTGCTCCCCCACCCGCAGCACCTCCCGCTCACCCGGTCAGCTCTCCCTCCCTGCACCTCCCGATCAGCTGTTCCCTAGTATGCAGGAGGCTCTGGGAGAGGGTAAAGGGGAGGAGCGAGGGGAGGAGCAAGGGCACGACAGGCTCATGGGCTGGCGCAGGAAGTAGTGGAGTAGGGGCTGGTCCTGTGGCAGAGCAAGGGGTTGAGCAGTGAGATCCCCTGGGCACATTGGAAGGCTGGCACCTGTAGCTGCAGCCCTTGAGTCGATGCCTGTACAAGGAGCTGCATATTAACTTCTGAAGAGCCACAGGCTGGACATCCCTGCCATTAATCTGATCCAGGGAAGTCTCTTTTAAGACATCATTAATTCCACTATACTTTGTCAGGAGAACACCAGTTTTTTTTTAAACTCAATGCAGGTATTTAAAATGTATATAATTAGGAACTGTAATCAGCATTCATAATCTGTGACTATATTTATTTTCACTGTAATCATGCAACCAAGGCATGGGACAGCAGCAAACCTCAGTAGGAACAAAGAAACTCAGTGATGGATCCAAAAGCATGCTGCAGACCCTGGACTAAAACCAGAACCTCCTCGTATCCTTCCCCTCCTCCCCCACAAAAACCTCTGCCCCCGAGCATTACCCGGTCCTTCATCCTCCAGCTCTGGGCCAGAGACTTGGAGCCCTCAATCTTCTCACAGTGCCGCTTCTTCATGAAGGCCAGAGGCAAGTTCCAGTCAGTCAGGTCTGACTCGTCCTCCTCCCCGAGCCCCAGGAGAGGCGACTGCAGCATCTCAGACTCCATCAGGGGAGAAGGGGGCCGGGCAGCCAGTGCTCAGCAATCTCCAGCCCAGCACACACGAGGGAGTGGAAGGGGGCGGTGGGGTCCCTATCCCAGGCGGGGGTGTTCAGGGTGGAGCGCTGCGTGCCCCTTTCCCCGGCGCGGGGGGACGGACAGAGGGCCCCTCCCCCAGGTGTCTGCGGGGGAGGGGGGGGGCTCCGAGCCGGCGAGCCGCTCCTCGGGGGCGTCCGCAGACAGCAGCCCCGGCCGGGCTCTGAGGAAGGCGGCTTCCCCGCGGGCCCGGGGCGGGCTGAGGGGTTGCTAGAAGCACTCGGGGGGACCGGGCCTCTAGCCCCGTGGGCAATGCGCGCTCCCCGGCTGCTACGGCGGGAGCCGAGCCCGGCCCATCGTGCCCTGCCCCGGCTCCTCCTCGCACACACGGGCCCCTAGCGGCTCGGCTGGCTTCGGCCCGCGGGGGAGGGGAGCGCTCCTGCGGCGCCGGAGAATTAAAGTCCCCTCAGCAGCCCACCAAGGAGGCGGCCATATTGTTGCGGCCCACAATGCACCGCGGGGACGGGCCGCCGCCTGAGACAAACCAGGCCGGCCGCGTTCGGGATCCCAACTACGGGGAGAGGTGGGGAAGGGGCTGGGTTACCAGAGCTTCCTCTCAGCTTGCTGGCGCTGCCCAGTTCCTGGTGTGGGCGTGTCACGGGTGATCCCTTCAAAGACACTCTCAGCTCCCCCAAAAACGTCTCCACACCCCTACATTCCCCAGACCACCCTCAAAACCCTCCAAACTCCCCCAAATTCCCCACAATACTATAGCCACATTTAAGCCCCCAAAACTGCCTACTGCACCCCAAAAATATAACACCCTAGGAAATCAACCCCTCCTTTAATTCCTACAAACTCCCCATGGCACCCTCCAAATCGCTACAAACTCCTAATTGCAGCCCCCAAAACATCCCAAACTCCTCACTGCCCCCCCAAAAAAAACATTCAAAACTCATTACATCAGCTCCAATATCCCCACTCCCTACAACAGACTTTCAAACTCCCTTAAAGGTCCCCAAACACTACCCAACGAAATTTTCCCAGTACCCAAAACATCCTCCAAACACCCCAAAACTCTTAACATGCCCCAAAATTTCCCCAGAACCTCCGAAACATTGCTTCAACACCCACCCAAAATAAATCACTCTCCAAAATCACCACCCAGCAAAGTCCCACGAGAGACAGACGCACACCCATCTGCAAGCCCATTGACACAAAAGAGGCACCACACTATCTAACCCAAGAGGAGGAGAAGGAATTGGCATAAGAACCACTGTACTGGACATAGTCACCACTGGCTACACTGCTGCGATTGTGCCACTGTAGTGTGAATGATCAATTTCTCCGCCACAAATGGTACCTTGAAAGTGTATAAATAAGACTGATCATGGTGATCCTTATTTATATTTTGCACAGAGACAGTGTTCCCAAAATCTAGGGTCCAAAAGGAATTCCCCTCCTCTCACCCTGTGCCCACCACCTATTTGGGTTTTCATTTTGAAACTATAAGGTCGCTGAAGTTTTAGAAAATTGGAAATTTGTGTCTAATTATTTTGGAATAAGTTATTCACAAAGTATGTGTGAGGGGGTGCTATTTTATGCAGATAGGACATTGGGCAGGAGTTAAGATGGGTTTGATATTCACCGCACTTTTAAGTTAAAACTCTTCCAGACATTAGTTTTCTGCCTGAAGCTGTCAAAGGGCCTGGGATTTGTTTATATATTTCAGGAATTTGTAATAAGTTGTGCAGAAAATTATGTAATGAAATAAAAAACAACCTCAAAAGAAAGCAAATTTATGATGATGTCTTTTGCTCCAGGGGAAACAAGTAAGACCTTGTGGTGCTCCTTTTTTCTCAGGGAGGAAGTGAGGGAATGAAAGGGGTAAGCACAGATGTTCTGACAAACCCACCAATATATCTTCCAGGGCCTCTAAGTCACTCCTGGTAATTGTCTAACCATATTGTATTTTCAACTTGAGCCTCTTTGAGAGGAGGTGTTTGACATGGTGCCCTCTGTGTTCCGCTAATGATATGGCTTCGCGGAACACAGAACAGACAGCTCATCAATTACCATTGGAGCCCTACAAGCAGACACACACAAAACCACACAATTTACATTGCTATCACTCAAGACTCACCACAAAACTGGTCTCAATGCAGGCTTTTCAGACAAGCTTACACCGAAATGTCAGATTATGATCTTCACATAAGGAGAGTTTGTCAAATGAAATCTGTCTGTGATTTTAAGTCATGGGGCCTGGCTAGTTTTACACCGGTGTAACTCTGTTGGGCTCCATTCTCTGTTGCCCTGTACCGCTGCAATGTGAGTGGACATTGTTACTAATCTAATATGACAACATTTTACACCCACTCGCATCTGCTTTGCACTGATGCAAAGGACTGTGCAAAATGCAGGGAAATGGAGAAACTGAGTCCTTGATGTTAGTGGATTTACTCGTGATTCTCAAACTGTTCAAAACACAAATGTTGCTCTAAATGGGGTTTCTCCTGCCCCATTCTTAAGAGTGTTTACCTTTATGGCAATCCAATCAAACTGCACCCATATTTACATTTTAAATGATTTTACACATAATTTGATTAATAAAACCATGTTGCATTTGCCTAAGATTCTAGCTTCATTTTATTCATAAAATACATTTTTTAAAATATGCCATCATGCAGCCAACAAATGTCTGGAACAAGAACATTCCCTGAAAAGACTAAGTTTCTGGAATGGCTAAAGGGCTTTTTTTGTGACTATGATTTATTGGCTGGGTGAGCTAATTTATTTATTTCTACCTGATTATTTAGTGCTGATCGGTGATCATACTTATCTGATTGTAAGTCTAATTAATTGTTACAGCACATAGGTGCTTGTTATCATTTAAATAATATAATAAATTAATTACCTCCTGTCATAATACAATTATAAATGCTAGGGTAACATCCTCATACATAATAACAAAAACACCCAAGAAAACTAATACACCTCAGGCACAAGACTGGGAACAGATGGGTTCTACACCATGCCCTGAAGGCTGATAATCTGAGATTCTATCAGACCACTGGGGGGAGTATATTCCAAAGTCAAAGACTCTCCATGGAAAACTCTCCATTGCCCACCCCCACCATTCAAACCTCGGGCCTGGGAGTGAGAATGCTTCAAATCAAGACAGCTGCCAGAGGGGCACAGAGAATGAGACAGCTTCTCCCGTGTCTAGCACCTCAGGCACGCAAGGTTGTTCAAATTAGAATTATTTATTAGAGGGGGAGGGGTTGCACACTTTGTTGCTTCTATAGGACTAGCTCATTGCACACACTGAATGGGAGCTCTTTGCATACCTCCAATATACCTCTGGTATGTTCTGGCTGCATATCGTCCTGCCTTGTGTTTTTCCCACATTAATGACAGCACGAAAGCAACCTTCCCTCCGGGTGCTCCCTACAATGGAGAATGTAAACTGCAGGGACAGCCTGTAGATTTTAAAGGTCTCCCAATAAGGGACAATTCAAAGGGATTCCTCTGTGAACCTGTCTATCACCTACTTTCAAACAATATTTTGATATTGTCAGGCAACAAAAAATAATAATTTTTTTCCAGAGTTAAGACAGGAATATTCTACCTTTGCTGTTTCATTCATGGACCTTTGTTTCTGGATCTTAATTGTTACTTGATTGTGGAAACTGTGCACATGCACTTTCTGTATCTCAGTTTCTCCCTCTGTAAAATGGGGGACAGTAACATCTCTTCACTTTACTGGGATGTTATGGTGGTAAATGTATTCATGTGTGTGAGACACTCACATATTATGGTGATGATGCTAATAGAAAAACCTATACATCCATAATACTGTACAAAAGCATACATGCATGCACACAGACCAGTTTTCCCATCTTGCTTTTCGGAGGGTTTTTAGACCACCTGAGCCTGCACTTATTCTCAAAGCACAAAAGGAAAAAATCAGTTCAAGCCAGTCCTTCATAATCCAGTGAGTGTCTGTGCCTGTTGAATTTCTCCCAGGTTCCCTCTAGGGCAGGGGTCGGCAACCCGCGGCTCTGGAGCCGCATGCGGCTCTTTCATCCCTCCGATGTGGCTCCCTGTGTGTTCTAATTTTAACCGGCCCGCAGACTGTTTTCTATGCGGCCCGCCAGCACTGTCCAACCAGTGCGCGGAGCCGCAGCCGAAAGAGAGGGGCGGGAGAAGAACGGAGGCGGAGCCGGGGCCGGGGCACGAGGCGAGGCGGAGCCGGCGGAGAAGTGCAAGTCGGGCCGGGGCCGGGGCTGGGGCAGGAGGCGAAGCGCGGCGGAGCCGGCGGATAAGAGCGAGCCGGGGCCGGGGCACGAGGCAAGGCAAGGCAAGCTGGGGGAGGGGGGGAGTGAAAGCACGGCCGGGGGGGGGGGGAGGGAGGAAGAAGAGCGAGAGCACGGCTGGAGGGGAGGGGGAGGGAAGAAGAGCGAGAGCACGGCCGGAGCGGGGGGGAGAAAGGGGGGGTAGCGGGGGGGAGGAAGGGGGGGAAGAAGAAGAGCGAGAGCACGGCCGGAGGGGGGGGAGGGAGGGAAGAAGAGCGAGAGCACGGCCGGAGGGGGGGGAGGGAGGGAAGAAGAGCGAGAGCACGGCCGGAGGGGGGGGAGGGAGGGAAGAAGAGCGAGAGCACGGCCGGAGGGGGGGGAGGGAGGGAAGAAGAGCGAGAGCACGGCCGGAGGGGGGGGAGGGAGGGAAGAAGAGGGTGGGGGAGGGAAGAAGGGGGAGGGAAGAAGAGAGTGTTATTTCATTTTAAATGTCAAAAGGGTTTTGTGGCTCCCAGTGTTTTCTTTACTGTGGGAAACGGGTCCAAATGGCTCTTTGAGTGGTAAAGGTTGCAGACCCCTGCTCTAGGGAATTCTTCTGCTGCCTCACTCTGTGATGTAATTGGGCTCTGCACGAGACAGCAATATAACCAGTCTGCTGCATGTCAGCATCACTCCACAATGTTCGAGTAGACTTAAAATATCCCATTTTAATAAAACTCCAGTCTCTTAAATCCACATTAAGCATATGTTGCATCCATCCTTCCCTGCAAACCTAATGCCTGTCCTCTTCTTTATATACCACATCTGTGGAACCATAAATCCTACTTAAAGTAAATTGTCAAGAGTAATTACCTGAACATATGTGAGATATGTAAAAACTAAAGCTAAGCATGCCCATTCTGCCCCCAGAAGTGTGCAGGCTGTAGTTCCGTCAGCACACTGAGGTATGGCAAGAAAGCCAAGGGCAAATTAACTGACAAGACCTGCAGGACAATATGTATCCCCAGGTTACAGTGCTTCGTAGACAATCAACCAGTCAAATGGAGGGTCTGACTGCACAGCTAAGAGCCAGCCATAGTGAGGGCAGACTGGCGGCAAACTCCTTTCACACAGCTCTGCTAATGCACCTCAGTCCTGACCCGCAATACCTTTTATTATCCCAGACAAATGTTCCCCACACAGCTTGGCCTGAACCACTCACATCTCTGTCTATTCCAGGCCTAAGGTGCTGTCAGCATGCTTCATTTCTCTGATTGTCCTGCCCCAGGTTCTGAGGCAAACAATAAGTGGTAAACTGAAATATTAAACAATCACTTTGCTTTAGAACAATCGGCTCCTAGAGGAGCCCTACCCCATGTAGGCATTGAGACCTGCACCAAGAACCTAGCAGATGTGTACATGCCGGCTGGAGCGAGTGAGGGGCACATTCCGAGTTGGCAACATTTTACATTCACTTGCTCTGGGTCTAAATGGCTACACAAGGAACAGGGCAATAGAGAATTAAGACATATGGATTTATAGCCTACCGGGTGGAGGGGGCAGAACCAGCAGAAACCACATAGTTAACTGTAGAGACACTGTTGCCTGCAGGTTTATGTGCACTGCAGATCCACATGGCTATAAACCTGCTGAAGAGGAGAGTGTTAGGTTATACCAGCTCCATCCCCCCTTTTACCCACGTCACTGGACGTGGCTTTAGTGTGAGGGAACCCCAGATCCTGCTTCCCATTGGAGGCTGAGGATTCCATTCCCACCAGCTCCCTCGTTACATGTTGTTAATGTCCAAATTCCTTTAAGCCGGGCTTCATTTAGGGGCTCACACTGGAATGCAACAAAATCACACAAGATGCAGAGTTTGAACTCTATCGACTTACGCGGCAGCGGGGAATTCATACCTGTTGTGTTACTTTAGATGGAATATATGGGCCAAAAGTGTTTATACAACCCAGTCACTTTCCAATAGTAAACAGTGTTAAACTAAGGGATAATGAGACCTCAGCCTGCTTAGTACCATGGCAGTTACACTATTAAAAATCCTTCCTTTTTTAACGATAAAGAAAAGAAGGGAAAACAGTTAACACATTTGAATGTAAAGTAGCAAGCAGGGCTTTCATTGCAACATTATCCTTGTTCCCTTTCCCTTCAACTGGAGAGAGTTTTAGAAGGAAAAAAATCCCTTGCTTGACAGTCTCTTAAAGGGGATCAAAGATGCCCTATTGGAGGAAAGAGAAGTTAGTGGAAATGGACTATAGTTGCTGCGGCTGCTAAAGTCTGATCCCATTTCATCCTAGGAGGTGTTTGGGATTTAGCTGGAGCTGGTGGAGGTGACAATATCATCTGGGTCCCTCACTATGGCCTGGTCTAGGCAGCACATCTCTCAGGATTGGGATGATGAAGGCCTGGGGGTCCCAGTAAATGGAAGGGGTGGCAGCCATCATGGTGAAGCTCATGCCAGTAGCCTCCATATGTGCTTCCCCTCCTAGGTGCTGGAAGTAGGAGTTCTGGGGCTCTCGCACCCCTGACTTGAAGTGGTTTCCATCATATACAGAGTTTGCAGTTTGGCTCAGTGGCTTTCAGCACCTGCCCTATAAAAATTATTCCAACACTCCTGCTTCCTCTTTCCACCCAAAGTCTCTTTCTTTAAGGACCCGCAAAGGGGATGCTGGGTCATTTTGTCCAGCAGTTAGGCCTCATATCCACCACACAAATTTGATTCATTAATTTCCAATTCTACATCTTCTGTTTTTTAACAAGCATGATTTCAGTCCAGTCCTTAATTATAGCCCCTTGGCCTTTTGGTTTGCACTAATTTAGATTCACTGTCTGGTTCTTTTGCACCTGTTTATAACATTCATTTCTGAAAATAGATTGGCTTACTTTTTATTAACAGTACTTATTACAGGCTAGTATAACATTTTATTAACTTTCACTTACTTTTTACAATTGAGCTCACATTAGAGGACATTTTTGGCCCACTTATCACAACACACCCTACAGCCCGTTTAAGGCTGTTATGCCAGCTCTAAAGGCCATAAAGCAGCCATAAGGCTCCCCATCCAGGGAATACCCTCCACACAGGTGGTATCTCTGTCAGTGGTGGGCTGAGGGCAGGAGAGGGCACAGTGAACTGTGTGTGTCTACGCGTCAGCCATTCAACACAGAGCAGTCATTGCAGCAGGGTTGCGAGTTAGGGAAGCCCCAGGATGGGGAAAACACATCGCATATCCATTTGGTCTCTGCACCAGTGCGATTCAGGCCACAGTGACTAGAGTACAAGCACAGGAGTCCTCAGAGTACCAAGGTGGGGATGCTGCCATTGTTATGATGGTTTCTGGGCCCTGACTGGGATGACATAATCACCGTTTTGAATACACATATTTTTTGTGCGTGATGAAAAGGGCATAGAATTTACTTTTAGCAAATTTGTGACTGGGGATTCTTGAACTCCAAACCCAGTAAATATCAAAGGTAAAATAACAGAACTTTCCATTACCAGTCTTCTTGTTGAGGCTCACAAACTGCCCTTTCTAAAGGCCACATACTGCAGGTCATCAGGGACCCGGGCTCTATTTGAATGCCTAATTTTTGCAAGTTTTCATCAAAATCGAAATGAACTGATTTATTCAAATATAGCACTGCTGAGAACTTGGCCCTGATAGCATCCGATCTCTGATCATGAAAATCTTCAGGCTAGTTGTCATGGCCTCTCCTTGACTGTTGTAACTGAATGCATTACCCAGAGCTATTCACCTTATTTCATATCCATAGCGCAGGGCCGGCGACAGAAATTTGGGGGGCCCCTACTCTAATAGTTTGGGGGGGCCCCCAGCCCAGCCGATAGCGGCTGGGGGCCCCCCCAGCCCAGCCGGGGCCCCCCCCAGCCCAGCCAACAGCGGCCGGGGGGCCCCCAGCCCAGCGCCCCCCCCCCCCCAACCCCGCCGGCGCTCCCCCCACCAGCTGGCAGCAGCGAGACCCGAGGAGCAGCGAGAGCCTCCCTTGCTGCTCCCTCCCCCCCTCCCTCCCCCGGACTGAGCCGCTGCCGCTGGCCGGGCTCTGCTCCGGCCGGGGACAGGCGCTCGTCCGGGGGAGAGCCGCCCCGGATGACTACGGGTAGAGCTGTACCGGGGCCCCCCTAAAGTCGGGGGGCCCGGTACAGCTCTACCCGTAGTACCCCCCTGTCGCCGGCCCTGCCATAGCGTGAGGAGCAGAGGGAGCCATAAATAATCCCCAGTTATATCCCCATAAACATTTGCACTTGGAAATTATTCCTTTCCCAGGGTTCTAATGTTGCAGAGTCCAAGGTCAGATCCAGGATTCTCTCGATGGAACAAATTCTGCAGTTCTGACTGGAGCAAAACTCTCATTGATGTCAATGGACCGCAAAACTTGGCCCAGTGCCACTAGGCTACAGTTTAAACTCACCATGTGCTTCTTCAGCCAAACCCTGCCTTGAACCATCCAATGTTAATGTTCTTCTTTTTCTCTTTTCCCCACTTCTCTCTTTTCCTCTTCTTCATCTTTCATTCTCTAATGACAATATCTTAAAGTTATTTTATATTTCTGTTCATAGCTTTCTATGAAAATGATCCTAAAATGCTCTACAACCAATATATAGATCAAGGAACCATTTCACTCAGCAAAGAAATGCAGCCATCTCTTGGGTGGAATGTGACATCTCTAACAGTACACAGGAACAACACACAATAGTTTAGGACAAGAAGTGAAGAAGAATCCCATATACAAATTAAACTGCAAAGGGAATTGAGGAAGGCAAAATGCAGTTACGCAAACTGGTATTTGGATAGAACATCGGGTGAATACTATTTTTTTCTTTTTTTGAGATGGAGGAGGGCAACCACGGGAGATTCAGCCCTGCATCTTTGTAAGATAAATTGATTTCCTCCTAGATCACAGCATGTGGGTCTTTCAGATGAGACTTTTAACACCAAGGTTCTGTCTGTCTGTGTCGACATTAACAACCCCATGACTTTTATATGAGCCAAGGTTTGTCCTTGTGTTCTTGGGCAAAACTACCCCCTTGCCTTTCTACTCTCTGCCAAGAAGTGGCTGCATTTCAACAGTCCTATATATATAACATAACACCAAATCCTAAAGCATGTCATCAGTTTTCCTACATTCCTCACTCACTCAGGCCTGGTCCCTATCAATTTCAAAGAGCTTTAGTAAAAACTGAGTAAGGATTTCTGGATTTGGTCCATAGTTTGTATAGGGCTGTTTCAGGGCTCCATGTGTATTCCATTTCCCCTGCCTGCTGATTATCAAGATATTTAACTGTCAAGTAGTTAATACAAACACCTATTCTTCTTGCCTGGATCATTCAGCATGTGGGACAACACAATTCATAGCCACTGTGAGGTCATGAACTCTAAGAACATTAAATGACTCCAAAGAAGAACAGGTTGGGTAGATAGGATATGTTTTTTGCTAATGCATCAAAACTGTTGGGTCCAATCCATCTTCCATCATCAAATGCAGTGGAAAGACTTACATGGACTTCAATGGGAAGTGGATTCAGTGATTAGCAAAGGTGGAAATGGAAATATAGACGAAATGCGAGGGGGGTTGGGTAAAACATTACTGGTGCTAACAGAGTCCAAATGCACCAGCCTCTCCAGCTGCAGTCTCTTGTCCTTAGCCTCTCACTCTTCCTGTCCCCCCAAAACAATAATCACTATATTCTTCATTGCCAAGGAAACTAGCTGTCTCCCAGACAATGAGAATTACAAATCTGTTCAGTCTGAAGTGTCACTTAAGTTTCCTGACAATGTGACTCAAAATCCTGTAACTGAAAACACCTTTGGCTTCTTCACTTTCAACACCAAAGCAGCTATACTTCTGAATAAAGGGAGATTCTCCAGCTATTGCTCTCCTTAGAAGTGTGTTGCTTGATACGTGTGTTTGTTTACTGCTCTCATACATCTGCCTACACACACACAAATAGACACTTCATTTATGGAATTGTGTGCTGGGGTTGAGTTTGTATCTCTGAGTCACATGTTTCAGTCCTAGACCTTAACTTAACAAAGCTGAATCTTGGTTTAGCAAATCTGCGGCTGCTGCAAACCCCCCCCCCCCATCTCTAAGTAGCCAAGGAAAAAGGAAACAGTACATCAGGTGGGTCATGCAGGTATGTGTCAAACGATATCAGACAGAATCACCTGCAGCAAGATCACCAGAAACGCTCACTTTGGCAAATTTTCCCATATTCTATCAAAACCCCATAGAATACTTGGGTTCTTTCCTCTGTTTCCCATCATTGTTGATTGCAAAGATGCAGATGGGTAAAAATCTCTCCACAATCAGCCTCCTCCTCCTGCCCAGACAGCTCATTCAGTTTTGCTACTGTCCCGGAGTGCCCGGGCGATGGTCTGGAACTTGCTCCCTATAAAGCCAGTTAGGAGTCCGAGGGAAAACGTCCTCTCTCCGTACACAGCCTGTCTCCAAGGCTAGGAGCTTTAGAGGTCCCTGTTTACACCTTCCTGAGTCTGACCTCGGAGCATTCAGCACCTTCTGCCCCTCCGTGTGCTTCCCCCAGCGAACCCGCCCGGGCGGGGTCCTGGGGGAGCCCGTGGATTCTGCACCCCAAATCCACAGTCAGACGTGACTCTCAGCCAGCCAGTAAAACAGAGGTTTATTCGATGACAGGAACATAATCTAGGTAGAGCGAACACGACCCACTCCGCTGGGTCCATTTTGGGGGCCCAAGAGCCAGGCAGAGCTTGCCTCCAGCTCCTTGTCAGCCCCCAGCCAGATCCAGACTCCAAACTGCCTCTCTCCAGCCCCTCCTCCCCCCTGGCTCAGCCAGGTGAGGTGACCTCCCTCCCCCACTTGGAGTCAGATTACAGCTTCAGGTATGGACACCTGCAGAGAGGGAGGAGAGCATCGGCTACTTGCTTACAACTGTCTCTCTGCTTTGCAACACCATCACCCCCTATTCCTTCACACAGACACTTAAGAAATGCATAGGGGAAACTGAGGCACACACACAGTATTCCTACTCCGTCACAGCTACCATCTACTTTTTACGGCATCATCAGCCAGCACTAAAAAAAGAAAACGTCAATAGCAGGAAAAGTCGATTAAAATATCAACTTGTTTTAGGCAAATCAGTTACATTTTTTAAAATGGTTTTTTGAAAACCTAGTATCAACAGAAGAGAGGAATCAGTTACAAAAATGTGTATGTGTGTCTGGGTGTGGGTGTGGGGTGGAGAAGCAGGTAGAGGGATTGAAACAATCTCCTACAGTGCTGTGACCCCACATCAGTCGTCTTGTCCTAGTTGTGTATGAACATCAGATAGTGAAATTGATTAGGGAAAGAAAACAAGAGAAGCTGGCCAACCTGTTTTTATTGTCCAAACTGAGTGACAAGCAAATGGTAAAAACTCCAGCATAATTAGCAAAGGAAAATCAAACTGATGAGACTATGAAATAATCTAAAGGAGCTATTAGCAACAGAGATAAGGAAAGTTATTTCTAAGATGTGAGTTCTGTGCTCACAGAGCCACCTTAAAGGGCCGTTAGTGACATTTGGGCTGTTGTAAGGTTCTTTAAATTCTTTCTACTTGTGCATCATCTTCACCTAACTCAGTCACAGTGACCACCTCGATGCCCTCAGATCAGTGCCCCCCGTCACTGGTCACTCCATGGCCCTGCTGCAAGCTACAAACAGCTAATTCCAGGTCCTCTAATTTGAGGAGAGATTGGGAATGAGAAAAGCATTCATAAACATCCAAGAGGTATTTTAAATGAATTTGCATCAGTTGAATTCAAAAGTCACCAAAATAACCACAGACTTAAAAACTGCCCTTTAGCCAAAGAGATCTGTCCCTGTTTTCTAAAAGCTTAAAGGTTTTAGAATTATTTTATAGCTTTCTCTCTATACAAAACCCTCGACCAAACAAGTATGGTTTGTAAAGTCAGAAGTGGGGTTGTTTTAAACTCTTAGGGTCTAAAACTGGGGTTTGTTTTAACACTTCGGTCAGGGGAGTTTTATATCCTAAAGACAGTATGTAAAATATTTATTAAAAAGAATATCTATTTTTAACTAAGGACGATTTCAGTTCTATTATTTATGCCTCTGCAGTGCACAGATTTCAGTGCTTGTCTCCTTGTAGTAAATGTGAATCAGAGCATGGGAGACTGGAAACAGGAACCAGGTTTTGGGGCTGTGGGGAGGGGCAGTGAGAAGGAGGAGCTGATGCTACACGATTCAATGTGCACCCTCGAACTGAGTCAGAAGACTGACTTTCCCTTCCCCAGCAGTGCTCCGTGACACCTGCCTCTCTGAGAGAGGCTGATAGTGCAGAAGGGCATGGTAACCCCCCCACCTCTCTCCACCATGGAGAAAGATCAGCTGTAGTATTAAACCTGTCAGACTCAACTTACCAGAGCGTCCTTCAGGCTGCCAGCCAAAGGCACTGGAGTACAAAGCATCCTCTGATAAATAGTTACTGCTGGAGCCTGGCTGCTGCCGTGTAAGCAGGTTACACACTGCAGCAGGAGGCCGCTGACAGTGTTCCGGGGGGCAGCAAGGCTGCAGCTTTCTCACCCCATGATGCAGAATAGCTGGGTAGAAAGAGAAGAGATTAAGAGTCAAACTCGGAGGAGATGACGACACTTTTTTAAAACAGCTGTGGATATTGTGCCTTATTCCAGCTCATTTTGCTTTCAGAGATGGGGGAACACACACAGACACACACACGCACACGCAATCTGGGGCCTGATTCTCTGTTATGTCTGCAGTGCTGCAGCCCCTTTTTACCACTCTGCAGCATAAAGGGCCCATAGGAAGACCAGAGGTAGCCCTCAGAGAACACCTGGCCCCTGCCTAAGGGGGGTCAACAGCTGGCATAGAACTGGCAGCATGGCTCCTAGCACCGGGGATGTTCTGTGGGGGTTTGTAATGGGGTCACCACTCACCCCTGCGGCGCCTCCCGCTGGTCGTCTGGGGAATCAGCTCCTTCAGCGTCCAGAGTGCCCTCCGCAGGTTGATGCCCCGCTCCTTTGCTGGCCGCGTGTCCCTCCCAGACCCCGGTGCCCTCCAACTGTGGGTGCTGCACCCCTGCAGTACACCCTTTGGTGTGAGGGTCTCCCCTCCCCAGGGGAACCCTCTACCCCCTGTCCCCACCTCGCCTCAGATTGTGCCACTGTCAGTCACTACTTGCCCCCGCTCACTGGGGCGGACTGCAGTATCATGGCTTCTCATCACAGGCAAGGAGGGTTGGCCTGCTGCCGCTATCTCCAGCCCTGGGCTTCCCCCTGCGGCCCTGGTACTCCTGGGTCGGGCCTGTGTCAGGCCCTGAGGCCTGGGGCTCTTGACTAGAGCCTGCCCAACTCCCTCTGCCCTGCCCCAGCTCTGCCCTAACCCAGGTACCTGGCTTCAGCTCCTGCAGTCAGGCCTGTCTCCCTCTGAATACAGAGGAGACTGTTTCTCTTCTGAATGCTCCTGCCTCCCAGCCTTTATACAGGCCTGTGTTTGGGGCGTGGCCGCCCAGCTGGGCCTAATGCCCAATCAGGCCTGAAAAGCCTGCTGGCTCCCAGCTTCAAACCCCCTTCCTGGGCTTTTCAAACCTCTTAAGGGGCTTTTCCAAGCCCCTTTCTACAGGGGGTCGGTGGTCACCCCGCCACAGGGTTACTGAGGGTTTTCAGAACCCAAAGCAGGGTAACTTCACTGTTTCTCCCAGACAAAGAGGTGCAAAGACAACTGGAATGGATGGGACCCTCCCATCATGCAGAGGAGGGGGGACTTGTAAGACTACCCCCTCCGTTTCCCATTTATGCCATTATCTCTTCTCTCCTACTTAGCACAACTGCCAGGGCCCAGGACCATGATATTACAGCAAGTCCTGAGAGAGGAGGACTGGGTTACAGCAGTGGTACTCACTGGAGAGGTGCATCTACCCCCAGAATAAGCCTATGTCTACACTCCTGCCAACAAAAAATGAGAGGCATTAGCGTTGTCTGTAGGAGAGCACTCCTGCTAACAAAGTGCTGTTCACACCAGCACTTGTTAACAAAACTTTTGTCTTTCGGGGAGGGGGAGGAGATGTTTGTGTTTTTTTAACACCTTTGAATGATAAAAGTTTTGTCTTTCACTTGCCAGTGTAGACAAAGCTTAGATGGAGCAACAAAATTTCCTCTTCCTCTTCCAGGCTAGAATAAATTGTCTGTCAAAATCTCTCTCCACACTTTAAATGGCAGAAGTGCTCTGTAATTAGGAGAGGTATTTCTGAGCCTATCCAAAGCGCTCAGACCAAGGGCCTTATTTTCTGGGAGGTCTTTTTTGCTGTTACCATGTCATATGTTCCTTCCCAAGGAGGGGGGGCTGGACTTGACATTGTGTCTATCCAGAACGGAGCTGCCTAATAGGAAGAAGGACTGTAATCTCACATTTTACAGAGCATTGCTGGGGTAAATGTCTCTGAGTTTCAGGAACATGGAAGTTATTTCACAGCAGCAGCAGTTAGAAATGATGCTGATGAAATTGCGACATAATCAGAACCATTAAAATGTTTGGTTTTATGACGTACAATAAAAGAAAGAAAGACAACAACCAAGAGACTCGTGTCTAGATAAAACAAGTCCTCACGAGAAAAAAAGCAACATTTTCTGGTCTCTGTGAAATTAATGCTAGCGTCCTTCTGAAGGAAAAATTCTTCCTCCCCATGCTAGCCAGCCATGGAATTTCTGCCTCATTGTGGAATCTGTATAATCTCCAGTCCCCTCTTTACTGTGTTGGCAAAATTTACCATTTGAAATAGTTCGCCCTTTCCTATCACTTTTCAAATCTCAAATTCCCCAATAAGAGGGACCTAGTGATCAAAACCTATTTCCCATTCCTTCTCTGGAGTTTGAGGCTGATATGTGAACTTGATAGCAAGCTGCTGGAGCTGTGGGAATTCGATTGGCCTCTGTGGTTAATCTCATTATAATTAACAAGGCAGTTAACAAATGTGATCTGGGAATATTGTTATTAGCACACACACACACCAGGGCCTGACACTGCTGTCATTTACACCAGTAAATCAGGAGTAATTCGGCTGATTTGAACAATTAGACTGGCATAAAGTGAAGTGAGTCCCATAGAGTATGTGTTGACAATGTCATTATGTGGAGGAGGAGGCGGAGGTTGGGGTGGTGTGAGAATTCCAGCGGAAGGAGCAAAGGGGAGCCACAAAGGCCAAACAAATAACAACACACAAGAATATATAATTATATCAAAGCCCCAGCTCAACAGAACATCAAAGCAGGTGTTTAAATACATCCCTTTTCATGTATGTGTGTTCAGTTGTGTGCCCTAGGCCTCGATGGTATAACTCCAGTATTCTGAACTCCCTTTACCCGACTTATCCAAATCCATAGTGTGTCCCCCATGTAGTTTATGTTATTGAATAGCACTTCCGTTTATTCAACTGCCTGGTTGCCCAAAACTTTCAGATGTCTCCCCGATAAATGGGAGTGTACTGTGCTATATACATGCATGCACTGCATAGACTAGCCAACCCCTTCTCTGGACATCCCTGGAATTCCCACCTTGACCTGGATGGCCGCACCTCCACTTTTCCCCCTTTTGAATCCCTCCTATAATCCCCCTCTCCTGGAAGGCCGACACAGCCTCACCTTCCCTTCCGTGTAGTGTTAACATAAGGGATCAGTGAGAAAGAGTGGGTGCAAGAATAATACACACTCATTGCCAAGTGTTTTTGGCTTTTGTTACATCCCTTCTCTCCCTCTCTTTCATTTCTTTGGAATGTGAGGTTGAGATGGGACACCTGTCCCCACACTGGGCTCTAAGGGGTTAATAGAGTGCTAGGAGAGGCTGGGTGGAGTCAACCAATCAGAGAAGGGCTGAAGGGAGCAGCCAATCAGGGCCAAGCAGGCCCATATGAAAAGGGAGCTGCAGGGCAGAAGAAGGCAGTTCTCTGCTGGGAGCCCAGGGAGGAAGGAGCCTGTCTCTGGAGGGCTGAGAGAACTGCCAGCACCCTGGACAGAGCAGTGCTCCTAGCAGGGACCGGGGGGAGTAAGAGACAGCTTCTGGCTGGCTGCTGGGCTTTGCAAGCTGAGGCCCTGAGACAAGGGCAAAAAGGATGCTGGGGCCACGAGGAAGTGGCCAGACAAAATGCTGCAATTGCCACTGAGGGAAGTGGCTGCACAGCAGACTGCAGGTCCCCCGGAAGGGGGGAGCACAGTGTTTGGCTCAGCCAGATCATAATAAATCATGGTCTATTTATTATTATAAATCAGAATAGTACAGTTCTGTCTGGGGCTGGTTTCCACTGCACCTGCAACTCCAGTTAAAAATCAGTGGGAACTGCAGGTGCGCCGCACCTCTGAAAATTAGGCCCATACCTGTCCATCCAGCTCTCTGCATTGTTTTGCCATCGTTTCAAGGGGAGCAGGATCAGACCCAAGCGAGGAGATGGAGGAGGAAAATGACACAGGCGCAGTAGCTCTGCTCTCTGAAGAAGCCAGACAAGGACACCGGTGGGCTCTGAACACATTCATGCTGATCGTAAGCGTGAAATACAGCTGGGATATTTTCTCAATTAAAAAGTCAGTGAAAAAAAACTTTATTTTCTATTTAATTTTTCATTGAAACATTTATTCTATTTTGTAGCAGCTGGAGACTCGGCTGCATTTGGAGGGGGGCATCGTGTGGAGAGGAGTGTAGCTTTTCCAGATGCCTAAAGCAGGCTCTGAGCCTGTGTTTACGTTGGAAGCACCTACTCCTTATTACGAAGAGACTTTCCCTCCTTTTATGGGCACTGCAGTGCTGCCCCCTCACAATTACGGATTTTAGAACACGAAAGCCACAGTCACCACTTGGACCTTATAGGCAGCCTCAGCAGAGAGGCCAAGAACCAAATGGGCCAGAGAGATTGTACACCTCTTTCCACCCTTCGGGGCGCCCTTCCAGCTCCCGGTGGAGCAGAGTAAAGCAGCATGTGTTACCACCACCCTGTGCTAATGGAGAAAAGACACCGCTTCATAGCCCAGCACTGGGATCTGGCACCTTTTTCCATCACCACGGTCATGCTTAGCTTTCTTTAAAATGGGTGAGTGAGACGCTCTGGGAATGTTGGAGATTAGGATGATGGGGTAGATGGCTAAGGGGTGGCCATGGGTGGGCCTCCTTCTATCCAAACCTGGCTGCCAAACATGGGTGCACAGGGAACCCGGCTTCATTCCAGGAGTCAAGGAAATAAATGCCTGTGGCAGCTGGCAGTGACCAGGAGGGACAAGGCTGACAGCCGCTCAGGAATCTATCATCTCTCCCTTTCTCATTCTGATCTATTCAGGTTCATACACAGAATGCATCATCATGGTATCTGAGCCCCTTGGACATCTCCCCCCGCCTCCCCGCAATTTCGGCTGATGCAGGATCCAGCCCCAAACACCAAAAATTATTTCTCTGCTACACTTTTAAGGGATTACTGCAGTTTTAAACCACAAATTACATTTTTAATGAAGCTTCATAATGGTAGTACCCAAATGTAATGTAATATTGATAGGGGCTGTGCATGCAGCTAGCGTGAGATTGCCCCAGAAAGCTGTTCAGAATGTTATGCAATATGTAGCTAAATTAATTATTTGTAATGAAAGGATCCATGTCCCTATAGCATCTCTGAGACCTAGCTAGTATGAAGAACCATCTTTTCATCCTCACTGGCTGTAAATGTCAGGCACAGCAAAGAAAACTGGCTTTGGATCCAGGAACAGCAAGAGAAAGAGAAAGAAGGAAGAAGACAGAGAAAGGGAGAGAGATCTGCAAAGAGAGAGACTGCAGCTAAATGCAGCAAATTTCAGAGCTCCAGTGAGAAATGTTTGCCGACTGCCTGCTATGGCAAGGAACGCTCCACCTTAAAAAAGCACAGAATGTCTTTTCTAGTTATCTCACCGTAGCAATTTTCACACTCATCTAACCATGTTTTGTGGATTTTAGGGGGGGGGGGGGGGAATCAGCTTTACACTGAAACCGCCCAGCAAACTTAGCCTTGGAGCATGAATAGCTCCATCTGAGCTTATTTAGTGCTCCTTGTCCCATCCTATGCCTTAAAGAATTGCAAAGGGAACTCCTCTCTCCCTGTTTGTGGGACAGCTAGCAAGAGATACAGATGATATTACCCTGTAATCCAGGGTAAAGGTCCTTTCCCTATTGTGTTCTTACCCTGAATAACCCGCATGTGCCAAGTTCCACCCCAAGCACATTTTTGGATGAGTTATAGACCCATACAATCCAGGGGTCAGAGAAACAGGCCTCAGGGAATCGCTCCTTCCTCCTGGATCCTTAAAGATAGCACTAGCACAATCTACAGCTAAGTTACTTATCAGCTGGCTCCTCCTTGATGGACGGGCAAAAGGGGTGGGGATTTGAAGCCTAACCATTATGAGTTCCTATCTCAAAGTTCCCTGTTCCCATAATGGATTGTGCTGTCCCCACCGGAGAGAGAAGAATTATCTATGAAATTAACACTACCCCAGAGGAAGGTGCTTTATGTACAGCCGACTTCCTGAACAAGAGAGACTGTTCTGCAGCTCATTGCTCTCTGGGGCCCCAGCTTCCAGGATTAAAGAGATTTGTTCACTTTTTAAAAAAATATTTGTAATTCTGCTGTTCTCACCCAAAGGTTAGCGCTGGACAGATTGAATATTTACATATATTACCTCTTGCTCAGGCAATGGGCTTTGGCAAAGGTTATTGTGAAGGCAGGAATCTCAGTCCCTTGAGGGACCAGCTTGGACTGCTTTGAAACACTGTAATATCCTCCCCTCCAGCCACCCAACGCATGCACACAGTGTCCCCCCTGGCTGCTATTCAGCCCCAAGTCATGTGGAGGGGTCCTATCTAGGTCTTTCTATGCCCCACAGTATCTAAGCAGCTCTTGTGTTGCACCTGTCACCTTAATATCACAAAGGATTCCCCTGGCTGGGTCCTGGTTAAATCAACATGTTCAGTGACCCCAGCAGCTTGTGAATAACATGTGGGTGTTTGCAGAGGTGGAACCTGGGTCTGTTCTCATGTACACCTGGTTTACCCAGGGTTTAACTCCATTGATTTCAGGATTTACACCAGTGCAGAGACTGATCCTCTTTTCAGACTTTTTCATCCCATCCCCCCTCTCAGAACCAGCCAGAGCAAAGGGACAAGAGAGCTCAGGTTTGGCCAGGTAAGGCAAGCGCCACTGTCCAGTCCCTACAATAGTCTGCACTCAGAAAATGCAGGAGGGATGTCAAAGAGGAGAAAAAGAAACCAGGCCAAATGGAGCAAGATATGAGAACCCTAGAGGAAAACACAGGCCTTTCCACTGGCATATTCCTGAGCTACGGCCTAATTCAAAGGATGCTGACTCAAAGGTAAGATTCACAATGACTTCAATGGGCCATGGATCAGGTCTCTTCAGAGCAATATGTGCCAATATAAAACTACAGAGAACAAAGAAATGAGGCCATTGTAGATTGAAGTTATGATCATAATGAGAACAAACTATCACATAAGCTTTTGACTAAGCAATAATTATTAGGGAAATACAACCTATATGGAGTTACTATAAGGTGGGTGCATAACTGGTTGGAAAACCATTCCCAGAGAGTAATTTTCAGTGGTTTATAGTCATTCTGGAAGGACATAATGAATGGGGTCCCACAGAGATCAGTTCCGGGTCAGTTCTGTTCAATATCTTCATCAATGATTAGATAATGGCATAGAGAGCACACTGATAAAGTTCGCAGACGATACCAAGCTGGGAGGGGTTGCGAGTGCTTTGGAGGATCTGATTAAAATTCAAAATGATCTGGACAAACTGGAGAAATGGTCTGATGTAAGTAGAATGAAATTCAATAAGGACAAGTGCAAAGTACTCCACTTAGGAAGGAACAATCAGCTGCACACATAAAACCTGGGAAATGACAGCGTATGAAGGAGAACTGCGGCAAGGGATCTGGGGGTTGTAGTGGACCACAAGCTAAATATGGGTCAACATTTTACCACTGTTACAAAAAAAAAGCGAACATAATTCTGGGATGTGTATTAGCAGAAGCATTTAAGATACAGGACGTAATTCTTCCACTCCACTCTGTGTTGATTAGGCCTCAACTGGAGTATTGTGTCCAGTTCTGGGAGCCACATTTCAGGAAAGATGTGAACAAATCCAGAGAAGAGCAACAACAGGTCTGGAAAACATGATCTATGAGGAAAGATTGAAAAGATTGGGTCTGTTTAGTCTGGAGAAGAGAAGACTGAGAGGGGACAGGAGAACAGTCTTCAAGTGCATAAAATGTCACAAGGAGGATGGAGAAAAATTGTTGTTAACTGCTGAGGATAGGACAAGAAGCAATGGGCTTAAATTGCAGCAAGGAGGTTTAGGTTGGACATTAGGAAGAACTTCATAGCAGAGTGACTATCAGTACATTGCTTAGGGAAGTTGTCGAACCTTCATCATTGTCTAACATGCTTTTAAATATCTACAAAGACCTGTCTTGGTTAGTCTAGAACTGATCATCCATAGTCCTGCCAGGAGCACAGGGAACTGGGTTAGATGACCTCTCGAGGTCCCTTCCAGTCCTGTGATTTTATGATTATTATAATTTATTTGTATTTTTGTAGTGCCTAGGAGTCCCAGTCATGGTCCACTGTGCTACAGAACAACAAGACAGACCATTGTCTGCCAGTTGTGATGGATGCATCATAAAAACAAGATAGATAGATCTGAGTTCATCCTAACAAATTCCTCTCTAATTTTCCAATCCTCACCAGCTGGTACAACTTTTTATTAGTGATTGGAGTCAGAAAACAAATTAATAGCAGGTTTAGAGTAGACAAGGCAGCATGTACCATGGATCATAAAGAAGCTTATTCTATCTGGCAACAGCCTGTACCACTCTGAAAGTCCCCCCCCCCCAATCTCACAACTTCCATTCAAAGAAGAGCTCTATCAGTGACTGCAACCCTGCAGTTTAGAGAGAGAGGAGAGTGAGGAATCCCAGATGAGGGCTGAGTAGTTGGGGTTAAAGGGGTTCTCAGCTGTAGCCAGGAGACATCCTGCTCTAGGTTCCCATCTGAAGGGAAGGGTGGTTGGGAATGAATACAAACAGAAATGCCGCATCCTCCGTTCTCCAGGCTGGAATAATAGTCAGCCTTGACTGAATTAGTGGCGATAAAAAGGCAGCAATCTCTCTGAGTAACCCTGGCTACCAAGTACCCTCACCAAGGCCTTTCATTTTGTCAGTTAATTTGTTTTCCCATTTCAATCAAAATGCTCCCTCACACCCACCCCAAGTCTGTGTCACCATCACTGTGCTACAGATCCCAGTCCTGGATTCCTGAACGGCGGGATGCTCCGGTCCAGCCCCGCTGTGCTTAGGGCAGGACCTGGGGGAGGAGGGGTTTGAGCTGGGGGCTTTAATCCACCTTTGCGCTCCCCCGATCCTGGTGCCAGCTGGAGCCTGGTTTGGTCTCTGGCAGAAGAGCAGGAAGAGGCCCCTGGGGACGATTCCATCCGTTGCTGGTTGCCGGTGCCCTGCCCAGTGTTTCCTGGTGACTCGCCCGGCCCCAGGAAGACCCTGGGGTGAATTAGGATCATGACTGTCACTGGTGGGGATTATGGGAGGGCCCCGAACTTCCTAAGGGATCAGATCCCCCCCAGCCCGCATTGTGCTCGGCGCTGCGCACACAGGGCAGGGGAGGGGGCACAGAGCCGGGCCAGGCCTGAGCCCACAGCGGAGGACCCCGTTCTGGCCGAGGCCGTTCACACTGCTGGCGGGTCACTTCCAGCGGGCAGGCGCTGGGGGTCCGGGAAAGCTCCTGCCTCCAGCGGGCCGCTGGCAGGAGTAAGCGGCACCCCGGCAGCCCGGCCCACGGGACGCGCCAGATCCCCGCCTTCCACCTCCGCGACTCCGAACCCGGCACGCCGCTCCCAGCCCCGCTCGGCCGAGACCCTGGAGCGCCCCCCCCCCCGCGCCCCGCAAGCCGGGATAACGCCCGTGCCGCCGGCGGGCTCGAATTTCCGCTGGGGGGGGGGGGAACCCGAGCACATGCCCGGGGGGGCTGCTGGAGAGGGGCCTGCGCTGAGCCCCGCACCGCAGCCCGCTGCACCCACCGGCACACACACACACACACACACACACACACACACACACACACACACACACACACACACACTCGCGTGTGTACACGCACACACACCACTACCCTCCCGTCTCCGCACACCCCCCGTGTGTACCCCACCCCCCCGTATGTACACCCCCCCCGCGTGTGTACACACCCACGCACCCCACTACACCTCCCCGTCTCCGCACACTCCTCCGTATGTACACCCCCCCGTATGTACACCCCCCCCCCGCGTGTGTACACCCCCCGTGTATGTACACACCCACGCACCCCACTACACCCCCGTCTCCCCACACTACCCCGCGTGTGTACACACCCAACCCCCCCCCCCCCCACACACACACACCGCTCGCGCGCTGGTTCCCCTCCCCCCTTTCCAGCGCGTGTCTGTGCGTGGGCCCTGCCGCACGGGGGGGAGGGGCGGGGAGGGACAGCCCCGCCAGCTCCACCGGGCAGAGCCCCCCCCCCCTTTCCCCAGCGCGCGCCGCCAGCCAGGCAATTAAAGCGGGATTCCACCCCGTGGTGACGTCAATGGCGGCGCGGCCCCGCCCGCGGGCTATAAAGGCGCCCGGGTCCCGCAGCCCGCTCGGCAGTTCGCGGGACAGCTCTCGGGTGCTGAAGCCGAAGCCGCGGCCGCGCTCGGCGTGGGGGGGACCCTGGCGCCAGGCCCAGCCATGCCCGCGGGGGCCGCCTGCTGCCTGCTCCTCGCCTCGGTCCTCTGGCTCCGGGCGGGCGCCCAGGGCTTCGGCCAGACCCGCTTCCTCTGCACCTCGGTGCCGGCGGACACGGACATGTGCGCCTCCCCCCTGCCCGGCGGCGGCAGCGCCGAGGAGCTGCAGGCCACGGTGCTGCAGCTCCGGGAGACCGTGCTCCAGCAGAAGGAGACCATCATGAGCCACCGGGACACCATCCGCGAGCTGACCGCCAAACTGGGCCGCTGCGAGAGCCAGAGCCTGCCCGAGCCCGGCACCGCCGGGGGGTCCGGCCGCAAGCCCAGCGGCTCGCCCAAGAACACCATGGGGGACCTGTCCCGGGCGCCCGCGGCGGAGACCTTGAGCCAGCTCGGGCAGACGCTGCAGTCCCTGAAGACGCGGCTGGAAAACCTCGAGGTACCGGTCCCGCCCGTTCTCCCCGCCCGGCTAGACAACGGGGCGCGGGGCGAGCGACCCGGGACCCCGGCTCGTCCGCGGGGGGGCCAACGCTGCAAGGTCCCGCACAGCCCAGGACCGCGGCCGCTGGGTTCACGTTAGTTTAAGGAAGCGGGGCCGCCCGTTTGGACAGCGCTACGCGAGTTTAGTGAGCGCCGGAGCGGGTCCCGGGTTAATTCGGTTTGTAACCATCCACTTCCTCCCTTTGCTCCCCGCAGCAGTTCAGTCGGATCAACTCGTCCGGCCAGACCAACCACCTGAAGGACGTGCTGCAAACGAAGATCGACGAGCTGGAGAGGCAGGTTCTGTCCCGAGTGAACAGCCTGGAGGAGGGGAAGTTCAGCCCGAAGAACGAGTCCGAGGAAAGGAACAAAATCGAGAGCACGCTGACCTCCCTGCACCAGCGGATCAGCGACCTGGAGAAAGGTAACGGCGCAGCCGGCACTCGGGGCGGTCGGGTTGCAAGGCGCCGTTTCTAACCCAAACCCCGGCGCGGGACGGGGGGGAAACACCCCCCGCTTACCCGGCGTGTCCCCCAAGTCCCCCTCTCCGACCAGTCGCCCGTTTTTAAACCCCGGGTCTATTGCCTGGGGGCTGGGGGCGAAGGGTCCGGCTCTGTCCCCCCACCCCCCCGCATTGGGGAAGCGTCCTAACCCCGCCCCGTTGTGTCCGGGACCCCGCACCTCTGCCCTAAGAAAACACGCCCCGGTTGCCCTTCCGAGCCGAGGGCGGCGGGAGCGGGCGCGCGCCCCTGCGGGGCTCTCCTCTGGGTGACCTAGGGCGGGTGCGCCCCAAACCACAGCGAGCTGCGGGGCGGCGCCTTGGGGCCCCGCCGGGAATGGTGCTTCGGGCCGGTCCCGCTGGCTTGGCGGCGAAATGGGGACCCCGGTGCCCCGAGCGCGGTTCTTGGGCCCGGCGGGGCGGGGCTGGGCCGTGGGAAGGGTGGTTACATAAGCGGGGAAGGAAGAGGCGGGTGATGGGGAGGGGAGGAAGCGCCAAAGCCCGAGCCGCTGGCCTTGGTCCTGAACACGGGGCAGCCCCGCCCGGCTGTGTCCCCCCCGGGCCCCTCCCCGGCTCCGCTCAGAGACCCCCGCAGCGCCCAGGAGTAACCCCCCCCCCCCTTCTCCCCGGGCAGGGCAGAAAGAGAACCGGCCGGCCGACAAGTTCCAGCTGACCTTCCCGCTGCGCACCAACTACATGTACGCCAAGGTGAAGAGGAGCCTGCCCGAGATGTACGCCTTCTCCGTGGGCATGTGGATCAAGTCCAACGCCTCCCCGGGCGTGGGGACGCCCTTCTCCTACGCGGTGCCCGGCCAGCCCAACGAGCTGGTGCTGATCGAGTGGGGCAACAACCCCATGGAGATCCTCATCAACGACAAGGTAGGCAGGGCCCCCGCAGAGCCTGGGGGGTGGAGCGGCAGGTTTCCCCACACACGGGATCGGACCCGCCCCACGCCAAAGCCGGGGGGAGTCCAGGTCCCGTCCAAGGCGGAGTGGGCCCGATCCTGCGCCAGTTGGACTCCCAGGGAGCTTCGCCACTGGGAGCTGGGCGGGTCCCAACGCGGCCCCCCCCTCTCTCCGGGCTCTAGGGCTCCCTGCGCCGCAGCAGACTCGGCTCCGAGCGGGGAGGCTCGGGTCGATCTGGGGACCGCCCCGGGGCTGCGGTAACCCCCTGTCTCCCCGCCCCCCCTCCCCCCGCACAGGTCGCTAAGCTCCCGTTCGTCATTAACGATGGGAAGTGGCACCACATCTGCATCACCTGGACCACACGGGACGGCGTGTGGGAGGCCTACCAGGACGGCACGCAGGGCGGCCACGGGGAGAACCTGGCTCCCTATCACCCCATCAAACCGCAGGGCGTGTTGGTGCTGGGCCAGGAGCAGGTAAGGGGCCGCGCACAGCCCCGGGGGGTAGAGGCAGCGCCAGGGTTGCCGGGGCAGGAGGGGCGCAGGTCAGGGCTGGGAGAGGGGGGCGTGATCCGAGGGGAAGGGGGAGGCGGGGGATGAAGTATCACACCCCCCACGGGGGGGATACAGTTAAACACACACACACACACACACACACACACACACACACACACACACACACACACACACACACACACACACACACACACACACACACACACACACACACACACACACACACACACACACACACACACACACACACCCCGCGAAGGCTGCGGGGACTGCGGCGCAGAGGCTGCAAAGGGGCCGAGGCAGGCGGCCGGTTCCCCCGTCGGGGCGGCGGAAGGGGGGGTTCGCTCGGATCCCCGGGCCCCGGCTGGGGGCCGCTGTGACCGGCTCGGTTCCTCCGCAGGACACGCTGGGCGGGGGGTTCGACGCCACCCAGGCGTTCGTGGGCGAACTGGCCCATTTCAACATCTGGGACCGGAAGCTGAGCCCCGGCGACATCTACAACCTGGCCACGTGCAGCACCAAAGCCCCCGCCGGCAACGTCATCGCCTGGGCCGAGACCAACATCGACATCTACGGGGGGGCCACCAAGTGGACATTCGAGGCTTGTCGCCAGCTCAACTAGCAGCCCCCCCCCCCGCCATGAATTCCGGACTCGACCCCCCCCCGTGCTAAAGCTAAACCCAGCGCAGCCCCAGGGCCCTGGCGTGGCCGGAGCGAGCCACGGGCGCCCCGGACGAGCAGGTGAGCGGCCCCCGGCGCCCCTCGGCCGGCCCCCGTCTTGCCAACGTCCCGCGTGCCTTGGGCGGGGGCGGCTCCCGAGCACAGCTCTCCTCATTTGCATACTCGTCAAGGGGCGCGCGCTCGCCCCGCTGAGGCCCTGTCTACACTGGGGCTGGGGGGGGGGGGGGGCAGAGCACGAGGCGGGCCTGACTCTGCTGGGGGGGGGAGGGGCTGACACAGGAGCCTCCGCTCCCCGGTTACTTGTTGGGGGGGAGGCTCATTTCGCCATTCAGGGCCAGCCCCCCCCCCCCAGTCACTAGCACCGGCTCTGCAGGAGCGGGGGAGGAGGAAGACCCCCCCTCCCCTCTCCGGCGAGGGACCTGAGCCGCAAAGCCATGCAGAGCTCAGCCCCCCGGGGCAAGGAGACCTGCTCCCCCCCCGCTCCCCGAATCCCGCGGGGCCTTCCCTCTCCAGACCCCCCCCCCCCCTTCAACGCTTTAGTCTTTAAAACACGTTCAAGTCCCGCTGGCCTTCAAACCACCAGCCCTGCGATTTCCAGTCGCTGCGCTGTCCCTTCAGCCCCCCCCCCCCCGCCCCGGGCGCTGTCCCTTCAGCCCCCCCGCCCCGGGCGCTGTCCCTTCAGCCCCCCGCTATCCCTTCAGCCCCCCCCCCCGGGCGCTGTCCCTTCAGCCCCCCCATCCCGCTGTCCCTTCAGCACCCCCCCGGCTCCCCCCCCCCGTGCTGTCCCTTCGGCTCCCCCCGGCTCCCCCCCCCGCGCTGTCCCTTCAGCACCGCGGCTCCCCCCCCACCCCGCTGTCCCTTCAGCACCCCCCCGGCTTCCCCCCCCGGCGCTGTCCCTTCAGCACCCCGGCTCCCCCCTTCCAGAGCTCGGCTCGCTGGGACGGTCCATCCAGCACCAGGTTGCGTCGCACCCACGCCCCGGCGAGTTCGGGGGGCTGGAGTCACGCGGCCCTTTCCCTCGGGCGCCCCTAATTCCCGCCCCCTTTAAAGGAGGGATCGAGAATGAAGATGCCCCGTCGAGTCCCTTCCTCCCCGGCCCTTGTTCCCCGGTGCACTGACTGAACCATGCCTCTCTCAGGTAACGTCCTTTTCTAAACCCCAGCGCGCTGCGCAAGCGGGGCGGGTTTGCCTCGGTACCCAGGCATCCTCCGTGTGAACGCTGTCAAATAGCCTTGACCATCCCCTGGAAGTCAGCTCCCATCCCAGTCTGCAGCCTTTCTGCTTTTGATAACACAGGATCTTATTTATCTTATTGTAAAGGGAAGTTTATTACCCATCAAAGGTATTTTTATGAAGGAGAAAAAATAAATATATACAATTACCGGATCGTCCCTGGGAAATACTTTAAGACTCTGCGGGGGTGGGGGAGATAGAGAAGCTTATTTTGAAATAATAGATACGTTTTGTATGGTTTCCTTTTAAAACACCCCCCCTAGCCCGCTTCTGAACCCCATCCTCAGTGGGAATTCACAGGAGCCTGAACCAGCCCTTATGACAAACTCCAAAAATGTGGCAAATGAATATGCCAGGTGGATGGACGCGGAATCCGCAGTTCAAGGTGGATGCTGCGCTCCTGGGCTGATCCTAGTGAAGCCACGAGAGAGCTGGTCACATGACCAGGCGTTTTAAAACACAGCATTGCGATGCAGAGAAAACACCATCCACAAAAACAAAGCAAGTTACCTTGATACCCGAACCTGGCTCAAGGCAGAATATTTTAACTGTGCTCTTTAAAAATCCCAAGCACTGTAAATCCAGTTTGTTGAGCTGTTTATGGAAACCGTTGGCTTCAACTAACAGCATCTTGAGCACAATGTGATGAGGGAAAAAAGGGATAATTGGAAAAAATAAATCCACAATCCCAACTGCATCTGATTTGCCAAAAAGGGTGATCTTGATAGAATGTATATACTGTACAGAATGGTAGAAAATAGATCTACTTAATTTGTCATTTTGCTAACCAAAGCTAGACATTTTCCCTATGACTTGCTCTCAGTCTTTTGGGGTTTGAATGGGTTAAAATATATCACACCGCCACACTCCACATCAGCAGTTCTGGAAATGCACTGTTTCTACTGGTATTCATGCTTTTTTCATTTTATTGCTGAAATTACATGAATTGTTGAGTTTATTTTTACACAATAAAGAGTGAAGAAAGACACTGGGCTCTCCTTCAAGTGTTCTGTGAACTTCCTGACTAGCCACGTGCCAGGTTTCTTACTGGGCTGATGGGCAGGGCTGGCCAGAGCTTGCTTGCTATTTTAGAGGAATTTCTATCCAAGACTCCTTGAAGCCTAAGCTAACCTGAGATTTGGACTCCCTCCGCCCCCTCCCCCCGCTGCCAGGCCTGTCCACTGAGACCATCTAATAGAGGCCAGCTTTGACCTTTTCTTGTGCTGTAGCTTTCACAGGTGGTTCAACACCCATTGCATTCCATCACTCAGCCCCAGGAAACAAGTCACCCTCGTGTAGGTAAAGGGACTGAAGAGAACAATGGGATGGACTAGACCACATGGATGTCACTTAAAACCTTTTGTGAGGATTGAATCTGAAGAAGCTCAGTCACCAAAAACGAAAACCCTCCTCTGAGATACAGAGAATTCACAGTAAAAGTCCCTTTGCACCATATACCATTAGTTCACGATGCTACCTGTATGTTTTGTACAGCGAGTTGTGTAAATAGTACGTTCCTATATTTATAGGCCTAGAACACTGGATTTGGATGTTACTAGTCACGCTCAAGCAATCACAAGGCCTTTCATGCTAAGGAGGTAGATCTTGGTAATGCATTGCTGTTTTTTTTTTTTAAAAAAAAAAGTCTCCAGAGGCATTTGCAGTTACACACCAATAAGCCTAACTTCAATACCAGGAAATTTGGTTGAAATTATAGTAAAGAACAGAATTATCAGACAGGCAGATGAACATGATGCATTGGGGAAGAGTCAACACAGCTTTTGTAAAAAGAAAAAATCACACCCCACCAGTCTATTAGAATTCTTTGGGGCAGTCACCAAGCAGGTGGACAAAGGGGAGCCAGTTGATATAGCATACTTGTCCTTTCAGAAGCCTTTGACACAAAACATTCTTAGCAAACTAATCAGTTATAGGATAAGAGGGAAAGTCAGCTCATGGAGCAGTAGCTGGTTGAAAGATGGGAAATAAAGAGTAGGAATAAATGGTCAGTTTTCAGAGCAGAGAGATATAAATAGCAGGGACCCCCAAATCTGTATTGGGACCAGTGCTGTTCATATTCATATGAATGATCTGGAGAAGGGAGTAAGCAGTAAAGTAGTAAAGTTTGAAGATGATAAAAAATTACTCAAGACACTTAAGTCCAAAGCTGATTGTGAAGTGTTACAAAGGGATCTCGCTAAACTGGGTGACTAGGCAACAAAATGGCAGATGAAATTCTGTGTTGATAAGTGTAAAGTAATGCACATGGGAAAACACATTCCCAACTATAAAAATGATGGGATCTAAATTATTGTTTATCACTCAAGAACAATCTCTGGGAGTCATCATGAGCCAATGTTTTCAAAGAACTATCCAATGTGCAGCAGCAGTCAAAAAATCCAAAAGAACATTGGGAACCATTAGGAAAGATAGTAAGACAGAAAAGATCAGAATGCCATTACATAAATCTCTGGTGTTCCCACACACTGAATACTGCACACCCATCTCAGTTCCAGTCACCCCATCTCAGAAATGAATATTAGAACTCGAGAACGCTCAGAAGGACAACAAAATTGATTAGAGGTATGGAACAGCTCCCATATGAGGGGACATGAACCAGATTGGGGCTCTTCAGCCTAGAAAAGAGACAACTATGGTGGATATGATAAAGGTTTATAAAATCATGAATAGTGTGGAGGGGAAAAGTTATTTCTTCCTTCATAGAACACAAGAACCAGGAGTCACCAAACTAAAGTAATAGGCAGCAGATTTAACACAAATATAAAGAAGTAGTTCTTCATGCAATGCCCAGTCATCCGGTGGAACATTCAGGGGATGTCCAAAAGTATAATAGGGTTAAAAACAATTAGATAAGTTTATGGAGGATGGGTGCATCATTGGCTATTAGCCAAGGTGATAAGGGCTGCAACCCCATGCCCTGGGTGTCCCTAAACCTCTGACTGCCAGAAGCTGGGAATGGACAATAGATCCTTTGATAACTGTTCTAGTCTGTTCTTCCCCTCTGAAGCATCAGGCACTGGCCACTGTTGGAGGATAGGATACGGATTTAGATGGATTATTTATCTACCCACTGTAGCCATTCTTATTGTCTGTGTTGCCAATTGTAGAAGTCATGGTGTGCTCACCTATTATTGCCTGGGTCATTAGACTCTGTTTTAGTGAGGAATGGGATTTGGGCCAAAAGAAGCAGGTTATCCCAACACTTCTTAACGGGCCCTGGAAGCTCTAGATTCCACATGCTCAGACAGTGGAGATGGGCAGAAGGGACCTAGGTGAAACGTCTTCCCTGGAGCTGTACAAGAGAGGAGGAGAGAGTTCCCTTCTTTCAAAATCTTTCTTTGTGTCAGGCAACAATGTCATGGTGCAAAGCCATTGAAATTTTCCTCTGGGTTTTCCTCACCAAGAGTAAGATTCATGGTCAAAGTTGAACCTTCACCATTTCCCCTGGCTGGACTAACCTACCTGTGATTGGGAACATGGTGACAGACCACTTATTGTCATGTCAGATGGCTGTTAGCTTCCTGCCATGGCCGTCATGGTTTCTCAGCGCTCACCTGGTCCCAGTCAACATAGGATCTGAGTGTCTCCCAAAAGACTAAAATATCTTCCTTCCTTCCCTGCCGGCAAGAGCCAGGTTTGGTGCGTATTTATTTCCTCATTAAAATATGGGTTGTGAATGCGAGCGTGACAGCGCATCACCACTGAGGGGAAGCTTGAGGTGGATTTTGTATGTGGCTCTGAGGGAAGAGATGACCATTCTCATTTCTTCTGTCAAATGAACACTGGCAGCAGTGATACGTATACACCAAGCAATGGCACTTCCTGACAGTTTTGCCCAGCACAAGGCAGGTTATATTTTTGGTAGATAATTACTAGAAATGTCCACTGGTCTGTCAATTAATTGCAGTTAACTCACGCGATTAACCCAAAAAATTAATGGTGATTAATCACACTGTTAAACAATAGAATACTATTAAACTGTTAAACCATAGAATACTAATTGAAATTTATTAAATATTTTAGATGCTTTTCTACATTTTTCATATATTGATTTCTATTACAACACAAAATACAAAGTGTGAAGTGCTCACTTAAATTTTGATTACAAATATTTGTGCTGTAAAAATGATAAAAGAAAAAGTATTTTTCAATTTACCTCATACAATACTGTAATTCTATCTCGGTCTTGAAAGTGCAAATGTAGATAGTGTTACATAACTGCACTCAAAACCAAAAACAATGTAAAACTTTAGAGCCCACAAGTCATATCAGTCTACTTCTTGTTCAGCCAGTTGCTCAAACAAGTTTGGTTACAATTTGCAACCAAATTGTCCAGTCCTCTGGAATGGTGGTTTAAACATGAAGGGACATATGAATCTTTAGAACATCTAGCCCATAATTATCTTACTATGCTGGCTACAACAGTGCCATGCAAATACCTGTTCTCACTTTCAGGTGACATTGTAAACAAGAAATGGGCAGCATTATCTCCTGCAAATTGTAATCAAATTTGTTCGTCTGAACGATTGGCTGATCAAGAAGTAGGACTGAGTGGACTTGTAGGCTCTAAAGTTTTACAATGTTTTTGTTTTTGAATGCAGGGTTTGGGGGTTTTTGGTACATAATTCTGCATTTATAAGTTCAACTTTCATGATAAAGAGATTGCACTACATTACTTGTATTAGGTGACTTGAAAATGCCATTTCTTTTGTTTTTTACAGTGCAAATATTTGTAATCAGAAATATAAAATGAGCACTATACACTTTGTATTCTGTGCTGTAATCAAAATCAATATATTTGAAAATGTAGAAAACATCCAAAAATATTCAAATAAATGGTATTCTATTACTGTTTCACAGTGCGATTAATCATAATTTTTTTAATCACTTGACAGCCCTACTGGTTACATCCACCTCAGAATGACCTCTCCGGATAAATTGGCGGTGTGAGCAGTGGCAGTCATGTAAGGGAGTCCCCACCAGACCTCATCTGGAACGGGGAGAGAAAGAAGATTTAAAAGCTAGGGCGAAGGTGTGAGTGCCAAATCTGAATGTCCTAAAAATTCCCATCTCAGTAAGACAGGAACAAAAGAGGCAAAGGTGGGGGCATGAGTGAGGGAAAGGAAGGTCAGGGAGCAAGATCTAGGGCCCCAGGCTTTGGTAGCGAGATCCTAGTCCCAAGTTTCTCTGGTGTTGCGGAGCACCCTGGGGCACTGCCAGCAGGGCTTGGGAGAAGCTGGATCTACATCCGCTTCACAGTCTCTGCTAAGGACATCCCTAAACGTTTGGCTTCCATCTCCCTCATGTCCTTCTGCCTTCTGGTTGTCAGGGAAACCGCTTCCTTTGGAAGCGGCTCTCATCCATCCAGACCATGTGAACCTTCCATTAAAGCCTTTTCTCCCCAGGAGGGTTTGATACCTTGATCTGCCCTGTTCCTTCTAGGGAGGTTTCAAGTAAAAAAAAAAAATCCTTCAAGCGGGGGAGGGTGCCTCACACTGGATCGCTGGCTGGATTTCAGTCTAGGGGAACCGGAGTATGTGTCTAGCCTGAGGATTATTCTACAAGAGGCAACAAAGGCCTGAAGCATGTGTGGAACAGATGCAGACACTAGCATTTGGTACCCTTGGCAGGGGAGGGACAAGCCTTAAGAATCCTCCAGCGACAGAGGTACAGGGATACAGAGGATCAGATCGTGCTTCAGGGTAATCTGCTCAGCTCCCCCGGGACAGGCAGGAAGTGAGACACGTCCCTCAATAGTGACTTTTCCTGCTGATTAAAGAGAGGGTGCCAATGGGTTGCCAGTGGAGGCCCGGCCAAGACTCCTTGATCAGGAGGCTGGGGACTAATGTGGGGCAAAGAGTTACAGCTGGGAAATGGCAAAGATCCAGGACAGAAGCAGAGGGGAGAAAATGCAGCCTGGGCACCTGGATCCCAGTCCCCTGTTTATCCTGGGCACATCCCAAGTTCTTCAGGTTCTCCCTAGATTAGGGGGGAATTTACATGAGCCCCCTCCAAGCCCAGCAAAAGGGCCTGGCATTGTACAGAGAGCCACGGTCACGTCAGGACATCTGATCTCATATGCACACTCCCCCCATTCCGATAGTGTGTTAACGTTCTCTGGGGCTACAGAACAAAACGTACCCAGAGCCATCACAAACCACAGCCCCTTCCAGGATGAGGCTTTCTAACAAGCACACAGCAATGAGTATATTTAACCCCCCTCCCTACTCCACAGGCGGAAAGGAGGAGAGAACAAAGACCCTGTGACAGCTCCAGTCACATTACTAATGCACTGCCCGCAGGTCTTCGGATACTACGAGGAGTGGGGTGTAAACACACACAGAACGGCATAGATCGAGATCCCAGGATACCAACACCCTCTCCTCCAGCGTCACATGCCCGACTAGTCAATACTTGCTAATGTACATTTCCTATTTTTTATTCAAAAACAAAACAAACTCTCTGCTCCCAGGACCGGCTGCTCAACCCCAGTAGTAGCAGAAGCAGTTTACATCTTTGCAAGGGAAATGCGGTTCTTATTTAGCAGAATTTATGGCGGATTCTGTACTGGGATCGGAGTCACTCATCAGCTCAAGACCCTCCGTGGTTCCCAGAGCAAAGACTTTGCAAGGGAAACATCAGATTAGTTGCTCTCAAATGTTTCAGTAGCCGGGGCATAAACCTGCTCTTTCCCCCTCCAGTCCGGAAAAGGAAAACGATACCAGCAGCTGCAGGTTTATATGGCACTACAGTTTGAAGGTAATAATATACCCACTGAAAGGTACCTCTTACCAGCAGTGGGAAAATGACCTTCTCCTGCCCCCCATGGACTAGCAGGCAGTGCTGTGGGTCAGGGTTGAGGGCTCTATGTGGCGGGAGGAGTGTAATCAAGGGGGTGGAGGACTGCAGTGCAGGTCAGGGTCCAGCTGAAGGTGGGTGAGAAGCCCTGGACTAGCAGGGGTTAAGCAGGGCAGGAGCAAGATGCATTGGCGCAGGTGTTGGAGGATGCATGGTACCCGCTCAAGCCCACACTCCCAGCCCCTGGCTTTAGTATAGACGGAACCTCACCTAGCACGGTAGATCCCTGATTTTGGTGGGGGCTGTTGGGCCCTACCACTGTATAGATATTAAACAATAACATCCCAGAAACAAAGGGGACGTTTCCTTCCAGGTGTGAGGGCCCTTGGATACCGTCCCAGGGCACGAAGGATGATTTTACCTCTGGCATCTTCTGCCCTGCCAAGGTACCTGCGCCGGCCTCCAGAAACGAGTTTCTGACTCACTCCATAGAGGAAACAAACGCTGAGCCTGGTGGGCATGCTTTATGCAAATCAGGCTGGGAAAGCTTCCCCAGGACTACAGCGGCACGATCAGTGTGGAGCAGTAGCTCAAGGGAGACTGTTTAATGGAGGCTTTTGCCCACCCCCGAAGATCTGCCTTAGGAAAAGGACCTACTGTCCGCCACAGATCTGGGCTTGGGCCTAGTCCCACGGCTGCTGGAGGCTGCGGAGTCCTGAGCTGGTAGGCAAGGGAGAAACCACCAGGCTGCTTTCCACAGCAGGCTGCATTGTGCGGGTCAGACCATTTCCCCTCACCCCCGTCTAATTGCATTAAGGCTCCCGGCAACACACAACTTGGCAAAAGCTGCTGAGTGGCAAGCAGCGAGAGAGAGGCCGTCTGAGTCCCGGCTTCTCTCCATTCCTCTGTCAGGCGTCTGCCCACTTCTCACCTGCTTGGGCCTCTCCACCCTGCTGGGCTTCCGGTGGAGGGGGCTGCCCATGGAAAAGCTGCTGCTGTTCTGCCACCTGACAGGGAATGTGACCCTGGACCATCCTCCCCCTCCCCCCAGAGCCACACAGAACCTCAGCTTCCTGGTCACACCTCGGTGGCTGTGGAGCGTCCCCTCCCCTCCCTCATCTCCTGTCAGCCTCTGAATTCAGCTAAGAGACCCATAAACACACTCAGCAGACACAGACGCCCCCACGCCCTCCCCCAGTGCTTTCTCGGGCACCTGGAATCTCTCTGCTACCGCTCCAGCGTGTAAACTACAGCATGGGAGGAACCCCGCTGGAGAGCCCAGGGCCAGGCGTTCAGGGGCAGCAGAGCCGGCTGAGAATTGCCCTGAGGGATGTTTGTCAGAGATGCTCAAAGGCCATGTGAGAAAGGAGAGCAAGATAAGTGACCCCTTGATCCCCTTTCTCTTAGCAGCCCTGCAGCCAGCCCCGTCACTGGACTTGAACCCCACCTTTTCTGGGCAGTTGTATCACTTTACCAGGCTGCATCAGCCAGGGCTCTCCACTGGTCATTCAGGAGTGAGACCTTCAACTTCATGTACAGCTGGGGCTGGGGAGTGAGGTGGGGATTGGAGTAGTCCCAGCACGAGGTATTAACGTGAAGACCCCTCAAGGGGAGGTGGCTGCCAGAGGCACCTTGGCAGGGAAGAGGAGCATCCGGCCGGATTCCTGGCCTGTTGGTTGGAAGATGCTGCAGCAGCCTTCACAACAACTCTCGGCGCCAGGAGACAGCCCTGCCTAAGTGATGCTGGGCGACCGCCAGGGCAAATAGCCATTCCAGAGGGAAACAAACAAGGGAGGAGGTTACCCCTGCCGGTGCCGGATGCATTAAATCCAGGAGCCCTTGAGAGCGAGGAGCAGATGGAGAGCTCAGGTCGAGTGAGGACAGGACCTTCACTTTGGGGAGTGTGCTCACAGGTCGGGCCTGACTCAGATTTGCACCCTGATCTGCCACCTTCTTAGTGCTACACGGGGAAAAAACTCCACACACATCCCCCCTGCCCGCTTGGCTCCGCCGTTTGAGGGATCATCCCCGTCCCCCATGACGTTGTGATTAGAGCAGTGGCTCCCAAACTGGGGTTCGTGATCCCCTGGGGTTTGCAAAATGTTACAGGGGGTTCTCAGGAAACAAAAATCCCTAATGGCAGAGAGCGCTGTCCACAGGGACCCCGGGCAGCACGGGGCCAGCAGCCCGGAGCCCCCGGACTTCCAAGGGCGAAGCAGATCAAAGCAAACATCTCTATCCCCCGGAGGAGATTGAAACTTCAAGACTCCTTGTAGGAAATGGAAAGGGAGGGGGAGATTTTTGTAGCTTTTAAAATGAAATAGGAGGCGAGTGGTGTTTAAATTATGAAGAACAGTTCAAGCTCTGTTGTAATGGGCATGGTTTGCCTGGACTGCTCAAGACCTGAATGCTTGTGTAGGAGGAACGCGGAGTTGGCTTCTTAAATCCCTTCAGTCGGTTTCACAGCTGATACTCCTGGATGAAACAGTGGAGCCAGAGGCGGCAGGATGGGGGCGACGAGGGTCACATGCCACCCCTGCATCAGCACCCCCCCCGGGTCCCTTCTCTTTTTTACCCCCCATGGCCCCTCTTTTCCGGCAGTGCTCCCCCAGCCTGTGCGGGCGCTTTGCCCCTGCACCCCTTTTTTCTACTGGTCCCTCTGGTAGGAGCCTTGTCTTATAACAGGCTTAATCAAAGGAGATACAAGCTACAAACGTGAGTTCTTGGAAGAGTGTTGCCATTTTCATAATGTAATAAAAATACTGTAATGATAAAGATGAATTCATAGTGGGTCAGAAACACAAAGGTTCTATTTCCAAGATCACCGCTTTTATAATTTATGCTGAGGTAAGGGAGAAAATCCCTGGAAATATTCATGAGTTCCGCTCATCCCTGGCGATTTCTGGAATGTAGGTTTCCGAAATGTCTCTCAGCATTATCTGCAGTGTTACTGCACCCGGCTGAGGTGTCTCGTATCCTGAACAAGGGAGGTGGGGTCTTTTAGGGGACCACCTTCTGGTTGGGGACAGGACAAAACTTCCTTCACAGAGCTCCTGCAGTCATAGGACGATTGTTATTGATACAACCCCAGAGGCACGCGAGGTGCTTCATAATGTTGAGTTAGATTAATTGGTGTAATCTGTGCCATATGCTATAAAGCCGGGTGCTCAGAGCCCGTGGCGTGAAGGGATCTGTATTAAATATACATGCCACCCACGGTAGGGAACCTGGGTGTGCTGGCAGAGTTATTGTGTGACTAGGTTCTTGCTCTGTCTGGTACAGGAGGGGTGGTTGTTTCAGAGAAAAGCAGCAGCGATTTACCGTACACAGCTGCTGAGATTGCTTTGCCTTGATTTTGCCAAAGGCGAGTCTCAGTGACGGGGGAGTTAAATACCTTGCTCCCCTCAGCTCAACTCCTAAATGACCTCCCCTGGGAGCCTGGGGTGCTGGCATCATCCTTCCCGGCTCCATAGCAAACCGCCCCCCCCGCGCAGCACTGCAGGTCCCAGGTGATGTAAGGAGGCAGCTCCTCAGACTCAGCCTGTTTCGCTTGGAAACATACAGGCCTGAGCTGGAACCAGAGCAGAGTGTGCTTCTCGGATCCTCTGCCCCCCTCCCCTCGTCCGTGAGCCAGGAGCTACAAACTCAGCGAGTGCTGGGCACTGCCCGCACCTCCGCTTGCTGAGCCAAATTGCCTGGGACGTGCCTGACATTACTGCAGGGCTCCCAAACTCCCCCGAGGCCTCCAGCCAGGGACTAATTACCAAGCTAGAGAGCCTGGCCGAGGAACAGGTGGGAGGGAGAACTGGGCGGGGGCAGGGAGACAGGAGGACGTCATTCATGGCAGAGAGAGAGAGAGAGAGAGAGAGAGAGAGAGAGAGAGAGAGAGAGAGAGAGAGAGAGAGAGAGAGAGAACGAGAGAGAGAGAGAACGAACGAACACGTGTGCCCAGGGTCACTAAACACATGCCATTCTGGTTTCCCTGCTCAAGACCTGCAAGGCCAGAGAGCAGGGCAGAGTGGTGGAGCCAGGTTGGACCAGGGAGGCGCTGGAAGGTTTCTTCCCCCACCCTGAGTCGCAGGGGTGGAGTCTGGTGGTGCGCGAGGCTCAGCTTCGTGTGGCACAGCAAAATGGGCCATTGCCCTGCACACTGGGCAGACTTGGAGACAAGTGTGTAAAATGCTACCGCAGCAGATCCAGCCTGTGCTGCACTCACCTTGCACAAGCTGCAGGGTGGAGAGACTGGCACCAGCTTGAGACCATCACGTCCTGTCAGCTGCACAGAGGTGTCTTTCAACTGACCCGTCCAGAGAGCACCCCTCCCCCCTCCTCCCCGTCTAGGTTAGGAAGGTGCCCATCACCTGGGCATCCAGCCCCCTTCTTCAAAGCCACATCTCAGCAGCAAGATAGAGGATCTTGCTCCCAGGATGAGGTAGGCCTGACCCCAAAGCCCTGGAGTGGCGGGGCTCGCAGCTGGTTAACATGCGCCACACAGAGAAAGTAGGTCAGTAGAAGCACCAGGGAGAGGGATAGAGAGGAGGAGCCCGAGTCTCTCTCTGCTCTGAAAGCCCCAGTGCAGGTTTCTTTGGGGATTTTCTGGCAGGTGAATCACCAGAAACCACGTCCTTTTAGCGACCCAGATTCCTCATTTTAATTAGGCTCTGGCTGCCTGCAGGCTGCATTCAAATACTCACTGGTCTCCTGATGTCTAAACAAGGGCAGGCAGCAGAGAAAGGCCGTGTGCAGGGTGGTTGAGTCCAGTGGAGCCGCCCTGCCTCTCCCTGCAGGGTGCTCGCGTTCCACTAACACGGCACAGGGCTGCTCCCTCCTCCTCAGGCTGGACATGCCCTGCTTGCCCCTAGTGTGGTCCCTGCTTTCTAGCTCCGGGTGCTTCCAGCAGGGATGGAAGGACGAGATTCGCTTGGTCTCTTCCCTGCTGAGCCACATCTTGCCAACAGACGCTCCCTCTTTCAGCGGGAGAGCGGGAAGAAGAGGCCGCAGCCAAGGACCAGGCAGGGAGGATATTTGCCTCCACATGGCCACTGGTACCAGACTAGGCTGTGACCACCCCAAGAGTGGGCAGACTTGTTTTCCTACCCGAAGGGGTCAGACGTCACAGTGCAGCTCTGGAGAAAAGCCACTTCCAAGCAGTGCCCCCGTGCAGGCCAAAGGACACGAGCAGTCGATTCTGTGCTGGAGGTCAGGGGGCACTGTTGTCCCGCGTTTGCACAGAGCGATTGAAGTGTGGACCAGCGTGACCAGCTCCACGTGAAAAGCCAGGTCAGGCAAGTAACTGAAAGGGAAGGCCGGGTTCCCTGGAGAACAATCCCCCTTGGACGTTCCATTGCAGGGCACACACAAGCCTGGCAAGTGCCAACGCTGTCCCCAGGAAGCATCTCTTAGGATGCTGGCAAAGACAGGTGTTCAGAGTGAACGGTCAGTCGGTAGCTCAAGTGAGAGGGCAGGTGGGAAGAGGGGATGCCCCTGAACAGCACAGGCTGCTCAGACCCGCTCTCTCGGCTGGGGTTGGGGTTCTGGTTCTTCCTTGGCACATTTTCTGGGGTTGTAGAGTTTGACCCTGGTTGGCTGTGTTCACGGGGGCACAGGGAGGACATACCAGGGAGAAGCACGGGAATGGGGGGACCTGCCCCCTTACAAAATCCCCACCAGGCATGAGACGCTGGTTCTTAGGGTTAAACCCAACAGAACTGGCCTTCAACCCCTTGCCCCCAAATACAAGCCTGACCAGGAAGAGTTACACCAGATTTCTACCCATCTGCCCTCCTGTAAAGGAGTCGTTTCCCTCTCTTTGCCCATGGACTGTCCTCTGAGGGGCTGGTACAAGTGAGGGAGACTCCCCCTCCCCCTCCGCCACGTACAGACCCCTGAGCAAAGCAGCAGCACAGAAGAGACCCAAGAGACAAGGCCCAGCCGTTTGTTTCAAGACTAAATCCACATAACTGCCTAAAAGGTCAGGCCCATCCCCAGCCACCAGTCTGAGGTGAGAGACCGAACGCCGGGGAGTCACCGGAAACACCCTACGCCGCTGCCATCTCACCCTTCAGACGAGTTGTCACGGAGTGCCCTGGGCCAGGGTCTGGAACTTGCTCCCTAGGAAGCCAGACAGGACTTCGAGTGAAGGGCCCCTTCTCCGTACACAGCCTGGTTCCAAGGCTAGGAGCTTCCCGGTCCCCACTTCAACCTTCCTGGGTCTGACCTCGGAGCATTCAGCACCTTCTGCCCCTCCGTGTGCTTCCTCCAGTGAACCCGCCCAGGCGTTCACTGGGGGAGCCCGTGGATTCTGCACCCCAAATCCACAGTTAGACGGGACTCTCAGCCAGCCAGTAAAACAGAGGTTTATTCGATGACCTATACCTGGTCTAACCCAGACCATACAGTGAGCGTGAGCCCTCAGCTGGATCCATTTTGGGGGCCAGAGAGCGAGGCAGCCTGCCTGCGCTCTCTCCCCTTTTCTCGCCAGATCCAGACTAACTCCTCTCTCCAGCCACACCCCTGCATTCCTGTGTCTTTCCTTCCCTTCCCCCCCCGGGGTCAAGTTATAGCTTCAGGTATGGCCACATTCACACAGGGGCCAGAGGAAGGATTCTACTCCGTCACACGAGTCTTTGGGCAGAAATGTGGGAACACGGGGGGGCTAAAGTTGGGCTCCTAAATCCACATTAAGGGGGCTCAGGAACCATGACCTGAACCCTGCTTGGGTGTCCTGTGGGAACACCCTGGGGCCAGGCCCCATTCTCACCCACATCTCACGAGATGCTGCAGGTCTGTCTGGGAATGGTCAGTGGCGGAGTTCAGGCCCATGGGCTCTGAATATTCCCACTTAAAACCTTGGGGAACCGAGGAGTCCACTCCCACCAGCACCAGCCAACGCCCAAGGAGAGAGCAACCTGCCCACCACTGGCCCACTGAGATTGGGGGCGGGAGGGCCTTGTGGAGAGGACGGTGAGCACAACAGCATGGGGACAGTTTATGGGGCCATAAAGCACATTACTCAGCCACACGCACCGACAGGCACCTACATAACTGAAGTGAAGGGGGCCCGGAGGAGTGACCGGTGCTCTCTCTTGTATGCTGGGCTGGCATTTATTTATCACATCACCAACGCGCATGAACCGCGTCATGCCCATATCAGTGCGTAGCGAGCACATAATAGGAATAGAATAGCCGCTAGTAGCCTAAACTGGCCAACGCTTTTAACATAGCCCTGCTCCCTTAAGCCAAGTATTTCAGAACCCTTTGTATTCTCTCCCTTTGGGCTTGAGCAAACAAGAAAGCTGCAGAGATCAGGACAGACGAGTGCTTTACCATAGCAACAGAGAGGCCTGGCCTGTACTGCAGTGTCCCAAGGAAGAGGACAAGACACATGGTCATTCCACCCTAGTACTAACCTAGGAGGGGTCTTCACTCCCCTTGGTACTTGGAGTGCAGGTGTTCAGAACAGAGACCGGTCTGCAGATTCTCCCCACCCCCCCCACGAACCCCCAGGAGCCATGTGGCGTTCCCACAGCATCGCCTCCCGCACACACTTCACTCACTGTCAGCCAATCTGCACGGAGACAGCAAGCAACAGATGACAAAAGCCACAATGAGCTCGGAAATTAGGTCAGCAATAGCCTGCAGCAGACGTTCAGATTTATCATCCTGGCTCCTCTGCTGCAGAGACTCACTTATGTAACTCCTGGCTGCCACGGGGCGGTCCCAGGTGAGGGCCCTACACGGGTGCACCTGCAGGTGAAGGGAAGGTGGGAAGACCTGACCCTCCTGCAACCCCCAGAAGGATCAGAGATCCAGGATCTTATTTCAGCTGTGAACTCGATGGTTGTGAAAGCAGAGAATTAACAGCATCAGCTGCAGAGACACCGTGCACCCTTGCAGCTCTGCGGATGCAGCTCTGCCCCAATGCGGTAGTCCCACCCTGGGCCCTAGGCACTCCGTTCTGCCAAAACGGCTAATCCCCAGCCCACAGCTACTCCAGCCCCAGCTCTCTTGATCCAAAGGGGACGCACTGCTAAGCTGTGTGCCAGTTCTAGGATAACCAGACTCCATGTCTCTTGTGTGGGAAGACGGGATTTGAACTCAGCTCCAGACATGAAAGACAAGTGATTAAGTTCTGTGCCACCCACTCCCATCCCCAATTCACCTGATCCTTCTGCTTCTCTGCAGCTCTCCCGTTCCCTCCCCTCCCACGCTTGGAGATTGGCTTTGTTTTGTTGCGTTGATGTTAGATTTGGGATGAGTTGTGCTTTCACAATTGGCAACTTTCTCTGCTCCCTCCATTCCTCCTCCTGTGGATCGTCCATATGTCAGTGTCATTAATATTTATGAGACGCGAGCTCAGAGTCTGGGCTGCAAAGAGACTAGCCCATGCATGCCAGTCTCATGAGCAGGGTATGGCACTGGGGTGCTGGACTCCAGCCAGGCGCGCCCCCCCCCCCCCCCGAGAACTAGGGCAGCAGGTGGAGATTGTGTTAGCAGCTGATCTCTCCGTTCCAGGGCCAGCAGGCACTGAGGTGTCTAAACCCCTTGAGCCTTTCCTGGTGGTTTGTCATTTCCATTGAAGGGGGGACATAAGCCTCAGTTCAAAGACACGTCAACCGAGTTCTCTCTGAGCTACCAGGTGCCTCCCCGCTGGCGTTGTGAGCAGCGGGGAATTCAGCCTAAATGCAGGCCAGAGCCAATGTGGCCAAAGGGCCCCCAGCAAACCAGCGTGCACCTGACATCCCTGCTCCCTATTCTGCCAGTGCACCCTCCTGCTGTCCCGTCCCCAGCGCTCCTGGCAATGGAGCCGCTCCGGGAATCCTTACATCCAAACTCAGACCCCTTCACAGCCCGGGCCCCTGACCCCAGCCCCGGATCCTGCCTCAGGCCACCCCGGCCTCGCCAGACTGGGCAGTGTGGTGAGATTAGCTGCTGCTGCTCCTCCTCTTGTCGCACGCTTGTGCCAGGGAACAGGTTTTGCTTCTTACGGAGTCGGAAGCATCAGCCGCTGTTGTGACCGGTCCGGGCAGGGCTGGCAGAGCACCGAGAAGGGTTGAGTGACAGGGCCGAAGGGGACTCAATCCCGCACGGTAATGGCGGAGCTGCTTAGGAGACCTCTCAGCAGGCACCAAGCAGGTGTACGGGCCAGGAGCGGCCAGACAGCAGCAGATGCAGTGAGGAACGGGGAAGCCTGGCTGGCGGCCTCCACATTGCGAGGGAAGATCTCAGAGACACTGGACGCATGTTCCCTTCCCCCATTTCGCCTGGGCCTGGGATACCCTGGCTGCTAGGGCACCATTTCCAGCTGGAGGCAGGAGAGCCCGACAGAGAGGAGGCTCCCTCCAGAGGCCCAGCCCAGATCTACGGATGTGAGGGTTTGGAGAAGACTCAGCTCAGCCTGCTCCTATGGGCAGGCGCCCGAGCCCCAAGGCGCCCAGAGCCGGCCCTTCCATCCCTAGCACACGCAGCGACCGCGCTGTGGGACCTGCTCCACTCCCACTGGAGAGCCCGGCCCAGGCCTGGCTGCACCCACAGGGCCAGGGCTGGATTCTGGAGGGTTCCCAGCTCAAAGCCTGGGAGGACTGAGACAAGCTTCTCCCTTTAGGGAACAAGACCCAGCTCCTCATCCACATGCCCAGGGCAGGCGAGAACTCCACCCCCCCTCCTTCCAGCACAGTCAGCAGGGGCCTGGGGCGCCTCGGGATGACCAAAGTACCAGGTTACCATGAATGGGCGCTGGGAACACCTGTGCACCCCAGACCCCTCCACAGCCAGGCCACCGAATAGCAAGCGCCTTCTCCACCCCCTGGCAGCACGCAGGGGTCAGCAAGGACCCAGGGGGGCCAAGATGGGAGGCTGGCCCCGGCATCTGGACGTGCTTGTATTTCACATGGGTTTAGCCCTCATGGTCTCTTCGGAGGCTAGATACCTCCAGTCTCCCCCCCGCCCCCATCGCTGGAGGGGAGTGTCCTGCCCCAGCAGGGCTCTGCTGATCTGGATCTCCCCTCACCCCACCAGGGGCTGCTCCTCCCCCTCTCAGCCTCTCCGACCGACTCCTGGGTTCCAGAAGAGACTCACCGGCCCTGGGCACTGAGCCCCACTGACAGCGGGGACCTTGGTTTATATGCTGCACAGGTGTTTTACTCCCAAGCGACGGGACGGAGCCTGTCCACACTCTTCCTGGAGCAACAGGGGCAGAGGCGTACAGAGTCCCAGCTGTCCCCACAGCCAGGTCAGCCCAGCCCTGCCCCACTGCAGAGAGCACATTGGTGTCTTCCACCCAGGCAGCTGGGTCCCATGCAGCCCCCCCTCCAGGGCACTGCCCCATCCGGGCCCCGTCACCCTGTCCGGGCAGAGAGACTCAGGCAGGGATTTCTTGCTTCAGTCCAAAGGGCACCCTCCGATTTGCTGCCCAGCCCTGACCAGAGTTTAAAGTGCCAAACCGAAGGATTTCGTCCTATTTTGACAGCAAATCTTAGCTAAGGAATCGCCCCCACCCTACGCCATAGAAGTTGGTCTAGACACACGTGTGTGTGTTGTTACAATTCAGCAGCCAAAGCCTCAGAATAACACACCTGGGCCTGCACCACATTCCCCGAGGGTAGGGGGTCATGTTAATTTGCTCAGTGACAGAGTCTCTTAACTCCGGGGCTGATCTAGGTTTCACTTCTAGGGCTCATGCTGTAGCTCAAGCCTTCAGTCTAGGCTACCCTGGCCTTGCTGCATCTTCTCCAGATCTCTGAAACCAGGCGTTGTAGACACAGGACTGCATGTGCCCTTATGCCGGTGTTTATACCTCCTGTGAGTGACACTCCCTTACAGACAGACAATCACCACGTCAAGTTAATTGGAGACCCGTTTACTGCAAACAAAAGGATTCCAATGACATTTTCTTAATCAGCTAATTGATACCTACGTAATTTGTCATGGAAATCTTGTTACACACCAACCGGATTCCCCCAAGGATCCTGTTTCCGCTCACCAGTAACAAGGTCTGTGTGTTAAACAGGGAGCTTTAATCACATCGCTACACGTTGTAATTTCGAGTGAGTTACAAAGCTCCCAGATTTATCACAGACCTTCAGATCCTAAGAGCTCTCTCAAGAATTTGTCTGCTATTTTATTAGCTGGTAATACTGCTCTTTGCAGAGGGGAGAGATGTTTTTCTTTTAAGTGATGACATGACAACTGACTTGGCTCCCAGGGTGACCTCTCTTCCCTTTTAGCTGCTTGCTGAACCCATGTGATTCCTGACATCTAGTTCCCTCTCAAACACCCAGCGGTCTGTGGAAACCCCTTCGCCATGCTCCGTACACACGGCCCTGAACAAACCACTGGCCTGAACCTGCGTCTCCCCCAAGCAAAGCCTGCCGCATCAGGGAGAAAAGCCAAAGTTCTCGGATGTTCACCAAGGGCCTGCCAGGTGCGAGTTTCTCAGGAGGGCTCAATAAATATTACATTACAACCAATCAATGCAACCCGCACGCAGGCAAGAGAACAGCTGGGGCTTCACCGGCGAGGGCACCACAGCCAAGCAGCGAGCCCAGGCGAGGTAGGAAAAGCAGGTTCCTGAGGCAACCCTTGGTAACTAGCTCTTGAGAGAGGGAAAACAAACGGAGAGCTTGTCACTCGCACCTTTCAGCGGTGCCACGGTCAGTACTAACCAGCGGGCCCACTGGACAAGACGTGTGCGTGCGAGAGGAGCGTGCGTGCGAGAGGAGTGTGCGTGCGAGAGGAGTGTGCGTGCGAGAGGAGTGTGCGTGCGAGAGGAGCGTGGTGCATGGGTGCACGGTGGGAAGAGGGAACGGTAATGGAGCTACAGGTCATAGAACCTCTCTGGGTGAGAGCCGGGACCAAGAGCCGTTTCCTCCACCTGCCAAGCCAGGCTGCCCCCTCAGCCTGGGCGTCACGTTCCTCCCCCGCTGCTGCCCACGACTCTCGCCTGCCTTCGAGGCTGCGCACACAAAAGGGTCAATACCGAGAAGCAGGTTTGGAGGGGGCTGGTCCACGACACAAGGGCCAGGCCCATTGTAACCGTTATCACAGGGAGCAGCTGCTTTGGCAGCGAGGGACGGGGCTGGGCGACAAGCCGCAGGGCTTTTGTGCAGCTGACAGCCACAGCCCTCTGCCCAGCCCCCAGCCCCCGCGGGGACCGGGCCTGCTGCTTTATCTGCTGGAACCAGGCAGCTGGGAACAGGTTTCTGGCCATCTCGGAGGATCAGGAACAGGCTCCTTAGCAGGCTGGTTTCTCACCCTCCATCTCCTGGGGTTTCTATTACTAGTCCTCGATCCTCCTGCTCACGCGGCTGCTCTAGGACAGCCCAGCCACTCTGCCCCCCGGCCTGGAAACATGCTTGGCCTCCTGGCTGAGAGACTCCCGTTGCCCCCGGAGCAGTTTCAAGCCTGAGGAAGAGACACGGGCAGGGGTCCTCAGCCGCCAGCCGAGAGTCTCTTCTGGGCCTCCTCAGTTAGTGGCAGAACCAGGGACCAGAACCCAGGAGTCCACTGCCTCCTGCTCTGACCACTAGCCCACACTTCCCCTGACTGCATGCCTGCCCTGTGCTGGCCCCTCAGTGCCTGTGAGCAAGTGCCAGCGACCAGCCGTTTGGATCCTTTCTGCTCCGGGGGCTCCCCCCCTTCCCTTTGGAAAAGAATAAAATAAAGAGTCTTTTGGCCTTTCCAATCTCCGCTCAGCCAAGCCCTGTCCAGACTCCTCCATCACTCTAATGGCACCGCACGTAATTACCTCATTTGCTATTAATTTGGGTGTCAGAGAAATGTGATTCATTTGCCCTGAATTAATGGGCCTTAAAATAAAGCTGTGGGGCCGGCCCCTGAACCAGGCCAGGTGGGGCTGGCCAGGTGAGCAGGCTGGAGGTGGCTTGTTTCCAGGTGCACAGAGGACAGATTACCGCAGCAAGGCAGGACACAGCTCCCCTCCCCACTCAGACGTACCCCGTGGGCACGTTACAGTGGACGTGCGGGAATCAGACACAGCTGAGACCACTCCCTGAGGCAGACGGATGCTTCAGACGGGATTAACAGAGCTACCCCTGATCCAGGCCCCACAACCGAGTCTTTGGCCGGGGGTGTGTGTGTGTAAAATCAGCGAGGAACATGAAGCCTGGGAAAAGCTCAGACCCACCAGCAGTTTTTCTGTCTCTTGGGGCCCGTGGAACCCCGTTAACCTGAGAGTGAATTAGCCAGAGGCCGGCCATTCCCCAGTCTGTCCTGGTTATAGAAACCCTGTCTCCCCATAGGTGTCAGAGGTTGGGGCAGCCCTGCAGCACGAAGGGGCAGCCCTGTAGGGCGGACGCACCCAGCAGGGGTAGAGTCACCATCCTCGGCGTTCACCCAACCCACTGTTTCAATGCGTGTTCCAGGTACCCTCCTAGGGCTGTCCACATAAATGGAGAAGTGCCAACTACTGCTGCATTTCCCAGTTTGTTTGTGTGCAACTGATTGTTCCTTCCTCAGTGGGATACTTTGCATTTCTCCTTGAATTTCATCCGATTTACTTCAGACCATTTCTCCAGTTTAGCCAGATCATTTTGAATTAGAATCTGCTCCTCCAAAGCACTCGCCACCCCTCCCAGCTTGGTATCGTCCACAAACGTTGTGTGTTTGCTCTCTAGGACATCATCTAAATCATTCATGAAGATATTGAACAGAACCGGACCCAGGACCGATAACAATGGGACTCCACCCATTATGCCCTTCCAGCATGACTGTGAACCACTGATAACTACTCCCTGGGGACACTTTCCAACCAGTTATGCACCAGCCTTATAGTAGCTCCATCTAGGTTGCATTTCCCTAGTTTGTTTATGAGAAGGTCATGTGTGAGACCGTATCAAAAGCCTCACTAACATCAAGATACACCACATCTCCCGCTTCCCCCACTACCCCCCCAATCACCGGGCTTGCTACCCTGTCAAAGAAATCTATCCCGTTGGTTTGACATGATTTGTTCTTGACCAATCCATGCTGTTACTTATCACCTGATTATCTTCTAGGTGTTTGTAAATTGATTGCTTGATTCTTTGCTCTATTATCTTTCCAGCTACTGAAGTTAAATTCCCTAGTTTATAAACCAATTAGACAAAGACCTGGCTAATCTCCCGCTGCCTTCAGAAGGCCAGGAGCAGAGAACAAACAGAGAGATTTCCCCACTGAGGATCTGATTCATTTAACCTCTCTCAGGCTTTGGCAGCTGGCAGAACTAGTGCCCAGCACAGATACAGAACGGCACCACCAGAGTTATGGGGCAGGGAAGGCACACACACCATTAGCGCTCCAGAGACAGCTGCACATCTCAGCACAAAGGGGACAAGATGAGGGATCCAACCCAATCCAATCTTAGAGAGGGGGGGGTTAATTTAGCATCACCTGACTCCAGGGAATTCAGCTGCACCCAAGATAGCAGGGAGCTTGGGGGTAAGTGGTAAAGGGAGCAGTTCCCTTTCTGGGAGCAGACTCGCTGCTCTGAGCACATCCGTGTAGAAATACAGAGATATTAGCCCCCCACCTCCCACTCCCCCCAGAGCAATGCTGCTAGTCTGCAGCAGCCCCGGGTTCGTTAGTCTGGGGCCCAGCAGGCCCATGTGAGACAGGGGCTCTGGGGCTGAACCCAGCCGAGGACAGACTCCCAGACACCATGGGAGCAGAGCAGAGGGATTTTCATGGGCCTGCCCTATTGAGACATTAGCTCCAGCTGAGCCCAGTTCCAGACCTGGAGGCTGGATTCCCCGGCAGGCCCATCCCAGTGCCTAGAAGCAGCTCACAGACCCTCTCCCTGTGGGGCCTGTTCCCCATCCCGTGGGGAGGGGAGGGGGATTTACACTGCAGGTGCTGGGAGACCCCCAACAGCCACAGTCCAGCAAGTGCAGGAGTCAGACACTCACTCGTTTCCCTCATGGAGTCAGGCCGGGAGCCGTGGGTCCATCAGCTAAGAGGAAGTTCCAGGCAAAGGGCTGGCAGCAAAGCAACTTTCTAAGGGGGTAATTTACGGGGAGGGGGCCGGCTGCAATCACAGGACTAACCTACAGGGGCTGTTTCTAGGTTCCGCCTCCCCAGTGCACCTGGCTCACCCTGGGTGGCTCCTGGTTTCTCTCCTGGTGTTCTCTGGCTCCTGCAGCCCTGGGCCAAGTGCGATTACTCACCATGGCGATTAATGTGCAATGAAATGCTGGGATAAAGTGGAGCTGTGGAGAAGCACCTGGGAGCTCACACGCCGTGGTTCCCCAGTGAGAAAAGCTCAGCATGTTGGTAAAATGCCATTAGTATCCTGCCTAAGGGATTTAGGAGCATGTCCCATTGACTTTGAATAGGATGTGTGTTCCTACAATCATTAGGCACTTTTGAGACCCCCCCCAGGTCATTGCTCCAAAGCCAAAGCCAGTGAATCGTGGTAGCAGGTAACAGCTCGTTAGTCACCCACCTGAATGAAGCTCTGACTCCCAGGGGTGCGTGTGATAGTGGGGCTGGCACCGCCCCTGGGGGACGGAGCTCCACAGCCTGGACACATCACCCCCTTCCCCTCTTCCCCTGGCTGGCCCAGGCCCAGCTCAGGAAGTTCTTCCAAAGCTGCTGGCAGCAGGGGACCCACCTCCCCAGGGGCTGACGGGTTCCTCTGGCCAAGCCCCAGGGGTGGGGTGCAGCCTGCTTTGTGCCAAGCATCCCCAAGGCAGCTCCCCATAGCTGCAGCCCCAGAGGAGGCACGTGGAAGGGTCCCCCCCTTAACAGGCACTCGCCATCGGCTCTTCTCTGGAGTCCCTGTGCCCCTCACCACCAGCTGCAGGTGCCTTTCCTGCTCCCTTCCGCAGGGAAGCTGCCACTCCAGCTCCAACCAGGAGTCTGGGGCGGGTGAGGGGAGAGCGGTCTAGGCTCTGCAGCCAGGACTCCCCAGACGTTGCACGGGGACCAGCCTTGTGCCCACGCTGGAGACCTAGAGTGTCTCTTGCGAGTCTCGTACGGGGGCCGAAATGCCCCCCACGGCCCTGACGAGATGGTGCATGGGCAGCACATGTCAACTCCCATGAGAAATGGAGGAGGGGACCCTCTGCTAACTGCCCAGGACACAGCCAGACTTGGGGGGTGTCAAGAGCTGGCTGCTTCCTGCTTCAGAGATGTCAACCCTGGGTACACAGGAGGCCTGAACAACGTCTCACTCTTCCCCTGTGCAAAGCAGAGCAGGGCCGGGAAACAACCAGCCCCTTTCCTTGCTGGGCTGTAGACTTTCCCTCCATCAGGTCTGGTGCACCGTGGGGAAAGGCACTCAGATTTCACAGTGATGGGCATCAAGAAAAGAACCTGGGTGGGTGCATGGCTGGATGGACCTAGCCCAGGGGGTGAGCTCCCCATCTGGCAGCACTGGCATGCCAACAGCTGGGCACAGCTGACACTCCCTAGTTAAGCCAGATTGACTTTGCTGTTGACAGAGAGACCTCCACGGATGCTAATTACACTCATAATAATCCTCCCTTGTAACTGTGTGTGGGCTGCAGCCCCTCCCCTCACCATCCACTCCCCCCATGAGTCACTGTCAAGTTCTCCCCCCACCTGTGAGGTCTGAGCAATGGCTTTGGCTGGCATTAGAGGAGCACAGGTGGCCCTGCCAGCTGCAAGGCCTTTAGCTCTTCTTGGCCCCCTGACAGCTCTGGGTCTTTTCACAGTTTGTTCAGTGGAGGATCAGAGAAGAGGCGGGGGTGGGGGAGGCGAGTGCTGGAGCGTTTGTTCAGCCGTTACATTGGCGTCTCAAGTGGGCGATCAGCGCTGGTCCTGGGCTTTCTGGAGGTGCTGGCCGGGGGGATGTGCCCTGGGGACGTGGCGGAGTCAGGCCTGGTATTGCGCCCGTCCGAGGAGGGGCAGAGCTGCATGCCTGGCTTGGAGCCTGCAGCCAACGCTCCTGGTCAGACACAAAATCAAACGCCGCCCTCTCTCCTTCTCCGTCTGCTGGCCCCTCTGTTCCCACACACGTCACCAGGATCAAGGGAGTCCAGCCTTGCTCTAAAGGACAGTGTAGGGGGGGGGGCTGCTGGCTGAGAGCTGGCAGGCACCAGCAGAGGGAGGGTCCCATCCCTGTGCGCTGCAGCTTTGCCCCACTATCAGCCTTGCACCCCCACCCCCACCCCCACCATCAGCCACTGGACCCCCCACTCAGTGCTGGTGGGCGAACAGGGATCCGGCCAGCAGCAGGACCCCCCATACGGATGGGGGCAGGTTGGAGAGAAAATACAGGACAATTTGCCAGTTTTTAAGAAGCCAGACCCCTGCAGGGGGGCTTAAATACGGGACTGTCCCTTTAAAACGGGACGTCGTCTCCCGGGAAGAAGAACAGAGTTTGCTCTCTCGCTCGCTCAGTTTCTAATGGGGCAGCGCGAAGACGCTGAGCGAGCCAGGCCCCGTGGGGGCGGGGGGGTGCTGCACTCCCCCCCCCCCCAGGACAGGCTGATTGTTCTCTATTTAAACTTAGGCAGAGCAGCACCAGGCTGGAGAGAGAAAAGAGCGACAAAGAAATCTATCAGGGTAAACGTGCACCAGGCCAAGTGTCTTGCCCAGCCTGGAACAGAACCCAGGCGTTCTGACCTCCCCCAGCCCCAACCACCAGCGAACTCCCTCTTCCTGCCCTGGGCTGGAATCACAGACAGGGACATTTTCTGAAGGCAGCGTTGCATAAGAGGAACAATATCGCGGGGGGTTGAACTGGGGGTCTCCATCTCAGGGGAGTGCCTAACCACTAGGCTGGAGGTTATACAGGAGGCCCTGCCCCATTGTTTGGTGGAGTCAGAAGCCTCTGAGCACACAGACTGGATCAGGCCCTGCATGCTACTTGGGCAGCCAGCCAACCAGCCCACCACCTTCCCCTGGTTCCTGACTCACTCCAGGCTCGGGGGGAGATGGGGGCTACAGTGAGGCTGCAGCAGACACTGGCAACATGGGAACTTTTACTGCAAAACCTTCTGCCCTGAGGAGCTGAGGCACCTCTAGTGTTTGGTTGGCAGCAGCTGTGGGGTATTTTGGTGAATTGCAGCAATGCCTAAACAGGGACTCTGTGGATCCCACCAAACTGCCAAATCCAGCCCCAGAACCCAGCCCCACAGGGAGAGGCTCCCACTCCACCAATCGGACAAGGATAGCGGGGTTGATTCAGGTGCTGTTTGTTCTTTGTTTGGTCGCCAATGCGAAGGTTCACAGGCTGCTTGGTGTCTGCCCCAGCTCGTTCGCCAGCCAGCAGCTGACCCCAGCACCCCTACTCCACTCAGGCTAGCGGACCCCCGGCCCGGGTGTTATCCGGCCCCTCGCTACGGAATGCCACTTCTGTTCATTTCTTTGCGAGGGCTGGCCTGGTCCATTGGCTGTTGGGAAGCAGCTCACAGCTCACTAGAACAATGGGGATCAAGGTGCCATGTGGTGTGGATGCTGCTCCATGCAGGTCCCATGAGGACTGACAAACCTGCGGCACCATTTGCACAGAGGAAAGATTTCTTGCACAAGGCCACCAAGGTTCAGTGACTGCAGGGCCGCAGTCGTTGAGACCTGAAGGACCAAGGTCTGCTTGGCCTGTGTACCAGGGAACTGGTCTGCTTCCCATGAATCCGAATTCAGGCCTCCGAGCCTAGCAGCTCCCCTCCTCCAAACCATGCGGCAGATTGTTGGCTCCCGCACCTCCCTTGCGAGTTACACGCCCACCCAAAACACAGAGTCCTCTGCCCGTCTGTCAGGACTAGCAGGAGCTAGTTACTGTGCTTCTGTTCCCCTGAGACCTGTGAAGTGACAGCAACCACCCAGGCTGGAGGAGGGGGGAGGAAGGGTAAAAGGAGGATGGGGAGCAGGGAGCCCATGGGACTGTCATAAAGGGATGGTAAGAGGCCAGTGTCAAACGGAGTTTCGTGCTGTTTTAACTCATTGTTTGTTAATAACAAGTGAATTCTCCCAGTCTTCCCGGACTCCCGGACTCTGCTGGGTTCGCGTAGCCGTGCTGGGGGGGGGTTATTTTTACAGCGTGTGTTTAAAATTGGAATATAAAATATTCTCTAGAATTTACAAACCATCACAGGATGGGGGCTCCTGCCCCATTAGCAGAGCCCAGGGAGAACCGATCTCCTGGGTTCTCTCCGGTCATCCTGGCCTTTCACCCCATGAGGTACTTGGAGTTCCTGGTGTGGATGGTCAGCCCCGGTGCCCCGTAGAGGCCTGCTGGACAGGAGGTCTCGGAGTGCTGATCCCAGAGTGGGGCTCAAATTCCCACTGGGGCTGGGCAGTGTCTTCCTGGTGCCAAACTAACACTCGGGCTCAGTTTCCTCCTTCCTGGAAGGAGAACAAGGAAAGGTCACTGAGTAAAAAAAGCCAAACCAAGCTAGGTAACTCCCTGCTGCTCTGGGAGCTGGAGCTGGAGCTACAGGAGCTCTGGGGCCCATCTCCAGGTCCTGATATCTCATGCCATGCGTTTGGAGTCTCAGCTCAGTGCATGGATTTGATGGGTCTGTCAGCACCTGCCCAGGACTGGCCCAGCAGAAAGGAGGGACATCAGCCAAGCCGTGGGCGTGGGGATCTCAGGCAGCGCTGGTGCATTGCAGAGCTGTGTAGAGGTGCCAGGGCAGCGGAGCAGGCTGTGGTGCACAGGGAGCGTCGTTCCTGCGAGATCTGATCACCCTCCCCCATCACACCCACCGCTGATCAGCGATCTCAGAGCGTCACATTAACCAGCCCCAACCTCCGTGCCACACCCAGCGGAGTTCTGGTCATTACCTTCCCCTCTAGGGCGGATTAGCTGGGGAGACCTGGGAGCCGTTTGCCCATCACTAACCAGACTAATCTTCCTGCAGTTTTACTGTCCTGTATCCCTCCAGCCCCTGGCTTGCTGGACTGAGAGAATCCAGCGAGGAGCTGCCAGGAACTGTGCTGAAAACGTTGCCTCTACATTTAAATAAAAAGGGCCCGGAGGGGCAGGGCTTGAAATAAAGAGAATGATCTGGAGCCGAGTCCTCTCTCACTTATTCCAGATTGACACCAGAGGGGTTTCTCTGGATTTACACCAATATACCGGGGCAGAATCCAGCCCTACATTACAGCAGAACGAGGTGGCCTGGCCCTTTCTTCATTCGGACACAGAGGCCAGCTCCTTGCAGGGTATTTTCGTCCACCCTCACATCACACCCAGGGGCCTGAGCACTGTGCTTATCATGGACACCGGAAACAGACCAAATCCCCCGTGACCTTCCGTGGTCTCATGGTCCAGCCAGCCCAGGACGCGGCACCTTGGGCGGGAACACATGGTGCAGCACAGACGGCACCCGCCAGAGATCTCCTGCTCCGTGGGGGCAGCATGCGCCCTGCTGCCCTTTATCCCACCTTGTTACCCCAACTGTCCCTTTAATGCAATTACCCAAGAGCATTACGTGAGCAGATCCCCTCTGGACGTGCGGTTGCTTAGGCCGCCCACACACCTACCTCCCTGGCCCGGGAGACGTGCCCCCCGGCGGGGAGGCCAGGTGCTTCTGGATGTACTCTCTGGATCTGATGTCAGCCTGGAATTGGGGAGGAGAGGGATTAGAGAAGACTCAAGACGTGATTGGTCAGACCGCCCCGCGCCCTCCGCCGCTAAAGAACGGGGCCAGGCAGATGCTCGCAGGCAGCTGCACTGGCCAGGAGGGGGAGTCACTCCGCAGGGCCCTGGTGCGCAGCCCGTCCCCAGGCTAAGCACGGCAGTCAGTGACAGGGGCGGGCTAGCTGCAGCATACGGCCGGCAGTCCCGGGTAGGGCTTCCACACAAGGAGGGACCCGCCTGCCTCCCTGACCGCATCCCGCTCCATTTAGTCCCTCCGCCTCCACTGCCCCGGGCTGAGAAGACAAAGACCCAAAATGGAGGAGAAGGTCTCGGCCCAGGCAGCCGTACCTGCAGCGCGGCTCGTTTTGGAAGCAGAAACGAGGTTTCCTGAAGCCCAGCTCCCCATTTCTGCATGTACCGCAAGGGAAGAGGGCATGGCAGAGAGTGCGCAGCGGGCACAGCCAGTCAGTGCCAAGGGCCAGCCCAGCCCCTCGCCCCAGCACTGGGCGGGGTAACTGCCAGGCAGCTCAGCTGGGAGAGCAAATCCCCATCAAATCCCTCCAGCTCTTGACGCACAGGCCAGGAGCTCTGGTGAGTTCACCTGGCCTCAGCCAGAGGCCTCGGAGAGACCTGAGTGCCTGGGCTGTCCAGTAGAAATACAATGATCACACCTCCCCACCCCCCACGGCGACCGGTGAGCCTCCGCCCAGCTCGGACCCTTCCCACCCCTCGCCCGACTGGCATCTGCCCCAGCTCCTCCTCCGCTCTCGTGACAGGCCAGTCTGGACTCACGGTGGCAAGGGGCAAAGCGGGAGGTGGACGCTGACCTGCAGAGGGAATCCAGACCCCTGGCCATTGCTGAGGTGAAGGGGAAGCAGCTCGAGTTATTTCCCAGCTGCCCTGTGCACCCAGCCCCCAGAGCAGCAGGGACGCTGCACTCTCCCCCTGGAAGCAGAGCCTGGATTGCACTTGGGAGAAGAGGAAGGGTGGGGGGGAACCAGAATTCCAGCAAAAAGCTCAGCAGCCCCACCGGTGGTGTGAAGGGGGGGCAGCCCTTGTACGCCCCCTTGTAGAGCTTCAGGGGTGCCCCACCTTCATTTCCCTCAACTGGGGCAGCAACAGGTTCGCTTTAGTGGTCTGGGGCAAGGTGAGACCAAAGCACCTAACAAAATAGCACGTCCCCTTTTAACAAGGCTTCGATACACGGTCCATAGGGCCCTCGCCACAGGGAGAGGCTCTGGTTAGGCTGGTCTGTTGGATGAAACAGTGCCCACCCGCTGCAGCTGCAGGCCTCTACTCTCCTCGCTCGGCTTCCTGTTCCTGTTAGTATAGCCCAGTCCAGGCAGGGCCTCTGGTTCCACCCAGGCTGGCTCAGACTCACAGGGTATGTCTACACTGCAATCAGACCCCCGCGGCTGGCCTGTGCAGCTGACTTGGGCTCGCAGGGCTGTTTCACTGCACTGTAGACTTCTGGGCACAGAGTCTGAGCTCAGGAATCATCTCACCTCACAGGTTCCTGGAGCCCAGACTCCAAGATCAATACACCCAGGTCTTTCTCCTCCTCTGGGGCTTCCAACTGATCCATCCCCCGCTGACAGCAAAAGTCTTGTTGTTAGTGCCTCAGTGCATGGCCTTGCACTCTGCACTATCACATTTAACTTCATTTCTATTACTCCACTTTACACGGTTATCCAACTCTTCTTGTACGATATTCCGGTCCTCCTCCGTACTGGCAATACCTCCCAACTTAGTGTCATCCGCAACTTTTATTAGCAAACTCTCACTTTTGGGGTCAAGGTCATGAATGAAAATGTGAAATAAGACTTGTTCCAAGATGGATCCTTGAGGAACTCCACTAATAACCTTTCTCCAGCCCGACAGGTCACCTTTCAGTAGGACTCCCTGTTCTCTTCCTCTTAGTCAGAGGCTCCAACCTGTCCCTTCAAGGTGTAGTACACTCCTAACTGGCTTCTCCCTGTGTCCACAAGAACCTCCTGGATGGGGGTGCAAAGCCCCCTCCAAATGTAACTTCAGGCAAGAGTGAAGCTTTGCCCAGCCCCGGGCCTCAGACTCAGTGTGAGCTCCATCTGGGCCGTTTCGTCCTATTGGGGCACACACAGGAGACAGAAAAGACCCATCAGCACCCCAAGGGCAGGTTAGAGCCCAGAGAGAGCAAACCAGTCTCCCTCCCCACAGAGACGGTATTTAGTGATCCCAGGTGCGGGGAGTGGGGGAGGGGGAGAAAGCTCTTTTGAGGGGCTGCTCTCTGAAATACCAGGGGGCTCTGACACCACTGCTGTAGCCCGGCCTGGACAGCTGGCACTGGCCTGGACAGTAGCTGCCTCTGCCTTCCTTTCGAGTCCTAGTGATCCCTGCCCCTCCTTGCGACAGGCACTGGGCCGGGCCCCAGAGCAGAGGAAGCTTGGAAGGACAACTGCCCCTCTGCCTGCAGGAAGCGGCCAGGAGTCAGGTCTGTTTGACCAGCAGCACAAGACCCTGTGACAATTTCACCTGCCAGCCCCCGGCCGTGTCCCCCGCGGCTCCCTCCTTGTGCTGGAAACAGGCCGGCCAGGAAGGAAGGGCTGGAGCGGTCTAATTGCTTTTTCCTGGTGTGTCAGCAAGCGCTGCTGGGTCAGGGGCACCCCTGGATGGAGGCGTTCGCTGTCTATAGACACGTGACTCAGAGCTTCCTCCCCACCTGCCGCTCCCAGCATGAGCGTTGCCACTGTGCGAGCCAGCCGCGCTGGGAACATTCCCACCCCGCTGCTGGGAGGAGCATTGTGAAGGGGCGGCAGAGCTGGGCTGTGATCCATTCCCCCAGCGCAGTAGTTCAATGAATGCACTGTCCCCCCAGGCAGGTAGACGTGGTCACACCCGTCCCTCTAGCCATACACAGGGGGGCTACAGCAGCAGGGTAAACTCTACTCACACTGCCCTCCCAGCATCCTCAGCCCAGACATAGGGAGCCCCATCCAGGGGCAAGAGGGTCATTTGGTCCCCAGGGCTGGTTCGGTCTTGGCCCCATGGTTGAGAGTGAGAGCAGGGCCCCTCTGGTGCCAGCAGTGGCGGTGGCTATAGGGATGCAGACCTGTCCATTAGGACGTGGGCTGAGACCCAGCAACTCACTGCACACCGGCAGGTAACTCGCCTGGGGCTAGATTTGAACTGGTGACCTACAGCAAAGGGTTCCGTGTCCCAGCTGAGAGCTAGGCTAGTTCTGGGAATGACTCTCCCTCCCCCGCTCTGGGCTGCAGGGTGAGGTCACGCACGAGCCCACACGTGAGCCAGTCGCATCGGCCTGCCCCAGCGCCACCGTGGCAGCCCCCTCAGCCCAGGAGGAGGCAGGGCTGAGTTGGCCGGGGAAGCCGCCCCCGGGCTGAGGAGCAGAGGCTGCAGGGAGACCTTTGCTGCGTGTCTTTCCAGTGTGCGCTTTGGGCTCTCGCTGGGACGGCAGAGCGGGCTGGACCACAGGCTCCCCCCCCACACACACACACTTGGAATGGTCTCCTTCCTGCATCTGCCTCAATCCCCTCCCTCAAACCTTCTCTGCACTGCCAACGGGCTGCCCGCTCTCCTGGAGTGAGCCACCCGGAATCAGGGAAAGCGGGAAACCGCCCCTCGCCCCACCGGAGGAGGAACGCCGCTCAGCGCCAGAGACAGCGGGACACTGAGGACTCACTAGCTTGGTACGTTTCAGGGTTCTTTTCATGGGAACGTCTCAGGCAAAGACGCATAGAGGACGAGGTGGGGTCTACAAGGGGGTGGGGATCAGAAAGCCAGTCACCCCTGCCTGCGTTCTCATAGGTACTGTTCTAATGGACACAGCCGTCCTGCCTGCACCTCCCTGCGCAGAACACCGAGACAACCAGCGGCCCCTTCACTACCCGTATGCAGCCGACCTCTTCACCAAACCGGCCAGATACCTTGATTCTCTTTTTCCTTAGGGCACACGGTCCCCTCCTGGACTACCCCAGGGAAAGCCCCAGTCTCAGAGCACAGGCCAGCGACTCTGTTATTTAAATTGGGCATTCGACATTCCAGAGGTACAGACATTGACTCGGAGACCTCCATCGAGACGCGGGAGGATGCCTAGAAGTGGTCAGGAACCCAGGGTCCTCCAGCTGGCATGTGTAATCCTTCAGGAGCAATTCTGGGGGAAGCAAACTCTTAGTCAGATAGCTTCATTCCCCCGAGTACAGCTCGTCCTCAGAGGAAAACACCCCCTTGTCAAATCCCCAGCTAAGCAGGACGGGGCCGGCCCCGTACTTGGCTGGGAGGCCTCCAAAGCGAATGCAGAGGGCTGCAGAATGTGCTCCTGGTGACTCCGCACTGGTGCCAGGTCAGAGTCACTGCCGAACCAGTGGCCTGGTGTGGGGCAAGGCGCCGTCTTTCCAGTGAGATACGACCCTTTGTGGTCATTAAAGGAGCCATCGCCACCCCAACGGGGGCCACGGTGGGGGTTCTGGGCTAAATTCTCCCCAAAGCTTCACTTGGGAATGTCATTCTTCCCTGCAGGGTGGTAGCTCCAACAGTGGCTGTGCTCCACCCCAGAGATGGCTTCATGGTACAGGCCCCACTCTGACCCAGCTTGGGCTCCTTCCAGCTGAAGGGAACTAGATACATGTACAAGGCCAGGATGGTGAGGTGGTTGAATCCAACTCCCAGTGGCTGCCCTGGATGTAACTCACATGTTTGGGCTGGTCATGAAAATTCCCGCCCCCAACTCCCCACTAGGTCGCTTCACGCCTCCCTGCGAGTCCTGTGCTGGAGACGCTGCCGAAGAGCCGCTCACCGACTCCACACGCCAGGCGATGAAATACGGTTACATAAGGAGCAGTTTGTTCTGAGGCATTTTTTCCCCTTCTCATAATTGGACAGTTTCATAACTCAGCTGACAAATAACTCTGATCACTCTTCAGGATAAGACGTTTGTGATGAATTTCCTAACGAGGGAAACAGACTGCTGGATGGAATGCCTGCTGGGAGCCCAAGCAGCAAAAGCCTGATTCACTTACTGCTCTTCTGCTGGAGGGAAAACCCCCAAACCAAGTTCGCCTGATAACCCAGCGAAGGCTTGATTAGGCAGCAAGTTACTTGCCAGCCCTCACTCCTAATGCTGTGCTGAGAGACAGCTTAACCCAGCTTATTAACCAAGAGGCTAATCAATAAGATGGCTCATTGTGCCGTAATAATCCCTTCTATTTTCGGAGGGGACTAGTGCCGGCATTAGGGGGCTGGAATTTCTACCTTCTCTGTTTTGAGAATGGGCGGCAGTGGCACATGTGGGCACAGCAAGGTGGTGGAGGGGGAAGGAGGGTCAGGTCTCAGGGCAGAGGGGGAAGGAGGGTCAGGTCTCAGGATGGAGGGGGAAGGAGGGTCAGGTCTCAGGGCGGAGGGGGAAGGAGGGTCAGGTCTCAGGATGGAGGGGGAAGAAGGGTCAGGTCTCAGGGCGGAGGGGGAAGGAGGGTCAGGTCTCAGGGTGGAGGGGGAAGGAGGGTCAGGTCTCAGGGAGGAGGGGGCTCTGCCCAGCAGTTGGATAGCAGGGACGTGTAACAGGCAGGGCAGGGCTGACAGCCTGCGTTCCAGTTCCTTGATGGAGGAGAGTTTAACAGCACAGGTGCGGTGGCCTGACATTGCAAAGTCCAGGAGCAACAATTCAGACTCGCCTCTGCCGCTTCGTGGGGGGGGGGGAGGGTTACCCCCCAGATTGCGCTGCCGGCAGGAACCTATCCCAGGATGGAGCCTATCCCAGTGCAGTCTGGTTCCATCCCAGGGAGTCACAGGTTGGGAGGTCAATGCTGACAGGTTCCTCACCATCCCCCGTGCATTGCTTGGAATTCTTGTACCCACAGACAGGTCACGAGCTCTAGCTGGGGACACCGGGCAGCTCAGGCAGATTTAGCGCCAGGCCACCAGTAGCTGGAGGTTGAGTGTTTTGCCCGTGGCAGTGGGAGGCTGGTTTATGTTCACCTGGTTCCTTTGTTTGGGTTGCACCTGGGAGGTCCCTTGGCAGAGGAACGTCAAATACTCATGAGCCCGCCGGACGAGACAGGGTGCTACCTCTGCGCACCCCGAGTTCTCATGCCTCAGCCTGGGGTTCACTCACCGAATGAGGTCCAGGCAGGAGAGCAGACAATGGATTTCCCTCTGCTCCCTCTGAACGTTCGCTACACTTGCTGCGCCTGAGACACGTCTCCAGTCAGCAAAGCCACCTCTTGTTCCACATGCGACCGTGTCCGTGGCCAAGACAGTGTCTGGCACCCACGTAGCCACATGTACCTGGCGCAGGATGGGGCCAGCTGTGCCTTCAGCAAGGGGGCAGGTTTCTGTCCCCATAACAGCTGCTCAGCCACTGCCTTCCTGTAAGACGGCCCCATGGCCCAGCGAAGGAGGGAATGGAAGAGCTGGGTTCAGTTGTGAGCCGCGCCTCTCTCAAGCTCCCAGAACCTTCAGAACCAGGAAAAGCTTCAAGGGCTGACAACCCTGAGACTTCACCCTGGGCACCAGAAAAGCTGTGACCACAAGGCACTACCCAGGAAAACCCGCTGCAGGATATTCCCCTGTCACATCTCCTCAGCACCACAGAGAAAAGGCCGACAGTCGCTTCGTGCGGGAGGGACCCTTCATTCTATTTTCTAAAGCGTTACTCAGCCCAGCTCTAACTCGACGGGCTGCGGCTTTAAGCCCCGCTGCGCGCTAATCCCCGTTCTCCGGCCAGCTAGATCTCAGCAAAAAGGCTGCCCGATGTTTGCTCAGTTTTATCCTGTTCCTTCGCCTGAGACCATCCAAACCAGGGGCTCCCAAACTCTGCTCCGGGGAACAGCTACGGCATCTGTGGAGACCTAGCTAGTGCCTGGTGCTGGTTCCGCTACCTCCCCTCCAGCCGTTAAATCACCTCAAAAGAAGTTACATCCTTTGTTACTAAAGTTCTTGATCCCTGTAGTTCACTGTTGTCCTAATTCCCGGGAGGCTGTGGGATGCGGGGCAGGTTCCATGACGTAGTGAACTGGCGAGCTGGTGAGGTCCACATGAGCGTCCATGACACACTCTTCATGGAGATATGACCTGTACTATGAAAAAGTCCAAGAACCCGTGCGCCGAATAAGTCCCCTCCCTCCTTGGGTTGACACCCTTCTATTCCTTGGAGATGGTTCTCAAATCTTCCCCTGTAAGGAGTCACCCGCAAATACATTTTGTCCCTTTAACGAATGCCCCAGGTTAGCTGGAGCGGCTGGAGGAGTCTAGCCGGCCAGTCTCCAAGAAGAGGCAGGGGAATGGGACTGAAGGTGACAGAAAGCAGCTGTGATGAGCAAGTCGAGGGGTCAAAATGATTTCCAAAAGAAATACGGGCATCGGCTTTTCCCTTCCCTCCTCACACGCCCCCACGTGCCACACAGTGCAGCTGTGAGAGGCCGTTTCCTAAGCACCACGTGCTGGCCACTGCGGCAGTGAGCTATGGGACTGGATGACCTGTAAGGCTGCTCCAGTCTGTCAGGAGGTGGGATATGGGACCAGAAACTCCACGACTGGAGACGCCAAGGGGCAGCTTTGCGGGTCTCTCTACAACTAAACATTACCACACGATTCAATTTTCAGAAAGTATCACGGCCAACGAACTTCTGTCTGCAGTGCCTGTGCCTGGCCTTGGTCGGAGCCTCCTCAATACGGCTCAGAGCGGCAGGGAGCCAGGCTGGCAGACCCGTGAGGGAGGCCGAGGTGTAGCCATCGGAGGAACACTCAGCGGATGTTACAAAGGGGACAGAGAACAGACTCTGCTCGGCAGCCCGCCTGAACTGCCCATGGCAGGGGGATCCTGAGGAGAAGGCAGCTCTTGTCAGAGTAGAAATCCCCAGGGCTCCACACGTCTGGAGACTCAGTTCTCCAGCCCTGCTGGGACTGAACGATACCATCGCTGGCAGCAAGAGGCACTGAATGCGATCTAGTGCTGTCACCTGCAGGCTGCACCTGGGACCGGCAGCCTGCAGCTTGCTGCGGAGTGCGGCATCCCCCGCAGCCCAGAGGATGAACACTGCAGTCCGCGTTCGGCTCCAGTCTGGGAACGCTGCACCTCCAGCTCCTCTGCATTATTAACCCCCAAACCACCCGCCGAGAGGAGCGGGGAGCCCCCCGGCTCAATCCGCACAGAGGGCTGCGGGTGCTACGCACTGCGGTCAGGGACCGGTCGGGAGGACAAAGGAAGAGGGAAGGAGCAGTCCGTCCCCCGTGTCATAAGGAAGAAGACGGGTCGATCCGAACCTCCAAGACTGGCTGGAGCCCATCGCTGCAGGGGGCGGCCCAGCAGGCAGAGGCGCTGCTTTTGGGGAAGGGAGGCCAGCTGAGCTCCTACATGCCGTCACAGCCCAGTGATTCACAGCTGCCTGTCACCCCTTCACTAGCAAACAGGGATTCCCATCCCCGAGCTGCCCCTGCCTTCGCACCTGTCGGATGGGCTCTGGGATCCGGTACCTGCAGCAGGACTGGACCAGACGCACTGCCGACTCCAGGCACGTCCGGTGGCCCACGGAGACGTAGACGGGCTTCGTGCTCTTGTTGGAGCTGCGCAGGGCCTGGGGGGTTGGAAACCGGACAGATCAGAGCTCTGGGGCTTGTTTGAAGCAAAGACTAGATGTCAGTGATTGCACAGACATGGGGGCACTCGGGAAAGCCGGGGGGTGTCAGACAGCTCAGAGCCCTGGGCTTTACTGTTCCCCTCTGCTTGGGAGCAGCACATCCAGGGGAGGGTCTGGCTCCCAGGACAGTGCTTCTCAAACTACCTGATGTGGCAGGCCGGCAATTCTTTCCCAATGTACCAGAGTTTATCATACGCAAAGGAGTGGGGGAAGTGCGCCGCTCACGCGTCTCATGCAAAACATGCTGTAGCGCTACGGCATAATTATCAATATTATAATCTGTACTTCTGAAAACATAATGTTATTTAATACTGTCGACTTTATCGGCTGATAACTATTCTTGGTGGAATTCCGGTGCGATTTTTAAATTATATTATTTCTGTTTTTCTTTCCTGGAAACTCGCCGCGGACTGGCAGCTGATGGCTCACAGACCGGTGAGTAGCACTGTCCTGGGGCTCCCCTCCCCCAATATTTTACACGGCTCAGAGCAAGGGACCTTGCTCAGTGGAACCTGGAGTGAACTGAACGATACCCTGCCGGTTCGGAGTGAGGACACAGCCAGCCCCACCAGCTCCCAAGTTGCCCTTTCCACCAAGTTGTGGGGATTCCTGTCTCACAGCCTGGAGACCTGCCTGTGCTTTGCCCCTCTGCTGGAACGGTGCAGGACACGGGCAGATGCACCAGGACACCGTGTCTCTCACACCATTGTCAAGATGACAAAGCGGCCGGGAAGCCCGGGGGGATCCTATGCCCTTCTGAGGGTGCCAGGGCTGAAAGGAACAGGAGGTGAGCGCTAGCTCTGCCCGCTCAGATCCTGCCCTCCTGGCTCATTGTCACTGGGCTGCAGGGAGAGTTGCTCTATACGTTGTCCCCTCCCTCCTTCCCATCTGAGCCAGGCTAGGGAACATGGAGAAGGCCCAGCTGTGGCCAACATGCAAAGCTGACGCCCCAGGACTTACCATGCCCAGGACTTGCCCCGAGGCGCCCCTCAGAGGGAACATGTCTCCTCCCGTCTGCAGGTTGCGGATCTAAAACAAGCAAGCGCCCGAGGTTAGAGTTCCAGCGCATCCGTCCCAGGAGAGCCTCCTCCAGGACATTCCTTCTTCGTCTGAACAGGCTCATTCCGCGGGGAAATGGAGTGAAAACTGCAGCCACCTTTGCTTTGGCCTCTACTTAACGCCAGCACGTGGCTCCCATAGTACTGCCAGCACTTCCTGCTGGGAAAGACTGGGACGGAGAAACCGGGAGCTACCCCCACCAGCCAGCACGTGGCTCCCCAGCTGCCCGTGGTGGGAGAGGCCAGGACGGGGGGCGCTAGAAGCTCTCACTCACTGAGGCTCTTCCTTCATCTCCCCCACTGCACAGGAGGGAGGGGTTCTCGCGCTGGCCTTACCTGCTCCTTATGCAGCTCATCCTTGGCCAGGCCATCAACCTGCAGGAGGTTTTTGGCTACACCAATGCAGGGCAGGCCCGTCAGCACCCCCAGGTGGCAGGCCACCCCAAACCCTGTGGAACAAGCCAAGAGAGAGTCAAGGGAAGCAGGAAGGGGACAGCAAGGGGGTCCTCCATCCTATTCTGATGACCCTCGTCAGAGGGGACAGCCCGGGCTCCCCATCCATGGGGGGGAGCAGTGCTCTCTCCTAGGGCCTGGGAGTCCCCATTGGGGGGGGGGCCAGCGCTCTCTCCTAGGGCCTGGGGTCCCCATCGGGGGGCAGTGCTCTCTCCTAGGGCCTGGGAGTCCCCGTTGGGGGGGGGGAGCAGCGCTCTCTCCTAGGGTCTGGGGTCCCCATCGGGGGGGGGGGGGCAGCGCTCTCTCCTAGGGCCTGGGAGTCCCCGTTGGGGGGGAGCGCTCTCTCCTAGGGTCTGGGGTCCCCATCGGGGGGCAGCGCTCTCTCCTAGGATCTGGGGTCCCCATCGGGGGGGGGGGACAGCGCTCTCTCCTAGGGCCTGGGAGTCCCCGTTGGGGGGGAGCGCTCTCTCCTAGGGTCTGGGGGTCCCCATCTGGGAGTGGGGGTAGTGCTCTCTCCTAGGGCCTGGGAATCCCCGTTGGGGGGCAGCGCTCTCTCCTAGGATCTGGGGTCCCCATCGGGGGGGCAGCGCTCTCTCCTAGGGCCTGGGAGTCCCCGTTGGGGGGGGGAGCGCTCTCTCCTAGGGTCTGGGGGTCCCCATCTGGGAGTGGGGGTAGTGCTCTCTCCTAGGACCTGGGGGTACCTGTCGGGGGGCAGAACTCTCTCCTGGGTCTGGGGGTCCCCATCAGGGGCAGTGCTCTCTCTTAGGACCTGGGAGTCCCCGTTGGGGGGCAGAACTCTCTCCTAGGGCCTGGAGGTCCCCCTCGGGGAGTAGAGACCTCTCCTAGGGCCTGGGGCTCCCCCTTGGGGGGCAGATCTCTCTCCAGGGGCCTGAGGGTCCCCCTCAGGAGGCAGCGCTCTCTCTTACCTCTGTGATGGAGCACGCCATTCCCATCTACGAGCAGCACCTGGAAGAGTCCCCAGGTGAGGTGTTAGTTACCAAACACCATGGAACGCTCCAGCCGAGGGAACGTACCTCCCACCTCAACAAGCGGCGGGTGAGGCCAGCTCGGGAGGAAGGAGAAGGCTCCATTCTAACCCTTTGCCCCCCGCCCCAGCTCTTCTACCCCTGCCTGCCCCGCTCTCTCTTTCATGCCCCTTTCAATGACACCCCCGGGAGCAGGGAGCTGATCTTTCTACTTCAGGCCGACTGCCCTGCACCCCATAGTGCTAAAGAAAGGGTGGGAGTCACCCCCTGCTCACAGATAAGGTGACGTCTGGCTGGCCAATGGCTCGGTTTCCCCACCCCCAGGAGACAGTGAAGCAGTCCCAATGACACGGCTGTGTTGGGGTGCACCCTGCCCCACCCCTCCAGGGAAGGTCCCTTTCCAGGGACATCCAGCACCCCAGGGCTGTCCCCCCAGGAGAGAAACGAACATGCTGCACCTGAGGCCTGAGCCCAGGCTCTCGCTCCTGAAGTCTCTGAGCAGCTTCCACCAGGAAAGGGGCCTCTCGAAAAGCTAAGTACCCTGCCAGGTAGGGGGCGCTCACGGTCACCATCTGGCAATCCTCATACAGCACCTGGGACAAAACACGGACAGTCTGCAAGGGGCAACTTAACACAGCAGGCACTAGGGTGGCGGTGCTGAACTCAGGAACCTACAACATCACTGGCTTAATCCTGCCCGGCTCAGATATTTATGCGCCTGTATTTGTATTCTCTCTCTCTCTATTAATTAAAGTGTGATGACTGCAGAAAGTGGGAGATTCACAACAGATTTGGAAGTGCCATTGTAAATCACATCTCATATTGATTGATTACCAGAGGGATCTGACAAGGAAGGCACCATCTGTCTCGGAATATCACATTGTTTTAACTTGCTCTCCCGGTAACGGTAATGTTGAATAACAATGGCCTTTCTGCGATTTGTTTGTGGGCAGAGGGTGAAACTGATGATTTCCAACATTTACCTAATTCAGTCAAAATCTTCAAGCCAGTTTATGAGTGAATTCTTATCAACATCATCATCTCTGACCTATTCCTGAGCAGTTGCCCCACACGAGAACCTTCTCCCGGGGCCTCTACAAGTTCTCTGTAACTCCTGGACTCTAAGCTTCTCTCAGCAGGAAGTGACCAAACTACATATTTCCAAATTCATTTTGCCAGGTAATACCAGAGACCATCGCGCCTGTTCCCTCCTCCTCACCCATGCCTTCTGCAGAAAGCCCTTTCTTGGTGAACGTGGGTCAGATACTTGGCAGAAGCCTTGTGACCCTGAGATACAGTCCATGCTGCCCTGTGGGATAGGTTGGCTTTCTATAAACCCTTTACATTACAGGTAACCCAACCATGAGACCGCTCAAGCGCCATTACCTCAAGATCTGGGTAGCTGAGAACCACCAGGGAGGCACAGGCAACGGTGTCGTTTCCTTTGACATAAGACAGGTCCACCCCTCCCACTCTCTCCAGTCCTGCAAAGGAGGAATCTTTCTGCCACTCCTCAGTGTCCTCCTCAATCACATTTGCCTTTAGCTGGGCCTGCTCCCTAAGGAAAGATTACACACGCAAAAATCGTATCTTTGTATTCCCAGCTCCATACACAACACATTGAAATGACAGGAGAAGCAGGTTCATCCAGGCATCCTGCAAAATCGTGTTATTCGATTATTGCAGCAGGTTTCCATTCCACAAGACTCTGCTAGTTTAGGAAAACCATGGTGGGTGGGCAGCGTATTCCTTGGGTCCAGTTACTAAAGCAGAACATCAGGACTCTGAGATTCTAGTCTCAGATTTGCTAGTGCCTCTGAGTGACCTTGGCAAACCTGTGTGCTTTGGTTTCTGCAACTGGAAAATGGAGACGATAAAAATCCCGTGTTTCACAGCAGGGTGTGTGAGGACTGGTTGCAAAGCATTTGAGATCCTGTGCCAGAACAGGGGCTTTTCATTGCATGGATGGGAAGGGATGAAAAAATCGAAGCCGACAAGCTGGCCAGCTCCAGATCTCTGCAGAGACCTACCACGTGAGGCCAAGGAGTTACCTCACCTCAGGACTAAGCCAGACCGTGACCAAGTTCAGTTAGTGACCACAAACCTGAAGGGGGACTCGAAGCCCCATCTGAGCCCAGAGGAGTGACTGCACTGCTTGTGGCACAAAGGAGAGACTGGGACAGAGCCACTCTCTCCTGACAACACCCCAATAACAGGGAGCACAGGGGAGAGCCCCAAAGAACGTCAGGAAGCAGAACAGGTGTCATGTCCAAGAGCCATTGGAACAAACAGCTCCTGCCTCTTGGGAAAGGAACGATGTGGGAACGGTCCCCACTGCTGCCACCAGGTCAGGGCAGCTCAGAACTGGGGACCCTCTTTTGAGCAACACCAGGGGCCACAGCCCACCATGGCCTAAAGAGGCCAGGCTTTAGCAGCCTCATCCCATTCCCAGTGGAGTCAAGGGTTGCCAGGTGTCTGGTTTTCGACAGAACACCTAGTCAAAAGGGACCCTGGTGGCTCTGGTCAGCACCGTTGACTGGACTGTTAAAAGTCCAATTGGTGGTGCAGCAGGGCTAACGCAGGCTCCCTGCCTGCCCTGGCTCCACACGGTTCCTGGAAGCATCCAGCATGTTCCCGCGGCCCCCAGGCACAAGGGTGGACAGGGAGGCTCTGTGTGCTGCCCCCACCCCGAGCGCCAGCTCTGCAGCTCCCATTGGCCAGAAACCACAACCAATGGGAACTGCAGAGGCAGCATGTGGAACCTCCTGGTTGCCCCTGCGCTCGATATGCTGGCTGCTTCTGAAGTCTGGGACATGCTGGAGCTACCTGAAGTGTTAACCTGAGCCCGCACCCCTAACCCCAAGCCTCACCTCCCCCCACTCCAACAGCCTGCCACAGCCCCGAGTCCCCTCCCACACTCTGAACTCCTCAGCTCCAGTCCGTAGCCCCCTCCCCTGCACCCCAAATCCCCCCTCCCAGAACCTGCATCCCTAGCCCCAACCTTCACCCCAACCCTCCCACCCCAGTCCTGAGCCCCCTCCCACTCTGAACCCCTCAGCTCGTCCATAGCCCCTGCACCCCAAATCCCCCCCCCAGAACCTGCACCCCCAGCCCCAACCTTCACCCCCAACCCTCCCACCCCAGTCCTGAGCCCCCTCCCACTCTGAACCCCTCAGCTCGTCCATAGCCCCTGCACCCCAAATCCCCCCTCCCAGAACCTGCACCCCGAGCCCCAACCTTCACCCCCAACCCTCCCACCCCAGTCCTGAGCCCCCTCCCACTCTGAACCCCTCAGCTCGTCCATAGCCCCTGCACCCCAAATCCCCCTCCCAGAACCTGCACCCCCAGCCCCAACCTTCACCCCCAACCCTCCCACCCCAGTCCTGAGCCCCCTCCCACTCTGAACCCCTCAGCTCGTCCATAGCCCCTGCACCCCAAATCCCCCTCCCAGAACCTGCACCCCCAGCCCCAACCTTCACCCCCAACCCTCCCACCCCAGTCCTGAGCCCCCTCCCACTCTGAACCCCTCAGCTCGTCCATAGCCCCTGCACCCCAAATCCCCCTCCCAGAACCTGCACCCCCTGCCCCAACCCTCCCACCCCAGTCCTGAGCCCCCTCCCACTCTGAACCCCTCAGCTCGTCCATAGCCCCTGCACCCCAAATCCCCACCCCAGAACCTGCACCCCCTGCCCGAGCCCGGTGAAAATGAGGGAGTGAATGGGATGGAGGGGCGGGGCCTGGTTTGTTTGGTTTTCGGGATCAGAGTTGGGGTCCCATGGGACTGACGCCGCTGGCTGGGTTCTGCTGTCTGGGAACGGGGGGGGGGGGGTCCCCTGACAAGCCCGCCCAGTACGCCACAGCCCGACGCATGCGCACAACACTCTCGCCGCTCCGCGCTATAAAACTACATATCCCAGCATGCCCCGCAGCCGGAAGCTCGGCCTGTCCTGCCGGGGCCCCTCCCATTACCGTTTCCAGCGGCTCAGCGTCTCCTTCTCCGGCGGCCCCGTCTCGCTGTGCGCCATGGCTCCGCTTCCGGCGGGGTTACCGCTTTCCCGGCCCCCCGGGACACGGAGCCGATGGGTTCGTTCCTCGGGGGCCTGAGGCGGGCGGGGCCAACCGTCGAATCCCGACGCCCACAGACCCGAACGTCGCCCACGCCCCGCCCCTTCTCCGAGGCCCCGCCCCCACTCCCTCCAGCTGACCTCCCCCAGGCTCTGGGTGCGGGAGGGGCTCAGGTCAAGGGTGTGGAGCCCGGGCTGTGTCCCAGCCACACACCTGGAAGCAGCCAGCACGTCCAGCTCCTAGAGGCAGGGGCTGCCAGGCAGCTCTGCATGCTGCCCCACCTGCAGGCACCGTCTCCACAGCTCCCATTGGTCGCCGTTCCCGGCCCATGGAAACTGCAGCATCCGTTCTGGGGCAGCGTGTAGAAACCCGCTGGATGCCTCTCGGCCTAGGAGCTAGGACTTGCCAGTGGGGGAGGCAGGGATTCTGCCTTAGCCCCGTGTGGTGCCAGCTTTTTTAGTGGCCTGAAATCTCCCCCTGGAAGTGGGTCTTATCCCATGAAAGCTCATGATCCCTAAAATCTGTTAGTCTAGAAGGTGCTACAAGACCCTTTGTCGCTTTTGCAGATCCAGACTAACATGGCTACCCCTCTGATACTAGTGAAATCACCGTTGCTTTGCTGGCCCTGCAGCAGATGAGAGGTCCACTGCTGGTGGCTGGGGCTCTCGGGCCACTCTAGGAGGGGAGGGAAAGGAAGGAAATGGCATAGAGCAAGCTTCCCTGCTCCTGTTTTACATCATCTGGGTAGAATTGAGCACAGCAGTCATCCATTAACTGTCCCAGGGCACTTGGACTTCTACATAATTAGCCACTTGAAAGACAAAAGAGGCCACGGTTTTAAATGTCAGATTCCTCATAGACACAGTTTCAAGCATCACTATTGACCGCTAAGGAATCTTTAGCAGCAAATATTTCATTTATTGTAGAAACAGCCTCAAAATCATCAGCATTAAACACACAAATAGGTGAACACTTGTACATTGGTCATAACGTACCAGATCAAGTTTATTAAGACTAAATGAAAAATATAAAAAAATAATCAAATCCTTCATACAAAGCAAGTCAGTGAGGCCTAAGTACATTAGCATGATTCCCTCTAAGTAAATTGTTACAGATAAGGCACCTTAAAGCCAGAAACAGCAACAAAACAGTGACTAGAAAAAGTCACCTAATGCTTACTGCTAGGAAGTTAGTTTGGGCTCTGTCCAAACTGAGACCCTGAGGTATCTTTTCTTTTTAAAAGGCAACATGAAAACATGAACTGTGCAGTAAGAGATGGAGATACTGCAAATGTAAATGGAATCCATACTGCTTCCAATAGGCAAACCAGCATGATTAATTTTATATTTCAAATTATCCCAAAGATCTGTTAAATGGGAGAGAACAGAGGGAGTGCAGAGCTTGCAAAATTCCCTTGTTTAAGGTGGGGCGGGGGAACGCTTTCCTAGTGAGAATTTGTATCCCAGTGTTTTCAGGATGCATATTATACACCTAGTGAAATCCAGATTTGTGGACCTGCACTATTTATTGTACAGACTTTAATGGGATCAAATCTATCAAAAGTGTGTAGTTAACGATTCTCATTTTGAAGAGAATCTAAAAAAGCCTGTTACTCATCTGGTACATAACAAAAGATCTGGATTTCCTCACATTTGATCAGAAACTTGCTCCTCAATGAAATTCTGGCTATAAAGTACAAGCTTCTGGCCCAGAAGGAACTTTTCTAAATGGACACATGGTCCTAACTACATATGTAAATAACTCTGCTGTGATATCAGAAAGGCAGGGTGGCACTGACAGTCGCAGATGCTTCCTGCTAGAGAAAGACAACACTGAAAAGTATTAAGTCAGAGACACAAGAAATGTATACGGGGAAAGCAGGAGGCCAATGACATTTACATTTCTGTTTTCTCTATTAATAGTCTGATGTTTGTTCAATATCAGCTAAGAGGATGACAACTCAATCCAGAATGCAGAGTCTATGCTAGCCAGAAATGGGGCCTGAGACACAAGAGTGAAGCGGCGCTCTCAGCTCCAACGTGCACATCTGCCTGCGCACGTGCCAGAAATAGCCTGGCAGCACAATTCGGATACTAATTGGGGAAGGTGGGGCGGGAGGAGATATGGTCTTGGTATTGGGGGTAGTAATTCAGGACCATCAGGTTGTCCTGGTATGTGGGATCTGGGCCACATTACCTTTTAATGTTTTAAGGCAGCTACAAGAACAACTTCCCTGGTGAGCTTTGAAACGTACTGTTTTTTCTTGTATGTGTTATGCAAAGAGGAAGTTAACTGACCTCTGGTAACTGATACCCCAGGACTCATGGAATGGCAGAGCAGGAATAAAGCTAAGAGAGCCAATATGACCCTTTAGACCAGTGGTCCCCAACCCCCGGTCCGCGGACCGGTACCGGTCCGTGGAGCATTTGGTACCGGTCCGCGGCCGCGTTCCCCTCCGGGCGTTCTCCTCCGGGCCGCGTCCGCGTTCCCCAACGGGCCACGGCCGCGTTTTCCCCCGGGCCGCCTTTGCTTGTGCACCCGGCGGCTTCTCGTGCTCTTTTCCGGTCCGGCGGCTTCACGCCTTACCTTCCGGTCCGGCTTCCGGCGGCTTTTCGGCAGACTTACATGACTCCGCCGCGGCAAATTAAAGTAATTAATTAAAGAATTAATTCTGCGGGTTTTCGGCGGACATACATCAGTCCGCCGCACAGAATGAAAAATTAAATTCCCACCCGGGCCGCAAGCCTGCACTGGCCGTGTGGACCGGTTCGCGGCCATGAAAAGGTTGGGGAACACTGCTTTAGACATATGAAGGCAGCTTGGGTAGTTTTGCAGCAGGGAAGCTTAGGAGACCTGGATGAGGGAGGACTACATTTGTTTTTCATCCTAAAGGCTGGCAGTAAGGGAGCATGTGAACTGGAACAGTGCCTACAGAAAACATGGAGAACAGAGCATGCCAAGAACTGGGGCTGTTCAAGTAGCTCATAGGACACTTTGATACCCCCATCTTTTCCCCAGCTCTGCCCAGGTCACTGAAGGATGGTGGCTTTTTTATCCTTCAATGATACATGAATTTTCACCGCATCTCTCTATGAACAGTGTTTCCATCTCTGCTTTGCCCACTCAAGAAATAGCACATATTTATATATACATTTGTTTTCCCCCAGTCCTTCTGATGCAGAAAATCCTTTATGCTTGTGCATCCCATTTTGGTCCTGAGTCCAGTGTGAGAGAGAGGTTACTTTCATGATCTCATTGACATGGTGTGTTTGTGGCACCAGAATTCACTTTGTACAGAAAGAAAGATCAGTGCAATGAGCAGGTCTTACGTAGACCCAGTGCTGCTCCTCCAGTGACCTCCTGTAAAAAGCAGTGTTTGCAGGATCCTCTACTATATTAACTTACTCTACGATCCCTTTTGAGGACAGCAGCGGCTTTCCAGGCAGCAATACAGTGAGAGAGCAGAATCTCTTCTGGGAACATATCCTCCAGCTCTGTAAGTGCACTGCTCCCTTTCCTTTCAATGTACGAAAACAGTGTAGACTTCAGGCTAGAAAATAAACACCATTAACAACAACATTGCAGTATGTCGCATGCATCCTACACAATATTAATATTTCTCTCTCTCTCTCACACACACACACACACACACACACACACACACACACACACACACCTACCTATATATACACTACAATGAGATAGGTTTAATGGTGCTACAGGTCAGGTTTGAAATTCATTGGAGACCCCCATGGAAACTCAAGAACGTAGACGCGGGAAGTGTTGCAGGTTAGGACTGAGGTGCAGGGCAAAGCTGTGTATGGAAAGCCAAGTGTGCTGGTCTGTGCTACGCTTGAATTTCCCAATGCTAGCATTCTATTAAGCACTCAAAACCAGCAATTCCCATTTGAATATTTTACATGTTGTATGGCTATGTAGAAAAGTCACATGCCCTAAAGTTTGTGTAAACATTCTTAGCACCAGCTGAAGCTTTTCACTGTTCAGTCAGTTGGTGTTTTGTGCTTTGTGTCCATCTGGGCAGCAAAAACGAAGGGAATTCTTTGCCCCTTTGCAAATTCATGTAAATGACAGAAATAAAGAATTAGCACGTGAGGGGGGTTAGGTCTGGGCTGAGCAGTCCATTACCTCCATGAGGGGTTGAGCTCATCTCCAACTTTGGTATGTTTCAACTTCAGGATGATCATTTCGTGCAACTCCTGCAGGAAGGTCTCCAACCCGGCCTGAATGAGGAAGGTGTTGAGGAGCCTGGTGTTCTCTGAACTGAGTTCAGCTTTATAGGCTGCGTCAACACCCACAAAGGGATCCTAGAAGGCACAGCAAGAACACGCACATGTGAGCAGTTTCCTCTGGGGAGAAGGAAAGACACTGAACCGAATGCTGAGGCCAAACACTTTCCTACCCGTTTGAGACGCAGCAGTTGCTCAGACTTGTGAGTAGAGAGGAGCTGCCACAGAGCTATAATGTGCTTGAGGTGACATCGGCTTAGGGCCTGAAAGAGAAACACACAAATGAAGTAGCATTGTATGGGAGGGATGCACTCACCAATACCTGGCTGTTCACATCTTTGTCGCTCGTCTGTGTTGCAGCAGAACACAGAAAGACTTAAAACCATTAGACTAGTCTGGTTTTTCCAGTACACTAGAGTAAGCACAGGAAGGCTGGGGGAAGCAGGTGGGGTGACTCGGCAGATGTGAAACAGCAGTGATCAGCAGGAGTAAGCATCAGGACCTATTACCATAAACAAAGCAAAGATTCCCCAAGCTGGAGCCCACCCAGCCCTGTCACCCAGGGGGTGGAGCCTGCTTTCCAAAAGGCAGTCCCCTACTTCTGTCTCTCTCCAGCAGCTCATCCCCATAGCATCTGTACAATGGAAGGGCAAAGGGAAGGTGGAGTTAATGTCATATGTACTGAAGAGTAGGTAGCGCCCCTGCCTCTGTCACAGAAACAGTTTCTTCTGGCATTACTGTGCCTATCCGGGGGAGGAGAGAAACCCCACCACTATCCTTAAGAGGTAAGGGGAGTATCTTCAGTTCTGTGCTGGTGAAAGCAGACTCTTCAGTGGAGTCTTCCCATGGTATTTGCCTTCTCTTGGTCTCTGTGCTGCATCATACCCAGCAATTGCACCACCCGACTAAAGGATTCCCCTACTTGTTCCTGAATCTTAGCAGGACACCAGGGATCTGCAGAGCAAGTGAATGCATCACATCACACTTCCTGCCCCAGCTCTGCTGTAGTTGTTACAAAGGGCTACCCAACAACATAAGCTGGCTGGCTGAGCCCGACCTCAACATGCGTCTGCAGGAAAGATGAAATCACCTCACTTGCTCTGGGGCAGGTGGGGTCTTTAATACCAATTTTTAAAGCTGGTCTGTTGGGCTTGGAGACCAGTCTGATGGGATGTTGTCCACACAGGGAATCTCCTCACTGACTCACCTTCAGCACATGAGGGCTTGTCTGATCCCCCATCTGCAAAATAACTTCAACGTAATGGGTCAGAAGCATATCTGGGTCCTCTCCAGCCATGGCCAGGAATCCCAGCGTGATTTCAGCAACTGACAGAGCTTCACAGACATCATTGTAGGACTGCAGCTCCCCACTGATCATGTTGATCATAGAGTTGGGGAGGGAGCTCTGTAATTGGAGGAAACACAGAGTCAGCACTTAGCATTCCTCATCATTCCCTTTCGATATGCAGTGAAGACCTGCTGGAGCCCCAGCATAGGACAAAGTCTCAAAGTACAGGGAGCTAAAGAGGTTTCCCTCCATTTCCTGAATCAGGATGTACTGAGGAGAGAACACTAGGGCTGTGTGCATATAAGGCACAAATGGGTTGAAAAATGAGGCACCACTGTGTCCCCTCTCATGGGTTCTATAACCCAAGAGGTGCATGAGGGAGGAGTAAATCCTGATTGTTATCCAGTTAGAAAGCCTCTGGTCACTTGCTTATCCTGCTACTTCTTCCATCTCAGAGACTCACCTGACTGAGTTTGCTCTTTACGTCGTTAAACAGATGCTCATAATTCCGATCATGTCTGTACACCAGGGTGGGTATTCCCTGTCGGAGAGAGAGTACACGTGTGAGATAAGACCTGCAGGTTGTCGATCTTGGTGAAATGCACTTTGGTCGCCCCTCTTGTAGTACATGCCAGCTGTCTAGCAGTGACATGAACACCAACACTGGCTGAAGAGCTGTCTGCAAAAGGCTGTAACTGGTTACCATCCTCCTTACCACTAGGGTGATGAGTGGCTTCCCCTGCAGGAACCTGCTGGTGATCTGCTGCTGGATTTTCTCCAGGTTGAACTCCTGCAGAGTCTCCCCACCTTTCTCCATGCTGTACTGGCAGTTGGACAAGATCAGAGGGACCAGGTCTCTCTCCACCTCGTAACTGATCACATGTAGATCAGCCACCTCTGAAGGGCTGATGGAGTAGCTGTAGGAAAGGAAGAACCTTTGTTATGTTACAGTCAGAGTGGCAGAGCGATGAGCAGTCTTGACTCACCGCTGGGGGAAGAGGAGGTTGAGGGGACAGCCAGTGACACAGAGAGGCAGTGGCACATCTAGCTGAGACATTGACATACCCGCTGGTTTCCGTTGTGTGTTTCTCCACTGTGTAGACAAAGTCATTGTGCAGGCTGATGAGGTAGCTGACCAAGGCCGTGGAGCACAGCCCCAGACCCCGTCTCCGTGGCAGGAGGTTCTCAAACTCGCTGTCTAGGGTCAAGTCAGCCTCACAATAGCCTGCGGGAAGCTTAATTTCACCTACAACAGGGCAGAGAAGCCTTTCAGAACAGGCCCACACAGCCCCAGAGGTGGAGCTCCCTCTCCCAGCTGTGACAGGGAGCCAGTCATTTGGCAGGTTTCCCCTTTGCACCCACACCATTCGTTAACACCTTGAGGTCTAAAGTCAGCTTTCAGGGTACACATTTCTGCATCATTGATGGAAGGATCTTGGATTGCCAAAGGGTGACGAGGGGCCAGTCTTCCATTGCCTGGTGTTGAGTCCCAGTCCTGCCATTCCAGTAATGACAAAAGCATACACAGCACACTCACCATTTGTATCTAACGATCTTCTCAACTTGTTCCACACAGACAGAAATGTGTTCACTCGGATTTGCCACAGATTCCTCATCTCATCTGAAGAACACAAAAACCAGGAATCCTTGAAACACCCTTTGTTGGTCTTCACAACACCTTTGAATCCCATAATACACAGGCTTTCCAAGTGCACTCCAGAACACTAGCTAGATGGTCAGAGGATGTCAGCTCTTCTGGCATAGCAACTTCCAAAGAGCATAAAAGCTAAAGATACATTAAAAACTTTCCTAATGTTTTTTCCCTGGAAGCAGTTGCTGTAATTACCAGAATGTGATCCAGCCTACCCACTGGGCAATTTCTGTATTGAAACGTGGTCCTCTCTATGGAACAGAGCGAATCCCACCCATCTGACACCATCACTTGAGCTTTCAGTAATTCATCCAACATAGCCAATACAGATCTCAAGCAAACCCTCCACATTCATGTGCTTACATCCTCTCAAACTAGCTGATGACTCTTTGGCTATGTACACACTACAGCTAAAGTTGGTATAAGTTAGGTCGCTCGGGGTGAATAAGCTACCCCTGGAGCGACATAAGTCACAACAACATAAGCGCCGGTGTGGACAGCGCTATGTCGGCAGGAGAGCTTCTCCCATCAATATACCTACTGCCACCCAGGGGGCCTGGAGTAATTAAGTTGACAGGAGAGCTGCTTCCCGTTGTCTTAAGAGCATCTGCACTTGCAGTGCTACAGCAGCACAGCTACATCGGTAGCGTAGCCATAGCCTTCCACACACCAGGGGCCAGGACTGCTGAGGGGTCAGGGTGGGTCATTCCCTTTAAAGGAAGTCAGAGCTCAAACTGCAGGCTTTGCTTTCAAGCTTAGGAGACGTGTCCACTAATGTTGAACCTCCCAGCGTGTCAAACCCTTCGCACCATTTGCCTGATGCACTGTGTGTGCTTTTGTTAATTACAAACTGGGAAGATTAAAATTGGACCATCCCATGACAGTCTTACCTGAGTGGAATTTAGAGACAAAGTCTCTGATTGTGTGGTGTTCCACATCTGTTATATTCTGGAATCTTTTCACCAAGTCTCTCTGCAGAGCCAGGATGTCTGGTAAAAACTTAACCAGCCTCAGTTCAGCTTCCTAGAAAGTGGGAGAGGCACCAGAAGTATGGTGTAGTTATCTGAAGGCAGATCATACGGGAGATGCTAAAACTGCTCAAAGGCTGGACAGGCTTGCAAAGGACACACACTTGCAGTCTTGAGTTGTGCTTTTATTTAAACTATTTCTGAATGTTTAATGACAAAAAGCCCAGTGCTTTACACAGGCAAAGCTCACCGATGCACAATGTTCTAGACAAGGCTTATGTAAACAACATATGGAGATTGCCGGAATTTGAGCATCCTCCTTGCAGAGGGCTCATGCTATTCCTCCTCCTCCTCAGTCTGGTTTTACTATATATGCCAATGAAGCAAGTACTTGGCTTGTTTTCAGGTGCTTTCCAGAGATGGGTGCTTTGTCACTGGGGAAGTCACCACTGTGGTCAGTCCCTCCAGGGCTCTTGCAGCAGAGTCTGTAATATTCAGGCTGCATGTTCGGTGAGGGTCACAAAGATAGGCCGAGGAAGGGGGGGGGGGCACTCTCTTGGGTAATGATTCATACAGAGAGTGAAGTACACTAGTGGCAATGAGAAAACAATACCCAAACTGCACTTTCCTGCATGGAGACGTATTGAAGGATTTCCATTCTACTTTAAGAAACTGCACAATTAGATAGCATGGGTCTAGGAGTTAATATTATTGTTAATGCAAGCTATGAGTAATCTCATCTCGTGCTTTAGGATGTTACTTTTGGCCATATTTTTGAAAACTTCTTGCTGACCCCTATGCAGACATGAGAAATGAAATCAGGATACTGTCCTTTTGCCTCTTGGCTGGGCACCTACGCCACCTCAAAAGACTTCTGCACAGTGTCCTGGGAGCTGCCCCTGAAGGCCAATTGGTAACTGAAACTGGTCCTGCATGCAGCAACTCATCTGCTAAGTGGGTTAGAACACATCACTCCACTATCCTACACCTTGCACTGGCAATCTCTCCACTACCAACCCATACATTGTCTTGAAACAAGCTACCAGATGGCCTGCTTCGTGCTATGCAGAGCTGTGTTCAACAGGGAAACAGGCGGACAGAACCCAGGGTCGAGCTTAGCTGATGCAAGTAATGATCCCACAGTATCAGTAACACCTCAACTGCCCTTTCCTCTCATCTCATATTTGCTCTCCTCACTCTTGAAAGGGACATAACAGCTAACAAACCACAATTTAATCTGGAACCAAAAGGAGGGTGGCTTTGGGAGACAGATTAGCTTCTGGTCCCTTGATGGATTTCACTTCACAGACACTAACACAAACTACCTTTATGCTTTATCTGTGATTTTAGAATATCAAAGTGCTCTTGATGCATACTGATGTACTTCAGTTTTTGACAAGTAGCTAACAGCAGTTTTCATTCTCAGATCAAAGTCATCACATTCATAAATAGTTGAAAAGAAAAAGACAGACATGAAGCTGACTGTTGGAGTTTTCCTTTTGTTAATGATGATGGGGACTGGATATCTGAACCTGGAGTCACTCATCAGTGTGACCTGAGACACACTGAGATCTCGGCACACTCACCTTCTGCAGGAACTTCCAGAGGATGGGCACAATGTCCTTGCCATCCTTTTGCTGGACTACATGCCCCAGGTACTCAAGTGAGATCCTCTTCCTGCAGCTCCACATCCGGGAGCAATGCATGGTGCTGTCCTTGGGAAGCTGGGACAGGAAGGTCACGGGGTCACCGTACACTATTTTTGCCACTGGGTTGGAACAGATTCTCTCGTCCTCACTGATTTGTCTATTTAACTTTGTAAGTATTTTGTCCAAATCCTGCATTAAAAAGACCCAGTGTCAGAAACACAATCCCTTCCACTCACAAAACCGTTGAGGACAGAGGAAAATGGAACAGTGGTGCCATATAATTAAGTACAAGGATCTCCTTGGAGAGGGGGGTGGACTTATGAGGGAGAATATGCTGATGGCGGTCGTTCATTTGTAAGGAGAGAATTTTGCAATGGCTTTGCCACATTTCCACGGTAGTTTAATGGCGTCACCACAGGAGGATGTCAGCACTGATGTGCTCATAGCCAGGGCATTTAACATCCATGCCAGCACAACCACTGATACTAGGAAATTATTCTCCACACTCTCACTCAACCCCAGTGGTCCTTAAATTCCTCTGTTCCTGGCATATTGCACCAGGAAAGATGGGATTGACTCCATTCTGCTAACCGGGCCTGACAATCCCTCCCAAATCCAACAGATACGTCTAATCCTCTATGGTCCCAGATTCTCTCTCTTGCCCAGGCAGAGTAAGGTGGTTGTCCCAGGGTATGATGTCAGATGTGGAAGCTGAGCGGTTGAGTGGCTAGACAGCACAGATGAATGCTAACCTGCCTGGATTAGCAGTGCTTTTCAAACGCATGGAGCAGAGTGGATTTATGGATTGACAGGTTTGTACATCAGCACAGGTCTGGGCTGCAGTTCAGAATTCCAAGTGGTCTTTGGGCTGCTCAAGTTCATTGTTAGGTTAGCTGTCAGATACCGAAAGTCCAGTGGGATCTCACCTTTAATTCAGGAATAATAATGGTGTTTGCGACAATTCTTTCCCATTCATTTCTGTGCTCCCTAGTGGAGAGTGCGCCATCAAAGCGAACTGGCCCTGCAACAGGAGCATATATAGTGTGTTACATTTACAAGGTGTCAGTGGAAAATGAACTTGGGGTTCCTTGAACTCCTAGTGTTTCCCTGTGGAACGCAACATCCTTGTGAGTTGCAGTCAGTGTGTGAAGAGCCACTGACACTTTCAGAGGTCCTAAGATCTAGGCAGGCATTTATGTGAAATGATCTCACTGGAGAGAAAATGCAGAGCCAGTTGAACACTAACTCCCCCTCCCCTCCCTTCAGCACCTAAGAAACTTTAATTGAGTCTCTCAATCCCCTCTGAAGGGAGACAAGACATTTCACAAATGTTCAACCACAAATACAGAGAAATTGCACAAAGAACAGAACTTGAGGAATCTTGACTCCCAGTTCAGTGCTCTAGCCACTAAGACATGCTCCTCCATTGAAATAGACCCATAAGACCTCTGTGTCATGATTCAGACCTTCAAATTCTACTGAGAATCATCCTGTCACACCCTACTCCCTCTGACGGTTTCCTGTTGTAGCTTAGAAGGTGGCATATAAACCATTACACCCGATCTCTTGAGGTTTATGCAACGGTTACATTCTTTGAGCAACTCATCAGTTTCTGTAGCTGAAAATCCTTTCTGTACAGCATACCATCAGTTACGCAATGATTCCATCCCAAACTACCAAACCAGGTGAAACCCCCGAGCCCCCGGCCATAGGAGAGAGGATCAGTCAGATCATCCCCTTGCAGGAATAGGAAATAGGTATCACTAAAGCTCAGGATCTCCCCCTCTGGCTTTGCTGCTGCCACTTTAAATTGCTTTGCCCAAGCTGGTGCTGTGCTATCAGTGGAGGAAACACACAACTGATGCACTTAAAATGACTCCACTGTCCACCTGCTGCTTTCCACATTCCCGCCGAGTGCTCTTTTCCTTACACTGGTTTGGGTGCTGGTGGGGCTCCTTGAGGAGGCTGCACAGGATGAGATGAACTACATTGATGGTCTCATCAGCACTCTTTCCCAGAGTTTTTGTCAGTTGCTCCAGGTCCTTCTCAATGTGCAGCTGGAGGAAACCTACTGGATCCTGCACTGGTGGTTTTATGATCCCTTGAAAAGACTTAAAGAACAACACCAAGGCAAGGGTGAGAACAAGCAGTGTAAAACCCTAGTCTGATGCACACAAAGTTGCAACCCATCATCTTTGAGTACTAAATACATCTTAGAGAAGACCTACCCTGGGACAGGACTATATGCAGGTATTTGTGAGGTTCAATAATTTATTCACTACAAACTTGATTGGGGGAAGACAGAGCTGCCCTTAAGATATGTTTCTGCCCCCGCCCCCATTATAACGTGATACCAGTGTTTGGAAAATAGACTTTTGCTTTTCTGAACGGTCCCAACAAATCACTACAAAATAGGATTCTTGCTTTCAAGTCTCTTCGGGGAATGGATGGAACCACCCTTCTCTTTAACCTCTGTTTGTGACTGAAACATACCAACACACTGTGCTTGGAAGATGCACTAGTTTTAAAACTGTGTTTTACCACTTTGTGCATTTTCACTTGTACAAATTTATTTATTCCTTCTCATAAGAACTAGGGGTCACCAAATGAAATTAATAGGCAGCAGGTTTAAAAACAAACAAAAGGAAATATTTCTTCACACAACCCACAGTCAACCCGTGGAACTCTTTGCCAAAGGATGTTGTGAAGGCCAAGACTATAAAAGCGTTCAAAAAGAACTAGATTCATTTCTGGAGGATCGGTCCACCAATGGCTATTAGCCAGGATTGGCAGGGATGGTGTCCCTAGCCTCTGTTTGCCAGAAGCCGGGAATGGGAGACAGGATGAATCACTTGATGATTCCCTCTGGGGCACCTGGCACTGGCCACTGTCAGAAGACAGGACACTGGGCTGGATGGACCTTTGATCGGACCCAGTGTGGCCATTCTTAAATTAGAGAGGCAGCTTAAAGGTATGTGCCTACAACAGCAGCTTGTCTTGCCAGAATGCACTATTAAGAGTTCCTCTGGAAGCACTGGGAGGAAGCTAGAGGCCTTTCACAGCACTGACGGTACGAGGAGTCTTACCAAAATTCCACATGGGAAGTGACTCTGTTCAGACAATGTGCATGGTTTCCAGTACCTGTGGCTCTTTTGTGGCTCCCAGAAGCATTGACAAGTGAGTGAGCAAGCGAATCACAATGAAGACAACTGGGGACATTTCCCTCTCGGATGCTACCGTTGCCTCTCTGTTTCTGGGATCCCCAAGCACGTGGCCAGTTTGAGTTCTGTCTGTGAAATTCCTGTATAAAATTATGCACAGTGAATTTTCTGTCTTGATATAAAAAAACAAGAGGGATCGAAACACGACTAGAGTCTTTTTCATATCTAACTGCTATTGATACCATGATGCAATTTAAGGCTCTTGCAGTGGAAAGGTGGTTAGACAAGGCTGATCACTACAGATGGGTTTCACACTGCGATAGCCTGATTCACTGACCTTGTTAACTGGCAGCTCCCACCCCACAGGGCATATTCCCTAAATCATCTTCTGTTAAGAGGTACCACGCAGCCACTGTTAGCCAAGAGTCAGGATTAGCCACTACGTGCCAGGCAGGTCAAAACCGCTGCTGTTAGCACTAATGATCATAAAATTAGCATGTCAAGGCTGTAAATGCCAACCTGGCTGGGCCAAGGGGTGAACTCATGAATCACAGCCCCTAAAGCGTTCTACGTGCTCTATGCAGGCTGGTCAGGTGGTAGGATGTCAACCGAAGGCTGCCAAAGAAAATTCAACTGATAATTTAACAGTAATTAAGAATTGTACACGAAAGAGAGTAACTGACCAGCCAAGGATGACTAAGGAGATGAAAAGCAGAAGAGCACTAGACTGACAAACCCTAGCTTTTAGCTGGTCACGGCTGACCTAGAGCTAGAGGGGCCTCTGCAATCAGATTAACCCCTTCACTACTGGTGGAACAACTGTCTGTGCTAGTAGCAGTTTCCAAGAGAACATTGGTCCAGCTGAGACATGTCTGTGTAGCTTCTGAATGGAATGTAAGTGTTACATAATTCAGCACTGGAAAAGTTAAAGTAGTTAAAACATACTGGACTCCCTGAAAGCCTTGGACTGGAATGTGCTGTAAACCTCCAATCGGAGCATTGCAATCGACACAATGGCTCTGTTCCATGGGACGACCGCACTGGCAAAGGGAGAAGAAGTGACACAGATTAATTAATCCCAGACAGATGCAAAGGAGCAGCATCTCAGACTCAGAGAAATGGAGTGAATTCAGACTCTAAGGCACAGTCTTGGCTCTACTTAGTTCTAAGTCCAGTCGTCAGCGAGTGAAGTACCCGGCTGACGTGGGTCTTCGCTTTTACACAGGTTCAGGACAATTGCACTTGTGTCCTGAACCTGTGTAGTACAGCAAGGGCACTTCTGGCCTCCCCAGCCATCACATCTCTTTGGTAGAGACACATGTCTCTTGCCCTTCTGACCTGGGTATTTCCAGGCCAAGTTCCCTAATTATACTGTGATTTTCCCAGACTGTCTAAAACAGGCCTCCTTTGCTCCTCTCCTCAGAGATAGTACACAGTGCGATTGCCACAGTTATACAAGTTACCACACAGCTGGTTCTAAGCAAGTAAATTTATTCTTAAAGTATCAGAGAGGTAGCCGTGTTAGTCTGGAATTGCAGAAGTGACAAAGAGTCCTGTGGCACCTTAAAGACCAACTAAAGTATTGAAGCAGAAGCTTTTGTGCATCCGGATGCATCTGACGAAGTGGGTATTAGCCCACGAAAGCTTATGCTTCAATACTTGAGTTAGTCTTTAAGAATCGCCAAAGAGTCCTGTGGCACCTTAAAGTAGAAAATATTACACAGGAAATGTATTAAAAACAATAAAAGAACCTACCCACATGCTAAATACACTAACCAGAGACCACCCTCTCACTTCAACAAGGGCTCTGATTGGTGATTAGGCCTTCAAACTGCACACAGGGCTGTTCCCTGCAGTCACAAGTGCATCACAACTTCAACTCAGAACAGCCACTCAATCTCATGGGGCCTCAGCAGGCCAAAGTCCTTCCAACCCTTTCCTAAGAATTGGGGCCCACCTTGGACCAGAAGTCCTGTTTGCTGGATTGGGAAAGGAGGCCCTGATCCAGTTTAAATCCAGGCTATTTATCCAAGCCCCTTTTCCTTGTCTGCTGGTCCCTGGAGAGTCCAGGTTGAACTAGTTTATGCGGACCTCTCTGGCAGATGGTGTTTCTCTGGAGATGTTACATCCTGAGCGAATTTGTCTAACCATCCCCTGCTGTCCTCTTTATCCTTCACATGGAAATACATACAATCCCTCAATAACACACAGGATTTTTAATACAATAGATGCCAAAGATATTAAATTCAATTCAATAAGGTTTGTCCAGGATATTGTCATATCCGTCAAACAAGATGGTTTAAAATAAAAGGGGGTGGGGAGGACGCGGCATTTTACAGGCCTATGAAGAGAGAAGCAACTTTCCAACACTTGAATGCAACATGCAACTTGTTAATTGGAAAGCCGTTACTCACTGAAAGAGGCTGTATTACCACTGGGAGTACAGTAGCTGTTCCAACATTCACCATGCAATGCTCTTATGGTTGATCATATAGCTTGTTTGCATTTAACTCTGGGATGTAATTAAATAGCAAATGAAATATAGCACAGCTTTTAAAGAAATAACTCAAGAAATAAACCACCACCTGAGCCCAAACCCTTACCTCTCCAATAGTGCAGGGATGGCCATTTGGACAAACTGTGAGACAAAGAAATCAACAGCATGATATTGTGAGCAGGACAGAGGTGCATTTTTAAAAGAAATAAAACCCACGCACGCACACACAACCTAACAGCAAGAAATATACTTCACAAATTTTACTTATTTCCACTAGATCTGGGTCTTGGAGAGCATTGGAATCGTATTAGCTGCCCACACAGAAGCTGGAGGTCATTCTTATTCTATGCTGACTATGTCTTACAAGGAAACTACATAGAAATCCCTGGGAGACTTTGCCACCATATAGTAACTGGGTTTTGTAAACATGAAAAATAATATGAAATGCCTCTTAGGCATCACATAAATAATACTACACTCCTGCTCCACAGATACATAACAGAACTTTTTGGAACAGTTATTCTCAGGCAATGCTCTTCCTATGCTGCTGACAAATCTACTCAGGGATACTTACCATACCAGCGCAGATGCTTCATTCCCTCCCACTTCACGGCCTGAACCATCAGATCTTCAGGCATTGTGGGCAGAAAAGAATGCTAAAAAACATTCACAGGAATGAATGCGTTACCACAGCAATGGCTCAGCAACACTCCTGTTTTCCAGTTAAATTACACATGGGAGCACATTAAGGTTGTGGCAGATTGTCAATTGCTCACCCGTGCAAGGATATAAGGAGAAAGGGAGAGGCAAAACAAGTGGTGAATTCTACTCAAAAGAAAGAAAACTTCATATTCAAATGGGGTGTGTTGCTGAGAAAGCATCAGGCTCAACCCTGAGAAGGGAAGGGGGCGTTACTCCACAACCCCCCCAGTCAATTAAAGAAGGAGGTTGACAGGCTACAGTGGGAGTCCTGGCCAGTCTTCCCAGGCCAGGAAGGTAGGAGAAGCAGAATGGGGATGGTTTTAAGGCAGGGGTCACATTGGGGTTAAAAGAAAAACAAAGGTGGTGTTACTTTTCCAAGTCCACCTATGAGACACCACTCCCAATAGGCTGGGCAGGTGATGATGCTCTCTGGTTTCATAAGCTTGGCTTCCCTTTGGTACCCTGCTGAACACAGCTAGGCTCCTTAATCCTTGATTAGGAGGTGGGGAAAAACTGGCACTCTCCCAAGCCCACTCGCTCATGGGGCCAGAATGAGCTGTCACTCAGACCAGATTGTAGTATGACCCTCCCATTCCTTTCCTGGATGCTTTGGAGTAGCCGTGAAATAATTAATAATCGAAGAGTTAGCACTGGGTATCCCAGTTAGTGCTCAGGGAGATGAATGGCACCCTTCAGATCTATTGGTTCAGAGTCTGCAAACACAGGCAGAAGTCACTGTATCAGTGAGCCTTGAAAACATGACAGGAGAATATCTCAACCTTTCAACAGCTAGATACTACTATTTTTTTTTATTTTTTTTTTAAATGAAGCATGGAAGAGGTGCCAGCTCTAGCATGGACTGGCTGAATCCAAGCTCTGGTTTCAAGGTTCGGATATAGGACGCCACGGAAAGACCAGTGTCCTTACCTGCATGGTGGCAGGAGAGGAAGCCAGGCTTCTCAGGGGTTCGAGGACCCGATTCTGCCCGCACAGCAAGACGGATGCAGTGTGAACGACTATTTCAATCTGTGCCCCACTGCGGCTGAAGTGTTGGGGGCTCACGGTCAGTGATGGGAGACTGTTTGTCACAAGAGATGCTGCAAATTGCTTCAGGTCTGGAGAATCCAGGGCTTTGGAGCTTTGGATGAACTTGTTCATAGCATCACATTGCTGAAGGCAAACATTACAAAAGGGAAATAAAGTCCCCGACTGCAAACCACACAAAAAGGCCCAGCAGCTCTCTATACACAATCTAGTGCCCACACTTGAAGTAACTATCTATTTACTGGATAGTCCTTCAGTGTATGCAGAGAAAGGATGATCTAGTGGCTAGGCTAGGACAATGGCCTGAGATGTGAGAGATCAGGGTTTCCATTTCCTGCTCTGCCACAGACTTTGAGACACCTTGGGCAAGCCACTTAGTCTCTGTCTCCATTATCTACCTGTAACTATAGTACTTCCTTACTTCGCAGGGGGTGTTAAGACTATGAAGTGCTCAGATACTACAGTAAATAAAGTACGATAGAGCCCTATGTTACATAAGGAGGAGATCCCCTCTTTGGAAGACATTCAGATTTCTCTTCTGCTAATCTCTGCCAGATGTTCTCAGAATTGCATTTTGGGCAGTAGGGTAAAGGACATTCACTCACATCTGTGACCTAAAGCTTCTTCTCTCAGAAGGAAACAAGTCTGTTCCCTGACAGTCCACAGCAGAGCAAGGTATCTCACCTCCTTTTTGGGGTGGAGGCTTGTATTCCTGCATCCATACAGGGCAGTGAGTTCCCTGAAAATAGCCAAGAGCAGGTGAACAGCTTGTGCAGACCCAGAGCTCTTATATGCCTGAAAAACAAGAGAAACTGGTTATGCCGAGGATCAGGGGCTACATCTGGGCTACCTTAGCTGTCACCTCGCTCAGTAACAGACATGCACATTGCTCCTCAACCCCGATGTATGTCGCTCTCCCATTCTCACAGAAGGTGAGAGTCAAAGAAAACGACTCTTCAAGCTTGAGAAGGCATGGCATAATAAAAGCCATTGGCTTGGTCCAGCGTTCTCTGAGAAAGTGCCTCTCTGCAGAGGGAGCAGTTCAGGTTTATGTGGATTTCCACCATTCCCTGTTACAGCCTCACAAGGACCTGCTTGCAGGGGAGTCCACTGTCCTGAACACAATGTAAAAACTCACAGGGTATCTGAAACCCCAGTCAAGCAGTCCCTTTTCCTATCCACCAGAAATATTTTCTGAACTTCCCTGATCCAGCCAACCTGCCACTCGTCTGTTGCCCCAACTAGACAGTACATACTTAACCCAAACTGGAAGCTATTATGAACTGTTCATATTACTGTAGCATCCACAGGCTCCAGTCACAACTGGGGCTCTGGAAGGGATGCTCTAACAGGAAGACACAGGTCGTTCTCACACTCAAAAGAGGGCGATCAATGCATGAAGAGGTAGGGAACAGGAGAAAATTAAATGTGTATAGTATCTGTCAGCATGTTTTTCATGCACACCTACTTCACTATACATGTATAGTTATCAAGTTTGGAAATTACGTAAGTAAATATGAAAAGTGTGCCAGTCTGGAAGGACAGTGAAAGCACAGTCTACATGGAAAACCCACTTAGTCCCTCAGCCAGTTGGCTGCAAGGAGCCGAAGCCCATTATTCAAGAAGTGCTTCACAGAACAATTTTTAAAAGGGGAGACAGTTGGGGGAAGGATAATGTGGCTAGCACTGGAGATGGGGACAATCATTTAAATCACACATACAACGGGTGAGATGCATGTCAGAGAACAAAGATCAGGTCCCATTAAAAGTCGTCAGATAACAGCAAGCAAAGAAAAATCTCCGTCTCAGGCATGTGCGAGAAAGGGGAAGGAATGGCTAAAACAAAGCACTAAGAGCTAAAATACTTGCCTCTAAATCTCTCCAAAGGATCACTGCAAGCCCTACCCAAAGGAGAACATCTGTGCTGACTGGGGAGAAGAGTCTTACCTTCTGTGCTTCTGCAACGCCCTTCATCTTGCACTCAATCATTGCTTTTCCCACAGCATCACGCAAGATTCTGTAGTTCTCGCCACATACCAAGTACCGATCAATCTGACTAGGTTGGTCCCTCTGTAGCAACAAAGTACAAACAACCCACCCACACACAGTGTGAATACTGGGCAGACTTTAAGAATGTCACCTTACAAGAGGGGAACTGTTCCACAGAAGCACTCACATCTGTGCTTCTGTTGGGGGATGGGATTAATTTAAATTTTAACTAAAATGCAATGTGCAAGGAGAAGGGCTTCATCTTCAGAGCCAGGGTGAGTGTTTGGTGACCCCTCCTCCAGACTACTAGTCAGACAGGGAGGTTGGTTCGGCTCGGGATGTTGCTGCTCTGGGAGGCAGGCTTTGACACAAGCAAAATAATGGTCTTTCTTCGGGTCAGAAGACATTCCTTTCTATGGAAGGCAGAGATACTGGAGTAGGTTACTTCTACCCCTACCTGCTCCAGCCCCGCATGATAGTACCAGAGAGCCACACACCATCAACAGACACATGAAAAAATGCAAACACAGAAAAAGCCAAGAGGAGGAAACAGTATTCAGAAACACAAATTGTTAAGGGAAGATGAGTCAGGGAGACATGTTGCTTTACCTGTTGTTGAATGATTTCCGCTGGAAATACCCAATGAAATTGACTCTCATCCGAAAGCTTCTGAGCAAACTCCATTCCATACAGGTTAGCCAGCATTCGGACCAGGTAAACTCGGTACCAGTCATTCCCAGCCAGCGTACAGAACCTCATTACTTTCTGAAGGTATTGCTGCTTATCCACTGCCTTATCCCACTCTGTAGAAAGAATAAAGTCAGTCAAAACGTCTCATCTTGGTCAGCTGTTGCTGTCAGAACTGGCCACAGCATTGGGATCCATTTCCCTAATCTGATCCACTATTCCAGATCTTAGTAGCCCCTCCTTCTCAGATGTTGTTAACCAGGAATATACAGAGATCACAATGTCCTTCTCCCGCGGCTACAGAAATCTTGATATGGGCATTTCTATGATGGAGAGCAAATGGTTTGCAGAGCGAAACAGAGACGTGGAACATGTCCATCAGAGGGGCCTGTATCCTGGATTTAGTCTTTGACACATAAGCATTGTCAGTTAAGGGCAGCACAGCCCAACTTGCCTTTAGGTATTTGTGTTTCCAAGAGCAGCTCTGCAGCTCGATCCAGGCACAGCCGGACCCTGGCCACCCCCTGCAGATACTCAATAGATGATTCCCGAAGGGTTTCTTGATTGTTCCTCTTCAGGTAGCTCTCCAGAAAGCGTCCGGCTTGCCGCAGATAGTTGATTTGGTCTTCCTGAGCGCAGGCTCCAATCTCTTCATACATCGAATCCTGCAAAGGGAAAAATCAGTCCCAATTCCAGCCTGGTGCCCCCAAAGCCCAGCTACTGGAGTTTAAGCCTCTCCTGGACTGATCTAATCATGCGCAAACCACACCCAGCATCATGAAGCAGGGGAAGGGGATGCGGAAGCAGGGAAGCTCATGGAATGCTGCAGCACAAACCTTCTCTGGGGATCTGACCAAGCAGGAGTGGCCACTGCCGAACAGAGCCACAGTTTTCACATTCTCTCACTCGCCCTTTCTAGGTGGATAAAACTCTTTCCCACATAGTCAGTGTGTGCGCATTATCTCAACCCGGATTGTATAGAAAAAGCCGTATTCTAGACACATTGCTCTGTTGGGCCAGGACATCCCCACACAGCACCTCTGACGCGAGGGAGACGGGGCAAGCTGACCTACCTCCAAACAATTGACAAAAAGGGTGTAAAGTTCTGCCTTGTCATCTTTGTCCAGGATCTGGCACTCCTCTACCTGCGCCAGGTAATCCTGCAGGTAGGCTTTCACATCACTGAAGCTATGAAACAGAGAAACCTCCTCTTACCAACTACTGCAACACTGATGGCTACTAATCATTATTTAGAACATAAATTGCACATTCTGTCCACGTGGCAGAGAAGTTCACTTCAGGTTCAGCTGAGAAGGAAGCAAAAGTCAAGGCAGATCATAGCTGGAGTCACATGGGACCACTAATCCACCAAAAGGCTATCGTGATGATAAGAACCAGTGCTATGGGCAACAGCATTGTGCCATCACACCCCAGCATAGTCCTATATAACCTCTATTATCCTATGCTCAGAGCCAGTAGGCTCTGAATGCTGGCTAGGGAACATGGTAACCTAATTCAGCTTCCAAATGAAACTGAGAAATTCTATGCTGTGTTTCCTTTGCCATTTCCAGAGACACTCTCACATCTTCCTTTAAATGAGACCCTCAATCACAGAAGAAACACAAATACATACTATGCAAGGACTGATGTCTGTGCAGAGAAAAGCCCTCTCACTTTCTATTCTGAATCTAGCACTGGAGAAACCAGCACATGCATCATGTGTGGGAATTCCTCCTCTGTACACGCCTCACACAGTGCCACACTGGATTGGCCAAAAGTGGGTTACTATACACAGAGACACCGATAACAACACTTCTGAAGCCTCAGACATGCTTACTTAATCAAAAGACAGGTTTTCTGGATGTGACAGTCTCTTTATGTGACAAGTGTAATTTAAACACAAAAACCCACACATCATATAGTTAGAAAATTAAAGAATAATAAAATATTCATTTGCCGGTGTTCTTTGTGTATCAGTTTCATTCTTTAGCTTTCCTAAGAGTTATCTCACATATAGGTCAGGAGGAACTTCCGATTAGCTCACATCTGGGTCAGGACTGGATGGATACATATTCTCAAATGTAGGGCACAGAAAATACTGCACACATAAATACACCCCCAACCCAACACTGGGGCTGAGGCAGAGGCAAAGACTGGTTTCCACAGGACGAGGTTCAAATCTCAGAACTTGGCTAAAATTCTCCCTCATTCTGTGAATAGCACCTGATTAAACAGCAAAGAGAGAAGCTGGCCTGGCTGAAGAGGTTAAGGAGGGCATGTAACCCACGCTCACCCATCAGCTTTTTGACTGAACTTACCTGTATTTCAAAAGCAGCTTCAGCACCACTGAGCGGATGATAGGAGTCTTATCCACCACGTCGTCAAATGGGGACAGCAATTTCGTGTACACAGTGCGGTGATCTGAATACAGAGGAAAAATGAACTTGTGGCCAAGCCAGGGGTTCTCACAACACATTTTTTGGTGGCCTCAGAGTGCGGCCACCAACTCTTGCTGGTGGCCGCTCTGACATTTTCCTACAACAATTAATTTTAGGAAAAACAAATAAATATGCACACACGTCCAAATCATTGTCATTTATTGATGTTGGGTTGGGTTTTTTTGCAGAGACTCGGTAATAAAAATAATCTACAGTCGTCTCTATTCTGTACTGGACCGAAACAGAATAGAAACTAATAAGGAGCTTTGCATGTTTTTGTCTTTTTTGTTGTTGTTTCTTTTGCCTTTTCGGGTTTTTTTTTTTTTTTTTTTTTTTTTTAAAGACTTGGTAGGCATTAAGTCTGTTTCTGTGAAAAGTGATATTTGCATGTTTGTTAATATCACTTTTCACAGCAGCAGACTTGCTAGCTGGCTGGAGGCAGTGAAAAGTGATATTAACATACATACAAATATCACTTTCCACGGCAGACTTACACAGCCCTGGCAAGCTAGGGGACAAAATTGAGCCCTGGATGAGGGTGGGAGTACTGAGGCAGCAGGGCAATGGAGAGGGTGGGGGACCAGGGAAGGCAGCGGGAGCCAGGGATGGGAGTCCTGCAGCCACACAGTTGGGGATCAGAGCCCTGCTGCCAGGGTCAGAGGATGCAGCAGGGGCACCCATTGCCACACTGCTTTGCCCCCTCCCCCCATCACAACCCCGGAAGCTGTGGCCACACAAAAAGCCCCTGATGGCTGCATTTGAGAAACACTGGGCTAGAGAACGAGGCAGGAGAACAGATTCAATCAGGTTGACGATACTGTCAGGAGGAACGGAGCTTACTTGTTGGGCCTATTCTCAAAGGCTCCCGGTGAACAAACAGCAGTTTGAGCAGCTCTCGGATCACCGCTTTCTCTGGGGGTTCATTATCTTTGAAACACATGGTGGAAACCAGGTCTATGAAGAAGCTGTTGCACATCTGACGGAACTGGGCATTCCTCTTTATTGCAACACTGAAGAAACGGTGGGAAAAGAAATCACTAAGGAAGCCAGACAACTGCAGAACTGGTTAAATTGCATGGCACTGCTACATAGGTCCAACCAGAGGATTCCTTCTGGCCTAATTATTCCTTCTTGCCTCAAACTCTGTGCCTGACACTGTGGATAAAGCTCAGATGCCTACAGTCAATAGGGTGATTTTATCAGCAAAACAAGACTCTATACCAACAACCAGAGTTTTAAGAAGACACTATTACAAGGCATGTCTCAGAGTTATCATCTATGAAGACTGTATCCTGCTGCCATTTGTGATCTTGTTGCCAGCGATCTGGGACACTGTTACCACTAACTTCTTGCTAGGAAGCAGAAAACAGTGACCCAGGATAGCAGTAGTTCAATCGCTTGATTCAGCCACTAATAGCACTTCGCTTTACAGAGTATCTGAAACGTCTTGAAGGGAATAAGGTAACTTCCTCACCATACTTTTAACCACAGGGCAGAGGGGTAATACCAGAGATCAGTACAATTTAGCCTGCCAACTCTTCCTGTACGTAGACCTTCAGTGCTGAGGGTCAGGGTCTCTCGATACAATTAGCCAGTTATCTCCTGCTGCAGGGTTAGTGACACTGTGCTGCCATAGGAAAGATGGAATACCTGAGCTCCTGGGAGATGGTTACACTATAGTCATCTGGCAGGATAACTTTGCAGTATGGACAGAACATCTGCCCCGGTATCAGCCACTGTTTGATGCAACTCTGACAGAAGACATGATCACAAGGCAGGTTGACTGGATCCTTAGGGTCTTCCAGGCAGATCGGACATGGCTTCAGACCGTATCTGTAATCCAATCAACACAGTTAAATCCAAGCAGGCAAGATACAGGCCTAAAGAGTCTTCTCCTGCAACTCAAATTAAAGATCAGAAGAGGCAACCTGGGTCTCATTCACACGTCTCTCAAGGTCAGGAAAGAGGATAAGGCAGCGAATTGTTTTTATTCATCCAGCTTTCACCATGATGAATACAAAACTGCCATACACCAGAAAGTTGATGGTGCATAAAAACAAGAATAAGATTCCAGGTAACAGCCTAGAACACCCAACAGGTTGAGAACTAATTGCTACAGTTCAGTGTGAACCCTGCACTGGCATTTGTAAGCACCCACCAAAATTAGCTCACAGGATAAATTAAGGCAACATCCGGAATAATCTATTCATTTTATTCTATTATTTTCATAGCTTAGCATGTAAAAGTGCTTGTCACAAATATTACTGGCTTCTCCTTTGCAAAGAAGCCAAAAGGACATTTTTATTCACCTGCCTAGATACATTTTCAAACAGATAATCCAAGTGACCTAGTGCCTCCAGCTGGCCTGCTCCACAGGGATATATTCTCTAGGTCAGGATGTAAGGGTGAAGTTCATCCCAAATATTCAGGACACTAGCATAGGTGGTGGGTATCAATGGCAAGGGAAGGCTCAACCTACCCACACTGCCTGCATGGCCCTGCCCACACTCCACCTCCAGCCTCCCTCCTGCTTCCCACCATGCTCTGATACTGGCGCAGCTCTTCCTTCCCATGTGGCTGGGGCCCTGGGCTAGTGGCGCTAGAACCCGGGGGGCAGCAGGGTGCCACTTTTCTCTAGGGTGGACCCCATCCCCCTCCCCTCTTCTTCCATGGAGCCTGGCCGGGGAGCCCGGGCAACTGTGGGGAGCCACGGAGAACACTCCACCTGCCTGTGGGTGGATGCTCCGGAGGCCTGGAGCTGGCGGAGGTGCCCTCTGGGCTCCAGCGGGGGAAGGGCAGGGCCCCAGGAAGAAAGGATGGGACGGCTGGGGCTAGCTTCCCCAAGCCAGAGGTTCACCCGCCGCCCAAGGTCACTAGTTACATTTAGGATAAATTTGGCCTATTGTACATTATTCCTACAACAGCCGGGGATTTCATTCAATCTGAAGCTCCTAGGCTCAAGAGCAAGCTGCCTTGCACATGCTGAAGGAAGAGGGAAGTAACGGGAGAATACACGAAAGTCAGTCTAGTGCATAATATGTTGAGAAAACACTTGGAAAAATACAAAATTATAGTCTCATAAAAGGAGATGAAAGGGTCCTCCCCTGCGCATCCCCTACAAACTCTGTAGGGACTCCCATCTCCCAAGGCTCAGCCTGAGTCAGTGTCCGGGATGAACTCTGTTCTCCCCACGCCAGAGTCCACATGCTCTGCATGTGACGCTATCTGTTCCAGGCTCAATGCAAAGCACTAAGATGCTTAGGGCATGGCTACATTTGCAGATGTAGAGCGCTTGGAGTTAAACCAGCCCTAGGAGAGCACAGTAGGGAAAGTGCTGCAGTGTGTCCACAGACAGATTCAAGCGCAGTGGCGTGGCCACATTAGCTGCTCTTGCAATGCCACAGAGAGCAGTGCATTATGGTAGCTATCCCAGCATGCAAGTGGCTGCCATGTGCTTTTCAAATGGGGGGTGGAGTAGGGTGGGGTGTGTTGTATGTGGGGGAAGAGAGAGTGGATTTTGGGGGGGGTCAGAGCAGATAAGCATGCCGGGTATCAGAAACGGAGCTTTGAAAGGGGATATCTGCATTCCTGTAGCCGATTTCAAAACAATGACAAGTGTGATCACTTGACTTAAGAGGATTTGGGGACATTTCCAGAGGCCGATCAAAGCGCAGTAATGCAACACTTCGTTCACACTGACGCTGGGGCATTTCAGACAAGGCGCAGCAAGTGTTACGCTTCTCGTGTTGATGGATTACCAGGAGCGCTCCAGCCTCAGAGTCCAGACGCTCTAAGTGCCTTGCCAGTGTGGACAGGCCGTGAATTAGGGTGTCGGGGGCAGCTTTAATGCGCTCTAACTTGCAAGTGAAGCCAAGCCCTTAGTGTAAACCTATGAACACACCCTTTTAGGAACATGCCCATCCCAATGACCTTACTTGCAAATAGTGGCGCTGGCTTCATCCCTACATTGGTTCAGCACTTTCATCACTGCAGTGAAAGTTTTATGAGTCTTGATGTCAGAGTCCCACTGGAGACACTGGAAGGGAGACAACAATAAGTAACTCTACTTTGCTGCTTTCGATGCAGATTTCCAGAGCCAGGAGAAGTAAAAGGAAGGAAAAGCCCTCACATGCAGCCAGCACTGCCCATATACATTTGTTCACATTAGCACAGCAGTCTATCATCACACTGGGTGGTTTGGGGAAAAGCAGCAGGCTTGACAGTTCTTGAGAGCCGTTGGGGGAGCAGGGGATAGGGTGGCCTTTCAAGCATCACTCTTGTGTGTTGCAGATTTTTCTCCTTTATAGGCTTTTCCTTTGCCTGCTTTTGTGATTCAAGTTTGGAAAAGGGAGGCCTGGGTAATCTTGGGTCTGTGGGGACGTGGATCCTTCACTCAAGGCAGGAAATAAGCAGGAAGCCTCAGCAAAACAACAGGGAGCTCAGAATGACAAAAGATTCTTGCTATCTGAAGCAGGATTTCTGATGGGCTGCAAACAGCAAGTCACAGAACTAGCAGGGGCTTTTCAGAGGGCACGTCTCAGACCCAGTCCACAGATTTGACAGGTTTGGTTTGGCCTCCTATAGCGACACTGTTGGATCTGTGAAACTGGCTATGAAGGGCAATTTGAGGAAATTGCAATATTTGCAGGCAATTCATGAAGAGAAGGAGAGGTGAGATGTGTTGACACCTCCTTGTTCTACCACTGACCCAGCTCCGTTTGTGACGGATGACCAGGAACAGGTGTGGACAGCACTCCTTTAGCAAAAGGAAATCATCTTTCAGAAAGAGGGGAGGGATCCCTACTTCAACCCCAGATGCTGCTTAATGAGGATGCTCTTACCTTGCCCAGTAGCAAGATGTGTCTCTTTACCAGACCCTGCAATTGAGGAATCAGAGACTCAGTCCCAAGCAGCATGTGTTCCACAAAGAGGGACATAGAGAAGACCCGATTCCATCGAAGCCTGTCAGAGAGAAAGCACAGTTACAATACTATCACAAAGGGCTGAAGTTAACAAAATAGGGAGGAGGAAGGGAAAAGGCAGCATCAGAAGATCAAGTCAGAGCAGTGTGATATAACCACTGCTTTTCATGCTGACAAGCATTATCTCATTGTTTCCTTGTGCTCCTCTCAACTGTTTCTTGCATCTCTCTATTGTCTCATTTCATACTTAGATTGCAAATTCCTTGGGGCAGAAGGCTAGTGCCTTTTTGTTGTCTTTTTATAGAGCGCCTAGAACAGTGGAGTTCTTAGGCGCTACAGCCATACGAGTAAACAACCATATGTTCACTAGATTGTGGATAAAGACAACCCTATATAGGTTCAGGAATAGCAGCCGTGTTAGTCTGTATCCGTAAAGAAAGCCAGGAATACTTGTAGCACCTTCGAGACTAACTAGTTTATTTCAGCATAAGTTTTCGTGGGCTATAGCTCACTTCATCGGATGCATAGAATGGAACAGTTCTATAGCTGTTCCATTCTATGCATCCGATGAAGTGAGCTATAGCCCACGAAAGCTTATGCTGAAATAAACTAGTTAGTCTCGAAGGTGCTACAAGTATCCCTGTATAGGTGTGATTCCTATATCACGGAGCTAATAAGAGATCTCCACTATCTATAGGACTTTTCCTCACCCTCCCTCACTCCTGTTTTCCAAAGACACTAGTTAATTTTAAATTGTCTGGGACCATCCTCAGAGAGGAAACAAAACTGGGGTGAAACTCCAAACGTCTGCGAGAGTCAGTGTACGAGAGGGATTAACGTGGAGATGAGCTGTTACATTAATGGCGGCTCCTCCTACCAGAGGTGACCAGGTGGCAGCCAGTGATTTCATCTAGAGATTTAAAATGATCCTGGATCCCCTTTGGGATTTGTTGATTTTTTATTTTTTTTTAAACAGACTTGGGAAAGTCGAGAAAGTCCTGTAATGCAGAACAGACATGTTCTGGGGAAATGCAGCCCAGCAGTAACCCTGGAGAGGTTAAAACAGTTTTAGTCCAACGACAGTCCTGTAGATCCATTCAGTCCTTATTAGGTATCATCCCGTTGAAGGGCAACATATAAGGAGCCTTTCAAGACTAAGATTCTTAGTGTGTCCATGTTACTCACTTGACATCCTGGAGCAGTTGATGACACTGACTTCCACTGCCCTTAGAACAGCTCTCCATACAGACAAGTTCAATGGGCATATGAAGATTCTTCACCTGCTGTAGCCAAATCCGTGGCCTGGACTTCAACACTTGATCCTCCAGCATCTCAGCACAAGCCATGGCAGCAAACACATCCAGAACCTAGACAGGCACACGCACACATAGGCTTTGGTATAACTTGGCGGCTGGCAAGGTGACATCCTCTTCCCAGCTCAGTTTCACAGCTACTTGTGAGTAGTGGGCTGTGTGCTCTGTACTCTGGTTTGTTATTGTAGGGTTACTCATGAGGGCTGTGCACACTGGCTTGCATTCCTGGATTCCCAGGATATCAGTAGTTCAATCTGATAACCGATTGAATTACTCAGGGCATTAAAGATCCATATCTATTTTTCAGTTCCCACTGCTGCAGGTGCTTTATCCCTGCTAAAACAGAAAGACAGATCAAAGGGAACTTAAATGCTCTGTAGGGGAGCTGGGCTAATTGGAGCTCTCTTCCTCCCAGGGCTAAGAATCACATCATGCCAGATAGAGACCGTACCATCTCATAAGGTGATGAAGTGCTTCCTTTCTCAGCTTGGGAGAGAAGAACATTCAGGACACTGGGGTTCACAGCCAGGATCCTGGAGAAGTTCTGCAGCCGGCTCCTAAATTGATGGTGCCCAAGGTGGACCCAGGGCAGAGAAAGCATCTTCTCCTCGCCGCCTGTAGATGCTGCCTTCAGTTCCTCAATGCCCGATAAGAGGGCGATTTGCAGAAACTGAACATTTAAAAAAAAATAAAGGAAAAAAAGTTTTCTTTGCCCCCAAAATGCCTACAAGAACACTCCTGAATTAAATCAATGCTATGCAGAGAAAATGACTTTAAATATTTTTTCAACTGAGCAAATATTTGGTGGAGTGGATTCGGTAAATATGCTATCATGTCAGTGTCCCCAGGTGCTCCTACCAGAGGAGACCAGGTGACTTTCTGAAAGTAATGTTCCATCCATTTGAAACAGTGGTTCCAGTGGCAAGCTGCATCTTCCTTGTTGCCATGCAACTGCTAGGCACCTCCACAAGAGGGACTTGGATTGAGTCCCCTGAGAAAGAGGCCAGGTGAATGCTCTAGTGTAGGTTCTTCTGTATCCTGTATGAAATACGATCTGCTCCCCTTATTCTCAATTATTCTTGGTCCAAACACTGACCTGTAACTCCTCAGAAGAGGACATGCCTATAGTCAGGAGGATGAAGTCTCGGACATAGCAGTGGAAGAGCATGTTCCTTTCTTCCTCAGACAGACCTGAAATAAACTCGCCCAGCGGAGTCTTCTGGAAGATACCCACAAACTTCTCCGTATGGCCTGGAACATCAGGATGCAAAAGGAGGTTTTATGTTACAAGGAAAGTTAGTTGGATGCAGCTCCTCCTCCCAAGGGGTTTCACGGTACAGAATTGACCAGTGGTGTGGCAGTGAGTGTGTCAGCAAAACACACAACTGTGAGGCACTCAGCACTACTACTTCCCCTCTCAGCCGCAAAGACTCCTCTCCCTCTCTCTCCCTCCCTCCCTCTCCCCCCACCCCCCGCTTTACTGAGGAGGAGTATTGGTCAGGCACTGAGCTCACCTCTCTCTGCCTTTCTAAAGGGCCCAGAGATCTTTAACGTTTACCTGGAAAGCACAACAGACGTGAACAGAAACCACCCCACCATATTTCCCTATTTCTGTGACCATCTGTCTAGGCATTTATATTATGCTCATCACTGTAGCAGCTGAGTGACTAATTTTAGAACACCCCATCTTCCCTTAGCACAGTACTCTGCTGTCTGCCGCAAATGGGACCCCATGTCCTGGTAAGAGACTTGACGGCAGGATCTGGCCCAAAGACAAGTGTACTGGAATCCACTGACGCATCAACTCTTGATATCCCCAGGTATTTCCAATACAGGGGCACAGAAAACGAGAGGGAATGACCATGAAAAAGATAAAGTTAGATGCGCAGCACTCTAGTGTCATACATGGGACAGGGACACTGGAAGTAACCGCAGGAGCAGAAGAAAAGAAATAGCTGCAGTGACAACCCAGGGTTTTCAGCAAAGCAATTAGCTTCAATGCTCTTCCTTACTGAGCTCAAACTGGGCTCTCACCTTCAGTGCCTGGGATGTACTGAGCCTGCAACCACAGCTCTTCCAGATAATCCTTTATCCTCCAGCTGAAGGGCATTTCATTGCCAGCATGTGCAGACACCTTCATGTCGTTCTGCACCAGAATCGTCTCTGTCTGAGAGCTGAGCAGGGGCACATGCAAAACAGAAGACAGTGGGCAGTTGGTGCTCAGTGCTACCACTCGGCCAGAGGGGGAGAGGTGTGGGGGGGGGAGGGGAGGAGTGTGCTCAATTTCAAGTAGGTGGCTGGGACTGAGTGCCAAAAGCAAGGAATTCAGCACTTGGAAGAGAGGGACAGAATTGTAGGATTGGCCAACACAAGCCATCCTGCCAATCACAGAGCAGTGTTGATAGGGCCTGTCGATTACACGTCCTCCCAGCAAGAACTACACCTTGGCCCTTATGCTGCAAGAGAAAAATAACTTGTGTGTAAGTTCCCCATGCAGATATAGAGCCATTAACTTGATCGGCCTTCAGTGCTGCTCACCCCAGCCCTTCTACTGCAGTTTTTGGCAGCTCACCTGCTGTTACCCACGTTGTAAGGGATGCTCAGGAGGTTCAAATCACTGAAGATGAACATCCATAGACTTCTCACACAGCCCTCTGTAGTCGGCCTGACCAATAACTCCAGGTTGCAGTCTCGGTCTGTGATAGACACCATATGAGCCAGGAACGGAATCACCACATTCTGGACTCGCTTCCACAGGGTGTGTCTGTGGGTGACAGAGATGGACAGACGCAAAGTAGAGAGTGAGCGTTGCTGATCTGCATGTTCAGAAGTCAACGTGTAGCTGTTGCAGGATGTTTCCGAGGGGAAATCTGCTCAGTTACATTTGTAAACAAGGGAGAGACCTAATCCTGCTTCTCAGGCAGGCGATTTTCTCTCCCTGGTTTTCATTCACTGCAACAGTGGACTTAAGCTCTCCCTCCCCTGGCACTGCCCATCCAGCTGAGCATGCCCAAGCCCTGCTACCGCTGACACAAGGAGAGCAGGACTACAGAGTTACCAGCACTGAGACTATTACACCATTCTTAGATAGATCCAATATTAAGTGCCCTCTCTGCTATTATTTCCATGTATACGGATGCTACCAAGTGGTAATGTGCTTAGGTGCTGTCCATACCTGAAAGTCCCTGCCTCCTGGAGGGCATTAAGGTTCGAAGCCTCCCGCAGCACCCAGTCTTTCAAGTTAAAGGAATTTTCTTCTTGTTTCTTCAAGAGGCTGAAGAGACGATTCTTCACTATCTTCAGGAAGGAAGCTGGAAAGAGCACAGCGCTCAGCAACCCTTTTCCTTACTCCAGCACACATGCCAAATGCTGAAGTGACTAACAGCAAGTTTCTCCAAGTTTTTAATCCACAACCCAGTCAACAAAGGACGCTGGCCGATTTATAGCACCGCCTGAGGCTGCTGTCCAGGATCTGAGACCCCAGCCAAGGTGTTATCACCAATGGATGGAATTAAAATATAGACAAACTCCAGTGAGGTGTGCATAATTCTGGAGACCATGTACAGACACTATTGGGTCCTGGGGATCTCTTCACTGGACCCAGCACCTAGTCTCGGAAAAGCTCCCTGTCCAAAAGTGGAAAGGGCATTACCCACCACCTTAACCAAGCAAAGCAGAGTTCTCCACCCTGGATTTGTATAGTGGATTCATCCCTGGGTCTCGGAGCAGAATCCAGTTCCCAGGATGTGGCCAGAGGGCCTCACAAGGGAGTTCAGCCCACCTTACAAACCCAGGGCAAGGCCCTTGAGAACTCGTACCTTTCAAATCATTGTCTTTAGACAGAAAGCCAAGAAGAATCTCGATCCTCTTTGTACTACGGCAGGAGCCCTCACTTTGGTCCCGTAGCATTCCCACCGCACTCTGCACGCAGCTTCTCAGGAGAGTAGTGGTGTCCAGGACTTGGGTCTTTCCAGAAGGAAAAAAAACTTGGAATTATTCTACGATTGTGCAGGTTTCCCCTTTTAAAATTACAACTATAGCCTCATTAACGTGCATATGTAAATATGCAACTTTTCTCCTGTCTTCCTCTTTTCCCTTTCCCTTTGACTCATGTCCACAGCCTTTTCTGCACTAGGCTACACGTTTTACATGATTTACTACTTCTGTGATTGCTGTGAATTGGCTCTCCAGCTATCGTTAGCTGAAAGGTAGGACAAGATTCCCACTGGATAATCAGCTACTCAGAAATCAGAAGTGGAGGTGATAATATTAACTTAGGAGCTGCAACAAGACAACCTGGAAAATGCAAACTTCAGCAGGACACAGTCATCACACATTCTTTCGAGTTCATATAAAGTATGGTGAGCACAAGCCAACACGACCATGATTCTTGTACTGGTCCCCTTGTCAGGATGGACAGGAATTTGATACTAACATGGCTTCAACTATAAATACCAACTCACAATGGCAAACGAATAAAGCTAAGAGTTCTGAAACGTAGGCCTCAGCTTAAAAGGCACAAACAACTCATAGAGGCCTTTAAAACAGCTGACAGAGAATCAAAGTGAGGGACAAAGAGTAGCCACGGTGAGTCCCTGGAATGATGCATGGAATCATTCCTGTAATGGGCATGATTTTTCTATAGGCTTATCATTTTCAATAATCAGCATTTCTGATGTGAATAACATTGGAATAACATCAGAGTTGCAAGGGTCAGAGATGACTTTGGGTATAAAATGTGTCATGTACCTTATCAGAGAGAGTAGAGAGGCATATTTAGTAAATTCAAAGTAAAAGGAACGGATTCCGAACTTACATCACATTCCTCTGCTTCAGACGCTGCTGTTTCAACCTCCATCTCCTCCTCTTGCTCTTCTCCGTCCACTATCATAGCTACAACCACAAAACACAACTTCTAATTAGAAAGAAAAGCAATTCACTGCTAGGGATGAAAATTTTTATACAGACTGGACACTAAAGCACTAGATCCTCTATAGAGTCTGAGATCACCTAAGTGTCTGCTGAGTATGGCTCTCTAAGCACAGCTACAGATCCTGATCCTGCTGGCCTTCATAAAGGAAAGAGAAAGCAAGTGAATATGATTTCAGAGCTGGGGGGGGGGGGGAGGCTCTGACATACCTGCAATTGTATTCTCAGTCCTCTACTAAAAAAGAAAGTAGGAAGAATTGGGGAAAGTATAATGTTTTCTTCCTACATATTTAGGTGAACTAAAATCAAAACATGACAGTAAGAAATTGTTTCCAGTGTCAAATCATCCCAGTTGATCTTCCCTCAACACTCAGCCAGAGCAGCGCAGTTCTGAGTTGCAAAACTCTGATTATTCAAATCCTAGGACCCTTCCTCCCTTAACCGAGTCCTGAAATGAAGTACACCCTTCTCTTCCAGTCCTAAGATAGGGTGCCAGCTGTGCCCAACAGCATGAGTGTCACATTTTTGTGACAAAAGACAACAGGTGATTTAATCTGAAACCACCAAACTCACTTCACTGATGGCCTGCAACTAGAATAGAGCTCTTCAAAGATGATGGGGTAGTACAAGTGGATCATCTGTAGCCAACTTAACCCTCCAAAGAAAGTATAAGTTGAGATTTTATGTCTTGTATGCCCAGAAACATGGATTTGCTCTACCAGAAATAAATAGCTATTGCCTGGTGTACAAAAGTTACTTCAGATTTACGGTACTCCTCACAGTTTTGAAAACTCTTATAATACTTGAGAGTTCTTATTAGAACCTCTGCGCTGAATGTGGATGCTTTTCTTTTCCTCTGCTGACTCTCTGATCTCCACACATTAGTACGTCTGGGATGCATGAACCTCTCATCCTGTTCCCCTAGGGTACATCACTATATCTGCTGGACTGCCCAGCATGTGGCTTACGTTCAAGCTTGTCCACATCCTCACAGAACAGTTGGCTGATCGTGAGGTTCCTCAGGGCAGTCACATCAGAGACCATGTCCTTGGATCTGCGGAGGTCATCAATGTGCACTGACTGCCACAGCCCTGGAAACAGAGAACGAGACATTTCTGTGGAAGAGCATGTTACAGAGCTGAACTTTCTGCTAGCACCTTTCAACAACAGACAGAGGTTTGGTCCAACGGGCTCGTGGTTTATGCTCTGAACTGACAGAATTTGATTCTTGTATCACTGAACAGTAATCCTTCCGGTCAAAGAGTTGCATCGACATGCTCTGGATATGGTAGTGTACGATACTCCTCAACTGGAAGGATAAGCATGTTATGGGGGGCCTTGAGGATGCAACAGAAACAAGGAGACTCCTCAGGGCACAACAGGGTTGGTGGAGGACCTGCTGGGGAAAATAGAGCCTTTGGACCTATTCATGAGATAGCCATGGGAGGAAGGTGTGTTTCTCTCAACTGAAACTGGAAGAGCATTTATTTAGCACTGAGTACAGAAATAACAGATCCTTCAGGAAGAGACTAGGAGGACCGGGGGCAGGGGAGGATCCAGGGCAGTGCTGCTGGTAGCAAGCAATGGCAGCTCTGGTAAGCCACAGGAAGCACTGACACTGGATTTTTTTTTTAAAAGCAAAACATGCCAAAAAGAAATCACTACAGTTTTTTGATTGTGGTTCAAATGACCAAACTTGCAGAGCTCTGAAAATACCAGTCTTACCGCCATGGAATCCCACGTACGAGGTTCCACCTTCTATCCGGGACAGTTTAGTGATAAAGTAGACAAAGACTGAGACTTCTCCCAACTCCACCTTGTTGATTTCATTAACAGCTGAGTATCTACAAGGGAAGGGAAATGTCTGAGGACAAGTTCAGTACAGTACCCTGAACAGGCTTGTTCAGGCTTCCAGGGCACGTATTCCCTCCTTCCACAACACTGGTCAAAGGTTACTGGATTCTCTTCCTCCCCTCTCCTCCAGGAAGAGGAAAACATGCACTGTGGGTCTCAGGTCTTCAGCAGGGTGTCCTGACCCTGTCACTAATAACTTCATTTGGGTAGACATCCCCTCCTTCCCTCAGCATTTCTAAGCTTTCAAATATAAATCTTACACCTCAGACAGGGAGCACAAGTCAACCCAGCTCTGTACACCAGTTTTTATTTTGATCTGTCTTTTTTAACATTGTCCAAAGCATCGTTGGCCCTTGCAAAAGTTAGATCAAATATATTACAATTGTAGATTGCAGAGTGGAGGGCCCAAATGAGCGACACTCCAATAACCCACTAGTTAAGACTGGGGAAGACATTACAAGAGTCAACAACTTTCTCACGTGCGACATACTTGGCTGAGGCAATGAGCTGGGCACTTTGAGAACCATCTTCAAAGTCCGTCTGAATAATTAGGATTTTATTTCCAGACGTAGAATCAAGGAAATTCCTGGGGACAGAAAGAAAATGTAGGAAATGGTTCCTTCTGAACTTTGGGTTCTTGCAGAGAGAACAAGATATTAAACATCTACCACTGTGTAGCGGGGTGGCTACCCGCTCCCGGCCAAAGGGGTTTAAAACAGCCCTGCAAAAGGCTATGGCTGGGGGCGAGCAGCTCCCAGGCTGATTGGGCCAACCAGCCACAGCTGTGGCTGGTTCAATTAGGGCCCAGCTGGCCGTGATATAAGGGCCCAGAGTTTGGTGCTCAGGGAGAGTGTCTCCTCTGTCTGTAGAGGCAGACAGGCCTGGCTGCTGAGAGCTTGAGTAGGTACCTAGAGTGGTGCGGGGCTGGGGCTAGGCAAGAGGAGCTGGGGAAGCTCTGGCCTGGAAACGCCCAGGCTGCAGGGCCTAGAGGAAGACCCAACAAAGGAGTACTGGGGTTGCAGGGGGCAGCCCATGGCTCTAGAGGCAGCAGGCCAAACCGTTCTTGCCGGTGATGAATGGCAATGATACTGCAGTCTGCCCCAGTGAATGGGGGTAAGTGATGATTGGCAGTTGCCTAGACTGAGGCAAGGTGGGGATAGAGGGTGGGGGTTCCTCAGGGAGGGGAGACCCTAAGACCTGAGGGGGTATTGCAGGGGTGCAGCACCCAAGGGAAGAGGGCACCGAGGTCCAGGAGGGACATGGGGCCAGAGCAGCAAGCGGGACATCGGCCTGCAGAGGGCGCTCCAGAGGCTGGAGAGCTAATTCCTGAACAGACCAGCAGGAGGCGCCGCAGGGGTGAGTCGCCGCCCTGCTACACACTGTACGAACAGTGTATTTTTAAAAACAACTTGTGCTCTGAGCCACCTTAGCAACCCCTCTCCTTAGCGCTGCACTCTTCCTTCCCTCCCTTTCTTTGGTCTGGTATTTGTTTATTGTCCTAATGATCCATCATCACTGAATTCAACCTAGACTGTGAGCTCTTCAGAATAGGAGGGGGCAGACAGACTCACCGAATCTCCTTCAGGAACGAGTGCTCGGTGTCGAACTGCTGAAGGGACCAGGACCGAATGGAGAGGCTCTGAACCTTACCCTGCACTTCTGCCTTCAAACGCTCAGAGTCAGTGGCTGTCAGAAGCCTGGAGAAAGTGGTGATCTTAGAGACAAGAATTGCAATGTGAGTTCTTAGCTCAGACATGAACAAGGAAAGTAGCAACCGAATGACAGCATTTGCCTGCCTATGCTCTGGAACGATGCCGTACGCCCTCATTTGTAAGGCGCTCTCTGTTAGAGCTCTTCCTCTGCTACATTTTGTGGACCTAAGGATCTTTTTGGAGAGAGAAATTTTAGGGAGACTCACCTCAGTGAAGACTGTGCGATGTCTGGACTCTGCATGGATGTGGGCCTGGAGGAACTCCACAAGAGAGGTGTGCTGCTGCTCTTTAAAGTATTTGTTGGCCAGACCATCTGCCACACAGGAGCTCAGCTGCGAACTGCCCAGGCGAACTACAGAGTCTGGTGTTGCACAGTTCAGCAGCACCAGTTGGGCTTCTTGTTGCACATTTGGCATCAGTTCATCAGGGTGGTACCTCTGCTTCAGCTTCTCCGTCACTTGCAGGACGACTGAGGCACAGGTATCAGAGTGGTAACCAATGAAGACATCAGAAGGGCTATATTCCTGCCTGCCCATGAGATGTTTCTCTGTATCAAAGGCTATGAAGTCATTCACCCACTTCTTTAGCTCCTCCACAATGTGTCTTTGCCTTTTGTCCAGGACAGTATTGATATCCAGGTAGTGCTTCTCAAGCCTGTTGATCAGTGGGATGGGAAAGTGTTTGTAAACTACCTTTTTCTCTTCAATGACGATCAGACGGAACTTTGGGTGCACTCTGCATTTCACGCGATGGGTCCCCAAGCCCAAGTCAACGTACTTTTGGCCACCAAGGTACACGTAATACTGGTTGAGGGCATCATACAGGCTTTCATAGAGATTCTGCAGGTTGAGGAGGACCACCATCTGCCCAGTTTCCATGCAGATCTTCACACGGTTGATGTTCCTGCAGATCTGGGTATACTCTTGGTCCTTGGGAAAGCTGGAGCCAAAGATAATTTCTGGCTGCTGTCTTTCGGCAAAAAAAGCCTGCTGGAGGATCTGCAGCGCTGCATAATTTTCAGTTAACACCAGCAGGTATCTGCACTCACCATCCTGACTGTCACTGCAAATGTTCTGCTGGACCAGATCAATGGTGCTGACATCGTCAGCATGTATTTCTCCTTCCTTTGCAATCCTAGATGTAAATATGTCCAAGGCATTGATGTCATCTTTGCCGCTGAAGTTACGGAGAACAGCCTGTGCTATGTCACAAGGTGTGGGCTCTCTTTCGGAGGCCTTGGTCAAAGCTAAAATCATTTTTATGAGGCTATAGTAGTCGCGCAACCCAAAGAACTCTCGGTCTTGGGTCTTGCAAATCTTTTCATAGGCATCCGCGAAGATGGGAAAGTAGCATTCGATTCTCTGCAGGATGATGCGCTCTGAAGAGCAGATCCCCTTTGCGCTTTCTATGAGCTCTTTGTTGCTGGGATCACCACGGGACACAAAGATACCCCGATTCATCTTGGCAGGGTCCAGGGCCCAGTTGGAGATCCCGATAAAACCAACTTTTTTGTGAGGAAGTGGAACATCATCAATGCAACCATCTTCCAAGAGTGGATGCAGGGTCTTCAGAGGCATTTTTGGAGAGTCTTCTGCTAGCCCAATCTCATCAAGCACCACCACCGAGACATATTCCTTCAAGTTCTTTCCATCCTGGAAGCGAGCACACTGCTTGAAGGTACCGATGATTCCCTCAGGAGTGGAGTGGGGGCTGCACTGGAAAGACACCAAATGGATCTGTTTCATTTCCTTGTAAAGATCAGAATAAGCAGCCTGCCCTTGCATGGCATCAGCCACGATGGTTTTGGCAAGGGATTTGGAACTTCCAGGCTTTCCAACAAGAAACAGAGGTATTTTAAGTTCAATGCAGATGACCATCATAAAGACATTTTCCTTCAAGGCTAAGTTCCTCGCTATGGTACTTCTCAGAGGTACGCCACTCAAGAACAGATCTTGCATTAGACTGATTTCTTCCAGAATCCCTTTCTGGCGATCGTAAGGTTTTGGAAGGTATTCACAGATAACACTTCTGTACAACTCTTTCTTTTCCAAGGATGCATGATAGCAAACACCAACTGCAAGTACTAAGGACCAGATGACTCTGTTTCGCATTAATTTACATTTATCAGACCCCTTCTCTGTAAGATGTTGCTCCAAATTATTTAGCAGAAGCTCACTATGGCTGTGAAACCACTTGAAAACTTCCACACAGCGCTCCACATCCCTGAGGCTGACAAAGCTGCATTCATCATTTCTTCCTCTCATGTACCTCTGAGAAGCAAAAAGCACGTCTGTCACTACCCCAATTTCAGCAGCTGATATTTGTATCGACTCAGTAAGTCTTTGAACGATCTGTTGTATGTATATTTTTTCAGTGATATCGTTCAGCTGCCCAAAATCCCACACCAGAGGGATCATGCTTGGAGGGAGAGCATGGACACGATACACTAGCTGCCTCAATGGAATGGAGCCCAGTTTATCTTTGGTCTTATCTGCTTTTACACGGTAGCCGAGACCAGCTGACTCCAGACGCTGAATCATCTTTTCTGTGTGCTTACGGTAAGGGTTGCACGCTGCAATGATCTGCAAACCAGAGCCACTGGCCAAAGGCTGCCCTTCTACTGTGCGGTCGCACAGAACTTCCTTGATGCTGCCGACAGCTTGAGTTGTGTTGGCTTCGTCAAAAAACAGGATTGTGTCCAATTGATGTTGCCGCTTATTGGAGAAAGCAATGTCTTCTGCTTCCCTGGTCTTGCCATATATCATCTCCGCACTTGTGCCTCCATGAACTTTCACAAGTTTCATGTTCTCGGCATCAACACCACTCCTGCGCAGCTCACACAGGAATTTTATAAGCCTTGTTTTCCCACAGCCAGTTTCCCCCATGATAATAACAGGGATGCCACATCTGAATCGCATCTCAATAGCAAAAATCTTGAGTATATTGTCTGTTGTCAGCTCGTAGGTTTCATCAGGGTCCATTGGCCACTGGATTCCCAAAACCAAGCAAAGTTTCTCTAGCTTGTCACCTCTGGGCAACTGATCGAAGTCAATATTGAAGGGAACTCTCTGAAGTACCAACCCCTGGTACAGCTGTAGGGTCATTACATCTTTCTTGATGATATCGCCACTTGTGGGATTAATGGCATCAATGCCACCATTATTATTCATCTGCAGATGGAAGCCAATGAATGTCATGGATACGCGATCTTCGTTGAAGAAAATATATGGGTGGGGCTCAGACTCCCACTTTTTCCGAATGCGGAAAGGAAGAAGATCCTCTTCTGTGACTCCTTTCATGTCGAAAACTTGTCTCCCTGGGCTTTGATCAGAAATGTTTAGTGTTGGCGTTGCAAAATCCCTTGCCATTAAAATCATGAAGGTGACCACAAAATTTTTGAAACCCTGCAGAGTGTCCTGGACAAAGTTATGGTTACAGAAAACCGAAGCTTCACAGTCTCTCAGCTGAACATTCAGGAACCAAGCAAAGTTTCGCAGTTCTGACCAGGTGGGATCTATCACCCCACAATGTATCAGGAACAGCTGTAGGCACTCCACTGGAGTCCCTTCAACAGAGCCTTCTTCATAGCAGAACATGTCAAGGTTATCCCCACGGTCAAATAGTTTCAAGTACTGGAAAGGTCTCTGGAAGGCTTCGCTGCAAAACTCCTTCTGATCCATTCCAGGTTCTGTGCAGTACTCAGATGGGCCTCTTTCCACATCCATATCCAGCACTTCCTTGGGAGACTTGCATGTTATTTTGGGGAACACATCAAGGAAATGATACTTCTGTCTATGTGAAATCTACAAGGGGGGGGAAACATAATAAACCATTGTAAGGTTGTGGCCTTCATCCTCTCATGCAGTTTCTTTTACCTGTCCTCGCAGATTGCAGACACCCTTTTTTGGCAGGACTGATTAGCTGCTGCAGGGTTACGTAGCTGGGGCCCTTTTTAAATGTGTAGAGCAGAATGTGAGTGCAGCTGCAATAGCAATTCTCTCTCCCTCCAATATTCCCTTTCTCCCCCAACCCCCATGACATTATTATCCCTATTTACTGCCTCTCTACCTTTTCAATACCACCTCACAAAGGGGGGGCATTTGTGACATTTTTCCCTCTCCCCAACTCTACTTCTGAATTTACAACAAAATTATAAATAAAATAAATAAATGAAATTCCAAGTTTTGTCACAAATACAAGACGCAGTTTAAAAGCTCAGACTTTGCACTTCTCTTTCCATGCAAATGTTATAGTGCAGCCAGTGCCGTACAGCCAGCAGGATGTGGCAATTAGCTGTGACTGAATTAAGGAAATCATTGCAGCCTTAATTGATTATCTGCTTGTGATGTAAAGCAGGAACATTTGTAATAGCACTTTGTACTGAAGACATGCAATGCATGCCAATACATTGAAATATGAGGTATCTATATTATATCACTGCATAGACTATATCTCGTAATAAATACAAGCAACACAAAAACACACACAGACAAGTGACAAACGTAGAGAATTTACATATACATACAAATCTTGCTGATTTCTTAAGTGCTGGAGGTACATCAAGAATTTCAATGATATACAAATGGCACTGCTGGCGTAGCCACATTTTCCCATCAGTGTCTGTCAGATACTGTAAAACTAACAGCTTGAAGAGAAACTCTGGAATTCCACTCTGGACCTAAATGAATACCAGAGAGAGAGACATTAGAACAAAGAATGTGGACAGAGAAATTTCTAGGTTTGGCAGAAGTTGATATAGATACACACGGATAATAATGTTTATATTTAATCATTTTAACATATTTTTATCAGGGATAACTTTCAAAGTTACAGGAAACTACGGGAGGGGTGTCAAACAATTATCTAATGACAGTTGATGTGGAGATTCAAAAAGCTAAAATTTTATAAACCATTTTAAAGCACAACCTGTCAGATGTCAAAAGATACAAAGTAAACAATATTAAATCAACAAATCATACTTGTTGTTACTGTTCAGTTGCTAGTCCACTGGTAACAAGACTAATTCCAAAGTCTAAATCACTGGGTTTTGACTCTAATAGTTCTCAAGCAGCTGTTTCCTTATTTTGTCTATCTGTAAATTCTGATTATTACGGTAGAAATATTTATTCATCAGTTTGAGTGTGTATATGGTAAAATAGACATTTACCAATAACAAATCCTTCCAAGCCTATATTTTTCCCTCCTATTTAAGCTTAGCTGTTTTTTGGTTAGAAATAACTCCTAATAAAATACCTCACTTAGAAAAGACAGGAAACTTTCAAAGGAAAGATATCAAATACCCTTCATGAAAGGTGAAGCTGTGATGAGGTGATATCAAAATGGAATACCATGGGATTTTGCTGGTACTCACTGATGAGGTGATATCAAAATGGAATATCATGGGTTTTTGCTGGTACTCACTGATGAGGTGATATCAAAATGGAATATCATGGGTTTTTGCTGGTACTCACTGATGAGGTGATATCAAAATGGAATATCATGGGTTTTTGCTGGTACTGCAACTGCAGGAAGGACAGGAGAGATCTCAGCACTTTGCCTTCATCCACGTGGGACTCAATCAGCCTGATGGTTTTTAGAGGCACACTAGTATCGTGTAGTTCTGTCTTCAGTTTTTCATGTAGTCTCTTCACATACAGAGATTTTCCTGCGATCGTTTTAAGAAAGGAGACACAATTATAAGAACTAGAAAACAAAAATAAATAGAAAAATGTTGGACTGTCATATTGGAAACCCACGCCGCTTCCTGCAGCTCCCATTGGCCAGGAACAGCGACTCATGGCCACTGGGAGCTGTGCCTGTGGACAGTCAATGTAAACAAAACACCTCACAGCCGCCAGGATTACCCTGATGGGCTGTGTGCCGAAGGCTGCTGATCCCTGTTCTAATCTACCCCTGCTGGCTACTGCCACAAGGGGTCATAGAAGGAATGGCGGAGGGCTGCCATGGGTGCTGCAGGGAGCCTGGAGTCAGGCTCCCTGCAGGGAGCCTGGAGTCAAAGCTGGCTATGCTGACTCTCCACCCATTCTGTGCTTCAGATCGCCAGGGAACCTGGTGCCTGTCAGCCCTTTTTGAGCCCCTTGCACCTATATGAAGGGACAGGAGTGCAGCAGGAAAGCCAGACCCAGGTCTTCCACCAGTGAAGTCATTGCTGCAGCTACTGAAAGAGCTGCCCTGGGTGTCCACTAGGCCCTGATCGCTTCCTCAGAGGAATGCAGGAGTTTTCCAATCCGGATCCTAATCAGTTTCTCTCAGGTAGGGCATTGCCAAGGCAGACGTTCCAGAGGGCGTGTGGAAATACCGAGGCCTCATCACAGGACTACTGTACAAGTCTGAACTGCTTACAGTACATACAGAAAAGCAAGCCCACTGGTGCATACTGGGAGAGAGGTCAGGACCCAAAGTCACAAACATACTGGTTTTAAAGCACAAGGTCATCAAAGATTTTAGAATGACAGCAAAAGTCTGAAAGAAAGGCCTAAAGAAGAGCTCGGCGTCAGCTCGAAAGCTTGTCTCCCTCGCCAATGGAAGATGGTCCAATAAACATCAGCTCTCCCACCTTGTCTCAGGGAAAGCCCCACAGGTCTCTCAGCTGGGGTGTTCTGTATCCGGCTCTAAAACTGCACACTCATCCAGATACACACAACACGTTGATTTGCCTGACTGCACATTTTAGTTTCAGCATTTCACAACCACAGCAGACTCTGTGGCCTAGGGCAGGGCTTCTCAACCTTTTTTCTTTCTGAGGCCCATGTCAATAGGCTATAAAAACTCCATGGCCCAACCTGGGTCAAAACTACAGTACTGGTTTTCTGCATACAAAAACCAGGGCAGGCATTAGAGGGTAGCAAGCAGGGCAAGTGCCTGGGGCCCCACACCACAGGGGCCCCCCATGAAACACAATTGCTCAGGCTTCAGCTTCAGCCCTGAGTGGTAGGGCGCAGGGCCCCAGTCTTCAGCCCCATGAGGAGGGACTTTGGCTTTCTGCACTAGTCCCCAGTGAGTATAATGGCCCTGCAGGGGGCCCTGGACCCCTGGTTGAGAACCACTGGCTAGGTCCTTACCTACTCCGGCTCTTTTGGAGGACACGATCCCAACACACATGTTGTCATTGAACACAGAAGCTGCTGACCCTGCTGGCTGCATGACTTTGTAATGGTTCCTAAGGTACGTCTGGATGTCCCGTAGTGGCTCCTGGGGGATCATGTGCACTTTGTACTGGCTGAAGACAGAAGGGATGTAGCTGTGCTCTCTCTCACAGTCACACAGGATCACAAGACGGTAGTTGTCCTGGTGGAGCTGTCTGCACAGGCTCTGGAACAGCTTCTCCAGCCTGTAACTGACATCGTAGCTCAGCTCATCTGCATAGAGCATGGTGTAAATCTTCTCCCCTTTGCAGCCTGGCGTGAGGCACCGCCGCAGGAAGAGCCCCGCTTGCTCAAAGTCGGTCTCTGGGGTGCACAAGAGCACTTCGGTGTAAGTGGGCAGGGCTTGGCGTGGACTCTGCATGTAGATGGCCAGTGCTGAAGCCAGCACGTCAGAGCGAGGGCAGATGACGAGGTTGGGCCTGCCAATGTACAGGCCTCGTGGGAGCACGCGGGTGACACTTTCCTTCTCCAAATCAGCCAGATTGGCCAGACAACTGCCGAGGGTATCAATATCCCAACAGCCCGGAAGGAACGATCTCGTGTCCGCTAGGTACGAGTCCCAGACCTGCTGCAGCTGTGCAGTCAGGTCTGTCTCGCTGCACAGCAGCTCTGGCAAGTCAGAGATATTCTGCCTTGATCGGTTAGACACCACGTGCTTAGAGGCCATTCGCACATCCTGTCTGGTGCAGTTGTGTTTTATGAATGAGAGCATCATTAAGGCATTCTCAGTGGGCTGGGGCATTCCAAGTTCTCTGCATAGGTAAACCAACTGCTCAGAGGTGTAGTAATTCAGGTAAAAATACTGAGATCGCTTCTCAAACATGAAGCATTTCCATTTCTCCAGGAACTTCTCCATCTCCCTGCAGAGGTCCAGGAGCATCGCCATCATGTCTCCTGTTCCCAAAAGCTCTTGGACAAGTTTCAAATGGAAGTCCATGCTAATGCACACCTCGCTCGTGGGTGAGCAGTACACGCTGGCAATCCAGGATCTGAAGAGCATGTTCCCAGCTGAATAAAGGTCTATGAAGGACAGTGCAAGTCTCTGGACAGTAGCAAACACCTGTGGGGGGACAACAAAAACAGTGAGAACTAGACTTTACAGGGACTCTTGAGGCTAAGGTGCTTAATTCCCAGCTGTGACAAGACACTGCTATCTTTCATTGAAAGGGAACGGGATAGTTTGGGAGCTAGTGAAAGGTGCCTGGATTGACAGTCCTGGAGATTGAAGGCCCTAATGGGCTCCCAGCTGTCCTGCAGGGATTACCTCTGGGAACTAGAAAGGAATTCAGTCTCCATGGTCCCATTCAAGCCTTGAACACTCTGCTAGAACAGCCAACAAGGGGATCAAGTGTTATGTGGACAGCTACCAGCCAATTCGCTCCACACAGGCTAGAGAATGGGGGAATAACACCCCTGATTCAAACACCAACCTGGTCCACATTCAAATAGGAAAAACGGAGGAGGGGAATACTTCAGGGATTGATAATGGGATATGAAGCCTGTCAGTCCCACCTCTGCAACTTTTAATGTTAATTGACTGTTTAAAAACAGACGTGGTAAAGTTAGAGTCTAACCCCCAACCCCAGGAGAGCAGGAAACACCTTGAACATGGAGCTATTGAAACCTGACCTCAGAAAATTTCTCCACCTCGATGCCCTGGTCTCCCTTTCCTGACATCAGCATCAGCTTGTTCAGCAGCTCCCGGAGCTCCTCCAGGGAGTATTGTCGCATCTCTTCACCGTCACCATGGCTCTCTGGGAGGCTGAGGAGTAGGACAGTGTCCAGAGAAACCTGCCAGTGAATACGAATCATTAGCACAAACACATTTTATTTTCATCTTCACTGGATTATACAATGCTTGTGGAGAGCTTTCCTCTGTAGGAACAGACAGGGAAAATGGGGCCAACCATAAGCAGAGGTCAGTGCCACACCCTAAGAGAGACTGGAAAAGGGGGGTGAGAAAGCTACAATTACCTAGGATACAAAGCATGAGGTGTTAGAGATCAGCAGCTTAGGACAGTCACAGAAATCTATAGCCACAAGGTAGTCTCAATAGGAAAAGCCTTTAGTCTCCCCACGTGATGTCTGCTGTGTCTGTCTACTGCCACACAATAGCCCTTGCTATACGATGAAATTGAACTGTTGCTGGAAATAGTTTTCCCACGATAGGTCTCCCTGACCTAGCACCAAAAACAGTTGAAGTGGCACTGGAGACAAGACAAAACCTCTTACTACTGTTCCAGACAGCTGGACTCTTTTTTGCAGGATTAGTGTGCTCTTTGATTAGCTTTACAGTCCAGTAGCTAGCAATCAGGATAGAGGCTCAGACAGACAGATGAGGCAAAAAGGCCTTGAACACTGGGACAGTGCACCCTGGAGGCAGGTGAGAAGTCTCACCTTCTGGCCCTCTGGCGGTGCCCTAATGATGTATATTCCTTTGCTGTTGATTGTAGTTGCTAGAGATAAAGATGACAGTTCCACGGATCCATGGCTCTCTTTCACCGTTTTTAACCATTCCAAGTGTCGAGCAGAATCACGCTACGGGGAGAAGAGGGAAGCTATAATTCAGATTACTCCAATTCACTACTTCACTACGTCTGCCAGTTCACACAGTGAGATCATCCCAAACATTGGCATGCCCATCAGAGGTCATGAATTGGAGAGTTGCCAGCAAGGGCGAAGAAGAAGGGAGTTGTTGCCAGTCATGGAATAATCCCCCAGCAACATGTAGTTTGACATCCAGGGACACACAATGAGCAGACTGCTAAGGGGTCTGACTACATTACACCCCAAAGAATATCAAATCTTATCAACCGCAGCTCTAATGGTAGGTCAGAGCCTGCACTGCTCTAAAGCCTCTTGCTGTACATAGGTACACGGGGATGAACTAGCAAACATCAGCAGCAGCAGCTTAGGCTCAGGATCGCTTTGCTGCAGTTATTAAAATTAGAAACAGAACAGGTATTTAAAAGCGCCGATCTATGTCCCCATAGACTGCCCGTCGGAATGCCAGTCTGTACATCGACCCCCCAACCATATTATAAAAGCTGGAAGATAACAAGATGAACTGAGGGATCAGTACTGTGGGATTTACCAGTTTCTTGGGCAGGTTCTTATCACTTTCCAGGGCTTTCCACAATTTCTTCAAGCACTGCATGAACTCCTCAAACCCTGATTCCCGCTTCAGTTCATACAGCAGGGAGGAGTAGCCTAGCACAGCATCGTGGAAACAAGCCACACGATCCACATCCATGTCATTCTCCCCCGCTGAGATGGAGGCCAGGTCCACAAACACCTTCAGCTCATTGATATCTGAGGGAAAGGGACAATGGGGTTCAATGTTATTTTGTTTCATCCCATTCTGCAACAAGATGGCAGCATGCTTAAGCCAAGGAGTCTATCAAATCATCCCCTAGAAGCATCTCAGTGTGGACCTCTCCACTTTCTGCTGCAAGCTCTCACTCCTGATGGCTTCACTGGGTGATCCCTCTGCATTACCCACGTCCTTGGTCCTTTCTTTTCTAACAGGAGTGGAGTGGAGCAATAGCAGGGAAGGAATCAGAACTCTCTCCTTATGGGGAGGGAAAGGGTAAGTACCTGACCTGACGGACAGAGAATTAGCGAGGCCACTCCTGTTATTGTTAAATAAGAGCGATGGTCTTTGTTTTCTCAATTAATAAGCAACGTGCACTGAGCATATCAGCATTATAATCTCTGATAGCTAGCAGTGGTATCCAACAACAGGTGTCAGACAGGGTACCAGCATTCATCTAATAGTATCTAAGTGTAGTCTATCTTCTGCGGGCCACTACCCAGCACTTTTCAAACCCACATACATAAGAGATGCTCATGGCTGTCAGTATGAGATAGGTCAGTTCTACCTCAGTTTAATATGGTTACCAGATGGGTCAGGACCACCCCAAATCCCAAGAAGATAGCATCACCCCTGCATCACGTGTGCCTTTTCCTGCCCAATTCCCAAAAGCAAACAGTAGGAGGATGTTTATTATACCTTCCAGAGCCTCTTTGACCCAGCTGATGAAGTCCTTCCTGAGTGCGAGTTCCTCGAGGCACCTACGACGGGGCTCTGTGATCCCCTGCAGCCATTCCTTAGCACGCATCAGAGCAGGGCTGATGGAGTCCAGTTTTTCTTTCTTAAAGGATTCAAAAGTGTCCGTCTGCAAAGGAAATGGATCAAAAAGAATCCACAATTTAATAATGGCCAATATAACTTCCTCCGGGTGGGGGAGTGAAGGAGGAACGCTTCTCCCCCACCTGAAACAGAAGCATCAGACATTAATCAGAGTGTGGCAGCCTTGGTCTAGCAGCTGGAACTCAGGGCTGGGAATGCACAGACCTGAGTTACTCTGCCACTGAACCACTGTGCTACTTTGAGCAAGTCAGTTCACCTCTATACACCTCAGCTAGCTTATCTGCAAATGGGATACTAGTGCTTAGTCACCTTTGTAAAGTGCTTTTGAGATCTATGCAAAGCATTATACTATTTATTATTATTTTAAAGGAGACTGAACAGTGCATGGCCTCAGTAAAGCTGTTTGGAGCCAAACATTAATCCTGCCAAATAAAGAAAGACTTACAACAGAGTTCAGATTTACATCTTCCTAAGCAATGTCTGAACAGTGGTTGGTTTAAAGTGAAATACTCACGAAGTTCAATAACATCTGTAGGATTCTGAAGTCACCAGAGAGGTTTAAGCCGTCTTTGACCTTGGCAATGACCTTAGCAGAGTCGAAAGCTAAGTGCAGTTCATGGTACTGCTGGATTTGCTGAAGCCGTTGTCTTATCCATTCTCCACTGTCTACTGGGTCAAGCTTGCACATGATCTGAAGGTCAGTGCTGATCTGCTCATAATGGCTTGTAAAATCTTTGAATATAGTGTCTACCTCAGCAAATGTGAGCTTTCCGGATTTCAGCTCACTATATAGTCTATTATATTCATGGTAACAAGGAGAGAATAAATCATCAACAAGATCCAATAGAGGAATAACCTGCCCTTCCAAATCCTCATCTTCCTCCACTATCGTTTGGGCTGCCTTCTCCCAGCAGAGCTGGAAGATGTGACTGTCCTTATATGTGTGCATCTTCTGAGCTACCGTCTTCAAGTCTGGGCTCAGGTTGTAATATGTTTCTAGGGTGCCCTCCATGAGCAAATTCAGCTGTCTCACATCCACAACTTCAGCCAGTTCTTTTGAGTCCAGATTTTCATGATATTTCTGTTCAACTTCAACAATATCCACTTTAAACAAAGAAAGTCAAACATCAGTTTGCAACTTTTTATCTTATTCTCATATTCCAGCTCTTGACCACACACTTAATGATTCAGACCCACAAAACATCAACCTCTCTAGACAGATCACTTAGTAACAGGAAGTGCACAAACACTTCTCCCTATTGCAAGTTTCTTTACTGACTTTTTTCAGCCTCCTCTCCCCAATTGTTGCTTGTTTCATTCCCCACTTTTTGTTCAATCCAGAAATTATTGAACAAAATCATATCTGCTGGAAACTCTCAAAGATTCACTTCAAAGTGGTCCCCAAAAGAACATACCTTTTATAAATGCCTGCACCTTCCTGCACATGTCCAGAAGGGTTCCTACCCAATTTCTCTCTCTCTTTAGAGAGACTAATTCGTCCCTCCTCCACACTAGAACTTTTTCCAGATCATTCTGCAGCTGCTTTTTCTCTTGGGATGAGAGCTGCTTATGCTCTGAAATGAAAATTGTCAATAATCACCAAGAAAATCCCATACTGTGGGGCAGGAGAGTACGCATCTCCTCCAAAAATGATACACTTCAATAGGTGATGCTGCTGCACATCAGTAATGAAAAATGTGGAGTTGGAGCACCATATAAAACCCCCTCCCAAATTATCAGAGTAAGCCTAGAGCCCCTTTAAACACAACAGACATGCACACTTACGTAATTCCCATATGCAAATAAACTGTTTCTTGTGCTTTATAACCAGCTCCAAATGTTTTACGAGGATACTTCCATTCAGGAGGTTTTCAGCAACATTTGTGAACACAGAGTCAGCCACAACCATTAAACTCATAGCAGCCTCAGTAAGTTGTTCCAGGATCTTCCGATCTGCTCCTATCAGAGAAACAAAAGGATTTAAATCCTGAATCTTTCCTCCTCCTTCCTAGTTCTGGGCTTTTGGATGCATGGAAAATAAACATACTTTATGTCTCCATTTCACCATGACCTAACCGTAAAGTCTGTAATCTTGTTGTGTTGCACCAGTACTCCCATACTAGTGATATACATCATTCACCCTTCTTAAAGAGTAGTCACCCACAAATACCCATGATCTAAACTGAGACATCTTGATACATCCTCCACTGAGAGACAGCACAGTGCAAAAATCCAACCCTCATTCCTAGGATGACATACCCAGGGAGAAACAAAAAAGCTCCACTTGAGTACCTGAAGCAACTGTCTTCTGTATTTCTCATTTACCACAAGGTCTCAAATTTTCATCTCCTCCCCAAACTCACTGTTAGAAAAGCTAAACTACAGTTGATTTTCCTTTATCCATAGACCCCGTGATTCCCTCTTGCAGGACAAATCCCAGACAAGATTGCACTGGGGTTAACCTAGAATACTTCCTGATTACACATATAGGGTTTTCCTATAAAATTTAGACAGTTCACTAACTTTTGCTCTCCAACATCCAATCTAACTGTTAAGATGTTATATCAACTCAATCTCAATCCTCTTTCCATTTGCTACTATGTACCATGGAGGAAAGAGAGGAAACATCTCTTTCACAAACCTCCGATACAAATTTCACATAAAACTGTACCATTGAAGTTGAAAAGATGTTTGATGTCAGACCACACAAGCAGATGATGCAAAACCTCATCAGGGTCATCCGTAGGTTCCCCACCTCTGCTGCTTGGCCATGATTTCGTGATAACAGCTGACACAAGCTTGCCAAATTTGTCCAGGTTGTAGGAAGAGACCAGATCAAGCAGATTACTCTCAGACTGCTTAAGACACAAAGGGATGGGGAATGCACAAGGATGTGAGTAAACTGGATTTGTCCACCTTACACATTCATAACAGGCTGTGTCATTTAGTGGGTTTCAGGGCCTAACATACATTTCAGCCGAATCACGTGGGTGCTGTGTGATATACTGGATAGATGGGATAAAAAGCACCTGCTTTGCTGACTTAGTTTCCAATATGTTGCCTTTCAAGTGGCTGGCACAATGGATGGCAAAAAGGCTGTGACGGCAAACACCAGTGAAGGTGTTAAAAGTATTTCTTCCTTGGTTCCTTTGCACACACTCACCCCTTACATTCCTGATTTCTTCTCAACATTTTGCTTTTCTAAACCAATTGTTCAAATTTTATTTAGGTCTCAACCAACACCACTGACAGCTAGCAGGTCATATGTTCAGGAGGTTTTCAGGTGTACCTGTATCTGAGATTTCCACTTCAGAGAACATCTATTACCTGGCATGCCGCATTAACTGCTTCCATGGCACAGTTTTCAAAAGATTTGCCAATGGAATGGTCTAGTGTTTCAAATTTGTCGTGGAGATGGCAGTAGGCTGCAATTTGTCGAACTGGTCGTTCCTATTGGGAAAGAACAGAAAATATTTCTCATTGATTTCACGTTTTAAGAATGTGCGCTCTGAAAACATGAAGAGGGAGGGGAATATTTTGAGGCAATAGTAATAAAAAAAAACCCACGAAACAAAAAGGTCAATTTTCTATTCTTTATTTACTCTGCTCCCAATAGGAGTTAACTCAGCCACCAGCACTGCACTATTTCCTATTGGCTAGATGTGACATGTAGAGGAGAGGTGTGGCATGAAGAAAGCGAGATAAAGAGTATTTGGCCGTTTTCACTATATACTGATATTTAATGATTAAATCTATTGCCATCCCTCCAAAGCAGGTTTCTGGGTAAGTATCAGTTCCACATAAAATTCAACAGCTTTAAGTGTTTAAGAGCTTGGGAGAAAAATGTCCCTGTTTTTTTCAGTGAAGCATCCACAGGATTCACATGCTGAGAACACCACCGCTGCACAGTGTAAAAATGGAAATTTAAAAATAAAGTTTTTAATTAAACTTCACATTTCTGGAGCCTGGCAGGAAGGAGCCTCTTGGTGGAAAAGTACCGTTCAGGACCCCAACAGTACAGGAACAAATAAAAGATTATAATCAAGTTTCAGTTTTGTGGGAAGGTTGGCTTACAAGAAAGAACACCTTTTGCTGTTCAGTAGTCACACAAAATGCTGATTGTAAATTCTCTTGAGTTTTAAAATTAATATTAAAGCCAGGAACCAGCTCATCCTATCCCACAGAGTCATGCAAATTGGTCAACAGGTAGGTTGGAAATGTCCCCTGTAATTAATACTTATTTTTAAACTTCTATTAACAGAAATATTTCTAACCATGAGCTCTCAGAACACCATGATGAGTAAAAGAAAACTGCAGCCATTACTTCCTGCCTAGCACAGTGATTTTACCTATTTAGATAGAACATTTTTCAGATCAAGGACTATCTCTTTTTCCCTGTACGGCTCCTTACTGTGCTTAGCAGTGCCTATGTGCCACCATTATACAAATCAAATAATAATAATAGTAGATACAAAAATATTGTGCACCTCATTTTGACAGAACTAAATAAAATATTGATTAGCTTGTCCATATTTTCCAGTTTCCTTCGAACCACCAGCTACTAGCCACTGCTAGAGATGAGTCAGCAGCAATATAAGAGAGAGATCAGGACTATACCATAGCAAAAGTTTATGCCTAGTTTCACAGACCCTTTAGAAATGTTGTTTATAACAGAAGTGGTTACAGTCATATGAACAAGGCAATGCAAAGAGCATTGTTTTAAGTCCATTTAGGCTCTAGTAGCAATATGCAAGAGTTGGTTCAATAGGTTCTAGCTATTATCCCCTGAGTGTTAGAAACATGCATGTGTAAGGAATGAAACCTCCAGTTTCTTGGTACCTGTTTAATTCTCCTTTCCATGTCTGAAAGTAAAGTTTTCTTCCACTCCTCAGTGAAGCGTTCATCAGGAAAGCTTATCCTCACAAACTGGTTCCATACCTAAAAAATAAAAATGAACACAGAGTGCAATTAAAACTAATAGCAATCCGGGAAAGAAATCCACATGACTAGAAAAGGTCACTCATCTTCTATACCAGCAATGTCCAACCTGTGGCCCTCCAAGGCAACTCTTAAGAAAACATATATTTGATTATGAATTGAGTCTATGCTCCCTCAGCTGCATCCTACCATTTTTAAACATAAGGGTCTGAGTCAGTCTCGTCACAACTCGGAGGAGGTAGGGGGCCCTATTTCTCCTGAAGCTGCAGGAACAGCTCTGGTGGGAGCCAGGCGTGTTCTGAACAGCTGCTGTCCCTTCCCTGTTGTAGCTGAAGCGGACTGTTGTCAAAGGCAAAGAATCAGGGAGCTGTAACTTGTTGCTCTGTTGTTTGTTCACCTGAAAGACTGTGGGATGCCGCAAGAGAGCAAGATAGGTGCTTGAATGGTTTTGCAGGAGGCTAGAGAGCACCCACAGAGCCACTCAGTACAGCCCAGGAGAGGGGAAGAAGAGAAACTGAAAAGCAGCATCCAGTCACAACTTCCGAATTCTCTGCCCCAGCTCAGGTTAGAGCAGCGTGGAGAACTGCTCTAACTTGTGCCAGCTCACAAGTGTTCCCTAGACATCATAAGCCACCTGAGGATAGCCAGAGCACAACACAGTCTAGCTGCTCCCTCAGACACACCTTCTGCGGAGAGGTAGGAAGCAGATCAAACTGGCTCTGTGACCAGAGAATCCCCCCATGCTTTTGCTTCCTGGAGCAGCACAGAGTGCACCAAGGCAGAGAATCTGGCCTCATGTACTAATTGGTGCCCCTTGACATGTTTGAAAGCATACCTTCAGCCCTCAGGCTGAAAAATGTGGATGTCACTGCTCTATACCCTCTCAATGATGCACCAGTTGAGAGGATATAGAGTAGGTGTAACTAACCAACGTAACCCAATGTATCATCCAGGGAGGCATGTACCAAAGTGCTCCATTCAAGAACACAAACCGTAAGTTCATCAGGGAAACTGAATGTCACAAATGAATCAGTATGTCCTTGCAGTAAATACTTCTTTAACACCTCCTGAAACCAGGTTCTGGTGGCTGTCAGAGCTCTTTGGAACACTTCTGCCACTGGAGTCTTCTGCATGGTTTCATCTCTTGAACCCTGTTATCCAGGAAAGAAAAAATAACTATTCTAAGCAGCAGAGCACTATACACTGATTTAAATATACTGCATTATAGGTCTAAAATAGAACACTTTAAAGCACCACTCCGACAACAAAATGCTGTTGTTCGTGAGGTACAAGAAAGAAGAGGATTGGAAGATCCACGTTCGAGAATACTCATTGGTCTCCTTCCTTGGTTTGATGGAACTTAGGTGACAGCATGGGATGGGGAGAAAAAGTGAGAAGGAAATCACACTCAGACTACCTCTGCAATATCTCTAACTAGACTGGGAGAATGAAACCAGGGATCAAAGCGCCATAATATATATATATATATATATATATATATATATATATATATATATATATATATATATATATATATATATATATATATATATATATATATATATATATATATATATATATATATAAACATCTATATAACGAAGTGATATGGATCACAAGGCAGTCATAAATTGATATTTTAGAGAAAAAAAGCTACATTAGTATAAAAATTAGACCCAAAGTACATTAGTTTATACTTAAGAAAAAAATTATGCAGATAGATCTCAGAAGAATAGTACTATTTTTAAAAGGTCAAAAGAATCAAAGTAATTACATGGTCGTGTGTCATTCTGGAAAGAAGTTTTATTACAGGTTTGGGGTTTTTTGTAGTAGCAACAATTTACATAAATTAAAATGAACTTTAGAAAACAATACAAAAATACAGCCACCGTCCCACATCTATTCTAAACAACAAAAACTATTATTTATCTAGCACTCACATCCACAGATTCTAATCTGGCAATCCTTGAAATGATTTCAGCATTAGTAGCCGGTAATTTGTAATATGTTAACACTTTTGTTCTCGTGCAAATCATCTGATGAAGTTTTAGGCAGATACGCAAGCAGAATTTCCAAGACTTCACTTGCAGCATCCTAAATAAGGAGAATAAAGAAATGAAACAAATTTCTTAGTGTAGTATTTCTGAAGGACAAGGGGCATTTCAAATCCTTTCAGGTTATCAAAAAGAAGGAGAATTAAAAAAAAAATTAAAAAACCACCCCAAAAATCAACAGAACCAGATGTTTTTTATGGGCAACTTTTTTACCTATGTAGTTCTATGGGACTCAACTGGTTCCCTCACCCTGCTCAATATCTACATGAAGCCAAAAGAAAAATCATGTAAAGCACTGACTGAAATGCCGGCAATATATGAAGGATCCTCAGCTCTACATTCCATTATATAAAACACAAACAGCACAATCTCTCAGGTCTCAAGAGACATCACCACCTGGGTACAGAATATTTGGGTGATGCTGAGGTAAATGATATGAACAACTCACCACCTTCATAATATTTGCCTTCCATCAAGAACTTCTGCTTTCCATACCTCAAGATGGTCCACAACTTAGAGGCCCTTCTGGACTTCTCATTGCTACCAAATTCCCCAAAAGCTATGACAGGTAAATTACCCTCTTACCTAAAGTTAGCCAGAAGACAGCAGCCAGTCCTATCAGTCACACTGGTGACTTTAAGGCTCAATTATTGCAATACTATATACCTTGGAATACGGCTAAACCACCCTGAACACGCCCGATCCAGTCTGATTTTGGAAGCTAAGCAGGGTCGGGCCTGGCTAGTACTTGGATGGGAGACCTCCTAGGAATACCAGGTGCTGTAGGCTTAACATGGGCGTGGGGCTAGCAACTCCACCCCATAGGGAACCAAATTGCTACTGAAACACCAACAACAGAGATGGAATGATCTGTGGTTGGTGGCCCATACCCCGGCTGGGGGGTGATGGGCAGAGAGAGAGGGAGAGATATACCTTGGAAAGAAGCTGGTGACCCCGAAAAGCTCCAACTGGTTCAGAATGCAGCAGCTGCCTATCCAGCGACAACACTAAAAGCCACCCTGGTGCTCCACTGTCTGCACTAGCTCCCCACTCAATATGGTGTCAAATTCAAGGTTTTTCATCCTAATAATTCAAGCCCCCCACAAGGACCTGTGTTGTTCCGCACAATCATGACTGCCCATAACAGCTTCACTTGCCTGGAACAGGGGTCGGCCACCTTTCAGAATTGGCGTGCCAAGTCTTCATTTATTCACTCTAATTTAAGGTTTTGCGTGCCAGTAATACATTTCAACGAATTTTGGGTCTCTCTCATTAAGTCGATATTATATAATTAAACTATTGCTGTATGTAAAGTAAACAAGGTTTTCAAAATGTTTAAGAAGCGTCATTTAAAATTCAATTAAAATGCTGATCTTACGCATTCACACAGGCTGGCAGTAGGCTGAGTGGGGCCGGCAATTGGAACCCCAGACTGGAAGCAGGGTGAGTAGGGCTGGCGGCCGGGACCCCAGACCAGCAGTGGGCTGAGTGACTCAGCTCACTGCTGGTCTGGGGTTACATCTACCAGCTCCTGCCAGCCGGTGTCCCAGCCACCGGCCCTGCTCAACCTGCTGCTGGCCTGAGGTTCCGCTCACCCAGGCCGAGAGCAGGCTGAGTGAGACGGCAATCGGAACCCCAGACTGGAAGCGGGGTGAGTAGGGCTGACAGCCGGGACCCCAGAACAGCAGTGGGCTGAGTGACTCGGCCCGCTGCTGGTCTGGGGTTACATCCACCAGCTCCTGCCAGCCAGTGTTCCAGCCGCCGGCCCTGCTCAACCCGCTGCTCGCCTGGGGTTCCGCTCACCCAGGCCGAGAGCAGGCTGAATGGGCCGGCAGCTGGGACCCCGGCTGGCAACAGCATGCCATTTAAAAATATATATATATTGACTCGCATGGCGCCTTTCGCACACATGCCGCAGGTTGCTGACCCCTGGTCTGGTACAACTACCCTGTCAATCACAAAGGCAAGACTCTCAATCCACAACTGGGGAACTAGTGTCCAGCCAAGAGATGAATACAACCACAAATGTCAACGTCTCCCTAATTTCTTCAAATTAACGTTCTAAAAACAAAACAAAACAAAACAGCCTTTTCCACTCAATAAGAGGAGGGAAACAGAGGCTCCTTTGAAATATTCATAACTAGTAGGGCATTTCCATTACTTGGCAATAAATATAATACAAATATCTAAGGTTAGGTAATAGAGCTAAATTGTTCCAGATAAAACCTCACATTCCAGGTGAGCCATAGTTCAGTGTCAAAGACAAAAAGGGAATTAGGCTTTAAGAAGAGTGTACTGAAACCTTTCATTTACCTGTGCTGGTTACGATCCAGGACATGCAAGAGCGTTCCTAAAAGTTTCTCTACCATCTGGGAAAGCAAGACACAAAAATTAAACCACTGAACTAGCAACTAGCTGTAGATTAAGCCCAAAACTACTTGTCCTACCTGCAGTGGACATGGAGAACAATTGAGCACTGTCCTCTTTATAACAGCCTGTAATATACAGGAAGATTATCAACAAGTTGTTCCTCAATCTTCTTTTCTCAAAGCTAAACATGCTCAGTTTTTTCAATTTTCCTCATAAGTCAGGTTTTCTAAAGTTTTTATCGTTTCCCCCCATGTCTCAGTTTCCCCACCTGCAAAGCTTTCTGAGACCTGCTAATGAAAAGTTTTAATAGGTACTATCCCTAACTTTGCTGATTTCTGCAACAATCATTTTAAAAAATCCTGCAAATATTAATATTCACAAATTGCAGCCAAATTCTCAGTCATTTTGCAACTCCACAGAAGGTCCTGATTATTACTATTTCTGCCAAGGCTAAATAGATTTGCATAAACACTGCATCATTTACATTCATAAATGAAAGCTTTCTACACTATCTTACCCATTGTCCTGTTTTATGACTACAGTACTGACATGGAATAAAAATAAAAACACACATCAAAAGGTGACATGTCAAACACAAAAATTACCAATTTTAGAGTAAGCAACATATATTCATTTGAACTACAGGTCAACATTTTTCAGACAGATTCAGAATAATACATCAAAAATGGATTTGTTCCACACTCTAGCTAGATTCTCAGTACCCAATTCAAATCATAACGCCTGGAGGGGAAATGCAATACTCTAAGAAAATAATCTTCTCCAACCCTTTTATGTCCCAGTCCATATAAAGCAGAAATTACTCCAAATAAAACAGTTAGGGGCAGATTTTCAAAGACATTTAGATGCCAAAAGTTGAAAATAGCTGCCTAGTGAGATTTTCAAAAGTTCCTAAGCAGGTCAGGCACCCAGCTCTCACGGATACCATTGACTTTACCATTACTTGATTAAAATAGTCAAAAGACAAACCTCCCAACTACGCAGTATAATGTTGGTGTTCGTCAACCTGTGATAAATTCCTAGAAGACAGTCCAACAGCTCAACAGGTAAATCAGTCAAAAATTCTGCCAAGTCTGCCAGAGGCAGCAAGCTGATCCACGACCTGACCAGTGTTCTGTCTACTTCCATCAAGTGCTTCTTCCCTTTCATCAGCCACAGTAGGCCCCTGCTGAACAGAAGGAAAAGGAAAAAATGGGGAGGAGGGCTGTGAATGATACAGCAGACTGGGGCAGCACACAGAAAACTAACAAAAAGAGACCTCTCCTTTGGACTCTGGTGCCTTCTGTGTTCAAACCTGGTGTCAGGGGGAATTAAAAGGACATGCTATTCATACACACACAGGTGTGCACTCTCAAAAAACAGGTACTTTTATATTTGCGCCAGATTCTGTGCTGGGACCCTGGGAAGCTGCTATAATTTATGGCAGCCTTACTGAATACTTACAGGCTGCTCCACAGCCCAGAACTGCTGGTGCACAGAACACACCAGCCATTCCCCACTCTCACTCTATGGAACACCCCCTGTGCTAGGAGCTGAAAAAGGTCTGCAGGCCTGGGCTGCATCCATCAGTCCCATATTGCTCCCACACCAAGGATTCCCTTGGGGGCCCTTCTCACTCTTTTATGGCACTACAGCAATATAAAGGGCCCGAAGGAGGGAGGGGGAAGACAGAATCTGGCTACTTGCGGTTTACATGAAAGACATTTTAAACGCATTTAACTTTTCACTCTAGCAGGGAAAGACTGCTCAGATCCTGGACTGACCATTATGGCACTCGATTTAACAGGGATAGTGCCATGTTTCATCCCCTTGGCAGGATGGAGTTTACCTCCTCCTGCCCTTTCTTGGGGCTGGTCTCCACTGGGGGGGGGGGGGGAGGGGGAGAGAATCGACAGCAGATACGCAACTTCAGCTACGTGAATCATGTAGCTGAAGTTTGCGTATCTGCAGCCGACTTACCGTCCGTCCTCATGGTGGCGGCGGGCGGCGGCACGCTCCCGTCGACTCCAGCTTGCGCCTCCTGGCAAGCTGGAATTCCAGAGTCGATGGGGGCGCCGCGAGCGATCGATTTCTCACGTCTTCAAAAGACATGATAAATCGATCACCAGAAGATCGATGGCTACCCGCCGATTCGGCAGGTAGTGAAGACATACTCTTGGAGATTCACATCAGCAGCACCCTCTTTACACTATTATGCACTGGAAGACACCATGCTTTTGCTGGCAGCACCAAAAAAAACCCACCAGAAAACACAATTCCAGCATGCACTGCAGTTACATTCAACATCTTATACATGTCAAAATGTCAAAAGGACTCAAGCACAGTTTTCTTTCTTTTAAGCCTCTTTATTTAATTAGAACTCATCAAAAAGTATCTGAAATTGTTAAGAGTGTACATTTGTGATGCTTGAGTTAAGCAAGTTATGTTTCGGACACATGAGATTTAAAGCAACCTTGACAGAAGAATCTAAGAAAAATCACATCTCACAGTCCCCAAGCTTGCAGCATTTGGTTCAATGCATGCATGCAATGCAGATACTCTGCCTTCTTCTATGTTTCCCATATGGTAAGGTGCACTCTGCACCTTTCAGCCTAAAACATTCATAAGGTATTTTCATATACCCCAAACCACTGAAGGTGATGTAGTAAATTGTTTAGCTAACTGAGCTAAGCAGCCAAGAGTTTTAAGCAATGGGTCGTCATCAGTTATAAAACACTTCAAAAACTAAGTAACTCTGGAAAACTCACTTCTTATAAGACTCCTCCTGTTTCTTCCTGAACTCAATAAATGAAAGACCTTCCAGTCCTGCCCAGATCTCTTCAGATTCAAGGTGACTATCCACCACCATGCCTTCATCAAGGTCAAAGGAAGCAGTGAAAAAGTGCAGAACAGGGAGGATACACACCCACTGATCAACTTCCTCATCGATACATCTCTGGCACATGTGGCTCAAGTACTGTTTCATGCTGGAACGGATAGGAGATCATCCATGTTAGGAATGGTTAGTATGTTTGTCTCACAGTTTTGGGCACAAAAGTAAAAATATCGGAGGCGCTGCTTGAGCATGTACATATTTACAAATGACATTTTGTTCCATCAACTTGCAACCACTTCCTCAGAAGGGGCGTACAAGTGAAGGACCGGAAAGAGGCTGTAATCTTCACTTCACTTCACAAAATCTGCAGATATGACAATAGTTGTGGAAACTGACACCTCCTGTCCAAATTTTATAATTGAAAAACAGAAGCAAGGTTTTACTACACGGGTCCGTGATCACTCTAACTATTTGAAACCTCTCATGCAGTGAGTGCCAGCTTAAAGGCACTGGGATAGCAGGCGCCTTAGGGGGAGATGATGTCTGAAGACAGTCGTTGAGTATACCATTCTGCAGAAGGCAGTTAAGAAAGAAAGGAGTCTTTCAACTAACCATCAAAGGACTTTCTCAGACAACAAATGCTGAGAAATGAGAAGAGGGAGAATACAGCCCCAGAGACCCTAATCAGATGGTAAAGAATAAACTTCCATACCATCTTCAGGTCATCTGTAAAATGATTTTAGTCAGTGCCAAACTTCCTCCATTCTGCAACCAAATTCTGGGTGGATTTGGGAGTTGGGCAAGCCATTAGGGTTATCAATGCATATACCATTCTTTCTCCTACCTCCTCATGCTCCCAAAACACCTTGAACACACAAAAAAGCCCCAGCTGATTTAGAGGATTTATAAAAACTCTGAGGGAATTAGCAAACCAGTTTTTGTTTTTATTAAAAATACCACAGCATGACTGTTCTGCATACCTTGCTGACTGATACACACTTCAGTCCCATCCAATCCAGATAAGAAAAGTGCAAGAGGAACATACATAGTTAATGGCTCCCTCTGGTTAAAAGTATTTTCATCAGTTTAGCCATTCCACATATCCACTAAATGCCACACCCTCACCCTACACACCCTGAAACTCATAAAATACCTACCACGAAACCTCCGAAAACACTGCCTTGTTATGATTCATTTCATGGAGTAGAACTTCTTGTGACTTCTGCTCCAAACACAGGAGGCTGCAGACTCGACTCAGGTCCTCTTTGCATGTTGAAAGTCCATAGTATTCACCCAATATAACACTGATCAGCCCCAGCCCCAACCGGCTCTTCACTGTCACATCCTTGGGTGGAGCGTTAGCACTGTTCTGATCAAGAAATGGCTGAGCTACTTTTCTCAAGTAGTTCACCAGTAACTCCCTCACCTAAAACAAAGAGGAAGGGGGTGGGAAGAAAGGCACATAATCCAACTGCATTGATCAATTTTTTTTTTTTTTTATGGGGTCATTTCTATCTCTTTCACACTATTCTGCAGATAGCTATCACAACGGTATCCAATGGTACCAATGACGACTGGCTTATTGCAGGGCAAAAGTCTATTTATTGCTGCTTTTGATGTTAGAAAGGCGTGTTTGGATTTTCATCATGCCTGACGACTGGAAATTGATGCCAAAATGACACTGGTTAGATAAAGCCACCTTCCACACCACCAGAACTGAACCTTCCCGAGTCTGTTGCTCCCAATGGCACCATTCAAAGCTTCTATGTCTAAGAACAGAAAAATGGTCATATTGGGTCAGATCAATGGTCCCTCTAGTCCCATATCCTGTCTTTCAACAGTAGCCAGTGCCAGATGCTTCAGAAGGAATGAAAGAACAGGGCAATTATTGAGTGATCCATCCTCTCTGGTCCCAGTTTCTGGCAGTCAGAGGTTTAGGAACACCCAGACATAGGGCTGCATCCCTGATCATCTTAGCTAATAGACATTAATGGACCTATGCTCCATGAACTTATCAAATTCTTTTTTGAACCCAATTATACAGCAGCAGGTTTAAAACAAACAAAAGGAAGTTGTTGTTTTTTACACAACGCACAGTCAACCTGTGGAACTCCTCGTCAGCAGATGTGAAGGCCAAGACTATAAACAGGGTTCAAAAAAGAACTATATAAATTCATAGAAGACAGCTCCATCAATGGCTGTTATCCAGTATGGGCAGGTATTGTGCCCTTAGCCTGTGTTTGCCAGAAGTTGGGAATGAGTAACAGGGAATGGATCACTTGATGATTCCCTGCTCTGTTCATTCCCTCTGGGGCACCTGGCATTGGCCACTGTTGGAAAACAGGATACCGGATTAGATGGACCTTTGGTCTGATGCAGTGTAGCCCTTCTTATGTTCTTATTTCTACACTGTGTTTAGTATTTTTTAACCAGTTACTATAGATGAGAGACCTTCCTTCTTATCCCATGACTGTTTATTTTGCTTAAGTGTCTTTGGTGTAGGACCTTGTTAAAGACTTCCTGAAGGTCCAAATACATTATAACCACTGGATCACCTGCTTCTGATATACTTAAAAACACGCTTTGCTGTTAGTATTAGGGCATGTCTACACTACAACCCTAAGTCAACCTATGTTAGGTCCACTTACAGTCACTGCAGTAATTACTGGCTGATGTCCACACTACCCTCCTTGGGTCAGACTGAAGAGGGATAGTATGGGGTGCTGAGAGCCCTCCGCACAGCTACTCACTAGAAGCCCAGAGGGCCTCCTACACACACACACCCCTCTCACTTCCCCACTCCCAGCCGAGAACAGGGGGGCAGCTGCCTGGGCTTCTCACCTCCCTGAATGGGGAGCCTCTGGGAAAGGTTGGGAGTGAAGAGCTATGGGCAGCTGGGCTCTAACGTGGAGCATAGAGCTCTGAAATAGACAGATCAGCTGTTGGTTCTCTTGTCAACACAGACACTGTGTCACCCTAACTACACCAACATGAGCCCTATACCTCTCATGGAAGTGGAGTAACGTCGGTGTAGTAGGGCACTTACATCAGCGAGACAAGGCCGTAGTGTGTACATTGACATAATCAGGGTCAATGTAAGCTGCCTTATGTCAACCTAACTGTGCAATATAGATCAGACCCTAGTGTCTTTTGTTAGTGCTCTTCAAATTCTTTTTTGGCCTACTTAATTATATTTTTACACTTGACTTGCCTGAGTTTATACTCCTCCCTATTTTCCTCAGTAAGATTTGACTTCTAATTTTTAAAGGATGCCTTTTTGTTTCTAAACTTCTTTTTCACTCTATTGCTTAGACATAGTGGCATTTTTATATATATTTTTTGGTCCTCTTACTGTTTTTTTCATTTGGGGTATGCATGTAGTTTGAGCCTCTATTATGCTATTTTTTTAACGTTTCCATGCAGCTTGCAGGCATTTCACTCTTTTGACTGTTCCTTTTAACTTCCATTTAACTAGCTTCCTCCTTTTTGTGTAGCTCCCCTTTCTGAAGCTAAATGCCACCGTGGGGGGTTTCTTTGGTATTTCCCCCCCTAAAAGGATGTTAAATTTAATTACATTGTGCTCGCTATTAGAAGCGATTCAGTTCTAGTCAGATCTTGGACCAGACCCTGTGTGTCACTTAGGACTAAATCAAGAATTGCTTTTCCCCTTGAGGGTTCCAGGACTAGCTTCTGTAAGAAGCAGTCATTAATGGTGTCTAAACATTTTATCGCTGCATCCCATCCAAAGGGGGGACAGTCCCAGTCAATATGGAGTATTATAAGCCCATTATTATTGGGGTTTCGGTTTTTGTAGCCCCTCTAATCTCCCTGAACATTTCACAGTCATTGTCTCCATCCTGTTCAAGTGGTCGCTCATATATTCTTGTTGCTCTACTCTTATTATTCAACCTTGGAATTTCTATCCATAGCGAATCTATGGTACAGTTTGATTCATTTAAGTTTTTTACTATATTTGACTCTATGCTTTCTTTCACATATAGTGCAATACCCCACCAGCCCAACCTACTCCATTATTCCTATATACTTTGATTGTCATAATTCCACTAAGTTTCTGTGATGCCCGTTATATCAATATCCTCATTTAATACAAAGCCCTCAAGTCTGACTTGAAATATTGCTTCACTGGGCACAGATAAACCCTTCAAGCCCTGGTCTGCCTTTAGGATAAGTGTACATATTTATTTATTTTAAATGCAGACTAGGCAGTCTGTTCAGTTAGAAGAATCGTTATCTGTCAACCCTCCCTCTGACAAAAAATGGAAGAGCACTGCTAAGCTCTAAAGAAAGCCCTTTTATTAGGGAAAAAGACTGAAAAGGGAATATAGACTTGATCCAAAGTCCACTCAAATAAATTATTCTTTCCATTTACCCAAATGGCTTTTGGATTAGGCCTCAGATGGGGGAGGGATCCCAAAGACAGGTAAATGGTGGAAGAGAAAAGTAAAAAGTCATTTTAAAACCACCACTTTCCTAACTCACCAGAGAAAGGAAGTTAAATACTTGGTTAGAGCCTGGACTCCGACTCTCTCCCCCCCACCCCCACCCCGGAAGATCTGTGGAAGGAGAGCTCTAAACCCTAAACAGATGGTGAAGTATTCTATGAAGACTCCTGGTGGCAGATTATGGAGTCCAGAAACAATCCACTCTAATCTAGCTCAGTCAGATGTGAAAATTTGGGATACAATATCCTCAAAACCCAGAGTGGGTCAGGCTCAGACTAGAAATAAGCACAGAGAAAACCTACTGTGCCAGAGAGAAATATGGTAGTAATGAGTTTTAAAAAAAAGTTCTAATATTTTTACTCAGGAAACAGCCAGGACATGTCTATATGCAATACTGGCACCTCTCTGAAGCCAATATCCTGTGCTCCAGGATCTCAAAATGTAATTAAAAAAAAAAAGTATCCAGCTGTGATGGTTGCAAAGATCACCTCACAAACGTGAGCCAAGTGTAATTGACACAGAGATGTCTAAATCCACAAAGAGCCTGGAACAACAGCTCCGAGATAGGCGCCATACTGTTTTTCAGTGGGGTGTTAACTCAAATGCGCAGTGATAATTTAAATATCAACATTGTTAAAGCCATCCCAGAAAGTACCACACCCCATGCTCTAGCTCCCTTTGGTGAGCAAGTATTGGTGCACTAAACCTCATGATACAACTAAGTCCAAAAGTTCAGGGAGTAGGTCTTCATGCAACAGGAAATAGTAAGTGTCACATATGGAAATAACTCACCCCATCACACAACAGAAAAGTATCCATTACTTCCATCAGAGGAGAGAAAAGAAGCTAAGGTGCTCAACAGCAAAGGTAAAATTGCATATTTAATAACTGAATTTCAACCTCTTTCCCAATATGCTGTCAAAAGTAATTAGAATACCTGCTTTTCTCCAAACTCTAGAAATGCCCATTCCTTTGGCTCGCTCTCATACACCATTGGCTTCTTAGTCACCATGTAAAACTGATACAACTGGGCGAGAAAGTTCTTCATGTTGATGTCGGTCCATGTGGTGAGGATGCTGAAGATGGTCTCTAGCATAATTTCTGCTGCTATCTGCTTTCCTCTCTCAACATTTTTCTTCCGATCATCCCATCCAACCCAACTCTTAAAGCGTCTCACCAAATTATCAGGGGGTCTAGTACATACTATATCATCATACTGGTGCCAATCTAATAATTAAAAACATATATTTATTTTTTACACATTGAACTTATAAGACAAGAAACAGGTGTTTCAGTTTCCCTGCTGCCTCACATACCTGGGAGCAGACCAGCACTGGACACTTCCCAGCTTGGCCATTGCCCTCTGTGTGTGTGTTTCTCTTCCCACCCTTTCTTTGCTTCTCCATTTAGATTCTAAGCTCTTCCGGGAATCAAGTCTGTCACATCTGGACTGATAACTTTTTATTAGAATGTTGGCACTTCAAAGGCAGCAGCACTGACTAGCATTTACGTTTCAATAAATATGACAGACCTACAGATATACGTGTGCTGTTAAATGAGTGAATCAGAGGCCATGAAAGATCAATGATTTATGTTAGATAATTTCATCAGAGTCTGTCCTTTCATATTTCTACACAGTACCCCAAGCTTTCTCACATGAGTTTTGCGCCTGGGTGTCACGGATAAGGCTGATTAACATCAGCATTGTCTGGCAAAGAAGAGATATCTAAGCATGCATAATTATGATGAAGACTAAACAGTCACACATTGTGGAAATCACCTTACCTCCCGAGCTGAGATAATTAGATGGTATGAATAAATAGCGATTCACATAACCTTCTGGGCAAGGTTTGTAAATTAATTCATATTCCCCGTTATTGCCACGTGAAATAAAATATTTGTAGGGAATTGATTTATTCATGTTGTCCTTGGAAATAGTCACCCAGCCCTCAATGAGGAGTCCATGCTCTCCCAGGTCCCTGTTCAATACAAAACAGTTTAACAGTGGCAGCAAGCTAGGACAATAAGCAAGTCAGACATTGGTTGCTCTAGTACAGGGTCGGCAACCTTTCAGAAGTGGTGTGCCGAGTCTTCATTTATTCACTTTAATTTAAGGTTTTGCGTGACGGTAATACGTTTTAATGTTTTCTAGAAGGTCTCTTTCTATAAGTCTCTATATTATATAACTAAACTATTGTCGTATTGTAAAATAAACAAGGTTTTCAAAATGTTTAAGAAGCTTCATTTAAAATTAAATTAAAATGCTGATCTTAAGCCGCTGGCCTGCTCAGCCCCCTGCCGGTCTGGGGTTCTGTTCACCTAGGCTGTCAGTGGGCTGAGCGGGGCCTGTGGCCAGGACCCTAACTGGCAAGGGGCCAGCAGCCAGAACCCCAGACTGGGTGCGGGCTGAATGGCTCAGCCCACTGGCACTCAGGTGTTCCATCCACCGGCTCCTGCCAGCCAGAATCCCGACTGCCAGACCCACTCAGCCTGCTGCCAGTCTGGGATCCCTGCCCTGTCCACATAGAGTGGGTACCTACCATCTCCCTGGTTCTGGCCCATTCTCTTTCTCTCTGCACTGTGCTGAGGGTGGGAGTGCACTGAGCACAGGGCTGGGGTGAAGGAGCAGGCTGGGGGTTGGAGTGTAGGGTCTGGCCAGGAGCTACAGTAGAATGAGGGAGGGGGGCTAGAATGAGGGAGGGGGGCGCAGCGTTGGGGCAGGAGGTTTGGGTGTGGAGTGCTTACCTGGGCAGCTCCCATTTGGTGTGAGGGAGCTAGCTGCGGGAAAAGGCAGAGGAGCCGGCAAGACCAAGCTTCTTCCCCCTGCCCCTGCAGGTGGGGACGGGGGGGGCGGGGGGGGGGGGGCGGCAGAGGGCGGAGAACAGTGGGCTGGGTTGGGCTGAACAGGATTTTTAATGGCATGCTGCAGGCTTTGTTTTCGTTCTATGTGTGCACAACACTTAGCACACTGGGGTCCTGCTCCTCGACTAGGGCTCCTAGGAGCTACGGTCATACAAAAAACATCCCTGGGAAGTAGTTAGGGTTCTCTCTCTCTCTCTCTCAAATATACAGCCCTACCTTACACATTTACAAAGAATTGAAAAGATAAAGCACTTAGTATATATCATGAGCTCTTCAACACACAAGCACACACCTTATCATTACCATAACTGCCATATGCCACAACCTTAACTCTGCCCCTTTCACCCCTCATCCCTACATTATTTTTCTCTAACACTAGTAGTCACAGATGTGGTGTAGGAGATTAGGTGGTTGTGCTGTGAGAGGGTAGTTTGATAAAGGCTTGTGTGCAGGTTAAAGGTGGTGATAGAAGGCTGGCAACTCTATGGGAAACAAATCAAAAACTACCTAGAAAATTCAAAGGACCTAATTAACTAACTGAAATTCCAAACTGACTGGCCACCTACTTTTTAGGAAAAACCCAATATTTTATCACCCATTTTAAAAGGCAACCTTAACAACAGAATCACTATCAGGTGCCTCCATAGTAATGATATATACGTGGTTTTGGTCTCACCATGCTCAAAGGCCCCACTTCCATGAAAATAAAACCAACAAACACACAGCAGGTTGAAAGGTGGGGAAAAAACCCACACTTTCCAAAGTACTAAATGAAATATTAGCCTGGGTCCACCATTTTAAGAGATGAGGCCCTGATATTATCCTGCATGAATGTAGCCAAGCCATATTTCAGATAACAGATCACAGGCCCTGTCTAGACTAAGAAAAAAGATGTTTTTTGTAAGTCGAGTTAGCAAATGTGATTCAGCTAATGTAACTTGAAACATCCCCATCAAGGGTAGACACAGTTTAACACCAACTAACATGATTGTGAAACTGTTAAACTGTCTCTACACTAAGCGTGAAGGGGTGCCACATTTTAAAAGTTAAATTAGCTAAGTATCATTTTTCCTAGTCCAAACAGGGCTGCAGAAGAAAAATTACAACAGCCAGGGCAAAGACAAAATACCACACCTGTGTCTGTTGCTTTCTTGTTATTGTGAGGCAGGTAGTTAAAATAAGAGGCAAGGCCTGAATTAAAATTAAGCAATGATGTAACTTACAAAAAAGTACGTACTTTGTGCAAGTCAATTCACAGATGTTATCCTTCCAGTTCAAATATCCTGAAATGCCTTGTGCCCTGATGAACACTTTATGCTGATTACGATCTAGCTTAAAGTCTTTAGACAATATTGCATGGAAATACACTGTGACACCCTCTCCATGATTCACCTGACTGTAATGACAGAGAAAATAAAGTTAAAATACTATTTAAATATTTTGTGTAATTTAACAAAATAAGAGAGCCAACAGTTGTTTGTTTGCTTATTTGTAGTCAATGCCATGAGCTGCATGAATATCAGTTTCAGTGCAAACTCCTCCACATCTGGCCAGATATGCAGGCCAATACACGGTATTCTCCCCAGCAAAATGAACATTACATACAAAGATAAAAAATAGAAATAAGAAATTTTCTATAGCCAGGTATTGGACAAAGAACACACTCCTGTAACCTACTTAGTCACTGTCTGATGACAAACAGTCTGGGATGCAACCTTGGATTACACTAGTGATTATATACCCACATTTTAGGGCTTGTCTTCACTTGAGCCGGCAGGGATCGATCTTTTGGTGATCGATTTATCGCGTCTCATTAAGACGCGATAAATCGACCACCAGCGGCTCCCCCGTTGACGTCCAGCTCCTCAAGAGGCGCAAGCTGGAGTCGACGGGGGACCGTGCCGCCGACCGCCACCACCATGAGGATAGGAGGCAAGTTGGCTGTAGAGACGTCGATTTCAGCTACGTTATTAAGGTAGCTGAAATTGCGTATCTACAGTCGATTTCCCCCCCTAGTGGAGACCAGCCCTAAGATGCAAAATATTGCTCCAATGAAATACTGCAAGACCACTTCTGATGAAGCAGCACCCTCAAAAAACTCTCATATCTCCTATATCCCCACATTGCTCTGTATCATTCTTGATCCTGACATATATCTCTTTCCCTCACCTCTTCCTCTCTGCAATCTGCTCACCACCAAACCACAACAATGTCACTGTTTGCCACAGCTTTGCCTGCCTGTCAGGAAACAGTCACTAGTGCCTTCATCCACTCTCACCCAGACAACTGCAATCCCTTCTACCTGGAAACCTCAAGTCCCAGCTCTCTAGATTCTTGCATGTGAAGAATAATGCTACTGCCCACTCCTTTTCATGTACCAAGAAGTCTGATCACAGAACTTCACTCCTCGAGCAACTTCAGGGGCTCCCCATTGGTTTCATTGAAAAATCTACTTGAAAAACTACTCTGCTTATTTTCAGCTTTCTTCATGGACCCACTTCCTGCTTACCTCACAGATCCTGTCTCTCTCTCTAATCACCTTCTTGCTAACTTTGCTCCTCTGGCAACTGCCTCCTCCCTGTAATCTCACCACTGCTGGTGAGAGCCCTGCCTCTGTAGCTCCTCCCAGTTGAAACAACCTCCTCCTATCTTTCCACCTCACTGAATCTAAGGGCTGGTTTACAACAGAAAATTAGACTGACCCAGCTACCTCTCTGAGCAAGGTAGTTAAGCTGACCTAAGTGCCCATGTAGACAGTGCTAGTTTGACAAAATAATTCTTCTGTCGACCTAGGTACAACCTCTCACGGAGGAGGATCACCTACACCAATAGGAGAACCCCTCCCCTCAGCATAACTTCACTGAAGTGCAAAAGCAGGACACCCCCTTCCCCCAAAATCAGCCACTTGGCTTGAAAACTTGTGAATAATTCAAACTCTAGTAAGCTTCTATTTTAAGCCTAGTCTGTAGATGGGTGCTCTTCCTTTTCAGCATAAATATCCAAGAGTATCTAGTCCTCCTTACTTTCAATAGCACTTAAAAAAAAAAAGAGGTAGCATACTCTACCTTGGTTTAATTCTATTTGCTTTGGCTTCCTGATTTTTCTGTTGCTTCTTGTCCTTATTGCCTGAAACAGCTGATGCATAATCTTTTTTAGGAGCTTCAATTGCCTGTCTTTGATTTGTCTGCTTTTCCATTTCTTCAGATCTCCCCTTTCTTGAGGTTCCTTTGGCTTCCGCTTCCATGTTCTGTGATACAAACGCACAGAATGAATCGAAAGCAGTGAACCTCAAAGACATGACTTTAATAGAAACCAACCGGATTTGTTCAAGGTGGCATGAGATATCTAAAGAATGTTACATGTCAAACAACCCAATTCAAAACTGATTTCATTGGGCCTGTGTTTTATGTTTTATACCAGGGCTAGTTTCAGTTCCAAAGACTTGTCAGTTCGTCACTCCCAGGGCTGGAGGAAATGAGGGTGAATCTTCTGACCAAACAGACAGAGCTGCAAGAGTGCTCTGATCAGGTTTTACATGGAATCTAATGCCAGTGTTGGCTGGCAGAAGTCACCATGTCGTGGGTTCCTGGAGGAAAGGGTATAAAGGAAGAGAAAATATCTGCAATTCAACCGGTCCATTCTGGGACTGAACCTCACATTCAGAAGAGGTGTAAAGCCAGCATAATGAAGCAACACAGGCAATGCCTATGCATTTCTGTCGTGTATGGACTGTTCTGAGCACTGCTGTGAGATTGGGGAATGGAGGGGTGGGGGGGACTGGACCATGAGATAAAGTTTAATACAACACATTTTTCAGGTTCTATGGGGAAAACCTGATAGGGATTCTGAGCCATTTAACAGCTGTACAACAGAGAGAAAACCGACAAAAGCAATACAAAAAATTACATACATTTCACTGAATAAAGTTCTGATCAGAGATAACGCTGAACCCAAGGGGGGCTTTGGAGAGGGGAGGGGAATACTTTTAACCCCAAGATAGTTTAGTAAATCACCCAGCAATGGAGAGGCTTTTGGACTACTGTCCAAGGCTTCTCGGCCTTCTGGCTAAGAAAGTTATTAGTAAATAGTTATTCTTGTACTAAAAGCAACCCTTCCACCCCTGGAACTAACCAAAAGTGAATCGAGTAGTTCACAGATGTAAGATACACCTGTGCAAACAGACTGTCAAGATGCTGAAAAGCACCCCCTACCTTCCTTCCTACCTCCTCAGGTTGTTCAACTGGGGTGACAGAAATGAACAGGCTTCATTGTACTGCAGTAACCATTTCAAAGTTCAAAAGAAGGAAACTTACTCCAATATTATCCGATGGTTATTTGGCAGTTTACCTTTGAAACTGGAGCACTTGTTTGCTGCTTGCTCTCCCGTTCGACTTTCCTTCTCTGTATTGTTTCAGTTTCAGAAAAGGAGGCTTTCTTCTTCTGACTCTGATGGTCTGCATCAGAATTTGAATCCTTTCTCGCAGGTGCTTCCATATTGGAGCAAAGCCCTAAGGACACATTCTCTCCCTCTTCTTTGGAAGCCAGTGCATCTCTGTCTCCCCCTGATATCTGGGTAAGTGATCTATCTCCTGAAGGCTGGTCAACTTCAGCAGGGCTGCTCTCACTTTCCTTTTTGTCGGATCCCTTATTTTCTCTGGCCATTTGTCCATCACTTGGGGAACTTTCATTTTCCATCTTCTCCTCTGTGGCTCTGGAACCTGCAGGCTGAGCAAGCTCATCATTGGTACCTTCCTGCACTGGCTGGTGCATGGTGTCACTGCTGCTGGGACGGTCTTCCACCATTGTTTCTGGACTTTGACCCTCATTTCCCAAAGGGTATAAGGAATGGTCACTTTTAATTTGACTTTCGTTGTTACAGGGAGATGAATCAGCCTCTGCTTTGGCCACTTCATTCTCTTGGATTTGGCTTTCTTGGATTGGATTTTTTGCACCAGCCAATTCTGAGCTCAAAGACCAGTCCAGACTACCAGATCCTGAACTTACAGAGGTCAAAGAGTCCTGCAGCCCTGAGTCGGAAGGATTCTTCTTATTCTTATTCCTCTTTCTCTTTTTCTATGTAGGGAAGTAAAACACACACACACATCCTCACTTACTCAGAGTGGAGAAATCCTGTATTCACTGCTTCCTTAACATGCCCTCAATCCTCTTGTAGTTGGAGACAGAATTACCAGAACATCTCAGTCATACTCCAACTCCAACCCCAGCCCCTAAAACATCCTTGCTTAGGCTCTCACTTTCTGATTTTAAAGACAAAGGGAAACTGGAAGGAAAAAAATCCTACCTTAGTTCAGAGAAGGAAAATGCTTTGTGTGAACTACTTAAAACTAGGAGAGTTCTAACCAAATTCTAAACTAGGTAATTGCATTTGACCCAAGCACTGCTATTTTAAGAGGATACCTTACTCCTCCTTCCTTCATGTCCCACACCCTTGAAGGTATAGAGCCGCTGTTTTAGATATATTCCAGCTCAGAGGTTGCTGCATTTCAAGAATGAGGAAGGGAGTTCTGTATCTATGGTTGGTAAAGGTCTTTGGGGAAAACTTCAGAATGAAAAGTTCTGTATAAAATGTATATGATGATGCTCTGAAAAGGACACTGTATAAGCCTTCCTGCCAGCCTCTCCCTTGCTCCATTATTACAGCTGGTTGTATTTCCTAGAGTATTTCACTCCTCGGGGAAGCCATGTGTCAGCAGGAAAGGCTTTTTCCCCCTTCTTATTGATAAAGAAACCAAATCGGATATGAAAATTCTTAGAACCATTTTAAATCTGCAAAGAGCAGTGTCACTCTCACGGATATCAAACTGAAGAATTTTACACATTCTGTTCAATGCCCCTGACTGAGAATATGAAATAAAAGGGTCAGTTTCACAACACACAACAGTAGTTCTGGTGTTGGAGCAATGGAAGGGACACACTAGCTGAACGTGAGAGAGTGGTACCGGTGGGTTTCCCTGAAGTCGGGCTCTTCCTGGTTGAGAATCCTTTTATGACCTCGTCCAAAAGTAATTGGCTTGCTTCCTCACCCACCTGCCAGTCAAATATTTTCCGACCCACGCTGGATTCAAACTCAGGCAGGTGGGAAGAAAGACAAAGGTCTTCCCACCTCATGCTTCTGATTGTCACTCTAGTGAGCAGACAGAGCTAGGTCACAGGTAACCAAGCACAAACCATAGCAGGAGAGCAATGGTGAATGTGGACAGAGATGGACAGCTATTACAAAGCACCTTGTTAAGCTGGAGGAGGGATAGACTTACAGGTATTCGATGAAAGGAGAGAAACAACAAATCCATCTGCCTCATTTGCCAGCACAGAGATCAAGACCAGAGACTGGTTCCAGATTCAGAACTACGCATGCACAGGAATTACAGACACACTGGCTCTGCCCAATAAGTCAGGCAGGGACCATTCAGGAAACTGCTGACAGCAGTTATTAAGTTTAATCACTTCAGGCTGGATTCAGCTGTTGACCCAGAACAGACACCTGTGCTAGTAACTGAGGCTTCAGGGCAATGCGCTTGCTTAAGGTAGAGGAACTACTCATGAGAACTACCTGCTTTGGGCTTATAGGAGACGGGCTATCCTCAAACTGGACTGGTTTCTCCTGTCTCCTCTTTCTGGAAAGGGGATTAGCATCATCCAGCTCACTCCAGACTATACCGCATGAACCTTTTGCTGTCTGTTGAAAAATGGCTTCACTTTCAGAGAGATCAGGAAGTCAGATATAATTGCTGATCAATAGAGTGGGGTGAGTAGTATTTTATGCTGCTGTGTTTATTAGTAGCTGACATTTTTAGTTTATGGATGGGCAATTTTTAATAAAATTGTTTTTCTATTTTCCCTACTTGAAACAAGTCAGATTTTCCTCCTGCTGCTCCTTATGAATGTTATCCATAGTGAGTGCAACACCCGGGGGGGGGGGGGGGGGGGGGGGGGGAGAGTCCCTACAGGAACCAAAGTAATAATACGTGTATACAGTATTGTTGTAGACATGTCATGCCCGTGGATTTATGGCTTATTGCTGTACAACAATCTGTAACCCACTAACGTCTCTTTTTATCCTATAACTACAGGAGTGTTAACGAAGAGGGCATCCCCTAGCCTGTGTTTTCCAGAAGCTGGGAATGGGAACAAGGGGATGGATCACTTGATTCCCTGTTCTGTTCCTTCCCTCTAGGGCACCTGGCACTGGCCACTGTCTGAAGATGGGATACTGGGCTAGATGGACCTTTGGTCTGACTCAGTATGCCCATTCTTATGCCAAATAGGTCCGACGGTCCAGGTTCCTCAATGCCCAAGACTGATGGTGAATACTAGAGCTGAAGGGTCCAAAGTTAACAATCGACAGCTGAAAGACTCAAAGATAAAGGAAAAGGCTAAAATTCCAAAGAAGAGGAAGAAGTAACAGAATAATAATTGCACATGGTGGTTTGCCCTTTACAGGGCCTAAGCACTATCATGAATATTCATGATAATGCCCAACCTTCAATGCCCAAATCTAACTTCCTCGCCCACATAATATTGGGGTACACTTATATCTATACATATTCATGCCAATTAGCTCATTCTCAGACCTGTCACTTCTTGCCTGAAATGGTTTATGGTTGTTACTTCCACGTTCCTGCAGTGTTCCCTGTGGTCACCATTTACCACTGAATTCCAACTCCTACTCTTAGGTAGACATGTCTAAGCGATCAATCCAGCGGGGGGGGGGGGGGGGGAGAAATGGGGCGGTGTGTGATTTATTGTATCTAGTCTAGACACGATAAATCGACTGCTGAGCACTCTCCCATCAACTCCGATACTCTACCAGGGTGAGAGGCGCAGGTGGAGTCAACGGGAGATGTTGACTTAACACAGTGAAGACACCACAGTGAGTAGATACAAGTATGTTGACTTCAGCTACTTTATCTATGTAGCTGAAGTTGCATAAATTACATCCCCCCCACCATAATAAAATCAGGGAATATACTATGCCAGTGGCAAAAAGACATAATTGTAGGAATTTCTGCCAAAGTCATATTACTTTCCTGTTCATCCCTCCACATGTATTCTGGTGTATGACATTTCATACAACGGTTTATTGCCTACTGTTGTGTAAGTATTGTTTGTTGTATAATAATTTGGGCCAATGTTTACCACCTGAATCCCATTCAAAGAACTGAAGATAAGTTACCATAAAATGTTAATTAGAATTTGGAAAAATCTGAATATGATAGTAGCAATAAAGTTTCTATGTTCGTGAGAGATTTTATTAACTCACACAAAACTGGAAACAGGCATGTTGGGTTTTTTTTAAATGTCTTGAAAATCTGTTAGAATATTCTGGAACTTAATAAAGCTGTCAGCGTTATGAAGTCACCATTAAAGAAAGAGGTAGCTTGGAACAATTTTTTTAAGTTCCCTGCTATAAGTTGTAATAAAAGAGGATTTGAAATCCAAGTAACTCTGAGAATCTGTTTTCCCAAGCATTTAAAGTTTTCTGCAATATGAGAATCGGACATTAAAGGACTTGTCCACATGAGAAAGGGCTTGCTATTCAGTACCAGCATACTCTCCTAGTCTAGATGTTCTCTATTAACTTATACCAGCAAAAGTTCTCTATTAACTTATACCAGCAAAAGAGTGCTATTGCTGGTATAGCTTCTTACACCAGTTCACCGAAGAATGTAAGCTATACCGTCAAAAGCATTTTTTGGCTGGCATAACCATATCTACCTCAGGGCTTTTGTTGGTCCACACACATCAAAAAGACAGACATATCATATCCCTAAGCAACATTGTTGTACTGGCAGAGATTTCTAGTGTAGACCCAGCCTAACATAGTAGCATTGGCTGACAAATCCCCTAACAAGCAGATATTGACTTTGAACAGACAGATTTTTAATCCTGAAGCTTTTCTGTATCATTTATTGATTCTATTATTGCCAGAAACATATTGTTAGGGGAAGCTGTATAACTCAGTATCTCAGTGACATACACTGAGATACCATTTGCTACAAAATTTATGATGTTAAAATATGTATCAGATTTCCTTTAAAAAATGCAGTTAGTGGTTCCAGACCATAAGGAAAAATCATTAAGAATAGGTGCCCCATTCTGTAAATGAGAGAGAAAGCAGAGGAGTTACTTGCTTGAATCATGCTACTTGGCACCCCTTACCCACTCCAATGCTGCAGGGAAATGTGAAGATTCCTCAAGGTCTCTGCACAGTACACAGTCCACACCCGTGCATTCCAACATACTCACTTTCTTCTTTGAGACACCACTTTGAGGCCCCAAGCTCTGTGGCAGCAGCTCTCCTGGCTTTCCCTGTGTTTCTTTGGTCAGTGGTTGTCCATCAGCAGCTGGCACGGAGAAGGAGTCCTCTACCTTCAGTTCTCTCCCACACTCCACTTCCCCATCAGGGACTGGAGTTGGTTTTACATCTCCACTTCCTACAACTGAGAAAAAGTTTTCTATTAATGTTACAGTCAGGAAACAAAGAAGAGACAAAATGTAATTCTCAACTGGAGAGGGGCAAGGAAGAAGGGAAATCACAAATGCTGATTAAATGCATTGACTGAGACATGAACATCTCTTCAGAAAGGGGTGTGGAAGCAAACACTGGAAATAACATCGGAAGGGAGGAAAGAAGCAATTCTCAGCCCTAAACCAAGGTTAAGAGAGAAGGACCAGTGAAAATGACTAAACTGGAAGCCCCACTCTGAAACCACTTGCATCACGTTACCAAAACAGCACAAGCTGTGGAACTTGAACTGCAAAAAAGGAGATTAGAGAGGGGGCCTGAAAGTATATTTCAGCTCCCAGGCTGAAATCTCAAAGAATCCCTTCCTCTGTTCAGTCCAGAATGTATGTCCTCCTCTTCAGTAAAAAGCATCAGAGTTACAGGGATGGCTGCACCTTAAAGCTAATAGTTCCAGCATTGTTCCTTGATGACTGTTAAATGTTAGCTGAAGAAAGATAGCCACCTCTCAGCCATTCTTCTCCTTCCTGTTTACATTTCAGAGATCCCCCTATTGAGTTAAAGGAATACATCATACAACAGACATCCCAATAACCAGGCCAGCATACTGTAGCCATAAACTTTCACAGGGCAGCTCCAAATCTGTCACAGGAAGGGGAAAAGTGCGTAAGAAAGTAAGAGAAACATACAACGAAACATGCCATGATTTGCAATCAAACCAATCTGCGTGCGGATGCTAGCGTCAGATACTTGGCACGAAAAAACTCTTCAGAGCGATCCTTTGCCCACCCTTCTGCCATCCCACCACACAGATGCTGCCACAGCATGAGAGCTGCAGATTCCAGGAGAGGAACGGATTCTGGTAGTGGACAAGTAGTAAATCAATACTGTCACCTCTACTGCCAGATACTTGCGTATGCAGCTGTTTCATAGTGCTTTTGTGCTCAGGGGATCATTAACTTGTGTATTTTTCACATTTTATAACCTGCCTTTGTCAGCATCTCATTCTAATCATCTTCAATTGCTCTCAACTCCTTTCTTTTTCCTCCAGGAACCCTGCCCACTTTTGGCTTCCCATAAGTGCCATGGCTTTATGCAATATCATCTTGAGCAGCGCATTCACCATTGCATCACAGGTGTTACCAGTTTCAATTCCTACATAATCCTCAGGGCAGAATTGTGGCATGTGAACTATACAGGGTCTTGGTGTGCATATGGGTATGAAAGGTAAAGCCAACAAAGCCCAAGAGCTTATCTATCCCTGCAGAGAACCGGAAGAACGTAAATAAATCACAAGACCCAAAGCATAAAATCTCCTGGCCCTCTCCCCAAAAAACAAATTCAATGCAAAAAAATCTACAAGTAAAATGGGGGTTTAAAATAACAAATGTAATATAGAAGGTGGCCTGCAATGCAAAGGAGATGGGATAGAAATCACAGTTGTACTCTTGTTCGTTTCTTTATGATGTATGAAAGGGGCCTGAAAGGATGTGAGAAATAATTCCACCTGTGTTTTACATAATAAACTCATGCCCCGAGATCCTGTCTGGGCTGAAATATTTGTTCTGTAGGGAACTTAGCTCTATGTGTAAGTATAAGCTTATGTATGTATTTTTAATGACTTTATATTAACAAATATCAGAGGGGTAGCCATGTTTATCTGTATCCACAAAAAGAGAAGTCCGGTGGCACTTTAAAGACTAACTGATCTGGTAAGGTGTCTTTAAGGTGTCACTGGACTCCTCATTGTTTTTATATTAACAGGATCTCAAAAGCAGCTTTGAAACTTGATTCTCACCCTACCTATTGTCAGGTGGGGGATTCCATAGGTTGGGGAACAGGTCTCCAACCCTCCACACACAGACTCCAACCCTCTCTCCCTTGGAACAAGTACTGTGTTTTACAACAGCATGACACTTTTATCCAACCCAGCAAAGACAGGAGTGGACCCAGATCAGGATCTCTAGCAGGGGTTAAACAAACTCCCTTGCCCTAATACAGCATGCAGCCCACTCCTACCCCCACACCAGCCAGGCATTCACAAACTCTCTGCCTTGTGTGGATGCAACCGCCCCACCCTGGGGTCAGTCCAACCTGTTCGTTCTCTCTGGTCCTTGCTGCATGGTATCAGCTGGCCTGGAAGCTCCAGCTTGTGCATCCCTAACAGCCTCCTTGTGTCTCTCCTCCAAGCAGCTCCTGGTTCAGCTCTGCCTGCCTCCATCCCGGCGTCTCTCTGCCCCAGTTCAGCACTGCAACTTTTCCAGCTGCTCTTTCTTTGTTCTCTCAACATGTCTTCACAGTTCCCGGGCTTGTCCGTCTCCACCCCCCTCCCTCCTGCACCTGCTCATTGGCTCAAACCCTCCCAGGTGGTCCATAGTTATCTCTGTGTCCTTGTTCTAAAATCTATTTCCCCATGTTAATTTTCCCCTACTGCTACTGACACCTTCTGGTCAACTGTTTGAAATGGGCCATCCTGATGATCACTACAAAAAGGTTTTTTTTTCTCCTGCTGATAATAGCTCACCTTAATTAATTAGTCTCTTAGAGATGGTATGGCAACCCTCAACTTTTCACGTTCTCATACATATATACACATACATATACACAGATATATACACACATACAATCTATGCATCCAACGAAGTGAGCTATAGCTCATAAAAGCTTATGCTGAAATAAACTAGTTAGTCTCTAAGGTGCTACAAGTATTCCTCACTTTCTTTATCTTCCTACTGTATGTTCTACTCTACACATCTGATAAAGAGGGCTGTAGCCCACAAAAGCTTATGCCCAGATAAATTTGTTAGTCTCTAAGGTGCCACAAGGACTCCTTGTTCTTTTGCGGATACAGACTAACATGGCTGCCAATCAGGTTTGTGCAGCAATGCAGGGGGGGGGGGGGAGGTCACCTCAGGTGCCTCCCCCATGCTCCTCTCTTCCCCAGCCATGTGACTAGATTTGGATGCCTCCTCCCTGCCCCCCACCTGTCCGCCTCACTCTGTTCTTTTCTTGCTTTGGGGCCACAGCCAGGGTCAGGTTCTTTTAGTAGGGATCCCCCCATCATGTGAACCACCCCACCAGTGGGAGCCCAGTGATTCTTTCCAGCCCTGCCTCCTGGCTACTAGGACTAGGATGTTCTCACCCCTCCCTGTTTGGTAGCTTGGGCTCAAAGTGGCAAGGCCTGAGCATGTTCCAGTGGACCCCACCTTCTCCAATCTATCTGCCAACTCTGCTCAGATCTGGTATACCAACCATATGGGGTACAGGATCCCACAGACAAGGTCTGATTCGGGGACCCAGGCTACATCCAGTTTATAGCACCTCTGCTGCTTAAGTATTATTTGCATGTCATTATGTGTACATGTCAAATAACTTTGCCTCTCTGCAATATCCTACAGTCAGCCAAGAAGTAAACCCAAGTTATCCCCATCCTCCTACCTTTTTCCTTACTCTGGGTGCTGATGGGATGGACCAGCCCAAACCCACAGTGGCTGCAGAAGTTGGGAGAAGCATCTTGAGAAATGTAGTCACATTTAGGGCACTCCATACCCGCACGCTGCTGTCTCAGGGCAAAGTTTTATGCCGCCTGTTTCAAAGCAGGAAGAGAGACACACACAAATAGTTAAAAGAGACATCAAAACATTGATTCATTATTAGTGACCCTGGGCCCTTGCTAAATTTCACCCTCAGGACACTGAGAAAATGTAAAAGCTTCAGAAACATTGCCTGTCTGACCTCAAGGCCCCACAAATCATTACTTGGGCAGAAAATGAAACAATCTCCCTGCTTCTCATGCCTCACAAGCAACAGAGATTCAGTTGTTAAACTCATTTATTTAAAAAAGCAAGTGCAAATACTTCAAGCAAAATAAATTAAAACAGTTTTAAGAGCCTAAATCATTCACAGAACATGTGCATACAGACTTAACAAAAATACAGATTTGTAAAATGTAACCCACGATTTCCTTTCCTTTGTGTGCATGTGGTAACAAGACAACTGTGCACAAAATAAACAAGCTGCAAAACACACACAGCTTCCTCCTCCCTCCACCACCACCACCCTTCCACTCTTTTCCCCTTCACTTTGCTTATTTGCCTTTGGAGACATTTGCTGTAGAGTCAGTTTTGCCTGATTAAATTATTTTTGCAAAACAACATGGCATGGGAGAGAAAAATGTTTTAAACGCTAGGCAATTCAATTATAAAGCCACAAAAACTGACAGGGAACTCTGGGCTGAAGCTAATTGATAAAGAAGAATAAAAATATCATTAGAAACCACACTGATGGAGTCACTGTTTTGGGGAGCTGTAGGCCGCACCAGTACTGAATGTGGTATATCCTCTTCCTGGAGAATCCCAGTTAAAGAGGCTCTGACTGAAAAGGGGATAAGGAAGTATCCAAATGCTTGCTTGCTATATTCATCAGCTGCCTCTTGCCTTAAAAGCCAGATTCTCAAAGAGGCTCAGCACCCAGCATCTCCATGTATTTTGGTGCCTGAAGGAGAGCTGAATTCTTAAATGGAGCTGTGGTGTGTGTACAGCCCCTGGCGCCATGGCACTGGGGCTTCAGGCATATTGCCACGCTGCAAATAATAAAGTAGAAGACGAAGCACAAGCTTGGCCTAAAGGGTGGACAAAGGAACTTGGCATTGAGCTACACCTGGGAGGCACCAGGGTGGGAGGCAGGGCCCTTGACCAAAGAGCCACACCACCTGCCCCAGGCCAGGCTCCCCCAGCCCAGGGGGGAGGGTCTCTGGGGCAGGGGAGTGGGGGTGGCCTCAGGAGAGGGCCCCCAGCCAGCCCTGCATAGATGGGGAGCCCCCCCCATTCCCCTCATACCCCCCCCGACTCCCCTCAGCCCCTCATGGGATACCCCGCCCCCACCCCTCACCAGCCCCCTACCTGCAGCCTCTCCTGCCTGAGGGGGTGGGGAAACAGGGGGCGGGGCCAGTATGCAGATCGGCTCGCGGCCGCGCCCGCCGGGCACATAACAAGAGCTTCCGCCCTGTGCCCGAGCACCCATGCTAATGAGCTCGGCCAATGGCAAGGCAGGGAACGCTCACTGTATGCAAATTAACCCCTCACCTCTCCCTCCCCCCCCCGCAGGAAAGCGCGAGGCGGCAGGAGCCGTTTCCTGACTACAGGTCCCAGGGTGCACCGGGCTGCGATTTACCGCAGATGCCCCCAGCCGCCGGGCCCGGGGGTTCAAAGGGGCAACCGCGGAGCCCATCCCCCTTCCGCTGGGAGAGCAGCAGCCGGACCCTGCCCCTCCCCGGCCACGCCCCCACTAGCCGCATCACCCAGCCCCGCCCGACGGGCAGGGGAGCCCCGGGGGGGCGCGCAGCCCCCCCCCCCAGCCGGGCCCGTCCTGGCCGTGCAGGGGTGCGGGGTCCCCCCCGGCCAGGCCCCTGGCAAGGCAGCGGGGTGGGCGGGTCCGTGACCTCTGCAAAGCCCCCGAGCCCCGCTAGCCCCCGGGACTGGAACCGGGGCATCAGGCTCCTGCAAACCCCCCCCCCCCCGACTCCTGCATCCCCCCCCCCGACTCCTGCATACCCCCCCCCCGACTCCTGCACACCTCCCCCCCAGGCTCCTGCACACCTCCCCCCCAGGCTCCTGCACCCCCAGAGCTGAGCTCGCGCGCCGATCCCGGGGAGGGGGGGCCGAGCCCCGAGCTGGGGCCGCTCACCTGAGCTCCGCGCCGGCTGCCGCTGCCCAGGGACCCGGCAAAGTTTCTGTTTCTGCGAGTGGGCGTCGCTGGAGAACCGGCGAGTTTCGCTTTCCAAACGTCACCCCGGGGCAGCCCCCTGCCCTGCCCCCGCCCCGCCTGAAGGGCTCGGACCCGCTCCCCGCTCGGGCGCAGGGCTGGGCAACCGTGCAAAAGTCCCAGTCCGCGATGCAGTGCCCACTGCCTAGACGCACCCTGGCAGGCGCTGGGCATAGACGGTTTTTTTAATTCTGCATTGTCCAAAGCCTGCTAACAGTTACGTATGAGACAAGGGTGGGGGAGGGAGGTAATAGCTTTTACTGGAACCAATTTCTGTCCACACACAGCCCTTCTCCAGGGAGTGGGAGTGTGTCTACACTTAAATCTCTGCCCTGGTGCAGCTGCAGCATTTCGGTGTGGACACTATGGATGCCTATGAGGGGGCATCTCCCCTCAGCATAGACCAGGGGCTCATGTACTCCTGTGGGTAGCACAGATCTGCCAGGGGATGCATCAACTCATCCAGATACATTCTTAGCTACAACAAGCTACATAAAAAGCACTAGCAAAGTGAGTACAAACTGAAATTTTATATGGACAATTGTTTATACTGCTCTATATATTGCACACTGAAATGTAAGTACAACATTTCTATTTCATATGATTTATAATGGTAAAAATGACTAAGTCAATAGTTCTTTCACTAATAGTGCACTGTGACACTATTTTGTATTTTTATGTCTGATTTCATAAGCAAGTAATGTCTGTTTCCCATCTGTAAACTGAGGAGCAGTGTGATGAGTGCATTAAAGACTGAAAAGCTTTGAGATCTTTGGTGCATGAGGAGACTAAAGGTTTTGAATAGCTTCTTGGTTACACCTTGGTCAGCCTGCACATCTGTGCTAGTTTGAGTCAAACACCATTTGTGATGTAGATCTGCTCAGAGAGGTGTCTGCAGGTGCTTTCTGGCATCCCACCCATCCTGGCTGCATGGCCCTGGCTTTCCCCGGTGTCTAGCCTGAGGGAGGAGATAGCTGATTTCCAAAGAGCTCAGGGCCCTTCTCCCTGTCTGGAATGCAGCGCATGCCAACCTATCCATGCTCGCTGATGGCCTCCGCAAGCACATCTAGTTTGCCATCTTAGGGCATGGCAGACAACAATGTACAACCAGGGGGCACGCTGCGGGGAATGGGTCTGAGGCCCCCTTTCCCTGCTGGAGCGGTGTTCATTTATATCTGGTACAGTTGGGTGCACCTAACAGCCAGATGCCCCCAAAATTCCTCTACCCTACAATGAAATATCCATAAAACCAACTCCCACTGCAGGCAGATACAGCCAGTCCCATTCTGCCTCTGCAGCCCTGGAGGAACAGGGGAAGCTTCTGCAAAACCCTTCCTCGATAGAGGGAGAAATGAGAGAAGCTCTCACCAAGGGGCGCCTCTGAGCCTTACAACGCACTCTGCTTTCGGTTTCATTTCTCTGCTCCCTGCTCAGGCAGTGCCCTATGCAGGGTTGTCTAGGTAGGTCGGGCCCAAGATATGAGAGGGACGAGGTGGGGGAGGTCCTATCTTTCATTGAACGGACTCCTGTTGGAGAGGCAGAGAATAGGGGGAGCTGCTCAGATCCTCCAAGTGTCCCAGCAAATGTGGGGTCCCTCCTCCCGTGCACTAAACACCCCAGTGAAACCAGACGGTCACAACGCTCTGGAATGAGCTTAGCCAGGGAAATGATAAAAGACAGGAGGGGGAACGCTTTTCACAGAGCGATCACTCTCTACCTAACTTATCAGTCCCCATCCTTAAAGAAAACCCCCACAAGGACCACTCGTTCCCTCTGCGACCTGGCAAGATGCATACACTGACCCTTCCGCTCCCTAAGGGAGCTGGGACAGGAGAATGAACCTGTGGCTGTATCTATGGAAACAGTCCCCACAGTTAAGCTCTGATCCTGAGTTCAGGTCCCTCCCACCTGTCTGTACCCCCCACTTCCTTACACTTGAGTGCCCAGGCCCTCGACTTCTGGACGCAGTGCACACGCAGAGTCCTGCAGTTCACTAGTTTTGCCTCCACTCAACGCTCTCCTTAGCACCCGGCCCTCAGCTGACACACACGTTTATCTGACAAAGCTTATGACCGAGTCAAATAGATTGAAAACTCCCGGTTCCAGCAAAAAGAAAAATCTAAAATGCCATTTAGAGCTGCTACCGACGCCTGAGTTCCTTTCCTGTCTAATTCTCACCCGCTGGTCAGTCCACACGGCGCTTGGTCAGTCGAGAGAGCTGGCGTCCACGTTTTTTGAGACACCCACGCTGGCAGTATCCCCTCCATGATGGATGCATCCGTGGCCTTCTGTAGTCTATTGTTCCAGACCTTTAGTCTTCTTTCCTAATCTGGGGCATTTCATCACCTTCAGTTCCCTTTTGTGCTCTGTCAAGGCTCCGAGCCTGCCCCTCGTCTGGACTGTTAAAGCCGGGCTGAGAGATGTCAGTTGTTCTGCCTCTTCACTGAGTTTGCTCCGAGAACCACCTCAGCCTAGATGAGCAGTGTCACCTCCAGCAGCTTTGGAATACAACACCCCACGTTCCATCCCTCCTACAACACCTCCCGTCCATTCTTCCCCCAATAACCATGACAACCAGCGAGTTCTTAGAGTGCACACAGCTCCCTTCACTCAACTATCGCTCACAGAGGAGACGTGCAGTGTCGAGGCAAGGCCCCGGGATGGGTCCCCTCCAGCTCCTGCCAGTACAGGACTCCTCAGGCCCAGGCAGTGCCTGGGGTTTAGTCATTCCTGCAAGTCGAAAAGAGAAACCATTTCTCAAACGCATGGAAGAGCGGCAGACTGAGGGATTGGTAAGTGCAGTTTTATTGTTCATGGGACAGAGCTGGAAACACCCTCCGCCAGGGAAGAGCAGAGCAGGTGCTCGTTCAGAAAGGTTTCACCCTTTGTAAGTAGCAGACCTGACAACCCCCTGCTGAGCCTGATCTATGGCACAGCACATGCAACTGCTGCTGTGAGTGGGGAATTCTGATTCAGCGGCTCTGCACAAGTGCAAATGACACCACTGGGCGCTGGGAAGGGGGAATCAGGTGAGCATCCAGAGAAGGACCAGGGTATAACAAAAGCTTTGAACTGCATGTCAGCAAAATAATTCAGCTAGCCCCTTGCCAGCCACATTGTATGGCAGTCAGAGGCAGGGACATCAGGGCCCCTGAGACTGTAGCCAAGGCTGGCACAGGAATAGATCTTCCCTAGGTACAGACCTCCTTGATGGATCCTGGAGTAGAGCGCTAGACTTATCCCTGCTTACAGACTTTTCTTCTGAAATGGGGAGGAGGGGGACACTGGGGGAGGCGGTCAGGATTGTGCACCCACCCAGGGTGTAACTGTTTTCATTGCATAATGTGTATTTAATGGGGTCAGCTGCACCCAATCAGGACTCGAGGCAGGAGGAAGCAAGTTCAGCTCTGCAGAACTAAAACCACCCACTCATGCCTCACTCCACTGTCCCTCAGAATGGAGTCAGCAGCACCTGGGCTGGCTGCAGCCTGGGAAAGGGAGGAAAAGCTGCACCCACAAGTGGCAGCACACACAGCAGATTGTGTGAACATTTCAAATGTCAGCTAGTCTCCTCCAGCTCCTACGTGCCCAGAGGCTCTGCTGGGCTTGGCTCGTTCTGACCTGGGGAAGAACAGTAAGTGACAGACTCTCCCGAGTGCACCACAATTCACCCTGTGCAATGTGCAGAGCTGTGCCCCTCCACCGCCTTCCTTACGCAGGGACTGGAATAGTTAACAATGGTGACATTTACATTGTCCTCACTGGGCACCCGAGTTAACAGCCCCTCAGCTGAGCAGACCAGTTCACCCCTCTCGGAGCTGGCGTTCCAGGCTCTTTGCAGATTCCGTTACACTAATCGCAACTTAGGGAGGTTTTCTCCCAACTGGAGCAGGTCGAGACTTACTTCTTTTCAAAGGAAATCAGATGCTGAAGCATTAGACAGCAGCTTCACAGCCTGTGATGGAGTAGGAATACGGTGTGTGCCTCAGTTTCCCCTATGCATTTCTTAAGTGTCTATGTGAAGGAATAGGGGCTGATAGTGTAAGCAAGCAGGCAACGCCCTCTCCCCTCTCTGCAGATATGCATACCTGAAGCTGTAATCTGACCCTAAGTGTGGGGAGGAAGGTCACCTGACCTGGCTGAGCCGGGGGGGGGGGGAGGAGGGGCTGGAGAGAGGTTTGGGAGTCGGAAGCTAGCTGAAGTCAGGCAGGGAAGGCAGAAAAGCTATCTGGCTCTCTGGCCCCCAAAATGGATCCAGCTGAGGGCTCACGCTCGCTGTATGGTCTGGGTTAGACCAGATAGAGGTCATTGAGTAAACCTGTTTTGCTGGCTGGCTGAGAGTCACGTCTGACTGTGGATTTCGGGTGCAGAACCCAGGGGCTCCCTCAGGACCCCGCCCAGGCGGGCTCGCTGGGGCAAGCACACGGAGGAGCAGAAGGTGCTGAATGCTCCGAGGTCAGACCCAGGAAGGTTGAAATGGGTACCCGTAAAGCTCCTAGTCTTGGAAATAGGCTGTGTACAAAGAGGGGAAACTTCACCCAAAGTCCTATCTGGCTTCCTAGGGAGCGGTTCCAGACCATCGCCCGGGCGCTCCGTGACACAGCCGTGCTAGTGGAGCATCCCAGCTCAGCCCCAATGCTGGTGGCTCGAATGCAGCAGCTTTATAGAAAAATACTAAATCAAGAGGTCTAGGTTACAAATGAAATTCTCAAAATTCTCCCTCTCCGAGGGGCATGAACAGGCATCACCCTGATTCCTAGAGCTGAGAGATGGGTCCTTGGTCACAGAGGAAACTCGGCGTCAACGGGGAAAGGCTATCATTCAAAGGGGCGTTGGACAAGATGCAGGGTTGTATTAATAAATACTAAAAGCGGAGTCTGGGAAGAGAACCTCCACCAGCCAACCTCCAGCAGGAGGCAGGAGATTTCAAAGGGGGAGTGCAGATTATCCCCATCTTCCTGCTGCAGGATTTCTCACCCCCTCCTCTGAAGCACCTGGAACCAGCCAGCCACTGCTGGAGCCGGGATACTCGGTGCCGGTGGACTCAGGAATGGGCGGAGTTGTGTCTGGAACCGGGGTGGTGTGAGTGTGATATCAGCAAGTGGGATGATGAGCACGGCCGAGGGCAGTGCATGGGAGTGGGGAGGGGGCAGCTTGTTTCCTGTCGATGGGGACAGCTAAAAGCTACCTTTAACCTGAGGAATCTGAGTCACGGTGCCCCCTGCAGCTCCTCAAGCACCCCGCTCTCCTACCCAGACGCTGCTGCGCTCCCTCCATGTCACCCACCCCCATCATTCCCTTTCTGGACTATCATTCCCTTGTCCCTAATGTTCCTAAAGTGCTAGTGCCCTCACTACGCCCCCAAGACCAGCTCTGGCCAGCCACACTCGACAGGCATCGGACCACAGCGGGGCTGCGTCCGCTCATGGCAGGTCTCAATCCGGCCCAGCATCCGTCATGCCCGTACTCCCCGTGCAGCCTGCATAGACCATCGGGGGCTTGGCTGGATTCCCCACTGCCCGTCCCTGCACCGATTGTCCCCGATGCTCAGACACCCTCCCCCCCAGCCCGCTGCCACCACCACCTTCCCTCAAAGCCAGGGTGATTCGTGGAAACATAAACCCAGGAGGGCACCAAGGGCCCTAGAAGGCCATGTCCTGTTCCCCCGGGGGGAGGGGTGCTATCCCCAGGAAACAGCCCAAGGGGGTGAGACCAGGTTTTCAGCCCCTCACCAGACAGCATCACCGGTGAGCGTGTCCCCCTCTCCAGGGCTGTATCACTCTAAAGTGCACTAAGAACGATGCAGGGCAGGGGTGAGGGGTGGCACGTGTCCATTCTCCAGAGCATCCAGGAGGTGCCAGGCTCGGGCAAGGAGACGCTCCGGCACCGGGGAGGGCAAACGGGCAGAGGTTGCTGATCCTCACTGGATGAGCCCTGACGCTGGCAGCATGTTCTTGCTGGCGCCGTGAAGCAGGACTCGGTTCTGGCCCTCCAGCTCTGCTCCATGGCAGGGAGTGGGGAAGGAGAGAGGAAGGAAAAACGAGACATTAAAGGCCTAGGCTCCGCTGAGATGCCATGACGGACTCAGGGTCATTTAACTTTCCAGAGGCTGAATTCCAGCTCTGAAGAAATAGGAGGAGTCTCTCTTAGGGCAGCCAGGGCCCTTCCCCCAACACACACTGTTGGCGGTCTCCAGATCTATCTAACGCAGGGTTTCTCAAACGGGGGGTCACTGAGTGCTCCCCGGGGGGTCGCGAGCTCCTGCCGCCGCAACTCGCGGTGAGGAGGGGGGGCCGGGGCGCAGCCAGCTGCCCGGCCGCGGCGGGGGGGGGGGGGGGCACAGCCGGCAGCCCGCCCCGGCGGGGACTGGAGGGGTCGCGCCGCGCCGATGCAGCCGGAAAAGGGTTCGTGGTCTCAAAAAGTTTGAGAACCGCTGATCTAACGCCATAAGTGCCTCCTCTGATAGCCACCAGAGGGATTCAGTTCAACAGCCTCCCCAGAGCCCAGCAGCAGCTCCTTGTCTGAACACTTGCTGTAACCTGCAGAGAAATGCCCCATGTTGCTGGTCCCATGCCAGGGGTACATCAGCTCTTCCCAGCCCTACAGAGAGCAGGGGCCTGGCCTCACTTACCCGCCTCCTCCAGGCTGGGGAAGTGTTGGAATCCCTCCAGATCTGCAGACAACAAGACTTGGAGAACGTGGTCCTGAGAGGAGAGGGGAGGGGACAGGATGAGTGCGGTTGTGACATTCCAGCTTCCACCGCTCACAGAGACAGCAAAGACTTCCCGACACGTGTCCTGGGAGGCTCAGGAAGGGAGGCTGGGCTGAGTTGACCCCAAGAGCTCGGTCCCTAGATAGGAGCAGCACCAATGACAGCTGCAGCCCCTCCCCACCACTTGATCCATGAGTGAACCCCAGATTCTGCAGCCACTGTAGGAGCGGCCTCCCCCCTCTTGAGTGGACAGGTGCAGCCCATGAGGACGACAGGTCTCAAGAGGCCATGCTCCATCTTGAGCTGAGCAGCCAGGCTGCAATGCATGCTGGGCCATGATTTTGCATCTGAGATGATGGGCACTGACATCAGCCGTGTTAGGGGCAAGTGCAGCCCCAAGTTCTAGGCCTGCCTCTGGGGAAGGAAATTCAGCTGAGCTAATCTGGTGACCAGCCCACTGGAGAATATGGCAGCAGCTGCATGACAAGTGCCCATGTCCCTGGTCCAACCTGACAGCCCCGCCCCCACTTTCCAAACACACCTGCAAGCCAGAGAAGGTCAGGGTGAGGCCCCTTTTCTGGAACTCCTCCAGCAGGTCTGCCAAGCCCATCACCACGGTATAATCCACGCTGCTGACGTGGGAGCAGTCCAGGATGACACAGCGTGGCGGAGACACTGAGGGCGAGAACACCACGTGGTCACCTCACTGGCATTTCCAGCAGAACATTCACCAGCCCCCAGGGTTTCTGGGCCTGGCAGTTTGGAGCGTTGGCACGAGTTTAGCCAAGCCTCTGCCGGTCCTGCCCCAGCCAGCCCTTTACACTGCGAGCTGAAGGCCAGACAAGCCTGAGAGAGAACAAAGGATAAAGCCTCGAAAGCTGCATCCACGGGTCCTGCCCAGGCAGGGTGAATCCCAGTCCAGTTCCAACGAAGGCTTCCCCCAAGAGCTCTTCCCTACAAGCTCTCGGGCCAGCTGGCTGATCCCAGGAGGTTCAGTATCAGCTTCATGGGCATTTGCCTGAGGAGCTGATCTGAATTTGGGGTCTTATTTCTCCAGGCGCTCCAAGGCTGACAAAGGCCCCACTGCAGAGCAGCCGTTCTGGCCTCGTTTCTATCCAGAGGCTGGAGCAGTGAGGCCGGCGCTGGTGTGTTTGGCTTGGACCAGACGGGCCGACGGTCAGGACAGACTGCACCGTACCTGCCAGAGCCCATCTGTGCACGGCATCTCGGAGGGACTCCACCGCGGGGAAATGCAGACCGCTCGCAGGCTGCAGGAGAAGCACCCCTTGCTCTGAGACCTGCAGGAGACCCAGGAGGGGCAGGATGAGAGGTGGCTGCACCGGACGATGTAACATGCTCCAAATTCTCAGCCCAGCGCCAGGGTCCCCACCCTTGCAGCCAGCCATTGTCCCTCACGCTGATGGAGCCTTCACCCCGTCTCTCACCACACACCCAGGACTCCCTCTGGCCCCACACAGACAGGTGTGTGTGTGTATGGGCGTGTGTACACGTATGTACCCTGGAAATGGAAGGGTTCAAACACCATTCATGCTAAGAAACACTGCCCCCACCATTCTCAGCTGCCTGCATTAACCATTTCCCTGTGTCCTTTGGGATGACTTTCTGCACCATCGCTGGGCAGATGAAGGCCATGGGGTGTTAAGCAGGAATGGGGCAGGAGCAGAAGAGGAGACAACACAATGCACCCAGCTATTGCTGCAGGTAGAGTGTACGGCAATAGTGACAGCCTCCCACATCTCAGGGAACCGCACTGAAGCTGAGCCCCACCCAAGGAGGTCTGAGCCGTACCGTGATCTGGGGCCTGGCGATGGTGTAGAGCAGGAGGATGCCGGAGACCAGAACGCCGCCCACGATGCCGTACTGAAACTCCCAGAAGCAGAGCAAGAACGTCACACACAGCGGCACAAGGTCCAGCCCTGAGAGCGAGACCCCAGTCACTGCCTCGTCCCATCCGTTCACCCTCCCACCCGGCAGCCGTGCCGCAAAGCCCCCGGAGTCAGCCAGCAGCCCGTGGAGCATGGGGAAGGGGAATGGATGAGGGAAGAGAAGCTTGTTTGAAGAGAAGCCTGGAGAGGAGGAGTGGAGATGCCTTTGGCATGGCACATCACAGGCCAGAGGCTGCTGGTGGCGGGAGAGGGTTCAGACTGGGGGGCAGGAAGCCAGGGGTCAGTGCTAACACAACAGCCGAACATCTTGGTACTGCCTGTGTGCTTCGATCCCAGCATCTGGGGTACCAGAGATGGGGGCGGGGAGGGGATACTCAAAGGTCTCCTCCCAAGACAGGCAGAGTCTGGAGCTGGGTCAGTGAGCGGAAGAACACCAGGCCAGAATCCCCAGGCTGGGACACAGGGATGTTTTATAGCAGGCTGGAAACACAAAGCGCTGACTATCGTCATGTAAACTGTCCCCTCTTGGTCCAGGGCACCCCCCAGGATCTGCCTCTCTACACACCAGGGCACAGCACGCTCGGGGGAGGGAGGGAACTGTGGTACATTCAGGTGTGGAGCACACACAATCAAATGGCACGTTCAGATCCCTGCGTAATTGGCATGGGTCCAGCCGAGGAAGCGTCTTGCCTGAGAAGAGGAGCTCGGTAGCTTGTCTCTCTCCCCCCCCCCAGACGCTGGTCCAATGACAGATATTACCACCCGGATATTTTAATCAGGGGGGTATTACCAAATCCCACCCTTTTCAGAGTATCACCGATAACGGACTGCAGGTGGCGCTGTATCCCTTCGAACTTCCCCCATCCCGAAACATGGCAAAGAGCAGAATTCGCTGTGGTAGCCCCAGGCAGGAGTGCAAAGCAGGTGGCTTGTGAGGCCCATACGTTTAACCCGCCACAGTGTTCGGAAGATCCTGGCATCAAACATAGGAGTCACGGCGCAAATGATGACAGCAGCCAGAGCCGCTTTGGGAATGTAATAGAAGAGGGAGGTCAGGTAGGCCAGAGAGAGCAGGACCAGGGTCCCTGGGGAGACACAAGGCAGATGGTGAAACACGGCCACCCGACCCCGAGCCACGGCAGGCTCACCCCAGCCTCCCTCCTTATATACACACCCAGCCCAGCCTCACACGGGAGGAGAGCAGGATTAAAACACTGCCATGGGATGGGCTCAGAGGCGGCCCTTGGAATGGCAGGGGTAGCGCCAGTGGATGAGAGCGGGGCCCCTACCTGTTATCAGCCCCCCTGCAGGGGTGCACACGCCCGTCTGTGCATTCACCGCTGTCCTGGAACACAAACCAAATGCACCATTACAGGCAGGGCCGGCGACAGAAATTTGGGGGCCCCCTACTCTGATCGTTTGGGGGGCCCCCAGCCCAGCTGGCACTTCCCCCCCAGCTGACAGTGGCTGGGGGGGCCCCCAGCCCGGCCGGCACTCCCCCCCCCCAGCTGACAGCGGCTGGGGGGGGGAAGCCCTGCCGGGGGGGCCCCCCAGCACAGCCGGTGCTCCTCCCCCAGCTGACAGCGGCTGGCGGCATGCGGGGTCCTGCGGCAGCGCCGCGAGCCCGGGATCGGCGCGAGCCGCCCTTGCTGCTCTACCCCCTCCCCCCCCCCGCACTTTCTCCCCCGGACTGCGCCGCTGCCGCCGGCCGGGCTCACTGCTCCTGCCGGGGACACGCGTGCTCGTCCGGAGGGAGCCGCGCCGCCTCCCCGCCCCTTCCCCGCTCTACAGGCCCGGCGACAAGGGGGGACGACAACGGGTACAGCTGTGTACCGGGGGCCCCCTAAAGTCCGGGCCGGTACAGCTCTACCCGTAGTACCCCCCGTCGCCGGCCCTGATTACAGGCCGTGCGAAGGCCAGCGCCTTCCAGCTGCCCTGAACGCAGAGTCCAGGGAGGAGAGTTCAGGGCTGGCTCCCCAGTGCGATGGGGGAGCTGCTGAATGGACGCGGAGTCATAAGAGGGGGGCTGGGGACAGGCCGGCCTGCCACGCTGTCTGCCAGCCTCAGGGGTGCTACTCACCGCCCAAAGCTGCCGGTGACGGGGTAGGAGGAGACGAAGGAGCCCAGGAGGTTGGTGAGGCCTGTTGTGGGGGGAGAGAAGGGATGTTGTGAACGGTGCCGTCAGGAGGTGAGTCAAGACACTGCCTGGGGTGAGGGGGCAGAGGAGACCCTCCATCCCATCAGCCTCAGCTCAGCGGGAGGCAGCCCCCACCAAGTCCCCTTCTGATCGGCAGACGAGGGTCCATAGCAGAGTCAGTCCCCAGGCTGGAGAGAGGCTCCCCCCCCCACCTACCCCATGTCCTGGCAATCCCCCGCACCCCGGCTGAGCGCTTACCCATCGCCAGCAGCTCCTGATTGGGGTCGATTCTGTAATTGTTCTGCGAGGCTGAAAGAAGAAGGAGGTGACTGGGCAGAACTCACCCCCCCCCCCTTTTATCCCAGAGCTTCCTGCCAACCCAGTGCCAGCACCCAGTGGGCCCGGGGGCAGCAGGGCGCATGGAGGGGCGAGTCAGCCTTTGCCAGGGAGTGACTCGAGTCACAGGCCCCATGGGACCCCTGGGAAGTGGCTCATTTCACCACCTTCGCCCTGCAGGTCTCGCCCCCCCTCACCTGGAGGGCAGTAACAGGCCTTACCAACACTGAGCTCCTGCCATGGCACTGCAAAGCCCGGACAGCCTGGGGCACCTCCCTACCCCATTCTGGTACCCAGGGGCCGCCTCACCAGGGCAACAAACCACCGGGGGAAATACCCAGTTGTGGGGGAATGTTCCATGTGATCCCCCTGCCCTATCCACTGACCCCACACTCCAGGGGACAGCCCCAGGCACTTCCTTCCTGCACCCCCTGCGCTTTTCTTTGACCACTGGTAGGTTCCATCCCAGAGTCCTCCCCCTCCCCGCTGGGTGGCAGCTGACTCAACCCTTCCCCCGGGAGGAGTGAAGGCTCTGGAAGGCCGAGACACTGCACGGCAGACCCAACACCATACCGAAGGCCTTGGCAATAGCGACAGTCTCCAGCAGGCCCATGAGCGGCACCACGGCCAGTCCAGCGCCCAGATCCTGGGGAGGGGATGGAAGAGGCCAGCGTGAATATCATGGCAGAGAGCGCTGCAGATGCAGGAGATGGTGCCCTCTGCCCTGTCCCCCCATCTCTGAGGGCAGCAGGAAGCGCAAGTCTCAAGAAGAAATCTCCCATGATGCAGCTCAGCCGGGCGATGGTAGACAGGGCCCCGCGCTCCCCCAGCCCTGTGCTGGAAAGCAGGTCACCCCAAGGCTCCATGCGTCCAGCCCTGTCTGCTCCTCAACTGGAGGGAAAGGAACAGCTGGGGGAACCCCCAATTCCCATCGGAATCCCACCTCTCTGGAGCAGAATTAGAGCGTCACCCTGGGAAGATCCCACCTGCTCCCACCACCCCAGCCCCACTCACCTGCACCATCTCGCTGAAAGACACAGTGCTGTTGCCTTCGGCCCTGGAGAAAGGCGGCAGCTGGAAGGGAGGGAGCCCCTGGGGCGTCTCCCCAGTGAGGGTGAAGGGCTGGGAGCCCATCACCTGGAAGGAGTAGGCGACCAGGCCAGCAAACAGGACGACGAGTGCATTGCGAGCTACATCGGAGAGGAAATGACCGTGGTGAGAACATCGCTCTGAGCCCCGGGGCGCACGGACACGAGGGGGATGGGCACAGTGGAGAGACGTGCACTGGGGACTCTTTCCAGCCGACACGGACAGCCGCAGAACGAACCTCCCACCAGCGGCCCCAGCCCTGCCCTAGAGAGACCCACCCTACAAGAGAGGTTCAGTCTCCACCACCCACTCAGTCCTGGCCCTTTCTGTGGGGGCTGCCCACCAGGGGCCAGGCACCGCCGGTCAGGAGAGGGGCTTGGACCGCTGCCCCTCCGGGGACAGACCCATCTCACACAAGGGCCCCCCAGCAGCCGTCTTATTGGAACAACGTGTGGGCCCTGCCAACATGGGCCAGATTCGGGCCATCACCTCCCCACCGCCAGCCTGGGCCACAGCGCTCTCCCAGCAGGCAGTGGGGCAGACCCACAACGTGCTACTGCCTCCTCTTTGCAGGGTCCTTGTTTCTCCTCCTCCCCCGCTGACCCTGGGAGGACTCCGGGACCTGCTGGGTGCTCTCAGGGGGAAGCTGACGTCAGTCAGAGCTGGGCAGGGCAGACAACTAACCTGTTGCTGTGGCCCAGATGATAAGACGGCTGATCCTGACAGACAGCAGCTCCATCCGATGGATCCTGGGCATGTGGCCTTTCATTGCCCTGAGCCCCACCAGCACTGCCAGGCAGAGCAGTCCCAAGAGAGCATCCCCAGCCCTGCAAACAGACCAAATCCGGGACGTGGCGCGACATACCGCGAAGGTTTCTGTCAGGGGGAGGGCCCAGCCCAGGCTCCAGTTCTGAGCCAGGAGGCTCGTCTCTGCCGCAGTCAGATCAGGTCTCGGGGAGCAGGGAGAAGGACCCGGGTCAGAAACCCGACAGGAAGCAGTGGAGCAGGATCCACTTGCAACCGGAACTGGCCAGGGGTAACCTTCCCTCCCCCCGGTTCAGCAAAGGGCATGAACTCTGGCCTCAGCGCCCGAGAGGTATGAGACAGGGCTGTGCCAGGGTGCGGAGTCACAGGGCAGACCCTGGGCGATGCGGCATTCACCCCACATGAGCCCTGGAAGGTTAACAGAAGCAAGAGAGGCCAATTAGCCACTGGCTGCACCTGGAGGGGAGCTAGGAACCAAGGAGGCTTAACTGGGGATGACGCTCACATGGGCAGAAACAAAAGGGGCTGCACTAACGCCAGGAACTGGCCCCAGAGGAGGGGGGCTGCAGTGAGGAAGGAGGAGAGGGAGCAGCCCAGGGAAGGGGCAGCGAGGGCTGAGCGAACAGACCTGAGCTGCTGGGTCGAGGGCGCCCGGATTGGAACCGGGGCAGGAGGGAGGCCTGGGTTCCCGTACAGAGCACTGTGGGAGTGGTGCGGTCAGCACAGTGGATGGGGGAGACCCTGGAAGGTGGTCTTGGCTAACCCACCAAGGAGAAGCACTGCGGCTCCTGACCAGCAAGATGGGGACTGTGGAGCAAGTGAATGTGTCAAGATGCTGGGTGACTGCAGGACAGGGCCCTAATTCCCAGATGAGCCAGGAGGAGGCGCTGCTGAGCAGTGAGCATTACAAGCCTGCTACACCCAGTAATTTCCTCACCACAAGGGCAGCTAACAGAGGCAGGGCAAGATGAGGCACAGAGACAACTGAGCTCACACGCTTGGGCTGCCTGGGATCAGGGGGGCCGTGTGAGGCAGAGACGGTCCCAGGGCTGCCTTGAACTGGGAGCTCCGCAAGTAACTGCTCAGCCCTTGTGGACTGGCAACTCCCTGACGGGCTCAATGCCCTGCTCCAGCGGTGGGGAGACAATTCACAGCCCCATTTTCTGCTCCGTCCCCCCCGGGAAGGCCACGAACAGTCAGGCTGACCCATACGTCCCCACGCCCCAAACCAATCCAACGTGACGGAGGGACTGGAGTAAAGCTTTGTGAGGGCACAGGGCAGAGTCTGCTTGTGCCTGGTGTGACCTGACAGAGGATGCAGCAGCAGCTGCACCTTATAGCCTAGTGCCTTTCCCAGCCTTGCGTCCCCCCCCACGGCCCCTCCAGGCCAGGACGTTGGTGGAAGGAAGGATCTAGGAAGAGCACAGAGCTGTGGGCTCACCTGGTCTCCCCGAGTCTTTGGAAGGTGTGATACACCTGCAGGAAAAACTGTCGTGGAATGTTGCGCAGCCCCAGGATGTTCTGTGCAAACAAACAAAGGCCCCGTGAAAGCCCAGCACAGCCCCGTCTCCCAAATGCACCTGACAGGTACCCCGCAGACAGACCCGAGCAGCCTGGCACTGGTCCCTCCCCTTCCCCAAGACGCTGGCCCATGCAGTGTCTTTTGTGTCTGCTACCCAACCTGGGAGCTTTCATCAGGGACCAGACCACGTAGCTGTGTGCAAACCGCTGGCCAAGGAATTTTCTCCAGATCCTTCCCCTGCCCCAGGAGGCTTTGGAGGCTGAGTGGGGAGACCGTTCCCATTCTCCCAGATGCCTGGTGCTGAGGCAGCCCCAGCCCCAGTCCCAGCCCTATCAAGACAGAGTCCTGCTTCCCATGCAAGCAGACTGTACTGAATATGGGTTTCAATCTGGGCTGCTTTCCTTGCCCCAGGACTGGCCAGCTGCCTCTCGGGTTCTCACACGTCACCAGAGGCTGTCGGTGAATGTGGCTAAAAGAACTCGGAGGTTCCTCCCCGAAAGCGGAGCACTTGATGAAACCATAAGAGATCAGCTGATGTTTTCTGTCATCTGGCACCTTGCAAAGCACATGCTGACCCACACCCCTCTCTGATTACGGTCAGCCACAAAGGAAATGTGGCAATACCTAAAACCACCTCAAAGAACGAAGAGGATTGGCCAAGCCATGGACCAGTCAAACCTCCCCGCCAATCCCAGCCCCCGCCCCCCTCCCCACAGAGAAAAATCACCCAGCACAGCAGTCAGATGGTCTGATTGTCTCCCCAGCTTCCCCATAACCCCCCCTCCCCCGACCAGCAGAGAGGACAGTGTATTTACAAGGGAAGCATACAGCTTGGTCTAGCTTAGTCCACCACAGCATAATTCCCAGGTCCCCCAGGAAACCCAGCCAACGGGTCACCTCCACCAGCCTCAGCACTGAGCATGCTCTCAGCTCGGGGAGGGCGTGAGCGAGGAACCCACTATGGGTCACCAGCCTGGCAGTGCAGGGCACTCGCCCCATGACACCAACCTTGTAAAATCCTTCTAGTGCACTCATCGGACACGACTCTGTTTGATTGGTTTTTTGAGGGGCCAGTGAAGTATCCTTTGTGTTCCCACTGATGTCACTGCGCTGAGCTAAGCAGACTGTGCACCTGGACTGGTGAATTTCCATGACAGTTTTGCAAGGCTGCATTAGACCACTGGGCAAGTTAAACTAAACAAATGGAGGAGGAGGAGGAGAAGGTCGTACCTTGACCTGGTTGAAGCTAATGGTGACCGAAGCGGCCGAGGTAAACCCTTTAATGACGGGGCAGGAAACGAAGTCCAGTAGGAAACCTGCAAGGGATGGAAATTGCCACAAGGAAGCTGCTGTTTGGATGCAAGAAGGAAGCTAGGTACAGACGGCAGCGTGCACACACATGCAGCGTGCACACACATGCAGCGTGCGCACACATGCAGCGTGCGCACACATGCAGCGTGCACACACATGCAGCGTGCAGTGCTTAACAAGTCAGAGCTGGACAACAGCAGAGACATTGCTGGCGGGGACGAGACGCGTCAGACAAAAACAAGGCAAAAAAAATCTCACCGAGGTGCAGGAGACCCATGGCTAGCTGGATACAGCCTGACAGGAAGGTCAGCAGGATGGCATAGGCAGGGTCATGGAACGCGTAGGAAGAGACCAGCAGCGACATAATGGCCGTGGGACCCAGCGTCACATCTTTTGAGGTCCCCAGAAGGCAGTAGACAAAGCAGCCCATGAAGGAGGAATAGAGACCGTACTGCACGGGAACAAACAGAGCCTTCAGCGTCTGAATCATAGCAACCCGGGAACCTGCTCTGATCATGCCAGGAACCGGGCATTCGGAAAGGAGGGCTGTGACTGGCTAACAAAGGGTCTGGCCATGGAAGTATCCCAGGGGAACCTATTGGGCAATCTTTGGAAGAAACGTCTGCAGCACGTTCGTCACCCCGATCTCCGTACCACACGCTTTCCCAAAGGGGAACATGGACGGTCCCAGCAGGCTGCCTGCCTTCAGCCCCCCAGTGCCCTGCCACAACCACGCCCCTTGGCATGTGTTACTGCCACGCTAACACCCCCCAACCCTCCAGCTGTTCCAATCTTCAGCCTTCTGCCAGGATATGCAAGCACCCCCCTGCACTGGAATCACCCCCCCTGTGAACACTGCCCCTTTAGGACGCTCAGAACACTGTGTTTTTCCGGTGGCTACCATTACAAAATGGAGGTTTACGATGCGGCAGTATTTACAATATCCACAGGACATTGAGCTACTGCAGCTGAGTGGCACTGCGGGCAGATGCTCTAAAGAGGACACATGGGAGGAGTGAGCTCTAAGCGTGGGTGGATGGAAGGCCAGGTGAGGAGCCGGCATTGATCAGATCAGCACAGGCGGAGGCCAGGGACAGCATGTACTTCTCAAGGCCCCCAGCACTGAGGCATTGGGGTCCCTGTATGGAGAGAGGTGGGGAAACAATACTTATAGGCTGTCTGGAGAGGACTCTGCAGAGGGACTTGCAAGAGCTGCCTCCACCCACCCCTGGCACAGCTCTCCGGGTCGAGAACGGAGCAACCCACCTGAACTGGCAGGCCGGCCACCTCGGCATAGGCCAGCGCTTGCGGCACGACGGTCAGGCCCACGGTCACGCCAGCGATGAGATCGAGCTGCAGCCACTGCAGAGAATACTGGGGCAGCCACCTCAGGACCGGGAGCCGCCTCTGCACTGTGTGGCAGGAGCAGCATCGGTCCCGCTCTGCCATGGCCGCTCCCTTGGGGATTCAGACCAGCGTGGAACATGCCCCAGGCTCCGCGGGGTCTGTCAGGGCTCCGCTAGAATCCCCTGCAGCGATCTCAGGGGACATGGTGACCGGAAGAGTCTCCTTAGCATCTCTGTTCGGTAGAGTTCTCTGGTTCTCCAACACACCTGCATGAGAAGGAGGGTCACAGACTCAGCCTGGGGCGGGGAGGGATGCATGGGGCACTGCCGGTCCATTTATAGCATCAACCGATGGACTCCTCTCCTTCTGGTTCCTGTCAAGGCCCAGACTGAGGGGCGCCACCACCTCCTCCATTCACCTGAAGCAGTGGCTTAGGGCAAAGCCTTGGCCGCACGTGCAGAGAACGCGCTGGGGGGAGTGTTTCTGCCCCCTAGAATGGGCTCTGGCTCCCTCTCCTGGGACAGGATCCCAGAGGGCCACTGTCTAGCTCCACTCCAGGGCTGGGAGTGGGTCCCCAGGGGCTGCCTGGGCAGAGGGTGGCTCAGCTGGGTTTTCTCTCTCTCTTTGGCAAAGAGAAGGAAGTGGAGAGTTTTTCATTCCAAAGAAAGAAGGAGCCGCCCCCAGAAATGCCCAGCACACGGCTCTGGGCAGTAAGTCACCCAGCAGGGGCTAGTTTGCTCTGATTATTTTACAAGGCCAAGGGCTGAGAACAAGGAAGAATGGTCAGCGGTAGCTGGATCCACGGGAGGGACAGGCTCCCTACGCCTCTCCGCCCCCGCAGGGCCAAGGTGACCAAAACCCACGATAAGGGACACAACAAACCTCACTTCACACAGGAATATCAACGAAGATACATTAGAATTGGAAAAGGTACAGAGAAGAGCCACAAAAATGATCAGGGGCTGGAACAGCTGCCCTAGGAGGAGCGATCAAAGAGACTAGGAGTGTACAGCTGAGAAAAGAGATCAATAAACTCATGAACGTTATGCTGGAGAACGGGAATAGGGAAGTGTTGTTTACCCCTTCGCATAACACAAGAACCAGGGTCACCTGATGAAATAAACAGGCAGCAGGTTTAAAACAACAGGAAGCACTGCTTGACACACCCAGTCAACCTGTGGAACTCCTTGCCAGGGGATGTGATAAAGTATAACAGGGTTCAGGAAAGAATTGGGTAAGTTCATGGAGGATGGGTCCATCAGTGGCCGTTAGCCAAGACGGTCAGGGACCCAACCCCATTCTCTGGGAGTCCCTAAGCCTCGGACTGCCAGAGGCTGGGCTGGAGCCCAGGGGACGGAGGGATCCCTTGTCCTGATCACTCCCCCTGAAGCACCGGCAGTGACCAGGGTGGGAGACAGGCCTCTGGACTGGAGGGACCATCGGTCCGACCCAGTGTCCTTCCCAGACCCAGAGCAGGGCGAGGCTCCTGCCCCCAGCGCTGGGGCAATTTGTATGGGGGGGGAGGGGGGTGCTGAGAACCATTGAACCAGGCGGTAAAACCGCTCCAAGCCAGGGGCGCAGCACCCCCTCCCCCCGGTCCCAGCACCTCTGCCGGGAGCCCGGGGCGGTACCGGGGGCCGGCGTGGGGGCCCCCGCGGGAGAGGGGGCGCCCGGGACCCCTGGAGAGCTCTGACTGCCCCCTCCTCCCGCACCCCGGCCCCGCACTCACCCGCGCCAGCCGCCCGGCCCCCGGCCCGGCTCATGTGACGCGCCCGGGGCGGAGCCGAGGAGGGGGCGGTATCCCGGGCCGGCCCGGCGGGAGGGGCCCGGGCTGCAGGGCGCCATGGGCCTCCGCTGGGCGCTGCGGCTGCTGCTGGCCCTGCCGCTGGCCGGGGCCGGCCGGGGCCGCAACGTGCTGCTCATCGTGGGTGAGTGCGGCCCGGGGGGCTGCGGGGAGCGGGGCCCGGACCGGACACGCGGGGAGCGGGGCGCGCCCCCGGACCTGGCTCCTGGACTGGGCACGGGGACCGGGCACCCACAGCGAGACTCTCCCGGTACCCAGCCGGCCCCTCGCCCAGAGTCCCCGGGACCCAGCCGGCCCCTGGGACTGGGGACCAGCCGTGGCCATGAAATCACGAGCGGTGACTCACACCCACGGGAGCAGCCGCAAGACTCCTCCGGCCAACTGCACCGTCCCGCTGCAGCCCCTGGGACCCGAACGGCCTGAGAAATTTGGGGGCCCCTACTCTGATCGTTTGCCCCCCCCCCCCCCCCGGCCAGCGCTCCTCCCCCGGCTGGCGGCATGCGGGGTCCTGCGGGAGCGCCGCGAGCCCGGGATCGGCGGGAGCCGCCCTTGCTGCTCTTCCCCCTCCTCCCCCTCCCCCCCCCACTTTCTCCCCCGGACTGCGTCGCTGCCGCCGGCCGGGCTCACTGCTCCTGCCCGGGACACACGCTCGTCCGGAGGGAGCCGCGCCGCCTCCCCGCCCCTTCCCCGCTCTCCAGGCCCGGCGACAAGGGGGGACGACAACGGGTACAGCTGTGTACCGGGGCCCCCCTAAAGTCCGGGCCGGTACAGCTCTACCCGTAGTACCCCCCGTCGCCGGCCCTGGCTGGGAGCCCTGTGCAGTGAGGGGCTCGGCGGCCGGGTTCACTACGGCTAGTGCGCTGCTGAGGCCTGGGGGTGGGTGTAACCAACACTGAAGAGCCCGTGCCAGGGTTTGAACTTGGGCTCACAGAACAGAGAACGTGAGCTCACAGCCTGCCCTGCTTCTCCCTGCGGCGCAGCGGACGACGGCGGTTTTGAGAGCGGCGTGTACAACAACTCCGCCATCCGTACCCCCAACCTGGACGCCTTGGCCAGGCGCAGCCTCGTCTTCCGGAACGCCTTCACCTCCGTCAGCAGCTGCTCCCCCAGCAGGGCCAGCATCCTGACCGGCTTACCCCAGGTAGGGCCCTCCCGACCCGCGCTGGGCATGGGGGGTGGGAGTGGTTCTGCGGCCTCAGGCGCTTGCTGGGCCCATCCTAGCACCTAGGAGAGGCCACGTCCTATCTATGTCCGTAAGGCAGCCAGTCCTCCCCAAGGGGCGTTCCCTACACTCCCTGCTCTGGGCTTTGTCCACGGCTCAAGCGATGCGTCTTCCCCCACTTTCCCGTGGACTGTTGCCCGGTCCCAGTGTCTGGTGCTTCAGGGGTAGCTCTGCCCGTGGCACCTGAAGGCAGCTGTGGTTTGGCTGTGCAGGGCGGCCGGCGCAGGGATGGTTCCCTGGCAGTTCCTGGCCAGTTTGTCTCATGGGTGGGCTCTGTTTTGCAGCACCAAAATGGGATGTACGGGCTGCACCAGGACGTGCACCACTTCAACTCCTTTGACAAGGTGCAGAGTCTTCCCCGGCTGCTCAGCCAGGCAGGGATCCGGACAGGTAAACAGCCAGGCTGCTGGAAGAGTGCAAAGCCCTTCCCCTTCTCGTCTCACTGCACAACTGATTTCACTCCGCAAGAAACCTTGATTTAAATCGCAGTTTGAACCTTGCTTTGCATTTGTCCTCCTCTCATTTTCCTAAAGAAAGGTGGATTCTCATTGGTTGGTAACCATTCAAACGGGAATTTGCAGGTAAACATGCAGCCTTTATACCACATTTGGTGCTTCACTTTGCTAAACAGAAGGATGCAAACATGTATTGCTAAATACTATTTTTTAAACTTCATTTAAATGATTTCAATAGACAACAAGTTTAGGCCTTAACATAGGTTGTCAATTTCAAATTTCATTTTAAAGAGGTCTGTTTCTTAAAATAAACCTGGATTTAATTTAAATTTTAAAAATCAATTTTAATTTAAAACTTTTTTTTTTATTCCTTAATTTTTATCGCCCCGGCTCCCACCCCCCAGTGGGGGCGCTGACTCTGCATTTCTGCTGGGCTCGTCACTTTCACTTCTGCTTCTAGTGGCATCTCTAGGTCACATTTGGTTGCGCAAGCCCGTGGTTCCCTGTAGCCCCAAGTATCAGAGCAGGGCAATTCCCACCCCTGCCCCGGGGGAGCATGGAAAGATCAAAGCAGCATCCTCTTCAACTGCCTGCTCACATGCTTGCTCCGGACGTGCTCTTTCTCCGGCAGGGATCATTGGGAAGAAGCATGTTGGGCCGGAGACGGTGTATCCCTTTGATTTTGCGTACACGGAGGAGAACAGCTCCGTGCTGCAGGTGGGCAGAAACATCACCCGGATCAAACTGCTCGTCCGGAAATTCCTGCAGAGCCAGGACGAAAGGTGAGGCCCTGCAGGCCCCGTCCCAGGATTCTCTCAGGGACTGAGCACCCTGGTCTCCTAGCACTGTGCCTGAGTTACAGGGAGATGCAGCGGTTAGCACTGTCCATCGGGTACCAGCTCATCTCGGGGGCTCTATGGGAACCAGCTTTGCAGCTCTGAAGCCTTGTCTTCAAGTCCCAATTCATCACAAGTGAAATGAGCTGAGGTTTCTCTGTGCCTTGGTTGGCGCCCGTTGGTAGCTGTGAGCTAGTGTTATCCCTGGGTCCGGCTGGTGGCCCAGGGCTAGGGTTGGGGGGAGGCCTCAGGCCAGGCTGGAGCAGTCCTCTTCCCACTCAGCCCGTGCAGTCAGCCTCTCCTCTCGCCATGTCCAGACCGTTCTTCTTGTACCTCGCCTTCCACGATCCCCATCGCTGCGGCCACTCCCAGCCCCAGTACGGGCCCTTCTGTGAGAAGTTCGGCAATGGCGAGAGTGGCATGGGCTGGATCCCCGACTGGAAGCCCCAGACGTACAGCCCCGAGCACGTGCAGGTAGGACAGGGCCGTTGGGAACCAGCTCCCCGCGCTCCAGGCTAGAGCTGGGCAGCAGAGCGGGGGAGGAAGGCCCTGCAAGCAAAGCTGTGGGGGACTTGGGGGGGGGGAGGACCCTTCCCTGAAGTTACGGGGGGAAGATGAGTGGGGTTGAGAGGGGAGCAGCCCTGAGCATAGAGATGGCGCCACAGTCACTGGCAGGGGCTCGGTCCTCAGTTCCGCGCTGCCGCCTGCTGTATCCCCCTCTCCCCCCGGTTCTTGGAGTCCCCAGCGCTTAGTAGCAGCTGCTTTTCCTCCCCCCGCAGCTCCCGTACTTCGTTCCAGACACTCCAGCCGCTCGCGCGGACCTGGCCGCCCAGTACACAACAGTCGGGCGCATGGACCAAGGCAAGTACCAGCCGGGGTCAGGCAGCTGGAGCCCCCAGCGCAGGGTCTGCTGGGGGAGGGGAGAGAATCCATCCTGGGGTGGGGTGGGGTGGGGTGGAGGCAGCCTCTTGCTGGGTGCAAGCTCAGGTGCCCCTTGGCGCCCGCCCAGCTCTGCTCTCTGCACACAGGGATCGGGCTGGTCCTGGAGGAGCTGCGCAGCGCCGGCTTCCACAACACCACGCTGGTGATGTACACCTCGGACAACGGCATCCCCTTCCCCAGCGGCAGGACCAACCTGTACTGGCCGGGCACGGCAGAGCCCCTGCTGGTCTCCTCCCCCGAACACCCCGAGCGCTGGGGGCAGGTCAGCCAGGCTTACGCCAGCCTGCTGGGTAAGAGCGCTCACGTCCTCTCGGGGCCTAGGCAGGGGCCGGGGTCGCTGGGGGAGTTGGGGTGGGGGCCCCCATTACAGCGACTCTCCCTCCTCCCTCTCCTCCCCCCGGTGGGATGGATTCACTCGTCTTTCCAAAGGGGAGTGAGCCGTGTAATCCCCAGTGTCACAGGAGCCAGGCTGGTGCTGGAAAGAGGAGGACGGCACCTGAGAGCAGGAAGGTGGAGAGGGGATTGTGGGTAGGTGGGTAACCCCATGGATGTACGGGGCCGGTCCCAGCTCCAGAGGACTCACCAGCCACCGGGGACCATGGCTCAGGGTTGCAGCGAGGTGGGCGGATGGGTGTGGGAGGACGTGGGTGTGAAGGAGAAAAGGGCAGGAAGCAGGAGGGGAGCGGAGCAGAGGCGTGAGGCTGAGTGTGGAGAGAGGCCTAGGAGCCCTGTCCTCCAGCGGCCCCTGCCGGTGACTAGCTCTCCCTGGCGGCCCCATGGGAATGGCAGGGATCACCCATCACTCCCCCAGCTCCAATTCCCGGGGCGGCCTCCGTCCTCCGGCTGGGTTCTGCCCCCTCCTCTCCCGGTCCCTTTGCCGGGGCTGTTCTGCCCCGCTCCTCTTGCCAGCTGGAGACGTCGCCCCCTTTTCCCCTCTCCAGATCTCACGCCCACCGTCTTGGACTGGTTCGCCGTCCCCTACCCCAGCTACAGCATCTTCCGCACCAAGACCGTCCAGCTCACCGGGAAATCGCTCCTGCCAGCCCTGGTGTCGGAGCAGCCCTGGCTCACGGTCTTCGGCAGCCAGAGCCACCACGAGGTCACCATGTCCTACCCCATGCGCGCTGTCCAGCACCACCACTTCCGCCTGATCCACAACCTCAGCTTCAGGATGCCTTTCCCCATCGACCAGGACTTCTACGTCTCCCCAACCTTCCAGGACCTGCTCAGCCGGACCCGAGCCAGGCAGCCCACCCACTGGAACAAGACCCTGCACCAGTACTATTACAGGGACCGCTGGGAGCTGTTTGACCGGAGCAGCGACCCCACCGAGAGCCGGAATCTGGCCTCCGACCCCCGGTACGCTGCGGTCTTGGAGCGGCTCAAAGCCCAGCTGTTGAAGTGGCAGTGGGACACTAATGACCCTTGGGTGTGTGCCCCTGATGGCGTCTTGGAGGAAAAACTGAGCCCTCAGTGCCAGCCACTTTACAATGAACTGTGAGTCTCCACCTCCCCTGCTGGAGTCTGGTTCCTTACACCAGCCCAGCCCCCGGTCCTGCTGCACCCTCGGCTCCTCCCCAGATCCTGACGCGGCCCCAGGACCCCCAGGGGAACAGCTAGCTCCTCTGCCAGATGAGCCATCGAGTGCCTGACCATGCAGCCCCCGGGCGCCAGGCTCCACCCAGCAACCCCACGGCCACTCCAGAGCCCCCTCCAGCCTGCGTCTAGCTCACGTGGGGCAGCAACCAGAGCTGGGCTGGTCCCGCTCCCCCAGTCACACAACGGGCGTGTGCTGAGTGCGTCAAAACAGCATCTGCCCCTGAAGCTCAACGGGGACATTTTCCTCCTCAGTGGGGTGTCATCGCCCCGGCAACAGGCAGCGCTGGACTGCAGCCCACCAGAAAGCTGTCAAGTGCGTGGTCTCAATAAAGTCACCAGGAGGAGAGCGGGCCTGGCTTACTCACAAGCTAACCTCTGCGCCGATCTCCGGCTGAAGCCACTTTCTCCCGGTGGCTCCAACAGCGCCTCCTGCAGCCAGAGATGGGGACTGCTGCTGCTGGGAGCCCCACAGTGGGACTTTTGCCCCATTTGCCAGGCAGTCTCCAGCTAGCCATGGAGGAGCTGAGAGCCCCCTCTCCATAGGCCGGTACATTGGATTTGGTGTCCCCACATCAGGGAGGGCCAGGAGGGGTCTGAACATGCAGCGACTGTCAGTAACCAGGTTTAATTTAGCAACATGTACAGAATTTACAGTCCCTGGAACGAGCACACCCTGTTCAGCCCCGAATACCTGCTGCCCACAGGGCTTTGGGAGCGGGGCGTGCAGAGCTCCAGAGGGAGCTGGGATACCCTGTGCAGCCAGGCAGACCAGTGGGGACAGCGCCAGGCAGTGGCGGGGGACCCGGCAAGGCCGACAAGAGATGCTGCTCCCTCCTTGGAGAGAGAACAGGTGGAGAGGACCCAGGCACCAGGCAGAGGTGCCCTGCCCACCCCGGGGACCTGCCCTGGCCCCGGGACACCCCAGCCAGCTGCCCTTTGATATGATGACAGAGGGGTGGTATTAAAACCAGCCTCTCCCTCCAAGCTAGAGCTCCTGTGTTTCTCTGCCGATGGGGCAGGCGGGGGGCTCACCCTATGCTGCGAAGTCCATTAACCCTTTAGGTAAGAGGGTCTTTCAAACCTCCCCCTCCCCACACCCCAACCCAAACTCTTGGTTTCAATAGGTGACAGTTGCCGAGTTGTCCCGGTGACGGTTCCCCCGCCCCGTGTCCTGGGGATCAGTGAAGATCTCGTTCTAGCCACACAATCTTCTTCTGCTCGTCGGCGACAGCTGCTCGCACGGTGCTGACAAGCGCGTCCAGGTCGCTCCAGCTGTCGGGGGTGACTGTGCCGTACAGGCAGGGCGCTTTCTCCAGCTGGGTCTCCTCCCTCCGCACACAGGCCAGCAGCTGCTCCTCTGTTGCTCCAAGCCGCTGCAGTGCCTTCCTGAAAAGAGCCAGCAGGAGACCGGGTGAGGGGCCGCCCTGAGCCAGCCACGGGGCCCGCACAACACAGGCAGTGGCTGAAAAACTCTCATGGGCTTTCAAGCCAGAATTTCGCTGTTTGTCCAGCGGTTAGAGAAGGGAGGGAGTCAGGACGCCTGGGTTCTAGGCCTGCCTCCTGCCAGGAAGAAGGGCTTCGTGACAGTGCAATACACACCACCGTAGTGGGCACCGGGCGCCCGGACTCCTGGGTTCCAGTCCCAGCTGTGGCCCTGACGACCACCCGAGCGTGAGCTCAGGTTGGATGATACCTGCCCTGGGGAGGTGCCTTGAGTCCCCACAAGAAAGGGGGCTGTGGAGGCCACCGGGTTACTGTTCTAGGCCCCTGGCATGGGCACAAACATCCCCTCAGCAATGCCGTGGGGAGGGCTCCCCCTTGCCAGTCTGTGGGGTGCTATTAGAATGTCTTTACATAACTCACTAGTGCAGCCAACCACGGAGGGCACCCTGGGGCTCGTTCACATCCCAGGGAGGGCAGGCCCAGGTCCCCAGAGCTCCCCAGGAGACGTTTGCCCTGGGGGGGCCCAGGAGCCTGTCTGCCCCGAGAGCTGGTACATACTTGAGCTTCTTGGCGTTCTTCTCGCTGATGGAGACGAGGAGGAGGATGGGATAGATCCCTGCGGCGTGCAGGCTTTGCACGCTCTCCAGCCCCACGTCCAGCAGGCTGTGCACCTCCTAGAGAGAACGGGAGGGGCTGGCACCAAGCAGGCTCCCCGCACAGTGGAGACAGGCGCTGGTGCTGCTGGTGAGCCAACAGGCCCAGGCAAGAGCCAGAGTCCACAGCCAGGGAGCAGTACGGAGTCCAGGCCGGGCTCTGGATACAGATTCACCCTTTCTGCTCCCCATCCTGGGAGCTGGCGGCTGTGGGACTCTCTGCTCCTAACCCAGCACGTGCCAGGTGCCCCTCGTACTCCTCACAGGCCCTGCAGCTCTCCCCGGGCGGCCTTAGAGGAGATGCAGGTAACGAACATCAACTCACCTGCTGCGTATGGGAGACCAGAAACTCTTCACTCTCCTCCCGGCCTTTCCGGCTCCACGCTGAGAACTTCTGGTCAGGGAACCCAGAGCGCACATCTCAGTGCCTCCTGCTGGCCTGCCCGCAGCCCCACACCTCTTACCTTCTTCAGCAGCAGCTGAAGCGCCTGGCGTGTGACGCAGCAGCGGCTGTCCAGTTCCCCCTTTCCCCGGACCTCGCTTCCGTTCTGGGCCGGGCACTCAGCCCCACAGAGGAGCCCTGCGTGGGGGGGAGGGAAAGTAGGGGAGGTGCTACTGTCACGGGCGATGATCTGGAACTTGCTCCCTATGAAGCCAGTCAGGACTCCGGGGGAAGCGTCCTCTCTCCGTACACAGCCTGTCTCCAGGGCTAGGAGCTTCACAGCTTCCACCTTCCTGGGTCTGACCTCGGAGCATTCAGCACCTTCTGCCCCTCCGTGCGCTTCCCCTAGTGAGGCCGCCTGGGCGGGGTCCTGGGGGGAGCCCGTGGGTTCTGCACCCCAAATCCACAGTCAGACGTGACTCTCAGCCAGCCAGTAAAACAGAGGTTTATTCGATGACAGATACAGACCATACAGCGAATGTGGGCCCTCAGCAGGATCCATTTTGGGGGCCCAGGGAGGCCAGACCCTGCCTGGGCCTGCCTCCCTTTTGCCCACCCAGCTCCAGACTCCAACTTCCTCTCTCCAGCCAGCTGCCGACTCCAAACTGCCTCTCTCCAGCCACACCCCTGCTTCCCCAGGCAGGTCAGGTGACACCCCCCCACACACACACACATACACCCCGCGTCAAGTTACAGCTTCAGGTATGGCCCCTTCATACCACTCAGAGGAACAATTAAAAGCATTCCTGCATTCCTACTCCAGCCACCTGCAGTAACCAAGTCTGAGTCGCCGGGAGTGGCCTCACGGTCTCTTCTCCCCTCCTTACCCCGCCTCAGGGGAGTGAATCCCCCTGCAAAGGCAGTGCTGTCTCCTGCTGGAAGAGCGTGAGCGCACCGGGGAGGTGAACTCGCGGAGATCAGCTTCAGCGGTGGGGCAGGGAGGGAGCTGAGTAGTGGGGAGCAAGCCCTGAATACTGCCAGCTCTGGCCCCTGGATCCACGCCCCTGCATGAGCAGGAGGGAGGGGACCTGTGCCCAGCATGGCCATGGCAGCAGGTTGGCGCCTGTGCCCGCCCGGGCATGGCAGGATGTCCGATGGTGACGTACCTGACGGGCATTTCTCAAAGCCCTTGGTGAGGCACAGCCTGTCGCTCAGGATCCTCCCCAGCAGCGTGGGCACAAAGAGAACCGGGCGCGGATGGGCCAGCCTGTGGGGTCTCACCAGCGTGTACGGCATCAGCGTGAAGCAGCGCCCTGCCTGCAGGCAGAGCCGGGGGCAAGCTGGCCAGGCACAAAGGAGACAGCGGGACAGTCAGGTGACCCCAGGGCACTGGGACCCCAGTTACTTCCTGGCCAGCTGCAGGGCTGGGGCTACGCTTGGGAGGTGGATTCGCAGCGGCTGGCAGGGCCTGGGATCAGCAATGGGGACGCAGTGGGCGGCTCTGTGGAGCCCTGATCCCAGCTGAGTGCGACAGCCAGGACAATCCAGCCTGCGCCCCTGTTCAGCAGACACCCAAGTCTGGGGGCTCTTGGCTGGATTTCACAGGGGGCTAGTTCTGGGATTCACCTGCCCAGCCCCAGGAGTCAGGCTGTGGGCTCTCTGGCGGCTCGAGCTAACTGAACGCACCGTCGGCCTTGCTGGGATCGTAGACGTTACAGTCGATGGAGGACCACAGAGGGTTGATCTTGCTTCTGTCTGTGCTGATGATCCGCACCAGCTTTGGCTGCCCCCCTGAAGACTGCAGGTCACAGAGGAGAGGCCTTGAGTTAGACCCAAGGGACGCAGAGATCAGCCTCCCTCCCAGCCCTGGTGAGGCGCCAGCCCTCGCGCCAACCCAGCCCGTGTTCAGCAGCTGTCTGACTGTCTGGAAACTGGTCTCACAGAGGCACCAAATGGTTGCTCACTGCATGCCAAGTGGTGGCCCCCTGGATACCACCCAGCCCACTGTGTGGCATTAACCTCCACTCCTGGGCTGCCCCAAGCCCATGGCATGGCGTTCAGATCCATTCCCCTCTCCCACGGCTGCAGCACCTCTGCGGGGCCCTGCTCAGAGGCCAGGGCACAGAAAGTGAATGTCTCCCCCAGGGTTCTGCACACAGAGACCTCCCGGTCGTGTTCCCTGCACCCCAAGTTCCGTTACCTTACGAGCAGACGTGGTCTGCTGGGCCATGTCCTGGATAAGGCCGATGAGCAGCTGCTGAGCCCTAGAGACCGGGAGAAGCAGCGTGTGGGTTAGTAGAGGGTTAGCTAGCCCTAGGCAAGGGAGTAAGTATCTCAGCCAGTGAACCCTTCCCATGCATCCCAGGCTGCTGCAGCCGAATGCTCAAGACCATCCAAGGGCCACTGGGAGCCAAAGGAAAGCACCCACGCGTCCAGGGGACAAGCAGAAAGCTGGCTGGGCTGAAGAGGAGCCTGCAGAACATGGGCATGTCCATGCCATGCCAGAAAGGGGCCTTAAATACCCTGAGGCAGTTGCAAAAGCAACAGGAATATTAATCTGGGGGACGAGGCTGCAGGCATCTTGGAGGTTTCGACGGGCTGCAGCCCGTCTGCCTGATAAACCCACTACACCCCTGCGCTTGGGGGTGGAGGCTGGGAGGCAGGGGAGGTACATTATCTGGGGTGGGCCGTGCCCAAGAGGAGCTGGCAAGGCTACGCCCGGCCTTGCCCGAGCTATCAAAAGCTATGCTAAGCTGGTACCCCATGGGCCCAGCTCTCAGCAGCTGCGACATTCCGGGGACATTCTCCCTGGTGCATGGGCCCCTGCAGGGCTGTGCTGCAGGAAGGGGCTGGTGCAGGCAGCCGGCTGCCCCTGGCACAGCGGCGTGGGCACTCACTGGTAGTAGTTGGGGACAATGCCGGCGTCCATGTCCTTCATGCTATAGGGGTTCACCCGGCGGGCGCTCCACTGGCTCTGGCCCCGGAACACGGTGTCGGTGACGTGGAGGACGTCATTGCACCGCACCGGCAGCTCCCCCGCCGCCTTCCTCTCCAGGGCCAGGTTGGCCCGGACGTAGAACGAGTCACCCGAGGTCACCGCCTCGCTCTCCAGGTCACTCACCAGCTTCTTGTAGCCTGGAGAGCGAGAGAGGAGGGCAGCAGGCAGGGGGCGGGGGGTGCCCTTGGGGCCGGGAGGACGTGCGGATACACAGGAGGGACTGGGGCAGACGGGAAGGGATGACAGGGGGGTAGAGTGACCAGATGTCCCAGTTTTCTAGGGACAGTCCCGATTTGGGGTATTTTTCTTATGCCCCTTCCCCTGTCCTGATCTTTCACACTTGCAGTCTGGTCACCCTACGGGGGGAGGGTGCGGGACTGAAGCAGGGAGGCGGGGGTCGGGGGATGTGCCAATGAGCAGCAATCGCCTCTGGGGAGCCCTTGGCAGAAGGCTGCAGCTCCTCCCCATCACATGTGGCTGGAGGAGCCCCCAACGGTGGAGGGATGGAGGCTGAGGAGGGCAGGAGAGCAATGCCGCTGAATTCCCGCCTGCCCGCTGCAGAGCCAAGCAGCCTCTGGCATTCCTGGTAGGGCCTGGGGCTGAGGCTGCGTGGACAGGTGGGGGGAGGCGGGGCAGAGGCGGGGCTTACCCTCCATGTTCATTCTGACGGACAGGCAGCAGAAGCCATTCACCCTCTTCAGGACCCACAGCGCCTCCTCCAGGGTTGCATCTTCCAGGATGGCCTTGAATGCTGGGTCTGTGACTTCATAATCCACCTGCAGGGGGCGCCAGGGGGGCTTAGCAAAGAGAGCGCTCACCTGGGGGCCTGCAGCCTGGACCATCCCCATCGAATGGGTGGGGCCGGGGACTCAGCGTCATGGGGGGTGGAAGCGGAGACCTGGCTATTCAGGCGTGAATTGGAAGGACAGAATGGGCAGACAGCACTTGCATGCAGCCGGTGCCACCAGGCACCAAGCATACCAGCCGCAAGGCAGGCGTCAGATCTCCTGGGGCCAGTCAGTCTGTTCGCTGGGGTCTGGCCACCAGCCCCGCAAGCTCAGGGAACAGGCCCGTGCGAGCTTCTGGCACGTCACCCTCGCTCCCCCCCACCAAAGTGCAGCCACCCCAGGAGGGGAATGTGGCAGCTGCCCGGCAGCATGACCCAGCTCCTTAGGGCAAGAGGTGGGACGCGATCTCCTTGCCGCATCGGAACCGCAGGGCAGGTGAGAGAGGCCGAATAGGGATCCCTCGGCTGGAGGGCGGGGTCCACTTCTGGACACCTCACTTTAAGAAACGTGGGCACACTGGAGAGCGCCCGGGGAGAGCAACACAAAGGATGCAAGGATTTGAAAACCTGACCTAGGTGAAAACCCTGAGACAAGCAGCCTGGGGGACCCGATTCCAGTGTGCAGGTGAGGCAAGAGACAGTGGCTGATTGCTCTCCGTGGCCACTGAAGGTAGGACACCGAGTAACGCACAAGGGAGCGTTAGGGTCGATATTGGGAGAGGCAGCTCAGCACTGGCACAGGCGTCAAGGGAGCCTGGGGAACTCCTGTCCTTGGAGGTTTCTAGGATCAGGCTAGACCAGGGGTCGGCGACCTTTCGGCCAAGTCTTCCTTTCTTCACTCTCATTGAAGGTTTCAGGTGCCAGTGATACATTTTAAGGTTTTCCGAAGGTCTCTTTCTATGTCTATAACTAGAACTAAACTAGTCTTGGGTGCACAGTCAATAAGGTTTTAAAAATGTTTAAGAAGCTTCATTTAAAATTAAATTAAACGGCCGAGCCCCCCGGACCGGTGGCCAGGCCCTGGGCAGTGTGGGTGCCGCTGAAAACCAGCTCGTGTGTCACCTTTCGCACACGTGCCACAGGTTCCTACCCCTGCGCTAGACGGACCCTTTCAGGGATGGGTGAGGAGAACCGGGCCCCGCCTCAGGGCGGGGGAATGAACCACACGGCCTCTCGAGGGCTCTTCCCGCCCTGTGTCTGAAGGTAGCCGCCCGAGCTGGAATTCAGCCAGGACACCGGGCTTCACCCCCGTGGTCTAGCGAGATCCCATCAGCCAGGACCTTGGCTTGGCCTCTCATCTGAAGAGCAGCACTTACAACAACTCAGTGCCCTGGTGATGCCAGGCTCGGGCATTCGTTCTGGGCGTTAGTTCAGGACCATGTGACTGCGGACTAATGGGGGGGACTAACGAGATAGGCTGAGGGAGAGATACAGGCGGGGGGGGGGGGGCAGAGAGAAGTCAAGCCCCTTACCACCATGATCTGATTGCCTGGGGACAGAGACATCTCGTCGGCCACGGAGCCGGGCGTGACCTTGTGAATGAAGATGCCCGTCTGGTTTCCTCCGATGACGCTGATCTGCTCCAGCAGGGCATTGCCGTGGAAGGCAACGGTGGTGATGCGGCTCAGGATGCGCCGGGCGGCCCGCCGGCGAATGGGCGCGCTGGGGAGGAAAGGGAGACGCTTCCTTTGAGGCAGTGGAAACCAAGGCAGTTCCAGCAACCCCTCCTCCACCTGCACCACCCCACTTCCCTCACTGTTACCACCTGGCAGGGGGTTCACACTAAGGGCCCAGCTACTGTCTCAAGAGGTGACCCCGGAAGCTCAGCTATCCCCCCCTTTGTGCTAAACACAGGGCAAGGTGGTGGCAGGGACCCAGCGATCGCCAGAGGCAAAGCCGAATATGTGGCGAGGTTTGTCAGGGCTCAGCCCCGGCACCTCTTCTGTGTGGCGTGGAGGAGAGGTGGGTGTGACCCTCAGGCCTCGCTCTGGGGTGTCTTCAGGAGCCATGAGACCGCAGCTGGGGCGTGAATTTACCCTGCACAAGCCGCATGCTCGGCCCAGGGACAGCTGCATCTTCGGAGCTGGACACCGAGCAGTTCTCACCAAGAACCCAGGGCTGAGAGCCCTCACCGTGCTTCACTCCAGGCTCCCACACGGCCGAGAGCCTCCCTAACGGGACCCAGAACCCCACGTGGACAGCGGGACGTACCTCTCCCCGGCAGACGGGTCCAAGTCGAGCGGCCGGGCATTGCCCTCTGAAACAAAGGATGCAAAGGGAGAAGCGAAGGAGGATAAATAAAACCCTGAAACAGGTCCCATCCCTCAGTCCCCTGCTGACCCCTCTGCGGCCGGCCGCCTCGGCAGCAGGCAGGGTTCACGGCTAGCACCACACACATTGGCTGGTGAGCCCAGATCAGCTCTCCCCGGCCTGCTGCACCGGGCCCAGATACGGCCCGAGCCCCCTGCATCCATCTGCTGGACCCCTGGTGGTGACGACTCCGGGACTGGGGGGCCTGCTCAGCAGCAGAGGCTCCCAGACTTTGGGTCATGCTGGCCCAATTAGCACATCCATGCGGGGGGGCGGGGGTAGAGGTGACAGGCCGGGCAAAGTCACCAGACCCTCAGCTCCCCATGGAAACAGGGCACTTGGCTCCTGCAGACAGAGTCTGCTCTCAGCCGCTTGTGGCCAGTAGGGAAAGGAAACACCCACCGTCCTTCTCCACCATCTCATACTCCAAGTCGGACGACTCCGCCTTCTCCCCGGCCAGGAGACTGAAATCCACCTCCAGGAACTCCTGGGAGCTGCTGCGGGGGACAGGGGAGAGGGGACCAGGCAGCTCAGCTTGTGCAGAAGAGAAGAACGCGCCCCTCCCTCTCCCATGGCATCCCACTGCCCAGGGCACAGCTGGAGATATGGGGGAGCCACGCGGCCCAAGAAGGATGGTTTCAAACAGCCCTGGCTAGTGATTAAAGAAACATCCTGCCTGGCACCTGGGGCAATGCCAAGCAGAAGGCCCTGCAGCATGAGCAATCCTCTGCCCCACGCCCCACCCAGCAAGCTCCCTGCAAACCAGGGCTGCAGCATGTGCCATGCGATGGTGTCCCCCAGCCGAGGCTGGAAGGGATGGGGAAGGCCCAGTCCTACCTCCTGGAGAGGGAGCTCTCTAGGCACTCCTCCATGGCTCTCTTCTGCAGGGAGAGCTTACAGGGCGGGATGGGGCTGCACGACCGGAAACTCTCTGGCAGCTCGTGGCTCGTCCTCACGCCGAAATCGGAGCCCAGCTGCAAGGAAGGAGCCGAGCAGCGTGAACGGCCATTGCTAACCTCTCTGCTCCTTCCCACGCCCCGGCCCCCCGGGCCAGGCTCATGCCCACGGAGCTGTGGCCAGAACCAGGCCGGTCCTGCTCTCCCCTCAGCAGTAGGGCTTTGGGGGTCCTGCCCTCTGGCTGTCATCATGCCACGAGGGGCTACTGCCAGGGGAACTGCCAGGGGCGAAGGAGCCTCCCCAGGGCTGGGCGGGAGGACGAGGGGCTGGGCACACACCTCGGACCCACTGAGGCTGCACTGGCTGTCGTCCCCGGGGCAGATGGCATGCATGCGCACCAGCCGCTGCTTCCTCTTGGGCCACTGCTCGGCCGGCTCCAGGCTAGCGAGACCGTCCCCCTTCACCTGCCGCGAAAGCAAACAGAAAGGGCGGGTAGCGGGGATAACAGGCCAGGGAAGGCTGTGCCCCCCCCCCAAACAGCCCCATGTGGCCCTGCCCAAGCTCCGCCCCAGGGCCCCCTCCTGCTGCGAGCTGACCCGGCCCGGGCAGGCTGCTCCTCTTCTGGGAAGGGAAGCCTGCTGGGGTGGGAATTAGGCAGCTGGGACGGGGCTGCCCAGTGCTGGTGGGAGGGGCCTGTGCTGGGGTCGTGCCACTGAGCGCTCCCGGGCTGAGGGGGAGGCTGCCCACCGGGTGCTCCGGGGCTGGGAGGGGCTTGTGCGTGGCCCTCCCCCACCCGCTGTGTTCTGGTGCTGGGTGGGGGAGGGGCCACGCACTGCCCACCCACTGGCCCAGTGCTCTGGGGGGAGGGGAGGCTGTGCACTGCCCTGCAGGCGCCCTGGGGATGGGGGCACTCAGGCGACCCATGGCTGGGGGCGCTGGCGGCTGGGGCGAAGCTCTGGGCTTGGAGGCGGAAATGGGGCGAGAGGGGGCGGGGCCTCAGGCAGAAGGGGTGGACCAGGTCAGGGCCTAGACTCCCCAAGCCCGTGGCTCACCCGCTGCACTCCCAGGTGGGACGAGGGTGTGGGACAGGTGTTACCCGACAGGGTGACACAGGGATCCCAGCTTGGGCCCTTTGCTCTCGGAGTCACGTCTCTGGGGGGATCTTGGCCAAAAAGCCGTGATCTGGCCTCTGGGCTGGGCACGGGACCAGCCGGCACCAACTGGGTTTTACGGCAGAGAGAGCTCCTCAGGAGCTGGGCCCGGGCCCCCGCCTCTCACCCCGTGTACCCTGCTGCCCAGCTCCGCCTGCTGCTGACTGGCCTGTTTCCTCAGCTCACAGATCTGGTCCGTCAGCTCAAACACCTTCCTGCGGAGGGAATCCTTCTCCAGCAGGTTCTGGGACAGCTCCAGCTGGGCCGCGTCCCTGGCGCCGTAGGCCTGGGGGGACAAACAGGCAGGGCTGGGAGGTTTGGAGCAAAGTGCCAGTGATCCCCGGGCGAGGCACCGCCGGGTGCGGAAGGGCAGGCGCTGACGCTGAGGTCAGGGCAGAGAGCGCAAGAGACCAGCTCCGGGCTGCACGACCTCCTGGAGAAATGGGGCAGGGGAAGGAGGCCCTGGCTAGCCGGCTGAAGCACAGCCTAGCGGCACGAGGGAGAGGCCACGTAGCCACGCCGCTCCAAACACAAGACAAGCCCAGGGGGCTGACGAATCTCCATTCGCTGTAGCTTGATCAGTCCCAAGGCCAGCGGAGACCACTGGGACCATGTGGTCTGACCCCCGGCCAAAGGACGCCCCCCAAGTCAGTCTGTGGACTTGCGGCCACCTCGTTCAGCACCAGGGTCTGAGCCTGACAGCACCGGCCGCTACAGTTTGAGCTGTGGAGTGGGGGCTGTAACCGCCTCCCCTGTGGAGCGGGCCCAGAGGGAGACACCCCCCAGCAGGTGATACGCGTGCAAGCTGCCACTCCCAGAGAGAAAGGCCTCCACCCAGCCAGCCAGCAGGCAGGGACCCCGGGTACCTGATCTCGCTCCTTCTGCAGCTCGGCCACTTGCACTTGCAAGGCGCTGATTTTCTCCTTGTAGATCTCGCAATCCACCTTCATCTTGTGGCACTCAATCAGGGTGTACTCTTTCTCCTCCCAGTACTGGAGGGAGAGCCAGAGAGACAGGCAGGCGGCAGCGTCAGGAGGGAGCCAGCAAAGGGGACAGGTGAAAGTCCCACCCCGAGGGAGACGGATCCTGGATCCGGTCCCCCAAGGTTACCTGCAGTCCCCAAAGAATCCCTCCTGCAGAGGCCAGCTGGGTGGCCCCCATGGCCAGATCCCCATTCGGTGTGACACGGCAGGGTTTAGTGGGGCCAGGCAGTAGGTGAGGAAGGCAGCCAGAAGACGACACCCCATGGTGTAGAGAAGGAGGTTGTGGGAAGATGCCCTGCTCCTTAAACCTTGGGTTTGTTCTTTGGCCCACGCCCCTTTTTAGGGGTGATCCCCCCTCCCGATGGGTAACCCCGTCCCTCTAGCCTGGCAGCTCTGACCTGCTGGCGCTGATTCTCGGCGATCACGGCCCGCTCCCTCAGCGAGTGGATCCGATCGAGGAGCTCCTGTTTGCCCTCCAGCGCCTCATCCAGGTTCTGCTCCAGGATATCCTTCTGCACCTGGCCAAGCAACACCGGCCGGTTAGTGGGGCTCCCCCAGGGTCAGGAAGGAGCCCGGGCAGCTCTGTGCATCCCAGCGAGACCGAGGGGATCTGCCTCCTCAGCAACCCTTGTTCCCACCAAGCACCCCTGGCTCCTGGACTGCCCCCAGGAGGGGGCTGGGAAGGGGGCAGTTTTACCAGGCTGAAAGTCTCCAGCTCCACCAGTGACCGGAGCTTCTCGTTCTCCTCCCTCAGCTGCAGCAGCTCGTCCGCCAGTGGCTGCAGGTCGCTGGGCACGCGCAGGGACCTCTCCCTCTCGCAGTAGGACTCCACCCTGGCTCGCTGCAGCTCCTGCTTCATCAGATACAGCTGCCGGGGGACACAGAGAGCACAGTCCCTGGCGTTACACTCAGCGGGGTCAGGCCAGTCCCACGACGCCCGGCGTTGACTCTAGAACCCCGCCTCTAGAGTGGGAAAGGCTGCAGGCTGTTGCATTTGGGGGAACACAACTGTGGGCTGTGTTCTAGAACCCCGACTTCTGTGTTTTCACCGAGCAGAGAAGACCACATGAACTGCAGAAAGGAGGAGATGAGTCTGTTTTGCTCTAGAACAGAAACCCCTGCCCCGGACCATGGCTTTGGGGGCGTGTTATGGAATGTGGCGTGCTGCTTGCGCTAGTCTACATGAGCTCTGTAACGGAGCCGAGATCACTCACTCTAGAACACAGCCCCACCCTTTGCTCTAGACTGCCCTCCTCGCTCTTGAACATGGAACATGTTTATCAAGTGCTGATGCAGGGAGGAAAAGCAACTCTGGACTCTGAGCCAGAAATTTCAGCAAGACTCTTTGGGAGTGTGTCAGCACTTCTGTTACTAAGGGGATTTCACATTCGAGGAGCGAAACACAGCAGGGGGCTCCCACCTCTCCCGACTGTTTGAAGGGCCCTGGGCCCCGGTCTGGGGGAGAGCTGCCAGTTTTGGCTGGATTATTCCTGGAGGTTTCATCACATGACGTAATCTTTGATTAAAGGTTGTTCTTTAATTCCTGGAGGCTCCAGAACAATCCTGGGAGGTTGGCGATCCGGGGGGGGGGGGGGCGGCGAAAGCCTCCACCTGCCTTTTTGCTTCGTTGAATTTTGTATTAATTTCCCCAGGGTCGAAGGAGTAACTCAGGCGAAAGGCAAGAGCTGGTCAGAGACCCCGCTCCACCCGGGCCCCCGGGAGCAAGAGCAGAGGGACTGAACCCCCACCCTGCAGCCGGGCCCTGAGAAATCCCAGCTCACACCCTCCAGGGCCTGGGTGGGCAAGTCAGTGTCTCCCTCGTCTGGTGCGTCCCCAGGTCTTCCTCAGACAACACAGAGATGGGGCGAGGTGCGCATGGCCCGGGGCGCCGGTCCAGCCATCCGCCCTCTCTCAGGCAGCGCTCAGCTTAGGGAAGGGGTGAGGTGGGGTGGTCTTGCCTGCCCTGGGGGAGGAGGACGCATGCGCGGTGCTTGGCAGGGGTTTGGGGACGATTGGGTCTGGATACCGAGACCGACAGAAACTCACAGCCGGGAGTTAATGAGGAAGAGCCCCGGGGGCCCCATACCTCAGGGCCCCGGCCTGCAGGTCCCACCCCCTTTGGGGAATCCAGCTATTGAGCTGCAGGACTGTTGGGGCAGTCGACGCGCCAGCCCTGGGGGAGGAGGGGCATTGGGGGCCGGACCCAGCCAGCGGGGCCGGGGGTCCCCGGTGGGACGTCCGTGGCAGGCACGTGCTGCCCTGGGCACTGCTGCTGTGACGGGGACCCCGAGGCCTCCTCCGAGCGGCCGGGGGCCGCGCTCACCTCCTCTTGCAGGCCCTGGCTCCGCGTGATGGCAAGGTCCTTCTCCTGCAGGGCGTTGGTGTAGTGCATGGACAGGTTGTACATCTCGTCCTTCAGCTTCAGCACCTCGTGGAAGTGGGAGCTGACCTCCCTCTTCATGCGGTTGTGCTCGGCCTCGATGCCCCGCAGACACTTGTTCTGGGCCTCCAGCTGGGCCGCGCGGTCCTTGAGCTGGCGGCAGTGGTGCACCAGGGACACCTTCTGGCGCTTCTCCTGGGTCAGCTCCTCCTGCAAGCTGTTCACGGCCTTCGCCAGGCACTCGGTCAGCTTGGAGGTCTCGATCAGGCCTGCGGCGAGGGGAGATCAGCTCCGGCCTGCAGGGATGAGCAGAGACCCCTCCCCGGCCCATGCTCCATAGCTCCTACATGCCAAGTGCTGGCTCACCCCGGATCAGCAGCAGGGACTTCACACAGAAGTTCCCACATCCTAGGGGCCGCCCAATGCCCTCCCAGGACTCTGCCCGCCCCCTAGGGCAGGGAGAGAGGAGGGGGCGGGGGAGCCAGGTGATTGACGATGCGGTTAATGATTATTGCTGTGGTAGAGCCTCCAGGCCTCAGTGGAGACTTGGTGCTCCGTGGTGCTGGGGGCTGTCCGTGTGTGGAATGAAATGGCAGGGCCTGGCCCCGGGATGCCCATAGCTCGCCCCTCGGCTCTGCCCTGGTCCAGGGGCTGGGGCTAGTTCGCTCTGCCAGTAGCACTGCAATAGGGCAGTTCACGGGCAGAGGTTATGGCTCCTCCCCTCATGCCCCCCACAGGGGGATACTGTGGCCTGTGTAATGTCATTATGACGACTGTAATGCGGTGGTGGAACGACCCAGCTCCGGTCCCCGGACCAGCGCAGGAGAACAGTAGTTACTAGCGAGTCAGGGAACAATCGCTCGCTGTCCTCCCGCGCTGCCCTGCAGTGAGGGCTTGCGGCTGGGGGCCCCGTACAGCTGGCCTGGCTCAGAGTCAGCTCTGGCAAGGGGGGGGGGGACGTACCACTGAAGTTGTTGAGGTCAATGGAGGGCTCCAGGCCAGTGATCAGGGTGTAGATGTCGGGGTTGTGAAGTTTCAGGCTCTCCAGGAAGGCCAGGGCTCCGTTCTTCCCCCGGGTTTTCAGAAGATCCAACATGTGACCTGGAGATGGGTCAGAAAATCCAAGGCTGGCTGACCACAGGCCTAGCAGGCCCCAGAGGGTCCCTGGAGCAAGACGCAGACACCCCTCCCCACCCCCCCGCCCCAAGGCTGTTTTCGGCTCCAGCCGGCGTCTGGCTGGGCTGATGGGCCCGCCTGGCTCTGCCGCTCCCCCCAGGTCTGTATCTACCCCGCACTGCGCGGCCCAGGTTCATTACTCACCTGACACAGAGTAACGAGAAATGAAACTAATAGAGTGAGGCTGGGTGGGGCTGGGAGGGGGGATTCTCTGCCGCAGGCACCATCCGACACGTCTCCATCGCAAGATACGGCAGAGCAAGTCGCACTGTGAGCTCCCCAGAAAGGGGGAAGGCAGGTAACCATGGCTCAGGCAGAGCCCTGTCCCCAGCGCTGCCTGCCGGGGTGTGAGTAACGCCCGGGGGCGCTGCCTGCCGGGGTGTGAGTAACGCCCGGGGGCGCTGCCTGCCGGGGTGTGAGTAACGCCCGGGGGCGCTGCCTGCCGGGGTGTGAGTAACGCCCGGGGGCGCTGCCTGCCGGGGTGTGAGTAACGCCCGGGGGCGCTGCGCCGGGGTGTGAGTAACGCCCGGGGGCGCTGCCTGCCGGGGTGTGAGTAACGCCCGGGGGCGCTGCCTGCCGGGGTGTGAGTAACGCCCGGGGGCGCTGCCTGCCGGGGTGTGAGTAACGCCCGGGGGCGCTGCGCCGGGAGCTGATGATGATATGTGAGGGCAGCAGGCACCACTGTGCCCCCGGGGGTCGCTCAGCAATCACCTGGCTGCAGCCCTCCCCGGTAGCACAGGCAGCAAGCAAGTAAGTGCACAGCCGGGCAGCAGAGCCAGGTCCCAGGGCTGGCCCCAGCCTCTTGCCCCCCGTGGGCCGATGGAAGAGGCGGCGCCTGGCTCGTCTCCCACCATCAAAGGGAACCTGAGCAGCCGGGTAAGGGTCAGTGCTTAGCAGCCCTGGCGGGGACCCCAGCCAGCCCTTTGCCACAAGCGCCAAGATGGGGCCCTCAGGCCGCGGCGGTGACCTGGGCCCCCATCCCGGACACTCACCCACTCTCATGGCGCTGTTGGTGAACTGGGGGCCGTGCAGAACCTCCTCCTCGTCCAGCTGGTCCAGGACCTTGGCCTGGCGCAGGTAGGGGGTGAGCCGGTTCGGGCAGGTGCTGCGCACGATCCTGTAGCGATGGCTCTCCAGGATCTCCCAGAGCTGCTCCTCATCCAGCTCCCGGAGCTCTGTGTCTGCCTGGCAGGAGACTGCCATCGCGGGGCCCTACCGGAGCAGAGGAGGGCTGGAGGTGAGAGAAGAGGAGAGAGCTGCGGGGAGAGGCCAGGCCCAGCCCCGGAGGGCACAGGATGGGTTGTGTCAGTGGTCACTGGGAAGACCAGATTCTTTAGGGTGTTTAGGAGAACGTGGGATAACTATGGAATTGGAGAATTAGGGTCAGAGTAAATCTGTGCTGTGAAGGAAGGCCCTGCCTAGCACATGGCGGGAACCTTGACCACAGCGAGGTACAAGGCCAAGAGGAATGAAGCAGGGAGACTAACTAAAGAGACGGGGAAGGTTCTAAAACGAAGGCCCCGGACTGACCCCAGATGGTTTTAAACAAGACAAAAAGAATTGATCTTAAAACCAGCCAGCACGACCCTCCCACTCCACCGACCAGCCGTATCTGACGTGTTGCGCCCACGAGAACCAGGCACACAGGAAAGCTGTTGGTCAGCAAGGAGGGGAAGGGCTAAGGAGCAACGGTCTTGGGAGAAGACGGGTAAATCTGGATTGAAACTGGAGCTGGTTGTTAGCGAGTGTGGGACTCAGCTGTGGCATTATGTTAGTTGGCGGGTATAAAAAGCGTTTGGAGTCTGATGGTGGTTTGTGCTGGAGGACGTCAGGATGGGAGGGTTGGTCACAGACTGTGTTCACAAGCGTGTGATCATTGGTCCTGGAGCGGGTGAAGGGACTGCTGCTTTTTCGGCTCACGAGCAGGGTTAGAGCAATTGTATAAAATGCCGTTTGGCCTTTGGACTTACTGAAGGCGTTTGGTTCAATGGGTGCCTGGTGGGGTCCTGTGTTAATATTAATCAGGTCACTACACGTGCTGGTGATACTGACTGACCCAGTGCCCCAGGGGCACCTGGCTGAAAAGAGGACCCCTCCCCCGCCTCTCCATAATGGCAAGAGTTCCCAATGCGCCTGTCCTGCGGCTCCCCATCAGTCCTCCAGCAAAGCCAGGGCAGGCCAGCCCCAACCTTCCCGCTAGCCCTCCCAAACCCAGCCTTTCCCCTCGCCTGCGCAGGGCACCCACAAAGCCACAGCACCAGCGCGGCAGTAAGGAGCTGCCTGGCTTCCCCTGCTTTCACCCAGGCCTTGAGCTCTTTAAACTCACACCTGGCCCAGGGAGACACCTGTAGGGCAGCAGCAGGGCTCTGAACTTGGCCTCCTCCTGGTTCCTCATTCCAGGAATAACTGTGGGAGGCTCTGCTAGCTCCTGCCAGCTGCTGCCTTCCTTGGCGGCTGAGCGCCAGGGCCCAGCTGTTAGGAGTGTGAAGAGGCCCTGGTGTAATCCTTTGTTTTGCTCAGCACCCGGGGAGAGGAGTACCTCAGCTGCATGTACCCTTGTGTTTGGACATGCAGGTCCCAGTGTGCCACACGCTCAGGCGGACAGGGGCTGCACACCCAGGCTCACTGAGCACTTTACAGCCCCCCGGCCAGACTCCTTGAAACTCGTTTAGTCGCTGACCCGTGTCTCCCACGGACTCTGCAGGAGTCAAACTCTGACGCTCTGCACCGCAGGAAAGACTCCGCAACTCGTCCAGGCAACCCGGAAACCAGCCGGCTCCGACTCCGACTTTATGGTCAGCAGGGACCTTGCTGATGATCAAGGCTGATCCCCGGCCTCAGAACCTCACCCGCCCCCCCTGCAGTTGCCCCCAACCTCTGCCGAGTTACTGACGTCCGCAAATCAGGCTTCAAACTCCAGCTGGTTTCTTCCGCTTTAGCCAAGGCGAGCCAGGCTCTGCGGCAGGGTGAGGGCAGCATCCCCTGCTAGGACTGGACCCTGGGAAGCCCCGCAGGGCAGGGGGAGCCTCTCGCTGGCCGCTCAGGAGGAGAGAGATGAGCAAAGGCAGCCAGGCAGACACCTTGCAGCTACCGTGTTTCCCCGAAAATAAGACAGTGTCTTATATTAATTTTTGCTCCCAAAATTACATTACATTATATTACAGCGAGAGGCAAAACTGGAAGTACGTCTTATTTTCGGGGGATGTCTTACTTTCAGGGAAACAGGGTAGCTCAGGGAAGGCGGGATGGGCTTGGTGCTGCTTGAGTTAGAACAGGAGCTGGGGGGAGGGATTGCAGCTCAGGCTGGGTGCCACAGGGATGAAAGTGGGGCCGAGGGATTCTCCCCTCGTGAGCCAGAGACCCACGGCCCAGGGGGACAGTGAGCCAGAGATGCTGGGCAAGGAAGTTAGTTCCCCAACCCCTGGAGAACTCTGCAGTACTGGGCCAGGGCAGCTGGCCTCAGCTCTGCCCCGGGGTCACTGACTGACCTGGGCCCTCATTTCCCCCAACCCCCACACGGGGAGAGCGAGGCCCAGTGCCCAGCTCACTGGTGCCATGAAGGGCTGGGGAGGCTGACGGAGAAGGGCCTCTTCTCCCTGGTGGGATGCTCTGGCCCCAGGGAGGGAGCGACCCTCAGCTCCTGGACTGATGCTGCCACTCCCGCCGCTGCAGGCCCTGGGACCTGTGCCCGCAGCCTCCTCTTTCGGAGCAAACCGGCCGCCTTCCCACCTTAGCTCCCAGAGAACGTGCGGGCAGCCCTACCTGTCCCCTGCCGGCTGTCCGCGCTGAGCGAGTGTGTTTGGACTCTGGGGCCGTGGCAGCAAGTGAGACGGGAGGAACAGTCGGCTGCAAAGCAGGTTTGTCGAGAGGGCTGGGTCCCATTCACAGCTGCCAGCAAGCAGAGCCGGTTTCCTCCCAGGCAAGCCCATCAAGGTTGGAGTAGGGATACGGATCAACAGTCCCTGTCCAGCACGGCAGGGAGCTAAGGGGGGCTCCCCCCGCCCCGAGACACTGTTATTTAATTTACTGGGGAGATGCAGGTGAACTGAGCAGAGGGCCCAGCTCCTTGGGTCAATCGAGAGCAGAGAAGGATCCTAGTCCTGGATCTCCCATCGCTAAGGGAACAGGCAGCACCGGGGGCAGGGGAGTGGGGGCTGACAGGCATCCGAGGTGGGAGAACTGGGGCTAGATCCAGCAGCTCTCTGTCCCTGTCCCCATCCGCCCCTGCTCCCCAGCTCAAAGCGAGGGGGGGTGAGGAGCCTCTGGCTGCTAGCTTGGAAGTTGCCGTCTCCCCAGGTTAAGGCCAGGAGTGTGGGCAGGTTATCTCCTCAGGGCCTAGGGCAGGTGCTGATGCTGGAGCAGCAGCAAGGCCGGAGCTGGCTGGGACTTTAAAACCGGAAGTTCCGGCAGGTTCCACCATTGCCCGCACATGACACCGCTGTTCATCTAGCCCCAGACCCGGGGGCACCGGCCATGGATGGGCTCCCCAGGGCTCCCGTCAGGGTCACGTCTCCCCTTCCCCTACAGTGCGCGTCACACCCGTCTGGGCCTGTTCCCAGCTCCGCCTCACTCCTCTGGGAACGACTCCCCACCCCACCCGTCCCCCACATGGCTCCCCCACTGGCATTGCTGGGGGCCAGCAGGAAGCTCCTCATCACACACAGCTTCGGGGGTGGGGCGCGCCTCCCAATTGCTTTTTTTAATCTGCTTGAAAAAAACTCCCCGGGGGAGGGGACGCTCCCTTGCCCTCGGATTCTAGGGCTTCCACTGTTACCGGCCCCTTCCCCGCCCCACTGCCTGTGAGCACCGCCCCCCAACTGGCTTGGCTGGTGCTTGCCTGGGCACACAGCGCTCAACGCTGCTGATTCTGGAGGTAAACAGCCCGAGAGCTCATGAGACAGGAAGAGAATCCAACCAGCGACACCCCAGTGAAACTGGCTTCCCCACACGCTGCCCCACCCCCGGAAGCGAGTGCGAGAGCCGTCACGGCTCTGCCCCAGAGAGGAATCGCACCGAAAACAAGGGCTACCACTGGCTCCGCAGTGGTACATTGCTCAGCAGGCCCCAGCCTGCCAAAGACGGCTCAGCACTCCCCTGCTCTAGCCAGTCAGAGGTAGAGAAGGGGGAGAGAGAAACTTGATTTTCAAGTCACTCATCCCTTCTAGAAGAATCCTTTCCCTCACTCCTATGCCAGAGAGGCAGGAGGGGAAAGGCCAGGCCGGCAGGGAAATCCCACTTGGCTTGGTCTGGAACTCCCGCCCGTGGCTCCTCCCCGGTGGCGTAGAAGGGCAGGTCACGTTTCTTACTGGAAATCCAGGATTGCGACAGACAAAATAAAAGAGGCGGCACCGTGCCAGGGTGGAACCAGTGTCAGCGACCCTAGAACAACACACGCACCTAGCGCTGCTCATGGAAACCTGCCAGAAGGGATCCGGAGGAACTGGTTTCTTAGCGGGGTCTTCCCACCAGCAGTGTCCTGCCTGGCCCGGCGCCTTGGAAGAGTCATTTAGGACAGGCTGGTACCTGGGGAGCACGGGCTCCCGGGCAGGGGAATCGCTTTGGGGAACAAGGTCTGTTTGCTGCAGATTTTACTCTGGGCCAATGAAAGGTTCACTGGGCTTCACTCCAGCCTAGTACAGCATTTCCTACAGCTCGGCTGGAGCCAGCTTTGCCCTTGCCCGGGGGGAAGAGATGAAGGTCTTAGGGGCTTTAGTACTGATGGGCCTGTCTCTAGGGGTGTTGAGTGAAACAACAGAACTCAACAGGGGGGATAGAATCTCTGACAAGCTGGGGGGGAGCCAAGAAGCCCCCGAGAAAGGGGGTCAGGTTCTTTTACGTTCTTTAGTGCTTCTGCACAAGAGCAACTGCAGGAAGGAGTCTGGGAACAGACGGCACGTGCTCTTCTGCACTATCGGCACAGGTGGCGGTTGTAAGTTCAGCAACCTCACGTGTATTGCCTAGATAGAAATCACAACGCAACCTCATCTCTTATTACACACAAACCCCCAGCACTGTGCTGTCACCTCCCCCCCCCCCCCACACACACAGAACCCCACGTCCCGGCAACTTCCATCCTCTGTGGCCCAGGGTGTTTGGCTTTAGACAATAAGGCCCTTGAGGCAGGGACTGGTTTTTCCCTCTGTCTGCACTGTGCTAAGCATGTCTGCTCTGATGTACAGGAACCACTGTACAGCTCCGACCGCACAGGGGAGAGCATAAGGGAATATTTAACCAAACATTACATGCTTCGAGTCTGAGCCATGTCTGGCTTTGAAATCTCAAACACGACGCTGCCAGCTGCAACACAAAGTTCAGTGGAGACGCTGGGTGGATGTGGGTCAGGACCGCGGCGAGCTGGGGGAATTTACATAAGAGGGATGAATTCCCGTTCTTCACCATCAGAGCGAAGCATCCTCGGGGCTTTTGAGCCCAACGTCCCTCTGGGTGTCAGCTCTCTGGTCTGGACAAGCGCTGCAGGAATGGACTATTCGTGGAGAAACCTTCCCAGGCAGGAAAGGAACCTGTGAACAAGCACAGGCTACAGCCGGCACTTACGTTTCTCTTTTACCTGTAACCTTCTGGTGCCAAAGCCCGACACCTGCTTTAACCCAGGCTTTGGGAAACGCACTTCCCTGTGGTTCTACCCTAACCCCGTGTAAGGGCCGTGTGCTAAGGAGGATGCTGAACTCAGGCAAACACAGGAAGCACTGGAGCGGACCAGGGGATGCTGCAGGTGTGCTGGCCGGGAGGGGACGGGGCTGCGAGTGGAACGTGGGGTGTGGAACGTGGTAGCCTGCAGAGGGAGAATGAGCTCCCAGAGCATCCCCCCTGTGCTGCCAGCAGCCGGAGGCTGGGAAGGGCTTCCCCTGGTGGGCACAGCCAGGGCTCCCTCCCGCTGCGAGCACAGGGCAGCGACTCACAACAGGCACTTCGGGTAAGTTGAAAAGGTCCCAGGTGGGGCCAGCTAGGAGAAGAGAGTCCTGGGGAGAAGCCCAGCACCTGCCTGGGCTCCAAGTCGCGCCCTGGCACCACTGAACCATCTTACTCGGCACCACTGAGTCCGCACGAGCCAAGTTCCAAAGAACATTCACAGGGGCCCTTTATTAGCAGTAAACCCCCCGGGGAAGAGCAGGAAGCTCACTGCAGAGACGAGATCACCCACAGCCTGTCTCTCTGTGTCGACGCTGACGACTCCTCACAGCCAGGCCACGCCCCAGACACAGACGGGGAGGCATGTCCCCATTCACAGCTCTCAACCTGTGGCCCAATGACCACACTGCTGTGGCCCATGTGACCCCAGGGCTGTACAGGTGTATTGGATGCAGCCCACAATGGGAAATAGGCCAAGAACCACTGCACCCCAGCAAGCATCCTAAGCACATTCTGGGGCAGGCCATGCAGCTCTCAAGCCTTGACCCAAGAAGTCTCCTTTGCTCTCAGACGGGAGGCAGAGCCGCCGCCCGCCCCCAGCTGCGCACCCGTTTGGCACAGGAAATGAAAGTGCCCGTCCAGTATTAACAAGGGGCCCAGCTCTGCTCTCAGCACAGGACACACTCTCACTGCCAAACGCAGCTGGAGTCTCGGGCAGGTGAATGGCCTTAGAAACTGCAGCAGATTGTCCCTGCAGAGCCGAGCACGGATTCCTTCCCCGGTGACTGGGAAGGGATTTGAAGTTTGGTTCCCCTCCCCCTCTAGGGCCCAGCCCTGTTCCCCTGAAAGGGATGGGAGTTCGGCCATTGGCTTAACCAGCAGCTCCATCAGGTCCCCAGCTCCAAAGCAGCCAGTACTCTTGTGGCCAGGGCTCCGGCTGGGTCTGCAGATCCACAGCCTGCACCCAAGCCCCCCCCCCCCAGAACTTTCAACCCCAGAACACGGGGGTTAAGCGAGAAATGCAGCGAGCTTCCTAAAGCAGCTTCCCCGCGGGACAGGACACTGCAGGGGCAGCGCGGAGCAGTCGCATGGCATTGACTGACAGCACGTTTCTTTCCCCAGAGAGCAGAGGAGCAGAAACGGGCAGGCGTCCCGTCGTGACTCAGGACCAGGTGACTGTGAACTGCTCCCCCATGGGCAGAGAGAGCAGGACAGTCAGGATCTGAGGAGACAAAGGGGAGCTCCGTGTCAGTGACAATCCAAAATCACAACCTCCAGGGGCAGGGTGGGTGAGGACAGCTTGTTTGGGGACCTGCTCTCCCCCAGCACCAACTGCATCCCCTCCGCCCCACCGGAGGGCACCCCCAAACACTGCCCTGCGGGAGAATCCTGGAGATGTGTGATCTGTGGGGTGCAGGGACTACAGAACTCTCCCTGCAGCTCACCTCTAGCCCCGTTAAACAGACACTCAAGAGAAGGCATCCCACTCGCTCCTGAGATCTTCAGGGCGATTCCCAGAGAACCCTGGATTTCATCCCCACTCCACTCTCAAGGGCCCCCCACAAGGACTCCCACAGGCCACCACTTCCACAGCAAACAGCAGCGGCAAGTTTAGCTCCCAGTAACGACAGCCCCAAGACCGGCTCCGCCACATGCTCCCTGGGGTCTGCATGTCTCCTTCGACCTTCCCCATGCCCCTCCCCTCCCCCAGAGAATCCAGGGATTCAGAGATGGGGTGGGGGTGGGGGGCTGGATCATTCTATTCTTCTGAGCTTTGTTCAGGCCACTTTTAAAGAACTCTCCCCCACCGCGCCCTCAGAATCCAGGCTGACCTCTCCCCACAGCGCCAGATGCTCCTCTGGGACTGTTCTCCCGGGCGGCAGGGATCCCTGGGTCCCCGCCGCAGCAGGCAGCTCCCCTTTCCAAGGACAGGAAGGAGACCTCTCTCCTGCAGCCCTCCGAGGCCCGAGAGCAAGGAGGCAGGAAGCGCAGGTGTCTTTACCTTGGTGTCCGCGTGGTAGGAGAAATCGGAGACAGGGACGCCGTTCGCTAGAACCCTCTGGGGCGGGCTGGGGACACCCAGCACTGTCACCTCCTGCAGCAAGAGCCCAGCCACCTGGCTGTTCACCCGCACCAGCTCACTCAGCAACAGCCCCTGCAACAGAGCGGAGCGTGTTCCCTGGCGAGGTCCCCAAGCAGCCGACATTCCCCCTCGTCCCAGGACTCCCTGCTCGTCCCCTCGGACGCTACAGCAAAGTCCTGAGGCGGAGCTGGTGGGACTCCTGCCCAGGGGACCGCGCGACATCGACCCCAGGCCAGGTTCCCTGGAGAGTCAGCAGGAGGAGCTGCAATAGCACGAGCCGCGCTTCGTTACTCAGCAGGCTGCACCTTCTCCTGGGCACAGACCCCCCCGGCTTGGCTGTGCTGAGTACTTCAGAAGGGAAGGTCCCTGCTGGGAACCACCCCCCACCCTTACCAGGTGCAGCGGGGAGGCTCCAGCTGCCCTGAACAAAAGCTGCATCTGGTGCGGCCGGGGCTCAGCACTTCATCGTGGGGCTTCAGTCTCCGCAGGCCGCACCTCTGCAGTGCACCGCAGGAGGCCCTGGAAAACGCCCTGGTTCTCGCTTGTGCCACCATCCGCATCCCCCAGCGCAGGGCTCCCGTCACTCTCCGCATCCCCCCCCCACCGGACTCACCTGGGTGGCCAGGAAGAGGATCTGAGTGTAGTCGCCCTTCTCAAAGGTCAGCAGGCTCTCCCCGTCATCCCAGAACAGGTCGCCTCTGGCCACGCCAGCCGCCGGCAGGGCCACTACCAGGGTCATGCCCTTCTTTCGGCTCTCGGTGGTCGTGAAGCCAGGCTCCTAGGGAGATGCAGCCAGCAGCGAGAGGGGCTCTATACAAAGTACTGCCCCCCGCCGGCGGGGTCCCTGGTGTAAATGGCACATCTCCCGCCAGTCACCCGCTAGGCGCGAGGTTCCCCACTGCCTGACCCCAACGCACCCGACTCTCCAGACGGGGCCCAACAGCCCCAGGGCAGAACGTCGAACCCTCTTCACCTTCATGTACCAGCCACTTGGGGACGCCCAGCCTGAGAAGCAGGGCGGGTCCTGAAGATCCGGGCCGATGGACTTAGCGGTTTGGTAGGCAGGAGGTCCTGGGGGCATGACCCAAACTGCATCCCCCCTACAGAACCCACAGCACTGTCCCTCTGGAGGAGCCCAACCTCAGAAAGGCAGAAACGCCCTGGATGGACTGGCTGTGAGGAGCAGGGAGGTTTCTCTGGAGGGAGGGTAACTCTGGGCTGTAACCCAACCCCAGTCGGGGGAGGTGAGGCTCTGCCTGTGTGGATGTGAACAAAGGCTGGGGGAGTGGCCGGGGGGAAGAGAGAAGGAGGACCGTTTCGATGGAGGGTTTGGGAAAACAGGTTGGGGACGAGGAGGGAGCCCTAACCCAGGGTCTTATCTCCCTGCCCCCCAGAAGGGCCTGACTGAGGGGTCCTGTTTGTACTGAGAAGCTCTGAGTTGGATTGTGTTCCTGTCACCCCTAATAAACCTTCTAATCCACTGGCTGGCTGAGAGTCACTGTGAATCCCAGGAAGTGGGGGTGCAGGGACCGGACTCCCCCACACCCTGTGACATTGGCTAATACGGGCGGTGCTGCCAGTACTGAAACCACAACACGCCGGCCGGGATGGACGGCACTAGGAAGTGGAATTCTTCAGCGAGGCTGATCGGCCCCAGATTTGCCCTCAGTCAGACACACCCTGCCCAAGGCAGCAGGCACAGCCCACGTGGCAAGAACCTATCGAGTCGCGTTCCCGGCCAATTTAGCAACTTGCGCTTGTGCAGGGAACTAAAGACCTGCGTTTGCGCAGCTTCTGCCCCCTTCGGCTTGTCACGGGGCTGACACGAAGCAGCGTCTCCACCTGATCTGGCGCCAGGCTAACCCGCTAACATGGGGGGGGGGGGAGGGGGGGGACACACACATTTTAGAATCTGGCAGTGGGGAGTCATGTCATATCACCGCTCTGGCGCCAACAAGCAGTGTGACAGCAAATGGAGCTGTGCAGCATTCCCACGCCAGAGCCCACGGTCCCTCCGATTCAGAGAAGGGCCCTGGGGACTCTGCATCTTCCATCCCTTCTCTCATGGCCCCTGTTCGGCTTAGGCCTCAGGCATTCTACCCCTATGGAATCAGCACCAGAACCTAGGCTTTCAGTTCAAAGTTCAATGTTTCTAGCCTTTGTGCTCGCAGAGAGTTTTGGAAATGTGAAATGGAAAGCCCGAGTGAAGACAGATTGAAATAACTGAGAGGTGTTAGCTGCCCCATTCATCTCAGCAGGGTGTTGACTCTGAAACCTAAGAATGTCGGCCATGCAAAACCTTAACTATTTCATTACGGTTCATTTTAGCAAGGAAGCCTTGGCTATTCTTGCCTCAGTGCCCTTTAGGATACTAAATAATTCCTCCCTTTTCTTGCATGCTGGGATGGCCACATTATAGCAGGACTCCTCAGATTTAATTCTTAACCTTCCTATACGAATCCCTCCGGCAGTAAGGCCCTTTCTCCGCCACCATCTTCTACAAACATCCCCAGCCCTGCAGTTCACAAGCTGATTGACGCTCTTCGTCAGAAAACCTCAAACACGAGGGGCAAACGTGATGGAAGTGCCACCCCCTGGGACCAGTGCCTCAGCCAAGGGACTGGGGGGGAAGCGGGATTATGCTGGAGGGGGAAATGGTTACTTGTGCCACATGGCAATGGTTCAGAAGAGACTCACTTGCAGAGGTAGGATGTGTCCTGCCCGCACATGGATGTTAATGGTGTCCAGTGGAGCTGGTAAGAGGACCCATTGGCCCTTACTGTGGATGACAGAGCCCTGAAGAGAGAGAGAGAGAGAGAGAGAGAGAGAGAGAGAGAGAGGGGAAGTCATTACACCCCACCGCACAGCTCATCAGTTAAGCCCAATCAAGCCAAACATCAGAGGCTTTGCAAACGCTGGGAAGAGACCCAGCCCTGAACGGGGAGGTACCAGGCTCCCAGCATTCTCATGGGGACGGAGGTACCCGGGAAGCCAGCAGCACGCAGTGGAAAGCCAGGCCGGCCAGGAACGGCACTAACAGACACGTGCCGGGAAGCGATGGGGGGAGCTGCACATTTAGGAGCGGAGGGGAGATGAGACCAGACCAGAGTTAGTCACCACCCGCGCTTGGCTGTCTGCTTACAGCGAGGACAACACGTCCAGCTGTTTACTGGTGTAAGGCCAAGAACCCACGTTATGCCGAAAAGCACCGGCTGCACCGCGTACTTACTGTCATGAGGTTATACCAAGTCTCTATGGGGAAGTAGCCGCTGACTTTGGTCTTCCCTTCCTCTAGCACCGGCGTGATGAGGAGCCCTGCTCCCCACATGAACTGGCGGTCAACACTCAGGGTGTTCGGGTCTGCGGGAAACCTGCAAAATGGAGCTGGGTGAATCCTATATTCTAACCCTGCGTACACGGCACCTTCACAGCCCCACACTGCCCGGCACCTCCTGCTGCGGGGGTGATAACGGGGGGAAGGACTGGAACAGTGGTAGCTGTGTTACGCCAACCCATGCACTGGACTGAATACTGGCATACGCCAATCCCCGTGCCATGGCCCCAGGCCCAGATCAGTCACCCGGACAAACCCATTCTCCCTGCTGTGGGCCCGGTAGGATGCTCACTCCAGGAAGAGGGGTCGTGCTACCGTCTCCCCGGCAGAGTGGGCCTTGTGGAAGAGGGTGTAGAGATATGGCAGCAGCGAGTATCGCAGGAAGAGGGCCTTCCTCATGGCCTCCTGGGCTGCAGGGCTGAAGGCGTACGGCTCCTGGGGCTACGAGAGAGGAGGAGTCCAGCTGAGAAACTAGGTGGGTGCAGGCAGATCCCACTAGAAGGGGGACATTCCTCCAGCTCCCCCGCCTCCCCCCCCCAGCTCCCTGGAATCACCCCTGGCCGAGAAGGCAGAACAGGGCTTTGCCAGACAAGTCCAGAGATTCCCGCCGGCGCTCCCCACACAGGCACCGGGCTCCTGCCTGCCCTCACCTTGCTGCCGTGGTCGTTGTGGTTCCGCATGAAGGGATAGAAGGCACCCAGCTGGGTCCAGCGCACGCACAGCTCCTCAGAGGTGTCCCCCAGAAAGCCGCAGACGTCCGCCCCGACCAGCGGCACCCCGTACAGGTTGAAGAGCAGCACCGCTGGGAAAGACCCGCACACAAAGCCTCTGAAGCATGGAGAAGAACCCCGGGCAGGCTGGAGGGGACTGGCGCAAATGCCCATCGCTCCCCCTCCCCATTGAGCTGACCCGTGCCGGGGGCGGGGTGCCCTGCGGAGGGCTGCTGGGTATGGATGACTGCACCTGAAATGCAGCAGGAAGACACCCCGGGATGCTGCATTGCCCCATCAGGATAATTCAATTACTGCAGAGCTCACTGCACAGGACAGGAGCGAGGGCTCCCGGACGCTGTCCGGGGGGGTTAGCCGACAGGGCGGGGGAGGGAAGGGTCCTAGAGGGATCAGGACAGGGCTGTGGTACAGGACACCTGAACAGAGGCAGGGGATACCTGGGATAGAGGAATACAGCTGCTCCCAGCTGCTCCCGATGTCCCCAGTCCAGTGGCCGGCGAAGCGGCCGTGACCCGCGAAGGTTGAACGTGAGATCACGAAAGGGCGCTTCCCTCGCACCCTCACCAGCGCACTTGGGGAAAGGAGACAGATGAGTCAGGTCAGCAGCAGGAGTCTCCCCAGCTCAGCACAAGCATCCGTCCCTTCGGCGGGGGACAGGGACTCAGCCACCTACAGCCAGTGGAGCAAACTCCAGACACCGCAAGGCAGGCGCCCTGTGTAGGGCGTGCAATGGAGGCCCCCCCTCTTTTAAACCTGCCCAAGCAACGGGGGACCCAGGAGTGCAGGCAAAGGGAGCAGCTGCTCACCACCAGCTCTCTGCCGAGACACTGGAGCCAGCCTTACCAGGGGGACGTGGGCCCTTCCTGCTCCATTCTGTCCAGTTCAGCGCAAGGCGACATTAAGAGCCCAGCTCCCCAGCATGTCAGCTCAGAGGCAGTGAAGGCTCTTCTCCAGGGGCCTCAGGAGGTCCCGTTCCACAGCACCAGAGACCTGATGCAGTTAACATGCCCTGCCTAGCGTTGGCAACTCAGACGGCACAGAGCATTTCTGGGCCTGCTGACACGCCAGGAGCAGCAGAGGGACAGGGCAGGCTGCAGGGGACGCAGATCAGCAGAAAACCTGCGCCACTAAAAGGAGAACTTCAGACACTGGGGGAAACTCTCCCAATAAAGGGACCAGGATCCCAGAGGCCGGTGGACCTGCCCTAGCTCCGCCCATCCAGCCTCCTGCCACACGAGGCCAGAGCAAGGGACCACAGCCTGCTTCCGCATCCAGGAGTGGCCCGGGGGATGGGGAAGCACCCACAATGCAAAGCGTCCCTCATGGGCCAGCTGAGGCCAGAGCAATGGACCACAGCCTGCTTCCGCATCCAGGAGTGGCCCGGGGGATGGGGAAGCACCCACAATGAAAAGCGTCCCTCATGGGCCAGCTGGGGGCATATCGCACGCTGAGGCTGGCGGGCTCCCCGAGGTTTCCCCAGGACTTGCCCCCGGCATGGAGCAGACTCTTAGGAGCCAGCCACGGGCCCGCCGCATTGTCCCCTCTTCAGGAGCCTGCGGCCAGCACCAGACTTACTCGTGGGAAGCTATGGCCTCCGTCAGCCCGTACAGATTGTGGAGGTTGTAGTGTGAGGACAGGTACTGCTGGCTGGAGGCACAGATGGTCCCTGCCTGCAGGCTGCCCCCTAGGACACCTGCAAGGAGAGAGGGAACGGGTGAGTCACAGGGCACCACGCAGCCCTGTGCCTGCAGGGAGCAGCCCTGTGCCTGCAGAGAGCAGCCCTGTGCCTGCAGAGAGCAGCCTGGCGGGCTGAGTGGGAGTCCTCAGCCCCCATGCCGCTTCGGGGGTGCCAGCGCCGTGGGGCCTCGGGCCCAGGGGGCTCCTGCTAACTCCTGAGGGCAGCTGGATGCATCTCTGGCGTCTCATTCTCCTGCAGATGGGCACATCGCCACCAGGGAATGGGGAACTGACCAGCTAAAGCCACATCTTTGCAATCACTGCCCCAGGCCTCTGGACTCAGCCTCCAGCTGCCTGAGCAGAGACAGGAACCAGCCTGGACTCTGCGGGGCTCCCAGCTCAGCCTCCCCCAGACCCGAACCAGGTCTGCTTCGTTGGGCAGCCCCCAACTCCTTCTCTGCTCTTCTGCACTGGACGCCCACCTCTCATTCACACGCAGGCCGCGTGCGGCACCGGGGAGCCTGGACTCTTTCTGGACGCAAGAAGGCGGACAGCTGCTGCTGGGCGCAGGGACTCAAAGCTCTCAGGTTCTCTTGCCCCCGCATTTGCCAGCGGGAGGCTCTTTGCCTGCAGCTCCTTACCTGGCACGTAAGGGGGGGTTTCCAGTTTGTTGTCTGGGCAGCCGTCCAAAGAGCCCGCCACAAAGTTGGATGGCTCGTTCATGTCCTGGCAAGAGAAGGGACTCTCGTCTCTGGACCAGGATGCTGGCCGATGTGCAGGGAATCAGAACTATTGTGGATACAGCACCCCCACCCCCACGACCCTTTTCCAGGTGCCCTGGGTCCCAGCAGGGCGGGGGGGGGGGGGGGGGGGCACTCACAATCCACATGCCGTCGAAGGGCACCTGGTCATGGAACTCCTTCACCATGTCGTGCCACCACTGGTGAGTCTCTGGGTTAGTGAAGTCTGGGAAGACGGTCGGGCCAGGCCATACCTGGGAGGCAAAGGCAGAAGCAATCGAGGGGGCTCCAGTTACTCGCCCCCACCCCCATCTCACACCATGTGCCTGGACTTGGACGTCACTGGAGCCACACTTGTCAACATGACTCTGGTCTCCCGTCCTCTCCCTCTCTGCTGCCCTGGGTGACCCGTACACACGCCAAGGAGAGAGGAACGGGCTGTGGGCAGGGTCAAAGGCCTCCGGCGATAGCGGGGGACACTTCCCAGGAGTTCTGTGAGAGACACGACTCCTCCCTGCGGGAGAAGGTCTCCACTTTGGCCGGGGACAATGGGAGGTGGCCAGGGCTCCACTCAGCCCAGAGCACGCACTGGGAGGTTTGACACCACTGGGTCATGGGCTCTAACATCCTCGTGTCCCCCTCTTCCCCCCCCCCTTAAGAACCCCTGGTTTCAGCTCTGACATGGGCCCGACCCAGGACTCACTTTCCCAACCAGAGGCTGCCCCGTGGCATTTCGGATGAAGACCCCTCGCTTCAGCCCGTCGTCGTAGGGTTTGTAGCTGCCGGGGGGCCCAGAGCTGCTGATTGCTGGATCCTGATGGGGAAGAAACGTGAGCAACTCACTGATCGGTGAGAAGGGGAAAGGGAAACATCCCCTCATCGGAGAGACACGAACGACCCGCGTGGAGCTCCCCGGGCTGAACCCAATCCTGGGTCACTGCACCGCGCCAAAGGGCGAGACAGGCGCTGACGGAGCCTGAGGACATGGTGCAAACTGAACTCCAGGAACTGCTGAGCAGCAGCTTTCAGGGAGGTCACCAAGTTCTTTGCTTTACCGGGGTCACTGAGTGACTCACATGCCGCATCAGCAACTTCTCCGCAACCCAGTCCCATCGCCTGCTTTCCTTGCCTCGGCCACTTCGTGCCTGGTCTTCAGAAACAGAATCAGACTCCTGCCAGCTAAAACCAACCCCCCGTCCAGGGCCCTCAGTGCCACAGATGAGAACAAGCAGCAAGGGAAACTGGCTCTCAACAGGGCGGGGGGCGAAGGGGCACTTCAGAGCTGGTTTACTCCACGTTCTGAGGTTCCCCTGTGCCCCTCTCCAGGGCATTCAACCATCAAACCGGCTGGGTTGGTGATGCACCAGACTGAGCCCTGGCAACCAAACCCAGTCACCACTCGGACTGCGGCAGGTTTGTTTCCCAAATCCCCACAACTGAAGGGCAAGGTGGCGAAGGGAGGACACGGCATGAGGGAGCAAAGAGCAGAGTGCTGGGGCCAACCATCCAGAGGTAGAGAACAGGGGGCTGGCGTTCAGGGCCTCACTTACCACGATCATGATGTACCTCCGGCCGCTTTGGTGGAACTCCCGCACCATGTCCGGATAGTCCTTGAAGTTATTCTTGTTGAAGGTGAAGTCTCTCTTGGCGTCGGTATAATCGAGGTCATTCCACTGCACATCCTGCAAAGGCCGAGACCCCAGGGTCAGAGAGAGACTAGGACAACCCCCAGCCAAGCCACACCGTGTAGTCTCCCTACTCCCCACCCCCCTGCTGTCTGGCTCAGCACCTGCGTTGGTTGCCTTGAGCTGGCTCAGGGTTGGCTCATTTCATGGCTCCATGGCAAGAGGTGCTGCTTCCAGGGGACGCAGCCTGTCCCTGGGAGAACCAGACCTACCAAGGGGAACCGTGCTGCTGTCATGTTCTGCACAGCCTGCCGGGTCGCAGCGGTGGAAGAGTAGCCCCAGCGGCACAAGTGGAATCCCAGGCCCCAGTAGGGGGGCATGAACGGGTACCCTGGAAGTTAGGAGGAAGCAGATTAGAGAGTAGCCCCGGGACGGAGCCTGACTTTGCTTGAGAAGCCGAGGCCCCAGCACGGACAGTCCTGAGGCACTGGGCAAAGGAGGAACACAGCTGGTGAGCGGTTTGCAAGCCGCTTGTGCCCTGTAAAGGCTGCCCTGCCCTGCCCAGCCCGGAGACTCACAGCTCTATTGTTTGCTCCCAACACAAGCAGCATGAGGGCAAGGCCCAGTTCCTCTCCCAGAGGCTAGAGGAGCAGGAAGGCGGCTCCTCCGAACACCCTACCGATGACATCCAGGTACTGCCGGACGACACTCTTGGGGTCAGGGCCCAGGAAGACATAGAAATCCAGAATGCCGCCCGTTGTTCTCCACGTCAGGGCCGGGCTCGGCTGCAGCACCACATCTGCAAGGCAAACGGGAACAAGGGTAAAGCAACCTGGCTGAGAACACAGCCCGGGAGCATCGGTCTGGCCACACCCAACAACAGGTGCCTTCTCCCTACACCCACACAAGCTGCCGAGACCAGCAGCCAGCCACACCTGGAGCAACTTCCACAGGTCTCTGCTGGATGTCTCTGCTCAGCCTCACTAGCCACAGGCCCGTGGAATGACACCGCCCCGGCGCGGGAGGAAGTGCAGTCCCTAAATCCAAGCTGCTGACCTCAAACCGCCCTGAGGACTTGTTAACGGGTCGGCTTCCCCCAAGCCGTTCACAATAAAGGCAGGAGCGATCGGTAGCAAGGCACTTACCCATCGCATTGCTGTTCAGCAGGAAGACTCCATGGGCCAAGCCGCCATCCTCCATCACCAGGTAGAACGGGTGAGAGCCATAGAGATTGCCATAAGGCTAAAGTACAGCAGAGGATATAGCGTTAGATACTCGGGCAAGGCACAGTCCACAGGAAGCAATGCAGCAGCCAGCCCATCCTCCCGGCCGGCGCAGGGCTGGGTACACAGCTGGGGAGCTTCACGTGCCCCATTTGCAGGGCTCACCTGCTTTGACAGCCATGCTGGGCATTCACATAATGGTGACAAAGCCAGGGCACCGTGCTGGGAGCTCCCATGGCGCCAGTCACGTATCCTGCCTCGGATTCTTGCTGCTCTTTCGTAGCAGGCAGCAATGGGGATTTATAGAAACACGAGCAAGCGCGCCGTGGGGACGCGCTCCTTCTCCTACAGCCCCAAACGCTCCCTGCTGGCTATAAAACCTGCTCTTAGCCCTGGCCTCAGGGAGCTCGTCCCCTGGGTCTCTATTGTACACAGCTAGGTTGCTCTTGGTGGTGCAGAGAAATGAGATCTCCCAAGGGACTGGAACCAGGGGCCCCCAACCGGCTGTGAGAAGCATTAGGCTGATGGGGCCGAGCACACCTGCATCAGGAGAAGAGAGACTCCTGAGTGTCCGAGTGCTGAATGCAGGGACCCTAAACCCCAACCATGGAAACAAGAGCACCCGCACCCCATTGCCAGGCTGGGCCCCAGGCCCTATCCCAGAGAGCTCAGGCCTGAGAGAAACCTCAAGAAACGTAGCGTTCATTTGAGAGCAAGAGACCTGCAGCTGGGGTCGAGAGAAACACATGGAGCCGACAGCCCATATTAACACTGCGCGGACACCCACAATGGGCCCGGTCCTTCCTGCCAGGCCCTGCGTGCCAAGCTGAGTAATTAGGAAGCAGGAATTCACTCTCCTCTTACCATGGGCGCCATGTCCCGATTCCAAAGGGTGACTTTGGTCCAGTTGATGTTAAGGGCGAGTGAAGTCAGGTGCTCCCCCAAGCCAGAGATAAACTGGGAAGGCAGGGAGGTGGAGATCTGGAGGAACTGGTCAGCAAAGAAGAGGGGAGCAACTGTGGTATTCAACCTGCCAAAGAGAAATGGAGACTCCCAGACGGCAGACAGCAAATCCCACAGGGAGCTGAGCTAGGAAAGCTTGCTTAGAAGCAGCTCTGCCACCCAGACAGACCTTCAAGCGTCACATGCTAGACATCAGGCAGAGGAAGGAGCCAGAGAAATGGCAGCTACTCGGGACAGGGGAACACACACGATTCCAGCTGGAAGCTTAAGTTATCACAGAAAGTGCAGCCTTTTCCCCCGCTGTGAATTGGACAGGGGGAGCAGCAAGGGAGTGGGGAGCCAGGGCCCCAAACCCCAGCTAGGCCTAGAATCACTGCTTCATCCTCGGCAAGGCATTGAGTCACCTGGTGCCTTGGTCAACACATGCTATGGATTCAGGTACGATGAAAACAGCAAGATGCTGCCTCTGCTTCCATCACTTCATACTGACACCTGGTCCACAAAACCCAGATAACTACCCTGTGGGCCTGGCCAGTTCCTGATGCCCGTGGGACTGCTTCTTCCCAGGGCAGCTGGAGCATAAGAGGTAGGTATGGTGGCAGCTGCCTTTCAGTCTCTTGAGGGAGAGTAAATCAGGTGAGGTGGAGAAACACAGCCAAGGACCAGGTGTCCGGGGGAGGGGAGGTTACTCTGATTATAGCTGGGTAGTAATGACACTTCCCACTTGTAGCTCCATCCCCAGCTTTGGCAGTGGCTGGGCTCCGGCAGGGGGTGAGTCAGAGGGGAATATCTTGTTACTGGAGGGTAGAAGCACTTACAGAACCTGCCCGCTGGATTCCCTGAATACCATCAGGCCAAATGGATCAGCTGAGAACTGCACGCGGTACAGTTTAGAGGCGATTCGGCCTCTGGCTTTGGGAGTTTCAAGTGGCACTTCGTAGCGTTTGTTTACTGGATCCCTGATCTGTAAGAAAGGGGGAGACCGCGAGAGCTTTACAGGCTGAACAAAGTGACATTTCATTATAGGCCACCAGACACCCTGCGGGGCAGCAAACCCAGCTCCGAGAATGGCTCAGTAAGGGAAGTACTGCATACGGCAGACACTCACTGTGCTGCGCACACCCCTCACCCTGCACCAGCTAGCGACTCCTGCAGCCCAAGCTCTGCTGTGGCTGGCTAATGCACTGACTGACCGTGAAGTGGAGCCTGTCCTCCGTCTCAAACACCACGTCCAGCCGCAGAACCATGACGTCTTCTGGGAAGAAGGTGGGAACAGTGCGGGTCAGGCTGGCAGTGTAGCCTGTCTCTGTGGCACTCAGGTTCTCCACCTTGTAACTGGGGTAGCTGGGTGGGAAGAAACACCAGGGCTGCCAAATCGCAGAGCCCTTAGAGGAAACGGGAACATAGCAGCAGCCGCGAGCCTCACACTCTGCTCCGGAGAGAAGTTTCTCAGGGGCACAGTCAAACCGGCTATCTGGAGAGATGTCACAGTGCAAGGGCCCTGACGCAGCAGTGCCTGGGGTCTCCAGGTGTCCTGCCCAGCTCCGCTCCCAGGTACGCCCTTCTCCATGACCACTACCGGATCTGTAGGTAGTCTCTGGCCCCGGGGGGCCTCTGAGGCTCACAGCAGCCACAATGACTTCATGGACACTGAATATGGCGTATAGGGCAACTGTTGTGAGCAGAGCAGCGATACCGACGACAGACACCCGCAGCACGGTGCAGGGGGCCTTCCTGCAGACGGGGAAACTCTCGGCCTCCTTCGGTCTCCCTGGGGGCATCGCAGGGCTGAGGAGCAGTGGGGAGCACAGGCGAGCCTGCCCAGGCAGCCAGCTAGATGGGGACAGGGAGAAGCCCGCGGTCAGTGTTTACACGTGAAGGCCGAGTCACGTCCTGCCACGTTGTGCGGGATGCCAAGGGGCCCTTCGCCAGGTGTCCGCGCCAAGTGCACCAGGGAGGCAAAATGGGCCGCCCCCCGCCCCCAGGAGAGGGAAGACCAGGGGAGGAGCTCCCCGCCCTATACCCGGCGGTGGGGTGCGCCCCATACCCGACCGGGGGGGTGCGCCCTATACCCGGCGGTGGGGTGCGCCCCATACCCGACCGGGGGGGTGCGCCCTATACGCGACCGGGGGGGGGGGGACCCCGCCTCCCACCCACAGCCCCGGACCTGGGTCCGCCCCTACCGCTCCCAGCCGCGGAACACGGTGCAGGCTGGCGGGTCCTCACGATCACGTGAGCAGGCAGTCAGCTGATTCCGGTCACGTGAGGGGGTGGTACCCAGAGCAGCACGTGACAGACCGGCGCGCCAATGGGACGGGCCGGATCCTCCTGCCGCCAGCTGCTCCGCACCCCCGTGACCTCCCTGCGCCGGGGAGGGGTCCCGCCGCCCAGCTCTGAAGTACGCGGTTAGCAAAGGCGGGGGGCGTGACCCACAGCGTCCACGCGGGGAAACTGAGGCCCAGAGCTGTGATTTCTCTCCAGCCCAACAGCAAGTCCAGAAAACGAACAAGGCCGAGGAGAGGGGCCAAGCGGCCGCCGGCGGGAAATCGCTGAAGATGGGGGGGGGTTGTTTCCTTTCCTACACAGGGTTGGGAAATAAGCAGCTGTTACAAGACCAGTCTGCTGAGAAAAACGTGAATTTCCCCTCTGCTGTCCCTCTGCTTATTCTGATGAGCAGAGGCCATACCTCAATGTTTCACCTTGTCATTAAGTCCTGAATTGAGGCATTTAGGGGCACTACCACTAAATAAAACCATGTGGGTTTGTTTTTGCAATTGGAGCACTTAAGCGATCACACTGATGGGAAAGACTGTTGGCAATTCACTAAAGAACAGTATTCTGTGTAGAAGGGAAGTATGAACAAGATTAGAAGATTTTCCATTTCAATCAGGAATCTTTCTAGGCCCTCTCTGCACTCTTCTTCTCATTCCCAAAACATTCATATTCCATCTTCAACTTTGATGCAGCTCAAACCTGATGAGTTCCCCGGATTGGGCAAAAAATGCTCTGGGACCCATCTCTCTGTCCACTTCACCCTCTACAGGTGGACGTGCTCTCTTTCCCATGTTCTGACACAATGCACAATTATATGAGTGGTTGGACCTAAACCAGCCTGCTGTCTTGGAGCAGACAGAAAAGCCAGAGATTGGAGCAGGGGACACATGGCTGGAACCTGAGATCCCAGTTTCCCACCACTACTCATGTGTCTGTTACTCAGCCTCCAGGAGAGTGACAAGAGCAGTAAAGCTTATACTGTATTTATTTGTGAAAATAATTGTCAAAAGATACTTGAATCAGATCTGGCTCTGTGCTTCTGCCTATTCTGCTTCCTGTGAGCCAAGCCTGGAGTCCAGGGCTTGGCTGAGCCAGCACAACACCCTCTGGTACTGAGGATACTCCTGCTGAATCTGATGGATGATGACATTAATGGTGTGCAGCCGGTCCTGCTGCTTCCGCTGCTCCTTCTGCAGGACTTGCTGGGTGCGGTACAGTGGGGTGTACTTCCCATCCTTCACTGCCTGCAGATGCTTCTGACGAGTCTGATAGGCCACGATTTCTGAAAGGTTCTTAGAAGAACAACAATGAAAACAACATTAAGGACATCTGACTGAATAAGAGAGCAAGGAGAGTGAGGCGGACTTAATTAAATGGGGGAGGAAACACAACTGTCACATCTTGAAATGGAGGATTATGAAGAGGGACAACTCAGTGAAGTCCTGTTGTAACTACTAAAGTGGGCATTGAGTGCTATATATATATAAATGATCACAACATAGCTTAGCAAACCTCCGAATCAGACACGTCCATAGAAGGAAAATTTTGCAAAGACAGAGCAATTCTATGAAGACAAGGGAGGTCAGTTGGGTCCCACCACCCCCAGAGAAAGTTCTGTCTCTCACACAGAGGAGCTTTGCTCTTATTGTTGAGACTTCCAGTTCTAGCATGGATCATGATGGTGCCCAAATAACCAGTCTGAGCTGGGTGCATGTGATTTGGGATGAGGTAGAAAAGCCGTGTGGGCTGGCAGCACAGGAAAATAATACATGCAGTGCATATGTATTAAAGACACCTTACCCAACGTTTCTTGTCCTGAAGCAGCTCTATGTCTGCATCAAGGATATCAATGTCAGCCTGCAAGCTGGAGACCTGCTGCTGCTTTTCCAGAAGGCTGAGGCTGAGAGATTTCTGGGTGTTCTCCAGCTCCGAGATGGTTCTGTTGCAGTCTTGAGCATTCTAATGAAAGGAAGGAAAGTAAACTTGAGATTCTGCCTCTGCATGGCAACTGCATTGCAAATGATCACCTGAGACCTTCTCCCTGTTTTGGACATTTCAAGGCTATACTTTGTGGCCTACAGGCACTGGCATTCACACTGCTAGATGCTCATTAGGCACACTGGGCATTCTAATGTGCCAGGAAAGGTGACAGTCCACTGGTGTTTCACTGCATTGCAGTGCAGTGAGTGTCTCTCCATGCCTGGGGGCACATTACTGCACTTTCATTTACACTGCCATGAAGAGAGAGAGATGGCACAGAATATGCACCAGGCATTTTCCTTCCAAGCGCTTTGTATCCCAACCCCAAGGGATTCAAGAAAATAGGATAACTGGAGAATGAGGAGCAGTGTTGAGGCGTTTGACTAAAAGTCCCATCAAGTTCTTCTAAGACAGAAGGTTAGGGTCTGGCATATGACACCCTTCAGGCAATAGAAAAAAGCAAATGGTCCTCAGAACTACATGAGGGATATCATAGAATCCTGGAGACCAACATGAGTTTCACCATGGCCTCTCCCCAGTGTCCTTGTCTCCACTAACATATATCCACAGCACTTTCCTTGTCACCTGGGAGAATGGTTGGCTCAGTAAATCTTGCATGACATCCTCCTTGCATAGTCTGATAGCAGGTGATAAAGCAAAGTTGATGTCGAGCAATATCTGCCATGTTTCTAGTTACAAAGCAAGTGCAGAAAATATCATTTCTTATGGCCCTTCTCTACCGGCTCACCTTTTGGGTTTCCTTGATCTTTTTCCGCAGCTCCTGTGTCTTGTGGTGGAAGTCGCTCTTGGTGAAATGTTTCTTATCTATTTTGCTCTGACCCTCCCCTCGAATCATGATGGTCTCTCTGCGGGAGACAGCTGCCTCCATGTCTCGAATCATCTTCTCCTGCTGCTTTGTCAGCTGGCTGTAGCGGACCTGCCACGTGTGAGGAGAGAGAAACTCTGAAGATATCCAGTGGTCACAAATTGCATCTGGTAGAAGACTTTCAGTGTGGCAAATTTCAGCTACAGAGACAGGACACATTGGACACACTGGCCTTGGCAGCCCAACTCTCTCAACTAAATCATGAGCCAGATTTGTACAGCATGAATCTGGGGGGCATCAGACTAATAACCGAGTCCCTAACCCAGGGGTGGCCAACCTGTGGCTCTGGAACCACATGCGGCTCTTCAGAAGTTAATATGCGGCTCCTTGTATAGGCACCAGCTCTGGGGCTGGAGCTACAGGCACCAACTTTCCAATGTCCCGGAGGGTCTCACTGCTCAACCCCTGGCTTTGCCACAGGCCCTGCCCCCACTCCACCCCTTTCCGCCCTGAACCTGCTGTGCCCTTGCTCCTCCCCCTCCGAGCCTCCTGCACACCACGAAACAGCTGATCAGGAGGTGCGGGGAAGCGCTGATCGGTGGGGCTGCCGGTGGGCAGGAGGCACTGGGAGCGGGGTGAGGAGAGGAAGCTGATGGGCAGCTGCTGATGTATTACTGTGGCTCTCTGGCAATGTACATTGGTAAATTCTGGCTCCTTCTAATGCTCTGGTTGGCCACCCCACCCTATCCACTTGCTCAACACAATCTTCTAAAGATTTCAATGCAGTAAATTCCTCTAAACACAATGCTAAGGGAAGGAGGATAGAAGTGTCCTGCGGGTGGGAGAGGAGGTTGCTTTGGCAGAGAGAGAAACACTTCTCTGAATCAGTGCACTGGTGGATGTAGTATTCCATAAGTGCTGCTTTGGTTCCCTCCTGGGCACAGTGCAGTAAAGATAAACACTATCCTGTAAGTTTCCTGCCCAGTCAGGTCTACCTTTTCCTGAGCTCCCCCATTGCTAGGCGAACAGGTAAGAGATGTAACAGCCTGCTGAGCTAGTTCACTGGAAGACACCTATCCCTGACACTGCCAGGACCCCTGGAGACAATACTTCCCCAAGTGTTCACCATCTCCTGCAAGCCTGGGGGGTGATCTCGTGAATCTCCTCTTCCCCCTCCCACCTTGGCTCACCTGCATCCTATGGATCTCTGTTCTCATGGCTCGGATCTCGCCTTGCCCTGCCTCTGAGTCCACTGCAGCACGCATCTCCTTGGCCAGCTGGATCTTTTTCTCCCATAGCATGATCTGATGCCTTCAAGGACAGAATGGGAGAGGATGCCTTTGTATGAAAAAGAAGGGGTCCCCCTGCCACTTGATTCCCCTGTATATGTCATGTCACACTATGGACCCCCATTCTGAGTCCAAAGTGGAACAGTCCAGCTGGAAACTAAGAGTTCATTACATGGAACATGGCACAGTGATGCCCTCAATGTGAGAGTCGGTCAGGGTTCTGCAGGGCAGAAGTGCCAAGATAATGGTAGAAGTCGGGGCTGGGACTGCAGCGTAAAGGATTAAAGCCAACGTTTGTTAACTCAGCAGCTCTGAAAAATCAGGCCCCTTATTCAGGGGCCTACCGTGAAGTCCCAAGTTTGAGAATTTTGGATTATGTCCTTCCTCTGGACAGCCATTGGGCTTACATCACACCACCCCATACTGAGTTCTCCTCTCCCCCCCACACCCAACGCTGGCAGCCTTCTGCGGACTAGAGGCCAAGCACTGAGTGAGAGTAGAGACCGTATTACTTCTCATTCATCTGCGGAAATCGGCTGTTAGTGCGGCCGTATGGGGAAGACTGAACAGCAGTTACTGGGACGGTCTCTGGCCTGCAGAAGAGAAATGATAGACTCTTAACCTTCTGGGTTACAGAAAGTTCTAGAACTCGTCCCACCTTCCCATCAAAGGTACTGGGCAGGCAGGAAAGGAGCACGTCAGTCTGCCAGGATGGGACAGAAAGCATTTTCCCCTACAGCAGTAGGGCAGGAAGGATAATGCAGAGTTCAAACACTGTGGCATAAAACAAGGGCTCTGGGTCTCACTCTGCTTCCACCAGGCTGTTCAGGAGTCTCTCTTTCTCCTCGTGCAGTCGGTCCAGCTTCTCCTGCATCTCAATCGACTCTCTCTCTGCTGCCTAGAGTTAGGGAGCAGAAATCAGCATCACTGTGTCACACTGAGAGGCGCTGGCAGGCTCACTGCTTGCCTCTGATCTTCCTGCCTCCTTTGGCTGACGACCCTCCCCACAGCACAGGTAGAATTTCTAATCCTCCTGGGCTCTGTAAAGGGAACCATTGTCTCTGCCCAGGAACCAAATTGAGACAGCCTTTCTGTGCACAGCTGTACATTTCCATCTGGTTACACTGTTTTGTGTCATAGGGGCAGCAGTTAGTCATTTCTGACCGTCTCCTGCAACACAGCGCCAGTGAGAGCTCATCAAGATTGCTGTGTGTTAGGCTGTGTCCCGGCAAAGCCTCCCCTACCTTGAGCGAGCGAACAAACTCATTCTCCATGATGGTGTTGTCATGCTGCAGCTCCTCCGAGTTGTGGCTGTTCTTGTTGATTAACATGTTGAGTTTCATCAAGTCATTGGCCATGTTCCTCATGTGACGTTCAATGTCCTTCTGCTCATTCTTCTCCTGCTGGATTTCATCTACAGGAGAATAGGAAAGAAACGGAACAGATTGTAAAAAGTAACAGCAGAGAGTACTCCCCATGGCACTGGGAGGGAGGCAGGAAGTTCTGACAATGGAGACAAAGCTGCCCTTGTAGCTACCCTCTCTGACAGTCTCCATGGACACTGACAAAGCCAAGCCTTTCCCAAATCAAATCCATGTTTTGAAAATGGTTTTGAAAGGAGGACTGGGATGCTAGAATTGCTCTAATCTCAGGATTGGGCATGTACCAGCCATCTGTTAGACAAAAGGTAACAAACATGCCGAAGGTCTAACTGATCACCATGGGTGGAGTCAGGAAGGAATTTCCCCCTGGGTCAGATTGGCAGTGACCTTGCAGGTTTTTTGTCTTCTCTGCGGTGTTTGGATTTGGGTCACTTGCCAGGATTATTGAGCTATATCTTGTGACACACTGACACCCCAATATTCACCACTGTTATGTAATTAGGATGTGTTTTGTACAATTATGTCTTGTAAGGTATCATCCTAAAAGTCTTCATCTGCTAGACAGTAATATCTCATTGGATTGTATGTGCTATTGTCGTGTGTGAAGTTATGATGTTTGGCTAGGTGTGTGTTACTGAAACATGGTGTGAGGTTGAAAACACCCCCAAGCAGCCTTTCAGGTGCAGTAGTGAAAAGACCAAACAATGTTAATGGCTCACTGAGGAAATGCACAAAAGCACCAGGATCACCCTGGGAACGGTGAACAATAGAAACCTCTCCGAGATAGCACCACACAATGGGAACTGTTTGACCCAGATCATAGCAAAGGAGCTAAACAGTCACTTGGGATGTGACCCTGCAGCCCTTCCTCTTACATAAATAAAGGCTGCAAGATCCAGCCCTTAGAGGGGATCCCAGACTGCTCAAGTGGCAGAAGGTGCCTGGCGTATAGCCCCAGAGAACACCCAGGGATACAACAGAACCACACGTCACACTGTATTGCTCATATGTGTACAGAGGCACTATGCTTGCAGATACTGAAAACGTTCTCTGTTGAGGGGTTCTAATATTACAAGTTATTGAACCTTCTCCCTTTGTTCTCTGGTAGCGTGTGCCCCCTCGTACATTAACACCCCCAGGAGGACTGAGGGAAACGCTTACTTTCAGTGCGCACTTTCTTTTGTTGCATGATGGTGATCTGTTTCTTCAACATATCCAAGGAGGCCAGCTGCTCTTCCCGCTCCTGGGTCAGTTTGACCAGCTCTTTCTGCAGCCTGAGCCAGTACTTCTGCAGGGTCATCACCTCTGAGTTGTATTCGTCTATTTGCTTGGTCAGCCTGTTGATCTCAACTTCCAAGGGTCCCACTTCTTGGCCCTATAAAGGAAAGAAGTTTAGTATTAGTCCGACAGAGAAGCTATTTACTGTGGCATCCCTAGACCTTCTGGAGATCAGCACAGGGATGTCTGAAATGCTCATTTTGCTTCTGACTGTACAGAATTCGTTTCTCTCATGCGTAACCAGAGAGGACGGTTTATGGCTTTCCTCATCCCCATCCCCTTTCTTGTGTCTAGATTGTAAGTGCTCACCCTGAATGGAAGTCCTTAAATGTACTAAGAAAAATCCTCTTCCCATAGATTTGCTCTTAATCAATTGTTGGATTATTTCTTAAAATGACACACTGTGAAGCTGGGATTTAATTTTTGCATTAAACTAATCATGAGTCTAACCTGGGGACTTGCTCACATCAGCAGCCAGGACTGGGGTTATCCCCATTTACATTTAATCTGGCCTCTCAGGAGAGGTATTGGCCAGGGCTGCTGCTTTGATAGTTTTTAATGGGTACAGAGCGTACACACAAATCAACACGGCAGGCATTCTGAGTGCATTGTACCGGACAGACATCTCCTCCCATTACCTCGCCCATCTCTATACCTCTGCGCAGTTACCTTTAGGAACCAAACTTGTAACCTCATCAAAGAATGAAATCAGGTTTGGGGGATGAAGCCTAAGGGACGTACCCCCATCTGGGAAATCATCATCTCCATTTTCTTGTTGAACAGGTTGATGACCCCCTGCTTGCGCTCGATCAGAAGATTGCGCTTGTTGATCTCATTCTCGCTGCGGTTGATCAGGTCATTGATATTTTTCATTTCCTTGTCCAGCGCAGAGAATGTCTTTTGGAGCATGGAGAGCCGGCAGTTGGTGTGAGTTGTGTCCAGAATGGCCTGGGCTGTGTCATTCTCAACTTTGGAAAAATGCAGCTCCTAAAAACATCAACAATAAAAGCATTGTCAGTCAGCAGTAACCCACTTCTTAGTGTGGTGAACAGGTCTGCAGACCTGCCAGCGAACTATGGCTGAGAGGAGCACATCTAGTACGTAAAGAATGGGACTAGGAGTCAGGAGACCTGGAGTCTATTTCCATCTCTGTCATTTGTGCTATGGGGCTTTGGGCTAGTTACTTAACCTCTCTGCGCTTCTCTTCCCCCATCAGTACAATGGGGATAATGATATTTACCTAGGAATGATGGGAGGCAGTAATCATGGAGTCTACAGTTTACAAGAGACTCACTCCCCCCATCCCGAAATCCAGCCACATGTAGGGTGAAACATGTCAATTTAACAGCACATGGCAACATAATGCAACAGCTTAAGACTGTAAGTGAAGAAGAATCCCAGCCATTTGAAACTGTACAAGATATTTAATAGGGCAAAGGGAATGACCCAAGTTGAATTTGGCTAGAATGCTACATAGTCAAGGAGAAAGCTCTGTCCTCCTCGCCGAAGCTGGAGCACTAGGAACACAGGGAGTGTGATGGAGCATGTTTTAGATGGGGTTCCTCTTTTTTTGGCAGGAGAGGCTATCAATTGGCGGCAATGGCAGTATCCTGAAGGGAATAAACACAGAATGTGCATCTCTCTACAGGTCAGCTACCATCAGTCACACAGAAGCAGATTCCATACCAGATCCAGCTTTCTCCTATGAAGTTTAGCAGCCAGTTGTGAAAAATATTTTGCAGCTTTGCTGGACATCAGCTGATCCTGCAGCTTTGCCATGATCTGATTCTCCAACTCCTGTCTGGCTTCAGTCTCTTTCTCTGTTTCCTTACTGATGGACTGCATCTCATTCATCCGAGCAGCTCGGTCCTGAGAGGAAAGACACAGAAACAGGGCTGTTAAAAAGCGCAGGCTATTGGGATTTGGGGAAAGTGGCTGGAAATCTACAGGTGACAAAATATCAACATCTGATTTAAAAAGCCTCTTCTCCACAGGTCTCTGGTCTCACCGAGTTGGCCCTGCTGAGGGCTTGCTCTGTCTCATGCAGCGTGCGGGTGTAGGTACTGAATTCAACTTTCAGGGCATCCTGTTTGGCTGTGCACTGGGCAATCAGCTTCTTGCTCATGTTGGCATCGTTCTCCGAGCGGTTCAAGACTCTGGCAAGCAGCTCATTCCTCTCTTCCTCCTTTGTGATGGACTTCTTGTAGACTTGGATCTCTGTCTCTAAGGACTTGAGCTGGTGCTTGGACTGCCTGCAAGGGCAAGGAGAAGACAGGAGAGTGTCCTGGGCATTGATTTATGCACTGGATAGTCAACTCCAATCTCCCGTGTTCACATAGGCTGCTGCAGAAATAAGTAAGTGAAGAGCAAAACATCAGATAAGTTCATTCATCACTGAGGCTCTCTGTGTTCATCCAACTGGAAATAAACTAATGCACCTCATCATTTAGCTAATTTTGAATAGCTCCTTGTGCTCTAGATCTCCCAGTCCTGTTACACTGCAGTTCAGCCCAAAACTCCCAGGGCCAGTTCCGATGGGAACATGGAACCACTTGGGCACCAGCTCTAGGAGTGTGAGGATAGAAGCTCCCAGCATGGCTCTCTAGCACCATGCTCCAACGGGCCTAGAAGGGATACTGATGTGAGGAACTGCTTTCAGTCCTGCCTGACCAAAAGGATAAGCATCACATAGGCTCTGTTGGGGAAGGGGTCCTTTCAGGCCTCAGCTACCATTTGTATTGGAACAGGTATGCTCTTTTTCATGATATTTCCCCCCTCTTTCCAACAAGCCCATGCTGTGATGACACAACTGTTATTGGTGGTGGCATCATGTCATTTCCTTGCCAATGGGCTACATTCCAGAGGATGTCCTTCTGGGAAGGGTGAAGGAGACCACAGCCTGGATACACTGGAAAGTTACACCAGGGAGAGGGAAAAGAAAGAAGATGCCAGTATATGCAGAGACGCAGGCAGCTCTCTCACTTATGGGGAGTTGGAGAAGGTGGGAATCACAGATTTCAACATCTGAGAAGTGAGTATTTTTCTTCTCTGCTTAGAGTAGAGTGAACTGCTTCAGCAAAGCTGTATTCTCACAGGAAACAGCAGTGTGTGATTGTGAGAAACATCACATCCGACAAATTCACTACAGATTGCATCTATCTGACCGCATGAAAACTGACCACTTTTGTATATCACCAGAAGTATTTTGAATACACATGTAGTACATTTTATGAAATACTTAACCACATACGGTGTGGAAAATATATTCTGTTTCTGGGTGGGTTCTATCCAGATAATGAGTGCCTGGAAGTAATTAACTTGCGACAGTATTTCTTGTCTGTCCTGATCTCCTGTTGAATTCCTCACTAATTTCCCCCTCCACAGTCATGTGGATGCAAGTCATGCATCTCTGCAGTTAAAACACACTGCTTGCAATCCCAATAGTAGCCCACAGGCTTGTGATAAATAAAATGTTTCACAAAGTTCCTCTCTACCTTCACCTAGCTGCTGGAAGAACAGCTGGGTTACTGCTGGCTGACCTTTCAATCCTAATAGGATCCAAATACTCAGCAACACATTGCATTTTATTTCCACTTCCATTCCATGCCCCCCTCACAATGGTATGTGAGTACTCGGGGTTGGGGATATAATGTATTCCCCTTCAGAAGCCCTCTCCATTTCCTAAATTCAGCTGTCATTTCCTTGCCATCACCTGTCCACCGCCACACAATGTCTTCCCACAGGCACATTTCATTACACGGGTACCAAGCTACTGAAACTAGCGGAATAACCAAGATGGAGCCTTAAGTGCCTGGCGGAGATGGGTGTTTGACAATGGAACCCTCGTTCTCCCAACCCTGATGTCGAGTTTAAGGGAAAGCAGACCGTGTCCTCATGTCTCCCTTGCTGCAGTGGGAATATAACAGCACAGAGCTCTTGGCAGATGGATGGAGAAACCACAAGTCAAAAGGAAATGTGTCTACAGAAAATGAATTTCTTTCAGTTCTTCTCCCTATTCTCCCCAGGAAATCGAAGTAGAAAAGTATTTTGCTGATTCATGGGCAAGTTTTAGGGCTAAAGAAAGAATGCACATTCCCTTCGGCACTAAAGGTTGGGATTTCCTGAGGAATGGATTCTTGCCGAATGTCACAAAATAGTGACTGCAAATTGACTAGGTAAATCTTTCCTGATACCTGTTCTTTTGTCCTGGGAAATCCTGCAAGGGATACAGCGAAATGCAAACCAGACAATTCTGCCTAGTTACCTATTTCATACCTTTGAAGGACGATCATGCTGTGAAGGGAGAAAACACTAACAAAAAATGATGCCCCGTACCCCAATAACTCTTTGCCATTCTAAGTTCTTCAGAGTAACAGGTTTATTCTTTGTTTAGCATACGCTGTACATACAACACTATATTAATGATAACCTTGACAGCACTCTTTTCTCCCTTCGAATAACTCCCATCCAAAGTATAGCTCTTCTTTTTGTAGGCCCACTTTGAGATGCTATACCTTAGTGCCTCCTGCATGGCAGAGTAGGCTTCATCTCGTTGCTTCATCCCAGTCAAGCTGCTATCCCACTGATGCATCAGTTGCTTCTTCTCCATGTTAATAGTTTGTATCTCCATACAAGCCTGCAGAGAGACACCACTCTGAGATACTGAATCCACACTGGGCTGGGGTGTCACGCCTGCATGTCCTCCTTATTGTCCACTTCATTTCACAATACAGCTGGGAAGAAACAGCTCAAAAGATCCATGCTTTGTCTTCACTTGTTTTCCTACATCCCCTACTCTCTCTTTGGCTCTTTTTACCTTTACTGTGTAGAGTAAGTGAGTTAAACGCATTGGCTTACGTCTTGCTTTCAGTTACTCTAACAACTTCATTGTAAACAAAAGTGCAATTTGTATCATGTACATGAATATTTTTTGCAACGTTAAGGCACAAACAAAAAATTGCAGGAAGGAAAGGAAATGCAAGTCAAGGCCCCAACAGCAACATTAACTCAGCCGTGTCTCACATCCTGTGTGTCTTATGGGATACAATTTACAATGTACAGTAAATGGTAATATATTAAGCTACAGATTTAACATAAAAATCCAGACCAGAAAAGGTGTATTGTGCTAGTACAGTTGGGTCAGTACATCTATGCAGCATGTTGTGATGGTAGCACTATCAACTATTATTTACACTGCGGTAACACCTGGGTGTAAAGCTAAATATAATTACTATGGAATACTTGGATATTGTGCTACTATGATGTACAGGAGAAAGATATGTAATTAATATGTAGGAAAATGGATGTCAGAGATTGGATTTGGCATAGAGTTTCTCTGCTGCAGACTCATCCTATCAGTCACACCAGATGGGTCTGATTAGCCCCAATCCAGGAGCACAGAAGGGGTGTTTCTCTCCCTCCAAAGTAAAGGAACTAAGGGGGTGAGCCAGGAGGTCTTGCAGGGGAAAACCCTAGAAACAGTCAACTTATTTGTTGTTGTTCATAAGAACATCAGAACCCCTTTCTTCACACCAAGGGCAGGGGTGTGAGAATTTGGACTCAAACCCAGTGGATGTGTACTGTGTTAAGTGAAGGGTGGAGGACTCTAGCCCATCACAAAATGTAACATTAACCACACATGAAAAATATTGTGACCTCCTACCTCACTCACTGCTTTCCGTGTTATTTTTGTGTCTTCAGCCTGGGCAATAAATTGAGCTTCATACAGACCAATCTGCTCCTGCAGTTCATTGAACTTCCTTGTTAAACAGTCTACAAGCAGATCCTACAAAAATCAGATCACAACAGATCAGCACATCCCAACCAACATCAAACCATCCCAACCCTGACAACATGCATTCAGCAAGAGTCACATGGGGGAAGCAAGGTGAAGTGAGGGAGTTGCGTTAGATTTGGTGGCTATCAGATCTTTACCATCCTCACTAGTGAATGCAGTGCCATGTGATGAGTCATCTCCATCTCGCTGAGTGGTCAAGATTGCTCAGTCCATTGCACCACTCTGCAAAGGATTCCTTTTCATTTAGTCCATTTATATTAGTCAGTCTCATAGCAAGGAAGAGTGTCAGGTCCAATATGTCACCTAACTTCTATCTATCTAGGTTGTTATACTATGCCCATCACCATGGTATCTTAAATGGTAATAATTTAGAAGAAAATGCCCTCTAAATAGCTATCAAAAATCCACACTCCATTGCCACTGTTCACATAATCCTACAATTATTCTCCTGCAAGAGGCAGCCATCTAACCAGCAGAGGGAGCATGAGTTAAAATGAACTGGCTAACTATAGTTTGTGTTGTAAAATCACTTTTCTAAACTCATCATTGTTCAAAATAATCCCCCTGGGGCTTGAAAATGAGGTGTCTCCTCACTGAGCCCCTCCTTCCTCCTTTACATCTCTGGATACTGGGTTGTTACCATAGAGTTGCTCAAAGAAGCTGTTTATTTCCTCTGTAGCACTTGGCATTGGCCACTGTTGGAATCCAGGATACTGGGCTAGATGGACCTTTGGTCTGACCCAATATGACCATTCTTATGTTCTTATGAATGACTTGATTTAGAAAGTGCACATCTAAGGAACAACCTTCTTTTTGCAAACAAATACAATCTAAGAATGGAAGAGGGCAGACCACATTTTGTACCAATCTTCCTAGAAGATATTCTTTTAGCATTCTGTATGACAAGACAGCATTTCCCCAAAGGATTCTGAACTCCAACAACATAATTCACAGCATCTTTGTCAGACTTTATATTTGCCCTCTACCTGTTTTTTCTTCTCCACCTCAGCCTGGTTCCTGTCTGCCTCAGCCTTCTTCACTGCCCGTTTCATCACGGAGATGTCATCGCGCACATCCTGGTCCATGTTCTGCATATAGAACAGACGCAAGGCCAGATTTTCCACCTCGGTCTGCATTACAGAAACTGGGGAGATAGGTGGAAAGGTTAGTTACAGAAGAGGATTTCTGCAGCCCGTACCATACCAGAGCTAAAAGAGAAAGAAATTAGGGTGTGGACGGAGCCCCTAAAAAACCCACCCAAGTCATATGACCCTCTCTGAGGTGGGCATGGAGTCAGTTCCTGGAGCAGAATTCCTGTGGAAAAGCTGCCCAAGAGACCTGGTAAGTGCCCTCAATTCCCAGTCTATCCTGTATTGTCACAATACTGAAATAGCCCAGCTAAATTCACTTCCTCGACTGTAAGGGGTTGCCATGCAGAAGATCTTCGTCTGATGCACCAGGCTGTCTAATCAACTAAGGATCTACAATCTTTACAAAAGCCTCAACAGTCCCCAGCAGAGGCCTCAGACAAATATAAACGGACGAATGATGGGAAATGAGTTGAATATTGGAAAGCCACTGGAACAACTTACAAAAGGTTCTGATGAATTCTCCCTCACTGGCAATTTTTACATCGAGAATGGATGTTTTTTGGGAATGGGCGACAGGCCATAGATCACTTGACCAAGCATGGATCGCCTGATGATTCCCCGTTCTGTTCATTCTCTCCGGGGCACCTGGCACTGGCCCAGGATGCTGGGCAAGATGGACCTTTGGTCTGACCCAGTGTGGCCGTTCTTATGTTCTAAGAGATCTGCTCTAGGAATTCTTTTGGGGAAGTTCTCTGGCCTGTGCTATATAGGTTAGATGATCACAATGTGACCTTAGAATCTATGACAGCCTACTTGCCAGAAATGGCCTTTGTTCAAAGGAACCCCTTAAAGGGACAGAAAAGCATTTGTCTTATGACAAAGATGGGGGCTATACTGGTAGAAATTACGCCAAAACCTAGAAAAAAAATAATAGGTACATCTATAGTGCTTTGAATGTACATGGTGCTTTACAGATATAGAATAAATATGGTCCACGCCCTAAAGAACTTACAAACTAACCAATACAAATTGCCAAGCTATGCTCATAAAGCCTAACTGGCGAGGCGTACCAGGTATGCTTGGGTTGATCTTTCCAGTCAGCAAGCCACTCCTGAATGCTTGGGCTGATGTTCTTCAAACCACTGTTTGACTTACACTCAACTTCATTTGTCCCTACGTGACTAGAATGAGGAAAGACTAAGCAAGAGCTCCTTAGTCACCTTTCTTGCGTTCATCCTCAGTGCTCTGACATGTTTTCTTGTACACATTTCTGATGTCCTGCAGCTCCTCCTCTAGCTGCCGACGCACCATGGCTATCTGAGAATATCGGTCCTGGTTCTTCTCCAGTTCCATCTGCAGCCTGGCCAGCTGCTGCTGGACCCCATACAGGACCATTCCCAGCTCCTCTCTCTGCACCTTACCCTGCTTTGTGGCCACTGTCTGCAGACACAAGAGGAGATGGGTCAGTTCACAACAACTTGGACAGGGCTGAATGCTGTGGGAAGTCCAGGGAAGACTACTATACCAGCTCCCGAAGCTCCATGGTCACTTTTCCCATCTGTTTACTAAGGTAATTCTTTAGGGCAGTTTGAAATCTTCTCATCAGGGGCTAGAGAGGGAAGGAAGATGATGATAGCATCCTTATAACACCTGGATGAATAAGTTATCAAGGAACATGTGTAGGTACAACAGTTTCACCTCTGGAGACTTGAGTTCCTGTCCTAAGCAGGCTGCAAGCGAAATGGGTTATGCAGATTCAGTCTTGAGCCTAGTGTACATTTGTTCATACCATAAAACCTATCACCTAGGTATGGCATCACTAGTAATTTCTGTCTAGGAGAGGCCCACAACCTTTGGAGGTCAGAAGTGAAATGAATGGCAGAGCTGTGCGAGGGAAGCTTGCACAGCATTTGCCCACCATCTATAGGTCCTTCATTTTCATGAGAACTGAAGTTCACCAGATTTTCCCATTGCTCTAACCTGCAACTCTAATTTACTATAGAGGGAGAAGATACCATAACTTTTGTAAAAAGGATGTATAACATATTTAACCTAAAATGCAGCTAACTCGTGGCCTAGTTTGCCTCTCAGTTTTCATAGAACCCTCAATACCAGCGAGAAGTCTTGAATTTGACTTTTCTTACATGTTCCGGGTCCAAGACCATCAGCTGTGTCTCCTCCTCCGTTTCCTCACTGCCCTCTACTTCAGCTTGCTCATCGGCATAGTGTAGACTTTCATTCTCTTCCTCGCTGCCAAACCTGCTGAGGTGCTGGGTAAACTGCTGAAACTCAGAGTCTGAATAGGGAGAGGAGATGGCTACCCCAATGGCACCTGTGCGCGGACGACAAAGAGCAGGGAGCACAGAATGAGAATTCAGTGCATCTAAAGGTATTTTAAGATTAGCAGATGTCCTGATGGGGGAAAAAATACCTAGAATCAGCTTTCTTTGGAATTTTAGATTGCCTTGCAATGTCACTAGCACACAGAAAATAAATCATAATAAAAATATACAGTAATTCTAGCAGGGAGGAGGAAAGTTATTCTGGAAAAGATTTAAGGACAGGCTTAGTAGTAGCCTCATGCAGAGGTTAAAGATAATGATTAAGGTTTGTCTACATGGGAACATGCAGAAAAATGAATCTGAATCTGAATAAGAATGTCCATATGGAGGCTTTATGTTATTTAATGAATACACTTTAGATTCACACCATTAGTTAATTCGGATTCATTTTTCTGAGTTCCCTGTGTAGACAAGGCCTTAGATTCCATGGTGTATGTCCAGCTAGACTCACATTTATTGGAAGAGGATTAAAAACTGGATACTGTATTTGAAAGCTGGCTGCAAGGACAGTCCTGTTAGTAAGACACTGACTGGTACCTGGCTCAGTCTGAATCTCCATGTGCACTGATAATGGAGACCTCTGGGTGCTAGCTCCTGAGGACGTGCGGGATCTGCTCCAGCTATCTATCACTGGGTGCGCCATGTCAGGCAGTTTGGGAGGAAGATTATCCACTTCTACTTGTTCTGAGGAAACCTCATCGGCTTTTTCCTGGAACATAAAGGCCATCATAGAAAATCAGGGCCGTGAAAAGATCTTCAATTTAATACAGTTTGCTACTAAAATTCTGCTTATCTTTGTCATCACAAGATAGGGACAATGTAGAAAAATAGTCAGTTATAAAAACTGTCTTGCTGCTTCTTGAGGAAGCTGGAAAGCAATTAAAAGGCTCTAAAGTTATCCCAGATGTGCTAGGAAGGCTGTATCACTCATGGTGAGGGGCACGTTGGAAAGGCATGCAATAATAAATTAACCCCTTGAATTTTGTCAGTTTTTTTTATCCACCATGGCTAGTTGTCTCCTTTCTATTAGCTTCTCTCTTGCATGATTCATGCAGCAGTGTGTTTTTACAGTACTAGAATTATTTCAACAATTTGGGAATGGAATGTCACAGACAGTGGATTGTGGGTCTTGTGAATGAGATACTCCCCTATTTTAAATTCATAACCAGTCACCTCTCCAAAGATGACCTCCGAGAGCTCCTGCTCTGTGGCCTCCGAGACTTCCTGTTCCGTGGCCTGCTTTGTGGCCCCTGAGACCTCCTGTTCCGTGGCCCCTGAGACCTCCTGCTCCGTAGCCCCCGAGACCTCCTGCTCCGTGGCCCCCGAGACCTCCTGCTCTAGGGTCTCCGAAACCTCTTGCTCCATGGCTGCCGAGACCTCCTGCTCTGTGGCACTCGAGACCTCCTGCTCCATGGCCCTCGAGACCTCCTGCTCCATGGCCCCCAAGACCTCTTGCTCTTTTAGGATAAGTCTCTCTCCTGAGTCCTCTGTAGGCACAGCCTCTCCCTCTTCCTTGTCATCACTGCTCTCTGGCTGCATTCCCTAGCACAGATCAAATACAGAAAGTAGAACATAACAAAACAATATTATAACGGTCCATGTTCTTTACTAAGGGCTATTACTACAGTGCTTTACAGCTGCTTTGCAATGTCAGTGCACAAGAAATGAATCTAATCTGACCACATCTAGTATAAGAGCAGCTCCTGCTAGGACTACAGTGGCTAAGGCCCTGTCAAAATGTCCATGAGACATTTTTAATTTCCCATATTTATAACTCAGAAGTGAAAAATCTCTCTTTAGATTTTACCAAAGAAGGTAGTTTTCAAAGCCACATTATACTCAACTGAATCGCTTTGTTTTCTTTCGGTTGTTGATCTCTGGGTGGAATTTAAGGTGTGGGTTATAATTTATGAAGCCCTAATTATCTTGGGACCAGTCTACCTGAGGATCGCCTCTCTCCCTGGGCCAAACCTCCACAGCAGCTGTGATCAGCAGGGAGCCCAAGCTGGATCCCTCTGGTTATAGAAGAGGTGGCAGCTGGCAGGGCATTTTCTTTGAGTGTTCAGGACTGTGGAACTTGCTCCCCCTGGTCCAAAATAGCCCAAATATGATGACCATCTAGGCCCATTGAGAAAGCACCTGTTTGACAGGTTGTTTCGGAGAGGATATTCTTCCCAGAACTATGAAGAAGTGGGACAGATTGTTTTGTAGGTGGCTGGCTAGCTGAGTTCCGGTTTGAATGATTATTTTAGTACTGCTGGGATTTAGTAGTACTGTTAATTATGTATTAGGGTACTTAGAGCCTTGGATAGATGCAACCTAATTACTCTTACAAACAGATAACCTACTTAAACAGTTGGGGCCTGATTTTCATAAGTGCCTAGTGCCTACAGCTTTCACGGGCATCAAGGATGCTCAGTACTTCTGAAAATCAATACCTTTTGGAGTGGGTTTGAAAATAAGAGAAAACAAATAGGAGGATTCTTATGTGGACTGAGACAACCTAGTAAAATGTCTAGTGTGAAATATTGTTTATCTCAGAATATAAATATGAATAATCTGTATATTCTTTCTCCCCCAATAAATTAATATTTAAATGTCTTGTGTTGCAGTCAATTTATTATGTATGCTTGTGGCACAGTAAGCTATACATATGCAAAGAGCCCATTGTACTTCAAATAATCAATACATGGACTCCACATGAATTCAGACTTCCTATAAATCTCCTACTTTGATTGTGGATGTAAATTCTTAAATTACTGTATTACAGTAATGAGAACTCAGATTTCCATAATACCAGAATATAATTCTTGAGGTCAAGTCCTGCAAATTCCCAAGCACCGAGATGCTTGAGGTCATCACTTTAATAAGGTTAGAGGCTGCTCAGCACCTTACAGGATGAGGCCTTTACTAAATAAGAAAGCTCCATGCAGAGATTTATCTTTATTTACTATGAGAACTTTGAAAATGAAAAGGCAAAATCTATATTCAGTGGGAAACTCAACTTTCACCTAACAGATACAAACTTCTCTCCAACATCCACTGATCAGACAGGATCAGAGCATGTGAACCACTTTCTTCATTGATAAATTGGGGATAATGGTGTTTATCTTTCCTTTAAAAGTGCTCCAAGATCTACAGATGAAAAGTGCAGTGTCAGAGATGAGTAAGAGCTAAATTTTACAAGACTCTCCTGGAAACTGGACTGTAGCCAAATTAAGCTTTCTGTGGCCTCCCTTTCACATCTAAGAAAAGATGGCAATAGTTTCTCAATTTTTTGCTACACTGGCATTGTTAATGATTTGTGATGTCAAAGCATTGGGTTGATTGTTCTGTAGATGCCACACTTTCCTAGGGAGAATTCATAAACATCCACCTCTATGCTGGGAGGCTCTGGGGACTCAGGTGCATTGTGCTCTGATGGGCTGAGTTCCATTCCTGGCTCCTCTGCTGAAACACCATCTGCCTCTTCCTTTCTGTTATGACTACTCTCTGGTTGCACCACCTAGCATACAGCAGAAAACAACATTGTAACAACTGACTGACTCCAATCAAAGTTCTCCATGATGTACTGTACTAGTACTACTACTACACAGCACTTTACATCTAGTGTAAGGAAATGCTCTTAATATTGAAGTATCTGCTAGAGATTAGAGACGTGGTAATAAACCCTTACATTCCTCCCAGCCTCTACAAAGATTTTTTAAAAATGGCTTGGTTGTTTTAAAATATAGGACAAAAACAAAATCCCCAACCCAGAAGCAACTTGAAATGATTATAAAAATTCATCATCAAAGTCCATAACTGAAATCGGTGAAGTTTTATTCTGTGTTTTGTCTTGCTTAAGATTATTAATTGACTTGTTTGCAGATACGATATTTTCAATAAATGTTAGAATTTTCTTTAGGCAGAGACCACTCTGGATATTTTAAACATATTATACCAATAAGTTACCACGATTCTCAGATGGAAGAAGTTTCTGTATTCACAATTTTTTGATAATTTAGAGGATATTTTTAGTGTATTAACTATTTTAATGCTTTTCTGGCTCCAAAATAAATGTGTTCCCACACATATTTTGTACATCCTTATTAGTAAAGTGAGGGATACAAAAAAATCCCAAAAGAATCACAGAAATGTAGGGCTGGAACAGACTTCGAGAGGTCATCTAGTCTATCCCCTGCCCTGAGACAGCACCAAGTAAACCTAGACCATCTCTGACAACTGTTTGTCTAATCTGTTCTTAAAATCCTCCAATGGGGATTCCCCCTCAGTAATGTATTCCGGAGTCCTAATCTATCCTTGCAGTTAGAAAATTTTCCGAAATCTGATCTGAATATTCTAGCTAATCCTTTTCAGGAATTCTTCTTGGAGAAATGTTTCTTTTTGTGTTTTGAATTTTTTTATTTTTTGAATGTTTTGTTTCAACATTTCTTGGGAAATCCAATATTTCAATATGAGTTGCATTTCTAGTGAGCCCACCCACATAGTATCTGGGCCCCAATATATCCACTAATTCCCATGTGATTCTAATGCCCAAGGGGCAGAAAGACCTTCATATTTGCAACTTTACCCCATTGCCTTCTGGATGCAGCTCCTCCTCCTCCTCCTCCTCTCCTGAAATTTGTCCAACATCTGATTCGGGGCTTAATTAAATTGAACAAAATTATTGACCAATTTTAAAGAGAATAACAATGTACAAAAATGAAAAGCTTGGCTTTAGGTCAAATACTAGCACTGCCTCCTGGAGCGTTAACAGGGATCAGAACCAAATGTAGGAGTTTGTAAACATACAGAACCTAACAGCATCAGGAACACTTGCATGATCTGTTTCCGCATGAGTGAAGACAGTTTATTGCTTGGATTTGCTGTGTTTGCAACACAGACCCTGCAGCCTTGTGCAAGTGCCTGAGAACAAGAAACAGACATGGACTGAACACAATGGCACGCTGGTGCAGCTGGAGAAGACAGTCTGGAAGTGAGCTAGGATTTGGGGGCTAGGACTGGTCTGGACAGGTAAGGTAAGGATCCTCCTTCCTTGTCCCTTTTCCCCATCCTAGTTACTCTCACCTCTCTACAGTTCCCACTAGCTCTATCTGCTCCTCTCCCAATCTCCATCCCAATTTCCCACCTCCTCCCACCAGCACAGATCCAGATCCCACATCCTTCTCTGCTTCCTCCTCATCCTCTTTGGTGAGATTTGCCCTAACACTGGCTCTCCCCGCTCCCTACTCTACCTCCCACACCTGACCCTGCCACCACCTCCACCTCTCGTTCCATCATTCCTAACCTCATGGCCACCTCCGTTCCTTCTCCCTAGCTCTTGCTGTCTCTGGAATGCCCGTTCCATCCACAATCTCTTCCTCTCCCACTCCTTCCAGCTCCAGCAAGACCTGGATCCCTTTCTTTGACTCTGCTTCCGCAGATGCCTTCTCTCACAGATGCCTCTCCTTCTCTCCTACTGACTGTCCTGGATCAGACCATGGTCGGAGGCTGGGCTTCTCTCTTCCATTCCTGCCACCTCCAACCTAACCTTGCTCCCCATCCCCACTTTTTCTCCTCTTTTGAACAGGTGAGTATGGTGAGGGGCTGGAGGAAGGAATGGGGTCTGGGTGAGGATGATGAAGGTTGGTGGGGAAGGAGGTGGTCAGGGAGGATGGTGAGGGGCTTGGGGGCAGAAAGGAAGAGAGTCGGGGTGAGGATGATGGGGGGCTGGAGGGAGGAAGGAAGGTGAGGATGAGGAAGGGTGGGAGGAAGGAAGGGGGTCAGAGGAGGATGATGAGGGTTGGGGGGAGGAAAGGGGTCGGAGGAGGATGGTGAGGGTTGGGGGAGGAAGGGGGTCGGGGGAGGATGGTGGGGGCTGGAGGGAGGAAGGAAGGTGAGGATGAGGAAGGGTGGGAGGAAGGAAGGGGGTCAGAGGAGGATGGTGAGGGTTGGGGGGAGGAAGGGGGTCGGAGGAGGATGGTGAGGGTTGGGGGGAGGAAGGGGGTCGGAGGAGGATGGTGAGGGTTGGGGGGAGGAAGGGGGTCGGAGGAGGATGGTGAGGGGCTGGAGGGAGGAAGGTGGTCAGAGGAGGATGATGAGGGTTGGGGGGAGGAAGGGGGTCGGAGGAGGATGGTGAGGGTTGGGGGGAGGAAGGGGGTCGGAGGACGATGGTGAGGGTTGGGGGAGGAAGGGGGTCGGGGGACGATGGTGAGGGTTGGGGGAGGAAGGGGGTCGGGGGACGATGGTGGGGGCTGGAGGGAGGAAGGAAGGTGAGGATGAGGAAGGGTGGGAGGAAGGAAGGGGGTCAGAGGAGGATGGTGAGGGTTGGGGGGAGGAAAGGGGTCGGAGGAGGATGATGAGGGTTGGGGGGAGGAAGGGGGTCGGAGGACGATGGTGGGGGCTGGAGGGAGGAAGGAAGGTGAGGATGAGGAAGGGTGGGAGGAAGGAAGGGGGTCAGAGGAGGATGGTGAGGGTTGGGGGGAGGAAGGGGGTCAGAGGATGATGATGAGGGTTGGGGGGAGGAAGGGGGTCAGAGGAGGATGGTGAGGGTTGGGGGGAGGAAGGGGGTCGGAGGAGGATGATGAGGGTTGGGGGGAGGAAGGGGGTCAGAGGAGGATGGTGAGGGTTGGGGGGAGGAAGGGGGTCAGAGGAGGATGATGAGGGTTGGGGGGAGGAAGGGGGTCAGAGGAGGATGGTGAGGGTTGGGGGGAGGAAGGGGGTCAGAGGAGGATGATGAGGGTTGGGGGGAGGAAGGGGGTCAGAGGAGGATGATGAGGGTTGGGGGGAGGAAGGGGGTCAGAGGAGGATGATGAGGGTTGGGGGGAGGAAGGGGGTCAGAGGAGGATGGTGAGGGTTGGGGGGAGGAAGGGGGTCAGAGGAGGATGATGAGGGTTGGGGGAGGAAGGGGGTCAGAGGAGGATGGTGAGGGTTGGGGGGAGGAAGGGGGTCAGAGGAGGATGGTGGGGGTTGGGGGAGGAAGGGGGTCGGAGGAGGATGGTGAGGGTTGGGGGGAGGAAGGGGGTCAGAGGAGGATGGTGGGGGTTGGGGGAGGAAGGGGGTCGGAGGAGGATGGTGAGGGTGGGAGGAAGGAAGGGGGTCAGAGGAGGATGGTGAGGGTTGGGGGGAGGAAGGGGGTCAGAGGAGGATGATGAGGGTTGGGGGGAGGAAGGGGGTCAGAGGAGGATGGTGAGGGTTGGGGGGAGGAAGGGGGTCAGAGGAGGATGGTGAGGGTTGGGGGGAGGAAGGGGGTCAGAGGAGGATGGTGAGGGTTGGGGGGAGGAAGGGGGTCAGAGGAGGATGGTGAGGGTTGGGGGGAGGAAGGGGGTCAGAGGAGGATGGTGGGGGTTGGGGGAGGAAGGGGGTCGGAGGAGGATGGTGGGGGTTGGGGGAGGAAGGAGACCGGGGAGGTGGGGGGGGCTGGCATGGGTCCTCTCGCTCACCCGCTGCCCGGCTCCACCGGCTCCATCTTCCCGTTGCTAGGCGACACCATCAACATCCGGGAGGTACCACGGGGGAGGGGGAAGCCGGACTGAACCATCCCGGCCAGTCGCCGCAGAGCAGGGGGGTCGCGGGGCCGGGTCTCCTCGCCCCGCCGGCGGTGGCGCCTCCTGGGGCGATGGGGCGGGTCGGATCCTGGGAGAGGAGCGGGGTTTGGTGGGGGCTGGCTCCCGAGAGACGGGGGGGGGGGGGGGGGTGTTATTGCATTGTTCGTGTCCAGTCCATGGGATTCGAGGGGTTTAGCGCAGAGTCAGTCCTGGGTGCAAAAGTGTCGCCACCCGCAGCATTAAACTGCGACTTCTTCTTGCATCCCCCCCCCGGACCTTCCCACCCCCCTCCGCACTACCCCGCGGGGGGGGGGGGGGCGGACTGAGCGCGGTGCCAAGCAGGGAGGAGTCGGGAGGTGACCAGTGACCCTCCCCCGGGTTTCTGCGCTCGCTCCGAGTTCCAGAAAGAGAAGATTGTCCGGTTCCCAATCCCCCAGGCCACGTCCCCGCTGCAGTAACCCTAACCCGTCCCCGCTGCAGTAACCCTAACCCGTCCCCGCTGCAGTAACCCTAACCCTAACCCATCCCCGCTGCAGTAACCCTAACCCTAACCCGCTGCAGTAACCCTAACCCGTCCCCGCTGCAGTAACCCTAACCCTAACCCGCTGCAGTAACCCTAACCCGTCCCCGCTGCAGTAACCCTAACCCGTCCCCGCTGCAGTAACCCTAACCCGTCCCCGCTGCAGTAACCCTAACCCTAACCCGCTGCAGTAACCCTAACCCGTCCCCGCTGCAGTAACCCTAACCCGTCCCCCCTGCAGTAACCCTAACCCGTCCCCGCTGCAGTAACCCTAACCCGTCCCCGCTGCAGTAACCCTAACCCATCCCCGCTGCAGTAACCCTAACCCGTCCCCGCTGCAGTAACCCTAACCCGTCCCCGCTGCAGTAACCCTAACCCGTCCCCGCTGCAGTAACCCTAACCCATCCCCGCTGCAGTAACCCTAACCCTAACCCGTCCCCGCTCCAGTAACCCTAACCCGTCCCCGCTGCAGTAACCCTAACCCTAACCCGTCCCCGCTGCAGTAACCCTAACCCGTCCCCGCTGCAGTAACCCTAACCCTAACCCGCTGCAGTAACCCTAACCCGTCCCCGCTGCAGTAACCCTAACCCGTCCCCGCTGCAGTAACCCTAACCCGTCCCCGCTGCAGTAACCCTAACCCGTCCCCGCTGCAGTAACCCTAACCCGTCCCCGCTGCAGTAACCCTAACCCGTCCCCGCTGCAGTAACCCTAACCCGTCCCCGCTGCAGTAACCCTAACCCGTCCCCGCTGCAGTAACCCTAACCCTAACCCGCTGCAGTAACCCTAACCCTAACCCGCTGCAGTAACCCTAACCCGTCCCCCCTGCAGTAACCCTAACCCGTCCCAGCTGCAGTAACCCTAACCCTAACCCGTCCCCGCTGCAGTAACCCTAACCCGTCCCAGCTGCAGTAACCCTAACCCGTCCCCGCTGCAGTAACCCTAACCCGTCCCCCCTGCAGTGGCAGGTACTCCACTAAATCAGCCTGGCTGCTGCCAGAGCGACCCGCTCCCGCTGCATGGTTGCAACACTCTCCAAACGTGACCCAGCCCCCCGTGTGCACAGCCGGGTGCCCCGGGTCTCTCTGCTCCCGGACAATGGAGCTCAGCGGAGTCTGCTGTGAACGTGCACGTTGTAGAGAAGAGAAGGGAGAGTCCCGCTCAGTGAGGCCCGGGGTCCCTGCAGGAGGCGTAGGGGGGAAGAGCGCAGACTGCAAGGGAGTCTGTACTGGGGTGGGGGGGGGCAGAATTTCCCCCCAGACCCGCACTATCTGGATGGACATCGCTGGAGCGGAGTGACCCGGGCCTAAGATCACCGGGACGGGCTGGAGCTGCCCAGGGGTCGCTCAGGAGAACCAGGGCCCTCTCGCAGGGGCTGTCCCTGCCGTCGGACAAGTCCTCCAGGGGCGGGGACAGCGGGGTCCTTCTTGCCCGCGGTCGGGGCTGTCTCGTTGACGCGGAAACGGGCCAGATACCGGAAGTAGGAGGGGTGGCGCGTGTCCCTCCAACTCCCCGTTTCTCTGGTGACGCCCCATCTCCGTGCGCCGATTGGGGAGGGGGCGGGGCTGATGGAGGGGTGGGGCTCCCTGTGTCCACGCCCCCATTGCCCCTCCCCCACCCGCTCCGCCCGGCCCGGCCTCACGTTGCTGAAGGCGGCGGAGGCAGCTGGAGCTGGAGGGAGCCGCTGGTCCCGGCCCTTGTGCCTAGGGCCGGGGTGAGTCTCGAGCAACCCAGGGCCGGGTGAGGCTGCATCCCTGAGCGGGGGCTTAGCTGGGGGTGGTTGTATCTCGGAGGAGGGGGTTGTACTGCGGGGGTGGGGCTGTATCCTGGATGGGGGGCTGCAGGAGGAGGGGGAAGCTGTATCCTGGGAGGGGGCTGCAGGAGGAGGGGGGGCTGTATCTCGGATGGGGGGGGCTGTATCTTGGATGGGGGGCTGCAGGAGGAGGGGGGGCTGTATCCTGGGAGGGGGCTGCAGGAGGAGGGGGGCTGTATCTCGGATGGGGGGGCTGTATCTTGGATGGGGGGCTGCAGGAGGAGGGGGAGCTGTATCCCGGGGGGGGGGGGATATATCCCGGAGAGCGGTGAGGTTTGTACTTTGGGGGATATATTGGTGGTTGCAGAAAGGAAATAGTATTTTCTAGACGGAGGGTCTCACTTCCCACTCTGTATAAACGTGTCTCCTCCATAATCATGCCTGATCCAGACGCTCTTGGCTTCTGTCTTCCTTTTGCCATTAAGGAGCACAAGGAATGTGTGCCTAGGCTCTGGGGCTAATGTTCTAATCTCTGTGTCTTGGGTTTGTCATGTGGTTGATTCTTAAATCTCACTAAGATTCTTCTTGTGGTTCTCTTAATCTTATTGAGTCTGTCTTCCTACCCTCCACTTAGTGTGGTCTCTGCCCTGGGGGTTTATGAACACTTGCTTGTCCTTCTGTCCCATTACCAGGTGCACATTTTCTGCTTATTTCCTTGTCTGCTTCTCTTTTTGCTATGTATGGATTATTTTTTTTTCAGGGTAAGCAATTAAGATTCCTAGAAACAATCTCAGTGCTGATCAGGTACCAAACAATTTGTAAAATTCCATTTTTTACAAGCTCAGATAATGAGTTAATAATTAAAGCAGTTCTATTTGAAAATAGAAAAATGTTGGGTTGGAATGAATTTGGGACTCTGTCCCAGCTCTGAGTCGTTAAATGGGAGATTCTGGGCTCCCAAATTAGCTGCCAATATGTAGCAGATGCCAATGCCTGGGAAGCCAATTTCTCTGAGGATACAATTCTGTTAATTAATTTCTAGATATTTCTGTGTGTATGAATTTCTCACACACATTCTTTTTAAAACTTGTCTTTATTATGTCTACACTAAAATGACATGACTGCTGTGAAAGGTTTGATGTTATCTGTAAATATAAATGTTGCATTGTAGCTAATAAACTAGCAGTTTTTTTAAATGTAGCAATGCCATTGGTGCTGAAGGAGGGGATGTTGATGATTATCAGTGTAATTTATATCTGATGAATAATGAATGTTAGCTCCAGAGTCTATAAAACATTAATCTTGTAACCGTAACATGTGGTGTCAGCATTTAGAGATCCTTTTAATGTACATTTAAGTCCCTGGACTCAGAAGCCAGATGTTAAAATGCATATTAATTACATGTTTTTTGTTCTCCTACCCCCATTTGTTCTTAGTGGGAAAGACGATGGGAGGGGACAAGAAGTGAGAACTGTATTCCACCTGGGATCTTTAATGTGTCCATTTTTATCCTGTTCTTTCTCCTTCCTCTCCCCACTTTGTCCCCTACACTTCACATTTGCTGTCCTCCCACTGACTAGCTGATGCACTCCACTGTGAATCCATCAACACTATTCCGGAGTCATCCAGAGGGTCTCAGGATAACTAAGCAAGATGCCTTCCTGTCCCTCATGCTACCCTCAAAAGGTGTGACTGTTACTCCTGCACCAAAACATTACAAATTCTGAACACAATATTTTAAAATTCTGCCAATTTTATTTGTCAAAATAATATTCCATAATCACCCCAGTTTCAATTATTTTGGTAATTTATTTCAAAATATCTGCTAGCTAGTTTGTCTGTAACAATACAGACACACACACAAATTCCCCCAGGAGTAGAGTTTGAAGAAGCTGAAGAAATCCCTATGACAACCTAGTTCCTGTTCATGTGTCCCTTTCCGCCCTCCCTCCCCCAGCCCAGCCAGAGGGTCAGACACCCGTCCCCCTCCTCCCCAGAGCTTAGGGATCCAGAGAGAGAAACAGCCTGATACTGTGTCCCAGACTTTCATGGAGTTTCCTGCTTGCAACTGTCTCCTCCCCTCAGAGTGTGCTGGGAACTGCACCTGCCAGGATCATTCTAATTCCCTCCCTCCCCCCAGCAGGGTCTTGTGTGTGCAAGCTGGGCTCTGCCAGGCCCAGTGGCCCCTAGTGGCAGCCAGCAGTACTACAACCTATTTCTGTGGGGGAACGGAAATTTTGTGTGCAGGTTAATTCTGCAAAATTCTGCATTGCGCAGTGGTGCAGAATCCCCCAATAGTATATTTTCTTCTGCCTGAAGAGACAGACACTGCCACATTCCTACCTCATCAGAAACACCCTGAAGCCCTGCTCCTCCACGCTCAGCATGCCGCAATAGTGAACGAGAGGGACTGTGTCACTTTCTCTCACATGCATGCCCCTCCCCCTGTCGGCAATTTACATTTCTACCAGCTGCTCCAGGTGCCCAAACCGACCTATCTGTGCTGCCAGGGATGGGCACGTAACCGTTCTCGTAGCTTCCCTGTCAGAAATCATTTTTCTGCGGGGAAGCAAAGAAATCTGTGGGGGACGTGAATTCTGTATAAACACAGTGACACAGAATTCCCTAAGGAGTAGAATGTGCTGTCCCTGCATTCTTAGCAGAAGCTGAACTGGGAATAGTACTTAGACCCTCTCCCATGGCAGTTTGCAGTAGTAACTAACCACTGCCCAATCACTGAAATTCCCTTTTAAGTTAACTTGAACAATATTGTTTTCCTCTGAACAATCGCAATATTTTTGACTTGACTTTATTATTCTTAGTATTACTGTAGTGCCTAGGAGCCCTGGTTGTCGACCAGGACTCTGTTGTGTTAAGCGCTGTACAAAAACGTAACAAAAAAATGGTTCCTGCACCAAAGAGCTTACAATCTAAGATGAGATAACAGATGGATACAGATGAGGGAGTATGAGACAGTACTGGTCAGCATGATAGACCGTGATCTCAGCACATTCAGTCGCTGCAATTTTATCGTCAGCTAAGATACGAAGATTGTTTTAAGGAATAAATGTTACAAATTAATGTAAGTGCTTCAGTCCAGTATCACAAAAAATCTGGGTTGCAAGCTTCTTGGGGCAGGGGCTGTGTGTGCCTATACTGCTCGTCATACTGTTGGCACTCAGTAAATTAACTCCCCTTCCCCTACTTTCAGTCTACCTGTGTCTTCCTCAGATTGTGAGCACCTCAGGGCAGGGACCATGCCTTCTTGAATGTCAGGGCAAAATCTAGCTGCTAGCACAAACCAGTAAGTAGGTTAAAAAAATAGTTGAAGGGAAAAATAACTGTTGTGTTAAACCCACATTGTTTCAGATGTCACTGGTGTGAATCAGTGAAGCTTCTCAAAGTTGTGGTTATTGACTATGCATTTATGTTCTATGTGGGAGAATTTCCTTCAGGAAGAAAATGTTTGTAAGGACTAAACCTAGCTCATTCTTATGGTATAATGCTTTATAGTGTCTTTCTTACCGACTGCATTCCCAGATACGCTATAGATCTACCTAGAATAGTTATAAAATGAAAAAGGGAGAGAGAAATTGAGGGGTAGGCAAAGATGTGGGAAGGGGGCAGGGATAAGAGATGACAGTTGAAAGTGTAGACTTGATGAGCTGGCCAGATCCAGAGAGGCAGCTCAGCAGAGGAGAAGGCGATCGTACCCACTGTGGTGAGTTTGTTTGAAGAGAGAAGACTGATGTGAGAGAAGTAAAGCTAGAGCAGTCTATGGAGTGTGACAGTTTTGACCAGACTCCTGAGACGACAGCCAGTGGAGTTGTGTGGACATAATTCATTACAATCACTCCTGTTCGTAGCTGTGAGAGAGCACGTAGCAGCGTTCTTTGTGTCCTGGAGTCTGGATTTGGAGAGTGTGTGGTTTTTTTTAAATAAATAAATAAATAAAAATTGCAGTAACGTAGGCAAGGGAAGATGGAGGCATGGATGAGAATTTCAGCTTGGATGGAATCAAGTCCACGGCATGCATAGGAAACATGGGGAATATGTAACCACACAAGGCATTGTGGTCTGAACATGTGACTAACAATCAGGCACTCATGAGATAAATACTTCCTTGTGGCCTTGAGTTCATGAGTTACCCTCTCTGCCTCAGTTTCCCCATCTGTAAAATGGGAGAGAAGCTTGCCTCCATTCAAGGGGAGCTGTGTAGATTAATGTTTGAGGAATGCTTTGAGCATAAGTTCTGAGTATTTTGTAGGTGTGGAAGAAACATTAAGAATCAAGTCAAGGTTACAGTCGGAGGAAGGAGGACAAGTCGAAGGCCTGAATCAGGTAGGAAAATGTTGCGTCTCAGGATCCTCATCTTGCCTCAGGAAGGCACTTGTCTTTGAGATGTTCAGCTTCAGGAAGTTGAGTCTGTTTGGTCAAGGAAGACTGAAGGTGGACAGGAAAGCGGCTTCTGAGTTTCCCTCTCCACTTCTGAGACTGAGTGAATGCACCTCTGTCAGCCCCTCTGTAGGGTTCCTCCCCCACCCCAGTGACGTCATTCTGGTAAACGTCTTAGCATTTGGGTCATGCGATTAATTAGTTTTGCCCTCAGCTCTTACTTACTTACTTACTTATGCCTGTCACCCCAGTCGGGGTATGGGCCACCAACCACAGATCTCCAGACTCCTCTATCCTGGGCCATTCTCCCTGAGCTCTTGGGCTGCTCCATATGTACAGTGATTGACTGATAATGAGAAGAGTCCATCTGTGTATGCGGTCCTCTCCCAAATGGCATTAATGTTTGAGTGTCTGAAGAATGTGCTGCTAGTTGGTTACTCTGCTGATGGTGAATTTCTGTAGCTAGGATGCAGGTTCCATTATTGTGCTCCAATTTGGGGTGTGAGGGAACTTGTCCTAGTAATTAGTTTAGGGTCAGATCCAGATCTAATGTGCTTTTAGGTAACTCCTTTAAAATCAGAGGACTTAATTCAGGGCCGATTTTGACCTCCAGAGGGTTCATCATCTCGTGTCTGAGAGCCAACCTGGGGGAAAATAGTGCCTTCCCCATTCACTAGGGGAGTAGGATCTTGGTAGCTCTGTCCCTGTCTTCTCTCAGCCTATCATGTGATAAGAATATGACTTTCAAACAATTATTGTCTGGCTTCTTTCCTCTGGTCTGATGGGCATAGCATATGGGGAAGAGCTCTGAAATTGGCTTATTTGTCTAGTGATCAGAACACACTACTGGGATTTTTTGGATGTTACTGGCTAGGACAGAAGACTAGTAGTGGAGTAGTTAAAAGGATATGCCTGGCAGGCACTTGAAACATTAACAGCACATTGTGTGAGTGCTGCAGAGTTCAGTGTATGAAATGCCGCCCAGCCTGGGGGCAGAGGGTGTGTGCATGTGTGGAGAGGAGCATGCCTTACAAATGGTGATCGTTACTGTGCTACCCTTGGAAGATTCGGCTGGGATGCAGAAGGAGCTGGGTATTTAATGTTTGCCTTCTGTGCCAAGGCAGGGAGCGAGGACTGGACTCTGGTGACAGCTTCTCCCTTCTCTTGCAGCTGGCTCAGGCCTGGGATGCCGGGCCTGTCCATGTAGAGTGCGGAACCTCTTGCCCCCTCTGTCTTCTGGGCTGAGCCGCTTTGTCACTTCGGGTGAAGTTTTGGCCACATTGATGTCATTTGGAGCTTTGCTCTTGTCACCAGTGAGCCCGGGACTTCACTCTGATGCTAATAACCACCCCCGCCCTTCTCCTTAACACTGCTTAACACTTATCCTTGGCACGCTGCTGCCAATAGATAGAAAATAAAGATTTTGCGGGTGGGGGGACCTAGTTCTTTCTCCCCACACTCCAGGCCTAGTTCAGAAGGCTTTCCGTAGCGTTGGCTAGTCTCATTTAAATAGCTCAGGCAAGTTGCTAGTAATCTGCTTTTTTCACACACAGACCTCAAAGCACAGAGGCGGGTTCCGTGTCAGCGTTATCCCCATTTGACACAAGGGGACCCCGAGGGTCGGAGAATGACAGTGACTGGCTCAAGGTCACTCACACGAGCTGGGAATAGGATGGTAGTCAGGATTCCTGGGTTTTTGGTTTTGGTCATTGGGTCACTCTGCCTGCTCAGTGTTGCCTTTGTCCAATGCAAATTAACACTCCCCTCTCCCTGGGAATTTGAGAGGATAACCTTTGAAGTGTTAAAGTCAAATGCAAGTTGATTGGAAGAGATTCCCTGGATCAGAAAAATGCAAAATTCATTTATAAGTAGATTGATAGGTAGATAATCTGATTCAAGTGTGATTCTAGTGCTGGTTTATCCCTTTTGTCTACAGGACAGCCTGGTCTCATTTCCAAACTCTGTTGTTTGGCTTGTATTACTTTTAAGTGTTGTGTTGTTTTCTTTGATTAGCAGTCACCCCTTGGCTCCAACAAGCTCCATTGCTACGCATACAACTGCTCAGCAAAGTTGGCTTTCAAGCTGCAGCCTCCCTGCTCCCAAGTTTGGTCTGAATTTGTCTATCTAGACTCAGGGTGGTAGCCGTGTTAGTCTGGAATAGCAGAGTTAACAAAGTCCTGTGGCACCTTAAAGACTAACTATAAAGTTTTGAAGCATGAGCTTTCGTGGGCTAATACCCACTTCGTCGGATGCAGGCAGTAGAAGTGTTCAATTGTTCACAAACAGGCAGTTATAGAAAAGTAGGTAAGAGCCAGGGGGGAGGTGAAAAGGTTAGTCCAATTAAGCTGAGCCAGCTTGTTATCTCCGATCAGGGAGTGTGGATTATTCGTCTAGCATTTGAATGGGGTGTGTGGACATGGAGAGATGAGAAACAATGTCTGTAATGAGCCAACCATTGTAGATCCCGGTTCAATCCCAAAGTGTGTGAGCTGAATTTGCAAATGAATTGAAGCTCTGGCAATATACAAAAACCTGTAGGGGAACACTTCAACCTGCCTGGACACACTATTTCAGATTTAAAGGTCACCATTCTGCAGAAAGGGAACTTCAGATCCAAACTGCAAAGAGAGACTGCAGAGCTTCAATTCATTTGCAAATTCAGCTCACACACTTTGGGATTGAACCGGGATCTACAATGGTTGGCTCATTACAGACATTGTTTCTCATCTCTCCATGTCCACACACCCCATTCAAATGCTAGACGAATAATCCACACTCCCTGATCGGAGATAACAAGCTGGCTCAGCTTAATTGGACTAACCTTTTCACCTCCCCCCTGGCTCTTACCTACTTTTCTATAACTGCCTGTTTGTGAACAATTGAACACTTCTACTGCCTGCATCCGACGAAGTGGGTATTAGCCCACGAAAGCTCATGCTTCAAAACTTTATAGTTAGTCTTTAAGGTGCCACAGGACTTTGTTAACTCTATCTAGACTGTGAGCTCTGTGATAAGACGTTCTGTCACCTTGTGTGTCTGTAAAGCACGGTTGTGATTGGTGTATGACACTGCACAACCCAGGAATACATGCTGAGCCCCCTGCCAGGGCCAGGCAGAAACCCCGCACTTCTCCTCTTTATCAGAGACCTGAAAGCTTGCGCAAACGGAGGCCGCTGAGCTGGGTCCAGGAATATCTGCCAAGTTGAGGGTGTGAGCTGCCAACCCTCAACAGGATCTTGTTCTGTAAGTTTGTGAGAGGGGAAGGGCCTTTCTGAGCCAGGCAGCCGGCTGTCAGAGTTTTCTGAGACACTGCTGGCTGCAGCTGTGCTTGGCTTCTGGTGAAGAGGACAACAGAAGCGGGATTCAGGGGGTTAGCAACTGAATGACTGCTGGCTGCAGGATGTTTCTCTGGGACTGTCTGCTAGCTGGGGAGCCCTGGCATCGGCTAAGAAAGGAATCAGTGGCTGCAGGAGTGGCCCCAGCAGCTGCAGCAAAGAGTTCTGACAATAGTTGCTGAGTGGAGCAAACAAATCTTTTCTGTGTGTACTTAATAACAATTGGCAGGCAGTGAGGGCTGATCGGCTAACTCGATTCTGCAGCTTCCAGAGGGCAGGGGGGTGATCTGGTTCCTGTTGGAGTGTTCGCTACGTTGGAATAATCCCCGCAGTCACAACAAACACAAGTTTAATTTGAAATGTACCATATTAGACCTGTACCCTTTTTTTTTTAATATTGACTTGCCAGCCCTGGTGATGGAATTCATCTTCGCATCCCCAGGACTGTGCAAGGCAAGGAACAGCCGTACTGTACTACCCCACCATTGTGGGCAGACCCTCCCAAGGACAAGAGAGGTCAGTCTCCACGGTGCATTCAGTCCTAGATCTCTCTTCTGAGGCTGCTGACTACTGTGCTGCTTGTTAATTTTGGTGACGGTGGCACCTGTCTGCTGGGAATGAGACCGAGACTCCCCAACCTCACTTCATGTAGGTCACGGAACAGTCGGTGGATAACACTTGATCACTTCCAGCATGGGCTAGAATGGAGCCAGCAACCTGGAAGTGAAATCCTCTCTCTCTCTCTCTCTCTCTCTCTCTCTCTCTCCCTCCCAGTCCCCTGAACCATCCACTCGCTGTATCTGAAATGCAGCACTTCTGCAATGCATGCCCAGATTTCCTTAGGAGCCGGTGCTTCCACTCCCAAGAGACTCCTGCGTACAGAGACTGAGCTGGAGCAATAGCCCCTCTGCCTTGATCTCATCTCTCACTCAGGCAGGATGGTATTTAAGGTTTTGGTGAGATGACTGGTGCGGCTAAAGTCCATTCTCTGTCTAGTATACCCAGCGAAGGGCAGCCTCTCCGCCCCAAGACAGGATACAAGCTGTGCGGCCTGTTACATTGCTGGGATACAGGTTAAGTGTCTTCACTCCAGAGGTGTTGGAGCTTTGGGTCCTGTGATAAACAGACAGGTTGCTCAGTGTCTCCAGTCACCATTGCTGTGAATTCCCTCAGCATTTTGTGTTGAAATGTTGTTTTGTAACTTCTTACAGAGACAAGAGGGGAAATTGCTCCAGACATCCCTCTGCTTCCTATTCTGGGCTGGAGGAGGAGGGGGGGGCGACAACTATTTTTTGTTTCCAATTTTTGCAAAAGGCTCTCCTACCTATATAGAGTCTGAGCCTGCAGTACTGTGTTCTAAGCCAGCCCGAGAAGAATCAGTACTGAGAGGTCCCGGCTGGGTTGTCTCTTTGAGGCTTGGGCCTGACAGGTGTGTTTCTGGAGGTGTGTGTAGCACTAGGGTCAGGAGTGACCCTACGATGAGGCAAAGAAGGGCTTGCAAACCGATCGCCTTCAGAGCCAAGTGGGCTCAGCACAGAGCAGGGTCGATCCATCTTGGTCAAGTCCCCTTGATGACTGATGAGCACAAACTGCCTTTGCTGAGGCGATGATTCAAGCAAACACAAGCTAGGACACTTGCAGTTAAGGCTTACAGCTTTTCCGGTAATAAAGGCGCTGTCAGCTACTCTTCAGAGCCGTGTTTACCGTCTCGTGTGACGAGCTCTAGAAGCTGGAAAATGGTATTTGCATCCCTGCAGCATTTACCCTCCCGTCTGAGAAATGCTCGTTTTCCTTTTTCCTCTGGGTTTCCAGAGCAGAGAACAAGCCGCCCCCTTTTATTCACTTCTGTCAATAAACCAGCATCGCTGGTGGTGCCAATGTAACACCCCACTGCTCGACTGCCTTGTCTTCCCAGACTGGGGATTGGACATCAGTCTCCTGCGTGGCCACTAAACCCCCGGTTTTGTCTTGCAGTTCTCCCAGCTCCTGCTGGTTCAAGTGGGGTTTGGACTGGAGTCTCCAGCAGGCATGGTAGGTTAAATCATTGCAGACAGGCCAGCTTCTATGCCTTCTTTTTCAGGTGAAGTGCTTTTTAAGGTATTAACCAGTGAAGCTGTTGTTCAGAAGAGCGAGGGCTGTTCGGTATTAGGTGCTATGAATGCGTCAGGCCCCAATGGTGTTTCTAGTGCACAGAGTCTCTCTGAGAGTAAGGTGGGGGGGAGGGGTCCTCACTGACCTGTAACGTTTTTTTTTCTTTCTGTTCCTGGCGACATCCTCTGCTTGTCCCGCTGGCACGTGGAATGCACTAGCTGATCTCGCCAGGCGCTGCACCTGGGCCTATGGAAATCTCGAATGTGCTGGGTCAGGTTGGCCTGTCCATTAGGGAATAAAGAGGAGTCAACAGACAGGAACAGCTTCGTCTCCGAGAGAACTTCACGGAGGCAGCTGCTTTCCCCTGTGCTTCAGGTGGAACAGCAGCTGGAGCTCTGCCTCCTGGAGAGCTTCTGCCCTGCCTTTGTGTTTCGGGTTGTTAGTGGGATTGCTTTGTGCCTCTCCGCTCCATGTTTCAGCACATCACTTTTCCTGGCCTAGCTGTTTAATTATGTATAGCCTGAGCATCCCGTCTGGATTCAGTACAAAGCTTACTCGGTGGTTACAGGGGGATCATGTTCCACAGCTAGCTTCAGTTACCTAGTGACGGACGAGACCTCCACCATGTGGCCCAGGGATGGATTCCATAGTCTGCCCCACAATCCACTTGCCTGCTGTGTGTTGAATGTTTTCTCCTCTCTTCCCATCCCCACAAAAGCCCTGTTTAAATCATGTCAGGGTTATGCAAAAGTCAGGAAATCCAGGTGAATGCCTTTTATGCTGTACTACCATCAAGGGACCAAGCAGGGGCCCCGTCACCAAGGATGGGGCTTCTGCCTCCACTTTCATTTCCCTGCCCCATGTTGGTTCACCTCCGAGCTTTTGTTTACTTTGATTCTGAGTAGGCCCGATTCCCAGCTTGCCTCATGGCCGTCATTGGAGGAATAATACATGGAAAGCTTTTGGAGCCCTCCAGGTCACTCGTTGTCGGGGGGTTTTGAATGACGAGTTGCTCCTTCACCTCCCCTCCCCCATTATAATAACAATACTTGGCTCCTGCGAGAGTCAGGACCGGGACTTAACCCTTGGTCTCCAACGCTGCAGTGGAGGCCCTGTCTACACCAGTGTGGGGCGGCCTATGGTGCATGGCTCGCCAGCTGGTGCCGTGGCTTAAGCACCATGTCAGGCTGACCTGCTTTGAGTCTCTCCAGACCTGTTATGGCACTGGCCGAGTCTCTTCCCTGCTCTGTGCCTCAGTTTCCCCATCTGTGACGCAGGGACGATAAGACTGGGAGTGGTTGGAGACTCATGGATGAGTCGTGGGGATGAGGTAGCGGCTGATGGGAACCTTGCCTCTCTGTGAGGGTAGCAGTGTTGTCCTCGGTTGGTGGTGGACAGCAGCAGGACGTTCTTACTCCTGTCTTGCAACTGTCAGGTTGCATTTATCCTAATGCTGTTTCTTCCCTCTTGGCAGATCTTTTGCCTGGATTTGGCTCCTGATTGAAGTTGACGGATAATGGAAACATTCCCCTGGCAATGTCTCTGGGGCGACTCCTCCGACGTGCCTCTTCAAAAGCCTCTGACCTCCTGACCTTAAACCCCGGTGGTGGGGGTGGTTCGCCCTCCATACTGGATGGGGAGATTATCTACTCCAAGAACAATGTATGCGTCCACCCTGCTGAGGTGCTGCCAGGTGTTGGGGAGCATCACCCAGGTGACGGGGTGCTGCTCTTGCTGCTCACTCTTCTTTCTGTCTCTGGGAGCGCCTGTGTGTCCATGTCACGGGGTTGGCATGCATCGAAGTCTGAGCACTTCAGGGGTGTGGGGACTGAGGAAAGGCATCCGCTGAGCTGAGACGCCACTTGTTCTCATCAATGTGTCTGTTGTTTGGTGGTTGGAGCAGTGGGATTCCTGGCTCTGCCACTGCCTCCCTGTGTGACCGTGCACTGATCACCTCACCTCTCGGGGCTTCAGTGTCCCCAGCTATAAACCAGGGGAAATGGTACTTGCCTTGGTTCCCAGAGCAGTTGGGTAATGAGCGTCTGTAAAGTGCTTTGATATGGCTAAACCACCCTGAACACGCCCGATCCCGTCTGATCTCGGAAGCTAAGCAGGGTTGGGCCTGGCTAGTACTTGGATGGGAGACCTCCTGGGAATACCAGGTGCTGTAGGCTTAACATGGGCGTGGGGCTAGCAACTCCACCCCGTAAGGGAACCAGTTGCTACTGAAACACCAACACCAGTTGGTGGCCCATACCCCGGCTGGGGGGTGACGGGCAGAGAGAGAGAAAGTCTCTGAGATCTCCAGAGAGGGTCTGAGTTGTCATTTAATGTGTAAAGCTTGGTCCAGCCCTCCCTCAGTTGCACTCTGGGGTGCCGAGTGCCATCACAGCACCTTGATGGAACAAGTAGCCACTGGGAAAACCCTGATATTGGCTTTACTGGAGTCGATATAGGACTTTTCTTTAAGACAACTGCTGCTTTCTCCCCATTCTTGTCTGCTAGTGGGACCCTGTGTATCCTTGTAAATGGACGCCTGCTGTTGGCTTAATATTGCAAAATAATTATTTTGCAAATATTGGTTTGCATTAGACTTGTGTGTGACTGTTTTGGGTTGGCTTTCCAGGAACCTTCTAGAGCAGAGACTCAGAAGTAACCAGTGCTTAGCACCCAGGTAGAATGGGGATAAATAAACAGTGCAAATCTGACATAAAAGTCTGTAATTCAAAATTCACTCTTGATTAGTTGCATAACTCGTCCAGTCAGGGAACTGAAATGATGGCATGTGAATTCTGTAGCTACCCAGCCCAGAAGGTATTTGGCAGATGAAATTCAATGTTAATAAATGCAAAATAATGCACATTGGAAAACATAATCCCCACGATACATATAAAATGATGGGGTCTAAATTAGCTGTTACCACTCAAGAAAGATCTTGGAGTCATTTTGGATATTTCTCTGAAAACATCCACTCAGTGTTTTTGCAGCAACAGTTTAAAAAGCCAACTGAATGTTGGGGATCATTAAGAAAGGGATAGATATTAAGACAGAAAATATCTTATTGCCTCTATATAAATCCAAAAAAATGATTTGGGGTATGGAACGGCTGCCATATGAGGAGAGACTAATGAGACTGCGACTTTACAGCTTGGAAAAGAGATGACTATGGGTGGGATATGATAGAGAGCGATTAAAATCATGACTGGTGTGGAGAAAGTAATTAAGGAAGTGTTATTTACTCCTCCTAACACAAGAACTAGGGGTCACCAAATGAAATTAATAAGCAACAGGTTTAAAACAAACTATAGGAAGTATTTTTTTCAGTCAATGCACAGTCAGTCTATGGAACTCCTTGCCAGAGGATGTTGTGAAGGCCAAGACTATAACAGGCTTCAAAAAAGAATTAGATAAGTTCATGGGGGATCGGTCCGTCAAGTGACGGGATGATTCACTCAGTGATTTTCTGTTCTGTTCATTCCCTCTGGGGCACCTGACACTGTCCACTGGCAGAAGACAGGATACTGGGCTAGATGGACCTTTGATCTGACCCAGTATGGCCATTCTTATTCATAAACCATTCGCAAGTTCAAAGGGATTACTTGCAAATAATGACTCTTTGAGAATGTCACAGTCTGTTTGCGGATGGAGGAGAAATCTGCCAAATGACTGGATTGCTTTAGCCCAGCTGTATTGGCAATGGAGGGGGCAAGGGTTAAATATAGCTGGTAAATGTCCTGAGCATACAGTTTAAGTCCTAACTGGTTGGTCCTGTGCTCTCTTGAAGGCTATTTATGCTTGTACATGGAGAAAGATGAGCTGCTTGGTACTACGCTTATCCTTGCCTGGGTCCCAAACTCTCGTATTCAGAGGCAGGATGAAGAAGCCCTGCGCTATATCACCCCTGAGAGCTCCCCGGTCCGTAAAGCTCCCCGCAAGCGTGGCCGCCACACTCAGGGGTTTGGCACCGTCCAGCAGGCTTCCCCAACCGATCAGAAACAAGCAGTAATTCCGAAAGACGACGAGATCTTGGCAGTATCTCAGCTTGTCAGAGATGTGGCTCACCTCGGCTCCCCTTCTGAAGAAGGGGAGAAGCTGTCTCAATGTTGCCTGGCAACTGACGGTACCCACAATTCCACACAGCCTGCCCACAGTGACTCAGGAATCTTATCGACAATCAGCTCTCAGGAGGAGCAGAACAGATCGGAATTGTCAGTGGAGGGGACAGAGGAAGGGCTGGACTGCAGGCTAGAGCAGGGGGAGGACGAGGGCTCCTTGGAGCTGTCTGCTGATGACGTGAGCAGGGATAGTACTTTTGACTCTGATTCTGATGCCTTCTCCTCCCCATTCTGCCTCTCTCCCATCAGCGAAGTCCTTGGGGAAGGCAGCAGCTCTGTTTTTCTGGATAATGAAAGCAGGTGAGTTGGTCACATTTTTACAGCTTCCTGGTGGGTGGGGTGGGGTGGAGGCAATAGGAGGCTGAAGGCTTAAGAACATAAGGAAGCTAATGCGCTTAAAAGTGGCATTGAGCTCAGTTCAGCTGCTCTTGCATTGGGTTCACTTTAATCCCCCTTCTCATTGTTTCTCTTCCTTGAAATCTAACTTGAAAAGCCTTTGGGGAAATTCCCTGAGTTGGCCAGTCCCCGTTCTGCTCACTGGAACCCTTCAGACTCTTTCCCCCCCCCCCCCCCCCCGTGCCCATAAACTCATTCGGTTGGCTTGCACCGATTACCTGGAGTGTGAACCTGCCTTTCTGTCGCTGGCACTTCTCGTGTGTGTGTCGCATGCTAAGGGGTTCTCACAACACAATTTTCGGTGGCCTGAAAGTGCAGCCACCAACTCTGACTGGTGGCTGCACTGACGCTTTCCTAAAATACTTCATTAACTTTACAAAAAACAATTAAATATGCCGAGATTCACATCCAAATCATGGTCACGTATCTTTGTAGGGGGTTTGGCAGACTCAGTAGTACAAATAATGCTGCCTCCCCCTTCGGCCCCGCCATCCAGGGCTTAGTGGGTCTTGGGCCTTGCTGTGAAAAGTGATGTGTGTGTTTAAGATCACAGCACATTTAGTAGCTGTGAAAAGTGATATTAGCAAACATTCAAGTGTCACCTTTCACAGATAGCTAGTGAGTCTGCTGTGAAAAGTGATACCTGCATGTTTGTCAATATCACATTTCTCAGCAAGCCCCAGGACCCATTAAGCCCTGGATGGGGTGGGGGGGAAGGGTGAGGCAGCAGAGGTCTGGGGTGATGGGGGTGGGTGATGGGACCCCACTGTTGCGTGGCCAGACCCAGGGCCTAGTGTCTGTTGCCATGCAGCCAGGACTGGGGCTCAGTGCCCGCAGCCAGAACCTGGAGCTGGGGACAGAAATGGCATGATTGGAGCCTGCTGCCGGAAGCTGAAGCTTTGCAGAGTCACGTGGCCAGAGCTGGTGGGGGTCGGGGGGCAGTACCCACTTTCCCGTGGTCAGAACCCGGGGCCACCAAGGTGGGTCTAGAACTCACCATGCTCCTGCAGCGTTGTGCCCACCTCTCCCCAGAAGCGGTGCAGGGTGGTGCATCCAGGAGCAACAAGGAGGGAAGGGGAGAGATTGATGCTCCCCCCCCCCCCATCCCCACCCAGGAGGCTGTCATGGGTGGACAAAAAGCCCCTGGTGACTACATGCAGCCTTGGTGCCGCATTTGAGAAATGTTGACTAGATGGGATCCGGTCCCCCTCGGGGGTGCCTGCAGTAGGCTCTGCTTGGGGGTGATGACGACACCTTGGCAATGAATTAATGACTTGAATGCACCTGCATCCTTGCAGTACATTGCACTGGCACTGGACAGTATTTCACGTCTGTCTGGCCTGTATTCTCTGTAGTCGCTCCCACCCTTCAGCAGTGGTGGGGGCGCTGTGTGCCGCAGTCCCTAGGCACAGCTAGGCTCATGTAAGGGTTCTGCTATGATATAAAACTGCCCTGGAAACTGGAGTCAAGTCAGCCTGTTGTCTGAAAAATGTCCAGAATTGACAAAACCTTGCAGCTTGGACATATTTTGCCATTTTCTTTAATGGGATGATCTGAACCCTGAAAACAGCCAGGGCTTATAAAGGAAGTGCCACTAGCTGCACTCCCAGAGCCACTGCAAAGATCCAGTCCTCTGGCCAGTTAGTTGGTCTTTAACGTAAGTAACTGCAGGTCTCCAAGGTTGTCCAGGATGGAGCTGTAGAGTGGATCAGTGGAGTGGGATTAAATAAAAGCTCCAGAATAATGCAACAGCATGCGGCTGTCTGTGAGATCCATTTTGCTGGTGAGGGCGCCTTCATGTGGCCACAGGGTTGTACTGCATGCAGGCACATGACATGCCCAGAGCAGATTAAGTGTGGTTCTTCAAGTCCCATGGAAGAAGAGTGTTTTAGTCTGAAGACTTGTGCATCTTAACATGGTATCCTACACTGGCCCTTGCCCCTTTTGACAGTCAGCACATTGTTGGACTTCTTACGCTGCACACAGTATTTGGGATTAATGTAGGGTGACCAGATGTCCTGATTTTATGGGGACCGTCCCGGTTTTTGCACTTGGTTTTTGAGTCTTTTTCTTATATAGGCTCCTATTACCACCCCCGCCCTGATTTTTCACACTTGCTGTCTGGTCACCCTAGATTAAAGGGAAGCTGTTACAGATTTTGAAAAACACTTCCCTGTTAATAGCAACACGACACTTTGGATGATTAGATATCACCATTTTTTAAATAATCTAACTTCATTCTGTATGTTTACTCAATGTCCTTTGCTCAGCTTGAATGATGAAAATAGATTAGTTGGCTGCCCTTTTTATCAGGAAGTTTCTAGTTATTTTCATGTTCAGGTTCTCACACACTAGCACAGTGCTGCAGTGTGTTCGATTTTATGTGCTTTAAAGTTCCATAACCTTGGTTGACTTTAAAAAATGGAAACACCTCAGTTAGTCTTGGACTTTAAACAAAGCCTCCAGCTGTCAGCTGGAGCCATATAGAGTACATCTTCACAACCCGCCGGATCGGCAGGTAGTGATCGATCTATTGGCAACCGATTGATCACGTCTCATCAAGATGCGATAAATCGATCCCCAAAGGCTCCGGAACTCCAGCTCACCAAAAGGCGCAAGCGGAGTCGACGGGAGCCCGCTGCTGCCATGAGGACGGCAGGTAAGTCGGCCTAAGATGTGCCAACTTCAGCTATGTGACTATCTTAGGTCAACCCCTACATTAGTGTAGACCAAGCCATATATAGGAACTGGCTCTTCTCCTTTGAAAGAAGTGACGCTACTACAATGACATTCCAGTTTCTCTTTAGAAAGTGGTTTTCTGTCAGGACAATGTCTGAATAAACCTATGAGGAATTTGCATTTATTTTCAATGCTTGTAGTCACTGGGTGATGACATCTCTGCTCCTGGCATTATGAATTTGGCCTAAAATGTAGGTTTCTTGAAAGCAAGTTATCACAAAACCTAAGTGCAATGAAAGTGCATCCATTAATACTTCTCAGTTTTGGTGGAAAGTTTTCAAAACAAAAAGTATTTCTCCAATTTTATCTATTTAATGTATATGCTCTTCAGTGACACTCATCACTATAGTATGTCTCTGCCAAAAACTATTGACTTAATCCCACAGATTGAAGTGAGAAGGAATGATCCCCTCTTTACAGATGGGGGACAGAAGTACAGTGAGATCGTGTTGCACCAAACTCTGAGCCCACATCTCAGAAACCCCAATGCAGGGCCTTGTCTACAAGATTGTGTTTTCTAAACAGGGCAGCATTTTGCTAGGGCTCTAGACCCTGGGAGTGAAATTGAATAGACGGAGCCCACAAAGGGTTAAAATTTTGCCTCCAAACTGAAATTCAAACAATAAATAATGAAAAGTCTGAGTTTGAACATCCATTCAGCATTAGTAATCTCAGACAGAGATAGTGATAAGGAAGGAAACCTGATTTATTTTAACTTTGTTTTACCTCTGAATTGCCACAGAATTTCCTTACAGGGCATGTTGGTTAATCTAGCTTGAGAGCCATCTGGTGGCTAACCTGAAGTACTTCTGTCGTTCATTCAAATGAAGTACTTCTGTCGTTCATTCAAATGAAGTACTTCTGTCGTTCATTCAAATGAAGTACTTCTGTCGTTCATTCAAAAAAGCAGAGGCGACCTTTTAAAGACATTGTTGAAACAGGCATGTTTCCTTATCTGGCACTGATTTAAGAAGCCTTTGGTGCAAGTGGCACTGGCAGGTGATCAATAAAACATGGATTTTTCATTCTTTGGGGCTGACAGGCTTCTGGCTAATCCATCAGTTTGTATGGCACCTTGCTGCTCACTGTGGCACTGTCTTACTCTCCCTGAAAACTGCTAACTAACTGAAATTTTCCATGGGAAACTTTTTGAAAATCTTGTTAGGCGGCTTTCTCCTGTGGGCCTCCTGCATTCGCTCCCTGTGTTTATTCCTAGAGTCACATGCATGAAAACAGGCTCCTCGTTTCTGAATTTCCTCTGCTTGCTGTTTCCCATCTGAGCCAGAATGAGAATGTAGATAACATTTCCATTGCTGGCAGACTTATTCTGTTCTGAAGAGGAATAAATGTCTCCTGTTCTCTCTTCCTCCCCCCCCCCCCTAGTTTTGGGTTGTTTTCATGAGGATTCTGGGCCTTCCATGAGATCACTTCACAAAGCCGGAGAGAGATATTTCCAAGCACAGTCAGTCTCAGTGTGTGTGTGTCTCTCTCTCTCTCTTCCCCTCCCCCCAGCAGCCAGTGACTAAAAGGAATGTGATATTGTTTAGGTGAGGTGTTAGGAATAAGCAGCAGGTGCCCCCAGACTCTTTAGAACTCAGATGAACTAGGCGGAACACTTGCTCATCCAGAAGTGATGGGTTTGATGCCAGAATTACTGGGTAAAAGTCTATGGCCTGTGCAGGCATTCCTAGGTGAGGTTCTCTGGCCCGTGTTCTACAGGGAATTGGACTGGAGATCACAGTGATCTATTTGGACTTAAAATCTCTGAAAACCAGAAAGGGTGGGAGTTGGGGAGTCTCCGAATGTTTCACATGCACAGACTGTTCCAGGTGCTGGATGCGTTCTATGCAAGGATAGTAGGTTTCATTGAAGATTTAACGGAAGAGACGGAATCTCCAAGTTATTGCAGAGGCTGGGCAGAACATGTTTCACATAAGGAATACAGGTTCAAGAATAGCAGCCGTGTTAGTCTGTATCCATAAAGAAAGCCAGGAATACTTGTAGCATCTTCAAGACTAAGTAGTTTATTTCAGCATAAGCTTTCGTGAGCTATAGCCCATGAAAGCTTATGCTGAAATAAACTAGTTAGTCTATAAGGAGTACAGTGCATCTTTCATATGCAGCAACCTTAAAACGTGCAGTCTGTGATAACACACAGCCTCGTGCTAAGCCTACAGTAACATGCTCGTTTGTGCAGAATGGGGGTGGGGAGGAAGAGGAATAGGTTAGAGGCATTTTAGCTTGAGCGTGAACCTTTAAACAGCAAACTGATTTTTTTAAATGACTGTAAATTAGGAAAAGTGCCCAGTGTTAAACGGTTTGCTTCCCAGTTTGCAGGGCTGTCAGGAATCCTGTGTCGTGGTTGATGCTTTCATCTGAGTTGCAAAATTCCCAAGGCTAATCGTGGAATTATTTCTGTACCCGGTCTCAGCTCTCTTTTGGTGGAGCCTACCACCTGCTCTTGGGTGGGGTGCTATCATGAATTTGGGGAGCTGCTTTCTGCTCAGACTGCCAGCACTCTCCGTATTCACATGCCTACAGGGAGATGTTCAGTGAATGAGCTGCCAAAAATAATGGTAGCTCTTTAAGGGATTTCATTTGGTGGAAGCAGAACTGGAAATAATTGATTTTAACTAGTTCTCTTCTTCCTTTCCTCCCCTGTTCCTCATCCCCTGCCACTCCACCATTATTCCTGGGTTAGATGTCAGGGAATGTTGTCTCATCTTTCAAAGCGAACCGAGTCGGGTTCTGATCCGAGCTCAGCCCCGACTTATTGTGTGGCCATGGACAAGGCTGTCTGACCTTAAAATCTATTTTGACCTTAAAGTCTATGAGTAAGTTACTTAGCCTCCATTTCCCTGGCAATAAAGATGGGTTTTTTGTACCTCCCTTCATCCTGGGGGGTGAGTAGCATTTGACTCTTCTATATAATGTCTTTTAGCCAAAGTTCTCAATGTTGCTTTAACTGACGGTTAGACCAGATCTGGACTGTTGAGTTGTTACTGGATTTTGTGCTGTGTATTGTAACTAGGATTTTCTGTGCCTTGCCACAATAACTCCCAGTTAATGGGAGTTTCCCCTAGTAATGGATGGGGTGGCACTTCTAGAAAATTTCCATACTTGTGATGAGCTGCGGTCACTGGAGTTTGCAAAGGAACTTGAAACTGGTTGTGGGGACCATTGTTGGCCGCAGTTCTCCCACTGACTTCAAGATGGAGTGGCCATATCGTGGAATTATCTCCAGTGGATAGCACAAGTGGAGTTAAAGGCAACATTTAGCTGTGCCGTTAGAACTGTTACCAATTCTGCTGGTGCATGAGCCAGGATGTACTCCAGCTCACAGTTCCATAGCTGTTTGCTGTGCAGGGCTGGCAAAAATATCGAATATTATATGTGAGCCACTGAAAGCAGCAGATCTGACTCTGATGCACGAACCTCAGATTACATCTGTAAGAAGTGCTATTTTTACACAGCCAGTTTTCATAGTAGAACTGCTGTTGCTTAGTTCTTGATGGTCTTAGCCATCAGTTCAACTCTTCTCTCAGACAGTCTGGGGAGGAGACAGGGCTCAAGAAAAAGGCTCCTCCGGAGTTCTGCTTGATGCAATTTTTACAGATCTGTTGCACATCCTGTTGATAAGCCTCTTCCCTGGGATTTAATCAATACGCTGTTTGATGAGCTGGGGGAGCTGCGAGTGCCTGAGGACAGCTGCTGGAGGAGGTGGTAACAGAGTGCACAGTGTTGCATCATGTTGTTTTGGCAGCTCACCTGAGAGGCTTGTTGCTGTCCAGGCATCTGCAGAGTAAAGCAAAGGCAAAAATTACAGGACAAATGAGCAGAAATGAATGAGAATTGGCAGTTTCTGAAGTCTGCAGGGGGCTGGGATTCATCTTGGTGGATGAGAGCCCCAGCATCACTGCCACAGCAGAAGTGGTTACCTTCTTTCTTACAACTCTGGGAACTGATCTCTTGTATTCAAACCTTCCTGCAACCTATTGCAGCATCTTGTGTCATTTCTAATGACGTAAGCCTTGGGGAGGGGCCTGTGGGGAAGGGCAGCTGGCTGCTGTGGGCTCTTCTCCTTCCCCAGCATGTCTTCCTGAAACTTGCTGTAATTTACAAGTAAAACCTCCCGTAGCTCCATCCCACCCAGGACCTCTGCAGAAATATCCAGGAGCTCTTGCACCACTGAAATTACAGCCTTTTTGTTTTCCCCTCCCTTTCATTTGGGGGCATCAGGGTTGTGGCCTGGGTGAGCTTGGAGAGGTGTTGAACAGAGTCGAGTGCTTGGCTAATAATTCCACCAGCTCTTACAGCGCATTTCCCCGTAGATCTCAGACCCCTTTAAGAAGGTCAGTCTCATTATCCCTGTTTTACAGATGGGGAAACCGAGGCACGAGGCAGTGATGTGACTTGTGCCCGGTCACCCAGAAGGTGAGCGACAGAGCTGGAAGTATAATCTGGGTCTCCCAAGTCCCAGTCCAGTTTTCTGGCCACTAGGCCACACTGCCTCCCCACTGGCTAGCCTGCAGCAATTAGTGTGCTGTGTAGTCAGGTGGAGGTGCTCCAGGCAAAGAAGGTGGGACAAAACCAAGAGAGTGAAAGGCTAGAAGGCTCCATCTTGCCACGTATAAATATGTAAACAGCAGTAGGATTAATTTGGGCAGGCATTTCTTCACTTGGATTTGCTGCCGGATTTCTGTGGAAGATAATAGATTGACAACTTCTAACTGAGCTTCGGTGAGGGGGAGGGACTAGGGTGACCAGATGTCCCGATTTTATGCGGACAGTCCTGATTTTGGGGTCTTTTTCTTATAGGCTCCTATTTCCTCCTCTTCCCCCCCCCCCCCCCCCGTCCTGATTTTTCACATTTGCTGTCTGGTCATCCTAGGAGGGACTCTTAGCTTGGGACTGTAGTTAAGGAATATGCAGCAAGAGCAGATGAGCTCTTAAGAAATACAGGTCCTGTGCACATGCCAAAAGCCTTAATAAAGCATCGGGGCAAGAGCCGACCCCTGAGGAGATGCCAGCGGACTGCCTGGCACACCTTCCAAAGCTTTCCGGAGATGTCAGCAGCTCTTTTAAAAATAGCTCTAACTCTTGCTTTTAAAATTAACTTTGTCTCTTCACAATTAATGCACTTGCTTTGAAAGAGCAGATTGTGTGGTGACCAGGTTTTCAGCCCCTGTTGTGTTTTCCCTCTGCCGTCTTTGTCCCAAATACTCTGCTGAGAGGCAGTTCCCAAGGAGACACTTGACTCGCCGAGGGCATCTCTGGAAACCAACCAGACTCTGCCCCAACCCTTGGCTCTACCGTTCCTTTGGCCTTGGCGGTTAGCTCTGACGGGTGGAGGGAATTCAACGTGTCCATCACCAGTGCCAGAGAATCGAATGCAGATTGCATGTTGGCAAGCACGCTGGCGAGCTCTCTGGGGTGCAGGGGGGGCATGTCGGTCCGTTGTCCTTCACTGTAATGCCTGCCCGCCTGCCCAGAGTTTGGCAGCAAGTGCCAGCCTGGTCCTAAAATAATGAAAACTAGCGCTTTATTTTGAATGGACCTTTAAAAGAACAGACACCGCCCCTGTAGGCTAGCTGTGGAAGTCAGCAAGCCGAGGTCTTCGTGTGACCAGCAGATGGCAGACGTTTCCCGGCACAGCTATGGGCAGCCAAAGCAAGGTGAGCTGGCTTCTGCCTGAGATGTGCCCCAGAGGACGAGGATCTGCTCAGCTCCTCCTCACGCCTGCTTCTCTCAGACACGGAAATGTAACAAATATGAGAGGCAAGAAAACGATGCAGGTCACTAGAGTGGGGCCAAGAAGGCGCCGATCAAAATTAGGCTCCAAGTTTTAGCTGCCTTCCAGCATGGCCTGTCTGCTGTTTACCTTTGTTCTCAGCCGCTGGAGGAACGTCAGAGTTGTCCAGCAAGTCTCACTCCTCTGTGTAACCATCACTGCTACTCACATTCACCTTCAAAGGAACGCAGAGAGATGGCCCTGCCTCTGTCAGGAAGATCACCTGCACATGCCATCTCTTGGTGGATCCAAGAAAACCTTGCCTAGAGCACCTCCCATGGTGCTGCTGCAGCAGAACCTCATCTCAGGGGATGTGGCCTCTGACCTTTCCCCTTCTGAGAAACCAGGACCGAGAGATCTGGAGCATCTGGCTGTCTGCAGATCAAGGACAAGGGAAAAACATTTGCTTCCTTTCTCTCCTGTAAGGCACAGTGGGTGGACACACATGAGCCATCTAAAGGTCTTGGCTTTTAGAAGTGTTAGATGTGCATTTAGGTACCATGGTGCATTCTGAATGAGTATAGTGTACTGGTCTTAAAGTGCAGCTCTTACCCCTCACATCTGATGTGCGGCACCTGCTGCTATCCCGGTCCTGAGAAGAAACGACCATTTTGGCCAGTCTTATGTGGACAAATGACCACATTAGTCACCTCCATAGTACAATGAAATGTTGAGTCCCAAGATGTGTGTTCTAAAGCCCCATGTCCTCTGAGCGACAGATGTCTTTCCCACGTGTTTGGAAGTGAGAGCCACTTAAGGAGCGTTGCTTTTCCTGCTTTGTCTTCTGGCAAAATAACCTTTCCCCAGGGGCAAAAGAGATGGTGGTTTCCTGTAAATATCCGAACAGGCTCAGGGAGACGTGCAGTTCCTCTGGAAGCCAAGCCATGCACTCCATGGGTGCTTTCTTCAACAAACAGCTAGTCTGTAGGAGTCTAGGTGGGATCCCACTTTAGCTAATGAAACCTGGGGCTTGTCTGCATACAGCTTTTGTGCTGCTATAACTATACTGGCTTAGAAACATCTTCCCATAATGAGAATAAATTATAAGCATTTGCATACTGCTCTAACTTCATCCACACTAGGGAACTGCACCTCTTCAGCTGTATCTGTTTCTAAACCCATATAGCAGTACAGAAAAGTGTAAAGCAAATCCGTGCTTGACGACAAAAGGGGCAAAATTGGATCCCCCTAAGGGATCCAATGGGGCCATGTACACAGTTGCTCATAGGAGGAGGGGAAACCATGTGGTGCCATTGGATCCCATGAGGGTGCGCTTCTAGATGGGATTAGAGCAGGGGTAGGCAACCTATGGCACACATGCCAAAGGCAGCATGCAAGCTGATTTTCAGTGGCACTCACTCTGCCCGGGTCCTGGCCACCAGTTAAATTAATTTAAATTTTAAACATTTTAAAGTCTTATTTACTTTATATACATACAATAGTTTAGTTATAATTTATAGACTTACAGAAAGACACCTTTTAAAAATGTTAAAATGTATTACTGGCACGCAAAACCTTAAATTAGAGTGAATAAATGCAGACTCCGCACACCACTTGGGAAAGGTTGCCGACCCCCGGATTAGATGAATGGACAGCTGTACCAGCTTGTTGTAAGAGGCCTTACAGTAAAATGAGTGTTTCCAGGTAATTGGTGGTGGTATGGTTGTTTGGTAGTTGTGTTAACACCCAGAGACCCTAATCCGGACTGGAGAGAAACTGGTCTTGCAGGTACTCTGTCTTGTGAGGGAGGATTGCTTTACCTCAATCAGAACAACAAGGGTCCTTTCTAAACGTACGGCTGCAGTGGTACGCAAAGGAATCTACAAATAAAACGAGGAAGACTTCGTAGCACTTTAGAGACTAACCAGTTTATTTCAGCATAAGCTTTTGTGGGCTATAGCCCACTTCATCGGATGCATAGAATGGAACAGAAGTAAGATGCATTTATACACACAGAAAGAAAAGAAACAAAAAAGTTGTACATTAGCATACCAATTCATAACTATCCCTTGGGCTCAGTCCTTGCAATAATAGCAATATTAAGCACTTACAATAGTCCTCCAAAACAACCTTTTAGTCAGCTGCCCTCTTTCCCCCTCTCTTCTGCCACCTTGGAGAAACTTTTCCCCCTGGGAAGTCTCTTACCTTGTTTTGTAATGTCAGTAAGAGTCTCTCCGTGATGCTGGCTGTGCTAACTTTGGGTCAGCAGCAGCAGCACAGAGCCCAGGGAGTTGGTCTGTCAGTAGAAAGTCCTTCTGATTCCCATTTCATTGCTTGGAGCCAAGAAGATAAGAAAGATAATGCTCAGGGCTTTCAAGGGACTGGGGTTTCGAAGGGTTGTTTGTAATTAGCAGAACTAGTTGACAATTTTATTCTTACCTGGATGGAACTGCGAAAAAAACCTACACCAGAACAATCCACTGATATATATATATTTTAAATCAACATTGGTAAGAACACTCCCCTTTCCCAGGCTGCAGTGGGCTGAAGGGTAAACATTCCTCTTTGGGCTTTGCTGAGAAATCACTTTTTCCATCTCAGGAACTTGAAGTGTTACACTTGATTCAGTTATTTTGTATGAAATGTTGTCAAAATCTGTCGTTCAGCTTTTGAAATACTTTCCTTGAAAACAAAGATAAAGTTTGCATCACTGAATGGCATAAATAATTTTTGTTTTTTCAGGTACTGTGTGTCTTTATTCCTAAATCCTGCTGCTATTACCCACTATGGAGAAAGTCTTTGGTTTTATCTAAGGAGACTTCACCTTTTTATCAGTCTGATCTTTGGAAAATATTACTTCTATTTAAGAGTGTGTATATTAAATTCCGCAATTTGATTGGATCCACTACAAACTCCTGATGTGTTTTCCCTTCCCATTTAAATTCAAAACCATTAACTCAAGAATTGTCAATTTCTGTTTTCCTTTTGTTTATTGTACAGTAGCTAGGAGCCCTTTTGAAGATAGCTCCAGCTGGTCTCATAATGCCCTTATTGCCAGTCGAAACTACTCTGCTTCCCTCCAGGTTGCTACTGTTTCATCATGGTTGGAATTAGTAGGCAACAAAGCCTCCAGTGTAGTTAGCCCTCTTGCTCAACTGTTTCTGTTGTGCTCGGGCAGGAAAGGAGCACCCCTGTACTGCTATGAAGGGAGCTGCTTTCTCAGCCTTGCAGATGTGCTTTTACATAAAAGGATTCTGGGTGATGAAGCACTGGCTGCAATGTGTCTTCTCCTGAGCTCTGGGCATTCTGTGTCTTCAGAGAGGAAAAACTGCACTTAGATCAAACCAAATTGTTTGATCTTTGCTCCTCAAGGACAAACCCATTGTGCTGATCAAACGGCAGAGTGGCACAGTCCGGTTTCCTTTAGTCCTGACGCTTTATCCTGAGTGTGTTCATGGCGTTTAACACTAAGGAAAAACCCCATCCTTGATCTTACTGATAGGCTTTGTCTACACCGCTCGTTAAGTTGGGCAACATAGCTGCTGTTTGTTGGCACTTTTGCTAACAAAATACTTCCACCCCAAACGAAGGACAGGAGAGGGATCTATCTTTCAGGGCGGGGGAGGAGCGTTTAACTTTTGTCACTCAATTGCCAGTGTAGACATAGCCTTAGTGTCTCCTCCGCAGAGGAAAGGGAAGGGAGACTGTAAAAGCTGCTGCCTTCTCCTGTGCTCTGTACTGAAGTGATCGCCACATACACAAGTGCTAGTTGCAAGGCATCATTCTCTGTTCCTCTCCCTGTTTAGTGAGGAGCAGACACCAGTGCAGTCAAAATACAAACAGCTCATGGGTTGAACTTGTTTAATAATAACACAGCTTTTAAAATCCTGTTGAATCCACTTCCAAGCATGGAGTTTCCCAATGGGTAAAATTATTTTTCATAATCCTTTATTTTCCCTTTACGCCGAGCTAAGCAAAGCCTGTTTGTCAGTAGTATAGTGCTTCAGCTTGGTCTCCGATGACCTCTGCAGCCGTGATTGGCAGTCTCTCTTGTCAGGAAAGAACTTACGCTTGTAAGCTAGGACTGAGCAGAACAAATGCCATAGGACAGCTTCAGCTCCCTCGAGGACAAAGGCTAAAAAGGTGAAAGAAGAGCAATTATAGGAGGTTTCCAGCCAAGAAAGTTAATTAGCTACTAAATAGCATTTAGCGCAGTTCAGTGTGGGGAAATTTATATTTCGAAAGCAAACAGATCAATGGAAAGCTTAGGTTTCTGAATAAGGTTTCTGAAAATCCACATTGGCATTTGAGCACTTTGCAGCGATGTCTTATGAAGTCTTTCCACCAAAGACCTAGTGAGTGTGAGACTGAGTCTGCTGTTTCCCCACATGCTCACATGTGAGTCCTTGTGTGTCTAGGTCTGTTTACTTTGACATAAACTTACAAAATCACAGTGAAGAAAGTAAATCTTTATTTTAACCTTTTGCAGAGATCAGCGTGAACTGAATCCGCACGAGCCTGTTAAGATTATACAAAGCTTTGTGCATCTGTTCCAGATCTTCTGAGCCTAAGGGTAACCGTAGTGCAGGTTTTAACCTAGTTACTACTCCCTGCCAACCAGGTCTGAATGGATTTTAAAATATTGTGGGAACACCATCTTTTGCTGTTTTGTGACAGCTGTTTTAGCGTTTCCTTCCTCTGAGCACTGTTCCCAACAGGCAAACGTATCAAGTCAGGTGTGTTTCATTTCTGATTACTAATCTGTCCCCACTGCATAGCTCACTTTTACAATTTCATTGTGTAATCATCTGTGGCTTTAACAGAGTTCTCCATAAACACCAGCCGCTTGTTGCAGGCCGTCCAGTGCAGGGTGTCTTATGCCAGGACTACTTTGCATTAATGTGTGGTATTGTATTTCTGGGAAGCCGTCCATGCCACAGATTTATCAGATAAAATAACATTGGATTTTCACAAAACCAAATACCATTAAATCAGGGAAAGCTGCTTGCAGCAAAGGTGACTCTATTTCTACCTCTAAGTATCAGGAGGTAGCCGTGTAAATCTGTAGCCACAAAAACAATGAGGGGTCCGGTGGCACCTTCAGGGCTAACAGATTTAAGGTAACACTGGAACGAGCCAGATGCCTTTCTTCAGAAGCAGTGCTGGCTCCTGAAAAGACTTCTTTCAAGGTTGGGGCATTTGTCCTATTTACTGGAGCGAAGGCGTCTTCTCTCTGCTCACATGATATTGCTGTCTTGTCTTAAGATCGCAAAACCCCAGGTTGGGCCAGATGTTACTTCTGTTTGGAAGCCTCTCTCCAGAAGTATTGAGCTGCAGGACGTACATGAACTAAGTAGGGAAGCTCACTCCTCTGGCTAAGATAGAACAGATTTTATTCTGTAGCCTTATTTAAATACAAACTGAGTGAAGAAGCTGTGGATTTATTTCCCACGTGTGTGGGCACTGAGGTTTCGAGCCAGACACTTGTACTAGGCTGCTCAGTAGGACTCTGTTCAAAATGTAACCCCAGCTAACAGATGTTCAAAGACCTGTGCTTGGAATGCAGCGACTCGACCCACTGGTGGCTGGCGATAATAAGGCTTTGCCCACTGGCCCCTGTGTAAGTGGCAGTGGAGCTGGGCTTGGGAAGCGGACGGGTGGGGTGTACTGCAGATGCATGCTGAGTGTGTGATTTTTCAGTGCTCAGCGCCTACATTGTTAGATAAGCGGATTAGAAAACATTGCATTAAGTGGCATGGCAGGGGGCTGGCTTTATACCTGCCACTTGCCTTGTTTTGCAAACCATGATTTCACAGTGGAGCCCATTCAGGGCTCCCTCAAAGACTGTTCACATGTATTGGCCTTTTTAAGAGCCATGGGGTCACAGCTTCAGATTCACTTAATTCCCAGAGCAGTGATGTTTTTTTTCGGGGCTGGGTGTGGTTGGAGGGGGGGAGGGTTAATGTAACCTCAGACTCTCCTTTAGGCCAAATCTATTGTTGACCCAGCTAGCCTCTTAGCTTGTGAGAGAGCGTAGTCTGACTCACTTCGGGTTAGTGGGTTAAAGGGCTTGTCCATAATTTACTATTTCACTAGCCAAGGTTTCAAGCATGGATGTGGAAACCATTTCCCAAAGTCTGCATACATGAAAGTAGCCTTGGGGGGCCCCTTTGTAAGTGGGTATCAGGAACGATGCCCTAGCAAGGGAGGCACTGCCCCAGGGGTGTCTGCATTCTGGCTACAGAGAAAACATAACAAACGAGGTCTCCAGTCTGTGATGCCTTCTCAGTGTGCCCAGAGATCCTGTCCAGTCAGGGTCCGGAGCACCTGGACATTGCTGATGCTGAGGAATTCTCTAGGGTTGTGGGGCAAAAAGTCCTTCCCCCTCATACGTTATCCGCTCTGTGCTAGTGTAGCTACTGTAGTCTCCTGCCAAGCACCTGTGCCCGTTACCCGGGATGGGAAAACGGGAGCCCTCAGCTGCCATGCATAGTTGTATGAGGGGCACCTGCAGATGCGTTCCATGACGTATGGTTGGGAGGGGAGAAAAGTGCCCCTGGACTGGCTCTCCAAACTGTACCTGTCACGCTATGATAGATATCTGCCTCTCCCCAGAGAACTGGCAGGATTTCCCCCCCGAGGGGGTTGAACTGCCTCCATCTCAAAGGGTTACCCTGTGTCTTAATTTTGCCATTCAATACTGCTGTATTTCTGAGAGACATGGACAGTCTCCACCACCTTCCCAGAGCCTGCATGCTCTTTGAGCGCTGGCTGCAAGTCTGGGAGTGATGTTCTGGGTGATGCACTTTGAAACCCATTCTATTTGGAGTAACATTTAGTGACTTCTCAACACTGCATAGTGTTCTGACTTGGTAGCTCTGGTAGCAAAAGCCATTTGTCTGCCAGGAGAGACTGAAGTTACTGTCGTGATTGGAGAACCTAGGTCTCTGGTTAACGTACTGCTGGTTTTGCCCTCTCCGTTGTGTAGGGAGATGTGTGACAATCACATGACCTGCTCAAACAGCTCCACTTCCAGCCTTGACACCAGTGCCCAATTCCAGGAGAACAACAGGCAAGCTCAGAACACCAGATGGGATGAACAGCAGAAGGTGTTTGCCCTAGAGCAGATCTGTGGGGTCTTCAGAGTGGACCTTGGACAAATGAGGTCCCTTCGCCTTTTCTTTAGGTAAGAAATGTAGTTCTAGATCAGGGATGGGCAAACTATGGCCCACGTGCCACATCCGGCCCACGGGACTGTCCTGTCCGGCCCCTGAGCTCATTGGGGAGGTTAGTGGTGGGGTGGGGGGCATCTCTGGAGGGGGAAATCAGTGGACAAGTGGGGGGATTGGATGGGTCAGGGATTCTGAGGGGGGCAGTCGGGGCGGGAAGTGGAAGGCGGTCCGATGGGGGCGGGTCAGGCTGTTTGGGGAGGCACAGCCTTCCCTACCTGGCCCTTCATACAATTGTGCAATCCTGATGTGCCCCTCGGGCCAAAATGTTTGCCCACCCCTGTTCTAAATCCTCTATCCTTGTTGTTGCCTCCACCCATCACCGTGACGTGTGTCTCTGTGTGTTGTCAGGGCAATGGGAGCTAGGTTGTCTGGAGACCAGTTTCAGAAAGTTTCTTCTGGAGCCTTTCTCCAGTAGTGTTCTCCATCTGACTTCAAGGGCAGCTGGCTGAACTAGCTTACCTCCAACCAGAATCCTTTCTGGCCCTTTCGGGAATCTTTGAAGGTGCCCAGTACTGGTCTTACCTGTCTACAGAAGATCAAGAATAGCTTGAGAGGGAGGGAACAGCTATCTCCAGTAGCTCCCCTCCCCCATCTCCTTTGTGCTCTCTTCCCTCTTCTGTATTCTTCCCAATTATAAATGCATGGCTTTCCTCTCCCCAAGCCCTTTGTGTTGGCCCCTCAGAGGGTGTCATTTGCAACCAGAGATCCCCCGCCCTAGGAACCAGCTCTGTGCATACTGTCAGAGTGTTGCTAGACTGGGTGCTGTCCCCTAGCACCTGGCAGGAATTTAGTTCCTTCATGTAGTCAAAGTGTTTTTGAACTGGAAGGATTGGGAACAATGCTACCAGGCATAGACAGAGTCACTCTTTAAGGGGCAAGGGCACAGAACATCTCCTGCTGTCACTGGGGCCACATGAAACCTCATTCCCTGTGCTGCAGAAACATCCTACCTCAGTCAGCAAGAGGCGACTGGGTGTTTGTGCTCTTCTCTCATTTCTCCACACTGTTTTCTAGTCTAGCCTGCTGTCCACGCTCACCCCAAGTTCTCATGGGGCATAAAGCTAGCGCTGAAATGTGCATTGTTCTCCCCCCTTTGATTGCCCTTCAGCGATGAGGCATGCACCAGTGGGCAGCTGGTTGTTGCTAGCAGGGAGAGTCAATATAAGATCTTCCACTTTCACCATGGTGGCCTGGATAAACTGTCGGAGGTGTTTCAGCAATGGAAATACTGCACGGAGACCCATCTCAAAGACCAGGTAACCGAGCAAGGCCTGGGAAGGCACAGATGTCCCAAAAGATGGCGGGTCTATCTGTGAGAGCTGCGTTTTTAGGCGGGGGTGGGCTAGGGCTGAGTAAAGCGGTGTATTAGTGCCACAAAGCCATTCTTGCTTTCCGGTGTACTCGGACAGTTTTAGGAGATGCGAGTGCAGACCCAATCCCCACTCTCTGATCCACACGTCTGTTCTCTCACATTCCTGCTACTCCTGCGGAGAGGGGGATGGTTATCCAAAAGGCCTGTTTTGGTGTCTCCTTTGCTAGAGGCCAGAGCTAGAGGGACCGGTGGTGTTAGGCCACTAGATGGCTGGGAAATCAGTAACATTCGATCTGCAGTTCTGTGTGTCTCCATCCATTTTGTGAAGCCTGGCACATTGCATTTGAAAATAATGTTTTGACAAGTCACCTTGCCATATTTTGCTCAATCTCCATACAAATGTGCTAAGAGCTCTTTAATTATCTGTTTAAGATAGTCTATGTGCTTATTAGAAAGTGATTTTGAAATTCCTTCCTTCTCACTGAGCCCCCTGCTGCTTCCCTTATTACAGTAGCAGTGCTCACAGTACAGGGCTCACTTTTGCAGTGAGCAACCTTTGATTTTTAAATTAAATGTCAGCTGCAGTTTCGCACTGGGCTCATGAGTGCCCTTCGCGAGAGCTCTGGCTTGCCTAACAGCAGTCCTTTGTCTGGCCAATCAGATGTAATTTATCGCAGCCATTCCTGGCAGAGTGAAGTTTTGCTGCAAGCAGCATTAAGTCGGGATACGGTGGGGGAGGAGTGGAAAGAAACTGGTTTCAAAATGAAGCTGTTTTGTGGCTCTCGGATTTTTAATGGCTCCAATTACTCTTGCTGTTTTAATGGCTGGTGTTCTACAGAAGCCTTCCCCTCCCTCCTGAATGTCGTGTCTTGGCTGTTAATCCTAAGGGAACTGTGCTAACTGGGTCTCCTGCTTTAAATGCAGTTGGCCTAGGAACTTTGCTGCTGTTCTGTCTCCCATTCAGCAGCTTACTGATGAGAAGACATGCATGCAGTTCTCAATCCGCCGCCCCAAGCTGCCCTCCGCCGAGACGCATCCAGAGGAGAACACATACAAGCGTCTCGATGTCACTGCCTGGCTCGATCACCTGAATGAATCCGGACAGGTGGAAGAGGAGTACAAGCTGCGCAAGGTGAGGGGCTGGGCAGGTGCTGCCTTGGTCTGCTCGCTCTTTTCTTCGAGGAAAAGGCCCCAGGTAGAAGCTGAAGTGGTTTGCTTCGTGCTGTGGCAGGCACTGGTTATCTTTACGGTGAGACTGTTATTTATGGTGCTTGGTTGGGGGTCTCGCTGGGACTGCAATCAGGTCAGCTGGAGGCAATATAATGGAACATCTTTCTGAGCCTTCTGCCTGCTGGAATAAGTGGACTAGTGTCCAATCCCAGACGTGCTTGTACAATGCAGTGTGAACAGTCAAGGCTCCTGTGTAAAATAATTCAACGGTTTGGGGCAGTACCGATTCCAACTCCTCAGAGTGTGCGGATTGGGGATTAAGCCGTGACATGAGAGCGACACGTTAATCATAGAGCTGCTCCGGGGGTGGGGTATTGACATTGAAATGAGCCCGATTTGTGTCTCGGATGGGAATAGAAGGCCAATGCTTTCCCTCTAAACATGTGCAAATTGCAGGAGTTTGAATCAAGGCATCACTTGTCTGGCAGCTTTGCCGCTCTCCCTCAGTGCAGCTGATGGTTTCTCGATGCAGTGTTTGGAAATGGAAAAATTGTATTTATTGCCACTCTAGGCCATTTTCTTTGGCGGGATTGATGTGTCCATCCGAGGTGAGGTCTGGCCCTTCATGCTGCGGTACTACAGCCACGAGTCTACGTCAGAGGAGAGGGAGGCACTGAGGGTGCAGAAGAGGAGGGAATACTTCGAGATCCAGCAGAAAAGGTGACCAGGGAGAGGCCCCACCCTGCTCTCCTCACCTCACCTCCTGATCCTGATCAAAAAGTACCAGTACTGAATGACAGCCCTGCCCTGCTAGAGAGACCCGACTATCAGCGAACGTCTCTGCCAGGGCTGACGTTCTGAGCACAGGGAGCTGGCGCCATGTCGTTCATGTCAGGTCATTGGAATTCTTTGAAGCAAGCTTGCCCAGAGCAGCAGTTGTAATCGCCTGGGCATTGCTCAGATGAGCAGCTGCTCCAGGCAGACTTGGGAGTGGTGAGATGTCTGGAGAGGGCGGGGACTGGTCTCTGTCTCCAGTGTAATGCCCAGATTCTTTCCTGATTGGATCCTTTGTTCCTTGTTCACTTGTGGCTGTCTGGTGCACTCAGTTGCTGCTTAAATTTTCAGGCTTTCGATGACTCCAGATGAACACACAGAGTTTTGGCGTAACGTGCAGTTCACAGTTGACAAAGACGTGGTGAGGACTGACCGCAGCAACCAGTTCTTCCGTGGCGAGGACAACCCAAATGTGGAAACCATGAGGTGACGCTGCTTTAAGCTGGACAGTGTCTTTCCCCAGCACCCTAAGCCAGGAATCCTACTGGACATAGAGAAAACTCTGTAGGAGAGCTCTAGCCTAGGGAGAGCAGCTTCGAAGCATCTGCCTTCAGAGTGCTAAGGGATACCATGCGTAGGGCAGCCTACCCCCCAGTGATGCACATGGGGCCCCATTCAGCCTCATCCCTGCTTCCCCTCCCCTCCCCCTCTTCCTGGCTGTGCTGACCCTGCCTAGACCCATTTGGACAGAGAAGCCAAGAGGTGGGAGCTGAAAGGTGAAGAGCCTGGGAGTTGAGTTGCTGCTGCTGGAGTGTGTCAGGTTGTGTGCCATGCCCAGCTTCTCCCTGGCCAGGTGGAAGGTCGAGCACTCTAGTACCTCCGCATGGGCATGTGGCCTGTGTATGCCACACCCTGGCTTTGGAGTGTGCTTCGGAATAGTTGGCTTTGTGGCTGAACACAGTGGATCTGAGCACTGCAGAGGGACATGGGAGCACCCTGGGGCTCCTCTGTTCTTTACCACTTCGGCTCCTGTTCTGACCTTCTCTCTTCCATTGTTGCTCCACACACATGCCCCCACGCGCGCTCCCGTTCTGTCACCCCACAGCTCCGTGGGGCAAGGGGCTCTGCTGGAGTTTTCTTGGAGCCAGGCCATGAGTGCTTTCCCAGCTGAGCCACTCCATGCTGCTTTCCCCATCCTGAATACGCTTCTCCTCTGGCTTACTTCTCTAATGGCGCCAGGGGAAGTGTGGGCTCAGTGAGTTCTGCCTCGATTCTGATCTCCAGTTATTGGGTCCATTCAGAATCCCTGTCGGGTAGCCAGAGACCAGCCCAAGATAACGTAATCCCCTCGCTCTGTGCCTTACACATGGTGCTTTCACTAGAAAAGCATGCCCCAAACACCATTAGACGCATGTATGGGGTGCCATGTCTTGTAGATTTTCAGATTCCAGTTGTGTCCTTAAATGGCAAGAGATTTATTGATCTTTTGCATCTTGTCTAACTCAGTATGTGGGGTGGGGGGTAGAGAGGGGAGGGTGACTGAGGTCAGCTGTGACTGGCGCCCCCTGCATCTCACCCTCTCCTATTGAATGTCTCCTCTAGGAGAATCTTGCTGAACTATGCAGTGTATAACCCTACCATTGGCTACTCCCAGGGGATGTCCGACCTGGTTGCCCCCATTCTGGCAGAGGTCCTGGATGAGTCAGACACTTTCTGGTGCTTCGTGGGTTTGATGCAGAACACTATCTTTATCAGCTCCCCCCGGGATGAAGATATGGAGAAACAACTGGTGAGCACTGAGCTCTCTGGTCCCTTCCGTAGCATCCTCCGAGCCTCCTCAAAAACTGCCATAAAACAAATGCACAAAACTATTAGCGAGGCAGCTACTGTGGCTCCCAGCATGCCAAGGAGAGTAACTGCTCTGAGGGCAACAGGCGCCCTGGGTGAACTGAGCTGAGTTAGTGGCAACTATTAACAGGACAGTGTCAGATAAAAAAGATGTTTAAAATCCCAGATTCCCTGTACACCGTAACGGGTTCTTACTCAGCGTATCTTTAACATTCTAATACTCCGCTCTGGGGCTGCTGGTCGCTTACCCTCTGCAATTTATTCAGCTTGGACCAGGGCCGGCTCCAGGCACCAGCGTAGCATGCAGGTGCCTGGGGCGGCAAACAGCCGGGGGCGGCATGCCGGGCGCTGTCAGAGCGGCGCGCTCAGGCGTCTTTCGGCGGCAGACCTGTGGCAGCTCCACCAAAGAGGGAGGATGGTTGAGCTGCCGCAGGTGCGCCGCTGAATATGGAAAAGTGGCTTTGGGCGGCACGGCTGCGACAGCTCAACTATCTTCTACGGAGCTGCCGCGGGCGTGCCGCCCAAAGCCGCTTTTCCGTATTCGACGGCACGCCTGCGGCAGCTCAACCATCCTCCCTCTTCAACTGCGTGGGGCGGCACAGAAGGTAGAGCTGGCCCTGGCTTGGACGATGGAAGCCCACCAGTCAGCTTCACTTCCTGGTTCCGGGATGGCAGCATAATTCTGCAGCATTCAGGTTTCAAACATGGCAGAAGAAAGATTCAGTACAAATCGCAAACTTTCTCATGATAACACGTTTTAAATCTGCCAGGAAAACATTTCTTCTAACTTGGAGGTTGTATACAAATCTTTTTTTTAACAAAAATCTGTGTCAGGCCTAATCTACAGAGTGGTTCCTTTTCCAAACGAGAGCCCAGACACCCCGGATTTCTCAGCCTGCAGAGGGAATGCTGACTCCTTTCTGGTTAGCATCCTGAGCAGTCCCACCATTTCTCTCCCAAACTCAAGGAGTGACGTCCTGGTCACCATGGCACTGTTCAGCTTCCATCTGGAAGTGACTGGAGACATGACTTGTTACTGGATGGCTCCAGGCATCACTAACATGCCCAATGGTAACAAAGAGTCCTGTGGCACCTTAAAGACTAATTAAAGTATTGAAGCATAAGCTTTTGTGGGCTAATACCCACTTCGTCGGATGCATCCGACGATTAGCCCATGAAAGCTTATGCTTCAATACTTTAGTTAGTCTTTAAGGTGCCACAGGACTCTTTGTTACCTCTGCTATTCCAGACTAACACAGCTACCTCTCTGATTCATGCCCAATGGGTTCATTTTGCAAAGTAACTTTCCCAGCGTTTAGTCTCAGCTAAAAGAAGCTACCAAAGCCAGCCCCTCCTTCCGGGGTTTCCAGCTCCGAGCTCCCTGCCTCAGCCCAGCTCCCAGACTTCCTTTTCATGAGCATCATTAAGCTAAAACCTGTCACGGAGATTTTCTTCTCTCTCTGCTCTTCCTTCCTAAGCTCCCACAGTGGCTTCCAAGGCGCTGTCTCCACTGACAACATAACCAGCACAGGCAGTGTCCTGAATGCAAACGTGGAGGGGAAAGAGTGGGGCCACTTCCAGAGGGCCGTGTTGAGTGACTCCCAGTGAGAAGGAGCAAGCGGCTGCTGTGCTCACGGGGTGGGGGTGCCATGGGTTGTCCAGGCCCGGGAGGTAGAGGCTCCACTGAGTGACAGCGTGTGTTTTCAGATGTACCTCCGAGAGCTGTTGCGACTCATGCACCTGCGCTTCTATCAGCACCTCGTCTCCCTGGGAGAGGATGGCTTGCAGATGCTTTTCTGTCACCGGTGGATCCTCCTCTGTTTTAAGCGCGAGTTTCCGGATGCTGAGGCTTTGCGCATGTGGGAAGCATGCTGGGCTCACTATCAGGTTAGCCCACAGACGGTGGGACGGGAGTGTTCCCTTTGCTGCTTTTCATTGCTGACGTGCTCTGCGCTGGGTAGAACAGGAGCCGGTGTAGGTGTGGCTGCAGGTATCCAGCCTCCCTTCCACTCCCCCCTCCCATCTGACTGTGACACACTTAACGCAGCCTTGACAATGTGTTAGGTTGATCCCCTGCCACTTGCCTCAAGAGTAACTGAAATGAATGCAAATTGCCCCCTGATTGGCCCATTACTGCGTTCGTGGGCTGATCTTGCTGCTGTCACAACTGATCAGTTTGAAGGGTCGCTACTTCTCTGGAAGTTCAGCTGCAGACTGTTTTCCTCATGTCCTGAATTGCAACTCGGAGGACTTGCAAAGGCTGGTTTCCTGCAAGACTAGCCAGAGACCCAAGTGGCAGGGAGAGCATGAAACTGAGCCCCTCTCTGTCCCTGTCCTGGGAGCGAGGACACTGGCAGCTGGCCTGGTTTCTTCAGCAGGCTGGATTGCGGGGTGTTCATTTCTGGATTTGCCTGCAGGGGGAAGGGGCAGGGCGTGTGAGGGGGAGGGGGGTTTAGGGAAATATCCTCCTAAGGCGACTGTTCCTCTTGAACAGAGTGGTGAAAACTCCACAAGACTCACTCTTAGCATCAGGACCATGGAGCTTGTTGGGTGCTGGTTGGCTGGTGCAGTCATGTGACTGTCACCCATATTACCTCTCAGTGGTGCATGATGCATTCTTCCCCTTTCCCTCTGTGCACAAGCATTAAGGCCCTAACTTGTACAGATGACTAGTGATTTTGGATGTCTGAACTTCCAGTGCAAAAGGGGCCGGACTCGTCAGGAGGGGAAGAGCACCTCTCTTCTGATCAGGCCCCTGGACGGTCTGTCCAGTCCTCTCGTCTAGCCAGTCCAACACCTTTCCCTCCTGTAACCCCCAACTCCTGCTTTCTCCTTGCAGACGGACTACTTCCACCTCTTTATCTGTGTGGCCATCGTGGTGATTTACGGCGATGACGTCATTGAGCAGCAGCTGGCCACCGACCAGATGCTGCTGCATTTCGGTAACCTGGCCATGCACATGAATGGGGAACTTGTACTCAGGAAGGTAAATGCCAATGTGCTGACGTTGGCTGAACCAGCAGCCACCAGGATGCGTCAGCCTTTCAGGAGCACCAGGGGTTGACACTACAGCTCTCTCCCATTCCCACGTGTCCTTCACTCACCCTGCAGTCCTTGTGGAGGGTGGGGTTAGCTCGGAGTCCATCCTTAGGCTGCACTTGTTTGGGAGTCCATTGATCACACCAGCCCTGTACTTAATTAACACAAATTCAAGGATGTAGAATGGGGGCCCATCTTGTGTCCTGGCTCCCAGTCTAGCTAAGCCAGGAGTGACTGCAGATCACTGATCAGAGGGAGGGGGGATGGGAAGTGTGGTGATGGGGTGGGGTCAGGTCAGTTCCTAGTGATCAGTAAACAGCAGCACAGTTGGGACTAATTTCCCTCCTCACCACACATCCATCCTCTCTGTCCCCTCCGGCTCTTGCTGTTGGCAGCTTCAGCAGAAATGCTGGAGAGTGAATAAACTGGGGAGACTGAAGTTTCCTCTTAGCATCCCTCAGAGCAGGGCTGAGGCATGGTGGCCGGCAGCATGAGGGAGTCTTGCACTGCAGCCCACGCTGGAACGGTTCTGTGGTTAACAACATCCATGGCCAGGAGCCTGGTGCTGCTGACGAATCCTGAATTCCCAGCCTGGAAACTCTCCCAAAGCCTCCTTTAATTTTCATGCATGAGGTTAGGATTCCTGTTCCTCACCTGGCTGGGTTATCTTGAAAGTACTTACTGCTTCCGGTGTAGCTTAATGTGAGTGTTACACAGGCTGGCCATTGGGCAGCCCACACTCTGGCTGTATTTCTAATCGGTTGTATCCTTCTCTCCCACGCCAGGCTAGGAGTTTGCTTTATCAGTTTCGCCTGTTACCCCAGATCCCCTGTAGCCTGCATGACCTATGTAAGCTGTGTGGGACTGGCATGTGGGACAGTGGCTACATCCCTGCTGTGGCGTGTTCTGGGCACCACCCTGAATCGGAGAGCTGCCCTTACGGGGGGATGGTGGAAGTGCCTTCTCCCAAACCAGGAACTGAAGGCAAGAGGGGACCGAAAACACGGGAGGTCTTCGCTTTCCGCAAGTAGCTCCTGCTGAAGGTGGGGTGGCAGCAGGAGAGATGGGCTCATTTGGAAAGGTGAGGTGGAGTACATTGAAGGACAAAATGAAGTGGAAGTTTATCAAGACTCCTGAGAAGGCAGATGGGAAGAGAATGGAGACACTTCACAACAGGAAACAAATTCCATTGCACTGAGTCCTGGAACCCGAATGAAACTTACCAACCAGGAACGGTGTCCGTGTCTCTTTGTTGGGTTTGGTTTTATGTGCGGAATGCGAAGTATTTGTAGATTCCCAAGGCTCTGCCCATTGGATCCGAATCACTAGCAGCCAAGAACTTACTGCTAGGAAACCAGAACGCTAGAGCGAACCTAGTGCAACCAGCAGCATTTGTGGGAAGAGTAGTGAGAGCAGAGCCCTGGTGAGACCTCTTGGACATCCCTCCATCCTGAACGTACATACCTTGCTTCAACCAAAACACACAACTCAGTGGCTTCTGTTTAAATCCATGATGATCACATTGAATATATCTGCCAAAAAATAAAATTGCAAACTTTTGGGATTGTGGGGTAGGTATTTCATTGGTCAGTGTTGTGGGACCCAGAGATCTTTCTTTTATAGCGTGTGCAAAGGCAAACTTGGGTGATCTTCCATCTATCCTGAAACTGCTCTGCCGTAGGACTTGCAAGCACTGCTTGTCTGTATTCTGAGTATGTCACAGTCAACTTTCCAAGGGATCACTTCCTTGTCCATCACATTCTTCAGCAAAACTTCTTCGTTCTGATAGCTGCAGACTAGAGACATCAGTTTCCAGTGCGTCTGGGCCCAGGTATCTGCAGGTTTCCAGGTGGGCTCCTGTGCTTCTCATCCCCCACCCACCCACCCCACCTCCAAGTGTTTTATGCCCATACCCCTGTGGGCTGCAACAACCTCTCTAGGTGGGCTTTTTGCACACCAGCTGTTGCACGTGAGGTACTCTGTTTCCTCAGAGTGAAAAGTGAAACAAACCACGGTGCAGTCAGCCTGTGCTCAGGTCTGTCTTTGCTGTCAGTTTTCGATTCAGATTTTGAGTGGGGGGGCAAGTTTCTCCAGTCCCACTCTCCAAGATCTGTGTCCACTGCAGATACCGGGGAGATCCTTAGCAGATCCACTGGACTTCCAAAAGTAGGTACTAGGAGTTACAATGTAGCTTCTTAGCAATGTGTGCCAAAGAGCCAGGAGTGTAAAGAGTCCCGATGTGAGGACCGGTTACATGGGGCTGTGCTGGATGCTGTCACTCCTGCCTTCCAAGCATGTCCCTATTTACATACCTAGAGCTGTAGGCTGTTGAGTCTTTTCCCCTCCGTTGTAGCACACCATCTCTGCTGTGTCACTGAGCTTGGGGGGGAATGATTTGGCAAGGTGCAGAACAAGACCACCATTTTGATTTCTAGGCTTTGCCTTTGTGTGGATTTTCCCCTAAGTTAATTTATTTTGTGATCTATATTGACAGGCATGACAAGCTCCCTGTTCTCCAGGCTGGGTCCCTGTGGGGTTGAAGCAACTACACACCCACATCACAAGCAATTCTTTCTCTTGTGTTTGCTGCAGAGATCCTGTTTGAATCCTGTAGCAGCAGTTCCCAGGTGTGCTCACTGAGGTCAGGGGGAGCAGGGCTGCAGTTTAGGCCCTTGGACGTAGCCAGGGAATGTCCAGTGTTTGGCTGCCTTTGTAAGGGGAGGGAGAGGACTAAACCCTTCCTGCTGGGAAGGCTGAAGCAGCAGGGAATATTTGGCCACACTTGTTGCTCACCTGCCTGAATTGCCTTCACTTCTTTTGGGTGAGGTCTCTACCTTCATTAAAACAGTCCCAACGCCCCACACTAGTGATATTCACTGGTGATTCCCAACTCCCGCTTACGAGGCTCGCTACCCTTATAAACGCAGGAGAGCTGCACAATTACAAGTTTCAGTCTCTATGGAATATGCAAAACCCCATTGCATGCTCTAGGCTGTTCCCCTCCTTTTCTACCTAAGGGCCGTCTCCTCAAGCAGAGGCTGGTGGCTGCTCTGCTGTGAAGCAGGGAGTTCTCCAAAACTTCACAGAAGCTTCATAGAAATAGTGAAGGTTCAACGCTGGCTTCTGTGGATGGTGTGGTCAGACCTGATGCTGCACCGTCCCTGAGAGGTACTGCAGTGTCTGGTAGGACTGGCAATTCACCACTGTGGTCTGCACTGATCCCCCAACTGCTCAGAGGAGGGACTTGGGTGTAGGGCCAGCGTTAACGTGGGTGTCAGGCTGTGTCAGACAAGCACCATGCACCTTGCCTTTCAGCTGTGGTTTCGGGAGCCCACGCTGGCATGTTCATTTAGTGCAAGTGGTGGTGACTGACTTAACTTCAGTAACTGATGTATGCAGACTAGTACCCGGGAGCCAGCAGCCAGCTTCCCCAGAGCTAGTGAAGAGTAAGACCCAGCACTAAGAGGAGGGAATAGGAATAGAGCTCCACCTGGTGTCTGCATTTCCTAGTACAGCACTTTATGAATGACACCAACCCCAGCTGGGCACTTCTGCCATGTACAGTTCAAAGAGCTTGGGGTTCTGAGTAGTGTGGGCAGGAGCTCTAGATACCTGTCACTTGGCCACAACAAAGGAAAAGCCTAATTTACTCACTAACACCGTAACCTGCTGAAGCTATCACGGGACACACCTACCAAAAGACCCAGAGCAGGTTTGCTGCAGGATTTGTTGTTCCTAGGTAATGGGAAGAGTCGAAGTAGATAATAGTTGTAAATTCTAGTTTCCCCTTTCCACCATTAAAAGGCCATTCAGCAGTGGAAATCGTTTGGGGTCATTTGGCTCACACTGATGGAATTTTTCAGCACATGCAAAAAGCTGATTTAAAAACAAACACACACACATACCCCAACACATGTATGTGACATCTGTGTGTAGAAGCATAATTAAACAAACAGTGTGTGTTACCTGCCAAAGAGCATTTCCATGCCTGATGTCACCTGCTGGCCTCATTAACAGATTGACTCCTCAGGTGGCCCTTTGCTGCAGTGGGCATGTTGTCCACAACTTGGCCCTCGCTTCTAGAGTTTCTCTTCTTATAATGAAATAGTGAAAAACCCACCAGTACTCAGAGTCAATTACAGAGATGCTAACTTGGGCTGCTTCCTGTTTGCCAGATAATAAGCATATCCTGGATTAACTTGACTCCAAGGTCAAGGGATTCATTAGCTCTGGCTATCATTATGGTTGAATTCAGGGAGCACCCATAAACTCTTTCAGTGCAAGATGTGAATTCTGTAGTGTTGGGAAGTGTTGCCCTGGCAGGGTGCTCAGGCTACCATGTTTGCAGGCTGGCTGGGTGCTGGATCATGAGTGAACAAAGTGCGGGGACTTGCATATTACACAGGCTGAAACTTGTAATTGTGCAGCTCTCCTGCATTCCCATTTCAGTGTCATGGTAAACAACACCCAGCTCCAGCAGCTGCAGGTGTGGGGCTCAGGTCTGCGGTGCTGCTGGCACTGTCCCTGCTCTTTCACAACGTTTGTACAGCCTTAGAACGCCACCGTGCAAACAGCTGGGAAGAGTAGCGAGCACTGAGAGTGGCTGGGACACGGCCAATGCAGTGATGAGGGGCAAGCTGTGTGAGGAGTCCCAGCTCCTTATGTGCTCAGTCTGGATGTGCCTGACTCCCACAGGCATAGAGGGATGAAATAGTCCAACTTACATGTGTATTGCAGGACATTTTAGTCTCTATGCCACCTGTGGGCTCCAGCTGAATCTGGCTCTCTTGCTAAAGGGAGACTTAAGGGATCTCTTTGTAGTAGCCCTGAGTGTGATGCCAAGTTGCTTACAACTGAGAGGCATGGCAGGAGTTGGCTTGTTAACCACCCTTGCAGTGTGGGGATCCCATAGATTACAGGGGGGAATGGCCCTATTTTGGTTCACTACAAAGAGGCCCATTTTTGTTCTGAATGGTGGCTTATCTAACTTCTCCTACCTGCCTCTGTGGGGTTTGGGGGGGGGTCCAAAAACCAAGAAAGCTAGACACCAGAAGCTGCCATGCAGCAGAACCACACACCTGTTATATAGTAAGACTGGCACCACCCCACTCCTGAACTGTCGGGCATCAGCCCAGTCCTGAACTACCTTAATCTGCTGGAAATCTCCCATGCTTCTGAACTGGCCTGGAATGGGAGAGGCCAGCTGAGCTGAACGGAACCCTTTCAAAGCTGCACTTCTAAGAAGGAAGGTTTGGAGCATTGCCCTGATGGGAGGCTGGGGAGAGTAGCAATCTAGAAGCTGCTTGGGCAGCAGGTGATGTGCAAGGAGTAGGGAGCAATGCTGGTGTGCATGCTACAGAGGCATCCTCGGCTAGTAGATTGGGTGCTGGGCTGGGAATCAGGACTCCTGGGTTCTTCTGGCTCTGCCACTGACTTGCTGTGTGAATCGCCCAAAAGCATTTCCCATTCTGTCCAGTGAGGATAATGGTCCCACGTCTCCTTTGGGACTCAGACCCTAGGAACAGACATTTCAAAGTCTTCAAAGAAACCTTCAGCATCTCTAAAAACCAAGCAGTGGCTGGGCGCAGGCCCTTGGAGACGGTCCCACCCCTGGGACGCTGCTCTCCTGCTTGCTGGAATCCAGCTGGTATATGTGGCTGCTCACCTATTATTTACCTTCCCTGGATCACTTCCCTGATCCAGTTCAATAGCATGGGCTGCAAGTCAAAAATGGGCCCTGGCAAAGGTAAACACCATCAGGCTCTTTCAACTGAAGGTAAACACCATAAGGCTCTTTCAACTGAAGGTGGCCTTTACCATAAGGCTCTTTCAACTGTTCCCTGAACTCACATATCCTCCCCCCTCTTGGTGTGGGAGGTGTAGGGAACAGGGAAAGGAAAATTAACCCCCCAGCACTCCTAAGAGCATAATTCCAGCAGGGAACATGATCTCCCTGCACCTGGAAAGCCAGGTAGACTAGTGTGTATGGCGCACATACCTTCCCATGCTAAGAACATGCCGTGCGGGCCTGTCCCTCCCCAGTGAAGGCTGTGTACTCTGAGGCACAGCAATGTACTTTGGCACAGCTGGGCAGGGCAGCTGAGCCAGCTCGAACCCAGGGCATGGCATGACAGATCAGTGCAATGGCTCCATGTAGTTGTGGCGTGAAGCACTAGCCACCCTGGCTAGCTGTGGAGTACGGGCAGCATTTCATTGAACCGTGGCCAGAGGCTCACAGATTCGAAGTTAGCGTCGGAGAGGAGCAGGGAGAGATTCGTTTGATCTTGTCACGAGGGCGTGCGTGCGTGTGTTAGGACACCGCTTTATGTTGTTAAAGAGACACAATCTGTCAAGTGAGAAATGGACAGTTTGAAAGAACAAAGCCCCTCACCTGAGTTACTAACCAGCTCAGAGTTTAAAACTTCACGTCCCTTTCGCCCTCTTTAGGCTGGTGGATTAATCTCTGCCTGGGCCGTGGCCGTAGACTAGTCGGTCTGGCTTTGGGCCCTTTCTGGGTTTCATGCACTACTAGCACATGCTGCAGTGTTTGGGCTGCATGTGCTCCCGGGGAAGTGTACAGATAAACCACCCAGTCTTCATCAGAAACTTGACAATTAAACTTTTGCTCCTAAGTGGTTAAAAACCTCAGTCAAGTAGGTGGCTGGGCACAGGGAGGGGGGTGGGAGTCCAGTGGAGATCCTGGGCAAGTGCTTGAGCTGATCCCAAAAGAGTGATGGAAAGGCTGCTGAAAGCTCTTGGGCTGGGGGATGAGGCCATTCAGAAAAAGGCATTTGACTATTGAGTGGAAGGTTCTTGGTTGGGAATCACTTTGCTGTTCAGGAGGAGACGTTCCAGCAGGAACGCACTGGGGTGTGAGTGCCCTGTGGCACACAAGTCCCCAGAGAACCTGGGAGATGACTAACAGCCTGGGGAGGACTGTACTGTGAGTCCGTGTGTTGTTGAATCCTGCCCTGTACTGGCTGCTCCACTAATGCAGAGAGCTCAGCTACCTGGGAACACATGCCGGCTGCACACCCAGATTGGCAGGGCTGCTTGTTTTCTGTCTCAGGAATCGTAGACAAGCTGCCTGGCTATGTTTTTGGCTATTTCTACATACTTGTTTTATTGCTAAGTCACAAATCTGCAATAAATTACACTCCAGCAGCTGTTACACCTAATAAGGTGCAGCGCAGCAGGATGCTTGCCTTCGTTATACTGTAATTAGCCAGGAAATCGCCTCTTTCCAGTGACGCTTCCAGAGGAGTCCATGGGCCGGTTTGCCCGAGGGCAAGTGGACATAACTCCTATTGACATCACTGGGAAGCTGTATAAGCTTGCACGGGGCTGGCTGTACTCCCAGGGCTGTTACTAGCCTGGAACCCTAGAAGAGTTCCCACCTGAATTGCTGTACATTGCGACCATATCCCATTGCCAATGACGGGATGAGTTTCAATGGCTCTATTAAAATGGGATGTGTCCACTTGTTGGCTTTGGTGCATTTTCTCCATTTGAGCTGAAATGGATGCAGAAAAGGGGAAGGATCTTATCTTATTTTGTGGTCCAGTGGTATAAGAATTGATGTAAATTTTAATTTCATTCTATAAAGAGACAAGCACCAGCATAAGGCACAAACTAAGCTGCTGTTGCTGAGGGTCAGGCTGCCTTTGCTTTGAAATGTGCACAAATCATACACTGAGATCTGGCCTCACCTGCTTTTGAGCCTCTTTTCTACAATGTGCCAGATACGGTCCCTTTGGGGGCAAAGGTTGCATTTGTCCTTTCTTTTTCCTGTAGATTGAAATGTTCTAAACAAAATGCAGAGTCCTTACAGAGTTCCCGTTCTCTGCCCAGATCTCTGCTCATTCCTCGTGCCGCCATTTCAGGGAGCCGGCAGCCCTCTTGGTTAGATCTTCTTGTACACTGTGTGGGAAGCTGAGGCTGCTGACAATTGCCCCCCCCCCCCCCAATAATTTTGCTTTGCTCTTTGTGCCCTCTTAGACTGGGGCAACGAAGGTACAAAAACAGTCTGAACAATTTAAATGATTTGAGATATCCATTGAACTACACACTCAAACTCACACACTTCATTGCAGACATGCATTCATTACACAGCTTCAGTAGGGGACCAGGCTCTTGTGTTCTACATTGCATGGGGCTTTTTTTGTTAAAGTAGTAAGGTTCCAATACAGATCTAGTGTGTAGTGTAGGTGGGGGAGTGAGTCCAGCTGAGATCTTGGTGCACACCCCTAAATGTGTTAAAACTCTGAGCCCAGATCCCTGAGATTACTGTTCACAAATTCTTGACTGGCCCTATGTGGTCAAAGTCAATTTTTCTTTATAAAACATTTCTGTTCTCTAGGGCTAGCCTAGCATCATTCAATTTGCAAGCATGTATAGAGTTTGTTATAGCAGCACTAACTCCACAGGAGGGTTATTATGGGATTGCAACTCTGTCTGCCTAAAACAAATGAATGAATGGATTGAATTCATAGGGGAACCAACAGGAGATTCCACATCCGGGTAACTTCCATTCAGATTAGGTGAAAGAGATTTTTAAAAAGGAAAAACAAACTATATTTGGGGCAGCGGGTGTTTTATCTTGACGTGAAGGATCCCCTCACCCCTCTCTGACACCATGGCAGAGCAGTGCTGGGAACAGCAAGCACCAGAGTGTCGGCTGGTTGGTATTTCTGGAAGTAAACTTACAAAGGGGTGCCACACTTACAGAAGGCACATGGGTTACTGTGGCTTGTGTGGGCTCTCAGCAAGGAAAATGGAACCGGTGTCTGTCTTTCTCTGTTCACTGGATAGGCAGGTGAAGGCCTTTAAAAAAGATGATTTTAGGAAATAGACTTCTGTGGTTCCAAGTGGCTGCATCCAGCCCCATTATCTCCGAGCGTGCCCACCCAGGAGCAGAAGGACAGGGTTTGCTTCCATGATGGTTTGCTTTTATAAGGAAATATTTGAATAAGGTTGTTATAAAACAAGTCTTACTAATGAAACCAACAGGATGGTTTGGTTTTGATGTGGGATGCTTGAACATGCTAGGAATTTAGCTGGGGTGACCTGTAAAGCTTTTGTGGAGGGCTGGGGTTTCTGATCCAGGAACAGGATTGATTACACTTGTAAACAAAATACTGGGAAGCTAGTGTTGCCTTCACTTGCCTGGGAGCATTCAGTGACATAAAAGGAATACGTTTTAAATGATCATAGGGAATATTTTTCTAAACAATATCCAGCGAAACTCTCTGCCACAAGATTTTAAGGGCAAAAGCTTAGTATGTTTAAAAAAGGACTGGAGACTTGTATGGAGAATAAGAACACCCAAGTTACATTAGCTAGGGAGAAAGGGGTTTGAAATGGAAGAGAAACCCTCCTATTTCGGGGCCTAAATCAGCCTCTAACTAATGGGATTAGGAAGGAACTTCCTCCATGGGCAGGCTAGTCTGTAATTGCCCATAGCATGGGTGGTTTTCTGGCTTCTTGGAAGCATCTGTTTACTAGCCACTGTTGGAGAGGGTCTGCAACTAGACAGATCCCTACCCTCATCTGATCCAGCAGTTCTAATAGTCCTGCCTAGGGAGTGCTTTGTCTCCCCTCAAAGGGATTAGGACATTGCAGATGCCTAAAGCAATGCAAGACAATGCATTCTCCATAGCTACAGGTGCTTGCCATGGCCTCCACTGTTTGCATGGGATCCTGAGCCCCTGACTTGGCAGGTGAATTAGGGAGCTGAATGAATTTCCCTTTGTTCTGCAAGTTTAAACTCCTGAGTTTTGCCGTTTTCCTTTGAGATAATGCACAGTTGGACTCATGGGGAGGGCGTATAAAACAGGCTGTTTCCATTTTCCTAACATTTTCCAAACAAACCACTGCCTTTTGTTTCTTTGAAGCAGCAGAGTATCTCCTCCGAGAAAGACACAGCTCTACTAATGAGCTTTGTTACACAACTCCTTGTATTGAACCAACTGGGGCTGTCACTGGCTGTGACTGGCAAAAAAGAATCAAATTGTGTGTTGAGCGGGAAACCCTGGAACTCAGCCTGTCCAGTTGCTATTTTGGATGCATAGCATGTAAACTTCTGTACATTTTGTTGCACTTGCAGGGCTAGAATTACTCCCCAAAGTACAGTCAAGCCCTCCAATAAATGTGCATTTTCAAACAGAATTAACCAAGTGACTGTCCTTGCAATGAGGCCTTCTTGACAAAGGGAAAATTAGCTTTTGAAACTGTCTCTTGTGGTGGTTAAACTGAAAAGGTTGAGCTGTCCGCTTTCCCTGGGGCCTGTTACTAATCTAATATTGTCAGGTGTGCTCCAAATAAATATTAATGACCACAATGATAAAGCCAATTTAAGTAAATCTAATAAGAAGGACATAGTGTAAGTTGGCAGCATTTATAACCAATTTTTCCTGAATGAAATTAAGGGCAAGAGAAATTCACAAAAACCTTCTGGCCTGCTATCCCTGATGTCAGGGGAGGAATTCCACAGAGCTCCCCGGAGACAGTGTTTAGTCTACAGGGTGTGAAGTGCACAGCCCAACAATCCTTGATTCTTCCTGCTTTGTGCTGCGTACCAGCAAGAATGATGTCGAGATGGAGGCAGCATAATGAGCATGCCCAGTTTTGTCTTTTAGGAGCAATAAACTAGTTCTTCTTTTCCTTGTGCCAGGTGCTTATCTCGGTGTCTCAAGGAGCTAGGGAAAGTCTTGGTGACGATGGAAAGGGCCACAGGAGTTACATTGCTGCAGAACAGAGCTGGTGAGACTCCAAAGGTGGCTGTCTTGCACCCAGCAACATGTTCAGCTAGTGAGATTTATTGGCACTAGTAACATTTATTAGGCACTTTAGTGCTTTACAGATATTAACAATCCCTCCCAGGGCTCTTGGGAGGTAGGTATTATTGTTTCCATTCTACCGCGAGAGAAACTGAGGCAGAGAGTCTATGACTTGAGTTAGGATTTAGGGGTCCCTGGCTCCCAAGCCTAGGCTAGGCCATGTCTCCCTCACAAAAATGTTACCTCCTGACAAATGAGTGTCTCCGTTTCATGGCCAGCGCTGGCTCCATTTGTACATGAAATTCTTGTTTGTGTTTCCACCTTTCAAAAGCCTGCAGGGTCCAGGAGGATGGTTTGCAAAATAAAATAAAATAAACTGAGACCCACAGATCTTGGCTGTCAAAGTAACTCAGTTGCAATCTTTCTTTGTATTCCTGGTGGAAGTTGATGGCTCTGTTTAGACAAATCGGGTTGAAATAACTAAGCTCCATGTCCGAGAGCTGATGGGACGGAAGGAGTTGCGCTGAGCTCCCCAGTACTGCAACCAAACTAACTGAGAAGGAGCAGCAAGCAACTCTGAGCCCATAGGCCCATGCAAGGCTGTACTGTCACCTGTCCATGCCTCACCTGGCCTATAGGACACAGCCCGCTCCCCTCCCCCGGTGATTGAGGACATGGGACCCTTTCTGCTGTGTGGTGCCTCACTAATTGCTTGAGAATATCAAATCTGTTGTCTTCTATATTAGACATAAATAGGATTTGTCTGACAGGTGAACCTTTCTCCATTTGCCTTGACGAGCTGGCCCCTGCAGAGCCTAAAAGGAGGGGAAAGGAGTAGGCAGAGATGCCTGCAAAGGACTGATTGGACTTTTGGTGCATTTTATGTGACAGCACCAGTGCTGGGGTTTCTTCTCCAGGCCCCTTTGGAGCCAGACAGTGTTTCTCCTTTCTGGGCGCTAGAGAGATGGGCTGTTTGCCCCTGTAGCTTCATGTAAACCCAACAATGGGGCTCAGGGGCCATCCCAGTGCTCAGTGTAAGGTCTATTCTAATTTTCTCCTCCCCTCTGTACTTGGGTCCAAGTTGCAGTGAGTCCCTTGCTCCTAGCCCTTGCTAACCCTTTGCCAGGGGAACCTGCTATCTCCCCAGCCTGCCATTTGCTCTGCTTGCCAGTTCACTGAGGCAAAAACATTGTTACTCCGAAGAATGGGTTTTATGAGGGTTCCTTAAATTGCACCAAACCTTGGTCAACTCTGCGCTCTGTCTCCCCCTCCATTACTGGGTTAATGGTAGAGTTGGAGGATTCTCCTTGTATCAAAACTGATTCTCAGATTTTAGCTTTAATGCAGTTTTTATCAATTTTGTCCTAACACCGGAGCCCTCATTATGCACAGTAAGAGCCTAATCCAAACCCTACTGAAGTCAACAATCCATTCGGCCTTGTACAGGCTGGTCCCTGCCCTGCCTCCCAGTTGGATAGACATTAATAATGAGTGTTTTCTTTTGGCTCTGAGGTGCTGTGGTTCCGATGGAAATGGATCCAAACTGCCTGCTGTCTCCCCTCTTCCTTTTCTTGTCTCCTCCTTTCCAGAGGCTGCCGTCCCTGCATGTCCCCCAGACCTGAACGCAAAGGGAGGGGAGGGGAAAAACCTCTCAGGGGATTTTTGAAAATATTTTCCTCCAGTGTTTTCCTTTCTCTCTTTATAATCTGGCCAAGCACGTCCCTTCCAAGGTGAAACACGTTGGATCAGTTAGTGACCTCATGGCTAAATCCAGCCCTGGTTGTTTTGTCTTAAGGAACAAAGCAGGGACTGGAGCGGCTTTGAAGTCATCAACTGTCCTCCACTTTCTTTTTGTATCTAGCAACACTTTTTAACACTTTCCTGTCCAATGCCTGGTGTATCCAGGTGTCAGAGGCAAGTTGCTACTATGTGTTGGCTGCTGTGCGTCAAGGATCGACTCTTAGATGGTCTCACCCTCATTGTGTTTGCTCCATCACTGCTGGTTACTCAGCAGTGTGTGGATATAGAAGCACTATGCCCTTCTTCTCGTCAATGTATTCCTTGGCAAGGTGGGCATAGCTGTGGTTCATCTAAATATTAGTTCCCTGGGTAGTTTAAATGGGGGCGGGAGGGAATGAGGCAACAAGTCTCCCTGTTTGCTTCATGTCATGTCCCCCTGTGTTCCAGTGACCAGCTGCTGTCGTAGCTTCTCCTGCCGTCTCCTCTGGGGAGCAGTTGATGCAAGTACAGTTCTCGGAGGGGCCGCAAGCTGGTGTTGGAAGCCCTGGGAGCCTTGGTTGCTATGTGTGTGGAGGTAGCAGTGTGTATGTGGTGGGAGGGGTGTGCACCTTTGTTCTTGCTCTTATTTCAGCTAATAGGACAGTGGGGATGAGGAGGGGGAGCTGGCAGGGAGCCAGGATGGAAGCGTTCTTGCTGGGTCTCCCAGGGCTTTCACTGAGGCTTGCTCAATGACGCAATGGCAGCCGTGAGTTACGGGTGCTGCACTGTTACTGCTGTCTAATTAAAGAAGCATTTGGGAAGGTCGGCGGGACAGCTACCATGTCCCCTTTCTGCCCTGCTAGGAAATATGTAAAGCACGCATGCCATGACCGGAGTGGTGCGGGGTCCAGGGGCTATCTAACGCACATGGACCCAGACCAGGCCCTTCTGTGCAGGGCCCTATGGGAAGTACCATATAAAGCTGCATCCAGCTTCTTCCCCTTCCAAGGGCAGATCCCTGTCCAGCTGCCTGCCTAGGCAGCCCGCCTTCCCACCCCACCCCCCATTTCCAACCCCTCCAGGCAGGGAGAAATCCCTCCCTCTCCTCTTTGTGAGTTCCTGCCACTTCTGCTGATCTTACGCCTGGCCTGGGCAATGAGAGCGCAGGAGCTGCCTCTGCAGGTGCCAGTGGAGGGCAGGTAGGGAATTCACTGCTGGTGTCTGAGTCAGACCTAATGGATTGTTTGGGAGATGGAGACTCCTAGGAGTGCAGGGCTTTAGGGGGCCTTGGGAAGGACAAGGTTAGACCATCACTGCAAATGCTTACTCAGAGCAAATCCCCCAATTAAGAGCAATTGGTTTACGGTGGATCTGGACGCCCATGCTGCAGGCGAGGGTGAGCATGCATAGCTCACCATGCTTAGCTCATCGCTTAGCTTCACTGTGCACCACAGTATATGGTTCCCCACCCTGTATGGGGAACCTATGTAATGCTGCACCTGGCCAGCAGGGGGAGTCTGTGGGAAGCAAATACTAAACTACCTCTGCTATTCCAGACTAACACGGCTACCTCTCTGATACTAGACTAAAGAAAGCCAGGAATACTTGTAGCACCTTAGGGACTAACTAGTTTATTTCAATATAAGCTTTCGTGAGCTATAGCTCACTTCATTCACTTCATCGGATGCATCCAATGAAGTGAGCTATAGCTCACGAAAGCTTATGCTGAAATAAATTAGTTAGTCTCTAAGGTGCCACAAGTATTCCTAGCTTTCTTTATGGATACAGACTAACACGGCTGCTATTCTTGAACCTGTCAAAATACTAGACTGTGTTTAGTAATGGATCTTCAGGTGGGCAGGAGGTGTAAGGGTGGGGCCCCTCCAGCCTCTGCAGCAGCTGGACTCTGTGCACTTGAGCCTCTGCCCACAGCAACCAGCCAGAACACACAGCATGGGCACGTGCTGAGTCCATCCTGCCACCTGCGCTGGCCAGGAGGCCTGGGAAGTTCTCAAGCTGGCTCTACCACCCCCGCCCCCAGGACAGGAAACCATGATTCCCAGACTTTGGAGAGGGCTTTGTGTTTGCAAGCGTTCAGCAGCAACTGGTACCTTGGTAACTGCCCAAACCCAGCCTGGCCTTCAGGTCTTATGCCAAGGGCAGTAAATCTGCCCCATTTCTGTCACCTTGCATTCTTGCAGTCTGAACTACAGAAGGGCATTTAATGGGTCTGGCACAGCTGCAGTGATGACTTACTACAGGCTGAGCTGAGGAGGGGCTCCATTCCAGCCAAGACATGTAAGTACCCCAGCTCTGTGCTGGCCCAGACCCGAAAGCGGGGCTCTGTGCTGCTAGACAGAGCAGCCCCTGCTGGGGCCTCAAGTGGCATTTAATCACTATGCTGCCCGCTCCTTGCAAAGAGTAATGCTCAAAGGATGCTGAGGCTCGTTGGAAGAGGCACTGAGTCGAAGGCCAGGCCCCAGTCTGCCTAGCACTGGTGGCTGCTCAATATGGAGTCTCCATAACTTTGTTTCCTGGAGGAGGGATTGATACAGGTGTCCCAGATGAGTGGGACAAAGGAGCTGCTTCCTCGGGCTGGAAAGATAATTCTCTCCCCCAATCCCTTTACTCCCCACCCACTCCCACTCTCCTCCTGGGTGCCAGCTGGTGTTTGATGAGGTCAAGGAGACAGACACATGTTGCAGGCCTCACTCCTTTGCCCATTACCCCATTCATTCAATGTCGCTGTCTCTGTGTTGACTGCTGTTGAAAGAAAGGGGTTAAAAAGCAGCCCAAGGGAGAGGCAAGGGAATTCAGCCACTGTGGCAGGCAGGAGATGTGCAGCAGCCAGCCCCATAACACACACAAGGTGCAGCACCCAGGCGGTGGAGTGGGAAGGAACTGGGAAGCTTTGTGATGTATTGGGAGGAGGACTTGGAGGAAAGTTGGGCACTGAACCCTTCTGGCTCATCTGAATAATCAATTATCCCCACCCCTGTGCTCCTTGTTCTCTGCTCCCTGCTCTCCAGCCATGAGACTGCATAGGAGCAACATAACTTCCACCCTTCCCTGCCCCACAGAGGTGCAGAGCCTGAGGCCTGGGCTGCAAATTACCTGTTCCTGTTTAGCACAGGTAAGAGGTTGGAGTGTGAAGTCTTCTATGTGCCCTGGGAAAGCCAGCTGACTCCACACAGGGTCCTGCTGGTGCAGGGAACAGCAGTGAGAAGGTTGGTCTGTCTCTTTGCCCAACCTTTGTCTCCAGTAGGAACGGGATTGAGACACACTCGTTCACTGCAGGCCACCACACTGCGGTCAGCTGGGCCTCACTTCAGACCCTCTCCTCCTGGGCCAGATGTCAGCCGGTGGCCTAGTGAGGACTGAGTGCTGAGTGTATTCCCAGCCCCCTGGCCTCTTCTGTTCCCACCTTTTCCCCCTGCTACCCCCATCTTCCCCAGCAGTCTTCCCAGGGCTGGGGTCTGCCTGGCATTTGTTTGGCCAGTCCATCTGCCTGAGCCTAGTTATTGTCATCAAACTGGGTGTGAATGGCTGGCAATGGGCCATGGCCCAGCCCTCCTTCCACAGATTGCCCCCATGTTATATTCGAAGGACACTCTGGGGCACCTAAAATACCCCCTAATGAGGCATGAGGAGGGCAACGAAAGCACCGTGGTGGAGGGCACGTTCCCCCAGCCCCTTGCCGGAGGAGCAGAGCGGGAAGAGAATCGATCAGACCTGCACACCCTGACCTTTTTGTTCTTGAAAAATTGCTCTTCAGCAGCTCAGGCAATAAAATTAAATTGATTCACAGTGAACCACCCTGATTCTTGACAAGGATGAAATTTGTGTCACAGGGTGGGAAACTGTAAACGGATGATGTTGCCGCTGTGCCAGGGAGAGCCGGGGCAGAGTCCGAACCAGGGTCTGTGCCAGGGGAGAAATGGCCTAGCGCGGCCCAGGTGAGGTGACTTGTCTAGCCTGGTTCCATTGCGGGCAATGTGGTGCCCCTCTCGGTTGCACTGCGGTGTTGCCACCATGAGAGGAGGCAGCAGGTGGAACGTTGGCACCTGAAGCTTCCGTGGCAGTTGGAAGTGGCAGTTGGCCGGAGTGAGGGGGAGGGGAGCCTCAGCCCTGGCCCATGTGGGGTAGGGTGACCAGATGTCCCAATTTTATAGGAACAGTCCCGATTTTGGGGTCTTTTTCTTATTTTTCACACTTGCTGTCTGGTCATCCTAGTGTGTGGGGGAGGGGCAGCGAGACAAGGGCAGATATGTGGGGGAAGTCAGGATGAACCAGCGGGCCTGTGAGCAGGGGGCAGAGAGAGCCCCGGCCTCCAGGAAATGGATGGGGAGAGGGGCCTAAAGCTGGCAGGAGTTGAGTGGGGGTTCCCCCCATCGGCCGCTCGGCGCCCACCAGAGCAGAGCTGGAGGGATTGGATCCTGGTGGGGCATGAGGCACGAGCCGATGTGCAGACTCACTCGGAGTGGCTGCCCACTCGGAGCAAGGGGCCGTCTTGCCCGGCCTCCTGCCTCTGGCAGCAGCTAATGCTGGGCTATCAACTCTGCCATGTGGACATCAGCACAAGCCGGTCACTATCCGTGCATCAGGCAGAGCTGACTCAGGAGGCACTGGGGGAGTGGATAGGAGCAAGGGAATCTTTTCACTGAGTCACTCTTGTGACCAGCCCTGCTGCCTTTTAAAGAGTCATCTAGGAAGTTGGGTCCTATGGAAATATAATGGGACAATCAACAGCCTATTGTTGCCGGGCTTAATTTAGCAGGCTGGCCATTTGGGCAGCAACGTAAACAGTGTGACACTGCGTAAGCAGAAGCCTTGGAAAGCGATGAATCAGCCCTCAGCAGAGGCAGGACAGGCTGAGCTGGCACAGGCAGGGAGATGAATTCACATGCTCATCCGGGGCTGGGAGATGTCAGATGCTGGCAGGAAGCAGACAGGGATGTCATTTGTTTGGGCACAGATCTAAAACTGCTGTAATTGGTTTTAGTGCCTCCTTGGGATATTAAACACTTCCATTGCCAAAAAATAGGGCACTCAAAATTAAGAGTTAGGAGGCCCTGTGGTGTACAGATTAGTACACTGTGTTCATTGGATATGTCCAGGCCGCATCCCCAAGGAAAAAAGGCAAATAGTTTGTAAACATAACTACTCATTTTGACTGGGAACTGCTATCAGGTACAGTTCATAGACCCAGCGATGTGAGAGACGGGAAGTGTCTCTTATTGGGGTCTCTCTCCTTGGGCTAGGGCAGGATCGCTTCCTAAAGAACTGTTTCTAGTCCTTTGTCAGGCCCATTGAAAATGTCCCAGGCAATGGGTTTCCACCTTTGCTTTTGGGGGAGACAGCCTGATTCACCGCACCAACAGGAAGCTTTTCCTCCTGTTCAGCCTGAATTTTTCTTTTCTTAGTTTAATCTATTACACCTACTGATACCCACCCTTGCACCACCCGAAAGAATTCATTTTCCTCCCTGCTGTTTATCTTCCTCACATACTTCTAGACTACTCTCATTTCCCCAATCCCCATCCTTAGTCATCAGCTGGCCAAGCAATCGGAATGTAGCTAGTCAGAACTTTCCCCATAAATCACATTTATCTACTCATCTCTGTACTCTTTTCTGGATTTTCTCCAGTTTGTCAATATCTTCCTGGACATTGGATACCTGGAAAAGAGCACCACAATCCAGGGGGTTAAACCAATCAGCTTCTCAACAGCCAACTCTCCCAAATCAGTAGTTAGCTGCTGAACACCCATTTCCCTTTGTAACCGTCCTTCCACGACAGGACCCCTCCTCAAGCCAATCTGAATTATTTTGAGAAATAAGAGTTAGTGAGACTCCGTATCTAGTGCCTTAGTGAACTCCAGTTAGATCCCAGTTCCGGGAGTGCTCTGCTACATTTACACACTAGCTATTTCCTCACAGTAGGTCATGGGATTGGCATCTTGCTATCATTCTGACCTCACCTATGTGAGCCTGTGATGTGGAAGTGGGACAAGTGCAGGGAACTGTGTCAGGGAAACCGGGTTATATTCCTAGCTTTGTGACTTCCTTTAAGTGTGATTTCTGGGCAAGTCACAGAAGTGCTCTGTACCTTCGCTTTCCCCTCTGTAAAATGGCAATAACAGTGCTCCTCCACTTCTGCCTCAGGGACAAGAGTGAGGCGTATATAATACTTGCAAAGTGCTTTGAGATCCTTGGCTGAAAGACGCCACGCTTGGGCACAGTATCCTTCTGATTTCAGTTTACTCTTTAACAGCCAGGCCATTTCCATGATGAACAACAGCTTGTGGAGTGCTGGGCATGTAGGCCGTGTTGTCCCTGGCTATTGGAGACACAAGGTGGGTGAGGCAGGCACTGGTATTGGACTAATTCCTGGTCGTGAGGGAGACCAGCTTTCCTGCTGACAGGTCTCAGTCCCTGGGGAAGAGCTCTGTGTCCGTTCAAAAGCTGGTCTCTCTCCCCACCAGGAGTTGGTCCAAGAAAAGATATTACCTCACCCACCTTGTCTCTCTGAACCTGCTCTTGGCAGAGAGCTGCAGTTACTATTACATCCCACTAGATGTCCTCTCTCAGTAACGTCCCTTGTTCGACATGTATTTCAGGACCTTAGCTTAGCACCAGTCCCTCCCCCACCTCTTGCCTTTTATGGTCCTAACGCAGCAGTGGCCCAACCATGGGCCATTGCAGAGGTATGCTGCTGAGGCTGTTGAAGAGAGACCCTTCCCCCTTTCTGCTTATTCCATCCTGCTCTGCTATTTCTAACCCGCGCACTATAAGACATGCAAAGAGTGATTTCCGGCTGCGGACGGCTCAGGGCAATTTCTTGTGGCTCGGGCAAAGTGAGATGTTTCCTGGCTCTGGCTAATTCAGCCAGGTTCCCACTGTGACAGCCATCTCACCTGGGAGAGCTGCTGTACCACAAGGCACCTAGTTCCGTTCTCATCGGTGGTGATCTGCAGGATGTACAGGAAGCATTAGAAAGTCTCTGCATAGCTGCCTTTCTCTCCCTTCCTGCACTTGTTTGCTAGTGAGCTCATGCTCACAGCACCTGCTAATCAGTTCCATCACAGCGAGTTAGTGATTAAAGGCACAGTGCCTCTTCACCCGTCACCTTCACCCTTCCAAAGCTGCAGAGTCCTTGGACAAATCTAATGCCACATTTTGCCTCTGGAGTGACACAGCATGGCCTGAGAGCGGAGGCATGGTGCAGCAAAGGCACAAATGCCCATCTTCTTCACTCACATTAATCCAAACGAACAAGCAGCAAAAGGTCATGCCAGGAGGCACTTGAATAGTTGTAATGCAGCATGATTCACTCAGTCCCCATCAGTCCTCCACACAGTCCAAGAGGCAGAGAAGCTGAGTAGCAAGGGAGGGGATGATTGGTACTCCCGCTAGGATTGGAGATGTGTTACCTACCCTGTTAGAAACCCCAGTCACAGGCAACTCTAGGAACGGGATTGCTTTCTGTGGAACAACTTTGTTTCCTTCCTTTGATGCAGTCAGAAAAGAATAGTTGGCAGTTTTCAAGTAACAAAAGCCCAACTCTAATCGGTGCAATGGAGCTTCCCTTTCTGAGGCATGGCTGTGTGAAAAAGTTGTGTTTATCTGAAACTGCCTAGAGCGTTTCTTGACAGCCACAGTCATTACAGCAAAACAATCAGTAGCAAATCAAAATAGCCTGCTCAGTGAGTTTATCTTTGTAAATTCTGACAAATCTACAAAAGCTGTTCCTTTCTACTTGTCTGGCTGCTAGTTGCTAGAGGAAATTAATATCTCATGGCATCATGGTCATAGGTCAAATATTACAGCTTATCACAGATTGACGGGTACTTACCTTTCAACTGGCACAGAGCACCACCCACAATGCCTAAGAGCCCAGGAGTTCAAGGTTGGCTGCTTCTAGCTGGGGACTCCGAAACTATTGGACAATACACGAGACAAGACAGAGTGTTTCCATTGAGTGTTAGTACGCACTAGTCACTTTGAACATTTGGGAAAACAAAACGAAAACCCAGAAAACAAATCCTTCTCCAGTGCTAGTCTCTTGAAGTGTGGCGATCAGCACCTGGCATGGAGGCTAGGTCCATTAATTGCTATTAGCCAGGGTAGTTACGGATACAACCAGATGCTCTATGTGAACCTAAACCTTTGGCTGTCAGAAGCTAGAACTGGCTGACGGGATGGATTACTTGATAAAGTACCTGTTCTGTTCATTCCCTCTGAAGGACCTGTCCGCTGTTGGAAAACAGGCTTCTAGGCTAATTGAGCCATTGGTCTCACCCAATATGGATGTTCTTATGAAACCGGAGACCCACCTGGAAGGTTCATGACATGCCACTAGCTGTCACAGTGAACAGTGACTCTCATGATGCAATCTTCTCTCATGCCATTGTAGATGGAAAAACCCCATTAGGCTACTTCTGTGAGGGCTGAAAAGATGGGCAGGAAAACAGGCCTCAGTCCAGGATGTCATTGCAAAATCTGAGGAACTGGCTTTGGCACTGATTTCCCAAACTCCCCAAATATCGGGCTGCTGTTTGGTTATGCTCCCCCCTCTCAAAGTTAGTCACTGCACACAACTGGAATCCCCCACTCTTGTAGGGTGGCTTCTTTACAAATCTGCCTGAGGCCTCTCAGCTAATGGGTGGGAGTTATTTTCCACCAAGGAGGTGTGACTGAGTCTAACTGGGGGAATATTGATGTTCTACTAAGAAAATTCTTCCCCTGATCAGTGCTGTGACAGAAGTGCATCAGAGGCCTCTATTAAAGTCCTAACGTTAGTTTTCCTGAGTTCATCTGCCTGCTCTTGCAAATTTTCAGCACGGTGTGGACCTTGGAGCAGGAGAGAGAGTGAAAAGGAATGGGGAAAAGCCTGGCCTGATTGCCTGCTCCAGCTACTGCAACAAGAGGAGAATCCAACTGAAAACCTCTGTTTTTGTCATCTATTTCTAAAACTGAAGCAAACTACATTGAGCTCTGACACCTTCACTCAAGTAATGTGAGGAGATGGTGACCTCTAAGGGCCACGTACATCCTTTGAAAGTAGAACCTGAGTGAGTCTGCTGAATAACTCCCATGCTGCACTCACAGTCGTGGCCTTCACTTGCCTTGTTCTGCATGGGCAGCACACGAGCTGCAGCAACCTCTCCCCACATGCCGTGAGCATATTATGATTTTGGAATGTTTTAATGAGAAATCATTTCCCTCCCTTTGCCTGACCAGACGTATTTCTAGGGCTGGCCAGAGAAATTCTCTCCAGCTGCTGGCTGTGGTGAGGAGGGAACGTCAGTCCAGAACCTCTAGCTGTATGCATATTGCCTGAAGCTTGTCCCTGGTTCAGGTGGGAAGCTTCTTGGGCTAGCTCCTTTCACACTTTGCCCTGAATCTTCCCGAATCCCACAAACATTCACAATGAGCAGACTCATCAAGCAGAACAAAAGGTCCAGCCAATGCAAGATCAGCTGCCTTCCTACAAGATGACCTCTAGCTTAGCCAGAAGTATGGGCTGAATGCAGGAATCACCTGGTGAAATTCTGTGTTGTGTTCTGCAGGAGGTCAGAGAAAATGATCAAAACGGTTCTTTCAGGTCTTAAAATGGCTGTGAATCCTGCTGTGGTAGTCAGAGAAGAAGAACTTTCCTTAGCCAGGGTGAGTGACCTGCTCTAGGAGAGCAGTGTGTGTCTCTGAGCTGCAGCAAGCTGTCCTGAACACTAAGTCAGAGCTGCCTTTGAGGGTGATGCTCTTTACGCAGACAAAGACCTCACGTTTCAGCATCATGCTCAGCTGGTGTCTGGTGAAAACGGGGCTCAGCAAACCTGAAAGTGGGGCAGAATGTGCAAAATCTTTCTGGGAAAAATATCACAAAACTGCCAGGAATGTTGCAAAAATCCCAGCAGTTAACTGAGTTCCTCTTCAGCCACAGTTCCACGTCTATTTCAGGTTATGTCCTGAAGTCATCTGGAGCAGGGACAGACGCACCCAATCTGGGGTCCACATCAGGCCCTCTAGCAGTGGCATGGCTGAGGGAGTTGGTCTTGCCCATTTCCCCAGCCCTGGCGCTGCAGCAGGAGCGGGAGGTATGGAGAGATTGATTGCTGGGGGAACCTCTGTGATTGCTTTTGTTGCTGGGAGGGGCAGAATCGGGGTGAGTGTAAAATTAGCAGATGGGGAGACCCTAGGAAATGAGGTATCTCTCTCACTGCCTGAGAGACAGCTGGAGTTCCCAGAACCTGCTCAGCATCCCCTGGGGAAACCAGAACAGCAAGTGACAGTCTAAAAATAGCTCACCAGGGCATATGTACTCATGACAAAATGAGAACTGAAAAGAGAGATGGTCTAGAAGCTTTCCATGGAACAGCCCCCCCTCCCCCCAGCTCTGTGTCACTGAACCCTCAGACTCAGCTTCCATTGAATCGTGTCATGTACTGACGGGAGGGATCCTTCCACTCGCTCTGGGACAAGCGTCTCTCTCCTTTTTAAAACCCAAATCCTTGAGTTTTTGCACAGACGTCCCCAGCCTAAAGTTTAATTAGCTGCTCTGCACAGTCCAGCTCCAGGACTTTTCTCAGGGATCCCGCTCCAGGTTGTTCCCTGCCTTGCCGGGAATTAGGGATGTCTGATCTCTATGCTGGGGCACCCATCACTGTGTTTCAAGTGCCAATGATATCCAGCCATTACAGACTAAACCCTTTTTCCAGTGGGTACCTCATGGAAACCAGAACACTGCTCTGTTGTGAGAGAATCCTGTTCCTTTTCCCTCTCTTTCACCCACCCCCCTTCCCTGGTTTGTCCTTCTTTGGGACATTCACATGGAAATAATATCTCTCTTTATGCAAATTCCCTCTGCTTGTGACATCATCACCAGCTTCAGAGAAATCACTTGTGATGTCAAGCACAGAGGGTTCTGATCTCAGCTGGAGGATAAGGTGGAGGGGCATACAGATATCCTAAGAGATGCTGTTTCCATCCAGATATCCAATATAGGAAAGAAAACCAAGAGAAGAGAAGTTGCAGATGCTGAAGGATCCTTAGTCTGATGGATTTCCAAAGAGCCTGACCAGAGTTTAACAGGCACTTTTGGCCCAGTCACTGGTCTCCACTGAGGGATCAAAGTTCCCCAGAACCAATGGCTCATCAGGCTGATCCAGTTAAGGCACATTGATTTCCTACCCAATGGTACACAAGGGAGCAATGTGGCCAACATCACGTCTGCCCACCTTTGACTGCTGCAATCCAATGGGGCAGGTGCCCAGTTTCCAGCTTGTTGAATTGTAGATGGTCCATCAGTATGAGGTCAAGTGACATGCAAACCCACACTCATCAGAACTGCAGTCAAGTACCTTAACCACTCAGCCACCGCCCCTATGAGTGCTCTTTATTTGCTAGGTCTGTCTGGTTTTGCTTCTCTCCCCACCTCTTTGTGGTTTTTACCTGTTTAAATGGAAGCTTTTTCCTTTTACAGACTCTCCACCTTAATACTTACTGTGCAAGAACCCTTTGTTTGATTTGGAGGCATCTTCTGCAGACTGTCAGCTCCGGGGTGGGAAGGGGCTAGATCACCAGTGTTGTGTGCTGCAGAATCACAAAGCACCCCTTTGGATTCCCTTAGCAAATGCTTAACTTGTATATAAACAAAGACTGGTATTTCAAGGAGGGGCAAAGATCAAAGCATCCAGTCTAACTACCTCAGAGACCAGCATGCTTCTCACTAGTCCGTCTCATTCTGGACTTCCGTGCAGCTGGCTCTAGACTAATCAGTTAAACACAGGTGTTGTCTAGATCATGAGCTGCAATAATGGAGCATATTGTTGGCTGTTCCCGGGCTCTTCTAGCAGGAGTAGAGCCGTGTACTGGTTGGCATCGTACTTAATCCATAGGCATTAGACCTGGAGATTATTAATTTATTAGTTAGTGCGTTTAAATGGTGTGCAAATCACACTTCTAGCTGCCAGGCCTGGGGCTGCAGATGAGCTGCATGAATGAAGTGTTGTGAGGTGCACTGTGGCCAGTCGGCTGTTTCACACGCATACCCCACGTAGGACGAAGTGTGGGAATTAAACTAACTTCCAGATTCTGGTTTAACCAACCCTTAAGGCCAGTTTAGAGGAGGTGTGTTGGGGGCCAGAATCTCCCGTGTTCCACTACAGCAGTAGAAACCCCCCACCCACTCCCAATGCTTACACTTTCTAATAGAGTCAATGGAGCTGGACTAAGCAGCTTTATGAGAGAACTTTCTAGCGACAGTGTGGTGCATGGAGGGCCGCCACCGCACCCAATGAATCTTTCCAAAACCTCTGCACACATAAATACTTGGTGTATCCAGTGAGAGGCTAACGCTTCAGGGCAGTGAAGTCATGTTGCAATCAGCCATGCACAGGCACCGGCTGAACCTGTGAATGTGATGCCTGAGAGAGCAAAGTCAGCGGAAGGAAGCTGACTGGGCTGCCTCTGAGCAGAATGCTGAAAGGAAAGGCTGGTGGGGAGCTGCATTGCTGACTGATTCAGGTGCAAGGAGGAGAGAAACTGCCTTGCCACAAACCAGAGCGCTGGCTTCCTCCCTCTCTCTGCAAAGAGAAAAGAATGTGCACACGCAGGGAACTCCCCTGCCCCAACATTTACACAGACTGTGAGGTTTAGGCCTCCCTGGCACCCCCTATTGGAAGTAGATGGCATGACCCAAAGAATTCAGAAACTGGGCAGCAGCATTTTTAATAGCATCAAATGGTTATATATCAAGTGTGTATAAATGCATTTTACTTCTGTTCCATTCTATGCATCCGATGAAGTGGGCTATAGCCCACAAAAGCTTATGCTGAAATAACTAGTTAGTCTCTAAGGTGCTACAAGTATTCCTGGCTTTCTTTACGGATACAGACTAACATGGCTGCTAATCTTGAACCTATCAAATGGTTCTGTCTTGATGTCTGTCGTGTGAATGAGGCAACACCCTTTAATTCCATTACAGAGAACCCTACAATCACTATCTTTACGGCACTCTTCCACTCATGCCCATTGACATTGTGTGCCTGGATCAAGGGCTATTGTGGCTCTTAACAGAGTACAGAACTTGAACCTGAATCTGAGCCCTAGTCTGGAAACCAGCTTTCTTTAACGTCCCCTCCTACAATCCAACTCCACAGAGCAGCATGCCGTATGACTTCCCACCCCCTCACCCCGTACATCAGAACAGTCCACTCTCTGTAATTACGAACTGCCTTACATCTCCTCTGTACCTTTCATGCAGAAGGATCCTCAGGTGTTTTGGGGACTGGAAAAACTGCTACAAAACAATGCTCAGCGACCACTTCCCTCTGAGGTGGAGAGGGGCATCTCTTTATAGTCCTGTAGCACATAGCATGACAACAAAGGGAAGAGACTAAAGAAGAATTGAAACTGCAGGGAGACTACAGAGGCTCTGAATAGAATTCCGAGAGATGCAGCTGAGCCAAGCCACAAGTGTTAATACATCAACTCTTAAAGGACAGGGAATTTCTGAGGACCGCAAGAGGGCTCGGGTCCTAGGTTTGCAACGTTGCCAAGAGATGACAACCCTAGTACTATGTTGGGCCATTGGCATTTGTAGGAAAGAGCATCACCAACTGACTTACCCAACCACTTCCTGCAGCACCAATGTGTCCCATGGAGGTTTCCTCATCCAGAACTGGCTCAGTCCACCACCATAATAATCCTGTGGTTTGTATTTCTGTTACCTCAGCAATGAGAGGTCCTGTCAATGGGAGAATGTTACTAGGGCTATATCCGATAGGTGACTTGTCAGCTCCAGCCCAAGGGCTGTTTTCTACCCTACCAGCGGCAACTGTATCTGTTGTACAGGCCAGTTGTGTATTTTATTGTGTATTTATATGTCCAGGGCCCCAACCATAATCCGTGCCCTGTTTCAGAAACAGAACTAGGCATTTTAGCGCTTGGGGTGAGCAAGCCTATTTGTGTCTCTATCGGGGTTTGGGGTTATTTTTGTTATTTTTCTGCCCCCACGACTGCCCCACTCGCCCCACCCTGGTTACAGCCCTGCCTATTGTGCATAGGAAGAGACCATCCCACTCCTGAAGAGCATGCCCAGGGCTAGGGGAGAGGGATGGCTGGTGCCCTTCAATGGGGGATGTTCCTGGAGGAAGCTCCACGCTTCAGTTCAAGGACTGGGTGAGCCTTGGTGTCCCCCAGCAGGGCCTCCCGGTCACTCCCGTTGCTACTGCCTGTGGCTCCTGCTGGGAGTGAATCTGTTGTGCCTTCCTCATTCCCAGTCCATCTCCTGCTCCCATCCCACTCCCAAGTCTGCTGCTCGGCCCCTGGCTAAGCACAGGCTATTCGGCTTTATTTTTAGTCTTAGTAATCGATCGATCAATCAATCTCTGCACTTCAATAGCTTGATCAACCATCTTGGCTCCCTTACAACTGGGTCAGGCCTGGGATTGACTGAGGACACAAAGTCTAATCCTTCACCTGCCTGTCAGGGAGGATTTGCTTGTGTGGGTGGGAAGCTTTAGAAGTTTGTGCACATGACATGGAGGCGTCTGCGAAGCTACATTCCTGTGGGCCCTGCCTGGAGACTCACAGTCACCAAGACCTACCTCACCGGATAACACACTGCAATTCACCTACCATGATTTCCTAAAGCACGCTACCTCCAGGAGGAGCCCACAACAGCAACTACACTGATTTGCTGGTATTGGAAGACAAGAGGGGCTTGTGGGAATGACCTCCCTAGTCATCAGGTCCCTGAGTTTTAATGAGACACTAGATAGACTTAGGTACCAGGTTCCATGGGGTTCTCGTGACCCAGGAGAAATGAACATGGGGTTTGGACTACTCCCAAGAAATGTTTGCCTGTATTGTAGAACAACTGCAAAATTCAGCAAGATTAGCAGTTGCTGCTCAGGAGGGGCCCAGTCTGGAATTAGCAGGGAATGCTGCAAGCCAGGAGTGAGCTGCATTGGCAGAGCTGAGTGGGCGCCTAGATCTAGGAGTATTGTAGGAGGATACACTTGAAAAGTGCTTGCTTGAGCAAGAGTGGGGGAGGTGGGCCCAAGTTTCACTGCAGTTCTAACAGCAGCAAACATGTTAGGCAAGATGGAGATGGTGCTTTCGTTCTTTAGACTGTTTCTTGGGGGGCTGAAGTTTCCTGTGTTCAGTATCAGCCCAAAAGTGCCATTTTTAAAGAAGGTTTGTATAAAATTAGCTCAATCTCTTTTGAGTTATGGGTACCAAAGTATGAAAGTAACACTTTCTTCTTTCAAAGGACAAAAGCCACCTTCAGTATTGTGTATGCACAATTATAAAGAGCTGCAAACCCCTATTTGGAAATATTATTAGCTGTCATTGATACGGATGAATCTTTAGTATCTTGTAGACTCTGATCCTGCAATTAGACCTGTGTGGATATATTTGCAAGATCAAGGCTTTGTTTGTACTAGATGGAATATCTTAGTTTGCCTGCATGGAATATGATGAAGACCTGGAATGTCTCTGCTTTGACCACTTTTCTTAGGAGCAGGGTGTCAATTTATTTCAGAAAATAGTATGTGACGCTATGGTGAAAGTATTTGCCTTGCTGCCTTTGACCCTTCCCTTTTGATAAGAAAAGTCTTGAGTGTTCTCAGCCTGGCCCCTAAAGGACAAGAACATTTCTACCTGCCACCCAGAACTGATTCTGGAGAGGCTGGCAGGGGAAAGTGGGCTGGGTGAGGGAGAAAGCCCTAGCAAGTGACAAGGGGAATTTTACTTTCTAAGCCTTAAGCTGGTGGAGAGAATGAAGCATTTCACAATCCTAAAGGAATCATTTCAGCTTCTTTCTCAGATCCCTCAGAGTTAACACACCTGGCAGCCAAGGGATGAGACACCATATTGGTGCCTGCTCTGCATCTGCACAAGGGACTAGGGGAAGGGGAGGATGACTTGAAGTGGAAGGAAATCCAGTTGCCATCTCCAGCTCATTTGGGGCCAGATGGGAGCCCATCCTCCACCCACTTGTGTGGCTTTTGTTGCTGATGAGCTTTGTTGACTATGTTCTACTCAGTGTTTTGTGTCCAAATTAAATTGGATTCTAGCAGCCCCTTGTCTGATTTTGCAGAGCATGGCTAGAAAGTGGAGCTTTGGGCTTGCAGTAAGTGTCGGCACCATGTTTATTTTTTGATGGAAATCTTTGTGATTCCAGTGGATGGAGATGATTGGAAAATCCTGTGGAAAACACCCCAACCCTTTTGCAGCTCACAGAGCAGCTGACTGGCTTCCTGCTGCTGCTGCCTGTGCAGTGTCTGAGGGAGATGTGTACAGATGGGGTTCTGAAGAAGAAAATCTCATAATTATACTTTGCTGGCAACAAACTGTATCAGCTTAAGTGATAAGCAGCATCTCGGAGCCCAGCACCCACCCCTCTCTCTAAGGCTGCTTTATATCCAGAGAGACCCCAAGGAAGGTGCAGAAGGCAGAGAGCAGAAGCCAGGAGGCTTTCAGCTCACCCAGGCAAGCCGCTTCCTATTCCTTATTATGACCTGTAGGGAAAGAGAATTCCCTTAGCTCCCCAGACTCCTCCTTTCCCTCCCCAACCTCCAGAGTTAGGAACGGATCCACTTTGTGACAGCACTTTTTCATCACTGCTTGGTTTCCCGTTGCTCTGCTTTGCTGGTGTGGGTCCATTGTCCCTCCTACAGACTTGGCATTTTGGTAATGGACTACGAGCCAGCTCTTCCTCTCACATACCCCAGTGTAAATCGGGAGTGACTCCATGGAAGTCAATGGAGGTAATACTGCAGGATGGGAGGAGAGTCAAAGCCTGGGTCCATAACCAGACCATCATGACAGGGATTTAACAGATACTGGGTCCCAGATCTGATTTTTCTGCCCTTTTCCTGATTTCATTGCCAGGTGTCTAAGAAGATCAAAGACCGATCTTCTCTGGGGCCCTTTAATCACACACACACACACACAATTAGGAATGGAGGGATAGAGAAACATGGCCCAGAGCTTTCAGGGAATAGGGATTATTCTCACTTGAGTCTCCCATAGGAAGATACTCTCTCCTCCCCCCAGCCACATGTGCATGGGTCTCCCAAGATTAACATAATTTAAGAACACATGAACGGCCATACTAGGTCAGACTAATGGTCCATCTACTCCAGGATCCTCTCTCCAGCAATGGGCGGTGCCAGATGCTTCAGAGGGAGTGAACAGAACAGGGCAATTTTTATCAAGTGATCCACCCTCTGGCATACACTCTGAACTTCTGGCAGTGAGAGGTTTAGGGACACCCAGAACACAGGGTTGCATCCATTACCATCTTGGCTAATAGCCACTGATGAATCGATCCTCTTTGGACCTATCATTCTTTTTTGAAGCCAGTTATACTTTTGGCCTTCACGCATAGGTGCTGGAATTACAGGTGCTGGGGGTTCTGCCACACACCCTGGCTTGAAGTGGTTTCCATCAGATACAGGGTTTACAGTTTGGTTCAACGGTTTTCAGTACCCCCACTATAAAATTTGTTCCAGCACCCTTCATGACATCTCCTGGCAAGGAGTTCCACAGGGTGACTGTGCAAGGTGTGTAGAAGTACTGCCTTATTTTGTTTAAACCTGCTGATCATTAATTTCATTGGGTAACGCCAGGTTCTTGTGTTATGTGAATGGATAGATTACACTTTCTGCACACTATTCATGATTGTATTGGCCACATTTATCATCTCCCCTTAGTTATCTCTTTTCTAAGCTACATAGCCCCACTCTTTTTAATCTCTCCTCATATGGAAGATGTTCCAGACTTGTACTTTTATGTATTCTCTGAACTTCTATGTATTTTTTCCAATTCTAATACATCTTTTTTGTGATGGGGCAACCGGAACTGCACTCAGTGTTCAAGATGTGGGCGTACCATGAATTTATATAGAGGCATTACGATAGTTTCTGTCTTATTATCTATTCCTTTCCTAATGGTTCCTAACTTTCTGTTCGCTTTTTTGACTGCTACTGCACATTGAGCAGATGTTTGCAGAGAACTAGGCACAATGATGTAAAGATCTCTTTCTTGAGTGGTAACAGCTAATTTGGACCCCATCATTTTTCTGTATAGTTCTGATTCTGTTTTCCAGTATGTGTTACTTTGCACTTATCAACACTGAGTTTCATAAGCTATTTTGTTGCCTAGTCACCCAGTTTTGTGAGATTCCTGTGTAACTCATCGCAGTCAGCTTGGACTTGACACAAAATTACTCAAGATAGTTATCTGCAAACTTTGCCACCTCAGTGTTTGCCACTTAAATATTTCCAGATCATTTGTGAGTATGTTGAACTTTGAATTAGTCTCAGTAAAGATCCTCTCCACTGTGAAAACTGGCGCCTATCCTTTGTTTCCTATCTTTCAACCAATTATTAATCCAGGAGACAACCTTCCCTCTTACTGCATGACTGCTTACTTCACTTAAGAGCCTTTGGTGAAAGACCTTGTCAAAGGTTTTCTGAAAGTCCAGGTACATTGTATCCACTGCATCACCCTTGTCCACATGCTTGTTGACCCCCTCAGAGAATTCTAATGGATTAGTGAGGCATGATTTCTCTTTGCAAAATGTGTGTTGACTCTTCCCCAGCATACCATGTTCATCTATGTATATGATAAGTCTATTCTTTACTATAGTTTTCAGCCAATGTGACTGGTATTGAAGTTAGGGTTACTGGCCTGTAATTACCGGGATCATCTCTGGAGTCTCTTTTAAAAATTGTTGTTATGTTACTATCTGCCAGTCACCTGTACGTAGACTAATTTAAGTGATAGGCTACAAACCACAGTTAATAGTTCTGCAATTTCATATTTGAGTTCCTTCAGAACTCTCGAGTGAATTCCATCTGGTCCTGTTGACTTATTGTTTCATTTATTGATTTGTTTCAATACCTCAGTCTGGGTCAGTTCCTCAGATTTGTCAACTAAAAAGAATGGCTTCGTTGTGAGGATCTCCCCTACATCCTCTGCAATGAAAACTGATACAAATAATTAATTTAGCTTCTTCCCAATAACCTTGTCTTCCTTGAATGCTCCTTCAGCATCTTGACCATTCAGTAGTCCCATTGATTGTTCGGCAGCCTTCCTGCTTCTGATGTATTTTTAAAAATGTGGCTGTTAGTTTTTTTGTTTTCTGCTAGTTGCTCTTCAAATTATTTTTTGGGCTGTGGTTATACTTTTACATTTGGCTTGCCAGAGTTTATGCTTCTTTCTATATTCCTCAGACAGATTTGACTTCCAAACTTTAAAAGATGTCTCTTTGCCTCTAACTGCCTCTTTTACTCTGTTGATTAGCCATGATAGCATTATTTTTCATCCTATTGCTTTTTTTTTTTTTTTAATTTGAGGTATGCATAGTTTGAGCCTCTATTATGGTGTTTTTAAAAACTTGCCCTGCAGCTTTCAGGCATTTCACTCTTGTAACTGCTCCTTTAATTTCCATTTAACTAACCTCCTTATTTTTGTGTAGTTCCCCTTTCTGAAGTTAAATGCTACCGTGGTGGGTTTCTTTGGTATTTCCCCTCCTAGAAGGATGTTAAATATAATTACTTTATGGTGGCTATCACCTAGCTGTTTAAATTCTCCTCTTGGACCACATCCTGTGCACCACTTAGGACTAACTCAAGAATTGCCTCTCCCCTTGTGGGTTCCAGGACTAGCTGCTCCAAGAATCAGTCATTAATGACATCTAGAAATGTTATCTTTGCATCCTGTCCTGAGGTGACATGTTCCAAGTAAATATAGAGATAGTTGTATTCCCCATTATTATTGGGTTTTCTGCTATTGTAGCCTTTCTAATCTTCAGAGCCTTTTACAATCACTGTCACTGTTCTGGTCAGGTGGTCGGCCATATATTCCTGCTGTTATACTGTTATTATTCAATCATGGAATTTCTGTCCATCAAGATTCTATGGTACAGTTTGATTCATTTAATATTTTTACTATATTTGACTCTGTGCGTTCTTTCACATATAGTGTGCCACTGACCCATCAGCATGACCTACTCTGTCATTTCAATATATTTTATACCCTGGTATTATCATGTCTCATTGATTGTCATCATTCCACCAAGGTTCTGTGATGCCTGTTATATCAATATCCTCATTTAATAGCAGGCCCTCAAGCTCACCCATCTTATTGTTTTGACTTCTTGCATTTGCATTCAAACATATACAAAATGTGTGGATTTTCTAAGAAGTCTGTCCCCAGTCCCTCTCACACTTCCTTCCTGCCAGGACCCAAGTCTCCTGCACTGACTCCCTGCTCCAGAGAGCTGAGCTGTCATTTTTCTGCTCCTCCCAAGTAGCCTATTGCCTAGTAGGAGAATTCACAGGAATAGAGATGGAATGTGTCATCTCAACACAAGGGACAAACCCTTAGAACGTCCCACCACCTGGGAGGATTTAGGAGCTTTGGCTGGCTAGATTTTATCCTCCAAGCTGCTGCCACCCATCTGCAAATTCTGCACTACCCCTCTTGCCCTGTATGTTTTGCCTCCCAGCCTCTCCATCAGCTGCATAAAAGCAAGCTCCATTGTGCTTTGTTAATCAGTCTGTAAAAGTTCATTGTATGTGTCCCACAAGTGTCTCGTTCTTGTGGATTTTACGTGCAGCCACGGTGAGAGATTTCTCTCCCAGCTCACTGAGAAGCCATTACAAGAAGACAGAATTTACCTTAACTGCCCAGTAGCTCCCAAAGCCAAGGTGTCTGACTTGCAGGCAATTTACACTTCAAACTTTCCTTACAGCTGGTGAAGTTGATTCCATTTACAACTGAGGCTCACACCTGACCCAGTTCTCAATGGCTTTCTCTACACTAGCCCATTCCCCCTATAATTTACCACTGTCGCTGCCACTGGTGCAACTCCATTGATGGTAAAAATGGTGGGAGTTTCAGCATGGACATGGTGCTAGCAGCCACCAGCATCGTATCCCTATGCCATCTAGATCTGCTATTTAAGGCCAATAGCTGGTCTGTGCTAGCGCTCACTCCCCTACTGTTGCTCCCACTGGTGGACAGATTCTTGAAGGGGAGTGGGCTTTTAATGGGGCCAGAATGAGGGGAGAACGATGACTTTAGCTGCAGAATGTTGGATAGGCTCAAGGGGAGTGGTGTGAGAATCCTAAGGCCAGAAAGGAGGAGGTTGTACCAGTCCAGACAGGGGCTGCAAGGCATGAACACTGGGTTCAGTAGGAAGAATGGAGAGGAAAAAGCAGTTCTCTTGTGAGGAGAGAGATCATTTGACAGTCCACATTTCTATGACTATGCTTTAGCCTTTCCCTCAGTTTAATCACAACGATACTTGTCTACTACACGGGTATGTTGTGGTTAATGGATTATTTACCCACATGCTTTGTGCCTCCACCAGAAGGGAAAATCTAAGGGTAAAGTGCTTATGTCAAAGGTCCATTACATGGGGGATGGGTGGGTGTCACTTTAGCCAAAGGAACTGATGTGGTAGGGACACTCCCCAGACTTACAGTAAATGATGTGGGTTCCTGTATGGGATTCTGAGTGAATCCCAGCTCTTGTTCCAGCAGGAGCTCTCTCTTTTCTCCCCATTGTGAATCAACTCTCTCTTGTTGTAGCTGAGCCCTGCAGTGCTAACACTGGGTTGGAACTGTGAGGCATAGGGAAAGGTTGTATTTAGAAAGAGCTATAATTGCAAGTCAGATTTGCTTGTTCAATACTCTATTGACAGATTTGCCTTGGCAACCTGGAGCAGAGTTTCATTGTGCGCGTCTTACCTCATGGCATCCTATTGATTTTTTTAAAGCCTACCTACTCAACCTTTCCTTGTCTCCCTCTTCAGCCTGGTGTGTGACCCCAGGAAAGGGGATATTATCACCCGCATTTCAGATTGTCCCAGGCTTCAACAGCAAAGCAAAGCCAGGCCTGACAAAGGCACCTACACAGGCCTGACTCCTTGTGGGAATGAATGGGATCTAGTAAGAGCTGGAAACATCCCCTCCCCCAGGACTCCAGGAACGCAGTCACAAAGGCTAGTTGCAAGTCCAAGTCCAAGCCCTGCTGGTTAGGTCTTCTGTCCCAGGGGGGAAATCCTGGAGCTATTTATCATTACAGTAGAACCTCTGAGTTATGAACACCTCAGGAAGGGAGATTGTTCATAATTCTGAAATGTTCATAACTCGGAGCAAAATGTTCTGGTTGTTCTTTCAAAAGCTTACAATTGAACACTGCCTTAATACAGCTTAATACAACTTGACTAGTGTGGGGGTAAAAGTCACCCCCGACACTCTGCTGAAGAAAAATGCTGCTTTAAACCATCTTAATGTAAATGAAACAAGCACAGAAACAGTTTTCTTACCTTGTCAAATCTTTTTTAAACTTTCCCTTTATTTTTTTAGTAGTTTGTTTAACACAGCACTGTATTGTACTAGCTTTATTTCTTTTGTCTCTACTGCTGTCTCATTATGTATTTCTGGTTCCAAATGAGGTGTGTGATTGACTGGTCAGTTTATAACTCTGGTGTTTGTAACTCTGGGCAGGTCTACGCTACCCGCCGGGGGTCGATTTCTCATGTCTAGTCTAGACATGATAAATCGATCCCCAAGCTCTCACCCATTGACTCCGGTACTCCGCCGCCACGAGAGGGGCAGGCAAAGTTGATGGGGGAATGGCAGCAGTCAACTCAGCACCGTGAAGACACCATGGAAAGTCGAACTAAATACGTCGACTTCAGCTACGCTATTCCCACAGCTGAAGTTGCGTATCTTAGGTCGATCCCCGCCCAGTGTAGACCAGGGCTCTGAGGTGTTACTGTACCTTCCTGCTTTTGTTTTCAACCTGATGTGATACCATTTGGTTCCCAAGAAATCACTAGCCCTTCTATAGAGGACAGAAAGAAAATCTGAACACCCATACCATAGCCTGGGGGTCTTCTCTGGGGGATTCAAGGATTAGAGTTTTAAAAAGAATCTGTTTGAATTGCTGCTATTGATATAGTCTAGTGAGTGACATGAAAAATTATTGCATATGTAATCAGTGCTGCTTGATTGCCAGTGTATAGCAGGTCTGCAGAAGATATTGGTATGGTAGGTGGAAGAGAAGATGGTACACCTTTCTTTCAGAGAGACAGAATTCAACCCAAAATCTGTCACTTATGCCCAGGTCTTTTTCAAGATAAACATTTATAAATAATAATTACAATAATAAACCCTGCTCAGTGAAAGAAGGAACATGGCTTGAAAGTATTTGAACAAAGTGGCTTTTGGTCTGATTCCTGAACACCTGCAGGAAATCCATTTGTCTTTGGCTATTATTATTTGTATTGCAGTACCAGTCAGAGACCCTAATCAGGATCAGAGCCTCATTGTGCTGAGCTCTGCACAAACATAAAATACAAAACAGTCCCTGCCCTAGGAGTTTACAATCTAACTGGGATCCTACAATCAGTTCTCTATCTACTTCTGTCTGATTGGAGTGGAGTTGAAGGCAGAGGCTTAGCTTCTTCAAATGAGCACACATGTACATTTACTCTGTTCCACAGATAAATTGTAATCGGAGTAGCTCTTTGTGCTGGTGCATTTTACATTGTTGCTGTTTAGTAAATAAATAAAATGTTTTTTATTAAATTACCATTATTCTGGTACAGTATTTGAAAGGCAGCAACATATCTCTCACTTCTTTACCTCTGAAAACCTTTTTCTCTCACACATTTGCAATATTTCCAACACCGGGCTAAGAAGAGACAGCAGTTAAAAATACTCAGAAGAGCCAGCTCTCTTTAGTTGAGATTGTATATGTGGTTCCACTGTCTATGGAATGAAATAAAGCATCATTTTTAGAAACTACAAGGGAAAAGGATGTATCAGTTCATGAACCTCCAGTATTTGAGTGAGGTACAAAATCACCACTATTATAATCATTACTGTCAAATCATGTGCAATCAGCCTCATAACAGAAACCAGATGAGCATCCTGCAGAAATCTATAGTGTCAGATCTGGTAGTGAACTATCTGAATCATTAGAAATGGAATTATTAAAATGCTTTTAATGCTGGTTCTCACTTTGGATTTCACCTTTATATTTTACCAGTAGCTTCGCATCTTGCATGGTTTTATGAAATGCAGAATAAATTTATTTGTGTGTTTAGAAAATCAGAGAAAGGCAGCTTTGGACCCTTTTATTGTCTGTTCTCCGTTGGGCCTTCACAAGAAATACTGAGCTGTTCAGAACACATCCAGCCATTCAAAGTTCTGGGAAATCGGCTTGGAATAAGTGTGGCCAGACTGCTGAGATGCCCCAATTTCTCTGCTGTGTTTCTAACTGCACATGTTTGAACACATTTTCCAGTTCACCCAGATTCGAGGGGGTTGCATCAGAACGTTCCACTCCCTTGGCACTTAGTTTTATTGCAAACCTTTGGTTTTGCTCCACTTGTCTTTTTTGGCAATAGCAGAAGGTTGGCATGTCAAAGGGGGTTAACGAGCTGTAGGGGCATACATGTCAATGAAAATATCGTTACTCTTTAGTTAAAACAAATACAATAATAAATCCCCCCTGTGTGTGCTTTATTTCAGCTGCTATTCCCAAGGGATAATAATTCATACATTAAGACCCTTCAGACCTCCAGGGAAATCAAAATTGTAATATCAATTTGCTTTTCATTAGCTCAGTTCTGTGAGAGCACAGACACTGTCTTTGTTGTGCTCTTCGACACAGGTATTTATACACTGTGACATTCAGCCCTCCCTGATGTTGTACACTCACATTTCTTGTCATTAAAAAGTAGTCTTCCTCTAAGTGACAAATCATTTCTTGGTTCTGTCATTTTCTTTTCTGCTAACTGCTGAATGAAATCTTATCACGGACATTCACTTTGTGTTTCATTGTTTTCCCCCTTCAATCTAGGGGGCGGAGTGATCTGCTCACTCATATAGGAGCTGGACCCCAATCTGCTCTTATTTACACCAGTGTACCTCTGGAATTTGAAGTCAGTAGGTAGAGGGCTGGCACAAGGCTTAAGTGATATCTATGTCTTGTACCCTCCCTCAGGGCAGGAATTCATTTTACCCTGAAGTTGAGGTGAATCAGGCCTCTCTGGGAGTTTGCTGTTCAGGAGAGGGAGGGGGCAGCTCAGGCCTATGTTAAGTGACTATTGAAAAGTCTCCTCAAGGTTTCAAGGACAAGAGCCTTTGAACTTTAGTTAGAGATCATCTCAACTAGGCAGCTGCTTTGGTCACTGTCCATTTGTTCCCCGGGTAGATTCAGGCAGTCAGGATTTCAGACCTGGGCCTGGCTAGCTAAGCCTCCCTTTCTGGGGTAGGAAGAGGGGATACTTCCACTTGTGACCAGGACTGGGGTGGGGGAGAGGAATTCTGCTGAGGGAAGGGGGTACAGCTTTCCCTGGCAGCCTGCTCGGCCCACTCTGCATTTCCACCTCTCAGTGGCTTTGTTCTGGCCTGGCCACCTGCTCTGTTTGGCCGTGCTCTGGGGTGTGTGTGTGTCTCAATACCAGCTATGGGCCAGTGAGTTTCACATGGAGGCCCGGCCTTGGGGAGTCTTCTGGCCATCTCCAGGAGGAGGAGAAGGGTGACCACAAGCATCTTGGGGCCTAGGAGCAAAGCCTGGTCCCAGTACCCTGCTCCACTCACTCCAGCCCTGCCAGGCAGCTGGGCCCTGCCCCCAGCAGTCACTCCGCAAACTGCCCCTCACGGGGGCGCTCTCTGGGTCGCTGGAGCCTGGGGAGGGAAGTGAGGTGACTAGGTGGCTGTGCGGCTCCTGCCTGGGAGGGCCCTCAGATGTCTGTGGAAGAAGAAAGGAAGAAGCCCTTTGCGCGGCTTCTTCCCCTTTGCGCTCTGTGCGCAGCTGCAGCTCCTGCCCCCTTTCCTTCTGCAGAAAGCCTGGCCCTACCCCCTCGCCCGAAATCGTTGCTCTTTCCGTCCTGGCCTCTTTGGCCGGCTTCTACTAGCTACCGCCTCCTAGCTGCCCTGCCAAAGTCTCCTTCCCCCCTCCTTGCCCCCGGATGGATGGTGTCAGGCGCCGCGCAGGAGAAGGTGTCGTCGATTGTCACTCGGAAAACGAATGGGCGTTTGATAGCGTCCCTCGCACTCACTAGCAAACAGCCCCAGCCCTGCACAGGAGGAGCCGGGGCTGAAAGCCCCTCTGCGGGCCCTTGCCGGCGGAGGCGCTTTCAGACCCAGAGGGCCAGGGCACGTCAAGGTCACTCCACCCCTGCTTCGCTGGAGCCGCGGTTCGCTGAAGATCCCCCCGAAGAAGGGAGGCTGGAGACGAAGCAGAGAACTCCTCCTTGGCTGCTTCCCGCCCTCTTCATGGCCGGGCCGGGAGGTGCTGGTCGGGCAGGACTGGGGCGAAGGGCCCGTCTCGTCGTATTCCCGAGCCCCGCTGCTCTCCGACGCAGGCTTCCCCCGTGGCCGCCAGCGGCCTGGCTGGCCTCACCAAACCCTGCGGGGAGTCCCTGGGCGGGGCTGTCCGGCCATCCCGTCCCCCTCCCCCCGGAAAAGGGGGTAAATCCTGCTCTGCGCCGCCCGACTCCCGCGGCCCGGCGCTTGCGGGGAAACGTCTCGTCCCACCGGCGGCTGGAGGGAGCCGCGCACCTGGCCCTTCGGTGACCCACTGCCCGGCGTTACCCGCGGCTGGGAACGGCACAAAGCCGAGCCCCTGCCGGTCACCTGCAGCTGGGGGCGGGGCAGGCCCAGAAACGCCCCGAGACACGCAGAGCAACCAGGGCTCTGTTGGCATCTGGCATGTTCCCGGCTGCCAGCCCCGGGCCTTCGATTGCTGCTGTCTCCGGAGCCTTCCCTGGCGAGCCGCCGGCCGCAGCTCCGCCTTGGGGTTAGCTGGCCGCGCTACCTCCCAACTGCATCCCACGGGGGACAGGCGCGACTCCACGTGTGGGGTGGGCAGGGGACGAGGCGCACAGCCCAGCTTCCACCGGTGTCAGAGGGAGCCTGAAGCCGGCTTTCCCCCGGACGTGGATCCGCAGAGACCTCCAAGCCCACTACGCACCCTGACACGAGAGAGGAAATCTCCCCCGGACGGGACGGGCCCGTGCTCCTCGCCAGCCGGCCCGGGGCATGTCCCCGCGTGTCACCCACCCGCTCACACGTCCCGTCCGCTCCGTCTGTCCGGCCCCGCCCCCGGGCTGGGAGGCAGGGGGGTCAAACGTCTTGAAATAAAACCAAGAACCCAAAGTCTCCCCCTGCGATGAAATCTCCCGGGATTGTTTCACCCCGTTATCCTAGCCGGCTCTTTTCTGCCTCCCTCTGCTCCAGCGAAGGCTCCGCTGCACACACCCCCCCTTCCCCGGCCGCCCTGCTCGCGGGGTTCCGCGCGAAGAAGGGACGCGAGGGGGAATGGAAGCCGCGGGCCCCGCCCCACTGGGCAGCCCGGCCCCAGATGCACTGCACACAGCCGAGGGACGGGGCGGCAGGGCGGGGGGTCTCCTGGGACCGGAGCGAAATCCGGCTCCCCGGGGAGCTCCCCACGCGGGATCCCCAGCACTCGAGTGCGGAGACGTGAGCGGGGATTTGGAAATTCTTCCCTGCCAGCCGGCTCCCCGCGTTGTTCCGCGGCGGGTGAATCCGCGGCGGGCTCGATGACCTGGCGAATTCCCTGACCGGCTCCCCCGCCCCGTCCCGCCAACGCGCCCCAACGGCGCAGGTTTCACGCTGGACCCTGGCCAGGTCTCCACCTCCAAGTCCCACCCAGGCGCCCGGGGCTCTGCTAAGGCTCCCGGCCCGACCCTCCTCAGCTGCCGCGCAGGTGGGTGACACGGAGAGGGGCGCGCTCGCCCACGTCCCACGGGGCTGTGCAGACGGGACGGCGCCGCTGCGGGGCTGGTTTCTCGGGACCCAGCCCCCGGTTGGCGCGCAGGAGCCCGCGCTTGGAGGTGGGATGGGAAATAAGCAGGGATGCAACTTTGTTCACGTCCTGCCACCGCTCCGCGAGCAGCTCGAAACGGGCGGTTCCTCCGCGGGGCCGGAACGCCCGGGATGCGCCTTCCCTCCGCCCGGCGAGCGGTACAGCCCCTTTTCCCGGGTCAGCTCCCCGTGCTCCGTCCGCACCTCACTTCCCAGGGAAGCGCTAGACAGGGGCGCTCGGCTGTGCCCCAGCCCAGGGCACGTCTCTAAGTGGTGAGCCCGGGGGCGCGCAGGGAGCCGGTCACACCCTGCCTCGGACTTCGCAAATGCGCATTTAATCCCTGACCAGACCCATCGTTCCGCCCTCTGGAGCGTTTCCTGCGTCCAGTGTAAACGGGCGACGCGCCCTACACGGGGCTGGGCGCTCCCAGCCTCTGCACGCTCCGTCGTCTCCAGGCCCCTGGGGCTCGGGGGATTCCCTCCCGCTCCCCTCCTCCCGGTCGCGGCGGGCGTGGCAATCCCGCAGGCCTCCAAGCCTTTCCTCCCCGGGATCCCGGGCACGCTGCAGGGGAGAGGCCAGGGCTCCTTGGCCTTCGACTTCCCCAGCTCGCCGGCCTCCTCCAGTCCTGGCCTCCCTCCTTTCTCGGCGGCTCACGCCCTAGGCTCCATTCCTCCGGGTTTTATTTTCTCCCCCCCCCCCTCCCGTGCATTTCCCGACCCACCCCGGTCCGGTTCTCGGGACCACGTGGGGCCTCCTCCCAGCCAACCTGGTGCAGCCTCCTTGCCCTTCCTCGTCTCGTCCCAGCGCTTCGTTCCCTCCGTCTTCCCGGCCCCTTCTCCTCCCTCGTCCTGCGCTCCCCCTTGTCCCGACCTCTCCTCCGGCAGCGCCTCGGGCTCCAGAGGCAGAGCGATCTCCAAGCGCTCCGCCCGCCGCCCTTGGGGACCCCAGGCAGCTGCGCTCTTCCCGGGGACGCGGGATCGGACGGGAGGGAACCCGGGGCTGGGATTGTTTCTGCAGCGCGAGTGTGAAACCCCCTCTGGTCCCGCCGCTGCTCCCTGGGGGGCTCCCGGCCGCCCTGCCCCTCCCTGCGGAAGGGGGGGGGGCAGACACCTGCCCCGGTCGCGCTGTGCGGAGCCGGCGGGACACGGGCTGCGGCGGGGGGGGGGGCTGGTTGAGCTCAGCTCCGCGTTACAGACCCGGGCTCTGCAGCCCGGACTGCGCTGCGCTCCCCCCGCCCGCGGCTCAACCCCCCCCCCCCGCGCGCTCCGCCCCGCCCCGCCCCCTTCTCGGTCTCCTCCCGCTCGCGCCCCCCGGCAGAGCTGCACCAATCCGCGCGCCCCGTCTCCCCTTGACGGACAGCACGGCGCGGAGAGGCCCCGCCCGCCTGACGTCTCCGGTCGGGATTTGCATGAGTTGCGGTGCCGCGGCGGCGGGCGCTCAGTGTCTGCGGGTGCAGGAGGCGGAGTGCGGCGGGCCCGGGCGCTCGGACCGTCCCCAGCATGGAGCTGCCCGCGGTGGGGGAGCACGTCTTCGCCGTGGAGAGCATCGAGAAGAAGCGGGTCCGAAAGGTGAGGCGGCGAGCGGGGAGTGGGGGCGCGGGCGGGAGGCGGGGAGGGAGGTCGGGGCTCCGCGGGGCTGCAGCTAACGCTTTGCCTTTTCCCACCCCCCAGGGCAGAGTCGAATACCTGGTGAAATGGAGGGGCTGGTCCCCCAAGTAAGTACCCAGGCGGGGAGCTGGGCTGCAGCTGGACCAGGGATGGGGGCTGCAGGCGCAGGATCCCCGGCCCAGCCTGAGCTGCAGCGAGGCCCCCCCCCCCGAAACCCCCGATTCTTTCTGCTCCGGGAAATGCCACCGCTAATGCATGCTCCAAAAGAGGCTGGGGAGAGGCCAGAGGGGACCTGGGAGCCCGGCAGAAGCGAGGGGAGGGAGAGAGAGAGGCAGACGGTGACTGATGTGCAGCAGAAAATGGCTCCTTCCCCCTTTCCCTCCTCGGGAGCCAGGCTCCATATTGCAGAACCGAGCAGGGGGAAATCATTCCAGACCCGAAATAAAACGCCCCGCCGGTCCAGAGCCCCCGATCCTGCCCGAGGGGGGACAGGGGGCTGCCGCCAGGGCGCTGCCACGGGGCGAAGGGGCGGCAAACCCTGCCTCGGAGCACGGCCGAGAAGGAGGTTTTTGCGGGTGGCGGAGTATTTGGGGTTTGCCTGACAGTGTCTTGCAGGGAGGGGCTGCGGTTGGCTCTGGGCTTTGGACTCGGCTGCTGAGATCCCGCTCAGCGCCACGCGTGTTCGTGGGGCAGGAGCTCCGGGAAAGAGCCTCGTGACACGCTTCGAATTCTTCGAGAATAACACAACTGCGTTAACTAGACACCCCCCGCGCCCATCCCCCTCTCCGGCAGCGGAGCCCCCAATGCGCACTCCGCAGTGAGGCCAGGTGCGCGCGAATTCAGCGGGCCTAACCTGTAAGATGGCCCCTGGCAGCTCTCGGGCAGGGGAGACCCTCCGCCCCCCTGCTGGGGGGGACCCCGGGCTGTTGCTGAACGGATCTTCTTCTCCCCCTTGCCAGATATAACACGTGGGAGCCGGAGGAGAACATCCTGGACCCCAGGCTGCTGATCGCCTTCCAAAACAGGTGAGCGCTGCGCTCCTGGGCGCACCCGGCCAGGCGGGGGAGGGGGGAGCCGCTGGGGCTCGGGGAGAAGGGAAGGGACGTGGGGCGGCGCACACCCTCCCCCCGGGTGGCCGCGGGGCCACTTTCCTGCCCTGCCTGGGTTCAGTGGAGCGGGGACCCGAGGCGGCCCGGCGGCCGGGCCTTGCAGTCGCAACGCCCCGCGCCGCTGCCGAGCTGGGCACTGGCGGCCCCGGCGCAGCCGTGCGCTCGGCCCCGGCCCCCTTGCAGAGCCGAGCCGGAGCGAGCTGGCATTGTGCAATTGTGAATGCGTCACGGAACTTCGCTTAACCCCTTCGGGCCCGAGGCAGGGCCTTGCAGCTCGGCGGGTTCGCGGGCGGGCTCCGGGCTTTGTGGGTGCCGCGGGTGCCGGAGCGGAGCTGAACCGCCCCTCTCCTCTCCTCTCCCGGATGGAGATTGCGCCTTCCGAGGGAGAAGCTCGCGAGCTGCAGGCCGCCTGCTGAAGAGCAGCGGGGTGCAGGGAGCAGGACCCCCGGCCCGTCCCCGCGGCACCCCCGGCTCGCTCGCCTGCCTGGGGGGACTGGACGCCCCCGCGCGGCGGCGGCGCTGCTCCGCGCTCGCGTTTGGCGCATTATTTCCTGCGGTGTTTTGGCGCAAACAGTAAACGCGAGCCCTGGGCAGGCGGGCGGCTGGCGCCGGGGAAGCGGCTCTCCCCGCCTCCGGACCGACCCTGCCCGGCGAGCCTGTGGCCCATGCACCGCCCGGCGCACTGGCGCGGAGCAGATGCGCTGCCTGCGGCTGTGGACGAGCCTCTCTCGGCCCGGGCTCCCGGCTCTTCCCCAGCTGCTGGCTAGCGGGGCAGAGCCCGGGGCCCGCTCCCCCGGTCGGGGGCTCAAATCCTCTTCCCCTCCCCCGCGCGCGGCCGGGGGAGGCTGGTCACCTTGAGGCCCCGAGCGGGCAGCCCGGGAGCCGGGCGCTCCAGGGGTGACAGGCCCCGGCCTCCCCCACCTACAATTGGCTGGTTCAGCACCAGCGGCCCCTCCCCCCGCGGAGACATTGGCCTCTAAGGCAGCGATTCGGAGTGACGGCTGGCGGGGCTCGTCCTGTGAATCCTAATTAGATCATTAGCATCGCCCCCGAGCCGCGCACACCTCGCCCGGCCTGCCGGGGTCCTGCCTTCCCGGCCGGCCACCCGCGCCTTTCCTCCGCCCGGCGCGCAGCGTCGCTGCGGGAGGTGCCGCTGGAACCGCGGGAGGACCGCTGGGGTCGCAGCCTTCCTTGGAAAGCCGGGCTCTTTGGGGGAGATCTGCGCCCTGCGGGACGGGGATACGCAGAGGGGAATTTGCGGTGCCTTGTTTGGTTTTCCTGGGCGGGGGTTAGTGCGTGCCCGAGGGAGACTTCGCATAAATCGCGGGGATTGCGGGCTATTCCCGGGCCAGAAAAGTCCTGTGCCTCGGCATCTCCCTTTCCTGCTTGTCCAGTTAGACACACGACTGGGCCGCTGTTCTTTACTGCAATGTGCCTCTATGTAAGTGATGTGATCCCAGATCCCCCCCAGTCTCCAGCGTGCTGTAGGAAAGTAATTGCATCGCTATTGATTTTTATGTTCCTGCAGGGAGAGGCAGGAGCAGCTGATGGGATACCGCAAACGGGGACCAAAACCGAAGCCACTGGTTGTTCAGGTGAATTCAATAAGCCACAATGTTCTTCTCCCCATTTTTAGCACAGGGTTGAGAATAGTCACACTCCAGAAAGGAAATGCAATCTCTAAATGGCAGTCTTGCCAAATAGAGCGATTAAAGCCACTTAGTTTTGTTTTTAATATAAACTCCCTTGTTTCCTCCCTTCTCCAGGGAGGAGAATTTCATCTGGTTTCGTCATGCTCAGGATCAGTGTGTACATACAAATCCCTTGTTAATTTTAAATGCCAGATGAAGCTCCTCCCACTCCTCTCCACAACCCCCCCCCCAACGCTGACTTCATCATTCAATCAAACATGCACAGTATGCACTGAGGTGTAATAATGAGCATAAATGGGGACAGACCCCAGAACCAGTGAAGAGAAGGAAGGAGCCCGTTGCTGCAGGAAGACGCTTCCTGGTAGCTACCTGGCTGGGGAGTTCTGGGTATTTCTTTCCTGGCCGATCTCATTCCCCATCTCCCAGTTGTATTTGTGTGTATCTGTCTCTAGTTGTAAACGTGATGGAAGGTGACAGTAACATGCGGAGCCTTGCTGCAGATTTGCTTTGGCAAGAAGGTGGCTGTACACACCGTGCTTTGTTAAACTGGGATGATGCTGTTTGCCTTTGTAGCTGCCCCTCCCCTCAGCACTCTGTACTCTGCCTTTGGTGTATTTCACCTGCCCAAGAGGGACAATGGATTGCAGGGTACTTTTTACTCCCTCTCATTAATCTCAAACAACATGGAGCCTTTAGGTCAGAAGAGGCCACCCAGCTTTACTGTCCCTTCCTGGCCACCTGCTCCGTTTGACTCTGTGGGCTGCTGCAGAAGTGCTGATCTCTTGTCTGAAGTAGCCCCTTGATGGCTCTTGCTAACCTCACTGACTTTGTGTTGCAGCTCCCTTCGTTCGCACGGCGCTCCAATGTCCTCACTGGGCTGCAGGACCCCGCCGTGGACAACAGGCCGAAGGTGGAGCTGAGCTCCTCTGGCAAGAGCCAGCCGCATCAGTATGAACTCAACAGCAAGAGGCACCACCAGTACCAGCCCAATGGCCAGGAGAGCAGCATGAAGCCCCAGCCGCACAGCAAAGGAAAATATTACTACCAGCTGAACAGCAAGAAGCACCACCACTACCAGCCTGACCCCAAGATGTATGAGCCCCACTACCAGCCCAGCAGCAAGGAGCCACAGAGCCAGACCTGCTCAGACCACGGCAAAAACCCCTTGGTCACCCGTCCAGACAAATGGGCTCACAGCCCAGCCAAGAGCCTGCTGAGCCCCGTCAAGAACCTGGCTCCAGAGGGAAAGAACGGCGCCGAGAAGAACCTGTCGAGTGGCACTGGGCCGCCTTCCCGTGACGGCGTGACCAGCAATGGCATTGGGGGCAAAATGAAGATTGTCAAAAATAAGAACAAGAACGGGCGCATTGTCATAGTCATGAGCAAATACATGGAGAACGGCATGCAGGCAGTGAAGATCAAGTCCGGGGAAGCGCCCAGGAAGCGGACCACGGAGGAGAGGACTCCCAGGAAGGGTGGGGAGGAGAAGCAGGAGGCCTGGCGAAAGCATGGGGAGGAGAGGGTGGCAGGCAGTGACCCCAAGAGCAAAGCTGGACTCGAGGGGGGCCAGCCCCTCACAGAGCTCAGAGGGAGCCCCAGAAAGACTCCCCCTACCAAGGAGGCACCTCCTCCTTCCGAGCAGCCCCTGCAGCTCACCACCAGGCCCAACCTCGTGTCCTGGTCCCTGGACCCCAGCCGGGAGCACAGCCCTGCCCCCATGGGACTGAATCTCTCCACCCCGGGCTCCAGGAAGCGCTGCCTCTCTGAGCCGCATGAGGAGAGGGAGCCAGGCAAGAAGCGCCTCACCTCACGGAGCATCAGTGCCCCCACCTGCCTGAGTCCCCAAGCACCAGAGAGACCCAAGCACCCTCCCCCGGCCGCCCCCCAGCCAGAGGTCATCCTGCTGGATTCGGACCTGGACGAGCCCATAGACTTGCGCTGCGTCAAGCCCCGGGGGGAGTGCGAGCTGGCTGCGGCGCAGGTGAAGCCAGAGGTGCCGCTGGTGCTGACAGAGAAGCCAGCCGTTGAGCCTCCGCAGCCAGAGGCCGATGGGGAGGGAGGGGCAGAGCCCCTGCAGGAATTCAAGCCCTTCTTTGGGAATATAATTATCACGGATGTGACCGCGAACTGCCTGACCGTGACCTTCAAGGAGTATGTGACAGTGTAACGGGGCAGAAGCTGCTCCCCCTGGGGAGGGACCCTGACACTGCCCTGGAGCTGCCTGCCCCTCGCCCCCCTCTAAGGTATTGTCACTGCCCTGACACCCAGCTCCCTCCCCTCCCCATCCCGCCCCATCACGGTGACTGCAGCACTCATGCAGGGAGAATCCCACCAGGTGCCTCCCTGTCCAAGAGGAGGGGAGGGCGGGACACAGTGACTCTGCCCCTGCTATGCTGGGGGTGTCCTCTATTGCTGCTCCATCCCTGCAGTCCCAGGGCACGCCCAGGATCTGCAGGTATCCGGACACAGGAGGATGGGGCTGGCCAGTTACTCACAGAGTTACATAGTATTATATTTTAACAGTGCTAACTTGTCGAGTGATTCTTGCTCCCGTTTGTACGTGGTGTTATTGAAATGTATTGTTTGAGCTGAAAGCTGGTCCTTCTCTGGCCATGCTAATATATTTATTTGTAGGTATTTATATAATGAAATATAAATCCTAGATTTATGGAGTCCCTAGATCCCCTTATAAACTATATCAAACAAATATTTTCTGTCCTTTTTAACCATTCAGCATTTGTTAGTCTCATTCCTTTGACCTGTCTTCATGAGCTTCAGGATCATTCCCTGGTATATATTTTTTGATACTGTACATGTGTTGTTTCTATGTGAAAAATAAGTTCATTATCTAAAGCTAAACAAGCTATTATAGAAACTGCTGCTACTAGAAATGTCTAAACTATAAGCTTCCTATTATTAATTGCTTGAATGTAAATATTAAATGGAGATGTTGAAAGTGCATTTGATGTTCTGCAGCTAGCATAGATCTGATTGCAAAGACCAGCTGTTAGAAGGTGGGGCCTAAACTGCCAGTGGCACTTCCTGGTTTCAGGACTGTATTGTGGGGGAAGAAAATGTATCATGCAATCATTGCAAAGGACTATAAACCTTTACAAAAACTACTGGAAGTTGGAGTGCATTTGTTACTGCTTAGACACCGAGCACTGAAAAGAGCTGGGGGAGGGGGGGAAAGGGGTGCAATTACATGACTGGGTTTCCCCAAACAGGTATTGTCAATTTAAAGCAAGAACTGAGGTACAGTGCTCACTTATATTTTTATTAATTATTTGCACTGTAAAAACCACAAGAAATAGTATATTTCAATTCACCTAGTACAGGGTTTCTCAAACTGGGGGTCGTGACCCCCCAGGGGGTCACCGAGTGCTCCCGGGGGGTCGCAAGCTCCTGCCGCCACCGAAAAGCCGCCAAATTGATTATTTCCGCATTCAGCGGCTTTTCGGTGGACATACCAAGCCCTCTTGGAAGCGCTCGGAATGTCCGCTGAAAATAGCCCCCAAATGCGGAAGTATTCAATTTGGCGGCTTTTCAGTGGACATGTAAGGGTCGCACCGCGCCACCGGAGATGAAAAAGGGTCACGATCTCAACAAGTTTGAGAACCGCTGAAGTACAAGTACTACAGTGCAATCTCTTTATCATGAAAGTTAAACTTACAAATGTCGAATTATGTTAAAAAAAAAAAACAAACCCAAAAAACAACAACCTTCATTCAGAAATAAAACAATGTTAAACCTTGGAGCCTACAAGTCCACTCAGTCCTACTTCAACAAATCAAGCTCAGACAAGTTTGGTTGTAATTTGCAGGAGATAATGCTGCCTGGTTCTTCTTGTTTACAATGTCACCTGAAAGTGAGAACAGGCATTCGCAGGGCACAGTTGTAGCCAGTGTCGCAAGACATTTATGTGCCAGATGTGCTAAAAATTCATATGTCCCTTCATGCTTCAACCACCCTGATGATGGATTCTGCTTGGAAATTATGCAAATCAGAGTGGACTGATGCATGGTCATTGTCATCATCTGACTTAGAGGCCACCAGCAGAAAGTTGATTTTCTTTTCTGGTGCTTCGGGTTCTGTAGTTTCCGCATCTGAGTGTTCTTTTAAGACTTCTGAAACCATGCTCCACACCTCGTCCCTCTCAGATTTTGGACAGCACTTCAGATTCTTAAACCTTGGGTGGAGTGCTGTAGCTATTTTTAGAAATCTCACATTGGTACCTTTTTTGCATTTTGTCAAATCTGCTGTGAAAGTGTTCTTAAAATTAACGTGTGGTGAATCCTCATCCGAGACTGCTAGAACATGAAATATATGGCAGAATGTGGGTAAAACAGAGCTGGAGACACAATTCTCCCCCAAGGGGTTCAGTCATAAACTTAATTAATGCATTATTTTAACTAACATCATCAGCATGAAACACGTCCTCTGGAATGGTGGCTGAAGCATGAAGGGGCATACGAATGTTTAGCATATCTAGCATGTAAATACCTTGCCATGCTGGCTACAAAAGTGTCATGTGGATGCCAGTTCTCACTTTCAGGTGACTTAAATAAGAAGCAGACAGCATTACCTCCTGTAAATGTAAACAAACTTGTTTTTCTTAGCAATTGGCTGAACAAAAAGTAGGACTGAGTGGACTTGTAGGCTCTGAAGTTTTATATTTTGTTTTTGAGTGCAGTTATGTAATAAAAAATCTATATTCATAAGTTTCACTTTCAAGATAAAGAAATTGCACTACAGTACTTGTATGAGGTGAATTGAAAAATACCATTTCTTTTATAATTTTTACAGTGCAAATATTGGTAATTAAAAATATAAAGTGAGCACTGTACACTTTGTATTCTAGAAATCAATATATTTGAAAATGTAGAAGAACATCCAAAAATATTTAATAAATTTCAATTGGTATTCTATTGTTTTTTTGAGTTAATCACATGAGTTAACTGCAATTAATTGACAGCCCTAGAAATAAACCAATTGGAATAGAACTATTGTAATTATATGGTAAAAAGGAAAAGGTGATTTGCTAATGCACTGACACTTTTTTGTATTTTTGTGTCTGATTTTTTGTAAGCAAGTAGTTTTTAAGTGAGGCAAGACTTGGGATACACAAGGCAAAACAGACTCTTGAAAGGGGTACAGTAATCTGGAAAGTTTAAGAGCCACTCCATCAAGCACAAGATGATGGCTTCCTGCTTCACTAGGAATCTTTTGATAGCCTGTTTAATTTTAAAATTATTGGTAGTTCAGTTCTACAACTAGCTGAAGCAATTATTAACTTTTAAAAACTAAATTGCATCTTATTAAAGATTCTTTCAGAGTCTTGACCACTCTGCGTTCATTCCTGCTTCATGAGAGAGAAGAGACAGAAGCACCCAAAATGTTGTCTGTTTGACAGAGCAACTGTGGTTGTTTGAGGCACCATTTCCCGGAAACCACATAGCCAGATACTTCTTACATTAAACACAGTCAAACTATTAAAGTAACTCCTGCAGCTTCCTGTGCAGTGAAAGGTGTGATGTGCAGTGCCTGGTTTAGAAGATATGCACTGCACTTACTTTATGCCAAGTGGCTAGGGAAGAAATGATTTGCTTAGTATGTGAATTATTTATATCCATGTCTTGCTATATGAAGTGTTTCAAACCTACATATCTAGAGTGACCAGATGTCCCGATTTTATAGGGACAGTCTCGATTTTTGGGTCTTTTTCTTACTCCCCACCCCCTGTCCTGATTTTTCACACTTGTTGTCTGGTCACCCTATACGTATCTATTACTGAGGTGGTCACTGACACACCATACTGAACCTCAAATGAGATATTGGACAGGATGTAGTGCTACTGTTCTGTTTTCCTTCAGAAAAAGTGACATGTTAGACAGGTGAAGGGGGCGTGGTTTGTTTGATAGAATTTTTTGGCAGACCTGTTTATTTTAAAGGACAATTTGTTGAGATATGTTGGGTCTTTTTAAAGATCTATTGTTCTGTTTATAATGTATGCACCACCAGTGACTTGTGCAGCTGAATGAATTTTCACTGTCTGGAAAAGGGAGGAATTGAAAACCAGGGCCAGGAAGTGGATTTACAATTCCCCCCCCCCCCCTCACCTCCTTGAGAACATATTAGTCTCAGATGCCTGAAGTACTTATCGTGCTCCTTTGGTCAAATTCTGTCTCTGGTACTTACTTTATCCCTGGCTAAATCCACCCTCTCTAGTTGTAAGAGGGTTTGCTACACTTCCTGTTTTAAACTGGAGTGTACTATTGCTGTTCCTGTTGAAAATCTGCCATGTGCCTTTCCAGAGGTGGCCGCATTTGAGTAGTGATCCCTATCCCGAGTTTGTCGAGTGAGTTGGGATCCTTTGGGAAGATATTAGAGAAGTGTCATGCAGAGTAAGGGGAAAACCGCAAGAGTTGTGGGGAGACTTCTAAGCATTAGAATAGTAGGGGGAGAGAGAGAGAGAGAGAGAGAGAGAACGAACAATAGACCCTGCAGTAGTAAATGGGGGTGGATGGGTTGTAAAATGTTTTGTGACCCAGCAGGGCAGGGGCAGAGTTCCCCAGGGGAAATCACAGTCAGGACCTAGAAACCGTTTTTGTCCAATGCTGCCACTTTCAAGGTGAGGTGCGGTATTGGCTGATCTAGGGTGCTGACTCTCTCCTCGTTGAACTGGAGTGTAGTATATCATCTTCAACTCTTCCCTTGCTATTCGGAGCAGCCAAGGCGGAAGTACCATGTTCCTGGATGGTGCAGCGGGGAACGGGAGTACATTTTCAGGACCCACAGTTTGTAATCTGTCAGGTGCTCAGGAGTTCCTCCAGAAGCAAATGTGGCTCCATATACAGCAGAGCCAAACTACCTTGTAAACCATTGTAACGTGAATTGGATTTCAGTAGAATGTAAACATTGTTCTCCGACTGTGGGGAAAGGCCAGTGGTCTGGGCAACTTCGCTCTGGGCACTGGTAGCAACAACCCCCCTTCTAGGTCAGGAGATCACGGCCCCTCTTACAACCACAGGACCAGCCCAGGCCAACCCTGGCTCTGCCCAGAGCTGGGGGATGTGACTAGTGCACCCTAGCCAGGGTTAGACCTTTAAGTGCCTTTGGTCTCATTTTTGCTCCCGTAGGGCCCAACACCATCTCCAGAAAGAGATTAGGGTTCAGGCTGCTCTATAACGTTGCCAGTTGCCTCTGGAGATCTTCTGTCTGTAACACACCCTGAGAGCTCCCCATGCCTTCTTCCCATGCACTTTGCCATCTGAAGGAGCTCCAGCATATGACACAGGAAGGAGAGAGGCTAGAGTGGCAGGGGCCTGCTCAGCTGTGCCAGAGACATTTTTGGAAGTGCTATGCCAGGGTATGCCGAGCAAAGGTGGTTTCCTTCTTCTCCCCACAGCATCCACGTCATCGTCCCAATTCTCCCAGCCACTCCATGTGGTAGAGCTGTCTGCGGCAATACCCAGCTGAGAGTTCCTTGCTGCGAGGCGTTTCCAATCTATTTCCTAGATAAGATCACTTGGCTTCAGACCAGTTTCCCAGCCCCGCACACAGCAGCTCTGTCAGGCAGAGACAAATGCAAGGGCGTCACTCGGCTTGAATTGGGGCCAGAGCGGGGAAAGGTCACGGCCTAAGCTGCCCCCAGCACCACCACGATCTCAGCCACACTGGCTACAGCGAAAGCCGCACAGTGGGACTTTGCATGCCCCACCTTGGCAGAGCATTTCACAGATTCTCTCTGCTGCAGGGGACTAGGCTTGATAGAACTGTGCTGGCCCTGGAGATTTCTGGCCCGAATCTGCTCTCCCCCTGGAACTCCCCAGACTTCGAGGAAGCTGGTCCTGATGTACAGTAAGAGGCAGGATGATTTTGCAGCCCAGACCTTGGACTGGCACTCAGGAAATCTGGGTTCAGTTCCTGTTTCTTTGTGACCTGGGGCCATGGTTCTCAACCAGGGGTCAGGGGCCCCCTGCGTCAAGCAGGGCCAGCATTAGACTCACTGGGGCCCAGGGCAGAAAGCTGAAGCCGGAGGCTTAGCTTCATGGTGCTCCCTGTGGCATGGGGCCACAAGTAGTTTCTCTGTTTGCTACCCACACTGGTGGGCCATGGAGATTTACAGAATGCTGGGGGGGGGGGAGCTCAGAAAAAAGAAAGTTGAGAACCCCTGACCTGGGGTTGGTGCCTCAGTTTCCCATCAGACTCCTTCCTTTCTCCTCTGTCTCTTTGGATTGTAAGTGATCTGGAGCGAGGACTGTTGCTCACTGTTGGCACAGGGGCGCTCTGCTCTCGGCGAGCGCAGTGCAGGGCTCAGACACTGCTCGAGGGAGGTGCTGTCAGTGCCTCCATTCAGGAGGTCAAGAGACCAGCCTCCCCCAGCTATGCAATTGTCAGGCCCCGGCTTAAGAAAGGGTTTCTTGTATGGACAATCAGAGCGTGTGCACCTGGGGTGGGGGTTGGCTAAAGCAATTTATACCCACTGAGGTTTATATTCAGCCAAACAAACAGGCATGGACAACAGTAGCCCTGGGAACCAGAGGGAGAAACCTTGAATTTCAAGATGTCCTGACTTTAAAGTGCTTCGTTTCGTGGCTTTAATCCTGCATTTTGCTTGTAGCAGCCACTTAATTCCATTGCCTTTATTTCCCGGGGGGGGGGGGGGAGGTTAAAAACGGGGATGGGGAGAAAGAAAAGTGCTACTCAATCCCACTGCACCCTTTGGCCAATTCAGGGCAAACTACAGCTTCTTTCACTTCGTGAGGAGGCACCAGCTGAGGCCTTCTCTACACCCAGATGATGTACGACTGTAACATGACTGCGGCAGCGGGTCCTAGTATGGACAGAGTGAGATCAGTAGCAGTGTGCTTGTGTGTGTATAGCTCAGAGCTGTACAGGGACGGAATGAACCTATTCTACCGTAAGACACTTTTATACCAGTATAACTGCATCCATGCTGGGGCTTATACCGGTATTGCTGTGTGGATTAAAAAGAGTCATCCCTCCCGCAATCAGCTTAATTATACCAGTAGAAAACCTGGGTGGAAACAGGCCTTAGAAGCCCATCTCCATTGAGAGGTCTTCATCCTTAATTCTGGGGTTAGAAATACATTTTTAAAAGTGTTAAAAACATAGAAATTGTAAATAAGCTTGTGTAAAACCCCATCTCCTAAGGCCCCATTCTTCTCTGGGGGAACAGGGCAGCACTGGGATAACTTCCAAATCACTGAACTAATTTTCTTCACATTTGGATTGTTGTTCAGTGATGGCTGCAAAACCACTCAAAGCCCAGATCCTGCAGCTGGCTCCAAATTGGGAGATCCCTGAACCCTGCTGGGACTGTTTGCAGGATTGTGGCTGATGCTTGGGGCCTCCAGCTTCAGCCATTATCCCCTTGCAGGCCTCCACCTGGAGCACAGGGCCGGGTTATCTAGTTCCCCCTTTACAAAACTCAAAAATAGAAGAACTAATATGACTCAAAGTTTAAAAATAAAAGTTCACGTCTCAAGTGAGACTAAACATAGCAAAATTCAGCCCACAGGAACTGGTATAAGAAAGTTATGAGCAACAAAGAAAGACGGGACTAAAATGGAAAGTGGAACTTGGCCTTTCCCTCATATTGGCTGCTGCTAGTGACTGATAATGAATATATTATGCAGATATGCTATATAGTAGGGAAAGAGATGGTGTGATGATATCTTGTGGTATAAGACTTACTTGTTGCATTCATTCATAAGTGAGAAAATCCCCCCAGTGAGCCATATAATTTGTTCCAAATAAGCATCACTATACTCTTTCTACCACCACCTGGCCTATAGTTATGCCACATATTTTAAAGAGAATACAGTCTTTGGATGGTTATTGGTGCTTGTGAGAACATGCCATCTATGGAAACAAGAGAAGGAAAAACTGAGCAGTAAGGGAGGGTACTTACTAGCTAGAGAAGAGGAACATGCACTAAGTAGTAACCAGATACAAAATGGCCAGTTTAGGGCTGCAGCTGCTTGGCTTTGCCATATTTAAGGGACCAATCCCACAAAGTGCATGCTGGGAAATAAGCTACTATAAAAAGGTTACCATACAGCCTGGCCCATTAATAGATTGGGGGAGGGTGCCTTACATGCTGTTTCTGTATGTCCTATATGGTGTTATGTGTCAGGCTATTTTTCTTATTTTTCTACTTACCCCTAAAAAAAAAAGTCAGGTTAGCTTAGACCTACCAGAGTTGTGTTAGGAAGAAAAAAATAGGTCTGATCAAGCTAAAAAAAAAATCTTTAAAATAGCATTTTTTGTATACCAGGGTCTTGTGAGTTTAGGGTCTAGTATTTCATTATTTTCTAGGGCTGGCAATTAACTTAGTCTTGTTTGTAGTAAGTCTATATTTTCAACTTTCTAAGGATGGGAAGCATGTTTTCCATCTCTAAGGGGTTACAAGATAATACACCTTCAGTTTCACTGGTTCAGGACTGAACATTGCCTGTCCTGTATTTACAGTCAAAGTAATTTGAAAGAAAAACACTTACACATGGGTGGAAAGAATGAAATGGCAGGTTCTTTTAATTAAAAAACAATGATAAACCATTTGAAAGCTGCCCAGAAGTTGGGATGTTGGAGGTAATCCTGTCAGAGATAGATTAGGGAGCACAGGGCCAGTGAAGCAGTCAAAAGCGCAAAATAAATGCAATTTATCACATGGGTCAGCAGTTTCACATAGCTTTACAAAAAAGAAGGACCAAATTCTGCCCTTGAATGCACCCACACATTCTCTACTGAGTGAAGCAAGGCCTGTGTATGCAAATACAAGGGAATAATCTGACAGCAGGAATTTATTCCATTATCATTGCTATATGTGTATTATAGTTGCAGCTATGATGGCTTCCCTTCTCTTATCTGTTTATTTTCATGCATACCAAGCTGCAAGCTGTGGATCAAATAATTTGACTTATTTTGGTTTATGCAAAGAGAAGACCTGCCAGTTCTATAGATGCCGTAATCTCCCCAAATAGCTGCTCAAAGGCTATCTTATCATCATGGGTTTAATGACTCAAAGTGACCCTGAACCATCTGAACCTTAGCCAGGTGGGAAGGACCCTCCCTAGGTTTCCTCTTCCATTTACTTTAAAAAGAATTCTTCACTCACTCCATGGTATCTGGTTTCCTATTGCTGTTCATTTAACTACCCTGAAACCTGAAACAGCCCCCTTTCTAGCCTGGTTGATTCTAAGCCTCTGAACTTAGCTACTCTTTAACTCTCAGGGCATGAAAATAACACTTAGCCAGATGCAGCCTAGAGAGAACCAACAAGAAGACACCTAACATAGGATAGTGCCACAGTTTATACTGAAAATGACTATTTGTGGTTCAGCAACAAAGGCTCAGAAGGGCCCAGCTTTGGAATAGGACTGTCTTTTGTTTCTCAATTTTTGGCCTAGCCTTTGGCAAATAAATCTAAACCATGATATTTTCTTTTCTGACTAGTAATTTAAGCCTGCTTTCTTTTCTTGTGACACATACAGCCCAGAGTATACACATGCTCTGCTCCCTTGTGCCTATATTCTCTTTATTTATTTATTTTTAAGAAATAGTACAACATCATAGATCATTGCTTAATATAAAGTCAGTGCTGATAGAGTTTGAAGATATCCTAAAATTTGGTAGCATGCCAACTAATGAGGAGGAGAGATGATAAACTATTGAGAGTATAATTGAAAAATTATAATTCAATGAAGAGCTGCAAGAATGATTTTGAGGTCTGAAAAACCCAACTTACAAAAAAAAAACTTAATATCAGCCTTACAAGGAGAAGGTGATGGGATTGGGTTGATCACTCTCTAATCATCTGCACATGGAGAAACTATCAGATACTAAAAGGCTCTTTAGTTTACCAGCCAAAGGCATACCATGTATCTAGATCAGGGGTTCTCAACCCAGAGCCTGTGGGCCGCTTGTGGCCCAATCAGCACAAAGCTGTGGCTCATGCAACGTCCTCAGGCCATACAGGTAGGATGTATATTGTGTGGGTCTGGCCACAGAAAGAGTTTCATGTGTGGCCCACAGTGGTAAATCAGTTGAGCCCCACTGGTCTGGATGCTGAAATCAGCAAAATTTGAACTGGAAATGTTTGGTATTTTTAACAGTGAGGGAAATCAACCACTGGACCAAATTTCCAAAGGGTGTGGTAATGGCTTCATTGTCTGGAGTCTTTAAATCAAAACTGGATGTCTTATTAATAGATCTGCTGTAATTCAACCGCAAGTTCTTGGGCTAAATGAGAACATTCACTGGGTGAATGGCTTAGGTTATACAGGGGGTCAGGAATGATGATCGTAATGGTCTCTTCTGGGCTTAAAAGCTATGACTCTTCTCCTAATATTTTCCTCTTTTATGTACTTATACTATTTTATTTGTAATTTGTAATTCTGGCTCCGTGCATCTTTACTGAGCTGGAGTCTTTTTAGGACAAATTATTTTATCTTCTAATAATTTCAGCAGAAGCCTTGTACGATAGATGTGATTGGAAGCACAGCTGTCATTGGGTGTCCTTCAATGACTGAGGCAGGAAAATAAATTAGCTGCACATATGCACAGGGTAACTTACTTAGGGTCAAGTGGGGGAGCAAGGCAGTCAACTACAAAGCTAACATAGCTGTGAAGTTAGGTGCCCAAAATATGCAGGTACATAAGAACGGCCGTACTGGGTCAGACCAAAGGTCCATCTAGCCCGGTGTCCTGCCTTCTGACAGTGGACAGCGCCAGATGCCCCAGAGAAAATGAACAGAAGAGGGAATCACCAAGTGATCCATCCCCTGTCACCCATTCCCAGATTCTGGCAAACAGAGGCTAGAGACACTATTCCTGCTCATCCTGTCTAATAGCCATTGATGGACCTATCCTCCATGAATTTATCTAGTTCTTTTTTGAACCCTGTTATAGTCTTGGCCTTCACAACATCCTCTGGCAAAGAGTTTCACAGGTTGACTGGGTGTTGTGTGAAGAAATATTTCCTTTTGTTTGTTCTAAACCTTCTGCCTATTAATTTCATTTGGTGACCCCTAGTTTTTGTGGGACTATGAGAAGTAGTAAATGACACTTCCTTATCCACTTTCTCTACAACAGTCATGATTTTATAGACCTCAATCATATCTCTCCTTAGCCGTCTCTTTTCCAAGCTGAAAAGTCTCAGTCTTATTAAGCTTTCCTCATACGGAAGTCATTCCATGCCTATAATCATTATTTTTGCCTTTTTCTGAACCTTTTCCAAATCCAATATATCTTTTTTCAGATGGGGTGACCACATCTACACACAGTATTAAAGAGGTGGGCATACCATGGATTTATATAGGGGCAACATGATATTTTCTGTCCTATTATCTATCCCTTTCTTAATTATTCCCAGCATTCTGTTTGCTTTTTTAACTGCCACTGCACACCAAGTGGATGTTTTCAGAGAACTATCCACAATTATTCCAAGATCTCTTTCTGGAGCGATAACAGATAATTTAGAGCTCATCATTTTATATATACACTTGGGATTATGCCTTCCAATGTGTATTACTTTTCATTTATCAACATTAAATTTCATCTGCCATTTTGTTGCCCAATCTCCCAGTTCTGAGAGATACTTTTGTAGCTCTTCACAGTCTGTGTGGGTCTTAACTATCTTTCGTAATTTTGAATCATTTGCAAATTTTGCCACCTCGCTGATTACCCCTTTTTCCAGATCATTTATGAATATGTTGTGCAGCACTGGTCCCAGAACAGACCCCTGTGGGACACCCCTATTTACCCCTCTCCATTCTGAAAACAGATCATTTATACCTACCCTTTGCTTCCTATCTTTTAACCTGGTAGATTTTCACTCATATTTGATATACTCTAAATGTAGTAGCTTCTATAAGAAATTTGTACTCTGTACTTTTTCTATCCATTATATTTGTCTGACATACATAGAGTAACACTCAGTATCACTTCAGGCAGGATATGTGTATCACTGCTTGGGAAAATTCAACCCAAAAGGTGAAAATGTCAGAAAGTTATGAGCAACAGAAAACAGGGGATTAGAATGAAAACCATTATGCAACCTTAAGTATAGCCACAGCACATGCTCACACTTTAGTATCTATATTGGTAGTATATACAAGTATATTACAGAATAAACTACATAAAGAACAAAATGTATAGTGTCCATCTCTGCGCTAGTGTTCTGGTCACCTCACAATATTACAACTAATACTCCAACTAAAATTCTATCCATGTACAAACTAAATACAAACACTTCCTTAAACTCACAGAGCAGTGAGTAGGAGACACTCGGACTTGAGATGGGAACCAAGGAGCAGGGATTCAAGAGGGGAGTGAGCGATGGGATCCAGAGACTGGTCCTAGGCAGACACTGCTTTCTGCAGCATTTTGCAGAGACTGGAAGAGGGAGGTTAAGCAAAGAGGCCAGAGAGGAGGAGATTGCTGCTGCAGGTGGCAATTAATAGACCTTTCTATTGACACAACATCAGAAGGGCCAAGGGAGTTCCTCAGTGCACCCACAGTCTTATTGTTGTACAACACCCAGAAGTGTGGGAGGCACTTCATAGCACAACCATTAAAGACCAGCTGTCTACTCATGCAGTGAGCCACTGGACGAAACAATTCAGGGACGCGGTTAGGAAGGATGAGGGATACAATATTAAGGTCACGGGCTTACTCAGCTGTAGCATGTCACATGTTGCTGTATCTAAATTCCATGATTCCTAGATTGGCTCTCCCTGTAGTAGCTGCTAGTAAAGTTGTATGAATAACCTGCTGACGGTTGTATTTCCTACAGGGGCAGGGTGTCTATGTGCCTCCGGCTACCCACATGAAATCTTTTCCTTAGGAACACAGCCAGAGATATAACCCCCATAGGTACTTTATGTCGTTCTGCAAACAATAGGCCTTCACTGCCTGTGCCTGGTGTAATGAGCTGTGACAATACAACGTGTGCAGAACATGAGAGCACAAATTCGAACTGGATAATGAATATCTGTCGAACATTTAACAGGAATGTCTGGTGCTGTAGCAAAATGTTTCCCGCAGTCCCCCAACTGACCGTATTACCCGAAGGAGAGAGACCTGGAAGGGGAGGTTCCAAAACACTGGAGAACTGGAGCGCCTAGGGGAGGGGTCTGCAGCAGGCTCTCAAAGGGCCGAGCTGAGCAGCAGGACTGGTCTAAGCCCCAAGAAAAGATCCCGGTTAAGTGGGGAAAGGAGCGTTCCTACAAATCCTGGAGGGGAGCAGGAGGGGGACACTTGGCACGGGAAGAGTCCAGTCGAGGTTCGGACTGGCTCTGTTCTGCGGGGCTGAGCCTCGCCAACACCCCAGCTCAGCCCGGCAGCATTATACGGGATCCTGCTTCTCCGTCTCCTTCACGCGCGCTGTTCCCCAATTCAGACCCGCATTGCAGCGTCGCCGCCTTCCCCGCTTTCCCCGCTTTCCCCCGCCGCCTCCGGGCTCTGCTCTCGGCTCAGACCTGCAATGCAGCATTACCAGAACCCCCCCCCCCGTTCTTCCTTCATCCACCGCTGATTGGGCCCCAAAACTCGCACCGCGCCTCGCTCCACGTTCCCCGGTTCTGCTCTACAGGGATCTGGTGACTCTCGCCCCTCGCCAAAGCCGGTCCGCTGTCTCCGTGCATATAACAATCTCGGGCACATGCGGGGGCCATGGACTCCCGCTGCCCCTGTCTCTCCGGCCGCGATTGAAAATGAGCCTCCCGACCACTTACTCCCAGCCGGTCTAGCGCGTGTATGTCCGGGAACGGCTAAAGCCGATCCAGGCACGACCCTCCCCTGCCCCAGCATCGGCTCAGGCCCAGGCGCTCCCAGGGACAGGGAGAGAAGCAGCGGGACCGGGCTGGATCCAGTCACTCGCCGGACGGACTGGGGCGGGGGCGTGTGAACCTGCCAGAGCAGCAGGGACAGGAATCCGCGCCCCCCACACTCGGAGGGGGAGGGGGTGTAATTTGCTGGAGACAGAGAACACCGAGCCAGGCTGCGCCCGGATCCCGCCCCGCTAGGCTAGGACGGGGGGTGGGGGGGAGCTGGGCCTCTGGCTGGCACAGGGATGCCCGGTGCCAAGAGGCTTGGGGGGGGTGTTATTGTCTCCGGGGAGGGAGCTGCGGCCTCGGCTCCACGCGCCCAGCCCCGAGCGCGCTTCCAAAGAACCCGAGTGCGGCCTTTGGAGACCCCGCCGGCGCCTTGCCTGACTTTGCCGGGGGGCCGGTAGAGAGGAGCGGGAGCCGGGAAGGGGGGTGACTGTCGCCGTGGGGCAGCCCAGCCTGCTCCCGGACCAGGGGCTGCGGCCAGGGTCCCCTCTCCAAGGGACGGGACCGACCAGCCACGCCGGTTCCTTGGCTCGAGGGAGAAGGACCCCAGCGCACGGGGGCTGTCGCTGGGGGCTGGAGGGAAGGGAGACAACCCCTCTGTGGGTTTGCTGCCACCCCAACTCGGGAGGTACCGGCTGCTCCGGGCAGGAGGCCAGGCCCGGCTGAGTGGCAGGCATGGCCCAGAGGTTTCCCCGGGTGTCAGGACGCCTGGGGCCGGCGCAGGGAACGAAGCTCCCTGCGGGTTGCGTTGATGGCAGAGCCTGGTGCGGGGCGGGTGTTTGGTGTCTGCTCCCAGGGGCACCTGCCCGCCAGCCAGAGGCGGCTCCCAGCCCAGCCCCGCGGCGGGGCTCGAGGGGAAGGGGCGGCGGGGGCTGGAACAACCCCACACCCCGAGGAGCCGGGGGCGCCCCGGAATCCGCCTGGCCCTTCAGATCCGCCCTGGGACCCCAGGCCGCTCCCCAACCCACCCGGCCGGGAGAGGAGCCAGGGAGCGGCTCCCTGCGCCATTGGGGGTGGCAGGCGGGCACCCCCCGCAGAACAGGGGCCCCGTTCCCCAGGCTCCGGCTTTGTCTCCGCGTTGGGGGGCCGCCAGCGCGGTACAAAATGGCGGGGAATGGGTGGGATTGCCCCGGCACGCCACGCGGGGCACCCCCTGCGGGGAGAGTCTGGGGCCCCCTGGCACGCGGCCGGCCCCTAAGACAGCAGGGGGGCCCGGGACGCCTCCCCGCCTCTGCCCTCGCTGCCTCCGCAGGGCTCCGTTCTCCAGGCAGCGGCAGAAAATGGCTGCCCGGCCGCTCCAGCTGAATTCTGCCATGTGCGCGATCAGCAAGAACGGCCCGGCCCGCGGCCCCCTGACCTGCCCCAGCTCCGCACCCAGCCGGGCGCAGCGGGGAGCCACCGCGCCCCGGCGGGGCCGCTGGAGCCCCAGGGGCGTGGGCAGGGCGGCTGCGGGGCTGCAGGATTTACCTGCGGCCCCGAGAGAGCCCGCAGCGGGGGCGAGACACTCCGCAGCTTTACCTGTCTCCGCCCCGCTGCCCTGCCCGGCTCCCCGTTCCCCGCTGGCGGGGGCCGATTCCCGAGCCTGCATCGGGACCCTGGGTCCCGGGGGGAGATGCCCTAAACCCCCGTGTGTCCGGAGCGTGTCCCCGTGACGGGAGCCTGTCCCGCGGGGCTGGGGGCAGGTGAAGGGCAGGTGCTGCTCCTTGGTCCGAGCCCAGGTATCTCCCGGGAGTGTCTGCGCGTCGGGCCGGGCCTGGGCCAGGGGTCCCCAGCGAGGGCCAAGGTTGACCTCTCCGAAGAGCTGCCTGGCTTTGGGGCAGAGCCGGTCCCCGCCGCGCCCAGCTCCGATCAATCATCGCTGCTGTTCGCTCAGCACAGGGGCGATTCGGTATCGATTTAATTCACAGGCGGGTGGGAAAGACACCGGGACCGCAGAAGGCGCTGGGGCGGGGCGGGGACGGCGGACCCAAGCCACCGGCTGGGATCGCGATTTGGGGACCGAGTCAGCCCTCAGAGGAGCTCTCCGGGAAATGCAGAGGAAAGACAACGAAAATTCGGCTCCGAGCCCGCCGGCGGGTTCCCGGGAGCGACCCCAGCCCGGCAGGAGCCCAGACCAGGCGACCTGCTGGCTAGGAAAGCCAGCCAAGCTGAGCCGCTCCACGGGGCGCCGGGCCCCCCGGTCCGAACCAGCCAGCCCCACCCGCGAGCAAATGATTCGTGCCGTGGCTCTGGAGGAGGAATCCGCTGGGCTGTGTTCTCTGAGCTCGAAAGAACCAGGAACCCTGGGAGCCTCCGGGATGGGGGGGGGGGGCTGGTGTTTCGCCCGGGGCCAGGGGACAATTCCTATGGGGAGGGGAGGCTGAGAGCACCGACCCAAACTGTAAACCCTGCCCGTGACACTTCAACCGGGGGGTGTCAGCCCCTCTGCCGGGTCAAGAGAAGAAATTTCGCAGCTGTGTGCAGCCTTGGCGCTGGGAGTGATGTCAACAGCTAAAAGGGGGACAGCAGGTAATTGCTGCCCCTATAAGGCAGTGTTGGAAGGAAGCGGGGGCGGGGGGGTGCAAACCTGTCCACACCCACCCGCCCCTTTCTCTGTGACACGGCGCTATTCCACCCGCTCCACACAGCTCGGGCAGGAACACGTGTGCTGTACATGGGGGAGGGGGACGTGTGGGGAACCAGGCGCTGTGGCGGGCACCTCTCTGGGTACAAACCCGGGGCAGGCGGGGCTGTGGGGCTCTTGCCCGTTTAGCGCCAGGAGGGATCGGCATTAGCCGCAGGATGCTAAAGGCAGCGCCTGTCTGTCCAGGCTGTAAAACGTCCTGTCCTAAAGGAAACCAAACAAACCGTGAAAATGGGCCGGGCCGGGGGTTCGGGCCCCGGAGTTCTAGGGCCGGGCCCCCCAGTCCCGGCCCTACCCTCGCTAGTGCGCTAGGGTCCTGCTGCGCCGGACAGAGCGCTGCGCTGCGCTGCGCGACCCGCGGGGGAGGTCGCGGAGAACAGCTGGGGGAGGAGAGAGGCTCAGTCAGCCTCCCCCAGCCCCGGCTCGCGGCCTGGAGCCCCCGGAGCTGACTGCCCCGGACAGAAAATGGACCCTTGGCTCCCCCCGCCCCAGGCCGGATCTGGGGTCCCGCAGGGCCACCAGCGCGGAGCCCGGGGCCTGGGGAGCCCGGCTCGGGGCTGGTCCCAGCCGGTGTCCTTGGGATTCCGAACGAGCAAATCTCCTTTAGTGACCTATATTCCCGCGGGGGAGGGGGCGCCCTGCCGGCGCGCGGCCCGCTATGCTGGGGGGGAGGGGGGGGATTGAACTGCCCCAACTTCCAGCTCGTCCGGATGGCGCAGGGTCGGGGCGAGTCTGCACCCCCCTCCCCGGGGAAGAGGCAGCGGGACTCGGGCCCCGCAGCGACCGTTTCTCCCCAGATGCACGGGGGGTTATTTCTTTCCGAGGCAGGGGGCCCCCCTACATCGCGCCCCCGGGCCTGTCTGCGCGCCCCGCTAATTGTCCTAATTACGCTCTCAGAGGTCAGGGCGCGGCGGGGGGGGGGGGAGGAGGGGAGGGAAAGGCGCGCGGAGCTGGGGACGTGTCGTGTTGGGACACCCGCGTCTACACGGCGCGTGTTTCCACTGCGCCCCGCCATTTTGGTGCCTGCTGAATTTGGGGTGAGGGAGCCGCGAGGAATGAAATCAGAGGGGGGGGGGGGCTGCTGGCTCTTTTCCACTCGTGAGAGCTGGTTGCTGAGATACCAGCGGACCAATCATCTCTCACCAGCTCACCCGGAGCTCGGGCACCGCTTCCTTATATGGTGCTGCTAGTCTGCGGGGCGCCGCGCTCCGCACCATATAAGGGCATGAACCTAAATACAGTATCTACCTTGTTCTTTTCGGGCCCAGCGCGACTTCAAAGCGATCGATGCCGCAGCGAGGCGGGCCGGGCCGGGTGCCCAGGCAGGGGAGGCGCGGGGCTGCTCCCAGGCCGAGCGGCTTCCAGCCACAGAGGCTGCCGTTCCCCCCCCTCCCCCACCCCCCGCAGCCCGGATGAATTCTCGGCTGCTTATTAGGTGAAATGCAAATGAACCGTGATTCGCATCTAATTGCTTTTGTTAGCAGGTCCTCGGGCTCCGCCGCAGGCAGAGGCATGGCGGGGAGGTGCCAAAGGCCGGGCGGGGGGCGGGGTCGACGCAGAGCGGACACACCGGACCTAGGCTCGGGGCTTGTCACCTGAGGAAGAATAACCCCGGGCAGGGCGGCGCTGGCCGCAGGGACGTGGCTAGATGGCGCGAGCTACGCCCTCCCCTGGCGGGGGGCAGACACCTTTTCAATGGGGGGGTTGTGCAGGCGGACACCCCCCCCCCCAGGCTCCGGGGACAGTCACCTGCGGGGCTTTGCTAAAGGAGGCGATGAGCAGAGGCGGGCTCGTCCCCGGGAGCAGCTGCCTGGCCCCCTGGAATGTCCCCCAAAGGGGCGGCACTGCCGGGGTACAGGGCGTCAGGCGGGGGAGGGGTCCGCTGCCGAACTGCTGCAGAGCCGGGCGGGCTTTGGCCCGGCTCGGGGCCGCTCGGGCGGGCTGAGCGGTCCACTCACACCTCGGTGCAGCTGTCGGAGTCCTGCGGGTCGCTCCCCCGGCCGTGGCGTCAGCCGGCGCCCCACATACACCGCTGCCATGTCACGCGTGGGGCTTTCATTGAGACGGAGCAGGGACCGGCCCTGCCCCCTCCCGGGAAGCCGTTTCGACGTGTGCCCCCCCTTTCCCCCCCCCCCGGAGAAGGAATCATTCTGGACCTGACCCAGCCGCGTAACGCGGGCGCGATGCACCCCGCTCCCCGAGCCGGGGCGGCGGGATTTCATTGGCACATGCCCCCTTCGCCAGCCTTTGCAAACCAGGCGCCTTCGTCGCGCGAGGGAAATAATCAGCAAACGCAGAAACCCCGGAAACAAACGGGCTTTTGTGCGAAATCCGCGCGGTGCCGGGGGCGGGCGAAAGGCGCCTCCCCTCCCCCAAGGGCGGCAGTTTGATCCGGGCGAGTGTTTCGCTGAACGCCTGGAAAGTTCAGCGCCCTCTCCGGGGAGCGAGATAACTGGAGCCTCTCATTAGAGTTTGGCACGCGCTCGAAATGAGCTAATGAAGGACGCGGAGCGGACGCCCGGCCGTTTGCAGCCTGGCTGCAGCGCTCCGGGTGCGCGGGCCCCGAGCGCGCGGATTTCCGCCGTCCGCGGGTTCGGGCCTCCGCGCGGCTCAGAACCGGCCCCTCCGGGAGCCCTGCCCCCCGGTGCGGCGCTGGGGCTGGCGGCTCCATAAACCCGAGTGGCACCGACCTGGAGCGAACGAACCTGCCCCCGCCCGCACAGCTCAGTCCCGCTCGCCCCAGGCTCCTGGTGCCCGGTGAGCGCGAAGTCCGTCTCGGGCCCCCCTACAGTGCCAGGGGCCCGGAGCATTCACTCCCTCGCTCCCGGCTTACTCGCACGGAAGCCCGCTCTGTGGGGCCCGCATCCTCCGGCCTGAGCCGCGCTGCGCTGCCCGGGGACCCTGGGGGAAGCCGGAATAGCAGGGGCAGGTCCAGTTGTAAATACTGGTACCGGTACCCTGCCGAGCGGCGACCCGGGCGGAGGGGGAGGCAGCCGGGAGCGCCGCTGAGCAGGGAACCCGGCGAGCTCAGAGCCCAGCGGCCGCCGGGACACGGAGGGACTCGGAAGCGGCCGCCTGTCCCAGCTGGTTCCAGGAGACGCGAGGAAGTTTCAGGGGAAATGCGGCGTTTGCGCCGCTGATGCGGAGCGCGGCAGCTCCCGGGAAGTCTGGCAAGAGCCATTTCCAGTAGCACGGTGCCACCTATAGAAGGGACCTGGAATTAATCGGGGATATTGGATTTCCCGGGAAAACGACGTGTACCCCCCCCCCCCCCATCCCCGTCTGAACAGGGACCCCAGCGGGGCCTGGGCAGCGGGCAAGGGCCGGGCATGGGCTAAAAACACCTTTCCAGCCAATTGGCTTCATTAATTTCAACGAGTGTTTCCCCTGGTTTGTCCGTCTGTATCTATCTATCCACATACCCCATCTACTCTATCCCCATACTCCCCAACTATCGAATCTATCCCCATACACCCCATCTACTCTATCCCCATACTCCCCAACTATCGAATCTATCCCCATACACCCCATCTACTCTATCCCCATACTCCCCCTCTATTTATGCATCCCCCTACACCCCAACTATCTATCCATCCCCATACACCCCAACTATCGAATCTATCCCCATACACCCCATCTACTCTCTCCCCATACACCCCAACTATTTATGCATCCCCCTACACCCCAACTATCTATCCATCCTCATGCACCCCTCTATTGATCTATATATCTATCCCCCTACACCCCAACTATCTATCCATCCTCATATACCCATCTATTGATCTATATATATACAGTATATCTATCCCCAGACACCCCAACTATTTATCTAATCTATCCATCCCCATACACCCCAACTATCTATCCATCCTCATATACCCATCTATTGATCTATATATATACAGTATATCTATCCCCATACACCCCAACTATCTATCCATCCTCATATACCCATCTATTGATCTATCTATATATCTATCCCCAGACACCCCAACTATTTATCTAATCTATCCATCCCCATACACCCCAACTATCTATCCATCCTCATACACCACAACTATCTATCCATCCTCATGCACCCATATATCTAATCTATTCCCATACAGCTCTCTCTCTCTCTCTCTCTCTATATATATATATATATCGGGCCGGGCAATTCCTGTTTAGAAATCGGAGTTCTCTGCTGAACTTTGTTGTCCCTCAGCACCCACCAGGGCAGCCCCAGGAGCTCTGGAAGTCCTGACCCCCACCTGTGCACCCCAGTGTCTGAAGGCTGCAGCGCTTGGGGGAGCTGCCTTCCCCGGTAACACAAGCAACAGCCGAAGGACACGGCGCGCGCTTCCCTGGGTCTGATTGACGAGCCCGGATAGTTAAGGGCGGGAGTGTCGCACCCATGTTCCTTCTGCAGCAGTTTGGAAGACGAGTTTCCATTGGCTGTTCCTACTACTCTGTAGTGTCCGCTCGGGGTAAAGTCCAAGCAGGCGGGTCTGGCGAGAGCCTGGCAGCCCGGAACCTTTGGGCGCAGAGGAGACGAGTCCGCATTCCCTCGCACGGCGCCATAGGGGTGTGGAAAGAGGCGCTAAGAAAGCCGCCTTGTCTCCATCTCCGATGGAAAGTGCCGCACGGCTCCGACAGAACCAGAGGGGTGGGGAGTTGCGGTAAATCAGAGGAATGTCTCAGCATCTCCTCTACTGATCCGGGGGACAGGCTGTGCCGCCCTCAAAACTCCCTGCAAGCAGACATTTGACCAATAATCCCAGAACCGCGCATCCAGACAATACCCCGCAATCCTCCTAGTCCGAGCGCCTTCCAGATCACCAGTGATCCGGAGAAAGGGGTAAGCAGTGAGGTGGCAAAGTTTGCAGATGATACTAAAGGGCTCAAGATAGTTAAGACCCTAGCAGACTGTGAAGAACTTGAACAAGATCTCACAAAACTAAGTGACTGGGCAACAAAATGGCAAATGAAATGTAATGTGGATAAATGTAAAGTAATGCACATTGGAAAAAATAACCCCAACTATACAAACAATATGATGGGAGCTACTTTAGCTACAACTAATCAGGGAAAAGATCTTGGAGTCATCCTGGATAGTTCGCTAATGACAGCCAAGTCCTGTGCAGCAGCAATCAAAAAAGCAAACCGGATGTTAGGACTCATTAAAAAAGGGATAGAGAGTAAAATGGAGAATATTGTATCGCCCTTATATAAATCCACGTGCGCCCACATCTTGAATGCTGCATCCAGATATGGTCTCCTTATCTCAAAAAAGACATACTGGCCTTAGAAAAGGGGCCACTGTCCGTAGACAGGATACTGGGCTGGATGGACCTTTGGTCTGTCCCAGTTCGGCCAGTCTTGTGTTCACCAATAAACAGCCTCGTGCCGTTGCAGCTCGAACAAGTCGCCGGTTAGTTGTGTGGGATTAAACTTCAGCAAAGGGGGGGGGGGTAATTTGAATAAAACTCAAGGGAAGTCGGTAGGGGATCAGAGTTCAGACAAATCCATCGGCAGTCCCGAAAGGCGCCGTCCAGGACACAGGGAGGGAAATCTCTGGGCTGCTGACCTCGCCCGAAGCGGCTCCCGGGACCGAATTGTCTCAGTGTCCGACCAGAAACGAGCAAATGAGTCCAGGCTCGTGCGAGCCCGCAGGCTACCTGGGGACTGAGCCAGGGGCTAGACAGCTCCAGAGAGGAGAGTGGGTCCTTCGGTTCCGAGGCGCTGTCGGCTGCAAGGCGGGAGTTCCCCGCGGAGCTCTCTGGGACCCCGACGCGCGGGGCTTGGGAAGGGTCCAGAAAAAAACTCGCAAGCGCCTGAATTCGATTTGTTTTTAAAACAACCAAATAAAGTTGACACTCAAACGCGGGAGGAGGGGTGAAGACTGCCCCCCCCCCGGGTCATTTTCCTGCATTGCCGGGGAGGGGAGTCCGGCCGGGGTTTGTCAGCCAGCGGGGCGGGGGAGCCGGCAATGCTGCTGCCCGTGGGACGTTCCCTAGGACTCGGGGTGTCCCTCTCTGCCGCGACCCCACCGAGGAAGCTGATCGGTCGGTGTCTGTTCTGTGCACCAGGACAGCGAGCGCGCATTGCGCGGCTCAGGGACTGACTCCCACCCGGGAGCCCTGGCCAGGATCACGGCCCAGCAGTGATTGAAAAGTGCCCCCCCCCCAACCCCGGGACTGGCTCTCTCTCGTGGGACACCTCAGTCGGGTCTGGTGGGATGCACACGCCAGAGATCTGCCCCCCCCCCCCGCCGCCATCCCCTGATTGCCCGGCTGCATCGGGCCGAATCGCTCCCCGCCCCGCCGGTGGTCTTGGCCCAGGGAGGGGGGCCACGGCGGGCCTTGAGGAAGTCGAGCGGCCGAGGGAGGTTTAATTGTCTGGAGGAAGCGGGTGCTGGCGGGCAGTGCCCGGGGACCCGCCAGGGGAGGCTCCGGGCGCTCCTGCGGTTTCTGTCGCGTGCATCTCCAGAGCGCCTGGCCAAGCCCCCCCCCCCCCCCAGGGCGCAGGGCTCCCTGGCCCGCCAGCCCCACGCGAGGGAGAGGAGCTGCCCGTGGCGAAGACGGCTGGGGAAAGTATCCCCGGCCCCTCCCGCCGCAGCGCCCCACGCCAGGCCGGGCCCTCCCGCTCGCGCCGGGAGCTCGCCTGACCCGTCCGGCCTGACTTCCAACCAAGCGTGTCCCTCCCGCGAGCCCGTGACACGCGTGGGCAGCGCGGCCCTGGCCGGGTGCTCGGAGCGAAGTTACCCAGGAGACAGTCTCCGGGGGCTGATGGCGAACGTCCATTCCGAGTGTCCCCCGCCCCACGGGCCGCCCAGGGACCCCTGCCTCCACCCGCCGACACACCCCAGCGCGCAGGGGGAAATCCAGCTGGGCCCCTCGACCCAGCCTGTCATTTTCGTTGGGCTGACGGCGACCCCAGCGCTACCCAGAGGGGCGGTGAAACTCTGCGACCCCCCCCCCCCCAGCGCGACTCCTGAGCGCGCATTACCTCCCTGCGCGCCCATTACCTCCTGCGCGCCCATTACCTCCCTGCGCGCCCATTACCTCCTGCGCGCCCATTACCTCCCTGCGCGCCCATTACCTCCCTGCGCGCCCATTACCTCCTGCGCGCCCATTACCTCCCTGCGCGCCCATTACCTCCCTGCGTGCCCATTACCTCCTGCGCGCCCATTACCTCCCTGCGCGCCCATTACCTCCCTGCGTGCCCATTACCTCCTGCGCGCCCATTACCTCCCTGCGCAATCCAGCTCCAGCGCGCTCCCCCAGGAAGGTTAGACTCAGGGTCGGATGGGGACAGGCGTCTCTACAGAGAGCGAGCTTGTGCCAGAATCCGCTCCAGCGGGGGGCAGGTGATTGGGAACAGGGATCAGGAAGGGGTCCCTGCCGGAGAGCTCTCCATCGCCCCCATCCCCCGGGGCCGGGCCAGGTGAGTCCAGCCCGCTTTTGATGTTCGCCTCTGGAGGTGGGAAGGGAGCCCCGAGGTGTCCCGTAAATACGTGTAAGGAGGAGTCCAGGAAATTCGAGATGTTCCGCGGTTTACGGCTTTCCGCCGCGCCGGGAATGGGAAGAGCCCTCGGTCCTCGTGGGTGTTAACGCGATTGGAGGGGGCGCGGGGTTCCGGGGTTCCTGTGCGGATCACTCCAAGGAGCTTCCCCGAGCGGTCCCGGAGATTCCGCGCCTGCACTGATTGCAAAGGAGTGGACCCGTCCCAAGCCCCGGCCGTGGGAACCTCAGCCTTCGCCTCCGGACATTGGGGGACCCCCGGAAGCAGCTTGCCAAGGCGCTGGGGACCGAGAGGGAGAGAGGCTGAAGCGACAGGGGAGACTGGTGCAAATCAGTGGTCTCCTCTTCGGGGCAAAGGAACTAACCGTGGGCACGGCCCGGCTGGCGGGCAGCCTGGGGCTAGCTCTGGGCAGCTCGACCCGACCAGGACCAGCCTGAACAATCCCCCCGGTCGAGTTTTCACCCCCAAACGGAGGGAGACCCAGCGGCTCCACGGGGCCCTTCCTGAGGTTAGGTGGAAGGTGACAGGTGCTAAGCCCCTGGGGCTGCCACAGCATCTCCCTCAGGTCCCGGGTCCACGCGCTCTGCAAACTGGACCCCCGATCTACCTCTGACCCCCCCCCCCAGCTGTCAGAGCCCCGCAAGTACCAGCTCCGGGCCCCGCCCCCCGCCACTAAACCCGCCTCCTCCCGCCCCCACCGGCGCCTTATCGCCTCCGCTTCCCACCGCCCCCACCGGAGCACGTCGATGGGTGTCACCAGGTCACTGGCCCAGCCCCCAGCCGGCTCCCGTCCTTGGGCACAGCCAGGGGTGAGTGTCCCGCGGGAGAGAGGCAGGGCAGGCGCCCCGGCCCCACCCGCGCGTGGCTTGGGCACGCGGAGACAGCGGCACCCCCCGCCCCGCCTCTCCCCTTCACAGTCCCGGGCAGCCACAAGCGATCTAATGGCACAAAACCCACCCAAGAGCCGCGTTGGTCAATGCACCTGAAGGGGCGTCAATGGGGAGAAAACACCCCCCAGCCCGCCGAGGAAACAGGTGTTCCGCAGCCCGTATTTCCTTCAATAAACACACCCCGGAGAGCTCGGTTCTCGCCTTGGGAACTGGGGGCGTTTCTCTTCCTCAGACCGCAGCACCAGACCCTTTTCATCCCCCGCTCCCCCCCCCCCCCGCTCGCGGAGACAGTCAAATTGCAGCCAGATGGGGACCTAGGTAATAGGAAGCAGTTACCTTATTTACTGAAGAGGAGACGCACCCGAATCCTCCCAGGAGCTTTTCTCGCTCGCGGGGTTTCCCCGGGGCTTTCAGGAGTGCTCGTTTCGGGGTGTTTTGCGGTTCTGGTCCACTCCAGCATCCACTGTATGGGCTGCAGGGGAGGGACAGTCAAACCGAAGCGGGACACCAAAGCGCCTCAGTTGTCAGGGTGGAGGTAGCGGAGCGGGAAGCCAGAATCCAGTCCCAGTCTGAACGCGGGTTTGCTCTGCGGTAACGGGGGCAGCGTTGGGGGATGCCCAGTGCACGTGGGGGCGCACCCCCTACTTTAGTGAGAGTCTCCAACGACCCGGTCCGAATAGCCCCTCGCAGGGGGGGTCAGTGAGTAATAGGGTGACCAGATGTCCTGATTTTGGGGTCTTTTTCTTATACAGGATCCTATTACCCCCCACCCATCCCGGTTTTTCACACTGGTCACCCCAGTGTGTGACAGCGCTCAGACCTGTCTGGGCGGAGCAAGGCTCCCGCCAGAGGAGGGAGAAATTAAACTGCGGCGTTAGTGGGGTTTGTTGTATTATTTATTCCCCCCCCCCATTTGTTCCTGGGAGAGCAGACACGTTCGCACCCCCCGTGCTTCCCAAGCACCCGCCTCCTGCTGAATTTCTCTCTCCACAGAAACCTGCCCGGGGTGCGTGGAGACAGGCCGGGCTCACGACTTTAGATCTAAATCAAATCGGAGCGAATCTCTTCTGCTCTGGTTGAATTTTGCTGTAACCGACGCGTGGAGGGGACTCGGAAAGAGCCTGTCGGAGAGCAATCAGCGGCTCCAGTCCCGGCTTTCCCTTTGAAAGCCCCTAAAGCAAACATACTTCTGGGGGCGAGCGGCAGTAAAGTCACTGGGGGGTGAAATACAGAGAAATACTATCTCCAGACACAGACCCAAACTCTCCAACAGCCATTAGCGAGTGAAGGGGCAGGAGCGAGAGAATCCGGCGGCACATTTCCGCAACAGAGAAGGCGGCCGCAATCCCCCAGCGCTAAACCCTGGATTGCAGAGAGCAGGGCAAGAATCACCGCGTCGCTCTGCGCACGGACAGCCCGGCCACCGGGTACAGACAAAAGTCACTCGACGCTCCAGGAATCAGTGAAACTCTCGTTACATCCTCACCTCGGAGACCCTCCACCCCCACCCCATATCCCCGCGCCCGCCTGCTTGAGCAAACTTGGGGAAATCAAGCCCATGGGTCCTTGGAGTAAGGAAACCAGAAACTCGCATTCTAGGCTGTTGAAGTCTCCTTTATTTTCACTACCCAAACTGTTGGAAAGTATTTAAACTTAAGCAGAAACAGCTGCACTCCTGGCACCACTCGCCCGAACTATTTGTTACTGCGAATGACTTTTTATGATTATGAACTTTGCTGTTTTGCTGGCTTCCAACCTAACGGCTTTCTTGGCACATACTGTCCAATGAGGTGATTTTTACGCAATCTTCAAGCGCTTCCTTAATAAGATTCAATTTCTCTTCGTTATATTAACCCACAAGAGTTTTCTCTCTCTTTCCCCAACCCCTCTGTCTCTGCACCTAACAAATCCACCCGGTTCGTGCCTTTGCTAGTCCGGTCCCTAAGGAGCAGAGCGAGCAACAACGAGCAGTGATCGGGGACAGGGTAATTTCTCACTATTTTCTTTTCACAATCGGCACATTTTGCTCGTATTGCAAAGCCCGCCCCATATGAAGTGTATGTGGAAGTGAGGCGGCCTCCTCAGACAAAACGCTGCACTCAGAGCTGGCCGAGTTTCTCTCAATGTGTTGGAGGAAAACGCCGCCGCGGATTGTTTGTTTGTTTGTTTGCAACAAGCCGCCAGGCGAGCGCGTGTTAACTCCCGGGTCCTCTCTAGAGTTTGTTCCAAAGCAAATGAAATCATCGTCCCACAAGCACTGTCCTCAGAGCGGGGCAGCCCGGACTAGCGGGGAGCCTCTGAGCAGGGCAGCAGGCGGGCCGGGCCGCGGGGCGCCCACCGTCCCCGCAACGCCGCCGGCAGAAAGCCCCGAGACCAGACCCTGCTGCGGATTCAACTCTTTCAAATCTCCTTTCTCTGCACCAACGTCGCAGAAGCTTTCCAGGAAACGCGGGCGCCGCGCGCACAGCCAGCGGGCCGGGGGGGGGGGGGGGGTCACGGAGCCTCCCCCCGCGGGGAACGGGGGCTGAGTGGACCGACACACGCGCACTGGCCCGCCCGAGCCCGGAGACGGGCAAGGAAAAGAAACCCGCGCAGCCGGGCCCCGGCTTCGGCAGCCCCCCAGGAACACGGTCCCCCCCTTCCTTTGCAGCGGGCAGTGTCTGCGCTGCTCGGGGGGGACCCGGGGCTGGGGGGCGCCGCATTCCTGGGCTCGTAGGTGTCCCCGATTGGAGGTGTCCCCGAAGTTGCTTTGAATCGGGTTCTTCTTGCCCGCTCGCTGGAGCTGCGGCTCCGGGCTGGGCAGGGGCTGGCGGTGGGTGCCGGGCATGGGGCGGGGGGGGGGGGACACAGTGATTTAGAAAGAGGGGGCTGGATGGAGACGCTGTGCGTGGGGGAGGGGAGGTAGGAACAGGTATCCCGCCCCTCCCCCCCGGAGCCAGACAGCGGGGCCCGGTCCCCGTGGGGCTCCCTCCGCCCCGCCCCCCCATGTCTCTCGCTGCGCCTCTGGCTCCTCCCCCTGCCTATTGAAAGGAGGATCACGTCGCGGAGAGGAGGGGAGGGGGGCGGTGGGGGGAGGGGAGAAGGGGGCGGAGGCAGCTGGGGGGGGGGGGAGGAGGGGCCGGGCCTTGGCCAATGCGGCGCAGGCGGAATATTCCACCGGCTCCGCCAGCAACAAGTGCGGGGGGAGGGACGGGAGGGGGGGGGCGCGGCGCACGGGAAGGGCTGACGTCAGCGGGCGGAGTATTATGGTCTGGGCTGCGCTGGCTGCTGCTTTTCTGCTGCCAGCGGCCGAGTAAACATGGAGCTTTCAGCCGTCGGGGAGCGGGTGTTCGCGGCCGAGGCCCTGCTCAAGCGCCGCATCCGCAAAGTAGGTGTCTCTCGGGCCCCCCAGCCCCGTGCATGCAGCCCCCCAGGCCTGCGGGAGGCCGAGATCGCCTCGGAGAACAGCCCTGTTCCCTCCCCCAGCTGCCTTTTGCAGCAGCAGTTCAGAGCTGCCTCTTCCCCTGGACTAGCATTGCACACATTGCATCTGGTTATTTTTTTGTCCTGCATGCCCGTTTTTACCAAAATGCTGCAGGCATGCTTTGCTGCATGCGTTTTGCTGCATGCATATTTTTGCCAGATGCATTTTTCTGCATCCCTGTTTGGTTGCATGGATTTGCTGCACGCATATTTTTTTGTTCCATGCATTTGGCCGTTTGCATATATTTGACAGATGCCTATTGGTGCAGGCTTATTTGGTTGCATGCAGGTTGCTATATGCATATCTTTATTGCATGCATCTATCTTGAGTTCCCCATGCCTATTTATTTTCTCTCTGTGCAACTGCAGGGGCGCATGGAATATCTCGTGAAATGGAAGGGCTGGTCTCAGAAGTAAGTAGGTTATATATATATATATATAATTATGCAGCCTAGCAAATACTCAGAAGATGGAGGATATTTATTTTATTTATTTTGCATTGTAATAGAAAGGAAAGCTAGATTCTGGGGTGGTTTTTTTGTTTTATGTATCTTCCCCTCCCCCGCCCCCCCACTCTCAACTGACACTGTTTCTCAATCTCTGTGCATGCCCTCATAGGTACAGCACCTGGGAACCAGAGGAAAACATTCTGGATGCCCGGCTGCTTGCAGCCTTTGAGGAAAGGTACAAGGCCTTTGCTAGTCTATGCATCACACTTATAAACACGTTTTCAGTTTTGTAGCAGTGCTGAATTGAAACTGGTTTTTTTAATACCCCCAGGGAACGAGAAATGGAGTTATATGGCCCCAAAAAGCGGGGCCCCAAACCCAAAACCTTCCTTCTAAAGGTAAGGAGGCAGGAGCCTAGTGTGTGCATTGACATTGTTTAGTTGGTGAGTGGAGAGGGCTGCATGCTGCAGTGTTGAGCATCAGAACTAGCATGCTAATAGCAGGGACCCGGCTCCAGCACTGATGGGGGATGCTTGTGGAATAGCCATTGCTTATCTGGGAAGTTGTAATTGTGGAGCTAAATGGCAGGATAATAAAGTCACCGGTTGATTTATCTTCTTTGCAGGCACAGGCAAAAGCAAAAGCCAAAACCTATGAATTCCGCAGTGACTCTGCCAGGGGGATCCGGGTGCCATATCCTGGTAGGTCACCCCAGGAGCTGGGCTCCACTTCCCGGGCTAGGGAAGGACTGAGAAACATAGCTCTGCCTGTCCCGGGCAGTCCCAGCACCTTGAGGGGTGAGAGCATCCGGGACCGGGTTGGGAGAATGGAAGATAAACCTGGGGAGATCCCTAAAAAGAGAGGCCCAAAGCCTAGGAAAGAGCATTACAAGGACTTGCCAGAGGCTCTGGATGTCTCCAAGAGGAAATTGTGTGAGCCAGGGGACAAGATGGGGGACTACCTCAAAACCAGGAAAATAGAGGAGTCCGTTCCTGGGGTGGCCAAGTTTGGCTCAGGACACAGCGTGATCCAGCTGGCCAGGAGGCAGGAGCCTGACCTCTCTGGTGCCATGTCCAGCCCCAATAGAGCGGAGGCTGGCATGAAGCTGGGTGCCTCCGAGATTTACCCACCCAGGGTCAGCAAGCACAGGTCAGACTTTTTGGACCCCAAGGGGCAAGATGGATTGGACCCTGGCGGCCCTAAGATCATGCACAGCTCTGCAAACCAGGGCTCTGTGGGAAGCTTGTACCGAGACAGTGTGGGGACTCAGTCTGGCAGGCCCTCCCTCATTGCCAGAATCCCTGTCTCCAGGATTCTGGGGGACCCGGAAGAGGAGTCCTGGAGCCCATCGCTCAACAACTTGGAGAAAGTGGTGGTGACTGATGTGACATCTAACTTTTTGACCGTCACGATTAAAGAGAGCAGCACGGACCAAGGATTCTTTAAGGAAAAGCGATGAGTGCTTGCAGGCTAGATCCAGAGAGAGGGGCTTGGTTAGAGCTTGGTGGGTTTTTTGTTTTGTTTTGTTTTGTTTTGTTTTTCCCCAGGACAGGACCTAGAAACTGTCTTAATTCTTTCTGCTTGCATTCTTTTTTCCCCCTCTAGTTTTATGTTTCATTGGAAAGATTATCTCTAGAGTTATATTTTCTATTAGATGTAAATATGTTATTTAAGAAAAAATACCTATATATATATATATATATATATATATATATATTTCAACTCTAAGTTGTTTTATTTAAATGGAGACTGAACAGTTACTGCTCAGTTGCTCTTAGAAAGGACAATAAAACTGAGAACTAAGGAGTTCATGTATCTGTTGCAGGAGCCAGTGTATATAATGAATGATGTTTGTAGCTAATTATGTTTTGGGGTTTTATTAATTATGATTTTTTCATAAGATGCTCTGGATGATGAGTGGGGAAGTTGTATCCCTCTCAGGGCAAAATGCTCTGATTTCTTGATTGTGATATAAGGTGTTGCTTGTACAATCAAGTGTGCTGTAGCCAGACCTGTCAATCTGGACAGCTGAAATAAGCACTTGAATTTACAGTATTGTTGGGTTTTGTTTCCAATTAAAAAAAAAAAAAGTTGGTATAAAATCAAAAAAAGCAGAAGTCCATAAAAAGACTGAAAGTTGTTCTAGTGAAGTATTAACTTGAATTACCTCTTCTTACAAATGAAGAGGAGGTTCGTATGTTTAAGATTCCTAAAAGGAGTGATACTGAAATGCACTTTAATAGAATTATCATAGCAGTTATCGGAGACAGAACTGAGCTGAGAAGCTGTTTTCATTTTGTCTGTTTGCTTGATTCTTTCCCCCACCCACTTAAAAAAGAATCTGTTTACATTCCTGAAATGCCAGAAAAGTTTGGGAGGATAAAGTGTCATTGCCCATATTTAGATGCTCATGCTATTCTAGAAAGTGTTGCATTTTTCCAGGCCCCAGTTCCCTTTGGACTGCTGGGAGAGTCCAGATACAGTGTTCTCTAAGATCCACATCTTCCCCAACAAATTCTAGAGTCACTTTTGGAGGTTAGAGAAAATAAATATTTTTCCTGGTCTTATGTCAGTTTCACAGTGGCTGAGAGAAGATCTGGGACTAGGCAAAGTAGGTGCTGCTGACAACGGTGGGAGTGTTCACACCCTTCTCTTTGGAAGGTGCGTGTGAATGGTTTGGTTTTGTTTTGTTCCAGGCATAGTGGGATATAATGACTGAACAAAGTGCAGCGGTTTCTGTCCACTAGCGTAGACCAGAAATCTTTTGCTACCTTGCAGAAAGCATGTGGGGATTCTAGAAGCATGTTCTTTCGCTCTCTGAACTCCATATTCCAACTTTACCTAGTCGAGGGAGAGGTTGATTTTTTGAGCCTGTTAAGGGAGAAGGGGGTAGGTGTTGGGGTTGTTTTTTAGGGTGTAACAGGTGCTCTCCTCTCTGAACATATATTGGTTTAAGCACCTTTGTTGGTTCAAAAGCACAAAACTATCCAGCAGCCCCGAAGGGCCCGGGCCAGGGGAGCCTGGCCTTTCCCATCTTCTCTGATTGGGTCAGTGAAGGTCTTAAATGCTTCTTAATGTGGGGACCGCACATAAGATGAAAGCACATGAGGCCTGATGGGAAGAGGAAGGGGCAGATGTACAAGGAGTAGCTTTTGCTACTCTGAGGCCCGTTCTGGATAATTTTACCTCCTACCTCTTTAGACCCCTTTCCCCTCCATCTTTGGGACTTTTGCCTTCATCCAAGAAAATAAACGTGGGGACTCTGTTTAGGCTGTACACAGGGAGCTGCTTGTGTTTTCTAACATAATATTTTGTAAAACCAAGATTTTAAACTTAGTTTGTACAAAGAACTGAAGCAAGGAATGTAACAATATTGATGCCAATTTCAGGTCAAACCTGCATGGGACAGGTCTGTTACCATGTGTATGACAATGAGGACTTATCTACCCATCCTCCACCCTGAAGGCTGGAAAATACTTCCCTTTATTAAACAGATCACAATGCAGCTCCAGACTCATTCAATAGAGTGGGGGTAGTCTTAATTTGGCATTCTTCACTCCAGACCTGTATAAAATATATATGTGTCTAGATAGGCACATATATAAAGCTAGACATACCTGTGTGTATGTACATAACTACATATATATTGGATGTGTGTGTGTATGTGTGTGTTATTTAATTCTAAAACTTGTAAAAACAAATCTGGCTAAATCTCAGTCTCAGAAGTGAAGCTTAAATATGTGTCTTCTGCCAACCGTGAATGTCTACATCATACCTGCTTTTTATGTCAGTTTAAATATATACTTTGTAAATAGAAACGTGTGGTTTCTATTTGTGTGCCCTCTCCCCCCACCCCCACCCCCCGCACTCTCCACCTTGCTTTGTTTATAGCTGGCCCATCGCTCTCTCCCATGGGAAGGCGGACTCGGTCCCCATCCGCCTCCGCTGAGTGAGGGGCTTGCCTCCCCTTAGCCCCCGGCCTGGCTGATGTGGGGGGTGGGGGTGGAGACACAGGAGCCTGCCCTACGGGAAGGTCTTGCACAGCGAGGGGGCTGCGCTGCCCGACCCGGCTCGGCTCCCGCTTGTGCCGGGAAGGTGCCCGGGGCGGAGCCGAGCTCTATACAGCTCTCCTTGCGGGTCTGGACCTCCCAGGCCCTGGCCTGGCGGGAGGCCACGATCCCAGGGCCACATCTCTCTCGCCCTTTGTCTGCCAGGCTCCGGGGCCTCTCGCACCCGCGGGACCTGGGCAGCTCGTTCTTGGAGGCCGGGGCCGGCCCGCTTCCTTCCCCCGGCACCAGCCGCTGCTTCTCGGCTTTGCGTCCGGCAGACAGAACCCACCCCCGCGCCTCGCTGCTCTGGCTGGATCGGGCCGGCTCCAGCCCGCCGCTGGGGCCGGTTCCCCGCGCAGGGGAAGGCCGGGGTCTCCTGCTCCAGCAGCCCGTGATGGAAACCCAGCCTGCAGCTGCTTCCAGAACCAGCCTCTGGCTGCTGGGCATTAACATGCACCGATCAATTTAGGAAATTAAGGTCCGGATTGCTAGGCAACTCCCGGGGCTGCTGGGGGGAGGGGGGACGGATGAGTTCCTCGGAGCCCATCACAGGTGAGTCGGTCACAAGCCCAGCAATGGGTCTGACACCCCCCCGGGCCTGCACGGGACAGAGGGACGGAGCACCCGGCTGCTGGGTGTCCCCTACACCTCCGGAGGGGCCGCTGGTTCTGCCTTCGCCGGGGTGATGGCCCTGGACGAAAGCAGCCCTGGCCCCAGGAGCAAGCCCGGGGCGGATGGTGTCCAGGCCGCCCCAGAACATCCCACCCCCTTGGGTGCTGGGGGGCGGGAGGTGTCTTGGTGTGAAACCGGCTACACCGGCCGCGTGGAGCTGAGCCGCGTGTAAACGGCATCTAGGAGCTGGCTGGACTCAACCGGAGCACGCTGCCCTACGAGCCCGGCATGGCCCGGGCCCCACCCGGCGTCAGCCGCCCCCTCCCCGCAGCCGAAGTGGAGCGGGGGGTGGATGCGGGGGGTGAATGCGGGGTTTCAACCGAGAGGCTCTGCTGCCCCCTGCCGGTGTCTGCTGCGCTCCCTGCGCGCTGCGACCCGTCCACCCCAAGCGCCTCTCTTGGCTTTAGCGCCCCGTGCCTAGGAGCGCGGCCCTGCGCTCCGAACCGGGCCCGGCCCGGCCCAGCCGCCGGGCCCCGCACACGCAGGAGCTGTTGGTTCCCCGGGCTGAGCCCGGGCAGCCCCTGGGTTTCCCGATTTACACCATTGCCCGGGTTGATCACGGCTGTGAACGGTGCACGCGGTGCCGGGCCAGCTCCCCCCCGTGGGTCCAGCCGGTTCTGCCCGCGGCCGAGGCCTGTGCCAGGGGCTGGGGCGCTGGTTCATTCTTGCGCGGGGGCTGTTTGCGTTTGGGGGGGGTCACCCACACCCATCAAGAACCCCACGACCCCCCCTCGGCTGCTCGCGGTGAAAGGAGCGAACCCCCTTGACGCGGGGCGGTGCAGGCGGCTTTTCTCCGGGCGGGCCCGGCAGACTCCCCCGGGACGCGGGGAAGGGACGCTGAGGGGTTAGATGGGACGGGCAAGGGACGAGGCAGACCCGCCCCGGGGGGGGGACAGGATGGTGAGATGGCAGAGCCCCGGGGGGGGGGGGGCTTGCCGGAGCGTCCTGCACAAAGGCCACCCGCAGAGTACCGCGGTTTCCAGCCACGCCAGGACTCGAAGCCTTCAGCCCGCGGGGCGGCCCCGCGACTTTCCTCCTCCGGAGTCTTCACGCTGCGGGCCGGAGAGTCCAAAACCCGGAGCGAAAACCGGAGTGAGCAACCCACGTCCCTCCTGGGAGCGGCCCGCGGAGCCCCCGCCAGCCCGATGTGTATAGGGGGGGGGGGCTCCCTGCCCTGCCCGTAGCGTCTCACGGCACAAGGAGCGAGCGGACACTCCCGGGCAGACACCCCCGGTTCTCACACCCGCCCGGACAGTCTCCAGAGGGAGCTGGCCCGGGTTCCCGGCTGGTTTCATTTTCACTTGGTTGCTGCGCCGCGCAAGGTCCGCGCTGCCCCGGGCAAGGTATTTTAAGAGGTGTTCTGGCGCAGCCCCCGGCTCTCACCAGGGTTACCCCCCACTCCGGGGTCGCAGCGGGCTCTCTCCGCCCGTGCGCTGCATTAGCACCTCCTCTCCGGCAGCCCCGCCCGCCCCCGCCGGCAGCCGCCTGCCCCATTGCCCAGCTCCTCCTGCCCCCGCCCGGCTTAGCCGCCCCGTGCACGGGCTGCAGGAAAGCGCGCTGGGGGCGCGCTCCTCTGGCTGCTCCGCAGGGGGGAGATGCGCGGGCCCGGATACCCAACGCCCCGGAGAGGGAAAGAAACTTGGGGGGAGCCGCGGAATCCCGCGGTACTGCGCGGCTGGCGCCCCCTCGGCCCCGGAGCACCGTCCAGTGCGGCTCAGACCCCGGCCCGGGGCCCAGCCCTTTGCGCCGCCTGCGCAGCGTACGTGGGGCCAGGCGCGGGAGCGGCCCGGTGGGCTCAGAGTCCAGCCGCTTCCTCCCGCGGGGCCCCGCCAGCCCAGCGAACCAGCCGGGTTTGCTGCAGTTCTGCCCCCATCCACCAGGGGCGCCCTGTGCTTTCTAACCGCGGATGAGTGATATCAGGGCGGCCCCTGCCCCAGGACTGCCGGGAACGGGGAGGGCAGGGTGCCTTTGTGCTCCAGAAAGCTCCCCCCCCCAGCTAATAGATCCTGCAGGAGAGCTTAGCAAAGCTTTCAGCAGGGTGATGCACCCCCTGCTCCTGGCCGATCAGATCTTCCCTGCTCCAGCAAAACCAGGGCTTGATGCTTGTCAATATCAAAACCCCTGGTTGGAGCACCCCTCCAGGTGCAAAGCTGTCAGCCTCTCTTCTGGAGCAGGAACTGCAGCTGCACCTTTCTTCTCACCCCCCCTTTAAGAGCACACGGGGTCCTGGGGGGCACTTGGGGGGTCTGAGTCTCTCTTGCTCTCTTAAGAAGCCCCAGAGTGGTGCAGCCGCCCCCCAGCCAAGGTGGTAAAAGAGAAGGACAAAGGTGGGTGGTTGTTGGGGTTTTGAACCGAGACAAAGGATCATAACAAGGCTTGGGATGATACCACAGACTGGACCTACCAAAATGGTGGACCCAGACAGCTCATCGCCTGCATTAGGCACGCTGAGTAACTGAGGGGGACAGGGCCTTCCACCCCCATTCATGGAGTAGCAGCTGCTGGCACAGGCCCTAGTCATGGGGCTGATAAAATGATGTAAAGCTACACATTGGTCAGAGCCTAACCTGCCCTCCCCCTCTGGTTTACAAAGGAGTGTCTCTGCTCCCTGCTACTGTGCAGGGGGCCAAGCCAAGCTTTGTGGGCCCCTCCCCCTGAACTCAGGAAAGGGCTGTGCAATCTTAGCGCAGGCCTCCATTTTAGCCCCAGCTGCATTAGGGACGAAGCAGCACGAGGAAGAGGATGGTGGAAAGTGCTTTGTCACGTGGCTGCAGGTTGCTTTTCCTGCTACAACCCTTCCCCACCTCCCCTCATAATAGCACCTCTGATCTAAGGGATTCAGCGACACAGGAAAGCCGATTTCCCCTTCCCTCTCTTTCTTAGGTGGCTGTCACACTTTCACCACATCCTAATCATGGTGGTTTGTTCCTCACTAGAAACTGGAGCAAGGCAACTGAATTTAAATTCTTGTGTTCCAGTCCCAGCTCTGCGACTGACTCTGTGTAACCTGGACAGATAAAGGTCCATATAATACGTCTCTCAGCTGTGCCATGAATGTCTTAAAAAGTTGTGAGACAGTCACCTGAAAAGTACAATGACACAGTCATCACCCCATGCGGCACAGCAGTCTGAAAAGTTTAAAAAAATATTTATTGATATACTAACATGAATAAAAACATTATACAAAGGTGTCTGACATACCAACTTCTAGTGTTTTCCTGCAAAATAAATTAAAAGCAGCCTAGAGGTCTGGAGTCTACACTAGCATTAGTGTCCAAAAATACTCGAAAACATCACAAAATGCAAAGAAGCCAACTCTAGGATCACCAAAGGAACCTCAACCACTGACATGAACACACCATGAGCTCAATGGGTAGCCATTGTCTTCAGATAGGCAGCCCTTCTTTAACATGTGGGCTGGGCTGCTTTCTTGTTTCCAACAAGGAACTCAGCCTTTACCCAGGTAATAACATCTCCAACGCCTGTTCTCTTAAGAAGCAAACAAACGGCTGGAGTTTAAAGCAATCAGAGGTGGCATACAGGAATGATTTGGCTTTTTTAATAATAAAAAATAATAAATGAAAATCAGGCAGTAATTGGCACAGTTACAAGAACAATTGTTTTCACACACGCACCGTCTCAGTTTCTTTTAGTAAAACTTTTTCTTTTTGGGTCTAGAGTCCTTCACATCTGTGCCAGTCTCAGAACCAAAACAAAAAGCAGCAGCTCCCAAGAACTCCAGGGTTTTTTTTGGTACAAAATATATATATAAAAATATACTAAACTCCTAAGGTGACTGAATTGTCCACTTTTTCCAGTCCAATGAAAAACCCCTATACTTCACCAGATTATGCCAGGATAAAATACCGATTCAATATACAAATACTGCAGTACTATTCCCTTGGGAAACCCCTTAAGACTAAAAATAGTGACAAACCTTTAATTGGTTGTTTGACATGCAACTAAAACACAAACTCATAGCAGCAAATTTTTCAAAAAGGTAGACTTTGAAGACTAATTTTATTGGTAAACACAATTAGCACCAGCTTTTTAAACTTCAGTCCACAAAAGATTAAATTAAAATGCACAATTTGCCTTTGAGAGGCTGACTTCTAAGTTAAACTTTCACTCAGATACACACACACGCACGCACGCACACACTGCTAAGGGGAGTCAACACATTTAATGCCAGATTAGTGGGGGAAGAGGAAGAATGAGATGAGAGTAAGGTGTTTCCAGATTATCACTTTCACAGTCTTTAAACTTTGGGATTGAAACAGCTGGTTAACAGAAAGGCACAATGTTTGCATTGGCAAAGCAGGTTCCCACTGCTGGGGGGGGGGGGGGTAGGGACCAGTTGTATAAGTGGCTGGTGCTGAAAACAGCCAGTTTCCATTTGTATTACAAGATTCCAGGGTAAAAAATTAAGAGTCCCCCCAAAAAACCTCACCCACACTCTAAAAGGCAAGAATGCCTTTGAGTGGGACCAAGCCACCAAATATGAAATACAATTTAATTTAGAACTGGAATTCTGAATAGGGACATTTTACGCAGAGCTTGTCTAGGCTGGAGGACTTTGCCCCGTACGTAGATAGTGGTTTGCACTGGTTGTAAACTAAGGTAGGTATGCAGCACCAGCGCAGCTCAGACCCACCATGATCAGTCACACCGGCCCAAGCCCTGTTTTACACCAGTGCAACCATCTTGATGCCCCAAAGTACAAACACAGGCACTGACACTATAGGCGTAGGGACGGAGAACCAGTTTTCTATCATCGGAATAGTCTTATCAACTGGCCCCTCCCCAGATCAGTATCAAATGCATTTTTAAAGGCATCCCAGGAGGTTGTTTACATAGACCCATCGCCAGTCTTATTCTAAGGATTTCTGGGTTCATCCCTGTGGAAGCAGCTTCTTTCCTCTCTGTTCAGATGCCAACCTCAGAAAGGAGGGTGCAGTTCCCAGCTGCTACCATGACCAAAGCAGGTGTACCTGGGGTCCACAGAAATGCTGGGTGCCACACTGCTAAGGAGAAAGGGTCTTCTCCCCTGCCCCTCACCCAGGTCTTTGCTGTTCACAGGACTCAGGACTAACCCAGCTTTGCATAGGCACAAGACAGCAGTCTGTGACCTGTACTGTGGGCAAGGCTGGGACAGCACATCCCAAAAGGCACAATGTAAATTACTTTAGTTTGGATTTGCAAAGGCCAAGCGGTAAATATTTGGTGTGGGGAAGACAGCCAGACACAGCCCTTAAGATATCCAGACCCCTCTTGTTCACTCCTGAAGGAAAGGATCGTCCAGCATTCCGGTGTCTGGGACTTCAGAACACAGGTGGTAAAGGCCACCACAGGGGTAAGGACTTCTGAACCCACAAGCTCATTTTTTCTTGAAGTTCTCAAAGTCGAAGTAGCTAGTTTGGCTTCATTTGAATTATGAGGTCAACTGAACAGACGTTACTTTTTGGCACCAGGGAGCTCCAAAGCAAACCCGCTTCATGGACAAAACCGGTCTGACCCATCTGACCCCTTGTCCCATGCACTTGAAGACAGTTCTTACGCTGGACAGTGCAGCCAGTCACACCCACGACAATCCCTGGGCTGACAGCAGCTGCAGGAGCTCTGCTGCAGCAAATCTGAAGGGAACCCCGAGCCCCCGGTTTTCTGTTAGAGCTTCAATTACCGTGGGAGGGAACCCCAGCTAAGGCCTTCTGGCTGGCAGAAGGTCCCTGACTAATAAGGGGGTGGAAACCCCCACCCCCCAAATCCACCGGGGGAAATGTTCAAGGCAGGAACCATTGCATAAGATTAAGGGCTTGTCCACGCAAACTGGACCCAAGCTGAGGTTTGTTAAAAACGAAACCTCAGCCAGTTAAGGTTTGTGAATTAAATACCAAATCCAGTGGAACCTTCCTGGGCAACCCAGACACTGCAGGACCAACAGCAAGAGATTATAGAACCTCCGACCTTCACTGCCCACCTGAGAACAGCAGCACAGCCAGACCAGGCCCAAGGGAACTAGCATTTGAGATGCCTGAGCACATGAGAGCAGTAACACGTGCGCCTATATCCACCCAGAGGAGCTGCAGCCTTTGGCTCTGTATAAATTGACAGCATCTCTTTAGTAGCCCAGACCCTACTGGGCGCTCCAGGCTGGGGCTGAGTAAGATGCAGGTCACTGAGGCAGGGATGTAGTAGATGAGCCCATCCACTTGGAAGCAGCACCTAAAACACACTGACCGGACAGCCGAGACAGTCGTCAACCCCCCGTGGCAGAGATCTTCCAAGGGATGCCTTTTGCAGGCATGAAGGTACCAGGCTGCCCCTGCCCACATCCAGGAGAGTTCCAGATCAGTCCCCAAGGCTGAATTCAAACAGAGCTCAGCAAGAGCCTCCTCGTCTGCCTGAAGGAGGCTCCGTCCAGATCCTGCCAAAGGCTGTCCCTGGGGAACGGCTGCTTGAGTGGCAGTGAGGTGGGCGCTGTCCTCACCCGTTTCCACTGAAATCCATGTGAATCGAAGGCACTTGGCAGCACCCCGCTCGAGCCTCGCGTGCTCTGCCTGCTCATAAAGCCAGTGAGCAAAAGGAATTCTGATCCCACAAATGCTGGGTTGTAACCCGCACTCATTCTGGTGTTAGCACCAAGACCAGAGCAATGGCAAGCCAGAGCCCCAGGCTGCCTGCTATCCCATGCCTCATGGCACCTCCAAACCTCAGACCATGTGCCATGTGACTGAATGCTATGTGGGGGTGTCTGGAGACGCTCCACCAGGACTAGTGGTTGATGGGTGGAAATGATACTGGGACAGGGAAAAGACCTGGATTTGGAGAGTACTGGGCTGCACAGCACAAAATTGTCCCGACTGGTTCCCATCCCGGACTTCTCTTCTTTCGCGCACTCAGAGAAATCACAGCAGCAGCTCAAACGGCTTGCAGCCCTGGCCAACTGCTGAGCCGCCACCAGCTCCCGCTGGGCACCCCAAAGGTGCCACATGTGGGGTGAATTCAGGCTGTGACGCCCATTCCCATCACAGCGGGCCTGGGTCTGCCAGCGGCAGTAACTGTTTTAGTCAGATGGCCTCTCGCCCCCCACCTCCCTTCTGCACAAGGGAGGGGTTTGTATACAAATGTAAACACTAGTTCCATTTCACTTGCAAAACATCACAAGAGATGGAGCAGTCACTTCCTGCTCATTACTGGGAGCAATCTAGCCCAGGAGGGTAGCTGGGCTTAAGCTAAGGTCCCCTGAAAACCCCCCCATCTACAGGCCACTGCCCCTCCCCACAGCATGCGGAACACTGCAGAGGTTGGCTGTCTGATCTGGACTGAGTCTGAGTGTCCCAGGAGCGTGTTGTGGGCAGATTTGTGCTAATGCCTAGAAGGAAAAACCCCTCACTTTTTCTTAAGGAAAAGCTTTAGCCTGTTACATTGCATGACCCCATAGCCCTCTCCCCAACTGTCCGGGTACTTGCATACCTGGTGTTCTGACGTTTCAAGTTGTACAGCAAAGAAATCCAACCACAGATAAACCTGGCTTACCAGTGACTTGCTAACCACTTTTTAGCAGCCAGCCACTCAGCCTTACTCCTCACCGGAGACCCACGGCATTAGCCTTATTCTGGAGCCATCTGTAAGAGTGGTCAGAACAACAGAATGGTCTTTGGTAGCTGTTAACAGGTTTCACTGTATCCTACTCCTCCCAACCCGCAGAGAACATCTCGATTGGCTCCAGGAAGCCTCCACAGACACAATGAACCACCAAGAACAACGCTGACCGGCAATGGCAGAACACTTTTTTGGGGGAAGCCGGGGTCTTGTTCAATAGCCAATTGCTTATAGGACAGGGACACCTGATCTTTGCCTCCCCAAATCTCATTGCCATCTGGCATTCCCTTGAAGAAAAACCGAACGAAACCACCAGGTAAAGCCAATGGGAAAGAGGCGTCAGAAGGGGCTATGGGTTCCCATCCCCCCACCTCACATCTCCTGGCTCAGTAATGTCTAAGATTGAAAAACCCAACACTGGTGGGTGACTCCTTGACGGTCACGGTAATCAGGTTGGCTGTTACGTCTGTGACAAAGACGTGTTCGATCAGGCTGCGGGTGGGTTTCCAGTCCTGGCTGGTCTGGATGGAGACCGACATGTTCTGGCCCATAGCAGGAAACGAGGCAGAATCCCGATCCGAATCGGAGCTGGTCTCCTCTTCGCCGGTGCTCATTTCAGACAGGGCTGCCGGCTTGCAGTTCTCTGTTGTGGGGTGCCCCTCTTGCGCGCATGGGGCACCGCTTTTTGTCACGTCTCTCCCCCCAGCAGCTGCTCTTTGCATGGGCTTCTCGGTTTTGCAGGTGTCCACGCCTGGAAGCAGCCCAGCATTCTGTGCATTCAGCACGGTGCCCGCCCCGCTGCCCTTGGCAGCGGCTGCCCCCACATTCACAGCTGCGGCGCCGGCACTTTTGGCCAGAGTTCCACAGACGTGACGAGGGAGGCTGCTGCCACCTGCTGAATTTGGCCCATTTTTGACACTCTGTAAGTTTAAAGCTTGAAGGTTCAGCTCCTGGTTGGAAGTCAGCTGGCTTCCTGGGGCCTTGCTGCCATTGTGCAGGGCCTGAGCCCCAGCAGCGAAGCCGGACTTCTGATCCCCCCCAGCGCCACTGCCCAGTGCCTTGGCTGGTTTGGGTCCTTGCACATTCAACCCAGGCTCCCCAGCTCCTTTCTGGTTTCTCATTTTTAAGTCCAGTCCTAGGCTACTCTTGGTGGGTGCCTGTGACTTGAGAGCCAGCCTCCCTGGGGGTGGGGTCTCTGCCGAGCTCTGGTTTTGGGACATCCTGTTCATATAGTGCACGATTGAACTCTGCCAGCTGATCCCGTGGGTTGGGCTCCCAGCAGAGCCCTTCAGTATATTGGGCAGGGTCTCAGCGGATAAGCCCCCTGAACCCAGCCCGCTCAGAGCACCCGGGGGCTCTTTCACATTCGATTTCAGCACAGCAATACCTGAGCCCTGAGCACTGTGCTGGGGCTGCAATTTCCCCATCAGCTTAGAAACTCCACCCGTCTCCTTTCGGGTTGTTTTCAGCACCTTTGCCAGGTTCATGGTCCTTCTGGCTGCCTTCTGCTCTGGAGGCAGAGGTTTCCGCCCACGCTTCTTCCGGACAGGGTCTTTTATTTCCGGCTTCGCAACCAGAATCTGAGCTTTCTTCTGTGGCACTGGGTGAGTGTCTCTGCTCCGGGGACCTCTCTTTGCCTCCAGGTCACTCTCATCCTCTTCTTCAGAGGAGGAGGAAGATGAAGAGGTGGAGGATGAGGAGCTACTTGACTTGATTTTTGGAGGCACCTCTGGTTCCTTTAAGACAAAAATAAAGAGGGATTCAGCCTGAATGAAGACAGCGGCAGAACTGAGTGTGGCTAAGTTCTTCAGCAAGATACAAATTTGTTCCCAGTGACACCCCCCCCCAGATCACTGCCTCACATGCACCAGTCCCTGACGGTGCAGGCCTCTACTCTGCAAAGGGTTAAAGAGTCCCCACTGCACACAGGCCAGATCCAATCTACTTAAATTCCACGTCACTCCCACTTTTCCCGCCCCATCATTGCTGATTAGCAATTCCCAAAGTGTCTGGACAAAGAGAAGCTCCCCCCTCCTTACCCCTTATATGTAACCTCTGAGACACATTCCTGGGTACATTCTGCTATTGGAACAGTGTCTCCTGGCAGCTCTGCACCTTCCCATTCTCCAGCAGACATCCAAGACATACCATCCCTTTCAGCAACACTGAACACTCCACATTATGACACAAGAGGTTGTAAGGGGCCTTTCAAGCAAAGAATGTCCCAAGAACTGCCATCAGCCCCACCACCCCACGGTTACTTACCACATGTTTCCTGGGCCTGCCTCTGGGCCGTTTGCCCCTCTTCCGATTCTGCACCTCTTTCTCATGCTCCCTGCAAACACACCAATTGAGGACAACGTTGCACCCATGAGCCTGCCTAGTTCCTCTCTTATCAGCGGAGACCTTGTTTGAAATGCTGCACAACTCCGTTCTAATCCAAGCAGCAACGGAGTTTTACAAGTGTTAATACATGTGACAAAATTTTTTAATTTTTAAAATAAGTGTGTTTCTGTAATTCTAGAAACTGCCTGTGCATGCAGCCATATGCAGAAATACAACCAAAGGCCCAGACCCCTAGATTACAGGTCAAGTACATTCAGCTCCCAATGCTCCTTTCTAAGTGAATGTCTGTGTCACATGCTAGTGCAGTCAGATTGCAGTCTGTGTCAAATCTGATTTTAGCCCCAAATGAATCACATTTCTAACCCTTGGTACCCCAATGAACCTGAACCATCAGTTTAGTATCATCATATTTTAGCCTGCTCAGCTGTTTGCAGGACTTCCAAAGCCCAAACGATCATCCCACAATCACCACCAAAAGTATTTCTAGTTTGCTCACTTCTTTTGGAAGGCCAGGAGCAGTCGTGGGTCAAGAATATTCTCTTCGGGTTCCCAGCTGTTGTGTCTGGAAAAGAGGCGCAAACACACAATAGGGAACAGCAACATGGAAGTGTTTGTTAGAAGTTTGGGTAAATACATGGAACATCATCTGTTCAAAAGCCGCTGCTATGACAGCCCCTAGGATGGATGTGGAGCGGAGAACACGGCACACAGTGCCAAGCAAAGCCACATCTTTGAAAACCCCAAAGTCACAATCCCCCGGGAAAGTTCCCTACAACCCACTCACACAGGATGGGACCCTCATTCTCAGCAGAGCGCCCCAAGAAGATGCTCCGGAGAACAAAGGAACAGAAGTGACTCTGGAAAGGGGGATCCTGAATTGGGGGGGAACAGCCTCCCCTCCCTTGCCCGAGGGTCAGAAAACAGCCGCTCTAGGAAAAGTGAAGTGTCCTGATTGGCAGGGGAGGCCTGGATGAGCGGAGGATTAAGGGTAACAATGCGTGTGCTGGGGGAGGGGTTGATCGAGAAGAGGAAGGTGGGTTTCCAGGAGCAGCTGGCGGGAGGAGGAAACAGAAAAGCCCCCCGCCCGGCTGCCAGATTCCCCCCCCCCCCCCCCCCCGCCCGGGACAGGCGCAGCCCCGCAGGCATCAATGGGGAGCTCAGGTTTCATCCTGCGGGCAAAGACTGGACCCCCAGGCGGCTCCCCTGCAGCCGCGCTCCCCCGGCCCGGCCGTCCCCCCCCCTCCCGAGCGGGGTCCGCTCGGAGCCCGGACCGGGGCCGCGGCTGCAGCATCAAGTGTGCGCCAGGAGGGGAGAGGGGGGCGCCGGGGGGGGGGGGAGAGGGGGGCGGGAAGGGGGCGCCGGGGGGGGAGGAGAAGGGGGGCGCCACACTTAGTTGTAAACAAAGGGCCCCCGGGGCCGGGACGCGGCGCCTCCCAAACAAAAGCAGCGAGGAAGGGGCCGGAGCGAGTTGCCGCCCGCGCCCCGCAGCCCCCCGCACTCACTTGGAGGACCAGCCTCGCCACTTCACCAGATACTCCAGCTTGCCCTGCGGGGAGGAGAGAGAGAGAGGCGGTTAGCGCCGGGCCGGGGGTGCCCGGGGAGGACACGGGCCGGGGATGCCCGGGAGATGGGCGGGCCGGGGATGCCCGGGGGCCGGGGGGGGGCGGGGATGCCCGGGGGCCGGGGGGGGGCGGGGATGCCCGGGGGCCGGAGGGGGGGGCGGGGATGTCCGGGGGCCGGGGGGGGGGCGGGGATGCCCGGTGCCGGGGGGGGGGGCGGGGATGTCCGGGGGCCGGGGGGGCCCGGGGATGCCCGGTTCCGGGCGCCCACCTTGCGGAGCCGCTTGCTCAGGATGCACTCGGCGGCGAAGACCTGCTCGCCCACGCTGCTCAGCTCCTCCATGGCGCCAGCCGGCTCCGCTCCGCGCCCCGAGCGAGCCAGCCGCACACAAGGGGACTCGCCGGACGGAGCCCTGCGGCGCGCGCCCGACCGCCGCGTGGACCCGCATCCCTCCCTCCGGCGCGCTCCCGCGGCGGGCCACACAATGCAGCGCGCGCGCCCGGCTCCTCCCCCACCCCTCGCTCAGAGGCTCCCCAAATTCCCAGGGAGCCAATGGGGAGGGGCGGGGAAGGGAGGGCGGAGACTGGCAGCTGGGGAAGGGGATGGGGTCAGGCTGCCGCAGAAAGGAGAGTTATTGTCTCCGCGCGACCCCTCCCCTTCCTGCCCAGCAGAGGGGATTTGCTCCCCCTGCCCCAGTATGGACCTGAGGGGAGGGGCCTTGGGCCCTGGCAATAATCCCAGGCAGCGTCATTAAACAGCCCTTGGGTTTCCCCGGGCCCCAAAGGGCCCCAAAGACCTTCATGCAGCACATGCAAAATCCTGCATTAGTGCAGCACAAAGACTGCGAAGCCAAGTGTGCAGGGAACAGCCGGAGAGTCAAGGTCCCAACTCCAAGAGCACCTACAGATCGGTCCCTGCACAGTGCGACCCAGGGCGGCTCCAGCAAGTGTTCTGTGGCTGGGGGGCCCTTGGGAGAATTTGTCCTAAAATACTTCCTTAACTTTAGGGGAAACAAACACACATGCACCCACATCTCCAAACCATTGTCTTGGGTTTTCCTAGGGTTTTTTTGGTGCAGACTCAATGATAACAGTAATGTACAGGGGGGTCCATTCTTGACTGGACCCACACAGCATAGACTGACAAATAAGATGCTTTCAGCATTCTTGTCTTTTTCCTTGTTGTTTCTTTTGCTTTGTTGGTTGCTACTGTGTGTGCTGTGAAAAGTGAGACTAACAAACACAAATCTCTCTTAGCCCTGGCAAGCCCGGGGACAAATTTAAGTGCTGGATGGTGAGGTGGGTACAGAGGAAATGGGGACCAGGACCAGGGAGAATTGGGCACTGGAGGAGGCAGTGGGAGGTGAGCTCAGGGCCAGAGTCTGACACCACATAGCCAGGGGACAGGGCCTGGGGATGGAGCCTGAACCCCCTTGGCTAGAGCCTGCCACCTGCCACTCCAGGGCTAGCGCCCAACCCCACCACTCTTGGGAATGTGGGGAACTCACTGGCTGCCTGCTCCTCCAGTTACTGTGTCTCCAGAGGAGGGCAGGGTCCAATCACTGTTAGTGGCCCCTAGGGAGGGGCTGCTCCTTTGCCCGTCCCCCTCCCCGCCCCCCATCACCGCCCAGTAGGCTGTACTGGCAAGAAAAGTCCCTGGTGGCTGCATGCAGCTGTGGAGAGCACATTTGAGAAATGCTGGTATAAACTGAGTTCTACCTTCAGCAGAGCTGATTGGCAAATGCAAAAGAAAGAAATCAATTCTGCAAACTTTTTAAAGTAGTTTTTGTTTTGCAGGCTTTGAAATGGGCCTAGTTTTCATCTCTCTCTATTTTTTGCAAAATCTTTAATTGAAATTATTTTCAAAATGGCTATCAAAACTTTTCATTTATCAAACCCAATTTTGATAATCATTTTAATTTTTTTAAAAATTAAAAATTATGAAAAAAATCCAAACCACTAGATAATAATGGGCTACTTTTTGATAAAAAAAAAAAGACTTTTAGTTCAAAAATGTTTGGCTAGCTCTAACCATAAACAATGGTTAAATATTATATAACAAATGAAAATTAATTAATATAAATCAGGAATTATGAAAAATTGATAAGAGAAGCAAAGGTACATAAAGATAAATCAGTAAAGTTAAGAACAAGGAGTTTTAAAAAATATTTTGGGAACAAAAAGAATTCTGACAGTGGTACTGGATGGACATGGTAAAATTATCAATAATAATACAGAAAAGGCAGAAGTGTTCAATAAATATTTCTGTTCTGTACCTGGGGAAAAACAGATGATAAAGTTTCATTATATAGTGATGATAACTTTCTTTCCATTCCACAAGAATCCCAGGAGAATATTACACAGCAGCTACTTAAGTCAGACATTTTAAAATCAGCAGGTCCAGTTAATTTGCATTCCAAAATTTTCAGAAGAGCTGGCAGAGGAGCTGGCTGGACAATTACTGTTGATTTTCAGTAAATCCTGGGGCCCAGGAGGAAAGCGAAGTCTGGGCCAATATCTAAAAGATAATTAAAGGCCTGTCAACCTGACTTCCATCCTGAGAAATCTAATGGAGCAGCTGATAATGGGACTTAATTCATAAAGAACTAAAGGAAGGTGATGTAATTAATGCAAATCAATGTGGATTTATGAAATATAGATCCTGTCAAACTAACCTGATATCTTTTTTTAATGAGATTACATGTTTGGTTGATAGAGGTAATAGTGTTGACGTAACATACTTAGACTTCTGTCAAGTGTTTGATTTGGTACCCTGTGACATTTTGATTAAAAACTAGAACAATAAGTGGATTAAAAACTGACTCTCTGATAGGTCTCAAAATGTAATTCTAAACAAGGAATCAGCAGTGAGCATTCATGTTTCTAGTGGGGTCTCACAGAGTGTGGTTCTTGGCCATATACTATTTAACATTTTTATCAATGACCTGGAAGAAAATATAAAATCATCATTGACAAAGTTTGCAGAAGACACAAAACTGGGGGAGTGGTAAATAATGGAAAGACCGGGTCACTGTGTTAGAGCAATCTGGATCCCTTGTTAAACTGGGTGCAAGCTAACAATAAACATTTTAATACATCTCAATATAAATAGGTACATCTAGGAGCAAAGAATGTCAGCTCTACTGACATGATGAAGGACACTATCCTGGGAAGCCCTGACTCTGGAAAAGATTTTCAATTCATAGTGGATAATCAGCTAACCATGAGCCACCAGTGTGATGCTATGGCCAAAAAAGCTAATTCAATCCTGGGATGTATAAACATAGGACTCTCTAGTAGGAGTAGGGAGGTTATTTTACTTCTATGTTTGGCACTGGTGCCACCATTGCTGGAATACTGTGTCCAGCTTTGGTTCCCACAATTCAAGAAGGATGTTAATATACTGCAGGAGTCAGAGATGAGCTATTAGAATGACTAAATGATTTAAAAACTCTTCTTTGGGTCAGCTCTGTGTAAGGTTGAAAACTTGTCTCTCTCACAAACAGAAGTTGGTCCAATAAAAGATATTACTGTACCCAGTTTGTCTTTCGAAAGTCTTGGGACCAACATGGCTACAACAACGCTGCAGTTAATAGATTATGGACCACATTCTTATCTCGGTTACACCAGGGCAGATGGAAAGAACAATGAGGAGTCCTTGTGGCACTTTAGAGTCTAACAAATTTATTTGGGCATAAGCTTTGATGGGATAAATTTGTTGATACAGATTAACATGGCTACCCCTCTGAAACCTGTCACAGTCAGATGAAGTTATTCTGGATTTACAGCAGGGTAGATGAGATCAGACTGACCATGTGTACTGGGCATGCATCCGCTGAAGTGGGTATTAGCCCACAAAAGCTTATACTTTAATACTTTTGTTAGTCTTTAAGGTGCTACAGGACTCTTTGTCGCTTCCACATGTGTACTGTTTTCTCCCAAATACAGAACACTGCCATATTGTTAAGGCTGTTTTACATTTAGGACATTTTTTGTAACACAGAGGAGTTAGCTCTGAGACTAGAATCTAACATTATCAGGGTCAGAATTCTTGGAGAATCCCTGAAAGCAGAAAGAGGAAAACAAACTGTGACGGAGTAGGAATATTGTGTGTGTGCCTCAGTTTCCCCTATGCATTTCTTGAGCATCTGTGTGAAGGGATAAGGATGTGTAGCTGATGCAAAGCAGAGACAGGGTAAGCAAGTAGCCAACACTCTTCCCCTTCTCTAAAAGGCGTTGGCTGGAAGTGTTGAATAACAAAGAGGGCGGCTGAACCTGTTGGATGGAGGTTAGGTGACCTGACCTGGCTGAGCCACGGGGGAGGAGGAGTTGGATAGAGTGACTTTGAGTTTGGAGTCCGCAGCTGGCTGGAGAGAGGGGTTTGAGTTGGAAGCTGGCTGGGGAGAAGGGAGGCAGGCCCAGACACGGTCTGGCCTCCCTGTGCCCCCAAAATGGACCCAGCGGAGGGGTTGCGTTCACTCTACCTAGATTACGTTCCTGTCATCGAATAAACCTCTGTTTTAGTGGCTGGCTGAGAGTCACGTCTGACTGTGGAGTGGGGTACAGAATCCACGGGCTCCCCCAGGACACCCCCCACCCCCCCGGAGCGGGCTCGCTAGGGGAAGCACACGGAGGGGCAGAAGGCTGAATGCTCCGAGGTCAGACCCAGGAAGATTGAAGTGGGTACCCATGAAGCTCCTAGCCTTGGAGACAGGCTGTGTACGGAGAGGGGACACTTCCCCCAAAGTCCTGTCTGGCTTCCTAGGGAGCAGTTCCAGAGCATCCCCCGGGCACTCCGTGACACAATCATCTTTATTTATGTGCTGTGGTGGGCAGATTCTGAAGCTCTCTCTTCATAGAACAATAATATGTAATTCTCCCGCTTTGAATGGTATCACTTTTTTTCCTTTGTATTTGGTTTTTACAAATGATTTAATTTGTCAAGGTTAAGCCAGCTCAAAAAAGCAGCCAGAAGCATTTTTGTATCCAACATCTGATGTGTGAGCAGAGAGGGGTCCGAAATGGAACAGAGTGTGGTTCTTTGTTGTTACTTAGTAAAGGAAGCTGCATGGGCAATGCCTTTTAGTATTTAGCCATACGCAGAAGGAAAGAGCTCACAGCCCCCTGCATGCCTGGGCTGTGTGCTGGCACTTGGAGTCTTCACACTGGAATATTACACATCGGCTCCAGTGACAAGCCGACAAGTGACAAGTGAATACTCAAGAGTGAGGAACGCAGAGAAGTCTAACAGCCTCCATCTGGGCAGCAAACACTATGCGAAATCGAGTCCTGGGAAGACACATACTCTTAGCCTTAGGAGGACTCTTTCCCTTTAATCTCAGTTATCTGTCCAGGTATTTGTACTGCACTCACCAGAGTAGTTCCTGAGCACTTCACAAGTATGATAATGTAGAAATAACAATCTTGTCTTTTGTCCTTCCGCGGAGAAAAGGCATGTTTGCATGCCAGTGTTTTGTTTGCCTAGTTTGTGAGTGTGTTTACTGAGACAAAGCAACTCAAAGAGATGAGTTTTGCATTTAGTTCTGAACATCTCTTGCTGGGAGCGAAGGAGAGCACCCTGGCTTGGGGGCTGACATCTAGAGACAGTGACCTTTTCGTTCCCTGTCTCTGCTTTATCCCCCATGTCCAGAATGATGCTATCACTCCAGGAATAACAGACATCTCTAGAATGCCTTTCACTCCAAAGCACGTTACAGATTTATCGGGCACTCTGCTCAGTGTCTGCCCCAACTTCTGGCTCCCGTGGTGCGCTGGGTTCTTTCCTGAACTGAAGAGTTGTTCTGTAGTTTGAGAAGGGTTAGGTCCAGAATCCCCACAGCCGGGCTGACATCTGTCTATGACGGATCTACAGCTGGTTTTCTGCTTTTCCTCTATTAGTTATTTTAGGGACCTGAGAAATCTCTTCTCTGTTAATTTGCACAGTGATTACGCTACACGCCATTATGTCCACCAGTGCATCCCAGTAACACTGCTGGCCAGTTTGCCCAGTCTGGAAACCAAAATGGTGGTGGCTGAAGGCAGTGGCTATTTTATCAATCTAGTTTCTGTACAAGAAATTGGATGGAGGCCAGAGCAGTGTGGAGAGAACAGGGGGCCCTTCCCTGTGTTTCCAGCTGGAGGCCATAAAGAATCTCAGTGTTGCTAACTCCCATGAGTTTATCATAAGGTTTGTGATATTTGGTGTTTTCTCTTAAAGCCCAGCTCCTGGAGTCCTGTCATTAGAGAAGAACCTCAGCTTCCAACAACAACAGCAAGAAGATTCTACCCCTCATGATTGCAAAGCCTGAAGATGACCCATGTCCCCAAAGGCTCATCGGAAGAACCCAACGTTTATTATTATATTTTAAAATCTCAGCTTTGGGAGGGAGCCGGCTCTGTTTTAGAAGGCTTGGGGCAGTATCAGTTGCATCCTGGCAATAGAAGTCTCTGCCCATTCTGGACACATTCAACATTGTAACTATTTCCCCTTGGAAATTAGCCCTTGAGGCTCAAAACAAGTGTTTTTAACATTAGAAAAGTCAGAAATTGTCTGAGCGCGCCCCTCCCCCAGCCTTCCCACTGGGCTGTTATCTCCAGCTCCCTCGGGTATCTGGGGAAAATACATGGAGGCCAGAATCAAAGTATAGTCGTAAGGCATGTGTTTTTCCAGCTGAACAGAGGAACCACAGAAGAGAATTAAGGTCCATGCACAGGTGAATGTTGGCCTTCCTGTCGCGAGGTAGTGGTGGGTTTGTGCTGTGGGACTGGACAGATATCACCAAATTCATGTCACACCGGCCACCAATACTATTATTGCCTTCCCATCTCCGTGGCCCTGGACAGGCCCAGAAATGGAGACCTATTGGAGAAAGGCTCGGCGCCTTGGGCCATGGCTTGTAGCTGGGGTTTCCCTCTGAGTTCACTGCTGTTTTATTCATTTGTGAGAAACTTTGAAAAATGTAGTTAATGACTGTAGAGTGTAATGTAATGTAGAGTGGCCTGTCACATTCCCCAGCACCAGCCGAGCAAAGTGACAGTAAAGCCAATACACTCAGCAGGCACCGAGAGAACTTTTGGCATCTTAAAAATGAGATTCAGGCTCCTTGACTAATCCAGTGGAACATCATTTTATAGCCCTTCCCAAGTATGTCAGAAATCCCTGGAATGCTGTGTATCATGCACCAGGGCCGTAACGCAGGCCAATTATCTTCTGGCTGGGCCAAGGTGCACCTAGTGCCAGATGAAGTCAATGTCTCTGAAGATCAGAACCGTCCTTGTGGAATTAATGACACTTCTCCTGGAGAGAGGAATATAGTGTAGACTTAACAAGCAAGACCTGTTTAAACTAATGAACTAGTCTGAGTGGCAGCATTGTTGGGAAGATCTATTTTACACAGAACAACTTTACTCTGAGTGGAATGGCAATTGGAACATTGGGAAGCAGTAAAACAATGTGGGACTTTTGCTCTACTTCATTCTATCTCCAGCCTCAATGCCGGATCCTATTGTGGTGCCCACAAATTGAAGCTGAAATTAAAGTTTCAGCACTAACTGTTTAATACATTAATTTCATTTGTTACTTTATTTCTCAACACCAGTAGAGGTGGGAAACTCTCCTCTCCTTGCACCCTATTACTTCATCAGGGTGAGAAAATATTTTGTAGCTGATAAGTGGAGGGAAGAAACTCAAATTTACTTGTGTGCAACATAACTAGCTTTTGAAAAGAGGGTACGTCTTGTGGGACTAGAGAACTCTAAGGGTCCTGGACACAGACAACTGCTGGGATTGAGGTAAGGTAATAAACGCTCTAGGATGGGGAAGAAGGAAACCTTACAGCACATACATGATTTTATGATCATGTGTTCCCAATAGCCCCCCACAAATATTCCTGGCCCTATACAAACACAAGAGAAAGTTCTGTTCCTGTTCCTAGAGAGCTTACACTTTGGAAAAATGCAGCATGCAGACAGACATGACAGAGGGGAAAGTGATACAACAAACAAGTCAGGTTAGCAAGTGTGATGGGTTGTTGGCCCCACACAAGTATAGAAAGGGTTAATCTCAGCAGGTAGCAGGGGAGGTGAGTCCTCCAAGTGGCCCAGAGAGGCTGTGTATGGCACAGTCTATCAGAGAGAGGCTGCAAGGAGCAGCCAATCAGGGCCCAGAAGGCTCCCATAAAAGCAGCTGCAGGGCGAGTAGAAGTCAGTTGCTGCTGGGAGCTAGGGCTGTGTCTCTAGCAGGCTGAGAGTCTTGTGGCACTAGGGACAGACAGCGCCGTTGCTGGCGGGGTCTGGGGGTGTGAGCGGGAGCACCTGGCTGGCTGCTAGGACTGACAGGCTGAGGAAAGGGTGAAGAAGATGCCGGGTCCATGGGGAAGTGGCCCAGAGAAACATACTGAGCTGTTGGAGGGCTGCAGCCATCTACAGGGTCCCTGGGCTGAGACTCAGAGTAGTGGATGGTCCTGAGTGTCTCCCCCTCCCCACAACTCATCCCTGGGGAAGTGGCTGGACAGTTGGATTGCACTATTATCCCCTGGAGGGGGGGAGCACAGATGGTGACACAGCCGGATGCTGTGGTCCTTGGAGTGACATGGGTCCGAGAGCAGATATGACTGTGGATGAAGCAATATCAGGAGAGGACTTACCGACCGGTGGAGCTAATCCCCAGCAGGAGACGCCCCCATGGTGAGTCATCCCCCACCACAGCAAGAGGCAACTGACCATGCCCCAATAATACAGGGTTTTCATAACACAGTGTTTTTTATTTTTAAAAGAGACAATATCTCCATTATCAACCCCCTTGTTCCTTGTATGCATCATTCTAGAGGTGGGATTTCAGGAGGGAATGGAATGAGGAGAGGGGAAGTTGTGTTGGCACAATGGAAACATGGGTCTCTGGGAGAAAACATCGAAGGGTCTGTGGTGTCTAGGGCTCAATCACTCTTCCTTTAAAGAGTGTGTTAACCCTTGAGTGGGCCCTTCCCACCTTTCCGTCTCTTACTGCAGAACGTAACAGAGCAGAAGTGTTCATACATAGCTAGGCCTTGTGTGTCTGTACAGAGCTAGAAAACATAGTTATTTGAACCCCAAGGGCGTCCGGGGGACTTCCTCCTATTTGTAAACTTATGGAAAGAACAGGGAATCCACAGGATGCATCTTTTACCCCCTCCCTTGGTTCTGTTCCTAAATTCAAGTGTGAACGTCAGTTTATGGCATCTGCCGGCCGCCTCGTTTTCACATTGAGATCTACTCTCAGTGGCGCTGAGGGGTACTGCCACCCCCCCGGCTTGAAGTAGTAATAACACCAATACATGATTTCCATCGTCTGGGGGTACTGCCACACCCCCGGCTTGAAGTAGTAATAACACCAAATACATGATTTCCATCATCATAATCCCCCACTATAAAAATTGTTCTGGGACCCGTCTCCTCTCCTCTGATCCTGATTGTGACTATTACGGTAGTGGCTAGGGATCCACCAAGAACAGGCCCATTGTGCGAGGGGCTGTACAAACAGATTGCTAGCCAGTCCCTGCCCCAAACAGCTTTCCCGCTAAATAGACTGGACTGGTGCAGAACGGGGGGACAAGGGTAGAACACACACTAGACTAGTGCCAAGACCTTTTTTTTTCTCCTTTTCCCCGCAAGCATTTAGTTCCCATGGGAGTGAATGGGTGTGCGTGGAGTGACACAGAAAGCACACACTTCCGCATGGCACACGCGTGCAAAGAACATGTTACTATTGCCATGGATGCTGGTCTCTTCTGCAGCCCAGGGACTTGTTTTCGATAACACAGTGAGGGGTAAAGTGGCATTTGCAATGAACGCTCACTCACGAGATGAAGATTCCTTTGTGCTTTGGCCTGGCATGGGGGGGGGGGCATTGACAGTTGCCTCCATGGGGGGGGGGTTTCCATTCAATCCGTTCTGTAATGCCTACGGGGTCAGTATTTTTGAGTAATCCTCGGGTTCAAAACAATGGGATCCTAAGAGGTGCTGAGCACCCAATATTTCCTCAACTTCAAAGGGAGCTACCAGTGCTCAGCCGCTCTCAGGATCAATCCCCATGTTCGTTCTCGAGGAGGTGAGATGCCATGGCAGCCATGTTTGTTGTGGGCACAAGCGGAGTCCTTTTTTGAAGGAACCAGCCAATCAGAATGCAGGGATTTGCACACTGCATTGTCCCTGAAAACCACACTGCAGCTGATTGTGAAACTTTAGTTTCCATGGATCCAGTGGCCAGAGCCCCTGTCATGTCTATATCAATGCAGCACTGTGAGCTCGGATGGGCAGAGACCATGTCTGGGGAACTCTAGGGGCACTTGGAGCATGCTCATTGTGCTGTCCCCAGGCAGGTCACGCTAGTAGGCAGCTTTTCTGGGCCTGGCGGAAGTTTCCCTACAGTATCGATATTGTTGTTCTTACATTTCCATCTAGTTGTGGTTTGGACCCCTGGGTAGCACAGGACAGAGAAAGAAAACAAATGGAGTGGGATGCAATACACAGCAGGCCTCTCCCTGCTGGGTGACACACACACCCCGCCCGCCCGTGAAGAGGGAAGGCAAATGGGGAACAAACGACTCTGTGCTAGGAAGGCTGGTGGAAAAACAACTCTCCAGAGTTCCCAGTTGAATCAGGAATCTCAGCTGAGCCCAGTGTGCTGCTGACACAGCCAGGGCCTGCTGAGGGCTCTCCCAGGAGCCCAGTCGAGTTCCCCGCTCTCCAGCATGGCCAGGCAGATTTCTGTGCTTGTCTGTGAAATGCTTTAGCTGAAGTGTCACTTATCAAAACCATAAACCACGTGAGATCCAGAGTGGAGTGAGGGGCCCGGCGAGTTTCCACAGCCGGACAACGTTAACCCCGTCAGCCCCAATCAATGCGGCACAGCCTCAGGCAGTGTAAAGCAGCGCGTCTCAAGTGTGGCAACCGGAGGCTTTTCTTGAGCCACAGCCTCCTGGGTCGTGATTGGAGGGGGGAGCAGTGGATCCTCTCCTGGGGCCATCAACAGGGTTGGGTCCTGTCCCGCTTTAGAGCCAGAAACTCCAGAGGAGCAAGCAGTCAGTGTGAGTTCCCCACTTCCCTGGGCGTGGTGGGGCTCAGACTTCCGCCCTGGGGTGGCAGGGGAAAGGCTCCAGTCGTGGGGCTTCAGCAGTGCCTAGGCTCACAACTGCCCCATTGCCCCTGGCCCCGCTGCCTCCTTCTCCACCTCCCCATCCCGGACTTAACCTGTCCCCCAGCTTGCCCGGGCTGAGTAAATCTGCTGGGAAAAGTGATGTTTGTTAATATCACTTTTCACTGCCTTCCAGCCAGCTAGCAAGTCTGATTATCGTCATTGTTCACAAACATAAATACCTAGCAACCACCCTGCATAAATAAATGACAGTGATTTGGACATGGCTATGTGCAGATTTATTTGTTTTTTCTAAAGTTAATTAAGTCTTTTAGGAAAGTTTGTCAGAGCGGCCAGCAGCAAGAGTTGGTGGCCGTGCTCTGAGACCACCAAAGAAATAGTTGAGAGCCCCCCCCCCCGGTGCAAAGTGTCACGATGCCATTGACCTCCGTGGAACTATAAGACAAGTTAACGGGCTGTGGGTCTGCCCATGTCTTCATCTCTGCTCTGCAAAATGTGCTGGGTTCACTGCCTCTCAAGCATCTCCACCCCCGGAAAGCCCTTAGGAGGGCTGCAGGCGAGCTCTGGATCTGTCTATGTCCAAGGCCATGTGGGTTTGTTGCATAGGCTGGTGCAGGCAAAGCCAGGCAGTTTGAAGCCGGGTCTCCGTCCACACGGCCTCAAAGTTCAGGAGGGGCAGGATTTCAGATCCTGTGTTCTGGTTTAGCTCCATTTAAAGCTGCAGCATTTCATTTGTTACTGACTAGCATTGGGAGCACAGGGAACGCCTTCCAATGTACATCAGTCATTTCAATCTGCAGCCGGAGAGGGGCTTATTACCAACAGCCCAGCAGTATCAGCAGCGGGGTAAGAGCCCAGGGTAACTCCGAGTGCCTCAGCCACCCAACCTACAAGTTTAACAGTCAGTGAAAAGTTCCTGGATGTGGTTTTATCAGAAGTTTCTCTCCTGCCTTCTGACCCTGCAGCTGCTTCCTGCAGGGCTTGAAACCTTTTGACACCAACACAGTTCGGGAGCCATCGCCTGTCTGCAGACAGTATTGCAGCACAGCGCCATCGGCACCAGCCAGTCTCTGAGCGTGGAACCCCAGGCAGCAGAAATCCTTGGCACCTCACACGGGTTTCCCCAGCTGGGCCTTGCTTGGCCCTGCTTGTAGCACCCCCACGCCCCCTTCCCAAAGCTGCTGCAGCCGCATGCTTTCCTTTTCCCGTCCAATCCCTGTGTTCTTCCAGTCTCTTGCCAGAGGGATCTGTTCTGCTGGAAGGTGTTGTTGGCAGCCATCAATCACAGACCTGGTTAAAAATGGATGCACTAACCAACCTCATTCAGGCTAAATGAGGAGCAGTTATATGCCCCTTTGTTTAGTGATAGTTAAACAATAAAAGCCATTGCCCACAGCATGGCAAGGCCTAGCTAGACACTTAGCCATGTAACCCCAGGTGTTTTCCTGGAGGCTCATTGCAAATGCAGGAGATGGGGCATTTATTTCATTGTGTTCAGCTAGATGTGTCTGTGGGACACCGGAAAGCAGCAATAAAGCAAGGAGAGGAGAGAACAGGGTGAGTGTGGCCCCTGGAGGAAGCCGCCTGAGAAACGGGTCATGTCTGAGGCTCTGAGTTCCACTCGCTCTTCAGCCAGAAGGGTCTCTGCCTTCAAGGTCTGTGCTGCAGACTTGAGGGTTCCCTCGCAAAGCCGCTGTCCCTTGTTTCCAATGTCCAGTCCCACTGGGGACAGGCAGCAGGACACGTGTTTGAAAGGGATTTAGAGAAGATGAGGAGGGGCCTGCCATTGTCACAGACCCCGAAATGAGCCTTGCCCAGTGAAATCTGATCTCCCCGAAATCAGCCGGGCTGGGCGGGGCAGGACTTGTCCTTCCCCTGCAGGGTTGTTGTGGGGAGATCAGACCCACCCCACAGGCAGTGCAGAGGGGAGGGTGGTGCACCCTGTGCAGTAGCAGCCCCAGAGCTGCTCCCCCACCCCCAGCTCCAGGGCTTCCCTCCATGCACAGTTCCTGTTGCGGTTTGCGGTACTTGAGCTCTGGGGCTCTGCTGACCCCCTTCCCCCTCCTAGGGTGACCAGATGTCCTGATTTTATAGGGACAGTCCCGAGTTTTGGGTCTTTTTCTTATATAGGATCCTATTCCCCCCCCCACCACCACCACCACCCCCATCCCGATTTTTCACATTTGCTGTCTGATCACCCTACCCCCTCCCATGGCTCCTGCCTGGGAGGCTGCTCTCCCCTCCCCCATATGGCTCATACCAGGGCTGGGGGCACCCAGGCTTCAGCCTGAACTCAGGATCTCCACCCGCTGTGGATCTGCCACCCCTCTGCAGCTCCAGCCCTCGCATCCCCTGCCTGGCTCGGGGCTGCGGGCTCCCCCCACCCGTCCTGGCTCCTGCCATGTGGGGACACCCATGGGCCCATGCGTTAATCCTCCACTGGCCCTGATTTGCAGCAAGGTGTCCCTGGCTGGGGCACTCCCCGCAGCACTGGGGAGATGGAACCTACCTCCGGGAGCCCCTCCGGCTGCCGGGACTCTGCTGGGCTCTGAAGGCAGCACAGAAGTGCATGTGGCACTCCTGAAACCCCCCCTCCCCGGCACAATCCCCTTGTGGATCAGCACCCTGTTAAGATCCTGTGGGCGTGATACTGACGCAAGGGAAGGGAGAATTTGGTAGGTCCCGACCCTGCCCATCTTGCACAGCCACATGCTCGCTACACCCGTGTGGACAAGGCACATACAACATCCCCGACTCTGGGCTCCCCCCTTCCGCGTCTCTGCCGCTCCTGACAGCTGAATTAGCCATTCACACCACTGCGACCACCTAGCCTGCACTCCATTAATTAGACCCCCGGGGTGCCACGCAGCACTTCCCCTCTGGAATCCTGTCAGACAAGGCTCAGGACTCCTGGGGTATGTTCCTGGCTTTGCCACTGACTAAGTGTGTGACCTTGAGTCAGTCAAATCACTTTACCGTGCCTCAGTTTCCCTATATATGTTAAATGGTGCTGACAATACTGTCCTTTGCAAACTGGGAGAGTGACATTACTATCGAAGCTGCTAAACTGTATTATCCCTATTTGGTTTAAGTATTTTATTATTATTATTATTGGCTCTGACCAATAATATAATAATAAGAGGAATCGCTGCATCATTTGCATAACAGGCTATTTCCACTCCGCAGTGCAAGCCTGACCCTGTTGTGTGCGTCTCTGGTTTCATCTTGTTCATGGGTGAAGCCAACAGAGTGAAAGCACCTCGGCCAGTCACTATGGCAACAGATGTTTATCGAGCCTCTGAACAGAGGCACAGGGCTGGGGAGAGGCAGTTTAGCATCTGGTCTGGGGCTTGGTGAAGCTGCGATGGAACCAGCAATGCCACAGCTGGAGGTGCAGGGAAAGGTGGGAGGTTTTCAAAAGGCAGGAGAAATGTCCGGATCCCTGTCCCTGCGGCAGCCGAGTGGGATCCTGGTGAGGACACAAGGAAGGGCGGTTCCTGGAGGAGCTGTTCATACTGAAGGTATCTGAACAGCTTGACACTAAGAACTCAGGGACTGCTGTTGCTGGCAGGAGTGACGGAACCGGGACCCAGCCACTGTCTGTCCAGCAAAGCCCTGAGCAGGGAAGGTGGCCAGTTCTCTGGCCTAGCCCTGTGTCTCTCAGGCCACTAGTTCCCACCAGAGCCTAGGAGAAGGCATCAGGGTTCGGCCCAGTACTGCACCCTTCTGGCCCTTCCACCTTCACTGCACAGTCGCTGGGCCTGATACTCCTTGCCTGACGGTATATGACACTCTTCCCATGAGCACCCCCGGGGGAGTGAGCCCCTATCTTCCAGTGCAGAGCTGCGCCACTCCCCAGCAGTCCCAGGGCATGGGGCACACCGTGGCAGGGCAGACATGCTGCAGCCATTCTCCACTCCTGCAAAACCCCATAAGAGCCACCAAAGCAGGAGTGCGGTTTAGGGGACCCTAAGGGCTGCCCTAACCTGCACTGATTCCTGCAGCCCCTGGCTACGAGGGGCAAACTTCCTCCCATCTGTCAAATTGTCCCTCTGTAGAGCCATGTCTGGGGGCTGGCTGTTAATGAACATAGTCATAGCTCAGTTTCCCTACAAGCCAATGCTGCAAACTATCCTGGAATCACTTCAACCGCTACCAAAATGCAGTCACTTCTGGAGTGGAATACAGCCACTGTTTATCAGCAACACCCCTCACAATTTTAGGACAGAAAGCAAAGACCAACTGACAAGCTGTCTAGTGAGCTACATAAAGGGTTTCACTGGAGTAGACTTGCTGATGCAGTTATAATGGTCTGAATTTCCTTAACGATGACAGGGTCATAGACGAAACCCGCTGGAGTCAATCTAGCTTGTAACATGTGCTGGGAGGAAAATGGGGTAAAAACAAGGTACGTCTATACTACCCGCTGGATCGGCGGGTAGTGTTTGATGTATCGGGGATCGATTTATCACATCTCGTCTAGACACGATAAATCGATCCCCGAATCGACACCTGTACTCCACCTCGGCAGGAGGAGTAAGCAGAGTCAGTGCGGGAGACTTGCCACTGTGAGGACGGCCAGATACGTCAGACTAAGATACTTCGACTTCAGCTATGCGAATAGCAAATAGCGTAGCAGTAGTTGTGTATCTTAGTTCAAAGCCGCCCCTCTGTCCCCTCCCCCCCCAGTGTGGCCCAGGCCTTCGATCCCACAAGAGAGACAGATTTCCCCATGCTACTGAAAAATACAAAACCAGCCGGTTATACAAATGGAATTCAGACATCATTTTACCACTAAAAGAATAAAACAAATCTTGCTAAAACCCTTTCGTGTTTCCCCACAGATGACTGCAGTCTGGCTTTTATTTTGCCCACCCAATCCCACCCCCAAGACAGTCCATTTTACCCCCTATTCTTGTGGCAGGCCATGTGCGATCTTAGTCCCTCTGCAGGTCTCTGCCTTGCTCCAAATCCTGCAGTGAAACTGAGCTTGGCGGCCTTCTCAAGAGAATCTTCTCCAGCTCAGTACCCAGGGCTTGTCTTCCAGCGCCACGGGGAACTCTTGGGAACTGTCAACGTATGAAAATGCAACAGCACTTGTACTTATTCCAGACCCATGCAGAGACTGTGGCAAACAGCTCTGGAGTTGGGGTATCTGGGCTCAAAGGGTGTGAGATAGGAAAACCACTCTTTGTCGATGTGACCTACAACACACACATTGCCCCCCCTTCCTCGCCATCCCACTCCCACTCCCACCCCCTGGCTCTGGAGGAGGAATAGACAGCTCTCAGGTCTGGCAAGGGGGAGACTCAGCCCTCGCTCCTGAACAGTGAATGAGCCAGGCAAGGGTCTCTGGATGGTGCAACGGGGAGCAGGGCAGTAAATGTCCTTGGCAGAAAGTAACAACCTACAGCACAACTCCACCCAGTGCAGCCCCCAGTGATGGCGGGGCCAGAGCTCTGCTGAGAGAGGAGAGGACTGGGGCCCTGGCCCTGTTAGCACCAACTAGTCTAAAGGGACTAGGTAAGAGGACTGGGGCCCTGTCCCTGTTAGCACCAACTAGTCTAAAGGGACTAGGTAAGAGGACTGGGGCCCTGTCCCTGTTAGCACCAACTAGTCTAAAGGGACTAGGTAAGAGGACTGGGGCCCTGGCCCTGTTAGCACCAACTAGTCTAAAGGGACTAGGTAAGAGGACTGGGGCCCTGGCCCTGTTAGCACCAACTAGTCTAAAGGGACTAGGTAAGAGGACTGGGGCCCTGGCCCTGTTAGCACCAACTAGTCTAAAGGGACTAGGTAAGAGGACTGGGGCCCTGTCCCTGTTAGCACCAACTAGTCTAAAGGGACTAGGTAAGAGGACTGGGGCCCTGGCCCTGTTAGCACCAACTAGTCTAAAGGGACTAGGTAAGAGGACTGGGGCCCTGGCCCTGTTAGCACCAACTAGTCTAAAGGGACTAGGTAAGAGGACTGGGGCCCGGGCCCTGTTAGCACCAACTAGTCTAAAGGGACTAGGTAAGAGGACTGGGGCCCTGGCCCTGTTAGCACCAACTAGTCTAAAGGGACTAGGTAAGTCCCTTTAGTTTAGCTAAGGCAAAAGGGAGAAAGAGAGCAGGGCGCACAAGGGGCTGGCCAGCCGGCAGTTCCACGGAGCCACTTACCTCTGCATAGCGGGGCATTAGTATATCCCGAGCCAGAGTCCCAGCACCATGGCAACTCCCACCGTCAGCTGCCGCTTCTTGGGGTGAGTGGAGAGAGCTCCAGAGTCTAGGATTCCTAAGGAAATTCAGGTTAGGTTGAGTGGCTTCTGCCTGGGGAGAAGCAGGGCTGAGGCAGGCAGGGGCAAGGGGTGTTTGTGAGGAGAGCAGGGCTGAGGCAGGTAGGGGCAAGGGGTGTTTGTGAGGAGAGCAGGGCTGTGGGGCTGGCCCCTCGCACTCTGCCGGGTGGATCCTCTCGAGTTCAGGTTGCTGTAGCATTTCTCTCCATGCCTTTGGTTTTTCCTTGTTTTGCATTTCCTGAAGCTTTTGCTTTGGGAGCAGAATATTTTAGTTCACAAACACATGCCTACAATACTTTCCACATTCCAAAAACACGCATGCGACAGTCTAGTCCATGTATGCGGCATCCAAATAGCTGGGGGGTAGAAAGTGGAAATTTGGCATGAAATTAACCTGAACATTTGGTGTGGGGGATAAAAGTGCCTGGAGAGATCTGCTGAAAATTCCGTTTGTTTTGATCAAGTTATGAGCCGGGGATCGCTCCCTTTCCAGCGCACAGTGTGCTGCACCGAGGTCTCTTGCTAAGCTGTTGGAGCACACGTGGCTGGCTTGGGTGGACAGTGACAAAAACTTTAGTGAAGGTTTGACCATGAATGGGCAAGTGCTCTGCTAGGACCCTCCATCTTCAATAACAGACTTGAAGGGGACAGTTTTACAACAGAAAAACTTCAAAAACAGACTCCAAGGAGAAGCTGCTGAAGTGGAATTAATTTTCAAATTGGATACCACTAATTTAGGTTTGAATAGAGACTGGGAATGGCTGGGTCATTACAGAAATTGAATCTATTTCCCCAAGTTAACTTGTCAACTGTCTGACATGGGCCATCTTGATTATCACTACAAAAGTTTTTTTCTCCTGCTGATAATAGCTCATCTTAATTAATTAGGCTCTTAGAATTGGTATGACAACTTCCACCTTTTCATGTTCTCTGTATGTGAGTATATATATCTATATATCTATATATCTTCCTGCTATATGTTCCATTCTATGCATCCGATGAAGTGGGCTGTAGCCCACGAAAGCTTATGCTGAAATAAATGGGTTAGTCTCTAAGGTGCCACAAGTCCTCCTGTTCTTTTTGTGGATACAGACTAACCCGGCTGCTCCTCTGGAACAGTTTGGATCTGAAATCTTGAAGCGCTGGAGAATCCACCACTTCCCTAGAGTAGACTTCTCGTGTCGGTGGGTTTAACCACTGTGTCATGTCTAACCTGGCTCCGAGCACCTCCGCCCCGAACACCGGGAATGTTTCCAATGTAATCAAGGCCTGTCTGCCGGGCAGGCGCAGAGGGATGCATGCACAGCATTGCAAGAGGCCAGGTTTTCAGCCTGCTGCCTGTTTACCCATCATTCACACACATGGGGGGACCAGGCTCAGTTCCCAGGCAGGAATCTGGTACGTTTCCTGCTAGTGAAAGGGCTGTCCAGGGCAGATTTCTCAGAGAGACACTTCTTGCCTGGGGGAGGAGAGATGCGGGTGGGGAATGAGAAGGAATAAGAAGCGGCAATGAACGTGTTTTGCCACTAGGTGTCAGTGCTCCAACAAGAATCCATCAGTAGCTGGTTTCTCCAGCCCACTAGCCGGGAGGTGCCTTGGAAAGCAGCTGGTGCCTTTGGAATGGCTTCACTTTAAACAGTGCCTGCCCCGAAACCCGAGAGGCAGCGATGTCTGTAAGTCCCCCACAGAGACAGGGGACCCTCTGGTTACCCTGGAGAGCCCCAACAATGGCACTGGAACACTTAAATAGTGGGGATGCTGAAAGCCAGCCCCCTTACCCCATACACCCTCTTCCCCCGAGCTGGGGGTGGGGTGGGGCAGGCAGCCAGGACCCATGTAAAACCCGGGGGTGCTGCAACAGCCCTGCACCTCGAGTTCCCGCGCCTATAAGCCCCAAGCGCCCAGAGCATGGTGCTGAATGCGAGCGGAGTTAGGATGGGACTAACCAGACAGCATGGGCTGCATGACTTGCAGGGACCCGTCATGTGGCTCAGGCCTGATCCTCAGCAGGTTGCAGAGGAGGGCATAGACATTCACGCTCTCAAACGGCTCCACCTCCAGCCCCTCCTTGAAGTCTGGTCCCACGGCCCGGAAGATGGTTTTCATGTTCAACTCGTCATTGTCAAAGCCATGTTCCCCCTTGTTAAACTGGACTTTGATTCTCTGAAGGGAAGAGACGTGTCAGTGAGGAGCCAAACCTACAACCCCTTAATTTGTACTCAATGTCCTGACACCCAGCCCAGATTCTGGTGGAGGAAAAGCAGAAATGCTGCTAGGATGTATCCACCCTTGGTACTGGGTATCAGATCTAGGGTCCTTTTTAGATTCAGCAAGGGCTTGAAAGCTCCGTCTGGAACCTGTTTTAAAGAAGGTCAGTTCTGTGCAAGATCCCAGCATAAAGATCAGTGCATCTGATTCCTGGCCTGGAGCTCATCCTCTGCTAGTCCTGTCTGCCTCTTCCCCCCCAGCTCTGCCAGTGCACCTGAGTCCTGACCTGCAGCAACCCCCGGTCCCAGGTTGGGTGCTTTGTTTTGCTGTGGTAACAAAGAGTCCTGTGGCACCTTAAAGACTAACTATAAAGTTTTGAAGCATAAGCTTTCGTGGGCTAATACCCACTTCGTCGGATGCTTCCACTGCTTGCATCCGACGAAGTGGGTATTAGCCCACGAAAGCTTATGCTTCAAAACTTTATAGTTAGTCTTTAATGTGCCACAGGACTTTGTTACCTCTGCTATTCCAGACTAACACGGCTACCTCTCTGATTCTTGTTTTGCTGTGTGAGTGTTTAGGGTTTCCCCAAGTGGAATTAGGTTTGAAGAGGTCTTTGTTCAGTCTTGGCAGGAACAGCAACTTGATGATTTGGACCTTAGTCCCTTTTCCTTAGGGTAGGTCTTCATTCAAATGAAAGTGTAATTGTAGCACAGATAGGCATACCTGGATTAGCTTTAATCTAGCTCATAGTGAAGTCACTGTAGTAGTGAAGAATCAGAGAGGTAGCCGTGTTAGTCTGGAATAGCAGAGGTAACAAAGTCCTGTGGCACCTTAAAGACTAACTATAAAGTTTTGACGCATGAGCTTTTGTGGGCTAATACCCACTTTGTCGTGCTTGCATCCGACGAAGTGGGTATTAGCCCACGAAAGCTCATGCTTCAAAACTTTATAGTTAGTCTTTAAGGTGCCACAGGACTTTGTTACCTCTGTAGTAGTGAAGGCATTGTGGCATGGTCTAGCCCCCTGGGTGTGTACTCAGAACCCTCAGCAGGGTTGTACTATTGATACACACTCGTTGGATTAAAGCTAGTGCAGCTAGGCCTGCCCACCTGAGAGTTCCACCTTACTTTGTGGTATACGGGAACCCTGAGTCTAGGCTCCCAAATCAGAAGAGACGTCCCTGAGGGCTGCTCTGTTCTAACCTTTGGGGTGGGCGAGGGAGAGAGGACTCTGCTTTCTGACATGATGGGCAAGTTCATTGCACTGGAAGCTGGATTCTACATCTGTTTTCAGGGAGGGGAACAGACCTGGAGCTACAAGCAGGAGACAGATGCAGTTGCACAATAAGGAAAGAGGGTGAGAAAGGCAAGTCCAAGTTTAGATAATAGAATGTGTCTGCAGCTTACCCCATGGATCACATATCCTGGGTCACTGTACATCATCAGGGGAGTGATCCTGGCGTTGTTTGCATAGTGGAATCTCTTGGGGAACTCTTCCTTCTTGTAGACATGGAGCTTTGGGTGGGCGTTTTTCAGGGTCTGATACACTTGGTCTAGTTTACCTTCTTTTGGCACCAGTAGCCCATTTGGTCCATAATCCAAGAGTTCAAACTGAATGTCCTGGAAGGAGAAGTTCTGCACTGTGCGGAGGTGAATTTCATTCTCTTTTATGACCGTGTCCATCCCGTGGTCAGACGTGATGATCAGATTGAGTATCGACTCTAGGCCGTTATCTTTGATGCGTCTCCTTAGGTAGCCGACAGTTCGATCCACTTGACTGACCATGGCTTTCCTCTCTGGGGATTCAGGGCCATACTTGTGTCCGGTGGAGTCTGGCTCCCCAAAGTAGAGAGTGACTAAGTCTAGATTGTCTTTCAGGAACCAGTTCATGACAGTGTCAATGTTCTGCATCCACTCAGTTTCATTGCTGTAGTTGTGGAAAAGGGACTCCACTTTCTTCACATTCACCTGCTCACCTTGGTACGTTGCTTTCCCCCCAGGGAAGAAGAGGGAGCCCGCCTTTAAACCCTGTTAGCCAGAATAACATTTCAGGCCAGAAACTTCCCCCCCAGTTACTCCAGCCTATCCAACCACCCTTCCTTACCCCAGCCACCCACCTCCCCGTATGCCTCTCCCTGTTAGTCTTTAAGGTGCCACAGGACTCTTTGTCACTTCTGCAATTCCAGACTAACACGGCTACCTCTCTGATTCCTGTGTCTCTAGTAAGGTTTTCCATATTTGCCATTTAGAAGAGTGATTAGTCTGAAACACACCCGTCCCAACATTCCTCTGCACTGAGTTTTTCCCCACGGATGTTTGTAATACTACGCTGTAACTTGATCATTAGTGGCGCATTTGTGCATCCCTTGGGTTCTCTGGCCCCTCTCCAGTAAAGCACTTCAGCATGTGCAGAACCACGGAGCCACATGGTTGGAGTTGAACAAGGTGGTGCCTCTGCAGGGGTGGAGTGGGGGATGGATTAGAGGACCCCTCGTGGTCCCTTCTAGCCCAGTATGATTGTAGGAGTCTAAAGGGCTCTTCGGAAGTAGAATATTTGAGCCCTGCCTTGATCCACTGTCCACTAAAGTCTGTGGGAATCTTTCCATGGACACAAGATCACATCCTAATGTTGCTGCCCAAAAGTGTCTGGACAAGGCTCTGAGGAAATGAGGCCTGGTCTTTAAACAATGTGTTGCAAGCTTAAGATCTAGTTTCCAATTTTCACCATCCAGCGGCAGCTTCCTCTACAAGCCGTGGAGAACCTGGAGAGCTGCGTTAACGGAACTGAAATGTACCTTTTAAACAGGTTGACTTTTCTGCTCTTTGTAACAGAATGATCACAATTGTTGCAGCCACCCTGTTGGGGCGGGAAGCGTGTGGTCTAAGTGGCCTATCCATGGCAATGAGAGGTGTTAACATGGCTGTGATGGCCGGTCACGGATTGCCCTTTGCCTGCAGCACACCACTGCAGCCAGGAAATGTCAAGTCATGTCTTGGGTTTTTATGTTGTTTGTGTATTTTTAAAATCAGGCTAAATTGTGGCTTTACCTGTTATGTAACTCAGACTTCTAGGGCCACATTTCCAAAGGTCTGCTTAACTGTGCCTGCAAGGCAAGATATGCCTGTCTGTATGCCAAGATGTGTGTGTGTGTGTGTGTGTGTGTGTGTACACACGCACGCAGATTGGAACTGGACAGTTAGGCACCTTTCTTCCTGAGTGCACATGCACAGATTTCTGAGCATGCAAGCAGGCATGTTGGCACAGTTGCTGGGGGCATTTCTGGAGGCCTTTTCGAAAGGTGGCCACTAACATTCAGGAGCTGTGAAGTTCTCAAAGGTTCTAAGTAAGAGTTTGGAGTCTCCCACTCCCTTGCGGGTCTGTAACGGTGTGAGTGGGTGTGTGGATGGTGCACAGGACTCTGAGTCTGGAGTCCTGGGTTCTAGTCCTGACTCTGTCACTGATTCATTGTGTGCCCCTGTTCCCAGTCTGTGGGATGGGGATAATGCTTCCCTCCCAGTGGGGGGCTGTCTGAGTCCTGTGCAGGGAGTGTGCGAGGGGAGGACAGAGCTGCTGGTTGTTCTCGTGAATGCCAGGAAGGACCGTGAGCCTGTAAGGAGGCTGCAGCCACCTACCTGTCTCTGTGCTGTGATCCAGATGGGCAGGCTGCCATTGTCCCACCACGCGGAGACCCCCTGTGTGTTGTAATAGGGTAACTTCTGGCCGGTGCTGGTGTTGTACCACATGTTGTGAACCACGCCGTGATTCTCTATGTACTTCCCTGCCAGGAGAGAGACAGGGAGAGGTAGGGGCGGGGGCAGGTTCAGGGTAATTGCACCTGTATTCGCCTCCACCAGGGACAGCCACTTCAAGGGTCCCATCTGCCACCTCTCTTGGGTGGAGACCCAAATCTCTTTCCCTCCTGACTGGGATTTTTAAGGCTGTGCAGTCTCCTGACTTGCCCTGCAATATTCCCAGCAAGCCAGGTGGCCTAGTGGCCAGTGCCTATACTTTGCTGGCTCCCCAAAGGCTATGAAGTGTGTTACCCACAGCTCCAAAAGGCAGGGTTTTGCATAACCAGAGGTGGGGAATTTGTGTTGATTTCCCCCTAGGTCTTCCCCAGGGATCCACTTACCCTGTATTGTCCCCAAAGTCCTGTCTGCTCTGGCCCATTTTCAGCAGAGTCTTTGGAACCGCCATACCTCACATCACATCACATCTCTCCGCCCTGAGCAGTCCCATGTAATCCCAGCCCACAATTATACATACATGTTGTGTTCCATGCAATGGGCCCCAAAGATACTGATACTTAGTTCAATACGGGGTTTCAAGAATATTGCAGGAAATTGCCACATCTGGCACAGCTGGGAGGCCGGTTGACATAGGAGGCTGCAGATGAGCAATTGGTCAATGCCAGACTGATACCCCACCCCCTTCTCTCCCACTCTGTCCTTCCACCCCCCAGCCTTGCGATCCGCCAACATGGAAGCAAACCTCACCGGGAGCAGCGGGTAGGCAGAGATCTGCAGAGGAGCATCTCACAGGGAATTCATGCCAGCCCCCTCTGCCCAGTGCCCTCCCCACCCACCACAGAGCCAACAGCAGCAGTGGGTGGAACCTTCGGAGCCTCCTGCCACCACCCCACTCAACCCCGCAGCTAGCCGGGCGTTTGCTGTCCTGCTACTGGGTTTAGTCCCCTTCATCTACCTCCTGCCACTGCTCCTCTTGGCTGCCCAGTGTCCCCCCTCCTCCTCCATCAGATTCCCTCTCTCTTTACCACTCCGCTCTCCCCTGCAATAATCCATCCCTCTCCCTGACCTCAGCTCGGAGCACAGCCCACGAAAAAACAACTACAACCAAGTGTTTGCAATCGAAATAAAGCAAAACCTGTGGGAGTAACAAGCCCCATGGCTCCAGTATGCAGGTCCCTTTGCTTGCGCCCTTCCCCTTCCTTCAGCTGGCTTGGCCTTGCACTGGAAGGCCTTGACGGCGCTCCTGGTACATTTGGTACCGTCTCGATTTCCATGGGGGCCTGTGGGGTTTCTGCAATCAGATCCCACCCAATGCACTGAAATGGCAGTCGGAGCTCAGCAGCTTCCTTGCCTTTAAGTGAAGCGAAATCCATCTGCCGTGTCCACCCAAGAGGCCAGAAAAGAACTGTCTGGTGAGAGCCGCTAGGCCCTTTGCCGACGGCAGGAGCAGGCTTGGGGAAGCTGTGAGGTGGGTGCGGAGCTCACAGCAGGGGTCTCGTTAGTGCAGGTTGGACTGTGTCCTAAGTGCAGGAGAAGGACAAACCAGCAGAATTCTTCTGTGCTGGGGGTTTTGATCATGCCCCTCCCCCCAGCCTGCTCCCCATCTCTGCCTAAGGGGATTGACAGGCGCTTACCAGTCACCAGGGTGAAGTGGCATGGACTGGTGATGGTGATGAAGGCAGGAGTCATGTAACGTGCCTTCACCCCATCTCCTGCCATGGCGTCCAGATTGGGGGTGTCCACATCCTGGTCATAGTTCCACCGAAAGCCATCGAAGGAGATCAGCAGTAGTTTTCTGCGGTTGCCTCTGTCCTGCAGAGGGGCACAGGCTCCTAGCGCCAGGACAGCAAGCACCAGCCCCAGGGACGTGACCATCTTCCTGCCCCTGCACGGAGAGAATAAAACCAATTCCACAGAACCAGTGCTACTGAGGAGATGCAGGGAGTGAAGTTCACGGTTCTATCTTATCCTGCAATCGTTGGATTGCATTCCCGGTGTTGTCAGTTGTCACCAGGGTGGTACTCTGCTCTGTTCAGTGTTGATAACAGTTGGCTGCGTGTGTTGTTCCCTCTGCGTGCGGCTCTGCACAGAGAGTGGACACAGCTGACCCCGAGAGAAACCCCAATGACCACAGACTCGGATAAGGTCCGAAGGCACCCGGCCAAGTTTATTGTCAAATGAAGCACAGGAATAGTTTCTGTTCTGGTGCCATCCCGGCCCATGTTGATCCCATTAGTACCTGATACCCTTTAGAAATGTGTGTATGTGCAATTAGCATCCTTCTGGGAGCAGGGCCTGCCTCTGGGTCACACCTTAACTTTGCTTAACGTTTGCTAAGCCCTCCACCATTCCAAGTCTTCTTCTTTCAGATCTTCTCTCGGCGTGGGTTGTGGGGAGTGAAGCACCACAGATGATGTCACTTCCAGCCTTGTACAGCATTAGCATACGGCGGGAACCCTTCATTTCGAAAACAGTTCCCCGCCCAGTTTGTGGAAAATACAGGTCCCCAAAATGGAGTCCAGAGTCCTGCAGCCATTACTTACAGGCTGAAAGGTCCCCAGGAAGTCTAAGCTACTTCACAGCCCATTATCTTTGTTGACGAGCCATTGGCACTGTCTGGCTTCTTCCTTATTGTACCTGAATGACTGGCTGGGGGTGTTTTCCAGAGTAAACCCATCTGCAATACAGATCCTTCCTCAATTTTCCTAACTTCAGCATCCTGGAGACATGCTGGGTGTCTGAAACACACTGCTCAGTGGGATTGCTGCTGGCTATCCATGCACCAGACCAGCAGAGAATGGACCCTGGGGGAGACCAGTGTGGACAGACTTGCTTTGCACCAAAGGGGGAAATTCTGAGTAACCCACGACACGGCCCTGGGAGCCGGTTCTGCTCCCCACCGTTGGGGGAGATGATGGAACCACTGTGATGTGAGCATCACTTGTGTGTCCTCCAGGAAACACCACAACACAGCTTCCATTGTCTTTATCATCATCAAACAGCACAGCCTCTGAGCCTCCTCCCCGGCCCACCGCTGATGGCCATCGAGGGGATGATCCATCTTACAACTGCTAATTCCTGACTGCAACCTTCAGCACTACAGAGCTGTATGATCTCAAACCTCCACGTGATCAATTGCATTGCATTTAGGGTGACCAGGAGTCCTGTTTTTATAGGGTCAGTCCCATTTGGGGGGCTTTTTCTTGTATAGGCTCCTATGACACCCCCCACCTCGTCCTGATTGTTCACAGTTGCTAGCCGGTCTCCCTAATTGCATTTTATTACAACTTTGGAGGGTTATTGTTGTTGCTGACTTTGCAGCAAGCCGGGAATTACATGAAGTGGGTTTAACATCGTGCAATGTCCCTGGGGAGTCCTCGACCTTTGTGTTCACCCCCATCCCTCCTCATTCACTGGGTCCAGGTTCCTCCGGATTGCTTCACTTCCTGGCTGCTGAGTCTGGCTTTTCAGTTGCATGGTGAAAGCAAATTGTCATGAGTCCATGGTAGTTGTGGGTCCTGTGCTCTTCCCTTTGGTTTTCTCCCCTGTTGGTGAGTTATCCGCTCTGTCGGTTGAGTCTCTTCTCCATACTGGTGAGGTTCAGATCTATGGCTCCTCGCCCCCTTGCTGACACCAAGTATCCTGCGAGATCATGTGTGGGAGATATTGTGTAACTAATGCACCAGCATGAAACATGACTCAAACCCAGGGGCTTCCATTAACCCACATGTATATGATGCCTCCCTCCCCTCCCCTTACAGTTCCTCATTCCCTGTACTAATGGACTGACGCCTCGGAGACCTTCACAGCCATGATCTGTCCTTTCTAGCCCACAGTGACCTCATCGTCTTGATTTGCAGACACCATCTAGTCTGCAGCTGCCGGGTCTCTCTTCAAACTCTGATATGGATACATCCCTTGTACCCTGAAAGGACTCCGGGTCAGGTCAGTAGGTGAATATATGCCATGTGCCGTAGGGTTTGATATGGCCACCCATCACCCTACTATGGGAGCACCTCACTGCTTAGAGTAGGGAAGCAAAACCAGCTGGGTCTGAACATATACATGTGTCAGGGGGGTGGGGGTGGAGGTGGGTGCTGTCCCCGCACTGAAACTCAGTGGGGTTTTTAGGTTGGCCATCAATACCAAAAGAAAGGGGAAGACCACACAGAAATCAGGATCTTGAGACGGACAGGGCCCAGAGCCAATGGGGAGAGGCCATCGCTCCGGGTCATCCCGATTGACAGGGCAGGCAAGCCAATGAGGGAACCAGGAGCCTGGGGCAGAGTTAAGGGGAGAGCAGTATCCAAAGTTAGAGGGGCTGGAGAAGCAGCCCACAAGGGAGAGCTGGGCTGGAGTTAGAGCAGCCGCACTGAGCCAGAGGAGTTGGAGCCGGAGCCAGAGCCAAAGCAGCACAGACCAGCTGCACCAACAGGGAGCCAGGGCTGAGCCGCAGGGGGAGCTGCGGGACCGGAGCAGGGGTAGCCGCACCTAACGCCGGAGCTGCGAGTGACTGGGAGAGCGAGAGAGAGGGCCCAGCATAGGGAGAAGTTGCCAGATAAGAGGGCCTGGAAAGCCGGCCCCGGAGTGGGTGGAACGTCGCCCTCACGGGGCGTCGATGCTGGGGAGAAGGTCCTGCCGTCGACAGTCTGCGGGGTCTGGTTTTGGAACACAGATGCAGGGTTTTCTTTTTGTGAAGAAAGTTTATTGCCTCACTGCAGCACATCTTGTACAGTGTGTGCTTTGAATAATAGAGATAAACACAAGCAAAGGGCAAGGTGTGTCCAGCCAGCTTCTATCCCTGTGAGCAATGGACATGCCCAGTTCCCACCCCATTTCCCTGGCATCGTGTACCTAGTCAGTGCAGCCCATGTTGGCATCCATAACTCTGCCTCTGTGGTCCACAGGGCTGCCTAACCTTGGCGGTAAATCACCTGCCTGATTGCCTCAGAAACCTCCCCGCCCTGGGTGACTCTCCAACCCCAAATGAATTGGCCATGGAGCTGTAACAGTCTGGGGTCGCCAGCTTCCAGACCATTATAGCAACCCGCTGCTGGACTGGTGTGGCCGCCCTCGGTGCATGGCCTGACACTGGAGGCGCATGGAAAGCTGCTTATAGAGCTTCAGATCTGCAGACGTTGTAGCCCCACTGCCAGTCAGCCCGGCTGTGCATGGCAATGTGATCCCACCCGCCTGTGCTTGTGTCCCTGCTCCAGAAATGCCTGTCTACACTGAGACTCGCGAGCAGCAGCCGTCTGTGTGAAACTTCCACGTCTGTATCATCCTCTTGCTCTGGCCTTAGCTCCACCAGGTGCCTTGGGTGGGTCAGAAACGCTCCCGGAAATGTCCATCAGCAAGTCATGGAAGCTCCGGCCATTTCCTGACAGAGGAGCAAAGCCCAGCCAGAGGCGTTCTTCAACGGGAACTCCTCCCCGCCGCTGGCACCAGAGAGCTGGCTTGGCAAGAAACGTTGGTGGCTGTGAAAACGTCCTGTGATGCGGGGAGTGGACAGTCAACTTCTCCCACACTGTCCTGCACCAAAGGGCCAGAGATGCCCCATTTCCGGAGGGTGTCTGCTGGTCTGGAACAGCGTTGGCTGGGCACGGTCCGCGTACTGCAGTGTGGACGCTGGAGCACCAGGATGGGGGCCTGGGCTCAAAAATTCTTAACTAAGGGTCACCAGTGACTGCAGATGGTCAAGCCCTGGGCTTTCAGACCCTGGGCGCGGGGACTCGCGTCCCACAAGCCCTGGGCTTTCAGACCCTGGGCGCGGGGACTCGCGTCCCACAAGCCCTGGGCTTTCAGACCCGGGTGCGGGGACTCGCGTCCCACAAGCCCTGGCCTTTCAGACCCTGGGTGCGGGGACTCGCGTCCCACAAGCCTTGGGCTTTCAGACCCTGGCTGCGGGGACTCGCGTCCCACAAGCCCTGGGCTTTCAGACCCTGGGCGCGGGGACTCGTGTCCCACAAGCCCTGGGCTTTCAGACCCGGGTGCGGGGACTCGCGTCCCACAAGCCCTGGGCTTTCAGACCCTGGGCGTGGGGACTCGCGTCCCACAAGCCCTGGGCTTTCAGACCCTGGGCGTGGGGACTCGCGTCCCACAAGCCCTGGCCTTTCAGACCCTGGGCGCGGGGACTCGTGTCCCACAAGCCCTGGGCTTTCAGACCCGGGTGCGGGGACTCGCGTCCCACAAGCCCTGGGCTTTCAGACCCTGGGCGTGGGGACTCGTGTCCCACAAGCCCTGGGCTTTCAGACCCTGGGCGTGGGGACTCGCGTCCCACAAGCCCTGGGCTTTCAGACCCTGGGCGCGGGGACTCGTGTCCCACAAGCCCTGGGCTTTCAGACCCGGGTGCGGGGACTCATGTCCCACAAGCCCTGGCCTTTCAGACCCAGGTGCGGGGACTCGCGTCCCACAAGCCCTGGGCTTTCAGACCCGGGTGCGGGGACTCGCGTCCCACAAACCCTGGGCTTTCAGACCCTGGGCGCGGGGACTCGTGTCCCACAAGCCCTGGGCTTTCAGACCCGGGTGCGGGGACTCATGTCCCACAAGCCCTGGGCTTTCAGACCCTGGGCGCGGGGACTCGCGTCCCACAAGCCCTGGGCTTTCAGACCCTGGCTGCGGGGACTCGTGTCCCACAAGCCCTGGGCTTTCAGACCCGGGTGCGGGGACTCGCGTCCCACAAGCCCTGGGCTTTCAGACCCTGGGCGCGGGGACTCGTGTCCCACAAGCCCTGGGCTTTCAGACCCGGGTGCGGGGACTCATGTCCCACAAGCCCTGGCCTTTCAGACCCAGGTGCGGGGACTCGCGTCCCACAAGCCCTGGGCTTTCAGACCCGGGTGCGGGGACTCGCGTCCCACAAACCCTGGGCTTTCAGACCCTGGGCGCGGGGACTCGTGTCCCACAAGCCCTGGGCTTTCAGACCCGGGTGCGGGGACTCATGTCCCACAAGCCCTGGGCTTTCAGACCCTGGGCGCGGGGACTCGCGTCCCACAAGCCCTGGGCTTTCAGACCCTGGCTGCGGGGACTCGTGTCCCACAAGCCCTGGGCTTTCAGACCCGGGTGCGGGGACTCGCGTCCCACAAGCCCTGGGCTTTCAGACCCTGGGCGCGGGGACTCGCGTCCCACAAGCCCTGGGCTTTCAGACCCTGGGCGCGGGGACTCGCGTCCCACAAGCCCTGGGCTTTCAGACCCGGGTGCGGGGACTCGCGTCCCACAAGCCCTGGGCTTTCAGACCCTGGCTGCGGGGACTCGCGTCCCACAAGCCCTGGGCTTTCAGACCCGGGTGCGGGGACTCATGTCCCACAAGCCCTGGGCTTTCAGACCCTGGCTGCAGGGACTCATGTCCCACAAGCCCTGGGCTTTCAGACCCGGGTGCGGGGACTCACGTCCCACAAGCCCTGGGCTTTCAGACCCTGGCTGCGGGGACTCGCGTCCCACAAGCCCTGGGCTTTCAGACCCGGGTGCGGGGACTCATGTCCCACAAGCCCTGGGCTTTCAGACCCTGGCTGCGGGGACTCATGTCCCACAAGCCCTGGGCTTTCAGACCCGGGTGCGGGGACTCGCGTCCCACAAGCCCTGGGCTTTCAGACCCGGGTGCGGGGACTCACGTCCCACAAGCCCTGGGCTTTCAGACCCGGGTGCGGGGACTCGTGTCCCACAAGCCCTGGGTTTACATGGCAGCGTAGACCTGCCCTAGGACCATTTGTAAGTCATTTGAATGACACTTCCCTGTTCCTGGTCTTCCCCCCCCCTCCCCCCCTGCTGTTCTTGCCTAGGAGCAATCAGGAGCCCAGGTGGTAACTGGGGCTCACACGCGACAGGGCAATCTCACTTATCAGGCTGAGAAAACAGCCAAAATCTATGAGCGCTATTGCGCAACTGAGCCAATGGGCTCTCTGCTGACAGCTGCCACCCGGGGAAAGTCCTAATCCCTTATCATGGGGATTAGAGCAGTAGCGGAGGCGGGAGCTGGGACCTCGGCCTTGGTGGGCTTGGCAGCAGGTGATAATGGATGTTTCTCAAAAGCTTATTCAGAGATTCAGTATCTGGGGAGCTTCAGGCCCAGATAAGGAACCTACCTTTGGCCACCCTCCATGGGGAGAAGTCACGGGGATCTGATTAACAAGGCTGAGGAGAAGAATTAACTTTCATTTATCTTGGCTAATCTTCAAGCCTGCAGGCCCAGATTGTGGGTGTATTAGGTTTATGGAGATCTCAGGTCCCACCCACCCCACCCCCCGCTTCACCTCCCCCCCCTTCCTATCCCCCCCCCCCCACCCCAGTCCCACTGTGAATAGCAGGTCCTGCTCCCTGCTAGCACCATGCTGGCCCTCAGCTGCCTGAAAGGGGCGGGGGAGGGAGGGTTTATGCACTAACTCCCTGCCCCCGCCCAGCCTGGTCAATGTCTGATTCTAAGGTAATCAGAGAAGGAAGCTGGTGAGGCGGGTAGCTAAGCTCTGGGAGTGATCATATGCCTCTGAAGTATTGGCTGCAGCATAGCAGACTAGATGGGCCGTTGAAGTGATCCAGTACAGTGGGAAGGGGGGCTGGGCACCAGGAGCCCTGGGTCCTAGTCCTAATGCAGTGACCCTGGACCAGTCACTTCCCAAGCTGTGCCTTTGTTTTCGCTCCCCCCCCCCCTTGTCTGGTGTGACGCAAGCCCTTCAGGGTCTGCGTTCGTACAGCACCCAGCACTGGGCAGGGTACTACTATCTCCCCCGGAGGAAAGACTTGCCCCGTCTATTCCCAGGTGGGGTTAGCGGCTGCTGTGAAGCCTCAGTGCTGTGTTAGGACAGAAACAGGCTGCATGTGCCCTGCCCCATAGTGCACAAGGCCCTAATGCTGCGTTAATACTGAGCCCTGCCGTGAGTGCAGCCACGGGACGAGACGACCTCCCGCGCCCCCTCCCAGCCCGACGATTCTGCGATTGACGCGTCTCATTCCGTGCCTTTCGGAAGATTAAACTGAACGCGGCTGAGAAGTAGTTGGGCCAAGAGCAATGACTAACAGCCAATGGTGTCACCTGACAAGGGGCCAAGAGACACAAAGCTGCCTCGGGATGGTCCTGTGTCCCCAGGCCTAGTACCTAGTAGCAGTGGGGCTCCCACTGCTCTTGGGAGAAGGTTCCACAGTGGGAAAACCCTCAGTATTAGATTATTTACCTATTTGCCATGTCTCCCTTGGGCTACCCTAAGAAACCTCCTCCCCTCCCTTGGCTTCACCATGGAGTGATACTACTGGGGCAGAATAACCATACCGTGCTACCCCGGGCTTCGCAGGACCCTCCGGGCACCTCGCACCCGCACAGGGGCGGTTCTAAAGGGAACTAACTGGCTGTTCCCTTCCAGCTCCCTCCACTTTATCACCCAGAATCCCGGGACCCCATGGAGTTCGCCCTCGCAGACAGCGGTGGAGCTGAGAGAGAGGGAGAGATGTGGGGGAAGAGACGGGGAATGGAGAGGGAAAAGGAGGATGAAATGGGGGGGGAGAGATGTCGGGGAAGTGACGGGGAATGGAGAGGGAAAAGGAGGATGAAATGGGGGGGGGAGAGATGTCGGGGAAGTGACGGGGAATGGAGAGGGAAAAGGAGGATGAAATGGGGGGGGAGAGATGTCGGGGAAGTGACGGGGAATGGAGAGGGAAAAGGAGGATGAAATGGGGGGGGGAGAGATGTCGGGGAAGAGACGGGGAATGGAGAGGGAAAAGGAGGATGAAATGGGGGGGGGAGAGATGCCCCACTCTCTTCCCAAAGGCGTTTGCATGAATCCCGTCTCTTTCATCCACCAGCTGCAGCTTGGACATGGGGGGGCAGCGCTCCTCTCGGCTCCTGCTACTTCAGTGAGCCCAAGAGCACCCGGGTTTGGATCAGCTTGTCAGTACTAGTGACATTTAAATATCTCCGGCCCGGGAACTACAGACTCCAGCCCTAAACCTGCTTCGTGCAGCTGACAGCCTGAGCTGAGCACCGCGCCCCCCCCTGACAGCAGCACCTCCCAGGGGGTGCTTTGCATTGGTGCTGACTTGTCAGCGCTGGGATTCCTCCTCCTGGAGTTGGGCACAGCTGACAGGAGCTGGGCGGAGCTAGTGTGAACTGGGCGGAGCTGGTGGAAGCTGGGCGGAGCCAGTGGGAGCTGGGTCAAAGGGGCTGTCTAGAAGTTGTCCTTTGACCTCAAACTTGTGCATGAAGATTGTGCAGAATTTCGGTTTTGAAACTCGAATGACAAGGCCGAACAGACTCCTGCCCCTGTATCCAGGGGCTTGCGGTCTGGCAGAATGCAGGGAGGACAGGAAGCTGAAGGATGACAGCAGAAAATCTTGATGTTTGTCGGGGAGGTAGAGGTGAACTTGAATCCATAGTGTGTGCTGAGCCTGGCTGGAGGAAACTCTTATTAGAAGAGGCTGTTCTCAGATGAAACCCACGCCCCGTTCTGTTCACAGCCCCTGCTGCTCACTGCTCTGTGGATGTTCAAGCTGCTCGTCTGAGGAGGCCAAGGAATTGGGATGCAATTCAAGTACCTGCAAATGATTACCTCAAAGTCTAGAGCAGAGACAGTGCAGATCATGAAAAAGCAGGTGCAGCCCCAGCCCCGACCTATGCCCTGAGACTTGCTAGGGGAGAGAGCCACTCAAGTAGCCCTGGGGCGGTTTGGAGAGGAAGGAAAGAGGCAGGGCTTGGAGGCCTTTTTTCACCAAAGTCCATGACTGAAATACACAGGGACCAAGAGCTCCACTAAGCCCAGCAGAAACGCCATGAGAGGAACAGGAAGCATTTCCGAAAGCCAGGGAGACATGAACTCAACTGCTAGTCCCGGGGTAGGACAGTGTCCAGGCACCGATGCTGCATCTCCGTGGCTGAAGCTCATCCTGGAAGGCAGGGGGTTGTCTGAGCCCCCCCAAATGTACCTTGTGCATTGGCAGAACTGAAGCTGTTGACAGTCCCAGGTGAGCAAAGTTGCTTTCATTGCAAACACTGAGCCTGTTTGCCAGCTCCTGCTCCTCATCCCATCCTGAGAGCAGGGCAGGGAGTGGGCAGGAATAGGGCATTTTGGAAGGTTTGGACTGGACAGGTTTGCCCCATAAACCCACCCAAAGTGAGGCACAAACGGCTAAGGACAGACAGTGAACACACACAAATCTCAGGGTCTGGTTCTCCAGTGACTTGCAGTCTTGCAGCATCCTTGACACCTGTGCAAAGCGGGTGTTCCCGACGGCCACATTAGAACAATGGTGGTTCACACACACCCCCGCCCACACCCCACTTTGCACTGGGGTAAATGATCCCAAGGGAGACCTGAGCCCAGTCGCTGCGCCCCAGCCTGGCCACCAGATGGCACTGCTCAGCTACACATCAGGCAGGCAGCACTCCGACTCTGGGGCGGCTAGTGGGGGGGGCAGCCTGTGTGAGCACAGTCCACCCTTCCGGGGGGGGGGGGAGGTGCCTGTTCGTGGCCCCTGGGGGGCTGCAGCCCAACCTAGGCTGGAGTCATCCGGAGACGGTGACGCGACAGGACTTGCTCAGGGGAGAACCCAGGTCCTTGGGGTGCTGCAGGTGCAGCGGTGTTGGCAAAGGCGACATGACAGGTCCGACAGGAGGATGCAGCAGCCGCTCTGGCTGTGTGGACATCCAGTCCCAGCCTCTTCCGGCAGGAGTAAGGCAGGAGCACCCAGCTCCTCCAGCCCGGCTTTTGCCGCAGCCTGTGCGACAGGACGGGTGTTTCAGCCGGGCTGTCCCAGCTCCACCCGGGCACCCCACGACTTCCACACACGAATTACACACCTGCCCTCCCAGCCTTTCCCAGGTGCAGAGCCAGCTTGTACTAATGCCCTGGGGACAGGGGGAGGCCTCAGATTGGAAATGAACCACCTCGGGGATGATTTCTCAAGCAGCCACAGGGGGAAGAAGAAAGGCCCCGTGAAAAGGAAGGGTCCTGAAAATTCAGGGCTTTCCATGACCTGGGGCCAGTAGCTTCCCCTTCACCTCTTGCACACGAACCCTTTCACACTTAACACCGTGCACACCCCCTTCCCATGTGCCTCACCTCCCTTCAACTCCGGCATGCATCATTCAAAAGCCAGAACATTATTGGGCATAAAATATTTACTGAACTGTGCTTTTTGCAAATATTCCCCTCCTGTATTTTCCCTTCTGTTGGGAGCAGACACTGTTCTGCCTGTGATCTCAGATGGCTTCTCTTAAATAATACAACGAGGAACATACGAACACCCAGTAGCCATTCCCCTTCGCCTGACAGACTCAGAGTGGTGTCACCGGCCCATTAGAGCTACACAGGAGCCACTGTGGCATGAGTGGCCTTTAACACTAGTCCAGGCTGTTAGCCAGTCACCTGGCCATTCTGAAAGGGACAGGGAGGCGCCCTAGACACAGCCGGATGGCTCCATGGTTTAAGGCTATCAGCAATGGGGCTGTTATATAAATACATGAGGGAGTGCGAGAAATAACAGGCGAGTTTTTCTTTCTAGTTATTAATTAGTTTTCCTTCCTGAAGAGGCAGCTGCAGCCTAGTGGACGGAGTGCAGGGCTGGGAGCTCCAGTCCGGACTGCCTGGGCCTCGCGCTCAGCTCTAGATGCCTCATACATTTCTGGGAGCCCGACTTGAGACACCGAGGGCCATATTCTCAGAGCTGTGGAGCGAACACAGCTCCAGCTGGAGTCAGCGGATTGGCCTGTGCTCAACCCCTCCTAAAAACAGGCCCGAGGTGTCTCTCCGGGCACCCAAACAGCATCCAATAGTAGAGGCCAGTTTTGAGAAATGTGGGCCTTAGCCTGTGTGCATCATGCACCATTCTTCCCAGTGCCGACTTGCAGGCGTTGTGTGTGAATGAGTGGTTCTTCCCACACCGGTTGTGTGTGAATCAATGGTTCTTCCCACACCGGTTGAGTGTGATTCAGTGGTTCTTCCCACACCGGTTGTGTGTGAGCAAGTGGTTCTTCCCACACCGGTTGTGTATGAACGAGTGGTTCTTCCCACACCGGTTGTGTGTGAACGAGTGGTTCTTCCCACACCGGTTGTGTGTGAATCAGTGGTTCTTCCCACACCGGTTGTGTGTGAGCAAGTGGTTCTTCCCACACCGGTTGTGTGTGAACGAGTGGTTCTTCCCACACCGGTTGTGTGTGAACGAGTGGTTCTTCCCACACTGGTTGTGTGTGAACGAGTGGTTCTTCCCACACCGGTTGTGTGTGAACGAGTGGTTCTTCCCACACCGGTTGTGTGTGAACGAGTGGTTCTTCCCACACTGGTTGTGTGTGAACGAGTGGTTCTTCCCACACCGGTTGTGTGTGAACGAGTGGTTCTTCCCACACCGGTTGTGTGTGTCTGTTTCTGAGTTCTGGTTCTTTTCCCAGGGGTGGAGCATGTGGCCCATTTCCCTTTGGCACGATACCAAATGGGCTCTCCCCACATGGGCTGAGAGCTCTTCTCTCGCAATTCATATGTGGTATTTGTCTGCACGCTCCCCTGACCCCTCGTTTCCCAGCACTCTCTTCAGGCCTGGCTGCCCTCCCATGCAGTAGTTCCTTGTCTCGCGTGGCCTTTGGAGAAACAGAGAAATGCTGACAATACTTTTTCAAGCGCAATGGGCAGTAAGTGTGGAGTGCAGGGTCTGGGGCCTGCTTCCAGTCCCTCCTCTCCCGTTGCAGGGGCTGCTCTGTCCATGGTGCTGAACGGGCCGGAGGTAACCCCTTCCCTGCCAGCTTCACAGCCCTGCGGCAGACACGCCAAACCTGCAGAAAAAACACAGACATTGGGATTGGTTTTGGCTTAATTGGCTTGTGGCTAGTTTTTGTCTTGTGGCTTGTTTGTTGTAGCTTGGTGCTTCTTTTTTTGATCGGCTCCCGGCAAGCAGGGCAAGGGGGGGGAGAGTCCGGGGTGCACAGCGGGCCCACCGCAGTCCCAGACTGCAGGCTGAGGGGATCTAGTCACAGAGTGTGTTGGGGTTCTTGGAGATTGTCCTGTTTTGGCCTTGTTGTGAAATGAGATTAGTTTGATTTTTGGTATATTGTGAAAGTTGGGTGCTTATTTACCGTGTGAAAGTTGGCAGCTGTGCCCTGCGGTGCCCCCAAACACACTCCTCTCAACGTGACCACAGACTTGATGAAACCAAAAGAGAAAGTGTGTGGAGCAGACCGCAGGGCCCCAGGGATACATCCATGACTTTTGGAATGCGGATGAGCTCCGTCCCCTTGTACGACTTCTCCTCGGTGAGTCTCACCCTTCGATAGATCTAAATGTGTTGGAATGGCATGTGCTGTCACTCCCCACTGATGTGTTCACCTCTATCAATGTGTGCCCAGAGTCCTAATCCGTGATAATCCCACAGTGGAAGGGGGAGGAGGCAGGCCAGTGGAGGGCAGAGGGAGTAGCCATTCCATAGACCACAAGGGGACGTTCATGTTTGGAAAGGATTGCTCCTCTCTGCAGTTCTGACCAAACTTTCTGCAGGACACCTGGACTTTTCTCCCTCCCTTGAGTCTCTGGAAGGGAATCAGATCGAGAGAGAGAGAGAGAGAGAGAGAGAGAGAGAGAGAGAGATGCAAATAGAAAACCTCTGCAGTTAAAAATGATGCCACGTTCCCCTACTAATCCTGATGAGATCTCAGCAGCCAGGGGCATCTTCCTTGTGATCTGAAATGGAAACCACAAATGGGCATCAGCAGCTGGAGTCGCTCCTGCATTCATGGGACTTGGCCCCCGGACTGTCCATCAAATATATTAAGTATCTACAGAAATATCCCCTTGGTAACAGAGAATGTCGCTGGGAGAGGGGGTTGTCTAGGAAGGAGAAAGGCTTGGAAAGCAATCGGAAGGGAAACCCATTGCTTCTAATTATAAATTCGTTTCATTCAAATGAGGCCCATTTCGGCTCTTTCTGCTTGAGGAGGTCCAGGCAAGCTCAAGAGTTGTCAAACAGGCCAGATGCGTAGGCTGTCCCATGTACTATCATAGTTCTTCAATGGTCAGTGCTGAAAACTAGAGAGGGATGGTAAAAGACCCTCCCGCCTCTATCTAATCTAGCTACCTGAGCACCTACTGATGCTTTGTTATGGTGGGGACAGGTTTCTTCCCAGTCCTTTCTGATGATCACATCAGAAGCAGGAGGTTTGCTAGCCTTTGTCTTAGCTAGTGTAACTCGGATGCCACTTGCCTCGATACTCCTGCCCTCACTGCAAAGCCTGGAACGGATGATGTGCCCTCTGCTGCTTACGGCTGGGGTGTACGGTGCTGACGGGGGGAGCTGGATATGGTTGCCCTGACACATGGCCCTGAAGAGGAGCCGCTGGCTATGTATGGGGCCAGTTCAGCACTGTCTCGCACCCCACTGTGTGCCAGCATGCCCAGACACCTGGGGATTCGCCTGGCACAGAACTGGTGGCAGGGCTCCCCCTGCATTCCCTCCTGTAGCGAATGTGTGGAGGATGTGGCTGTGGAAACGGAGTCTGCATGTGGCCCCCAAGGAGCTGTTCAGGCATCTGGGAATTGTTGGAGAACCGAGGCAATTCCCGCCAGCCATGTAAAGCCCTGAGATTGCTCTGACTCACCGGCCAGGCTGTGCCCAGAATACAAGCAAGACAATACACAAACCACCGCTGCCTTCCCTTCCCCCTCTTCCTGCACTGAGCAGAGAAACAGGGACCCTTGTCTATTTCCTCCCTCCTTTGGATCCTCTCCCTTTCCCAGGATTGTGACCATTTGTGCTGGTTTTCCCTGGCCTGTTCCCATTCCTGCTCTGGGTTTCCGAGGCTCTGGTGCCCAGGAGGGGTTGTGCCCCCTTTTCACTGAGCAGTCCTTGTAGGAGAAGTCAATTCTCATTCCTTAGGAATGGCTGATTTCCCTTTTCCTTGGTCTCATTCTCCCCAGATGGTGCTGACAGCTGGGCTGCCCAGAGATCTCCGCTCCTGAGCAGCGAGCCAGTGACTGTGACAGGCAGATCCTGAAATTATTGATAAACACTCCCGGGGCGCTGGAGCCTGGTGAATTGCTCTCACCCTCCGTGGATTCCCTCGGGCCAGGATCATTGTTCTTGATGACAGCGTGTTCAAGAAGTGGCTCGTTTTGCTGGATTTTTCCTGGGGGCGGGAACTTTTCTTTTTTTGAAGAGACCCCTCCCTAAAGAAGAGAGGAGAAGGAAGGGCATGTGGATGAGCCTCTGTCCTGGCCTCCCAAGGGGGGTTGTTGCTGCACTGTGGGTTGGGTTCACTTTGGAACTTTCTCAGGCTCTGCATCCTCCCCCAGCAGGCTGGCCCCTGCCCTGCTCAGCAGCGTGATGGCTCCGGTCTCTCTGCACTGTCTTTAATGCTGAAGTGGCCCATCACTGCTTGGTCCCTTCCTACCCCATGGCTTAGGGATGGCTTCTTGCACAACTGCATTCAAATATCCTTCTTCGACAGGGTAACAGGGCTTGTGGTTGGCAGGAGCCGTCGGGGTGATATATCTCAGCTTCTGATACTGTCCCACATGATCTTTCCGTAAGCAAACTAGGGAAATATCCTGCTTGGAAAACCATACTCAGAAAGAGTAGCGGTCAGTCATTCACAGTCCAGCTGGAAGGATATATCCAGTGGGATCTGGGTCTGATTCTGTTAAATAGCTGCATATATGATTTGGACGATGGCATAGAGAGCCCACATAAAGTTTGCGGAAGATACTGAGCTGGGAGGGGTTGCAAGCACTTTGGAGGGCAAGATTATATTTCAAAATGATCCTGACAAACTGGAGAAAGTCTCTGAAATCAATAGGATGAAATTCAATAAGAACAAATGAAAAGTTCTCCACTCAGGAAGGAATAATCAACTGCACAAATACAGAATAAATATGACTGCCTAGGAAGACGTACTGCAGAAAAGAATCTGGGGGTCATAGTGGACCACAAACTAAATATGAGTCAACAATGTAACACTGTTGCAAAAAAGCGAACATCCTTCTGGGATGGATTAGCAGGAGTGTTGTCAGCAAGACAGGAGAAGTAAAAAAATCTTCCACTCCACTCACATTGATAAGGCCTCAGGTGGAGTACTGTGTCCAGTTCTGGACACCACACTTTGGGAAAGATGTGGACAAATTGTAGAAAGTCCGGGGAGAGCAACAAAAATGATGAAAGGTCTAGAAAACATGATCTATGCTGGAAGATTGGAAAAATTGGGGTTGTTTAGTCTGGAGAAGGGAAAACTTAGAGGGGACATGGTAACAGTCTTCAGATATGTAAAAGGTTGTTATAAAGAGGAGGGGGATCAAATGTTCTTCTTATCCACTGAGGACAGGACAAGATGCAATGGGCTTAAATTGCAGCAAGGAAGATTTAGGCTGGACATTAGAAAAAACTTCCTAAGTCTCAGAGTAATTAAGAGCTGGAATAAATTGCCCAGGCAGGTTATGAAATCTCCATCATTGGAGGTTTTCAAGAACACGTTCGTCAAACATCTGTCAGGGATGGCCTGGATAATACTTGGTCCTGCCTCAGTGCAGGGGACTGGACTAGATTATCTACTGAGGGCTTTCCAGCCCTACATTTCTATGGTTCTATGATTCTTCCCCTCTAAATCTGTGGGACACCCCCCACCCCCTGCATGGGATGCTCTCCAGCAAAAGTTTCAGCAAAGTTGAACTGCTCAGACTGTATTACGACACCAGGAGCTGCATAAGAGCCAGACCAAGTGTGTGCTGGGGTGAGGGGGGGATGGAGAGCGGGGGATCACCCATCAGGGTCAGCACCATCCATCACCCAAACAGCTCTGGACCATTTGAAATTCTGGAGCTGGCTCCGTGCTGCGCCATCCCCTAGCTACCGACACCAAATGAAATTCTGCACTTTCACGGCAGGTTCCCAAGCGGACGAGTGTGTGATTGTGCATAGGGGTGTCAGTGTCAGTGTAGCTCTGGCTGCTGCTTTCCCTGCTTCATGGACCTTTGTCTCTCCGCCGCTCTAACTATTCCCCTGCTCTGGAGCAGGCACAGAGGGAAATGTCTCTCTGTGGTTCTGGCAAAGGGAATAATTGAGCCGTTTTTCACCTTTGGCCAATCTAATGTCATCTCTCAATAGCTCAGGAGCACTGTGGGCAGCCCTGGGATTCACATCTGTGTCCGAGCTCTTTAGCTGTGGCCTGGATTCCTCTCTCCCTCCTTCCTCTCCGTTTTTAATGGGGTGATACTTTCTCCTGGTCTCTGCTCAGTTCCTGCTTAAGATCCCCCAGGGATTAGAAAAGAAGCGGATATTAGCCAAGACTTGTCCAGTGGGTTTCATTGCAATCCTGCAGCCTCTCGCAGGTGTGTGACACGGAGGCACGGAGCCAAGATCGCTCCTTCAGAAGAAGCAGAAATTAGCTCCTGGCATCCTCCAGGAGCCAGCCTCCCGCTCCCTCCTCCCCTGCTCACTACAGCTCATGGAGATGCTTGCTTAGCTCCCGCACAGCAGCACACAGGTCAGGTAGCATTCCCCTTGCTCAGCGACACTTCCTCTTCATCCTGCCCTAGGACCGGTGGACTCAGAGGACAGATTGCTGGGAGCCAACAGGATTTCCAATGGGACCGGGCACCCCAGGGACCCACCCTCTGTCTGGTGTTAAATGTGCTCTGCTTGCAGGGAATAGGACGCTGGCTCTCTGTTGGTTTTGAAGCCCAGTGTTTATAGGTGAGGTGCAGGAACCTCAGTCCACATGGAGGAGGAATGATTTTGCTGTCTGAGGGCCCAGTCCTCCAGGTCTCTGTTCCCCAGGACTGGGAGCTGAGTTGTCCTAGTCAGGGGAGATGCAGTGAGGTGGAAGTGTAAGAAGAGCCTGAGCTTTTGTGCTGGTGAGACCCGAGGGGCCTTGGGCTGGAATCCCCCAGAATAGGTTGGGAATTTGGGGAAGGGGCCTGAAGCCATCAGCTCGTCCTGTTATTTCACTGTGTCTGCCTCTGGTCATAATGTCTCTGTAACCAGCAAGGACTTTACAGAATGAGTGAGGATAGCACTCGGGTCTATCTCCAAAAGCCCCCACCACATGAGAGCAGGGAGACTCTCCTTAGCTGTAGTCATAGAAGGGTTTATGACACACACTTGTCCAGGTCTGATATTCCATCCAGCAGAGGGCAGTGGGTCTGCCCAAAACCTCTGAGAGCAGAGGAGATCGGAGGCCTGTTCCTCTCCTCAGCAGGAGCAGGTTACTTGACCCTTCCTCGTTCCCTCCCCTATGTCTGATCCTGATCCAGATGCCACCCCTCAGCTTCCACCACTGCTGCCCGGGAGCCTGGCGTATTTGATTTCCCAGCTCAGCTGCAGTGTGAGCCCAACTGCTGTCGGTTCTCTAAGGAAAGGCCCTGACCTCGCTCCTGTGCAGGGGATACACATTCTTCCCATTCCTCCTCTGGCCTCCGCCGCTGGCAGCCAGCTCTGCTGGAGAGTGAGTGGGGAAATAGCCACCCTTTGGGAGGAGAAAAACACACCCCTAATCGCAAACCGAATCCTACACCAAACACCCCCCCCCCCCGGCCTCGCTTGCACCTGTGAACGGGAGGCGTGACTGCAGGGAAGTGAGTGGAGTCTCCCGAGTGGAAGCAGTGGGAGTGCGAAGACACTTGCACAACAAGGAACGGGAGAGCAGCAGCCCTGGCTCCAGCTTCCACAAGCACCAGACACTCGCTCCCCACCCGCTTCCCACAGAGCCCGGGTGGGACAGCCGCAGCCCAGGCGTGTGTGGTGCGTAATGATCACGTTCCTGCACACACCGGCACTCGCCAGCCCAGCAATGCCCTCTCCCAGTTGTCATGGAAATTCGAAAGTGTCTGTTTGAGTTTCCTCCGCACCGGGCTCGTTCCCAGCAGTTTGTACATCAGAGAGCCTCTCACTGCACTAATACAGGAGCAGCTCTCATTAGGTGGCTGGGAATCTCTGTGGGCAGCCGCCGCTCCCCCCCCCGCCAGGCTGGCACTAAGGCCTGAGTGCCACAATTTAACATGTCAGGCTCCTTCCCACCGGAGAAGCTGAAGATATTCACAGCAAACTGAAAAGTGCAATTAATCAGCGCAGCTCCCCAGAGACCCTGGGCCTGTCAGGCACCAAAAACTCACCTGCCTCCCCGCGGGGGAGGGCTTTTGATTTCTCTTCTTTTATTTGGCCGTTTTAGTTTTGTGCACGCGGCTGGGCTGTGGGGGCACAGCGGTGCGGCGTGAGCACAGGACGATGGTGCTGTGCACGGGGGAGCAGCGGTGGGGCGTGAGCACAGGACGATGGTGCTGTGCACGGGGGAGCAGCGGTGGGGCGTGGGCACAGGACGATGGTGCTGTGCACGGGGGAGCAGCGGTGGGGCGTGAGCACAGGACGATGGTGCTGTGCACGGGGGAGCAGCGGTGGGGCGTGAGCACAGGACGATGGTGCTGTGAACGGGGGAGCAGCGGTGGGGCGTGGGTACAGGACGATGGTGCTGTGCACGGGGTAGCAGCGGTGGGGCGTGAGCACAGGACGATGGTGCCGTGAACGGGGGAGCAGCGGTGGGGCGTGAGCACAGGACGATGGTGCTGTGCACGGGGGAGCAGGGGTGGGGCGTGGGCACAGGACGATGGTGCTGTGCACGGGGGAGCAGCGGTGGGGCGTGGGCACAGGACGATGGTGCTGTGCACGGGGGAGCAGGGGTGGGGCGTGGGCACAGGACGATGGTGCCGTGCACGGGGGAGCAGCGGTGGGGCGTGAGCACAGGACGATGGTGCCGTGCACGGGGGAGCAGCGGTGGGGCGTGAGCACAGGACGATGGTGCCGTGCACGGGGGAGCAGCGGTGGGGCGTGAGCACAGGACGATGGTGCTGTGCACGGGGGAGCAGCGGTGGGGCGTGGGCACAGGACGATGGTGCTGTGCACGGGGGAGCAGGGGTGGGGCGTGGGCACAGGACGATGGTGCTGTGCACGGGGGAGCAGCGGTGGGGCGTGGGCACAGGACGATGGTGCTGTGCACGGGGGAGCAGGGGTGGGGCGTGGGCACAGGACGATGGTGCCGTGCACGGGGGAGCAGCGGTGGGGCGTGAGCACAGGACGATGGTGCCGTGCACGGGGGAGCAGCGGTGGGGCGTGAGCACAGGACGATGGTGCCGTGCACGGGGGAGCAGCGGTGGGGCGTGAGCACAGGACGATGGTGCCGTGCACGGGGGAGCAGCGGTGGGGCGTGAGCACAGGACGATGGTGCCGTGCACGGGGGAGCAGCGGTGGGGCGTGAGCACAGGACGATGGTGCTGTGCACGGGGGAGCAGCGGTGGGGCGTGGGCACAGGACGATGGTGCTGTGCACGGGGGAGCAGGGGTGGGGCGTGGGCACAGGACGATGGTGCTGTGCACGGGGGAGCAGCGGTGGGGCGTGGGCACAGGACGATGGTGCTGTGCACGGGGGAGCAGGGGTGGGGCGTGGGCACAGGACGATGGTGCCGTGCACGGGGGAGCAGCGGTGGGGCGTGAGCACAGGACGATGGTGCCGTGCACGGGGGAGCAGCGGTGGGGCGTGAGCACAGGACGATGGTGCCGTGCACGGGGGAGCAGCGGTGGGGCGTGAGCACAGGACGATGGTGCCGTGCACGGGGGAGCAGCGGTGGGGCGTGAGCACAGGACGATGGTGCTGTGCACGGGGGAGCAGTGGCGGGGCGTGAGCACAGGATGCTGGTGCTGTGCACGGGGGAGCAGCGGTGGGGCGTGAGCACAAGACGATGGTGCTGTGCACGGGGGAGCAGCGGTGGGGCGTGGGCACAGGACGATGGTGCCGTGCACGGGGGAGCAGCGGTGGGGCGTGAGCACAGGACGATGGTGCCGTGCACGGGGGAGCAGCGGTGGGGCGTGAGCACAGGACGATGGTGCTGTGCACGGGGGAGCAGTGGCGGGGCGTGAGCACAGGATGCTGGTGCTGTGCACGGGGGAGCAGCGGTGGGGCGTGAGCACAAGACGATGGTGCTGTGCACGGGGGAGCAGCGGTGGGGCGTGGGCACAGGACGATGGTGCTGTGCACGGGGGAGCAGCGGTGGGGCGTGAGCACAGGACGATGGTGCCGTGCACGGGGGAGCAGTGGCGGGGCGTGAGCTCAGGACGATGGTGCCGTGCACGGGGGAGCAGTGGCGGGGCGTGAGCACAGGACGATGGTGCCGTGCACGGGGGAGCAGTGGCGGGGCGTGAGCACAGGACGATGGTGCCGTGCACGGGGGAGCAGTGGCGGGGCGTGAGCACAGGACGATGGTGCCGTGCACGGGGGAGCAGCGGTGGGGCGTGAGCTCAGGACGATGGTGCCGTGCACGGGGGAGCAGCGGTGGGGCGTGGGCACAGGACGATGGTGCCGTGCACGGGGGAGCAGCGGTGGGGCGTGGGCACAGGACGATGGTGCCGTGCACGGGGGAGCAGGGGTGGGGCGTGGGCACAGGACGATGGTGCCGTGCACGGGGGAGCAGCGGTGGGGCGTGAGCACAGGACGATGGTGCCGTGCACGGGGGAGCAGCGGTGGGGCGTGAGCACAGGACGATGGTGCTGTGCACGGGGGAGCAGCGGTGGGGCTTGAGCACAGGACGATGGTGCTGTGCAGGGGGGAGCAGCGGTGGGGCGTGAGCACAGGACGATGGTGCTGTGCACGGGGGAGCAGCGGTGGGGCGTGAGCACAGGACGATGGTGCTGTGCACGGGGGAGCAGCGGTGGGGCGTGAGCACAGGACGATGGTGCTGTGCACGGGGGAGCAGCGGTGGGGCGTGAGCACAGGACGATGGTGCTGTGCACGGGGGAGCAGCGGTGGGGCGTGAGCTCAGGACGATGGTGCTGTGCACGGGGGAGCAGGGGTGGGGCGTGGGCACAGGACGATGGTGCTGTGCACGGGGGAGCAGCGGCGGGGCGTGGGCACAGGACGATGGTGCTGTGCACGGGGGAGCAGCGGCGGGGCGTGGGCACAGGACGATGGTGCTGTGCACGGGGGAGCAGCGGTGGGGCGTGAGCACAGGACGATGGTGCTGTGCACGGGGGAGCAGCGGCGGGGCGTGAGCTCAGGACGATGGTGCTGTGCACGGGGGAGCAGCGGTGGGGCGTGAGCTCAGGACGATGGTGCTGTGCACGGGGGAGCAGCGGTGGGGCGTGAGCACAGGACGATGGTGCTGTGCACGGGGGAGCAGCGGTGGGGCGTGGGCACAGGACGATGGTGCTGTGCACGGGGGAGCAGCGGTGGGGCGTGGGCACAGGACGATGGTGCTGTGCACGGGGGAGCAGCGGTGGGGCGTGGGCACAGGACGATGGTGCTGTGCACGGGGGAGCAGCGGTGGGGCGTGGGCACAGGACGATGGTGCTGTGCACGGGGGAGCAGCGGTGGGGCGTGGGCACAGGACGATGGTGCTGTGCACGTGGGAGCAGCGGTGGGGCGTGAGCACAGGACGATGGTGCTGTGCACGGGGGAGCAGGGGCGGGGCGTGAGCACAGGACGATGGTGCTGTGCACGGGGGAGCAGCGGTGGGGCGTGAGCACAGGACGATGGTGCTGTGCACGGGGGAGCAGCGGTGGGGCGTGAGCACAGGACGATGGTGCTGTGCACGGGGGAGCAGCGGTGGGGCGTGAGCACAGGACGATGGTGCTGTGCACGGGGGAGCAGCGGTGGGGCGTGAGCACAGGACGATGGTGCTGTGCACGGGGGAGCAGCGGTGGGGCGTGAGCACAGGACGATGGTGCTGTGCACGGGGGAGCAGCGGTGGGGCGTGAGCACAGGACGATGGTGCTGTGCACGGGGGAGCAGTGGTGGGGCGTGAGCACAGGACGCCGGTGCTGTGCACGGGGGAGCTTGGGGCTGATAACGAGCTGCTGTGATTGATGGCTGCAGTTTGGTGCTTTTCCTGCATTGTCTACAAATCATGCTCCTTTGCTTTCTTTTTGGGGGATGGGAGAGTGAGCCGGGCGAGTGTGTGAGGACGGGTCCCCTGCTTCCAGCCCTAGGGGAGGGACCCAGAACACAGCGTCCTCCTCACCATAATCCATCCCCCCAATAAGAGCTGTTTCATGGTTTTCTTCCTTACAGCAGTTTCCCTTTTGTGATGTTTGTGGGGCATGGGATTGGAGCTGAAGCATTTGCTTAATTGCTGTCAAGCAAGGAAATGGGTCATAAAATTGCCAGGGGAAAATATACATCATCTGGGGGAGAAGGGAGGGCAAGAGAGCTGGGTAAGAAGAGGAGTGAGAGGAGGAAGGAGAGGAGAGGAGCAGGGAGGAGCCGCTGGAGGGCTCTGGCACAGAGGAAGAGGCCAGGGGAGGTGCTGGCTGAAGTGTTAGGAGATCTTCCCACCTGTGGTTCCAGCAGCGCAGAGGTGGTGATGGGACCGTCCACGTTCCCTGTACACACGCACTGCGGGGCGGGGGGCACAGGCTGGACGTAGCTAAAGCTGGCTCACTGCTTGTGGGGGAAACAGTCCCGAGTCTCCTCTGCTGCCCCTCAGCCTCACGGCAGCTGTTACAGTGGATTCCCCATTTCAGCTACTTGTGCACCAGAGGCCATGAGCCAGCTGGCCTCTGGGGACAGGCAGATGCCCCTTGAGGGCTGCTCCAGGGATCCCGGGGGTGGGGGAGTTGTACATACCTGGGTTTTATGGTTGGGCTTGGGAGGTGTCTCACAGTGTCAACAACGCACCATGGAAAGATCCGCCGGCTCTTGCTTTGAGCCGTACGTCCTCTTGCTGTGTGGGACGTCCAGACTGACTGGTCCTGAGCGTCTCTTCCGCTCAGAAATGAGCCAGTTACAGGCTCTTAGCAAGAGGCTGCAGCGGCTCCCGCCGGAGTGAGAGCTGGGAGACAGTGACACCCCAGCTCCGAGGGGGTTAGCTTGACACACCCAAAGGGTGAGGCTCAGGAGACCTAATGCCTGTCCCCCTAGCAAATCGGGGTGCTCTGCTCCCCCACAGCAGGGTGGCTCCTCACGCCTGCTTTGGCAGGGGCCAGGCAGTGAAGAATCCCCCTCTCTCTCCTGAGCTAGCTGCTGCCTGCCCATTTCTAGGACTCTTAACTGGCATCGCTCTCTTTATCTGCCTTCCTTTCTTCTCCTGTCTAACCCTCCGCCATGTCACCCTCATTGGGCAGCTCCTCCCGCTCCCCATTCACCACATTACCGCAGCCAGACTCACTTCCCATCTCTTCGGCTCAGTCCCGGACATAAAAGCGCTCTGATCGCCATGGTGTGATAGCAGAGCCAGAACTTCATTTCACAGCATTTTCATGTAATACTCCATAAAACCCAACCAATGTGCGGGAGTCCAAATCCATCTCATTACGCAGAGTCAGTGAAAGAGGAGCTTTGAGATTCGGGGGCTCGATGCTCAGCTAGGGGAGGATACAGAAGAGAAAAATAATGAATTAGGTGCTGCTCTGTGTCTTTGATCCTCCATTGCAAGACACATTAAATAAAACCCTGGCTCACGAATAAATGCTGCACGGACCCTTTATTTTTCAGCTCCACTCAGCGGATTCAAAATGAATCTTGTGGGGGGGGGGGGGAAAGCCCTACCCCAAATGTGCGCCCCTTTGCTCTGCTAAAATGTGCATTAAGGTGCTTGGGCAGAGCCGGGCAGGACTGGAAGGGCAGGGGACTCCAGGACGGTGACTGGAAGATCGGTGTTACAAGAGGGTGCTAGAGGTGAGGATTAAGATGCACCCTGCTCTGCTTTAATGCCTTCTACTGATCTTCCCTGAGATACCTGTCGGCACAGCCCACCCCTGGGAGGGAAAGGAAAGGGACTCACTCCTTCCTTGGTGGAGAGCAGGACTCCTGGACAGGGACAGCAGGTCCCGGTGCAGTCGGGAAGTGAGACATTTAGGCAGAAAATGGAAACTTGAACCGGGGTGTGTGTGTGTGTTTTGTGTTTGTCTCTTCTAAACCAGACCCCAGTTATTCCCTCCCTATACACATCCCTCCTCTGCCAGCTTCGCCTCCCCTCCTTTGGGTCACCACTCTGCCAGCCCCCTGCTCCACCCCGCCCACACGGGCAACATGTCCTACGGCACCTGTGCTAAGTGCTTAGCCAGGTGAACTCTGGCCTGCACAATCTCTCAGGGAGCTGCCGCTGCGTAGACATTAGCCAGGTGAGCGAGGCTGGAGGAGGGGGTGCACATGGGGGAGTCATGAATCTCACACCCTGGAGACCCTCTTCCAAGGCCTTGCAGGTATTTGCATTTGACACGTGACAGTATGAATCGGTTTCTCACGATAGCTCACACTTGGCCAGTTTCCAAGGCATTTTTAGAAGAGGAAACCAAGCCCGCTCGGACTGGGAGTCGGCTGCACTGTTGCCCATAGAGCGGAAGGGCCCTGCCCTGATCCTGTGAAACCTGCAAGCCACGTGTGGCAAACAGCGGAGCCCTCTCCACACAGCAAACCAGTGTCTCTCTGGCCAGGGTTCTCTGATCACGTCCAGACATTGATGTGAAAACAGAACAGAGAGACTGGCAGACTGGCCAGCTCCTGACCGTCTCCCTGTCTTTAGTCTGAACTGGTCTTGACTAAGCCCCTGTCGGTGTGGGCTGGGCTCTCTGCGGGGATGCTCTGGAAATGGGGTCTCTTTGAAAGAGACCAGTAATCACATTCCTCAGCACTGCCAAGCAAAGACAAGGGGCACATGATCTGCTGTGTGATAGGCAAATTCCTCCCCACATTGCTTTGCCAGTGCACCTCAAGCCTCTCCTGCACCAGCCTTGCTAGTCTAGCCTGGGGCCCCAAACTGCTTTGCCAAACTGTCAGTCCTTAGATGCCGCCCCTCCTGCCGGTCCAGTTCAGAGCATCAGGCAGACAGTAGCAGATCTAGGATAACACTGGTGGTTCGTAGCAGAGCTGGGCTAACGCTGGTGGTTCGCACTCCCTGGGGACTAAGGAGAAACCACATGACCTGTAACCCGGTTTTCATTGGATCAGAGGTGGGGCAAAGCAAGTAGGGAATGCCAACGGCGGGATTTCTAGACTGCTCACCCGGAGCAGTGTGTTTGGGGATCATGGCCTTAGGGGTGGGACTGGACCCAAACAGATCTGCCCCACTGTCTCCAAAGGTATTGACCCCCACAAAGGCTAAGAAACCAATTCTGCCCTCCCCACTTGGGTAGAGGCGTGAACGATGCCAATGAAATCAGTGAGGACACTTGGCATTTTGTCATTGTTTGCAGGGGTCAGCTGGGGTGGTGGAGAGAGTCCGTGGGGTTGGCATTGTTTTTTGCTCTCTCCGAACAAAGCCACTTTCCCCTGGACAGTCTCTGGGGCTCAGAAGATTCCAGGCAGAATTGCAAATTCCTATCCAGCCCAACCCTCCCCCCCCCCCCCGCCCAAAGGAATTAATTCCCAGGGCTGCTTCTCAAGCTGTTCAAAGCTTTGTTTCTGGTTGAACCATCCGTGGTGGGAAGGACCCTACTTAAAGGACGAGAAATCTTCCTGTAGCCAGTATGGCTTGCCTCTCCTGGGGCTCTAGCCCTTACAAGCAAGACAATCAGAAGAGGAAACAGCCAAGCAGCCCATGGAGGGAGTTGGGGGGGAGGGGCACTGTGGCAGTTTCTAATGTGGATTGAAGCCCCCAATGAGAAACAGGAGCCAAGAACACTTGTGCCTTTCATCAGAGGTTCTCTGAGCACTTTCCACAGGTGGGGGTGTCTCATCCCCGTTGTAGATATGGGGAATCCAGGCTCCCACAGCAAGGCAATGGCAGAGCTGGCCAAGGACCAGGAGTTCGGACTCTGAGTTCCACCTGCTGTGTGTCACGGAGCGCCCGGGCAATGGTCTGGAACCGCTCCCTAGGAAGCCAGACCGGACTCCGGGTGAAGGGCCCCTTCTCCGTACACAGCCTGTTTCCCAGGCCAGGAGCTTTAGGGGTCCCCACTTCCACCTTCCTGGGTCTGTCCTCGGAGCATTCAGCACCTTCTGCCCCTCCGTGTGCTTCCCCCAGCAAGCCCACCTGGGCGGGGTCCTGGGGGAGCCCAGGGGTTCTGCACCCCAAATCCACAGTCAAACATGACTCAGCCAGCCAGCAGAATAGACGGTTTATTTGAGATGTCAGGAACACCATCCAACTCACAGCTTCGCAGTCCAAACAGGGTCCCTCAGTCAGCCTTTCTGGGAAGCCAGGAGGTGAGCCCCAGATTCTGGGCTCCTGCTTCTTTCCCAGGTTTATTCGATGACTTCCATCTGGTCCAGCACAGACCATGCAGCGAAAGAGCGTGAGCCCTCCGCTGGATCCATCGAAGAGGAGAGAAGCCAGAGAGCCAAAATGGCTTCTCTCCCTCTTTCCAGCTAGCCCCAGACCCAGACTGACTACTCCCTCTAGCCACTTCCTGCTCCTTTGTTCCTTTCCCCGGGCTTCAGGTGTTACGTGACCTCCCTCCCCCACCTGGGGTCAGGTTACAGCTTCCAGGGATGCACAGAGGGGAGGGCGTTGCCTCCTTGCTTCCAGCGTTAGCCCCTATCCCTTCACATAGACACTTAAGGAATGCATAGGGGAAACTGAGGCACACACACACAGTACTCCCACTTCGTCACACTGTGATCAAGAGATGATGCTACCTCCCGTGTCACATGGAAGTGAGGAAACCGGATGTCTTCTGGGGTCAGTTGGAGTGCAAGGTAGGTTGATTAAAAGTGTACCGGCAGAGCAATCCTGAGGAGAGAGAGCCTGCTTCACCAGCAGAATGAATCAATCTCCAAGCCAATGGGGACACACTCATCTGGTCTTTACTTAATCCATAACCCAAAAATCCTCCAATTATTGCATCTGTTCAATACAGATGAAATTAATTACCCTGTGAAATAGGCAACAAGTTGCCTTTCTAAGGCCCCTTATCATATAATCAAATCTACAAAGTGCTTTCGCAAGCAGCTACAGCAGCCGCCATGGGATTGTTGGTAGCAGCCATTAAATAATGAGCTGCATCCCACATCAATCTGGCATGATGCTGATCGTTACAGGAAACCCATGGCCAGGCAACGCAGAGCTGGACTTTGGGGGGCTGTCAACCAGCAGTGGAAGAACTCCCACCGAAACAGACTGCAGGGCAGGAAGCACCTGCGGGTACAAGATGGGACTGGACCCCAGGTGACACCCATTAAAAAGCAACATGTCCAGAGGAAACCCCTTGATTCTCACTGCAGTAGTTGAAACCAGTTAACAGCTCCCTTCTCCCCCCCCCTACCCCCAATCATCTGTGAGCCCTGCAGTCAGAACAGGGGGTTCTGATAAAAACTGCCTGGTGGAAGGAAACAAGGTTCGTTTTACCCGTGTGGATGCTGAGAGGTAAGGACACTCTCAGGTAAAGGGCCCCCTGCAGGGATAAGCCTCAGCAGCTGCAGGACTTTGTTACTTTGCACAGAAGTGTTGTAAGACAATAACCTCCGTTTGCCTTTGTCTGGCTGCCTTTGGTATTTCCAGCCTTGTGCAAACACCTCTTGCTTCATTTTCATTTATTTAACCAAAAACTTCATTAGTTTCCGAGAGGTTTGGACTGAAGGCTGCCGCTCTGGGGAAAGGGGGAGGATCTCAGGAGGACCTGAGCTGTGGTCCTTTGGGGGCAGAGGGACTTGGATTTTCTGTGACACTTCAGTGAAAGGAGCTTAATTTCACCGGGGTCTGCTCGACTGGAGTTTCCCAGGGGACTGTATTAAGGCTGGCAAAAGCTGAAGGCGTTAATAAGCAATGGTGTTAGCTGGCGTGTCTAAGGAGTTAGAGTTACAGCTAGGCTAGCTTCCCTGTGAGTGAACAGCCTGCCCTGAAGCAGATCCCGTAGTGGTGAGCTCCCAAGGGGCGTGCCAGCCGTCTCTGCCAAAGGGGCTCCCCCGGAACCAACTTCCAGAGTAACCCTGCCTGAGCTGCAGGGCTCACATGAAGAAGGTGCTGGGGGGCAGGGGAAGGAGCTGTTAACTGGTTTCTACCTATTGTTTCCTCAGGGGACAGGTTGCTTTTTAATGGGTGTCAGTTGACCACCCTTGCCCCCCTGGGGTGTAACCCTTTCTATGGACAGCACTCTGAATGATTAATGGCTGGTTACCCTGAGCTCGGCCCCAGCTGAGTGAGTGACACAAGTAACATGAGAAATACCGAGATTGGCACAGGAGTGGTGCACTCCTCCCTTCCCAGCGGTAGGGAAGTCCCCACATACATATTTGACTGTGATTGGAACAGCTTACTTTCAATACTGTCCCCCTGGCATTAAGCCTGGCAGATTCTCAGCTGATACATGGACCTAGAGTGGGCCTCAGCCTCCAGCATCAGAAAGGCCGTGAGATGTAGTGCCTGGAGTGCCCCCGTGCTGGAGTTATTGCTCCAAGTTGTGTCAGTCAGACAGGAAACACCAATTCTTGCTTTGTTACATGGTAACAATGTTACCAAGGGAAGCTTGCAGGAAGAGGTGGGTTAATACCGTTCCTCATTCATGTCCAGGCTCTTGGAGAACGTGTGCTTCACCCTCCCTCTCCTGCCCTAGCCTGTGTATCCTCCTCACTCCTGCAGATCTCCCCCGTCACGCTGCCTTGGCCCCCAGCAAAGAAGCCTTTGTTTAGATTTCAGAAAGGTGCCATTGGAGCAGCCTGTAGTGCCCAGACCCGGTCCTGCTTGCTGCTGCTGTCCCTGCCCTCGATTTTAATCCCATGATAACCAGGGTTTTTTTGATGGCCTGGCTGGAAAACCAAAGACAGGTCGTAAAGCATTCCGGCAAGCAGCACTAACCTTCTTCTGGGTGCCCATTACCCCTTTGCCTCCTGCACACCTGTAGGCAGTACAGTGCCAGACACCAGCAGGGAAAATGGCCCAGAGCTGCTAACATCCTGATGGGCAGCTCTGGCAGCACTGCTGATCGAGCGTGTGCTCTGCCCTGTTCCAGCAAAGTCATTGGCACTACCCCCAAAGAAACTGTCCCTCCCACACATACCTCCTGTCTGCAAGATTATGGCCTAGAAACGGATGGCTAATTACCATTCCAGGCTTCTGCTACCTGACCTGTGCCTGGCCAGTCCCTCTCAAGTGCTCTGGAATTTCCTTGTTGGCTTTCAGCAGGATGACTCACCCAGTCACAGCTGTGTTGTGACTAAGAAGGTACCAGACAAACAAAATATTGAATTGAACAAGGTATCTGGGCCACCTAAAGCCAGGACCCCTGTGAAATCCTGCGGCTGGCTGGAGGGGAATCAAAGAAACAGACCAAGAGTCTTAGGGAGTGACACCTCCTCAATGGAAGCATTTGAGCTCAGCCCTTGGATTCTCTCTCCCCTGCACTTGCGCTATAGCAGATAATGCCCTCCAGTCCGTACAGACATTGAAACAGGAAAGGAGCAGGACTGGGGCACACCAGAACCCATCCCTGTCCCTCCTGCCCTTCTGGATAGCCCAAGTTCGTGAGTTTCACCTTCGCTCACATTGTGGTTCAAGGGGGAAATTCCTTCCAAGATCCAGAGTGTGAGCAGTTCCACCCCAGGCATCTGAGCAGGAATTGCTCACAAATCCCCCTGGATACCTCCCTTCCCTAGAGCTGCCCCCAGCCCTCTTTCGATCCTGCAATGTGTCACTTTCCCACTGTGCTGCTGCACCCTGCCCGGCCCGAAGTCCAGTTCTTTCTCTTCATTCCAAGTGAGCGACATCTGAACAAGTCCCAGGAAAGGCATTTCCTGCTGGTCTCTGGCAGGTGAATTGTGCCTCCTGTATCACCCTGGCTGCTTTGCAGAAGAGCCGCTCATGCTGCTCACCAAGCAGTGGCAGGCGGGATCGCTCTTTGTGCCTCCCTAAAACAGGTGCAAACCCCTACAGGGCTGCCTGCAGCCATTGGCTACAACCTGGTGCCAAGACTCACCTTTTTTGTGAGTAGGAACTTTAAACTAGGGGACCCTGAAAGTGCTGCTGACAAAAATCCCGGGCCAGTAAGATTCCCACGTTCCAGAGCAATAACCCTCAGCCCAGGGCTGTGCGAGACCCCACACGCTCCATTGAACAGCCCCTCAACTCCATACTGGGTAAACCCAGCAGTGATCAGCAGCAGGGATGCTGCAACCTCAGGAGCGTGAGAAGTAAAGGAATAAGTTCCCCAATCAATCGTTCTTAGTGTTTCTCCCTCTCAGTGGGAAACTGCTCCTGTTTTCCCTGGCATGTGTCTCAGCTGAGCCCATATATCACAGCTGGAGCTGGACTGTGACGGAGACAATGCCCAAGAGCCAGCATGAGCAAAAGCTGCAGAGCCCCGAAATGCCTCCCTCCCTAAAACAGGGTCGGTTGCAAATCGCCCTAAATCAACCAAACTTCCTCGCAGGTTTCAACTGTAAACAGCACAAATCCCACCAGCACTTTGATTTAAGCCCCTTACCCAGAAACAAGTTTTCTGCAGCAAGACCAGGCATCTGCTCCAACAGTGCTCAGGCAGGGAGACCCAGGGCCCTGCAGTACTTAACAAGCTCCCAACGGCTGGGGATTGCAGGGTGTCTGTCTGATGCTGGTTGAAGGCTCTACATTTTCTAAAACAACCTTTTCTGGCTTGGTTTTGGTGGTTTCGTTTTCTGTAGGGAAAGATTTCCTGTAAGTGGTTAAGGCACATGCCAGTATATGCCTGGGTAACAAATTAAGAGCTGTTGTAACATAAAATCTATACTAGCTGTTTGCTAAAATGGCAATAATGAATTGAAAGAATTGCAGCCTTCTAAAAGAAGATGTTTCAGGGGCATGTTAGGGCCTTTAACCCAGCCCTTTAGGAGGCCTGGGTGACCAGACAGGGCAAAATCTATGGAGAGGAGATAGAAATGTAATTTCTCGGTGCCCTATCAATTTAAATAAATTAACTATTAGATTAACTGAGCTTAAAACAAAACAAGAAATCAATCCCGCCAGCCTTGGCTGCTACTAAACTAGGTTTTGCACCACTAAACCTATAACTGCTGAAAGTCCCCACGAATGAAGAGCCGGCTGGCTGCGAAGGGCTGTAATTGGATTCAATTTGTTTCCCTGAACGTCTTCATAGTAGTAGAGGGATGTGGAGAGAGGATGCAGAGAGATCAGGGGCATGAAGAGAGGGGATTGGTTTACTCCAAACCCTGCTCCCTTACTCCTCCTACTCCCCTATTTGTTTGGTCTCCAATCTACCCCTTGGCTCCTTTAAAACTGAACCTCAGTGGAGTCTGCCTTTCATAGTGGGAAGGGCTGATCTCCAGCCGAAGGGATCATGCCTTCCCAACAGGAAAGGTCCATCCAGACTGGAAAACTTTTGTGGGACGTTGCAACTGAAAGTTCCCCATGTCCCTATCTCCAGCTGCTTAGCCTGGGTTAGCCCCAAAGGACATATAGAGCTTGCTTATTCTAGAAGCTTATATTCTGTTTTGGAATTAAGATTGTAACCCATCTGTGTGTCTTTGCTTGTAAATAACTCTCGTGTCCTTGTCCTGTTTAAGTCTGTGGAGTGTATTCTAGGACTGGCTACAAGACTTGGCTTTGGAGTGAGATCTGAGGTGCAATTGACCTGGAGTAAGTGACTGTCCCTCTGGGAATGGGAGGAGTCTGAATATTGCTGTGATCCTTGCCGTGTGTGACCCTGTATCTGTATCGCACCGGGAGGCTCACATGGGTGGTGAGGCGGATCGGAGTGCCCACTGGGACGGTCTGGGACGGCACGCTGAGGCTGTTCTTGTGCCTGAGGAATTGGTGAAATCTGAGTCTAGGACTCGCAGCCGATGTGGAGTTTGGGCCCCGGTTATGAAGTCTGCCTGAGGTAGGTCCTCCTGCTCTTGGGTCACCCCTGGGAGCGTCACACCCACGCTGGAGGGAGATGGATCTAGCTGGTGCCTGGGTGGGGGTGAAGCTAAGTGCTGACCGTGTGCTGTAGCAGGTGGGTGTTGATACCCGGCCCAGGGCTCCGGAGCCTGCTTGACACCTCCTGGCCTGGGAGCCAGAGTCTGAGTGCAGTGTTGGTCTGCTCTGGGGGCTTGCTGGCAGGTCAGGCAGGGCCATACCTGCCCCCCTCGCGCACACACATGTCAGGAGGAGAGGGACCGGCTGTCCGGGACGGGGGGCTGGCTGGCAAAGACAGCTCAGGCAGTGCTGGCCCTGTGAAGCTGGGGGGCCTGGCTCCCCCTCATGCCAGTCTCCCCATGGTAACGCCATTGACTTGACTGGCATCATTCCAGGCTCACACCAGTGGGAGTGGAAATTTGGCCCGAGGAGATTCCTCTGCAATAGCCCCAGAGGAGTGATGGGGAGTTAGTGGTAGTGGACGGGGGTGGCTGAAGAGGCTCCCTGCCTTCCAGCTCCAAACCCTGCATTCCCCAGCTGTGCCAGGCTGGGAGCCAATTCGTCCCTTCGCTGTCTGTCCTCCCTCCCCGGCCCCCCATCTGTGCATTCTCCCATGCTGACAGCTTGGCCCTGCCCCCTACCACAGGGATCCCTTCACACCTCTGCCCCCAGCACCACCTCAGCCAGACCACAGTCACGGACGCTCTCGGCTAAGGGACAGTGCCAGCATCGTAGTTCCCTCCCACCACCACCTTTACCAGCTGGGGCCTTGGTGCCCAGTTCCCAGGGCTCCCAGCGTGTCGGGTCACGGGGCTGGTGACGAGATCACGGCCCTTCTGTTCGAATCCAGTTCTTATGCTCCCTACAACTGTTGTGTTGGAGCAGCTCCCAGGGGCTGGTTGTTATTTAGGGTGGAGGAGATCCCTTAAAACCCCTCTGCCTAATTGTCTATCCTGCTGGAGTCTCCCCGGCTCATCCCCACTTCCCTGGCCACACCCCGCTGAGCCCAGCCCTGACCGGCTTGGGTAAAGCCCCACAGGTCTCCAGGTAGAGCTCTGGGGAATGAGAGGCAGAGCCTGGCCAGCTGCCTCCTTGCCCCGCACAATGGGACGGGAGTAGGTGGCTCTGTGCCTGGAGAAGGACAGTCCCAGGGAAAGCGGGAGAGTCTCTGCACCGGGAGTTTCAGGCTGTGCTGGCTCCGTTTTCTCTGACTCAACCTGCCGCAGCTCCTCAGATAAATTAGCATCCAGGGGATCTTGCTCGCTGCAGTTTGTGCGACTGCACAGGAGGAAGGAACGCAGCGGCTCCAGCAGCAGATCGCTTTGTAGGAAAGCATGAAACAGTGACAGACAGAGCTCCTGTCTTCGCCTGCTGCTAACAAAGCTCCCTCCGTTCAGCTGGAGAATAGGCCTCCCTGGCGGGGAGGTGTCGAGTCTCTGCCATGGCTGGGAACAGCTCTGGGCCTAGGGGGCGGGTGTTACCTGCACAAATTTCTCTCTCCCTTCCACACTATAGGGACACACACCTTTACCCACTTCCTAGGGCTCAAGGTGCAACCCTGTTAATTTATACAGCCACCCTTCCTCAATTCCTAGGGCTCAGGATACATCTTCCTGCGGGTTGGCAGGATCTTTAGCCACTGAAAGAGCCTCCCATAGTCATATTCTTCTCCTCTGTTTATTGACAATTCCCAAACAAACAGAATACACAAGCTAAGCACAGTATCATGCTCACCAATCCTGGGACAGGCAAGCAGGCTTCCCCTGTATATGACAGGCCAGGTCAGTCTCTGGATCTTAGCTGCTGCACTTCAGGGTCAGAAAAGTCCTGGCAGCTTTTATCTTAGGCTGGGTCTTGGAGGTGAGTTCGTCTCCTCAGAGGTTCCTTATCTCCTTTGGTCTTCCAGCCCTTTTCCTCCTTGCTTCTGATACTTCTGATCTTCATCGCCTCAGCTCCTTCTTGGACCCCAGTTTTTATAATTAAATTTGAGTCTTGCTGACCTTAACCAATTATCTTAGTATAATTTTACTAACCAATCATAACAAAATTACCTAACCAATCCTACCCCACCACCTTCACTGATTCACACCTAGCACCATTAATTATACAGGAGACAGAAACCATTACAAACCAGACAGAGATCACAGGTCAAACAATAGGAAAGTGTCCTGATAATGCTTTAGCTGGTGACAGTGAGACAGGGAGGGTGAGTCCCCTCCTCACAGCCTGGGGTGAATCTTTTCAATACATAGATGGAAGGTGAGGATGTGATTCCAGGCCTGCAGCTAATGGCGGCTGCTTCTTCAGTCTGGCTGCAGAAGGCGGCTTTGGTTCAGGCCTCCAGCATGGCTACGGAAAAGCCATATTGTTACAGGGGGGTATGTGGGTGCAATTGTGACTGAGAGCCCAGTGTGTGGGGGTAGCCAGGGCAGCGTGGCCCCCCCTTCCCTGACATCACTGAGCCGCGGCTCCAGGATCTCCCAGGGATTTGGGCAGGGGGTTGGACACATTAGAAAGCAACTTGCTGGGCATGACCTGGCCCAGCTGCAACCTGCCCCGCAGAGGGGGGTGGTGCCACTTCTTGGAAGTATGAAATCTCTCACAGCTGATCGCTTGTGCGCGGCTCTTCCCGAGGGGTCTCTTCACAAAGGGACGTCTGCTGCTTTCGCTTTGCCATGGAACCAGGCTGCAGGGGGCCTGCGGGGGCTTTGGGGGGTCGCTGAGGCGTTGCAATAGATCCCATTCCCAGACAGAGGAGGTGGGTAGCACATACTCGGTTGCTGACCTAACCCCATTGATTCCTCCCGATCTGAGTCTGATGAGATGTGTGAAACAATCAATAGACTGGCAGGTCTGCAAGTGAATGTGGGTAAGAGGAGGCGGAGGGCTGGAGGGACAGTATTAACCCTTTGCGCTCCCCTACTGTATGTCCCAAGCTATCTTAAGGAATGCAAGAGCTGTTCTCCTCCTGTGTTGTATTTAGGTTCCATGTGCCTGGGAGACGCCTGCCCAGCCTGAGAGTGGCTGGACGGGTGGTGAGTTGTGGGCACTGCTATTGACTGCCTCAGAACTGCACATGTCCCAGTATATTTGTTCCCTCTCCTGTCCTGCCCCACCCTGTCCCACTTGCGTGCCCTTTCACAGACCCACAGGTTCGGTCCTAGGCTACGGTCACCAACAGTCCCTCACTTCTCCGTCTCTGTACAAGACCAGGAGGATAGCAGCCAGTGTCCTATGGGAGCAAAGCCAAAGGTAAAGTCAGTGTCCCCCTGCTGGGGAGGTTCAGGCTGTAGGAACCCTCTCCTCCCAGGAAGTTAAATATTGCCTATTGTCTGTGCACCCTGAGATATTCCCACAGGTGTGTGTACACACGCACGCACACACACACACGCACACACGCGCACACACGCACACACACTAAACTCCCCCCAGATGACTTCATTATGGAGACAGAGAGTAATTCTTCTGCAAGTGTGGAAAGGTTCTTTCGTTGAGTTAACAAGCTGAAGTCCGATGGAAGAGTGAATCAACTCATCTTCCCTGCATCACTCACCGTGATTAGAAAAACTCCTCTTGAAAGTATCATTTATAATGGGCCAAAATAATCAGAAACATTTGGCCCAGAGGGAGTGGAAATGGAATTTAGATCTGCCTCTAATCTTTCATTATTTGTCTTCTCCCTCCTCTAACTTGGCAGACCCAGTATTTTGCTTTGCCTCCTCCAGGTGACTAATCGTTAGACTAATTAGTGGCTAATCAGTGTTTAATTAAAACGTTGCTGTTAATTACAGGAAGTGCTACTGCAATTTGAATATAAAATATGATTTAAGTGTATTTTTAAAGGACAGTTTCTGTCTTGGAGATAAAAGAGTTTTCGTTGACTATGTTCCTTGCCGTGGGCCTGAGGGGAGGGGCATTAATCGGTCAGTGTCCTCTCACTAGGGAGAGCGGCCTGGTATCTGAGAAACTGGGACCTTCATTCCCATGGTGAGGTCTGTCTCCTCTCCTCCCTTTGTTTTCTGCAAGCGAGTGATGATGGCTTTCCATTCTTGCCCTGTAGCCTCTCCAGGTAGTGCACTCCCAGGGTCTCCAGCCATGGCTCAACCAAGGCACCTCAGGCCTGTCATTCAGACTTGGGCTCTGCTATAGCAGTCAAGTCACTTCATCCCAATGTGTGGTACCCCCAGTGTTCTCCCAGTGTCATTGTTTGGTGTCTGCGCCTCAGTCTTGGATTGGATCTCAGGAAAGAGATGGGGTGCGGGGAAGTCGCTTTAGCACAGAACCCTGGTGGGTGGGGTTAGAAAGGGAAAATTAGGAAGAAAGCAGCTAGGTAACTCGGGCAGTCAGTGGTGTACGATGCTGGGAAGGTGTCACAGGGTGGGGCGCTGCTCCCCATGAAGCCAGTGAGGACTCTGGGGGGAAGTGTCCCCTCTCCGTACACAGCCTGTCTCCAAGGCTAGGAGCTTCACAGGTACCACTTCCACCTTCCTGGGTCTGACCCTGGAGCATTCAGCACCTTCTGCCCCTCCATCAGGACAGAGGTTCCCTAGCAGAGAGGGGTGTCCAGGGGAAGCGGGGAAAGCCCCTGCCCACCCTATGTCCCCTTTACCCCCTGCTCATTCTCTGAGTTTTATGAGCACTCACGTCTTGGTTTCTACACGAACCCAGCAGAATGCTGCTCACATGGCAGTCAGCACAGGGTTTCATCTGTCACTTTCCTAAGAGCACAAAGTGTTTTCAATCCCTCCATAAAGTGGGCACAACCTGGGAGCTTGGAAAGGGGGGATGACCCCATCCAGGGGGGATTTGCATAGCAGAGCATGCTTCTGCTGCCAGAAGAGCCCCTCCACCACTTTCTCAGCAGCACAGTCCCTCGGGTGAACAGCCGCTTTGCAAGTACATGGGAGTCACCGTTTCTAATTACTTGATTTACATTCTTTCTGCTCTTTACGTTCCCTATTCCACTTGTCTTGCCATTTTATTGCTATTTTAGTTTCTTTAAAGTGCACCGCGGTATAATAATGTCTAATGCTCTAGAGACTGCCAGGACTCCCTGTGTATCCACTTGGGAATGAATGTACAGTGTGTGGGGATGAAATGTTAATAAAGGGCCATGTTCTAGTCAGCTGGATAAGGTGCTAGAGCATTATTATTTTTTTGCTGAAGCAGAGGAGCCCAGAAATGAAAAAGGAGTTTCCGTGTTGTGGCCAGCTCTGAATGCGCTCTGTTTAGACAGCTCCGATTCCTGACTATATATACTGTATTTCTCTGGCCTCTGCCTTCGTTCAGGTCTCTGTGAATGCCGGACCTTTTGTTTTTTTACAAGCTCACCAGCAGCTGCTGCTTATTTCCTACCTAAGTGCCTCCTCCTTTGTTTTGTGACATCACAATGGGTCTGCATTTGCAAACAAAGTCCAAAGATTTCCTCCCACCTGTGCGGAACCTGCTTAAAGAAGGCCTGTTTCAGGAATGGATTAACCAAAGCATAGGACCTCTCTAGGGGAACCCGTGTGACCTGGACTTTCTCTTGCTACTGCTTAGTTTCCATGTCAAGTCTATCTAGACAGTGGGCAGGGAGGTCTCGGCTTTCTTCTTATTCTTGAGTGTTCATGCTCCCTTCTCTTTCTCTTTCGTCCCTTGCTAACAGGCAGCTGCTAATCTAAGTCCTTCTCTCCAGGCCATAGGTTTGCCCCCATTACCTGTAAGTGAAACACAACTTGTTCTGAAAAGAAAACGAGGAACACTTCAATGCATCCGATGGAGTGGGCTATAGCCCATGAAAGCTTATGCTGAAATAAACTGGGTAGTCTCTAAGGTGCCAGAAGTCTTCCTTGTTTTCTTTATAGATACAGACTAACATGGCTGCTAATCTTAAACCTGTCACGATTTGTTCTGCATCCCCACGGAGCAGTTTTGTGATGTGTTCAAACTCCAGAAGCCTGGCCAATGGGGCTTTAGTGTTGCCTCTGAAATTGGGCTTCTGATAAGACTGGGGGATCTTTTTGTTTGTTTCTTTGCTTGATGCCATCAAATTAGTTTTCACCAGTTCTTGTTCTCCTTCCCTGCTAGTTAGAGAGGGACATTGACAACAGACCAGGGTTTCACCAAATTAGACAGTGACAGTGTGGGGAAAGGAAGCTATGTTTAGAAATAATTACTTTGTCTTTTGCAGAGGTATTAGTGCTTGCTTGCTGGCAGTGGAAGGTATTGGTGACATACGTAGCCTAATTTTGCTTCTGTATTCATCATTGCTTTCATGTAGGAGAGACAACGAGACAGTATCACGGCGAAAGGGGGAGAGAGACGCAGATCACCATAAAGGCTAAAAGCCCGAGATCACCACTGGAAGATCTGTGCTTTTTGCAGGTTTTCTCTTGTGGGTAGTTTGCAGCTCTTGGTCCTCTGGGCGTGTTCCCAGATGTAAAGTATCCTGCATGTGCAGCTACTCTTTGTATGATCAGTGCACGTGCCCATAATGCCATGGTGGGGACGCTCTAGGCGCATGTAATACTGTCCTGGGCTCAAGGGACTTGGAGTCAGGGAATGTGGGTTCTGTCCCCAGCTGCGTGATCTGGGCAAGTCACTTCACTGCGTCGTGCTTCAGTTTTCCCACCGACAAAATGGGGATGATAAAATGTCTTGTCTCCTAGGGGAGACTGTGCATGCAAAGCCCCTGGAATGTGCTGTCCGTGCAAGGTGGCATAGACTCTTAAGGCCAGAAGCGTAACACAGGCCATTGGGTTCTGCCCAGTGGTTCATTGTCATTGGGCTAGAGAGTAGCTTTCAGAAAGTTTGCTACCTTGTCACTGATGGGCACTACAGCCTGGGGTGGAAGTTCTCCTGGGCAGCAGCAGGGTGGGCAGGAGTGTGATTTTCTTTTTAACAGCACAAGCAAAGAACCAGAAAAAAAACCTCGTCTTGTCGCCTTCCCAGTCCTGCAGACTCCATATCCAGCCTGACATGCAGCGGGGGGGTGTCTGCCACGTACACCCTCACCAGTAATCCAGGTCCTGCACTGCCAGTCAGCAGATGGTTCTGCCAATGATGCACGAAGCAGGAGAGGCTGCATTGAAAGTTATCCCAACTGGGAGGCCCACAGGGAACATGGACTAATGACTTTTTCTATAGTCAATGTTATGACCTTGACTGCACTTCTGAGAGAGGCTGCAAGACAGGTCACGGCATGTGCCTGGTAGAGAGACCAGATGACCCAATTTTATAGGGACAGTCCTGATTTTGGGGTCTTTTTTCTTATACAGGCTCCTATTAGCCCCCATCCCCTCTCCCGATTTCTCACACTTACTGTCTGGTCACCCCAGTGCCGTGTAGCACCAGAAACTGCTCTGTGTTTCTGCAGAGAAGAACTGAAGTGGGTATTTTGTGCTAAAATGGTGAACAGTAAATTGCTCCTGCAAGCTAGTGGTAGCGCGAGGGGCTCAGAGCATTCCCGTCAGCCTCCGGGGGCGTAAATGTGCCGTTCACGGTGCTTTCAGCCCACGCAGCTCCTAGTGACTGGCAGTGGAAGCAGCTCTTGGCCTTGGGAGAAGGTGGCAAGAAATGCAAGTAACTCGTGGGTGGGGGTAGGGAGGCAAGGTGACCGAACTCAGGTGAAGAGGTAAAAGCCGAGGATCCCCATCCAGGGTGTCTCATAAAACCCATTCGTTACTGAGGAGGGCAGAAGTGCCCTGACGTGTGTTTTTGTGGCATGGAGGTTGACGCTGAGAGGCGCCGCCTGGTGGTATTTTGGTTCTACCCTCGGGGCTGGGGAGTAACCAGTATTGAGGGCAGCAATCTAGGAAATCGCTAACATTCAACAGCAAATAACAAGCGGTACAATGTGCTTCTCAACATCATTAGGCAGCCCATCTGTCCTGCGCACGGGACTGGAACGTGCTGCTAACGAATGGCGCACAAGGATTCAGATGAATGATAACTTTGGGGTGGGGACATATTGTTCAGCCTTGTATCAAAGGATTATTATAAATGAGACAAGAGGTGACAACTTCATCGCACAAGCCATGCGGCTGGCCTCAGTTCTAGACACCTTAGCTCCACGAGACTGCTGGAGGAGATCCAGAGAAGAGCTACAAAATCAGTCCCAGGATAGAGTGGAGCGTCTCTGCAAGGCTGGCAAAGGGAAGACCTCTAGCATTTAGAGAAGAGGCAGCTGGGGGAGATCTAATGGTTGTGCAAATGGTACCTAACACAGGACCAGAGATCGGGTAACTGGGAGCAACAGGACACTCCTGGAAATTCAGTACCCAGTGATCAGACTAAATGTATTTAAGGGCTTTTGTTGTCTGAAGTTTGGTATTCTCCAATCCCCGAATCCACTTCTGATTCAACGCAAGAAATGTGGACAATTGAACGGGACATCACCTGTCTCTAGGACCAGTTGCTTTAATTATATAAGGCCAGATTGGGAACCTCTTAGCTGCACTGGTGAGTACTTACTCTTCTGTGTAATCCCATTGACCTTAATGATGATACTCATGTGAATAGCTACTCTCCAGTGGGAGTAAGAGGGTCACAATCTGACTCAGTGATTCTTGAGCAATGCTCAATGTGAAAGTAGAGGTCTGAGTTAGGACTGAGAAGGAATTTTCCCCTAGGGAGAACTGGCAGAGACCACAAGAACGGCTCCCCTTCTAGATCATTAAACTGGGCTGATCCATTAGGAGTAGCTGGGACATCCCACACAGTCAGTCCCAAGGAGTGTGGTGGCATTGGAGCTTCGCCTTTCCCTGTTCTCGGTTTCTTTGTGATTCTGACAGCACTGGTCCTTTCAGGCAGCATCCCACTTCCTGCCCCTCAGCAAGAGGTCTAGATATGAAATGTAAATGCAGCTGGTAGGAAGGAACAGATCTCTGAAGAACAAGGCCGTTCATGCTTTCAGATATTAAATTCCATACAGAATATTAAATAATTTCCTCTTCAGTGATCCCAGTCAATTTAATTAGCTCTTGTTCCCCCAATAGAGTTGTCTCTCCATTCCTGAAGCGCTGCATTCAGAACGAAGGGGAGTTCAGCTCAGCTAAGTGCTGTCTTCCTGCAATGTGTACAGAGGGATGCCACCTGAGGAGTGGCCTCTTCACCGCTCAACTCCATCCACCACCATCTCCAGCCCAGGCCATGAGCGGCAAGGAATCAGCTGATTCTGAAGCAGGAGAGAGTCATGCTTCCAAACTCTTGGTTTTTGGAGGTGACCGTTTATACCATGCCCACTGCCTACTAGGAAACTCTTCCAGAACAGGCAGGGGATTTTGCATGGAGAGTATAGGACAGGACCAGCCAGAGACCACACCCAAGATGAGGGAGGAGTTTGTTTTCAGTGTTTGAGAGAAACTACATGGGGATGTTGGACTCACTTATTCCAAGTTGGAGATGGTGGTTAATTTTCTGAATCCAGGATCAAACGAGAATTGCAATGAGGATGGAGAGGCCACGGGGTCTCTGAGGCTGGAGTGAATCGGAATCTTGTAGAGGGTATTTGGCCCTCTGGAGAACAAGACTGCTGGTGGGCTTGCCGAGTCCAGTGATTTGTGGAGCCTAAAGAATCATGAAGCAGCCATGTGGATTCCCCTTAACAATATGTTTCATATTTATTACAAACACACACACACACAAATTCCAGAGAGGAGCACAACTGTAGAACTGCTATCTAAGCAGCACATTGCTCACAGTCCCATGCTTAAATTAATTAAATTAAATTAATTAAACAGCAGGAAATTAGAACAGTATGTGCAACAATGTATTCTCCCTCCTCTGTTCCCAGCCCCTTCTAGTCAATAGGAACATAGCAGACACCTGGTCCTCCAATTTACCTAGGTTGTGTGCAATAGTTTGATATATGTAGCCCTTTTGCTGCTGGATTATGCTTTATGCAAAATGCGTACTTAATAGGTAGGGCCCTGCCACAGTCACGGTCCATTTTGGTCAATTTCACAGTCATAGGATTTTTAAATTGTAAATTTCATGATTTTAGCAATTTAAATCTGAAATGTCACGGTGTTGTAATTGGGGGGGTCCTGACCCAGACAGGAGTTGTGTGTGTCAAGGTTATTGTAGCGCGGTTTGCGGTACTGCTAACCTTACTTCTGTGCTGCTGGTGGCAGCGCTGCCTCAGAGCTGGGCAGCTGGAGAGCGGTGGCTGCTGGCTGAGAGCCCAGCTCTGAAGGCAGAGCCCCCGCCAGCAGCAGCACAGAAGTAAGGGTGGCCTCGTATGGTGCTGTCCCCAGAGCTGGGCCCTCAGTCAGCAGCCGCCGCTGTCTGGCCACCCAGCTCTGAAGGCAGCAGTGTAGAAGTAAGGGTGGCACGGTAGGGTATTGCCACCTTACAACTGTGCTGCTGCTGGCAGGGTGCTTCCTTCAGAGCTGGGCACCCTTTCCACGTTGGAATCCTGTGTGTTTGTTGCAGAGGGGGCTACAGAGCAGAGGCTGTGAAGTTGGGTAAAAGACCTCTCCCTGCATTGGCTTTGCAGCAGTCTTTAAACACATTTCCCTATATGGTTGTTGGTTGGGCTGGCAAACCCCATTAAAGGCAGATTTTATAATGGTGTTGGGTAGGAGCTCAGTCCAAACCACAGCTTGGTGCTATCCACCTGAGTCAGCCAAGAGTGTGTTGGAAGCCAGGTTAGCTGAAGCCCAGCTGTGAGAACAGTGTCAGCGAGGCCAAAGAGAACAAAGGGAGAGGGCTCTCTCTCTCTCTCCCTTTGCCACCTCTCCCCTAGCCCCACCCCATGGTAGGGATTACACCATCGTTTTCAGTAGATAGAGCTGCTCTCTCTCTAAGTTTTAGAACTTCAGTGCAAAGGAGAAAAAAATTCCTTTCCCAATAGAAAAGGCTAATAGAGGGTTATAAATGTGTCCCTGGCATGGTTCATTAGCTGCAATGACATACTGAGAGCTATGAATGGTATGATACCAGCAAATCAATTTAAAATTTAATCTGAAAAAGAATGGGGGGAGGTTGGATCATGCAATGTGTTACTGAACATTTCTTATCCGAATAAATAGAGCAACTTCACAGCTTTCCTTACACAACACTTACTCTGCTGGGGTGCTGTGCAAAACAAAAAATTAAATAAATAAAAAGCTACCTGATTTACCAATGAACAATTTGCATAATTAGTGCTGTGTCAAACCACTACATGGAAGTGTTGAACACATTTTGCTTTGAATGTTTGTGTGGTTGTGTTTGCAGGTTTGGGGCAGGATCTCTGGAATTCTCACCCTCCTTGTTTACTGTTTTTTTAAATAATTCTGCAAGAATGTAGCATTAATGGGGCCTGCATTCAGCTGTGTCAGAATGGGAGATTTGAAAGGACTCTGTCAAGGTTGAGCGGTTCAGAGTCTGAGAGCAGTAAAATCCATGTTATTCTGTAGATTGATGCAGTTTTGTTATCAGAACAAATACTTTTGTTTGCTTAAAGGCAGTGCCAGTCATTCAGTATTCACGAGCAACCAGACAATAACAAACCACACTAGGGCATGGGCTTCAAATCTAGGTCCCCTGCAAGGCAGTGGAGAGCACTGACTTCTGGGCCCCTACACCACCCTTCAGCCTCTTCCCGGTGTGAAAACATCAAATCAGGGTCCCTCGCATGGTGAATCTGGATGTCTCCTTGGCCGCACTTTAGGGCTTGTTTGGAAAAGCTCAGGAGTAGCAGACAAGGGAGGGTAAATCTTTTGCCTCTTTGCCTTTAACATGCTCTCCGGGGGCTCCGTCTAAGAACATAGCCAGTAGTGATGTTGCTAGTTAAGGATGACTAACACTTTCTATTATAAGGCCCTGTTTTCAGTTGCTTATAACTTTGGTAAAGTTTAACTATTCAGGCTGAAACTTTCCGTGCTGGATGTCTGCCTCAGGCTGGATATTTTTGGAAAGTTGCAGCTAAAATGGTTCTGTCATTTCCAAGAACAAGGCTAATGAAAAATATATTGTTGTTTCTTAGAACTGTTTCCTTGAGAAGCTTCGGTGTCTCCTTGCTTTGGGGCAGGTACATGAAATTTGGCAAGGGGTCATCCTGTTTTAGGGAAGTGCCTTTTGCTGCCCCTGTGAAAATCTGCCCCAGTTTGGCTAAATTATGAGTTTCTGAAAAATTCCAGTTTGCCCCTGGTCAGCAGAGTTTAGTTAGACGCCAGTAACATTGCAGTGAATAGGCGCTGGTCACAACTCCTATGTGTCAGCCGGACTGCCCTGTGCCATCCTGGTGCTATAGAGCGAAGTGGGACTTTCTGGTAAATTGTTCCTCCCGGGGGCCCTGTGGCACCAGCCATCTGAGCAGGGCCGGTGACAAGGGGGGACTAGGGGGACAGGTGTACCGGGCCCCATGGACTCAGGAGTGCGCAGGCAGGGTGGAAACAGGGGATGCTCTGCAGAGCCCCGGCGCGCAGCCGGCCACGTGCAAATCCCCCACCGGGCGGCCACCCCAGCCCTGTAGAGCCAAGCGCCCGCACCGCACGGCAGACTCCACAGCGGGCCCGGGGAAGTGCGCCCGCCGCCCTGGTGTGCGGCGCTGACGGTTGCAGGGCCTGCATCTGAGCTGAGAGCAGGAACCCGGCTGTGTGGAGAAAGGGGAAACTGTCCGAGCTGAGGGCTGTGGCAGGTGAGAGGAGCCAAGAGGCAGACGGGAACGTGGACTGGGATGGATAGGACCGGGGGAACAGGGAATGCAGGCCATAAGTCCATGATGGGGGACTCTATCCTGAAAAAAGGGCGGGGTTCCTGGTGGATAATACAGGGGACTCCCGAGTAGGAGTAGAGAAGACATTTTGCCTCTGTCTTGGGCACTGGTGTGACTGCTGCTGATACTGTGTCTAGTTCTCAGGCCTGCAATTCAAGAAGGATGTTGATCAATTGCAGGGAGCTCAGAGAAAAGCCACTAGAAGGATGAAAGGATTAAAAAACATGCCTTATACCAGTGATTCTCAACCCACCGGCCATGGGCTGCTAACGGCCCAATCAGCACACAGGTGTGGTTCATGTGACATCCTCAGGTACATGTATTGTGTGGTTGTGGCCCACATAACACAGAGAGAGCTGAAAATGCAGCCTACAATCAGTGGTGCAAGTGGAAACCATTTCTTAGTGGTATGGAGGGGTGGCGGCACAGGAGACATGTGACCTCCGCACATGACCCTCCCCATGATTCCTCCCCACCTTGCCTCCAGCCCCAAGCTCCCACCCTCTCCCCGTCCTCCCCCTAGGATTCATCCTCCTTACCTGGGAAAAGGGGGCTCTGTCCTCCTCCCGCTGCACCGGAGACTTCAGAACCACAGCGGTGAAAGGCACAGAATGGGGGGCCACTCGCAGCTCCTCTGGCGTGGCGGTACCACCCCAGCCAGTTCTGGGGGATTCTCCATCGACAATTTGTAAATCAAGATTGTATGTTTTCTAAAAGGTCTTTTCTAGGGATTCTTCTGGGGAAGTTCAGGGCCTCAGCTATACAGGAGGTCAGACTAGATGAGCCCAATAGTCCCTTCTAGCCCTTGAAATGTATGAATCTCGGAGACGGGATGTGGGGGACAGAGGCAGACGGGTTTATAACCACCTGAGCACGTCTCTGGAATCTGCCATTGAACTCTGGATTCTAGAGACTCAACATTCCTTTGCTGTCCGCCAAGCGCTATGAAACCCACTGGCAAAATGAATATGTCTCTTCCCCTCCCGTGGCTGGTCCACATAGGATAGCAGCCTACTCCAGCTGTCCGTTACTCCATTAGTTAGAGTGCTAAAGGTCTGTGGTGTGGACCTAAAGGTCCCAGCCCCGCTGGTGACCTATGTGACGGAATTTGGTTGTTTTTTTAATTTTCTTTTTTTTATTAGTATATTTATATAATTTTCTATATTAAAAGAATGTTTTCTGTATTAAAAACACTCAGAAGTTAGGAAATGCCAGAATGAAGATTGCCCCTGCCCGGTGTGATTCTTTGCCCCCTCCATCCCAGAAGTTTTGAGAACGCACTCACACCTTGTGCACTTGGCATTCCTTCACTTGACTGAAGCATGCTGAACAGTGGCAAAATTTCCTCCAAATACTGCATTGTATCAAGAGTGCCAATGCATCGAATGTTTGAATATGTGTAGCAGCCATTGTGGGCCGCTCTGGTAGCTCAGTCTCTCTCTCTAGTGGGTATCAGACTGTGCTAGTGATCTCGGCATTGTTTTAGTAATTGACTGATGCAAGGCAATGCTCACTGATTTAATAAGTGTGTTAGTATAATAGAGGTTCAGGATTTTGTTGTTAATGTGCAGTGACAATTACATTTTAGATTTTCTCGTTATGTTGCATAACTTAACCACATAATCCATCATAAATTATACTTTGAAAAGCATTATTTCAAAGTACATTAGTCCAGCTCTGCTTTTGCCTCTTGTGACGGAGTAGGAATACTGTGTGTGTGCCTCAGTTTCCCCTATGCATTTCTTGAGCGTCTATGTGAAGGGATAAGGATGTGTAGCTGATGCAAAGCACAGCCTCTCTGCAGGTGTCCATACCTGAAGCTGTAATCGGACTCCAAGTGGGGGGAGGGAGGTCACCTGACCTGCCTGGGGAAGGAAAGACAAAAGGGACGCAGGGGTGTGGCTGGAGAGAGTGAGTTGCAGTTTGGAGTCTGAAGCTGGGTGGGCAGAAGGGAGGCAGGCCCAGGCAGGGGCTGGCCTCCCTGGGCCCCCAAAATGGATCCAGCTGAGGGGCTCGGGTACCTACAAGCTCAGTGTTAGACCATGTACCTGTCGACGAATAAACCTGTTTTACTGCCTGACTGAGAGTCACGTCTGACTGTGGATTTGGGGTGCAGAACCCATGGGCTCCCTCAGGACCCCGCCCGGGTGGGCTCGCTGGGGGAAGCGCATGAAGGGGCAGAAGGTGCTGAATGCTCCGAGGTCAGACCCAAGAAGGTTGAAGTGGGGACCCGTGAAGCTCCTAGCCTTGGAAACAGGCTGTGTATGGAGAGGGGACACTTCCCCCAGAATCCTATCTGGCTTCATAGGGAGCAAGTTCCAGACCATCACCGGGGCACTCCGTGACACCTCTCCAGTGCTTTGCAGGCTGGACTTACCCAAGACAAGGGATGGCTTATTTGATGGGGTTCCTACAAACCCAAAGCTGAATGTGTCTAGGGCCTCTCCCACCCCATCCACAGAACCTAGACTCTGACACGTCATGCCACGTTGTCCGTGTTGGCAGAGGACTGTGAGGTCACCGGGAGTGTTCCTTTGGGTATTATTATGGGACTCAGAAAGCAGCCGCTGGTGAGATGCTTCTAGTGCTGGTACAGAGAAGAGGCCCTGCACTGTCTGAAACACTTATGAAATGGATAGGACTAACATCTAGTGCTGACCTGACTGGGTGCAGCTCTTGCTGAAGTCGAAGAGATGTTGCATCGACTTATGTCCTAGCTGAATTTGGCTCCTAATGTTGATATATATTCACTTTTCAGCCAAAAGGACCTTTCTTTGTGTATTGTTCAGCATGGCATCTCCTGACAGAGGAAACTTTCTCTGTCTGAAAGATCAGGCTAAGATAGGCTGAGTTGGTCCCTGGATGTGGGACTAGAAGCCAGGTACTCCGGAGGTCTAGTCCAACTGTGGACACTTTTTGGCCTTTGGCAGGTCACTGCACCTCTCTGTGCCTTGGTTTTCCCATCTGTACCCTGTGGATCATTACCCTCCTGTCAGGATAAAGACTCAGGGCTGGGACTGGGCAATATAAACACCTTCCTGTGTTGAGTACAATGCGTACCTGGCTGGCAAGCTCCAGCATGAACTCCAGGAGGAAACATCGCTATGATGATGATTCATTTATATTCCAGGAGCTCCTAGAGTGCAAAGGGCTTTCCAAGTACAGTTCATAGTCCCAACAAGCAGCATATGAGGGATGAATTAATTTAAAACTAGGAACAAATAGTCCCAGAAACTGTATCCTGCAACTCTGTTCACAGGGGTCTAGATGAGGATAAATCTAACGCACAAACTTGGGTCCTGATCCCGCATCGACTCTGAAGGTGCAGGGCTCGGCCTGTGCAGAACACCTGGCTCAGTGGGGGAGTTCGTAGCACTGTCTCCCCTGTGTGCACGGCACTGCCAGGAGCTAAATAGATGAACATGTGCACAGCTAGGGAAGAGAAGGCAATTTACTACAGCATCTGCATAGGGGGAAGAGCCCTGGACGGATTTTGGAGCCACGGCTGTTTATTTCATTACCCTTTGATTTCTGCACCCCCACCTGCTAGGAAGAATTCCTTTCCAAGGTAAGGATATCATTTTTAGGTTTTTTTAAATAATGTAACACTTATAAAAACCCCTCCTGGGATTGGAGGGGGCCCCTCTAAAGTGACATACAGGCTGTGACACAAACTAAGAAAAACAAATGTTTTTCCAGATTACTGCTGTTCCGTATCACAATTGTAATGTTGTGTAAAGCATGCTTTAGTTAGTGCAGGTTTTTCTAGCTGCGTCCCCTCATTCAACTGTGTCTCTCACTCTATCCTAATCTCTTCCTTTCTTTTCTCTCCCGCTTCCAGTTCTACCTGCTTGTGGCTCCTTGAATTCCACAGAAATATATTTTAAAAAATTCCCTCTGCCTCTGTGCTTTTCTCTGCAGCCCAGATGTGCACGGCCTATAGGACACAAGCCCCAGTTCCATGGCACCAGCTCAGCGCAGGCCTCTTCCCCACACTTGAGCAAGGGTTGCCTAGCAATCCCACACCATCTCTGCAGCAGCTGCCAGCTTCGTCTCCACTTCAGCTAGTGCACATGCACCTTCAGTTTGGGAAGGTTTCAGCCGCTGGGGGGATATTACTTTGCAATCACATGCATAAATTTCAGTGGGGACCCATCCCCCTGGCTACTAAATGCTGAGCTGTTTTCAGACTCTTTCCCCCACGCTCCCAGCTTTCTCCATTCTCCACACCCGCTGCCTAAAGCTTCAGTCCGAGGGAGCAGAGGGAGAACAAGCCGCGTGGGACAGACCAAGAATTCATGTGGGCTGAGTTCTTCCCATCGTTTTAGCTGCACTTGTGAGAAATGTCGCAAGAATGAACAAATGCTTCTGCTTCCTCTCTTCACTCAGGGGGGAAATGTTGCTATCAGCCAGCACGGACCCCAGCATGCACATTAAATATATATGTTGATTGTGTAAAATGTGTATTGGGGATGGATAAGGTGTGTATTGGAGGCTACAGGAGTGTGAGTCCTAGCACTGTGTTAGATGTAATCCCATCACCTTCAGTGAAGAAACACCAGGAACAAATCTGGCTCTCAATTCAAAATCAGTGCTGGGACTGGGTGTAGAATCTTCTTCCCAAGAAGAGGGAGGTATCCTGTCCCCTTTCTTGGAGCATGATCTCTGGACTCGAGCTGGTTGATTCTGGTCTGGTGTCCTATAGATTAGGATTCTGCATCTGATGAAGTGTAGCCCACAAAAGTTTATGCCCAAATAAATTTGTTAGTCTCTAAGGTGCCACAAGGACTCCTCCTTCTTTTTGTGGATACAGACTACCAGGGCTACTACTCTGAAACCTATTGATTAGGGACATCCAGTTGAGAACACCCTAGCTTCCAGTTTCTATGTCTGGACCTTGGTTACCATAGGTAGCATCTCTGACAAGCACAACTCTCCCCCTGGGCTACGGATGGGGTCTGAGTCCAAGAAGAGCAAGATCTCCAATTGGCCCAGTGAGGGATGAAATGGGTCAGGGGGAGAAGGCAGAGCCTGCTGTCCTGTCTCTCGGAAACATTCAGGCCATTGCCTTGGCTCTGGGAAGGTCCTTCTCCGACTAGTCTCCTATTCCCAGAGGGCCTAGGAGGCTACCGGGTACCACACAAACCCAGCCAGTCCCTGCCCCACCCAGGTTACAATCCCAGTGCAAGGCAAGAGCCAGATGGTTACAGGCGGGACTACACGGAGCGCATTTTAGCCAGCATGCCAGGAAAGGGACTTGATGGCGCGCACACAGGCAGCCGCGGGCCAGAGCGACCCAGGGCCCGGAGGAAGGAGGCCAAAAGGTCTGGGCTGCAAACAGCTGAGCGCTCCCGCACTCCGCCGGCTGGCTCCCCGCTGGAGCCCGCGTGCGGCCGCTGCTCGTCCCGGCGGGGCGCCGCGGGGGAAGGAAGCGCCAGGCAGCCCCGAAGTCGGAGCCCGAGCCGCCTGCCCCCCACCTCAGCCCGGGGGCTCCCTGCAGGGGACGAACCCGCCGCCGGTGGATCCCCGCGCGGTCCCAGCGGGGGGCGAAGTAAGCGCGCGGGGATCCACGCGCGGGCGCGGACACGGCCCGGGGGGGGGTAGGTATGAGTCGGGGGTGCGCGGGGGGGTCCCTCTGCCTAGGCTCGGGCCGCTCGGTGCCCCGTGGGCGCCGCCCGGCTCCGCTCCCCGCCGGGGCTCGGGGACGGGAGCAGGTGCAGCGGCACGTGTGGGCTGCGCCGCCCCCTCCCCTCCCCTCCCCGGCGGCTGGGGGCGGGCGGCTCGGGCGCAGCCGCGTGCGCCGGGACCCAGCGCAGCGAGCGGAGCCGGGTGGGCGCAGCGCAGCGCGGAGCCGCCGCCGCCGCCCTCGCCAGGCACCGACCCGCCGCCTCCGCCTCGCGCTGCCGGGCTGCCCCGGTCGCTGCTGCCCGGGAGATGCCGCTCGGCGCGCGGGGACCCGGGGCTCGGCTGCGCACCGGCCCCCGCCGCAGGGACCCGTGAGCACGTGAGTGACCCGCCGCCGCGGCTCGCTCGGGACTTGGGGGGCGGGCCTGGGGGGCAGGGCATTGGGGTGCCTGGGAGCTGGGCATGCGGTAGGAGGGGATTCCCGGGTGGGGGCAGGGTATGGGAGCAGGAGGGGATGCCCGGGTGTGTATGGGGGGTGGGGGTGGAGAAGATGATGGTGGGGGGAGGTGTTGGCAGGGTATGGGGGTGTTTGGAGGAGATGATGGGGGCGGGGTATGGGAGTAGGAGGGGATGCCCGGGTGGGGGCAGGGTGTGGGGGTGGTGGAGAAGATGGGGGGGTGGGAGGTGTTGGTAGGGTATGGGAGCAGGAGGGGATGCCCGGGTGTGTATGGGGGGGGTGGAGAAGATGATGGGGGGGGGAGGTGTTGGCAGCGTATGGGGGTGTTTGGAGGAGATGATGGGGGCGGGGTATGGGAGTAGGAGGGGATGCCCGGGTGGGGGAAGGGTGTGGGGGTGGTGGAGAAGATGGGGGGGGTGGGAGGTGTTGGTAGGGTATGGGGGTGTTTGGAGGAGATGATGGGGGGAAGGGTATGCGAGTAGGAGGGGATGCCCGGGTGGGGGCAGGGTGTAGGGGTGGTGGAGAAGATAGGGGGGTGGGAGGTGTTGGCAGGGTATGGGGGTGTTTGGAGGAGATGATGGGGGGAAGGGTATGCGAGTAGGAGGGGATGCCCGGGTGGGGCCAGGGTGTGGGGGAGATGGGGGTGGGGTGGGAGGTGTTGGCAGGGCATGGGGGTGCCGGATACGGGGGTGGGAGGGGCTTCCAGCTGGGGGTGCTTGGGGGATGCTGGGCAGTGCACCGGGGTACGAGGGGATGCCAGTCACCATGGAGCCAGGCTCTGGAAATGGTTCACTGGAGACAGGGCGTGGGGGGGGGGGGCAGAGCTAGGCAGGCTCTCCCCTCACCGCGGTGTGCCCCCTAATAATAGGGTGCGCAGGTGGGTGGTGACCGGGATGCTGAGATGGGATATAGGCAGCAAGTTTTGCGTCCTCTGCCTTGCTACTGTGCCTCTGTTTGCGTGTGGGTAGCCGGCTTGGTTGTTGGGGGGGGGGCAGGAGAAGAAGGAGCCGGCCTGTCCAGCTCCAGAGGTGAAAGCTGGATGCCCTGGGCGAGTGGAGAGGGTGAAGTCTCTCCCCAGGCGCCAGGGTGCCCCGCTCTGAGCGTGCTGGGGATGTGTGGGGAGTTCAGGTGCCAGTGGTATCCTGCCCACGAGTTTCTGAGACGCGTTCAGGTGAAATACCTGTTAAAAATCCTGCTCCAGGAAACTTGTCAGGCCCACCCTGGGAGTGGGGGTCAGGTGGGACCCCGAGGAGCTGCAGGGGGATGTAGGGGATTCTGCTCCCTAAGACAATGAGTGGCTGAACTTTCTGTTCCTAACGGGCCCCTAAGGAAGCTTTTTGTAGGTTGGAAGTTGCTGTGTTCAGTGGCTCCCCTCCTCCCTTCCTCTCTTTTGTTGCTGACATTGGGAGGTTACAGGCTGCAATGGGGGAGTGCAGTGCAAATCCCTTTTTATTGTTTCTTCTGCAGCCTTCACGGAGAAGTTGGGTTGCTGTGCAGAATAACAATAGGGAGCAAAGCTCCCTCGGTGGCCCTGCAGTGCTATCCCAGGCGGTACTGCTTCCGAAGGGGGTTGTGCCTCCAGCACCAGACCCCCGTGGTTATCACACACGTTATTGCACCTCCGCAGGAAGCACACAATGAGTGTGTCCCTTGGAAATCATTATAAAGGCAGTCTGGAGCAAAGTAGCTCCAGGGGAAATAGGTGATAACTTTAGCAAGCTCAGCTGCAGAGCCAAAGACTAGCTGTGGTGGAAGATTACTGTATTGTGTGAACTTGTATGGTGTCTCTTTCTTTCCTTCCTTCCTAGATTGGAGATGTAATGCTTGCTGTCTTCCTGGTTTGTAAGATGTAATATCTCTGCGTGGGTAGGATGGAGGAGAATGGATTTAAGATGATGATTTAAAAATCTAGTTGGAGAAGCCCTGGCAAACGGAACCAGAAGAGTGTGTGCTAGTTAAACCCGCCATAAACTCTAGTCTAGCAGCTCACGGGAGAGGAGCTTTGGGTTGGGACCAGAAGTAGATGACTTCACAAATAAATCTCATAAAAATCTATAGCAGTCTTGAGGATAATTCCCAATTATTTCTTCAAGCAGTGGAGTTGCTGTGGAGAAGGTCTAGCAAGGGCAGGGAGTGATGACACTAGGCTTTTTCATAACTCCCAGTCAATTAATCAATTTAATATACCTATTAATTGTGTTTTTTTAAAGTTCAAATCTGCAGCTTTTTATTTGTTCACAAAAAAATTCCAGCAGAACTCCTCATTAAGTTTACACTATGGATTCTTAATGGATGTCTTAATTAGGCACTGTTGTTAACAGGAATATTACATTAATTAAAATCAGACCCTCCAGGTGAACGTAAATTGTAAAGAAAAAGTTGCATGAAGTGCAGACTGATTAAAGAGGAAGAAAAAGTGGGTGGGGAGGGGGCCTGAGAACCCCTACCCCCTTCTGGCCAGCATACCCCTGATAACGGGGTGAAGCTGGTAATGCAGAGGAATATGTTTTGGAACAGAAACTGTTACAGTTTCTACAGTTTGCATGGGGGTGCAAATACATCCAAGCTTGTGCAGCTTCCTTGGTTTTTCATTTTTACTGGAAGCATGCTTCTGTCTCTAGGAATTTCATTCCAAGGAAGGCTTGGCATGCTGCAGGGTTAATCTGAAATGCTGCTTTTGGGAAAAAAAAGAGGATGCCTTTTTATTCACCTGTTTTATATATGCTGCAGATGTAAAATATGGTGCACTTATTTAATCACTTGTATGACTGTGGGTCAGTTTCTATAGATATTTACAGTACCAAAATAGAGAATATTTCATCCAAACCTTTTAGTGTAGGCATTGGAAGTAAAGAAATGTGCTTTCAGTGGTGAAGTGCATTAGAAATGAGATCTCCCCCCCCCCCCCCCCCCGCGCTCATGTGGTGCTCTGTGCTGATGGTGAAGGATGCTTGCCAAACCATGAGGCAGCACTTTATCCAGGCAACAGCTGGAGCTTAAGATAATGCAGCTGTTCAGGGGAAGGGCAAGGGGTGACGTGCCCCTCACTCCAGCTCCCACCAAGTTGGGGCATCCAGGGGTTGCTAGCTTAGCACAGCTCCTGCCTTGGGAAGAGCAGAAGAGACTCTGTTAGTGTGCGTGGGGCGGGGGCAGGGATTTCTCTGCTTCTCGCTCCAGTAAGCATGACATTACTGACATTGACTATTTTGAGTCGCTTTTCATAAAGGTTTGGAACTCACTTACTGCCTCTGTGAAAACCTGGCCTTGGGCAGGAGTGATTTCCTGCTGCTTTGTTTTGTCTCCTCATCAGTGATATAGCTGTGGTCTCTCCCTGGGGAACGCGGGATAAAAGGCTGGGGGAGGGGGGGGATGGGGTGAGGGAGCCAAGGAGTAGTTGTAGGAGGCTATATATTTTGGGAAGCTCCTACCACTTAAGGAATGCCTCTTCTTTCTCTTTGCTCTCTGTGAATTTGGAATGGCATTTCCTAAAATGCTCCGGGGGTTACGATTTATTTTACATCATATTGAAGGTGTATTATTATTTGTCTTACGATTGTGGCCAGAGATCCCAGTCAGTACCGCGTGCTGTACAAACACAGATTAAGACAGTCCCTTCCCCAAAGAGCGTTCTGGTTTTAGGATGAAATGGTTGAGACATGATTAAACCACACAAAGCAAAAAATGGAGGCTATTGTTCTGCGTAATAGAAATACAGCTAATGCCTGAGGTTCATGGTTTTTGTAGGGTTAGGGGTTGTTTGCAAAGTGGGGTGGGGGCTGACAGGCCGGCCTGAAGGTTCTGCTGGTTGCTGGGAGCTCATCCCCAGTAGCAAGGGGCTTTGTTTTTATATGATTCAGAAAAAATGCAGAGCTGATTTTTCGCCCACCTGAAATGATTCCTAGTTTGTTTAAAATAAACTGTCCTCTCTGGGAAGTAGGAGCAGAAAGCCTTGCTAGAAAAAGGCACAGGAAGAGTTTGCTGCAGGATTCCAGCAGGTCCTTCCAGGGCTAGGGCTAGATGGGTGCAGGGGTTTGCTATGGGATGGGGTCACAGTGGGCTGTGCCATTAATCTCAAAGCATCAGAAACAGGTTTCGTGAGTCTGCTGGTGGGTAAAGTCTGCTAGTAACTAGTTCAGAAGCAGGATGATAGCGGCAGGACAGCCTTCCTTGGCCCTGGACTGGGGGGCTCAGAGCTGCGGTTTGTAGCATAAATTTAGGGATCTGCAGGATAGGGACAAAACCTCCCCTTCTAAAGTGTTGGGATTTGAGGAGATAATGGGTGCATGCGGGAGGGGAAAAGGCCATCATGGCACCTCTTTTGTGTCCGCTTTCTCCCTCCAGTCGAGGCCAGCTCCAGGCATGAGCCGAGGAAGTACGGCCTGGGGTGGTACGTGGGAAAGGGCGGCATTCCCGTCAATCTTGGGTGGCACAATTCAGCCCTTTTTTGCTTTGGCAGTTTGGGCGGCTTTTTTTTTTTTTTTTTTGCTTGGGGCGGTGTAAGAGATTACCTTCCCCCACTCTAAACTCTAGGGTACAGATGTGGGGATCTCTTATAGGAAAGACCACTTAACTCCAAGCTACCTTCCCAGCCTAGGTTAAATCTTTTCCCCCAAAACCCAAACTTCTCCAAGTGGGCTTTGGAACCCGCTGCCACCATTAATGTGATTACTCCAAAACTATAGAGTGGGGCACATTAAACCCCCCCAATAGTAACACCACCTCCCCTTTGCTACCCGGGAGAGATTGAGAACACAGACTCTCACTAGCCGTGAGCTGAGCTGAGCCAATCCCAAAGCTAGGATCCCTTCACTAGAATTAACAGACAATTCTTATAACAACAACAAAAAAAGGTTTAATAAAGAAAAGAGAAAAGCATACAATTTACACAGACTTCACAGATACTCAGTTCCTAGCCTTAATCCCCACCCTTGGGATTTCTCACCCTGATGAGGTGAAAGACACCAAAGATCGATTACAAGCTTATACAATTAACAATTTCACTTACTGCCAGGCTGACTTAAAAACTTATCAAGGGATGAGTAGAAGGGTGATTCATTACCCCTGAGAGGGGGAGAAGATGTAGACAGGCAGTGTGCCCGGGAAAAAGTGAAACTAAACTCCTTTGTTTTCTAAGAATTTGCATCACCCATACCTCATTCCCTCTTCTGCTTCAGGTTAACCCTTTATAGGTAAAACAGTAATTCTAAGGGACTTCATACTTATGACAGGCGGCAAAAAAGATAGAGCCGGCCCTGCCTCCAGTATGTCTCGTCAGAGCTTTTCTTCTTCATCCTGGCGACTAGGTCTCTTGGTTTCCTAGTTAGATGAGGTTTCCGGATGGAGAAGTTTAATGTGTTTGTCATTGTGTGGTAGGTGTGGGTACCCAGGGTATTCACTAGTTTAGTGTTTGCATGGGGGCTTGAGAACTAAGCCCCTGATTGGACTGGACAGACACACCACCCCGGGACTCCGTGTGGGTGTCAGGGTTCTCCAGCACAGAAAGGATTTTGGGATCAGGGCTGGAATGCTGCATCTGGTGGCACACAGATACACTTATGTCCTCATTTAAGACATTTACCGTGAGGTGCCTCCATCCAGTATGGGGCATATTTACTCATTCATTATAGAAATAAAGAGTTTTAAGTGCATGCATTTACTAAATTAGTTTGTCATCACCGTTTTCCAGATGTGTCAGCTGATGGCAGATAAATGCCTTTGAAGGTTATTTGAGATAATACAAAACATGAAGGAAGTTCTTTGGGTTTTTTTTTTTAATTTAGCATGTCATGGGGTGAGTTTACAGCAAATAATTTCTCTCTAGATAACCATGGAAAGCAAGTAAGAAAATGACGGACAAGGTCTGAAGTTCTCATACAGATGCCCACCTATTGCATAAAGTGGTGGTGTGGTGAGACATACTCGCAGTGAGGGGAAAGGAGCTTGAGGGCCCTTGAGTATCCTAGTGTAATGTTAGTGTTTGGGAGATGACTATATGAATAGTGATACTTTGTACTTTGCACCTTTCATCTGAGTATCACAAAGCGCTGTACAAAGGTGGGGAGGTACTTTCCCTGTAGTTTGTAGCTGGAGGAACTCCATCCAAGGCCTCCTGCTAACATTTCTGGAGATGGACATAGTCTGTGTCCTTACCTCCACCTCTTCTAACCCACAGAAAGGAGTCTTGAAAACTCCAGGATGTGGGCGGAGACAGACAAGTGGAAAAGGCACAAATACCGGTAAGTCCATTCACCTTTAGGAAGAGTCTGGTTTTTCCACTAGTTCAGGGAAGAACGTGGTTATGAACCGGAAACATCATTTTGCAAGAATCTCTACTTGGCTACAATTCCCAACTCTTTTTAATGTACTCAAGGGGTGTAGCTGCTGTTAAAAGTACACCCAACGTGTCTCTCTGTATGCTTGAATTTTCCCAGATACTAACACAGGCCCCACTCTGATGTCTTGTCCCATCTCAGTGGGTTTTGTGGGTTGGATTTGTTGGTAACCACTTTTTTTAGCTGGGGTAATTAAGTACAAGCAACGTAGGGACTTCCCTAAGGTTGCAGGGTGAGTCAGTGTCTCCATTAAAGGTGACCTGTAGGGGATTTTTTAAAAAATGGGCATGAGCTGCTTTGAGGTGGTAAAAGAACATGAAGGGGGGGCTGGGTTTTTTGTTTCTTTTAAGAGTGTCTGAGCTGTTATGCCTCCCACACTCATTCATAGTCCGCAGTGACTCAGCTCATCCCCCTCCTGGGGTTTTGGGAATATTAATCGGCTCAGACCTCTTTGTGGCTTGGCTGGCTCTAGGTTCTTCATCCTGGGGATGGCTCAGCCCACAAGATCCTTACGTCTCCAGAGAATGCCCACCTCCCTCATCTCTGGGAGAGGTAATGAGCCACCTGCCTCTGAGAGTCAGCAGAGCCTTTTCCTGCACGGTCTCCACCTGCTAGTCGGGTGTAGTGTGTCAGGCCAGTGCTATCAGCCTTTACAGTTCCCCCTGCCCCTTGTTTGGTATCTTTCAAAATAGCCGGCATGTCATAAGTGGTGTCCATGGGCTTTGCAGAATGATTTGGGTGGGTGGTGATGTGGGGGGAGGGGTGTTCTTGATACTTGCACCAGAATTGAAGGGTCTGAGGTTGCATCTGTAACAAAGATTTTCCTTCTCTCAGATGTTTATTGGTCGCTGGAGTTAAATTTGGTTTAACAAAAACAAAGTTTTAAATTGCCTGATTAAAATATTTTCCAGGCCAAACTCTCCCTCTTTGTCATGTCACCATTTCAGTCGTTCTGTAGGCAGCAGAGTGTTTCCCAGGCTGGACAGGACCTGAATTTCTAATATGTAAAACAATCAGGAGGGAGGGTCCCCTCCCCTTCACCTGTTCTTTAACCATCATAAAAACCAAAAGGGGGAGTCGCCGTCCAAGCCAGGAGTCTGCTAGTTCCAATTCTTTTTCTGTAGCTATTGGTCCTCTTTCCTTGTTGCATACTCCCTGACCTCTTCCCTCCGTGCGGAGCTACCTGTGTCAGCTCGGGAGGGAGAATTCGCAAATAGGTTTATAAAGATGTAAGTTTAAAAACTCCTCTCCAGTCGTTACTCCTGTCCCCGAAACACCCATGTGGCTGCGGAGACCCTGTTGGCAAGAGCCGCCTTTCAGCCTGGTTTTTCCTTGCCGCACTCTAGGTGTTTTCCTTTGCCCATTGTGGGCAGGGCACTTATGTAGTTATGTTAGTTTATGCTGTGGTAGAAACCCACTTTGCAGGCTCCTCTGCTAGGTACATGTAGCATCACTTTATGTAACGCCACCACCACTCCCTGCTCAAGGGAACTGCTACCTGCCTGCTGGCCACAAGCTTCAAATCAAGCTGGCAGGAAGAAAGGAATAGCTTGGTTGGCCCACTAGCCCCTTCAGCACCAAGGTGAACGGGAATGTTCCCCAGCAAGAGGTGCTGGTTTTATTTTCTCCTTGGATTTTTTCCTTAATTGCTACTTGGGTGCAACAGCTCCGCCAGGTGGAAACAGAAGCCACTAGTGTTTCCATGAGCTTATTGGTAGGAGATCCATGACTGCTGCAGGACATGCATCCAGCCAGGTGTGCTAGAACGCTCTCAGCGGCAGCTTGTTTGGTTTCTTTTGAAGCTCGTGCAGGAGTCCAGCTTGCGTCTACTTATAAAACCCAGACTAGTCGTGCTATTCAGACCCTGAAGTTCCCGCAAGTACTTTGGCCTGGAGGAGGTTGGGGATGTGTGTGAGGGCGAGGAGGACTGAGATACCATGATGATGGGCACCATACAGGAAAGTATGTCCTGATCCTGTAATGAATTCCACCTGGGGGAGCGGAGCTCCACGGGGCCCTGCCAGGACATGGAGGTCTCTCCGGGTGGAGTTCCTCGCAGGACTGGGGCTGGAGACCAGCCTGACATTACACAGGTTTAGTTACTGGCTAACTTTAAATACGCTCCCTTTGCTTTTGCTGGAACTTGCCAAGACTGCACTCGTCTGGGTCCAATCCAAACTGGTTGCGAGTAGGAATTATCGGCACACTCGTTTTAAGAAAAAGGGCTTTTAATTAGCGGAAGTACTAACATGTGGTGACGTAGACACATTACAGAAAACACTTATTGCAAACAACATGTGTGAGAGCGGGGTGCTGGAACAATGTGGGAGGGGCTGAGTGTAGACCCTGTACATGATGGGAAACCACTTCAAGCTCGGGGGTGCAGTAGCACCCCTGGTTCTAGCCCCTGTGTTTGAGGGGGATGGGCCGGGTTCTAGATGTACTGGTGCTAGATGCTATACCTCAGCCTTAGGTAACTATTGCCTTGACTTCCCAGTTCCCTGTCTCAGATCAGTCACGCACCATCAGAAGTCCGGGCTCTGTAGCACGGGTTCATTTATTCACACAGCAGATTTGATAGAGCGCCTGTGGCCAGCCCCTGGTGTAGCTCTGCCGATACAGGCCATGCTGCTTTAGGCCATGAGTTGTTTGAAACGAGAGAGAACTCTCTCCGTGCAAACGGCGTCCATTCCTCTCTGTGCTGGCGGCTGCGCTGATGATTGACAGGCCTAGTTAGTCAGGTTATCGTGTGACCTGTGTGTGTAGAACATTCCACCAGGCATCTTCCTCCCCCTTGCCCCCCATTAGACCTTCCCTGATGCAGGGTGAACGGACTGTGGGGGAAGGTGTAATAGCCCAGAGAGTGCAGCCTTGTGCGCTAGCTCCTAGAACTCCGCAGATCCCTGCCACCCCTTTTCCCAGCTGCACTGATAAACCTTGTCTGTGCAGCATTTCTCTGCAATGACCCAGGGGTTGGGAGAGACCAGTGATCTGTCTGCCTGCCCCCCCCTCCCCCCCATGCATGGGTGCAGGTGAATGGGATTGGCAAGTGGAGGTCAAGCGGTGTTTAGCTCCAAGGAACATGGAACAAAGATTTACAACTCTTTCCTGCTCCACTGATGGACAATTAAAGTGCTGCAGGGTTGGAAGAGAGCAGTGTCTCTAAGAGGCAGCAATAGTCTGAATAAATCAGTCACCTTCACTTAAAGGTGAGCAGGGCTGCTTTAAAGGCACAGTGCATGCTCTGTTTGAAATTCATGCAAGTTTAATTTACAGAAATTCTAATGCACTCTATTTATTCTGGGGACTCAAATTAGGATCAGGAGATCTTCCCATCTCACACCTCCCAGGGCTGGAACTGTACAGAAAAGTAGGTAGGAGGGTGAGTGGGAAGCAGAGAAGAATTTTGTTGAACCATTAGAATCTTATGTTTATATGGCATCCTCCAGGAATGAGCTCGGGACATCAGTTCTGATTGTGCGTGTGCACATGTGCAGGGCTATACAGGTAACTGCCGACCGGGAGGGAACAAAGCCATGGGGCTTGCTGACAGAGCCCTGAAATATGTGCAGGATTATTTATAGTCTTCCTGTGGCTTTGCTTTTGTAATTTATCCACATTGCACGTTTTAACTGAACTTTCTAAAATTCTGATTTCAAATGATGCTGCTACTCAGTCCCTAGAATGCTTTTCAGTCAAAATGTCAAAGTGCTTTCCAAAGGAGGGCAAGTGTCTTTGCTGTCCTACCAGTTATGGGTTTGTTTGAGAGCTTGATCTCTGAAGGAAAAAAGTCTGGGTGTCTTTAACAGCATCTGGTTTGATTTCCGGACAGTGGTGGAATTGCTTGTTGAGTTATAGTGGTGTGACCTCAAGATAGGGTGACCAGATGTCCCAAATTTATAGGGACAGTGCCGATTTTTGGGGAATTGCTTGTTGAGTTATAGTGGTGTGACCTCAAGATAGGGTGACCAGATGTCCCAAATTTATAGGGACAGTGCCGATTTTTGGGTCTTTCTTAAGTTGTCATTTAATTAACTACTGTCTTATTGGCTGAGCCTGTTAAATGTGCCAGGGTTTTCTGCTCTTTAAAAAGATGACCTCACACAGCTGTGATGTCATAGCTGTGGTTTGGCTAGCGGGCAGCAGAATGACAGTGCTCTGTGTACTTGTGGGTGCCCGTATGGATGGTGGACACAAACCATTAAGAGCAATGGATCCCGGCCTTCCAATGCACAAGGTTCTAAACACCCTTTGTAGATATCTCTACCCTTCGCGCGGAATCGTTAAATTCGCGGGCTTGCCTGATCTCACTCTGTGTCTCTGTCTGCGTGTGAACGTATTTTATATAATAGACGTCCGTTCGTGTATAAAGAGGAGTCTAACCATATTTATAACCTGCCTATATAGAGTGTATTGCAGAGGTAATTAGGAGTCCTGAGCTAGCTGCGTCTTGATCTGTGTAGCAGCGTCGCTGATAAAGCATGATTCAGGGACCTCGTTATCTTTTTTTTAAAAAAAGAAGTTTTTATTTAACTTCCGTGAAGTTGCCATGGTTACTCCCAGGCATGGCTTCCATGCCTGTCTTGCCTTAAGTGCAGCTGTTAGCATTAAGAATTAAAACATTTCCATTTGGAGCTTCCCTAGTCTAACTCCGTCATAAATCCTGTCTGTGCTCTTGTGTGGAGGAAAGCTGCCGTTCCGAGATCACGGAATGGGATCTTCTAATGCAGTGTGTTGAGAGATTGGGGATGGCAGCATTTCTCTCCCACTCTAAAATAATTATTTATAGCCAAGAAAAGCGAGAACTTAAAATGCAGCGTTCAGGTCCCGACGAATGGGGGGGGGGGGGGGGGGGGCGTGGAAGGGAGAGAAGTTTCCTCTTTTCCCAGCAGAGCGATTGTACTGCCTTGTTGTCTTTGTAAATTCAATGAAAAATTGATGCACCACGCTCAGCTGGCGTTTTTGAAATGCTGCTGCTTACCCCCTTGTATAGTTAATAGCATGCTGGTTTCCTTGCTTCACGTTAATCTCCACGCCAGCCACCAAATCCTTGTCCGGACCCCCTCCATCTCCTGCCTTGACAACTGAAACCTCCTCCTTGAGCACTGGAGACGCTTGCCTTGCCCTCTTCGTTCTGTCTGAGACTCGACTGTCTCACCCACTGCTGTGACTGTCCAGTCCTCTCACCAAATCCTTCGGCTGACGTTTCACCGTCTGCATCAGGATTAAGGTCCAAATTGTAGCCTGCAAGGCCTTGCACTCCAGCTCCTGTTCGACCTGTCAGCTCCTCACTCCCCGCCCCCCCCCCCGTCTTCCTCCTTCCCCGCCTCCAAGTCTAGTGGGGGAGCTCCTTGTTCTCCTTGTATTGGGGCTTCCCATACAGTGTGTTGCTGCTGGCTGAACCTGCCTCCTGTAGAAGATGCAGGATGTATGGCGGGGAACAATATCAGGTCAGGAGCTTGTTTGTGGGAGCTGGTGAGGGGAGAGGCAGCTTAGCAAATCTCCCAATAGCACTTCTCCCATGGGTGCTAAGTAATCCCGGGCATTCATTGAGGAGCTGCGCAGAGGATGGGCCTTGGGGGGCACACTTGAGAACGGGGTGGGGGCTGAGCAGGTGCAGTATTGTACAGATCGAGGTGCCGTTCTCTGTGGGAGCAGAGCACCCCATCCAGTGACCTAGCTGTCTGGTTGCTCTGTGTTCATTGGGAGTGAGGGAAGGGGCTGGCGATTACATTTGTTGGCTGTCAGTAGTAGAGAAACATGTCCTTTGTTGAGCCCCATTCCTGTACCGAGAGCACCCACTCTGTAGGAATCTGAGTTCCCGTCTGTCCAGATAGATGGGGCGTCCTGCTGGTGTTCTGGAAATGGCTTCGTGCTTCCCCTGGGCCATCTGGACGGTTGGAGCTCAGTGGGGTGGTTCTCAGGGATGGACGGATTAGTCTGCTCTGTGAGTGCCTGTCTGACCATTGCTGTGGTTTGTAACACACGTGCATGAATGGGTTTGCATCAGCCTCCAGAGAGTCAGTTAGCTTTTGCGGCATGTGGTTTATGTTGCTTTCATCCATGTGGCCTACTTAGATGTTACTATTGCTGCATGTTGCAAAGCTCCTTGCATGCTACTGTAGAATTTCACCAGGGCATCAGTTGGGAAGCTCTCTGCTTGGCCTTGGCTCCTGTGTAGTCACTACAGTGGTGCAACATTAGTGGTTCAAAGTAACTTGCTTCCCAGCTGTGGCTGTGAGCACCAGTCTTTCAGTATTGGCTCATCCTGGGATAGTCTCCTGTTCGTGAAAAGACCCTTTCCTATGTGTGCCGAGAGAGGCGCTCGCAGATCTGCAGTACTGACCCCAGCAGGGAACAAACTTTGTTGTGTTCTGAAGAACAGAGAGAAACCAGAGGAGCAGCCTGCTTCTAAAACTGGAAAGAGCGCCGAGAACTGCTCTTCTACATCAGGCATTGCTGTGGCCCTGTGCTGGGGCAAGGAGGATATTGTGACCCAGCAGGGAGAGGGCAGACGGGACCCAGGAGTGTCACTGGAGATGGAAGGTTTCTCTGAAGTGAAATACCTGAGACTGGAACTTGAGATGAGAAGCGGGAGGGGAGCTGGACAAAGGCTGGGGGAGTGGCCGGGGGGAGGTGAGAGACAGTTTCTGTGGTGGGTTTGAGTTTTTAGGAGCTGGCTGGGAAAGAGGAGGGAGCCCAAATCTGGGGTCTTATCTCCCTGCTCCCCAAGAGGAGCCTAAGAGGTCCTGTTTGTACTGACAAGCTGAGTTAGACTGAGTTCCTGTCATCCCTAATAAACCTTCTAATCCACTGGCTGGCTGAGAGTCACTGTGAATCCCAGGAAGTGGGGGTTCAGGGACCGGACTCCCTCACTCTCCGTGACAGCCGCTGAGTCCAGTGAGGACTTGAGTGGGTGCCGGCTCTCCCCAGGGGTTGGTTTAATGGTTTCCATATGTGTAGCCGTCTGCAGAGCCTCCAGTCCCTTGTAAATTAGACTGATCGACCTGAATGCCAGAAGGAACCATCCTGGTCATCAGTCTGACCTCCTGCATGTTGCAGGCCCCAGAACCGCACCCACCCAATCCTGTAATAGACCCCGAATCTCTGGCTGAGCTACTGAGGGCCTGAAATCGTGGTTTGAAGACTTAAAATTCCCTTAAGACTGTCACTTGGCAAAACTCAGGCTTAACTCATCTGCTCGCTACCACGTGGGCTCAAACCAGCGGGGCTAGAGTTCGTAGCTTCTGGTATGCGTGGCCGTGTTCCTGTTGTTCTCTGGCTCCTGTAGAGAAAGCGGCTGCCCCCCTGGAATAGCGCAGTGTGCGCGGTAAGGTATTCCGTAACCTTCCTCCCAAAGCCCAGGGTCTCTGCCTGCTTCACAAACTTCTAGGCCTGGCAAGGCTCCTGTCCTATTAATCCCATTTTACAGACAGAGAAACAGGGAGGTCACAGCAAGTTGGTGCCAGAACTGAGTATAGAACCCAGGAGTTCTGGTTTAGACCACTAGTGGTCTGGCCACTAGACTCAGCTGCCTAAAAAGAGGAGTGGTTCCCAAACATCCCATCTCTTCCTCCTCCTCCCCTCCATGTCAGAAGAGGCAGTGTAGTATAAAAACCTCGTTAAGGAGTCGCAGGGAGATGGGTTATGGTGTATCAGTGTTTCCATGTGTCACGGAGTGTGGGGAGTCCGGTCCCTGCACCCCCACTTCCTTGGATTCACAGTGACTCTCAGGCAGCCAGCAGATTAGAAGGTTTATTGAGATGACAGGAACACAATCCAACTCAGAGCTTCCTAGTCTAGACAGGACCCCTCAGTCAGGCCCTTCTGGGAGATCGGGAGATGAGGCCCAGGGTTTTGGGGCTCCCGGCCTTGTTCCCAGTCTTCTATCTCCCTCCTAACCTGAACAAAAGCCCAGCCAAAACTGTTTCCCTGCCTCCTTCCTGCCCCCTCCCCCCAAGCCTTTGTTAGAAACACACAGACATCCAGCTGCCCATCACCTGGCTGGGGTCAGGTTACATCCCAGCATCACCTCTTCCTGTCACACCATGGTGATGGCTGTGATGTAGGACAGCAGAGGATGGCTCCTCTGGAGAAGGAAGGGAAAGCAGAGGAGGAACAGTCGCCAACACAAGAGATTTTTGGGATAACTTGTCCTGAGCCAGGCAAAAAGACTGTTGCCGTGCTGTTCCAGGGCAGCAGATCCTCTCTGTCTCACCAAGATTGTGTGTGTGTGTGTGTGTTGGGGGAGGGGAGGAACTTTCAAAAGATGGTGAGGGTTGGATAATTTTCCTCCCTAATGGAAAAAAAAATTGTAAATTCCCCCTGAAAGTCCCAATTAATTTTGCGGGCTCTGGAAATCTGGCCTTGCTGGTGCTTAGAGCTGCGGCTTCCCCTGTGCTGCTTCCCTTCCCTGCTGCCCCGGCTGGTGGATTCGCTCAGGTAATGGGGAGTGCACTGGAGTAGTAATAACAGCCATCTGTCCGGGACAGGAGCTGAACTTTGTCCTCATTACGTCTATCAAAGTTTTGCCATGCTTCCTCTCCTGCTACTCCTGTCACTTTTAAGCAGCAAAGGTGTGGGAGATGGGAAGGGAGGAGAACCTAACTAGAAATATTTCTTGGAATTTGGGTGTGTAATTAAAGCTCTGGGCAAACCTCTCTCCCCCTCACACTGCTTGGCTGTTCGCTTCTTTCACTATTTTAAAAATTTCTCCCAAGTAAGCAAGCCACTTACTTTTATTTCTCTCTCCTCTATCCCCTTTTCTTTCTTTTTTATCCCTTTCCCCTCTTGGTGAAATATTTTCTTGCAGTGTCAAGGCAATGTGACCTGGTTCTGTAATAAAGAGGCGGCTTATTAGAATTAAAGCCCAACAGTGTTAAAAAAGCAATCTTTGCAAGATTGAGGCCACGGGGGAATTGTAAATTCTTGGCAAAGTTCTCCATTTAAAAACCGCAGTAAAAATACATGCGCCTGCATGTGTTAAACCTTTGCAACGCAAAAGGAGTTTAGTTTCTAAAAAGGTGGAAGAAGGCTAGAGAAAGGGAGGTAAGCAGCTAGCACCCGCTGGAAGTGCACCTGTCCGCCCCCAAAGGTGTTGAGTTGAGGGTGCAGCTGATTTGCTGAGACTGGAGTATCAATGTTAATTTTCTCTAGATTTTATTTTTTGCATCCATCTCTTAGGCGACCCTCCCCCCATCCACCCCTCTCATATCTGCACAGCCGCCCACCTTCTGTCACCGTGTGAGCCATGACAGCAGCAGCCAGACAAGCAGCCGGGCTGTTTAATACACAGTCCTGGAGACCGAATGTCAAGGACCCCAGTGTTAATGCTCTGGCTCCTCGTGGCCCCAAGAGTAGTGAGGAGATGCTGGAGGTGTTGGGGATCCTCAACCTCTTTGCTCAAGGTGCCGCGCAGGGAAGTTGCCAGTCAAGTTGGTGGTGTAAGCCCTTGGTTTGCGCTGGGGGGAGCGGGGATGGCGGGACTAGATCACAAGCAGACGTGTTTGCAGCCGAGCTGGGTTCATGGCTTTGTCTGTCCTGCTTTCCCCTCTGCTGTGACCAGGCTCCTTCTCTCCAGGGTTCCTCCCCTGGGGAGAGGAGCCCAGCCCCCAGCCAGGTGCAGCATAAGTAGGCAGTGCCAGTTTGAGACTCTTTTTTTTTCTAGTGCCCTCCTCAGATGCCCTGCTCCACACACCCGCCCTCCATGGCTCTTCGAGAAGCCCAGCTGGACTACTGGTTCTGGCCCAGTGAGGGATTGCCTGAGCTAAGATCTCTGGGGGTGGAGGACTTTGAACAGGAAGGAAGTAAATTGGCCTCCTTTCCCCTCTCTGACATCCTTCCCCCTCCTCAGTATTCTCCAGCTCTGGTCCCTGCTTTGGCAGGCTGGGGGACTCCCAACTCCTGGATGTGGACTGAGTGGAGTCTGTGTCCCCGGAGCAGCCCCTCCCCCCTGTGGTCTCCTTAGAGTAAGCTCTAGAGCAGCAGGGAGCGTGGCTGGTCCTCTGCCTCTGATGTACCATGCGCGCCCGTGGTGCAGTATAGACCAGTGGTCCTCAAAGCGGCCCCTTTCCACGGTGCGGCGTCCCCCGGAGTATGTCCGCCGAATTGTTGAAAGCTTCTGCTTTCTGCGGCGGCATTTCGGCGGTACAAAAATAGACCGCTGAGTTTGGCGGTCTCCCAGCAGGATTTGGTGGCGGGGTCTCGCGCACCCCTGGGGTGGTCTCCCCACTTTGAAGACCACGGTATAGATGATGGGATTGTCAATGAGCAGAGGAGGGAGTTGATTTATGAGTGCTACTGCCTGGGGTGGGACCCTCGGGATGCCAGCAGGTGACAAGCGATGGGAATGAAACAAACGTGAACTCTTCTCTGGCCTGATCCAGGAGGGCAAGTGCCGATTACACCCAAAGGCTCTTGTTTGGTGTTCATTTGGACGGCCCAAGTCTGACCAGTTGTTATCTCCCTGTAGCAAATTCCTTCTGCTTTGGAACTAGAACAGGTCTGATCCTGAATCCAGCCAGCTCTGCCTTCCAAAGCCTGATAGCCGGGAGCCAATGCCAGCTCTGATCATTTCAGTGATATTTGGTTCTGTGGTCAGACCAAAACTTCCCAATACTTTCCCCAAGTGTTGTTACCGGTTTGGGTAAGGAACAAGTCGTTGTGATGGTGCCCAAGGAGAGGCTGGGCTGAAGGGGCGAATGAGTGGAGCATGCAGGGGGAGTAGGAATTGTTTGTTGGATCTTGTTAACACGTGTGAGACATGAAAGCAGTCATCTTGGGCCCCTTTAAAAATTGTGTGTGTCCATCTCGATATAATCTATAAAATGCAACTTAACTATAGCTGTTACTGTCACTCCTGGTCTTGTACATTTAGGTGTTCATAGCTCTGTACACACTGTGTGTGTCATGTGGAGATGAGTGTGTATACCTACCAACGCACATCCTTGGGGACCTGGAGTCTGAGTCCAGGCACAGATTCTGGTCCAGACTTTGAGTCACTGTTGCTCAGATGGGATGTCTATTCACACGGGCAGCGAGCTGAGCATCAAGGCTGATTGGATCGGCTGTACCTTGAGGGATGAAGCTTCAGTTGGAAAGTCTCGCTGTGTCAGGGACTGAACCATTCAGAAACATGCCTCGTTTCCTTCCTGTACACTGGAGAAGCAGTAGCTTTAGAAGAAATGGATGATGGGAGGCCTTCCCCCCGGCAGGCAGCAGGTGGGTTTGTCATTCTGTAGGTCAATAGGTGTGACGGGTGGAGAGTAGGGTATTGGATTCCCTATTCTTGGGGGCGGGTGAGAGGCCCTATTTATATTGTGTTGCTGTTGGTTGTGCTTCCACTTACTGTCAGGGAAAAGTAAATCGCTATTCTCATGAGCTGGCGCAAAGCGTGAATGTGGGAGCCAAATCCTGCCACTTTGCCGTGTGCGTGAAGCTGGACTTGCGCTGGCGTCTTGCCACTGCTTTTCTTTGACTGCTGCCGGGCCAAGGAGCCGTTGCCCTTGACTGGACAGTCTGAGGGCAGCATCCCCGCCAGCCATGGAATTGCTGGGGAGGCTCAGAGGGAGCGATTGGCATCTGTCTGTTCTTAAAACAACTCCAGCCAGAACATAGCATCTGCCTGTCTTTTCGGGGGTTGATTTGTGTGGAGAGACTCCCCTGCCTTCCGAAGAAAGGGCAGTTCCCCCAGTTCTCAGCCTTTCGCGAAGGACTAGTTGGTGACCCGCCTCCCCCCATCCCGAAAACTGAAGGGGGCAAGCGCATTACAAAACATGTTCTCGGGCCTCTTGGCAGCAGCATTCTCCCTCCTGCAGCCACCCTGCGTTCAGTGAGAAGAGACTAGTCAGTAAAACAAGGGGGAAGGAGACAAGGAACAGCTGAAGGGAAGCGGGGGGACCGAGTGAGGAGGGGGAGCACGCGTGAGAAGTCTGGGCGAGGGGGCTGGTGCAGCTGGGGAGATACCTGTGGGGGCTGTGCGCTCCCTGACTCCAGACTTGTGACTGGGGTGGAGCAGAAATCCATTTTGGACTCGTGGAGCGGGAGCCTTCTCTTCTCTTTTATTTGTACCTTTTTTTTTTTTTGTCTGAGTGCTTCATTTTCCAGAAGCTGTCATTTTACATAAACCTCTCAGTGAGGTACATCCATTCCCACTGCCAAAATCTCCATATCAAACACTTGTAACATGCCGCTGAACTGACAGCCCTGACTCTACACGCTCCATGGCTTTACAAAGGGATGCTGCGTCTGCGAAGGATATAAATACACGCATTGAAATGGCACACAGCGCACTCTCCATCTTGCGCTCTCCCCCGGTCTCTTGCTGCCCCGTCTCTATGCAGCCTCTGCATACGGATGCAAATGCCCCTCTGTGAAATGAACCGTTGTGCAGTGGCGTCTGGGGAGGCTGCAAAGGCATTCCTCCCGGGGGTGAGCGCTGAATTCTGGAGGTGTCATGCACCCATCAGCAGTGAGCGAGGTTCCTGTGGTCAATAAACCGCACGTATTCCCCGGGTAGCCGTGGCTGAGCCAGACCCCAGGGCAGCAGAGTCTACAGCCTGTAATCAAAAAATGCAAATTCTGGTGGCCTAGCCGGCCCTCTGGTTGCTGTTCCTTAGCACTGCGCTTTAGCGGGGAGCAGCAGGAGAGGTGGACCTCCCCCTCGGGCTGGCTTGCAGAGGGCAGAATAGGGATGAGGTGCCCTGGTGGGCTCATGTGCCAGCCTTCTGACTGTAGATCGTGGTCAGGTCCCAGGGGATGGTGCGTGGGCTCAGTCAGCCCGCCACCAGCATGTGTGCCCACTACAGAAAAGCCCGGCTGCTTGGCGATGGGTTATGCTCAGGACTAGGGGTCGGGGCAGTGCTGAGGTGCGTTAGCAGAGGTGGATAAGAAGCAGGCTCTGAAATGGGCTTGGTTCTCACCCGTTAACCGTCCCTCTCTTCCATGGATGTGAGAATTCTCTGCGTGTGCTTCTAAACAGAATGCACTAGTGATAAGTCCCTACGCCTGGGAAGAGTCTGGAACCGCTGGTGACAGTGTGGGGTCAGCCATGGTCCGGGTTTAGTAATGCGTTCCCAGTCACTGCATAGTGAATAATGCCTCTGAGCTAGCTGTCTGTATGTTCCTGCAGCCCCCAGACTTCCCGGGGCTGCTGGGGAATCCTTTTTCAGACTGGATACCGCTCCATACACACCTTCTGCCTTGCAACATATGCATATTGGATAGCATCCCAGCCTTGCTCTCTCCCGGGCTCAGTTGATTAATACAGAAACAGTTGCTTTGGGACATGTCACATCTCCCTCTCCTCTGGCACACAGTCCTTTTCGTGTTTGGTTTTAATGCATTTCTCTTTCAGCGGCAGTCAGGCTCCAAGGCTGGCTAAGAATCTCCTCATCCCTGGGAGCTCGGGGGATGAGCTGGCCCGGATTGTTTCCGTGGGGCAGGATTTCTGGCCTCTGCCTCCCCACCAGGTGATGTTCCTCACGGAGGATTTTCCTGCCCGACTCAGTTTTGAGCGAGGCCCAAGCACTAAGGAGTTTCCACAAAGCAGTCCAGTGCTGTCCAGCTACCGAGTGGGAACGGGATTCTCCACCTGCATGGGTCAGAGTTTTTGTTGAACGCAATCTTGCTGTTGTACAAAGCGTTCATCCCCTACCATGGAGCTTCATTGCTCCCCCTTCCCTTCCACATCTCCTCTTCTGCTACGAGACATCACCAACTCTGCAGGCCGGGTACCCTCCACACAAGTCATGAGTCCCAGGGCCAGTGTCCAGCCTGCACCTGCCATGGGAGTGTGGATAGGTGATGGTGGTCCCCGTCTCCATCGCCATGCACCCTAAGGCACTGACCATTACAGTTCATAGGAAGAAACAGTGAATGAGGCATTTCTCCCGCCCATTGCAAAGGTTGAAAACATGGCCGCGTCTCACAGCACGAGAACTGGTTGGTTGGTTTTTCCACGAAAAATATTTTCATTGACTGAAATGTGACCTCTTGTTTAAAAAATAGAAAAAGTCACAAATTCCGTGTTCTCTGGATTTTTTCATTCTTTGAAATCTGAAAACACCCCGCTGGCATGGGTGAATAGCATGACAGGATTTTAAATGACTGCAAGGCATCTAGGCTTTGTCTTGTCCAAAAGCATTGTCTCCTAGTGAGATGCTGGGGAGTTGATGGGGGTTGGGAGTGAACACCTACTGAATTACCAAGGCCCACTGATTTCTGCAGTACCTGCATTCTCTACAGAAGTCTCCCTGCCAATGCTGACCCATCCTGACCTTTCCTGGCTGTGGACGCTGACAGGAGCACAGCCTGTGATCTATGGCTGCAGGCCAGAGAAGGGCAGCAGAAATAATTAGAGGTCTGAGTGCAGGGGGATTTGGAGACACGGACTGCGCAGCTGAAGAAGTGGCTTATAGAGTAGCAAAGCGCTCGGGGTGGGGGTGGGAGGATGCTCCTGCTGGATGGTGCAGAAATGGGGGTCTCTCCCATTAAAAGCCCATCATCAGAAATGGATACAAGAAAACTGTCTATGCACAGGATAGAATGAACCCAAGGCACTGCCCAGCGCAGAATGTCCTTTAGGCAAAGAGTTCATCATTCTTAAAGAAGCCAGATTGTGTTTGGATGGAGGGTCATGTCTTGACTCGGCGGGTGGCCTATAGAAAGGTGTAAAATGCAGCTATCTGAGCAGTCCTCTTCTGGAGGAAGAGTTCTTCCTGACCCCAGGTGGTGGGGTCCTGTAGCATGAGAATTGCAAGACCTCGTAATTTTATCCCAGCGAATGTACTACAGATGCTATTCATATTGGCTTGCTCCAGTGAGGCAATTGCTACCAGCCCATGAAGGCCTTGTTCTCCTTCCCTTCTTGTTAACAGGCTTCGCTTCACTGCAGCCCTTCCTGTGTCAGGAGGGATGAAGGATGCTCCCTCCCATGCCTAGTTACTGCTGCACCTGATTAGAGATGGGAGTGCTGCTAAGCAGAGCAAGGCAAAGTTAAATCTCCCTCTCTGGGCTGAGAGCTCATGGGGCTCAGAACCTGAGCAGGGGCTTGTTCTCAGCGGATCAGGTTCAGGACAATAAACATCTGGCTCGCTGTGTAACCCAGTATAGGAGGGGCAGAGACCTGCCTTGCATGGCTACAGCGAAGGATGTAAGGGGGTTTCTTTATCTTCAGGCTTTCTTGTCTTGGGGGGAAGGAAGGAATACACACCCAATGAGCTGTTTGATGTGTACTCCTTCACGTGGGGAGCCCTGCTGTTCCTGTACCACCCGTACTGCAGGTTGGTGGTTGTTGATAGCGTTGAGCATTGTGTGTGACCTGCACAACCAGTGGCATGGATGTGAATGGGCATCATTTGAATGTGCTGGAGTTAATAAAACATTGTGTGGGGGAGAAGGGGGGAGGGAGGGTTCTCCCTTCATTCACTGCTAAAACTCACTCTTTGCATTTCTCTTTGGGAATAAAAGGCGCAGAGCGATAACTTCATTGCCGCCTTTTTGGAAATCGGACACATGGCAAGGAGCGTGCCGCTTGGTAATGGAGGCTTTAATTGGCAGAATATGTATCCCATCACTTCAAATGCTGCAGTTGTGGGAATTTCTGCCTCTCTTACTCAGGGGAGCCTTGACACTAAAAATACAAGTTATTTTTTATGTAGTATCATTAAAATGGTTTTTAATTGAGTTCATTTCTGCAAGTTCGATGATAAATTTTTAAGCACCTCGACTCAGAGACACTTTTGCAGGAAGCCGCTTTCCTCTTGTGTGCAGCTCTAATTGATTCTACTTGTGTATGGGAAGAGTTGAGTTCTTTCTCTCTGGTAGAATGCAGGGACTCTGTCTGCAGCTGTGCCAAGGAGGAAACAGACCCTTGAGAAGCCCAAGGTCTCTTGAAATGTATTTCTTGCCTGCCGTTGTCTTTATTCGTAGCCAGAAATGCTTTGGGGATGCTTCAGTTCTCAGCAAGGGGAGGAAGAGGAGTGCAGGGGCCATCTCATCCCCCGTCCTTCCAGGTGTTTTCTGTTCTGGCCCTGTGTCCGTGAGAGCTCAGGTGGTGCTCTGGGTCAGTGGTTCACCCGAGACCCAAGTTTGAGTCTGTTTGCTTGCGGCCACAGGGCCTGTGGGGAATGTCTGTCTGAAAGGCTGCTTCGCGGTTTGAGAGAATTCACTGCTCATGGGAGGCTCAGGCTTGGAACAAGCAAGGGAGGAGATGGTGGGGCGGCTGCATCTGCCGAACTGTGGAGAGCTGAGGGCTGGAATAGTGTGTGGGAGTGGGAGGTGGGGGTTCAGGTCAGGATGGAGGTGCAGTTGGCAGAGTTGCAAGGGTGAATTTCAGGTCCGGTGCTTGAGCAGAGCTGTGCTTGGGAACCTTGCTCATTATCCGCCCTGAGTTACCTCTGGCTCCAACCAGGGGGAATCAGTTTTTCCATCACAAGCACTAATAACTGGTCTCTAATTCACCCTCAGATTTTAACAAGAGAAATAACTCTCCCCAGGCCTGGTTTCAAGCAGAGCTGAGAGTCGTACGAAGCGAGTGGCACTGGGTGTTCGGGGTGTGATGCTGTCTGCTGCCCTCTCTGGCAAATAGCCACAGACCTCAAACCCCCCAAACTGTTTTGTTTGTTTTGAATTTGACTCCAGAGCTCTGCAGATGTGACTGGCTAACGGCAGTCCCTCTGCCCTGGCATGCACACGCCATCTCTGGTGAGGAAATGCCTGGCAGAAAGGTTGTGTCCTTTTCCCCATCTCTGTTTTCACCCGATTTGTGCCACTCCGCGCACATCACTGGGAAATGGCAGCCTGTGCCAATTAAGGGCTGGGACTGTGTTTACCCAACCAAAACATGAACAAAAGTAAAATAAGAATCCTGCTCTTTCTCTGTGCGAGGGGAGGGTTGTGAGTGGGATGCGGGGTGTGTCTGTGAGGGGAGGGTTGTGAGTGGGATGCGGGGTGTGAGTGTGTGAGGAGAGGGTTGTGAGTGGGATGCGGGGTGAGAGTGTGTGAGGAGAGGGTTGTGAGTGGGATGCGGGGTGTGTCTGTGCGAGGGGAAGGTTGTGAGTGGGATGCGGAGTGTGAGTGTCTGCGAGGGGAGGGTTGTGAGTGGGATGCGGGGTGTGAGTGTGCGAGGGGAGGGTTGTGAGTGGGATGCAGGGTGTGAGTGTCTGCGAGGGGAGGGTTGTGAGTGGGATGCAGGGTGTGAGTGTCTGCGCGAGGGGAGGGTTGTGGGTGGGATGCAGGGTGTGAGTGTCTGTGAGGGGAGGGTTGTGAGTGGGATGCGGGGTGTGAGTGTCTGTGAGGGGAGGGTTGTGAGTGGGATGCGGGGTGTGAGTGTCTGTGAGGGGAGGGTTGTGAGTGAGATGCGGGGGGTGAGTGTCTGCGAGGGGAGGGTTGTGAGTGGGATGCGGGGGGTGTCTGTGTGAGGGGAGGGTTGTGAGTGGGATGCAGGGTGTGAGTGTCTGCGAGGGGAGGGTTGTGAGTGGGATGCAGGGTGTGAGTGTCTGCGAGGGGAGGGTTGTGAGTGGGATGCAGGGTGTGAGTGTCTGTGAGGGGAGGGTTGTGAGTGGGATGTGGGGTGTGAGTGTCTGTGAGGGGAGGGTTGTGAGTGGGATGCGGGGTGTGAGTGTCTGTGAGGGGAGGGTTGTGAGTGGGATGCGGGGGGTGAGTGTCTGCGAGGGGAGGGTTGTGAGTGGGATGCGGGGGGTGTCTGTGTGAGGGGAGGGTTGTGAGTGGGATGCAGGGTGTGAGTGTCTGCGAGGGGAGGGTTGTGAGTGGGATGCAGGGTGTGAGTGTCTGTGAGGGGAGGGTTGTGAGTGGGATGCGGGGTGTGAGTGTCTGCGAGGGGAGGGTTGTGAGTGGGATGCGGGGTGAGAGTGTGTGAGGGGAGGGTTGTGAGTGGGATGCGGGGTGAGAGTGTGTGAGGAGAGGGTTGTGAGTGGGATGCGGGGTGTGAGTGTCTGCGAGGGGAGGGTTGTGAGTGGGATGCGGGGGTTGTCTGCGAGGGGAGGGTTGTGAGTGGGATGCGTGATGTGAGTGTTTGTGTGCGAGGGGAGGGTTGTGAGCTGGGCTCTGGGTTGTGAGCGGTTGTGCGAGGGGACGATTGTGTTCTGGAGCCAGGGGAGGGGAGATGTTACCGTTGAGCCTGATGCTGAAGATGATTTTTGGAAAGAAGAGGTCTGATGAGCTAGAGGCCGATCCAGAGCAGTATCCGAGGTGCAATTCTCTCTGTGCTGATTCTAAGCTTTGAGTGGCCACAGCTGTCGAACCGGAGTTGGCTCGTGCTTAGCGGGGCAGTTCTCCGAGCAGATCCCTGGCTCATGGACTGCGTGCGAAAGGCGCTGGACCCAGCCAAGCTCCACAGATGTTTGCAGGAGGTGGGGGGAAGGGACTTGTCAGGACCTCGCTGTGACGGAGTAGGAATACTGTGTGCGCCTCAGTTTCCCCTATGTGTTTCTTGAGCGTCTATGTGAAGGGATAAGGATGTGTAGCTGATGCAAAGCACAGCCTCTCTGCAGGTGTCCATACCTGAAGCTGTAATCTGACCCCAAGTGGGGGAGGGAGGTCACCTGACCTGGCTGAGCGAGGGGGGAGGGGGAAGGGACCAGAGAGAGTGACTTTCAGTTGGGGGTCGGCAGCTGGCTGGAGATAGGGGTTTGAGTCTGAAGCTGGGTGGGCAGAAGGGAGGCAGGCCCAGGCAGGGTCTGGCCTCCCTGGGTCCCCAAAATGGATCCAGCTGAGGGGTTCGGGTACCTACAAGCTCGGTGTTAGACCATGTACCTGTCGACAAATAAACTTCTGTTTTACTACCTGGCTGAGAGTCACGTCTGACTGTGGATTTGGGGTGCAGAATCCACGGCCTCTCCCAGGACCCTGCCCAGGCGGGCTTGCTGGGGGAAGCGTACGGAGGGGCAGAAGGTGCTGAATGCTCCGAGGTCAGACCCAGGAAGGTGGAAGCGGGTACCCGTGAAGCTCCTAGCCTTGGAAACAGGCTGTGTACGGAGAGGGGACACTTCCCCCAGAATCCTATTTGGCTTCATAGGGAGCAAGTTCCAGACCATCGCCCGGGCGCTCCGTGACACTTGCTGCATAGGAAAGATCCACCTGTTTGCTGGGAACTCCCTGAGAGCCGTTCTCCAGGGTCCTGAGAGCAGAAAGCTGGATGGGAACCCTTGGCTTGGTGTCACAGGCCTGGCTGGGGCTGTGTTCCCCACAGTGAGTTCAGTGTGGAAAGTGCATTGGGTGCGGACTGCAGAAGCCAACTGGGCGACAGCCCTTCTGGTCTGCGATTGCTCCCCCATGGCATGGCTCTGACCCTGACCCTGCTCCAGTTGGCTCTGCCAGTCAGGAAAGAGAAACTGAGGGCTCTTGCTACCTAGCTCCCAGAATGTGGCACTACCCATTCCTCCCTGGCCTTTCAGTCCTGTCTTAGCCATATTCCCTTTTCTCCACTGCCTCTGTGCTTAACATGGGGCTGTGTGCTGGGGTAACGTGTTTATCTGTGTTTGGGGTCTTGGCAGGGCTCTATGTTTTGTAGTAGCCTCAATCAGTTGTGTGTCTGCTACCTTGACCCTTGGGAGTCTCTCCCATTGCAGGACCTGGCAGGGAGGTCCGCTGATGCTCTGGCTATGCTACGGGAAGAGCGCACGAGTACAGGATAGTCCAGTCCTGCTCTGTCACTAAATGTCCCCTGCCCCTGCGGGTGGCAGCAGCAGCCGTTGCTATTAAAACTAAACTAAAGAACAGTCCCCTGGTGTCAGCTGTCTTTTGCCTTTGTCCTTTGCTTTTAGTCTGTCTCTTAGGAGTCCATTTCCTTTTTTAATGCTGGTGACACACTTGTGTTCCTGGCAGATGCCAAATGGGAGTTTCTGGAAGGACAGGACAGAATCGTGTGTGAAGGCAGACCCTGAACAGAGGAGGGGGTGGATTAAGCTGTGGCTCCCTGCAATGAGTGATGGGAGGAAGATAGTCTCTCCAGGCAAAGTTCATGAACGTTCATCATTGGCGATGGGAAGTTTTTGTACGTGCTGATTAACTGCCTCCCTCTGACGTGACGCGGCGAGATAAAATATGAGATGCTGCATTCTTTGACTTAAAACTTAATTAAAACTATAGATCAAAAATGTAAGACTGTAGGCTTAATAAAACCTGATAAAATTATACTAATACACTTCAATTTCAATCCAAGGCTCCCTGATGGAAGAGTGTGAGAGGCTGAACCCATAACTAGATTAGAAACACCTCCTGTGCAATATTGATGGTGCTGTCCTGCGTGAGATGCATGGCTTCGGAGGAGCCCTGGCACAGTGATGAAGAGTAGATGTCAGCCCTGCTTACATGTAAATAGGAGAAGGCACAAAAATATGCAGACAGCAGGACTTTGCTTGTTGTGGCCCCCGGTGTCCTGTCTGCTCAGAGCTCTGGATGGCCAGGTTGAAGGGGAAGCTGAGTTGCTAGGACAGTTTAACAGTAGTGGGTACATTTCAGCTTTCCCATTGGGGTCCGGGGGCAGGGAGAAGGGTTAAACTAATTTAAATTCCAGATTTTTTGCTTGTTGAATCCCAGCTGGTATTTCTAGTGCCACAGGAGGTTCCCTGTGTTTCTGAAGCGCTGATATGAACCCCAGGCTGTCGCCACTCCTCTCTCCCATTGTGTTAGAACCCCAACTGTGGCCATCAGAACAGTTGCATGACATTTTGAAGTAGTTAAATATTGATTAGGAACATCATTTGTCTGGTAAAACTCGGACTGTAGCCCAGCACTGAGGATAATTGGGGAAAATATTGGGCATTGGAATTTGGCTTTCTGGCACCAAATAATTCCACAAAGTTACAGCGAGGAGAGATTAATAAGACTGGGACTTTTCAGCTTGGAAAAGAGATGACTAAGCGGGGATATGATAGTCTATAAAATAATGACTGGTGTGGAGAAAGTGAATAAGGAAGTGTTATTTATTTCTTCTCATAATACAAAAACCTAGGGCGTCACCAAATGAAATTAATGAGGCAGCTGATTTTAAACAAACAAAAGGACGTATTTTTTTCACACAATCCACCTGTGGAACTCTTCCAGAGGATGTTGTGAAGGTCAAGACTATAACAGGATTCAAAAAAGAATTAGACATGTTCCTGGAGGATCGGTCCATCAATGGCTATTAGCCAGGATGGGCAGGGATGGTGTCCCTGGCCTCTGTTTGCCAGAAGCTGGGGCTGGGTGACAGGAAATGGATCATTTGATGATTCCCTGTTCTGTTCATTCCCTCTGGGGCCCCTGGCATTGGCCGCTCTCGGAAGACAGGATACTGGGTTAGATGGATCTTTGGTCTGACCCAGTGTGGCTGTTCATATGAGGCTGCTGTCTGTCTAGGTTCCCACACTGGCTGTAGTTCAGGGAGGGAGGAAGAGTTCATAACCTGCTATTGGCTTTGCCACTGTAAGGAAAGATCTTGGCGGGAGAGTCACAGAGTTTTTGCCTCCAGGTTCTTGACAACAGCCTGTTGCTGTTTGCCATTTGGCCGTTGTTGGAGATTTACGAGTGAAGTGCTGGATTAGGCTTTAGAGCTGGGGTCTTCTGACTAGGGACCGAGTAGAACACGTTAGCCTGTTAGGTCACAGTGCACGGAAGTCAGTGCTGGAAGTAGAGGTGTTGGGGGGCTGCTTCACCCCCTGGCTTGAAGTAGTAACAACAACACAAATACCCGCCTACCGCACCAGCACTGTAAACACGGTTCCAGGCCCCTGAATTAGTGTCTTGGCAGGGGTGCCGTGGCAGGCGTGCTGGGATTGCCTAAGGCAGTGGTTCTCAAACTCTAGCAACCCGAGGACCCCCATTTTGATTTACATTTTTTCGTGGCTCCTCAACCCTCCCACTCAGCCCCAGGCCCTGCTCCCGCTCCACCCTTTCTTCAGGGCCCCACCCCACCTCTTCCCGCCCCCTGCTTCACCCCATCCCTCCTCTTCCAGGTGTCCTGGAGCTGCTACCTGGCACTGCTTTCATGTCTTTAGTGGAGGCAGAGTCCTCTCTCCTCCTCCTCCTCCTCTGAGCCTGTCCCGTCCCATCCCTGCTCCCCACCTGCCCTTCCAGTGCCTCGTGAAATCTGTTCAGCAGCAATAGAGGGAAAATAGTTTTCAGTGTTTTCACTTGGCGATAAACTTTCTGAAGCATTCCCCTTTGTCTGAACTCTCTCCCATGCTTAGCCTCTGCCCAGAGGCAAGTGTTTGTATTTAGAAGATTTAAAGTACCGGCTTTTTAGACTATGGGAAACCCTTTTTCTTCCACTTCCTATCTCGGGAAGTGAGGGAGAACTTCTCCTGAACAGTCATGACCCGTCCTCAGGGAGAGGAACAGGCCTGAAGATGTAGAAAGTTTTCATGTAAAATATAAACGTAGTTAATATTTGAAAACCATCCCTGTCACATGTGCAGTTGCACTGTGTCCGCATCAGCCCATCTGAGCTGTGCTTGGAGGTGTAAAAGGGAGAGTATATATATGTGGTTAATTAACCAAGTTAATTCTGCAGGATCAGGTAGGCGAGCAAAGTGCCGCAGAAGGAAAATCTCCCTGGGATTTCACTTTCTGGCTGGGTGGCATCTTGTCCTGTTAGCCAGTGGAGCTATTTATTGCTCTGGGAATAATCAGTGCTGTTGGTTTTCTCTGCTTACACAAAACCCATGTTGCAAGGACCTTTGTGATCATTGTTGTGACGTCTGCATGCCTCGGAAGCAATCCCTTTAACACAAGGTTCAAACTTGCCAAGGACCCTCCTGCCTGAAAAGGCCTTGCCAGCCTCCATGGTGCTGACCTGCTGACTTTGAGCTGAATTTTTGTTAGTGGCATTCCTTGGCTTATTGGTCGGTGAATTCAAATGGTTCGTGTTAATGAGATGGGCTTTGCTTTAGCCTCTGCCTCCACTAAAGCCATGAAAGCAGTGCCAGGCAGCCGCTCCAGGACACCTGGGACTTGGAACACAGCTGCAGGAGCAGAGCTTCAGGCTTCCACGGAGTGTCGTCTTGCGCTGTCGGCATGAGAAAAGGCCTTGGCCGATTACTGATATGCAGCATAAATCGTGGCAGAGACAGGGTAGGTCAGAGGAGGGAGACAGGATCAGTAAAGCATTACGGTCAATGAGACACAGTCCTTAGAGAAGAAACCGCCTCTAATTATAAAGAGAAGGGAAAACATGATGAGATACATTACAAAGACGGAAAGGGCTTTGCAGTTGATTTCCGACCTTCTCCCTACCATCCATCATGTCAATGTAAGAGAAGCTCCTACATCTGTGTGTGCTGGGTGAGTGAGAAGGTGTGACGCCCAGGCCCAGAGGCAGAGTGTGACTCACACCAGCAGGCTGTCACCGAACTGAAATCACCAATATACAAGGTGGATAAAAGTGGATTTGACTGTTAGGAAGATCAGATCTTTTAATTTAAATACGTGTTCTTTAAAAAACCCAAGCCAGTTTGAAGTTAAATTTGAAATTAAGACAACCTATGTTAAGGTCTAAACTTACTATAGTCTACTTAAATGAAATTTTAAAAAACCTTGCATCAATGAGCCCTCTGCTAATTGTAATAAATTAAAGGATGCTACTTTAAAAATGATATACAGAATCATGGGGAAAACATCTTTTAACTTTTGAGGTCAGCTCAGGCTTTATAAATATGTTACCATCTCATGCTACGTTAGGTGAAATATATTGTCATCTTTAAAACAGAGAGAATTGCTGGTATTTACATTTTTCCACATGTAAGTAATTTTTAGTGCCTGTGGTGCAGAAAAGCTTTTGCCTTAATTACTTTTGGTTTCAGTTTAACTAGCAAGTGCTGAAAGAATTTTTTTTCCCCATTTGGATTATTTCATTCAAAGTTGAGAAACTGTCTGGGAGTTGAAGAAGCAAGAGAACTTGTTTTCCTCATCCAGCCTATGAATTAAAACCAGGTGGGAGACGATGAGACTGACTAGTTCTAAAAACCCAAAGAACATGAGGCCAGATTTTCAGAGATGCCTAAAGATGGAGGTAGGTTTTTATGGGGATTTTCAAAAGCATGTAAACAGATTAGTCTCTAACTCATGGGAGATAGGTGCTGAGAGTACCTGTAATGTTCAGATTCTCTCAGCACTTCTCTCATCTGCATCTTTGGGTGCATAAATGCATTTGAAAAATCTGGCCTCTGGTAACGGTAGCAGTCAGTTCACTAACTACAGCTCATACCTCCTTTGTTTAATTAATCAGTTTTAAATGCAGAATATGTTTATCAAAACATTTCTTATTTACTCACATTTAAGATAGGATTTTAAAGGGTATTTTTATTAGTTAAATAAAGCTGTTTTTATGCATTTGTAACTAAATTCCAATTTCTATCCAAATGCAGCTTGACAGAAATCATGAGTAAAACAATCCTATTTTGTATATAAATTATTCTGTATATCTATCTGTCCCGGAGCGCCCGGGCGATGGTCTGGAACCACTCCCTAGGAAGCCAGACCGGACTTCGGGTGAAGGGCCCCTTCTCCGTACACAGCCTGTTTTCAAGGCTAGGAGCTTCACGGGTCCCCACTTCAACCTTCCTGGGTCTGACCTTGGAGCATTCAGCACCTTCTGCCCCTCCGTGCGCTTCCCCCAGCGAGCCCGCCTGGGCGGGGTCCTGAGGGAGCCCGTGGATTCTGCACCCCAAATCCACAGTCAGACGTGACTCTCAGCCAGCCAGTAAAACAGAGGTTTATTCGATGACCTGTACCTGGTCTAACACAGACCATACAGCGAGCGTGAGCCCTCAGCTGGATCCATCTTGGGGGCCCGAGAGCTAGGACAGCTTGCCTGTAAGCTCTCTGCCTCTTCCCAGCCAGACCCAGACTGACAACACCTCCTCCAGCTCCTCCTCTGCTTTCTTTTGTCTCTTTTCCCGGGCTAGGCGAACATCACCTGACCTCCCTTCTCCTCCTGGGGTCAAGTTACAGCTTCACCTATGGATACCTGCAGTGGCTCTGCTTTGCATCAGCTACACATTCCTTTCCCTCCACATAGACGCTCAAGAAATGCATAGGGGAAACTGAGGCACACACACAGTATTCCTACTTCGTCACACTATCTATATATATATAAAAGTCAAATGGTGTATGTGTGTATGTTCTCTTACTGCTTCCACACCGTTTCAGCTAGATACTTGAAATTTGGTACAGTTATAGGCTTTAGGGTCCTAATCAGGGTAAGAATCGATAATTTTTAAAATCTCGCCTCTTACACCCCCTAGGTGTGAAATTCTTTAAAGCTCAGTAACATCAACTACACAGCTCACATAACATCATCTGGGCAGCAGGTTAACACATGCTGTTGTCTGTGACATAGTTATGCTGTAATAATACAGATAACCAGAGAGTTAGTGTTGTGTTAAAGCTCAGTAACATCAACTACACATTTTTACCCCAGACAACTAAACAAAAAATGTTCTTTATGATAAAGCATTACAATAGTAATTTATGGAATGTACAGTAAAACCTCCATTTAACGGACTAATTCGGGCGAGGGGGTGTCCGTTAAATCAAAAAGTCCGTTATTTAATAATAATAAAAAAAACGAGCTGTCGGAGCAGCAGCCCGACCGCCACAGGGTCGGGGCGGCAGCTCCGCAGCCCGCCCGCTGCTGGGAGCCGGGCGGCAGCCGGGAGCCGTCAGCCAGCCCGCGACAAATGGATTTCGGATGCATCAGACTTGCTTAGAAATTTTGTCCGTTGCATCCGAAGTCCATTAAATCGAGGTCTGTTAAATCGAGGGTTTACTGTACTGATATACAATAAAAACAAAATTTGTATTAATAAAAAAACTTTGTAGTCTTTTTACATCCCAGTTTCCAATTACAAATAGTCCGAGCAACGCCGGGTATTTTAGCTAGTAAATTTTATACAGAAAATAGTGAATTAAGAATTTCATTCAATGTATGCTAAGTTATATAATGGCTTAAATAAATGTGCATTGTTGTAGCAGATCCTGGTTAGCAAAAAAGGAATACCACACTAAGTACAAAAGCTTGTATTTAATTGGAATTGACATGTTTGAGTGGTTCATTTTCATTAGTTAATATAACAATTCTTTAGAAAGATAACAACTAAAAAAGAACAAATACAAAACCAGATTAAAATCAGTTAATCAAATTAAGGTTTCCTGCTTGGTGATTTGAATCGTGATTAAAATCCGTGATATAAGTCACTTTGATTGAAATCAGTCCACCTGCCAACATATCCCCAGGGGACGGGGGGCCTGCGTGCTCTACCAGTCAGGGATGGCTCCCTGTGAATGAGGGATCACCTTGTTGTGTATGGGGTTGGAGTCCCCACAATTGATCGTTCCACAGTTGGGCAACTGTAGTTTAACTCACTTGGGTACTAGGAGTAGCTCTCTTGGGCACAGAACTGAGGGCAAGCGGGTTTAACGGGATATAGGTGGCATGTCCTGCATCCTCCGTTCTTCTCCGTGAGTCTGTGAGGAGCAGTTACAGGCTGCCACCTCTTGAGGGTAAAAAGCAAATGTAATGTGGGATGGGGCATGTGGGGTCACGTGCCTCCCCCCACCGATTTGCTGCTTGGCTTGTACTGAGCATGCTCACACGGACGGAGGATGGTCAAAAACTAGGGCCCTACCAAATCCATGGGCCGTTTTGGTCAATTTCACGGTCATTGGATTGAAAAAATCATCAATTTCATGATTTTAGCGATTTAAATCTGAAATGTCGCGGTGTTGTAATTGGTGGGGTCCTGACCCAGACAGGAGTTGAGGCAAGGTTATTGTAGAGGGGTTTGCGGTACTGCTACCCTTACTTCTGCGCTGCCACTTCTGGTGGCGGCGCTGCCTCAGAGCTGAGCAGATGGAGAGCGGTGGCTGCTGGCTGGGAGCCCTGCTCTGAAGGCAGAGTCGCCGCCAGCATCAGTGCAGAAGTAAGAGTGGCCTGGTATGGTGATGTCTGCAGAGCTTGGCCCTCAGTCAGCAGCCGCTGCTCTCTGGCCGCCCAGCTTTGAAGGCAGCGCAGAAGTAAGGGTGGAAATCCTGCAGCACCCCTAAAATAACCTTGAGACTGTCTTGCAACTCCCTTTTGGGTCAGGACCCCCAGTTTGAGAAGCGCTGCTCTGCCCCTTGAAATCTGCATAGTACAGAGTGAACGCACACAAAAGACCAGATTTCACAGGGGGAGACCAGATTTCATGGTCTGTGACGTGTTTTTTCACGGCTGTGAATTTGGAAGGGCCCTACCACTAACACTGCTGAAGTCGGCTGCCCTCACTCTGCCCCCTGGCTATCCAGAGTCAGGGGTCGCCTCTGGTACAAAGTAATTTTCTTCTGACTCTAACTTGTTTGCTCTGTGAAAGACCCACTTTAACTGAGGTTTCTCCTGCCTCTCAGCTACTTTAGCTTGGCCACTGCTGCTACATTTGGTGATTCTTTAGTAGATGTCCCGGCACTGACTCTCCTTACGGTACCTCCCAAGGGCCATTCCTAGTTTAAACAAACACGTGGTGTGTGTGTGTCCTTCACCAAGGGGAAGGCAACAGGGGCATTTTGCACAATTAAAGATTTGTACAGATGGGTGTTAAAGTCCCATCAGCACTTGGCAGGGTTGTGCTATTCTAAAGCTCGCCTCTGATTACAAATTGGCTTTCCCCCCATGCATCCAAAATGAGTCCACTTCCACTCCAGGGCCCAGGGATTAGTGTGGCTAGCAAGTGCTTGAGTGCTTGCTTCGTGGCCCCTGCCCAGTGTTGAAAATGTAGCTCACTGTGCAAGGCAGAGCAGCCTCCGTTCCTCCTGCCCTCCGCCCCTGGTGCTCCCACCTAGCAGGCCATCCCTGCTAGGTGGGATGTGTTTGTGGGTGGGGGCCATCTGATCAGGCAGAAGCAGGGAAGGCCCCGTCCTGAACCGGCAGTGTGGCCTTCCCTGCTTCTGCCCGACCAGATGGCCTGGAAGTTATGAAACCCTCCCCCCACCTGCCTGTCGGGTTCTTGTCTCTCTTCTCCTGGTGACAGGACTGTTCGTTTTCCTGACTATCTTGTCGTTTGGGTATTTGTAAAGGGGAATGTCAGGCATTCACCTGCACCCCTCCCCAGAATGTCTAGGTTTGACCCCTCGTACGGGCGGGGTGGGAGGTGGCGGACAGAGGCTGCTGACTCAGCCCTGCTGGGATTTAAGAACCATTCTGGGATTCCCTTTTTGCCAGGCAGACGGAGGCTTGGCGTGCAGCAGAGTCCTTCTCTGCAGAGAGCAGCTGTGCCATCGGAAATGCTTTCCTTGCTGGAGGAATCAAAGCGGAGCCCGTGGGGCTCTCCCTCTTCCTTTCGCCCCATGTCTGCTGCCCACGGTGGCTGTGAGTAGAAGTTAAAGCAAATGGGGAGGAAAATGCATGTTTGTAAATCAGTGCAAATCTCCATCCTTCTCTGCCATGCTGTGATGTCTCCACCCAGCCTCCTCCCAGGTCTGTCCTAGGTTCCCTTCTCCCTGGCCCATCCTGGGCCCCAGAACCTTGCCCTGGGCAGTGCGGCTCGTGGTGCAGCGTGTCTGTATTTTCCGAGGCTGTGGGGGATGTCGTGTGTGTAAAATTAGCATGCCTTGTTAGTCCTTTTCAGGCTAATTCGGAGTGAAATGCTTTAGCAGCGGTGGGCTGATTTTATCCGGAGAACAAGAACTAATTAAATTCACTCTGACCATCAAGCAGTAAATTATTTATATCCAGACAGATGCAATCTAATCTGTAGATCCAGCTCAACTGCACATGCATCCTACTTGAGTCTGAGAGGGGAAGAAAAGTAGATTAAAGGCATAAGAGTAAAGGAGCGAGAGAGTGAGGGAGAGAGCAAGAGAAGGGAAGAGACAGAGCAGCATCCGGGAAAGGGAGGATGGGGAGTTAGGCAGCCAGCAAATTGTTCTCTGCTTCTTTACAAGTATTCCTCGTTTTCTTTATCCTTGAGATTCAGTTTCTAATCTTGCATGGAACCCTCCCGGCAAGGGCCCATTTGCCGAAGCGGGCGCAGGCTGTCTGGGAAGGGGTTTGCACAAAGTGAGCATTACAGACGTTTGATGGTGCCTCTCGCTGCGCGGAGCTGTGGCTTGCTCGTTCACTCTTGTGCGCTCAGGGACGGGGTGCATTTCAATTTTGGCTGCTTGATTGGTTAGTTACCCCAGGTGGCTGTGGTGACCCCCTCATCCGTGCCTGGGGCCTCAGGGGCCAGCAGCTCACACTTGGGTCTTGCCGCTCCTGTGTTGCAACCCAAAATGGCCTCTAAAGCTGTAGGCAAAAATGGAGGTGACATTCTCAACCCAGCGTCCTAGCGCTTTGCCCAGCACCTGCCTCCTTCCCCCTTCACCAGGAAGTGGTTCAAACAGTGGCTCTCAACCAGGGGTATGCATACGTCTTCCAGCGGGTGGGTGCATCAACCCATCGAGATATTTGCCTAGGTTTACAACAGGCTATATAAAGAGCATTTGCAAAGTCAGTACAAACTAAAATTTCATACAGAAAATGAATTGTTTATACTGCTGTATCTACTACACACTGTGAAAGGTAAGTCCAGTATTTATATTCCAGTTGATTTATTTGATAATTATACGGTAAAAAGGAGAAAATCAATAATTTGTCAGTAATAGTGGGCTGTGACACTATTAATTGAGTCCTGTATCAGCCATTCCATTATCTTGCACAGGATCAGTCAGGCTGGCAGGCCTGTTCCTGGGTCATCCCGTTTACTCTATTTAAAATTGATACTACATCTGCTTTTTTTTCAGTCTTTCGGAACTTCCCCAGTGCTCCAAGACTCATTGAAAATCAACATTAATGGTCCAGAGAGTGCCTTGGCCAGCTCTTTTAAAATTCTTGTAGGATGCTATTTAAAAATGTCTGACTTAGTAGGTTCTGTTTAACATCCTCCTGAGATACGGGTGGAATGAAGAGAGTGCTATCACCATACAATGAGGAAGCGAATCATGACTTTTGCAGAGCCTGTGTGGCCCAGGAGGGAAGGGGGAGTGTTATGCAGTGTCTGTAATGGATGGGCAGTTGGAAATAGTCATCTTCCTCTGGATAAAACCGTGTGAAAGTGAGTAGGTTACTGGATCCCGTTATTGCCTAGTGAATTTCCTGCCTCTTGACACTGTAGCTGGCTGTCCATTTCTCTCTCTCACTAACTGTGATGTGATCTGTCTCCTCCATCATGCACCCTCCACTTGTCACCCGGCATGACCCCCCAAAGTCTGTCTTTAGGGTGCAGGCAGGCGCAGCAGCCTAATCTCATAGCACATACAAACTGTGATGATCTCTTGCGAGATTTTTGGGGTTATCTGACCCCAGTGTCTGATTAGAGATCATTCTTGTATCTCAGTGGTAACATGAGCTTTGGCTGCTTAAAAGCTGCAGTTCACTCTAATTACTATTGAGCTGACATACCTTCTCTCAAATCGAAGGGAAGAGTGAACAGTCATTTGCTAATCCTTCAGGGGGTTGTGAAGGATTCCAGCAACCTAGGAGACTGCTTTCAGCTGGTAGCTGATTAGAATATTATGTTTAAAATGATCTGGCTCTTATTTAGATCAGACACATACAACCAAGTCAGTGCGTTCCATTAGTGTTCTGAAGTATAAAGGAGAGAGATCCTGAACGCACACGGCTTGGGGGCCGCAGTCCAGGCGTTGTAAAGTGCAGCATTAGCCATGCATTGGAAAGCTAAGCTGGGCAGAGCTGCTGAGGCAGTCTCAGGTTGAGAGGAAGAGCACTAAGACTTGATGCTGAGGTACATAACGTAATCACCAGCAGCACAACCCCGAGCTACCAGCGGGTACTGGGCTCTGTGTAAAAGCCAGGCTGGATTCTTTGGGGGGTGGTGAGTTGTTTCAAAGGCTTGATCAGAAATAATAATACCACCTAGCTCTTGTGTGTTGCTTTTGAGCTGTAGCTCCCCAGGGAGCGGAGGGACCGAGTGGAGGGCGGAGAAAGAAGAGGGGTGTTGCTCACAGAGCGTTTGGGCGCAGGGAGCGAATGGGGAAGTGGCGGGGGCCTGGGGGCGAGGAGTTCCAGTCTGAGAGTCTAGGGCAGGGGTCTCCAAACTTTTCAGCCCGAGGGCCGCATTAACTATTAAATAGCGGTTCGGGGGCCGACAAGATAAGAGGGCGGGGGGGGGGGGGGGGGGGGGAGGCGGGTGTAAGAGGGCTGGGGGGGGGGGGCAGGGCCGGCGACAGGAATTTTGGGGCCCCGTACGGCAGACCATACGGGGCCCTCCCCGCCAGTCTCCCGCCGCCCGCGGCCCCCCCCCGCCCCCGGCCAGTCTCCCGCCACCTGCGCTCCCCCCCCCTGCCTCCCGCGCCCCCCCCCGCCGATCTCCCGCCGCCCAAGGGCCCCCCCCCGCCGGTCTCCTACCTCCCGCGCCCCCCCCCCCGTCTCCTGCCTCCCGCGGCCCCCTCCCCCCGGGTCCCCACCCACCCCCCAACTGACCCACCCAGCCCGGTCTCTCACCCCAAAACCTCCTTTCCTCCAACCCCCCCCCCCAAATGACCCACCCAGCCAGGTCTCTCACCCCAAAACCTCCTTTCCTCCAACCCCCCCCCCAACTGACCCACCCAGCCAGGTCTCTCACCCCAAAACCTCCTTTCCTCCCACCCCCACCCCCCAACTGACCCACCCAGCCAGGTCTCTCACCCCAAAACCTCCTTTCCTCCCACCCACCCCCCCCAACTGACCCACCCAGCAGGGTCTCTCACCCCAAAACCTCCTTTCCTCCCTCCCACCCCCCCCCCCAACTGACGCACCCAGCAGGGTCTCACCCCAAAACCTCCTTCCCTCCCACCCACCCCCCAACTGACGCACCCAGCAGGGTCTCTCACCCCAAAACCTCCTTTCCTCCCACCCCCCACCCCCAACTGACCCACCCAGCAGGGTCTCTCACCCCAAAACCTCCTTTCCTCCCACCCCCCACCCCCAACTGACCCACCCAGCAGGGTCTCTCACCCCAAAACCTCCTTTCCTCCCACCCCCCACCCCCAACTGACCCACCCAGCAGGGTCTCTCACCCCAAAACCTCCTTTCCTCCCACCCCCCACCCCCAACTGACCCACCCAGCAGGGTCTCTCACCCCAAAACCTCCTTTCCTCCCACCCCCCACCCCCAACTGACCCACCCAGCAGGGTCTCTCACCCCAAAACCTCCTTTCCTCCCACCCCCCACCCCCAACTGACCCACCCAGCAGGGTCTCTCACCCCAAAACCTCCTTTCCTCCCACCCACCCCCCCCAACTGACCCACCCAGCAGGGTCTCACCCCAAAACCTCCTTCCCTCCCACCCCCCCCCAACTGACCCACCCAGCCCGGTCTCTCACCCCCCCAACTGACCTGCTCAACCCGGTCTCTCCCCACAGACCGGTTCGCTGCGTGGCTGTGCGGCGCGTCCCGGCCCCAGCTCCCAGCCGTCCCTGCAGCCGAGCACGTGGCGCGTCCCGGCCCCGCGGCTGGCGGCGGCGGCCGAGCGCGCGGCGCTTCCAGGCCCCGCGGCTGGCGGCGGCGGCCGAGCGCGCGGCGCTTCTTAGGCCCCGCGGCTGGCGGCGGCGGCCGAGCGCGCGGCGCTTCTTAGGCCCCGCGGCTGGCGGCGGCGGCCGAGCGCGCGGCGCTTCTTAGGCCCCGCGGCTGGCGGCGGCGGCCGAGCGCGCGGCGCTTCTTAGGCCCCGCGGCTGGCGGCGGCAGCCGAGCGCGCGGCGCTTCTTAGGCCCCGCGGCTGGCGGCGGCGGCCGAGCGCGCGGCGCTTCCAGGCCCCGCGGCTGGCGGCGGCGGCCCGCGCGGCGCTTCCAGGCCCCAGCGCGGAGCCAAAAATATCTCCGCGGGCCGGATGAGAGGGCCTCGCGGGCCGCATCCGGCCCGCGGGCCGTAGTTTGGAGACCCCTGGTCTAGGGAATGGTGGGGTATGAAGAGGCAGGTAGTCTGATGATGACTTTGAGGCTAGCTGCTCTCACTGCGTTTATTAAGGTCTCAGAGAATAAATCAGCTGTTAATCAGTCTGTGTCCTTTTATAGGCTGAGTTCTTCAGGTCCCCCATGCAGAGAGCTGGAACAGAGATTTCTTCAAGGCTGCTCAATAATTCTTCCTCTTAAATAGAAAATGCCATCCGGCTCAGGGCTCGCAACATGCTTGCATGCAGCGTTCAGGGCTCTGAACTGACACTTTCTCCAGCAAATTTATTTTTCCATAATAGTCAAGGTAAAGGTGCAGGCAAGAGGCTATGAAAACATTATGAGTAGCAAAAACTCTGCTATCAAAGCAAAGCCCTGTGGCCTGCAGGGACAGGGGAGTCTCTAGAAAAGCTGCCCTCTTCCTCCTCCAATCATGGTGCCTTTTGGAAAAACAGTGCAAGGGTCATTTGCAATCGCACTGGTGATTGGTCTTTGTGTCTTCATTCTCAGTGCTATATAAGTACATTAATTGTCACAGCTCCCAGGGCGGGGAGGGGGGGGAATCCCCAAGTCACTCTCCCAGCCAGTATCCGAGCTCAGGAGTTGCTGGAGCCTAGTGTCCTGCTCCCGCCACTAGAACACCTTTTCTCTCGGAGGCAAGCGTTCTGCACTGCCTTGTTCACTCCAGCTGCAGGCGCCTGCTGGTTTGCTGGCAGCTCCGTTCACTGGTTTACGGTTGGTCTGCCTGGGCCAAGCTGTGCGTGTTGGGAGAGGCCCCAGGAATATCCGACATCCTGCTAAATGGCCTTGGTAGCAGCAGAAGCTGATAAAGGGAAGAACCTTCACCAGGCAGGGATAACCTTCAAAAAGCTGCGAAACTCCTGTTCTAAGCCCTGTGCGCACAGGCGCAGAGCGGGCTGGTTTGATCCCCTCTCGGCTCACTGTGTGTGAGTTAGTGAGGTGAGGATGCACGCTGCAGCTTCAAACGAGCAGAAAGGCTGAAAAAGTAACATGAAAAGCAAGCCATGGTTTCAACTTGTAGCCGAATTGGATAATAGGAGGTTGATTAAACAGCTTGTCTTGGAGGAAGGAATTAAGAATTTCCCTCTGGGTTTGGTGAAATTGGTTGGAAGGAAACACAGGCAGAGAGCAGGAGTCAGCCAGCTGGAAGAAGGCGAACTTTGAAGTGTCAGTCAATAGGGCCGGCACTGTCTGATTCCATTGACCTCCTTTGCCGTGGTGTGCGACAGCCACGCAGTGGTGTGTGTGATCCCACCACAGAGGACACTTTAAATGCAGCCTTGTGGGTGAGGGTGAACTTCCAGAGAGTTCCAGGCTCCCTCCAGAGCAGCAATGGCAGCAAGCACTTTTCTGGTGAGTTAGTGTTACCATGTGCTCTCTGAAGGGAGAAGTGACTTGCCCAAGGCTGCAGCGGGAGGCAGTGTCAGGGTAGGATTAGGATGGGAGTTCTTGGCTCAGTGCTGTGCTCACACCACTACTCTGCCCCCTGGTGCCCACAGCTCAGAATGTTTGTTTCTGATGACTCTGACCTCACTTCAGAATGGAAAACTAAAAATAACCCAGAGCCTGGAGCATTTCCCTGCTTGGGGCCGGCTCCCCTGCCCCTTCCTTCCTCTTTTGAAGCTGGGTGATAATGTCATTGGTTCCTCCCAGCTGAGACGCACAGGTAGCTTATCAGGAAAGGGGAAGAGTAGAGACATTCCTGCATGTCAGCAAAAGAGATTAAAAACTGGAGCTGCCAACAGCTCCTCTGATCTCTGGCTCCAGTGAGGTTCCTATTCTAAAGCAGTGGAGCAAAGGATGTGGTGTTGTCTGTGGAGAATTTTTTTTTTGGGGGGAGGGGTGTTTTCTCTGGGTTGGTGGGGGCTGGGTGAGCTCTTCTCAAAGCTAACTACATCAGAGCTGGTAGAGAAAAGGGGCTCTTCAGAGGGAGCTTGCTCTCGGGCACTGCGGGGCCTGTGGGGAGCAGTGTGTTAAGCAGCAGGAACAATACACCGCTGTAAGAAAAAGAAGCAAAGCAATTCCTGCCGGTAGATGAGTGGAGAGAGCATCTCGCTGCATGTGTGCTTCGGAGACAAGTGGCTTTGCATTTTAACAGGCTTGTGGCCAAGAACTGCACTGGGCCCTTGAGCTCAGTTCTGTCCCAAGAAGGCAAATTCATGGGTTTTATACCGGTGTTGGAGAAATGTTCAAAGTGGTTAATCCTCCGTGGTCTCTGTTCTTTGGATTGGTGTTCAGGGTTTGGTCGGAGGTGGTTCCGTTGGCTGTGGGCAGGGGAGGGATTGTTTACGATGCTCTGTACCAGTGCTGGTGTTGGTTGGCGTGTCTGTTCCTGGCATGGCTGTGGAGCGGTGGGAGTTAATGGTGACTCTGTTGCATGGGCGGCAGGGGGGTTGGAATACATACAGGTTCTCTCCATAAACTATTGGGATTGTTTGCTTCTGGCTGAGGAGTGGCATGGGAGGTGCTGGCTTCTGCCTACTGAAAGCTACTCTCCCTTATCTCAGGGGTGGGCAAACTTTTTGCCCCGAGGGCCACATCTGGAGATGGAAATTGTATGGGGGTCATAAACGCTCATGGGGTTGGGGCGTGGGAGGGGTGAGGGCTCTGGGGTGGGGCCAGAAATGAGAGTTCAGGGGGCAGGAGGGGGCTCCGGGCTGGGTGTGGGTGGGGTGATGAGGGCTCCGCTGGGGATGTGGGCACCGTATTGCACTGAATGCAGGATGTGCGAGTCCCTGCCTTTTGGGCAGGGGATGAATGTGTGCATTCAGTGTGAACAGCTCATGGCCCTCAGAGACCGACTATGGGCTGAACTGGAGGAGCGAGGGGGACAGAGAGATGCACAGAGGAGACTCTTCCGGTCACAGCAGAGCGAATCCCAGGCCCAGTCTGACAGGCTCTGTGCTGCGGAGGAGGATGAAAGTCTCGGGGAAGGAGAACATCAGGCTGGAGCTCGGGGAAATGATCCCACAGTTGGGACCCTGCTTCCAGATGGTGTCAGGGTGTTCAGGGAGATTTGAGAGACTATAAAACCAGAAAACTCAATAAAAATGGGAGATTTCAACCATCTCCATATTGATTGAGAACATGTCACCTCAGGACGGGATGCAGAGATAAAATTTCTAGACACCATAATGATATAATTGGTGCTGGTCCTGCTTTGAGCAGGGGGTTGGACTAGATACCTCCTGAGGTCCCTTCCTACCCTGAGATTCTATGATTCTATGACTGCTTCTTGGAGCAGCTAGTCCTGGAACCTGCAAGGGGAGAAGCAGTTCTTGAATTAGTCCTAAGTGGTGCAAAGATGTGGTCCAATATAGCCAAACTGCTCAGTAATAGTGACCATAATATAGTGTGTGTGTGTGTGTGTGTGTGTGTGTGTGTGTGTGTGTGTGTGTGTGTGTGTGTGAAATATCAAAGAAACCCACCACAGTAGCATTTAACTTCAAAAAGGCGAACTACACAAAAACAAGGAGGCTAGCTAAATGGAAATGAAAAGGAACAGGCACAAGAGTGAAATGCCTGCAGGCTGCATGGAAACTTTTTAGAAACACCACACCAGAGGCTCAAGCTATAAATATACCCCTAATAATAATAATTAATCATAAAAAAGCAAGAGGACTGAAATAATGCCACAATTGCTAAACAACAGAGTAAACGAGGCAATTAGAGACAAAAAGACATCTTTTAAAAATGGAGAAGTCAAATCTCACTGAAGAAAATAGGGAGGAGCATAAACTCTGGTAAGTCAAATGTAAAAGTATAATTAGGCAGGCCAAAAAAGAATTTGAAGAGCAACTTGCAAAAAAAAAAAAAAGATACAAAAACTAACAGCACATTTTTTTAAGTACATCAGAAGCAGAAAGTCTGTGAACCAGTGGAGGCCACTGGACAATCCCGGTGCTAAAGGACACTGAAGGAAGACAAGGCTGTTGCAGAGAAGCTAAATGAATTCTTTGCATCTGTCTTCACTGCAGAGGACATGGCGGAGATCCTCACCCAGGGCATTCTTTTTAGGTGACAAATCGGAGGAACTCTCCCAGATTGAGATGTCAGCAGTAGAGATTTTGGAGCAAATTGATGAAACAAACAAATAAACCAGCAATAAGTCACCAGGACCAGATGGCATCATCCAAGCGTTCTGAAGGGACTCAAATATGAAAATGCAGAACTGCTAACAGTGGTATGTAACGTGTCACTTCAATCAGCCTCTGAACCAGCTGACTGGAGGATAGCTGACGTAACGCTGATTTTTAAAAAAGGCGCCAGATGCGATCCTGATAATTACAGCACAGTAAACCTAAGTTCAATACCAAGCAAATTGGTGAAACTCGTAGTAAAGAACAGAATTATCAGACAAATCAACACAATATGTAGGGGAAGAGTCAACGAGGCTTTTGTACAGGGAAATCATCCCTGACCAATCTCTTAAAATTCTTTGAGTTATTAAACAAGCAGGTGGACAGGGTGATCCAGTGGATCGAGTGTACTTGGACTCTCAGAAAACCTTTGACATGGTCGCTCACCACAAAGCAAGCAGTCGTGGGATAAGAGGGAAGGTCCTGTCATGGATCAGTAACTGGCTAAAAGCTAGGAAACAAAGGCTAGGAATAGATGGTCAGTTTTCACAGTGGAGAGAGGTAAATGGTGGGGAGGAGGGAGTTGAGCCAAGCTCCGTGGTAGGCAGCAGTGCAGTTCAAAGAGCCAGTGTTTCAAATTTTGATTTTGATTTTCCATTTTTGACATTGTTGCTCAGTCCTCCTTTCACGGTCCTTGTTAAGCTGTTAAATCACTCCATTTATTTAGTGTGAGCATCGCTGAGAGCTCATTTTTATCTTGGTGAAAGCCAGCCTCACTCATGAGCACATAATGAAATTGTATAAATATACCCTTAGCTGGGAATCTAATTTATTTTTCCTGTTCATTATGGGGGAGAAGGCTGCTATGAAATGTAAAACTTCCCCCCCCAGTGCTGGAATTGAAAGGCTGGTGCGGGCTCTTTTTATACTGATGATTTCGCCCTGATTCAATTTAAAGCTGGTTAGAGCTCAAATACTGTAGCATAATTGACAAAGATCAGTGTGGGTTGTAATGCTAATATCGTCTTGGCTGTGGCTTCAGCGTCGCCAGAACAACGCAAGTTAAAAACTGCTTCCATTGGAGAGCAGTTGGGCCTGTAGTGTCCACATGGGTCTGTCGGAGCAGGTCTGGGAGTAGAAAGGAGGGTGAGTTGTTTGCAGTTGCCAGCCCTGTGTGCTGCACTGGAGATGGGAGTGCTGGTCACCCCCTCACGTAGAAGCTAAATCGTCTGACCTGGCAGCATATAGAGGACATCCAGGTTACCATCCTCAGCAGCAAGAAGCTGGGCTGAGTTGGAGAGAGGTGGCTTCCTGCAGGAGACCGTGGCAGAGCCAGCCGGAGCAGAGGGAAGGAAGTGCCTGGGAAGAACGGTCCAGCTGGTGGGGTCAGCAAGATGCTAGTCCGTCCATTTGTCCATCATTGGGATTGATTTTTTGACTGTATTGAAATTGCTATTAAGTCACGTTCTAGAGCTGTAATTAAGCGGGGCCATTTAGCCGGCAGCGTTAAGTGCTAAGCAGATTTATGGGACTGTTCAGCCACCTGCGGCATTTCACCATGGAGTACACCAGGCTTTTGTGATTTCTACAACTGTATTTGTTTGGCAGTGATTTCCGGGGGTTTCCGGGGTCGTGTTGCCAAGCTAAGGAAATGACAGTTGTATCCCCACTGCAGTATCAACTCAGTTGCGTCCCTTTGAGAGAGAGAGAGAGAGAGAGAGACAAGTAGGGGTGTACAAGAGCAGCTGGTAAACTGAGCCAGTGATGGAGGCAGGGGGATAGGCTTAGCCAGCCAGGCTGCCCTGGGCCTCTCTGTTCTTAGGATAGTGTTGGGACTTGCCTGTCATGTGACTTAGGTTGGGCAGGGTGAGCCGTTCTACCCTCAGAATGGCTCCACCCCCCGTGGCTGTTCATGGGGTTTATGTGCTGTCAAAAAAACACTGGCTGTCTTCAAAGCGACACAGCCGGTGGACTATACACAGAACTGGGAGCCAGGAGTCACTGTGTTCTGATGGGTTCTGGGAGCCTTGCTCTTTGTTCTTGCCTGAGTCTCGGTGGTCCTGTCTTCTGTATGACATTTTCTCATGCCCGTGCACACAGGGCAAATGGTAGTAGCTTGCCAGGGATCCCCACCCAGGCTACGTGACAGCCAGCTAGCACCGCTTCAAACTGTTGGCCCGAATCGTAACAGGGTTTTCTAATTGTGTTAAGTTAAACCAACATAATTGACAAACGCACCCTTTTGGCCATCGAGGGGAGACTGTGAGCTCTCTCCTACATACGCTGGGAAGCTGGGTACAGGTTTGGTTGCTTAGCGGGCAGGGCATTGAGGATTATTGAAGACTGCGAAGTGCTTTCCCTATGTAAGTGCCAGGCGTAGTCACCATTCCATCCTAGCCGCACGCGAGAAGCAGCAGTTCTGGGCTTCCAGGCGTGCGGGGGGGCATGAGGAGATGTCACTGGCTCAGCATCAGCTGTGTGGCTGCTGGCACAATCGCTGTGCCCCTTTCAGGGTAGGACTCGTCTTCGGAGGGATCGGGACAAGTAGCCACCTTTGGCCCAAATGGGTACGACATTCACCTGGACAAGCTCCACCCCTTCTGCTAGGGCGCCCTCTCCCCAGGCTCTCTGCTCCCTCCCGCCCTTTGACACTGGTGGGTTCCCCCAGGGGCCTGGCTACCTGCATTCAGAGGGGTGACTGCCGCGCGGGTCAGCATTCCTGCGCCGGCTGTAAGCTCGGTGGCGTGAGGATGTGATCGCCACGTGCGTCTGGGCTCAGGGCTCTGCGCGCTTGCGTCTCCTCTGCTAGTTTCACTCATGTGAACTACGGGAGTGGCAGTGACACCACTGACCGCAGTGTAGACATGCCCTCGGCGTCTCTCTGCACTGCCTGCCCAGTGAGCTTGCCAGCAGACTCGGGCTCATGCTGCCGCGCTACAGAGAGCTGTGTAGACCCTAGAGCAGGGGATGGGCTTCAGAGCCCGGGCTTCAGAGCCCAAGCTTCAGCCTGAGCTGCAACTTCGAAGTGGTGCTAGCAGCTGTTTTGAGAGCCGTGGTGCAAGCCCTGTTAGCTGCAGGCTGTGTGAGAGGGCAGCAAGCTGCAGTAGGATGGAATTGGGGGCCTGGGGTACTAGACAGGCTTGCCGCACTGAAGGCTTCTTGCCTTTGTGGCCCAAAATCCCGGCTTTCCACTTCTCGCTTTCTTCAGCACTTTACAGTATCAAAAATCGTCCCACCCTCACCCCCAAGTGTTCCCATACCTGCTTCATTCTGTTGTGGCCCCTTCTAGCAGGCACGGAGGAGCCCAGCGGTTCAGCTTTAAGGAACCAGCAAGGGGCACTTTTGTGGGCAGGTCACGGAGTGCCCGGGCGATGGTCTGGAACTTGCTCCCTATGAAGCCGGTTAGGACTCCGGGGGGGAAAGCGTCCTCTCTCCGTATACAGCCTGTCTCCAAGGCTAGGAACTTCACAGATTCCCGCTTCCACCTTCCTGGGTCTGACCTCGGAGCATTCAGCACCTTCTGCCTCTCTGTGCGCTTCCCCCAGGTGAGCCCACGAGGGTGGGGTCCTGGGGGAGCCCGTGGTCTGCACCCCACTCCACAGTCAGACGTGATTCTCAGCCAGCCAGTAAAACAGAGGTTTATTCGATGACAGGAACATAATCTAGGTAGAGTGAACGCGACCCCCTCCGCTGGGTTCATTTTGGGGCCCAAGAGCCAGGCAGAGCTTGCCTCCAGCTCCTTGCCAGCCCCCAGCCAGCCCCAGACTCAAACTTCCTCCTCCACCCCTCCCCTGCATTCCTTTCTCTGGGTCTTTCCTTCCCCAGGCAGGTCAGGTGACCTCCCTTCCCCCCCTGGGGTCAAGTTACAGCTTCAGGTATGGCCCCTTCACACCAGAGTCAGAGGAACGATTAAAAGCATTCCTGCATCCTACTCCCTCACGGGGCACAAATGAGGTAAATGGGACCCTGGCTCTTCCCAGGAGCCGTGTCCGTTTTGGCACCTAGTGCAGCTTTTGGGACTGCTGGAGGCGAGGTTCTCTGGAGAGCTGTCAGGGGCCTCCTACCTCCAGCCACTTGTCTGCTCTGCTGCTCCCCTGACAAGACTTGGGTTTGTTTCTGAAGAGCATCATGGAGCAGTAGGAGGCAGGCTCTGTGACCTGAATATTCACACTTCTGTCCTTCACCCTCCCTCCCACCGGAACAGCTGGGATAATTGATGAGAGCTCTGGAGCCCTTTGGGCCAGCGGACACAGCGTTCCAGCAAGAGCAGAAATAAAATATCTGGAGGGGAAGAGAGGGGAAGTGGGCAGATGACAGGGTTAAAGTGCCAGCAGTGAATTTGCAGCGGTGCAATTAGTGCTAACCTTCATGTGCACTTGTCAGCCTCTTCTTTGACCTCTCTCCCTGCCGGCCTGCTGGAGATCCGGAGATTTACCAGCTAACTCATTCCCCATCTTGATCAAACTCGCTCAGGTTTCCGGGTACTTTTAATAGCGGAAACCCAGTTAAGCTCTCACTCACCAGCCTGTGAAATGTCCTTTCTTGGACAGCAAAGGAACATCGGTGTGTCCTTTAACAGGCCTCTCCCACTCGGTAGCAAAACATGGTGGCCAAACAGAGTGCTGGGGAGCCATCTGGGGAGCTGCTTGCGACCCATCATGTGGGGTGTATGGAGTGGTGTCCACGTGCTGTCGTTTGTCCTGGTGCACATGTGATGGAGCAGGAATGCTCTACTGTTTCCTCTGAATCTTGTGTGAAGGTGGCCAACCTGAAGCTGTAACTTGACCCCAGTGGGGGAAGGAAGGTTACCTGACCTGCCTAGGGAAGGAAAGACAAAGGGAGGCAGGGGTGTGGCTGGAGAGAGGCAGTTTGGAGGCTGCAGCTGGCTGGAGAGAGGGGTTGGAGGCTGAAGCTGTGTGGGCAGAAGGGAGGCAGGCCCAGGGTTCAGGTACCTACAACCTCGATGTTAGACCATGTACCTGTCGACTAATAAACCTCTGTTTTACTGCCTGGCTGAGAGTCACGTCTGACTGGATTTGGGGTGCAGAATCCACGGGCTCCCCCAGGACCCCGCCCGGGCGGGTTTGCTGCGGGAAGCACACGGAGGGGCAGAAGGTGCTGAATGCTCCGAGGTAAGACCCAGGACGGTGTAAACGGGGACCTCTAAAGCTTCTAGCCTTGAAGACAGGCTGTGTACGGAGAGAGGACGTTTTCCCTCGGACTCCTAACTGGCTTCATAGGGAGCAAGTTCCAGACCCTCGCCCGGGCACTCCGGGACAGCACAGGTCTCTCACAGTTCCTGAACTCCGACTTGGTGAAAGATGAACAGTTTTATGAGCCGGCTGTTCCTCTCGCGCCTTCCCAGCTCCTCCATTCGCAGCAACTCTTGAGAACAGAGTTTATTTAGCGCCCTCCTCCCCCTGCCATTGTGCCTGTTTTCTGAGCACAAAGTAAATCAATTGACTCTATAAACAGCCTTCCTGAGCCCAAAGGGCCTCGCCTGGGGGTACCCCCCTTTGCCTTGAAGCCTGGTGAACAGGTGATTCCTACTCCAGGGTCCTGAAAGCCAGGTTGGTTCTCTCTGGCATCTTTCACACTCCAGGGGTCCAAAGCAGTGAGTTAGGCACCATCAGTTCATAGGCCCAGGCAAATGTGGAGACTGCTGTGCGCTCAGGCTGGTGACAGGGCGGAGTGTTGATTACTTTTGTGAGGCAAACATTGACTTGGATTCCAGGGTTCTCTCTGTCCCACTCTGGAAGTTGCAGGATCGTTAAGTATCTGACATGCCATCCAGGGAGTTTTACTTGGTGCCCCATCTCTTGCAAAGGATGGTGCCTAGAAGGCTAGAGCTCCTTTGTGCCTGAGAGTGTTAGATGATGTGTCCTTGTGCATGACTCAAACACTCGGTCTTCTGACCTAGTAGCTACCAAGTGAGCCACATTTGTGCTTTTTGTGTGTTGTGTAAGGGGGCAGCTCATGAGTAGAAGACTCACAAGTTATAACAGTTGAGCCGCCCTAGCTAGAGCTGGGCAAATAACAGATTTTTTGGTTCGCTGACCGTTCAAAAAATGGACGAAAACCAGTCCAACCCAAACTGAAAATAAGACATTTCAGAATTTTTGGTGAATCGGAAAAAGTGTGTTTAGTCTTGAACAAAATGATTTGTCTGGGGCATTTTTAACCTTTTTAATAAAGCAAAGGAAATGAAATCTAGAGTCACAAAATGGAGGTATGGGGAGTGATCTTCACATAGGCGAAGAGGGCTGTTAGAAAGAGGATGGCGATCAATTGCTCTCTCTAGCCACTGAGCATAGGACAAGTCATGGGTTTCATCTGCAGCAAGGGAGATTTGGTTAGATAATGGGAAACAGTTTCTAACTCTCAGGGTGGGCAAGCTCTGGAACAAGCTCCCAAGGGAGGTTGTAAAGAACAGGTTGGTTAAATTCCTGTTAAGGATGGTCTACAGTTACTTGGTCCTGCCTCAGCATAGGGGGCTGGACTAGGTCCCCTCTTGAGGTCCCTTCCAGCCCTGCCTTCCTATGCATTTGATACCCCCGTACCCAAGGCATTCACCTGGGAGGGAAGATACCTGGGTTTAGTTTACTGCTCCTGACCCAGGGTTTGGAACCCAGGTCTCCTACATCCCAGCTGAGTGCCCTAACCACATCCTATAGGGCTAGGAGAGATTTGTCTGACTCGCCTATTGAAGCAGTTCCACTTTGGTCCACAGTGAGATTGTGAGAATGACTATCACGTGGTGGTTAGGCACTCATCTTGGAGGGGGGTGACCCTGTTCCAGGCCTGGCTCCAAAGCAGGGATTCAAACCTGGGGTTCCCACATCCCAAGGGAGCGCCCTAAGCACTGGGTTACTACTGTTCTAAGGGGATCCACCAGTGTGTTGTGAATGGTACCTAAAACCTCTTGTGAATCTAGCCCACACACTCAAAATGTTTCATTTTGATAACGGTGAAATGAATTGTTTGGATGTTTCTGAATTGTTTGTTTTTGTTTCACTTGAAATGGTGTCCCAAAATTGATGTACATTCTTGAAATGTTTTCATTGGCTAAATCTGCATTTTTTGATCTGGAAAAAGTTTTGGAGGAAAAATGTGCCTGAGGTCTGTTCATAGATCCTTTCTGCACAGTGTGCGTTCTCTGGTTTCTCTTCAGGTCTGAATTTCCTTTTGAGGAGTGGTGTTAAGTGATCAGTGCTCTGTGTACCTTTCTAGCAGTAATCCTACTGCCATGAAATAGAAATGCCTATAAATAAAAGGAACATACCTATCCCACTGCCTCCCTGCACATCACAAAGAGCAAGGAAACTGGCAGGTGACTTGTGTTAAAACTACAAGAACCAGCTCTGATTTTTATATCTGACAGTACCATGCTGCTTGTCGTGTTTCAGCCCTGCCCTCATGTTGATTGGCCTCTGTATACTCTGTTTACTGATGAGCATTTAGTACTGCTGTGGTTGTTGGTTTTAAGTTTACAAGAGAATTAACACCCTCTGTTTGGGTCCATCCCAGCTGGGGAAGTCCCTCTTATTCCCCAGGTGTGAAAGGCATGATTCTCGGTGTGTCCTAGTTGGTTCTTGCTGGAGATATCTTTGGGTATGTCTTGTGATTCCCTCTCTGACTGATTATCTGGAGCCGTGTGTTCTTCCAGTCTGTGGTTCTGCTGATATGAATCTGCAGCAGCCACCCAGAAATGACAGGAAAATGGAATCATTTAACTGAGCAGCAGAAAACCTGCCTGACATGAAAGGGAAATAACAGGGGTATTTCCACATCAAAGGCTTCTGTTGCTTGCTAGGCCTCCTGCTTCGCCTCCCCTCTCCAGAGTCTCAGCTGGCTGGAGAGAGCTAGAGAGCACACAGACATGCCCAGCTGATCGGGGGTATGTGGGACTGCCAAGCAAAAGGGATGGTACATTGCTGCTCCTGTTGAGGTAGCACTCCCAACCCTTAGCCACCATTAAGTGCAACTAACCTTTGGAGTTTTCTCTGCCTGGGAGCGAGGCTGGGGCAAACCGATAGACTAGATGACAGTGGGTAGGATGGATGCAGCTCAAAGCCCACTATTGGTACGTTGTCTATAAGCAGTGAGCTGTTGATTGATTCTCTACTCCGTCACTTCTGCTTATCCCACCTCTTTGAGGTGACCAGGTAGTGCAAAACCAAGGCAGGCCTCCTTCGGCTGCGAGAGTTGCTAGGAGGCCGTGCCGTTTACCTCGGATGAGGACTTAGGATCTGTGGGAAACACTTGGGTCACTGGCCTATTCCCTCTACCTAGGCCAATCAAAACATCCAGCTTGTATGATGTGGCAGCGAGAACTTTCTGGTTGGGACTAGCAGCTGAGAGCGTCACTTCCTGTGCATCCTGGTCCCACTCCTCAAGGCTCTCCGTGGTCTAGGACTGGGCTACTTGAGAGCACTCTCTGTCCCTGATCAGGCAAAACACAAACTAGAAGCGCCTGTGATGAAACTTTTGGGAGTCCTGGGTACGACATCCTAGACCATGCAATACCCAGCCCCAGCGGTTAGAGTGAGCCTGTTCTCACCACCTGATCTCACCGCCTGATGATGCTACACCCACCTCCTTGCAGAAACTGACCCCAACTAGCAGAGAATTCAGGTTGAAGTGACCAGACTTCAAATGGTGAACAGCAAATCCCATGTACAGGCTTTTTATGCTTCTCTTGAATGTGCATTTCTGCCTAGATTCCATGGTGATTGGAGCCCTATAAATACTTTAAACAGATGGATTTCCCACCAGATTATCATGAGTCTCAGGCATGTCAGACTGAGTCTGAACAGGCAAAGTGTAAGGGTGCGTGGTTATCACTTACAAAAAACACTGAAGATGGAGTTACAATTGCTAGCATGTTGCAGTGCCTTCTGCTCTTGAATCCCTTCCAGAAAACAAGGAAATAAATGCTCAGTTAAGTTCTTCCCACATCTCTCTCTGCATTTCTCCCCCCCCTTCCAAAAAAGATGGTGCTCCAAACCCTTAGCCACTATTACATGTAATTAACCTTCTCTGCCTGGGAGGGAAGCTGGGTAGACTAGACAGTTGTAGATTGGATGGATTCAGCTCAAATCCCATGATTTTTACCTTGCCTACACGCAGTGAACTGTTGATTGATTCTCTGCTCTGTCACCTGCTGCTTATCCAATGAGTCACCTCTTTGAGAACTTGTTTGTCACCAGGTAGTGACCAAACCAAGGAAAGCCTCCTTTGACTACAGGCTTTTGATACTGTCTCACATGACCTCCTCGTAAACAAACTAGGGAAATGCAACCTAGATGGAGCTACTAAGGGGGGTGCATAGCTGGTTGGAAAACTGTTCCCAGGGAGTAGTTAGCAGTGGTTGACAGTCAAGCTGGGAAGGCATAACGAGTGGCGTCCTGCAGGGATTGGTTCTGTTCAATGTCTTCATCAATGATTTGGATGATGGCATAGAGCAGGGGCCTCAAACATGCGAAGCTCCCCCCGCTCTGGCGTTATTTCCTGTGGCTGCCAAGCTCCCCTTACACATTGCCCCCTCCCCCACAGTGAACCGAATCCTCACTCCTCTGCCTATCTCCAGGCACTTCCTGCCGCCAAACAGTTGGTGGCACTTACTGCTTTCCAGGAGGAATGGAGGGAAGAGCGGGGAGCTGCGTGTCCAGGGGAGGCAGCAGGGATTTGGGGAAGGGGTTGGAATAGAGGCGGGGGGGCAGAGTTGGAATGGGGACTTTGGGGAAGGGGTTGGAATGGGGGCGGGGAAGGGATGGGAAGAGGTGGGGGAGGAGCAGAGTGGGGGTGGGGCTAGGGGCAGAAGGGATCTTTTGTATCTTTATATGGGAAGGTGTCAGGGATGGGGCCGTCGGGTGACTGTCCTAGTCCTCATGTGGCCCTCGTGGTGATTTGAGTTCGAGATCCCTGGCAGAGCGAGTACGCTTATAAAGTTTGTGGACAATACCAAGCTGGGAGGGGTCGCGAGTGCTTTGGAGGAGAAGATTAAGACTCAAAATGATCTGCACAAACTGGAGAAATGGTCTGAGAAATAGGATGAAATTCAATCACGACAAATGTAGAGTACTCCACTGAGGAAGGAACAATCAGTTGCACCTGAACAAACTGGGAAATGACTGCGTAGGAAGGAGTATTATCTATCGAAGGGGATCTGGGAGTCATAGATAGTGGATCACAAGCCAAATATGAGTCAATAGTATAACACCATTGTGAAAAAAGCAAACATCCTTCTGGGATGTATTGGCAGGAGTGCTGGAAGCAAGACACGAGAAGTAATTCTTCTGCTCTATTCTGCACTGATTAGACCTCAGCTTATGTATTGTATCAAGGTCTGGGCACCACATTTCAGAAAAGATGTGGACAAATTGGAAAAAGTCCAGAGAAGAGTGACAAATGTGATTAAAGGTCAAGAAAACATGATCTATCAGGGAAGATTGAAAAATTTGGATTTGTTTACTCTGGAGAAGAGAAGACTCAGAGCGTACATAAGAGTTTTCAATTATGTAAGATGTTATTAAAGGGGGGGGGAGGATTGTTCTCCTTAACCTCTGAGAATAGGACAAGATGCAACCGCCTAAATTACAACAATAGAAGTTTAGGTTGGACAATAGGAAAAACTTCCTAACTGTCAGGGTGGTTAAGCACTGGAATAAATTGCCCAGGGAGGTTGTGGAATCTCCATCATTGGAGGTTTTTAAGAGCAGGTTAGACAATCACCTGTCAGGGATGTGTGATGGGGTACACAAGATCTGGATGCCCCCAGCTGGAGACCATGGGGCCCTGCCCCAGAAAAGAGCAGAGGGGGAGAAGTCTTTTAGACAGCCAAGAGTGGCTGCAGGGGACGCAGCCAATCAGAGGGGCTACTGGAGCAGCCAGACGGGCCGGGAGAGCCATATAAAAAGAAGCAGCAGAGTGAGACAGAGCAGTCGGTTGCTGCCTGGAGCTGGAAGAGGGAAAACCGGGTTCCTGGGTGGGTGGAAGAGCAGCAGGACAGGGAGGGCTGCTGAAGACTGAGGGAATGAAGAAGGCTGGTTGAGGGGACTGAGCCCAGAACCTCGCCGGACCACGCAAAGGTACTGTTGGACTGGTCTAGAGGGCAGTGTCTCCAGGGATGAAGCCTTAGTGGAAGTAAAGACTGTATGCCCCAGAAGGGGGTTGTTCTTTCTGTTCCACCTACGGACATTGTGTGAGACTCGGCCGGAGGACTGCGTCACTGAAGACCTGCCAAAGACCTGGTCTGGAGGAGAGGGGGGCTCACGAGGGGTGGGTGCCCCCCCATTGATGGGAGGTTTCCAATGGCCTTGGGCTTGTGGAGACTGCAGGGGAAGGGTGAGAGCCCTGGAGGCCTTTACCTGCTGAGCTGGCCATTAAGACGGTCTGGGAACACCATGGGCTGTTGGTTCACTCCCTGTTAGGTTGCTGGCTCTGCCTGATTGTTTGTGATGCCTGGGGCTGTATCTCTGCAATCAGTTTCACAGCATGTTGCAGCTTTGGAGTTACCCCAGTAGCCACTGGTCAGGTGGTGGGTGGGAGGGGGATGGGGCAGGTGGGAGAATCAATCTGTGGTGTTTGCTGCTTTTGCTGCTGTTTGGCTTCCCCCAGCCTCCTCCACTCAGGCGGCATGAGGCTGATTTTAATGAGACCTCAAACTGCTGCTCCTGAAGTTGCAGAGAAGGGCTCCCTTGTTACTGTTGCTCCTGCCAGTGTTCCAGGCCAACTGGGTTTGTGAAAATAAAGTTCTGGCATCTGCCGCATGCTCTGTAGCCCTCAGCCAGGTGATTCTGGGGACGTGGGGAACAGTGGTAGCAGATGGAGGAGCACTTGATTAGCATAACGTGTCATTTTCAAGGCTTGGGAGCCGCAGGAGCGATGCTCTAGAAAGACACCCACCTAAAGTCCCCATTAGGGGAGAGAGGAATGCTCACAAATCCGCTACTGACCTGGGAGTGGGAGGCTGTAGGCGGGGAGACAGAGCAGGGGAAGAGATTATAAAACCAAATCCACAGCCCTGGTGGATACAGCTGCAGACTCCTCTTCTCTGTGCATTTTCCCGTCCCGGTTCTTCCCTTTGATTGATATGTGCAACGGCAGGCTGTTACCAAGTGCCGTTTCCCCTGTCTTCTGAGGGGCGATTGAAAGTAGACTTTAAGGCTGCTAGCAAACTGCCTGGCGAAGGAGGTGATTTAACCCCTGAGCGTTGCACCCACTTCTGTTCTCAACAGCAGTGCTGGGGGTGGGAGGGGGTGGATTGCTTTGTCCACTGCTTCCAATGAGCCTGGCACAACGAGGAGAGAGCCTGGTGTTCTCTTCTGTGCTCTGAGGGGCAAGGGCCGGGAGGGGGGGTGAGTGGGACCAGGCTTGTGCACATGGGATGGCAGCTGGGGCGGGGTGGCATGTGTGTAGGTGTGCTCTGGGCCCTTTCCAGTGACCCAGGCCTGTAAGCCAGGAACCCCCTTCCAGCGGCTTCCCCTCTCTATTGGGATAGGCCGAGTGAGACACATGCAGACTGCCCAAGATTTCCAGTGGATAAAGCGGGACAGGTTCTGCCACTGGGGCATAGGAAGCCCAGGGAAGTTGCACAGCGAGTCTGCAGTGGTGGCTACTGTCTCCCAGGCCTGGCTGGGCTTGGCTCCCTGCTCTGGATGTTGGAACCTAGCACACAGGTTAGCCTGGCTCCCATGACGGGACAGTCCCACAAAACTCAGGACTGTTGGGAGGGGTGTGCACAAGTGTGGCCTCAGCAGACTGAGCAAAGTAATGAGATCTCTGAACCCTGACGTTCTCATCCCATCTCTGCCACTGATTCACTCTGTCGTCCTTGGGCAGGTCTCTTAAGGTGAGCCTATGGTTCCTGGAGCTGGATCCAGAGGCAATAAGGTTGTTCAGAAGCCTGGAGCAGCAGAATGCAGGGGGGCTCTTGCCCTAGAGGCATTGCACATGCTGCTCCTAGCGCAGCCCCAGGGGTCCTTGCTAACACACAGGGTGGTTTCTGGCAGCCCTCTGTGCCCCAGCAGTAGCCTTTCCCTGTGGCTGTGTTGCGGCAGCCCCCTGTGCAGGCGAAGTGGCTCCCTGTGCCCTTCTTATCGCTCAGCACTGCAGTGCTCTGTGCCTGTAAAAGGGAGATGATTACCAGTCTCCACCGGGTCCGTGTTGTACAGCATGTCTGGGGGTGCAAAGTGCTGTGCAAGTGCTGAACATGATCGACCTACCCAGCCTCCATGGAGAACTGTGGGGGAGCAAAGCCCTTGGAAAGAACCAGTGTCACACCAGTGTTGTGTCGTGCTGTTTGCTGCTCGGCAGCCCGGCCCATAAGGGTCAGTTCTTCTGTCGCTTGCTGTGGGGCAGGAGTCACCATTTGGAACATCCAGCGCACAGAGCCGAGTCACCACTGCTCCTCGCTGGCCCCCTTCTGCCGTACTCCTGTTCCCTGGGCCTTAGTGGGGAGGCTGTGGCGAAGCAAAGGGGGAGGAAGAGGGCGCTGCTGCCTCTGCCTGCCTGCCTTAGGTTGAATACCGTGAGTGGGTTCGTGATGCTCTGGGTCAGTACTGTGGTACCGGGCATGTCCCATGATTCAGGATGAAAGAAATTAATCCCTAGAGAGAGCTGCCTCGTGACGGGATGTTAGGCGAGTCTGACGCAGAGGGGAGGATGCCTCCATGTTCCTTCCTCACCCAGGATCTGTCTGAACTGGGGCTTTTTATCTTGGAATAACTATCCACATGTAGCTACCCCCTGCTACTCCTAGTGTTGATGCACTAGGCTAGTGTAAAATGGAGCGTGTGTTGGTGCTGCTGCACCACTGCAGAGATGCACAGGTCCGTAGATTGCCAGAAGGTTCTGTCTGGCAGACTGGGAGACTAAACTTCCCAGAAAGAAAATGAGGAATACTCATAGTACCTTACAGACTAACCAGTTTAGTTCAGCATAAGCTTTCTTGGGCTATAGCCCACTTCATCGGATGCATGGAATGGAACAAACAGAAGTAAGATGCATTTATATACACAGAAAGCAAAAAAAAAGTTGTAAATTACCCATACCAATTCTAAGAGGTTGTTTAATTTGGATAGGCCATTATCAGCAGGAGAAAAAAAAAACCTTTTGTAGTGAAAATTTAGTGGATCTCTCTCTTAACAGTTGATAAGAATCTCTAAAAGGAACTAGGAAAATACATTCAGTTAGTATAATGACAAAGCCACTCAACATCCCTCTTTAACCCTTGGCTGACAGTGTCCAATTTGCAAATTAATTCCAGTTCATCAGCTTCTCCTTGGAGTCTTTCTCCTTGGAGTCTGTTTTGGAAGTTTCTCAGTTTTAAAATTGACACCTTCAAGTCTTGAATAGAATGTCCAGGGAGATTGAAGTGTTCTTCTACTGGTTTTTGAATGTTATGTAAACTTCCCAGGATGTCCTGGGTCTGTCCGAAGCTGTGCGCGAAGACAGACCTGAGTTTGTCGACAGAGGTCTGGCGCGTCAGAACTCTTGGGCCGATGAGAACAGGTTACAGTTCCAGAGGGCGAGGAGATTGAGCAACAAGGGTTTTAGAAACAAGTCCAAAGGGAAACCACCCAACCCCTGACCTCTGGAGCTTTGGCCCTGGAAATTCCCCCCATGCAGGGAGTGAGAAGGGAGCGCATCCCCCAGGAATCTGGTAGATTTCATAGCTGGGAGCATCTGCTTGCGGAGTCCCAGGCTCATTTCCTGCTGCAGTGCATTCAACTTGCAGCAACAGACCTTGAACTATATTCTTCTGGCACATTGTTGGAGGAGCAAAAACACCCCTTCACACTGTGGATTTTATAACTTGAGGCTGACTTCCTGGGGAGCGAGGACGCTGCTGCATGTATTCAAGGACATCCCTTGTCAATTAAATCCCTGCGTGGGACTAAACAAACTGGCTGCTGAGATCAAAGGGTTTTCTTTTACCTTTTTAAACCATTGAAAGGATGCGTTGGAGGGAGGGTGCTTTTGTGTTTCCATTAGCCTGGTGGGAAGCAGCAGCCTCCATTAAATTCACAGAAAGGCATTTGCCTATGTAAATGTAGGAATGGAGTGTTTGTAAATATTGGTTCTAGGGTAATGGCCTTGGAAGGCTGTGCTGTGTACATTCGGAAACCTGTTGGTGTGTTTCCTTCCTTCCGCTTACAGAGGAGTGGTCTGGATCCGTTCTATTCAATATGGAGTCGTTTTACTCAAGCGTGCAAGACCTGGTGCAAAGGACAGTGTGTTCAGCGCACTGTTACGATGGAATCTTGGCTTTCCAGAGTTTATTTCCCCAGTGGGAAAAGTTGAATAATTAACCGTCACATGACCGGTTTCACTCCCAAGCTCCTGTGTGTCCGTGTGTGAAATGCAGGCATGTTGGTGGTTGGGGATGGGAGGGCAGCACAACATGGGCCATGACTCAGTGGAGGTGCTTTCTCCCAGGGTAGTCTGGGGAAATCCCAGGGCTATAGAAAGGGCTAATCTCTGTGAAAGCAGGGCATGATTTTAGGTGTCTCATCTGGGAAGCCCCCAGCCCAGGACTCAGTGTCTCTGTTTGGGGGGCTGAAGGGCCAAGGCAGCCTGAATTTCCAGAGACCATTGTGTGTGTTAAACCTGGGGGTTAAAGCAAGAACCTGTCCCCTCCTGAGTACCCTGCTGGCAGGCCTGTGACCCTGGGGTGCCAGAGTGCTGGGAGTTCCCCTTGGGGGGGGGGGCGGATGTCTGCAGGGGCCCACTCTGGAACGACTCTCACTGGGGTAAATCTGGAGTAACTCCATTGGTGAGTGAAAGAAAGCTCAGGTCCTCTGACTCCTGGGAACTTGCCCTGGGCTTTGCCCAGAGGAGCTGTCTCCTTCCTTCACTGTGCTAAAAGGGCGAGTGTTTGGGGGAAACGCCCGGCGGGTCCCTCCTTCGGAACGAGGAATGGCGCGTTGAGGCGTGTGGGAGCATGTAGGGGGAGAGTGACATCATGTCTTGTGCTGTGCATTTCCGGGGGCTCACGAAGCAACCTAAACCATGCACCCGAGCCTGAGGAGTCTCCCAGCCCTTGTGCCCCCTGGCCATCCCTAGCTCGATGCCCCAAACCACTTATGGGTCTTCCCCACCCCGCTGGCCCCCAGGGCTGGTTCGGGAGCAGGGTCAGAGCCTTGGGCTGCAGGTGACAGTCTGCGGAGGTGCGAGATCCTTCCCCTCTTGGAAACAGCATTCCCCTCCCTTCACCCCTCCTCCCTGTCACACTGCAGGCTTCACAGCAGCGGCAGAGCAAGCAGATGCTGCTGAAACAAGATGACCAAAGAAGCGCAGGCCCCTTGTGCGTCTGGTCTCTACTGACAGAGGCTGTTTTGTAGCTGGAGAGCATTAAAATCCAGCCTGGAAGCCAGCAGGACCGGTCTGAGCTCTAACCCACTGGCCCCAGAAGTCAGGCTCTGCTCCCTGTGCAGTGTGTTGCTCACACTAATCCCTTGGGTTAGCAGGTGCTGGGGCTGACAGTGGCTTGGTACCTTGGTGTCCCTTCCCTGTCTCCGTTAGGGGTTCTTGGGGACAGGCAGGAGGTTCCTGGTCTGCAGCTCAGAAGACATTAAGAGAGGACTGTGTACCTGGAAGGGGATATGCTGTGGGATGCCTCAGGGGAGGGGAGGGAGTGCAAGTCTTCGACAAGACTGGTTAACCCCTGCATGTCTGCACCACACGATAGGGACCTCACGGACCCACCTGCCGCTGTATGCCAGGCGAGCTGACCCCATCCCACAGAGTGGGGAGCTGAGGCGGCTTGCTGGAGGCAGTGGCCGGAGTAGCCCTGGGAGTGCTGGCTCCCAGTGTGTAGGTCATCCCGTGGCCCTCTGGGGGGGCGCAAGTTGGGGGAGGGCTCTGGTTTTGGGGCAGCTCTCGCATGCATATGGCTGAGCTCTGCTCACATTCTCATCCCAGCTAGACTCCGTTGCTCTGGGGAGTCTCTCTTCCCCTGCCAGAGCGGCACCGTCGGCCATCAGAGAATCCCGTCCCGCCGGGCTCTGCTGGCTGCTGTCTCAGCCTGGTGGCCCAATGCAGTCCTTGCGCCCTGGGCCCGCTGGTTTGCAGAGTGACAGGCGTCTCATCCACTCCCTGGGAGCGTTGTGGTTGCCAAGACATTTGCTGTGGTCAGGGCTGAGTCCGTACCAAGCTGCCCGCTCCCGTCCCACTGCCGTGAGCGGCTGGGGCTTCCCGTCAGAACTTTGCCCAGGCCGCCAGGCCTTGCTCGGTATTGTTTTCCAGCTGTGCTTGAATTGGATGCGTGTTAACCTAGCCAAGGGGCGTAGGAGTGCCCTGAACCAGGCACAGCGCAGACCTGGGCTCCCTCACGTCTGACCCTCAGCTCCTGTAGCTGCTCCTGCTGCACCCGGCTGTGCCAGTGCCCCTCATACCAGACCCGCAGCCCCCTGCTATGACAGTGCTGTGCTGTTGCCTCACGGATCTGCTGGTATCCTTCGGTTTTCTCCTGTGGCACCTTCTGTTGATGCCCAGGCTCCTCATGACCCGCCACTGCAAACGGCAGGAGAGGGGGGGGGGGGGCTGGCTTTGTGAACTGACTTCCCGGACGACTGGCCGCAGTCTCTCAAACTCTGTTCCCCATGAATCTCCCCATCCCGGAGAGGCCAGTTCATTAACCCTGTGTGCTCCCCAGGCCGTTATTCAAGAATCTGTCAGTGAAGAAATCAATCCCCTTTGCTGCTAGCCCAGTCTCCCTCTTCCTTTTAAATGGTGTCACTCTTAAATTTCCTGGCCCCTCTAATAGATTTTTCTATAATCACTTCAGTGCACTTTTAAAGAGAGAGAGATCACGTTCATTGCTTTTCCCGTGATTAATTTCCCATAATGGTCCTCTAACACCAAGGCGAAGAGAGGAGAGAGAGAGAGAGGAAAAAACCCCACATTATCCACTTTGTGCTCAGAGTATAAATGAATTAGATTTAATTTTTGTTTAATTGTTTCCATAGCTCAGCCCCTGCTAACTTTGCAGGATAATTTATTTTGCAGTCTTGGGGAAAAGGAAGAAGGCCTCTGCAGCCAAGCGGTCTGCTTTGGATAGTGGTTAATTACAGCTGATAGCCTTATCTCCTTGTAATTACTGGAGTCTCACTGGCCTTGCTCCTGCTGGCGGCTCCCCCTCAGCAGGTTGCAGATCGATAAATGGGACAGGCAGACCTCGGACAGGCGGCCTGTGGGGTGGTGGCTGTGTGTGGGAAAGGGATGGGATTGAAATGTGGGGAGGGTGTGAGGGGAATTGGGCATTTTGGAAGTGAGAAGTTCACACTTTTTTTAGCCAAAAAGGGAGGAAGGGGACGTGGGGGTGGGGTGGGAGAGGCGACAACCCCGGAGGGAGTGACTGCAGAGATTTCTTGTTTCTTTTGCAATAATGGCCTGGCTCAGAAGCAGCGAATGTCCAGGGGCCTCAGACCAGCCCTGCCCCCCTTCTGGGGCCTGATATTGGACAAGGCCCCCCAGCCTGACCAGGAAGTTATGACGTGGGGAGGGTGGCTCATGGCTACAGCAAAGGGAACGCTCTCCCCTGGGACGGTGAGAGAGGTGCTGAGGGGGGGGGGGAGGGGTGTGCATGATCCCACCTCCTCCTCAGAGCTGCTCTGTTTCCTTCCCCTTTTGACTCCCTGTCCCACCTCCTGGGATTGATGGAGGGAGACCACAGGGAGCAAACAGGAGCAGCGCCCCAGGGCTGGAGCCAGGCTGGGGTGGGACCCCCGGGTGGGACCCCCCCCCCCCCCAATGTATGCCTGGTCTCCCAGCTTCACTCCCATCAACAGGCCCAGAGTGTGTCTTTGCAGCAGCCGTGTCTGACTGAGAACAGCAGCTCCCAAACTGGACTGGCTCACGGCCTCTCTTAAAGGTGGTATGTGGGGCACGCCTTGGGCATGGGGTGGGGAGAGGGGGAGGACCCGCCCCAGAGCCTAACTCGATCTGGCTGTGTTTGCAGCCAGCTCCTCAGGATGGGGATCTCGCACCTTCCTTCCCCGGGAGCAGCCAGTTCTGGGTTGGTTTGGTGGTGGGATTAGAGAGCAGAGCTTCTCTCTGCCTGTTAGTTGCCGTGGAAATGGCTGTGTGTTCCCTGGGGAAGAATCTGGCTTCAGGATTGGAAGTGGAGCGGGCGGATCTGTGTGTGGGGGGGAGGAACAGAAGCAGGGCTAGCTTCAGCCCCTCTCTGTCCCCTGAAGGGCTTGGGGGCGGTTCCTGCTCTTTCATGACCTAGGGGGAAGGCTTGCGGGGTGGTTTGGGGGGGACACGCCTTCAGCCTTGCCTGCTGTGCCTGTCTGGGGCAGCTGGGTGCAGGGTAGGGGAGCTGGGAAGGGCTGACTGTCCCCTGGAACGGAGCCTGGTGTAGCTGAGAGGCGGGGGTGTCCTGGGACTGTTGAGAATGACGATTAGACCCCTGGCGAAGAGCGAGCACGGAGTGAGCAGCAGTCTTTTGCGGCTGAGCTCTTCTCTGTCTCCAGGCCTCAGTCTGCTCGTCTTCACAGCCCGTGTTCTGGGGCTCAGGTGTAGTCCGTTGCTCTGCTATTGCTCATCTGTAAGGTGGATGACAAGCACCTGGAGAGAGCAAGCCAGGCCCCTGTCTATCCCATCCCATCCCTTCCACGGTACTGATCAGGGTAGGCACGGGAGGTGGGGTGGGTCCTGTGTGGATTGATTTCAGCCATTCTCCTGCCTTCCTCTGGAATTGGCCTTTGTTCACATAAACGCTGCTGCCTGAGCATCCCCTCCCCCCCATCCAGAGGGGGAGCAGCAAGAGAGGCTGCCTGGGGCGGATGCCACCGGCACATCCTTATAACCTGCCCATTAATCACGGGCTACCGGGGGCATCGGGTCCCCGTTTAAAATGCAATGATAGTGCTGAGGTGAGAGCAGGAGCCGGAGGGCGCCTCTGTTAATCTGCTCCTTGGAGACAGGCTACCTTCGGCCTGTTAATCACTTGCAGTAATTACAACCCCGGTTTTACAGGTGGAATGTTAATTAATGCTTGGGATGCCGGGACCTGCAGCCTGGCAGTGGGGCCTCGCTGTGACAGGATAGGCCAGGCTGGAGGGGTGCATGGATTAACCCTTCCAGGCTGTGTCTGTTCCTCGATCGGACAGGCTTCAGTCTGAGCAGGGTCTCTCCCGGGGGGCCGCTCCTGTCTGCCCAGGCTGCTGCTGGGGATGCTGTTTGTAGTTCTGTGCTTCCCCCGTTGCTCCCAAAGGGCTGCTGGAGACCCTGCCCTGGGGCTGCAGGTCTGTAGCCTTTCCTCTGAAATGGCCATCGCTGGCCTGGGCACCAGGGATCTCAAGACTTGAGGGCAGCAGAGGGAACGATCCCTGCTTACTAGCATGCTTCCATTTCTGGGACATTCCCAAAGGAGGGCTCTGATTCCTTCCCACCCCAGCCTGCCTGCGCTGTGCCCTGCTGGCAAGGTGCTGCCATGTCCGGCTCCCTGCTGGCCTGGGACTGGGTTGGTCAGGGGGCCTTGAAATGCAGGGGAAGTTGAACAAATGTTTATGCCTGTTCTGGGGGAGGGGGGAGCCCTGGGGCAGGGGCATGGGGCCAGATCTGACCCTGGCATGGGTTTCTCAGCCCTGTGTACAAGAGGGGCGTGGGGGTGGTTAGTGAGTCCCTGCAGCCCGGCCCAGGCGGGAGCATTGTGCAGAGAGCTGGGGAAGGGTGTCTCGAGATGAGTGGGGTGCATGCTCCCCACAAAGACAGGAGTCATTAAGTCCTGGTAGGGAGGGAGAAACCCTGAAAGAGGAGACGGGAGCAGCACTGTCTGCAGTGGGAGGTGGCCCAAGACTCCCTGGTGAATGAGCTTTGGGGTAAACTGCCCTTCTGTCACTTGTCTCTGGGCAGGGACCCGGCCCCACTGCCATCCAGCCCAGGATTTCAGGCTGCAGAGCTCCCTTCCGAGCACTAGTCAGGCCATGGCAATTCCAGATTTTGCAGGAACACCCCAACCCCAGTGAGCCAGGGACACACACCTGCACATCCGAGATATGACTGTTGTGCAGCTTGTACTGCCTGACCCATCTCAGTTGAATGGCCTGGGGGGTTTTCGTGCTTTAAATAGAAGACACAGTATGGTCCTGAAAGATACTGCATGTGGCTGCAATATCTGTTACATTTCCCTTCCACGGCCTCTCCCTCCCAGCCCAGAAGTGCTGTTGGGTACCGTCCACCTTTGCTATCAGAGCCAGGTTACTGTTCAGCCAAGCATCCCTCTCCTGTCCCCCAGGATCCCACCGCCTGTGCGTGGCCCTATGTTTAAAGCCAGTCAATGCAGAGTCACACCCTCCTGTCCTCATTGAAATCCTCCCCTTCCAAAGCCAGCTATTTCCTAGCTCTTTCGGACTCCCTCCTAGAGACTAGGGTGTTCCCTGGTCATGCCAATCCGTCCCTGTCTGTCTCTTTCCAACGAGTTTTTAAATAGATTCACTAAAGCTTCTGTGGTCTCCTCATCCACATTGGCCATAAATCTGGGGCTTGTCCCTTGGGCGCTGGACATTTGCCAGTCTCCAGATGAGCTGGCAATTGAGAAATCCGCTCCTTATGGTGATCTTAAGTCCTTTCCCCTGTGCTGAAGGAGGTGGAAAGGATAAAAGGGATCTGTAGTTATGGCAGTGGGGCAGGTGTCTCCAAGGACGGGGAGGGGCAGGATAGAAATATGGGTCTAGGAAAATGCTTTTCAATCCAGCAGTAAGGAGGCATAATAATGTGATGCTCTGTGTAGGGATGGTAAATGACACTCAGATACTGACCTAGGAGGTCTAATAATAAGAACATAAGAATGGCCATACCGGGTCAGACCAATGGTCCATTGAGCCCAGTATCCTGTGTCTGACAGTTCCAGTGCAAGAACAGGACAATTCTGAGTGATCCTCCTCTGATGTCCAGTCTCTGCTTCTGGCAGGTAGAGGTTTAGGAACACTCAGAGCATGAGGTTGCATCCTTGACCATCTTGGCTAATAGCCATAGATGGACTTGTCCTCCATGAACTTATCTAGTTCTTTTTTTAACCCTATTATAGTCTTGGCCTTCACAACATCCTCTGGCAAGGAGTTCCATAGGTTGACTGTGCATTGTGTGAAGAAATACTTCCTTTTGTTTGTTTTTAACCTTCTGCTTAATTTCATTTGATGACCCCTCGTTCTTGTGTAACCCATATTTTGTGTTATGTGCAGGGGTAAATAACACTTATTCACTCTGTCCATACCGTTCATGATTTTACAGACCTCTATTGTACACCCTCTTAGTCTTCTCTTTTCTAAGGTTTACAGTTCCAGTCTTTTTAATGTGTCCTACGGAACCTGTTCCATACCCTTAATCATTTTTGATGCCCTGCTCTGCATCTTTTCTAATTCTAACATATTTTTTGAGATGGGGTGACTGCACTCGGTATTCAAGGCATGGGCATACCACGCCTTGATATTTCCTGCTTTATTATCTATCCCTTTCCTAATGCTTCCTAACAGTCTGTTCACTTTTTTGACTACCACTGCACATTGAGCAGATGTTCCCAGAGAACTATCCCCATTGACTCCAAGATCTTTCTTGAAGTGTAACAGCAAATTTAGACCCATTAATTTTATATTTATAGTTGGGATTATTTATTCCAATATGCATTTTTTTGTGTGGCATTTGTCAACATTTAAATTTCATCTGCCATTTTATTGCCCAGTTTAGTGAGATCACTTGGTAACTCTTTGCAGTCAACTTTGGACTTAACTATTTTGAGTAATATTGCGTTGTCTGCATACTGTATTTTGCCACCTCACTGTTCACCCATTGTTCCAGATCATTTATGAATATATTGAACCACACCGGTCCCAGTACAGATCCTTGGAAGACCCCGCTATTTACCTCTCCCTGTGGTGAAAACTTGACTGTTTATTCCTACCCTTTGTTTCCTATCAGTTATTGATCCATGATAGCTCCTTCCTTTTATCCCATGACTGCTTGCTTTGCTTGAAAGTTTTCGAAGGACCATGTTAAAAACTTTGAGTCTAAGTACACTATATCAATGGTTTCAATTAATTTCTGGACCCCTAAAATTGCTTGCCTGGAGTTGCAGACCCCTCTGGAAATCTTAGATATAGTCTGCAGACTCCCAGGGACGTGTGTACAACAGGTTGAAAACCACTGCAGTGTATCAACTGGATCATCTCTGTCCACATTCTTGCTGAGATCCTCAAAAATTCTATTAGATTAGTGAGGCATGATTTTCCTTTACGAAAGCCGTGCTCACTCTTCCACAACAAATCACGTTCATCTGTGTGTTCAATAATTGTGTTCCTTACTATAGTTTGTCAGTTTGCCTGGTACTGAAGCTAGGCTTTGTCACAGAGTGTGCGGGAGTCCGGTCCCCGCACCCCCACTTCCTGGGATTCACAGTGACTCTCAGCCAGCCAGTAGATTAGAAGGTTTATTTGAGATGACAGGAACACAATCCAACGCCGAGCTTGTCAGTACAAACAGGACCCCTCTATCAGGGTGTGACAGTGCTGTTCCTGGTGGGATCCAACTGTGAGTGTCAGATCAAGACAGATTGCTTCCAAAGGGGTAACTACAGCCCAAAGCTGGGGTTTTTCCACACTAAGGCAAACCAAACCAGCCAAACAGAACAGACTTTGGTTTCACCCCACTGGCTAACCACAAGTCACACAAGCAATTCCCTTAGACACTCCAGGTTCCCAGTTTCACCACCAGCAGCCACCTGTCCTGGGGATCAATGGTTATGAAAACCAACACCCCAAATAAAGAAAATGGTTCTCCCCAATTCCAAAGAATCAGGCCCCAGACCCAGGTCAATATACAAATCAGATCTTACCACAAATCACGCTGTTGCCAATCCTTTAGCATCTAACATCTAAAGGTTTATTGTACAAGGAAAAAGGTCTAGGTGAGGGTTAGGAAAGGTTAAAAGAAATCAATTACATGCAGTGATGGCAAGTCTCTTGGTTCAGTCTTGCAGCTGTAGAATAAACTGCAGGCTCAGATAAAAGTCTCTAGAAAGCATCCCATTTAGGGATGGGTCAGCACCTTAGTCCAGAGTTCACCTGTGTAGCAAAGTCCATTCAGAGCTGGAAGCAAGGCAGGCTGAAGGTAGAAGACAAAATGGAGGACGTTCTTCCAGGCTTTATAGACTTCCTCCTGTGGGCGAAGCCCCTCCTCCTCCTTATGCAGAGTCCAGTTGCAAAATGGAGGTCCATAGCCACATGGTCCAATCACTCGACTCTCCACGATTCAGTTTTTGCCCAGGCATGTCCCATTCCTGGCGAAGCTCCTCGGGTGTGGACAAAGTTCACTGTGCAGTTGATGGCCCTTTAATGGGCCATCAGGCACACCATTCAAGTTAACAACAGCTTGTCTGAATTTTCACCCAGAAGCCAAGCATAAGTTTGAAGTACAGGCACCATATATTCAGTATTCATAACTTTTAGTTTCAAAAGAGATACACACCTATTAATAGCATATTCATAATTAGCCCTCCATAACCTGGTCATAGACACCTGTTATGACCCCCCTTCACATAAGATTTGGTGTCACCATAGGACCTTGGTTGCTCCAATGATCTATATGATCCCAAATAATTCCTGTAACGTGACACAGGGCCTTCTGGGGGGCAGGGAGATAAGGCCCTGGATTAGGGCTCCCTCCTCTTTCCCAGCCAGCTGCTAACCCCCTCTACGGAAACTGCTGGGTCTCTTCCCTCCCCCGGCCACTCCCTCAGCCTTTGTTCACATACACACTCCGAGAGAGTCTCCCCTCCCAACCCCTGAGGGCCCTGGGGGTTCGGTAACAGCCCAGGTACCTTCCCTCCAGAGAAACCTCCCAGATCAGATCCACCCTGCTCGTTACAGGCTTATCAGCTGTAATGGCTAGGATCAGCTCTGGGGCCTCTTTAAAAAATTGGCATTATAATTAATTATTCTCTAGTCATCTGGTTCAGAGACTGATTTAATTGATGGGTTACAGACCACAGTTCAGTACTTCTGCAATTTCATATCTGAGTTCCTTTAGAACTCTTGGGTGGACACACCTGGTCCTGGTGACTTAAATTAAAAAGTAGATGGGTTTGTTCCAAAATCTCCTCTACTGACAATCTCGATTTGGGACCGTTTCTCAGATTTATTACCTAAAAGGAAGGACTGAGGTGGGCATCTCCCCCGTGTCCTCTGCAGTATGTAAAGAATTTGTTTACTTTTTCCACAACCGCCTTGTCTTCTGTCGGGACGGACAGCTGTAGAAATGCTCCCTGATATACGGGGTTGAAGATAATTCAGTAAGAATGAGCCATGACTTTAAAAGCCAACCTCAGCCTACTGTGCTGGAAGAAGGGACATGGTATGAATGGGATCGACAGTCAGGGGCACATGCTTGCCAGAGCTGACAGTCCCTGGGGGATGGCCTGGGGTCAAGAGTCCATCTCGAGTCAGAATTATGAATTCTCCTCCTTTCCAGCGCCTGAACTGAGGGGGTTTCTGGAGGGCTGATCAAAGGGAAGCTGTCACTTCCTTCTTTAAAATATGACTTGTGAATGGCAGATAGCGGGGAAAGAGTTTAAGCTCTAATCAGAAGAGGAGGAGTGAGACGGATGTAGTGAATACATCCCTGCATTTCCAAGGTGTCACCTTGTCAGAGGATCGGAGCGGACAGTCCTCTCCCGGCAGCATTCTGGCCATCATCTGAGTCTCAACACAGGGACCCTGTAGCAGGTGGTATTTCCTTGGTGCATGTGAAGGGGTGAGCGGTGCCATTCTGAATGCTAACCTTCCCCAGCGCTATCACCCGCCCCCACCCCCCGGTTCTGGTCCCCGAAGCTGGTGGAGCCTCTTCCGGCAGGCTAGTGGCAGTGTGGGCTGGGGCAGTGCTGTCTGTCGGATGCTGTCCTGCAGCCCAGAGTTGTAGGGTTGCTGTGCTTCGTGGTTCTGCACGTCCCCCCCACCCCCATTGCTTTTACAGAGAGGGAGAAACTCAGGAGCCTGGCTAGAACCAGGCATAGTGTGCGCAGGTGTACACGTTTCTCCTGCACGGCTTCCTCAGAGCCGTTCCCCTGAGGGTCCGGTCCTGGGCTTACCCCCATCCAGTCTGCTAACCTGACCCACACCCCTCCTTCTAGTCGTCTGGTCCCCTCTCTCTTCCCAGCCTCCTGCCCTCATCCCTGCTGATGTGCCTCCCTCTCTGCCCGCGGTCCCCCAGCTCTAGTTCTGGGCTTCGCTCGCATGCAGCTCTGCCGATGCCCCCACTTCTGGAGATGCGTTTGGCCTTGTCCTTACTTCTCCAACGGCCATCTAGGCCGTGGCTCTCCGGACAGTGCTGCTGCCTCCAAGTATTGTATTGACCAGCACGGACAGGCTATCCGCAGCCCCCCAGGGTGGAAAACGCTGGCGTTTCTCCACCCAGCTCCTTCCTCATGGCATGTCGCCAGCAGGCTGATCAGGAGAAAATCCAGGCTGTATCTGTCTCTCCCTAATGTGTCATTTGGGTCCCGCTCATGGGTGATTTACGCCTGCTGTTGCCATCTCTGGTGGCCCTTTGATCATTTGATGTGGCAGACAGAGCTCATTATTTCACAGATATGCATGTTACATTATTACGCAAATGTGCCTTTCCTCCTCCCCCACTCAGTGAGCCCTCTGCGCTCTTGGGGTGGGGATGGTGCCAAAGCAGCAGCTCACACCTCCAGGCCAGATGATCCATGCAACTTCTTGCTTTTTCTCCCCTCCCTCCTTCCCCCCTTCCCCCCCAAGTGCTTTCATTGGCTGGGAATAAATCCTCCACAGTCCTTCTGTCCTCTCAACTGCTTCCCAGAGAGGGAAATAACAGGAGGCATCCCTGTTTTGAGCGGGCTGCTGGTACCTAGTTCTGACTGGTCCCCCCGTCTCCTAATGGAGGAGCTCTGTGCCCCCCATTGTTCTGACATGCACCCCAACATCCTGCCTTTCAGCAGCTGTGTAGAGAGAGCACTGGGAAAATGCCCCCAGAAATGTGCTTGGCTGACCCCAACTCAAGCTTCTTGCTGGGGGATTCAGCTTCCGGGGCAGCATGTGCCGAACCTTTTCTCACCCCCATGGCACTCTTTGGAGTTGCACCTGGCTGCCCCCCTGGGAAGGTGGCGTGCCCTGCAGGAGGCAGCCAGCTTCCGAGAAAGCAGAGCCGCCGCCTCCCTTTTCAGTCCTCTTGGTGATCGATACAGGAATTCGGCAGTAATTCCATCAGAGAGACGCCAGGTCCAACAGCAGGAGCAGCTCCCCCGGGTGAGGTGACTGCTCCAGACCCAAAGCCTCCAGCCTCCCTACCCGTCGGCTCATGGTAGGAAGCCGAGCTTTGAAATTGCTTCAGGCACCAAGGCTGGGCCAGCTGGCACAGATGGATGGAGCATCGCTCTCTGAACAAAGTGTTTGTGATCCAGTAGCCTTGAGACTAAGGAACAGCTAGCATGGTCCACTTTGCACTGAGGTCAAGGCCTTTAAACAGAGATGTTAGACAACAGATAAAACCCTTCAGCCCATGTCAGCTGCTAATGTCCTTGTAAACTGATGCTTTTTATTACAGTTCCGTGGTGTTCCGTCTTATTCCTTTCGGGCTTGTATAACATTAATTAAAATGTTCTTTTTCGTTGTTTACAGCAGACTCATAAAACCTCACATGGATTCAAGGGCCCCGGCTTTGTTTGTCAGTTCCATTTATATTAAGTGTTGAGCTCCAAAAAAACCCATAAAGAATCCTCCCCCCCCCCCCCCCCCCGCCCCAACACAGAGTGTTTGTGTTGTGACGGTTGGGCTAGAATCAGGGTCCCAGCGGCTGGACACTGGATAGACACTCCAAACACTGGTACAGGCTGCTCCAGTCTCCAGAAATAGCGGGATGCAGCATAATCCACTTCCTGACATTCATCAGACCCCAAATGCCAGCTCTTCCTCCAGTGCGAGTTACTAGCAATACCTTGAAAGGGCACGTTCATTTGGTGTTTCTAGACAAGGCTTTTAAAGCTGTGCTGGCAGGTGAGTGGTTGTCAGTGAAACGAATCCGTAGCTTCTAAAGAGAATAGTATGGTGTGGAAATATATTCGAGCGAACCCCTGGGAGCTGGGCAAGTCTGCGACCTTGTCCCTGGATGCTGAGTTTCTTCTAAGTCTTTCTTTGCCTTGCTTACTGCCCGGGATCCTGCTCGATTCCTTCATTCTTATCAGGCACTTGGGGAACGGGGAGGTGAAGGAAGGGGGGAGGGAAGTATGATAATTCTTTCAAATAGATTTCAGCCGCTGGCTGATTTTAAAGTTCTCTTTTTCTTAGTCTAGGTCAAGTGGGAAGGAGCCCGGCCTGGGGCTGGTTGAATGCACCATTCTCCTTTGTCAGCACCTTTGCTGAGTTTGTGTTATTAGCTGGAATACAGAGACCTGGAACCTCAGCTCTTCTGTGTGGCTGGTGAGAGAAATAAGCGGAGCTGCCTTATCACGCTCATTTAACTGGTTAATACATCTTCAGAGCAAATAATGCAGTCCGTGGGTGAATTGCTTAACCAACCTCATTCCTATTGTGCATTTAGCAGCTTGGAGGAAGATAATACCTTCCAGGTTTGACCCAATTTTAGTTTTTGTTGTCATAACCATGGAAAATCGACCTTCAGAGACCCTCAGCAGAGAGCCTGAATAGGAAGCGATGTACAGCAAGTGTGCAGTGTGGAATACTTAATGCACTTGTGCAGAAAAGTAGACTGCAACCGTTGTCTTGGCCTCCATGATCTCCTGTGAGCAGAGCTTCACCCCGACCTCCCTCCACCACGGGCCCTGCTTCCTGGGCGTGTTCTCGTTGGGCTGTCCTGAGGCGTTATGCTCTCCATGACTGTTCAGAATCAGAGAGGTAGCCATGTTAGTCTGGAATAGCAGAGGTAACAGAGTCCTGTGGCACCTTAAAGACTAACTATAAAGTTTTGAAGCATAAGCTTTCGTGGGCTAATACCCACTTCGTCGGATGCAAGCAGTGGAAGTGTCCAGGGGCAGGTATAGATAAGTAGGCAAGAACCAGGTAGGAGGTAACAAGGTTAGTCCAATCAGGCTGAACCAGCTTGTTAACTCAAATCCGGGAGGGTGGGGTATTCTTCTAGCAGCTGAATTGGAGGTGTGAACTCGGAGAGAGGAGAAGCTGTTTTTGTAATTAGCAAGCCATTCAAGATCCTTGTTCAATCCTAGATTGATTGTGTCAAACTTGCAAATGAATTGCAGTTCTGCAGTTTCTCTTTGCAGTCTGGACTTGAAGTTTTTTTGCTGCAGTAGGGTGACTTTTAAATCTGTAATTGTGTGTCCAGGCAGATTGAAGTGTTCTCCTACAGGTTTTTGTATATTGCCATTCCTGATATCTGATTTGTGTCCATTTATCCGTTTTCGTAGGGACTGTCCAGTTTGGCCGATGTACATAGCAGAGGGACATTGGTGGCATATAATGACATATATGACATTGGTTGATGTGCAGGTGAATGAACCAGTGATGGTGTGCCTGATCTGGTTAGGTCCTGTGATGGTGTTGCTGGTGTAGATATGTGGGCAGAGAGAGGACTGTTCTGCAGGAAATGGGCTTCCTCTTCTGCAGCTCCTCTTCCTGTCTTCTAAAGTGGCCTCACTCCCTTTCTCGGGAGAGGGCGCTCCAGAGTTACTCTTGCCAGAACTGGCTGTGGAGGAAAATCTGCTGCATCCTCCCGTTCTCCTGTTAGAGATCCGATGGTGGCCCTCATGCCTCCCCTGGCCTTTGTTTTAATGAAGACCTCACCAGACTGACAGGTGCCACAGAAATGATGGGCAGAGCCCTCCAGGGGAGACCAGAGCTCACTAGCTGCAGGATCTCAGACCAGACACAGATGGGAGGGGACATCCCCAGAGAGGAGATGAAGGGTCTGTGGCTCTGATGCCTTGTGGAGTCCCTGGGGTGAGGAAGCCCTGTCTGGATTTCATTCCTCCCAGGTGTGTGCTGGGGCATCGCTGCCCCCGGAGGCGTTCTTGTGTCTCTGGGACTGAGACGCCCGGACTCGGAGGGGCAATGGTAACACTGCTCTCCAAGACCAGGATAATTGGAGTAACGTGATCCTGCTGCACTGGAGAGACCAGCCCCCTCCCAGTGCAGGGCCATCCCTCCCAAGGGCTGCAGTGACAATGGGCTTCTGGAGATGTCGGCGGGCAGGTCTTGTTCCTGGGCTCTCCGTGGTGTGTCGGTGCTTTGGGCATCGCTTGGAATGGGCTTACGGCGGGTGCCGTAGTCACGGAGCGTAGTGTGGTATTGGAGAGTTTCCCAAAGGTCAGTGAGGCGTGGGGTCCAAGATGCAACCCCTGGAACCCGGAAGCAGTTCTGGGGCCCCCAGGGATGTTGTGTAGGTGGGAGGCAAGGAACAGTCCCACTGTAGTGGAGAGGGGTTGCTGGGATGAACGTGCTCTAAGCAGGATCTGTAGCAGGGTCCCCTTGCCCTGTGGGGAGGCCTAGACTGTTATGGAGGAGTGCAGACAATGATCTCCAGGAGCAGGGCTGTGGAAGGTACGGTGATTGGGGGTCGCTGCCTGAGACAGGAGAGTGGGGAGCTGTTTGGCCCTCATTAGGCCCATTTGCACTGGGACAAGGGTGATCCTGCAGCACTGGCACGGATGGGAGCTTTCTCTGGACTGGCAGTGGCCACTTGGTGTGCTCTGCCCCCTCGTCCAGTATGAGACTGAACCTCCCACGCTGCTTCTCAGTGAAGCCACGTGGCAGTGGTGTCTCGTACTGATAGCTGAGCTCCTGCTCTTTGGACCGGTACAAGGGCAGGGAGTGGGAACTGTTGGCCACATGTGGTGTCTCTGCGATCCCAAAACTGCAGCACTTCTGGCGAAGGACAGGACGGCCTGCCGGGCGGCTGTGGGCTTCAGTTAGAGAGGCTGGTGCTTGGGTGTCCTTGTTACCAGCTGCACCTGTCGTGGTGGGGAGGGGACATGGGGATGGGCAGCTGACGGCTGAAATAAATAGGTAATACTTCTGCCAAGTCTACAAGTCAATTCAAAGTTATCCCTGCTCCCCTCAAGTCAAAGTTCAGACTCTTTAGCATTCTTCAGTGGCACCCGAGGGTCGTGGTTATCTCCACGTGTGACGTACAGTGAGACTCAGGAAAGTGTCTTCTGTTGAACATCAAAATCCCATTACCAAATGCCATGTTCTGTCGCGCAGATACCAGGCGCAGAAATAGCTTCTGATCTCAGAGCGGGCGGCCTACATGGTATTTGCCTTCACAGGCAATAGTGCTTTTCAATCGTACCATTGCGACGGTGAAATCCAAGCCACCGATTCCCGTCCTCTGCCATCACCACCTCGTGTGAACCTTCTCCCTAGCCCTACAGACCGCGTTGTGACAAAGCTCCAAGCCTGTACTTGTGGGTCCTGCGTTTCTTGGCGGATTTCACTAGCCTCAGTGGCTAATTGTGGAAGGCAGGGGGGGGGGGAGCCCGGGCCCGCCCTCTTCTCCGGGCTCCAGCCCAGGGACCCTAATAATCTCAGTTGAGATGGCTGACCTTTTAACCACCAAGCACAATACAGTTCCCCTGGGCTTCTTCCCCACAACAGTTCCTGCTTCTTTTACTCTCCACTTCACCCTTACCTCAGGGCCTCCTTCCAAACTGCTCTCTGCTTCAATGCCTCCAAACTCCTCTGTGCTCCAATGTCTCCAAACTCCTCTCTGCTCCAAACACCCACACTGTCTGCCTGAGGCAGGGGTTTTTATTAAGGCCTTACTTGACAGCAGGTGCTCCTAATTAACCTGCTGCCTGCTAGAACCTTCTTAATTGACCCCAGGTGTCTTGACTGGCCTGGAGTAGGCTTTGTTTGGCTATAGGGGGAACAGAGACCTGCACATCCTGAGACTGATGTACCTGCCTTCCAGCACTCTCCTATACCCTTCAGGTCTGACTCTGTCACATATCCCCCTCCCCTGCTCAACGCCAAGGGGTTGGGCAACTTGGGTCGACATACAGTGCACTCGTGATAAGCCATCTGCATTGCCATGATGACTTCCGGCCCTGTGTTGTATGCGGAACTGGAAAGGTTGGAGGGATAAAAACCATCTAGTCACTCTGGCATTTTTCTCCTTATTCCGCTGCATCCACTGAAGAGGGGCATGGTCAGTCACGAGGGTAAATTTTCTTCCTAGCAGGTAGTATCTCAGTGTTTCCATGGCCCATTTAACAGCAAGGCATTCCCTCTCAACCACCGCATACTTCTGTTCTCTTGGGAGGAGTTTTCTACTGAGATATAGGATTGGATGTTCTTCTTCCCTGACCATCTGGGACAGGACAGCCCCCAGTCCTACTTCGGATGCATCTGTCTGCAAGATAAACTCCTTAGAGAAGTCTGGGGCTATAAGTACGGGGTCACTGCAAAGGGCTGTCCTCAGATCTGTAAATGCTCTCTCTGCTGTATCTGTCCATCGTATCATGTCAGGTCCCCGAGCTTTTATGAGCTCAGTCAGGGCACTCGCCCTAGTGGCAAAATGGGGAATAAAGCGTCGATAATAGCCTACCACGCCTAGGAACGCACGGACTTGCTTCTTTCGGACTGGCCGGGGCCAGTTTTGAATTGCCTCTAGCTTATTAGTTTGGGGCTTCACTATGCCCCTTCCTACAATGTATCCCAGGTATCTAGCCTCTGCTAGCCCTATGGCACATTTAGCGGGATTAGCAGTGAGGCCAGCTCGCCTTAAGGTGCGCAGTACTGCTTCCACTTTCTCCAAGTGGGTTCCCCAGTCTGGCGTATGGATGATGACATCATCTAGGTATGCGGCTGCGTAACTAGTATGATGGCGCAACAGTTTATCCATGAGACGCTGGAATGTGGCCGGTGCCCCATGTAGCCCGAACGGGAGGACAGTGTACTGAAATAGCCCATCTGGGGTGGAGAACGCTGTCTTCTCTTTGGCCTCCTTAGTCAGGGGAACTTGCCAATAACCTTTTGTCAGATCCAGTGTAGTTAAGAATCGGGCACTACCCAGTCGGTCAACCAGTTCATCGATGCGTGGTATGGGGTACGCATCGAATTGGGATATTTCATTCAGTCGGCGAAAGTCATTACAGAATCTCACAGTTCCATCAGGTTTAGGGACCAGAACAATTGGGCTGGACCACTGACTGTGAGATTCTTCAATAACCCCTAATTCTAACATTTTCTTTACTTCAGCCTTGATTTCCCCTCTTTTGGCCTCTGGTATTCGGTAGGGTCTCAATGTTACCTTGGCTCCTGGGATCGTGCGGATATGGTGATAGGCTTCAGTTGTTCGCCCCGGTTTTATAGAGAACACATCTCGGTTGCGACTGATCATGTCGGCTGCCTCCCTCTTTTGGATCGGCGTCAGGTCTGGAGATATCTTTACTTGCTCGTGTGAATCATCCTCCTGGGGAAGGGTCTCCTGGGTGACCAAGCATGCCTCTCGATCGTGCCAAGGTTTTAGAAGATTCACATGATAAATTTGCTCTGGCTTCCGACGGCCGGGCTGCCGTACCTTATAGTTCACCTCCCCCACAGCTTCGATAACTTCGTAGGGTCCCTGCCAATGAGCCAATAGTTTACTTTCTGCTGTGGGTACCAGAACCATCACCCGATCTCCTGGCTGGAACCGTCGAAGCTTTGCTCGGTGGTTATAATGGGTTCGTTGGGTCTCTTGTGCCTTCTCTAAGTGTTCCCGTACGATGGGCGTAACTCGGGCTATCCGATCTCGCATCTGCAGTACATGCTCGACTATATTCCTTCCAGGATTTGGCTCTTCTTCCCAAGCTTCTCTGGCTATATCCAGTATGCCCCGGGGATGGCGCCCGTACAGTAGTTCAAACGGGGAGAAACCCGTTGAGGCTTGTGGAACCTCCCGGATGGCGAACATGAGGTAAGGCAACAGGGTATCCCAATCTTTCCCGTCCTGACTGACCACTTTTCTAATCATGGCCTTGAGGGTCCTATTGAACCTCTCCACAAGGCCATCTGTTTGTGGGTGGTATACGGAGGTCCGTAGGGCTTTTACCTGGAGCAATGAACAAAGATCTTTCATCAATTTGGACACAAAAGGTGTCCCTTGGTCAGTCAATATCTCCTTGGGTAGCCCAACTCGGGCAAAAATCTGTAGTAGCTCCTTAGCTATTATCTTGGAGGTTGTATTGCGTAGGGGGACGGCTTCCGGGTACCGGGTTGCATAGTCCAGTACAACAAGCACATGCTGGTGTCCCCGAGCTGTCTTCTCAAGGGGTCCAACCAGATCCATAGCTATACGTTCAAAAGGTACCTCTATTATTGGAAGAGGTATCAACGGCGCCCGCAAGTGCGGACGAGGACTATGTAACTGACATTCTGGACAAGAGATGCAATATCGCCGAACATCTTCGTGCACTCCTGGCCAGAAGAACCTCCGCAGGATCCGTGCCTGGGTTTTCTCGACCCCTAGGTGTCCTCCAAATAGGTGACTGTGGGCAAGGCTCAATATGGCCTTTTGATGTTTTCTTGGCACCAGAAGTTGATGGATCTCCTGCTCCTGTATTTGCACCACACGGTACAAAAGATCTTTCTTTACTATAAAGTAAGGTCCCGGACCCCGGACTTTCCCCTCCACGGGTGTCCCATCTATCTCGGCTACCTCTTTTCTGGCGTTATCGTATCTAGGGTCCTCTGCTTGGTCCCGCCCGAAAGATTCTCTCCCAGAACTAACGTGCCCAAGTTCCCAGGGCCTGGCTTCTGCTTCTCCCAGTGGCTCACTGCCATCCTGACGTGGGGTGGCCTCTGGCTCGCTTTCCGGGGTGGAAGTTTCTCTGCTGGCTGCTCGGGTCCGTCGGCCGACTAGAGCAGTCTTCTGATCCTGGGTCAGGATCCGGGTCCCTAAGGCCTTTGCGGCCCTCCTCTCTTTTTTCGTCCTCCGGGTCCTTTGGGGGGCTGGGAACAGATCCTCAGAAATTTCCGTGTACATCGGGGGTTGACATTCTCCTGGTGGTAAATTGCTATCCTCAGGGTCCCCGCTTTCCTCCAGCCTCGCTGGGGGAAGTAAATTATCAAACCCTGGATAGTCCCTCCCAATAACTACAGGATATGGGAGGTTAGGGACTACGCCCACCGTTACCTCAATGGGGTTTCCCTGAACTGCTATCTCTACCGGAATAGTGGGGTAATAACTTACAGCCCCATGTACACAAGTCACTGCTATGCGTTTGGCTTGTAACAGCTGCCTTCTTTTTATTAGCTTGCCCGATACAAGGGTAATAGCACTCCCAGAGTCCACAAGTGCTGTAGTTTCCATCCCATTTATCTTCACCGGTCTGGTGTAGTTATGTGGGGCTAATGTAACCCCTACGAGGTGGAGAAGGGAGCACGGAACCTCACAATCCCCGAAGTTACATTGCCTAGGTTTCCTCCTGCTGGGACACTGTGCTGCTATATGTCCCCACTCCCCACATGCATAGCATCTATAGTCATTTCTACTAGTTTCCCTATCATGGGAATTAGGGAATTTGAACCCCGGCTTCCTCCCTCTCTGACTGGTCCCTTCCTTCTGGGGTCCCCCAGGGTTTTCAGCCCTCCCTTTCTTCCACCTAGGACCTCCTGGGGTACTGGGTGCCCAAACTTCCAGCGTTGGGTTTGGGTGCCTGTTCCAGAAGGGGCCTCGTTTAGGTAGTCGGGTCAATTCCCTGGCTGTCATCCGTCTTTCTACCAGCGTGATCATCTCGTCGTAAGTGGATGGATCATTCTGGCCTACCCATTTACGGAGATCTGGTGGTAGACCCCGCATATAATGATCGATGACCAGGGTCTCCAACATCTCATTCGGGTTGCATGCCTCGGGCTGTAACCACTTCCGTGCCAGGTGTATGAGATCAAATAGTTGGGACCTCGGGGGTTTGGTCTCCTGATATTTCCACTCATGGAACCTCTGGGCCCGTACCGCTGCTGTTACCCCTAATCGTGCTAGGATTTCTGCCTTCAGCCGGAGATAGTCAGTGGCATCTGTGGCAGGCAAGTCAAAGTAGGCTTTCTGGGCCTCTCCGCACAAAAAGGGGGCGAGAATGCTGGCCCACTGCTCCTGGGGCCATGCCTCCCGCTGAGCAGTCCTCTCAAATGCGAGAAGATATGCCTCAATGTCATCTTCTGCTGTCATCTTTGGCAGACAAACAGAGGCCCCTAGGGTTTGCATCCCATTAGACCCTCGGGGCTGGGTGGTGAGGATCTTTAGCTGATCCATTACCTCACGCAAGAGGGCACGATCTTGGGTCGCCTGATTCATTATTAATTGATTTGTTTCCTGCTGAACCCGGGTAGTCTCCTGCTGGGCTGCCGTGGCTTGTACCAGAGCCCTTATCACCTCCTCCATTGTGGCACAAAGCAGACAACCACCAAAGAGAATTCAAAACCCCAGGGCACTTTTTTTTTTTTCCTTTTTCTTTTTTAAAGCCTTTCTTCCGCCACGCTGCGTACGAACATCCCACCTCTGACACCAGTTGTGACAAAGCTCCAAGCCTGTACTTGTGGGTCCTGCGTTTCTTGGCGGATTTCACTAGCCTCAGTGGCTAATTGTGGAAGGCAGGGGGGGGGGGAGCCCGGGCCCGCCCTCTTCTCCGGGCTCCAGCCCAGGGACCCTAATAATCTCAGTTGAGATGGCTGACCTTTTAACCACCAAGCACAATACAGTTCCCCTGGGCTTCTTCCCCACAACAGTTCCTGCTTCTTTTACTCTCCACTTCACCCTTACCTCAGGGCCTCCTTCCAAACTGCTCTCTGCTTCAATGCCTCCAAACTCCTCTGTGCTCCAATGTCTCCAAACTCCTCTCTGCTCCAAACACCCACACTGTCTGCCTGAGGCAGGGGTTTTTATTAAGGCCTTACTTGACAGCAGGTGCTCCTAATTAACCTGCTGCCTGCTAGAACCTTCTTAATTGACCCCAGGTGTCTTGACTGGCCTGGAGTAGGCTTTGTTTGGCTATAGGGGGAACAGAGACCTGCACATCCTGAGACTGATGTACCTGCCTTCCAGCACTCTCCTATACCCTTCAGGTCTGACTCTGTCACAGCGTGTATACGTGTGAAGCAAGCAACTAAAGAGATAGCATTGCTGTAGTCACCCCATATTTACCGGAGTTCTTGAACAGGTGCAGATGTCGTTCATTGGCCTGTTCCATCCAACTGACAAATGGCTACGATGGCTTTTTCAAATAGGAGTTAGGTGTCCGATGCTCGTTGAGCTGAAATGGTTTTTGGGTGCCTTTCCCTGTCTCTGGAAGGCTGGGAAGTTCCTCTTTGTTTGCAGTAGGACTTTGTTCAGCACCGACTCCTGCTCCTTATTTATCAGCTGGAGCAGAGCTTTCCAAACTGTGTGCCGCGACACGTTAGTGTGTCGGCAGCAGTGTGTAGGTGTGTCGCGGGAACTAAAAGCACTTCCCTGGTCAAAACAGCTGGAAAGCAAGCTGCTGCTGCTGGACAGCAAGCTGCTGCTGCTGCTGCAGGCTTGGCCAGTGCCAGCCAGCAGAAGGGGGGCGGGAGGGGGCAGAAAGCCCACTCCCCTCCCTCCCCCCGCAGAGACAGTCGGGGGAAGGAGGATTGCGCCGTGGCCGTGGCAGGAGACTCTGTGGGTCTTGCATGCAGGTGCCGGGAGGGGGAAGGAGGGGAAGAGCCCAGAGAGCCTCCCCCCACCCTGCAACCTGGCTCTGCACCCCCCCAAGGGTCCCCCGGCCTCCCCTTGCTGCCCCCTTACACCTTCTCCCCGGGAGCAGAGCGTCCCTTCTCTTCAGTTCTGTGCAGCAACATGCTGCCTCCGTTGCTGCAGGGTCCTAGCGCCCTCCTGCTTCTGCTGCCTGTGATGGGGGTGAGTGAGTGTGCTGTTGCTGAGGGGGTGGGGGCAGGAAAGGAGGAAGCTGACCCAGAGCTTGCTGCTGCTGGCAGGGAAAGGGCTGGGGGGAGTCCTCCTCTCTGGCTCCAGTCCCAGAGGAACCTGCCTACACCCATCCCAAACTCATCCCCAGCCTGCCCTACCCCAGAGCCCACACCCCAGCAAGAGCTTATCCCCCCGCACCCCAATCCTCTTATTCCACCAAATATTGAAAAGCTGTGTTCATCCCATCAACCTCGTACATCCCATTACAATGGTCAGTAGTTATTGGTGGTGGTCAACCTTTTTTTAATTCTTGCACCTATTTACATACTGATACTCAGAAATGACAACAATGTCTGTTATTATCTTACAAATCATAGATTTTTAAAAATATAAATGAAAGGTTTTCAGGAGATATGTTGTGTCCCCAGACATTTCGTTATTACAATTTTATGTATGTGTCCGTATCTCTTATGACGGGTTAGTTTAACCTCCGGTTTGCTAGTAAAACTGAATTACTGTGTCGCAAAATGATGCATGTCTAAAAAGTGTGTCACCAACATGAAAAGTTTGGAAAGCTCTGAGCTGGAGAGTGGTTCTGTGCCAGGTTTCCAGCTACCGCACTGAGTTCCAGCTCTCCCTAACCCTGCAGTTGCTGGTATGTGATGTGCATGGAACCTTCTTACCCTGGGTACTGTCTGAGCTCAGAGCCCAGTGTGTCGGAGTAGGAATACTGCAGGTGTGCCTCAGTTTCCTCTATGCATTTCTTGAGCGTCTATGTGAAGGGATAAGGATGTGTAGCTGATGCAAAGCACAGCCTCTCTGCAGGTGTCCATACCTGAAGCTGTAATCTGACTCCAAGTGGGGGGAGGGAGGTCACCTGACCTGCCTGGGGAAGGAAAGACAAAAGGGAAGCAGGGGGGTGGCTGGAGAGAGTGAGTTGCAGTTTGGAGTCTGAAGCTAGGTGGGCAGAAGGGAGGCAGGCCCAGGCAGGGGCTGGCCTCCCTGGGCCCCCAAAATGGATCCAGCTGAGGGGTTCGGGTACCTACAAGCTCAGTGTTAGACCATGTACCTGTCAACGAATAAACCTGTTTTACTGCCTGGCTGAGAGTCACGTCTGACTGTGGACTGGGGTGCAGAATCCACGGGCTCCCCCAGGACCCCGCCTGGGTGGGCTCGCTGGGGGAAGCGCACGGAGGGGCAGAAGGTGCTGAATGCTCCGAGGTCAGACCCAGGAAGGTGGAAGTGGGGACCCGTGAAGCTCCTAGCCTTGGAAACAGGCTGTGTACGGAGAGGGGACACTTCACCTGGAATCCTATCTGTCTTCATAGGGAGCAAGTTCCAGACCATCGCCCGGGCACTCCGTGACACCCAGCATATGGGTTTGTGGTTTTCTTGGCAAGTAACAGCAGCTGTGTGAGATATTGATAAGAAAAACATATGTGATCAAGAAACCCTCTAAAAATCCCAAACAATTGAATCCCCATTTAACCCTGAGCTAGTTTCTTGTAACTTCCAATTAATGGGAGGGAGAGGGAAGTAGAGCCACCGATTCATTTGAGGGAGAACAGCAAATGGGCTTCTCTGCAGAGTGGTTTAGAAAATTGGGCCATGACAAATTGACTTCAAAGGTGGATCTGCTGGAGGGGGCTGGCTCGGAGGCATGGCGTGTGGGGGTGGGGGAGAGGAGTGAGGTTTGGTGGAGCTGGAAGCTGCCACCTCGCTCTGCATGTTAATCAGGAAGCAGGCAGACTAAGGAGGGGGTGGGTTTGGACAGGTCAGAGCTTTTTGTTGTTAGTACCAAGTGACTTCCCAGGTTTGTTCTTTCTCTGGGTTGTGTCTGGTTTGTTCTGCAGTTGGACGGAGACATGAGCGCTTTCCGCAGTGGGGCTGGCTTTGGACATGAAGAGCAAAGCTGCCCCCACTCGGAGAGTGAGTTTGTTCCCTTCTGCTGCCCAGCACTTTCGTGTCCCACGGCCTCCGGCTGGGAGCTGGGCCGGCGCTGGGGGCTGCATCGCTTTGCTCTGGCCATATGGAACCTCCACGGCCTGAGGGTCCTTCAATTACTGAGCCCTCCGGTTCCCAGTCAGAGGTTTAATTATTGAGCTGGGGAATGCGGTTGTGCACAGCAGGCCACACGCTGATTTTCAGGACTGCTCCAGTCTCCCGGGAGGTGCCTCGGCCCAGGCCAAGCGCTCAGCTGCTGCGGGAGGAAGAATCCCACCAGCCCTGCACTTGGTACAACGGCTGGGTCGGGATTGGGATGCGGGAGGCAGCTCCTTCCGGCCAGTGCACATGCTTCAGCCCTACTGTGTCTACTCCTGTTGTGGACTGTGAGGGGTGAATCCTGCAGAACTGATCCCTGCCTATTCCTGGGGGCGGGGGCTTTACTCTGGCAGCTGTGTGAGAGTCTTCTGGGGAAGGAGGGGTGGGCATGACGAGGGAGGGATGCTGCCTTCTGTGCCACTGCCAGTGCTCTGCCTTCTCCTAGGCTCGCTGGACAGCCGGTATTGTGCGTGATGAACCATTTCCACCCAGGACAATACCTGCTCCCATTACCCTCGCAATGCTGGGGACACGGGGGAGCCGTGCGGCTCTGGGGGAAGAAGGGAGCTGCTCTCCCAGCATCTCCGCTGAGATGGCAGAGGCAGTACTGTGCGTGGTGTTTGGATTCCACCTGCCCTCCTTTGTGTCTGCTCCTGGCTGGAGTTTGAAGGGCTGCTTGGGCTCGCTCTTCCCTTCCTCTGAGTCCCGTACTCCGGCAGGCAGTGCAAGATGGGGACTGTCACGCTGCTGCACCAGATGGAAAGTGACAGCCCCCATATGAGCACTGAGCGGGTTCATTTCCTGGGCTCCTGAGGAGATGGGTGCTCGGGGAACTGTCCGTGTCCTGCAGCACAGGCGCTTTGCAGCATGGCCTCCCAGCAGGTGTTTCCAGGGTGAACTCACCTGGCGTTGCTACAGAGCCCCTCCCCGGTGCTCCTTTCTTTGAAAGCTGAGGGTTATTTGTGAGCTGCACCACTGCAGGCATTTTTTCCTCCTTTCCTTGCTTTTTAACGAGCCAACCTTGGAGGACCTTGAGAGAGGCTCCTGCAGCTTTTCTGTGACTTATCTCTTGGCCTCTGCCCCCTATTCCGCCAGGGGGATAAATCGCTGCTTTCAGCGTGAGGCTGGAGCATTGAGCCTGTCCGACCGAGTGATGCGGTCTCCATAATTCACAGGTGGGGGAACTGCGTGGGGGAGGTCATGGGGTGGATGTATTCCATTCAGCGCTGTGATCGATGGGCTTCCTAGTGAGGAGTAAGGGGAAAAGTTCCATTATAATAGGGGACAAGCTGTTAAATTATTTTCCATTCCACTGGGTCACGAAAAACAAAACAAACCTGTCGCGATCAATGTGGGCCAAAGCTGCAGCTTTCAAAGAAAGGAGGGGGAGTGGGCAGGCCGAGGGATTTACAAATGGGGTGCCTTTTTCTGATGTCCACAGCACAGCCAAGAATCCCCCAAACACTGCTCTGTGGAACACCCTCCCGCAGGCCAAGAATGCCATCCGTACCCTACAAAGGGAGGAATTGCCTGGGTACTTGCACTCCTGGGGCTGGCAGAGCTAGGGAGCAGGGCGCTGCTTCTCCCTTTCAGACCTGGAGGCTGAGGCAGAGATGTTAACGCAGGGAATGTCCAGCCCCTATGCTTGGAATGGAGCGTCTGCTGTTAACCTGCTTTGTGCCCAGGGACAGCAGGGTAGGGGCGAAATGTGCCTATGTAGCAGGGTGTCTCTTTCCTTTCATTAACGTGACCACACGTGCCAGAAGCCCCCGTCTCTTCCCATTCACAGTGGGGGGTTGGGTTCCTGGGTTTGTAATGCTGTGTTGTAGCCAGGGGTGAGTGGCTTTGCCTGGAACCATCCTGTAGAACAAGAGAAGTGATGGGAGGCCCCCAATGTCGGGGTGGAAGTGTCCCTGGGGAGATGGGACTGTTGCGTTTCTGGGATTCAGAGCAATGTGCTACCCAGGAGGCACTCCTAATAATAAGAAAAGAGACTCAATGAAGTCTGTGTTGCCACATGGAAATGGTGCCATTTAGAACATCTGCATCCTCCACCCTCCTTTATTATTGAGAAGGGCACTGGGATGGGAACAGGAGCTGGAGTTTCCCTCTCTTTCTTTCAGGTTCAGAAGTTGCCCCGAAGATCCTGACGGCTCTTGCCTCCGACCCTGAGGGCCAGCAAAGTTTGTGAATTAACCGCACCAGGCCCAGACCCCCAGAGCCCTCCGTGAGAGGTGCCCCTCCTTGGAGGTGAGACTCTTCTGCTGAGCAGAATGGAGGTGGGGGAAGCTGGATGTTCTACAGCAGGGACATGAGATTTTACCCTCCAGGTCTGTGGGGGGCAGGGGTGTGTGCACTGCACTCCCATGGGAAATCTTACACAAGCCTTCCAATGAAGGGGGACATCACACCCATGGTTGTGCAGGTGCCCTGGTTCCAGCCCCTTGTGGGAACCTTCAGGAAGGATGTGGGACTGCAGGAAGGATCCAGCCCCATGAAACAGTGTTTGGTCCTGGTGGGAGGATGAAACATGAGGGCACACCTGGGAGGCATTTATCCTGCTGTCTCCCCAGCTGCGCAGCGCAGGGTGTAGTGTCAGAGTTGTAGAGTTCTCAGCCTGCGGAGAAGCTTCGTTCCAAGTACAGGCCTGGAAAATCTTCCTGCGAGAAAGGAGGAATTACCAAGGAGCAGGCATGCCCCCATACGCAAACAGCCCTGCACCATCACACACACACACGTGCATGTGACCTCACACATACACAATGCAAAACTGACGTTCTGTGTCCACAACCCAGCCGTGAGATCCGCTATCAAATACTGTCTCTGTTCCCTGTGGCTTATCTCCCCACCCCCTTCCCTGTGTGTCTGTGTACATGGCCCCTTCTCACTGTAGTATCTCCCCTCACCTTAATTCATCTCCCCTCTCCAGTTCATTGCTCAGTTACACCAGTTTAACTAGGTTGATTTACATTCACACCTTAGGTTACACTGGTGCCACGTTCTCCCCTAGACCAGCCCTCAGTATCTTTCCTTTCCAGCCTTAAGTACAGCAGTGAAGTGCAGCTGCCTCCTGGAGGATTGTGGCGTGGCCAGGAAGAGCTAGGCTTCTGACCTACTGGCTGGGGTGGAGCAAGGCCAGGTGCAAGGGCTCGGGAAGTTGTGACCTCAGCTGATGGCAGATGGAAAAGGCTCCTAATGCCAACAAAGGAGTTTTCTGTCTGTTTTCATTATCTTGAGGGGAGCAGAGTTGGTTGCCCCTCCCCTCTTCCCCCTGTTTCACAGTCCAGCCCTGAGAGCCTGTGCCACGTCTTGGGCGGGTTTTCCCGAACTGTCTGGTGACCTATTGCACATGCAGATGAACTCTCTTGCTCCACAGTGTCTGTTTGTCCATGCAAACCACGCATCTGGGTTTGGAAACGTGGCCTTTCCTTACAGATCTGACCTGGACAGTGGCCATGAGGACCTCTTAGATGCCAAAGTGGCTATGTCTTTAGCGACCCCCCCCCCTGCTTTCGCCCCCAAAAGTGTGTCTTTACTTGGAGATTCTAGCAGAGACCAGGCACTGTAGTTTTTGACATAGCTAGTTGCAGCCAACCCCAGGTTTAAAAAAATATATCTCTAGTGTAGACATCTCCTCAGAAGGGCCAAAGCCAGACCCGATGGCTCTGTTCCATCACAGCCGTGTAACCTTTTGGGAGCCGGAGTTACCCTTTTGTTTTTGGGAGGTGGGTGCAGCCTGGCCCTTCCCAATTAACCTGCTGCTGGGTGTCCGAGGAGCGAGAGGCTCGGCAGGCTGGCTAGTGTGCATCTCTCTGCCTTGCAGTGGTGGCTTTTTGCACGTTAATTTCTCTGTTCTTTCATCAATCTCAAGTGCATGCCCTGAAATCATAAAATAAGGAACGAGATTTTGAGAATCTTCATCCCTGCGCTGGGGGCAGAGGTCGTCCTGAGAGACGGATTAAAGAGAAGCCTTCCTCTATGAAGAGGCGGCTCAGGCATATTTCCCTAGCTGCATTAATCAGTTTGAAGGGAGCAAAGGAAGCTGAGCTCGGTATATCACTTGAAGCTTTTTTGTCTTTTAACAAACTTTGGGTGGATGATATTGCTCATGCAAGTGAGGTTCTGATCACGCTGGCTACAAGCAGGCGTCGTGTGGGCAGCATTATTATGCAAGCTTCCCACGCGCAACTCTGCCAGTGCGCCTCAGTCCAGAACAGCAGCACTCTGCTATTGCAGCCCTAACCCCCACTCTTCCTCTGCCAGTACACTGCAGTCCTCTCTTAGAACCCCGCTAAGGGCACCCCACACACGGCTCTGCTGATGCACCTCAGTCTTAGCTTGTAGCATCCCTGTTCTTGCAGGCTCGAGTGTCTCCTGAGCAGAGGCTGCTGGCCAGTCATTCTGAATCGTGCCAAAGACTGGAGGTGGTCTCAGTCATTGGGCAAAGGAAGTCGGCTCAGTTCACCAGACTTGCATCCCATGGAGGTGGAAGCCTAGAGCGGGGATGCTCAGACTTTGTCTCCCAGGGAGCACATCTTAGAGCTGGTCTGCATATGACCTGGCACCACAAGAATGAAATGGATTGTAGTCCGCACCACATGGTGTTTCCATGCCAGTCTCTTGCAGTCACTCTTGGCCCAATATAAATCTCTTGTGTTGACTTAGCTTGTGGTGTATTTTACCCAGTTAAGCAACACTGAAATAGGTCACTTCTGGTCCAGAATAAGTTAGTGGCTGAGCTATTTTGGTTCTATTTGGCGTGTATTGCAGCCTTTGATCGCGTCTTGTAGGCACCTCCCCTCCCATTGGCCATCCAATGGACCCCCTTCTCCTCCATCTTACCATCCCATCATAACCCAGGGGAAGTGTTTGTACATTTAGCTTCTCATACTGTGATTCAGGCTATTCACTGCAACAATAGGTGTGTATTTGATGTGCAGCGAGCTCTCCCCTAGTGGAGGCAAGGTGCAGGTGTTTACCTCCATGTGGTCAAGGTTAACACCCCAGGTGGGGAGTAGAGGGTTGATCTCAACTACAGTGAGGTAAAAATCAACCTGTGCCTGGACTTCTCTGTTTTTTTCCATTGAGTCAAAACATCCCTGTTCCTGTGGTGAAGACATAGCCATAGCCTTAGCCACTGAAAACGAGGAGAAGGAGCCGGCCATGTGTGGCCAGTCAGGCCTCCATGGTCCATAGTCTGGAAACCTATGGGTTAGAGCATTACACCTCATTACTGTCCAAACCCCAAACATCTCCCCACCCACATTTTCTCTGTCTTGTTTTCCTTGCTGTCCTTCAGCTTCCTCTCATGTGCGGGACGGAGGGGCCTGTTCTCGCTTGAGGCCTTGCAAGAGGGCCTTGGTTTCCAAGCCACAAACTTCAAGTGAGGATACTGGGTACTTTGCCTGAAGATTGGGTGAATGGGGTGGAGAAGAGGCCTGGGTCAAGGAGGGAACACAGTGTAACTTAGCTTCTGCAAATATACTCTGTCAGCCTGAAATCTGACGGGACCCCCTGGGAAGAAAGGAAAAAAACATCTAAAAGGGGAGCCCTCGAGGTGCTTTTGTACCAGTGAGTGGGAGTGCTAGATCCGCTTAGACATGAAAGGCTGTGCAGCTCCATCTCCAAAGTGGCTGGTGAGGCTGCAGGGAGGAGGAGAAGGGGGAGGAGGAAGGTGTGAGCAGCTGCAAAGAGAGGTCATCCTATGAGCAACTGCCAAAGGTATTAACACCCCCCCCCCTCCTGCTCCTCCTCCTTCTTCAAGAAAGTAAATTAGGTCACGCTTGAAAGTCAGTTTCTTGGCTGTGGATTTAATTTAGCTTTTCCAGGCTAGTTATCGTATATTAAATTCCAGGAGATTTATAGAAAACATGGCCAGGGAGGCTTAGCCCCTATGTAACAAGATTTGTGTCTATTTCGTACTGTAGTGCAACTTCGGTGACCACCCCGTGTTCCCAGGGCCGCGGAGGAGGCTGAGCTGGCAGACTGGATAGCGGGCAGCTGCCTTCCTCCTCTGACCTGCCAGCCTGTAAGATGTAGTCCAAAGCAGTGCTGCTGTTAGTGCAGAATGCGCTGGTGAGAACAGCCAGTCCTGTGCGCATGCAGGCCAGGCCTCCTACGTGAGGGGCAGTGTCTCCTCCACATACCCCCTCCAGAGTCACTGAGCCAAAGGGCTTGAGGTGCTCTCTGCTCAAGGGAATATCCCCCAACGAACGACCAGCCAGCCCAACACCCTGGGATGAAATGTAATAGTGCCATGTTATGCCCTATAAGGGGTAGGCAACCTATGGAACACGTGCCAAAGGCAGCACGCGAGCTGATTTTCAGAGGCACTCACACTACCCGCATCCTAGACACTGGTCCGGAGGGCTCTGCATTTTAAGTTAATTTTAAATGAAGCTTTTTTAACCATTTTAAAAACCTTACTGACATTACACACAACACTAGTTTAGTTCTAGATTATAGAAAGAGACCTTCGAAAAACGTTAAAATGACAGGCTCTGAGCAGAAGCTGGCTCACCCTCGCTGAGGAGCCTCAACAGCAGTCTCATAACTCCCTGCGATGGGGCCAAATGTCCGTGTGCGAGTGGCTGCCGGGCAGTGAGAGTCAGCGCTGTGGTGGGATGGTTTTGAGGAGTGGCGTTGTGTTTAAGGCTATTGGGATGGTTTGGGAAGTAATGGAAGTCAGCCAAATGGCTGAGACTGCAGGTGTGTCGCCCCTCTGCTGTCTGCTTCTGTCTCAAGTTGTCTTTGCTGCACTCAGGGTTCAGGCTCTGTGTCTCTCTGTGCAGAGGGGCAAGAGAGAGAATTAGACGAGCGTTTTTCTTCTTCTTCTTCTTCTTCTTTTTTTTTTTTTTGTGCTGGTGATTTATGATGTTTGTAATGTGATGGCAGATATATGGCAGGGAGAGTACCAGCTCAGCACACAGGGCACTGCCAGCCATGCTCCCTGCGTGCTCTCACTACTAAAGCCGCCCAATTAGTGTCTATTAGTCACTCGGTGTGTTAAAGCATTTAGAACAATTAAGGGTGAGAAGAGTTTCCAGATGTAGCATTAAGCAGTAGAGCTGGGAGCTGGCAGAGCCGCTTCCGTATGGAGGTAATCTTGCAGCACAACAGGAATCACCAATGGGACCACAAAGGCGAGTCCACGGGCTGGGGTACTGGTGCAGGATCCCTGGGCTGGGAATATTTAGGGCACCACAGACCTGTGCAGGACACACAGATGGGAGAATCCCTTGCCCTAGCATTGCCGAAGCACTCTGGTCCACTGGAAAAGACACAGGGCTCTTGGGTTCTGTTCTTACCTCTGGTACTGATTCACCAGGTCGCCTTAGGCAAATCACTTTCCCTTTGTGTACAGTGGGGAGAATGGCGCGGTGATCTATGGATGAAAAGCGCTAAGGACTGATGATGATTATTGCTCACCTGGCCAAGAGAACAGGAATGGTAGGGGATGTGGCAGCTAGCGGCTATATGGGTGCAAATGGGGCAAAGAGGTGCTGTATGTATGGCTTTGTTAAAAATGGGTTTCTCATTGCGATATCCTCGGATATACATATGGCAACCCAGGAATGGTGACTATGGCTTAATACCCATTTTAGTGCCGGTGTCTCCAGCTCCCACTTCCCTGGCCTGTCCGGTAATGTGTGTCTACCTCGGGAGAATGCTGAGGCAGCATGGCCAGAGATACTGCTCCTGCGGTGGTCAGAACGCCATGGGCGCTCACACTGTGTCTTGCTTTGGGTGTGAGCTGAATTATACATATGGAGTGGGCATGATGTCAGAGGTCATTCCTGCTTCCTCTCTGTGGCTCCAAAGGGCCTTTTGACCATGGTTTGTGCAGGAGGAGGGAACAGAAAAGGGCAAGGTCAGTGTATCCCCTGTGGGGCTGCTCTGTTGCCCCTGCAAATGGGGTTGTGCAGGAGGCTGGAGAGTAGAGTACTAGCTGCATGGCAATATTTCAGTCGGCTGTTTTGGGGAGCATTCCTCCCTCCTCAGCCTGGCGGAGCAGGCTGTGCTCGAGAGCCAGAATTTTGGCTTAAGTGAATGTGTTTTGTCTCTGGCAATGTGTAAGATCATGGCAAGATCTAAAGGATGGGTCTGAACAAGATGCTTGAGCAGGAGCATTTCCCAGCACCTGTCTGGCTGGAGCACTCCTATTTACAGAGGCAGCCTGTCTGCATCCCAGCGGCTTTGCTCACTTGAAACACTTTCTCCCAGAGTGGTGTTTGTCAACCAAATGTGCTTTCTTTTTGGCAAGGGTGTGGACGGGTGGCAAGTGTCGCTGTGAATGAGGGAGTCTCTCCAGCACAACAGTGGGCCTGGACTGTCTCTGTGGGTGGCCATAGCTTGGGCTCTCAGGCGTGCGTGACGGGGTGAGACTGTGCATTCCCCTTCATGAGCACAGAGAGCAGCACCTGCCATGTCCCAGGGCCAGAGGACTGTTCTTTCTTCTGACTTTGTAATCGGGTGATGATATAGGAGGGGATATCAGCACGTCTAGTGTCGGAGGGCTCTATGGGGAATTGCAGATTGGCCAGAGGATGTTGGAGCTGCCTTAGGCTCACCAGCTATCTCGGTGTTAAGATCCACAGGCTCTCCCCAGTCCGGGCCAAGCTAGCACTCTGTCACTGCAATTGGACTGACTTTGTGCTGGCTGCCTCTAGCCTAGGGGTGGGGGTGGCCTTCAGCATGTTGGAATAATTTTTCTCTCCACCCTCTCTGGGGGAGCAGCATGCAGCGCATGGACAGATGGCATTTTTGAGTGACCTTGGAGCACTGAGTGATTCCCTCACTTGCTGAGTAATGGTTGGAGCAGCGGGAAGCAGCGGTGCTACAACCTGCTCCTGCCAGTGGGAGTTAGTCAGGAAGCCAATCCTGAGGAGGGATGTGGGGTGGGCCAGGGGAAGGAGCCAAAGCCCAGTAACCATTACGTAATGGTTACAAGGGAATGAACTACATATTGTGATTACCTGCCTCCCCCCACACGTTACAGTTCTATAACGACAGCCAGACAATGCACGTGTGCTTAGGGTCTCCTCGGAAATGTCTTGAGAGCTCCCAAACCTTGTGCCACCACTTCCCCAGCCTGTGGGGCATTCTCGCGCTCTCGCGGGAGACGTTCTGGGCCAGGCTGGGCTTTCCCTAAGGCCAGAGATGATGCTTCTGCAGTTTGTATGATTGGGCAAGACATCACCATGGCAAGTGACCGCATTGAACTGGGGCAGTGGATTCCACGGGGTGATGCCGCTGCCTGAGCTGGAAGCCCTAATGGTGAGGAGGTAAGTTAAGATGACAGTAGCTGCAAGCACTGCCCCACCTTTCCTTGCTCGCATGAGCCAAAGGAGCAGGTCTGTGAGTCAGGTGGGCAGAGCCAGGCTCTGAATCAGTTGCGAAGATATATATATATCCCTCTGTAACTTCATTTTCTGAAAAAAGCACCCTTCTGTGGTACCAGGCAGAGGGCCCTGGAGACCAGGGTATCCCCATCTGGTCTGTCCCCAGAGCAGGACAGTCCTGGTAGTGGCTGGGCAAACTCTCGGCCCCCTCAGTGCCTGGGGGGAAGGAACCCTTGCCCCCCGCCGCTCCCCCCATACCCTTACCCCCATGGCAACAGGAGTGAGTCCTTGCCCAGAAATGGAGGGATTTGCTCCTGGAAATGCAGGTGAAGAGAGAGAGGGGGATCTCTGCAGCCGTCGCTCCCATCCAGGTGCAGGGGAAGGGGCCACATCTTACTCTGCACGGCGAACTCGGACAGCAGAGTGAACTCGGCACACCCTTTCACCACTAAGCCCAGGGGCGGGCCAAGAGAACAGGAGTCACTGAGATCCAACATGTAAGCCTGGAACCCCTTACATGGAGGAGTGGAAGCTGCCTCACGTTGTTTTCCTGCTGGAATTAGGGGGTGTGGTGGCTGGTGGTTTGGACATGGTGTATGGGGCAACAGCTGTTTAGGCCATGGTAACGCAAAGGTTCAAGTCAGAGACAGTGTTTCCTCGGCAGTAGGCATGTGCTGTAAGACTTGCACAGCATGGATCTGTTTTGCCAGGGAGACCCAGAGCTCCCATGGAACTGGGAGCAGGAGACAGTGTGAACAGGTGGGTTGTCGTCCCATGGTCACCCAGTAACGGTGTGGAGGGGATTGCTAATGCTTTAACTTATACATATCTTACCAGCTGAGCTCTTTTGTAAGCTATTTTAACTCAGATAACTTTCGAAGTAACGTGTTCATTATGTCTTCAACAAGCTAATGCTTTGACTATCTATCGTGTATTGTTCGTTTAGCATCGGGAACGGTATTTGGCACTGTGCAGTAAGCGCAATAACAAGTCCCTGCCCTGATGAGTTTACAGAAGCTCAGAGGCAGGGCTGACTCGTGTGTCTAAGGGTCTGTCTAGCCTGGGACGGTCCCAGAGCCTGGGCTCCAGACCAAGCCCAGAAGACTACATAGCAATGACATCACCCCATGAGCCCGAGTCAGCTGGCGTGGGCCAGCTGTGGGTTTTCTCTGCTTTGTAGACATCCCTTCTAGGCCTCACTGGGGAAGTAGATTTTTGTCCCCAGAAGCTGGATTATTTTTTTTAAAAAACTACATTGTTGACCATTGGGCTGGAGTTAGTGACACCAGATAAATTGGGGCCTGTGTGGTCTCCACAGCCAAGAGCGCTCAGCTCACAAAATGGTACAAGTGGACTGAACTAACTAACTTCACTCTGCAACATACACACATCTGCCTGTGCAAGAGCACACTAAGTCTGAGAACAGCCAGTGCTGCTCACAGGTGGTGGTGGTGGAATATTCCAGACTAGAGAATGGGTTTGATCAGACTGATATCCTGTCCCAGGCAAATGCAGAAGATGCGGCTATTGCATATTTTAAGGTGGTGGAGTCTGCTTTCAGCTCCAGATGAAAGCTGCCTACTTGCCAAACATTCTTCCTGAGATCTGGCTTGCAGAAAGCTACTTCCAAGCAAACACTTAAAAGCTGCCCTCCCCCTTGCCTTGCATAAATCTTCTCCTTGGGTATGGCTGCACCTGGGGTCCTTCCCTGAGAAGTTGTCTGCCTCAAATCCTAGCTCTTTTGGCCAAAGGACTACGTCCACCTTCTTCTATTCGTGATAGAGTCCAGTGTGCCACACCTGCTCCAGTCAGCCAGCAGGAGTTCAGTTGCAGTTCTCTGTAGGGTTCCAACCCACCTGCTAGTAGAGCTAAGGCCCCACTCACATCACAGAGTATTAGGTCAGATCTGACCCTTAATATAACTTCTGGGAACAGAGCTGATTAATCATGTTGGTGCCATTTTTATTCTCTGATATGCTTTGCCAGAAGCTGAGAATGGGTGACAGAGGATGGATCACTTGATGGTTACCTGTTCTGGGGCCCCTGACACTGGACAGGATATTAGGCTAGATGGACCTTTGGTCTGACCCAGTAGGGCCATTCTTATGTTATGTATGCTCTCTGGAGATGTAGTAACATTTTGCTGAGTCTCCTTGTTCCTATATTGTGGATAATGTGGCAGGAGCAGGACTAGGGGTGGGTGCTCTACATTCAAACACCTCTCAAATGAAATGAAATCGATCATCTCAATGTTATGCACTGTGGACCCAAGCCCATTAGCACAAATATCCCCCTTTCTAAGGGCTTTGGAGAGTTGTTGGCAGCCTCTGCTAAGGAGAATCTGCTTTACAACAGACCGAGGGGCTGCAGGGAAGTACTATGGAGGATTAGCCAAAGGTGTTCGGAAATCTAAGCAGCCTGGAAAAGCAGGGGTTGCCAAAGGTCAGGATTGCATAAAAATATCTAAGACCATTATTGCCTGAGTGCCAACAATGTGCTTGGCTCTCTTTTGAACATAGACTATGAAATGGTCCCTGCTCCAAAGATCTTGCACTTGGAACTAGGGCATACTAGACATTATTCTGTGGGATCCCTTGGCAGTAGGCCATAGAGCACTTCTGCGGTAGCTTGACTTCGTATTGGAGAGTTGTGTTGGAAAAATCTGATATTTAACCAAAAGGAGTTGCTGTGTGGAGGGAGAAAATCACACCAACAATAAACATCTTAGTGTTCAGGGACCTAACTGGCAGGAAGGGGTGTAAATTCTAATAGGAATGTGCCCTTGCCCATTGCCACTTGGCGGGGAAGCTGGGGATGGGGGTTTTGATCAGACAACAGAGAAATACCCAGTTATCCTGAAGAGTTTGTAGAGAGAGAATCTCTAGTGGCTTCCCCCAATCTGCATTTTAGCAGGATTTGGTCCTCTGATGTGCACCTAACACTGAGATTTAAAGAGACATACATGGCTCCTGCTTACCCTGGAAATTAAAGAGTGGGGCCAGTTGGGGCTGTGATTTCAAATCCCACAAATAAGGGAGGAGGAAAGGGGAGCAAGAGACTACCATTCCTTTCTAGCGCTCATGCTATTTGCGTTGCACTGGGTAAGCTTGGCAAGTCCAGCCTGGGCATGGACTATACTGTACTATAGCCACTCGTACCAGGCTGGCTTGCAGCATCTGAGTCGCTCCAGTTACTTAGCATGCAGTGAGTGTTGTGTTCAGAGAAATTTAGGCGTAATTTTTTTGTGCTTGCATGTAAATGTGGGTAGGTGCTGTCCTGATTGACGGCAATTAGCATTTTCTAACGGTAACAGATGTTCATATTGCCAGGAGGCTGGTACCTAACACCCACACTGCCATCTGTTCCACTGGGCACTGCCTGAGGAAGTGACACCAGCGCTGCAGACCTGCGAGTCCTTGGTGGGGTGTAGTTAACAGCATTATGTAAGATTTTTCTGGGGGAAAAATAATAATAATAAAGACATTTTCAGGTTTATAAATAGCTCATGCTGTTTATTATGGGATGGAGGCTTTCTGTCTGACTAGCGGCTCCGATTTCTGTGCCAAGCTAACAAAGAGCGAGCTGAACGGAATACAGAGCACCAGCCAGTGGTGGCAGCTTCTCAAGAGCTAGCAGGGGGCAGGGGGCTTTGGTGCATTGTCATCACCACGCAGTTTCAATGCACAATGAGGAGGAGGAAATAGCTTTGGGTAAATGGGAGACTCTGCATCCCCCCCTTTGAACTCGCCACCTTCTGGTAAATCCCTCTTGTCTGCTGAGCCAGTGCCTATAATAACAGTGGGAGGCCTGTGTGTTTGGGTTCTCAACCTATTTCACATTGTGGTCTGCATCCAATTCTACCTGTACAGTCCTGAGGATGCCACATGGGCTGCAGCTGTGTGCTGAGTGGGCCGCAAGCGGCCTGCAGGTTGAGAACCAGTAGTGTGGGGTGAATTGCACAATGTTCATGGGCCACATGCTCCTTGGAGCTGTCTGCCCTGGCCAATGGTGTATGTTGTCTCACTGGCAATGACAAGGAACAGATTCACTCGCACTTTCCTTCTTCTCCCGTCTTACTAAAACAAGGTGTCTGCCTAGCACCTCAGCCCCCTTCTGCAGTTGGCAAGTGCACTGTGTTCAGTTTTACTCAACTCATCTCAGAGCAGGCCAGCTGAGGGCTCCTGATTGTCATCTCCATAATAGAAGAACAGTGAAATTGAAAAACACCACATTTAAACTGGGACGAAGCACTGATTTTTATAGCAAAATTAGCCTGTGGAACTTGATGCCACAAGATACTATTGAAGCAAAGAACTTAGTGAGATTTCCAAAAGGATGAGTTATTTATATGGACAATCAGAATATCCACAGTTATATTGACTAGAATAAAATGTGCATGTGATATTTACCATCCTGCTTCAGGACAAAAGGCAGTCACTAACTGCCTGGGAATAAGGGGGAAGTTTGGGAAGACATCTGTCAGTATGTAGTTGCATAATTGCCCGATTTAGGGTCTTGCACCCTCCTCTAAACATCTGGTATTGGCCTTGGATGCTAAATGAATCATTGCCCTAATCCCTTGGCAATTGCTGTGCTCCCTGTTGGTCCATGCAGCTCTATAATTTACAATAGGCAGAGTTTGATCACCAAATATTTAAGTGTTGGGAATTTCTGTCAGGCTGGTAAAAGCCTGTTGAAGTTGTTGGGGTTATGCCAGTGTTATGGGGAAAATTTATCCCTGGGACTCTTGGATGTAGTCAGTAAATCCCTAAGTAACCTAGTTCAATACCTGTGTTCACGGTGCAAACTCATACACCTATGCCTGACCTATCGTAACTCTAGTTACTGTGCTGTAGTGAAGACACACACATACTCCTGCCACTTGCTTCCCAGAGATATACAGACAGACCAACTGTGATATAGCTGCCCTGTCATGGGACATTGATCATGTAGTGGTATGAGACTGGCACAAAGTTGTGTCCATGACACATAATTAGCTCTTCTCTGGACATCATTAACATTTCTCTGAAAAGACTCTCTGGCATTTTCCTACTGCTTCATAAGCTTCTTCAGAGGAGAGGAAATCTCCTCTCCTTGGCAGGGCAGACCAGTGAGGGAAAGTTTTCTGATTCAGGTTAGTGAGGGGGAGCAAACAAGCATGCATTCCCTAGATTTCCCAGCATACAAGCCTGTGACCCAGCAATACAATAGATCCTTGCTGCTGCTATCAATGTAAATGAAAAAGGTGAATTACATAGAAAGCACTTTCCTTCTCCCCGTGGGGTTCCCCCACTTTCTGCGATGCTTGATACCAAGACATTTTTTGTCCCCCCCCCCCCCCATTTTACTTTTAAAAGGGTGAATCAGTTACGGTGCATGTGAAAGCAAAACATCAAGAGCCCTGGCTAGAGGCAGGTACAATGTGGGCTGGTTCTCCTGATCTGTCAGGGAAAGGGGAGCCCAAACACAGAGAACTTCCTAAATCCTGGGGGAGCTGGAAGCTGGGTTAATAATGTTTTTCCGCTTTTGAGGCTGCCCCTTCTTCTGTTCCTGTCCTGGCAACCCCTTCTCCCGCCAGCTCTGTCCGTGTGCCCTTGTCCTGGCATGCAGGCTCCCCACCTGCTCTCCCAGCCCTGAGGACTCTCTTGAGCAAATTCTGCCTCTGTGTGAATTATTTGTCCCTGGTAGCATCCATGATGTGCAATATTTAGATATTCAAAGACGGGTGGTGTCTGCCCTGAGGCACACACAGTTTATACTGGAGGCAGGTTTTGTGATGTAGCATGTGTGCTGAAAAGGAAATTTAAAAAATATTATGTATGGGCCTCCATTTCTCCCAGATGTTGCATGCTTACCCAGTGGGGGAAAACAGATTAAGCTTGCTCTCAGGGTAGACTTGGGGCATGGTTAGACTGGCACTTTGCGGCGCAAAAACCCTCCAGTAGCGCAATAATTTTCGTAGCGTACACACTTCAAAGGGAGATTTTGCAAAATGACTCCCTGTTTAAAGCGCAAGTATTAAACCTCCTTTCCGAGAGTGATCGGCCTTTTTGCGCTAGCGTTATAGCGCAAGGGTGGGAATGTGGACACCCATGGGATCTCTTGCATGCCTCCGAGCCATGTAAAGCCATCAGCAAGCCTTTTAAGGCCATCAGCAAGCCATTAAAGACAATCAACATGCCATGTAAGGCAAATGACGTGAGGTGTTGTTTTATAAAAGCGGAAGTAGCTTTGCAGTTTCTCTCTAACAACTCACACAGCAAATAACCAGTGAAAATGCTTGCGGACGGAGCTGTGTGTCTGAAATAGACAGCCTGTCAGTTTTCGCTAACGAAAACTCACTGACAGCCAGATCTCGTCTCCCTGTGAACAACTTCCCAGTTCCCCCTCCCCCCCTCCTTTGCAAAGCACGTTGCACCCAGCTGAATGCTGGGATACCTGCCCTATCCCGCAACTGTGACTGCCGCCAGAAGTGCTACAAATGTATCCATTCTTTAGCGCTAGGTTTCAATCTACACAGGCTCTAGCGTGATACCTATTGCGCTACATTGGGAAGCGCTACAAATAAACGCGCTATAATCTATAGTCTAACCATACCCTTGGAGACACAGATGTGTGTGTCACCTCCTTGTCTGGGTAGAATGAAGAGTCATTAAGGAAGGAGTTGAAACCAACCCAGATCAACAAGGGGGCCGAGAGAAACAATACATGCTGCAATGACTCCTGGATTTCCCCACCACTCAGCAGGGAAGCTGAGCAAAGAAAGACCTCCGTTTGAGAACAATAGACTGAGGTGCAGGGGCTAAGTGTTGGATCCTGGAGGAAGCTGGTTGCTCTGTCAGCTGGGAACTGACTAAGGATTTCAGACAGAAAGAGAGACAGGTCTGGTCTACACTACATGGTTAGGTCAACCTAAGTTGTCTTGCATCGACCTAGCTGTGGAAGTATCTTCACTTAAATTCCACTCCCTCCCTCTCCATGCTGCTTTAGTAACACTACCTCCCCAAGCAGCATAGCGTCACGGTCGATGTGCTTAGGTTAATGCCGTGTCCATTTAGACACTGCATTGCTTACGTTGACCGTTACTGGCATCCAGGAGCCATCCCACAATGCCCCACACTGGCAATACAATCGATACGAGTGCTCCTGGTGAAAGTGTGCACAGCTGACACAGGGAGCCAATTGTGCTCACGCAAGCAATTTAATAACTGGCTGTATGCTGACTTGAGTTAGGTCGACATAATTTTGTAGTCTAGATCTGGCCAGAGTCTTAAGAATGAGTTCCCTGCAGCTTGGCGGTGCTCCGGCTGTGCTGATCACAACAGACTTTGCTGTAACCATTTTTCTGTGCTAACCTGAAGATGTCCTGAGCTGAGTGGTAGGTGTGTTGAAAACCCTGCTGGAGTGTCGCTGTGAATACTTGGGGAGGTGCATTAATGCTGAAGAGTACACACGGCTCTAAGCAGGTGTCGAGCTCAGTGGGAATTGCTGCCTGGAGCTCCCGGTATGAAAAAGGAGTGCTGAAGCCAGCGGTTCCGTCTCGGGAGGCAGTGAGGCTGCATGGCTTGCCTGAAGGGAGGAGCTGGCACACTGTAGAGGTCCTCCAAGAGCCTGTTCCAAAGCTGGGTGCAGCACCAGTCCTGTGGATCCGTGAGAGCATGTCTCCTAGTGAAAAGGTTGTGACTTAGGCTTGTGACATATGGCCAAGACCGAAACCCAGTCACCTTAGTGTGCTGTGATTTTTGGAGTGGATCTGGCAGTGAGTGACTCGTCTTAATGAGGTTGGTGGGGACATTGGGCAAAGCCTAGTAGCCAGTGACTTCTGCCTTGGCCCCCAGAGCTTATTTATTGGATAATAAATAAGCCCTGTAGAGCTTAAGGACAGATTTCCTAGTGATGGGCTCAAACGGCCCTTTGCACCCAGGAACCTGTAGGAAGTTGCTTTGGAATTTCCATCTGTTCCTCTAGTTACAGTGAGCCACAAGTTCAAGGTCCTACGCAGCAGAGAGAACCTTGCCTGGTTAGGGCTCTTGAGAAACGGTGCTGCACTGGTTCATGAGAGCCTTGCTCTGAGTGGGGACGTGACCCTCCCAGATGCTGAGCAGGGCAACTGGGTAAAGGGGGAGGGACAGAGGCAGCATTTTCCAGGCTTTCTACAGCCCTTCCCTCCCACTTGGGGAGGGGAACAGCAGTGAGGGATGGGCTTCCTCCTCAGATGTTTTCACAACCTGACAAAGCAGGTTTGGTGACCATGCTGCAGACTCAATCACAAGCGGGGAGAAAATGGCTCGAAGAGGGAGTGAGGGGAAGGTGAGTGCCAGCAATTTTCTAGTGTCGTGTCCTGCATATGGATTCAGGCTCTGTTTCTTGTTCTCTTGCTAATTCTCTCTCTGCTTTCCTTCCCCATACAGCCCACCAAGAGTCTTTGGACACCAATCAATTGTTTTTTCTATTCAACAGTCAGACACCGCTGCTGAACCCCCATCTAGACAGAACTGAGCCTCCAATTTAGCTGGTGCTGTCCCCAATCAATACACCAATCTTGGGCTGGCTCTCGGTTTTTCTAAGTAGGTATCCAGTATTCATGACAGCAGGAGCCGAGTGAGAGGAGACTTGCCCAGAGAAAGGTGACCCCCCATGCTGATTACTACTTAATTTTTGGTGGAGCTGGAAACTGGCCTAGTCATTCCCCCTCTTTGAGGGCACGGCTGTGTGTTGGGATGGGGGGAGGGGAAGAGGAGGGGGAATGTGGTACAATAAATCAGCTGACAGATTCAGGGCCAAGCTGGAGAATTTTATTAAATCCTCCCTCAAAGTGCTTTTCCCACTGCAGCATCCTTCAGTGTGACGCACACAGCATCAGGGTGCTGAGCTCCCCTCCCACAAGAGAAGAGCATTCTGTGGATAGCATTGCTATTGGTTGGAGGTTTTAAGCTGGACTGCAGGGGCTCAGGGCCCCCGCAGCTCCATCCAGTGACCCTGGGAAATTGAAAAACATGGGGCTGGTTTAGGTCATCAGCCTGGATCAGTTCAGAGGAAGGTTTGGGAGGGGGAACCATTGGGTGGTGACCGGCGTGTGGTACTGCATGTATGCAGAGAAGTCCAGTTAAAAGATCAGACTCCCTAGTGATGGCTCTGGTTTAAGAACCTGAACAAAGTGAGAAACAATCAACAGCTATTCCGAGGCGGTGTTGAGAGATGGACTCCCCTCACTTTTCTATCAGTTAAGGCCCTAAGGTTTGATTCCTGCCATATCTCCTGGACTGAATCTGAGCACATGAACCGCTTCCTGGCACCTCGGCAGTGCCCTCTAGTGGTGCATTTGTATACAGAAAAAAGCCATCAATTCTGGAAATGTTTGGAGCTCTGCACCCACTCTTCCTTCCCACCTACAGCCTAAGGAACCACTGTATCATGACATGAAATGTCCCTGTATTTCTTACCTCTGAAGTTCAACTGTTCAAGGGGTTTAAGGAGTCTTCCTCATCTCCCTCCTCTTCCCCCCCCCCCAGGGGATTCATATCCAAAGCCCTTTCAGGAGTGTGGGGCTTCCCTGATTAGCCAGATTGCCAGAAACGCCAAGAACCCATTTGAAAAAAGCCGGTCTTGAGTGTTCTCTCCAGCCCTCGTTGCCTCCCCCATGAAACAGAAGGCATGTTGTGAGCCGAGGAGGACAACTCCCTGCCTGGCCAGTCATGTGTGCTCTGCAGCAGAGTTGGGTGGAACCCTAGAAACTACTCAGCTTGACATTTGAGGGTGTGACACGAGGTGGCATCAGGAGCTTTGAGTACAGGGATGGAACTGCCTTGCCCCTGGCTTGTCACTGCACTGTGCACAGCTATAGCAGCATCTCCTCACGCACCTTCTTGCAGCCAGAGAAGACTCCAGAACTGAGATGAGCTCCAGCATGGGAGCAACGTATCTGCTGAGATCTCAATCAACTGCCTGGTAGTGTCGGTTATTCCTGGGGTACCATTCTGGTTTGCAGTATCAGAGGGGTAGCTGTGTTAGTCTGGATCTACAAAAGCGACAGAGTCTAGTCTCTAAGGTACTACAAGTATTTTTCACTTTCTTTAAAGAGTCTTGTAACACCTTATAGGCTAACAGATGTTTCTAGCACTGGTTCTCAGGCTGTGGACTCTGGAGAGGCTTTTGTATCAATGCTGAAGCATTTGCTGCAAAGTGAAGCCTAAGCAGGACTTAGTTCCTGATTTCTCTTGCCGTTCTGCCCCCTGCTTTTTTGCTTGGTATCTTTTTGATGAGTGCGCCTTTGGTATGAGTTCAACCCCGACTCAGTGGGTGGGTGGTGTAAGGGACAGAACCAAGCGTAAAGTGGGCTGGAGCGGTCACAGTGGTGAGCACTGCAGGCAGTAAAGAGAACTGGAGAGGAAGTAGCAGCAGGGCCGGCTCTACCTTTTTTTTGCCACCCCAAGCGGTGAAGGACAAGCTCTCCGGGCGGCAGTCAGGGCGGCGTGCGGGCGGCAGGTCCACCGAAGTTGCAGGTCTGGCTGAGCTGCCGCAGGCTTGCAGCTAAAGCCACCTGACTGCTGCCCTGAGAGCACAAGGAATGCAGCCCCCTCCCGTTGGCTGCCCCAGGCATGTGCTTGCTAGGATGGTGCCTGAGTAGCAGGTACAGGGCATGGGGGCCCAGCTAAGGATCTTGTATGAGGAGTCTTCAACATATATGAAGAAGTTGATTTTTCACCATGTCTCGTTATAGAATCATAAAATAGAGATCTCTGGTACTACAGGCAAAACACGAGGGGGATGCCAACAAGATGCTCTCCTTAAAAATGGTGGTTGTGCTATCCTTGTCCATTTTCCCCCACACCGGATTTACAAAAACAGGCAGAAAAGTTTTCTCCCAGGTGACACCAGGCAAACAGCTGAGGCGGCTGTAATCAAGTGGCTCCATGGCAGTGTCTGGTCTGTTTTTTGAAGTGAGCTAAGTGCTGTCACTTACCCTCCTCCCTCTAGCAGGCAACTAAACCTGAAGGGTCTTGGGAGCAAAGGGCCAGAATGGCAGCTACTCCCAGAGCCTTTATTCACTGCAGGTTTCCTGCTAGTGGCAGTACCGTGTCTAGGGCAGCTGGCATGAGGCTGAGAAATGCACCCATACATGTCAGGGCCAGAGAGCACAGAGAAGGGCTCCATGGGCCCTTGTGTGATTGTTACCCACAATAAGGTGTGTACATTAGCATGCAAAGACATTTAAACTCAATGCAGCTTTTTCACTTATTTGCTGTCCAGATGTTCAAATTTAATTTCCAACAAATATTGCCCTTAAATATCTTGTCTTCCAGAACTGAGATGAGCTCCAGCATGGGAGCAACGTATCTGCTGAGATCTCAGTCAACTGCCTGGTAGTGTCGGTTATTCCTGGGGTAAATGGTTTGGCAACTATTCTGGTTTGCAGTATCAGAGGGGTAGCTGTGTTAGTCTGGATCTACAAAAGCGACAGAGTCTAGTCTCTAAGGTACTACAGGTATTTCTCACTTTCTTTAACGAGTCTTGTAACACCTTATAGGCTAACAGATGTTTTGGAACATAAGCTTTTGTGGGCGAAGACCCACTTCGTTAGATGAATATTTTGTACCTGGACATTTGCACCTTTACCTGCCCTTGTGCAGTGCTGGGAGAAGCTTGGGAGTACCCAGGCCTGGTGCTGGAAGGGGTGGACACTACTGCCCCTGTGTGGTTGGGTGGGTACAGGGAATTTCCTGTCTCCCAGGCTTTCAGTTGAATTTTGAGCCTGACATTCTGCTGTGCTGACATCTTCACCTCCCGGTGGGAAATGAGAAGCTGTGATTAGCCTAATGAGTGGTTAATTAATGAGCGGGCTGGTTGTACAGTAGAACTTCAGAGTGGCGAGTACCTCAGGAATGGAGGTTTTTTAACTCTGAACAAAACATTATGGTGATGCTTTCAAAAGTTTACAGGTTGCTGAACATTAACTTATTATGGCTCTGAAACTACAATGCAGAAGAAAAATGTGACATTAACCATCTCAATTTAAATAAAATCAACACTGAAATGGTTTCCTTACCTTGTCAAATCTTTTTTAAGCTTTCCCTTTATTTTTTGAGAAGTGTTATGTTTAACACGGCCTGTCTTGTGCTTCCTGATTGTGGTTCCAAATGCGGTGTGTGGTTGACAAGTCAGTTTGAAACTTTGAGGTTCTATTGTGTAGTGGAGTGTGCTGACCTTGCTGAACAATGGCAGGGTAACAGCCTGTCAGACACAGGGTGGGTGGAGGAACTGATTTATGGCTTTAACCCTTCCATTGCCTCTTTGTCGTGGTTTCTCCTGGCTCCATTCATTTGGTTGCTCTTGCCTTAGTGTTAACTGTTTATACTGGGGTGGGCAAACTTTGGCCCGAGGGCCACATCGGGGTTCAAAATTGTATGGAGCAGCAGGGTAGGGAAGGTAGTGCCTCCCCAAAACAGCCTGGCCCCGCCCTCCTATCCAACCCTCTCCCACTGACTGCCGCCCTCGGAACTCCCGACCTATCCAGCCTCCCACTCCTTGTCCCCTGACTACTCTCTCCAGAGACCGCCACCCCTAATCATCCCCCAGGACCCCACCCCCTATCCAGCCCCCCTGCTTCCTGTCCCCAGACTGCCCCGATCCCTAGCCACACCCCCACACCCTGACAGATCCCCTGGGACTCCCACACCCTATCCAACCCCCACATTCCCCGTCCTCTGACTGCTTCTCAAGACCTTCTGGCCCGTATCCAACCCCCACCCCCTTACCACGCCACTCAGAACAGAGTGTGTGTCCTGGAGCCAGACATGCTGCCGTGTGTGGTCATTGGTGTACCAGCCCTGTGCTTTCCCACCGAGTGACTGAGGGGGCTCCTTTCCCCCATGGGGGGGTGCAGGATATGGGACAGAGGCTGGGGTGTCTGCAATACAGGCAGCTAGATAGTCGCATTTAACTGAATGAATACTGAGCTAATTGTCAATTATGCAACGTTTGCAGACTCTGGAGGAGGAAGTAGCTCGGGAGAAGGCCTGTGCTGGATGGTCTCAGGGAAGGGAGGAGGCCTGGGAACAGGGCCTTCGGTATGGCCTTGATTCCAGAGGTGCAGCTGAAACCTGGTATCTGGTATGGGGTGGGGAGGGAGAGATGGGGATGAGAATGCATTTGGCATGTGGATGCCCCTTTTTGCCAGCCTGCTGGGAAAGTGATTCTTGAGTCCCATGGGCACATTGGTGAGGCTTCTCATTTACTCCTTTCCCAAAGGGCCCATGATGGAAAAAAATCAAGGCCGCAGCTTTGCAATAGCTGTTTGAGTTAATGTCCTTGTCCTGCCTCGGGTTTGGGCACACGTTCAATGTATGGATGAGGATACATGCCCACTACTGCACAGGTTGTGGCTGCAAATGTAGTTTTGATGATGATCATGATGGTCGTGTGCGAGGACCAAGCAAGAATGGGGCCCTATTGTACAAACCCAGAGTAGCAGACGGTCTCTCTCCCAATCTATGTGGCCCAGACACAGGATGGGAGAAGGGAACGTGACACAACAGAGGGAACACTTGTAGCAGCACCAAATGGTGTGTTAGTGCCAGTATTTTGTAATGTAATTTAATTTATGAACTGGGATGTGTTTAGTTAGGAGGAGAGCAGCTAAATGGATAGAAAAGTGAAGGTGGGGGAGCACTGAAGGGAACGGGAGTGGGTGGAGGGGAGAAGTGAGAGGGACAGGTGTAGAGTGAATCTGAAGTGAAGAGACTGGGATGGAGGGGAAGGGTTGGAGCAGACTGCCAGTCAGCACAGGGCAGAGACAGTCCAATCAAAACTCTGCAAAGGTGCCTGCTTCTCTGCTTTGGTGGGCTGCACTTCTCCCTGTATCAGAGGTGTAGCCGTGTTAGTCTGGATCTGCAAAAGCGACAGAGAGTCTTGTAGCACCTTCTAGACTAACAGATTTTAGGGATCATGAGCTTTTGCGGGCTAAGACCCACTTCATCAGATGAATCATTCTCCCGGTAGTTCTTCCTCCAGGCCCCAAAGGAGACACCACCTGTGCCAGTGTGTAGAATGTAGTTGTCTGCTCTCTCTTACCCCCAACCCAGCAGGCAGACTGGATCAGCTAAGTTAGTGAGTGCAGAGCAGCCTGGAACACTGATGCCTTCATTCAGAAGTGTGAAATGCTGCATGAAATGTGCAAATAGAAGAGGCCCATGAGGGGGCCTCCTCTTCCAGCCATGCATCTTAATCTGCTGCTGCTTTGCCTTGCCCCTGGGAGAAGCAAAAACTTTCGACTTCTGCTCTTGCTTGCTAGTTAGATCTCTCTCCTTTCCCTCTGGCTGAGAAGATGTCAGGATTTGCTCAGGCCTATGAGATGCTTCCTGTCCTTTGCTGTGGCTCTGGGAGCTTTCACAGGGCACTAGCTGGGCATAGGGAGTGAAGCTCTGTGAATGTTTGAAATCCCATGAAAGAGGCAGATTTAGCAAGTCCTTTCTGAGAGATGAATAGCTGGTAACATCTTTCCCTGGCTGTACAAAGTTTGTGTCAGATCAAGATCAATCTGGATTTTGAACTACCATCGAAATGGAAAGGAGCATTTCTGGGATAATGCAGATCACCATTTTCACTCCCTGGAGTCCAAGGGACCTGTATTCCTTTCATGTTGGTTGTGGAGACCTGTCAGGAAGATGGCCTTTTGGTACATGGCACTCGAGTAACGATTGGAAAGAGTCTCTGGAAACGTCTACAGTACAAAATTATCAAATTATCGATTTTTCTGAACAGATTGTATACATTCGATTGTGTGTGTCCCCACTAAACGCACTGAGTTGGCGGAGTGCATTCACTGTACCCAGGCTAATATCCACTCTCGGAGTGGTGCACTGTGGGTAGCAATCCCACAGTTCACTCCGCCCATTGAAATAATCATGTACTGTAGACCAGGCATCTGTAGTGGGGCTGTGTCACAGAGTGCCCGGGGCGATGCTCTGGAACTGCTCCCAACAAAGCCAGTCAGGACTCTGGGGAAAGCTTCCTCTCCGTGAACAACCTGTCTCCAGGGCTGGGAGCTTCACAGCGTACGGCGTCCACCTTCCTGGGACTGACCTCTGAGCATTCAGCACCTTCTGCCCCTCCGTGCGCTTCCCCCAGCGAGCCCGCCCAGGCGGGGTCCTGGGGAAGCCAGTGGATCCTGCACCCCAACTCCACAGTCAGTCGAGACTCTCAGCCAGCCAGTAAAACAGAAGTTTATTAGATGACAGGAACATAATCTATCAGTTTGTTGCTTGCTATTAATGAGATAAGTATGTATGAGATGCAAATGAGCATGAGTATATCTGTGCTGACACACCTCTTTGGGTTGAGCTTCCTCCTTGAGCTTCTCTGGACATCGCCTGGGTGTGTCAGTCATCTTGTATTGCGGCCGTGCTGGCAGATAAGCCCCTCAGCACGAAATGCCGCCCCCTCCAATAAACTCACCACTTTCCAACTAGCCACCTGTGTGAGGCCTCGTTTCTCCCGGCAACGAGATAAGCCCCCTGCAACAGCATGTATTAAAGTGACAGCAGCCAGGGAGAGGGAAGGGATTGGAACACATTTCTCATAAAAAGTAGCTAAGTTGATAAAACCATTGTGGTGCCTGTGTTCTGCATTTAATCATTGTGACACAGCAGTAGGAGGGTATAAGAGTGGGGTACCCCAGCCTCTGTGCTCTTGAGTACAAAGACTGGGACTCTTTTTTTAGTCAAACCACTCAACTTAGCTGCTTCCCAGCCAAATTAAGTCCCTACACCCCAAGACTTCCCCCCTTTACCAGTGGGGTTCTTGGGGAACCATGGCTGCCACCATCCGGGTGTACTTCCAAACCCTTGGAGGGGCCCCCAGACTTCCCCACCCTCTGTCTCTCTACCTGAGAGCCAGACCCTTAGAGGCTGTTCCCTTCCCTCTCCCCCATCTAACCTGACGGTATCGAGAGACAGTCTCCACACTTCAGCTATACACTTAACTGTCCTGATACCTATTCCCCTCCCTTCCCTCTTCCCAGTTTGAAAGCAGAGAAAACCTTCAGGGAAATAGACTAGACGTTTTTATAACTAACAAGATTTAATACAGAAAGAGAATAAAACAGATAACAGTACACTTCACAATCTGGGGTTCCCTAACTTCCCTCTAAAAAGGACCGAGACACCCCAAATAGGCACAGGCTTATAATATCAAAGATCACTTACAATCAGCTAAGTAGAAATATAAGAGAAGAGTCATCTTAATAGCCAAAGATGCTCCAAGACCCGTTTCCAGCTACATGGCAAGCAACACGAAACTGAACTAAAAACTCCTCCCTCCCTCTCTCATGGCAGGGAGCTCTTACGTCACTTGTTCTCAGATAACATTAACTCTCTCCAGCACTTTACACTTATGACAGAGGGCGTGTGTGCATGTGCACACGTGTACACCGAGTATTCCTTCAGGCAGGCGGTGTGACCCAGCAGGGAGAGGGCAGACGGGACCTGGGAGTGTCACTGGAGATGGAAGGTTTCTCTGAAGTGAAATACCTGAGACTGGAACTTGAGATGAGAAGGGGGAGGGGGAGCTGACACAAGGCTGGGGGAGTGGCCGGGGGGAGGTGAGAGACAGTTTCTGTGGGGGGGTTGGGTTCTTAGGAGCTAACTGGGAGAGAGGAGGGAGCCCTGATCTGGGGTCTTATCTCCCTGCTCCCCAAGAAGGGCCTAAGGGGTCCTGTTTGTACTGAGAAGCTTTGAGTTGGACTGAGTTCCTGTCATCCCTAATAAACCTTCTAATCCACTGGCTGGCTGAGAGTCACTGTGAATCCCAGGAAGTGGGGGTGCGGGGCCTCCACTCCCTCACACTCTGTGACAGGCTGGTCCATCCCCTCATTGTTCCATTGCTGCCTCTGCCTCCTTCCCTCCATTTACACACATGCACACCCCTACCTGTCTCAGGTCCCTGCATTTCATCTCATCCACAGGCCTGTCTTATGCTGCTCACTAGTGCAGATGCTAACATGTAATAATAAGGCCACACCAGCTGGCATTCAATCTTCATAGCCGAGCAGGACGCCCTTATCTGGCAGCCTGACAGCAGGGAGAGAAGTGCCTGACAAATTCTTATTGCTGCCACAGTTATCACTTTGCAGAGGCTGCTCCAGCACCCACCCCGATTCACCTTGCTCCTTTCTGGCATGATACCTGGCAGCTGATCCATTTTGATCCTGGCTGTGTGCCTTTGATATTATGCAAGTGTGGGAAGAAAGGGGCAGCATTTGCATATTGAATGTGGCTTATTTACATCAGTATATCCAGGAAGAACAAAACAACCCTGAAAGTGTTGGACTAACCCTGACCCCAGGCTTTTGGCCTGCCCTGGTCTGATTGGCTGTCCTCAGCCCAATGCCTTGGCCTTGCATGCAGGTAGCACTGGCAAAGGTAGAAACTGCAATGACAATTTTCCTTTCTAGAACCCCTTCCATTCCAGGCCAGTGCTTAGATTTAAAATTGTATTAAAGTTAATGTTAAAAAATAAAACATACACAAATTGAGAAGTAAGGTATTGGACATCTGGAGTCAGGCTGGGGTTATGGGCAATTGTAGGTAACCGGTGCAGGGTTTACAGGGTACATGCATATCACATATCCAACATAGATCTAGATTGGGGTGTGGAGTTTTTTAAAGCATCAGTGTATAGGTGTGTTCGGGTACGCCACCCATGGGATGTAGCGAAAGTCCAAGTCAGGGGTGGTGTAGGCGATTAGTACATGGGTGGGGTGCGTCCCTCTGTCAGGGAAGGAGGGGTGGGTTGTTTCCTTGTTCAGTGGTCTCGGTTACTCGACCTGGTACTGGCGATGTCCTGTGATGTGTTCCGTGTATATGTCTCTGGACCACCTGATGGCATCGGACACCATGAGCTGTCTCATGAGCCAGGCGTAGTGCCGACCGATGCCGCACGCTCTCAGTACTGGCTTGTTGTGGGGATCCCATGCGCCCAGGGCTCCTACAGTCAGGGCGTGGAGCTGCACCTCGTAGCCCTGCGCTCTCAGGGTGTCAGCCAGCGGGGTGTACTTCAACATCTTCCGTGCTCGAGCCTCGTGGAAGGCCGGTGACCGGTTTTCAAATGGCACCGTGATCACATCCACTATGAGGACCACCTTCTTTTCTGTGTCGGTCACAACAATATCAGGTCATCGTCGGCTGTCTGTCCCGGGGATGGTGCCTGGGGATGGCGGAGTTGACAGAGATCTTCCCCAGGGACGGTGGGATGGCTTTCACCAGCTGGTTCTGGATGGCATTGTGGCGGTGCTGCCAGGCTCGGGAGTGCAGCTTGCATCCACACAGGACGTGGGGCAAGGTCTCGTTGTCGTAGCCGCACTTCCTGCAGCGCTTGTCCGGGTTGCCATGGCGGACGGCTCCATTGAGGGGAACGCAGTTGAGTCGGGCCCGGTGGATGAACCGCCAGTCAGCGAACCTGGTGAAGCTTCCCCCGGGGAGGAAGTGGTTGCTGGCGTCCCACTTGCTGGAAACCTCAAACACCTTGCCCTGGTCTGGCTTTCGCTTCAGGTTCTCGGTGTAGTAGAAGCAGATGGTGTCTTTCAGGGTCCTTTCCAGCATCGTTCTGGCGGTCGGGGTGACGATGGTGTGGTCTGGGGTCTTTATGCGCAGCACTAGTATTCCCAGCTCCTGGCGCTCCTCGCACCAACTCCAGCGGCAGCCGATCCTCTTCCCTGGGCGTCTCGAGGCGTTGCGGGCACGGGTCCAGAGAGAGGAGTGGGTAAGATCTCAAAGTATTGTAACAGCTGTGAATTACGCCACACCACCTTCCCTCTGAGGTAGGGGATGTTGCTCCATTACAGAGGCACAGATTAAATTAGTGACTGAGCTGGGAGTAGAAACCAAGAGTTTGGCATTGCAATGCCTAACTGATTTAGGAGCCCAAATCTCATTTTCGAAAGGGATCTAAATCCCAGCAACAGTCAGTAGGGTTTTGGCTCCTAAGTGCTTAAATCCCTTTTGAAAATGAGATTTAGGCTCCAAAATCAGTTAGTTGTTGCAATGCTGAGCACAGCAATGTCTAAATACCTTCAGAAATATAGTCCCAAGAGTCCTAACTGCCATTCCTTTGTTGTAAGGACTAGACCACGTTCCCTGCCAGTGCAAATGCAGGCTGGGTTCACACCGAGAGCCACATGGCTGGCATTTCACTCGCACTTTCAGGAGTGATCAGTTTGTGCAGACTACTCTGCGCAATGGTTCTGCTCTGTCAGGGCTTGAGGATGCTCAGAGAGAGAGAGAGAGAGAGAGAGACATGCTCTAGCCCCATCTTTGAGTAATTTGTTTTGTCTCTAGGGTGAGTGCTCTGTCCAAGAATGTGTGGCTGTCTGATACAAAGGAAAAGGGTAGTTCCCATGTAGATCTAAATTCCTGAAGATACAAGACAGCACTAGGCTGTCCAGGAGGAAATGCTTATTTCAGGGGTAGAGCGTCTCACACAGCTTGTATTGTGTGCTGTCTACCACGAGGGAAAGTGTGCACGTGACAGAGTTGTTAGACACTGTGCAGGCACATATGTGCATGGGACGGCAATTATATTCCCATTCTCTGGGGACGTGAAGAGAGGGAAGAGTCCCACCATCCAGGAGCAGAGCAGCAGGTCCAGTTTACGTGTCTGGGTGGCGAAGGAATATAGTTCTGCTGTGTATGGGGGAGGGTGAAGAGCCAGTCTTAGGCCAGACACCTTAGAGCAGCACAGCTGTACCAATGCAGCTGCACTGCTGTAAGATCACTCCTGCTTTGTGCCAATGGGAGAGGGCGGAGCAGGTTGGGGACAAAGGGGTGAGCCCAGGAAAAAAGGGAGGAGAAAGTTAGTGTGTTAGATGTTCTGTCTGCTTCCCTCTCTCTGACAGCCAGGATCCTGCGCTGGCTGCGGGGCAGGATCAGAAACTAGGCATTGTTCTTATCATCAGCCTATCCTCTGCTGCTGCTTCTCCCACTCACCCATAAACTAACCAGCTCATCTCCAGCCCCATCAGAACCAAGATTTACAGACAGTCCCTGCCGATTGCCTGTCCCTTCCTTCTCTCAGCTTTATTCCTGCAGTCTATCATGCCTGGCTCCCGCTTCACACCCACTGGAACACTTCATCAGGCAAAGTTTCTACCTTGACAGCTGTGGCTTTGATGGAGGGAAAACGTGAGCAGTAATATTAAAATAATGGAAAGGCAGCAGGGTGGGGAGGGTGGCCCGGGGACATGGAAGGTCAGACCTGGGCCAGAAGAGGGATTTGCAGAACGGACAAAGTGCGAGGAACAAGCACAAAACTGGGTTCTGCCTCCACCTACTTGGAGGTATGTGTCACTTCCAGCCCGTGCTCCTCCCTCCTCGTGTTTACTGGGGTGACATGCCTCTGTGCAGAGGGCCAGAACAAGGCCTAGGCACCACTCAAGTCCCACCTAAGCATCTAGGCATGGTCAGCTTGCCCTGCTGCGTTTGGCTAGTCTGCACTGTAATCTCTTTGGGGCGAGATGTGATGTTCCTGCATGTTTGTAAAGAGACTGTGATGCTGGTGTGAACAAGTTCCCCAGCCGCTTCTGGGAAAAACTCTGCTGCATGTGTCAGAACCCGCAGGGGCTGCAGCTGGGTAGCATGGGGAGGAACGACGTCCTGGGGGGCTTTAGAAAGGGGACAGTCATTAGGATGAAGCTGGATCCTTTCACTGGCCGTTTCCCCCCTCTCCCCCCCCCCCCAGATAATCCTGAGGCTCCTTTTTCTCTCTTGGGACAGCTAATTTTTGCTTTTAATAAATAAATCAAAGCTCCCACTGCCCTTGCTCTGACTGACTCCCTCCCACCGCTGCCCCTCCCCCATGCTCTGCTTCAACTCTGGGGTAAGCAGAGTGCTTAGACAGGCACATGCCTTCAGCTAGCTCTATTCCCTTGTGAAGTGGGGTGAGAGCCGATCAGCTGTCCCAAACCTTCAAGGTCCTGGCCCGGGTTCCCCTCTAGCAAGACTGAGGCTGAGCCAAAGACACTGCAGCTGAAGCTCTGCTTCCCTCCCAGGCCAATCTTTGCGTGTCCCATGGCTGTGAGAGCACATTGTGCGCCCACTACCCAACCCGTCAGACCTGCTCTGACCCTCTCCTTTGCTGAGGGCTCTGTCCGAGGCATTGGGAGGGAAGAGACAAAAGCTGTCCCTGGCGGAGGGAGGGAAGGAAATGAGTCTCCGATGGAGCGCTGGCGCGGCTTTGCTCACTTGAGTACAGTGCACGAAGGAGCAGCCTTCCCAATCATCCTTGGGGCTGTGGGCCTGAGCGAGCACCCAGTGCACACATGATTAAGGGTGACGCTGATTGGCAGCTGCTGCTCACAGGAGCCTGGGGCTTTCCTGTCTCTCAGCCATCTTTCCTACCAAACATTATTCATGTAATGGGCTCTTTGGAAGAGTGGGGAGCATGGAACCTCTGCTTTAGAAGTATTTAGATGGACAGCTGTCACTTAAACATATTGGAGTCTTCCAAGCCCGCAGGTCACAGTGACATGCTGCTCTTGCATGAGAGAGGAAGTGAAGGCAGCAGGCTGGGTGCTGGCCTGATGGACCTGGTTGGGCAGGGCACTAAGAAGGGTTTCACATACTGATTCTGGCAAATGGTTCCCCTGAGAGGATGGGCCCTTCGGGAAAGCACAAGTCCATGGCAGACCTGGGCAGACCTCAGTATGCAACGTGGTTGTCTGTGCAGCGTACCAGAACGGGGGGTGGAGCTGTGCTGTACTGGCACATGTAGCATCCCTCAGCTGGATCCATTTTGGGGGGCAGGGAGCCAGATAGCCCCGCTGCCCTTCCCTGCCCGACTCCAGCCAGCTTCAGACTGAAACTCACTCTCCAGCCCCTTCTTCCCCCTCTCCCCAGGCCAGGTCACCTGACCTCCCTCCAACAGGTTCAGCCGGCCTCTTTGTTATTCAACACTTCCAGCCAACACCTTTCAGAGAGGGGAGGGGCAGGCCTCAAGACAGCTTATGCTGTGTGTCTGCTTTGCATCAACTACATACCCTTAGCCCTCCACATAGACACTCAAGAAATGCATAGAGGAAACTGAGGCACCCACACGGTATTCCTACTCCGTTACACCTGTTTTACTGGCTGGCTGAGAGTCCTGGGCGGGCTCGCTGGGGGAAGCGCACGGAGGGGCAGAAGGTGCTGAATGCTCCAAGATCAGACCCAGGAAGGTGGAAGCTGTTCACGGAGAGGAAGCTTTCCCCCCAGATCCTGACTGGCTTCATAGGGAGCAGTTCCAGACCATGGCCCCGGGGACTCTGTGACAGGTGCCTGGGCAATCTGTGGGGCGCCAGGCCAGGCTTACCTGGTGTGGTACATGCGGTAAGAGCTCCCTCTCTAGATGAGTGCCCCCGTGGAAGAGGCGGTGCCAGGATTGCCTCCTGCGAGGAGTTTTCAGGAATTGTTTCAATCCCATTCTCTTTCTGCATGCGTCTGAAATGGTTCCTGAGCCCTGGGTCCTAGCCCGGGTGCCTTTGGAGTCTAGCCAGAGTAGTCTAGCAGAGTTCCAGTCAATACTTTCAAACCTGTGGGGAGCCCTGGTACGCCTCACAGGGCTGAAGCCCTACATCCTGGTGCCAACCCCCTGCCAGGCTAGAGCACAGAGCCTTGGTTCTGCCTCCCCCACTGGCTTGAAGGCACGAGTCCCAGTGCTGCCCTCCCAGGACTGAAGCCTGGAGCCCTGCCATGCCACCACAGGGCAGAATCCCCAAGCTGCCCAGTCACTGAAGCCCCCAGCCTCCAACCCCCACCGTGAGCCCGGGAGGTTTTATTGCATGTTGGGGGTGGGGGGCAGGAATAATTTAAGAATTTAAGCCCTGAATGTAGCGGAGGCCTCAGGGATATTGACTAGGGTGACCAGACAGCAAGTGTGAGAAATCAGGCCCGGGGTAATAGGCACTTCTAGAAGAAAATGCCCCAAATATCAGGACTGTCCCTTTCAAATAGGGACATCTGGTCACCCTAATACTGAGGGAGTTCCATTCCTCCTGAAAACATGGATCCATTTCTTGCTCTGGCCCACGTCGGTTGAGTGCTGGAAGGAGTTCTAAGTCCTCATGAAAAGCTGCTGTGGACACTGTGATATCTAAAGGTACATCGGCACAGCAAGCAGCCGTCCGAGCCCGGGTCTACAGGCCAGATCATGGGGCTCACTCTGCTGTGCTAAAAATAGCTGTCCGGATATTCAGGCTCAGGCTGGTAGAGTTCAGCACCTGAGCTCCAGCTTGAGCCCAAATATCCACAGTTATTTTTAGCACCATAGCCGGAGTCTGTGGACCTGGGCTCTGAGACTCGCTGTTGCAGGTCTCTGCTCCATGTGCAGATGTAGCTAGGTCCTAGGTGTGTTTTTCTTAGTGTTATTCCCGCACTATGGCAGGGTCCGCTTAGAACCAGTGATATGACCGGGGTATAGGTAATGCAGGAATTTAGGTGGAGCAGCAAAGTGCAGAGCCCAACTCAACAGAAGCCTTTTAAGGTCTGTTTACACTAGCTAAAAAGTGTTGCAATAGCCTGTTGGTTGGAGCACCATAATCTGGTAGTAAGGAGTCAGTGGCACCCTAAAGACTAACAGATTTATTTGCACATAAGCTTTCATGGATCTGAAGAAGTGGGGTGTTTTATCCATGAAAGCTTATGCCCAAATAAATCTCTTAGTCTCTAAAGTTCCACCAGACTCCTTGTTGTTTTTGTGGATACAGACTAACATGGCTACCCCGATACTTGACCTTGCGGTGCTGGTAGATGTAAGCATGGTCCTGTCCCTTTGGGGACCCAGGGAGGAGCAGGCCCTTGAGTGCAGAGTGTGAGAGAGCCGGCTTGAGCCCTTCCCCTCCCCTCCCCCATGCAAGGGCAAGGCAAACCGGCAAATCTGCAACAGACTAGGATCTGGAATGCAGATACGTGAGCCCTCTTACCCTGCCGTGTGCTCGTGGCTTTGCTGAGTTGCAGTCCATGCCATCTACTGGTGCCTCATCCATATGCATTATGGGCTTTGTGGTGTGGATCAATACCAGAGGCTGTAAAGTTTTCAAAGATTCAATAGGTTGTGTGAGTTCAAGGTGTGTGAGTTCAAGGTGTGTGAGTTCAAGGTGTGCGCTTTCCAGGCTGGTAAATGATCGTCCCTCAAATCTCACAGGCGTCCAGTCCCCTGCTGTTTGGGACTGGATGTCAGCAGCCCCACTCTGCATCTTTTTGAACTTCATCTGGCAATATTTTAATAAATCATTGTGGACATTGCTGGGTCCATACATCACCCGCTCGACCCCCTGAAGGCTTTCAGGTTGGTGATGGATACTTTGCAAGCTTGGGGGTTGGCTGAAATTGTATCGATTTAGCCAATCTCCCTCTCCCATCCTAGGGACGGGCGGTGAGTGCGGGGGAAGGAGACTGACGGGAAGCTGGTGAGAGATCCCCTCTACCTGATATTTGACAACATAGTCATCTCTGGGACAAAGGGCCTAATGAAACTAGATTACATGGTTTTACTTCACCACATTTTTCAAAATGATCTGTCAATTTCATTCTTTCTCTCTTATTTATCATTGTTGTGGCACCGCCTGTGTGGACGATGGAGCAGGGAGCAGCAATTCTGCAATTGAGATTCAGTTGAGCTGTACAGAAGTGTCCGGTGGATGGGAGGGAAGTGAGAATGTCTCTGAGGCCCAGAGATGGGCCATAGGGTGTCACCCTCCTCCTGGCCCACCACGGGACAAGGTGAAGGAGTTTTCTGACTCCTCGTCCTTAAGGAGGGCTAGTGATATCTGGCTTTGCAATCCCACTGCTGCACAATGTGAAAGCTGCTGTCTACTTGAGGGGCATAATTGAAGGAAGACAGCCAGGTCTGGTGGGCTAAGCCTTGGACTAGGGGCCAGGACACTCTTCGGTTCTTTTTCCAGATCATTGTTTGCCCTTTGGTACAAGTCACTCCCCTGTTTTGTGCCTCAGTTTACCCATTTGGAAAATGGGGGTAAGACCTCCCTTCTTCCTGGGGCGTATGAAGAATAGTTAGTGTTTGTATCGGTGCTTGACATCTCCAAACACATGTACATGGTACTTGGGTCTGTCCCCATAATGCAGTGGTTCTCAAACTTTTTGTAGTGGTGACCCCTTTCTCACACCGGGCCTCTAAGCATGACCCCCCTTGGGGTCAGGTGGGGGGGTGTGCCTGCAGCCCACTGCGGCAGGGGCTGTGATGGGGGTTTCCAGCGGCCCCCCGAGGCCAGTGGGGGGGGTTTCCCAGCGGCCCCCTGAGCCCAGTGGGGGGGTTCCAGCAGCCCCACGGAGGTGCCGGCAGCCCACCACAGCAGGGGCCGGGCTCACGGGGGCCCCGGAAGCCCATCTCAGCTCTGCTCCTGCCGGGGATACGTGCGCTTGTCCGGAGGGAGCCGCGCCGCCTCCCTGTCCCTTCCCCGCTCTCCAGGCCCGGCGACAAGGGGGGATGACTACGGGTACAGCTGTGTACCGGGGCCCCCCTAAAGTCCGGGGCCCGGTACGGCTCTACCCATAGTACCCCCCTGTCGCCGGCCCTGCTCGCGGGGCCGCCAGCAGCTCACCACGGTGGGAGCTGGGACCAGGCTCGCGGGGTCACCAGCAGTCCACCACGGCAGGAGCCGTGGCCAAGACCGGCCTTATGGGGGCGCCAGCAGCCCATGGCAGCGGCAGGGGCACGGGCTGCCTGCAGCAGCAGGGGTCGGATGCCAGCAGCCCGTGGCAGTGGCATTGTTCGGGGCCGGCTGCTGGCAGGAGGGGCTCGTGACCCCCACAGAACTGGCTTGCGACCCCCAGAGAACCAATTGAGAACCAATGCCACAATGCGTCCCTCTGCCCAGTACAGGGAGAAGACTGTGTCCCCTCGCAGCTTGCTCCGAGGGCTTCCTCTGCCCCATGCTAGACAGGATCCTGTTATCAGTGGATACACACAAGGACTCTCCATCCTTCTCCACTTAGATTTAATAATGGCTAAAGGCATTGCTCCCCCTTATTCGCTTGCTCCCATCCCTTTGTGGGTCCCAACCCTGCATTGTCTCAGCTTCATGCACATGATGAAATAAATGCCTGCAGCCTCTTGAGCATGTGTGCATGGAGCCACCCTGCTCCCCGAGTTGTCAGGGTCCTGCCAGGATCTCTCCCCCCTTGTTCATCACTGCCAGAGCCTTCACTGCGGAGCACAACAGTTGCCACCAAAAAGTTAATGTTTTCATTTTTCGTTTCCCTACAACAGTTTGTTCCCCCGTTGATGATTTAGAGTCGAAAGTCTCTGGTCTGACACTGAGAGAGGGTTCCCGAGGTAAAATCATCTCCACCAGCAGATGAAGGGACAGAAGCCCCGTTAACAGCAGCATATGCCTGAACATTCCCATACACATGGGGGGCGAGGGGGAGAAGGAGAATGCTGTAGCCCACAAGAAAGAGGAGAGAGTGAGGAGGGAAATGAAGTCACTGGTCATTAGTCTGATGCCCTGCTAATTTACAGCATTAGTGGAATTGGGATGTGCTACTTCCTCCTGAGCCTGGGCAGGGCTGTCCCTGACGCAGGGGCCATAATTACCCACATTTAACTGAGGGCTCGGAAAATCTATTTGTCTAGCGGAATGTGAATGTAATTTGCTGTGAATTAAATAAGACTGCAATGTTAGTTGGGCTGTGGCCCCCATCTGAGACTGTAGAAAGTTCTGTCCCCCCTCCTCTCCTTGCCAGACACACCCAGAACTGGGAAGGATGCTGCTTGCTTTCTCTCTCTGCTTTGGAGGTAAGGGAGGACCTGTGGGATTTCTGTGCTTCGCAGCATTCCCGGCACAAACCTTTCCCCTCTCTCTTTTTCCAATGGCAGGTCTGATCGGAGCGGTTTTGCTGTGGGGGTCCAGGCAAACTGTGAGTATGGCCCCTGGCCTGCTGCCTTTTGCTTTTCTGTCTTATCCCTTGTCCCAAGGCCAGAGTCTGTTCTTGGATGATTTAATTCCATGAGGATGTTAACAAAAACTCTGTCTCTGCATTCACTTGGTTTGCAGGAGAATTCTCAACTGGATCTGGGGTCTGGACTAGTATTGGGGGGCTTGTATTAAATTGCTTGTCTTCAATGTCTGTGGATGTGCGAGACAATGAAGCATGACCAGCCTGCCGGCAGCATCACCAAAGGCACATAGCTTCACATTGCTGTCCCCCTGTTCACAGTCCAGGAGCGGCGGGGGTCCTGGGAGAATGCAGACTTGTTGGAGACCAGAGGAAATTTAGCTGGGCACCTTGAAGAGCTGAGCTGGCGAGGCAGAGACTGCATATTCTATCTCTGGTGAACTCTTCAGCTACACAGTAGTATGAGTGCCAACCAGGTGTTCTCAGGGAGTGTTAGTGGGAGGTGTCGCCAGGGGGGAGTGCCACACAGGTGTTCTCAGGGAGTGTTAGTGGGAGGTGTCGCCGGGGGGAGTGCCACACAGGTGTTCTCAGGGAGTGTTAGTGGGAGGTGTCTCCAGGGGGGAGTGCCACACAGGTGTTCTCAGGGAGTGTTAGTGGGAGGTGTTGCGGGGGGGGGGGGGGGGGAGTGCCACACAGGTGTTCTCAGGGAGTGTTAGTGGGAGGTGTCGCCGGGGGGAGTGCCACACAGGTGTTCTCAGGGAGTGTTAGTGGGAGGTGTCACCAGGGGGGAGTGCCACACAGGTGTTCTCAGGGAGTGTTAGTGGGAGGTGTCGCCAGGGGGGAGTGCCACACAGGTGTTCTCAGGGAGTGTTAGTGGGAGGTGTCGCCAGGGGGGAGTGCCACACAGGTGTTCTCAGGGAGTGTTAGTGGGAGGTGTTGCGGGGTCGGGGGGAGTGCCACACAGGTGTTCTCAGGGAGTGTTAGTGGGAGGTGTTGCGGGGTGGGGGGAGAGTGCCACACAGGTGCCTCCTGCCAGGCTGTTTGATGATTCTGAAAAGCTGAATCACACCAGAGATTCTTTCTGGATTAAAAAGCCCTGACAAACCCCTTGGTTCCTGGCGTTCTTTGGCTGCCAAGCTCCTGTCCAGATAAATTCCCAGTATACTTTGCAGCAGTTTGGGGGTATTGCTTTCTCATTTCTACTTTATTTGGACAAGTTGCTTCTCCTATTTGCTCACAGCAACAATTCCTGATGTGTTATTTGAGCAAGCTGAGGAGAGAGGAAGTCCTGCTGCTGCCACAACTGCATCAGCTCGAGGGGATGGAGGAGGTCTGCTCCCTTGTTCCCATCCAATCACCAGCAAGGTGTGGTGTTTGGGAGCATGCCTCTATGAAACTGACACTGCCAGAGCTATTGGGGCAAGGAGGCTCCCTCCCTACTGGTGTCTCTGGCTCCCCCTCCTATCTCCTTGGGCCTGGATGCTAAGAACAAGTCGTGTGTCTGTCTTTGCTGTAGCTGCTGTTGAAATATTTTAATAGCCGATATTTTAAGCATAACAGATTCAGAGCCTCCATCCACCAAGAGATCAACGTCTCTCCAGCCCCGGTGACTAAGTCCCAGACACATACCCTGAGTGGGCTTCTTTTTCATATCCATGCAGGCCAGTAGGTTTAGACTTGGTGTCCTTGGCTGTTAAAATGTTCCCCGTGGCAGCCCATTGAGTCCTCAGGAGGCGTATGATGAATGCCCATGATAAGAATATGAAAGTAAGAGTAGGGAAGTGGAGTGACTTCTGTATATGGCATTAGAGAGACCATTACTGGGTGCTATGTCAAGTTGGAAAGGGGTCGAAAAGATCTGCAAAAATTATTTGAGGTCTGAAAAACCTGCCTCAGGGAGTTTAGTTTATCCAAGAGAAGGCTAAGAAGTGACTTGATGATTTAAAAGTATAACTACCTGGGGAAGAGATTTCTAATAGTAGATGGTTCTTTAATTTAGTGGAAAAAGGCTTAATGAGATCCAATGGTTGGAAACGGCAGTTATTCAAATTCAGGCAACAAATACAGCAAATGTTTATACTAGTGAGGGTAATTATAGCCATTGGAACAAATTACCTAGGGACATTGTGAATTCTCCAACACTTGAAGCCTTTTCATCAACACTGATATCTGTCCAAAAGATACAGTGTGGCTCAAACAGGAATTTTGGGCCTGATGCAGAGATTATTGGCGAGGTTCTCTGGCCTGTGTTCTACCAGAGCTCAGTTCCCTTCAGGCCTTATCAGCTCTGAATACTATATCTACGGCATTTGTACTTGGGGCCAAAGTTACAAGTCAGACCATGATAGAGGGAACTGACCTCTGAACTGCCATTAGTGAAAGTAAAGGGGTCCATGTTTCTGTTGGGGTGCATGGGGATTTGCCCAGGAAGGGGGGTGGGTATCATGAGGCAGTGCACTAGAAATTGACCTAAGAGAGACAACAGGAGGTAATGAAATCATGCCCCCAGCTCTTGAGAATCTTGCTTTACAACAGTGGCTCCCAAACTCTTAGTTCACGTACCACCTTCTTCAATTTGGAAGGGAAGGATTGCCTCATCAAGCGCACATACCACCAGTGGTACACACAGCCCCATTTGCACCCCCATCTCAGAGCATTCCCTTCCTCCTCTAATGCTGGAGCTGGTTTGCAGAGGGCTTTGCGATTTGTACATCTCTTTAGCTTTGTAACTTGTTCTGTCGTTTTGCTCATGCAGACAATTGTTTAGTGACTCTTGTGCGAGATCTCTTCATAATCTCAATCCAATGTTCACCTGCACAAGCAGCACTTAGCAGATTCAGCAGAGTTTAGGGACTGACTGGACTATGGAGACTGAGCTCTCCTCTCACCCCTACAGATGGGCAAAGGGGAAGCACATTGGCAGGGCTTTCCCTGCTGCTGCCTTTGCTCTGTCCTAGGGATAAAGAGTGGTTCCCAGTGTTTGTCCATCTGCCACTCTTTGTCAGCATGAAATTCACTTAAATCTAAACTAAAAGCCTGGTAAATAATTTGCTGCAGGGCAGCCGTTGTGATCTGATCTCGCTCTTCCTCCACCCTCGGATGGAGCCTTGCAGTTCCATGCTGCACTGGGGATGTGGACACATCACTTCCTGAATTCCTGGCTGGGCTGATGCTGGGCAACAGCTGTTCAGTGTGCTCCAGTCCTTTGGCATCATTCCGGATTGGGAGAATTTCCTGTACTGGAGCAAACAGTGATTGGTTCAGCGGTTCCTGCAGGCTTTGGAACAGGTCTCTGGGTTGGGCCGGGTTAAAGCAGGCATTTTACTGGGCTAGACTGAGTTCCGCATAGAAAGGGGGGTGAGAGAAAAGTGGAGGATTGCTGCAAACATCCACTCTGGTTTGTAGGGTTAAGGCTGAGAATCCCAATCCTCAGAAGAAAGCTCCAGGACAGAACTATTAGGATTTTGTTGCTCCTCAGCAAGCCAGGAGGATAGCAGCGCCATTCCCACTGGGGAAGCCTGTCTCTCTCTTCTCCCCCCACCCCCACCCCCGTGCCCGATTCTTGCCCTGTGGGTAGCGTAGTGCTGGGGGGCGGTAGGTGGGTGGGTGGATGTGAAGCCATGAGCAATAGTGGTGGTGTTTCTTATTATTGGAGTACCCGGATATGCGGGATGCCTCATAAACCAAGGGATGCAGGGTCCCTGGCCTGAAGAGCATACCCACTAAATGTACCTAGCAAGTAAGGGGTCATAACAGACAAACGGGGGTGGAGGGGAAGAGGGCAGGCAAGGGTGACAATAATACAGTCATGCCCAAACTTCACAGGGTTGAAGAGGGACTTATGTGGTACCTGGGCCTTGTGCTGATCCTTTTCCAGAAAGGGGCTTCACCCTGAGGGCTTGGTTAGACTGGCGCTTTATAGCACTAAAAGCCTCCAGTAGCACTATAATTCTCTAACCTTACACACTGGCAAGGCACATTTTGCGCAATGAGTCTCCGTTTAAAGCGCAACTTGTAAACCTCCTCTCCAAGGGTGATAAAGGCTTTTGCGTATTCCCTGTAGCGTGTTGGGGCCAGTGTAATCACTCATTGCGTGATAAGGGATCTCTGGCACGCCTCCGAGCCATGTAAGGCAATCAACAAGCCATTTAAGGCAAATGAGGTGTGAGTGTTCTTATGACAAGGGAAGGAAGAATGCGGAAGTACCTTTTGAGTTTCTCTCTTAAAAATCACAGCAAATAAGCACTGGAAATGCTGACGGACCGAGCTGTGTGACTTCAATGCAGAGCCTCTGTTTCCTCTAACGAACAGTCACTGACAGCCTGAACTTGTCTCCCTGCCTACACGTTCCCCGTTCCCCCTCACCCCCTCCTTTGCAAAGCACGTTGAACCCAGCTGAATGCTGGGATACCTGCCCATAATTCACCACTCCCTGTGCCGCCAGAAGCCCTGGAAATGTGTCCATGCTGTAGCGCTAAACGTTCCAATGTGCACAGCCTCTAGCGCAATCCCTATCGCGCTAAATGGGACGTGCTATAAATAAACGTGCTACAATTCTGCAGTGTAACCTTACCCTAAGTGTCATAGTTCCTGTGCCTTTGTCTGATTTTGTTCTTGAGCAAACTTGGTCAAGAGGAGCAAGCGAAAGCCAGCTAACGTCTTGGGTGGAGAAAAGGGAAGCTAAGAGGAAGCATGAAACGAGAAGGGTTAATTGCAGAGAGATTTTACCCTGTGGCATAAACACTACAGAATGTGGGCTTGACTTCATTGGCATATTGAAATATCCTAAAGGGGCTTCATTTGGATAGTTCTGAGTTTTAATCCAACTTCCTATAGAAGGGAGGAAATTATTCATAATTAAAAAGTAATAATAATGTAGAATGAAGGAACCCAGATGTATAAAACCCAGCACAAAGGGGAGAGTGTGGGGAATCTATTTTTAATAGTTTCCACAGCAACAGAGACTTTGTTTACAGTGATTTGCATCCTGCTCCCAGAGGCTGTTCCTCATTTACATTTAGCAGAAGTTCCTCTTTGTCACCAGGGGGTACTCTGGGCTCTTGGGAATGATGCCCATCGTCATTGGATTGGGTTGCTGAGATGACGACTGGTGCTCATGAAACAGAGTGACTCAAAGCACTGCCTCAAGCCAGGTGTCTGCTGAGCAGTCTGTCCCAACATAGCTCCGCCAGGGCATCTCAGTCCTGACTTCTGACACCCTTTGGCATCTTCCAGCTCTGGGCTGACACCGTTCTTCCAGTGACGTTGTGGTTGTGTGATATGGAGAAATATCATTTTCTGAGGGCTAGCCTAAGACATGCACATTTATCACCATCTTCAGGATTTGAACCCAGGGCCCCAGTGGCTGGCAAGTGAATCTCATGACACTCTGTGAACCCCTGTTTGTGTACACCCTTTTGCAAAGTAAATGTTGGTTTGATTCGTTTACCAAGAGTGTCAAATGCAAATGGCTTGGTTGTTGCACAGATGGTGTAGCAGGTATTTGCACCTATGGGAAGGGAGCTGGGTAGCTGCTAAAATTCCAGAAGAACATTTACAGCTGGACTTTGGGGCCTGACATCTCAGGCTGCACAGAGTGAGGCTGCCTGTTGTGAGTTGCTAGAGAATACCTGTCAACATCTGGATTGCACATAGTAACGTGGACAGTGTCTCTGGCATCTTCTCTGTATTTTATTCTCATACAAGAGTTGTCCATGAGTGTTTTTTTAAAAGGCAGCTAGGTCAAGACTCATGCTTTGCTGGTCACTGACTAGGTTTTCCTTGTGTAACTGGGGACTCTGCCTGGTCCCTGTGCTGGGAAGCAGGGAAGTTTGTTCCATGCTTCTACAGGCCTCCTCCTTGCTGCCGATTGTACCCTCATTGGTAGCAGTGCACTGTCTGTCATTGGTTTTCAGCACTCCCTCTGGGTGGAAGCTTTAGGGATTCTCCATCAGATGGGTGCTTTATGTCAGGACTGGGTAGCTTCCTAAAAGAGATTGTGTAGCTCCAGCACAAGTTGTTTGGATTTCTGCAGCAGTCACTAGGTTCTCTGTTTGGGGATCCCTGGCCTGGGGTATGCAAGGTGGGTGAGATGGTCGTAATGATCCCTTCTTGCCTAGGAAATGATTTGGTGCTAAGGAAGCAGGCAGGTGCCTTTTTCACTGGGGACCAGCCTCGTTACTTTACTTTGTCTCCTTTTTCTCTCTGGAGTTTCACCGATGGGCAGATTTAACCCTTTCTGTGTGCCCTAGGGGTCCAGGCATCCATTTTTTGACCAGAACGCCTCATTGAAAGGGGACCCTGGTGGCTCCGGTAGGCACCACTGAGTGGGCCGTTAAGTCTGGTTGGCGGCACAGCAAGTGCCCAGGGCTAAGGCAGGCTCCCTACCTGCCCTAGCTCTGCACGGCTCCCGGAAGTTGCCACCAGGTCCTTCTGGCTCTTAGGCTCATAGGCAGCCAGGGAGGCTCAATGCGCTGCCTCCCCCCCCCCCCCCTGCCCCTACTGCCAGATCCACAGCTGAAACCAATGGGATCTGTGGGCAGCGATGCGAGGGCAGCGCATGGAGCCTCCCTGGCCACCCATGAGCCTAGGCGCCGCACTGCAGGGACCTGGCGGCCGCTTGCTGGGAACTGCAGTAGGAGCTGCCAGGACACCGCACCCTAACCCCCTGCCCCAGCCCAGAGCCCCCTCCTGCACCCCAAAACCCACATCCTCAGCCCCACCCCAGAGCCCACACCGCAACCTCCTGCCCCAGCCTGGAGCCTTCTCATCCCTAACCCCATCCCAAAGCCGCAGCCCTCAGTCCATCTCGCACCCCTGCCCCAGCCCAGTGAAAGCAAGTGATGGAGGGAGGAGGATGGGGCAGGGGCAGGGCTCAGAGAAAGGGGCAGGAGGCGGGGCAGCGGCGTTTGGTTTTGTGCAATTAGAAAGTTGACAGCCCTAGTGTGCCCCCATGTGTTTCTGCCCTGCATGCCTCTGGCACGGGCTCAGCTGGAGTCTTCTTGGGTGTAGCAGGTTTGTCATGGTGTCCATGTGTATGTGGGCCAGCACCAGTTGGCTGTTCTACTTATACAGCAGATGGCCAAGGTACTTGGGAACTGTGCCCGTCCACTAATCTCGGGGGCTCATCTTGTTGCTTTCGCAGGTTTCATTCTAATTACAGGCTTGGTTAACTGCGCAGGATGTGTGAGCTTGAGCAATGAGCCCAGTTTTCAAGTGGGTCAGAATTTAAGGCACGCAGCAGGATAAAACCCAGGGTTTTCCCAATGGATATTTCCCATCTCCTCTTTTGGCTGCCCTGGGATCAATTGGCTGCAAGATGGAGTGTTGGCCCCTTGTGAATGCAGGGCATGCTGTGGACTGCAGGGCAAGGATCTGGCTGCCCTGGGATCAACTTATTTGGGGAATCTATAAAATAATGTGTTTATCACCTGATTCAGCTAATGTTCTGTGGTTTGTAATGGCTTTGGGATGCAGGTAATTACAGCAACCACATTACAGGTGTAGGCATTAAATGGAATTGAGGGGACCTGTTTGTTAATTAGCCATATTTGGGTTAAGCCAGAAACATATTAACTTGTATGTAATTCCAAACTCCTAGGGATGAAGAAGAGATTTAATGAGGGGAGAAACAGAAAAACAAGAAGCCATTCAGGCTCTTTCTCCCAGCATTGCTGCTACTTCCAAATAGAAGAGAAAAGGGGTGAGAGGCAGAGGAACAGCTACACCGATGCAGTTCAGAAAGGGGGGAAGGGAAGGCTGGGAGGGTAACTCTGTGTTGGCATCTGGTGGATGGCAGGAGAATTCTGGGTGCATACCTGTTACTAGGATGGCAGCCCAGGCTATTACACACTAGCAGCAGCAGGAAGAGGGTGGAACTAAATATCCCGAAAAGGGGCAGGTATAAATGTCTAGCTCCTTTGGTGGAACTATTCCTGGGTAGAGGAAAGACCAAGCAGAATTGGCGGGGGCAGAGGGGAGATTCTATTTCACCTCCTGCAGCTGATTTCCCCACATTTTAGTTCTTAATCGTCTGGCTCGGACGCGGCTCCGACCAGTAACTAGTCACTTTTTCCCATTGCCACAGCGTTCGGCATGTGTGGCTGAGAGGAGCTGTGACCTGGCCTGACTCTGTGAATGTCGAGTGCTGAATGTTCTCTATGGCTTTAAGGTCTGCTAGGCAATAGCACAGAGCAGCCAGGGATGTGCTAGTTCAAGAGCTTGTCAGAGTGATGGACAGCAAGTGCCTCCAGAACTGCATTTGCCAGCCTGAGCAGGATGCTGCAGAGACTTTAATCAGCATCCCAAACCCTGGGTGCTCTCTCTGGGCCTCTGAGAGAGAACCAGGATTATCCCTAATCCAGGACCACAAATGCTGAGAAAAATCTGCTCCCCAGAGCTGCCCTAGAGCTGAATCCCTGTGGCCAAATGAACCAGGTTCTGTATTTGTAGCCATGTAATTACAAGAGTGTCACCCCCGTGGCACCATAGGTATTAGGTGAAACATAACTACCACCATCTGTCTCTAGGAGCAGTGCCTCTCCCCTGAGAGTATAGTTATGGAGATGGGGTAGCTGCTGTCTGGTGAAAGTTGGAATCAGTTTCCCATTATAGGTCTGGATTTTTTTAATTCCTCGCCCCACCGCACCCTCCCCGCCACCAAAAGAAACAGATAACAGATCTCCTTGAAATTCTGCATTTCCTCCCAGGGGAAGGTTTTTCTGGGAGTTTGTTAAAAATATAGGAAGGGGTGTAAAGTGCCGCTGCTCTGAACGTCTCCCTGAAAGCTGTCGTGGAAAGATTTTCACATTCTATTTGGCTCATGAAATCAGTGAACTGTTCCTCTGTGGTAGTCAGTTCAGAGTCCATATGGGGGAGATGATGAGTGCTTGGAGACAACAGAGCAATTGGTTATCCCAGGACTCTGCTTTCTCCAACCCCGGTCAACCTTTACATCAGTGCCCATTATGGTGTCATCCGCCATGCCAGGGCAGCCCTACAAGCCAGGATGTTAGGGCGGAAACACTCTGGCGAGAGGAATGGATATCTATTCTAGTCCCCAGCCAGCCTCTCGTCGCCGACCCCACAATTTGCCTGCCTGCTTTTTGTCCTGCCCCATCACCAATGGTCCCTGTTGAACAGGTTCCAGACCAAGCAAGATCTCTGTGCAGCCAACCAGTATCACTGGGGCCTTTGTGACACCTGTTTGTGCAGCTGCGGCACAACACAGCCGATGACGCACATTACTGATGAATTCCTCTGACTAGGTTCAGCGGTGGCCCAAAAGAACTGCAGCACTCCACTGAAGGGGCCACCGCTTGGCTAGACGACCACGCACGCGCTAAATAAATAAGTGCTACATCAAGGGTTTGGGGGGCCTGGGGCAAAACCTGAGTAGCACAGCAGCCTGCGTGCAGGGTTGCAACACCACTCGATCTGGGGGGAGTTGGGCCAAAGTGCCCCTTTTGCCCCTGCTCCGAGCAGCCCTACATGATTTCCTAGAATGGGCAGGCCTAGAAACACCATATTTGCTTTGGTTTGTTGCATTGGCTGAGGAGAGGGGCCTATCAGTGGGGGTGAGGAGTACAACCGGGGAAATGGCACCGATCTCCAAACCTCCTGGGGGAGAGGTTATGGACAGCAGGCAGACTGTTCTGGCTGTAGCTGGGCCTGCATTCGCAGAGCTGTCACCCATGCACCCAGAGCCAGGCTTCCAATTGCCTGTAAAAGTTGATGATAACTTGCTACTGACAGTTATGGAATTGGGGGTAGGAAAGTGTCTCGGAAAGAGTCTGGTGAGGATGCGGTGGACTGGATGGCACAGAGCTGTGCTACGGTGTACTTGGTCTTCAAAGGGTACTCTGGGGCGGGTTAGGAGAAAAGGGGGCACATGGAGTATGTCAGGAGACATTGTAATGGGGGTGGGAAATGAAGAGGGATGCTGTGGAGGTGAGGGGGTGGAGTCATTTATTTGTCTTTGGCATGTAGTTTGCAAATGTTCTATAAAGCACAGCTGACGATGAGCAGTGGGGAAGTGCGTGCCGAGGGAGAGCCCTTCGCTCTCCATTTCCAGATGCCCTGAGATGTGGCCGTTAGCTGGACTCCATTGAAGTCATTCTATAAAGTGCGGCTGTTTGTGAATAATGGTCTATAAGCAAAGCTCCTGGAGGGCAGGGAGCTGTGGGAGATGCAAAGGGAACACACGGTCAGTTGTGCACTAGAGATGGGTGCATCTGACACTCAGGAACCTGTGGGGTGGACAAGGGAATCCGCACAAGGCCTTGTCGGACTGCCAGGGCAGGCCAAAGGACTGAACCCCAATATCACGCTAGGAAAGTGTAGATACAGTCCACTGTTTCTATGGCAACTATTCAACATAAGCTCCCTTTCCTGATCATGGAGCTAACGTGATTCAGAATCAGCCCCAGGCTGCTCGCCCTCCCGCTTTGGGAAAACCCATACATGTTGAGTATGTCTTATGGTTCTGTGTGGTAGGTGCTGTGACAGTCTCTTGAAAAGTGGGTGCAGATATATAGACATTGTTCTATTATATTTAAACTGAATACTGCAGCTGAAATGAGGGAGCGCAATTAAATACAGTCAATACCATGAAGGAGACCATGGGGACAGGAGATCCAGAAGCCAGAGAGAGGTCCTGAAACCAGACAAAACCCTCTTTCGAGGGGAAAGATTTTTTTGTTGGATTCCACTGCTCAGTGGACTGGACAATCTGCAGACAGTTCCCAAGAATTAGATGATACTTTCTTGTCTCACTTAGGGGGCTTCAGTTCTGAGTACTAGACTGGGAACCCCCAGTGAGATTCCTGGAGCTTGCATATCTGGCTTTGCAGCCTGTTAATTGCTTCCTTCTTCCTTCAGCACATGCAGGGCTGCGGATGCTGCTGCTTCTGGGAAGAATCCTGGCTTTGTGTATGCACAGTAGTTGCACTTAGTTACCGTTGCAACACCTCCTGCCCAATTGTCAAGCCCAACTGGGGGGATGAACACACCCGAGGCAGCTCTAGTCTCCCACTGGGAGTCCTGGTGCCTTCACCTGAATTCGTTAATATCCCTCAGCATCGTGCAAACAAACACCTCGCTCCATTTATTCCACTCAGCAACCGATTTAATTAGGTTTTCCAGTTTTCCGCTTGTACTGGGCCGATCACTCCTTAAAACAGTGGAGAATTAATTTTCACCTGCTGTCAGAAAACATCTCTTCCCAGTTAGAAAAATAATTAAGCCATCATCACACATCAGGAGTAATGAATCATTGCATTCCATTCCATTCTCAGATCCTTCCTTTCCTTCCAGAGTGGTAAAGACGGTGCAAACTAAATGTGAGCAGCTACCAAGTGGATCCCACTCCCTTTTCATCCCTTCCTCCCTGCACACGTCCATCCTAGCTTCAGCGTGGGGCTCCAGATAGCCCACGCTATGTCTACAGTACATACTTCTGCTGGCACAGCTACATCCCTCTGAGGTGTGGAGAAGTGAGTCCTGACTCTGAGCCATGCCGGCAGAAGGCCCTAGCGTAGATGCGGCTATACCAGCAATGCTGTGCTTTACCAGTGTAGCTTACTTTGTGCAGGGTGGTGGTTTTACTACACCAGTAAAAATGTGGCTTTGCTGGTATAGCTATGTCCACACTAGGAGCACTTTGCTGGTATGATATACAGTCGACTCTCGATTAGCCAGGATTGGATTAACCAGGATGTCAAAAAAAAAATAATAATAATAAAAAAAATGCGCAACTCACAGGGCTGGCTCTGGCTTTGCTGCCGCCCCAAGCACACCCACAAAAATACCCTACGAGGGCACAGGGCAGCCAGTAAACCAACACCCCCTCCCTCTGGCGCAGGATGGCTGGTGAATCAACCCCCACTCCCCATATTTCCTATGGATGGTGATTATCCGGGATTTTATTAACCAGAATTATTTTTTTCCCTATCATCCTGGATAATCGAGAGTCCACTGTATTGGTGTTCCTGTACTGCTTATGCATTCATATTGTAGACGTGGCCCCAGTCTCCAACCTTTGGAGAAGCCCTGGCTGGCCAATCTGGTAACCCTGTCAAGCTTTCCCCCATTTTACTCCCAGGGCTCCCTAGCTGCTCTGGGTGTGGGTTCAGGGATGTGCTGGGATCCACAGAGCTCTGGTTGCTGTCACACACACACACACCCCACTCCCCAGTGCCAGTCCTCCAATGGGAGGGGGAGTTTTAGTCTGTGAAGCTTGGTGCTTTTGCACACGTGGCTCAGTACTCTCAATCCTGGAGGCACAGAAGGTGAGTGACCTGCCCAAAGGCACCCAGTGCATCTGTGGGGAACTGTGTCTTGACTCCCAGACCCCTGCTCTAACCACTAGAATCAGAGAATCAGAGAATCTCAGGGTTGGAAGGGACCTCAGGAGGTGTCTAGTCCAACCCCCTGATCAAAGCAGGACCAACCCCAACTAAATCATCCCAGCCAGGGCTTTGTCAAGCCTGACCTTAAAAACCTCTAAGGATGGAAATTCCACCACCTCCCAGGGAACCCATTCCAGTGCTTCACCACCCTCCTAGGGAAAAAGTTTTTCCTAATATCGAACCTAGACCTTCCCAACTGCAATTTGAGACCATTACTCCTTGTTCTGTCATCTGCTACCACTGAGAACAGTCTAGATCCATCCTCTTTAGAACCCCCTTTCAGGTAGTTGAAAGCAGCTATCAAATCCCCCCTCAGTCTTCTCTTCTGTAGACTAAACCATCCCAGTTCCCTCAGCCTCTCCTCATAAGCCATGTTCATTAGAGACACTGTGTCATTTCCTGGGGTTGTTAAAAAGAGAGAAGGTTACAAAAAATCTGTTGCTGTATGGACAGCAGGATGTCCCATCTCATGCAACATCAGGGGTTGGCCCCTGAACTTTCAACTACTACAAATATTTGTTGGTATCAGGGTAAGATAGGGAATGAGCCACTAGTGCCATGTGTTTGGTCCAAGGGTAGTTGAGAGGAACCTGGCCCGGCCTGGGTGTCTCTATTCTTTCCCCCTCCCACTTCCAGCCGAGGAGGTTGGGTTCTTCTGCCTCATATGGCACCCTTGCCCTGGTTCTCTTCTCTCCCCCACAGCTGCTACAGCTACTCTGATGGCTCCCAGGCATTCCCAGTACTACCACTCAGTTAAAGCTGAACGGAATGGGACAAGTGACGGGCACATCTAGGCTTGGAGCTTTGTCCCGCTACATTTCAAAGGGCAGTTGCAAACAATGGAGACTTGCACAAAAAAGGCCCCAAGAATCTTTTGTGATAAAAGTTTGAGCAAGGTAAATATAGGAGTCGGTTCTGTCTCCCCTGTAATACAAAGCCTTCCCATGCATGGGCTGTGTGCTCCTGGGTGTAGGCCGGACAGCATCCCAAGAGTCCTGTGCAGAAGCGCTGAGTAAATCCTTCTGAGAGAACACTTTGGAAGTGGAACAAAGTAGAGGGATAGCGAAAAACTGCTGGCTTCGGTACGGCATCAACCTGTACAGATAAAATAGCGTCATAGTTAATGCCTCATCCCCCGCTTGCACCTAAGGAATGTTTAGGTGATGGATGAAATTAAAATGTGTCTAATACCTGGCTTCTGTCTAAATTATTAAAATGCATACTGAAGGGAGAATAATTTATCATGGGAAAGTCAATAACGATGGATTGCACCATTATGGCAACGAAAGTAGAATCAAAAAAACATTGAGATGCTAGACCTGTGAGTTAGGATGCATCTACACTTGTTAGTTGTATGTTAATTCACCGGATTGTGAAGTCTAGCATAGACAAGGTGCAAATGTTGACAAGCAACAATGGTTTGTGTCATGAAACAGACAATTGTGTGGAGCTTACACTAGAATGTACGATTGTGTGAGTGTAATACATAATAAAAGATTACTCTGAATTCAAGTGTGGACATACTCTAATACTGGAGAGACTGGTGTGTCATGGTATTCATTTAGTTTGTGTAGTCATTTCATCAAAATATTCATTGCAGTGTTTATGGTAGGGGGCAGAGTTAAGATTCTTCGGTGTTTAAGTTTGTCACCTTCATGTTCTGTCAGTGTGTTCTTTTTAGTGCATGTGTGTGTAATGCACACATGAGCACTCAGATTAAATGCACACAGAATCAATATGTGCATGTTTCTTAAACCAACGATTTTTCAACTCCTCCTTTCTTTGCTAGATATGCTGCCATGTAATCTCGGATGTGGGCTACATGCATCAGGAGCATCCATGAGGCCAACCCTTCAGTGCTACTGAAGAGTTTCTTTCTTTTGTTTTAAAAAGTCATATTTATTAACAGATCCACTCTTTTTATAACAGAAATCTTATAAAATGTGTTTTAGAACTTAAAGATAAACTTGGTATCTATACCCTTCTAAGTTGGTGAAAGTTCTAGTCAGTCGTTGGCGGTGTGTGTTTCCGTGTATGCTGTCCCAGCTCTGCGCAGATAGCCGATACAGCAGACCTCGGTGGAACTTCCCAATAAGACTACAAGACTTGGGTTAGCAGCGAAAGCACCCAGCCAGGTTTTTTGTCAGTGAAGCACAGTTCTAGTATCCCATAGACTCTACAGGACCACTAACATCGTATGTTACAATGGACTAGCCCAATGAATGGCAGGACTTTCCATTCTCCCCTAGGCTAGACAAAGACACCTCTTCTGAGACCCCTCTTTATACACCAATACAAACAAGTTACATACGGCCCCTCTGATGTGGTTATTTACCATCCTTTACCTTGTTGGTTTGATTAAAAACCTCTCTCCAGCACCCTGTCATCCTGACCTTATATTTAAGAGAGGTCAACGTGTTCCCGTTCTCTTCGGGGAGTGTGTTCGTAGCATCCTTGGTATCGGGGTGTTCTGGTACCACCCTTCAGAAATGTGCTTGCGTGAGTGTCCTGTGCCTTGAATGCCTCAGGAATGTGTGCGCTTGCAATACCAGCTTTTGCCGGGTCTGTGAGCCTGCATACAGACAGAGGCTGACCTGGGCTCACAGCCTGACTTGCTAACTTTGCCACTACTTTAGCCCGGGCCTCAGGCTTTGACTCAGGTGCTCTCTTTCTACGAGATAAGGAACTCCCTAAATTGCATTGATGAGGCCAGCTACCAGTCGCTTTCTTCAGCTCTTGTGGTCTTGATCACATATTGTGATGATTTTCTGCTCTTCCTATTCTGTCTGGTCAGTTGATAGTGTTGATTAAAGTCTTTGATTCTCTCACATTTAGGTGCAGACTTCTGTTTTTCTTACATTTAGATGCCTAACCAGTTTGTTAGCTGTCCTGTCAAAACTCTACATGCTAATAAGCTTTTCTCCTTTTCCCGCCTATCTGTCTTCTTTATTTTAATATCTTAATTTTGCATATCGTTGAAGGGGCTTCTCCCCTCCTTAATATTCAAAAAACGTTTTCAAACTATGAGGTTTGGTGACAATGACCCTCTTCCAATAAACTCCAAAAAGTTCTGCCAGATTTCGAAATAATCTTTTTTTCCCTCCTACCCAGTGGAACTGACTTGATGAGTTAAGTTTTCTAGTATCAGAAAATTCCCAAACTTCTTTATACCAGTCAATAGTTCTAGGGGAGACACTCCACTTCCACCACCTTGCTCTGATAATTCTAGCAGCAACTGGGAAATGAGCAAGCATTTTCAGGATAATTTAATCAAAATGTCAAAAGGTTACCTGACAGCAAATACCTTGCTGAAGAGTTTCTGTTCGAATAGAATTAAAATAGAAGCCAGGGTGGCAGTGAATAAAGCCCCTTCTTTCCCTGTACTTGTGTCTCTTGTTGTCCCTTCTTCCAGATAGTAGAGGTTGCCGTGTTGGCGCCTTCTTACTTGCTATGGGCTGATGAGAGAAGCGCTGCAGTGGATGACTACTAGAACAGCTGTGTGATTGTGTCTTCCTCAGTGAATACCGTATTTTTCGCCAGATAGGACGCTCCGGCGTATTAGACGCCCCCGAGTTTTTGAGTAAAAAAGCTGGACCAAAAAACAAACAAACAAACAAACAAACAAAAAAAAAAACACACACAAAAAGCGCGCCACTCTCCCGTCCCCGCCGCGCGGGCGGGCTGCTGGGGGAGCGCCGTCCCCGCCGCGCGGGCGGGCTGCTGGGGGAGCACCGCTCTCCCGTCCCCGCCGCACGGGCGGGCGCTCCCAGGGGCCCCGGGGCCCGAGCTGCTCCCGTTCCCCGCCGGCCCCGAACACATGCGGGTGGGCTCGGGGGGAAGCGCCGCCCCGTCCCGCCCGCCGGGCCACCTGCAGCCGCCCCAGCTCCAGCTGCTGGTCATATATTCGGCGTATAAGACACCCCCCCCCTAATTTTAAGAATATTTTTGGGGGTTAAAAAGGCGTCTTATACGCCGAAAAATACGGTATCCCTGCAGAGAAGGGTTCATTTCCTGGCAGGGCTCGGGTTTCTGCATGTTGGCTTTGAATTGTCCCTGAAGTTGAGCCTGAGTCTGTGTGATGCATTTTGTTCAGAGATGGGTGAGGAGTTGTGTAATGAAGAGCTGACAGTGTTTAGAGTCCAACATGGTGCAGTCAGATGCTGTGCATCTTCTCCCTAACACACACAACTCTTGCAAAGCACCTCAGTGCCAAGACTCCAGCAGCCCCTGCTGGTCCTGACCTGGGCTCCCCATACAGCTCCGATGCCGCTATTTCAGCGCGGTGTCTCTCCTGAGCAGAGTGCTTCCCAGTGTTGTACAGCCTAACACAGAGTATTTGATGTCAAGTGCACACGACGAGCTACTTTGACTCATTCCACTTGAAACCACAACCCCATTTGGAAATTCTTGGGCCAGAGGAAACCAAGCCAGCAAGCAAAACAGTTTTGTACGCTAGGGAACAAAATGACTGAGCATGAACAGCCCCCCCCCCCTTCCACACACACACACACTCCTTCAGGGGATATGTTTATGTGCAAGCAGGCCAGCTCTCTGCAGCTCCCAGCTTCTTGTGCTGACTCTCCTGCTGCCTGTGCTCAGCCCCCCAGGTGGGAGAAGTCCGTATGATAGACACTCTGATCCTGCAGGCTCCGGTTTGAATCAGCATTGTAGGAAGTGTGTAACTGGGATAAATAGCATCCCCCCTCCGCGCCCCCCCTCCTGCTAACCCAGCTGTGCCTGGGGCAAACACACACACAGACATGCTTCGCTCTTCTTCAGCTACCTTGTGTGTTTCAAAAACCTCTCCCCAAGTGCTCACTGTAGAGGTTTGTTTCCAAAGCGCCCCATAGGATCATTGACTGTGACTCCCTGTCCCCAGGTGCTATTGTATTCTCGGTATGAGGGTAGCGGCAGCAGTCAGAGGGAGAACTGGCATCAGAACTTGGGAGCTTCTGGTTCTTACCATTGTGCTCCCCCCACTGGCCATACTGGCTCTCGAGTTCTGTTCCTGCTCCATTACGGGGTGCCCAGCAGCAGGCAGGAGGTTCTGGCTGGTAGCGCATGCACTGCTCTGCTGTCCCTCCGCTTTGAAAAGAGTGGTGTAGGAGCTGCCAATGCAACCTGAGGCCAATAGCTTCCACTGATTGCGCTGTGACCTAATGGCAAGTAGTGTAGTCATTTGTATCTCTTCACTGGGCGGCCGATGCAGGGGGAGAGGGGACAGTGCCCCACTGGCACTGGGGTGTCTAGTTTTTTTGTGAAAGGTTCAGAGGCCTTGGGCGTCTCTAAATTCCAGTGCCTTTTATCTGTTAACCGTCTGCCCGAGTGTTGTAGCGTGCAGTCTGTCCCCTAGATGGCAGTGCAGAGTGAGGAATGAGCTGGGTCTCAGGGTGCCCGGTTCTCAGTCCCCTTCACTCCCTGCCTCTGGGAGTTTGGAGCCAGGCTTCCTGCAATACCTCCCCGAGCAGTGGCTGAGAGGCAGGGCACAGTTCAGGTATCGAAGAGCTTTTCCCCCTCTGCTTGCACCAAGCCAGGCCAATCTCCCACCCATTGTATTTGCAACAGGTGAGGATCATAATATACCACGGGACTCTTTGGGCTTGTAAAAGAGATGCCAGATAGCTGTCTGCCCCCTGTAAGTGGCAATGGCAAGGCTCCTTCTTATCTTGCCCTACCCATTGTGTGGCACCATCCTCTTTCCTTGATTATCTCTAAATATACTGATAATAGCTAAACTTCATCAGGCATGTTCTGCCCTTGGTGCCATGTGACATGGATTCCAGCTGCAGAGGCACCTCTTCACCCAGCGTCATAGGCAGATGCGGGAGGAAGAGGTGTTAACATGCAAACCTTGGGAAGCAAAGGGTTCCTCTTCAAAATCCCTTCCCATTAGTTTTGAGATGAGAGCTGAGAACCTCTGCCCCATTCTCAGTAGGGGTTTGTATATTGTAGTGGATGGGAAGTAGCGTAGTATCTGTAAGCCCTGTACTGTGGCACTTGCTGTTTTGTGTTGGAGAAGCAGCAGTTGTGTAACATGGTATGTCTATGTAGATGAGTAAACACAACTCAATTTGGGTCCCACTAGTGTCATGTGCTGCCTTCATATTATTTTTGATGTGTAAAGAGCAAAAGAGCAGAATGTGCATGTGTGGGATTCCCAGGCCTTGATGCTGATCAGCTGATTATCAAGAGTCGGGGGCCCTCCCCTCTGGCTGAGTTAACCTGCTAACTGCTTTGGCTTCTCTGATCATTGAAAATACTCGAAATGCTGTCATCTGCATGGACGGGATAAATGTCAAGATCAGAGAGTGAGATGAATTTGGAGGTGGGCAGAGAAAGGGACTTGTGTTTACGTGAAGGAGAGGGAGAATTTTAACAGCATGTTGGGAACTGAAAAGGGCCAGTGGCCAGTGTGTGCAGTGGTGGTGTATCCTTATTGGTCCTGGGATATATTAGTGAGGTATATTTTATTGGACCAACTTCTGCTGGTGAACAAGACCAGCTTTCGAGCTACACAGAAGATCGTGTCTCTCAGTGGCTAATGGTTATTTTACTTCTGATAAAGACTTCCCCTAAGCCCACTGGTCTGGGCTAGCTTCTCTCCTGGTCTCTTGGATCACAGTTTGGAGAATAACAGAGAGTGTTGGAGGGTGTAAGTTGGAGTAGAGTCTCCGTGATGGGAAGACAGGAGTCCAAGGTGTCAGTAGTTCTTTGTGGCCAGTAGATGGTAGCAGTTGTCTGTGCAGAGTGCTCTGCGGGTCTAGTAGCGACTAGCAGATCAGTCAAAGCTGGCAGCAGGGCCGCAGCAAAGGCTCTTGCAGCGTGGGCTGTACCTGTGTGTCAGGCAAAGGAAGGCACAATCCCATCACCAGCCTGGGAGAGCTGCAGACAGTGCAGGGGGCTGGCTCTGAGGAAAAGGGGGGGAAGGAGGAAGATGGCAGCAGCTTGAGCTGTCCAGTGAAGTGACTGAGCACAAGCCCAGCACTCCTCTGGGGATGCTGGGGTGGGGCATTCCCAGGACTGGGCCTTGACACCAATCAAAGGGAGCAGGGCCCAGCGCCGGCTCCAGCATTTTTGCCGCCCCAAGCAAAAAAAAATCCCACCACAAAACCCGTGCTGTCTGAGGAGAGAAAAAATGGCGCTCAGAGCGGAAAGTGCCGCCCGAAGATTGGCCACCCCAGGCTAATGCCTGGAGCCGGCCCTGGCAGGGCCTAATTCAGAAAAAGGTGTGAGGTGCCTGTCTTTTGTCCAGGCCTCCCTCGAACTGTGTGTACCATGCACTGGCTGGGTTTCCTCCCTCTCAGCTTAGCCAGCTCAGTGTTGAATGCAGGAGCTGTCGGGGGGGAGGGGGGGGAGAGGGGTGCATGGGGTCATGCACCCCCTGGATTTCTGCCATCATTTATATGCCCTGTCCTGAACCCCACTGCATAGCACCAGAACCTTAAAATTGTGCACCCCTCTCCCCACTCTCAACAGTTACATGTTGTCTCTGGCTGTGTGGGTTGTGGGCTTGACATTCTCTTCTGGGCTGTGTTTGCTGTTGAACCTAACCTGATGCAGTGCTGCAGTGCTGGTCCCCTTCCGTGTGCTTGCAGTAACATTCATTTTTTTATAAGCAAAGTGCACCTCTTCCATCCTCCTTCCAGAATGCAAGAGGTCTTAGTAGTCAGGGTTAGCACAGCACTGAGCCCTGCTGCTCTGTGCCTTGTAGAGGCAGTCTGGCTGAAAGGCCAAGGGACCACTCTTGGGAAGGACCACTGGTACAGGGGTTGGCCACGCCTAGCAGATCCTGTTCCCCTCCTGTCCAGTGGCTTGCTGCTCTGAGTGCTGAGGACAGGGCCCGTTAGCCACTAGTGTGCGCTGCAGCACCATGGAGAGTCAGAGCCAACACACTTTCAATAAATGGTTGCGCTCACTCTCCCAGCCCATGTGCTGGAGAGCAGCAGTGCCCCCCCTGGAAGCAGCAGGAGTATTTATCCCGGAGCCCTCCCAGTCCCTCCAATGCAGCTTATAGGAGGTCTTGTCTGGGGGGAGGAGGAGGGGTTGAGGCTAACAGGGATGCTGGGGCCACTGATCGCTCCAGGTTTGGAAACATTAACTTGCACAATCCAGAAGAGCCGTAGAAATTATATACCCCGTTTCCAATGGAACCAACGTCACAAAAAACAACAAGCACACAAATAAAAGCTTCCCCTGCAATGTTTGTGACCCAGCCATATGGAGAGCCGGGAACCAGCCAATGAAATTGGCTGGAAATCAAGGAGGAATCAGCATAAAGCTGATTCCTCCATTCCCATTCCCAACAGAGAGAGTGTGACTATAGCGTGTCCTTGTCAGCTGTGATTGTCAAGAACTTGGGTGGTTGTTTACATGCAGACAGTGGGTACAAGATACAAATCAAAACCCAGCCCCTGCACCAGTGAGCCTGTAATCTCAACAGACCGGCCCAACACAGGGTGGGAGGGAAAACACCGATCTAGGAGGTGGGGGGAGACTTGTCCTCAGTGGAGAATCCAGGTCTTCTGACTCCCAGCCCAGGGCCTAGCCACTAGCCAGCACTGTCTCTCTCTACACATCTTAGTGTTGCTGGCTCTACTCTACCTGGGTGGGTTTGTTCATCTACTCAGTTAGCAGTTGGAACATTGGTCTTTTAATTAAATTAGTTCCTTTTAATTCATTTTGTTGTGCCGTGGGGCTTAATGTTTCCTCCAGCTGCAGATACCTGAGTTTCTTCCCTAGGGCCCACCTTAGCAAACCTGCCTATGTGAACAGCCCTGTTGGAGTGAGCGAATGCAACTACTGAGGTGTGTGAGGGCTACGCATGGGAGTGGAAGTTTGCTAAAGGTGGCGACTGCTCATTAGTTAGTGGGGCGAGGCTCCTGTAGGCAGGTCACCCAGACAGACACTGTGCACAGAGGGATTGGCCAGAAGGGAGCTCAGGCACTGAGAGATCCCTGCAGCTTTGCATTTCATGCAGGGCCAAGAGGTTCTCGGGTGGTGTGGGGATGGGAGGGGGCATGTGCACAGTGAGTTCAAAGAACCCCACTTAGTTGCTGGTTGGTAGTTTTTGATTTCTGGTAGCAAGGAGTCACATGGCTAAAGAGGTGCTGGTTCCTGGGCCCCTGGAGTGCAGTCCTGGCAGTCCAAGTTTTTCCTGACTTGGATGATTTCTGGTAGTCTTAGTGCTTTGTCTTCCACCCCTCCGTGTCTCAGAATCAATTGCTCCACCCCCCCTTCCCTGGTGCGCATGCTGTACACTCCCTCCCTCACACCCATACATCTGTGTACACATACCCAGACGTGCTATCACACTCCTCTAGCCATGCTCAGAAAGGTAAGCCTGCGTTGCCCTGCTGTCTGGGGCAGTCATTCACCAGCTAATCACACAGGGTCCAGGCCATCCTGTAATCGATGTAGCAGTTTCTTCATTAACATGTTCGCACAAGGCAGTCCTCTTCCTTAAGTGACCTTTCTTCTTCAAGTGCTGTCCCGGTGGGTGCTCCACTTTAAGTGACAGTGTGTCCTGGTGCTGTCGATTGGAGATTTTCGGTAGCAGTGTCTGGTGGGGGCGCGCGTGCGCAGTACCAGTCCCATGCCACCACTGATGCCTCATGTAGCGCATGCACGCCCCGATCCCTTCAGTTCCTTCTCCCCCGTCCTCGGCGTGGGACGGAGTCTGTTAGTGCTGTCCCGATGGGCAGGTCTACACTACCCGCCAGACAGGGTAGTGTAGACCTGCCCACTTTCATTGTCAAACACTCCAGGCTACACGTGCGATGCTTTCAACGGTGGCTGAGTTTGGTATATGTCCCATGAAAATACAACCTAAACCAAAGAATCACACCAACCCCAGAGGTTCTACATTAACTATGGTGATGGACAAACCCAACAAACATCTGCTCTGGCATACCATTTCAACAGGATGCACCATACATGCAAATCACCATACATGCAAATCACCATACATACAGATGCCTCACTGATCAAGGGTGGGGGGGGGGGGGCTCACCTAAACCAACACAGCACCCAGGGAAAATGGCCTCCCACAGAAACACATCTGCACATAAACCAGCTAGAATTAGGCCTGGTCTGAGATGCATGCCTCCACTTCCTTCCTCTAATACGGGACAAAGCAATAAGGATCTTGACAAACATAGCATGTATGTTCTTTATCAACTTCCAGGATGGAGTACGTTCCCACTCCTTATGCACAGTGGATTTAAAACTATGGAACTGGTGCATAAAACAGAACATCACTGTTACCTCCTGGGCCCACTGAATATAATGGTGGACACTTTAAGCAGACATTTTCCCCAAAAGCACAAATGGGAACTCAACCATGAAATAGCATCATATTTCCACAGGTGGGGATCCCCACTCACAGACCTGTTCGCAATGGCAGCAAACAAGAAATGCCCTGCTCAGGAGAAGGACGAGGAATACAATCCCTAGGGGATGCCTTCCTCATCAAATGGAATCCTCCTCTCCTATATGAATTTCCACTGATACCTCTAATCTCAAAATACGAACCAGTAGGGCCAAAATAATACTCCTAGTACCAACATGGCCCAGACAGAGTTGGTTTCCTTACCTGACATGCATAGCGATATGCACACAGTTAACTCTCCCTTGCCTACCAAATTTTCTCTTGCAGGACAACCGTCAAGTTCTCCAACCAGATCCGGTGAAATTTCACCTGAAGGCATGGCTCCTTCCTGGCTCCAAAACTATGAACTAGCTTGCTCAGAAGTAGTAAAATACATGTTAATAAACAGCAGGAAACATAGAAGGTGTACTGCTTACTGACAAAAATGAAAAAACATTCTTTCTGTGGTGCCAGAACAAACAAATATCTGCTGGCCAGGTTCCACTTCCACTAATTGTGGAATATCTACTATTCCTAAAGATCTCCGAGATCGTGACAAGCTCACTGAAGGTTCATCTTGCACACATAACAGCCTTCAATCAACAGGTGAACAGGACTTCAATATTCACTCATCTAATTACTAAGCGATTTTTAATGGGGATACAGAATATGTACACGGACATCCGTGAACCAACACTAGCATGGGTTTTAAATGTCATCCTCAAAAGTCTAACCAGAGCACCATTTGAGCCTTTAGCCACTTGCCCATTACTTCACTTATCTATGAAAGTGGCATTTCTGGTCGCCATTACATTGGCATGAAGGGTCAGTGAGATAGGGACGCTTGTGGCTCACCCCTCATACACCGTGTTCTTCAAGGATAAAGTGACACTCAGAACGCGCCCAAAATATTGTCCTCGTTCCATCTCAACCAGCTGATTCACTTACCTACATTTCATCCTAACCCACATCATAATGCCCAAGAGGCAGTCCTGCACACACCAGATGTCTGCCATGCCATAGCCTTTTATCTGGACCAAACAAAACCTTTCTGAAAATTCCTCAGATTATTTGTGTCAACAACAGAACGATCAAAGGGATCTGCCATATCGACACAAAGATTATCTAAATGGATATCTAGCTGTATCCATATGTGCTATTCACTATACAACATCAAAACCCCTCCGGGCATCAGATCACACTTGACAAGAGCCTTATTGACTTCCATAGCATTCCTACACAATGTGCCCATTCTAGATCTATGCAGAGGAGCTATCTGGGCATCTGAACACACACTCATGAACCATTGTGTCATCACACTCAATTCAAGCTCAGACACAAGACTAGGCCTCACTGTACTAGCTCAGCAATGAACACAACTCTGAAGTCCTTTCCCTCCTCGTGAGGGCACTGCTCTACGTTCACATAAAGTGGAGCACCCACTGGGACAGCACTCGAAAAGTAACCTACTCTTAAGTGCCATGCGTGAGTGATAATTGGCCAGTTGTGAATGCAGGCTGCCTGACAAGACTGCTCATTTCCTGTTGTTCTCCATGAATTGCTTGCTGCACCAGGAGACTGTGCTACAGTTGCTTTGCTGGTATAGCTGTGCTGGCAGAGCCTCCTAGTGAAGATACAGCTTATGCCAACAGAAGTAGTTTTTTTGTCGGCACAGTAGCATCACTTCCCTGAAGAATCATAGCACCGGAAGGAACCTCGAGAGGTCATCTAGTCCAGTCCCCTGCACTCATGGCAGGACTAAGTATTATCTAGACCATCCTTGATAGGTGTTTGTCTAACCTGCTTTTAAAAATGTCCAGTGATGGAGATTCCACAACCTCCCTGGGCAATTTATTTCAGTGCTTAACCATCCTGACAGTTAGAAAGTTTCTCCTGATGTCCAACCTAAACCCCCGTTCCTGCAATTTAAGCCTGTTGCTTCTTGTCCTATCCTCAGAGGTTAAGAAGCACAGTTTTTCTCCCTACTCCTTGTAACAACCTTTTATGTCCTTGAAAACCGTTATGTCCCCTTTCAGTCTTCTCTTTTCCAGACTAAACAAACCCATTTTTTTTTCAGTCTTCCCTCATAACTCATGTTTTCTAGTCCGTTAATAATTTTTGTTGCTCTTCCCTGGACTTTCTCCCATTTGTCCACATCTTTCTTGAAATGTGGCGCCCAGAACTGGACACAATACTCCACTTGAGGCCTAATCAGCACAGAGTGGAGTGTAAGAATTACTTCTCGTGCCTTGCTTACAACACTCCTGCTAATACAGCCCAGAATGATGTTCACTTTTTTTGCAATAGAGTTACACTATTGACTCATATTTAGCTTGTGGTTCACTCTGACCCCCAGATCCCTTTCCGCAGTTCTCCTTCCTACGCAGTCATTTCCCAGTTTGTTTGTGTGCAGCTGATTGTTCCTTCCTAAGTGGAGTACTTTGCATTTGTCGTGATTGAATTTCATTCTACTTACATCAGACCATTTCTCCAGTTTGTCCAGATCATTTTGAATTTTATCCTGTCCTCCAAAGCACTCGCAACCCCTCCCAGCTTGGTATCGTCCACAAACTTTATAAGTGTACTCTCTCTATGCCATCATCTAAATTACTGATGAAGATATTGAACAGAACCGGACCCAGAACTATCCCTTTATATTCCCCACTTGTTATGCCCTTCCAGCATGACTGTGAACGATTGATAACTACTCCCTGGGAACGGTTTTCCAACCAGTTATGCACCCACCTTATAGTAGCTCCATCTAGGAGAAGGTTTATGAGAAGGTCATGCGAGATAGTATCAAAAGCTTTACTAAAGTCAAGATATAGCACATCTACTGCTTCCCCCTATCCACAAGGGTAAGAACATTAGCTAAACCTTCAGAAGCACTCTTCTGTCATCAGGGCTGCATCTGCTCTGGATGTTTTGCCGGGGCTGGGGGAGTTAATACCACTGAATGACATAGGTATGCCAACAAGGCTGTGTTGTAGATCTGGGCAGGGACAGAGAGTAGGGTTAAACTGAGGGTGAGGACCCCCAGATTGGGAGTCTCCTGGAAGGCCGGGGCACTGTAGCCTGCATTGGGGGCAAAGAGAGAGAGAGGCCATGGGGAAATAGCAGGGTGCAGGTGCTATGTGCTGTCTGCGGGAGAATCTCAGTTTTGGGGAGGTGTTTGCTCCCTGTCGAGGGAGAGGCTGACTCTGCGGGTCTGGGAGAGGCTGACTCTGAGGGTCTGTCAGAGGCATGCTGACAGAGAGAGGCTGTTCTCTCTGGCTAACTCCCCTTCATTCACCTGGCCCTACTTGGAGCTTTAGTGGCAGTGCAATTATCAGGCTGTTTGTACCCCACAAACCTCTGGAAGTTGTCTCCAGTGCAGACTCTGGAGACTAGGGGTAGGGTCTTTGAGGGAATGGTGGGGGCAGCTCCCACCAGACATGCTTTAGCCTCTGTCTCGGTTTTGTGGCTGATACAAAGAGCACGCTGCAGGGAGTCTCTCATGCAGAGGAGCCCTTTCAGCTCTGAGCCATGGGGAGACTGGCCTTCTGGAATGGAGATGCAAGAGCCCTAAACGCAGCTCAGAGGTGATGCCGCTGTGGGGAGGCTTCCAGATTTATTTCATTTTGCATCTCTGCTCCAGTCATTTTGCGCTCTAATGAGCAAGAGGAAAATAAATGGGAAGCCAGAAGAGAAGGGGACTGGTGGTCAGCATGCCTTGGTTAAGTGCGGGAAGCACCTTAATTGTTAGTCAGGGCTTGTCAGCTGCATCACAGGAGCTCTGGATAAAGTGTTCCAGTGAAGAAGATAATTGAAAATCAAAAAAGACTTTGTTAATTTGATTAGGCAGAGCCGTAGTTGAATTGTTCTTCATCAAAAGAGATTTAATTTTGACATGCAATTAAATCCTTCTGCTGTACTGCTGCCCTGCTCGTTCCCAGCAATGGGGATGGCTTGGCAGAAGGGGAGAGGGAGCTTTAAAGGATGGCAAAAAGCTTAGAAGTGCGGAGAGGGGGATGGAAGGGCTGTCAGAGAGAGGAAGGCACAGAGGAACTGAAGGAATAATGGGGTAGAAAGACGGGGTGGGAGAGAATGGGGGTCATTGCACAGGGAGGCATTTTTCTGGGGTTGCAGAGCGAGCTCTGCTCTGCCTGGGGGCATGGCCACATTCTGATGTCATCAGCTTGGTGTTGCACTCAATGTACGCGTTACCCAGGGCGAGTCCTGTGCAGGGGCCACTGTCATTAGGAAATATTAGCAATTAAATGCTGACTTTGACTTACGTGTTCTAATTGTCTAAAATAATTGCATTAATGTAACATGCTGGGGGAGTGCAAGGCAGCCCAGCCTCCAACTATTCTTCAAACCTCAGCTACCCTGGTCTCCCCACATCCCAGCCCTAATGGTATCCAGCCCAGCCGTCTGCTAGAGGGGAGTCTTTAAACCTGCTTCAAAATGGCACTGTATGACTCCATTTTCTTCACTCCCCATTTCCTCCTTTTGGGGGACACTCGGCTAATAATAACCATGGTGGAGGAAGGGCACTTGGATTTTAAATTGCCCAAGGATGGCTGCTTTGAAGACCCAGTCCTGGCTCTGGGTGACGAGTATGGGTCTCACAAGGAAGCTGACCTGGTGCCCCTCCGAGGGTAACAGCAAAGGAACTCTCCCTACATGTTGTTTTAGCCTGCAGGCTGAGCCGTGCCCCGTCCCCATAGCCCACTCAAAGCAGGAGGCCAGAGACATGTAACAGTTGCACTTGGGATGGGTCTACGCAGAGGTAAAAGACCTGCAGCAAGGCCGTGGCTGGCCTGGATCAGCTGACACTGGGCTCGGGCTGTGGGGTTAGAAACCACTTATGTCAACATTCGGCCTTGGGCTCTAGGACCCTCCATTCTCTCCAGCCCAAGTCTGAATGTCTGCACAGGGATTGTTCAGCCCCAGAGCCCGAGTCCGCTGACACAGACCAGCTCGTGTTTTAAATGTCTGTACACATCCTATTGGAGACCCAGGGTGGAAGCCTTTGGGAACTGGCCCTGTTTTTCCTGCTCATGTAGTGACACGGTGCAGACAAGCGCGCACAGCCCTTTCGAACTTGGAAGTGCTGGTGGCGAGGGCCAGACCTGAACGTTGCAGGTTAGGAGAGGTATGTGGGCAGAAAGGTGTTGGGGGGGTGGGGGGGGAGTTAGGCTTGGCCAAGTAGTGGTTGATGCTACAGGTCAGAAGTGAGGTACATTAGTAGCTAGAGATGATGCTTTTTTACCTCTTGCAGGGGTGACCTGTCGCTACCAAGTAGCAGGAAATCCCTGCTGCTATTAGTCTGTGCCAGGTTGGCCTGCCCCAGGCCCGACTCTCCTGGGCACTATCCTCCTGGGAGAGGGAAGTGGAGCAGGGAGGTGAGGCTGCTCCTGGACTTGGTAGCACAACATTGTAGGTATTTGTATCTTGTCTCATGGCCAGCTCTCTGCAGCAAGGGGCAGGACTGGGAGAGGGTGCCACAGGAATAAGGCCATGTGACTCTCAGGCCAGTGAGTGTTGAGGGAGGTTGGGAGGCTGCAGGATCAGACCCATGGGGGATGAATTGCCTGCATGAAGAGAGGAGTGTGTTTGGACAGGGATGCCCAGAGGGGACAGGTGGGACTCTCCTGTCAAGGCCAAGGAGCCCCTGGGGGCTGGGGAGGCAAGGTCCGAGGAAACATGGACACTGCCAGCCATGGTTAGAGAGTGAAATTCCAGCTGAAACTGCAAGGTGGGCAGCAGAGGAGGTGCCTCGGAAAGGCAGAGCCATTGGGAGGGCGGACACCGCTCGCTCTGGTCCCAGTGCTGAAGGAAAAAACCCCAATAAAGGAAGGGGCCTGACTGTGTTCTGAGCCTCGCCTGGCAACCTTCTACCTGCCAGATGATGCTTCACTTCCTGTCTCTAAATGGGCAATGGACTTCAGCAGCAGACCCAGCTGGGGGAAATAATTGAGCAGGGGACAAAGAGGCCAGGCTTAATGTAGTGGCGTCCCTGTGTCCTCAGGGGAATGCTACCACTCTGGCAATATTTTGAGAGGAATTTGACTAAACAGTTGGTTTAGTTTGGGGGCCACAAGCAGCTGATGTAGCCCAAGTGTGCAGGGCCTCCTGCAAGACTGCAGATCCCTACTGGTGGAGGGAGATTGGAGGAGCGGCAATCTCTCTGCTGCACAAACAAGGGGAGGTGGGATTTCAGGTTAAAATCCCACCATTGGGGCTGCGGATTCAGAGCTAGCAGTGAGGACAGCAGGAAGACAGGACCGAGGCATCGGCAGAGCCGGGCAGGAGACTTTTTGGCTAGTGGATTAATTCTCTCATTTTCCAGATTCTCTTTAAAATTCAACAAACCTTAACACAAAGAAACCTTTCCCATTTTCTTTGTTGTCTTGAGCTTCTCAGACAAATAATGGCCTCCGGGCAAATAATGGCCTGGCCCTTCCCCCCTGTAAGGTGTTAGCTAAAAGTGTTAAAAAACAAAGGAATCAGGTAACCTCCTGACCCAAAGAAAAAGGGGAGGAGGGGCTGGAGGGAGTTTGTCTAAAGCCAGTTGGGGACATGAAGTGAAGTCCAGGTGGGTTGTCTGGCTGACTTCTTCCCCCCGCCTCCTCCCAATGACCCCAGTGGAGGGGTTGTGTTCTCTGTACCTACAAGCTCTGTTTTAAATCATGCTCCTGTCGTCTAATAAACCTCTGTTTTACTGGCTGTCTAAAAGTCACGTCTAACTGTAAAGTTGTGGTGCAGGACCCTGCCTGGGCAGGCTCGCTGTGGAAAGCACACGGAGGGGCAAAAAATGCCAAATGCCCCCTAAGGTCAGCCCCCAAAAGGTAAAAGCTGTAAGCTGTGGAGCTCCTTGCCCTAAAAACAGTCTGTTCACAAAAAGAAAGCTTCCCCCCAGAGTCCTAACTGCCTTCGTAGGAAGCAGTTCCAAAGCATTGCCCCAGAAACTCCGTAACAGGCCCAGCTTGACAAAGCGTTGGCTGGGATGATTTATTGGTCTTGCTTTGAGTGGGAGATTGGACTAGATGACCGCCTGCGGTCTCTTCCAACCCTAATGTTCTATGATTCCGTCCCTGAGGGTGGTGCTCTAAGCACCAGCACCGAGCTGCCAATGCCAGCGGGCTGATTTGTTGGGGAGGTGCAGGACATGCATCACTGATGGTGCTGTATATCTTCCCTGGATAACTGGGATGGCAGATGAATGCCCTGGGAATTGAGATTCTCCTCTGAGTGGTAGGAGGTTTGGGTTTGCCTGGTTTTAGAAATGACACTTTCCTGAGGGTCCCCATGCAGACAAGCCCTTAACACTAGAGTTTCCTGTTGCATTTGGCCACCTAAGCAGCTTTATTGGTAAGAGAATGAAACACTGACAGCAGATTGTAACGATAAATGATAAAAAGGCACATGGCACAGACTCACTGAGCCCTTTGGGATTGAGTGCCCGGCCTCTCCCAGCAGTTGGAGTGTAGTAATAATTTTTGAGTTGGGGTGTGGCCCTTCCTGGGAGGCCTTGTTTTCTTAACAAAGAATTGGGGGGGCAAGAACTCATCCTGGCTCTGATACTGACTCCTTCTGCATCTTGAGCAAGACATACACCCACTCAGTTTCTCCATGTGTAAAATGGGAATGCTACTGGCTTCCGCCCCAGGAGCATTGTGGGTGAATTAATATGTTAATTAATATGTTAATTGTTCCTGTACTCTGCGACTCACCTGGGCTTTCCTTTTTGGCCAATTCTTTTGCAGAACATGTACTTGCACAGCACTATGTTATGCAGCCTCTCTTCCTATGAACTGTAAATAGTGTAGGGGTGTGAATTTTCTTGGTATTGCTTAGCTGGTAAATTTCAAGCTGATGCTGTTCCAATTGCCTTTCAAAGTGCTAAATAAGAGCTTGGAAACACTGTAAGATGAGCAGGAAAATGTTGTTACCTCACTGCCCCCACATCCCTTCAGGCTCATAAAGGAGTCTCAGATCCATGGAGCATGAGTTGTTAGTGGGTGTGCTGAGGAAGATTGCAGTGAGTTCAGGATCTACTCAGAACAATCAGACCAGGAAAGACTACGTAACAGCAATACCCTTGGGATGGTGCTTAGTGCTCTGTCAGTGGCTCCTAATACTCTCTCTCCCTCTCCTTCTCCTTGCTAGTGAGAAGATCCAGATAGTGCAATAGGATCAGTAGGGGCACTGGGCTGCTCTTTTGGTACCTGGGGCCTTGTCTACACTGAAAAGTTAGGAGCCATCTGTGACGGTGCTGTTCCTGGTGGGATCCAACTGTGAGTGTCAGATCAGGACAGATTGCTTCCAAAGAGGCAACTACAGCCCAAAGCTGGGGTTTTTTCACACTAAGGCAAACCAAACCAGCCAAACAGAAAAGACTTTGGTTTCACCCCACTGGCTAACCACAAGTCACACAAGCAATCCCCTTAAGACACTCCAGATTCCCAGTATCACCACCAGCAGCCGCCTGTCCTGGGGACCAATGGTTATGAAAACCAATCCCCCAAATAAAGAAAACGGTTCTCCCCAATTCCAAAGAATCAGGCCCCAGACCCAGGTCAATATACAAATCAGATCTTCCCACAAATCACGCTGTTGCCAATCCTTTAGAATCTAAAATCTAAAGGTTTATTGTACAAGGAAAAAGGTCTAGGTGAGGGTTAGGAAAGGTTAACAGAAATCAATTACATGCAGTAATTGCAAATATCTTGGTTCAGGCTTGCAGCAAAGGTAGAATAAACTGCAGGTTCAAATCAAAGTCTTTAGAAAGCATCCCACTTAGGGATGGGTCAGCACCTTAGTCCAGAGTTCACCTGTGTAGCAAAATCCATTCAGAGCTGGAAGCAAGGCAGGCTGCAGGCTGAAGGTAGAAGACAAAAATGGAGGACGTTCTTCCAGGCTTTATAGACTTCCTCCTGTGGGTGAAGACCCTCCTCCTCCTTATGCAGAGTCTGGTTGCAAACTGCAGGTCCACAGCCACATGGTCCAATTCCCAGACTCTCAATGATTCAGTTTTTGCCCAGGCATGTCTCATTCCTGGGGAGGCTCTTCGGGTGTGGACAGAGTTAATTGTGCAGTTAATGGCCCCTTAATGGGCCATCAGGCAGACCATTCAAGTTAACACCAGCTTGCCTGAGATTCCACCCAGAAACCCAGCATAAGCTTGAAGTACAAAGATACACACACATCAATGGCATATTCATAATCCGCCCTCCATAACCTGGTCATAGACACCTGTTATGACCCCCTTCACATAATATTTGGTACCCCAATGATCTATATGGTACCCAATTATTCCAGTAACGTGACACCATCATTCACCACTGTGAATAGTAATGCTGGAGGCTGTAGTGCAGACAAAATCCAGGTCTCTCCTATGTCCCTGCTCAGAGTAAGGTTAGATGACATGATGTAAAAATATCTGCACTAGAGCTCCAGCTCGCATGATGACTACCTGCAGTGATGGAGGAGGGACCGGGATTGAACTTGGGGAGATTAAGGAGCTGACGCTACTTGTGAATGATGATGGTTGTAAAACTGAAGGATTTGTATTGTGTTCACAGGGACTTGTGGGCATGTGTGCGTGTGTGCAGTACTTTGGACTGCCGTGTGCATAAGTACCTGTTGGTGTTTGTACCTTATCACCATAGATACAGTGAATGAACTTGCCATTTCGGGAATGGACTCGGCAGTAAAAGAACATCCCTTTCTAGTTTTGTACAGTGTTTACCTCAACCATGTTGGCTTGTTGCCGTATTTGTCCTCCTCTAATTGAGCAAATGCGCTGTAGGCAGTGAAGCTAGGCCAGCATTGACTTTATTAGAGGAAAGCATCAATAAAACACTGCATGTTAGGAGGCTGACTCTAACACTGTCAGAGTACTGGAGTTTTGAAGTTGCACTTTATTCATGATGTTTTGATTTCTCTTGCTCTGGGGACTTTGACTTTGATAGATTGGGATGCAGTACCAGAACAATATAATATACAAGAGCAGCTTGCTTCCAAAACAGACATTTGCGACAAGAGCCCAATATTTTCTCCAGGTTTGTTTGTTTTTAAGTGAAATTGGTGGAGTAAAGAAATCCTAAGCTTCATACAGTTCAGTCAACCAGAATTAGCAGCCAGAAAGTTAATTTTACTGGTGGCTGGTAGACTGTTGATGGTAGTTTATATTACTGTAATGCTGGGTTCACTGTGTCTCTTGGCTACTTAGACTGCAGCAATGCTGGTAAAGTTGCTTTTATTCCAAGAGTTTGACTCTCCACTCTTGTTAGTTATGCTGTTGACTAGCTGTTACCTAGTTTCTCTATTGCTAGTGAGTTTCTGTTCTTGTATTGCTATTGTTGGTTAATTTTAGTTATGATGCTACTTCTACACAGTGAGTTACTACACGGCAAGCCGGGCTGTGAATCTGCAGCACTCCAGCTGGCCACAGTAACTCACCATGTTGGTACAATGCAATGAAAGTTGCATAGTTCAGCTGTAATAGTGTCCCTATTGCGAGACTTTTACTGCTGTCTAGTGGTGTCCACACAGCAAATTACTGCGTGGGAAGCTGGTGTGCCACAATTCACAACCTGGCTTGCTGTGCAGTGACTCGTCGCATAGACAAGCTCTTATGCACTTTTGTCGGTCAAGGGGGTGAAAAAACACACCCCTGACCGACATACATTTCACCGACGGAAGTGCGGCTGTGGCCAGTGCTATATCCGTGGGAGACATTCTCCCACTACTGCCACTCGTTGAGGGTGGTTTAATTATGCCAATGGAAGAGCTCTCTCCTGCCAACATAGAGAGGCTCCACAGGAGACCTTACAGCTCCACCGCTATATGGTCCGTAGTATAGCCAGAGCCTTAGTGTAGTGGTGATTCAGGTGATGCTGCTCCTTAGACTGAAGCTGCAGATAGTCCTAGCCTGTGCTTGCTTTCCACTATTTATTTCTGGTTGAAATGTGCATGAATGAAGTATTGTATTTAGTCTTTTCTGCTCTTCCTAAATCCTTCCTGCTTTGCATGTCCTGTTATTCCCATTGCTGGTGCTATAGTCTTGCACTCTCTGCTGTTCCCAATACAATGTAAATGCTAAGTGAAGTGTTGAGGCTGTTCTGTTCTTAAGCTGTGGGTGTTGATTCCAATGCAGCTATTTTATGATCTGTTCAGGTTATTGTGGATTTCACAGGCATGAAATCCATTAGAAATTGTAGATATAGACTCCTGAGCATACCTGTTTAGTCCCTGTTATCAGTATACAGATGATCTGTCTGTCCCTTCCGTTTGTTTTCTTTGGGACATGTTATCAAATAAGCTGGAGAGTCATGTACAGAAAATATATTCTGTTAACACCTTTTTCATGTGCCATTGTCCAGTATCCATTGAGAGTTCTTGTCTCAGTCTATTTATCTACCTAATCTATTTTTACCCTAGATTTACCCTAATCTATTTATCTGCTGTTCACGTGGATGCCATAGGAGCCCATCGGACTTAAGTATGAATTAAATGTACCATTAAAATAAAGTGTTATCACAGCCATTTAATGAGTTTGATTTTTCAACAGTTTTATGCTGTTTTTGTTGCCCAGGCCTCTTCCTATTTCTTTTGGTTTTAGCAGGTTCCCATTAAGAGGCTCTTGTGTTATTTAACTGTAAATGGGGTGTTATCCTGCTCCTCCCCTTAGGATGCTCTTTTGTAGGTTGTACTTAAGTTGAAAGAAATCAGAAAAAAAGGGAGAGAAACAAGACAATGAAGGACAGGCTCGCGGGGAAGCTCCACCCTGACAAGGTGATATTGGTTTTTCTTTCAACATTTTGTGGAAATTTTGTGTTTCCCTTTCCAGTGAAGTAGGTGAATTCAGCTTTCCTGAAAGCATAGCTCTAGAAATACTAGTCAAAGGCTGTCATTGTGCAAACGCCTCACCCATCCGGCTCTGCTAATGCCCCGAGTCATGAACTACAGCCCTACAGCCCCACTTGCTCTATCAGTCTTGGACCTCTCCAGGACAAAGCCTGGGAATTGTGCTGAGTTGTGCAATGGCGGGGCTATGGGCAAACATCCAGAAAACAGGCAGCTGAGAAAACTGCAGTACTGTTGGGTATTTCTCCTGTGACAGAGTGCTGCCAGCAATGAGCTTCCGATTAGCATGTGCTCAGAAGGAGCTCTCCTCTCAGCCTTCTGAGTAGTGAATACCGGGAAGCTCTTGTATTTGAGCTGCTTTGCAACATGCAGAATGGCACAGAGGACTACTGGCTCCAAATCTCCTGGAAGTTGTCCATTCTATCCAACTTGTAGTAGTAATGGATTGGTTGGTACAATGCCCCCATAAACCTCAAAGGTACCTGAAAAGCTGGGTTCTTCTTCGAGTGCTTGCTCGTGTGTATTCCACACTAGGTGTGCGTGTCGCATGCACCGTCACTTTTCCCTCAGTGGTATCTGTCGGGTTGGGTCTAGCAGCCTCTGGTGCTGCATGCTCATGCACCGGCCCAGCCAACCCTATACCCTTCAACTCCTTTTTGACACCTGTAATGGTTGCTGGAACAGCTTCTCTTGCTTTGGCAAGGCGATTCGCAGTGGTTCTTGTTGTTTCTCCTCCATTCCTCATTTCTTTTCTGAAGAGTTGTTGTCTTCAGTTTATCTACTTAGTAGTCAGTGTAAATAGTTAGTTAGACTCTCGCATCTGTTTAGTGGGGCGTTCTCTGTTCTTGGAGCTGGGCATGCTCCAGGTTTCAAACCCTGTGTGCCAACCCCATGCCGGTGAGTGACCCACACTCCAACTGTCTGAAGTGTCTGGAGGACACTCACCTATGAGAGTGTTGCCGGATCTGCCGCCAGTTCAAGCCTCATACGAAGGACGACGGGGAGGCTAGGTTAAAATCCATCCTAATGGAAGCTGCACTCAGACCAATGCTGGAGATAAGCCATCGGACTCTGTACTGGTTTAAGATTAGCAGCCGTGTTAGTCTATGCATCCGATGAGGTGGGCTATAGCCCACGAAAGCTTATGCTGAAATCAACTGGTTAGTCTCTAAGGTGCCACAAGTATTCCTTGTTTTCTTTACGGGTGCTGTACGAAGTACCTCGGAGTTGGTATGGAGCACTTCTTCTGTGGCATGGAACTCTCAACACCTCTTCCCTTCACGATGCTGAGAAAGCAGCAGTCTGAGCAGGGACGTTCCCCCAACCTGAGGGAGCTCTGCAGGGTGTGACCTGTGTCGGTCCACTCCCCTCCTCCCGCAGGTTGCACCATTGACTCTTCTTTGCTTGCATGTGCTGTTGAGTCTGATCCAGGATCAACTGCCAGCAGCAGCGGGACACCGCAGTGCCATTAACCCCAGAGGCACTTGTTGCAGCCAGGGACTTCCTGGCAGTCTTGGTAGCACCAGTGTTGAAGATGAGCAGAAGGGAGCATGGCGTTCCATGCTCCTATTCAGTACCGGGTCTTCTGGTACTGTCCAGAGGTAAACTGACCCTGCTGAGGTCAGCTAAGATTTCCCTGCACTGTCACCATTTCCTGGAACCTCAGTACCGGCCAGTGGAATTGATGGGTACTGCTCCTTCATAGTCCCCGCAAGCTGAGTCTGAGGTGGCGTCATGCACCCAGATGAGTATCCTGTCAATCATCCCTATGTTCCGGTGGATCTTGGGGCAGGTGTCCTGGGTGCATGGTCCAGTGGATGGTGGCTAAATAAATGAAATCAAGAAAGGTTCTGATTATTGAAGGGGATCTCTGCATCTCTGAACAGTATCAGAGGGGTAGCTTGTTAGTCTGGATCTGCAAAAGAGACGGAGTCTCGTAGAACCGTATAGACTAACAGATGTTTGGAATCATGAGCTTTCATGGGCTAAGACCCACTTCATCAGATGAATGTTGTGGAAATCTCCAGAGGCAGGTAGAAATATGCAGGCAAGGTTGCAAGGTAAATTCAATCAGGGAGGGTGAGGCCTCTGAATTTCTGAATGTTGTTCTACACTTCCCAGCTTGGACTGGGATTCCACAATGTAGTTTGAACTCCCAAAGCTGAGATCTCTGAAAGCCCCATGCTGAGGTGTGAGGATGGAGGAGCAGCCTATCTTGAAGAGGCTGCTCTGCTCTCAATCTTCTTTGTGCTTTGATGGCTGAGTAAATACACAGTAGGCAGCTCACATTAGAGCAAGGCAGCTGTATTATTTGCAGAGGGGCTGGGGAGTCTCTGAGGAGAGCCAGGCCAACTTGCATATTAAAAGAGAAATTGAAATTAACAATCAAAAAAGACATTTTTATCACATTTTTATTAAAGCCTTAATAAAGAAGCAGAGAAATCTGAATATGCATCTGTGAGATATAAAAGTGACTAAATCAAGATGAAACAGTATGAAACCTCAACTTTCCTTCCTTTCCAGTTAGATAAATAAAATAATATGGCAGAAAGAGAGTAAAAGAAATGGAGTCATGAGTCTTCCCATCTACCGAGAACTCCGCAGGCCCCGTTGCTTGTTCCCTTTGAATTCAGGAAGGCATTTGTGTTTGCATCAAAGGAAGGCTTCCCTTGCTTTCCCCTGGGAGCTGTGCTCAGAGGGATTTAGAGAGAGACATTGGAAATACACCAGGAAGCTGAGAAAGGAAGAAAAGCCAGAACAGGAACTTTAATCCAGAAAGCGAATGGGAGCTAGACACAGTGTGTCCTGTAGGACAAAGGTTGAGTATTCCCATTTGTCCTTGGAAACTCAGACCCTCCCAGATATGAACCACAGAAAGATATTGAATGTACAGTTAGCAAAGGAGCTGATGAGATGGAGCAATGGATTAGGAAAAACAGATGGATTGACCACCGGCTCTGTTGGTATATTAGATGTCAGTCCAAAGATATAATAGATGGTGCAAAACATAGATCAGTCAGGGAGGCCCGCCACATCCATCATAAAGATATGAAAGGCTGGTTGATGTAGCAATGGGGCCTGTAAAGGCAGAGATGGTTACATCAGTGACACTGTCCCGGAGTGCCCGGGCGATGGTCTGGAACCTGCTCCCTATGAAGCCAGTTAGGAGTCCAAGGGAAAACGTCCCCTCTCCATACACAGCCTGTCTGCAAGGCTAGGAGCTTTAGAGGTCCCCGTTTACACCTTCCTGGGTCTGACCTCGGAGCATTCAGCACCTTCTGCCCCTCCGTGCGCTTCCCCCAGCGAACCCGCCCGGGCGGGGTCCTGGGGGAGCCCGTGGATTCTGCACCCCAACTCCACAGTCAGACGTGACTCTCAGCCAGGCAGTAAAACAGAGGTTTATTAGATGACAGGCACCTGGTCTAACCCAGACCATACAGCGAGCGTGAACCCTCAGCTGGATCCATTTTGGGGGCCAGAGAGCCAGATAGCTCCTCTGCCTTCCCTGCCTGACTCCAGCTAGCTTCAGACTCCAAACTGAAAGTCACTCTCTCCAGCCCCTCCTCCCCCCTGGCTCAGCCAGGTCAGGTGACCTCCCTCCCCCACTTGGAGTCAGATTACAGCTTCAGGTATGGACACCTGCAGAGAGGCTGTGCTTTGCAACAGCTACACATCCTTATCCCTTCACATAGACGCTCAAGAAACACATAGGGGAAACTGAGGCACACACAGTATTCCTACTCAGTCACCGTTGCCTATTGGAGAAGCTAATGATTTTTATACATTTTAGTGCCACAGGTGCCCATGACACTTTATAGATATAAAAATATAGATAAAACAGCAAGCAATGTCCCTTCCCCAGCAGTCTAAATGCACAAACAGGTGCAGTATAGTTAACACAAAGATGGCTGTACTGGTGGTGTCTGTATGAGAAGGAGTAGAGATGACACTAGGGAGAGACTGTGGCCTAATGGTGAAGTATGTAATAATGGGCTTGTCAGTCTAGCAGAGAAAGGTGCAATAGGATAAAGTGGCTGGAAGGTGATATTAGACAAATTCTGACTGGAAATAAGGGGGCATTTTCAACGGTGAGAGCAGTGAACCAAGTTTCATGGTGAATTCTCCATCACTGATCATTTTTAAATCGAGATTGGATGTTTTTCTAAAAGATCTGCTGTGGGAATTGTTTGGGGGAGCTTCTGAGCCCTTTGCTATACAGGTCTGACTAGGTGATCACAGTGTCCCTTCTGGCCTTGGAATCGATGAATAAATCAATGAAAAAGCACAGGGTGGGGAATTAGAAGGCCATGCTACTGACTGGTGGTGTGACCTTGAACAAGTCTTTAAGCCAAAACGTTCAAAGCTGGGCTACATTTAGCTGCATAAATCTATATTTAGGCACTTAAATAGCTAGTTTCCTAATGTTGGCTTCGATCAGTATGTGCCCTGAGTTTTCCCTGTCTGTGAAATGGGGATATTTGCCTATCACCCAAGGATGTGATGTTTGTAGATTTCAAGGCCAGAAGGGACCTCTGTGATCATCTAGTCTAACGTCCTGTATAGCACAGGCCTAGAGTAGATCTTTTGGAAAAACATCCAATCTTGATTTTAAAATTGTCAGTGATGGAGAATCCACCATGATCCTTAATAAGTTGTTCCAATGGCTAATTGCTCTCACTGTTAAAAATGTATGCCTTATTTCCCATGTAAATTTGTCTAGCTTCAACTTCCAACCATTTGAGTGTGTGTTGTACTTCTACTCGATTGAAGAGCCCATTATTAAATATTTGTTGCCTATGTAGGTACTTACTGACTGTAATCAAGTCTCCCTGTATCTTCTCTTTGTTAAGCTAAATAGGTTGAGCTCCTATAAGGTATGTTTTATAATCCTTTAATCATTCTTGCAGCTCTTCTGAACCATCCCAAATTTATAAACATGTTTCTTGAATTGTGGGCACCAGAACTGGGCACAGTATTCCAGGAGTGGTCAAACCAGTGCCAAATACAAAGGAAAAATAACCTCTCTGCTTCTACTCGAGATTCCGCTTCATGCGTGCCAGGATTTCATTTGCTCTTTTGGCCATAATTTCACGTTGGGAGCTCATGTTAAGATGATTGTCCATCCCCATCCCCAAATCTTAGAGTCACAGCTTCCAAGGATAGAGTCCCCCAACCTGTAAGTATGGCCTAAGTCAGGATTTGCCTCCCCACTCTGAACTCGAGGGTACAGATGTGGGGACCTGCATGAAAAGACCCCCTAAACTTATTTACCAGCTTGGGTTAAAACTTCCCCCAAGACACAAGTTTCTCCTGTGTCTGGAACAGTACGCTGCCACCATCAAGTGTGCAAGAATTAGGGGGCGGGCCACTTGAAGCCCCCTCTCTTTCCAATATCCCCCCAAGCCAATACCTCCCTCCCTGGGAAAGGCTTGAGAAAAACCCCTCACCGATCCTGCTAGGTGCCTGATCCAAAAGTCTGGATCTATACAATGGAAAACAAAGCAGGCAAATTCAAAAGAGAGATTTTAATTAAAGGAAAAAAGAAAGAACAAATCCCTTATAAAAATGAGTGGGAAAGCACTTACAATCACAAAAAGAGTCAAAGGAAAAAACCCACACCACGGAGGAATTTCTACTTCTGCTGAGTTTCAAAGTACAGAGAAAACACAGCGATAGCTCCCAAAAACCTGAGAAATTCACAAAGGGAAAAAACAAAAACAAATATAAGCTATAGCCTTGCCTGGCTAAACTTACTGTTGCTGTTTAGAAAGGTTATAGATAGATGGAGAGAATAAGATTGTCTGAGTCCCCTGAAAGCCCAGAGTGAATGAAAAAAACAAAACAAATCTCTTTCCCTCCCGCCAGGTTTGAAAGCATCTTCAGCCCACATTGGTTCTTTTGGTCAGGTGCCAACCAGGTTTCTTTTAACTTCTTAACCCCTTACAGGTAAACAGGAATTCTAGGCTACTGTATGCTTATGACAGCCTATATTCTTTGTTACTAGATGTATACATTTATATTTAGCCATATTAAAACACAAATTATTTGCTTGCACCCAGTTTACTGAGCAATCTAGATCACTCTGAATCAGTGGCTTATTTTGAGATGTATCAATTGACCAGTTTTTTATTCATTTAATGTATGGCATATTAATTTTATATTTTAGTTTCTTCATCAAAATGTTGTGTGGCACCAAGTCAAATGCCTTATAAAAGTCTAAGTATATTACATCAATACTATTACCTTTATCAACCATACTAGTCATCTTGTCAAAAAAAGTGTAATGTTTGTAAAGTGTTTCGGGATCCTCTGACTCAGGCCTGGTCTACAATAAGGAGATCAATCAATCTAAGTTACGCTAGTTAAGTTATGTACCTTAAATTGACAAATCTTAGATCGACTTAGAGTGGTGTCAACGCTGCACTATGTCAACGGAAGACACTCTCCTGTCAACATAGTTTCTGCCTTGCAGGGAGGTGGAGTACGGAAGTTGACAGAAGAGCACTCTACCATCGACTTATCGTGTCTTCACCAAATCCACTAAATCGACACCGCTGCATCGAGTTAGCAGTTAGTGAAGATAAGCCCTATGTGATATAGAAGTACAAAGCATTATTATTCTTGCCACTGTGTCAGTAGTGCCTATTGGTGAAGCACAATATGTTTATCATGTGGATGGTCAGGGAGAGTCTCAAATGCTAAGGGATACAGAAGCCACTATGATACACAGAAAATCTTATTGGCTATATAGTTGGATGAGGGAGATAGAATAATGTGTTGGCAGATGAGTGGCCATGTAGCCCATTGACTGTGTGGCTAGGGGAAGAAATGACTTAGTAGTAGCTTGTTGAGCAAAGAAGCAGAAAGAGAGAGATTATCTACAATGCAGGTGTATTGATGATGAGATGATCAGATGGAGAGATTTACGCATTAGGCAGATACAACCGTGTCCATCGATAGGTTGGCCTAGTCTGGAGCTGCACTCTTGTTCTCCACCAAATGTAACAGAAATCCATTTTGCCGTGCAGATGAGCCCTGTGGTTTTTCAAATCCAGGTATTTCAGGGCTTCACGCACAGCCAGCCCAAAACAACACACAAATTGGCAAGGAAGAGAGTTTTCCCCAATTCAGCTATTGTGTAAGACTGAATTCCACATGAGCTGGTGTCTGGGAGATATTGTATATGTGGTCATGTATGGGCATGTGTGAGAGGTGGCTTTTCAGTTGTTTGTAGACATACATCTCTGCATGTAGCTGTGTGAGATGTCCCTTGGCAGTGTGCAAGTGTATTTCAGGGTGTGGCTGTTCAATGGGGGCACTGTGTGGCTAAGGAGCAGGAGGTTGTCTGTGTACGGTGAGGGATAGGTGCATGTAGCATGAACAATGCCCTGCGGTATAGAATATTGATGGAATGGCGGACAGTTAAGTCTTGCCATGGGTTGGTTCTTTAGAAAATGGCTGTTCTGTAAGAGGTGGATGGGTTGGAGATCCCATCACAGCAGCAGAGCAGGCTTTAGTTGAACGGCACTGTGGGGACTCGGGGGCTCCCACGATGGGGATGCTCAGAAGGTGACATAGGCTACCACTGGATGGGCTGATTATACAGTGCTCTGGATTTTGCTGATTCTTACTCAAATGGAGGGATTCTGCTCCCTTACTCTTGGTGGATTCAAGTAAGTTGCCTCCGTCAACTCCTCCTGGCCTTTTCTGTGTAACCCCCTTTCATGAACTTTGATTCAGGAGTGAGACCACAACACTGTGACTGGCTTAAGTGTCCTGACAGAGAGGGAGTTTGTTAGTCACAGTGAGACATCCATTATATTGTGAGATGGTGATCGATGGGCTTGAGTCTCCTTGTGCCGTCTTTGCACCTGGGCCAAGGGAGCGTAAGATGCTGCCAAATCCAAATGAGTGTAGGAGACTACCAGGCCGAGGAACCTAGCAACTGCTGAACATATTCAATTGTGAATTCACAGCAATACGAGAATATGGGGTAATCTCAGCAATCAATCATGCCAGCTTCTATACATTATTCCATTGGAAAGGACATTCCCACAGGTCGCAAGCCACATTGACTGAGCACCAACTGCTACTATTCAGTTCAGCAAAGAATCCCTTGTAACTTTGAACAGTTACTGAAATAACGAGTGAGGCAGTGAACTGTCTCTGCTGTAACCACTGGAACGGGTGGCAGGAGCCTGCACAGGGCTGAGCTGCAAGTTGGCGTCCTCATCCACCCTGTTTTCTTTGGGGGCTCGCTGTTATTTCTGCATGTGACACTGTGAGCCAGGCATTTTATTACAATGAATGTTTGCAGAAATGAAGCTACTGTGCAAATGGCTTAGTTCTCCAAACCATGCTACTGGTATGGGCTGCCTCCATTCCCCTGCAGGTGCACCCCTGAGGCAGGAAAACCCAGGACACCATGGAGCCCAGCTTCATGATGGCTCCTTCCACCTGCAACAAAGGGAGATACAGGGGGCAAGGTAGAGGGAAGATGAGGGCTGGTGCATTCTCTGTCCTCCTGACCACAGGGCTGAGGAGAACAAGAGCTTGAGGAGCTACTGCAGTCCTGAGAGTTTGGGGAGTAACCCCCAACCTCTGCTTTCCAGTGAGCTTGCTCTTTTTGACCCGGTTTAGGAATCTGTTTGCCTGAAACAGATGACTCCCCCTAGATCAAAAAGCAAAACAGTTGCTTGGCCTTCTAGTCCTTTGCTCTGGTCACCACGCCCTGTGTAGTATATTTCCTTTGCTGTTGCTGAGACCAGAAATCAAACGTTTCTCAGTATTGCACTCAAATTCCTCACAATGCTGTAGGGGGCACTTGTTACAAGAGTTTTTTTCTGAGTTCTTGCTCCTTCTTGACATCTCCATAACATACTACTTAGAAGAGCTGCCTTTCTGAAAAATGTTCTGAATGACGGTTTCTGAGGCTAGCAAACATTAAAACCTTTTCATCATAATCTGATAAAGATATCAATTATAGAGAACACATGTTTTTATTATAGTCCCATGACAAGTCTAGCTAGACAGTAGTGCATAATGTAATTTATAATTTAGCTGTCTTTAAACCTGGGAAAGGAGGGAACAGGCCTCTGGTTGCTTCTGTGAACCGCGTGCACCCCATTGTAACCTTTGCAGTGAACTCGACAAGTCACTAACCACGGGTTTTTTGCTCAGGTGCCTACATTAATTTATTATATACATTTGAGTGAGTCCTATACATAGAGATTTGAAGATGTTGTTTAGATCCAAGATACAAACAAGCGTAATTGCAATTAGAGAAAAATGAATAGAAATACACACGTAAGAATAAATGTAGAAAAACAACCAACTGCAAAGTAACCCTCACTGAATCATGCATACAGTAAACCCTCGATTTAACGGACCTCGATTTAACGGACACCCCCTCGCCCGAATTAGTCCGTTAAATGGAGGTTTTACTGTACTCACAATTCTGTGGAGACCGTTAGAAATTGAGAGAAAACCAGTAAGTGCAGGAGGCACCATAAATGGGTTTGGCGACCTGGTTTTCAGCATCCTGTCATCTCAGTCTCCCCTGCTAAGGATTGGTCTTGACCATCTTTTATAACCTTATTGTCCTTACCCCCCCCCCCCCCCCATCTATGAGTTGGTCTCAGCCTTTTGCCCATGTTTGTTACTCTGGGCGACCCTCCTTAGGATTCTGTCTGTTGTTGTAAACTGTTTGCGTCAGCACGTGTCCCAGTGGTTTTGGTACCTGCTGCGGTTTTGCTCCATGATAACAATACTAAAGGGGAAAAGGTCCCTAATCTCTGTAATTTAAAGCATAAACTGTCCTTTTGCAGTTTGCCGGTGGATCACAAGATACGTGTTGCTAAATCCTATAAGCCTAGGTCAAGCACTTTGCTGACGACGTAAGCCATATGGTTAGGCCTTATGCTACCTGCTAGGCTCTGTTAGGCACCAGACTTGCTGCAAAGCTTATTTCCACCATGGATACGCTTTTAACTTCCCTGCTTGCATTTCAGCTTTAATAGCAGCATCTTTAACATCTTAGCTTTCCCTGACATTGAGACTGTCGTTTAAACATCAGCATAAACCTTCCTAGATATGGTCATGGTCAAGGGTCAACACTAGGATGCCCTGAATGAAATAGTTATGGCCTCTCCTGGCAGCCGTTAGGGCAGCACTAGCTGAGTAAGCCCAGCTGGCTCTGTCTGAATTGCCTCTGCCTTCTCAGTGCTGGCTTCAGGCAAGGGCACTACTGTCTTCTGCCCCAGAGCAGCCCCTGTACAGTGGGGCAGCTAAGAAGGCCCAGGGGGAGCAGAATCAGGCCATTAATTATTCATTATTCCTGGTATAAAAGTACACAAGTTCTCTGGGCAGGGATCATGTCTCCCCATGTTTGGGCTGTGCCTGCCTCAAGGGGCCCCTGGTCTGGATTGAGGCCCCTCATGCTGTTGAAATACAACTGTTGACTAATCCTAACAGGACAGCGATGGCATGCAGCCACACAACCCTCACTCTCCCATTGTTTGCAGAGGGGCTGTGGGGTGGCAGGGAAGGAACCCTCCCTGCTGGCGTTAATTACCATTCCTGCACATAGAGACACTTCCCTCTGGAAAGAACCGCCTGCGCCTCTTGATTTTGCTTTTGGGAAAGGGAGCATTTTGCAATAAACATGAAGCCTCTGACAGGAGCTGCAGACGTGGCACTGAGCTGGGCTGAACCCGGCCATGTTTTCCCGTCTAGTCTGTTTTCTAGCCTAGTGTCTCCCCCTGCCCGGTCCTGCCCTGCCCTGAGGCCCTTTGACTTCCCTGTTCTTCCCGCTGCCTTTCTGCCCAGAGTGGGGACCTGTTGCTGGAAGGAGATTCAGGAGGCAGGAGAGGAATGAGCCCATGGCTACATTCAAACCCCCCATAACCAGGGCAGTGTACATGGGTCACCCCCTCCCCACCCCCAGGCTCTGCCTATGGCTTGCCGCAGTGTGTGCTGTTGATGGTATTAGCCTGGCTTCCTGCTTTTGCTTGTATACCATTTATCATAAAGCGAACTTTTCTTTTATTGCAAAGGGAAAGAATTCATGTCTCCCCGCCCAACAGAAAACCAAATACAAATGCATTTCTCTCAAAGTGCAGTCGTTGGAGAAAACCAAGGGCCGTTCGTCAGGCCGACATCAGAGGAGCCGCATTCGCTCTGACAAGCAGCAAAGGCTTATGTTTTATTCACCAGGCCTGAAAAATACCTTTCCGAAGAAGGGGCCATAAATAAACCGGTGTGATGAATATTACACAGGATAAAACTGATAATGCAAGGCCCCTAAACACGAGAGCTGCACAATGAGGTTAGGAAAGCGCATGGTTTTCATTACAGCTAATCCTGCATGACAGGTTGGCGAGGACACAGGAGAATTGGGAGAGGGGGAAGTCAGCTCTAGAGACATCTTCCGTCCTCCTAATGACAGGCGCAGGAGTGGGAGTTTACTGTGCATGTTGCATTCCACTGCACTGTGTCACTGCTAAAGTTTTGCCTATGTTCATTTATATGTTTCAGTACAATGCACTCCGTTTATAAGAATCAGTGATATAACCACATCTAGTAATCAAAGCCACTGGGACAAAATCATTTCTCTACCTAGCCTAGACTCTGCTTGTAAGAATCAACCACTTGTAAGAATCAAAGAATCCAGCATGGATGTGGTTCTAATAAAAGGAGTGCACTCTGCATCCCGAATGTGGCTGGCCAGGTTCAGTGAGCAGATGAGGCCTTGCCAGTCAGTTTGTAGAGAGAGCCCATTTAACAGAGTAGGTGGATTACCGATTCCTTTGGCCTCTTAGCTTCAGTCTGAGACATAATTTGCTATGTTAGGGCTCAATCAGAGACATGCCCATGTGACAGGCTCCTCGGCTGTTTAGCATGCAACCTGGGGAGCAAACCTGGGCTCTTCTTGGGCCAGTATAATTTACATCCCCCATCTTGTCATGTGTCAGTGACATGAACTTGGATCCAGGGAGCCTCCCTTACACTCACAGTCACTACATCCTGTTCTTCATCACCTCAGAAATAGCCAGCCAAGCCACTGACACACCAAGGGCCCGGATGTAAAGGTTTGGTTGATGTGGCCTGAGGCTAGCAAGGGGTGAGTTTTGGAGGCTCCCACAAGGGGAGAAGACAAAAGGACAGGATGAACACGGTCCTGTGAGATTTCCTTCCCCCATCGGACTCCCAGGGTAGGTTGGAGATCTTGCAGGATTTGGAGCCATAAAGTCTCATGGGATTTGCATCAAGATGTGTAGTCATGATAGAAGCCCTGAGCTCAGGGATACCCACTTTCTGTGTGCTGGTTTCCGGCAGGTAGCCCACTGTCCCCAGCCTTGCTGCGGGCTATGATAGTCACCGCTTTGGTGCTGGGAGGGAATTTTCCCCCATACCGCCAGATTGGCCAAGGCTGGTTGGGTTTTTCGCCACCTTCGCAGCGAAATCTACGAAGTGGGTTTTGGGCAAGAGGAGGGCTGGGGTTCCCCGCCTTCGGACCTAGGTGAAAGTCACTTAGTTGTGTCCACTTTTTGCAGGTGCCCAGTGTAGGAACTTACCGATTTGGGCGCCAGATCAAAAAAACGTAATATAGAGGGCATCCCAAGAGCATCTCCTTATGAGTTGGCCAGGCAACATCTGGAGGAGGAGGAGTATTTATTAACTGTATTACCATAACACCTATGAGACCTCGTCATAGAATCACAGAATCCTATGGTTGGAAGGGACCATAAGGGTCATCTAGTCTAACCCCCTGCCAAGATGCAGGGTTTATGATGTCCAAACCAATCAAGACAGATAAGTATCCAGCCTCCTTTTGAAAATCTCCATCGAAGGAGTGTCCACCACTCCCCTAGGCAGCCTGTTCCCTTGTCCCGCTGTTCTTTTAGTGAGGGAGTTTTTCCTGAGATTTAATCTAAATCTGCTGCGCTGCAGTTTGAACCTGTCGCCTATTGTCCTACCCTCAGTCAAGAGAGAACAACTTTTCTCCATCTTTTTTATGGTGGTCTTTGAAGTCTGCCATCATGTCCCCCCTAAAATCTCCTCTGTTCCCATACTAAACATACCCACTTCCTTCAGCTTACTCATATGGCTGCATTCCATCCCAATGATCATCTTTCTCATTCACCTCTGGATCCTTTCCAGTTTCTCTACATCCTGTCTATACACTGGGGACCAAAACTGAACCCAGTACTCTTGCTGAGGCCTAACCAGTGCTGAGTAGAGCGGTACTATCATCTCTTGTGACTTGTATGTTCTGCCTCTGTTAATGCAACCTACAATTGCATTTGCCGGTTGTTGGTGTTTTTTTGCAACAGCATCACATGGGTGACTCATGTTGAGGTTGTGATCCACCATAATTCCCATGTTGTTGCCAAGCCAGTTATCCCCCATTCCATATTTGTGCATTTGGTTTTTCTTCCCGAAGTGACATTTGTCTTTGAATTCATTTTGTTGTCTATAGCCCAGTGCTCCAATTTTATCAAGATCCCTTTGAATTTTAGCTCTATCCTCCAAAGTGTTAAGCCCCCAGCTTTGTATCATCTGCTAATTGGATCAGTATCCTCCCTATTCCTACAGCTAGGTCATTAATAAATATGTTAAACACTGGACCTAGAACAGATCCCTGTGGAACCCCACTGGAGACCTCCCTCCACTCTGACATCATGATATTAATAGTTACTCTTTGTTTGCAGTTGTTTAATCAGTTATGTATCCCCTTAATGATAGTTCTGGTGAGGCTGCATTTCTCCAGCTTACTGCTCAAAATGTCACATGGGACTGTCTCTAAAGCCTGCTGAAGTCCAGGTATATTCTGTCCACTGCATTTCGTAATCATTGTGCTCCGTGCTGAACAAATGTAGAACAAAGACAGTCCCTGCCCCAGAGAGCTTCCAGTCTAGGTGTAAGACAAGACAACAGGTGAATACTGACAGATGGGGGAGCTCCGGGGCTGGAGCACCCATGGGGAAAAATTGTGTGGTGCTCTGCACCCACTGGCAGCTCCCTGCCCCATCCCCCCACCCCAGCTCACCTCCCCTCTGCCTCCTCCCTTGAGCATGCCGCCCCATCTTGCTTCTGCCTCCATCCCAGCACTTACTACGTGACAAGCCTGGGAGGGAGGAGGGGGAACGCAGCGCACTCCGGGGAGGAGGCGGGGCTGGGGCGGGGATTTGGGGAGAGGTCCAATAGGGGCAGGGAGGGGCGGAGTTTGGGCAGAGACTTTGGGGCAGGGGCGGAGTCGGGGCGAGGGCAAGCACCCACCCGCACCGAGAAAAGTACCAGGAGACGGAGATAGTGATGGTTACAGCCCTTGCTGCACAGTTGGGTGTTGGTTTGTTCCTTTTCGTAGTGCTGATGTAAAGTCTCACAAAGTGAGACCAGCGCAGAGACTTAAAGGGGGAAGTAATTTGGCCAAAGACACAAGGTCATATACAGCAAATGAAACTTCATCTTTGGCAGCAGAGCCAAATCCGTTTCACAACTGGGTGTGGATCTTACCACCCTATGAAGCTGTGTCCAGCTGGGGCTTCTGCTTCCTCTGAACCTGTGCTGCAGCCCATGGTAGCCTACTTTAAAGTGCTTTCTCTAACTTCCCACACCGTGTCCCACCTAACCAGCAGCAGAATAATGCTTCCCGCCACGGTCCTTATGGGGAGGGGAGGAACAAAGCTCCTTTCCCCTCTTCCTTCTCTCCTCTCCCCCAGTGTGAGAATAAGAATGTAAATAGCCCTGCAGAATCCCACACAACTGATTGGTGACCCTCTCATTATGTGCCTTGGGACTGGTGATGTTACTTTTGGTGATTAGTACATCCTGGGGCAGGGGGAGGAATTCTGTTAAAGTCGGCAAAAACACAGTCTAAATAGAGAGTAAATGTTTAATAAATAAAACGCTCACCTGATAACAAGTGGCGTATGACAGAGAGGCATTGTGATAGATTTTAATGCAGTTCTGGAAATGCCATTTCACAGAATCATTACTTCATCTCTACACAATCTCTCTGAAATTCCACAAAATCCAGTAATAGAAGTGCCCCAAACCTTTCCCTGCCTAATAAATATTCACCGCTTGGTGCAGCACCACGGTCAGTTAGACACCCCACAATCACACTCATTGCTCCCATCATTACATGCAATAACTGGAAAGAGCAAAACAAGTGCCTGGTCTCTCTATGAATTTGTGTGTGAAAAATCTCTGGCTCTGAGTAAACAGAATTAACTTCTAGGTAGACCCCCCTCCCCCCCCCCCTTGAAATGCCTGTGTGGAGTTAATGGCCAAAGACACAGGTGATGCTGAAAAATATTCTAAGAAGGGACACTGAGGTTTGCTTCCAGATGCAAAGAACAGAAGCCACTGTGGGAGAAGTAGGAATTTTCCATGGACATGGCAAAGCGGTTGGGGTGGAAGGGATTCAGCCTAGGGCGAAGGGGGCTAATGAACCAGTCCTTGGAGACATGGTTTCCAACTGCAAATGGGACTTGGAAGAGAGAGAACCCAACTACATAGACTTTCCTGAAAGTGCAAGAGGAAAGCTGATCTGAGCAAAGCTGCATTTCCTCTCAGTTAGTGTTCCCCAGGCTGTGAAATGAGGTGTCCACAGACCAGAGCCGGCTCTACCTTTTCAGGTGCTGACTGGTCGGCCGGCTGGACCAGTGACTTCGGCGGCATGCCTGTGGCTGGTCCGGTGGTCCCTCGGCTGCAGTGGACCTGCCGCAGTCGTGCCGCCGAATCCGCAAGTCCAGACGGCTGACCTGCCGCGGGTGTGCCGAATCCACGTGAGGGGCTGCCCTGTCAGCGGCCGGAATGCTGCCTCCTGTCATTGGCCACCCTGGGTACGTGCTTGCTGAACTGGTGCCTGAAGCCAGCCCTGCCACCGGCTGTCTAGCCCTCAGCGGGTCTCTTTCGGCAGGAAGGATGCTCTTGTAGTCAAGGCCCTGTGTGGCTCAGTATTTCTGGGTTCCATTCCCTTCTGTGCTGCAGACTCTGGGGGGAGGGATAGCTCAGTGGTTTGAGCATTGGCCTGCTAAACCCAGGGTTGTGAGTTCAATCCCTGAGGGGGCCATTTAGGGATCTGGGGCAAAAAATCTGTCAGGGGACAGTACTCGATCCTGCTAGTGTAGGCAGGGGACTGGACTCGATGACCTTCAAGGTCTTTCCAGTTCTAGGAGATTGGTATATCTCCATTTATATACTCTGGGTGAGACTGGGCAAGGCATTTAACCTCTCAGCACCTCCCTTGCACATCAGTAAAATGGGGGTGATCACCCTTCCTCCCGAGCTTTGACTGTCATGTGGATTTACATTGTAAATGTTGGGGTGCCAGGAATGTCCTCGCACAGGAGTGTGCACAGCTCTGCTTCCTGGCAGTAGTCCCGGTGGTTGGGGCGATGGTTGAAGCCAGCCAGAGGGTCTAGACTGGGCTGAAGACAATGCTGAAACTGGAGTTGGGGGACAGGCCGTGGGTGAGAACAGTGGTGAGAATCCATAGACAAGCCAACTCAGTATTGTCAGAATCCAGATGCAGGATCCTTGAAGCTGATTTGGAGTCAGTTCAAAGGTCTGGAGTCAGGAGGGGCTGCAGGACTGGGAGGGTCAGTAACAGGACTGGAGCATGGTTGGAGTAGGGCACAGACCGGGCTGGACAAGGCTGGGGCAGGAACAGGAACCAGATCAATGGTCAGCTGGAAGGCTAGGGAGTCTGTTACACCGAGTGGCAGTGGAAGGGTTCCTGGCGGAGTAGCACTGTGGCGCAAACTAACTTGCAGGTCGAGGGGGTGGGGTTTCAGAGAAATACCTGGGGGTCATCTGACCTGGGCCTTGCTCAGGGGTAGACTGCTGCAGGAGCATGCCTGAGTGATGAGTCCCTGCAGGCTCTGTTGCAAGAGTGAGCCATGGCAAACCTGGTCTGGCTACACAACAGGTTTGCCTCGCAGCTCCGCTGTTACTAAATACACCTGATAATAAACTAAGGCACAGTTAGCCCACCCACAGTGTTTTAGGATGCATTCCAACTGAGCTGCATTAGCAGAGCTCTCCAGAGGGTAGTATCCAGGACTGGGCTAGTCCGGCTTGCATTGATGGCATTGGTAGAGCTGTGGAAGGGGGACAGAGTACACAGCCGGAGGCAGCAGGCCAGGATTGGTGTATTTGGCAGCATGCCTGCTGTGCGTGAGGTTCACCCAGCACTTGCACCGTGCCAGGCTCCTGTCATTTTTATCTGTCTAACTTTCCTGAGCATTCGTCTTTCCTCTTCATCCAATTTAAGAATAATAAAAAGAAGGCTCCTTGGGAGAGACTGCAGAGCACAGCTTTGAAGGGCCCCCCATGTCTCTGAACAATGCAAGAAGCAGCTACCGCTACCGCTGGTTTCCACTCTGTACTCCTGGGCGAAGGGGGTTAATGAACCAGGCCTTGGAGAGATGGTTTCCAACTGCAAATGGGACTTGGAAGAGACTTGTAAACTGTGAGCAAACTTCCCTGTGAAGAGATCTTTCCCTTTCTACCCGAAAGCAAGGGTAGATCCCACGGAGCCAGGGCGGAATGTCTGCAGTGCAGGAGGCAAGAGCCTTGCGTTATGAGCACTTATCTTTTTACTACACATGTAATTGCTGCCTGATAGTCTAATCACACTACAGCTCAGGAGATTCACCATTGTTCAATATGCATCTCCCCCCACCTGCTCACCACCCTTGCTCTGTCACTCACCCAGATGCAATCCTGGGCCTGAGTGCAGCCTGTGGGAAGGCTGCTGGAACTGGACTGTGTGTCCGCTGCCTGTACTCACCAGCCTCTCCAGTGACGAGCCCCTGGAGGTGGGAGCTGTGGAGGCAGAGTGGAGCAAGCCTGGAGCAGTCTGAATTCTCCCCCTTTTCCCACGAATGTTGCTCTCTGAATATGATAGCAAGGGAGATGCAGACTCTCACTTCTGAAGAGCGTGTATCCCTGGACTACGCTGTCCCTCCAGCCCAGGAGCCGTGGGGGTATTCTGGGAGAATATTTCCATCTGCATTACTAGCCAGACTGCCTGTGTGGCCTCCACTGGAGGAGGGGTGTTGCCGAGACACAAGGCCTGGGGTCTGGCCTGCAGAATTGCCGAGGACGTGGGTGAGGAGCTGTGTACACCCCGAGCCCTCCGGAAATGGTACTCGGGCCTCGGCTTCGTGAGCCCTCCCGGCCTCTTCACTCCCACACCCCGAGCCGGCTGCACACCTTGCAGCCGGTCTCCTTTCGAACCGCGTCGAGGAAACAGCTTTACACGCTCGTGCTTCACACAGTACATCTCCTCACCCTCGTGTCCCGCCCCGATACCAAGTGGCGGGACTATCTACCACCGAACGAGGGTGAGCGGCCCCGGTGGGCCACCTTCTATTCCACACTGATTCCACGGCCCGCCGGGGATATTAGTTGGCGGCTCCTTCATGGAGCCGTGAGCACGGGCGTGTACTTGGCGCGGTTCCTCCCCATGCCCGACACCTGCCCCTTCTGCGGAGAGAGGGAGGACCTGGCGCACACCTACCTCGAGTGCGCCAGGCTGCAGCCCCTATTCCGGCTCCTCCAGAACCTCCTATTGAGGTTCTGGCTGCACTTTCCCCCACACCTTTTTCTTTTTGGACACCAAATCCGTGGCCCCACAAAGTCGTGAGACCTCCTCGTCAACCTCCTCCTGGCGCTTGCCAAAACCACCATCTATAACACCAGGAGGAGGATGCTAGACGAGGGGGTACAGTGCGACTGTGGGGCCTATTTCCGGTCACTCATTCAGTCACGTATCCGGGCAGAGTTCCACTGGGCAGCGTCCACTGGCTCCCTCAACAGCTTTGCGGAGCAGTGGGCGCTGTGTGGGGTTCTCTGCTCGGTGTCCCCATCCTGTACCCATGTTTTAAACCTGTAACCCTCACGCACTCCCTTGTCCTTTTTTCATTAGTTGTCCCCCGTAATTAATTGGCCCTGGGTCCAGTGTCCCTCCCGCCAGGCTGGAGGAGGGGCTTCAGTAATGGACGGGCTTAGGCCCGCCCACCTCCTGGGTAAACCAAAAGGTGTACATGGAAATCTGGCTTTTGGCTTGGAGAGTTCAATTTGCTGCTCTTTCCCTGTCTTCGCTGCTATCGTTGGGACATGTTCCTTCCTCCCAGCCTGACAATGCAATCCCCTTCCTTCATTAACGCCTTAGCACCACCTGCACAAAATACTGCTCACCGCCAAGTCAGCAAACAGCAATTCTGGGGTTGCTCCCTAATCTATGGCCAGGTCTACACTACTCGCCTGATCAGCAGGTAGTGATCAATCCCCAAACGCTCTCCCTGTTGACTCCAGAACTCCACCACCGCGAGAGGCAGAAACGGAATCAATGGGGGAGCGGCAACAGTCCACCCTCCGCTGTGAGGACACCCAGGTAAGTTGACCTAAGATACGTCAACTTCAGCTATGCTAGTTGCGTACCTGGAAGTTGCGTATCTTAGGTCGACCTCCATGCCCCCCCCCCCCCCCCGGTAGACCTGGCCTAGGTCTCTTGCAGGGTGGTGGTGTGCACAGCTTTCCTCCTCCTTAGAGAAGGCATCCTAACCGCTGTCAACCTAGGAGATGGAGACATCTCCATCAGTGCACATCTCAGTACCTAAGGTGTCTGCCTTTCCTCACTTTGATTTTGGAGCAGAAAGTAAAAGCAACATGTGCTGGAGCTAGCTGGAGTCTCCCACCAGTTGGTAAGGTGACCAGATAGCAAGTGTGACAAATCGGGACAGAGGGTGGGGGGTATAGGAGCCTATATAAGAGAGAGCATCTATAGGGACTGTCCCTATAAAATTGGGACATCTGGTCACCCTGCCAGTTGGCCACTTGTAGCTACTGCCAGAAGGGGGTTCTGGGAAGGGATACTGCCCAGGCCCACCCCAGCAATAGCTTTGATGGAGGATAAAGATCTTGCAAACCCGTGTCCATGCACGTGGTGTCTTCAGATGCATGTTCTCATGCAGAGAGGCATATTTGGACACGCATGCATGGGCATTCACATCAGGACTGGATGCTTTGAGACAAGATGGAAAGCACAGTCTGAGAGTTCCCTGAGTCTACCTGGCATTAGCCACATGATGGACTGTCTGGAGATGCCCTTTGCTGTCTGACTAGCTGGGAGTCACAGACAAATCCCAGTCTTAAGGGGCCTTCCTCCTGTCTGGCATCAGCGCAGGCTGCAGGAGTCCTCTCCTCAGACACCCAGTGTAGCTTTTGCAGGGCACGTCTGCCATGGACTGCAGGGCCCCAGCCAAATGCATAGTGCTGTCCGTTTCCCGTCCAGCATGCCCCAGCTGCTTTGCCAGGGTGGCCCGCATGCGGCAGTCGGCCTGTTGAGGAGTGCCGGGCTTGGCTGGGTCTCCGAGCGACACTCGCTCACACTTGAAGTAATGATTTGTCTTGTTTATTTTTTCTCTCTGGGGTAAAACTAATGGCCCTGGCTGACGTGCCTGGAGAGTGGGAATTAAGCAGTGCGCCGTCTCGGGAACAATGAGAGCGAGGGTGTTATGCTGGGGGAGAGCCGCGGAGGCGAACACCAGCCCTGCCGGGCACAGCGTGCCAGGTGACACGTTCTCTGTAAAGAGCTTTTCAGCCCCTTCTCCGGCGCTGGTGATGGACAAGCCTAATTATGGCGCAGCCATGATCTGCTGTCTCCCATTTATTACCATGGGGAAGCCTCTCTGGGGACTCGGCCTCCCTGATGTGGTTACGGTTTATTTATTCCCTCTGGCCCTTCTGCCCCCTGACTGACTCAGCTGCACAAAGTGACCCCCTGTAACTGGCTTTTATCTCCTTTGTCCCTCTTGACTCCCCCACCGCTCTCAAAGCGCATTGATGTATCACCAGACCCCTGCAGGTAGCTGTCGATGGGCCAGTCTCTGCGCTGCTGAGCCACAAACACAAAATTAAATCAAAGTGATCAGCGTGGCTTCTTTGCCCAACACCCCACTTAGGCAGTGGGAACACCGCAGGAGGGCTGGCCCACAGGGCCCTGCCTGGTCCTGCAGCCTGCCTGTGCCTTGCACCCATTGATGTAACTTGAGGCTTCTCTGTGCCCTTGTGATCAGTTTGTGGGTGAATCCCTTGCAGAAGTCCAGGGTAGTATGTGGGACTAGTGCTGTCACTGTTAATCTTTTCCCTACCACGACTCTATGTTACAACAGCAGAAGTTATACCCCCACCCTCAGTGTTCAGAAAGAAAGGGGAAATGGTTGCATCCCCCTGGCATGTCTGTGAGGGGATGGCAGACAGGCTGGAGAAGCATGGGAAGTGCTGTGTGTGATGGGCATTGGTAGAGCTGTATTGGGGAAGTTCGCGCAGCAGCTGTCTGCACTTCAAGTAAAAGACAGTGCTGTCTAGTGGGTAGAGTACTGAAGGGGCAGTCGGGGCTGGGCTGCCGCTGAGATCTTTCGGTGAGCAGCATGAAGCATCATTAGTGATGATCACTGTAGATTGTGTCTGGAAGGTCTCTGCCCCATCTCTCTCTTCCCAACAGCCGACATGCACCCAGCACAGGGCTGTGATTTCCCGGGTCACTCCAGCGCTCCGTCCCTTGTGGAACTCAGGTGGGTAGATAGTGCTAAGGAGGAGTGTGCAGTGTGCTTTGCCACTGAGACACCCTTAACTAGGCTTCCTGGAAGTCCTATTTCCTCTTCAGCCAAAGGCCAAGTGGGGTGTGAGCACCTGCCAAGGGGGAGGGGAGGGGTCAAAGGGGAAAGGCACTGAGGGGAATGTCCCCAACTTTACTGAGACCTGGCCATTGCAGTGAGGGCCACAGCTTGCTCCCACTGCTGGCAAGACAAAATTGCCATTTATGGCAAACAAAGCCAGCGGTGGAGGGAAACTAGGCCCTGTCCCCTGAGACACGAGGGTGATAAGTTGGGCACCTCGGCCACCATGTGCAGCACAAGAGAGACACGCAGCTCACGGGTGTCACTCAGAGGTACGCTCCAGAAAGAACGGACCCTCCTGCCAAGGGACAGCTGGCTTGGTAACCCTCTGGCACTGGGATGCCCTGGTGTGTGGGCACGACAGCACAAGGCCAGTAAATGCCACACATAGGGAGAGAAGGGGTCTGAGAAAACCCTTTAGTCAGGTGGTTGGTGTGTAAGGAGTGGACGCAAAGACCCGTGTCTCAAAAGCAAGTGGGGAGGAACGGTCTAAGCCTGCCCAAGCCCTGCAGCACTCCCCATCCCCACTGCCCCTAGACACAGCTAGCAACTCAATCCTTGGAATTCTCATAGACTGCCTTTTCTGGGCTCCCAGGAGTGAGAGAGCAGAAGAAGAGCCACTCTGGGTCACACCAGTGGTCCCTGTAGCCTAGTGTCCAATCTCTCACAGTGGCTGGTGCCAGATGCTTCTGGAGGAGTGAACTGAACTGGGCAGGAGCGGTCCACCCCATCTTCCTCTCCCAGCTTCTGGCAGTCTGGGTTTAGAGATATCCCAGGTATGGGGTTACATCCCCAACCGTCTTGGCTAATAGCCATCGATGACCTGTCCTCAATGAACTTATCTAGCTCTTTTTGGAACTCAGCTATACTTTTAGTCTTAACATCCCCTGGCAAAGAGTTCCACGGGTCGACTGTGTGTTGCATGAAGAAATACTTCCTTAGGGTTTTTCTTAAACCTGCTGCCTATTAATTTCATCAGGTGGCTCCTGGTTTTGGTATTGTGGGGAAGAGTAAATAACACTTCTCTATTCACTTTGTTCACGTCATTCGTGATTTTATAGACCTGTTATATCCCCTCCTTTGATGAACAGCCCTAATCTTTAGTCTCTCCCCTATGGAAGCCATTCCATACCTATGATCTTTGCTGCCTACCTCTGAACCTTTTCCAGCTCCAGTATATCCTTTTTGAGATGGGGCGACCAGAACTGGGCACACTATTCAAAGTATGGGCACACCATGGATTTATATAGTGGCATTATGGTAGTTTGTCATATTTTCTATACTTTTCCTAATAGTTCCTAACATATTGTTAGTCTTTTTGACCATTTCTGTGCATTGAGGTGACTCCAAGATCTCTTTCTTGAGTGGTAACAGCTCATTTAGAATCCGTCGTTCTATGTGTGTAATGGGGATTATTTTTTCCGATGTGCATTACTTTGTACTTTTCAATGTTGAATTTCATCTGCCATTTTGTTGCCCAATCACCCAATTTAGTGAGACCCCTTTGTAACTCTTTGCAGTATGCTTTGGACTTGAATATCTTAAGTAATGTTATATCATCCGCAAACTTTGCCACCTCAGTATGTACCCCTTTTCCCAGATCATTTATGACTATAATAATATGTTGAACAGGACTGGGCCCAGTCCAGATCCTTGTGGGACCCTATTCTTCACCACTCTCTCTTGTGAAAACTGGCCATTTATTCCTCCCTTTTGTTACTGATCATGAAAGGACCTTCCCTCATCCCACGATGGCATAGTTTTCATAAGAGCCTGTGGTGAGGCATCTTGTTAAAGACTTTCTAAAAATCCAAGTACGCTCTATCCACTGGATCTCCCTTGTCCACATGCTCCTCACAGCACAGCAGGGCATTCCATATAGTCCCGCAAGGTGCCAGCCACTGCGTGAACGGTTAGAAGGAATCTGTGAGCTCCTCTCCCTCTCCTGTTTGCGCAGTGATTTGGTTTTCATAGAACCTAGCTCAGGGAAAGGGAATCCCAGTAATTGCTGGATTCGAGAGTGGAGGATTTAATGAAGGAAGACTTCCACAGAGGTGATGGGAGTTTACCGGATGGCTGTGTAATATCATTGGCCATAATTTTTAGTGTGGGAGAAGGGATTGGAAGATCCTGGCATTGATTCTGCTCCTTCCATCCCTTGGCTGGATCAGGCTGCAGCTAGGGGAAGGGGAGGTTATGGTGCCCCCCAAGTGCTCATAATGAATCCTAGATGCTGTCATGTGAATAAAAGATTATGCTAATAAAGCAGGGAGGGGAAGGTGCTTAGAGTCTGAGAGACCAAGGCAGTGCTGGGCTGGAAATAAAAGGCACCTATAACATCTCCATCTTCTGGGGATGGTTCAGAGGAGGGTGGAAAAGTCAGAGCTGGGGTTAGGACTGGGAGAGATTTCTCTGCAGTGCGGTCTGTTAGAAATACTGCAGTACTGTGTATGTGACAACACACCTCCATCCTGACTCCTGGCCCTCTTGCTAGCCTAGTCCTGGGCTCCCAACACAGCTGAAAGTGCACTGACCTGCTTCCCCCACTTATGATTTCTGTCCTCTCCCCACCACCAGCTCTGGTGGAGAGACCGTCCCAGAGAGCATGCTTTGCACATGTGTCAATCCCAAGCTCTGGGTACTCCTTGCCCCAAACTTGAGTCCTTAAATAACGTGAAAGCACTTCTATGCACTGAACTGCCCCTTGGCAATGATTCAGTCCTGCCATGGTGTCCATTAACATCCCTTTCCAAATACAGAGAGCAGACTGGCTTTCACATAGCGTTCTTCAGCCAAGGCGCTCTCACTATTGTCCCCATGTTATGGATGGAGAAACTGAGGCACGGAGTGGGGATGCAACCTGCTTCAAGGTCTCATAACCAGACAGTGGCAGAACCACTAATACGGCCCAGGTCTCCTGACTCCTGCAGCTCACTGAGCGTGTGGGAACAGGGGCTGGAATTGGGGAGACTGAGGAATCTTCCGAAGGATCCTTCTGCTTGCCATTTTCCCTGAGCTCCTGGGGATGCAGTATTAGCCTGGGTTGAAATGGAGGCTCGGTCCCCCCCGTCCCCTCAGAGCCTGCACTGAATCACCAGAGTGGTGATAGCTCAAAGTAGTAGCATAGTAGCTACTCTGACTTCTAGGTCATTCTGCTTCCCTGCTTCTGACACTCTCAGAGCTAGATAGGCTTGATGTCCTTTTAGCTCAAGCTGAGGAAAGTTTGGAGGGGGGCAGGAGGTTCAAAAAGCTTCTTGCCCGATGCCGTGCTCCACTAAGGCTGTGATGTCCAGAGTGCTTAGCTAAGGGCGGAGAGGTGCCTCTGGTCAGCATGTGTTGAGTCAAGTTCTGCCCACCTCCGCCGACCCCACTGCCAACAGTGTCTTAAAAAAACAATTGATTTTCCTTCCTGCGAGTGGTTAAGCTGGACTTTGCAGCAGCAGCAGGAGAAGAGGCCTGATTCGAATCTCTCTGAAGAGGGCAGTGAGTTATAATAATGGACACGCTTCTAGCTGTCTGTGCCGCTCATAAATCTATCCCCTTCCGAAAGTGCAGATGGTCCATAATCATCCATCATTCCAGAGTTCAGCACCGTACAGCTCCTGGGTGGGTATCTCCTCTGAGGCTCCTTTTTCTGCAAGCTAAACGGAACTGGACTCCATGCGAGCTCTTTCTGTAATGGAGTGCAAGCAGCCCAACCGTCAGCAGTGATTTAGGAGAGAACGGACAATAAATATCCTGAGGTTGGGGCTGGAAGCAGCCAGCATGAGAGGGAGGGAGCCTGGCCTGTAGCTGTATTTACACAGACCAGTGTGGGTGGCTAGTTAGCCAGGGCTTGGGCAGCTAACTGGGCATGTGGGAACAGGGGGAACTAGGGAACTTTCGAAGGATCCTTCTGCTAGCCATTTCCCCGGAGGTCCTGGGGATGCAGCATTAGCCTAGGTTGAAATGCTGAGCTGTATGGGGGCTTGGTCCCCCCGTCCCCTCAGAGCCTGCACTGGGTCACCAGAGTGGTGGTGGCTCAAAGTAGTAACATGGTGGTCCTGTAAGAGTGAGCCCTCAGGATAGTCCTGTGGCACAAGAGGAGACCCAGCGTGGCAGGTCCCACCTGGCTCCAGCATGGCATCGCTGTAGGAATCAAGGCAGTGCCATTCCAAGGGACTGCCAGCGCCAGCAGTAGCAGTAAGGGTCAGCGCGGCCTTCCCCTCGAGGAGGAGGTGAGTCATCAAGTCAGGAAGGGCCCTGGGCATGTCTTGAGGAGTGGACAGTGTTTCGCCCTCCCCATCCCCCTCTCCCACATGCCCCAAGGTGAGAGAATTGCTGGATTACTCTCTGCATCCTTGAGCTGGGGGCTGGTCTCTTCCTGGGCCCCTGCTAACCCGCATCTTGCCTGGGCGGAGTTTGAGAGGGAAGCCTAGTTGGAGAGGCAGTGACAGGAAGCAGGTGTCAGGCATCTTGCACTGCTCCTATCCAGGCTGTGAGCAAAGCAGTTTGTTTTAATGACCTTTCCAGCCAGGGAACCAGCCTGCCTCTCGCTAACCTGTAAAACCAGAGGATTCTGGTCACAGGATTTCGGCTGCCCCTCTTATCGGTGCTGCTGGTGCAAAGTGCGTTTTGAAGGCTAAAACTGCACCCCTCAACTCATTTACCAGATGTCAGCTAGCATCAGGGCTGCCACTGGCCCATGGCTGATTGGTTGGTGCATGGAAATGCTCTGCTGTCTGGCAGAGAGAATGTTACAGTGCACAGTCTAGGTCATGCAGTGCACTTACTGACTGTTTAGTTCCTGCGCTCTTAGCTGCTTTTCCTCCCGGCCCCGCTTTGTGCTGTGCAGCTTTGAGGGTAGCTTGTGCCCTCAGCATTAGGAGTGCACAGCCAGTCTCAGCTGCTCTCCTGTCTTTTGCTGCTGGGAGGTGCTGTATTCTCATGCCTCGTGCTGTGTTCTCCAGGCCTTGGAGGCTGTCATGCGCCATGCCTCAGCTCGTCTTAGCAAGTTCTTTCCCATCCATGCACCTGTGGTGGGTAGGGTTGGGCAAGCTACTGCTGCTTCTCAGTGGGAACCTGAAGGATTGCAAATAGATTTAACAGTGTGGGTGCAGAGTTCTCCCCTCCCCAGCTCTGCAGTGGAGCAGCCGACTATGACATCTGTTTGGTCACAAAACGTTTTAATGAGACCCTGGCGCTGCCCCACACCTCTCTCAAGTTGCAGACGGACTGAGCATGAGATAGGGTGCAAAACTCAACAGTTCCCCTACAAAGCCAGCACAAAGGAGAGCAGAAGACCCGCTCAGTACCGGCTGGTGCGGAAAACAAGAGGAGAGCTTGTGAATTGTAACCTTTCCCACGCCTAAAGTGCTTCACTGCCTAATTAAAGCAACAGCAGCACCCCCCACAGAAATGCTCCCATGGACACAGCACGGCTGTCGAAGACCGGAAGTGAAGGAAAGTTCCAAATCCACTCGAAGCTGCAGGGAGATGTAGGGAGACAGAAGCTAAGGGCAGCTCCCCTGGAGCTGGTCACGGATCCCTCTGGGGTCAGAACAGGTTTGGAAGGAGAAGCTATCACGGAGTCCCCGTGGCAATGGTCTGGAACTGCTCCCTACGAAGCCAGTCAGGACTCCGGGGGAAGTGTCCCCTCTCTTTACACAGCCTGTCTCCAAGGCTAGGAGCTTCACAGGTTCCCGCTTCCACTTTCCTGGGTCTGACCTCGGAGCATTCAGCACCTTCTGCCCCTCTGTGCGCTTCCCCCAGCGAACCTGCCCGGGCGGGGTCCTGGGGGAGCCCGTGGATTCTGCACCCCACTCCACAGTCAAACATGACTCTCAGCCAGGCAGTAAAACAGAGGTTTATTAGATGACCGGTACCTGGTCTAACCCAGACCATACAGTGAACATGACCCCTCAGCTGGATCCATTTTTGGGGCCAGAGTGCCAGACAAGCCTGCCTGTAGCTCTCTGCCTCTTCCCAGCCAGAACGAGACTGAAACTCCCCCTCTGGCCCCTCCTCTGCTCTTCCTTTGTCTCCTTCCGGGCTAGGAGGTATCACCTGACTTCTTTGTTTTCACCTTCCAGCTAACTGACACCTTGAGTGGGGGGAAGGGCCCAGGAGACAGGGCATAGGCTACTTACTTCCTACTGGTCCTTTCTTCTGCACCAACTACACCCCCTTATCCCTCCACATAGACACCCAAGAAATGCACAGGGGAAACTGAGGCACACACACACTATCACACTCCGTCACAGAAGCTAGAAGAGATTCATGTTCTCCCTCTCTCTTCTCTCTCCACCCATTCTCTTCCTTCCTGTATCTTCCTGCTTGCTCCCCAGAAGATCTCACCGCACCTTTCCCAACATGCAGAGTGAGGGGCTGTGTTTGCAGCAGGCTATCCAGCAGCCCATTGTCCCTAACGAAACAAACTCCTTTGTGCTGATCTGCCTTCATGGATCCAAATCCAACAACTTTCTCTGCCTTCCCTCCAGAATCTGGGTGCAGAATCACTCTCTGACACCTCATCAAGCAAACAGTCAACAGAATTCCAAGGCATTGCTCTGCTGAAGCCTCGGGACACCGTGAACCCAGGAAGGCAGAGTTTGAAAATCAAGGGAATGCGTCAAGTCTCCATTACAGCAGTCTTCCCTCTGAGGTGTTAAAGGTGCTGGGCTTTTGGGTTGGTTACAGGCGCCTCTCCACAGTCTCTTCAGCCCTCGCTTTTCCCTCTTTGCATGTGTTTTGGTGTCTCTCGATGGTTCTCCGTTCTTTGTCTCCTACTCTCTCTGGGATGCCATGGGGTCTTGTTCCCCCTGGCTGGTCCCCCACTAGGGAGAAGCCTGCAGACACGTGCTGCTGTATTGATGCTGACAGTGGTGGTGCAGGCAGAATGTGAAACCCAGCTGTGTTGTTAAGTATCTTTATCGACTCCCACGCAGGAGTCAATAGCAGCTTTGTTATAGTTATTGTACTTGGTGGTTAATATCCGACACGTGTCTGAGTCTGTAGAGACCAGGGGATGAGGGCAGGGGTTGAACAGGGGCTCATCAGGTTCAGACCCTCCTTGGCTTAGAGTCAGGGCACAGATTCCTCTCCATGGGGCTCGAGCTATGGGCCTGAGGATTTCATTCTTCAGCCTGGCCAGCAGCCTTTAAGGAGCAACTAATCCCATCCTTCCCTGGGGCTGGAGTTTTGCTCCTGTCACCTCCCTTCCCTGGAGTTTTGGCTCTGGAGGTGAACGGCCCAAGTTCTAAGCTGCAGCTTCCCAGCCAGTCTTGGAATGCTTTTGTCTGTGGCAATCCAATTCGGTTTTATTTGGGTTAATTGTCCCCTCTGCTTCCCCATGAAGAAATAGTAGATGGCACGTTCCTGCTGCCAACCTGGTGTGCACAGAAATATTTGCAATAGCCCCAAGCAGGAAATGGGGCCCACCTTTTGCCCTGGCGGGCAGCAAGGGGCAGTAGTAAGAAATACCAGAGCTTTCCTCCAAGAAGCCCTCCACTAAACCTCTGCCTGCCAGAAGCTGGGTCTGGATGCCAGAGGATGGATCACTGAATAGGTTGCCCCGTTCTGTTCACTTCCTCTGAAGCACCTGGCATTGGCCTTTGTTGGAAGACAGGCTGCTGGGCTAGACGGACCATTGGTCTGACCCAGCGTGGCCGTTCCTATGTTCCTGGTGCCAAGCAAGCTGTATTCAGTTCAGTCTCCTGTTTATTGGCGCTGCCTCCGGGGGGAACTCTGAGGCTGCACCCACCTCTGCCGGGTGGCCTTATTTACAAGTGTCCCCTGGTGTGGCATTTAAGTGCCTCTATTAACATTGTGCATTTTGCTCATTGCAGGCCTGGGCCCACAGAGACCCTCGTGTGGCAGGCAGCAGGCAGCCTGCAGAAACGCTAGGTTGCTTTAATTGGTTTGAAGCTCTTGCTGCCGGCCGTGGAGGGGTCTCTTTCCTTGAGTAATGACCTGGAATTTGATCAAGCGGCTTTTATTAGCTTGTAATACTAGAAGTGTAAGTGTATGGAATCAAAGCAAGGCCGGCTCTGGCATGTGCTGAGAACCGCAGGGCTGGGGGGAGAGAGGCTCTCACTGCCAGCCACCCCAGCAAATTAAAACAACCCAGCATCCTGTTAAAGGAATTGAGCTCCTAATGATGGTGCTGCTCTCACATGAGCAGGCACACGCCGCGAGAGCAGCCCAGCTGCCTCCACACTGGAAGAAATGCAGACTCTACTGTACCGGTGACCCTTCCCATCAGGGGGATCCTCCCCGTTCCACGGGCAGAGCTCACTTTGCCAGGGATCTGTGCCCCTCCCAGTGCCCTGTGCCTGCTGGCATTCTGATCATCATTTCCTAAAGAGTATCTAGGCTGACCCACGTTCCAGCGCTCAGTCTATTAGAGCACGTTCTAGTCTCCTCCACTGGAGCCATTTACCGATAACTACTCCCTCGGGAAGAGTCGCGGGGGCTCTGGGGAAGATTCCATTCCCATCTCTGGCAGCTTTGATTCCACGTGAGACCGAGAGCTCTGCACACTGTCACCTGCACTCAGATTTCCTCCACTGGCACTGACTCTGGGGTGCCTCGTCTTGTCCTTTCACTACCAATGACTCTCCCCTTTCTGAATCCAGCCTGGCTGTGAGTTCGCTGGCCTCATGGCTCCTGCTGGAACAGCTGCCCAGAGAGGCTTTCCCTAGGCAGCGAGTTCTTAGGGGTACTGTCTGCACTGCACTCAGGTGGTATGCTTGGAGCCCATGTAGGCAGAGGCAGGGGTGGTGCCGTGGGCTCACAGCTTGATCACGTGTGTACCCAGGGTTCTGGGCAGGACTGTCCTTGCGATGCTCACCTGTGCTGCCAACTGCTGCCGTTACTCATGCCAGCTTTGATCTAGCTCGGGTGTGTCTAAACACGTTACATTGCCGGGAAGCAGGCCCTGGGGACTGACAATAGCCGCAAGGGGCTGAGCCAGCGAGGGGTGGTGTCGCTGTCAGGTGTCTGTGTGTGGAAGGTAGTGATAGATCTAGGTGGTGACCTGGCTGCAGGGGTAGAGGCCAGCACTGGGTAGGTGCCGGGGTCAAGTTGTTTGGGGCTGGAGCACAGACACAGAAGTCCGGAATGGCCAGGAGGCGGTGGGGAGTGGGATTCTCAGGACTGGGACACAGGTGTGGAGATCAGGAATGCCTGGGTGGGAGGAGAGATGTAGGAGAGAAGTACCCAGGTGGGTGTGGGGAGGCCGGGATATATCTGTCTGGGGAGGAGGCAGGATTTCATGTGGTGCGTGCCTGTCTGGTGAATCTCGTCCATCACTATTTGTCGTCTGGCTGTGGAAGAGCAGCACCCAGTGCAGGACTGTCAGTATGGCCGGGTTCTCATACAGGGCCCATTGGCAGGGCATCTGTACACGCCTTTGGAGATCTGCCCAGTCTATATATGGCTCTAGTGTTACTGGGGGTTTGCACCACGTGCCAGTGCTCTCTAGTTGCCTGGGATGGGCCTGTTTGGCGGTGGATCCTGCTCTTTGGTTTTTCCGTGTCATGAGTGTAAAGTGCTGGAGAGTGAGACTCTGCCTGTATAGAGTTAATGTTATCTGAGAACAAGGGGCGTAAGAGTTTCCCTACCATGAGGGAGGGAGGGGTTTAGTTAGTTCAGTTTCAGCTTGGGCTTGCCAATGGAGCTTGGTAAGGTTTCTGGAGCATCTTTAGCTATAAAGATGGCTGTACTTCCTTCTTATAGTCCTGATTAGCTGTACTGTGAGTATAACCATTGGATTTTTTTAAGCCTGTGCCTTTTTGGGGTGTTTCTCTCCTTTTCAGAAGGGAGTTAGGGAACCCCAGATTGTGAAGTGTACTGTATCTCTGTTTTATTCTCTTTCTGTATTAAATCTTTTAGTTATAAAACGTTTGGTTTAATTCCCTTAAGGTCTCTCTCTCTTCACTGGGAAGGGGGGGGGGTAGATAAACGGACCAGCTCAGGGTAGGGGCTGGGGAGTGGAGCCTGTCTCTGCCTTCAGCCGAGAAGGGTGAAGGGGGAGGGGAACAGCCTCCAGGTGTCTGACTCTGGCTCTCAGGGAGGGGGGACAAGTTAGGGTTTTGGGGGAGTCCGGGGGCCCCTCCAAGGTTTTGGAAGTCCACCCGGATGGTGGCAGCCGTGGTTCCCCAAGAACCCCACTGGTAAAAAGGGGGAGTCTAGGGGTATAGGACTTAATTTGGCTGGGAAGCAGCTAAGTTGAGTGGTTTGGCTAGTGAAGAGCCCCAGTATTTGTGCTCGAGAGCATAGAGGCTGGGGTACCCCACTCTTTCCCAGGCACTGGGGAATGAGGGTTTGAACAGGAATCTCAGTAGCTCCAGAGCATGGGCCTAGCCTGTTGGCATTGCCAGGTGTGCTACACTGCCTCCCCCGCATGGGAGAGCAGCAGAACTGCTTGGCATCGGAGTCCATGGCTGCTGAGAACAGCGGTACTGGGAGGCCACCTTGGCAGAGGGGCAGGGCAGGGGCAGGGTGATTATTGGGCAGGTTGGTGGGAGCTGGCACCTCGCTTTGCCTGCGAGATACAGGCAGCTGGAGTCCCTTCTCCTGACCAGCTGTTTGACAAGCGTCTGCCAGAACAACTCCTGTGCCAGCACCAAAGCCCCAGCTCTGACTCTCCTTGTCCATGAGGTGCTAGAGGGTAGCTCCAGCCCTGGCGTTCTCCCTGTCCCAGCCACTTTCCTAAATGGGGAGGGCTTGAGGCCAGCAAGGAGGTTCTGGCAGCAGCTGCTGTGTTTATTAAGCTAATAAAACAATGTTAAGTATCCACTCACTGGAGCCCCCTGATGTCTCTTTATGTGCCGAGAGGAGCCAGAGGATCCTGACGCCTCTGAACTGATGATTGTTTTGTAATGCCAATAAATCGAGAGGAACAGGTAGCACTGCGACAGGCTGCAGGAGAGCCGCTGCCTCCGAACACAGGGTCCGTGCCGGGGGGGGGGGACAGGCAGCAGCATCCTGCACCGAGGCACAGCAGGGGCTGCTCTTCCGCTCTCCTCCCCTCTTCAGTGAGTCGCTGTTGAGTCAATTACCAGCCCTGGAACCTTCTCTGGCTACTCATCTCCATTGCTCTGGTCCATAAGTCTCTTGGGAGTAGGTGGTATTCCTGGGCCTTGTCATGGCAGCCCCTGTTCACCGTGCTGGGCGAGTTCAGACCCCCTTTTGTTCTTCTGGCACTTCCCTCGGAGTGTGATTCCTCACGGCACTGCAGACCCAACACCCGGCTTCCTGCTATCTGCTCGGCAGGGGGAGTGGCGGCAGCACTGGCTCCCCCAGGCTGGGCCTGCCCGCCAGAGTGGGTGGGATCGCGCAGGAATGGCACATGCTGTCAAGTCTTGGGGAGTTCTCCCATGCACGGAGAGGGGCCCACAAGGAGCCCTGGTGTGTTATCCAGCCGCGGTGAGGCTGTCTGCTGCCCAGATTCCAGCCTAGGGAACGGCATCTGGCTGGGCCGACTCCCCTGCAGTCTGACGTGAATGGGGGTTCTGACCTGCTAGCATAAGCTTCTGCCTCCTGCCCGTTAGGCCTGGTAAGAGAAGTGATGCCTTGGTGTAGTTTGTAAGATACTTTGGGATGTACCTGCTGCAAGGTGCTGTATGAGAGGGAGGCTGCTCCCCTCCCCCCCCCCCCCCCCACGCACTGTGTTATGCTGTGAGGTTCTCTCAGCAGCAGAGTGAGTCGGTAAGTGACACAAGGGAGCCAGAACTCCAGGCTGTTCCAGGCCAGTTTGCAAAAAGTTGGAGGATCCGCACAGCAGAGGGGTCTTTAGAAATTCATTGTTCCTGGAATTGCTCCTAGCTACCTACCTACACTGATGTGCCCCTTTTCACCTAGCCCACACAACGGTGAAGTTTCTATGCTGCCCTATTGTCCATCCTGGTGTATCCCACCCCTGCTGGGAGCTCAGCCCCTTTGTCCTTAGCAGACGTCACTAGGCAAGGGGTTCAGGGTGTTGCCTGGTCACCTTCTATCTACAGCAGAAGGTCCTCGAGGCTGCTCTGACAGTGGGGATTATTATGGGACTTAAGGGGGAGGGGAGCTGAGCTGTAGCACCTGTCCTCAGGCTGAGTGTGAGCCTCCCACTGTAACGGGGGTGCCTGATATTGTGGGGAGAGATGCATGTACTGGGGGGGGGGTTGAACATCAGGGACTCCGTACCCCCACCCTCACCTCCCCGCATTGTAGCTTGCAAATAGCAATCCTTGTATTGCACACAGTGCTCAGGCTGAACTGAGGGGAGGCTCCACAAAGCTCGCAGCTCCGGCTGGGAAGTGCTGCGTCAGCTCCCAAGGGCGCTCCCAGCTGACATGGGGTGGAGGCAGCAGAACCAGTGTACAAAGGGCCCGTTCCTCCCTGCACGAACCCACAGTGCACCTGCTGCTGGAGGAAGTGGGGAGACTCCGGGGTATGTGTACACTGCACACTGTGCCCATGTCTCTGGGACCTGCACTCATGGACTTTCCCAGCTCAAGCGTCCACTCTTCATTGTAAACCTGGGTTTACTGGTGCTAGACCGAGGGCTCACAGCTGAGCGAACGTCCATACTGCCCCGCTCAGACCTGACTTGGTCTGCGGCTTGAGCTGCATCCACACTGCAAAATGACAGGGCTTGTACCCGAGTCACAGCAGGACTCAGGCTCTGACCCACCCCCCAAGCAGGGTCCTAGGACCTGGCTCCTGAGTGCATGCTGGATTTGTGGGTGGGTGGAAGCAGGGCTTGGACTCAGACTTGAGTCAGAGCCCGGGCTTAGTGTGCAGTGTAGACATACTTCTCTCAGGGCTTGGCCAGAGTTGTCCTGAGCCTTCTTTTTGCTGCAGCATATCAGTACTGAAGAGAGTTATTAGCCAATCCTCTGGCAGCATGCAAAGCAGGCTGTGTATAATAGATAATAATTAATAGACTGCTTAGACGGCTAGCTAGGTAAGTAGATAAATAATTTTAATTATCCTTGGGGAGGCTGTAAATTCGCACACAGCCCTTTATTAAACTCTCTGTTTACAACAGTCATTTATATTGTGTGTCATTTTGCATAAAACCCCCTTGGGGTCAAATAACTGTGTGTAATAACCGCTCCGTTATTACCGTCTCCGCTGCTTGAGAGCAGGTAATGAGGAGCTGTCAGAGCAGCGCAGGGCACAGCATGGAGGCGCCCTAGGGTTCCACTCTGTTCCTCTGGGGGCGTTGGGGGAAGGACAAGGGCCTGTATTTAGGTCCAGCTCAAACACCGTTGTTACACCTGGGCCTTGTACTTCAGGCAGGATTTTCATTCCATTCCCCAGTGACGGGCCTGAGCCTATTAAAGCCCTCCCTGAGGTTTCCCTTTATTGCACCGGATGCCACACTGAATTTGGGCTGCTATAAAGGAACCTCTCTCTGGAAAGGCCTGGGGACTGACTGCGAGAGATCCTCCAAAATAACCAGCAGCCTGTCCATGGGGCCAGGCACAGGCTGGATTGGTGGTCTCCTCCTGGGCTTGGCTGGCAGGGGGCGGAGAAGGATGGAGGCTGACGAGGTACCAGAAGACATTAAACACCGAGCAGCCATCAGCAACTTGCAGCCTGATCCCACCCTGCTCTGAAGGAGCAATCTGCCTCGCAGCCTTTCCAAGCCCACCACCCTCTGCTTTTCCTTTGTCTTAGGCAGAAGGTGTCACCTCCTCCCTCTCCCACCTGGGGCAAGTTACAGCCTTAGGTCTGGACATCCCCACACAATAGAGGGATCATTAAGAACATTCCTACTCCATCACACTAAGCATGTGGCTTCTGGCCCTGGCAGGGAGGAAATCTGGATCAGCTGTCCTTTGTAAACCCCTGTGGAATGGAGTTAGCATGCACTGAATGCCAGCTGCCATCCCCTCTGCTGCTCAGGGTGCATGGAGAGCCTTCCTGGAGTCCTCCTGCAGTTGTGTCCCATGAAGAGAAAGCACACGGAGCAAAAGCTGCCAGCATCTTCCACTGATTGAGTCATCTTATCAGAAGCAGCGGGGGATAGTCTGCTTTGGCAGGGCCCTGCAGCTCTGTACATTTCCGGGAGCTCTGAGTACTGCACAGGACAGAGAGAAAACACCCAGAGGAAACTTCAGATCCATCAGAGTGCTGGCACTCTCCAGCCGACGAGCTTCATTTGCACGTTGCTGGGGATGTGCAGATTGGACCCAATGTCTGGCACTGAAGGAGGGCTTGGGAAGACTGACGCTGCCTCTGAGCTGAGCAGCGTTAGCCACTTGAAGTTGGAACTCACTAGCAAAACCTTCACCGAATAACCAGAGCCATTGCCGTCTCTTCTGATGGATGCCGTGCTGTTCCGAGAGACACAGTGCAGGAGGTAATAGCTTTGATTGGTGAGAGACACAAGCATTCTGCTGGAGGCATGCACCCCTCAGCCCATTTGTGTACGTGTGTCACTCGGACACACACCCTGCAGGCAGCAGTTATCTGTCACTCCTTGCTGCAGCTTTTGCTGGACGTGAATGTGGCACCTTGCTCAGTGTGAACAAATCTGTTTGGCTACACTCCTGGCGTTCTGGAGTATGTCTACACCGCAGCCAGCAGCCTGCTTCCCAGCTAGCACGTTACAAATAGCAGTGAGGACATTGTGGCAAGGGGCGCAGTTCAGGCTGATCACCCAAGCTCAGACCTGGAGGGCTGAGCAGGCCTGGACAATGGTAGCTAGCGTGGGCTGCTGCCTGCCACCAGTGCCCACACTGCCATTTTTGGCTGCTCCCTCGAGCAGAGCTAGCGTGAGTCTGTCTGCCTGGACTGGGAGGCAATGTAGACATACCCCTAGTGTGTCCCCGCAAAGCCACCGCCTGACTGATGGCTTCTGAGCCAATGGCAGCCCAAGCACCACCTACCCATGTAGCCCAAGAGCTTAAACCAGCTTTGATCTCCCAAGACCCCACCCTCCAAGCCCCGCATGCTCCAGGCTAGCCCAGACATTCAGTGTCCTGTAGGGCATGTGGTGTTTGCCCCATGAGCCATGCTGGTGTATTAGGGGTGTGTGGATTCTGTACCACTGATGGTGAGCCCCACAAGGGATTATTGTGTCCAACTCTCCTCCAGCTGTGAATCTGCTGCAGTGAGAATTCCACCGCCCAGGCCATATTCCCAGTTCATATCCTGCAACGTCTCTAGCCAGCCCCAAATTGGTCTCATTTATACTCCTGCAAAGCAAGTTCCTGGCTCTTGGTGGGGCTTTACAGGGAGTGGATTGGGGGAGCTCCGTAGGAGTGGTAATCGAGACCGCTTCCTCCCTTCCCTGGCGAACCAGGACGCGGCCCACCCATGCACCACTCCTGACCTGGACTCTTACTGCATTCCATGGATGGCGTACCTGAGCCCACTTATCCACTGATGCTTTAAAAACTCCCCCACCCCCCAGTCTGGATCTAGGCTGGTTATGTGATACCCCGTGAACCTTAGAACTGTTACTTGCAATCCCCCATAACCCAAGGCCAACCCCAGATGTACAGGACCTTCCTTCCTCAAATGTGTATTGCCACATAGGAATCCATGGGGCAGAGTGTGAACTGCCAGCCTCTCCCATTCAGGGCTCAGTAACAGCCTCACCATTAGCACCTGTTGTAAACATCCAGGAGGCAGAGAAATCAAGGCACAGCGAGGGCAAGTGGCTTGTCTGCGGTTAGCAAGTGAATTAGTGGTACAGAGAGAGGGACTGGCCTACCAGCCCTGGACCATAACCGCTGGGCCAGCCTCTCTTTGAGAGGGCAGAAATAGGTCAAGAAATGACATGAAATGATAATGGCAGTGTGACAGCAGGGAGAATTCAGGGAGGGTAACTCTGGGCTGTAACCCGACCCCAGCCGGGGGAGATGAAGCCCTCTCCCTGTGTGGATGTGAACAAAGGCTGGGGGAGTGGCCGGGGGGGGAAGGTAGAAGGAGGACAGTTTCGGTGGAGGGTTGTGGGGAAGCAGGTTGGGGAAGAGGCGGGAGCCCTAACCCAGGGTCTTATCTCCCTGCCCCCCAGAAGGGCCTGACTGAGGGGTCCTGTTTGTACTGAGAAGCTCTGAGTTGGATTGTGTTCCTGTCATCTCAAATAAACCTTCTAATCTACTGACTGGCTGAGAGTCACTGTGAATCCCAGGAAGTGGGGGTGCAGGGACCGGACTCCCCACACTCCGTGACAGGCAGGAAAGCCAGGAACTTGCTTTGCAGGAGTACAAATGAGACCGATTTGGGGCTGGCTACAGACTTTGCGGGATATGAACTGGGAATATGGCCTGGGCGGTGGAATTCTCACTGGCACAGATTCACAACTGGAGGAGGGTTGGACACAGCTGTTGGGCAGGAGCCCTGTCGCATTTCTATCAGCCCCTTGCTCTCCCCCTGGGAGTGGGGACCATGTTAGGGACAGATGGTATTAAGAGCTGGTGTGAACAGAGCGAACTCTGTCAGTTTTAGCAGAGATGCTCCCATTGAAACCATGGCCAGACCAAGCCCCTGAACGTGGCCAGGCTGCTCCAAGGAGGTTCTGAATGACATGCTGCCACCATCCACTGCTTTGGGATGAGCCTACTGAGGGCAGGAGAAGCTCATGAGTTCCCTGACATGTGGCCTGAGGCAGAAGTGCCTACCCACTAAGGGGAAAGGATTGGGCCCAGGCTAGGAAGGCATCCAGTCTGTGAAAGAAACGTATTGAAGCATCTCTGAAGTGAGGTTCTATCTGTTTTCCGTTTCTTCCTGTAGTAGGCATAGGGCTGCATGGTTTAGTTTATTTTGCTTGGTCATTCACTTTGTTCTGTCTGTGACTACTTGGAACCACTTACACCCTCCTTTCTGTATTTAATAAAAAAGCTGAGGGGAGGGCCAGGAACCTCAGGGGGACTCTCCATGTGATACAGGGAGGACTAGCATAGGCACAGTGAACAAATCTCATATGTGTGCCCTCCCCTTTCCCAGGGGCTGAGCTGTCTGATGAACTAATGGCAAGACGGGGCTGGGAATACAATGGGCACCCAACCTGCCTGTGGGCCTGACCACATCCTGTCCATGCAGATTGTGTCTGCTGGGAGGGGCTGCTCCCTCTGAAGGGAACGCAGCCGAGGGAATGGCCCCGACTCAGGGCCCCAGCTCTGCCCATCTCCACAGTAGGGCACTGCTCCTGCTGGGCTCTCCCTCGGGGCTGCCTCTCCTTCCCAGGATTGTTGATATTTTTGTGCTGATGGCAGAACATTTTTCTCCTTTCTTTGCTCATGCGCTCTTGAGAGAGCCATAAATTCTGAGCTGTGAAATCCAGCTGGGTCAGCAGTCTGCAAAATGAATTGATATTAAACGCGACAAAAGTCTCTAATTCACCCTGCCTAGTTCTGCCTCCATCCCCCAAGATGTAATTGAAGACTGGAGAGTGCCATCATCCCTGCCCAGCCTAACTCCAAACCAGCTATTCTTGAGAATCTCATTAATTAAGGATTATTTACAAATAACTGCAATCTCCCACTTGCCCTGCTTCCTCCTCCCAGCCACAAGTGCTCCGAGTCACCCGGGCAGGTTCTCTCTCCTCTTCACGCGCTCGGAGACATCAGATCAATTCCTACATGGGCTTGTGAGACACCCACCCACTGGGGGCTCTCCTTGGGGCAGAAGAGTGATCTCCGTGCAGTGAGTCCCCTGAAAGCACCCCAGGCTGCGAATTCCTTGGTTTTCAATGGCAGTTTCAGAATCGCGGGGTGAAGTAGCCTTCGGTTTCTGAGGTTGAAAGGAGCAGTGTGTTCCTGGGGCTCACTGAGGATGTTTAGAAGGGTCTTTCCGGCAAGGGAGAGGCTGAGGCTCCAGGGGAAGCCATGTGGGCATCTCTGCATAGTGGGCTGAACTGGCGAGAGCCATTATTTCCTGTTCCTCTTGCCTTGGAGTATGTGGGGCCATGGAGGGGGCACCTTTTCAGAGCCCCAAGTGATCTTCAAGTTGCTGGTGCCCCATTAACCATCTAGCTGTTGGGTGAATTCAGGGTGGCAGCTAGGCACTGTCAGCATTTCTGGTTTGTAGGGGTTGGGGACCCATTTGTCTTTAATGTGAAACAGCCACACAGTGCCCTGAGCCAGGCATGCATTTGGCATTCATGCCCCTTTACCAGCCAAAGGCTTCTAGTTACAAAGTGGCAGAGGTAAAGCAATAAGTTGTTTCTGTTTGCTGCAGATATGCCCGTGCTATCATGCTGCTCTGGGAAGATCCGTTCAGGGAGAGCAGACACTCTGTGCCCAGAGCTGCATCGTCAGAATGTGCCCTGGAGCAGGCAGAGAAACGGGTCATTCCCCCCTCCTGAGAGGGCTTTCGCCTTCCTCTACCTCCAGATGCTTGTGGCAAATGGAGAGAAGCCATGAAAATGGCTGCCCTGGCACAGGGTGCCTGTCCCTCCCGCTGCTGCTTGCACTCTAATGCCATGGAGTTGAGAAACTCCTGAGACTCGCGCCAAGATGGGGAATGGCTCCTAAAGAAACAGCTTCCTTGGCGCAAGGAGAGCAGCTGCCTCCCAAGAGCTCTGGCAATCGAGGTGCGATGGGGTGGCAGCTGAATGTGCCACACAGGCTCTTCATTCAGTCACAAGTGCCCGGGAAGATTGGGCAGGTTCGCGTTGTAGGGCAGAGCTGCTCTCTTTGCTCTGCCTCTGAGGACATGTGAAAGAAACTCACTTTGTAGGTCTAGCTTAAACCCCAGCCATAAGGGCTGACTTTAGGTTAACTTTCAGACACTTCATTTCTTCTCTGTTCAGTTCTGAATTTTCAGTGGACTAAATCACTTTCCCTCCATGTGCAGGTTGGTTTTTTCCCCTCTTTAATTTTTGTTCTTTCTGTGAATGTGGAAGAGACAGGGCAGAGGAGGTGGGGGGAGGACTGGTAAGCTGATTGCAAACTGACCGGAGTGACCGGCCTGCAGCATCCAGCTGTCGGGCCAGGAGTGGTCAGAGCACCCTGTTCTGCAGGAGGCCTGGAAAAGGTGTGGGAGAGGCTAGGAACACTGTCCTCCCCAGGGGTTCTCCCCGTGTACTTCTGTCCTGAGGGGTTCCACGTCTGTGCCATGTCCACCGTGGAGGGAGGAGCCCCTGGCGAGCCAGACATTCTGTGCCTCCCTGGCACCAGCTGCCATCGCTCTTTTGAGTGCATGTTGTTCCCTTAACTCTCTGGGCTAAGTTTGTTCCTGGTGTGGACTGAGGGAAATCCCTGTGGGATGGGTGTGGCCCTTTCTCTGCTGGGGGGGGCTGTACACTGTGCCAGACACTAGTCCGTGCTGTTAGCCCCCCATTTGGAAGGGAACTGTCTGCTTAGGAACCGCCCCTCAGGAATGCCTTGGCTGGAATTTGGTGCCAAGACGATTAACGCTTTGAGTTGAGCAGGAGAAGCTGGTGCTGAAATGAAATGCAAACTCCACACTTCTTCCAGCACACTCACTCGATAGAAACCTAATCCCAGGGAGGGGGGATCGATGCTAATCCAGTTCCTCCCCTCACTGCACAGTTCCACAGGCCTATTGGAAATATTGCTATTCAGGGAGATCCTCCCTGGAGAACTGTCACTTGTCCATACACCACCCTCTGCACCCCAATGCAGCTAGCCTCCTTCAAATGCATTCTGTGCCACGGAGCCCAGGTCACACAGCGACCACTGCATGCCCAGGCATGAGAGGGAGCAAGAAAGAGCTGCTGTCTATCGGCCTGTGTGCATGTAAGTTGGGAAACTGCACCCAGAATGTGGTCCTGAGTCCTGCACTCAAATAAGGGGTGACACTGGGGAGTGGGTGGGAGCTCACAGCTTTGCAAGTCAGGGTTATCCTAGGAAACTAAATTGGAGTGCTAGATGTTGTTATATAGAGCTCAGTTTGGGTATCAAGCATCTATGTGTTTCCACCCCAGGTTGGGGAAGGGTTCAGGGAATGGAGCAGCCACTCGTGCACTCCCTCTCCCCCGACCTGCTGTTGTGTGTCTCTCCATAGATGAACACACAGAGACTTCCCCAGGCAACTGAGAAGTAAAGGTTCTTCAGGGGCAAGGAGAGAGGTGTTGCAATTTCAGCTAAGCAAGCCAGAGTCCAGTCGGGAGGCAGTGGCTCAGACTGGCTGAGGAGCACTGTTCAATTCACTTCTGTAGTTTTTCATTACAAGATGAAATTCAGCTACAGAAAGGGGAAAACCCACCTTTTTTTAAAGTAATGCAGCAGCAAATCCCTTAGGGGGAAACATTTCTACGTGGAAGTTTTCTTGCCCTTCTGTTATTCTCCATGTTTCGGGTCCCCTGCACTTTCAAAAGTCTTGCCTCTGGCCAGTTCCCTGTGCACTCTATTTTTTACTATTGTTTCCCATCAGGCTTACAGGAGACTTGTATTTATGATAAAAGCCCCCCGCCCCCATTTCCCCTGCTCCCTCCATCCCGTTCTGTGCCAGTTATAGGCTGGAAGTCCCTTTTAATACCAGCTCAGGGAACAAATGAGAAGAGGAAGAAAACACTATGGTCTTGCTCTCTCTCTGCTGCTCCAGTGCGGGTGGAAATCTCAGGTGGGGTTGGGAAGTGAGCACAGGATAGTGGTTCAGTTGCGGCTGCAGATGGGGAAAGCTCTGAGCGATTCCTTGGTGCAGGAGGGGGGGGGGGGAGAGAGGTGGGGCGGCGCACGTCGGAAAGTGCTGACCACCGTTTCTTCACCTACAAAATAAATAATCAAATGCAAATAGCTCTCCTTGTCTCTCACAGACACTGGAACCAGAGCAGAATGACTAGATCTCAGGGCTGGATGCCGTCTTATAAGCATAAATACGCATGTCTTCTTCCTTTCAAAAACTCTACCTAAAATCAAGCAGCCGTCCTGCCTGCTGGACGTGGCTACAGCCTTCCCTTCCTACCCTCTCTGTATGGGACATAGTCACACATCAGGCATGTCAGTTCTCCAGCCCCCTGCTCATCACCCCTCTGGAGAAGTATCGTACATTGGTCAGCTATGTTTCTGGAAATATTTAAGGGGGAGGGTTTTTTAAGTTTTTGACAGTATTTTTCACCTCCCTCCCCCTGCAAAGCCAGTCATCCTGAGCATCATGAATCCAGCTGCCCAGGGCTTGGAGAAAAACTAGCACTAAGACAATGTTAGAGACTTTTACAAATGAGCAAAGCGAGATGTTCTGTACACAGTGGGACTTTCCTGGAAGAATCTGCTCTGGATTTCCTGTTTCTAGTGGCTTCATGCACCTGTTTCTAGGTCTGAGCTCTCAGACCTTCAAGCCATCACTGGGGCAGGCCTAAATATTGCTATCTTCTGCCTTTGTCCGTGTTATCTTGTGGGGAGCTCCCATGTTTTGGGAGGAAAGAAGGAACTATGTCAGTAGCTGATGACTTTGTGGGTTTGTTTGCAATGGGGTTTGTTTTAGTGGTGGCTGTTTGAATCTGCTCCGGGGCTGAAATCTTGGGGTAAGTCCCAGGGTAGGGAGAAGCATGTGTACGACAGATTGATGGGCAGAGTGAAGGGAAGACTGTCAAAGGGTGTGAAAAATGCAGTTTCTCTTGGGATTCTGCACCCTATCCCATAGGAATGTATGTACTTCTGCCTAGGAGCACAGTACACCTAGATCCCATGCTGTGGGAACATCCTGTCCTGCTCTGGAAAGGAGGGGGCTCCATGACTTGCTGCTGGAGTGCTTTCCAGGACTGACTACTCCGTCTGGGATCAAGCCCATTCTGCAGGGGCCACTTTCTGCTTCTTGTAGAGGCTGCTGTGGAAGCTGTGAGTGGAGATACAGGCTATGCAGACCCAGCCATCACGGAGGAACTTCTGCCCAGTGTCTCTTCCATTGCAGCAGTATATTGCATGCTTACTAGTGGGGCCTGGTGCTACTGTGTGCTCTGACACAAAGGAAACACACAGGCTTGGTCTACACTAGCAGGGAGGGTCAACCTAAGAGACGCAACTTCAGCTATGTGAATAATAATACTAGCGAGTCGGAGAATGGGAGGAAGGCAGGAGATCGGGAGAACGGGGAGTTGTGGTGTCTTGGATGGGAGGGGAGCGGGTGGGTATTCTGCATGGCAATGAGGGGAGCCACTCAGCTACCAAGACTCGGTTAATCACCCCGGTTCCTCCATGCTCCTTGGCCTCATCCTGGCTGCCACAGCAACTGCTCCCCCACTTCCTGCCCTGTCTCGCCTCCACCCCCAGCCCCTGCAGAGCCTCGCCCAGCCTGAGTGTGCTGAAGAATGACGCTCAGAGATGGAAACATAGATCAGCTTCCAGGTGTTGCACTGCGCCCCCACTGCCCCTTCCCCACTTGGTTTGCTGCCCCTGGTGGGTTTACACCACTAGTCAGTGGAGGTCACAGAATGGCACCTGGTTCAGTGACCTTTCCTCCCTTTTCAATCAAAGGCAGGTGAGAGCCCCCGTTCTCCTTTCTGGGGTTCTGTTCTGCACCCCGCTAGTGCAATCAAAGGCAGGTGAGAGCACCTATTCTCCTTTCTGGGGTTCTGTTCTGCACCCCGCTAGTGCAATCAAAGGCAGGTGAGAGCACCTATTCTCCTTTCTGGGGTTCTGTTCTGCACCCCGCTAGTGCAATCAAAGGCAGGTGAGAGCACCTATTCTCCTTTCTGGGGTTCTGTTCTGCACCCCACTAGTGCAATCAAAGGCAGGTGAGAGCACCTATTCTCCTTTCTGGGGTTCTGTTCTGCACCCTGCTAGTGCAATCAAAGGCAGGTGTGAACACCCGTTCTCCTTTCTGGGGTTCTGTTCTGCACCCCGCTAGTGCAGACCCCTGAGCACTGCACACAAAGCAGGATCGGCTGTGGGTGCAGAGCATGTAGGGGGAGGTTCTTGTGCTGAGTTTACATGAGGTTCTATGTGTGCAGGCTGTGCTGATAGACGGTCGTTGAGCAAAGTTTGCTCCTCCTCCCATGTGGGCTTGACAGAGTGAGTGGCAGGCTCTCTGGAGTAGCACCCAATTTCTGGCTTGTCCTCACCGCTGTGTTACTCTGGGCTCCTCCCATACCCCCCGCCCCTTGGCACAATAGGCTTCGTTTCATCCTAACTCACTTCCTTCCCCTACTTGGTAAGCGAACGAGTCAGTGGCTTGGGGTTGGCAGACCTCTTGAAATGGAATCATCCCATTTGGTCCTGTCCCACCAGGTTCTTAGTGAAGAGGTTGAGCTGCAGGTTAATTTATGGTGTACAGGGGAAATGAGGCTGGGAATAATGTCTGCCCTTTAAATAAGTCATGAAGCAAGATCCCAACAGCACAATTAGAACCCTCGGTTAATGATTATTTACGGCGCCGGGAATGGTTATTTAACCTGAGGATATTAAATATTAAACCAAATTGTAATATTTATAACTGTGTTTACAACCAAATGGACCAGCCAAGTTGTAGCGGCAGGGGCCCAACTGCACACCATCTGGGGATGTCAGCCCAAGCCCAGGTGAGACAGCTTGGCAAGCAAAGGAGAGGGAGAGAGCGGCTGGTAGGATGGAAGGAGAAGTGGGAAGCACAGCTTAGATGAGTAGGAGAAAGGGACATTTGTTGTCTTCCACCCATGCACCCTTATCATCTTTTACGATCTGTTTTGTCCAAAGAATTGTCTGCCATGATCAGCAATGGGAGAGGTTCCTCCGCCCACCAGCGAGAGAGTAAACAATGTGCAGTCCAGGCAAGTGCCAGGAGAGACCCCGGGCCACAGTGCAGCAATCTGAGAAGAGTTTGATCAGACCCCACTTGTTTCTAGCAGCCACCTGGCTGGCTTTGCTACCAAGGCTGCGAACAGATGCTTTTGTGAGTGGGCTAAGTGATAGAGCAGACAAGCCTGTCTAAGCACTCCCCTCTTACTCCCCGGACTCTGGGCTTTTCCTAGCAGAAAGCGCTGGGGTAACCATGGGAGCAGAGCTCGTGAAGAGGGCTGACTCCACAGACCCAGGAGTGATTGGAGGGTCCCTTGACTTGTAGCAAGCACAGCCGAATGCATTTCTTATTTCCAGTTTGCACTCTCACTGGATTAGCAGTTTACCCCTGCTGCCCTTTGGGATGGATGCCCAGGATCTGAGGTTTTAAACAGTCCCTTGGAGGAACCTCGTCAGTGTGCCAGACCCCCAAGCGGTCTCACTCTTCCTTGAGGGAGGCCATGCAACCACAACCCCTCTGAGACTGAGTCTCTGGGCTCCTGCTCTTCCGTTTCACGCTTTGAGCTCTGCCCAGCGGAGCTAGACTTCTGTTCAGAGACTTTTTGCCCCTTTCAGAGATCCATGCACATCACCAAGAATTTGCAGTGGCATCGGGCAGCCTCTTTCCAAGCAGAGTGGGGTTTATCAGTCAACTGGAACAGGGCACTGGGAAGTCCTTAGGTTAGCACAGAAAAGCAAAGGTTAAGTCATGGTCCGTGTGGCTCCCTGGGCCACGCTGCTGATGGAACCATGTTGGTTTCCTCTCTCTGTCTCTGTTCCTTTTTCCTTCAGTTCTGGATGGTCTCTCCAAAGGCCAGCTCTTATCCTATCTCCTGTCACCTTCGTCTGTTCTCCTCCTGCAGACCCATTTCACCTGTTGGACTTTCCCTGGCTAGGTGTCCATTCAATCCTTGGATCTTCCATTGATATGGCCTGACCTTTAATGACTCAGGCCTGAGATGCACTCGGGGGGTGGGGGGTTAAACTAAGGTACTCGACTTCAGCTACACTATTCGCATAGCTGAAGTCAAAGTATCTTAGTTCGACTTATCTGGCCATCCCCAGGGCAGCAGGTCGACCGGGGCGGCTCCCCCGCTGACTCTGCGTACTCCTGCCGAGGTGGAGTAGAGCTGTCGATTTGGGGATCGATTTATCGTGTCTAGATGAGATGCGATAAATCAATCTCTGATACATCGAGCGGTACCCATGGATCCGGTGGGTAGTGGTGTTGTAGCCAAGTCAGTCCCGGGAAGTTAGACAGACAAGGTGCGGAAGGTCATATCTTTTATGTGACCAGCTCCTGCTGGAAAGAGAGGAAAGCGTTGGAGCTCTTCCCCAGGTCTGTCACTGCTGGTCCTCAGGGTGTCACTGCTAAATACAAGATTTGTACAGATTGTTTAGCATAAGTAGCTAACACACATTTCAGGGAACCATTCAAGGTGAAGTTAACTTATTATTATCCCCTCCCCCCTCGTCTCTTTAATGACACATTGCTTCCACCCAGACAGTTGTAACACACACACCTCATGTCTCCTGCTCTGCTCAAAGAACAGTTTTTAACCCTTTTGCCCCCACTGGGGAGCATCCATAGTCAAGCATGTCACTGCCATGCATCTTATTCATAGAAACACCACAGAATATGCCCCGGCACTGTCCCATTCCTGGCCCCCCAGGGCTGCCAGGGCCTCTGCCTGCCTGTGTTTGTGCGTGTGTCCCAGCGAGGGGGGAGGACTTTGCAGAGCAGGGAGGAGGAAGTCTCGCTCCTTGGATGCTTTACAAGAGAATAGATAAAGCCCCGGATTCCTGCAAAAGGGCTGACTGACTGCAATCTACGCTCTGGCTCCCATCACAGCGGCTCAGGGGAGACCGGCAGCGGAATCGGCTGTGCTAGCACGAGTCCCAATTGAGTAAAATACCCAATTGAATTGATTTCACTTACAGTTGGAAAGTCTATTGGCATAGCAAACTGTGTTATCAGCCTGAAATGAGCTGAAAGACGGGCTCCTCTGGAGAACACAGCAGGGGCTGCACTCCTGCCAATACATTCAGAGAGGTGCTAGGCTGTGTTAACCAGTCCCGCTTCCCCCAGCACACACTCATAAGAATGGCCACACTGGGTCAGACCAAAGGTCCATCTAGCCCAGGATCCTGTCTTCAGAGCAGGACCTAACCAGATCAGCCACACTATCACTGGTTCATTCACCTGCATATCTACCAATATAATATACGCCATCATGTGCCAGCAATGCCCCTCTGCTATGTACATCGGCCAAACTGGACAATCCCTATGTAAAAGGATAAATGGACACAAATCAGATATTAGGAATGGCAATCTACAAAAGCCTGTAGGAGAACATTTCAACCTGCCGGGAGATACAAGAGCAGACCTAAAGACACCATCCTGCAGCAAAAAAACATCAAGACCAGACTTCAAAGAGAAACTGTTGAGCTCCTGTTCATCTGCAAATTCGACGCCATCAGGTCTGGACTTAAAATAAACTGTGACTGGCTCGCCAATTACAAAAGCAGTTTCTCCTCTCTGGGTGTTCACACCTCCAGATCACCTGCTGGAAGTGGGCATCACCCCCCTGATTGAATTTACCTTGTTTTCTTGCCTGCATATTTCTACCTGCCTCTGGAGATTTCCACAACATTCATCTGATGAAGTGGGTCTTAGCCCATGAAAGCTCATGATTCCTAAGATCTGTTAGTCTGTAAGGCGCTACAAGACTCTTTGTCGCTTTTGTCTTCTGACCGTGGCCAGCGCCAGGTGCCCCAGAGGGAATGAACAGAACAGGGAATCATCCAGTGATCCATCCCCTCGCCCGTTCCCAGCCTCTGGCAAACAAGTGCTAGGGACACCATCCCTGTGCCGGGCCTTGTGTCATCGGAATAGAAAAGGGAAATCTGCTGCTTCTGCATCCTGCTCTCCTACGGATGTTGCTCCAGTGCTGTGGAGCCCAGCCACTCTTCTGTGGTCTCCACACACACACACTCCCCCCAGGGCAAGGGGAGCAGGAATTCTGTACTAAGGCTGTTCTCCTCTCCCCCAGTTTGTCTTCCTTCTCTGGCCTAGCCCTCGAGGGCCCCACATCTCCCTCTTCCCTCCTTCTTGGACTTGTTGCCCACACTGGCGCTTCACGCATTGGCCAGCGTGGGTGCTCAAGAGAGACTCCCAGAGCCCTGGGGCTTAATGTGGCCTCTGTACACCACCGGAAAGAGGTTGAACAAGGCCTAGGAATAAAACCGCCCATTGGCAGCAGGGTCCTGCTCTGTTCTCTCTTCCTGCAGGGACGACTGGGCCCAGGCAGGGGGAGCACAGCCCTTCCCTGCATTCCAAAATTGCCAGCCTGGGCCAGTCCTGAGGCCCCCCTGTGCCATTCCAAAGCCATGCTACACCTCTGCAGCCTGTGTTCATCTGCCTGGCCTCAGCCAGCCCTGATGTACTGTAGCGTCTCACACTGCGCTGTGCCCAGCCAGCCTGAAGTTCCTCGGGCCCCCTGACAAAGGCTGGCTGCCAGGCCCTGCGTGGTGATGGGGGTGTAATCACAATCGAAAGAGGGAATCTGGAGCTGTGGTTGCAGATGGGCAGAGGAGAATGTGCTGAGGCCAGTGATGTGGGAGAGCTCCTGAGGAGTGCCTGACAATGCTGTAATTAGAGGATGAATAATTAAAACTGCACTGGAAACATCCACCTTGAGCTGGCACTGTGCCATGTGCACAAGGGCGCCAGGCAGGAGACCCGGGGCAGGGACTTCTCAGGGTGGGGGGTTGCTTCCCTGTTCTCTGCACACGTCCAGGGTTCGGAAGTGGCATGGTGGCGTGTTTTGAAATAACCCCCAGTGGAAGAGAACCTGCATGAGCCAGCGCAGATGGGCTTTGAGAGGCACCCACAGGCTCCCTGACATGTCCAGTACCAAGAGTACATGTGCAGCCACTAGCTGAACCAGGTGCAGGGGCGTGCAGTGGGTACGTCTGCCCGGCAGATCGGAGGTGCGCTTCCCCGAGTGGGGAGACAGACTTCTGCTAGCTCTGCCCGAAGCAGCCCGCTCAAAAGAGCATTGAGGCACGGGCGGTGGCTTGGACTAGCCACCCGCACTGGACCCAGGAGCTCAGGCAGCCTTGGACGTGAGCCACTGCCACAGCATCCACACTGCTAGTTTTAGTGCGCCAGCTTGAGCAGAGGTGCTGGGGATCCCACCTCCCAGCTGCAGTGCAGACATCTCCTCAGTGGCAAGACAGGCCTTGCTCAGGGCAGCACTCCCCACAGCCAGTGCCACCCACATCTCAGTGGGAAATGGAGACCCTGACATGGCTTTGGGCAGTTGGACTCACCGCTGAATTCGCTTAAGTGTGGGAGCAGGCAGTGGCTTCCCCTGTGTCTCCCCTGGGGAATCAGGGCGAGCTCTTGTCACCCACTCTCCACTTCATGTCCAGCTGCTCATTATCTGGCAGAGGAAAGAATCAATTCGCTCTTGAGCAGCAAGGAATAAAGTGACAATCCCTCTGTGCTGCAGGTACTTTTATTTCCACTGTTACTGAGATAACCTGCCCCAGGGCAGCCCACAGGAGCCCTGGAGCCAAACCTCCCAGACAGACCTCCCGCAAGAAAAGGGTGTGGAATCCTGCACTTCCTCCCTTGTCCCAGAGATACCGGCCAGCTGGGCAGCAGAGCACTGATGGTGACTGTGACAGAGTAGGAATGTTCTTGGGGTTCTCTCTGGATAGTAGAAGTGACAAAGAGTCCTGTGGTACCTTAAAGACTAACTAAAGTATTGAAGCAGAAGCTTTTGTGAGCTGATACCCACTTCATCGGATGCAAACAGTGGAAGTATCCAGAGGCAGGAATAAAAAAGAGGCAAGGACCAGGTTAGAGATAACAAGGTTAGTCCCTGGATAGTGTGTGAGTACCTCAGTTTCCCCTATGCATTTCTTAAGTGTCTTGGTGGTGGGATAAGGGCTGATAGTGTTGCAGAACAAAGGACCAGTGGAAAGGAATGGCCGATGCCCTGTCTCTGGCAGAGCAGAGAGAGGGCCCTTCCCTCTCTCTGCAAGGCGTCAACTGAAACTGTTGGAGAAATCAGGTGACCTCCTGGCCCCGGGAAAGAGACAAAGGAAAGCAGAGGAGGGGCTAGAGAGGGAAGAGCAGAGAAGAGCAAGGAAGAGCAAGGAAGGAAGAGCAGAGAAGAGCAAGGAAGGTGGTCAGGACTCCAGGCAGGATTTAAACACAAAGCGGGGGGAAAGGCCAAATTCCTTCCTGGTGTAACTGCACTGAGGGCTCCCAGCTCCAGATCCACAGGGAAGTGCTGCACATGCTCCAACCCCAAGCCAATAGAAGAGAGACTCAAACTATGAAGTCTGACCAGCCCTTGTGTCCCAGATAACATCAGGGAAAAGGGCCCTTGTGAAATTAAAGGACAGCACATTTCCAATCAAGAAAAGAGCATGGAGCTTTGTGTAGCATACAGGCAGGGCTGCCTGTGGGATTCTCTGCTGCCAAGGGCAGGGGAGACTAGTACTGTGGTTGCATTTCTCCAAGTTCAATACCATCGTGACCACTAATGAAATTTGCAGGTATGCGATTGAAATGAAGATGGGGCTAATCAAATCTCAGGCTTCAGGCCACAGGGCTGTCAGGAAAGCATCAAGAAGGAAGGTTCTGTCCCTGGGGCAGCATCATGTCATTGGCCAGTTGGGTTATTGAGGGATTTCTCCTTTCTGTGAATCGGGAGGCTTCCAGACGAGGTGGCCCCGGCTCTGAGTTGGGCCTCCGCACTCCCGGAACCAGCGGGAGTGGAGGTTCTGCAGCCTCCTGCCATTGAAATGATGGCAAAGGGGGCTTACCCTACTTGCAGACAGCCATGTTGACCTTATTTAGGATCCTAATCAAATTGCCCCCTGCATGATTAATTGAGATGCTTTGCATTGATTTTCCGTGAGACACGAGCAGCTAAGGTGGGATTCATAGAGATGCCTGCAGAGAGATCCCCAGGTTTGTCTGTGGAGCTGGGAGAGGCTGAGCCAGACTGAGTAGAACAGCCCCTCTCTGTTGCCTGCTTAGCCAGTTGCTTGAGGTTACTATGACGGCTGCATTTCCACGCTTCATCTCACCTCTGTGTTTGCAGAATGCGGGGTGCTAGGTAAAAACCCATTGGGGTGGAGAGCACAGCTAGGCACCGAGGTGTGTGCAGCGAGGGCTAACACACTGAACAGCAGTGCAAGCACCCAAAACACCGTTGGGCCAGAAGAAACTGGCACAGGGTCTCTTGTGCCTTAACAGAGCCCCCACCCCCCATTGGTGTCATGTGCTCCTAGCCTAAGAGAACAGGGGTGGCAAGTGCTAGGACAGCGACGCTGAAGCTCGCGAGCTGCCAGTGGCTCCTTAATGTGGCTCTTTGCAGCACAAAATATTAAAACGCGGTGTGATTTCATTATTAACCAATCAGGATGCTTCTACTATGTTGTTAACCAATCATAGCTGATAAATAACAATGCTTGGTCAGTCATTTGCTGTGAGAATAATATACAGAATATAAAATCTAACTCGTTCCCTGGCATGCCGTTTCAATAGGACTGCCCAGCTCCATGGTAAATGCAGCAATGAATTCACTCCTGGGGCTTTGGGGTAATGTTGTTTTCTAGTTTGGCTCCTGAACCACTGAGGGCTGAGTATCACTCAGCTAGGGGAAGACACGGAGCTAACTGCTGGCCATTGGCAGGGCTCTGTGGGGAGCCATGCTGTCCTAGCTGGTGTTCTGGGGACTGGTCTCAGGGATGAGCAGTGCTTCCCAGAAGTGAGAGGGTACAGCACACGCCCCCTGTGGGCACGGGAGTGAAGGCTGCAGCTATGGTCTTGACTTCCCGCCCGTTGCAGGAAGGCTGGCAGAAGTGGCCCACAACACACCCCTGCATGTGGGGCAGTCATGAGACACGCTTCAGAGCACCACAGCCTGCACTAGGCAGCCTCTGTACCTGGGGGGTCAGAATATAGACCTGGCAGCATGCAGCACCCATGGGTGCAAGGGTGCTTGATGGCAGAGTGCAAGTGCTCAGGGCAGCATGATATGTGCTGCCATCCGCCTGGTCCCTTCTCCTGCAGGAGGTGTCCTCCACAGCCTGGTGGATTTGACTGCATTCAGTGAGTGTGCACGAATACGCCCATCAGATTCGGCTCCTTGCATGTTGGAGAACTTGCGGGCAGGCCAGCTCGCTCCATTTTTCCTGGTCCTTTGTCCATGCTGCTCCCTAGGCTTCCTGGGACTGTCCCCATCTCCTCCGACACAGCCTCCCAAGTCCTAGGCGGCATGTGTCTCTGTCCGAGCTTTCTGTAGGATATTCATGTGACCCTCACAGGAGTGGGACAGCTGTGGCTTAGCAGAGCCCCACAGAGCTCTCAGGGGTTGGTACTTGTTATCCCTCCTTCTCTGCTGATAGCTACAGTCCCTCAGAGAGCCAACTCACACAGGGTTCTCTGGTGGAGTCACTCCGAAAGCAGCCAAGCTTTCAACTACCTGAAAGGGGGTTCCAAAGAGGATGGATCTAGACTGTTCTCTGTGGTACCAGATGACCGAACAAGGAGTAATGGTCTCAAGTTGCAGTGGGGGAGGTTTAGGTTGGATATTAGGGAAAAAAAATTCACTAGTGTGACAGAATGGGAATGCTCTTAATGTTTCCTCTAGATAGTGTGTGGGTGCCTCAGTTTCCCCTATGCATTTCTTAAGTCCCTAGGTGGTGGAATAAGGGCTGATAGTGCTGCAGAACAGAGAGACAGTGTAAGTAAGTAGCCAACGCCCTGTCATGGGCCTCTTTCCCCCCCCCCCCTCCCCGCAAGGTATCAGCTGAAACTGTTGGAGGGAGGTCAGTGATATCTCCTAGCCCAGGAAAGAGAGAAAGGAAAGCAGGGGAGGGGCTGAAGAAGGAGTTTCAGTCTGCAGCTGGCTGGGGAAAGGGGAGGCCGGCCCAGACAGGATCTGGCCTCCTTGGGTCCCCAAAATGGATCCAGCTGAGGGGTCCGGGTACCTACAAGCGCTATGTTAGATCATGTTCCTGTCGACTAATAAACCTCTATTTTACTGGCTGGCTGAGAGTCACGTCTGACTATGGAGTTGGGGTGCAAACCCACGGGCTTCCCCGGGACCCCGCCTGGGCGGGCTCGCTGGGGAAGCGCACGGAGGGGCAGAAGGTGCTGAATGCTCCGAGGTCAGACCCAGGAAGGTGGAAGCTGGAAGCTGTGAAGCTCCTAGCCTTGGAGACAGGCTATTCACAGAGAGGAAGGTTCACCCCAGAGTCCTGACTGGCTTCGTAGGGAGCAGTTCCAGAGCATCGCCCCAAGCACTCCGTGACAACTAGGAGGGTGGTGAAGCACTGGAATGGGTTCCCTAGGGAGGTGGTGGAATCTCCTTCCTTAGAGGTTTTTAAGGTCAGGCTTGACAAAGCCCTGGCTGAGATGATTTAGTTGGAGATGGTCCTGCTTTGAGCAGGGGGTTGGACTAGATCCCCCCGAGGTCCCTTCCAACCCTGAGAGTCTATGATTCTAAGCTTTCCAAGGACTGAAGAAGTGTGTCCATCCAAAGAACGATGTTCCCACCCTCATCCCCTCAGTGCGGAGGAGATTCGCTCTCTCTCCTGGCTGCTTTTCTGGTACCTGTGCCCTCAGAGCAGGATGGACAGGCTGGACGCTCTTGCTCTTGCTGTTTTTTTCCCTTTCTGTCCTTCTTTCCTAGCATGAACCATCCCCTGCTCTGGAGTCCAGGTGGATCCAGAGTTTCTCCTGGACCAGGGCAGCCCCCACGCTACCTCTCAAGCAATGACACCCCTTGGCAGCAGTGAGCCCTCTGGCACTCGGGAGGTCACACACGCAGTTGATTCAGCAGGAGTCTTTATGTTCTCTCCCAAGTCACACCCAGCAGGACAGGGAACAACTGAGGATCCTCTGTAGAGCCTTTAAAAGGAGAAATGGGCAGGTGTGAGGAGCAGGGAGGTTTCTCTGGAGGGAAGGTAACTCCGGGCTGTAACCCAACCCCAGTCTGGGGAGGTGAGGCTCTGCCTGTGTGGATGTGAACAAAGGCCGGGGGAGGGAGAAGGAGGCAGTTTCGGTGGAGGGTTTGGGGAAGCAGGTTGGGGACGAGGAGGGAGCCCTAACCCAGGGTCTTATCTCCCTGCCCCCCAGAAGGGCCTGACTGAGGGGTCCTGTTTGTACGGAGAAGCTCTGAGTTGGATTGTGTTCCTGTCACCCCTAATAAACCTTCTAATCCACTGGCTGGCTGAGAGTCCCGGTGAATCCCAGGAAGTGGGGGTGCAGGGACCGGACTCCCCCACACTCAGTGGCAGCAGGATTTTTTAAACATCTATTTATAATGATTTTTGCTGAAAATTTGGGACTGGGCCATCAGTACATGAACTGGGCAAATGTTAGGGAAATAGAGTAATTGGAAAGGGTTCAGACAAGTATGGCTTATAAAAAGGGCTGAATCAGCCCCTCTATGTACCTAGTGTCTGCATCCACAAGTCTGCCTGCCACGTCCCTCCTGTTTGTTGCACCTGCTCACCTGTTGAGTCCTGGCTTTATTGGACTGAGAGTTCCTTGGACCAGGGACTCTTGCTCTGTTCCTGCAGTGGCCAGTCAGTACCAGGGGACCAGGGCACTATCCGCTCCCTTCAGGGCACCTGTGTTTGGATCAGAGCTCAAACCTCCTGCATGTATGTCCTGGAACTGCCACGGAGGCATAATTGAGAGCTCAAGTGGCCCAGGGTACATCCCCGAGCTAGGAAGGGAGGTGTGGCCCAACACAGAAATACAAGAGGGGTGGTTGTGGCTCAGGATTGAGGGGCATCACCAAAGCTGTCTGGGGCCCAGGACTGGAATCGCAGGCAGGCTGCAGGTCAGGATTGAAATGCCTCCCAGGGACTGGAATTGTCTGGAGTCAAGGTGCTGCTGCCGGAGCGTGCCGGTCAGTTTGTGCTTGGGACCAGTGATCTCTGGAGTGGTGGGTCAGTCTCCCAGGAGGGTAGGTGGCTGGCTGAGCAGAGCTGTGAAAAGCCAGCCTGGCTGTGCCATAGCCAAATGCCCTCCGCTCCTCCCTCTCACGTCGAGCTGTGCTGCATCTGTGCACCAGGCAGAGTCCATGCCACCCTCTCTCTCCATGCCACCCTCTGATGGCAGCCTGCTGGCTCTGCTTAGCCCAAGTGTCCAGCACGCTCCTCAGCTGGTACTCACAGAATCTCATGCTGCTGGGTGGCTGCTCAGCGCACTGAGCACGGAAGGCTGCTGCTTGGAATCTGAATGGGAGACTTCAAGGCCAATGCTAGTGAGAGATAAGGCCGGGGGAGGGTTGTCCAAGAGGCATCATATACCATTTCCCGAACTCTTCCCTGTGCCAGAGCGGAGCACTAGGAAGGGGTTGGAAGCGAATTGCTGAGCAGGTGGAGTCACCCTGGCCGGGTCCTGGGGGACTTGGGAACATTTTCTCTTTTTATGGCCTGCCATATGGTCCAGGCTTGGTGGCTACGTTCTCACTCAGGAAGCCTGTCAGCATCACTGCTGAGAGTTGCTTGCTCCTTTTTGGAAACCTCCCCAGGGTCTGGGATGAAGTGCCTCTGCCTGTGAAAGTGGTTAGTTAACTAGCGTCCCTGCCCATCAGCTCCCCTGTGACGTGGAAGCAGACCAGGTCAGGGCTGTGCACCCTCAGACCTCAGCAGGACTTGGGTGGAGACCTCTGGCGGCTGCAGGCTGTGGTGCTGGCGAGTTGGTAATGGGCCCAGCTCCCTCTGACTGAACTCGCTTGTCAGTCGAGTGCGAGGGCAGGGCTGGGCAAACGTTTTGACCTGAGGGCCACATCTGGGAATAGAAATTGTATGGTGGGCCATGAAGGCTCACAGAATTGGGGTTCGGGTGTAGGAGGGGGTGAGTGCTCTGGGGTGGGGCCAGAAATGAGGAGTTCAGGGCATGGGAGAGGCTCTGGGCTGGGGCAAGGGGGTGAGGGCTCCAGCTGGGGGTGCAGGCTCTGGGGCTGAGGAGTTTGAGGTGCAGGAGGGTGCTCTGGGCTGGGATTGAGGGGTCTGAAGAGGGAGAGATGGATCAGGGATGGGGCAGGGAGTTGGGAGCCAGGGAGTCGGGGCACAGGGAGAGGCTCAGAGGTGCAGGCTCCAGGCAGCACTTACCTCAAGCAGCTCCCAGAAGCAGCGGCATGTCCGCTCTCCAGCTCCTATGTGGAGGCGCAGCCAGGCAGTTCTGCACACTGCCCTGTCCACAGGCACAGCCCCTGCAGCTCCCATTGGCTGTGGTTCCCGGCCATTGGGAGCTGCAGGAGCAACATGCAGAGCAGAGTCCTCTGGCTGCCTGTGACGGAGTAGGAATACTGTGTGTGTGCCTCAGTTTCCCCTATGCATTTCTTGAGTGTCTATGTGGAGGGACAGGGGCTGATAGTGTTGCAGAGCAGAGAGACAGTGTAAGCAAGCAGCCAACGCCCTGTCCCTTCCCCCACCTCTCTACCTCTGAACCTGTTGGGGGGAGGTCAGCTGACCTAGCCCAGGAAAAAGACAAAGAGAAAGGAATGCAGGGGAGGGGCGGAGGAGGAAGTTGGAGTCTGGATCTGGCTGGAAAGAGGGAGAGAGCTCAGGCAGGCTGCCTCGCTCTCTAGCCTCCAAAATGGATCCAGCCGAGGGCTCACGTTCGCTGTATGGTCTGTGTTAGATCAGGTACCGGTCATCGAATAAACCTCTGTTTTACTGGCTGGCTGAGAGTCACGTCCGATTGTGGAGTTGGGGTGCAGGATCCACGGACTCCCCCAGGACCCCACCTGGGCAGGCTCGCTGTGGGAAGCGCACGGAGGGGCAGAAGGTGCTGAATGCTCCAAGGTCAGACCCAGGAAGGTGGAAGCGGGAACCTGTGTAGCTCCTAGCCTTGGAGACAGGCTGTTCACGGAGCGGACGCTTCCCCCCCCGGAGTCCTGACCGGCTTCGTAGGGAGCAAGTTCCAGACCCTCGCCTCGGACACTCCATGACACTGCCTCTCTCCATAGGAGCTGGGGGACGGAGGGCGGCTGCCACTACTTCCTGGAGCTGTGTGGTACGGCCCCTGACCCTGCTCCCCGGCTGGAGTGCTGGAGCAGAGGACGCCCCAGATCCTCCTTCTCAGCAGGAGCTCGAGGACTGGATTCGGCTGCGGACTCTACTTCGTCCACCCCTGTGCTAGGGGACACTCTGCTGCTTCTGGTGTTATTTTTTGAAAGAGGTCAAAACCAAAGTAGTGACCATCTGCAGTCGTTAAAGATCCCGCGGCACTTTTCACAAGAGGCAGGGATTTTAAACCCCTGGTCCTGGCCAGAGTACGATCTGGCTGCATGTGTTCTTTCTCCAAATCCAGCTGCAGTGCCAGCTGAGCGTGGGATTCTTCACTTCTGGCTCTTCTAGCTCCTCGCTTAGTGCAATGAGCTATTAGGCCTGTCAGCCAGCTGCGGCATCCCACACAGGAGAGGTAGCTGCAGTCTGGTGTCAGTGCAGAGCCCTGCAGGTATTCTCCTGTTTGGAGGGGACAGACTGTTTTCCCTTCCATTAAATGATGTAAATGCCATATCAGTGAGAACTGGGGCTAAGACAAAAGGCACTGCATGGTGTGATCCTTTTAACAAAAGGTGTGAGAGAACTGGGAGCTCTTTTTCTTGTTCTGTCCAATGCAGCAGCAAAGGGCTAGGGAAGATGTCCCATGCTGTAGCTTAGGTTATCATGGCAAGTTTGGTTTCTCTTTCACTGAAGTCCTGTCTGATGGCCCATCCGCTCTGCTAATTATACACTGAGCTAGTCCTGGCCTCAGGCCCAGTTCCTTACAGCGCTCTGTTCCCATGGCACCTGACTGGACCTCTTGCCAGTCTTTTCTGGTGCAGAGTTTATCTTCTGGCCCTCAGTCATCTGCACAGGACATGCTTTGGGCATCTGCACATTCCTCCTGTAGTCCCTTTATTGCTGTGCATTCCCTGCTTTAGTTTCTGTCTCTGTTACGAATCTCCATCTGCTTGTGCATTGTAGGGAGTATTCTGATGCAGATTCATACCACAAATCCAATGGCTCTGCCTTCCCTCATGTAATGTACTGTAGTTCTCTCAGGCACTGCCAGGTGCCTAGCTGTTGTGTAGTGTTTGCGATGCTCATCCGTTCCCGGATGGTGGTCTGATGCACTCCTGTCGGTAGGTAGTTCCTGGTGGGGTCTCTACCATGTTGGCATGTCCTTTGGTGCTCATTGGTCCTCCAAGATGTGATGATGCATTCCTGGGAGGGGTGGGGCATGGGCAAGGTGTTGTACAAGCAGGTGGCATAACACGTTCCTTGACTGACTGAGTTGGTTACTTAGGCTTCCTTTGTTCTTGTTTATGGCTGATATTTCTCTTTCTTAGAAGGGAGAAAGATGACACACTATCTTCCACCTAAAACCTTTCCCCTTTCTCCAGCAGCACTTCTGCCATTTACATTAAGGGCTATCACGGGTTGGAGTAAATGGAGCAAGTTTGCAATTAGTTTTCAAAGTACTTATCTCATTAAAGTAAATGAATTATTGATTTAGTGACACTCATGCTTTTAGTGAGCGGCACGGTGCCATCACTACTCTGTTCCCTGGCTCACAGAAGCAATGGCCGGCTCACGGGAACTTGCTTTGTATGTGTTTCTTACATTTTTAAAATATGTCCTGCTTGTTTTGGGGGTTTGTAATTCAAGTGTCTCCATGTTAGAAAGGAGAGCCCCATTTACGGGAATGCAGGCCCGGGGTACTGGAGGGGGCGTCCCTCTGGCATAAACGGACAGAGTTAGGACACGAAGCTGTAGGCTTGGGCAGCACGGGTGGTTGAGGGGTGACCGGGCTGTGGGGAGAGCTCTGCACTGCCTTATGGGAGATGCTGGGTTGAGAAGCGAGGTCAGGAGCACTCCTCTCACAGTCCTCTGGCATGTCGGGGAGCAGGCTCCCCTAGGCATGATGGGGATTGGATAAGTGGTACCTTCTGCCAGCTGATTCCTGGAGTGCCAGCAGTGATGGCAGAGCCACTGCCTTCTGAAAGGTGAGTTTCCAAGGAGGAAACAGATACATGCTGGCATGAGTCACTGATGTTGCCTTGATGCCTGGCAGGATGGGAGAGGAGATGGCTAGGACTCTGTTAGCGCTGTATAGTCCTCTAAACTGGACAGTCGGGTCTAGGGTCAAGCCCCTGGTCTTATTGGCTGGATCTTTCAATAGCCGCACTACACATCTGTGAAGGAGTAGGAATGCTCTTTACTGTTTCCTCTAACTCTTGTGGGAAGGTGGCCAACCTGAAGCTGTAACTTGACCCCAGGGGGGGAAGGGAGGTCACCTGACCTGCCTGGGGAAGGAAAGACAAAGGGAAGCAGGGGTGTGGCTGGAGGGAGGAAGTTTGAGTCTGGATCTGTCTGGGGGCTGGCAAGGAGCTGCAGGCAAGCTCTGCCTGGTTCTTAGGCCCCCAAAATGGACCCAGGAGAGGGGTCACGTTCGCTCTACCTAGATTACATTCCTGTCATCAGATAAACCTCTGTTTTTCTGGCTGGCTGAGAGACACATTGGACTGTGGAGTTGGGGTGCAGAATCCATGGACTCCCCCAGGACCCCGCCCGGGTGGGCTCGCTGGGGGAAGCGCACAGAGGGGCAGAAGGCGCTGAATGCTCCTAGGTCAGACCCAGGAAGGTGGAAGCGGGAACCTGTGAAGCTCCTAGCCTTGGAGACAGGCTGTGTACGGAGAGGGGACACTTCACCCAAAGTCCTGACTGGCTTTCCTAGGGAGCGGTTCCAGCCCATTGCCCCGGGCACTCCGTGACAACATCATCTTAGGACAAAAAGTAACCAATTGAAATGCCAGGGAGAATGTAGGTGGCAGGACACATGGCAATTATCTGAGTTGGAATTTAGTTGGGACATTGGATTTAACATCCACAACTCTTGCAGAAAATGCCATGGGAGTTTGAATGCTACAGTCTTTATAGCTGATCTGATAGATGGCACCTTAATCACCTCATTGTGCCCTGGCACCAGGATGGGGCCTGAGGTCATAAAAACTATTAAGGAAGAGCATTACCTGTTCAATCCACATTTCCTTCCCACCCCGGAGTTCCTTAGGGGTCATCTCATCCAAATAGGGACCTGGCCCTTCTTACTTTGTGAGCTCCGATATGGTCCTGGCTAGGGAGGCTATGGCTGAAGGCCTCTCTGCGGTGATGGCCATTTCCCAAGCAGACTGTAGGGATACTCCTGGGGGCATTCTGCACCCAAAAAATGACAAATTTTGCAAGTTTTGTTTGTCAAAATAACACTACATAGTCAGTCAGGGCAGTTTCAATTATTTTGGTAATTTATTTCAAAATACCTGTCAGCTAGTGTGTCCGTAATGATACAGACACACACCCAAATTCCCCCAGGAGTAGAGAGTTGAAGAAACCCCTATGACAAGCCAGCTCCTGGTTATCTGCCCCTGTCCACCCCCCCCCCCCTCCAGCCCGGCCAGGGGGCCAGACACCCACAACACTCCCATCCCCCACAGAGCCGAGCTGCACCCCACACCCAGCTCAGATACCTACACCCCCTCTCCAAGAGCACAGCTGTGGTCCCCCAGCCCCTCTCCCCCACAGAGCCCAGAAATCCAGAGAGAGAAACAGCCTGATGCTGGGTCCCAGGCTTGCATGGAGTTTCCTCCCTGCCGCCGTCTCTGTGTGTGCTGGGAACTGCACAGGGCTGGCTTTACCATGAGGCAAACTGAGGTGGCCATCTCAGGGGTCAGACTGGGGGTGGGGGGGTGCCACTAGGACCCAGAGTGTAGAAAATTGTGTCTGCTGTTGGGCCATATGTATTCTCAGCTCTAGATGCACAGCAGTGGGGGAGGGCTGGGCTGGAGGAAGGAGGGCACAAGAGACCTTTCAAAGTTTTGGCCCAAGTGAGGGTCATTTGAGTTCCCCGCCTCAGGTGGCAAAATGTTGTGGGCCAGCCCTGGAACTGCAGCTGCCAGGATCCGTCTGGTTCCCTCTCTTCTATGTGCAGACGGGGATCTGCCGGGTCCAGTGGTTCCTAGTGGCGGCCAGCAGCACTGCAGCCTATTTCTGTGGGGAAAAGGAAGATTTGCACGCACGTTAATTTCTGCAAAATTCTGCATTGTGCAGTGGCACAGAATCCCCCAGGAGCAGTAAGGAGCTCTGAGCAGTGGGAGGGATGAGCAAACTTGGGGCTTCTTGAGGCACTTGCGGGGTTTGTCCCTAGCTTGGCTGGGATTTGTGGGAGGCACAGGCTGAACTAATTAATTAATTAATTAATTAATTAAGCAGTGCAGGTCAGGGACTTGGGGAGGCCTGCGGGTGGGTTCTGAGCAGAGACCTCCACCATGATCCTGGGGGGCGGTGTGGCGAGTAGGGAGCGGGGCGGATTTAACCTGGGAGATGTCTCTGAAGGAAAATACCTGAGGTTATAGTGTAACCTGATATGAGAAGGGGGAGGGGGCAGAGCTGACACCTTGAGCCAAAGGAAGAGAGATGGCTTCAGGGGGTGGGAGTTAGAAGCTGGCTGGGGAAGAGGGAGCCCTAATCCGGGGTCTTATCTTCCTGCCCCCCAGAAGGGCCTGACTAGGGGTCCTGTTTGTACTGACAAGCTCTGAGTTGGATGGTGTTCCTCTCATCTCAAATAAACCTTCTAGTCCACTGGCTGGCCGAGAGTCACTGTGAATCCCAGGAAGTGGGGGTTCAGGGCCTCTACTCCCCCACACTCCGTGACGGGGACAAGCCTAGCGTAGAGCAGCTTGCACTTCTGCCTTTCTAGGACTGCCCCTCAGAAGGAGAACTCCCGGTGCAGGGTACTCTGTAAACCTGACTCATCTTGCTAGGCCATCTGGCAAGGATGCATCTCCCTGTTCGGAAGCCGGGGAGGTGGGAATCTCAGTGCTTGTGGGTGAAGGAAACAGGTGAGCTCTCTCCCCCGGCAGCCTTCTGCTTTCTCACAACCTGGGCAGTGCCAGTCTGCCAGCTCAGCTGAAACAAAGGCCTGCCCTCTCCTCTGCCAACACCCTGTACTTGCTGAGCCTCGAGTCTACCACCACGATTAGCTGCTGGGAATGTGGCTTTTTTATCTTTCTTTGTTTAAAAAAAACCCTTCTCGTTTAATTAAAAGTGTTGACATTGTGCCTGGCCGTCCCGCCCGCCAGAGAACGCAGTTATAAATTAAACATTAAAACTTTAATGGCCCATAAAGAAATATTCGCCGCTGCTTATGTATAGAGGGGATATAAATAGAGAGGGTTGCTGCGGGGAGGGTCAAGTTATTATTTTTCCTTAGCCAGATAATCTTTGCTAATGAATTTAATTGAAAGCAAAATTAATTTAGGATTTTGGGGGGAAATGGCTTTAAAACATCACTTAGCACACTGCTGGTAAATTTCCCAGCAAGGCTGAGTGGGCGCCTTCCCCCAGTGAGAAGCAGTGGGGTCACCCCATCCTACCACACACACAGTCTCGAGACAAAGCCAGGGTGGCTAAGGTTTACCCTAATCCTGACCCATTGCTGGCCAACCCCTGTCCGATTGGAGGGGAAGCTCATTCCAATGGGTGGCAGTGGTTTGCTGCTGAGGGAGGTTCAACAGGGCAGGCGATGCAGTGAGGAAGAGGGCGGCAGGGGAATGAGATCGGCGGGATTGCTCTGTGTGGCCCAAACCCTGTGCTGTGCTGCATGCAGCTGTGGCCATGTGCCTATGCAGAGCCCATTGCAGGGTTAGGGCCTCCAGTAGCCAGCCCTCTTCACTTTGGGCCGTCCTAGGGAGATGCCCAGAGAGCTCCCATCTGCCTCCCCCCGTGCCTGGAGCTCGGAGGGTAGTTTCCATGGATCTTTTAACCAGTGTCACGGATTGACTCGTCTGCTCGCTATTGCAGAGCCTCCCAAGGATCATTTCGTGTCCAGGGAAAGGCCCAAAGCAAGCTCCTGTCGCCCCATAGCACCGGGACAGGGGCGGGGCAGCAGTGCCGGTGCTAAAGCAGCGGATCCAAACTAGCTGTCTCCCTCCTCAGTTGCATAAACATCCATGGTTCTGTGTCCCCCTGGGGCTCTCAGGCCCCACTGAGGCTTGCGAAAGCCCAGTCACCTAGGGTGAGCAGACAGCAAGTGTGAAAAATCGGGACAGGATGGGGGGCAATAAAAAAGACCCCAAATCAGGACTGTCCCTATAAAATTGGGACATCTGGTCACCCTACATTCACCGCTGCCCTGAGCCCATCCTCTGGAGACACTGCTTCCCAGAGTATGTCTGGGGTGAGACTGTGACGGTGTACCCCATAAGGCCTTATGGGGGGGGTGTGCCTGTAAATATATGTATGATGTTACTGGTATATGGTTTTGCTAAAAAGTGATATCTCTGTGAAGGTAATGATCCACTGGATCTGTTCATCCGATTTGTATGTATGTGTCTGCGTTGTATTCAAAGTTATGAATATTGACTATGTGCTTGGTTGGTTGTATGTGGACTTTGGAAAGCAGCTGAACAGCTCTCTGAGAAAAAACTATTCTCAGTTAAGCCCAATTGAGAACCAATCAAGCAGACAATGAACTGTGTAGACGCCCGTCGACACCCGAGCTTCCTGAGGAATGCAGCCTGGCTGGTGGTGAGGGGAGTCTGGTTCGGGCCTGCAACTGAGCCATGTGCTATGAGAGGCCATGTGGACTCTGGACAGGAAGGAGGAGGGGCTCTCCACCCAGAGGAAGAGGTCTATATAAACCTGGGAGAGACCTCTCCATGTTGTTCTCAGCTGGCTCAAGCAACAGCCCTCCACCCCCCAAGGATTCCTGGAAGAAACTGGACCAGAGGACTGACTGCAGGGGGGGGGGGGGGGGTGAGTGATTGCTGGACCCAGGCTAACAGGGAGTTTAGCCTGAAAGAAGGAATTCAGAGGGTGAGGTTTTTTACTGTAATAGTGTTAGATTTGCGTGTTTTGTTTATTTTGTTTGGTAATTCACTTTATTCTGTCTGTTACTACTTGGAACCACTTAAATCCTATTTCCTGTCTTATTATTAAAATCACTTTTGACTTAGTTAACCTGGAATACATGTTGGTACCTGGGGGGGGCAAACAGCTGTGCATATCTCTCTCTCATTGTTATAGAGGGCGAACGATCCATGAGTTTGCTCTGTATAAGCTTTATACAGGGCAAAACAAATTTTATTCAGGGTTTGACCCCATTGGGAGTTGAGCATCTGAGTGCCAGAGGTAAGAATACCTCCTGCCTGCTTCCAGGAAAGCCCACAGCTGTTAGGGGACGTGGCTCAGACCTGGCAGGGTACTGAGGTCCTAAGCTGTTTGGGCAGGAAAACTGAGGCCGGAGTAGCCTTGGCACATCAGGTGGCAGCTCCTGAGGGGTTTCTGTGATCCCAACCCGTCACAGAGACCTCCTGGGCCCCTCTGCCAGGGAGTGAGGCTGGAGTGGGCAGCCCAAAGCCGCTCTGCTGCAGCCTGGCACCTTCCCTCTCTGGCTGGTATTTCAGGGGAGCGCGAGGAGAACCCGACGGGTGGGAAGTGGGGATGTGGCACCGCTGGAAGTCTGGCTGTGCCTGCCTCACTGCAGCAGATGGACGTCGGTACTGAGCATGTAGAGCAGCTCTTGGGTGGCAGCTTTTGCACTGCAAAGCAGCACACGTGTCTCCTGCAGGCCACTGTTGCCCACAGTTCATGGTGTGCCTGGGCCTTCCTGCTCCTGCCCCAGCAGATGCTGCAGTGGTGGTGGGTTCCCGGCGGGCTGCCTGCCCGGCCACTGGTTCCGGAGTCCTGTGGCCTCAGGTCTGGTTGTGAGGGGTTCTGAGGAGGCGCAGACTCAGCTGGCTTCTTCCGTAGGAGACTTGTTTGGGAAATGAGATTTTACCCATCACTGCACTTCCCACAGGAGAACAAGCAACTTTCAATTGTTCATCTTCAGCCCCCCTGGCTGAGTCCCCAGCTCTCAGGATGATGGCCACGGACTGGAGGTTTCTCTTCACCCCATTCCAGTGGTCTCCGGTGAACTGGGCACAGCCCGGGGGAGGTGTCTGTGAGCTCAGGGAAGCAGGAAGGAGTTTGGAGGAGCGGAGAATGGGCTGGATCAGGTCAGTGTGAGCTTTGAGATTTCAGTGACACAGCCACTCGAGGTCCCTTGCGTAAGGCCCTGCGGAGTAAGGGATTATCTTGTCCCTGCTGGGAGGTACAGTTCTGGCAAACACGCTTTGCCCACCTGGCTTCCCTGCGCGGAGTGTGTCATGGCTAGGGAAGAGGAGGCCGTCTCAGGCTGGAGAATGTGTTGAGCTGGGTTAGAGCTATCCGGAGGGTTTTTATCTGAAGAGTGCTAATGGAAGTCAGCCCCAGTCTAATGAGCTGTGTTCCTCCGTGAATCTGATTCATTGAAGCAGGAATTACCATAATTGATTATCCTGCTGCGCTGCTGAAAGCCCTGTTTGCTAACAGAAGTGCCTGGGAATCACTTCCATTCCTCCAGCACGACAGGGGAGCCCTCCGCATGCTCCCTACAGGGCATAGGAATAGTTGCATCCTCAGTGGGGCCAAAGTTCTCGAGTGGCTCTAGGGAGTTATCCAGGTGCAGACCAGTGCAGTACTAGGGGGTGCCGTGGGTCCAGGCTGAGGGGCATTGGCAGAGGTGTGTTGGGAACCAGTACAGACCAGTGCAGTACTAGGGGGTGCCGTGGGTCCAGGCTGAGGGGCATTGGCAGAGGTGTGTTGGGAACCAGTACAGACCAGTGGAGTACTAGGGGGTGCCATGGGTCTGGGCTGAGGGGCTGCATTCTGTGCTTATATACCTATGATGGACCAGAAGTAGCAGGCCGTACACTCCTCCCTTCTGTCCCCACTCTTCTTATGCAGCCAAAGAAGCGAATGGAATGTTGGGAATCATGAGGAAAGGGATGATCGAGAATAAGACAGAAAATATCCTATTTCCTCTCTGTAAATCCATGGTAGACCCACATCTTGAACACTGCCTGCAGGTGTGGTCGCCCCATCTCAAAAAAGGTGTATTGGAATTGGAAAAGATAGAGAAATTGGCAACAAAAAGGATTAGAGGTATGGAACAGCTTCCATACGAGGAGAGATTAATAAGACTGGGACTTTTCAGCTTGGAAAAGAGACGACTAAGTGGCGGGGGGTGGGGGGATATGATAGACTGATGTGAAGAAAGTAAATAAAGAAGTTTTAAACAAAAGGAAGTATTTCTTCACACAACACACAGTCAACCTGTGGAACTCTTTGCTAGAAGAGGCTGTGAAGGCCAAGACTATAACACAGTTCATAGAAATAGTAGATAAGTTCATTAAGGCTATTAGCCAGGATGGGCAGGGATGGTGTTCCTACCCTCTATTTGCCAGAAGCTGGGAATGGGCAAGAGGGGATGGATCACTTGATGATTCCCTTTCTGTTCATTCCCTCTAGGCCCCCTGGCATTGACCACTGTCGGAAGATGGGATATTGGCTAATGGACCTTAGCTCTGACCCAGAATGGCCGTTCTATGCACATCTTTTAATTTTTCAAACAGCAGACAGTACGGTACTGAACTAGTCTGGGGAGAGATGGGGCTGCAGGGAGAGACTGAAGTGCACTTGCAGAGCAATGGGAAGGTCAGAATAGAGCCTGGTAGGTGCAGGTGCTGCAAGTCAGGCTTGAGGTGTATTGGAAGTGTGTTGACAAATGGGAGACATGCAGCCCAGCCTGCATCTCGTCTGGCTCCATGGAGTCCTTTCAGCCCTTCGCTGAGGAGTGCGGAAATCCGCCAAAAACTACATCTGGGAGATGCTGCTTTGGGTAGTGAAATGTCCGACGTGGGATGTGCCATGGTCTTCAGTCCGCCCAGGAATGAACTGAGCAGCCTGACTGCTGGTTCCTTGGTATTCTTTAGAAAGAACTAAAGTGTCTTGTTCACCCTTGATTTGAAACGTGGAGAGCAGCAAGCTTTTAACCAGGGCAGGTTTCCCGGAACTCCTGGAGAGATAATACTTTGACTGGCAAAATTTTTGAATACAATGAGCAAATGGCATTGACTGTAAGCAAGTTAGCGATAATGCTCATTGATTTTAATTCTTCTTCTTTCTTTCTTTTCTTAGAGAGTCCAGTGTGAGCACCACAGGGAAAACTTGACTGAATAACAGGTACAAAGACACTTTCCTTTTCTGAATAGACATTGAGAGGTAAGAATGGGTTTTGTGTCTCAGGGAGCTATGTCTGGGGTCCCCATTTACTCCTCTATGTGGCATGTGCCAGTGCACTCTGATTGCCAGGCCAGCTGTGTTGGGTTGATACCAGCTGCTGTGTGTCTGCCTCCCTGGCACAATCCACCCTCTTGCCGCAGTTTATGGGTTAAGCAGCTGGATCACACGTGGAGATGGGAGATCTGCCAGCTGGGGAAAGTGAGGTGGATGGCCTGTTCGCTTCTCTTTTGTAGACAAGTTCTTTTCATGGCTCCAACCAGTGGCAGGAGGCTGAGACTTTCTGGAATAGTGCATGGAGCTAACTGGGGAATGGGGCTCTGGAGAGGAGGCTTGGCAGCTGGCATGGGTTAGGGATGTTGTGCCCATGAGTTGCTTTGTGCGTGCTGACATTGCTGACTCCGTGTTGTATACAGCTGTCGAGAATGAGCTGTGCAGGGATTTGTTGAGAGCGCTGGGGAAGTGGGGGTATCGTATATCTTCATCAAGCTCAGCACTGGGGCAACTTCTGCTTTTCAGGGAGGCCCCTGCTTTGTGTACCCAGTGGTATGTACCCTGTCACTTAAATCAGCTTCGGTACTAGGGGAGGGCAGATAGCTAATGTGATGCTAATTGTTAAAAAAGGCTCCAGGGGTGATCCTGGCAATTACAGGCCAGTCAGCTAACTTCAATACAGGCAAATTGGTTGGAACGATAGTAAAGAATAGAATTATCAAACACGTAGATGAACGTGGTTTGGGTTCAATATTGAAGAGTCAACGTGGCTTTTGTAAAGGGAAATCCTGTCTCACCAATCTATTAGAATTCTTTGAGGGGGTCAACAAGCACATGGACAAAGGTGATCAATGGGTATAGTGTACTTGGAATTTCAGAAAGCCTTTGACAAGGTCCCTGAGCAAAGGCTCTTAAGAAAGTAGGCAGTCATGGGATAAGAGGGAAGGTCCTCTCATCAATCGGTAACTGGCTACAAGACAGGAAACAAAAGGTAGGAATAAATGGTCAGTTTTCAGAATGGATAGAAGTAGCTAGTAGCTGTATATACAAAATGAGGAGGGTCTGAATGAGCTGTTACCACTCAAGAAAGGTCTTGGAGTCACTGTGGATAGTTCTCTGGAAGCATCCACTCAATGTGCAGCAACAGTCAAAGAAGCCATCAGAATGTTGGGAATCATTAAGAAAGGGATAGAGAATAAGACAGAAGATATCCTATTGCCTCTCTGTAAATCCATGAATACTGTGTGCAGATGTGATTGCCCCATCTCAGTAAAGATCTATTGGAATTGGAAAAGATACAGAGAAGGGAAATAATAATGATCAAGGATCTGGAACAGCTTCTGTAGGAGGAGAGATTTAAAAACTGGAGACTTGTTCAGTTAGGAAAAGAGGTGACAAAGGGGGATATAATAGAGATCTATAAAATCACGACTGGGGTGGAGAAAGTGAATAGGGATGTCTTATTTACCCCTTCCCATAACACAGGAACTAGGGGTCACCTGATGAAATGAATAGGCAGCAGGTTTAAAACAACCATAAGGAAGTAGTTCTTCATACAACACAGTCAGCCTATGGAACTTGTTGCCAGGGGATGCTTTGAAGGCCAAAAGTATAACCGGGTTCAAAAACAAAGAGTGAGGCAAAGAGAGCAGACGGCTCCAGTCACAGGCACGGTTTCTACTAAAGGCAGGGCTGGAAGAAGGGCTTAGCAGTGCTAACAGGCAGGGTCAAGACCCCGGCTTATTAACATCCAGACTGGCAGCCCCAAAGAGTTCGTACCCCCAAGCAGGCAGAGCAACCAGACCTTCCCACACCTCAGCCTCTCCAGCCCATTCTCTGCTCAGACACACCTCAGTGACAGTCTTGTGAAGGAGACGCCTGCCCCATGGGAAGAATGTTCTCACCCCATACACCTGAGGTGGGCACCATTTGGCCATCCTGGCCTGAGGCAAGTCTGAGCCAGAGACCTGGCACCCACTCCCATTCCTAGCCCCCTTAGCAATCAGTCCCCACGCTGCCCTGCAAAGACAGTCCCCAAATCTGCTCAGAGCCTGATGCGATATGGAGCTCCCTCCAGCACAGTGACTCAGGGAATGGCTTCGGTGATTGGACCATTTCTAAAAGAGCTCCCATTTGAAAGCCAAGTTTCAGGTCTTGTAGGCTGGTGGCTAAAACCCACCAACCTTGTGGGTGATTGTCCCGCCTCCTCCGATTTCCCATACTGGATGGATTCTTAACCAAACTCAGCTGTGTCTATAAGTAACACTCCTCTACGTTGATATAGTGCCCTTTGTACCGACGGACCCTAAACTGTGCAAGCAGTATACTCAGCAATCTCTCTCCTCAGCCCTCAAATGCAGCCATCTCTGGGCTGGAATGTACCAGCCATTTCTGCAACAACAATATTTCAAAACAACAAATGCAGCAGAGAGAATTGAGGGAAGGCAGGATGTTTGCTTGGGGCTTTAGAGTCTATGATACTAGCAAAAATTGCCAGGAGATTTTTTAGGGGCAGATTTTTAAAGAGTCACAAAAAAAAGCTTTAAAAAAATGGAGTTGTGCACACAAATCAGGTATTCAGATACTTACTCAGATATTTGCATATACATACACTCAATTCCTGGCTGTCTATGCAGACTTGTGCCACAAAGACAGGCATGTATGGTGGCATGGACCAGCAGGTCTCCTTTGTGGAATACGTGGCTCTTAGTAAGTGCCCGTCTGGTCTCTGTCTCAGGCAGTGCTGCTCGGGGCAGGGGACTGAGTGCGGGGTGCAGTGACGGGGTCCGAGCTCTCTGTCTCAGGCAGTGCTGCTCGGGGCAGGTGACTGAGCGAGCGGGGTGCAGTGACAGGGTCCGAGCGGCAGGGCTGGGCTCACAGCTCACCCCCGGGGCAGGTGACTGAGCGAGCGGGGTGCAGTGACGGGGTCCGAGCGGCAGGGCTGGGCTCACAGCTCACCCCCGGGGCAGGGGACTGAGCGAGCGGGGTGCAGTGACGGGGTCCGAGCGGCAGGGCTGGGCTCACAGCTCACCCCCGGGGCAGGGGACTGAGCGAGCGGGGTGCAGTGACGGGGTCCGAGCGGCAGGGCTGGGCTCACAGCTCACGCCCGGGGCAGGGGACTGAGCGAGCGGGATGCGGTGACGGGGTCCGAGCGGCAGGGCTGGGCTCACAGCTCACCCCCGGGGCAAGGGACTGAGCGAGCGGGGTGCAGTGACAGGGTCCGAGCGGCAGGGCTGGGCTCACAGCTCACCCCCGGGGCAGGTGACTGAGCGAGCGGGGTGCAGTGACGGGGTCCGAGCGGCAGGGCTGGGCTCACAGCTCACGCCCGGGGCAGGGGACTGAGCGAGCGGGGTGCAGTGACGGGGTCCGAGCGGCAGGGCTGGGTTCACAGCTCACCCCCGGGGCAGGGGACTGAGCGAGCGGGATGCGGTGACGGGGTCCGAGCGGCAGGGCTGGGCTCACAGCTCACCCCCGGGGCAGGGGACTGAGCGAGCGGGGTGCAGTGACGGGGTCCGAGCGGCAGGGCTGGGCTCACAGCTCACCCCCGGGGCAGGGGACTGAGCGAGCGGGGTGCAGTGACGGGGTCCGAGCGGCAGGGCTGGGCTCACAGCTCACGCCCGGGGCAGGGGACTGAGCGAGCGGGGTGCAGTGACGGGGTCCGAGCGGCAGGGCTGGGTTCACAGCTCACCCCCGGGGCAGGGGACTGAGCGAGCGGGGTGCAGTGACGGGGTCCGAGCGGCAGGGCTGGGCTCACAGCTCACCCCCGGGGCAGGGGACTGAGCGAGCGGGGTGCAGTGACGGGGTCCGAGCGGCAGGGCTGGGCTCACAGCTCACCCCCGGGGCAGGGGACTGAGCGAGCGGGGTGCAGTGACGGGGTCCGAGCGGCAGGGCTGGGCTCACAGCTCACGCCCGGGGCAGGGGACTGAGCGAGCGGGATGCGGTGACGGGGTCCGAGCGGCAGGGCTGGGCTCACAGCTCACCCCCGGGGCAAGGGACTGAGCGAGCGGGGTGCAGTGACAGGGTCCGAGCGGCAGGGCTGGGCTCACAGCTCACCCCCGGGGCAGGTGACTGAGCGAGCGGGGTGCAGTGACGGGGTCCGAGCGGCAGGGCTGGGCTCACAGCTCACGCCCGGGGCAGGGGACTGAGCGAGCGGGGTGCAGTGACGGGGTCCGAGCGGCAGGGCTGGGTTCACAGCTCACCCCCGGGGCAGGGGACTGAGCGAGCGGGATGCGGTGACGGGGTCCGAGCGGCAGGGCTGGGCTCACAGCTCACCCCCGGGGCAGGGGACTGAGCGAGCGGGGTGCAGTGACGGGGTCCGAGCGGCAGGGCTGGGCTCACAGCTCACCCCCGGGGCAGGGGACTGAGCGAGCGGGGTGCAGTGACGGGGTCCGAGCGGCAGGGCTGGGCTCACAGCTCACGCCCGGGGCAGGGGACTGAGCGAGCGGGGTGCAGTGACGGGGTCCGAGCGGCAGGGCTGGGTTCACAGCTCACCCCCGGGGCAGGGGACTGAGCGAGCGGGGTGCAGTGACGGGGTCCGAGCGGCAGGGCTGGGCTCACAGCTCACCCCCGGGGCAGGGGACTGAGCGAGCGGGGTGCAGTGACGGGGTCCGAGCGGCAGGGCTGGGCTCACAGCTCACCCCCGGGGCAGGGGACTGAGCGAGCGGGGTGCAGTGACGGGGTCCGAGCGGCAGGGCTGGGCTCACAGCTCACCCCCGGGGCAGGTGACTGAGCGAGCGGGGTGCAGTGACGGGGTCCGAGCGGCAGGGCTGGGCTCACAGCTCACCCCCGGGGCAGGGGACTGAGCGAGCGGGGTGCAGTGATGGGGTCCGAGCGGCAGGGCTGGGCTCACAGCTCACGCCCGGGGAGGCGCATGCTTTGCATGGGGTCCCAGCTCTGCCTTGGACTCTGTGGCCGTGGACAGTCCTTTGAACTCAGCCCCTAGGTTTGCTGTTTAACATCAAGGCGTTGGTCAGGGCTTGCTCCTTGCTTCCTTAGACTCACTGATCTCAGGTGTCCCAGCCTCCGGCATCAGGCTCTAGCAAGGCTGCTCCTGCTTTTCCTTCCTGCCTCCCACCCCAGGTCTGTCTGGTCTGGTTAGGTTGTAAGTGCTTTGGGACAAGGACTCGCTCACTGTGTGCAGCGCACTGGGGCTCACAGTGCTCCCCTAATCCCAACAAGGATCGTCATTCCAAGAACTTTCCCTCCCCAGGCAGCCTCGGAGGAAGGGCTTTGTGCGGACGGGAGCGAGGCCGAGCCGTGAGAACGAGGAGGGGGAGAGGGGGCTGCGATGACCTCTCTCCCTTGGCAGCCACTAGTCCAGCCTGGCCCATGAGAATCCAGGAGCCGGCCCAGCTCAGGCTGTCAGCCGTGGATTCTGGCTGAGCCTGCCCCAGGAACAGGAGAGGAAAAATCACTCCTGCCAGGGAGCAAGCGCAGTCGGAGCTGGCTGGCACCTCGCAGGTTAATTGTGAGAGCAGCCGATTCCCTTATTGACAGGGTAGCTTGAAAAATGCTGAGGCAGGACATCCGTTGCACAGTGTGTCAGAGCAGGAGCCTACACTCCCAGCTCCTGCCATGCACGCTCTCCCTCTCCCCGCCCCACAGCCCCCTCCCTTCCCCGCCAGCCCAGCCAGCCCCCCACAACAAACCTGGCCACTTGGCCCCCAGGCTTTCAGCCTGGCTCCTCGCCTCTGATTGGCCTCGCGCTCCCAGCCTGAGTCCAGCAGCCCCTGTACTCTACCTCCGCGGGAGGAACAGGTCCAGCCTCGCTCGCTTTTCTCCGAAGGACGCCCAAGAGGATTTGGTTTTGGTCCCTCCCCCCATTTTTAATATCGAATCCGCTCCCCTCACCCCCACCCTTCCTCGCTCTGTGACTCGTGCTAGGGATCTGGGGGCTCGCTCCTCTCTCGATCCTCGCACCACCAGCAGCGATGGACACTGATGGCCAGCGCTGACGTGCATGGCGGCCTGTGGCGAGTGACCGCGCTGTGCCGGCGAGGGACCCGCGGCGATAGGGCGCTGCTGCCAAGCCCCGAGAAATCCCGGGGAGAGAGAGCCTGCGAGGGATACCGTGCGGGGCGCCTCAGCCAGCTGCACAGGGAGCGGAAGGGGAACCCCACACCCCTCACCTGATTGCTCCGCTCTGGTGCTGCACAGCCCATTGCCGACATGATGATGTATTTCTGGGTAGGTACCAGACACCGGATTTTCCCCTTTCTTTACTGGGGGCTGGGGCTGGTTTGTTTCACAACGTTCTTGCTTCCAGCTTGTGGAGCTGTGCTGCCTGCCCGGGAGATGCTTTCTGCTTCCAGCAGGGATCTCTGTGCTTCCTGGTTTCCATACAGCCAGAGGGGATCAGGTGTCTGCGTGCTGGAGACAGGCCCCTTGGAGCAAGGAGAGGGGAGCTGTCTTCCCCCTCCCAGAAAGGGCAACTTGAGCATGGGAGTTGGGCAGGGCTTCCGCGGAAGGCATGGTGACCCCTCCCGCCTTCCTGCTAGGAAAGCTTTCTGCACCTGATCCGCCCAGTCTCCTCTCCCATCACTCTTCGGAAGAGGAGAGGAGAATAGTTAGCAGAAGCAGCAAGTCTTGGGCTGCTCAAGAGAAGTTGCTTTGTTGTTTGGTTTGCTTTGCTCCGAAGAGGCTTGTCCTGTAAGTGAGAGGCCAGAAGCACTTACCCAGGGGTGGACCCCTAGAGAACGTGGCCCAAGGTGGGAGTGCCCCAGTGACATCTGCTGCTGCTCGTTTTCCTGGCAGTGGGGAATTCCTCCTTTGGGTTTGAAAGGAGCATGGGAAACTCAGATGTGCTGGGTACAAACAGCTCAGCTTGACTGGCAGAAAGTCCTGCTGGAAATAAGGAAGGAGGCCGCTCAGAGTCCGTGTATTCAGGCAGCAGCCCAGTGAGCAGCTGCAGGGATGTGGCCTCAGGCCTTGGCCAAGAGACTTTAAATGGAGCTTGTCCAATAGAGCACAGAGGAGGGGCATGTGAACAGTGGGCGCAGGTATTGGAAGGGCATGTGGACTGACCTGTAAGCACCTTCGCAGGGAGCTTCTAGGGCCAGAGAGCCAGAGGTTCAAGCCAGGGCAGTTTGGCCCGACTCAGGAGAGAATGAAGTAACAAGGTGAAGAAGCAAGATTCTCGCCAAGGGGGAGCGATTATGCCGATGGGAGAGCGCTCTCCCGTCAACGTAGCATGTCTTCAGCAGATGTGCTACAGCAGCGATGCAGCTGCACCAGTGAAGCGCTGGAGTGTAGACTTGCCCTGAGTCTGTCTCCCGGATTTCCCAGGGCAGGGGGTTCTTGGCTTTCTGGGCGTAACCTCCTGCTTATTTCACATGGTGTAAATGACTGTGATTAGTGCTTCTTTCCCACTCGCCCTCCCCAGCTTCTTATCTTTAGAGGAGCCAAGGGCTCTGCAAAGGGGAGTTAGCACAGCCAGGGTCCCAGTTCAGCGCTCTGCATAGTGGTGGCATTGGAAACAGGCTCACTGGCCATGCTCCGGGTGCTGTCCCCCTTTGTGCCTCTCCTGCGCTCTCCTGGCACCTGTGCCCCAGGATGATTTAAGCTGTAGTAAGTAATAGGGGGCAAACTCTCTTCGGCTCCTGTCAAGCTCACTCCTGTGAATGGGGGTCTATACATGGAGCTGAGGGTGAGTCCCAGCTCGCGGAGCTCAACGAAAACAGAATGTACCGTAGGTGCGGTGGCGCAAGGAGCAGGCCAGCCAGCCATCCTGGGGCCTAGGCTCCTTCACAGCTATGGACTCAGGGCGCTGCCTCTCCCATCCTCATGGGGCCATGGCTTCATCCTGCCTTTGACCCACCACTTCCATTAGAGCTAGCACAGATGTCTCCTGGAGCTAGGACTCACCCCTGTTCAAAGGCAGGCCTACCCTCGAGGGCTGAGACTCCGGGCAGACTCTCATGGTACTGGGCTCAGGTGCTGTTTAGGGAGAGAGTGTAAGGAAAATGCAAAGATGTGATTTAAAGAACATAGCAGAGAGGAGAAAAGAAATCAGTGGCAGAGAGAGACTGACACATGGCACGGCAAGGGGAGCTGGGATAGTCGATACAAATGGTCTCCTTGACTGTGCAGGGCAGAACCTGCGTAACGGGGCAGAACCTGCTCCAGATAATGCTACTCTGGAAGCTCTCTCTCTAGCATTTTCACCAGTTGCTATCCTGCCTCAGAGTCCGTCCGCCTGGGGAAGCTTAAAGAGATGGCTATGGCAAAGGTAACTGGGAGCATCTGGACTCCTTAGAAGTCCCCGTCTCTTTCAGTTTGGGTCTGATGCAGTGATTGTGCTGCTCTTGTTGGTTGATAATACGGGGCCATGGCCTGGAGTTCGAGCAGCCTTCAAGCCTGGGTTTGTTAATTCCCTGCAGTCCTGTTGGGACGATTACGTTTGTTCGTCTGGGAGGGAGCAGAAGGGAAGGTTTGACGCAACTGCTCATCTGCACGGTTCTGTTTTGCCCACTCTCCTGTTGAACATGTATGTGAGGTATAGCCAAGTGTCATGCGTCTGTGAAAAATACCCAGCTTTGTGTCTCAGCAGAGCTGCATGGAGGGGCATCCTTGTGGGTTTTGTACCAAGCCGCAGTAGGTGCCTGGTTGAGATCATGCTGCCTGACCCCATGCTGAATACCATGGAGGTGACGCTAGTGGACTGGGGGAGCATATGACTGGCTGGCTCCTACCCCTGTGTGTGGTGGCACTTACTCCTCCTTTTCCTACGCGGTTTGCAGTTGGGGATGCCTCTGGAATCCTGGCTGTGCTTGGACTCACAGTTGGCATCGGTGGGCAGGAACGCCATTTTCACCTGCTCCTCGCTAGATGTTCTTTTTGATCTGGGTCTCCCCACGTAATCCGGTTGGCTGAATGCCGCCCCCGTGATCTCCTCCCGGGCGGTTTTCTTAGCTCTTCCAGCTGCCTCCATACTACTGGCTGTGTGTTGTGGTGGGGCTGTCGCAAAGCTGGCTCATGGGTGACTCCATTCCTTTCTTTCTAAGAGAGCCCAGAGCACTGATCATTGCTCATCAGCCCCAAAGACTCTGTGCAAGAGCCCTGTTCCCCAGCTCAAAGCGTGCATGGGGCTACTCAGTGAATTACGTATGGGCTCCATTGTTTTCATATGTGGAGGAAACCCAGCTCACTGCATGTCTTCACCTCTCCTGAGCTGGCTGGGGCAGGCGGCGTGACTTACCTGGTGTCTGATAGGTTGGGGCGTGGCTGAGGGCTAGCTGGGTTCAACCCAGACAAGACTGAGATGCTGCAGGCAAATGAACAGTGGGCGCAGGTATTGGAAGGGCCTGTAAGCACCTTCGCAGGGAGCTTCCAGGGCCAGAGAGCCAGAGGGTAGAGCCAGGGCAGTTTGGCCCGATTCAGGAGAGAATGTCTGCCATTTGTTGTATGGGATGCAGCCCAAGGCCTGCTCCTGGATGCTGAGGTAGCAGCCATGGCCAATGCAGCTTTTTAATCATCTACTCAGAAGACTACAGCTTCACAGCCTCCCCACAGATACCAGGGCCATTCCGGTCACACTGGTCTGAGGTACAGCCATTGTAGAAGGGTGCACAGTGTGTCAGGAGGGTTTCCCCACATCTCTGCCCCATAATCTGCACTGGCTGCCAGTCCCAGTCCAGGGGAAGTTGAAGGGTTGGCTTGAGGAACAGCAGCAGTGAAGGGCAGCGGTGGCACGGGGTCCACAGGAATACATCCAGAATCCCGGGCGGGTGACGCTAGTCGTGGCCTCACGGTGGCTGTTACCAGAGCTAGCTCTGAGCTCTTGTACCACTGTATGTCCAGGCAGGCTGCAGTCACACCACCTGATTGCAGATACCCCTCGGAAGGGCCTCTTTCCTTACGGGTGTCTGTCATATGGGGGACTCGTCCCCCAGCCTGTTAGTGTCCTGGGGAGTGACTCTGATTAAAGAGGTGGCAGGATCATGTCAGTGGGCCGTCGTTCCTGTACCCAGGCAATAAAGCTCATTTGTATATGTCTGAAAGGAAATCAAACCACCGAATGCCCTTTCCTGATCCCCAAAGTGCTGAGCAGTTCCCCAGCTTCTGCAAGCCTGCTGGGGTGTCAACTGAATTACCCATTAATGTCACAGTGCCACAGACACGGGGTCTTGACCTAAGCCAGTCCGGCCAGTGTTTGTTCCCCTTTCCCCCAAGCAAAATACAGCAGCTAAACCTGCCTATTTCCATAGGCCAGGCAGCTCTGGGGCTCTCCCCACTGCCTTGCTCGCACTCTCTGAAGGCTGCCTGGGGCTCTGGGCCTCCCCCGAGTGGCATGGGAAGGGGTGCCCATCTCCGCTCTGCACTCTGGCACAGGGTATGTGTTTAACAGACATTTGGGGTGTTTTCCAGCGACTTTTTAGCTTTCCCGGCCCCCAAAACAAATGAGATCCACAGTGGGCCAGGCCGGCCTGGGGGCTCACTCCATTTGGAAGCACAGTCTGGAGATTGGAGGTTCCCCACTCCCAGTCTCCCAGGATTACTGAGAGGGACTAGAGCTGCTGCAGGGAGGAGGTGGAGGAAAGGAGCTCAGGGAAGGGAGGGGGCTAGTGTGAATTGAGGGTTTCTCAGGAAGCAGCTTTTGGTCTGAAGATGATTTGCCATCTGAACTCCCTGTGCAGCTCTGTTCCTGCGCTGGGCCTGGGAGCCCCTTTCTGCCAGGGTTTAAATTCTGCACAGGGCTCAGCTTGTGTCTCCTCCAAATGCCTGACACTCGGTCAAGGCCAGGAGGCCACAGGTGGGATGGGAGTGCGGCTGTGTGAGCAGGGGCATGGTGCTTTTGGAGAAGGTATTTCTGAAGGGGAAGCTGGGCGCTAGCTGGGTTGGGGTAAACGGCCTTGATTTGGGATGAGATTTGGAGCAGAGCGCATGGATCCAGGGCAGGGCTGCAGTGGGTGTCTGTGCAGCAACTCCATAGGCCCCAGGTAGAGTTTTGCAGAGCCCTGTGTGCAGCCCCGGGGCTGTGGAGTGGGGCTCAGGGAGTAGCACTCTGGCTGTCCTGACTCCTAACCCCCAACTTGAGCCACGAAACAGCTCAGAGATCTCTGTCCTCCCAAGAACACCTAGCCCAGGCAGCTCTCTGCCGGCTCTGCCAGAGAGTCTGGGGAGAGATGGGCCTCAGCTCCTAGGCTTGGTCTCCCCCGGCCCAGTCAGGGCTCAGCTCCCAAGGGCAATGAGGTAATTTATGGTCCCCAGCTTGGGCACGGCAGGAGTTTCTCACTCTCTGCTGTGGGGGAAGCGTTGGGGTTTGGTTTCCCCATGCGGCTGGCGTTGTGGTCACTGTTTGGCAGCACTGCAGGGAAATTCTGCAGTGGAAGCTACCAGCGGGCAGCTTAGTAATTGACACCACAACAGGCTGGGATGCCAAAGCAAAACGTCAGTGATTGCAGGAGATGAAGAGCGAGGGGGCGAAGGAAAGACGGGTTTCTATAAATATTGTGATTTTGAAAGTTTGCCCTGGAGTCCTAGAAGCTCTTTAAACGCAATATTCTGTCTGCATTGAAAAAGCCTGATAACGAGGATTTAGTGTCGCCTCTTGAAGCGCCTCGTGTTTCCACATGCCACATGTCTTCTGTCCTGATTGGCTTTCCTGCCTGGGCAAAGCCATGTGACTGGCATCATCTCACACCCTTGTCACTTTCCTGCTGACTGGCTTCATAACTAAGTCTCATGCAAAAACGCTCAGGCCTAAAATTTCCAAAATTGCACCTGATTTTAGGAACCTTCTTTTCTTGGAGCCAAGTGCAGAGCCAGCGGCCTGTTTTTAGAGCCGCTCAGCACTCCAGTAGGGCGGAGTTGTGGAGACTCCGCCTTTCTGAAAGGAGTTCCAGACCATTGCCCCAGGCACTCCGTGACAACTGGTGGAAGCAGTGGGATGTACTGCACCGTCTCCGTGATAACTTGTGGTTTTGAATTTTTCTTATTATCCACATTATTAAAAATGCACATGCATTAGCCACAATTCAATAGCCTATTAGCCACATGTAGCTAGTGACGAAGGTATTGAACACAGGGGGCTGGACTAGATGACCTCTCAAGGTTCCTTCCAAGTTCTGCGATTCTACATTGTGTAGATGGGCACTGAGGCCCACACAGTTGGGACGGGGAGTCTGTGGCAGAGGTCTTCCAAGTCCCAGGGTTGCACCAGAAACACTGATTGCATGTTTGATAAGGGAGCAAGAGCAAGTGTTCCCCTGGCAATGGTGAAACTCTCAGTAGCATAAAGGTTGCCTGGATCAAAAGCTATCACAATTCTGCTTCCTTTGAGCCAATTGCTGCAGAAAGGAAATGAGTAAATTAATTTTTCTGGTGAAAATCCAGCTCCTGAATATCTAGGCTGCCACAAATGTGTAACAGGCTAGCAGAACTGCCTTTTAGGAGCCCGAAGGACTACGGTGCTGTCAGCTCATATGTTCCCCCTTCAGCTTGGAAGTGACTCTCCCTTGGGGGAGCCAGTTTGATGAGGCTCAGAATAGGTGAGTGAAGGAATTTCCTTCTTTCCCCAGGAGAAATTCATCTTCCTGTTTCAGGAAACAAATTGAGGAACCCTCGAGAGTTTACTTAAAATAAGGAAAAAAATAAACTAGTGCTGATTGGAGAGAATGGGATCCTGTTCTGTGAGTGCATTGCCGCCCCAGCCCCAGAGGGCAGAAAGAAAGAAGTGCTTAGAATTGCAACCCCATGTGACTTCTGCCTTCGATCACATAGCTCACATGTGCCCTTTGCTTTCCTTCTTGGGATATTTATTCAGTTTAATTTTCCTGGGACGTGCCTGTAAGTGAGACAGATGGAACAGAATCTGTGCGCCTGGTGAACACATCTTAATTAAACAGATAAATAAGCTTTCCTTCCAGGGAGATTTTCCTTGTTCCGGGGTTTCCATTGGGGCTGCAGTGCATGCTCCATAGATCCGAGCAGGGTTCCATTTTCAATCTGGCCCCAGTGTTCGGAGGCTCCTGCATTCCCAGTGCAAACTTGGAGCTGCACTAGAAAGCCTATGGCTGAGCTGCTCTAGCCAACCGGAGAGAGCGCTTCCCTCGGCTTCCTGGGTCCACCCCCAATGAGCGCTGGTGGGAGACACGCTCCTGCGGACATAGCATGGTGCACACCAGTGCTCAGGTCACTCAGGGGGTGGCTAAGTCACACTCACCAACACGCCCCACCATCTCCAAGCCGAAGGAAGGAGCCAACTCCTAGGAGTGACTGTGCCTTCTGCTGGAGGCCTGTGTTGTGGCAATTGTAGCTGAAGCGGCAGCTATTCCCCTGGTGGGTCTGTCGTTCCCTCCCCATTCCAGTTCCTGCATGCTGCTGAGAACAGCGGAGTACCGAGCTCTATAGACCATTGGTGAGTGTGATCCTACCTGTCAAGCCACCTCCATGGATTCTGAATAGCCCTGGAGCCAGAGGAGACTCACCGGGCAGTGTTTGCTTGTGGGTCCCTTCCTGAAATGGAGACACCTCTGCAAGAGGCCAAATACAGGCACCAGCTGGGAGAGAGGAGACCTCAGAACTCCAGCGCCCCGAGCCTTCTGTGCCTTGATATTCTGCACGATTACTGCTCCCGTCTCATCACTGGACTGGGGAGTGTATGTTAGGCTGGTGAAAGTGATGTGGATTGCGAGCCATGGAGGACAAGAGGACAGGTGAGCTCACCCATGACCAGCCCCATCCCATGCCTTGACCCTGCAGCCTCCAGGGCCCACTCTGCCTTCCTGTCTTGCCAGCTGGTGTATGGATGGATGCTTTTTGTGACATGGGCTGTTACTCTGGCAGAAGTCCCCTTAGCTTGCTCCCACTGGCCACCAGATGGGAACGTCTTTGAGTCCTTGCCATCCTGGATCGTAATCAAGGCAGGATGCAGAGGGGAAAGGCTCTGTGTCCTGACCCCTGACCCATCTGATCAGTCTGTTTCCTCACACATTGTATATAGCATTTTACAGCGCCTTCTCTCCCCTCTCCCCCCTCTGGCTGACTGAAGACAATACAAAAGTCACGCTTAGAGGCGGGGTGTACAGGCAAGTATGGAATTCAGAGAACTTCCCCTTTACTCTCCAAAAGAATTGCCTGCCTGCCTCTGCATATATAAAGCATATCTCACCACAGCATCAAGCCACTGTACCTGGGATAAGCACCCTGAGTACCACGAGGCTCTCCAGCTCTGGGTGCCTGGGTCCCCCGTGTGAGGCCCAGGTCACTCCTCCTCCCTGCCATAGGTTTAATCTTGGACCATTAGCCCATATGTCCCATTGTAATTCACTTCCTTCCAGGCTCTGGGGGCAGAGGTGAGCCTTGCAGCACAACCCAAAGATAAGGAGGGAACTGGTCTCCCTCACCCCCTTTGGAAGGATCTTCGAGAGTCCTGGGCCTTCCGCTCCTCCGAGGCTGCCTCTGGATTCTGATAAGCACAGGATATATTGCAATCTTCGCTGTTGTCATAGTGCCTGTAGGAGAGGTGGACTTGGAGTGCATGTGTGGAGCTCTGCGGTGATAAGATCTCTGCAGCTGTAGGGGACGGCTGCTGTGATGGTTGCCTTGTCTGGCTAAGAGGTAGGGGGAGTAGCAGTCATCCAGCCTGAAAATGAGATTTCCTGCAGCCAGATCCCCATATCAGGAGCGTGGACAGAGGCGCCTTCACTGAGTGCTGCTGTGTGAGCCCCTGCAGTTCCCAGAGGGCGTTAGCCATTTTCAGCCTCAGTCTGCCCCTTGGCATGGGGCCTGTTTGCTGAGAGTCTGCTTGGCATTCCTCTTCTGAGGCCGTCTCAGTGGCTTTCGCCCCAGAAGAAATGCAGCCCACTTGTGTTTTGATTTTCTCTTTGCTCAGTGGCCACAGGCCTGCGCGGTCATTGCTTTTATTGGTGGTGGTTAACAACCTGTCAGCCCCATGAGATGAGGTCAGCGGCTTTGGGAGGGCTGTGGAATTGTGCATTATCTTCCAGCTATCTGCATCATAAACTGGAACCGCTACAAATGCTCAGGATGCAGCAGCTGGGCAGTCTGGGGGAGAGGGATGTTTAAAATCCAGCTTCCAGACGGAGCCGGCCATGTGCTGGAGGTGCCAAAGGAGACTTGGAATCAGCAGCTGCCAACAGAAACAAATCTTTGGGCATCCTATTCAGCCAAAATGGAAATTGAATCCAACCCAGGACTCAGTTTCCCAAATATATGAGCACAAACCAGTCCAGGCTGCTTTGTAGCTGGCTGCGACCAAAGCTAAGATCCATGTGTCACGTTACTGAAATTATCTGGGATCATATATTGGTGCAACCAAGGTCATGTAGGGGCACCAATCTTATGTAAAGGGGGTGTGAGTGATAGCTGGACCCAGACTAAAAGGGAGATTAGTCTGAAAGAAGAAAATCACTGAAACATCTGAGGGTGAGGCTTTTACTGTATTAGTGTTAGATCTGCGTATTCTATTTTATTTTATTTGGTAATTCACTTTGTTCTGTCTATTACTACTTGGAACCACTTAAATCCTATTTCCTCTCTTTATTAAAATCACTTTTTACTTATTAATTAACCTGGAGTACGTGTTGGTACCTGGGGGGCAAACAGCTGTGCATATCTCTCTATCATTATTATAGAGGGCGAACAATCTATGAGTTTTCCTCGTAGAAGCTCTACACGGGGTAAAATGGATTTATTCAGAGTTTAACCCATTGAGAGTTGAGCTTCTGCTTGCTAGAGGCAAGACTACTTCCTACCTGTTTCTAGGCAAGCCCATAGCTGTTGTGGTACATGGCTCAGACCTGGGTCTGGTTCTGCAGCAGGCTAGCAAATGTGACTCAAACCAGGCAGGGTACTGAGGTCCTAAGCTGTTTGGGCAGGGAAACAGAGGCAGGAGTAGCCTTGGCATATCGGGTGGCAGCTTCTAAGGGGGTTTCTGTGATCCCAACCCGTCACACCATGTGGTGCTGGCTCCTGAAACATGGCCAGACAACACTGGTGGCACTGAGTTGTCATTGGCATGGGCAGCTCAGGCAGAGATCCCACTGCACACACGGCAGCTGGGTGTACACCCCGCTCGCAAGCTCTTTGAAACTGTGGCCTGGAATTTGTATGGCTGCAGGAATGCTAGGGCCACATGGCGAGAAGTGACAAGCACATCAGGGGTTGGACTTTGAAGGGAAGTAACGGTGAAACCTGAGGAAAGAAGGGATGGAATTCTGTAGGGCTGGAAGGACCAAAGGAATTTTTGTCACAAAGCCACCAGCATGGTCCCCCACAACCCATGTTAGCTGTCTCTGTCCCACACAGACGTGGGCTATTACTGGGGTAGCTAGGAGAGACTCACACATTACTAATTCACTAGTGGTGTGCCTAAGACCACCTGTGCACTAGAACAAGACTCCAACTCTGTTTTGATCCAGGTTGGGAGGGGTGGGAACATTGCTGAGGTGAACCTACAGTGACCAGAAAGAAAGTGTGAAAAATCGGGACGGGGGTGGGGGTAATAGAAGAAAAAGGCCCAAAATTGGGACCTTCCCTATAAAATCGGAACAGCTGGTCACTAGGTGAACCTGAAAATCATGAGTAAAGCTGTGAGCTGCTCACGGAGGTCGTGGATTGCAGGATTTTACTAGACCGTCGTGACTTCAGCCCCGGCGGAGGGGCTTGGGCCACCAGCCCCGGGCAGTGGGATCGGGCATCGTGAGCTATTGTTTCTTGCCCTCATCCTGTCCCTGACTTTTACTGAAAATATCCGTGACAAAATCTTAGCCTCAGTCGGGAGCTTCTGCTGCTGCTGCAGTGACCCCTGCTGGTCACCTTGGTTCATGAGCTCATTGCACAGCCTAGGAGAGGATGGTGTCTGGGGAGCCGTCTGGGGTGGGTCTTCGTTGATCGCTAGAACCATCCCCCCTTGAGCAGGAATGTGCCTTGGAGAGAGCCATGTAACGGGAACACATGAGCGCTCCCGGTAAAGTTCCCTGTCCAGGTTGCAGTGATGCATTGGCCAGTTCCTCGGGGACCCTGCTCTGCAGGAGGCACACATCCTGTGCCAGGGCGCATTACAGCAAACTGCTGGGAACTCGCCCTGCCTGGGGAGCTGAGATTTATTTACACTGATGTGGGACAAGTCATCCAGCACTTGAGAGTAATGCGCTCACCACAGACCCTGCCAAACACCACTCATATCTCAAGGGCGGCTGGCTTCCATCCGTGTGGGGGTGTGAGCGGGTGTGTGTGTGTGTGTGCGGCTGTGTGCACATGGGTGTGTCTCTGTGGGTGGGGAGATGAGTCTGTGTGGGACTGGGCTTGCACGTGTGCATCTCGGGGTGCTGCTGTGTGCACATCTGGGGGTGTTTCTCTCCCGAAGTGTGCGGCGTTAGTGAGGTTTCTCTTCCGGGGAGCTGGCTGCACTCGGTTTGGAAGTGCTGGCTTCCCAGCAGCAGCAGCAGCCTTCCCATGGTGTATGTGCCTGGATTACATCAGCGAAACCCCTGGTAAGCTCTTTCTTTTCTTCAGAGTTGGTATCTGGAAAAGAGGCCAGCTCCTTCCTCCTGTGAACGAGGATAAGGGGGAGGTGGGGAGAACAGTCTGCAAACCTGCTGCAGCATCGGAGGAGTTAAGTGCGGGATCAGCTGTTCTCGTGTCATTATGGATTCTCCTCATTTTATACAGAGCTCCGTCTGATGTCTGAATGCACAGGGGACTCCCCCTCCCACCCCTTTCTGTTTCACTCCCTCGCCCGCTCTCTCCTCCCCTCCCTTTGCAGACCATTCATTCAGTGCCAGTGTCTAATGGCACCAAAGTAAATAGCCGAGCATTGTTCCTTCATTGTAAGAGCAGAGGGCAAGGCGAGCGAGCGTTCCTCAGATGGAGTCTCTCAAATAGCACCACAAGGGGGAGGGGAGGGACAGAGGAGGAGGAAAAGCACAGAGTGGGAGAGAGAGAGAAAGGAAAAAGGAGAATAGGCCGAGTGTAGAGAGAAGTGACTGACTGCAAGCAGCTCCCCGGCTCCCTGTCAACACATGCTGTGCTCCATGGCTAACTCGGGCTGCCTCCTTGTCTCCAACTCAGGCATGCTTCCTCCCTCTCTCCCCTGCCCTCCAGCCTTCCTCTACCTCCAGCAGGTAAGTGAGCCCTTCTTGGGTTTTTGCTGGGAAGCTTGCACGTGCTCTCTGGCCAGCACCCACTGAGCTAAAGGTCAGAACCGAACCTCTTCCTCCCACCCCGATGGGCCATTCCCATCTCATCGACACGGCCTGGCTGGCGCCGGGGGAGTTTAGCAGCTGTGTTCCTGGGTGTGAGTGTCGGTTTTCGGTTCTCTAGCTATTCTGTTGAGGTTTCTGCTCCATGCCGGGGTCCGGTGCCTGACCAGGGGCTGAGCCGGTGGCACAGTGCGAAATGCAGAGTCCAGCACTTTTGCTGCCTCGCAGCTGCGATTCAGCATCCGCTCTGGGAAGAAATCATTTACACTCAACTTTAGAATACGGGATCTACGTGGTGTGGGTGACGTACCGGGAGCAGCAGGGAAAGAGGAATCTAGTGCACACACGCGCCGGTCACATATATGTGTACGTGAGAGACAAATCGCATTACCTATAAATCGCTGTGTTTCAGATGCTCACACAGAGGCTCACAGATGCAGCTCAGTAGGTCTACTTTATTCAGGAGAATGCCAGGAGTTTGGGCAGTGCCTGATGCCCTCTCTCAGAGCTGGAGGATTCCCCTGAGCATTAGTTAGTTCCTTGACTTTGCACTGGGGTGTCCTGTGTCTCTGTTCTGTTCTCCTGGTGCTGCGAGTTCCCCACTGGTGATCCCCTGGGAAACGCTGCTCTGGGAGAGGAAGTGTGCTCTTCAAAAGCCTCTTTGCTGCACTGGAAACCCAGCCAGGCTAACCATTCCATTTGTGCTTTGGGGAGTTCAGTTCCTAGCATCCTACCTGCCCTCTCTGCATGGCCTGTGCATCTCACCTGGAGCTGGCTCCTGGGACTGGGGGTTCTGTTTGTTGGGATTAAGCTCTTGTCTGGGGTTGCGTTTGTTTTGGTTCTTTAAGAAATTGTGAAGACTTTAAAACTCTGGTCTGAGTTGCCTCAGAGCTGAAATGTGTCCAGGCTAGAGAGTGGAGCAGCGTTAGAGCCTGGTGTCTGCTTCCAGAGTTCATTCGCGAGGGGGAAGTCTGACAACGGGAGGGGGGTACTGCTAGTTAAACAAAGCTCTGAGCTGTGTCTGTGTGCGCATGCTGGAAAGCCATGGAGCGACTCTTCAGACTGGACAGCGCCTTCCTGAAGAGAATTGACCTCGCTATCTTGCCTGCATATCTCTACCTGCCTCTGGAGATTTCCACAACATTCATCTAATGAAGTGGGTCTTAGCGCACGAAAGCTCATGCTCCCAAACATGTGTTAGTCTATAAGGTGCTACGAGACTCTCTGTCGCTTTTCCTGAAGAGAGGGGCTTAGGGAAAGTCTGGGGGGCTTTGTATTTAAATCTCACCCACTCCTTCCTTGTTCAGGGGACTCCATGGAACTTCCTGCTCTGCTCTCTAGGTGTGAAGCTTGAGCATTTGGCAGCAAGCAAAAAATGCCCCAAAATTTCCACTGGTCACTGGAGAGCTTTGTTGAACGTCTGAGGGCAGCACGCAGGGGGCTTCTCAGCCTTTGAACCTGCAGCCAGGTTAGGGCCAGGAGACTTCATTCAGGTAATTCAGCGCCATGGGAGTTTTTAATTTCTAAGTGTAATTCCTGGTGCTTTCGCTCCTATTTGACAACAGTGCAGTCTGCAAACCCCTATGCTGGGCTGCATGTGCTGAGCTGCCCAGAGACTGGTGTGGCTGTCGCCGTTTGTCGCAGGTGCATGAAGCACTGGGAGAAGGCGGTTTGGGCAGGGTGGATTTGCTGCCTGGCAGTGACAGAAGAGCGCACAAAAGTGAAAGGTAGGGCCTGGGAGAAGGAGAGGTTTTCATCTCATTTGCGGCTCTGCCACCCTCCCTTTCATTGCTCCTTCATCACCCTGTTTGCTTGAACCGGGCTTCTCTCCCTTTGCTCTCCCAGAAGCCTTTTGCTCTTTGGCAGCAGTTTGGAAATGCTGGTCAGAAAGGAGGGTTTGCACCGGTATTTTACCCAGATAATGAGTGAGATACAGGCCCAAGTCTCTTTCCGCTTCCCTTCTGTCTGGCTGTGGCTGAGATTCTGCATTGAGGCCTGGGAATGGACTCTTTGGTAAATGGAGCAACAAGAAGCCAGACAAAGAGACATCAAAAATAGCACAAGAAGCATGTGAAAAGGGACCAAAGAGTCAGAGGTCACCTCGGTACCAGTCGTAACTGTCACGGAGTGCCCGGGCGATGGTCTGGAACTTGCTCCCTATGAAGCCAGTCAGGACTCCAGGGGAAGCGTCCCCTCTCCGTACACAGCCTGTCTCCAAAGCTAGGAGCTTCACAGGTACAGCTTCCACCTTCCTGGGTCTGACCTCAGAGCATTCAGCACCTTCTGCCCCTCCGTGCGCTTCCCCCAGCGAGCCCGCCCAGGCGGGGTCCTGGGGAAGCCCATGGGTCTGCACCCCAACTCCACAGTCAGACGTGACTCTCAGCCAGCCAGTAAAACAGAAGTTTATTAGATGATCAGTACCTGGTCTAACACAGACCATACAGCGAATGTGAGCCCTCAGCTGGATCCATTTTGGGGGTCCCAGGGAGGCCAGACCCTGCCTGGGCCTGCCTCCCTTTTGCCCAGCCAGCTACAGACTGAAACTCCCCCTCTAGCCCCTCCTCTGCTTCCCTTTGTCTTTCCCGGGCTAGACCAGGTCAGGTGACCTCTCTCCTGTACCTGGAGTCAAATTACAGCTTCAGGTATGGCCACCTTTCCACAAGAATAAGAGGAAGCTTAAGAGCATTCCTCCTCTGTCACAGTAACACGCAGCTGTGCCATTTGTGGGTCCACTGTATATGGCCCATTGGGGTTATTGACCAGTAAGTAGTTCATTTATTGTTCATCACAAGTTTATTTCTGAAATTCACTATGGATTTTACATGTGAATTACATCAATAAACCTCTGAACAAAGCACACATACGATAATAATACCATCTACCAATGTATATGCATCCATAGCCAAGCAACTCTGCTTCACAGGGGCAGTCTGGCCATATTTCACCTGCACATAACCCACAATGGATTTAATTTAGCTCAAACGTCTTTTTCTTTTTTAAACGTATTTTTGCATAAAGGCTGGACATGGACAGTGAAGATAATGTAGATATTCATAACATTTCTGTGATAGAGCTAACATTGATATGTGTGTATATCTATGTACAGATATGTGTATATCTCATAGTGTATATGTGTAAAGAGAGAGAGAGAGGATATGTGAGACTAGGATTTACTTGATTTTGAAGATGCGCCACAGTTCTGAAAATCAGAGTCATTGTGCATATGGGTGTGAATGTGTTGGTAGTGCGCATGGATCATGAAGGTATGTGTTATCCATCCACAGACAGAGACACAGTAAACATGTCTGTCATGCCACCAGTCATTTTAACTAAGCCCTATATTCATTGGTTAAATCCCGAGAATGGGACATGCACTCTTATCAGTCAGAAAACTACTCAGTCCCTTGATTTATTTGGTATAAAGAAGCCCTACCGCCCTTCACTGGCTTCTGAGCACCAGTGTTTTTTCTAGTGCTAACATTGCAAAATGAAGTTGTCTGCAAAACTTCGATTAACCAAATGCCAGGGAAAATCCAGCTGCAGTTTGGTCTTTGGTGTTTGTGAATAGCTCATCAAAGGCAGCTGCATCCTTCTTGTGCTTCGCTCAGATCAGCTCTTCGGGAGCAGCTGTGCTGCCCTTCCTCATTCCCAGCAGCTGGTAGCCGGGTTACACAGCTCTCTGGATGGGGCAGATCCATCTGATGCACTGCGTGGAACAAACACCAGCCGGGCTCCAGGTCGGTTGGGGTTGTGGCAAGGCGGGGTTTTCAGGATCGAGTTGGGAGAAGAGCGGCTGATAGAGTGCGTGCTGGGGGCCCTGCTTGGCTGCAGGATTGTGTGCAGGAACCAGCATAGCTGGCCACAGTCCGAGGAGCTCACCCAGAGCAGGTGGCATGAGGAAAGGTAGACGCAAGAGGTTGTGTTATTAGCATTTGTTCAGTGGGAACCTGAGCGTTCTAGGGAGAGACTCTGATTGTTCTACCAAGTTACACCGAGCAGTCGGTCCCGACAAAAGAACACTCACTTACCAGCCATCTCGCTGGTCTGGAGGTGCAGACTGGGCCCCTGCCTCAGGGTCACCATTAGAAAGCTCTGGAAATGTGAGCTCAGCGTGTGTTGTGCAGTAGCTCCTCTTTGAGCTGGCTGGAGAGGTTCATTGACAGAAGAGCTAACCCAGCTGCTGAATAACCCCCAGGGATTGTTTAAGCATTAGAAGCATTCCCACACTGGGCCTCAGCTCAGGGTGGTCACTGGAGCAGCCATTGCTACCGGCTGTTTGGAAAACCCTGTCCTAGAGGGTTGCTATCAGGTAAAAAATCTCGAATTTTTAGAGAGCTGGAGTTGCATTGTTACTAGCAACATCTCAGCAGCTGGTTAGTCTCTTGTTAAATCTCATTGCCTTTCCAGCCTTTGTGCCCTTTGTTTGCAGCAAACCAACAGCTGACTGGTTGTGGTTTCTGTTCTCAGCCCAGGCCTGGTGCTGCAGTGCTCAGGCTCCAGGGGAAGCGCAAGCCAAAGAAAACGTTTGTTAATTTTAAAAAAATATTTATATTAATTTTAGCCTTTCTAAAACCAGCTTCCCCCCAGCGATGACATTTCCGGCCTCTGCTGCCTGGCCCTATCCCGTCAGAGGTGTACTTCATTTTACTCCTGTGGTGCCGGGTGATCGTAACTCCGGAGCGCTGTCCGGTACTCTAGTTGCTCAGTGGAGGGATGTGTTTTAACAAAGCAGAAAGAGTCATTGTGACAGCAACCTCAGCATGGCCACCCAGACCCGCCCTCCCGCTCCCGGAGGACACGCTGCTGAAAACAGAAGGGGCAGTATAAAAACACTCTCTCTCCCATTGCTTGGCCGCACTGTGTGTTTGCAGTCTTGGTTCTGGGGGTGGAGCGGGCCCGGGTGCTCGGGTTGATGGCTCTTCCCAGGCCAGCCCAGACGTGTGTAGCCTGTTGGTTTGGGAGGGGGCTCGAACTCCGCATGTTTCTGTCTCCTCTAGGCAGTTACTAAAACCACAGGGACATTGAGGCTCCCTAGTTAATTCTGCTCTGAGGGGTCTGTGAACTCCCCTGCTCCCGCCCCCAAGTCCCGCTGACAAATGGGATTCTGGGGATTTAGCACATGGGGCTTGTTGGGCTTGAAGGACCTTTGTCCCTATCCAGGCCAAGCCGCACCGAACGGCTCCATCTGCAGGGAGGAGGAGAGAGATCATAGATGCCCCCCCCCCCCCCCGGGTCAGAATGCCGTGCAATGCAAGAACACCCCACAGGGGCCCAAAGTAGCTGTACCAGCTCAGGAGAGGAACCTGGGCATCACTGCGGCCAGCTCAGTGGTGACATGGGCAGCGTGCAACTGCAGCCAAAAAGCAAACGAGACGGTCAGATGCACGAGGAACGGGATGGAGTAATCCGGGAAAAATCCCAATACCTGTCCGTAAATCAATGGTGCAGCCTCATCTGGATACTGTGTGTAGTGCGGGTCCGCGCTTGCCAGGAAGGACAATGCAGAGGGCTCCGGGAAGGGAGATGAGACTAGGAAGAGGACTGTTCTCCCAGTCTCATGACACAAGACCAAGGGGACATTCAGGGATGGGGAAGATGGCGGATTCAAAACCGATAAAAGGAAATACTTTTTCCACAACACACAGGCTATGGAACTCTCTGCCACAGGGTGTTGTTGAGGCCAGCAATTTAGCAAGATTCAACATAGGATTGGAAAGTAATCTGGGTATCCCAAATATCTGGAGTTAGCGTAGCTAATGCAGAAAGTGATGGAAGGGATATTAAAGCTCTAGCTTAGGCCAGTCTCTACCAGGAGTTAAGAGGAGACTCCCCTGTGTGCAGCTTTCACCACCTCTGCCGCTGGGGGGGTTCTGCCTTTCCTCACGTGTGCGGCGCTGGTCATTGGCCGAGACAGGATCCTGGGCTAGCGGTGCCTGCTCTGCCCACACTGGCCAGGCCGGGTTCTGAGGAACTGAGAGGGATGGTGCCCAGGGTGCTTGCTCATGAATCATCAAACACTTAGCCCGTCTCTAGCGGGGGTCTAGTCGTGAACTTGTGTGTGAAGAGCTGTGCCTTGGCCATGGGGGTGTGGACACGGGAGATTGAACCTAGATGTGTATGTGCAAAGGAAGTTTGTCTGAGGCAGGTCTGGGCAGAAGACGTTATGCAAAGGGGTGAGGACGCGGATGGGGGACGGGTATGTGCAGGCAGAGCTGAACATTGCTAAGTGCCCGGAGGTGGGTCTGTTATGTCAAGGGAGGCGCGAGACACACCAGTGACCTGAACTCCAGGAAGGAAGGGGTCCCAGCTGGGACCGTGAACATGTCCTGCTGCCATTCCAGCAGGGTGGTGTTGAATAAAGCATGCCAGAGATTACTGACATGTTGGGGAGCAAGGGAAGAGTCACACGTTCTGGGAAAGCACAGGCAGCCGGACTGCTGAGGTCTGCGGCAGTGTTTGGAGACCAAGCAGGGTGAGCAGGAAATGGAAAGAGGTGGCAGCAAGGGACCCGAAACATCCCTTTAAGAGACTCAGGCCTTGGAGACTCTGAGCACCTCAGAAATGGCTGAGGCTGTTGTGACAAAGTAGGAATACTGTGTGTGTGTGCCTCAGTTTCCCCTATGCATTTCTTGAGTGTCTGTGTAGAGGGATAAGAATATGTAGCTGATGCAAAGCACAGTCTCTCTGCAGGTGTCCATAGGTGAAGCTGTAACTTGACGCCAGGAGGAGAAGGGAGGTCACTTGACCTGCCAGGGAAAGGAAACACACAGGAATGCAGGAAGGAGGGGCTGTAGAGGGGGTTTGAGTCTGATGTTGGCTGGAGTCAGGCAGGGAGGCAGAGGAGCTATCTCGCTCTCTGGCCCCCCAAAATGGATCCAGCCGAGGGCTCACGCTCGCTGTATGGTCTGGGTTAGACCAGATAGAAGTCATCGAATAAACCTCTGTTTTACTGGCTGGCTGAGAGTCACGTTTGACTGTGGATTTGGGGTGCAGAATCCATGGGCTCCCTCAGGACCCCGCCTGGGCGGGCTCGCTGGGGCAAGCACATGGAGGGGCAGAAGGTGGTGAATGCTCCAAGGTCAGACCCAGGAAGGTGGAAGTAGGTACCCGTGAAGCTCCTAGCCTTGGAAACAGGCTGTGTACAGAGAAGGGACACTTCACCCAAAGTCCGGTCTGGCTTCCTAGGGAGCGGTTCCAGCCCATCGCCCGGGCGCTCCGTGACAGCTGTATCTTCACTGTAGAGTTAACTGGAGTTAAGGACTCTCAAGTTAGCCTAGCGAGAGTGGCCACACAGCAAGATTAGTGTTTGGAATGATTGACTAGCAGCCAGCTGGAGCCTAGCCAGCTCGAGATAAACACACACACACACACACTCTGCACTAAGGGGTTTGTGTGTGGATAGGGCGTGAGCTTGGGGCACCACTCGCGTTACCTCCAGTTAACCCACAGACAGAGGTGGATTTATAGTAAAACACAGGGTGCCCTGGCACGGGACCCCCCAACCCAGGGCCAGGCAGCTGTGGGGGCAGAAGCTTCTGCTGCAGGCTTCACACCTACCAGCAGCCAAGCTTCTTCCCCACCTCCTCCCCCAAGCGTGCTGTGTTCCCCCTCCCTGCGCCTCCCCCACCGCCGGCACTCAAGTTGCTCCAGGAGGGAGGAGGAGGAGCAGGGCTGCAGTGTGCTCAGGGGAGGAGGCGGAGAAGAAGCGGGGGCAGGGCCTTGGGGGAGGGGGTAGAATCAGGGCAGAGCAAAGGCAGGGCCCCTGTACTCTCCCTACACATCCTCCCCTCCCCCCCCCCCCCGCCAGCCCTCTTCAGTGAGCTGCTATGGGCAGGGGACTAGGGTGGGACATGGAGCACCCCCACAACCCCAGCTCCCTGCCCTGACCCCTGCACCCCCCTCACACACTTCAAGCCCCTTGTCCTCCCTGACTTCTGCACCCCTGCAGATACCCAACTCTCCCCACACCCCATGCCCTGACTCCTGCCCCCCCCATATATCCCCGCTCTGCGCCGAAATGGGAGCTCCTACCCCCCCCCCACACACACACACACATTCCCACCTGTATGCCTCGCACCAAATAGGAGCTGCCCCAGGTAAGCGCTCCACACCCCAACTTTCTGCCCTGAGCCCCCTCCCACACTCTAACTCCTGGCCCGACCCTGCACCCCAACCCCCAGCCTGCTCCTGCGCTGTAACTTCCTCCCAGAGCCTGCACCCCTCATCCTGAGCCCCCTCCCGCATCTTAAGTCCTGGCCCGACACCGCCCCCCAATATTTGTTTCCATTTTTTTAATAAGGCGCTCTCATCCAAAGTTACCAGAGTTAGCTAATGAGACAAACAATATTTGGAAAGATTCTGAAGTGGTCTGCAGAGACCCGCCGCCATTTTCAGATGGTTTGTGGAAAAATAAGTCAGGCTCCAAAAACAATCCGGGTCCCTCACTTTCTTTTCATTTACTTCCTATTCCTTAGAGGAGGAGGTTGAAGAAAGAGAGAATGAAAACCAGGGCTGGGGGGGAGAAGAGAGCGAATGGTCTTTCTCTTGGCTGGGCCCCACTACCTCTAAATCCGCCACTGGCCACAGAGAAGTGGGAGCACAAGGCCCATGGGGCGAGGGGTCGCATACGAACCTACTGGAGGTGTTGATTTCAGAGTCTGCCTGCGGGGGGCTGGGAGGCGTTTCCTAAAGCCCATTCCGAGACCCTGCCCACCCCAGGCCTGCGCTGGTAGCTTCCAGGCTGGCGCATCCGCCTCCTGGATTTGCCAGCTCTGGAGGTCCCCATCCAGCTCCGAGCCAAGGCCTGGCAACCCAAGGGGCCTTTCGCTCTGTCGGAGCGGCACACACATTACCAGTTGGGTTTGCACAGAATCAGCAGGATTCACTCCAGGCCTTTATGTAACAGCGCTGCTGAAATGTGATCCCTGGCACTGAGAACCTATTAGCTAGAGTGAGGCAAGTGCGGGAATGAGCCAGCCTGAGGAAGGAGTTCAGAGACGTGTCAGGATGCTCTGGCAGCCCCCCAGCGCCAGGCTGATGCTGCAAGAGCTTTTGCTTTTGGAGCCTGACTTCCGGATTTAGTTTTACACAGTAGGAGGCCCGGGTGGTGCAGGTGGAGAAGGCTGGGGACCCGTCCTGTCTGCTAGCACTGCTGAGTGCCCCTTCCCAACGGTTCTTCCCCCTCTTAGAGGCAGCCTGCAGGGCATTTCTGTTTCCTCTTGAACCTGAGGCATGGAGATGCTGAGTCACAGCCATCGTCCTTTGGAAGCCCCTGTGTGCTGCTCCTTTAGATGTCCCCCTGGAGCCCGGCGGCCTCCCGTCCTCACTGGCCTCAGAAGGAAATGCATGAGAAATAGGGCTGGAGCCTGGCTTGGACCCCAAGGGCGAGTCCAGTGCCTGGCTGGGGCCTGCCCTCTTTGCCCCAGGGAAGCTCAGGCCTTGGAGCTGGTTCCTGCCCTACTGCTGGCCCCTCATTCTCACTGATGGAAGACAATCACCCCAAGCCTCTGGCGAGGCCCTGGGAGGGTGAGGGGAAGAGGTCTCCTGGCGGCTGTAGTTCCAGGATAGGTTTCCCCTAGCAGACTCCTATCCCCCTGCCCACTGGCCTTCCACAGCCCTGGGATCCCGCAGGAGGCTCTCTGCAGGGTTTGATTCTCCCCAGTGGATGGGGTGGGGAGCAGGCCTGGCCACTCCATCTCCCCCTGCTGAAGTGCTGGGCTTGCAGCACTTTGTCCTAATTTCCCTCTGGTTTGCGAGCAGCGATCCGTCACTGCTCATGTTACCCGGGTAGAAAACGACCCATAAGCTGACATGATTGCTGCTGCTTCTCAGCGCCATGCCACATCTGTTTCCTTTCTTGCGCGGTGGAAGGTGGGCAGGGGCTGGGGATTGGCTGGTACCTCTGCAACCAAACAAAGATGGTTGACTGCAGTCGGGGGCAGCTGGGTCTCTGCTGGGAACTGGCTGCCCCAGTCAAACTGAGAAATTCACCCCACCCTGCCCCTTACCACCCATTGCAGGGGCACTTCCTGCTTTGTGAATCCAGTACTGGCGGCGGGAGGGTCTGGGTGACACTGGGTGAGAGAGGCTGGGGGCATGTTTGCAGGGTGAGGCTTTGGCCTTGGGGATGTGAGCTCTGAATAAGGGCGGTGCTTTCCCCGCCAAGGACCCAGGTCCCTCCTCCGGCCCCCTCAGCCACACGAGCCCCTGCCCCACGTGCAGGGAGGAGAGGCAGTGCAGCCCTGCGCTCCCCCGGGGGGGCTCAGTGGAGCGCTAACCAACAAGGGTTAGAACAGAAATCAGGGAGGCCCCTGTGGGGCCAGTGGAGAGAATTGAACCCCAGACAGCAAAGAAGCTCAGCTCTGCTGGTCTCCAGTCTAGGGCATGGGAGTCCTCTCCTGGCTGCTCCGCTCCCACCGCTGCCACCCTCCTGCTCTTGTGTCCAGCTGTGAGCAGCAGGAGGTGGTGGGGTGGGGCTGTTGGCACCCCATGGATCTCCCGGGCAGGCTGGAAGGCTGTAATTTACGGAAGGGGCTGAAGAGTCTTCAGTAGTTTGTCCTTCTCCATCTATCACCAGCTTCTCGGCTACTTTCAGGCACCAATAAATTCTGGGCTTACTGACAGGCCTTTCATTCATCCCCCACCCCCTCCCAAACCCCGCTGGACCCTGGTGCTCAGAACAGCACCTGGATATAGGCTGCAGAGCTCTGTGTGCAGGCTGCTTCGACGGTCGCTCCCAGCTGCTGGGCTGACCAGAGGATGCTTGGGATGGGTGACAGGAGGCCTCCAGTCAGAACATACAGGCAAAGAAACCTTGCAGGGAGACCCCCATGCTGGAGCAGGAAGCCACCATCATCTTCTGTTGGGGAGACTCAGAGAGGAGGAGCCACCTCTGTGCTGATGGATTCGCGGTGGGCAGGGAGGTGGTCGACTGGAGCGTCTGGGGTGTGGGAATTGCTGCTCGTTTCTCCATCAGGCTCGGGGGGGGGGGGGGGAGAGCCCTTCCCCGCCTGCCCATCTCTTGGTCACTCATTTCCCTGGACCTGAGGACTGACCTACAGGGTTGGTTTCCTGCCCTACAGACCCTCACTGTGTGAGTCCATATCTCATTGCTCAGCCTGCAGTGCTGGGCTCAAACCCGAGACCAGTGAACCAGTCCAAAGTCTGGGTGTAGAGGAGCTGGGAGCTCAGGACTGTTGGTGTTTAACGGGAAAGGGCGAAGCCAGCGTCTCTCGCAGCCAGGGGATGGGGAACGCTGGACTCTGGCTGGTCTGAGCCAGCCTGGGGCTGCTTTGAGGGGGTTGGCAGGCAGGTCCCTTCATACCTCCTCTTGGTTTCTCTCTGCCGCGGTGTCTGTTCTGCGCTGTATTCAACCAGAACGGGAAAGGAGCAGGCGATGGTGGCAGTTCATTTCTGATCTGCATTGTATGGGGAGCTCTTAATTAAAGCTAGTTAGGCTAATTAACTTGCAAATGAGAAACTCACCTTTTTTCTTCTTTAAAAAAATAGCAAGACAAATATTAAAGCTAATGAATTTGTATCTGATTCCATGGCAGTGGCCTCCGCACTCCCATCCGGGTCCCCTTGCACCAGCAGGGGTTTCTTCTCAGCGTGGCCCCCTGTTCCTACTGGCTCTCTCTGCCCCACAAAGAATCTCTGCATCAGTGCATAGGTACGACTGTGTCTGGCATTGTGCTTCAGTGTGAGTCTGACTGTGAGTGAGCTGGTATGTTTGGTTGACTGCGGGGTTGTTTCTGGTTGCAGGGGTGCATTAGCCATTTCAATTGTGTATAGTTGTGACTGTCCCCACAGTCTCGTCAAGCTGTCCCCCAGTGACACTGTCCCGGAGTGCCTGGGCGATGGTCTGGAACTCGCTCCCTATGAAGCCAGATAGGAGTCCGAGGGAAAACGTCCCCTCTCCGTACACAGCCTGTCTGCAAGGCTAGGAGCTTTAGAGGTCCCCGTTTACACCTTCCTGGGTCTGACCTCGGAGCATTCAGCACCTTCTGCCCCTCCGTGCGCTTCCCCCAGCGAGCCGCCCGGGTGCGGTCCTGGGGGAGCCCGTGGATTCTGCACCCCACTCCACAGTCAGACGTGACTCTCAGCCAGCCAGTAAAACAGAGGTTTATTCGATGACAGGGACATAATCTAGGTATAGTGAACGCGACCCCCTCCGCTGGGTCCATTTTGGGGGCCCAAGAGCCAGGCAGAACTTGCCTCCAGCTCCTTGCCAGCCCTAGCCAGAACCAGACTCCAAACTGCCTCTCTCCAGCCCCTCCTCCCCCCTGGCTCAGCCAGGTCAGGTGACCTCCCCCCCACTTGGAGTCAGATTACAGCTTCAGGTATGGACACCTGCAGAGAGGCTGTGCTTTGCATCAGCTACACATCCTTATCCCTTCACATAGACGCTCAAGAAATGCATAGGGGAAACTGAGGCACACACACAGTATTCCTACTCCCACAGACACCCACTGGTCCCTGCCACAATAGGCAGGGATGTGGTGTCCCCTGCACCTCTTGCCATGCGCCATGGGCCCTGCAGAGGCCTGGAGGATGGGGGTGTTATCTTAGCACGCCTGCCTGAGGGACCGTCTGCTCTGTCAGGACAGTGCCAAAGTTGAGGGGTCTCACCCTCCACCCAGCCCCAGAGTGTATGGCCTGGCCTGCCTGGCCCCTCCCTGCTCACCTGTGTCTGGCTCCTGCCTCTGGAATTTGATCCCGTTAGGAGAGTGAATTGGCCAGCTCCGACCTCAGCGCTTTCAGAGCCCGCTCTCCCCGATCCTCACGCCTTTCCCTTCATAAATCCTGACGTGGAAGAATCCCTGACACTGACACCTGCTACTTATTGATCACCTCTCCATTCCAATCAGAGCTACCGTCGGGATGAATCGGAGCTGCTGCTCTGGGAGTCACAGCCCTGCACCTCCCCTCGCTGCTGAGTCTCACAGGCTGGAAAGTTTGAGAAGGAAATGGACCAAGCTCCCCAGAGCCAGGGTTCCTCGGGCTGCTGAGGGGCCTGGACCGGCAGAAATCAGGCGAGAGACTAAAGGAAAGGCCTGTTGTGCAGTCAACTTGTCCCTGCAACTCTGCCTGACAGACAGGCTGGTTCCTGGCTGGGGCTCCTGGCTCCTTCCCGAATGGCTATGGCTGCTGGTTCCCTCAGCAGTGCTCTTGGAATGGTCCCTGTAACATTTCCCCTCTGCTCCCGAGAGAGCTCTGGTCTCACCCCACAGTCACTTCCCATGGGCTGGTGATACAAGAGCATGACCTGAGAACCCGGCAGCCAGGGCAGAACGTGGGCACGCTGGGCCAGAGGGGACTAGACAGAGCAGTGACGAAGGAAACCAGTGTGAAATCCCCTCCTCAGCCCTGCATTAGGCGCCAGGCCCCCTGGCCTCTCTCCCCATGCACTCCCTGTCCCTGGGATTCTCTCCCTCACGCTCTCTGCAGCAGCCCGAGGGCATGTCTGATTAGTCTTTAGGAGATCGAGGGGTCAATTTTCCACAGCTCCTTCCTCTCCATTTAACTAATTTAACTGTGCGATTGTTGCAAATTTCATTTTATTATAGCCCTGCTTCTCAATCCAATTGAATTACCAAAATCTCATTTTCTCAGAAGTGCTGAATATGTAATTAGAGGAAAAATTATGCTCCTGACTGCCTATTAGGGTGGTTTGTGTGTGAGAGAGCTTGTCTGTGCATGATTACACATGTGCATATGGTTGCTTGTGTGTGAGCATGCATGTAGTAACCCGTGTGTGTCTCGGGGTGTGTTTTCACATGCATTTACAGTGTAGTGATTGCAAAAATAGAAACCACTTTAACACAGATCAGAAATTAATGTGTGTGAACCTCTATACTAAAGGGAACTCCAAGTCCGTTCCAAACCTCCTTTGTACTTGGTACCCAGAGGTAAACCAGCTGGGGTTAGAAGTGGAAATCAACAGTTCAGCAAATTGTCCTTTTTCTTTACAGACTTTATATGAGAGAGGCTCTCGCTGATGCTGAAAGCTTCCTCCCAGCAGTGCCTCGTCAGCCGAGACTCTCAGCCCATGTGAATGCAAACACTGCATCACATTCTGCTCTCCTTTGCACCAGGGTATTCCCAGGGCTATTCCAAGGGAGCTAGTGGCTGGAGTCACAGCACTGTCGCTGACAGCAGAATTTGGCCCCACCAACTGCAACCTGACTCCTAAGAGCCATAGGAGCATGCTGGCAATCTTTGCGAATTTGCTTTTCTTTTAAATCACCATCGAGTGGAGCCAAGAAGCAGCTTGTTTCTCGCAAGTGCCCTTCCCCTCTCTCGGCCTGGGGAAGCACTGGGGACAGCCTGTGACCCCCCTTGACTTAACTGGAGACAGGAGTTCAGCCCTGCCTCTGCCCTTGGCTTTCATTCCAGGGGATAGGATGCAGACAGCTCCACCTTGCACCACACCCAGAGCTTCCAACACTTGCTGCTGGGAGCCCTGCCCCCAAGGTACAACGAAAAATACCCCCTCCCCATCGCAAACCCAGCGGAACCTCACGAATAACTGGGAGCCTGTGACGGAGTAGGAATGCTTTTAAGCTTCCTCTGGCTATTGGGTGAAGGGGCCATACCTGAAGCTCTGTTTTACTGGCTGGCTGAGAGTCACGTCTGACTGTGGATTTGGGGTGCAGGACCCTCTGGCTCCCCCAGGAGCACACCCGCCCCCCCCCAGGCGGGCTCGCTGGGGGAAGCGCACGGAGGGGCAGAAGGTGCTGAATGCTCCCAGGTCAGACCCAAGAAAGTGGAAGCTGGAACCTGTGAAGCTCCTAGCCTTGGAGACAGGCTGTGAATGGAGAGGAAGCTTCCCCCCCGGAGTCCTGACTGGCTTCATAGGGAGCAGTGCCAGAGCATCGCCCTGGGCACTCCGTGACACCAGGCACTTAGCGGGGTCTGTGAAACCAGAGAGAAGCTGAGTTAACAGAGCATGCGCTAGAGAGTCAAATGAACGCTAGTGGCAAGGTTTGGAAACACAGGGTTACAGGCAACAGGAAAACCCAGGACACAATCTACAGCCGGCCCTTGTTAACAGACTCCTGTCCTGCCTAATAGGGCGTGTGGGAAACCAGTATCTGCCCATGGCATCTGTCTCTGGGAGAGCGTAGACTCTCCTGCCCCTTTGCGTGTGAGTCATCTGGAGGGCCCAAGGGTTTGGGCCAGGAATGGAAATACGCAGCCAGCGCCATTGGCAGCCTGCTCTCAGTGTGGCTGCGGGAAGAAGTGGTTTCATCTCTGCGGTCCATGCTGATGCATTTGACTGAAGCCCAACGGAGCTGCAAGCTGGGGGGGGCTGAGCTATGCAATGCCAGGTTGTGTCCCATGCAGCGCCTTTGGCAGGAGCAGCGCTCAGGCAGAGAGGCTGGGGTGGGGGCCAGTGCTGACTGTGCAGCCACTCTTGGAAGCCCAAGGCAGCGGTGCCTCCCTGCATTGGTAATGGGCCTCTCCTGTCCTCGCAGTGGAAGTGCGGGGGGGAGGGGGAGGGGGCCTTATTACAGCCCCCTCTGCCCTGGCCAGGGAGAGGCGCTGTGCTGCCCTTGCTCAGTGTAGGTCCTTCCCCAGTCCCTACCTGTGCATACATAGTCACCCTAGTGGGCTCTGTTCCTGGCATGCCTGGGGCTGGCACAGTGGGGAAGGGTGCATGGGCACCCCGTGGGCACTGGCACGGAAAATGCTTCCTTACAGTGCATCTGTCAGCCTGGTGCCCAGACACCCAGCCAGAGATGACCTGGGGCTTCCCTCCCTTGACTAGACGGCCCTTCTCTACCTTCTTGGCATGTACGCAGCGACCCTCTTCCCTCCCCTGGCAGTTAGTGTGCCCACAGCCTTGCCTTTGGAGTGGCAGCCCCCTCCCCCAAGTCTCAGCTTCTCTCCTCTTGGGTGCTCTGGCCAGCCTGACCATTGCTCTTTGCTGTCTGTCTACACTGAGGTTGGACTCCCGCAGCTGGCTCAGGCTGCAGCGCTGTTCAGTTGCAGTGTAGACGTTTGGCGTTGGACCGGACTCTGGGACCCATGAAGGTCGTGGGCCTGAGAGCTCGGGATCTGGCCCAAGCCTGAACATCTCCACTGCAGTTAAACAGCCTTGGAGCCCGAGGCAGGGGCCAGGCCAGGCGTGGCTCTATCACAGCAGTGCAGGTATTGTACCCTCGCTGGGCGGTGTGCCCGGGAGTGGTGTTCATTGCAGTGCCGGGGAGCCCCAGTCATGGGCCAGGGCCCTGGTGTGCTAGGGGCTGTACAGGCAGAGCACATACTCCTGCCATAGTCTCATCGTTTAGGGTGCTGGCAAGGGGCCTGGCCACTTGGTTGCATGGTGCGGAGGTGCCTGGCAGGTGCAGTTCCTGGTGGGCTGGGGACAGGGCATGGAGCCCGGTGGTGTTGGGCAGTAGGTGCTGTGCCAGGCATGGATCCCAGCGCGGGCCTGGAAGAAGGTTCCCCAGCAGCGACAGTAAGGCTCAGGCTTGTCTTCACTGCAGTTTTAGTTCAGGGCTGACTCGGGTGTGGCCCTTCTCCTGCCTCCTGCCCACACGCGTCTCTAGCGCTTGTTCACTGGGGCTGTGAACTTGAATTGGCCCGTGGGCTGCAGCTGGAGTGCTGCTGACGCAGGAGCCAGTAACGCAGTGGGGCCCGGCTCCGCTGTGCTGCTCAGACAGATCCTCCGCCCAGCTCCCGGGCGGAGAGAGCACAGGCCCTGCAGCGAGGACAAGCCCTTTGCTAGCTCATGGACCAGGCGCTCAGCGCCCACCACCAAGGAGAGATTTTCGACCCATTTTCTGAGAATCTGCCCACTCGTTTGTGGCTAGCTAGAGCTGAGCCCACAGGCACTTCCCAGGCTGCGGGAGTCAGGTCCTTGGCTGGCCCCTGGGCAGGTCGCCTGTCTAGCCTGCACTCGTGAGCATGTGTTCCCGTGGGAAGGGGATGGGACCAGGCGGGGTCAGTTCTGGGGGTCCCGCACCGGCTTTGTGGCTCCATCAGCTGGAAACCCAGGCGCTGAGGCAGCATGAAATATTCATGGTGCGAACGGTGCAATGTCATCTGCATTCAGCCAACTTCAGGGATGTTGCAGAGACTGGGGACTGGAGAGTGCCGTGGAACCGACGCGAGACGGGGATTCTCGGGGCTGACACAGCCACCAGCAGAGGGGGAGATTTCCAAGGGGCACTTGCCCACGGGCTGTAGAGCTCATAAACGGGAGGGGCCGTGTCTGGGGGGGGGCCACGCACCGGGCCGTGTCTGGCGGGGGCGGCGCACCGGGCCGTGTCTGGCGGGGGGCGGCGCACCGGGCCGTGTCTGGGGGGGGGGCCCGCGCACCGGGCCATGTCGGGGGGGGGGGCGGCACACCGGGCCGTGTCTGGGGGGGGCCACGCACCAGGCCGTGTCTGGGGGGGGCCACGCACCGGGCCGTGTCTGGTGGGGGCGGCGCACCGGGCCGTGTCTGGTGGGGGCGGCGCACCGGGCCGTGTCTGGTGGGGGGGGCCGCGCACCGGGCCATGTCGGGGGGGGGGGGGGCCGCACACCGGGCCATGTCGGGGGGGGGCGGCGCACTGGGCCATGTCTGGGGGGGGGCCACGCACCAGGCCGTGTCTGGCGGGGGCGGCACACCGGGCCGTGTCTGGGGGGGGCCGCGCACTGGGCCGTGTCTGGGGGGGGCCACGCACCGGGCCGTGTCTGGCGGGGGCGGCGCACCGGGCCGTGTCTGGGGGCGGCCGCGCACTGGGCCGTGTCTGGGGGGGGCCGCGCACCGGGCCGTGTCGGGGGGGGGGGGCGGCGCACTGGGCCGTGTCTGGAGGGGGCCACGGACCGGGCCGTGTCTGGCGGGGGCGGCGCACCGGGCCGTGTCTGGGGGGGGCGGCGCACCAGGCCGTGTCTGGCGGGGGCGGCGCACCGGGCCGTGTCTGGGGGGGGGGGGCCGCGCACCGGGCCATGTCGGGGGGGGGGTCCGCACACCGGGCCGTGTCGGGGGGGGGGCGGCGCACTGGGCCGTGTCTGGGGGGGGCCACGCACCAGGCCGTGTCTGGCGGGGGCGGCGCACCGGGCCGTGTCTGGGGGGGGGCCGCGCACCGGGCCGTGTTGGGGGGGGCGGCGCACTGGGCCGTGTCTGGGGGGGGCCACGCACCGGGCCGTGTCTGGGGGGGGCCATGCACCAGGCCGTGTCTGGCGGGGGCGGCGCACCGGGCAGTGTCTGGGGGGGGCCGCGCACCGGGCCGTGTCGGGGGGGGGGGGCCGCGCACCGGGCCGTGTCGGGGGGGGGGGCGGCGCACCGGGCCGTGTCTGGCGGGGGCGGCGCACCGGGCCGTGTCTGGCGGGGGCGGTGCACCGGGCCGTGTCTGGGGGGGCCGCGCACCGGGCCGTGTCTGGGGGGGGGCCGCGCACCGGGCCGTGTCGGGGGGGGCGGCGCACCGGGCCGTGTCGGGGGGGGCGGCGCACCGGGCCGTGTCTGGGGGGGGCGGCGCACCGGGCCGTGTCTGGCGGGGGGCGGCGCACCGGGCCGTGTCGGGGGGGGGGGGGGGCGGCGCACTGGGCCGTGTCATGGGGGGGCGGCGCACCGGGCCAAGTCTGGGGGCAGTGCAGAGGGCCATGGGGGGTATCAAGCTGTGCAGAGCTTATGGGATCATTAGAAGTTGTATCATATCCCTCTGGGTTCAAGCACTGCACTCCCCTCCTGCCTTCTCCCCTCCCGCCTTCTCCCCTCCCGCCTTCTCCCCTCCCGCCTTCTCCCCACCCGCCTTCTCCCCACCCGCCTTCTCCCCACCCGCCCTCTCCCCACCCGCCCTCTCCCCACCCGCCCTCTCCCCACCCGCCCTCTCCCCACCCGCCCTCTCCCCACCCGCCTTCTCCCCACCCGCCCTCTCCCCACCCGCCTTCTCCCCACCCGCCTTCTCCCCACCCGCCTTCTCCCCACCCGCCCTCTCCCCACCTGCCTTCTCCCCACCCGCCTTCTCCCCACCCGCCCTCTCCCCACCCGTCTTCTCCCCTCCCGCCCTCTCCCCTCCCGCCTTCTCCCCTCCCGCCTTCTCCCCACCCGCCTTCTCCCCTCCCGCCCTCTCCCCTCCCGCCCTCTCCCCTCCCGCCTTCTCCCCACCCGCCTTCTCCCCTCCCGCCTTCTCCCCTCCCGCCTTCTCCCCACCCGCCTTCTCCCCTCCCACCTTCTCCCCACCCGCCCTCTCCCCACCCGCCCTCTCCCCACCCGCCCTCTCCCCTCCCGCCCTCTCCCCACCCGCCCTCTCCCCACCCGCCTTCTCCCCTCCCGCCTTCTCCCCACCCGCCCTCTCCCCACCCGCCCTCTCCCCACTCGCCTTCTCCCCTTGGGATGAGCCCTGGTCTGATCCGTCCCCTGGAGGGAAGCAGTGGGGCTCCCATCCTGTCCCCTGGAGGGACCAATTCCCTCCTGATGCGCCTGTCCGGGCAGGCTCCTGAGGGTCAGGCTAACACTGCCTTTCTTTCCTCACTGCACCCCCCCCCATGCCTCCTTCTCCCCTTGGCCCCATCCATGGCCCTGCCCCAAGGAGGAGCTGTGTGGGGGGAGACGTCGTCATGGTGTGACGGAGTAGGAATACCATGTGTGTGCCTCAGTTTCCTCTTTGCATTTCTTAAGTGTCTATGTGAAGGAATAGGGGCTGATAGTGTAAGCAAGCAGGCAACGCCCTCCCCCCTCTCTGCAGGTGTGCATACCTGAAGCTGTAATCTGACCCTAAGTGTGGGGAGGGAGGTCACCTGACCTGGCTGAGCCAGGGGGGGGGGAGGAGGAGGGGCTGGACAGAGGTTTGGGAGTCTGAAGCTGGGTGGGCAGAAGGGAGGCAGGCCCAGGCAGGGTCTGGCCTCCCTTTGGCCCAAAATGGATCCAGCTGAGGGGTTCGGATACCTACAAGCTCGGTGTTAGACCATGTACCTGTCAACGAATAAACCTGTTTTACTGGCTGGCTGAGAGTCACGTTTGACTGTGGATTTGGGGTGCAGAATCCACGGGCTCCCTCAGGACCCCGCCCAGGCGGGCTCGCTGGGGGAAGCACACGGAGGGGCAGAAGGTGCTGAATGCTCGGACGTCAGACCCAGGAAGGTGGAAGCTGGAACCTGTGTAGCTCCTAGCCTTGGAGACAGGCTGTGTACAGAGAGGGGACACTTCCCCCGGAGTCCTGACTGGCTTCATAGGGAGCAAGTTCCAGACCGTCGCCCCGGGCACTCCGTGACACCAGGGGAAGGGTAGGAACAGGTTAATTTCTGCCCTGAAGCTGGGGAAGGGAGCTTTGTGATGATCCACCTCCATCAGGCGGGGGGGGGGCACAGCAGGAGATTCTATTAGTGAGCAATGAGGGGCGGCAGGAGCTGCTCACAGAACACATTCAATTAAACATTGATTTTTCACTGTAGTCTCAGTCGTGATGTACTGGCCGCCCCCTGCCTGCCCGTCCTGGACTGCCCGTTCGTTACCCCGGCGCAGGCACTGGGGGATCATTCCCGGGAAGCAGAGGGGGGGTTGTTAAATGGAAGTGTCCCAGGCTAAATCATGTTTTTATTTCCTGTGTGGTTGTGTTTTCTGTGAGGCTCTGGTGAAAAGCTGCAATCCTTAGTTCTCCTGGATCCAGAGAGTATTTCAAACGCTTATTAAATGAGAACAGTGCTGAGGTTAATGTCAAGAACCCAGATCTTTACAAGCAGGAGCACCGTGGGCTGGGTCAATGGAGACCCCGGTAAAGCCGCTCTACATTCATCCTGAGCGCAGCAGATAGGTCTAAATTAAAGCAAGTTAAATCACTGATGTTAATCATGATGTAAATCATGAAGGAGGAAATCTGGATTGAAATGATTGATTTTAATCCTGTTTTGCATTCGTACTTTTTAGTTATTTTCCTAAAGCATCAGAGAGGGAGCCGCGTTAGTCTGGAATTGCAGAAGTGACAGAGAGTCCTGGGGCACCTTAAAGACTAACTAAAGTTGTCACGTTACTGAAATAATCTGGGATCCTATAGATCATTGGTGCAACCAAGGTCCTGCACGGGGACCAAGTCTTGTGTGAAGGTGGGTCATATAAGGTGTCTAGGACCAGGTTATGGATCGCTGATTATGAATATGCCATTGGTATGTGGGTATCAGTTTTGTAGTTGAAGTGATGAATATTGGCTCTGGACTGTCTGTCTTTCCAAATATTGTGCTATGCTGGTGAGGATATTCCAGAACACTGGGTGTTAGCTCAGGGCTGGAGCAGTCACGGGGAAAAATCTGCACCCACCGGCAGCTCCCCACCCAGCTCACCTCCGCCTCCTCCCGAGTGCGCCACATGCCCACTTCCCCTCCCAGCACTTGTGGGAGGGAGAGGGAGGAGGGGGAACGCAGCGTGCTTGGGGGCGGAGGTGGGGCCGGGGCAGGGATTTGTGGAAGGGGTCCAGTGGGGCAGAGTTGGGGCGGGGACTTTGGGGAAGGGGTTGAAATGGGGGTGGGTCTGGGGGAGGGAGGACGCGAGCACCCACCGTCATCGGGGAAAGTTGGCGCCTATGGTCCCGACCCCATTTTAATGGGATTGCCAGGGCTGGTATTAGACTTGCAGGGGCCTGAAGCCTGAGGGCTTTAGCCCTGGGCAGTGGGGCTCAGGTTACAAGCCCCCTGCCTGGGGCTGAAGCTCTTGGGCTTTGGCTTTGATCCCGCACCCAGGGTGGCGGGGGATGGGCAGGCTCAGGTTGTGAAGTCATTTTTGTTGTCAGAAGGGGGTCGCGGAAGTTTGAGAACCCCGTCTAAGGAAAGGTTGGAACTATTCAAACACTGATTTGCAACTAATAACCCAGCCTTTGCACTGACTGGGGTGTTGGGTGCTAACCAGAGGATACAGTGTGTCTAGTTAAGGAATTATGTAGTTTAACTTTTTACTAGTGAGTGTTTATTTTTTTACTTCCAATTTGTGTTGAGCTCTGTGTGGCTGGCGTAGTCGGACGACCCTCAACCTGGGCCTGGCCAGAGTCTCTTTCGGTTGCTTGTCACTGAGCATTGTACAGGAGCCTCCCACACCTGAGCATTCCTAGCAGAAGTTTAGTTAATTCCTGGGGTCCCTTTTGAGACCAATTACCTCTAGGCCCAGGGAGCAGCATGTCAGGGGCCCTTGTCTGTACCCGGCTTGTAGTGCCAATCTGCCCCCCAACAAGGGCTCAGGGGCAGAAAGGCCAGCCACTACCCCAGAGTGGGCTACTGGAGCTCACAGGCAGCCTCCTCTTGCAGTAGCAAGCATCACCATTTTAAGCTCCCCTTTCCAGGGGCGAATGTTCTGCAGGTGCACCTAATTGCGCTGGCTGGTGCAGGAAGGCTTGTTAGCCTGTCTGTCAGCGGTGTGCAGGCGTGTCCTACCACAGATGGAAATTCAAGTCCAGTTAGAAATGCACAAACTATTTTATTTCTTTATTAAATAAAACTACCTTAAATGTGTTGGATACATAAGAAAAAAGTTTATCAACACCCGTTTTGCATCTAAAACTAGCCAATGTATTAAACAGAGGCAGTATCATCTACAGTTAGTGCACTGAACTGACTCCAGTCACCATGTCCTTAAAGATTTTAGAACTAGCAGAGCTCATCCTCTCACACCTAGTTTTCATTCACGGCCTGGATGAAAAAAACAAGCCTCCCTGCTCTTTCAACTCCCAACTGGTTTCTTAACTGGGAATGAACTACTCATTGTACTGATCTAGTTAAATAAACTGAAATGAAGAAAATTTTCCCTCAGCACCTGCAGAAGAGGCTACTGCTGTTAAAAGCTGGTTTCGCCCTTTAGCAAACTCAGGTTCCAGGTTCTTAGCCAGTGGCGTCCACCAGTTCAGTGGCTGACTTTCTTTAAAATATCAGCAGCAAACATGGATATAGTAATACTACTTTGCATACAATGTACATTTGACTAGATTGGGGTGGGCAAACTACGGCCCACAGGCTCCTCCTAACCAGCCCCTGAACTCCAGCTGGGGAGCGGTAAGGGGGCTAGGACCAGGTTGGACAAGGGACAGAGAGTCTCGGGGGGCGGTCAGGGGATGGGGAACAGGGAGGTGGCGGGCTGGATAGGGTGTGGGAGTCCCAGGGGGCCTGTCGGGGGGTGGAGGTGTTAGGGGACAGGGAGCAGGGTGGTTGGATAGGGGTTGGAGTCCTGGGGGGTGATTAGGGGGTGGGGGGTCTCTGGAGTGGGCAGTCAGGGGACAAGGAGCAGGGGACTTAGATAGGTGGTGGGGTCCTGGAGGGGCAGTTAGGATGGGGGGTGCCCAGAGGGGGCGATCAGGGGACAAGGAGTGGGGGGTTGGATGGGTCGAGGGTTCTGGGAGGGGCAGTCAGGGGGTGGGGATCAGATAGGGGATGGGGTTAGGCTGTTTGGGGAGGCACAGCCTTCCCTACCCGGCCCTCTGTACAATTTTGAACCCCGATGTGACCCTCGGGCCAAAAAGTTTGCCCACCCCTGGACTAGATTATAATAAGTTTAGGACTCAACATAGGTTGTCAATTTCAAATGCAATTTTAAATAGATTTATTTAAAAAAAAAACCAAACCTGTCTTTAATTTAAATTTAAAAAATCCAAGTTTTTTTAAATCCGATTTAACCACCATGCTCCTACCCATCAGAATAGCCCTTCTCCGAGCCTCCTCTCTCATCTCTGCTCCTGGGCCGGAAAGGAAACAGCACAGGCCTAGCCCAGAAGGAGGCGCTCTAGGGAGGCTGCTGTGGGCCCCAGCCTTGCCCAGCAGGCTGTACAGGGGGTGCTGAGATTTCTGGTCCCACTGGGGCAGGTTAGAGCAGGCGATAGCCTGGCAGGGTCTGAGCCCAGCTGCGGCATCGCGTGCAGCTTTGGAATCCAGCAGCACTGTCCTGCCAGGCAGACACGGGCACAGGGGCCGAGAGCGGGGCCGAGAGCCAGGCAGGGAGCAGCACTTGGCGACCAGTCCCAGAGCAGGCGTGCCCCGCTCACCGCTGCTGAACTGGAGAAGGAGCTCTCACTGGGGCAGGGCACTGCTGACCCACCCAGGGAGAGCAGTGGGGAGCTCCTGCTGCCCCCCCTCATTCCTCCCACTTGACCCCAGTCTGGGTCGGGAAGGCTCAAGCTCCGAGCGGGGGTTTCCAATGAGGGGGGCACTTCCACGCTGCCCGGGAAGCAAAACTGCCCCCTCTTGGCATTTCCCTGGGCTGAGCCCAAAGCGCGATCCTGGAGATGGGCCTTGGTCACTGGGGAGCCCGGCACCGACTCTGGGTCCGAGGGCTGCAGCAGCTTGGAACGGGGCTGTGATGGGCGAATTCAGCGCCCATTGGGATGCTCATCCCTTCAGGCCCCGGCAGCATCTACAGAGCCACCGAGCACCAAGTGGTGACGGGAGGCACCGTTCAGAGGGCCCAGGTCTGCATCACGGCCACTGAAGGTGCCAGGCCTGCCCCCTTGCTCCTGTCGCCGATGGCCCAGGCCTGCCCCCTTGCTCCTGTCGCCGATGGCCCGGGCCTGCCCCCTTGCTCCTGTCGCCGATGGCCCGGGCCTGCCCCCTTGCTCCTGTCGCCGATGGCCCGGGCCTGCCCCCTTGCTCCTGTCGCCGATGGCCCGGGCCTGCCCCCTTGCTCCTGTCGCCGATGGCCCGGGCCTGCCCCCTTGCTCCTGTCGCCGATGGCCCGGGCCTGCCCCCTTGCTCCTGTCGCCGATGGCCCGGGCCTGCCCCCTTGCTCCTGTCGCCGATGGCCCGGGCCTGCCCCCTTGCTCCCGTCGCCGATGGCCCGGGCCTGCCCCCTTGCTCCCGTCGCCGATGGCCCAGGCCTGCCCCCTTGCTCCTGTCGCTGATGGCCCAGGCCTGCCCCCTTGCTCCCGTCGCCGATGGCCCGGGCCTGCCCCCTTGCTCCTGTCGCCGATGGCCCGGGCCTGCCCCCTTGCTCCCGTCGCTGATGGCCCAGGCCCTTTCTCCACGTGTGGAGGGTGGAAAGGTTTCAAATGAATTGTCAGCCCCAAGCTGACAAGACTCGTCAGCAAAGTGCCCTGTGCACTAATTTCCTGGAAAGCCAATGGGCCTGGATTGTGCTGAGGAGGCAGAGTGTAGCAGGGATAAAGCAAGTGGAGCAAACACAAAAACTTCATTAATTAAAGAAACTCGTTAATGAGGGACATTTAATCAGCTAAAGATTAGATCCACTTCTCGCCGTGCGCTGAACGAGGCAGGGAGACAGCCTGGCCATGCAGCAGGCCGGCGGGGGCCGTGTGCAGGGAAGACGAAGGGGAATCGGTTGCGGTGGGACTGGGCGCTCGCAGGGCTCCGCGGTGCCGCTCAGCAAGGTGCTCCGGGGTAGTGGAGGGCTGGCAGGGGGTGAGCGCAGGGGGCTGTGCTTTGGAGAAGCTGCCTCCTCTCCATCTCCTGGGTCCGCTGGCTGTGTCCCTTTCTGGATGTAAACGGAGCGAGCTCTCAGGGAGCTACAGGAACAACTGATCTCATTATTTTTCCTATTGTTCCACCCACCTGCCAGCCAGGCCAGGTTACTCAGGGCCTGCCTGTGGGGGGGAAGTGCCAGCACCACCATGGGGCATCCCAGACCTTTCGCCAGCCCCCGGGCCAGACGTGGGAGCGGAGCATGTTGGGTTTGACGTGGGAGCGGGCATGTTGGGTTTGTTCAGGTGGCAGGAAGGGCTGGGGGCGGGGAGTTGTGATGGAGTGGAAATGCTCTTAATGGTTCCTCTGACTCTTGTGGGAAGGTGGCCATACCTGAAGCTGTGCTTTGACTCCAGGTGGGGGAGAGGTCACCTGACCTGGGCTAGCCTGGGAAAGAGACAAAGGAAAACAAGGGAGGGGCTGGGGAGTGAGTTGCAGTCTGGGTCTGGCTGGGAAGAGGCAGAGAGCTCCAGGCAAGCTGGCCTAGCTCTCTCTCCCCCAAACTGGACCCAGCTAAGGGGTCGCATTCGCTGTACGGTCTGTGTTAGACCAGATACCTGTCATCTAATAAACCTCTGTTTTACTGGCTGACTGAGAGTCACGTCTGACTGTGGAGTTGGGGTGCAGAATCCACGGGCTCCCCCAGAACCCTGCCTGGGCGGGCTCGCTGGGGGAAGCACACGGAGGGGAAGAAGGTGCTGAATGCTCCGAGGTCAGACCCAGGAAGGTGGAAGCTGTACCTGTGAAGCTCCTAGCCTTAGAGACAGGCTGTGTACGGAGAGGGGACATTTTCCCTCGGCGTCCTGACTGGCTTTGTAGGGAGCAAGTTCCAGACCATCGCCCCAGATACTCCGTGACAGGAGTGCAGGGACTTGGAGGGCTGGTCAGTAAGCAGCAGTCTGGGTGGCGCTTTCCCCCTGCCCAGCTCCCGTCTGCCTCGTACCTGCGATGGTTCACCCAAGTTGCCCCACCCTCTTGTTGGCCTGCTCCTTGGAACTGGGCCCCTGTTCCCAGCTGGCCTTGTGTCCCCAGCCCAGGGCCCTGTCCTTCTAAGGTGAGTGCTCCATGGTGCCTGCTGAGAGCCGTGCTCGCCTGGCCGCATGCCTGCTTCAGAAGGGCCTTTCCGGGTCACCCATCAGCCAGGAAAAGTAGGGGGATGGCGAGGGAGCTATTCCCTGTGGCCCTGGGGGCTGCCCCCAAGCGGGATGCTGTCTCGCCCACCAGCCACAGCAATGCCAAGGAGGTGCTGCTGGCTCTGCTGCCTTCCTAACCACCAGGCTGCACCTCAGGAGGAGTTCTTGGGCCACATGGCTCTCCTGTCCCAGCCCTGGTGCTCTGTGGTGCCAAGAGAGGATACAGGGGTCCCCTAGCTGAGCAAGGCCCAAAGGGCTGTGTCTCTCCGGGGCTCCTCGTCCCCTGGTGAGGAGATCTCAGCTCCAGCCGACGCAGCCAGCCCTGCCAAAGACGGCTGCTCCCTTTGGGTGCTGAGCTCGAGCCCCGGCAGTGTCTCCCCAAACTCGTGTCTGGAGGTGAGTGAGAAGCCCACTGGGTATGGGCACAGCCAGTGTGAACGAGAACTGGGGCAGCCTCTTGACAGCCACGTGTTCCCCAGACTGCCCTGCATGACAGCCCCTGGCATGACCCCCAGCCCCTCCGGGAGCCCTGCCCTTGGCTAAGCGGGAAGATGAATTCAGAGCTGCTAGCTCTGTTCCAGCTGCGGCTCCGTTCAGTTTCAAATATTGGCTTCCTTTCTCCGAGCGCTGTCTCAGGCGAGGTGCCTAATCTCCTGTCTCGTTTAGGAAATGAGGGTCATGGGCCATTAATAATTAGGATAGCTTTTCATGAAAATCCCCATTCGGGAGCATCCCCTGCGCTCACCCTGGGGGAGGGGACATGCTGGGTGCAGGCCCAGCGCCCCGGGATGCCGGGGGTCCACCTCCTCGCTGCCTGGGGGGTCTGCCTGTCTCATGGCTCAGCAAAGCCTCAATACTGACGTCGAGCACAGTGCGGCCCTGGCCGGGGAGCGGAAGGACAGGGCGGACTGGGGCTGTGTTATCACTCCAGATCTCAGGCCTTTCTCCATGTCTAGCTCCCAGACTTCCCCACTAGAGCTGGGTTCTGCTCTGGTAGCATTAACCCGTCACATGGGCCTACTGCTGTCCTAGTGCCTTGCGCATTTCCTGCTCTCTGGCTTCCGCGCCAGGATCGCCATCCGGCTCTCTTTGGATGCGCCCCCCAGAGCAGTGTTTGGGGTCTGGGAAGGAGCTCTCTTTGGATGCGCCCACCAGAGCAGTGTTTGGGGTCTGGGAAGGAGCTCTCTTTGGATGCGCCCCCCAGAGCAGTCTTTGGGGTCTGGGAAGGAGCTCTCTTTGGATGCGCCCCCCAGAGCAGTCTTTGGGGTCTGGGAAGGAGCTCTCTTTGGATGCGCCCCCCAGAGCAGTGTTTGGGGTCTGGGAAGGAGCTCTCTTTGGATGCGCCCCCCAGAGCAGTGTTTGGGGTCTGGGAAGGAGCTCTCTTTGGATGCGCCCCCCAGAGCAGTGTTTGGGGTCTGGGAAGGAGCTCTCTTTGGATGCGCCCCCCAGAGCAGTGTTTGGGGTCTGGGAAGGAGCTCTCTTTGGATGCGCCCCCCAGAGCAGTGTTTGGGGTCTGGGAAGGAGCTCTCTTTGGATGCGCCCCCCAGAGCAGTGTTTGGGGTCTGGGAAGGAGCTCTCTTTGGATGCGCCCCCCAGAGCAGTCTTTGGGGTCTGGGAAGGAGCTCTCTTTGGATGCGCCCCCCAGAGCAGTGTTTGGGGTCTGGGAAGGAGCTCTCTTTGGATGCGCCCCCCAGAGCAGTGTTTGGGGTCTGGGAAGGAGCTCTCTTTGGATGCGCCCCCCAGAGCAGTGTTTGGGGTCTGGGAAGGAGCTCTCTTTGGATGCGCCCCCCAGAGCAGTCTTTGGGGTCTGGGAAGGAGCTCTCTTTGGATGCGCCCCCCAGAGCAGTGTTTGGGGTCTGGGAAGGAGCTCTCTTTGGATGCGCCCCCCAGAGCAGTGTTTGGGGTCTGGGAAGGAGCTCTCTTTGGATGCGCCCCCCAGAGCAGTGTTTGGGGTCTGGGAAGGAGCTCTCTTTGGATGCACCCCCCAGAGCAGTGTTTGGGGTCTGGGAAGGAGCTCTCTTTGGATGCACCCCCCAGAGCAGTGTTTGGGGTCTGGGAAGGAGCTCTCTTTGGATGCGCCCCCCAGAGCAGTCTTTTGGGTCTGGGAAGGAGCTCTCTTTGGATGCGCCCCCCAGAGCAGTGTTTGGGGTCTGGGAAGGAGCTCTCTTTGGATGCGCCCCCCAGAGCAGTGTTTGGGGTCTGGGAAGGAGCTCTCTTTGGATGCGCCCCCCAGAGCAGTGTTTGGGGTCTGGGAAGGAGCTCTCTTTGGATGCGCCCCCCAGAGCAGTCTTTTGGGTCTGGGAAGGAGCTCTCTTTGGATGCACCCCCCAGAGCAGTGTTTGGGGTCTGGGAAGGAGCTCCTTGCACAAGTGCTGGGGTTATTGCCCAGCAGGGGCTCTGCAGACCATACAGTACGGAAGTCAGGCCCATCCCCTGGACTGTCACAACTGGCTTCCTACTTCCTCGCTGTCAAACTCCCAGCTCACCCTACCTGTTGCCCTCTCCACACCCCACCTCCTTCTCTTGCTCTTTTCCTGGCTCAGGTCCTGTGGGCTCAGGTCCTGGAATGCGGTGCCCTCCTCCCTTTCCACCTGAGCCCCACACAGCCCGCCCCTCTCGGCAAGTCAGGACCTCAGCTCTGCTCCAGGCAGGTGTGAAATTGGGCTTGGGAACCCTTTGTTTTCCAGAAGTGTTTTCATCTTAAAATGTGCTTGTGGTGCTAGGGCTGCCTGCTCTGGGCTAGGGGCTGGCACAGGGAGTGCCCATACGCAGCATACAGACCAGGGCACTCGGCTGCCTGCTCTGGGCTAGGGGCTGGCACAGGGAGTGCCCATACGCAGCATACAGACCAGGGCACTCGGCTGCCTGCTCTGGGCTAGGGGCTGGCACAGGGAGTGCCCGTACGCAGCATACAGACCAGGGCACTCGGCTGCCTGCTCTGGGCTAGGGGCTGGCACAGGGAGTGCCCGTACGCAGCATACAGACCAGGGCACTCGGCTGCCTGCTCTGGGCTAGGGGCTGGCACAGGGAGTGCCCGTACGCAGCATACAGACCAGGGCACTCGGCTGCCTGCTCTGGGCTAGGGGCTGGCACAGGGAGTGCCCATACGCAGCATACAGACCAGGGCACTCGGCTGCCTGCTCTGGGCTAGGGGCTGGCACAGGGAGTGCCCGTACGCAGCATACAGACCAGGGCACTCGGCTGCCTGCTCTGGGCTAGGGGCTGGCACAGGGAGTGCCCGTACGCAGCATACAGACCAGGGCACTCGGCTGCCTGCTCTGGGCTAAGGGCTGGCACAGGGAGTGCCCGTACGCAGCATACAGACCAGGGCACTCGGCTGCCTGCTCTGGGCTAGGGGCTGGCACAGGGAGTGCCCGTACGCAGCATACAGACCAGGGCACTCGGCTGCCTGCTCTGGGCTGGGGGCTGGCACAGGGAGTGCCCATACGCAGCATACAGACCAGGGCACTCGGCTGCCTGCTCTGGGCTAGGGGCTGGCACAGGGAGTGCCCATATGCAGCATACAGACCACGGCACTCGGCTGCCTGCTCTGGGCTAGGGGCTGGCACAGGGAGTGCCCGTACGCAGCATACAGACCACGGCACTCGGCTGCCTGCTCTGGGCTAGGGGCTGGCACAGGGAGTGCCCGTATGCAGCATACAGACCAGGGCACTCGGCTGCCTGCTCTGGGCTAGGGGCTGGCACAGGGAGTGCCCGTATGCAGCATACAGACCAGGGCACTCGGCTGCCTGCTCTGGGCTAGGGGCTGGCACAGGGAGTGCCCGTACGCAGCATACAGACCAGGGCACTCGGCTGCCTGCTCTGGGCTAGGGGCTGGCACAGGGAGTGCCCGTACGCAGCATACAGACCAGGGCACTCGGCTGCCTGCTCTGGGCTAGGGGCTGGCACAGGGAGTGCCCGTACGCAGCATACAGACCAGGGCACTCGGCTGCCTGCTCTGGGCTGGGGTCTGGCACAGGGAGTGCCCGTACGCAGCATACAGATCAGGGCACTCGGCTGCCTGCTCTGGGCTAGGGGCTGGCACAGGGAGTGCCCGTACACAGCATACAGACCAGGGCACTCGGCTGCCTGCTCTGGGCTAGGGGCTGGCACAGGGAGTGCCCGTACGCAGCATACAGACCAGGGCACTCGGCTGCCTGCTCTGGGCTAGGGGCTGGCACAGGGAGTGCCCGTACGCAGCATACAGACCAGGGCACTCGGCTGCCTGCTCTGGGCTAGGGGCTGGCACAGGGAGTGCCCGTACGCAGCATACAGACCAGGGCACTCGGCTGCCTGCTCTGGGCTAGGGGCTGGCACAGGGAGTGCCCGTACGCAGCATACAGACCAGGGCACTGCTATCACTGCTCTGCGCTGGGACTGAGAAGGGCCAGCCCTGCTCTAACACCCAGGGCCCTGCGTATGGGCCATTGATGAATCCAGTGCTAATGGCTTGACTCCCAGCCCCATGCCCTGGCCACAAGCAGCCTGTTGGGTTCTTCCAGGCACCTGGCAGAGGAGAGAAGTGCTAGGGCCAGATGAACCAGCTCTGTACCCTGCGGGTGCCCATGGCAGCATGGGCAGAGAGGGGTGCCCTGCTCAGAGCGCCAGCTCAGGAAGGTGAGCTGAGTGTGGTGCTTTGGGGCTCTGGAGGGGACCCGGAGGGTGTTGGGGAGCAGGAGGGGGCTGCAGTGCTCTGGGAGGGAGGCGTGGATGAAGCAGGGGACAGATCTGGGGTTTCTGTGGGACGGGGCCTTTCTTGGAACACAGCCTGTGTGGAGGGAAACATTCGGTGCAGCCCATGGGGAGCAGAGCAGCGGCCAGGTTCCCAGTGATGTGAATGGGCCTCGCTCAGCTAAACTGTCACCTTTCTCCGTTCCCTTCCGGGACCTCTCACCCATCCCCCGTGAGTCCACCCCTCCTGCCTGGGACCCTCACCCATCCCCCGTGAGTCCACCCCTCCCGCCTGGGACCCCTCACACTCCCTGTGAGTCCACCCCTCCCACCTGGGACCCTCACCCATCCCCCGTGAGTCCACCCCTCCCACCTGGGACCCCCCCACCCATCCTCCTGCAAGTCTCTTCCCTTTGGCAGCCCCCAGCCTCCCTCTTCCTGCAGGCCCCTGTGTTCCTATCCCCCTCCTCTGTTCAGAGCTCACTGAACAGGTGAGTGACTCTCCATCTGTCTCCCTGGCGGGAGGAATGGGCAGCGCCTGGTGGGAGGGATCGCATGGGGAGCCATAGATCAGTGGCGCTGCAGCACCAGAGACAGCGAGCAGCAGAACAGGGAACCTAATGGGCCCTGAAGGAAATAATCCTCGGGCTGACAAGCACTGTGACAGCCGAATTAATAACCCATATGAATGCGGCTGCCAGGGTGGCTCCCCAACCCCCGGGCTTCCTCCTGGTCTGTGCATCCCAGCTCGCCCTCTGCCCTCAGCTTGCCCTTCCCTGGCCCAGAATTCGTCATGCTCCCTTCGGGGGCTCTGGATGTAGCACGGCCATGGCCAAACCCTGCTCTGAGCTATGCCGGCTGGATCATCCCTGCTGAACATGGTGCTCTGGGCTGGCTGAGGGCCCCCGGGAGAGCCAAGCCTGGCCATGTGGCTGGCAGAGCCTCCCAGCTATGGTGGGCTGAGGTGAGGAGCAGCCTAAGCGACGGCTTGGCCCAGCAGGTGCTGGGGAGCGATGCTGGGATGGGGAGAGGAAAGCAGGCCACTGGGGAGTCCCTGCTGCCGCCCTAAGGCCAGAGAACTGCCGCTGAGCCGGGGCACGGGGCCTCCGGCTGGTCCAGCCACTGCAAGGAGCCGGCTGCCCGGGCTCGGTCCAACGTCAGGGGCCAGCGGGGCTGTAGGGTTTGCTGCGCCTGCTCCCCTTCCTGTGTGCGGAGGCTGTGATGTGTGTGTTGGGGAAGGTGACTGAAAGCTGCTCGGTCGGTATCTTTGGGGCACCTGCCGGCAATCTGGCCAGGCCTCCGCCGCCTCACTGGTGGGTTCTGCCCAGCTGCTGGTTGAGGTAATGTGCCGGTTATTGGGGGCTGGGGCTGGATTTGTTCTGCTGGGCCTGCGAGGGGGATGCAGGCCCCGTGTCGGGACCCAGGCACTGTCAGGCAGCGGCCTGGGGGCCACGTTACGCTCTGAAAAGGAGAGACTGTCTCAAACGCCTGGCAGTGTTCTCCAAGCACGGGGCTCACAGGATCTGCTGTGCCCCCGGCTAGGGGCAGTCTCTGGCGTCTGCTTCACCCCCGGTCCATGCACCATGCTGCTGGCCTGGGCCATATTATTATGGCCCCTCCTGAGAGCCCTGCTCCCTACATACTTGGTAGTGTTGTTATTCCTCCAGACACTGCTCAAAGCTCTTCCTCATTTGATCCAAGGCTACTAGCAGACTCCCCGGTGACACAGAGCTTTGCTCCAGTCAGGGGCATCCCCTTTCCAGCTGCAAAAGGGAGGTTTGGAGCCGTGACCTAGAAGCCCTGGGCTTGGACTGTGGCAATTTTCTCTGCATGAGACTCAGCAGGAAGGTGAAGAAACTGGGCTGGGATCTGATTTGCTCTTGAATCTGGTGATTATGTTGGTTTTGTCCTGAAAACCATGCGGCTCTTGGCTAGCTCCTTGTGTTGGAAGAGTATTCAGCCGTGCAATGCACTGACCGGCCGCCCTGCTGCCCAGCTGGGCACGGCACAAGTGCGGTCCGGGTCTGGACTTTCAGTCCTAACCAGCATGGCTGTGGCGTCGTTTGACGGACTCGCTGGTTGGGATTGGCTATCTGACGGGGTCCGTCCCCTCCGAGACAGGCTTTGGGAGGATCTGGCATCAGCTGGCTACCTAACCCCAAGCTGACAGACTCCACAGACTAGTCCGAGCCCCCCATGGCAGGGTGTCTGCCAGCTCGGAGTCCCTCACGCCGCTCCCCGCGCTGCCTCTTGCCTCCCTGAAATGGCGAGCAGAATCTGCCGGGTTCGGAGGTGGCACTTTCCCCAGGCCACACGTGCACAGAGCCATCTTTCCCCTGGCCGTGCCAGGAGCAGAGTCTTTGCTGAGACGCACCCGAGGCCACAGCGTAGCCTGGAGCTTGGTGTGGGCCGGTTCCGAGGTGCTCGGGGCTGCCAACCTGGAGCTCAGATCACTCTGGCAAGAGTCTGGCTGCTGCGCAAGTGGCTGAGTCAGCGGGGGAGGAAGCCCGGAAGCCTTGGAATGACTTGCAGATCTTTAGTCAGACTGGATTTGCATATCATTACCCACAATGCCCTGGGTTATAGGTCTCAACTTCCTCCATTAATGATTCAGTTACCAGTGCAAGGTCCCAGTAATGGGGAAGGCCTCAGCTAGAGTTTCCCCACTGCGCTCGCTGCTCCTTACTCCCCGGCCCTACCCCTGCTCCGCCACCGCGCCGCTCCTTTCTCCCCGGCCCTGACCCCCAGCCCCTGCTCCGCCACCATGCCGCTCCTTTCTCCCCGGCCCTGACCCCCAGCCCCTGCTCCGCCACCGTGCCGCTCCTTTCTCCCCGGCCCTGACCCCAGCCCCTGCTCCGCCACCGCGCCGCTCCTTTCTCCCCGGCCCTGACCCCCAGCCCCTGCTCCGCCACCGCGCCGCTCCTTTCTCCCCGGCCCTGACCCCAGCCCGTGATCCGCCACCGCGCCGCTCCTTTCTCCCCGGCCCTGACCCCAGCCCCTACTCCGCCACCGCACCGCTCCTTTCTCCCCAGCCCTGACCCCCAGCCCCTGCTCCGCCACCGCACCGCTCCTTTCTCCCCGGCCCTGACCCCCAGCCCCTGCTCCGCCACCGTGCCGCTCCTTTCTCCCCGGCCCTGACCCCAGCCCCTACTCCGCCACCGCACCGCTCCTTTCTCCCCGGCCCTGACCCCCAGCCCCTGCTCCGCCACCGCGCCGCTCCTTTCTCCCCGGCCCTGACCCCAGCCCGTGATCCGCCACCGCGCCGCTCCTTTCTCCCCGGCCCTGACCCCAGCCCCTACTCCGCCACCGCACCGCTCCTTTCTCCCCGGCCCTGACCCCAGCCCCTGCTCCGCCACCGCGTCGCTCCTTTCTCCCCGGCCCTGACCCCAGCCCCTGCTCCGCCACCGCGCCGCTCCTTTCTCCCCGGCCCTGACCCCAGCCCCTGCTCCGCCACCGCGCCGCTCCTTTCTCCCCAGCCCTGACCCCAGCCCCTGCTCCGCCACCGCGCCGCTCCTTTCTCCCCGGCCCTGACCCCCAGCCCCTGCTCCGCCACCGCACTGCTCCTTTCTCCCCGGTCCTGACCCCAGCCCCTGCTCCGCCACCGCACTGCTCCTTTCTCCCCGGCCCTGACCCCAGCCCGTGATCCGCCACCGCGCCGCTCCTTTCTCCCCGGCCCTGACCCCAGCCCCTGCTCCGCCACCGCGCCGCTCCTTTCTCCCCGGCCCTGACCCCAGCCCGTGATCCGCCACCGCGCCGCTCCTTTCTCCCCGGCCCTGACCCCAGCCCCTGCTCCGCCACCGCGTCGCTCCTTTCTCCCCGGCCCTGACCCCAGCCCCTGCTCCGCCACCGCGCCGCTCCTTTCTCCCCGGTCCTGACCCCCAGCCCCTGCTCCGCCACCGCGCCGCTCCTTTCTCCCCGGCCCTGACCCCAGCCCCTACTCCGCCACCGCGCCGCTCCTTTCTCCCCAGCCCTGACCCCAGCCCCTGCTCCGCCACCGCGCCGCTCCTTTCTCCCCGGCCCTGACCCCAGCCCCTGCTCCGCCACCGCGCCGCTCCTTTCTCCCCGGCCCTGACCCCCAGCCCCTGCTCCGCCACCGCGCCGCTCCTTTCTCCCCGGCCCTGACCCCCAGCCCCTGCTCCGCCACCGCACTGCTCCTTTCTCCCCGGTCCTGACCCCAGCCCCTGCTCCGCCACCGCGCCGCTCCTTTCTCCCCGGCCCTGACCCCAGCCCCTACTCCGCCACCGCGCCGCTCCTTTCTCCCCAGCCCTGACCCCAGCCCCTGCTCCGCCACCGCGCCGCTCCTTTCTCCCCGGCCCTGACCCCAGCCCCTGCTCCGCCACCGCGCCGCTCCTTTCTCCCCGGCCCTGACCCCCAGCCCCTGCTCCGCCACCGCGCCGCTCCTTTCTCCCCGGCCCTGACCCCAGCCCGTGATCCGCCACCGCGCCGCTCCTTTCTCCCCGGCCCTGCCCCCTAGCCCCTGCTCCGCCACCGCACTGCTCCTTTCTCCCCGGCCCTGACCCCAGCCCCTGCTCCGCCACCGCGCCGCTCCTTTCTCCCCGGCCCTGACCCCCAGCCCCTACTCCGCCACCGCGCCGCTCCTTTCTCCCCGGCCCTGCCCCCCAGGCCCTGCTCCGCCACCGCGCCGCTCCTTTCTCCCCGGCCATGACCCTGCTCCGCCACCGCGCCGCTCCTTTCTCCCCGGCCCTGACCCCCAGCCCCTACTCCGCCACCGCGCCGCTCCTTTCTCCCCGGCCATGACCCCAGCCCCTACTCCGCCACCGCGCCGCTCCTTTCTCCCCGGCCCTGACCCCAGCCCGTGATCCGCCACCGCGCCGCTCCTTTCTCCCCGGCCCTGACCCCAGCCCCTGCTCCGCCACCGCGCTGCTCCTTTCTCCCCGGCCCTGACCCCAGCCCGTGATCCGCCACCGCGCCGCTCCTTTCTCCCCGGCCCTGACCCTGCTCCGCCACCGCGCCGCTCCTTTCTCCCCGGCCATGACCCTGCTCCGCCACCGCGCCGCTCCTTTCACCCCGGTCCTGACCCCAGCCCCTGCTCCGCCACCGCGCCGCTCCTTTCTCCCCGGCCCTGACCCCCAGCCCCTGCTCCGCCACCGCGCCGCTCCTTTCTCCCCGGCCCTGACCCCCAGCCCCTGCTCCGCCACCGCGCCGCTCCTTTCTCCCCGGCCCTGACCCCCAGCCCCTACTCCGCCACCGCGCCGCTCCTTTCACCCCGGTCCTGACCCCAGCCCCTGCTCCGCCACCGCGCCGCTCCTTTCTCCCCGGCCCTGACCCCCAGCCCCTGCTCCGCCACCGCGCCGCTCCTTTCTCCCCGGCCCTGACCCCCAGCCCCTGCTCCGCCACCGCGCCGCTCCTTTCTCCCCAGCCCTGACCCCCAGCCCCTGCTCCGCCACCGCGCCGCTCCTTTCTCCCCGGCCCTGACCCCCAGCCCCTGCTCCGCCACTGCGCCGCTCCTTTCTCCCCGGCCCTGACCCCAGCCCCTACTCCGCCACCGCGCTGCTCCTTTCTCCCCGGCCCTGCCCCCCCAGCCGCTGCTCCGCCACCGCGCCGCTCCTTTCTCCCCGGCCCTGACCCTGCTCCGCCACCGCGCCGCTCCTTTCTCCCCGGCCCTGACCCTGCTCCGCCACCGCGCCGCTCCTTTCTCCCCGGCCATGACCCCCAGTCCCTGCTCCGCCACCGCGCTGCTCCTTTCTCCCCGGCCCTGCCCCCCCAGCCGCTGCTCCGCCACCACGCTGCTCCTTTCTCCCCGGCCCTGCCCCCCAGCCCCTGCTCCGCCACCGCGCCGCTCCTTTCTCCCCGGCCCTGACCCCCAGCCCCTGCTCCGCCACTGCGCTGCTCCTTTCTCCCCGGTCCTGCCCCCCAGCCCCTGCTCCGCCACCGCGCTGCTCCTTTCTCCCCGGCCCTGACCCCCGGCCCCTGCTCCGCCACTGCACTGCTCCTCATTTGGATAATAGAGGAGACCCCTTCCCCCAGCAGGGCACAGACTCGGTGGCTGCTGTATTTATTTATGCTTCCCAATAACTGTTCAGCTCGGCAGGCACCACAGGCCCCCCCCACCCCGTCCTAGGGCTGAGGAGGAGCCAGGAAGGGAGAGCTGTGCAGCCCTGCCCCAGTGTAGCCTGCACAGAAGGACCCCAGCGGGCCCCAGGCAAGTCCTACCCCAGGTAGAGGATTCCCCAATGATGGCCACCTCCACCCTGAAGACAGACACTTCTCACAGGGTCTACCTCCACTCGCTGTCCCTGCTTGTCACTCTGAGCAGGCCTTCTCCCACGCCCTCTTCCAGCTCCCATCCCCTCGCGGCCAGTCACTGAGCGAATCGGGGGTAGGGCTTGGCCAGGCTCTGGCTTTCAGCCCTGACCCCACGGGACGGGGAAATTCCCCTCCCTGCCCTAGGAAGGAGGGTGAATTGGGGACATTAAAGCAAAGGGGCTAATCAGGTCTTTGATATCTGCCTTGCGTGCTCTCCCCTCCGCTTCTTTCCCCTTCCACCGTCCCCGCTCCACTGCACTGGGTTTTCTAACCCCCTGTGCCCGACGCACCGGGCAGCGTGTTCGCTAATCATAGGTAATGATGCTCAGCGATTCTCTTTGGAACGAGGGTGTCGGAGCGGCTGGGCTGTCTGTCACGGAGTGCCCGGGCGATGCTCCCTAGGAAGCCAGTCAGGACTCCAGGCGGACGCTTTCTCTCCGTACACAGCCTGTCCCCAAGGCTAGGAGCTTCACAGCGTCCAGCCTCCACCTTCCTGGGTCTGACCTCAGAGCATTCAGCACCTTCTGCCCCTCCGTGTGCTTCCCCCAGCGAGCCCGCCCGGGCGGGGCCCTGGGGGAGCCCGTGGATCCGGCACCCCAACTCCACAGTCAGACGTGACTCTCAGCCAGGCAGTAAAACAGAGGTTTATTCGATGACCGGTACCTGATCTAACACAGACCATACAGTGAACGTGAGCCCTCAGCTGGATCCATTTTGGGGGCCAGAGAGCGAGGCCAGCTTGCCTGGAGCTCTCTCCCTCTTTCCATCCAGAACCAGACTCCAACTTCCTCCTCCGCCCCTCCCCTGCATTCCTTTCTCTTTGTCTTTTTCCTGGGCTAGGTCAGCTGACCTCCCCCCAACAGGTTCAGAGGTAGAGAGGTGGGGGAAGGGACAGGGCGTTGGCTGCTTGCTTACACTGTCTCTCTGCTCTGCAACACTATCAGCCCCTGTCCCTCCACATAGACACTCAAGAAATGCATAGGGGAAACTGAGGCACACACACAGTATTCCTACTCCGTCACACTGTCTCGCTGCCTGTTCTCCTGCCCTAGTTTCTCTCTCCGGAATTCTCCGGGGATCCCTTCGCCAGACTCCGGGTCACCCAAAGCTCATGGGTCACCCCTGGCCCCCCGTTCAGTGAGTCTGAGTCCAGTTCCTGGTGCTGCCCCACTGCGGGCTCAGGAACGCAGGGCCCAGGGGGCTGATGGAGCCAGTGAGACGCAGCCCAGGGCTCTGCAGAGCAGTTCTCTCTAGATGCAGCGGTCGGTCCACAAGCCATTTCAAGGCCTCTTCTGTGCCACTGGATATCGTCCCGTTCACCTCTGAGTCTGTGTTCTGAGCTTGGCTGTTCCCCCCAGTCACATGAGGGGGAGGTTTTGCACCAAGGAGCTGGATCCTCCCTGGTTGGGTGCGGCCCAGAGTGCGCGTGGCAGGTCGAGCCGGGAGGGCAGTGTGTTGGCTGGCCCGAGGCACACAGACTGCTTCAGCCTGCATCTCTCCTGGCAATCACTGGCAGCCATCCAGCTGGCACCTCTGCCAGCCCAAGATCAGGATGGCTGTTCCACTCCCACATTTCTACAGCCAGAGTTCCCTGGGCGAGGACAACGGGCCAGGAGCCCTCCTGCTGCAGGGCATGATCCAGCCCCTGCCCTGGGAGGAGCTCACCCAAGGGACTGGACGTGCGTCCACACAGATCTGACCCTCTTGGCCCATTCCTAGGGCCCTGGCAATAGAGTTGCAAACCCCTGTCTCCGGTGGGTCCCCTGCCCCCGGGGCAGCCCCCCACAGGCCTGAGGAGGGTCTGGGGTCTCCTGGCCTCACCACCTGGCTGGGACTCCACTTGCTTGCTCCGAGGACTTCTCGGGCTCTGCGTGGGGCTGGGCAGTCAGCAGCCTTTCTCTGTCTCTGCAGGGTAATCAGGACGCCACGGCTCCTCCCGAAGCGATGGCTCAGCCCTACCCCCCAGCCCAGTATCCTCCGCCTCCCCAGAATGGAATCCCTGCAGAGTACGCACCCCCGCACCCGCACCCCACACAGGACTACTCGGGGCAGAGCACGGTACCGGAGCACGCCATGACCCTCTACACCCCAGCACAGAGCCATGCCGAGCAGCCGGACACCGAGGCCAGCGCGCAGTGCATAGCGGGCACACAGACGGTATCGGTAAGAGCCTCCATGGAGCCCCAGGTGGGCAGCAGGGCCTTTCAGGTGAGAGGAGCAGTCATGGGCCACGAAGGGATTCAAGGTCCTTTGGCCGCAGGCTGGCGCTTGGGGCCGGGGCAGTCGGTGTCTCTTGGGACCAAGCAAGATGGCAGCTTGGGGGAGGCGGCGAGATGGAAGCAAGTGCGCTGAGAGCGTGTGTATGAAAGAGGGGCACCCGGGCTGTGGGTCAGGACGGGGGCACGGCAGAGCTGGGGAGGCCCCGGCTGGAATAACAGGAGGCGGGTGGGTCACGCAGCGCCTGCCCCGTCCCCGTTCTCAGCTTTAGCCTGGGCTCTCAGCCCCAAATCTAGGCCTCTGCCCCAGAGCAACTGGGACTACAAAGGAAGAGCCCCAGCAGCGCCCCCACAGCATGGGCAGCGGCACTGTGTGGTGCCAGTTCCTCTCCCAGGTAACGGGCTCCCCCGTCATTTCTGATCACTTGTCATCCACCCGCTTGGCTCCGTGCCAGTCAGATAGTTCAATGAGGTGGTTGTAATCCAGCTCCGAGCGCGTGTGCTGAGCTATCACTTCCCAGCGCCGCACCACAGAGCACAGCTGAGCCAGCTCCCTTGCACAGCTCTGCTTTCCCTCCGCACACACACTCCTCCACACTCACTGCACAGGCGTGCACACCGCACACACACTCATCCCCATGCACGCTCGTCCATGCACACTGTACACGCACACTCCTCCACACACACTGCACAGGAGTGCACGCTGCACACACACTCATCCCCATGCACGCTCGTCCATGCACACTGTACACGCACACTCATCCACACACACTGCATGCACGCACCCGTCCATGTGCACACTGCATATACAAACACTCGTCCACATTCACTACACAGGCGTGCATGCCCATCCGTGCTCATGCTGCACACACGCACGCTTGTCCACATGCATGCTGCACGCGCACACACAGCCATGTGCACACTGCACATGCATCCTACATATGCAAACGCTGCTGCATACACCAACACTCATCCACACTCACGCTTCACACTTGTCCACACTCACATTGAACACACACTCATTTAAACTTATGCTGCACAAACGCACTCATCTGCATTCTGCACACATGCGTGCAGACTTATCCACACTGCACATATGCACACTCCTCCGCACACATTCTGCACAGACACACATCCCCACTCACCTTGCACACACTTGTGCACACTCACCCTCTCATATCACTCTCATGACATACACATGCACCCCCTCCCTAAATTCAGTCTAGTGGGGCTGTGTTAGTGACAAGCGAGACATGCTGCCAAAGTGTAAAAGGAGCTGGGATCTGGGGGGCTGGGGGGGGCGGCCACACACTGATCCCTGGAGGGGACGTTGATCCCTGGATCCGTTTGCCAGTAGTGCCAATGCTGACCCCTTGGCAGGCCACTCTGCAGCGCCAGGCCAGTAATTCTCCCTGGGGTCAGGCCCAGCCTCGCCTTGCACTTTTCACGAGAGGTCTCCCCCTGCGCTCGCTCACCCCCTCTCCCTCGCCTGGGGATAGACACTGCAGCAGGAGGAACCTGGCTTAGACCAGGTAGGGGTTAGTGATGCTGCGTGGCGCCCCTCGGGGGCAGGGGCTGTTGGCGGCGTGTCCCCTTCCCAGCCCGAGTGCTGCCCTGGGCTGATGAGCGTGGGGCCTGTTTTCCAGCAGACAGACGAAGCGGCACAGACAGAGAGCCAACAGCTCCACTCCTCAGAGAACTCAGACAAGCAGCAGCCCAAGAGGTTACACGTCTCCAACATCCCCTTCCGGTTCCGGGACCCAGACCTGCGGCAAATGTTCGGGGTGCGTATGGCCAGTGTGGGCACCAGCCCCGTCATCCCCGCTGGGCCCAGAAAGAGGGAGGGCAGGGGGCTTGACATTGCAAACATCAAACTGAGGGATCCTAATGGTGCCCAAGTGCTCGCCTTATCTTGCCTCTTGTCCCTATTCCAGGCTCTCCCCCTTGCCCCATGGCACATCCCAGGCTGCCAGCTCCCAGCAGACTGACTGGGAGCCTCTCATTCCAGGCCTGGCCCGGCCCAACAGGTTAGCTGGGACCACCAGGGCTCCGGAGCTCCGGCCTGGCAGGTTAGCTGGGACCCCAGGGCTCCGGAGCTCCGGCCTGGCAGGTTAGCTGGGACCCCAGGACTCCGGAGCTCCGGCCCGGTAGGTTAGCTGGGACCCCAGGACTCCGGAGCTCCGGCCCGGCAGGTTAGCTGGGACCCCAGGACTCCGGAGCTCCGGCCTGGCAGCTTAGCTGGGACCCCAGGGCTCTCGTCGAAGGGCCGCACAGCACAGAATGAAGTTGTCCGTCCCATCGCTCAGGCGGTGTGAACATGGCCGGCACTGGGCAGGTGCATGCCGGGGGGTGAGGCAGCCCCTCTGCAGAGCCCGGGCACTATTCTCACCCTCCTCTCTCTGATTGCAGCAATTCGGGAAGATCCTCGACGTGGAGATTATTTTCAATGAGCGGGGCTCCAAGGTGGGTGCTGCCCGAGGCCGGCGTCATTACAGCAGCCCCGGGAGCAGGCCAGACTGACCTGTGACATGTGCGTTTCTCAGGGAGGGGCTCAGGGGCTCGTCTTCCCTGCTCTTCCTGACTCACTCTTGTCCTGCCCCAGCTGTCTGTGTGCTGCTGCTTCTCTCTCTCGCTCCCTCCCCCTCTGTGGCCAGGGGCCTGCCCCACACTCCAGTCCCCCGCCTGCACTCAGGTGCCTCCCCACTGGCAGCGGCTCAGACACTGTGCTGGGGACAAAGGGCACTGGCCTAATGCCAGCCCCTTACGGGGGAGCAGCCCCTGTTCACCCTCCGGAGCACTGGGAGGGGCTCGGTCCCTCTGTGCTCTGATCGGGGGACGGGGGAACAGCTTGTCTCTCTGCCCCATGAACCATGGCTTGGTCCTTCTGTCCCATGATGGAGAATGGATAGCATGGGGTGGGCAGTTCAGTCTGTCCCCCGCCGAGGGGCGCGGCCCGGTCCCTCCGTCCCCCGCCGAGGGGCGCGGCCCGGTCCCTCCGTCCCCCGCCGAGGGGCGCGGCCCGGTCCCTCCGTCCCCCACCAAGGGGCGCGGCCCGGTCCCTCCGTCCCCCACCGAGGGGCGCGGCCCGGTCCCTCCGTCCCCCGCCGAGGGGTGCGGCCCGGTCCCTCCGTCCCCCGCCGAGGGGCGCGGCCCGGTCCCTCTATCCCCCGCCGAGGGGCGCGGCCCGGTCCCTCTGTCCCACGCTGAGGGGCGCGGCCCGATCCCTCCGTCCCCCGCCGAGGGGCGCGGCCCGGTCCCTCCGTCCCCCGCCGAGGGGCGCGGCCCAGTCCCTCCGTCCCATGCTAGTACAGGGCAGCCCATGTCCCTGTGCGTGTGGATGTTTCTCTTAGATCTTCCCTGCCCCTCTGTTCCCCTCTCTCCAGTTACTGGGGTGACTTGGGGGCGGCCCTGGCCAGGATCCCGCTCACTCTCTCCACACAGGATCTGGCCCTGACGCACACTGCCTGACCTCCTGATTCACCTGCTCTCTCTGTCCCCACTCCCCTTCTCTCTCGCTCTCGCTCTCCCTTCCCCCTTTCTCCTCTGCTCACAGGGTTTTGGGTTTGTAACTTTTGAAACTAGCACAGATGCCGACCGGGCACGAGAGAAGCTGAATGGCACAATCGTAGAGGGACGGAAAATTGAGGTGCTGAGATAAGTGTGACCGCCCTTGCCTGCTGTGTGTCGTCCATGCGGGTGCCTGGGCCTCCCCTGCCCGGGGACTGCGGGGGGCCCAGTCATGTCGCATGCCTTGGGGGTTCCCCCTGCTTTCACCCGTCCTGTTCCTTTGAGCCAGGCAGAGGGAGGGATCCTGGCATCTGGCACAGAGGAAAATCCAGGCCCTGCCCGGGGACCGTGGAGCGGTTCAGCAGGGGAGTGGGCTTTGCTGGCTTCCTTCCCCCTCAGGACCTGCTCAGCCCAGCATTGACTGGTCCCAGGTCCCTGCCGCCTGGCCACTGGCCCAGAGCAGAGTCCCCGTCATGCATGTTCTCCTTGAATGTTTGCTGAGTGCCAGTGCATGTCCCTGGCCGTGGTGCCTTGCACTGGGGCTAGGAGGAGAGCTTACCGCCTGGTACGGGAGCAGGAGGGCAGGGAGGGCTGGACCCCAGGGAGCTCTGGGGGAGCTGGAGAGAGCGCTGGAGGCCAGGCCTCAGCTCTGGGGAACACAACTCCGACTTGACTGACATTCACCCGTGACCTGAGCGCGAGGGTCAGACCAGGCTCCCCTCCCAGCGATTGTTGGTGAGCACCAAAGAGCAGCCGGTCAGCTGCCTGCAGGCCAGGACGGAGGGACACAGGCAGCACTGGGGAGGCCGGGGGAAGGTCTGAGAGAGCAAGAAATGCCCTGTCAGCAGGGAGGAGTCCACACTACGAAAGTGGCTGAGTGGGATCGGCCATGATGAAAACTGACCAGCATCCGCAGAGCTGGGAGAGAGCCCAGGACTGGTGTAACTGGGGATCTGCGGGTCAGGACTGAGGGGCACTGACAGCTGGGACGGGGGGACCCCAGGACTGGTGTAACTGGGGGTCTGTGGGTCAGGACTGAGGGGCACTGGCAGCTGGGACGGGGGGATCCCAGGACTGGTGTAACTGGGGATCTGCGGGTCAGGACTGAGGGGCACTGACAGCTGGGATGGGGGGACCCCAGGACTGGTGTAACTGGGGATCTGCGGGTCAGGACTGAGGGGCACTGACAGCTGGGACGGGGGGACCCCAGGACTGGTGTAACTGGGGATCTGCGGGTCAGGACTGAGGGGCACTGACAGCTGGGACGGGGGGACCCCAGGACTGGTGTAACTGGGGGTCTGCGGGTCAGGACTGAGGGGCACTGACGGCTGGGACGGGGGGACCCCAGGACTGGTGTAACTGGGGGTCTGCGGGTCAGGACTGAGGGGCACTGACGGCTGGGACGGGGGGACCCCAGGACTGGTGTAACTGGGGGTCTGCGGGTCAGGACTGAGGGGCACTGACGGCTGGGACGGGGGGACCCCAGGACTGGTGTAACTGGGGATCTGTGGGTCAGGACTGAGGGGCACTGACGGCTGGGACGGGGGGACCCCAGGACTGGTGTAACTGGGGGTCTGTGGGTCAGGACTGAGGGGCACTGGCAGCTGGGACGGGGGGACCCCAGGACTGGTGTAACTGGGGATCTGTGGGTCAGGACTGAGGGGCACTGACGGCTGGGACGGGGGGACCCCAGGACTGGTGTAACTGGGGATCTGCGGGTCAGGACTGAGGGGCACTGACGGCTGGGACGGGGGGACCCCAGGACTGGTGTAACTGGGGGTCTGCGGGTCAGGACTGAGGGGCACTGACGGCTGGGACGGGGGGACCCCAGGACTGGTGTAACTGGGGATCTGCGGGGCACTGCAGAGCTGGGTGGTGAATGTGCCCAGTCTACTACTGCATTTTTCCTGGCCCTGACAAGGACGGTTGGACCCTCCCATTCATGGGCATCAGAATTGTCCCCCTCCCCACGCCAGTGCAGACCTGTCCCTCCCCAAGGCCCCTCTGAGCGGGGGAAACAGGAGGCTTCCTCCGCTCCACACAAGCAGTTCAGCAACTCGCACTGGCCAGGCGGAGAGCCTAGCCCAGGCCTCTCCTCCCCCTGCCTCGTGCCCCTGTCCAAGGCTGACAGAGCGTGGAGCAGGCCAAGGGAGCGCCAGGGCAGCCTGCTCAGCACACAGCAGCTTGTGGAACTCCGCTCTGCCAGCTGGGGCTCGCTCTGGGGGTGGGTCCGCGGGGGAAGCTCTCCAGGCCCCGGTGCTAAGCCCAGCACTGCTCAGGATCAGGTATCAGTGACCCCAGGGGCGGCAGGTCAAGACTGAGGACAGGGCCGGCACTACCCACTAGGTGCCCCATGGCGGTCGCCTGGGACGGTGGAATTTGAAGGGCGGCTTTTTGCCCCCACCCCCACCCCAGCGGCAAGTCGGCGGCAGCTCAGTGCCTTGTCTGCTGTCCAGAGTCCGCCCAACTGCCGCCAAAATGACGGCGGCGTGGAGAGTTGCCGCCGAATCGCCGCCGAACCTTCGGCGGCAGCTCAACAACTCGGCAGACGCTAGGACCTCCCACCGCCGGCGCCCCTAGGGTGGCAAAATACCTGGCACTGGCCCCGCCTGAGGATCCCGGCAGAGCTGGGGCTGGAGTAGCCGGGGCATGCAGTAGGATGACGGTGTCCCAGGGGCTGTGGGTTCGGCTCATGGTTCAGCGGGAGAATTGTAGGGCACGGCAGAGCCGGGTGCGGGTCCCTGGGGCAGTGCTATGGGACTGCAGCCCTGCGTCCCCACACACAGCCTGGCCCAGTGATCAGGTCACTGCCTCTGCCCCCAGCCCCAGGCTGGAAGAACTCCACACAGATGCAGCCGAGCTGATCCGCCCTGTGCCCTCTTCTGCAGGTGAATAACGCCACAGCCCGCGTCATGACCAACAAAAAGGCCGCGAATCCCTACATCAATGGTAAGGGCCGGAGGGGGCGGGGCGGTGGGGCGCGCTCGGCAGGGTGGGGAGCTGCCCCTGGGAGCGCGAGCATTGGGGGCATCGTGTGGGGTTTGGGGCTTTTATTCTTCCTGCGCCAAGGGCCCGAGGCTGCAGGTCAGACGGCTCCTCTGGAATTCCAGGCCCAGCCCAGCCCAGCCCCATCAGCACCTCGCCCCAGAGCACCCCAGGGAGGAGGGTGCTAGTCCCCGGCAAGCGCTGTGTTCCATGCTGGGAGCGGGCAGTGCCCATTTGCTACATTCTGCCCAGCTGCCCCCGCAGCCAGGGCCACGGAGTTGGCATTGGGAAACATGGAGAGTGTTTGCCAGCAGCTGGGCCCCGTGGGCTGGGCTGGGAGGCAGCCAGTCCTCAGGCCTCCTGCAGGCCAGGCAGGATGCTGTGCAGCAGTGACTGTGAGGAGGCTGCTCCGGCTGTCTCTCCTGTTTGGGGGGGGGGGGGGGGCTGCTCTCTAGATCCCCTGCGGGGGCTCACTGCTGGCTGTTTGTGTGGCAGGCTGGAAGCTGAACCCGGTGGTGGGAGCTGTCTACAGTCCTGAGTTCTATGCAGGTAACGTCTGGAGCGGCCGCGGAGCTGGTTGCCCTCGGGCCTGCCCCGTGGTGATGAGGATAGGGCTCCTAAACCCCCTGGGAGGACCCATGTGCCTCAGGGCAGTGGGCAGGGGCCAGGGCTCGGTGACCGTGGGTTCTCGCAATGGGAGCAGCGCTGGGGACTGTTCCCATCGCTCAGCCGTTGGGGCTCCCCCTGGGAGCGGGAAGCAGAATCCCTGTCCAGTCCCCTGCACCAGCTGCTCTCAGCTCTGCCTCCAGCGTGTCCTTTCCCCCCTGCATCTGGAGAGAGGCCAGGCCTCCTGGCGCTGCCCTCCCCTGGCGCGGGGGCTGGCTGGGCGGGACTGAGGGTGGTGCAGCCAGAAAAGCTCCTGACTGCTGGGCCTGCGCTGGCCCGGGTGTCCCTGCTTCGGAGCGCCGCACAGGAGGGGCCCTTCCATCTCCCTCAGGCTGGCCGGAGAGCTGCTCTGGGATGCTCATGTCTCTCTTCCTCTGGCCTTCAGTAACAGGGTTCCCTTACCCAGCCACAGGGACAGCCGTGGCATACCGAGGGGCGCAGCTTCGGGGCCGGGGGCGTGCTGTCTACAACACCTTCCGCGCCGCACCCCCACCTCCACCTATCCCCACCTATGGCACGTGAGTATCGCAGGGAGAAACCTGCCGCGAACCAGCGGGGCCTGGGGCGGGCAGCAGCATTCCCCTTTCTTGGGAGATGGACTTGAAGCAGAGGGGATGTCGTGCGGCTCAGCTGAGACTCGGGAGGCTGTAGGCCTGTTGTCCCTGCGTGGCTGGGGAGGCCCAACACCCTCCCAGAGAGCTGGAGTCTGTGTTCAGCTCTCTGAGCCCCATCCGCGTGCCTGGGGTGGGAGAACCAGACCCAGCATGTGGAGGTGGCACTGTTCAGAGTTGAGCTCTTGGAAGGTTCTTGGTGTCTCCTGAGGAGAGAGAGTTTATCCCGAGAAATAGCCCTTCCCTGCTCCCTCATTTTCATGTCCCAGGTGCTGGGTAATCCCAGGAGAGGACTTTGTCCTGCTGTCTGGAGCAGCTCCCAGCCGTGAGTGCCAGTTCAGGACAGACACCCCAAGCCGGAGTACGCTCTGTCACTAGATTTCACCGAGCCAGTAACAAACATGAGCTCCTGGATCACTAACAGTCTCACCGTGCAGTCACAGACAGTCCCCTTAGAGTCTCCAATCCACCTTGCCTCCCAGACTGGACTTAGTGAGAAATGGTCACCTACACCACAAATTACTCCACATTCAAGGTGCTTCCAGTCCCAAGAGACCGGTCACTTAGCCCAAATCACTAAATACATCCTTAAAAGACTAGTACCTCCCTTGAGCAAAGCTAACATCCAGGTGACCTGGTCTGGTCTCCAGCACCAAGGTGGTCAGTTCTTCGCTAACGCCTGCAGCTTGGGCAAGAGCAGCATCCCAGCCCCCAGGTTTCTAAAATTAAACTGGCTCTACATTAAGCGAGCTATGTGCAGGCATGATGTAACTGCAGCGAGCATTCCAGCCATGTGCACACAGACTGACTTCCCATGCCTACTGCACACTCTTCCCTCCTGCAGTCTGCTTCTCCCTCCAAGTTCCATGCAGGCTCTAGACCTGCTCTGTAGTTGGGTACCAACCCTCTGATCCCATGGGCTCCTGCATACTTTTAGCTGGGACAGCACAGAGCAGCCCCCAGAGAAAGTGGCTGTGATCTCATTGCCTCAAGAGCACTTGTTCCTCCTCAGGTTTTGTGGGGTGTCACTCTCCTCCCCCAGCTCCTCCCTGCTTTCAGCCCTGTTGTCACTCAAGCATCCCCCCGGCAGATGCGGCTGCAGTCTAATTGCAGGTACACCCAGGCCAGCTGGAGCCGCCCAGACTGATCTCAGCCTGCCCAGAGCCCTCTGGGACAGCCACCCAGGAGCTCCAGAGCGTCCTCAGACACCCAACTGCAAGCCAGGCTAGGTAGACCGAAACAATCAACCCACCTCCAATAGCCTGGCCACCCCTCACCCCCCATGGCGCTGGCAGCTTCCAGGTTTGCCCTCTGACACAGCCTCTCTCTGGACTGTTTGCAGGGTCGTTTATCAGGATGGATTCTATGGCGCTGAAATTTACGTAAGTGCTGCCCACTTCTCCTGGATTTTGTTTCATGTTCCCTTGCTGATGCCAAAGGAAGCAGAGGCGGGTTGGACTGAATCCCGCTGCCACAAGGGGGGCCCTGGGGCCGGCACTCTGCCCTCATTTCCCCCTGCTGGTAGCAGCTGGGAGTACCCGCCCTGCCGCTTGGCACTCAATGACACTGGTTCTGATGGTGGTTTTCATGTATTCTGCAAAGTGAGGGACTTTACAGAATGTTCTAGACTGTCCCATGAGCCAGGATCCAGCTGGGGCCTGGGATCCCCTTACCCTGGACGATAGGTGTGTCACGGAGCGCCCGGGCGATGGTCTGGAACCGCTCCCTAGGAAGCCAGACAGGACTTCGGGTGAAGGGCCCCTTCTCCGTATACAGCCTGGTTCCAAGGCTAGGAGCTTCACGGGTCCCCACTTCAACCTTCCTGGGTCTGACCTTGGAGCATTCAGCACCTTCTGCCCCTCCGTGTGCTTCCCCCAGCGAGCCCGCCTGGGCGGGGTCCTGAGGGAGCCCATGGATTCTGCACCCCAAATCCACAGTCAGACGTGACTCTCAGCCAGCCAGCAAAACAGGTTTATTCAATAACTTCTATCTGGTCTAACACAGACCATGCAGCGAGCGTGAGCCCTCGGCTGGATCCATCTTGGGGCCAGAGAGCGAGATAGCTCCTCTCACCTTTCCAGCTAGACCCAGACTCCTCAAACTCCAAACCCCCTCCAGCCCCTCCTGCTTTCCTTTGTTCCTTTTCCCGGGCTGAAGGTATCACCTGACCTCTCTCCAACACCTGGGGTCAGATTACAGCATCAGGGATGCCTCCTTGAGAGGGGAGGGCGTCGCCTCCTTGCTTCCAGTGTCAGCCCCTATTCCTTAAGAAATGCATAGGGGAAACTGAGGCACGCACAGTACTCCCACTTCGCCACAAGGTGTCAAACAAGCTGGTCTTGCCAGCCCAGCCATTGGAAGAAGGTTTCCAGAGTGAGAAGAGATGGGGGATAAGAGGTTCCTGAATGGAGGCCAGGCTGACTGCTGGGCCCTCGCCAGGCGAGCGCTGCGCTGAGATTTATGCTCTCGGGCAGCGTCATCCAGAGTTCAAAGCCACGGCCCTGGCTCGGGCAGGCCCCGGAGGATTCTCGAAGGCGACCCCTCGTTAAAGTGATCAGGGACGTGACGTTTAATTGTTTCTGGTTAACATGTTTGCACCCGCCCAGGAATGCTCATGAGCCTGGAATTTGCCTCGTGGTGCAGACCCCCGGCTCCTAGCAGGGTCCCGCAGCTCCCACCACTCACCCGCTGCTGGGCACAGCCGAGGGGAGCACTTTGTAGGGTGCCCGGCTGTGCAGGGGTCCCTGGAAGGCTGGGCTCCTTTCCAAGGGAGCTGCTCCACCAGGCCTACCCAGAGCCCTCTGGGGCTGCCGCTCCCTCCTGACCTCGTCTCTCTTCTTGCTGGCACAGGGGGGTTACGCAGCCTACAGATACGCCCAGCCGGCAGCGGCAGCAGCATACAGCGACAGGTGAGGCACCTGTGGCCTGGCTCCCCGCCCGCCCGTTGAGCTCCCTGGAGAGAGAGGCTGGGGACAGAGCTTGGAGCACAGTCACCGCTCCTCCCAGACCTGCGCAGAACGGATCTCACTGCAGCCAGCGCCCCCTCCATCTCCAGCCAGCAGCTCCTGGTCACCCATGTTCAGCCAGGAGCGGGCGTCCCCCAGGGGCCTATCATGGCCCCGAGGTGGCACTCCAGCTGGTCCCTCCCTGGGAGGGGAATGGGGTCGAGGTGCCCTGCGTGTGGAGCGACTAGACCTCAGCCCCCTTTGCCCTGCCTGGCGCCAGGGCCTAGAGCACTGTGCAGCTCTCTGTCCGTGCTGTACAGCTGGGGTGGCTGGTGACATGCCAAGAGGCTGGGGAGTGACTCAGTCCTACGGTCCTGCATGGCTGGCAGAAGCATCAGCGAATGTGGCCCCCCTGCAGCCAATTCCCTCGGCCCAGAACCCCCTCCCCATGGGCTAGGCCCAGAGCATGGGGGCAGCAGGGGAGGTACCTGGTTTCTAACGCCGGCTGTGTTTGCTCCTAGCTACGGCAGAGTGTACGCCACCGCGGACCCGTACCACCACACCCTCGGCCCCGCTGCCACCTACAGCATCGGCACCATGGTAAGAGCACTGGCTCCACCTGGGGAGGGGCACCACACCCACTGGGACGGCTTGACTGGAATGAGTTTGCATGGGGAGGGGGGCAGCAGGACGTCCCTGCCGTGGTCTGACTGTTGGGGAGCATTTCACTGGTGGGAAAGCCCAGGAGAAACCTGACTCCTCCTGGCCTGTCTCCATCCCCCCACACTCGAGAGCCCCCAACCCTCACAGACCCGTTACACTACCCCCCCCCCCCCAGCCTGCGGGAGCCCCCAACCCACCTTACACTGGCACAGAGATCAGGAACTCCTTTCGACCCACCGCACACTCACATCCAGTGTGCAGAGCCGGCCTGCCAGGGAGCATGTGCCCATGTGTGTCTGTGCAGCCTGGCACCCGCCGCAGCTCCCTGGCACGACCCAGCATCCCACACAGCGCGGGTCAGGGCGGTTTAGCTAGCTTTGCAGCCAGCATCAAAGATGAAAAGTCCCGTTTGTGGGCAGGGTCTCCAAGCCAACCAGGCGTTTTCTTCCTTTTTTTAACCTCCCGAATGCCGGCGTGTCAGGGAGGGTCCTGCCAGTGCCCCTCTGCACACGCAGGGCATGGGGCTCGGCCGGGCAGGAGTGTGGCGCTCAGGTGGTCCCAAGGCAGCACCGTGGGCAGAGTGGGCGCAGCACTGCCAGCAGTCCTGGGCGGGGAGCTAGGTGGAGAACGGAGGGGCCCTGAGAGGGCTGCAGGACGTGTCTCCCGCTCCGTGGAGCCCGGCAGCATTAGAACAGGGGCCTGACCCCACGGCAGCAGTGGGCTCAGGAGGGATCGCCGCCCTGGGGGCTGTCCGGGAGGCTGCCGCCTCGCTCCCACCCCAGCAGGACACCGAGCAGTGTCCCAAAGGAGCTGATGGGAATGGCCAGAGCCAGGCAGTGCCGCGGCCCCAGGGCTGTCATTAAAAAAGGGAAGAAGATGGGCCTTGCCTCTCTCGAATACTGATTGGCTTTTCTTTCATCTTTGATGTTGCAGGCTAGTCTATACCGAGGAGGGTACAGCCGCTTCACTCCCTACTAGCAAGACACCCCGCCCCCAACACTCACACTGACTGCTCCCTAGACTCAAACACACCAAACTAAGCAAAGGCAGAGCCTCCCGGAAGAACGGGCTCCGCCGGCACCCAGAGCCCTAGGGTTTACCTCAAGCTGCTCTCAGCCCGCCTCTCCTGTCTCTTTGCTCACCCTCCTGTGTCTGTCTGGGACCTGCCCCGGCTGAACTGACTCGGCCTGGCCACTGCCGTGCTGCGGGTCCTGCTCTCCCTAGACATGCAACCAGCAGCAAACCACGGGAGAGAGCCGGGCTAAGCCCCCTGCTCTGCCCCTGCTGCCAGGAACACGTGACGTTGCAGGAGAGCTGCCTTTCTGCGCAGAGCCGTGCCTGGCCCAGTCATCCGATCCCTGGGCCTTGTCACTGCCCCGGCTCCCTCCAACGCGCCCTGCGGCAGGCAGGCTTCTCCTGCAGGCGCCTGACCACAGCCAGGGCCCCGAGCGGGGCGCTGCTCCCACAAGGGAAAGGAGCCGAGGCTTTGTCCCTTCGGATAATGGGCTGCCTGGCAAAATGGGCCGGGAGCTGTGGGCAGACGGAGGGTGCAGGGTAGCGGAGACTGGGAGCCCCACCCCAGGACTCCACTGGAGAATAGGACCTGCATCCCATTGCCCAGCCTCTGGCCGGGACTTGGAACCCCCTGTGTGCGCCTGGCTCTGGGGAGCAGCAGCCCCTCTACCTCGGGCGCATGCCATCGTCATAACCCCTGGGCGGGGATGGGAGCTGGGCTGCGATTCAGGCCATGGGATGCCCTAGTGCCACAGGCCAGCTGGAGTTAGCTTTTCGTCCTTGGCCCAGCCACCCCCCACTCCCTTCAGTCGCTGGAGTCAGGAGCCAGGCTGCTCGCTGGGCCGGGCCAGGGGAAAGAACAATGGGCACCTAGCGAGAGAAGAGCTGCTTGGGGTGCCGGCCCAGCCGGGGGCCCGGGAGAACACAGTCCGCTACAGAGTCCTGGAGCCACCTTGGAAGGAACTAATGTGTCAGCCCCACCCCCTGCCCCTGGGGTTTGCTGAGCCAGCACGGGGCTGAGAATGGCCCAGGGTGGAGGGCTGGAGTCCAGCGTCCCCCCTGCCTGGCTGCGCCGGTGGCCCTGCTATGGGGCTGGCCGTGGGCGCTGCTCTCTGCTCCCAGGGGACTCCAGTGAAAGTTCTGCCTTTCTCTTTGTGTTGTAGTGACCCCACAGCTGTTTCCTTCTGGGACCAGGAAGGGCAAAACAAATTAAAAACAGCAACAAAAACAAAACTAAGAGGCAACCAACCAACCGAGTCCCATACTGTCCACACACATGCACCGAGCAAGCAAGTCCAGCAGGAGGCGCTGCGCCCACCTGAGTCACGGAGAGTACACACCGACCGGACAGCGCCAGGGGCCAGCTGGGCAGAGTGGCCCCTCTCCAACCCTGCCCCGGCCAGCAGCCATGTTGGGAGACTTGGGTCCCCCTCCCGCTCCAGCCTAGGGCAGGGAGGGAGAGAGGAGTGTGGGACAGCCTCAGAGCGAGGCCTCTGCAGGCCCAAGGGCACCGCGTCTTCCTTTCCACCCTCCCCCGCCTGTGCTGGGGGCGCCAGGGCCATGGGCAGAGCGCCGCTCGGCCCACGGGCGGGATTCGTACTTTTTGTTTTCAGAGCTCCGACGCTTTTGCGCTTGCTGGTCATCGGTGTGTTGAGTGTGCGAGGCCTGGGCTCTCTGAGCGGAGCCGGGCTGGTTGATGCCTGGGCTGCTGGGTGTTGCGGGGGAAGAGCTGGGTGTTTAATAGGGACGTTAGCTAAGTGGAGGTTGTCGCTCCCTTGCACCCCGGCTTCCCCAACCCCAGGGGGCTAAAGCCAAGCGGAAGCTGTTTCCTGTGCCACACCTACCCAGGGCAGATGGGGTCCTCTCAGCCCCTGCATGGAGCCAGAGGCCACCCATCACCTGGGGTAGGGAGCCAACTGCACACCCCTTAGTGGTGGCTGCGCGGCCCCTGCCCAGCCAGGCCTGCCCAAGCCCCAGTCCCAGGCGCCGGGAGGCCCAGTGGGCTGAGGGTCACTATGGGCAGTGAATGGGAAGCAGTGGGCAGGGAGGACAGTGCTGGTTGTGGCCAGGAGGTCTCTGCGTGGCATAGCCCAGCTCTGAAAGGGGGGGGGGGGGCAGCTGGGCGCGCTGCAAGCCAGGACACCAGATCCCCCCAGGCCCTTACAGCTGCTCACCCACAGCTGGCCCAGTCCGGTTGTGCCCAAGTCCAGAGAGGCGCTTCCCCCCCAGCAGCCTCGGAGTTAGGGGGGCCATGGAGCTGTTTGCGAGGCTGGTGGGAGGCAGGCAGCTGGCTGGGCCGAGTGGATCTGGCAGGTCTCCCAACATGGCTCGGTCATCTCATGAAACGTCACTTTCTATTCCGCATACGCTCCTGAGGCTCCAGCCACGAGCTCCCCCTTTTCTATTCCCGTTGTACATAGCCCCGGCCCCCCGCTGTACAAAGCTCCCGCCGTTCGCTGTGCTGCGCCTCCCCGGCGGCCCCCGCCCCAGAGCGCAGGCTGGCGCCCCCCTTCTGTACGCTTCAGAGGTGTGAGCCTTCCACGAACCCTACTCCCAGGATTATTAATAAAGATTCTTTCTTCAACCAGGCTGACTCGGGTTTTGAATGGGGCACAGACGGGGCCCGCCCCACCGTGAAGGCTGCTGCAAGTGGGAGGCAGGGCCTAGCCATCCCCCCCTCCCCCCGCCCCCATCCCAGCGAGGGGCGCCTGGGCCTGGAGTGCAGGACGAGCCTTGCAGGAAGGGGCAGTGGACAAACCGTGGGCCTGGTGATGGGCAGCCTGGGAGCTGCTGCTGGTGTGTATTTGCCCCCAGGAGGCACCCACTGCCAGCTCTCCTCTGGAGCCCTTCGTGGGCTCGGGCGTGGTGCTCGCCCACCCTCAGACAGGCCCCCTCGGGTTATACTGACGTGCCTGGAACCCGGGCCGGGGGTGAGGAGCCCGGGCGGTCGGGCTGCAGCAGAGGGATCCCGGCCGTGGAGCAGCCAGTGCCTGGCACCCAGCCCTGGGCTCCCCAGCACCCACTTGCCTGCCAGCGGGGGACTCTGCTGCCCCCTTGTGGCTCACCCCAGCAGTGCCGCGTGGAGTCCCGGCCCCAGGGGAAGGCTGGTGGGGCAGGTTGGGGCTAGCTGCTATCTCTGCTCTTCCTGTCCAGAGCACCCCCCAGCGCTGCTGCTGCCCCGCCAGCCCCCCAGCCCAGCCCCGCGCTCCCCCACGAATGCCCAACTGGAAGGCCGAGATCCCCGGCACTGTGCCAAAGGTCACATTTAATAGGTGCCAGTGCTGGCTGGGTTGGAATAGACCAAAACCAGCCGCCCCCACCTGGACCGATCCACAGCAACCCCCCCGCTCAGAACCGGCTCCACGAAGAACTCCACGTGGCAGGTCTCCTTGGGGGGCGCCTCCGGCACTGCCAAGCCCACCACCCGGTAGAGGGGGGCGTGTGCCACCCCGAGGAGCTGCGGCTGCTCTGGAAGGGGGCATGCCCTGCCCTGGCAGTGGATCCGGAAGCAGCGGGCTTGGCTCGGGGGGTAGGACCAGCGCAAGGTGAGGCTGAGGGAGAGCTGGTCTGTGCCAGAGCCCCTGTGCCACAGCACCTGGGAGGCCTTGGGGCTGGGCACTTGGGGCGGCGAGGAGCGCAGGTTATCAGCATCCAGCACCTGCAGGGGAGACAGGGGCTTAGACACAGCCAGGGCCTGCGACCTCCCCTCCCCCCCCCCCCACGGAGACAAGCTCTCCAGGGCAGCCCCCAGGGGAAAGCCATGTGGGGAGGGCACCTTGCCTCAGCGCTGCGCCCACCCTCAGCCAAACCCCCCCGGGAGGACAGCAGCAGCTGCCACCATCTACCGGGGGACAAGGCCCTGTGGAAACAACCCCTCCCCTCCCTGCCCCCAGGCTCCATAGGCAGGTGTTGGTACAAGGGATAGCAGGTGGGCAGTGCCGGGCACGGTGCCGTGTGGCCCCCTCACCCGGATCTCCCCCAGGCAGCAGGAGAAGCGCCGTTCGTGCAGGCCTGGCTGGTGGCGCGACAGGATCAGCGACAGGTCGTGCAGGGCGCAGTCCCGCAGCTCCAGTTCGTAGCACCTGGCGAGGGCAGAGAGGGGAGAACTGGCAGGGCCGCTGGAGAGACCCGGCCTGAGGCAGGACGGTCCCTGGCTGGAGACACTCACCGTCTCGTCCAGCCTGCCGCGCTCTGCCGTCCACAGCCGCTGAGCAGCCCGGCGAGGTGGGGGGGCGGGGTGGGGAGAGGCTGGGGCCGATGGCGGGTGGCCGGCCCTGCGGGAGGGAACGGAGCTGTTAGGGCAGCAGGAAGGGGCTGGGGAGGAGCAGACGTGTCAGACCCTCCACCTGTTCCTCGCCAGCCACGTGACGGACCGGCTCCCGGAGATCCCGGCTCCTCACCCGGCGGGGCAGCGACGCTGCCAACATGGCAGGAGCTGGAGTCCCGTGTGGTAAGTTCCAGCGCAACCGCCACCTCGGGCAGCTTCTCCTCCAGTTTGTAGAGCAGAGACAGGAAGAGCCGGGGGGGAGCTGGCATCTGGAAAGAGAAAAGGCTGGTGGCCCCCAATTCCCCCAGAGAGACAAGGGAGGGAGAGAGAGATGAGGGGGGACTTATGTGAGGTACAAGGCAGGTCGCGACACACACGGCATGCAGCTGGCATGCCACAGCCTGCATGAGAGCCACGGGCCCGGCCGGGGGCCGCGCACACGCCGGGAGCTCGGCACGTCGCAGGCAGGCAGTACATGGCATGGGCCCGGCCGGGGGCCGCGCACATGCCGGGAGCTCGGCACGTCGCAGGCAGTACATGGCACGGGCCCGGCCGGGGGCCGCGCACACGCCGGGAGCTCGGCACGTCGCAGGCAGTACATGGCACGGGCCCGGCCGGGGGCCGCGCACACGCCGGGAGCTCGGCACGTCCCAGGCAGTACATGGCACGGGCCCGGCCGGGGGCCGCGCACACGCCGGGAGCTCGGCACGTCCCAGGCAGTACATGGCACGGGCCCGGCCGGGGGCCGCGCACATGCCGGGAGCTCGGCACGTGGCAGGCAGGCAGTACATGGCACGGGCCCGGCCGGGGGCCGCGCACATGCCGGGAGCTCACACACACACACGCACGCAACGTGCTGTGCACAAGAACCACGGACTAGGTCTGTGGCCCGGTGCCCAGCAGACGGTGCGCACGGCAGGCGCTCGTTCCCTGGGGGCAATGCCCTGCCCTGGCTCCCCAGCCTTTAGTGGGAGAGGAAATGGGGCTTTGCCACCCCAGCTGCCCGAGCGCCCCCAGCCCGTGCTCACCGGACAGCCGCGTGGCCCGCATCAGGCGGGATGATCCCCTCGATCAGCAGGCAGCCGCCCCCGTTCCAGGCGTCCTGCAGGGAGCAGCGCGTGCGCAGCCGGCTGCCGGCCCCTCCTGGCGCTTGCTGGTCCGTGAAGAGAGGCTGGATCTCCTGGGCACTCAGGTTGTACCAGGGCCTGACTTCTTCCTCCTGCAGGAGAGCAGCCCCCATGACAGGACATGGGCAGGGCAAGGGACGGGCGCTGGCTGGGCCCTGGCCCAGGTGAGCCCATCTCCCCCCACGCCAGGCCCTGGGACCTGCCTGCCCCGCCCCCGCACTCACCTGCCCAGCGGAGAATCGCCCCGTGCCCATGCCCAGGCAGAAGCAGGTGCTGAGGGGCAGAGTGCTGATGCTGTGAGTGGGCAGCAGCTCCGCCAGCAAGCCCCAGAACCTGCATGGGGAGTAGAGGCGGATGATACCAGCCCCTCCCCCACCGGGCACAGCTCAGCCCTGGCTCCTCCCCAGCCCCTGGCATGGGGACATGAAGCCCAGCCCAAGCCGCAGCCAACCAGGGCTGCATCCTCCCCACAGAGCTCCCAGCAACTCTGTGCCCCCTGGGGTCCCTACAGCTCAGCCCTTTACAGAGCCTGGCGCCAGCGCTATAGGGCAGCAGCTAACCCGGGCAGCCACACCCTGTGGCCTTCCCTGTGCACCCATCCTCCCAGCGCGGGCACCACCACCCACAAGCACCCATCCCTGCATTCTCCCCTCTCCACCTGGGCACCCATCCCGGTTTCCCGCCCCAGCTCACCTGTTCTCGTTCTGCAGGAAGTTCTCCTTCCCCAGGTGCTCATACACCCAGCCGGGGGCGAAGATGGCCGCGGAAAAGCCGTGTTTGCGGATCAGGCGCAGGGCCTAGGGAGAGTCGGGGGTGAGACGCTCCCTCCCGCCCGCCCCGCTCGGAGCCCGGAGGGCTGAGCCGTGAGCACTGGGGACCAGCAGGAGGCTCAGAGAGGGGCAGGCCTCCTTGCCTGCCAGCCTGGTGCCACACACAGGGGAGGGGTGCTCTGCCCTGCAGCTCACAGGCCCTGCGCTGTTCACAACGTGCCCCGGGAGATGGGGATGGACCCTGGGAGAGGGGGGCAGCACAAGCCATGCTCCAGGGACACCTGCCCCGGAGCCCAGCTCCCTGCATAGGGCTGCCCAGGCTCAGCCCAGCCGGGCCCATGGGCGAGGCCCTGCCTCCGAGACGCCCTTAGGCCAGGCTCCGGCACCTTGTCTGTCTCAAAGCCGCCGCCTACAACCTCCCCCCGGGCGAAGACGTCGATGCCCACGTAGAGGTCAGCCAGGCGCCCCCCGGCCTGCGCCCCCATGCGCTCCAGGTGTTCCTCCGTCCAGTTGTAGTTGGTGAACAGGCCGTCACAGGCATCAAAAAACACCCTAGGAAAGGGAGAGCCACAGTGACGGGGTGCTGCCTACCCCCGCCTCCCTGAGCACGGGCCCTCCAGGGAGGGGCCCCTCCCCCCAGGACAGCCCCCCAGCTGAGCCCCCAGACACACTGAGGCAAGCCCAGCTCCCTCGGGGGGCACTTGGGCAGGAAAATCAGAGCTGGTGGGGGTGGGGCTGGTAGCCGTGCCCCTGCCAGGGAGCCGGACGGGAAGAGTGCCTTGCTACATGCAGGGCTGGTGCCCAGGCTCTGCGGCCAATAGCTGCCCAGGGACAGGGGAGGGGGCTGGGCTGCTGGCCCGGGGCCCCTGTTCTGGCCAGCGGACGGGGGGACCCGCCTCTCACCTGTTCTTCTCGTTCAGCTCGTTCTGCCACCGCAGCTCCCCGCTCTGCAAGACGCTGTCGTAGCAGATCACCAGCCCGCCGGGCACCTCCCGCTGCAGCTGCTCCCGCAGGTCCCGCAGGAAGAGGGGCAGGTTCCGCGCGGCTGCCTCCTGCGGGGGGAGAGAGCTGGGTCACCCGGGGGCCCCTGTCAGGGACCCCTGCGCCCCAGGACTATCGGGGGGGCTCTGCTCACACTCAGCCTGTTCTCGATGTTGACCAGCCAGCCGTCGAAGCGGTAGACATGGGCGATGCGCACGAGCTGCCCGGCCACAGCCTGGTACGCGGCTGCCTCCCCGGCCAGGAACGACTCGCACAGCCTGGCCCCGCCCGTCCACTCGGTGATGAACGTCCCTAGAGCCGGAGCCCAGACAGCAGCGTCAGCCTCGCCGCTCCGCGCGCCAGGGCCCCAGCTCGGTGAAGGACCTGCCCGCGTATGGGCCCTCGCCACGCCCGGCCTGACCCGGGACGTGCTGCCCACAGCCAGCGCCCAGGGACTGCAGGCCCAGCGGGAGCTCCCAGCCTCTCCCTGTGGGCAGCGCTGTCGAGTCTGCCCTGAACCCCCAAGTGCTCCCGCCTGCCCCCCGCCGTGCTGGTCTTCCCCAGCCTCCCTCACCCAGCACCGCGACGCCGTTCCTGTGCGCGGCGTTCGTCCAGGTGACGGGCGGGATGGTCACGAGGTGGTGGCTGAAGTACACAAAGATGTCGACGTACTGCCAGTGGTAGAACACGTAGGGGTCCCGCGTGGCCGAGCCCTGGATGAACCTGCAGCAGAGGAGGGGGGAGAGGCTCAGGCTGGTGGTCCGGGCTGACCAGGGCTGGCAGGACCCAGGGCTCCAGCACTTGCGGAGAGTGATGTCCGAAGGGTGCATGTGTGGGAGAGCCAGGGGCAGCCCCCACAATCTATCCCCCACATGCCAGGCTGCTGCTGCCAGGACCGCCCCCCCCCCCTTATATCCCCCGCGTGCCAGGCTGCTGCTGCCAGGGCCCCCCCCTCCCCTTATATCCCCCGCGTGCCAGGCTGCTGCTCTTCGCCCAGGCGACTCTCCTGGAGCAGGGAGAGCGCTGGCTGGTGCTGTGTCCTCCAGGGACGGTGCCGTGTGGCCCCCTCACCCGGATCTCCCCCAGGCAGCAGGAGAAGCGCCGTTCGTGCAGGCCTGGCTAGTGGCGGGACCGGATCAGCGACAGGTCGTGCAGGGCGCAGTCCCGCAGCTCCTGTTCGTAGCTGTTCGTAGTGGGCTGCCCCACCCCAGCGGAAATGGGGTTAAAACAGCCCCCCACAGGGCTGTGGCTGGGGAAGGCAGCCCAGCAGAGGGCTGCAATGGAAAGCAGCTGGGGTGGAGCAGCCACAGCTGTGTCTGGGTCAATTAGGGCCCAGCTGGCCCTGATAAAAGGACCCAGAGTTTGGTGCTGGGACAGAGTCTCCTCCCCTAGCCGTGGGGCAGACTGGCCTGGCTGCCGGGGAAGTGTGAGAAGGTACCTGGAGCGGAGCAGGGCTGGGGGGAGGCCAGAGGAGCTGGGGAGCTCCAGGCTGGCAACTCCCCAGGCTGCAGGGCCTAGTCTGAGGCCTAGAAGGGGCACTGGGGTTGCAGGGGGCAGCCCACAGCTAGGCAGAGGCAGCAGGCCAACCCCTCCTTGCCTGTGATGCCTGGCTCTTGCACTGCAGCCTGCCCCAGGGAGTGCAGTAGCCCAAACTGAGGCAAGATGGGGCTCAGCAGATGGGGGGGTTCCCCAGGGAGGGGAGACCCAGAGCCAGACTGTGAGGGTACTGCCAGGGGGCAGCACCCCAAGCAAAGGGCACTGGGGTCCAGGGAGGGACAGGCTGACAGCAGGACACCGGTATTACGTATTACGCTGCCTACCCAGCCCGCAGCAGGACTGCCAGAGACCAGGGTGGACCAGGGAGCCGGCCTCCTGGGTTCTCTTCCCGCTCTGCCACACCTGGGGCGGGTCCGTTCCCGGCTCTGTGCTGCGGACCAGGGGAAGGACGTTCCTGGCCCAGGGCCGCTGCAAGGACGGACTAAAGTCTGCGCCAAGCGCAGGGTAAATGCCGAGTCCCATCAGCAGAGGCCCGCGTGCCCAGGAGACGGGAGGAGGGGCAGCTGTGGACGAGTGCAGAGCCCTGTGGCCACCCCAGCCTGGCCGGGCTCCAGCCCCTACCTGTCCTCCAGGTACCCGTTCTTCATGTCATGACACACCAGCGTGCGGGGTCTCTGGCTGCGGAGCGGAGGTTCCCGCTTTGCCAGGGGCATGGTGGCAATGTTGAAGTCGTCGTCGCTGGTGGGTTTCCATGCCAGCAGCTCCTCCAGGCTGGACAGGTAGGAGCTGATGGGCTCCGTGGTGGTCCGATCAAACTGCCTCGCTGGGAGGAGAGAAGCCGGACCATTGCCGGTGGGTCACACAGGCCGGGGGAGCACAGCCCTCTCCCGGCACCGCGGCTGCACCAGCGTCTCTGGCAGGTGAGGCTGGGCCTCGCACACCCGGCTGGGCTCTTACCTGGCAGGGGGTGGGGGGTGTAGCTGACCGTCTGGTGGAGAACGGTGGCTCCTTGGATCTCCATGGCAGACAGCAAACTGCAGAAGAGAATCAAGGACACCCCTACAGAGACTGGGGGGCCTGGGGCAAGGAGCCTGGGCTCCCACCTCGCTCCAGCCCCACTCCATGGAGGGAAGACCAGGCAGTTCAGGGGGATCCCAGCCTGGCACACGCCTGCTCCACCAGCTGGAGCTCGTTACAGTGCGAGCTGGCCCTTTAAGAGGGAGTCAAGGCCCTGCTTCGGCTCAGAAGCAAAGCATTCTGGGACTGCTAGTTCCAGCAGGACCCTGGGAAATGCAGGCAAAGCAAAGCATGCTGGGAAGGTTACCAGGATGGTCATTAATAAGTAGCCCTCCCCCAGGACAGGGCTCCCAGGCTGCAGAGGGTCTCTGCAGGGGGACAGGCTGCTGGGACAGACTGATCTGGTGAGTGGGTTAGTGGGAGGGAGCAGGTACCCTACTAGGGCAAGGGAAACTGAGGCAGGGGCTGCCCCTGCTGCTGTGTTGCCCCCTCGGGCAGCCTGGGCTGAGGGCAGACGCTATTTCTGAGCAGGGGGAGCCCTGCCTGATGCCTGGTGTTTGTTCCGGGCGGGGGAGAGTTCGTCCTCCGCTGATGGGCTCTTGGCTGCTGGACTCTGCATCTAACAGCACCGGCTGGGCTGGAAACAGGAGAGAGCCCCTGGGCTGCCGCCGCCCCATCTCGCCAGCCAAGCAGCGTCCCGGCAGCGTCGGGGCGAGGCCGGCTGGGGGTGGCTGGGAGACTCCCAGTGCCACAGGCGCGAGGGCGGGAGTCCTGCCCACCCCCTGCACACACCCCCCGCAGCCCAACGCAGGCCCCTACTCCCGGGGTACCTTCTGTCCCCCCTGGGGCGGGTTCGCGCCAGAGGCTCTCGCCGGGCAAGGGACACCAGGATGGGTAGGACGGGGCAAGCGGCTGCACCCTGGGCAAGGCTGGCACCAGCCAAACTCCTGCTTCCCACTTCAAACCGGGCACGAGCAGCGGGACCCCGCGGGAGGAGGGGGGATGCAGGGGCCCTTCCCCCGGGTCTGTCTGGATTTCATCTGCCGGGGGTGTTCGGGGGGGTCCATGGATTTGTCTGGACATCAGGATACACTGGGCCAGCTGAGGGTCAAAGTTTCTGGCTCCAGCTAAAGATGATGCAAAGTTCCCACTTCCGCAGCTTGAGCAGAATCGGGGGGGGGGGGGTGAGTCCCCCGGACGTGGGGGGGTCTCGGTCTCACGCTGAGAGGCAGGTGAGGGGGGGACAAAGAGTCCTGGGGCACCTTTAAGATGAACTAAAGTATTGAAGCTTTCGGGGGCTAATCCCCACTTCGTCGGCTGGGGGGGCTGTCCTGGGGGGAGGGGACAGGGCTGGGTTCGGTGCATTTCAAAGGCAGGGGCCCCGCAGCGAGGGGGTCACGGAAGGGGTGCTCTGGACAGCAGGCCCCGCAGCGAGGCTGCTGCTGGCCCGGAGGCGGGGGGGGGGGGGGGGGAGGACAAAAGCCAGCCCAGGATGCCGCTCGGCGGGGGGGGGGGGGGGGAGGCAAAGAGAAAATGAAACGAAGATGAAAAACAGCAGCAGGGCGCAGCGAAATTAGAAGAAAAACACAGCGGCAGAGAGGCCCCCCCCCGGGCAATGCACCCCCCCCCTCCCCCGGGCACGAGCAATGCACCCCCCTCCCCCGGGCACGAGCAATGCACCCCCCCCCCCGGCAATGCACCCCCCCTCCCCCGGGCACGAGCAATGCACCCCCCTCCCCCGGGCACGAGCAATGCACCCCCCCCCCGGGCAATGCACCCCCCCCTCCCTCGGGCACGAGCAATGCACCCCCCTCCCCCGGGCACGAGCAATGCACCCCCCTCCCCCGGGCAATGCACCCCCCCAATGGACACACTCGCTCCCCTGGCACAGGTGTCCCCGGCCCGGCTCACCTCCTCTTCATCCCCCGCTCCGGCTCCGGCTCCGGTCCCCTCTTCTCCCCGGTCTTAGCGCCATCCCGCCGCCCTCGGTCCATCGCCCGGCCCGGCCCGGCTCGGCTCAGCCTCCGCCCCGTCACGTGCTGGGCGGTCCGGGGCCGGGCCGGGCGATGGTCGCCGGCAATAGGGCGCCGGGAGTCTGCACGGTGCCTCGGCCGGATGCGGCCCCACGAACCCCCTACCCCGCCCAGCACGTGGCCAGCGGGCTCCGGGGGGGGGGGCTTCCCCTCTTCCCACACCCCCGCCGAGCTGCTTGCAGGGGAGGGAGGGGAAGGGGGGGGGAGGGAGGAGAGGCGGGGGGAGGGAGAGGGAGGGGAGAAGTGGGGGGGAGGGAGGGGAAGTGGGGGGGAGGGAGGAGAGGCGGGGGGAGGGAGAGGGAGGGGAGAAGTGGGGGGGAGGGAGGGGAGAAGTGGGGATGGGAGGGGCGGGGGAGACAAGCCCACCCCGAGGGCCACCCTCAGGTCTTGGCACTAGCCAGCCCCTCGTGGGACCTGCCCGCTGGGACACAGACAGGCTCTGGCTCAGGGCAGCGCCCGCCGCCCCCTTTTCCGCCCCAGGGACAGGGAGCCGGGAGCGGCGCCGGGGTCCCCTACGCAGGAGAGGTTTAAAATCCCTCTTCCTCGGGTAATCCCCCCCCCCCCATCACCGTGGAGTCTGGGCGCTTTGGGTACGTCCCATTCGCCCCCCACCCCCCGTGCGGTAGGGCTGGGATGTGATCCCTGGGGTCCAGCTAGCAACTGAGGCCTTGTCCAGGATCTCGGGGGGGACGTCCGGCAGAGCAGGGCCCGGGGCTCCAGAGACTCTCTTAGCTTGGCCAGCGGCCCCCGCCGTCCGCGGGGCTCTCGGTTCCCCGGTGCAGCAGGGCGGGCTCATCCTGCGTTGGCTTTAAAGCAGCTCTTCTTGGGACGGTTCGCTCCCACTGGGCTGACAGCTGCTTGGTGTGTCGAGCCGGAGGGCACAGCCCGGCCTGCGCTGGCCCTTCGCAGACACAGCTTTGCCCGCAGGAGTCGGGTTGATTTCTTTTTAACGTGCCTGGGAAGGGGTCAGTGAGACTGGCCAGAGATCCTGCAAAATCACCCCCCTGGGAAGACTGGGGAGGTGACGTTTGTGGGTTTGTGTATTTACACATGGGTGAGTAGAGTCCTACAGAGTCAATGTACAAATCCTACAGTGGACTCACCAGCCCCTGTCTAGGCTGTAGGCTGAAAGTCAGAGATCAAAAGAACATCCTGGCATTTAAATGAATTGTAATCATGGGCTATCTCAGTAGTCCTGTCTCTGAAATGGACGGGGAATGGGGGAGGAACAAGCAAGTGGCCTTATGTTCATTCTATAACAAAGTTCCGGTGATGGAACCTCCTTCCAAGGCATCCTAATGACCTTCTGTGAGGGAGGAGGATGCAGGAATGCTTTTAATCCGTTCTCTGACTCTGTGTGAAGGGGCCATACCTGGAGCTGTAACTTGAGGGGGGGGTGGGGAAGGGAGGTCACCTGACCTGCCTGGGGAAGGAAAGACCCAGAGAAAGGAATGCAGGGGAGGGGTGGAGGAGGAAGTTTGAGTCTGGATCTGGCTGGGGGCTGGCAAGGAGCTGGAGGCAAGCTCTGCCTGGCTCTTGGGCCCCAAAATGAACCCAGCGGAGGGGGTCGCGTTCACTCTACCTAGATTATGTTCCTGTCATCGAATAAACCTCTGTTTTACTGGCTGGCTGAGAGTCACGTCTGACTGTGGATTTGGGGTGCAGAATCCACGGGCTCCCCCAGGAGCACCCCCCCCCAGGCGGGCTCGCTGGGAGAAGCGCACGGAGTGGCAGAAGGTGCTGAATGCTCTGAGGTCAGACCCAGGAAGGTGGAAGCGGGAACCTGTGAAGCTCCTAGCCTTGGAGACAGGCTGTGTACAGAGAGGGGACACTTCACCCCAGAGTCCTGACTGGCTTCCTAGGGAGCAAGTTCCCATGACACCTTCCTTCCCCGGGGAAATCCCAACTTGTCAGAGGACATGAAATGGTATAAAAGATCCTTGGGTCCTGAGTCTGTCATCTCCGATTGGCTTTGGCTCAATCGGGGAAGTTTGAGTCACAAGGCTGATGTCCCATTTATGCTGATTTGCCCTGAACAGGAGATTTGGACACTGGACTGTGACCGATGAACTATTTCCGAAAGAACTCTTTGCAACTCCCATCTTTTCATGTACTGTATAAATATATAAATACACACACCTGCTACTGTATGTTCCACTCCATGCATCTGATGAAGTGGGTTTTAGCCCACCAAAGCTTATGCCCAGATACCTTGGTTAGTCTCCAAGGTGCCACAAGGACTCCTTGTTGTTTTTGCTGATACAGACTAACCCGGCTACCCCCCTGAAATCAGTGTAGTGAGACACTATTTGTGGGAAGTGACCATTTATCTGTGGAAGGAACATCTGTTTCCAGTGGTTTGTCTGTTGCAACTAGCCCAAGTGTGCCCAAAGAAGGAGACTGCACCTCCAGGCCTTTGTCTGTGGAGCCAACAGAAAGTGCTTCTCAGTTTGTGCTCCTTAAGAATTTGTCCGCTGGCCCAGACTTGGTTCTGGGTCCAACTAAGGCCCAGCCAGGGCGTGTCTGCTGGGGAGAATGCCATTGTGACCACACCTGACTCGGGAGGCTGCTCCTGGAATGTTTCCTCTGGCCCCATGAGGCAGACTCTGGCCTTGGTGATCTCACCCCTGCTCTGCTCCAGAACGCCACTCCCAATATCAGTCTTGCAAGGCGGCTCCAGGCCAGCTGGCTGGCCCATCCCCCGGCTGTGAAGGACTTGCCCAGCCCAGGACAGGCGGGCTGCCCCTGCTCTCCAAGGCCAAGCGAGTCCTGTGCTCAGCCCAGCCACAGACACCAGGGCCTGCTGCTCAGATGAGTGACTGGCCGCTGCAGGGCTCAGCCTGTCCGGGGTCCAGGCTGGGCACCCAGGGCTTAGCTGCCTCTTGATATTGTGGCTACAAACTTTCACTGCCAATGCACCACCACCACCCCCAGCTCTGCCCAGTGGGTGTGCAGTGCCCCTCCCCCTGCGTGTGTCCGGGTCCCCCCCGCACCACGTATCCTTACTCCTACATGTACCTGACGTGGCCCTGTGCCGCCGGGCATCCCTCGCCCTGTGGGACCGCTGCTGGCTGAGCCCAGATCCCACCTGCTTCCCCATGCTGCCGTCTGCCACCTTGCGCTTCCTCCCGTGGCAGTCAGGGCTTGGGGCAAAGCCTGCCAGTACCTGGCTTAGCTGCCACTTTGGGAGGGCGGCAGGCCTGGAGCCCCTTAGAGATGTGCGATGTGCCCCTCTCAGGCGATGCCCAGCCCCTAGCACTGGGTTCCTGCCCCCACACATGGGATGCCAAGGGACATGCACCTAGGGAGGTGTGTGCACTGGTCAGCACAGGTGTGTGGTGGGAAGGCACAAGGGCACGCGTGTGCCAGAGCAGAGAGGGGCCTGTGCCCCCGCAGAGGCTGTGGGGCTGCGACCAGTGAGAGCTAAGAGACGACTGGCCCAGTTTGCAGGATTCCCAGGGAGGAAAGGGCGTCTCGGGAGCAGGACTCTGAGTGTGGGTGAAGTAGAGAAAGGAGCCGAAGCAAGACCGAGCTAGACATCCAGCCTGCTCAGCGTTTAATGTCGTTCCAGAGCAGTGCAGAGACCCGGGGGAGCAGCAGCACCCCACCTCGGGGGAGCAGCAGCAGCACGCCGCCTCAGGGGAGCAGCAACACCCCACCTCGGGGGAGCAGCGGCACCCCACCTCGGGGGAGCAGCAACACCCCACCTCGGGGGAGCAGCGGCACCCCACCTCGGGGGAGCAGCACGCCACCTCGGGGGAGCAGCGGCACCCCACCTCGGGGGAGCAGCAACACCCCACCTCCGGGGAGCAGCGGCACCCCACCTCCGGGGAGCAGCGGCACCCCACCTCGGGGGAGCAGCACGCCACCTTGGGGGAGCAGCACGCCACCTCGGGGGAGCAGCGGCACCCCACCTCGGGCTCGCTCTGGGTTGTCAAAAGCCTGACCAGCAGAACTAAGCGGGGAAAGCCGCTCCCCAGAGTGGTGACATCAGGCATTGGGGAGTGTGAGGCCGGGGTGCCCTGAATGGGGGGCGCTGGGGGTCTAATGGCCTTGCTGGACTCTGCGGGCAGGGCACCTGGCGTGGATCCCGAGGGCCTGCACAGAGGCAGGACCTGACAGGACCCTGTGCCGCGGGTGGCCTGGCCACGGGGGGCAGGGGGGGACGCGGAGCAGAATGGGCCGGTCAATCTCCCTGCTCCACGTTGAAGGGGGGTTTATTGGGAGCCGTGCAGACCCGGGGATACGAACCTCTCCCAGGCCCCACACGCAGCCAGCAAGGCGGGGCCCCGAGATGGCATCTCCGCAGCCTGTAACTCCCAGCAGACGCCCCAGGGAGCTGCCAGTTCCCCGGCCCAGCAGGCAGCCGGCACCTGCTTGGTGCTGATCAACGTCTGCTCCTGGGCAGGGACACCGGACGCACGGCTCAACCCGGGACACTGGCCCCGCCGTGAGGCCACGTCCGCACCCGTGTCACTGGACACAAGGGGGCACGTTACACTGGTGCCAGGCCTGGGCTTTGTTACCCACTAGACAAACGTGTCCAAAGCGCCCACCCGGGGGAGGCTCCTGAGACCCCACGCACCCCAGTGACTACCAGCCCCTGCCGGCTGCTGCCCGAGGACGGCCTGGTTCTCTGCTGGTATCGCTCTTCCTATCAAATCACACCGGGGGGAAGCTGGGGAGCCTCCCCCCCCCCATATATCTCATCCCGGTTAGCTGGGCACGGCACCTGGGGGGAAGGGGCACGTCCCTATCTACACAGCCACTGACAGCATTGGAGCACCTGGCCCTGGAGAGGGTCGTGCCCCAGCTGAGAAAGGGGAGCAGGGAGCAGGCGAGTGGGGCATGGCAGGAGAGCTGAGCTCCGAGCTCAGCCTGGGGGGGACTAGCCGCTCGGCCCGGGCTCAGGGCTCCCCGCTGTGCTTGATCAGGTAGCCGCTGAAGGTGACGTAGGTGTCGTACTCGTCGCTGAAGACGGCGTTCTCCCGTTCGCCCTTGAAGAGCCGCACCCAGACCTCGTCCTGCTCCTGCAGCTCCAGCATGACGCTCTGGCTCTGCATGATGCTCCGGTCGCTCAGCTGGGCGTAGAGGATCACCACCTCCGCCCCGTTCCTCACCACGTGCAGGTAGGTCTCCTTCTGGTTCCAGGTGTGCACGTTGAGCGCGAAGAAGTAGATGCCGGGCACGTAGCAGTAGAACTTGCCCGTGAACATGTTGAAGTGGCCGTAGAGGTTGACAAACTCGGTGTCGAAGAGCAGCGTCTGGTAGTAGTCGTTGCTGTGCAGGGGCTTCTTGCGGCCCACGGAGAAGGCCGCGTAGTGACTTTTGCATGGCTCCCCCGTGGCCCCGGCGCTCCCCTTCTGTCCCTTGGGCCCCGTGTGGCCCCTGCTGCCTGTGGATCCAGCTTCGCCAAACTTTCCCTGCAGGCCTCGCTCGCCCCTGTCCCCTTTCTCACCTGGGCAAGGCAAGATGGACAGTGTTTGCCCCGGAGAGGCCAGCCCCGCCCTTGCCCACTCAGACAGGCGCCCAGCCGTAGTGCCAGCCCCGGGGCATGAGCCGGGCACAGCAAAGGGGTCCCCCACTCAGCCTCACTGCAGCACCCCAAGTTCTAGCTCCTTCCCCGGAGGCCACCCGCCTCCCAGGGCTTTGTTTGGACTGAATTCCCACCCCAAGACTCAGTGCGCTCCCTCTGTGCCCTGCCAGCCCCACTCTGCACGGCCCCTGGTGTTCTCAGCCACCGAGCTTCCCCGCTCTCCCCCGCCCCGGGCACTCCTGCGGCTCCGTGCCTGGGCCACCAGCTCTGGCTACCCTGCAGCTGTATGAGGCGCCCAGATTCTGGGCTGATTCCCCCTGTGACTCCCAGGCCGCGGTGCCACCAGCCCCATCCCTTCCCCTGGGCTGAGGCTGGGTCCAGTGATGATCCCGAGAGGGCCCAGGGCTGAACAAAATGCTCCGAGCTGCTGCCACGTTCTCTCTTACCCTGTGCTCCCAGAACCACGTCCTCTGCTCCCCGGTGGCCCCTGGTGCCGCACCCCCGGCTCTGCACAGTGACTTGGACTGAGGGGTTCGAGCCTCTGGCCCCAGCTTTAGCAGCAGGAGCATTTCCAAATCTGGCCCCTTGCGGGGGAGGGAGGGCTAAAGAAACTGAACCATGAGGTCTGGCCAAGAGCAGCAGCCCCAGGGAGACACGTGACGGCAGCAGCTGGAGCCTTCCCCCCCCCCCCCCGCCCCATGGGCCTGGGAAGAGGTCCGGGGGTGCAGTGCTACGCCGTGGCCTGGTTCCATGGAGGCCAGGCCTCCGGCTGAGTCCCACTGCCCAGCTCTGGGAGCACCAGCCGGGGCAGCACTGGCCGCCTTGTGGGCGAGGCTCTGAGGGGAGGTGGAGACGCAGCCTCCAGCCTCTCCCTGCCCTCTGGAGTTCGCCTGTCCCGTGGCTCCAGGACTGTCCAGCCGGGGGGGGGGGGGGGGGCTGGCTCCTCTTACCTTTCAGGATGGTGACGTTGATGTGGGGCAGGGGCGGGTGCGTGGGGGGGTCGCAGCAGCGCACGCACTGGGAGCGGGGAGGCTGCTCCGCGGGGTTGCGATGAGATTTCTCGTGGTCCCGGTCAGCCCTGGGAGGTGCCAATCAAAGAGCAGCACTGAGGCCCCAGGGTGGGAGCCGGGAAAGCCCCTCAGAGACCCCTGGGACGCAGTGTGGGAGCGCAGGCAGCCTGCTGCCCTCCGGACCTGCTGTGTGGGGAGGGAGCCGGCCACCCCAGGGCCTGCCCAAGCCCACTCCACTGAGCCGGGGAGAGACCTGCTGCCCTCCCCCCCCATGCGCCCCAGCTGGGGAGTGCCCCACTGCCCCTCCCCCAGGAGTTGGCTTTCCAAGCGGCCTGCTCAGCCTCCCCCCGCAGTGACCGCAGGCCGGGAGGTGCCCATTGCCCCCCGGGACGGGGTCTCTGTCAGCTCAGGCCATGTGCTGGCTGTTCTGGGAGGCAAAGGAGCCCCGTGGCAGCCCCGTCAGAACTGGCGCCCCCTCACCTGGCAGCGTGGTGGTGGGACGGGGCCCGCGTCACCTCTCCCCGCTCCTCCTCGGCGGGGCTGGGCTGGCTCAGGGTTGCGTCGGGCAGCAGCAGGCAGGACAGCAGCAGGACGCTCAGTGCCCAGGGCCCCTCCATCCTGCTGGGGAAAAGGCCAGCGGGGAGGTCGGCGCTCTGGGCAGGCCCCAGAAGAGGGGGGGGGGGAGATGGAAACGCAGGGTGCTGAGGCAACAGGACGCTTGGCCCCTTCCAGCCCCAGAGGACAGGCCCCCAACAGGGAATCCCCTACTGGGCAAGGGGAAAAGGAAGGACCAATGGGGCAGGCAGGAGGCGAGTTCACTGGGAGCGTGTCTGGAGCAGTGGGGGGGATTAATGGCTGGGGAAAGGGGCTGTGAGGAGTGTGCACCGCTGGCTGTGGATGTGCGTGTCCTGCAGAGCGTGTCCCCCTACGCAAGCAACCCCCACATGCAGCCCAGATCTGTGCGCTTAGCCCCCGGCTGTGCTGTCAGCGCAGCCAGAGCGATCCTCTCCCGCCCCCCAGCATCGCTTACCCCTGGCAGCATGGGTGAGAAGGGGCACGTTGCACTGTCAGGGCCGGGCACACACCGGCCCCCATCCCCACAGAGCACAAAAGGGGCAGCAGCAAAGGGATCAGCTGGCACCGGCGCGCAGCGGAAACCTGCCCAGCATCTCAACGAAGCCTGGTTTTCCAGAGCCATTGACATCTGGGAGCCAGCAGCCAATGGCAAGTGAGCGCAGCATGGGGCCAAGGATAATATTTCCATCCGCCCAGGGTACCCCGCTCCTCGCTGGGCAGACGCTCTGCCTCGCGCTTATCCTACTCAGCCCTCTGCGGGTCATGGCCAAGTGGAACCGAGGCCCCCCGTCTCGCCTGGCCTGCAGCAGCTCTGGACGAGGTGCATGCAGAGGACCCGCAACAAACACGCAGGCGCAGATGGGGGTATCAGGATCCAAGACTTTTCAGGGGGACGTGCCTGAGAAGCCAGACAGCCGTCAGAGAGAGCACTGCCTGCGGCTACAGGCCTGGCACGGGACATCCCGGCTAGCCCGGGGACAGCATGGGGGAGGGGGCGCAGGGCGCTGCCTAAGCATTGCTAGCTAAAGCTGCTCCAATTCAGGGTGCTGCAGCACCTTGCCCCCCCACCCCCAGGACCTGATCCAGAGAGGTGCTGAGTGCCCGGAGCTCCCCTTGGCCTGGTGCCCCTGGAAGCCAGGCCCAGCATGACAGGTACCTGGAGCCAGGTGGTCCTGGCAGAATTTGCTTTTAAAGCCAAGAATCAGAGAGGTAGCCGTGTTAGTCTGGACTAGCAGAGGTAACAAAGTCCTGTGGCACCTTAAAGACTAACTATAAAGTTTTGAAGCATGAGCTTTCGTGGGCTAATACCCACTTCCACTGCTTGCATCCGACGAAGTGGGTATTAGCCCACGAAAGCTTATGCTTCAAAACTTTATAGTTAGTCTTTAAGGTGCCACAGGACTTTGTTACCTCTTTTAAAGCCAGACTCAGAATAGGGACACCTGGGTGCTTGGGACACCTCAGGGCAGCTGAAAATTCCTCTGCTCCCTGGTTTGGGGGGGGGGGGGTTCAAGGGTGGAATATTTGATTTATGCGTCATGTTCATGACAGCGGAGAGCAGCCCAGAGGAAGGGGGAAGGGGGGGGATGGGCTGGGGATGGAACTCCGGCCTACACATGCTCTTGGCAGAGGGTTCCAGCCCCTCACTCATTCCCCCCACCGGGTGCCTGCCCACCCTTCTGAAGGGGGGGGCTGGGTGCCCCCTGGCTGCAGCACAGCAGGGACATGGTGCCCTTTCCAGCGCTCTCAGCTGCTGAGCGAGGGCAGAGGGCACAGACTGAGAATCCCAGCGAGGCCCCATGAGCGGAGCTCAGCCAGGCACCAACCCCCCTTGCCCTGCCCAGGGGCCTTCCCGGTGTTGCTTACACGCTGCAGATAGTGACCAGGGTGCATACACTCCCTGGGCAAAGCCCCAGCCCGGCCATCCCACTCGCAGGGTGCCCAGGGGGGTTGAAGCTGAGTGCCTCATGTTCCCTTCCCTGCGCCCCAGCCTCTCCCCACACTGTGACTGGGGAGTCTGTCTCTTCCTCTGCTGTCTAATAAACAAGGGCCGTTGTTAGGCATTTCCAGTGGAACCCAAAGCAGCCCCATCTCTGGGGGGCTGCACAGCTGGGCTGACAATCCTTTACCAGGAAATTCCCACTGAGACAGAGCAGGTCCGTTCCCAGGCCATCCTGGGGCAGGGAAAGGAGGCACGCACACACCACTCACATGCGGAGCTCACACTCACCACCTTGCACATCTACACACACACACACACACTTGCACTCTTACTCCCGGGACTTGTTTTTTCCTGTGCAGGCTGGAAGCTCTCCAGCAGAGGCCTGGGATATGTAAATTCACTTCCGGAGAAAGCCTCAAGCCTGTAAGTCCAAACAGCCTGAATAAAGTCTAGGCAGCTGAAATGAGCGGGTGAGAAGAGGAGGGGCCCGGGCAAGGCCTGGGAGGATGGGGAAGGGCAGCTGGACTGTATGCCCATCCTGCTTCCCCTGTCCTTGGGGTGGGGGGAGGCAGCAGGTTTCCAGGGTGCAAGGACGTGATGCAGACACAGGCCGTCTCTGGCTTCTTGTGACAAAGCCAGGAAACGAGACCCTCTTACCCGCAAACACTGGTGAGGCGGCAATGGGCCGGGACCAAGCAAGCAAATCACCCCCCCCCCTGTAGACACGCCAGGCTGTGCCAGGGCAGTGGCACATCACTGGCGCTGTTGGCGCTGCCTGTCCTGAAGGTGTCTGGTGTAAGGACTGAGTAGGGCTGGGGCACCCGGGGAAGGGTGCAAGCCAGGCACCGCCAGCGACTGCTATGGGAGCACAGGGCTGAGCAGAACTGCTCCAAGCCATGTGTGCTTGGCGCTGGTGCCCCAGACGGAGCTGCACGGGACAGCAGGAGAGGTGAACGAGCATTGCCAAACTCTGACCAGTCATTTCCCAGCCTAGGCTCCAGGGCCCCAGAGCTCGGCCCTCCAGAGCGGGCGGGCGGCTCCCCTGGGAGATCAGGCTTCGACCCAAGCCGCGGGCTGCCTTTGCTCCCTGCTGCTGGCGAGTTCACCTAGTGGGGGATCCGTATGCCTTGATCCCGGGCGAGCTGCAGCTGATGCCCTGGGTGCTGCCTTTGTTTGGCTAGTTGAACAGGGGCAGCCCCTGGCCTCTGACAAGCTGCTAAGCACCCCAGATGCCCCCAGCACAAACACCCAGGGTCTTGCCAGCCCACCCACCCTCACACGTACTTGTGGTGGACTTGACGCCTTGGTGGCTGCAGCCCGAGGTGCTGGCCGTCCTGGCGTTGTTTCTCTCGCCCGCTCTCGGTGCGGCTCGTCTCCCTAGTGCATCCCCTTTGAGCTGCCCCTTCCACCCCCTACTGGGGTGCAAGGAGGAGGGAAGTGGGGGGCCTGGCCCAAGGCAGCTCTGCTCCCTGCCCTTCTAGCGCCGCCTCTGCTCCTCCTGCAGCCCGAGCGGAAACGCACGCTCTCCAGAGGGAAGAAAAGGGACAAGCCCGGCAAAGCAGCCCTCCCCCTGCCAGATGTGAGCTGCGGCCGCTGTTAACCATGTGTGCGCACAGCCCCTGCCAGGCCCAGCCCTGCCGCCCGCTCTGCCCAGGACAGCGAGGGAGGTTGAACGTGCCAGGACATAACTCCAGATGTCGGAGGCTGGAGCCAAGCGGGAGGGACCCCGGCAGGCACCAGCCTCCAGGTGGCTCAGCTCAGCAGAATGACAAACCCAAATCCCCTGCAGTGCCACGAGGCTCTGGGCCAAGCCCCCAGGCGTGTCCCCCCCGGCAGGGCGCCCAGGAGCCGGGGGGTATTTCCACAGGTCCCGCCTGTGCCAGCCGGGCACAGAAACCCAGGGCCAGCTCCCAGGCGCTGAGCCAGAGCCCGTGCTGGGCTGGCTGGGCACAGCAGGGCGCCCGAAGGGGCCATGCCCGGGGAGGGAGGCCTGGAGGCAGCTCCGCCCCGCCCCGCCAACAGGCCCACGGGCGGGGCCTTGCAGGGGGCACAGCCTGAACCGCTCGGACTACATCCCCCAGCGGCCTCCGGGGTGCCTGCGCAGGGGGTGCCGGGAGTTGTAGTGCGACGCGCGGGGCATGCCGGGATCTGGAGTCCCCGGACCCGCGGCGGCGCGCTGGGACGCGTTTTCCCCTCCCCCCTCCCGGCCGGAGCGGCGCGTCGCGAGAGGCCGAGCAGCCGGCGCGCGGGGAGGAGCCCGGGTGAGTGGGGCCTGCGGGGCCGCGCCCGCCGGGGGGCTCCTCGCCCCCCCCCCCAGTGCAGAGCCGGGGATGGAACCCAGGTGTCCTGGGGGGTGCTCATGGTACCTGCACCCTGTGGCCTGCTGACCCGGGGGCGGGACTGGGGGGCGGGGGGCCCCAGGGCTGGGCTAGCAGGGGCTGGGGGTCGGGACTGGGGGGTCGGGACTGGGGGGTTCTGGGGGTCGGGACTGGGGGGGGCGGGGGGAGCGAGGGGCTGGGGGTCGGCGCTGGGGGGGCGGGGGGAGCGAGGGGCTGGGGGGCGCTGGCGGGGCTGGGGGCGGGGGGAGCGAGGGGCTGGGGGGCGCTGGGCGGGGGGACCCCAGGGGTGGACTAGCAGGGCTGGGGGTCGGCGCTGGGGGGGCGGGGGGAGCGAGGGGCTGGGGGGCGCTGGGCGGGGGGACCCCAGGGGTGGACTAGCAGGGCTGGGGGTCGGCGCTGGGGGGGCGGGGGGAGCGAGGGGCTGGGGGGCGCTGGGCGGGGGGACCCCAGGGGTGGACTAGCAGGGCTGGGGGTCGGGACTGGGGGGCTGGTCGGAGGTGGGACCCTGGCTCATGGTCTCACTGTCTTTGGGTCTGTCCCTGGCTTTCATGGGTGTTAAAATCTCCCCCTCTTCCTCCCACTGGCTACTCCCCAATCCCTGGCCAGCCCCCCACGATCTGCAGGGGGAGTCTGGGAGGGGGAGCCCTCGGCTCCAGAGCGAGCAGACGTGTCCCCTCCCCCATCCTCCTCTGTCCTGCTGGCTCAGTGAGGCACCCCGTGCCCTGGGCAGCCTGCTGAAGGCACACGGGGGTCCGGGGTGCTCGGGGGACGTGGCCAGCAGCCCTCAGCTGGTGGCCGTCAGCCCAGGGGTGCTGGTGAGTTGGGGGGTGGCACCTGATCCACCCCGTCCCCAGAGAGCTTCTCTTAAGGCGCATTGATGGCCAGGTTCTCGTGCCAGGCTGCTAGCGGGTGCCCCTTACAGGCCACCACCGGCCCGGGGTCTGCAGAGCCATGTGCTGGATGCGGGTGCCCAGCTCTCGCTCCCAGCCATGGGGCGCCCGGTGGCCTGGCTGTAGCTGTTACTGCGCCGGGGGGTCAGCTCGGTTACGGGGTGACTAGGACGTGGGTCTGCGAGCTGGGCCTGGCTGAAGGAGCGGCCCCCTTGGCAGGACAGCCCCTCCCTGGGGCGCAGGGAAGGCAGATGGCTGCACCCCACCCTCCCATGGGTTCCTGTGAGAGCTGCAGCCCCGTGACCCCCAAATAGAGGCTGTTTCTGCCCCTGAAGCCGTAGAGCAGCTCAGACTGGGCTGGGAGGCGAAGACAGCCGTGCCCCAGAGCAGGTTTGGCTTGTCAGGAACTAGGGAGCCCCCTCCCCACCCCCCGGTCTGGGGGCAGGCAAAGTGACTTCCCCAAGGCCTCCCAGGGAACTAGGGAGTCCCTCCCCCCAGGCCCATGGGGGAGCAGACCAGGCTGAGAATGGCCTGTGGGCTAGGCCAGGAGAGGAGGGAAAGGGCAGCTGTGTCTTTAAGACGACGTGGTTGTCGAGGGCTAGATCCCCGCTTCCTGGATCCTGCTCAGGGAGGGGCTGAGCGCCGCTTCTTCCGGCACCTGTTACCCAGCTCAGCAGTGGGGCCGGCAGAGCACAGGGGCTGGGCCTGTTCCCCGGACCCTGCCCAGCCGGCTGCTACCCCCACAGGAGGGTGGCCAGGCCCCAGGAAGGCAAGTGGCTCCGGGATGAGACCGTCCCCTGGGCTGTTGGAGCGGCCTGGGAATCTTCGGCCTCATTGGGAGGGGATGGTCTGACTGCTCAGAGCAGGTGACCCTCCCCTGGCTCTGGAAGGGGGTGGAGGTGACCAGGGCTCCCAGGGCCTGTCCCAGCCCGAGCAGTGGAACTGGGAGGGGAGGGGGTGCTCGTTGCCAGCCAGCCTTTGCCCTGCTTCCCCCTCAGCAAGCTACAGAGACTCCCCAGACGGGGCACCCCGTCTGCTCTTCCCATTTACTCTGTCAGTTGAACCCAGATCTGCCAGCAGACCACCAGCGGCTCCTGTTGTCCGGAGGCTCTGATGAGCCCGTGCCAGGGGCAGGGATGTCAGCAGAAAGGCTCACCCCATGGGTGCTGCCGGTGGCCCCTCTCGGTACCCTGGGATGGGAGCACAGCCCCACCCAAGGGCGCACTGCAAGCCCAGCTCTGGCTCTGTCTCACCCTGTTGCTTCTCTTGCTCGGTGCCAGGTTCTGCTGCCCCCCAGGCTGATGCCGGTCCCGCCCAGTCAGCGCCTGGAATGGAGTGAGTCTATGAGCCCCCTCCGGATCAGCGTTGGTGGCCTTCCCGTCCTAGCGTCCATGACGAAGGCTGCTGACCCCCGGTTCCGACTGCGCTGGAAGGCCATCCTGGTGTCCTCGCTCAGCATCGCCTTGGTGCTGCTCCTGCTCTGTTTTCACCGCTCGGCCACAGGCAGGCCGGCCCCGGCGAACGCCCACAACTGGCGGCTCAGCCGGCTGCCCGGGGACAGGTACAATGACACCTACCCGCTGTCCCCGCCCCAGAGGAACTCGGAAGGGGTGCGCTACAGGATCGGGGTCATTGCCGACCTGGACACGGGCTCCAAGGGCCCGCAGGAGCACACCTGGTTCAGTTACCTGAAGAAGGGCTACCTGACCCTGTCGGCCAGCGGAGACAGGGTGACGGTGGAGTGGGACCGGGCCGACAGCCTGCTGGAGTCGCACCTGGCCGAGAAGGGGAGAGGCATGGAGCTCTCGGATCTGGTCGTCTTCAACGGGAAGCTGTATGCGGTGGACGACCGGACGGGAGTGGTCTACCTGATTGAGGGCACCACGGTGGTGCCCTGGGTGATCCTATCGGACGGGGATGGCACCGTGGGCAAAGGTGAGCCCTGCCTCTCCCCTCGTCTTCCCTGCCCCTGCAGCCCTGATCCAGGGCAAACTGCACCAGAGCAAAGCTGACCGGTGCTCAGTAGCCCAGCCCCTCCTGTCATGGATCGTGGCCATGGGAATCTCCCCAGGAGAGTCTGGGAAAGGCCCCACCCCGCTTCCCCTGCTTGGGGCCCTGTCCCCTGGGGGTGCATCCACCCCTTCCCCCTAACTGGCGGGTTCAGGTCCCCTGGGCAGCCTAACGCTGGGTCTTTGCCTAGGCTTCAAAGCCGAGTGGCTGGCGGTGAAGGACGAGCACCTGTACGTGGGGGGCCTGGGGAAGGAGTGGACCACGGCCACCGGGGAGGTGATGAACGAGAACCCCGAGTGGGTGAAGGTGGTCGGCTCCAAGGGGGACGTGGGCCATGAGAACTGGGTGTCCAACTACAACGCGCTGAGGGCAGCGGCTGGCATCAGACCCCCAGGTAAGAGGTGGGACTCGCCCCCAGCTTCCCCACAGCCCTGGGCAGTCCCATGGGCACTTGCGGGGAGGGGCTGGAAGGCATTCCTGATACTGGACCCTCCAGGCTGCGGGGGGAACTGGAGGTTTGAATCTTCCCTCCCCCCGCCCACGGGGAGTGGTTGTGGGCGGGGCTGGGGGGGGGGAAGACCCCTCCTGCCTGTCGTGCTGTGACCAGTCTTGTGTAGGGAGCCGTGTGCAGCATGCCGTGCCGGGGCGCGCTGGCGGTCGGTAGCCCCATGGCGCTGCTGGAGGCAAGGCCCTGGTTAGAGGAGCTGGAAGGGGGAATCTTCTCGCAGGCAGGCGAATTCAGCCTAGCTGGCCTCCCGCCCTGGCTGCCGGCTCTACCCCGTCCATACAGCCTCGTGGGAATCCCCGAGAGGAGGGGCTCTGCTGGGACCCGCTTCCCTGCCCCCGGAAAGGGGTATCTGCCCCCAGGTGATGCACAGAGAGGGGCTGTGGCCCAGGGCATCTGTCACACCCTGACTGAGCTCCGGCAGCTCCTGGCTCCCAGCCCTGTGCTCCGCCTGCCTCGGAGTCGCTCTCACCCCGGCCCTGCCCTCACCAGGTTACCTGATCCACGAGTCGGCCGCCTGGAGCGAGACGCTGCAGCGCTGGTTCTTCCTGCCGCGCCGGGCCAGCCAGGAGCGCTACGAAGAGAAGGCTGATGAGCACCGGGGCACCAACCTGCTGCTGCGGGCCACCCAGGACTTCGGCAACATCGCCGTCAGCCACGTGGGGGCCGCCGTCCCGACCCACGGCTTCTCCTCCTTCAAGTTCATCCCCGACACCGACGACCAGCTCATCGTGGCCCTGAAATCGGAGGAGGACGATGGCAAGATCGCCACCTACATCATGGCCTTCACGCTGGACGGGCGCTTCCTGCTGCCGGAGACCCGGATCGGGGCCAGGAAATACGAGGGGATTGAGTTCATTTAACTGGGTTCGAGAGACAGGAGAGGGGACGCCCAGGGTTGGGGGCGCGGGGCTTTGCCTGAGCTTTGTCGCCATGGGGGCACACCGCTCCCGAGCCGGGCAGGGCAGCTGGCCTGGATCCTCGTGGGACGGGGCTCCGGGACTGGCTCCAGGCTTCTGCAGTTCCCATGTTGACTCAAACGTCTGGGCCCCGGCACCCGATTTCACAGCAAGCTCCCTCGTGGTCTTGTGCAGGGCTGCAAGCCCTTGTCCTGCACCCCAGGGCCCTTCCCAGGCTGCCCTGCAGCGCGCTGGCAGGGGAGGTCTCCAGGGGCCTTAGGGAAGCTGAGGCAGGCTCAGGGAGAGTTCCCTTTCCTGCCCAGCCAGGGCCGTGGAATCGCTCAGCAGCTCTGAGACTGGCCCCTGACTGTCTTCCCCTCCCCTCGCTGGTGCCCCCGCTGCTGCCTTACCCTGGAGTTTCCCCGCAGCACCGAGTGGCAGCAGCTTGTGCCAACAGGGCCGTGCCCCGTAGGCTGGTGTGTAGGAACCAGCCCCCGGGCGCTGCTCTTCTGCCTGGAAAGAGCCTGTGGACAGCTGGGCGGGTGTGCAGGGCCCGGCTGGCTCAGAAGGGAGCCGTGCCACGGTCCAGGCCCTTGAACAGATTAAATTAACCAAAGTGAAACACCCCTGAGGTCCGTGCGGGTTTCGCTCTGTGCCACGGGTTCTCCTGCTGGGAACCGCCAGGCTGGGGAGGTGGGGATCCAATTCCAGCCTGGGCCTTGTCCCCTCCCCGCTGGCTGGGACGGCCCCGAACTCCACGGGTGAGGGCTCCAACCTGCAGCTCTCCGTGGGATGGGAGCAGTCTGGCGCCAGCCTCTGCGGTGAGCCCCGAGGGCACTGCCCTTTGCCTGGGAAGGGGGCCAGGACAGTGGCCTGCCCCCCCAAATACGAGCTGCCTCCCCTCTGGCCCAAGGAGCCGTCTCCAGGTACTCCAGCCTGGCAGGGCCTGTGCAAAGGCCATTCCTCGTCAGATTTCCCTGGGCTCCGTTGTGCCCCCCAAGAAGGACTCGGCCCCACGCCCTGGCTGGGCAGGGTAAGGGAATGGTACATGACTTTGAGTGGAGCCTGGTCCCTGCTCTGCCCCGCAGGCCAGGAGTCCCTCTGCTCTGGTCCCTCGCCAAGGCCTGCCCGTGCACAGAGAACAGCCAAGTCGGGCAGGAATCCACACAGGTGCTGGCCCTGGTCCCTTCCCTGCCAGCGGCGGGACGCAGCGTTTGCTCCTGGTTAGTGACTTTCCAGCCCCTCCCCTGTGACCGGGCTGGGCTGCTTGGCTGCTGCATCCATCTGATAAACAGACCCTTCTGGGGTGAGCGCCTCGCCCTCCGGGACTGGGTGGGGGGCCGCGAAACGGGACAGTGCCCACCACAGCCGCTTTCCAGCCAGCCGCGCAGGGCGGCCCAGCCCCTGGCAGAATGGGACTGGCCTCTTCCCGAGTCCCCCCGTCCCGGCGAGGCCCTGGCTGCAGAGCTGGGCTCGTGTTGTGTTCGGAATCGGCTGCAAGGGGCTCGCTGACACGGCTCCAGCAGGCTTCTGCCCCCGGGGTGTCACGGCGTGCCCGGGCGAGGCTCTGGAACTTGCTCCCTATGAAGCCAGATAGGATTCCGGGGGAAGTGTCCCCTCTCCGTACACAGCCTGATTCCAGGGCTAGGAGCTTCACAGGTCCCCACTTCAACCTTCCTGGGTCTGAACATTCAGCACCTTCTGCCCCTCCGTGCACTTCCCCCAGCGAGCCCACCCGGGCGGGGTCCTGGGGGAGCCCGTGGATTCTGCACCCCAAATCCACAGTCAGACGTGACTCAGCCAGCCAGTAAAACAGAGGTTTATTCGATGACTTCTAATCACAGACCATACAGCGAGCGTGAGCCCTCGGCTGGATCCATTTTGGGGGCCAGCGAGCTAGGCCAGCTTACCTGGAGCTCGCTGCCTCACTCCAACTAGCTTCAGACCCCCAACTGAAACTCACTCTCTCCAGCCCCTCCTCCCCCCTGGCTCAGCCAGGTCAGGTGACCTCCCTCCCCCACTTGGGGTCAGATTACAGCTTCAGGTATGGACACCTGCAGAGAGGCTGTGCTTTGCATCAGCTACACATCCTTATCCCTTCACATAGACGCTCAAGAAATGCATAGGGGAAACTGAGGCACACACAGTATTCCTACTCCATAACACGGGGCACAAGGTCCGTTCTGTAGGCACCCTCCCCTGGATGGAGCCCCGCTGTCCCGTCCTGGGCTTGGGCCCGTCGAACCCCTTCCCACACCGCAGTGGTACAGTGTGGGGACTGACCAGCCCGTGCAGTGGGAGAGCGTCCCCCACCCATGGGAACAGTCCCAGAGACGGGCAGGGCAGCAGGAGACCTGGCAGAGCCTTTGGCTGTCTGGTACAGGGCAGCAGCTGTGGGTGCATCGTCCCGGGGGGGGGGTACCGCTGCCCCTTCCCTTGCCCTATGTCCAGAGGTGCTCAGTCCTTGACATGGGGGGAGGGGAACCTGGCCGGTTCCTCTGGCAGAGACCAGCTTCCCTTGGCTCCCTTTCCGGGGTGCGGGGGGAGGCAGGGAGGCTCGAGGTCGGGAGTAGTTTATTATTTTTTGTCATGGTCCAGCCTTCAGAGACTTTTCACACCCCACAAGCACCCCACCCCCCCCACCGTGGAAATAAACCGATTTTGGGGTCTGGTCCACAGCCTCCAGTGGCCCTGCTCTGTCTCGTGACTCCTGCTCTAGGTCCTGCAGCCCGTCTCCTCTCCACGCTCTTCACGGCAGGGTCTGGCCCTCTGCTCTCCGAGGCCCCATTCCCAGATGGCCAAGTCCCTGCCCTGAGGCACCAGTGGGGGCTGGGCTGATAGTGGGGTGTCGGCACTGAACCCAGAGTGGGTTCCCGGAGGTCTGGGGCCGATGTTGCTGGAAAAGCAACCTTGTCAGTAGGTGGCAGCATCTGTCTGCTGGCGGCCGGAGCCCGGCGCGCTCTGGTTTGGGGAGCCCAGGGAGAGCTGGCGGGGTGCCGGCTTCGCAGGAGGGAGGTGCTGGGCTGACTCTTGCTGAGGACACGGGTGCCAGGGGGCCCCTGAGGCTGTGCGCCCTGCCGGCCTTGGAGTCGTGGCTCCTGTCTCGCTTGGGCAGGGAGTCTACGTGCATGAAGTGATAGGAGCGGAACGTCAGCTCTGCTGCTGCCTCGCTGTGAGGGGCGCCTCACTCCCTGCCTCAGTTTCCCCATGCCCCCCCCCCCCCCGGGGAATCGCGCTGAGGTCGCCAGGAAAGAGCTGGCTCACTGCTGCTTCACTGAGTGGCCGAAGGCCGGGCCCAGGGGCTCTCCCTTCAGCAGGTCTCACATGGCCCCAGCTGGCGCGCCCTGTGATGGCGTGTGTTGGTGACTCTACTGTCCAAGCAGCGCGAAGCCAGGCCTGGGCCAGCGCCACAGCCACAGCCAGGCAGACCGCGGGGATTGTGGGGCCTGCAGAGCAGAAATCCAGTAGCCAGGGCAATTGCCTAACCCCGACCCTGAGCCACTGTCCAAGCAACGCCAGCCTGAGAGCCAAGCAGGCCCCTCAGCCAGCGCTCACAGCCCCCTCCCCCCCCCCCCACGGGACCAGACAAAAGGCGCCTTGGTAGGTCCCGAGACTTGGGGCCCGCAGCCCTCTCCAGCCTGGGACTGTTTCACTCTCCCCGGCATTCCTCGGGCTGGGGCTGCCGGCCCTGGTTAGTGCATGTTCCAGCGAAGGTAGGAACGGGTCAGCATCCACAGGCTCACTGGAGAGGTCTCCAGGGAACTCCTCCGGACGGTGAACTGCCGTGAGAGGCCATCGGTTCGGTTCCTGTGTGGAGAGTGCCCAGGGCTCTGCCTCGGGGAGCCACAGCGGAGTCCTGGCTCAGGCCGGCGCGTCCAGGTGAGTCCACGCGGCCAGAGCGCGCTCGGGAGAAGCTCTCGTGCGGTGGAGGGGTTCACTCCGCGGCGGTTGGCTCACGGCGGTGTCTGAGTGCCAGTCTGCTGTGGACGGGGAACGTGGCAGATCTCTCTGTTCAGCACAGGACGTGGTGCGAGGCCCCCAGCGCCCCCCATTGGTCCTATGGTTCTGCGAACGTGTGGGGTGGGGCGGGGAGTGAGCGGCACCAGCTCGGGGCACTGGGAGTGGGGGAGGGGGTCGAGTCACGTAACCATGGCACAGGTCAGCATCTCCCCTCCGCCTGCCTGTCTGGAGCCCGCCAGGGACATTGTGAAATCCGAGGCTGCAGCTCTGCAAGGCTTCCCGCAGGCAGGATCCACGCGAAGGGCCCAGGGGCCAGAGTCTGTCGGGGCCGAGGGGGGAGCAAAGGCCAGGCCTGGGGCTCCCCTGCCCTGCTTGCTGGGCACTAGGACTGTAGTTTGAAGTCGGGCCACAAGCGCAGCGGGTGCTGTCTGGTGCCCGGCCCGGCGGCTCTCCCGTCCCAAGCGCTGGCTCAGGGCGGGCAGAGCGAGTGCTGAATGCAGGTGGGGGCCAGGCCAGTGGCACCCCCCTCCCTCTGCTTCCTGCCAGCACCCATGTCCTGGGTACATCTGTGTTCTGCAGGGTGGGGCTGGGAGGCTCTGGCCAAATGCCCCTTCTACCCCCCCAGCTGCCTGCGCCCCTGCCATCGCTGGGCCAGTTCACACCCCTTTGTGGGGGGCAGCTACAGCAACCAACGGTGCCCCCCCCCGACTGGAGCAGCCCTGGCCCATGCACACAGCCCCAGGGAGCAGGCTGGTGACACGTGGGGCCAGCTGCAGCTCCTCCTGGCCCACTGGAGACTGCTAGTGTCACGGAGCGCCCGGGCGAGGGTCTGAACCGCTCCCTAGGAAGCCAGACAGGACTATGGGGAAGTGTCCCCTCTCCGGACACAGCCTGTTTCCAAGGCCAGGAGCTTCACGGGTCCCCACTTCCACCTTCCTGGGTCTGACCTCGGAGCATTCAGCACCTTCTGCCCCTCCGTGCGCTTCCCCCAGCGAACCCGCCCGGGCGGGGTCCTGGGGAAGCCCGTGGGTCTGCACCCCAACTCCACAGTCAGACGTGACTCTCAGCCAGCCAGTAAAACAGAGGTTTATTAGATGACCTGTACCTGGTCTAACACAGACCATACAGCGAGCGTGAGCCCTCAGCTGGATCCATTTTGGGGGCCAGAGAGCGAGATAGCTCCTCTGCCTCCCTGCCTAACTCCAGCCAGCTTCAGACTTCCAAACCCCCTCTCCAGCCCCTCCTTCCCTTTCCTTTGTCTCCCTCCTGGGCAGGAGGTATCACCTGACCTCTCCCCAACAGGTTCAGCTGACCTCTTTGTTATTCAGCACTTCCAGTCTTGGCTGGAGGGAAGGGCCCGGCCCTCAATTGCCAAGGCAGGTCGGCCACCTGCTTACACTGTCTCTCTGCTTTGCATCAACTACACACCCTTATCCCTCCACACAGACACTCAAGAAATGCATAGGGGAAACTGAGGCAGTATTCCTACTTTGTCACAGCTAGGTGAGCTCCCCACCACCCGGTGCATTACGAGGTGCTTCCCCTGTGGGTATGTGGTTAGCTGGGGGGGGGGCTGAGCTGGGGGTGTCTGTCTGCTGCCCCCTGCCGGGGGGGCAAGCTCTGGACTGTTTGTGTGTGGGCGAGCTGGCCTGTGCTGGTGGGTTTGGGTCCATTGGCAGCTGGAGGGGCCGGGCCAGGGGAGTTAAGACCTCAGCCCCCTCAGAAGAGCCCAGACCCCCAGGCAGCCCTGCCTGGCTTTGTGCCAGAACCAACCTGCAAGCGTGTGGAACAGGCTCCAGCTGGGGACTGGCACCAGAGCGGCTCCCCGCCAGCCCAGCCCCGGCACGTGACTGGTCTCCAGTTCCAGCGGGCGCAGACCCACGCAGGTACAGGCATGCCTGGCATGCTGACTGCCATGGCAACGCAGCATGGTGCCCTGGTTATGTAAAAGTTGCCCCCCTCCCCCCCGTCCTGCTGATGGGGGAGCAGGTGACCTGGTCTTATAGGTCCGGTCCGGGCTGCATCTCCGGGGACGTTCAGCTCACCCCTCAGCTGCATCTGCGGTGGGCGGCCCCCTGGGCTGGGAGCCTTTGGCTCAGTGAGACCCATTTATCTAGGGGGTCGCTGCTCAGCACACCGGATATAAGCAGTGGGAGGGGGCAGCCTGGTCCAGGAATAGGGCAGGACTCCTGGGTTCCATTCCCACTGCCCGGGGCCTGCTGGGGATCTCAGACAAGCCCCCTCTCCGCCCTGTCTGTGTCCCCAGCTACAGGCGTGGCCAGGGAGTGCCCTGCTGTGTGACGGCCTGGGAGCCTCCGCGGCCCCTGGCCCCATGTGACGGGGGGAGGGGAAACCTGCGCCTCCTTTAAGAGTCCAGCCTGCAGGAGGAGAAAACACAAGAGATGCTCATAAACAACCGAGTACGCTCAGTAATGACTAACAGCTGGCAGGGAAGGGGGCGCCAGCTGGGGCCGGGTCTGGGCCAGCGCCACAGCCCCACCCCAGACAGACTGAGGGGATGGTGGGGCCTGCAGAGCAGAAATCCAGTAGCCAGGACCAATTGCCTAACCCAGCAGGGCCAGACTAGCCAGCCTGGGAAACAAGCTGCCCCAGCCAGGCTCAGGCCCTCGCCTGGACACACTCTGTGCATAATCACAGAGCTGCCTTGTGCCGGGCATGGAGCCGTGGGGAGCCTGGGTCCCGCCTGCCGTGGGGGTTGCGGCTTGGGCCTGGAGCGGAGCCCCAGTGCTGCCAGCAGCCGGAGGCTGGGGGGGGGGGGGGGGCTTCCCCTGGTGGGCACAGCCAGGGCTTCCTCCCGCTGTGAACACAGGGCAGCGACTCACCCCAGGCATCTTGGGACCCCCGAAAGGTGCCCCCCCCATAACCCCCCGCTAACCCCCAGCACCGTCTGCCCTGCACCCTGGCGATGGAGGTGGAGTTCGTTTAGCTGAGCGGTGGTGTCCGTTAGAAGCATGAGCTTACACAACCCTGTCATCATCCCGGTCGGGGGAGTTTTGTCCTTTTTCTGACAAAAAGGCCTTGATTGCATCAAAACAGTTTACAAAGCACCTTGCCACGGCTCTGGGCTTCGTTACGAGCACTGGCCATCTTGTCTAGCAGTGCAGCAAGGACATTCACAATCCGTACCACTGTATTCATCCCATTATTACGCTCTGAATTCGAAATTTTAGCCACAGGTTTTCTTGCTGGATGAGACAGTGAAATTTGACGGCTGGGCCGGTCAATTTGATCTTCAAGTAACTTAATCCCGTCTGTTTTCCGACCAGAGCAGGCCACCGTCTGTTGTCACACACAATATTTTTCTGATGTTAACTCCTAGTTCTTCAAAATGGGTTACAAAACGTTCCACTAGATCTTCCCCCTTCGTTGTGTCATGCAGGGCTTTTAGGCAACAAAGTTGGATTTTATCGGAAACACAATAGCTTGCAACAGTTGCCAAACGTGGACTGTCGTTTAGCTCCACACTCTCCTCATTAAACACTGCTAGGTCTTTTAATGCAGTCGTCTGCTTTTCGTTAATGTTTTCTACCATTTCGTTTACGCGTCTCTCAACTGTTCGGGCAGAGACGGGCAGTTCTTTTATTCTAGATACGATCACATCTTTAGTTGGCAAATCATTGAACAAAACCTCCAAACTGCTGAGAAAAACATCTTTTAGATATTCCCCATCTGTAAACGGCTTTCCGGATTTTTGCAATGCAATGCGCAATCTTGTAACTTTCGTCTGTGGCTTGATTTTTACTTACACTCAAGCATTTAATAACCCTGTTTTGCTTCTCATCTCCTCCTACTGCCTTTGATTGATTCATCTTGTCTGCTTTGTCTCGTGCTTTGTTTGAAAATGTCGTTGAACACTTGATGTGCGACAAACACTTTCACACCAGAGAGCAAACCAGCCCGGTCCTTCTTTTGAATAACTCCAGACGGGTCTGTCAAAGAAGGCTGAAATGAACAGACATCTAACGTTGCCCTCTTAGGAGCTGACATCAGATTTACCCCACAACTTACAATGTGGCAGAGAATCAGGACAGACGTGCGGTGCGCTGTTCCACGTGATGTAAGCAGCAAATCAGGACTTCAGACTAGCCCAGTACAGTGGCGCTGGAACAACTTTTAAGGTGGGGTTGCTGAGCTGCGCCCCCTCTTGCCCGTCTGCCCCCCTCACTGCCCAGGCTGGGGCCGGTGGGCCACGGGGGGGAGAGGGGAGAGAGGCTGCGGAGCTCCAGGCTGAGGCCAGGAGCAGAGACCAGTGGCGGGGACCCCAGGGTGACAGCAGAGCAGAGGTGGCAGGGCCGTGCCCGCCGTGTCACTGGTGCACTCCAAGCACTGGCTGCTGCTCCTGCCTGGGTTGTTTTCCTGCTCCGCTCACCACGTCTTTCCTCCGGCAGCCGATTGAAGTGTCGCCGGGCGAGGCAGGGGCCACGCTGCCCCTTCCTGCTGCGTCACACGAGGAGACGCCTCTAATGCCAGCTTCGCTCCAGCATGCCCTGCGCTGGTCCCGGGCCGCGTTGCCCCTTCCCGCTGCGTCACACGAGGAGACGCCTCTAATGCCAGCTTCGCTCCAGCATGCCCTGCGCTGGTCCCGGGCCGCGCTGCCCCTTCCCGCTGCGTCACACGAGGAGACGCCTCTAATGCCAGCTTCGCTCCAGCATGCCCTGCGCTGGTCCCGGGCCGCGCTGCCCCTTCCCGCTGCGTCACATGCGGAGACGCCTCTAATGCCAGCTTCTCTCCAGCATGCCCTGCGCTGGTCCCGGGCCGCGCTGCCCCTTCCCGCTGCGTCACACGAGGAGACGCCTCTAATGCCAGCTTCGCTCCAGCATGCCCTGCGCTGGTCCCGGGCCGCGCTGCCCCTTCCCGCTACGTCACATGCGGAGACGCCTCTAATGCCAGCTTCGCTCCAGCATGCCCTGCGCTGGTCCCGGGCCGCGCTGCCCCTTCCCGCTGCGTCACACGAGGAGACGCCTCTAATGCCAGCTTCGCTCCAGCATGCCCTGCGCTGGTCCCGGGCCGGGCTGCACTTGTTCCTCTGAACGCACTGCCGGGAACAGGGCCCGGGCAGGAGTGGCAGATGCCTGGGCTGGGAGTGGCCCGTGGCGTGGGCACGGCGAGGGCCACTCCAGCCATAACTGTAAACGCCGGCTCCAGTCTCCACCCAGTGGCCCGGAGCAGGGGACAGGATTGCCAGCCTGAGGTTGAGGAGCTGCGGGCCCGTGGGTGTGCAGCCGACGGGACCGTGCAGACGGGCTCCGGGGAGTGGGACGGGTCTGGGCTCTGCCAGGCTCCTGGCCACTCCCCTTTTGGGGAGCAGGCACAGAGTCAGCCGGGGAACCAGACCCATAGTCTCGGGCCAGGCTTGAAGCCCCCGACCCACAGCACGGACCTAGAGAGAGCCAGGGCCGTGCGTGCCAAGAGGGGGCTGGGCTTTGGCGAGCCAGGACCCTGGTGGCCTCACTCAGTCTGCTCTGGGGAGTGCCTCTTCTTCCCCTCACAGCTCTCCTGCTCCACCCTCCCTTCGGGGGCCAGGGCGCAGCCCTGGACTTGCCCTCGGCCGGCCTGCGTGCGCAGTGGGCCGGGGGGCAGGTTGGCCGGGGGGGGGGGGGGGCTCTTTCTGAGATGGCCATTGCTGGGATTGGGGGTAAAACTCCCCCAGCCTGAGGTCCTGTGTGCCAGGGCCGAGCCAGGCAGGCAGGCTCCTTCCCCTCCCCCTGCCTGTGTTTACTGAGTGCCGCTGGAGAGCAGAGCAATGAGCCAGCCTGGGGCTGCCCATGTGTTTCCATTTATCCCAGCAGCCGTGACTCACTGCTGGGCTCGGGGCTGAGGGGAGCTTCCTCCAGCGCCTCTGAGGAACATTCCCAGCAGGGGCCTGCTGCCCCCAACCCACTTGAGAGCCGGGGATCCCTGTCCCCGCCCACTCTGGACCCCAGAGCCCGCCGGCTCCCAGTGCCAACAGTGCTGGGGGGCCCAGCCCTCCTAGCAGCTCCTCTCTCGCTGCTGGCTTTGTCTTGGCTTCTCTCTCCAGGCCTGGCCCAGGCCTCTCACCCCCCGCCACCCTGGGACCCTTCTCTTCCTCCTGCTGTAGCACCCAGGGGTGGCCAATCCCTCTGTTGTCACTCCCACCCCACCTACATCCCAGGGACTGCCTCAGTTTCCCCTGCTGAGCTCTTAGCCAGGTCTGTCTCCTGAAGCTGTCACAGGGCCTTGGCCTCCAGCGTTGCTGTGATTGGCAGGAAGGCTCTGTGCGGAGCGGGCTGCCCCCCTGCTATGTGTGCTCCAAACCCCTTTGCCCCCATTCACAACAGCCCCATGGCCATCCCAGAACCAAATTCCCAACTCTCCTCCCCCATCTGGCCCCAGCCGGCCTTGAGGGCTCGGCCCCTCTCTAGAGCCGTGCCCCATCCCGCCGCGATGCTCACTGTCCCCCTCAGTATCAGAGGCCGGAGCTGCTGTTGAGGGGGACTGTGATGGGGCCTTCACCCCACACCAGTCCTGATGGGGTTACGGTGACTAGCTGGCCAAGCTCCTGGAGAGCAGCCCAGGCTCAATAAGGCTGACGCGCCCCTGGGCAAGCCGCGAACAGAAGGGCAGGTGCAGGTGGCAATGGGCTGCAGCCCCCCCAGCGGAGAGAGGCGTGTTCGCAGTTCCAGGCTCTGCAGGGAGCAGCCACAGGAGCGGAGGACGCTAGGCCAGGTGGAAAACCCAGAGGCCAGAAGGGGGAAGTAGCAACCAGGTCTGGGAGTGAGTAGCCCCTAGCTGGCCTGGGAAGCCCAGGGTCCCTGCGCTGCCCCGCTTGGAAGGGCAGAGAGATGCTGACAGACCCTGAAAGGGGAGGACGACCGCGCACTGGCTGGAGGGCTGAGTGGCAAATGAACAAGACTGAGGGACGGTGGGAAGGGGCCCAGGTGAGCCAATCCCCAGCTGGGCCATGAGGGGGTGTGGCTGGGGTGACTCCTGAACCCGTTACAGAGACCCGGGGGGAGGGCAGCCTGGGCTCCCCCTGCCCAGGGCACAGTGCTGGCGGTGCCGGGAGAAAGGTGCAGCTCACGGGACGCTGATTCCAGCTCTGCCCTGGGCTGGCTCTCGGGCAGTACCTGGGGATCAGCATCCGGCTCGAGCCGCCTTCTCCTCCTTGAAAACCCAGCTCCCTGGACATTTTAGTTACTGGGACCCCAGCGAAGGCTGGAAGAGAGTGTGCCCCGCAGTGAACCGAGCACTGGGGATGGAGTGCACTGGCTTTAGGTTTCAGAGTTAATGCCCCGCTGAAGAGAATGGGGCAATTCATCCTCCTCCAGACTCTTGGCTCAGGCTGGCGGCAGACTCAGGCAGGTGTTCGCCCAGTGCTCACAGGGGGGCCACATCTTTGTTGTTTCCTGCCAGCCCGGAGAACGTAGCTTTCCTCCCGTGCGTGCTGAGCTGGGGAGCCCCGTGGTGGCAAGGAGCGGGGTCGTGGCTGCTTGTTCGTGGTGCTGAGCTGGTGATCTGAGCGCACTTGTCCCTGCGGGGCGTAGCAGGCAGGATCAGTCCTCACAGCCCTGCCAGGCACAGCCAGGCCGTCGGTGTTCTCACAAAGCCTGACTCCTCCGTGCTCAGACGGAGGCCTGGGGGCAGGGTCGGGGGGCTGGGGGGTGCACTGAGGGCTGCAGGGCCCAGGGAGAAGATCTGAGCTCTGCGTGCACAGTAAAGGACGAGGGTCTGGAAAGTGGCGGGTTGGTGGGTGTGAGCAGCACCCGGTGCCCGCACTGGGGGGGAGCAGTTGCCTGTGGAGCTGAAGGGAAGAGATGGGAAGAGCCCGGCAGGAGAAACTTGGGCACAGACAATCCCAGCCAGTGGAGGACAGGCCCTGCTCCGCTCCACATGAGGCTGGGTCAGGGCTGGGGCTGATGTCACGGCTGGGGGCCCTTGGCTCCTGAGCGCAGGGCAGTGGGTGAGGGCAGGAAACCTGCCCCTTCCCCCCAGCACTCACCTTTCAGGAGAAGAAAATACCCCCGGCCATGATCCTCTCCCGGGCCCCAGGGAGGGGGAGCGCCGGGGAGCACCTGTCGCTGCCATGGTGGGGGGGTTACTCCAGCCGGCGTGGGGGGGTGTTTCTCTGGAAGGTTCTGCCCCCCCCCATGGAATGAGCCCTCCAGGAGGGGAGGGGCACCCAGGGCCAGTGTAACCACTAGGCAAACTAGGCCGCTGCCTGGGGTGCTAAGATTTGGGGGCGCCAAAAAGTGGTTCCAAAAATGGTTTTTTGCACTATTGCTGGAAAACGAATGAATAAGGAAGAGAAATGTCGTCGAACGCCCATTTTCACTTGTCGTTCTCGCACACGCCAGCTCTGCCGTGCGGGCACAAGCGTCCTGCTCCACTGCGGGACAAGGTGGCAATGGCATCGCGTGCAGCCGGTGCCCCTTTGGACAGGCGCGTTATAACGCTGCGGTTCCGGAGGTTGTGGACTGAGGCAAGTGCTGCTGCATCCTTTGGCTCACGCTGTGTGTCCGTTGGGTGGGTGTGAAGTATGTGAGTGGGTGTGAAGTATGTGAGTGGGTGTGAAGTAGGTGAGGGTGTGAAGTAGGTGAGGGTGTGAAGTAGGTGAGGGTGTGTGAAGTATGTGAGTGGGTGTGAAGTAGGTAAGGGTGTGAAGTATGTGAGTGGGGGTGAAGTATGTGAGGGTGTGAAGTATGTGAGGGTGTGAAGTATGAGTGGGGGTGAAGTATGTGAGGGTGTGAAGTAGGTGAGTGGGGGTGAAGTAGGTGAGGGTGTGAAGTATGTGAGTGGGGGTGAAGTAGGTGAGGGTGTGAAGTATGTGAGTGGGGGTGAAGTAGGTGAGGGTGTGAAGTATGTGAGGGTGTGAAGTATGTGAGTGGGGGTGAAGTAGGTGAGGGTGTGAAGTATGTGAGGGTGTGAAGTATGTGAGTGGGGGTGAAGTAGGTGAGGGTGTGAAGTAGGCGAGGGTGTGAAGTAGGTGAGGGTGTGAAGTAGGTGAGTGGGGGTGAAGTATGTGAGGGTGTGAAGTATGTGAGTGGGGGTGAAGTATGTGAGGGTGTGAAGTATGTGAGGGTGTGAAGTATGTGAGTGGGGGTGAAGTAGGTGAGGGTGTGAAGTAGGTGAGGGTGTGAAGTAGGTGAGGGTGTGAAGTAGGTGAGTGGGGGTGAAGTAGGTGAGGGTGTGAAGTAGGTGAGTGGGGGTGAAGTAGGTGAGGGTGTGAAGTAGGTGAGTGGGGGTGAAGTATGTGAGGGTGTGAAGTATGTGAGTGGGGGTGAAGTATGTGAGGGTGTGAAGTATGTGAGTGGGGGTGAAGTAGGTGAGGGTGTGAAGTAGGTGAGTGGGGGTGAAGTAGGTGAGTGGGGGTGAAGTAGGTGAGTGGGTGTGAAGTAGGTGAGGGTGTGAAGTAGGTGAGGGTGTGAAGTAGGTGAGTGGGTGTGAAGTAGGTGAGGGTGTGAAGTAGGTGAGGGTGTGAAGTAGGTGAGTGGGTATGTTTAGGTGCCAACATGCGGTGGAGGGTGTTGAAGGTTCAGAGACGGGCAACTAAAATGATTAGGGGTTTGGAACGGGTCCCATATGAAGAGAGATTAAAGAGGCTAGGACTTTTTAGCTTGGAAAAGAGGAGACTAAGGGGGGATATGATAGAGGTATATAAAATTATGAGTGGAGTGGAGGAAGTAAATAAGGAAAAGTTATTTACTTGTTCCCAAAATAGAAGAACTAGGGGCCACTCAATGAAATTGGCGTGCAGCAGGTTTAAAACAAATAAAAGGAAGTTCTTCTTCACACAGCGCACAGTCAACCTGTGGAACTCCTTACCTGAGGAGGCTGTGAAGGCTAGGACTATAACAGGGTTTAAAAGAGAGCTGGATAAATTCATGGAGGCTAAGTCCATAAATGGCTATTAGCCGGGATGGGTAATGAATGGTGTCCCTAGCCTCTGTCTGTCAGAGGGGGGTGATGGATGGCAGGAGAGAGATCGCTCGATCATACCTGTTAGGTTCACTCACTCCGGGGCACCTGGCATTGGCCACTGTCGGTAGACAGGATGCTGGGCTAGATGGACCTTTGGTCTGACCCAGTATGGCCGTTCTTATGAAGGGATGACCTGAATCCAGCCTCCAGCCCAGCGCCTATGGAGCAATGCGCAGTGCGCAGCCTTCCCTCGGGAGAGTTTCTCAGAAGCGATGCTCTGGGGAGGGGGCGCAAGGTGCAAGTTTGGCCTGGGGCGCAAATATCCCCGCACCGGCCCGGGCCCCCTGGGGCGGCCTTTCTCCGCCCCCCGCTGGGAGCTGCACTGGGCTGTGCCCCCCTGCCCGGGCCTGGCCTTTGCAGGGCTGGTGCCGACCCAGAGGCTGTTCTGGGCCCGGGGCAGGGCCTGGCGGCCACACGCCGCAGGGCCGGGGGAGGAAGGGGCGAGAGCGAGCGGCCTGGCCCCGTGCCACGGGGAGGAGCAGCCGCGGGCCCCGAGCGCGTTAAAAGCCGCTTTCGCCGAGCAGCGCAGCAAACCCTCCGCGCAAGGGAGGCAGCCGCGGCGTCTGCAGCCTCCTGTCCGCGGGGAACGCGGCTCTGCAGGCCCGGCGGAGCCGGACTCGGCGGGAGCCTGGCGGGGCTGGATGCGGGGCCGCCCCCGGGCGCTCTGAGACCCGCACGATGAGCGCTGCTCTGCCCAGCCTGCTGGCCTGGCTGGCGCTGCTGCTGCTCGGGAGGGCGGCGCGCCCGGCCGACGCCTGCAGCTGCTCCCCGGTGCACCCGCAACAGGCCTTCTGCAACGCCGACCTCGGTAAGAGGCGCCCCCGCCGCGCCCCGCGCCCCGCCCGCCTCCTCCCGCGCCGGGGAGCCGGGCCCGGCCGGCCTGCGGGGGCCGCTGCGGCGGAGCCGCGGCTCGATCGGGCCGGGAAACACGCCCCGCCCCGCGGGAGCCGGCTGCAGCGTCCGCCCGGGAAACTTGGGACGGGCGGGGGGTCTGGAGCCCTGGCTGCTGCGCTGGGTTGCGGCAGGGCCGGATTAACCTTTTGTGGGGCCGGCGCCAAATTTATTTATGGCCCCCCACGGGGGCAGTGGGGCATGGCGGGGGGCCGGTCCCGGAGCGGGGGGCCGGCCGGGGGCAGCGGGGCATGGCCGGGGGGGGCCTGGCTGTGCCTAGCCCAGGACCCTGTTTACAATCCAGATACAGTGGCCCACCCGGCCCGGTGCTGCCAGCCTGTCCCCTCCCCCAGAGGGACGGGCCCATGCCCTGCCATACAACCCCCCTCCCCCCAGCTCCCTCCACCCTGCTGGGGCGTCTGGAGCTGGACAGGGCATTGCCCGGGACTGCCCGGAGTCAGCACCCCTCCCCAGCAGCCTCCAGCTCCCCCAGCACCCGTACCAGGGTGGGAGCTGCTGGGTCCATCTCTGCCGACTGGTGCCTGTGGGAGCTGGACCGGGCTCTGGCGAGAGAGCCGGGAACAGGAGCCTGCTGTCCTCCTGTGCCATCCGCCTCCGTCGCTTGGCCACCCGGCTTTCAGCAGACAAGCGTTTGGGCTTTAGCTGTCATCTGGCTAGTGGTGGGTGCTCTGCCCTCGTTCCCTGCTCCCCCCAGCCCCTGGGACAGACACACGCCTCCAGTGGGGCCTCCCGTCTTATCTCCTCTGTCACCAAGTTGCACATTTGATGGTTCCCTGCAGAAATGTTTTTAAGCACCGTGATCCCCCAGGCCTGGCCGGATCGTTCTGCTGGCCTGTGGGAGGCTGCGTAGACGCAAAACACGGCTGGTGACGCCTCGTAACTCTCCCCAGACCCAGGGCCAGCCTCAAACTGAACTCCAGCTTCCCCGGGGTGGTAGCCTCAGGGCTTCTGCCTGTTTAACTGGCGGTGGTGCTGGGTGGGAGTGCGTGTCCGCCAGGCTGCCAGGAGAGGGGGTGTCAGTAGGGTGAGAATCCCCCAGGCCATTCACGCGGGCAGCGGGGACGGGGTGAAGATTCTCCTCCTCCTCCTCCAGACGTCTGAGCTTTGTTCACTGCGTCCCCAGCCACCCCGCCCCCGAGCCCAGCCTGGCAATGGGCCTGTGAGGGTGAGTACCGGGCACCAATGGAGCCGTCTGCTCCGGTGGGTTTGGCTCAATACAGCCGAGCCCCTAATGACAAAAACTAGCATTGCACGTTGCCATCTTGATTTACTCAAGCTGGCCGGTGACGGCCTGGGGAAGGCGAGAGCTCGTTAGTACAGTTGCTGATTGGATGCTGCTGTGCCCAAAGGGTCCCTGGCGCTTTCCAACAGGCCGGGAATGCTGAGCCGAGAGCCGGGCCACGCTGGGTTGGGCCACCTTCTGTCTGCGCCGTACTTCCAGGCATTTCCTTTCCTCCAGCCCAGTTTACTCGGCTTGGATGCTGCTGAAAGGGAGGCCTTGGCAGGGCCGGGATCCGGATTCCTCTTTCTATGAATAATGCCCTTATTGCATTTACCATATTAAACAAACGGCGCCCATGCCCCCCGTGCCACGCCACAGCGCCCAGGCTGGCTGGAGAGAGACATTCTGAAATACTTTGGCAGCTCCGGTCGGCTGACAGCCCAGCCCCCTTCCATCCCCGCCCACCCTGCGCTGCCCCGGATTACCCTCACCCCTGGGTGCCCCTGGCTGGCCTCCCTGGTTGGGTGTCTAGCCCCTGCCCACCCCCCGGAGTCTCTCTGGGCCCCGCTGTTTGTCTGGGGAGGGGCTGTGCAAACTGATTTAGGGACAGGGGGATTTTGGGCAAAGTGAAGCTGCGTCCATCCAAGTTTTGCCTGCACCCCACCTTTGCCCTTCCGTGGATTCAAGGCACAACCCGGTTAGTTTAGGCACCCCCACCTTTTCCCAGGGCTCCAGGCAAAAGGCACCTGTCCGTATCCAGCCCCTAGGGCTTGGGGGGCCCCCAACCCCTGCCCCTAGGGCTCAGGATACTCTTCTGCGGGTTTGCAGGGTCTCACCAGTGAAAGACTTACCCTCTCGTTCTTAACAATTGCCAAAACAGGCTGTGCACAGCACACACCGTGCTCACCACTCCCAATAAGGCAGATGACCTTTGCCCTGCCGGCCAATTAGGATCAGGTCGTCCGGGGACTGCAGCTTCTGCACGGTGTGGCTAGCAAGGGGTTGAGGTTGGGCACCTCTGATCCAGGGCTGTCTCCTGGAGTCCGTTCCAAGGAACTTCCCTTTGGACCCAAGTTTCCATCTATGAACTGGAGTCCTGCTTAGCTGTACCGTGACCAATCGTTGTAAACTGAAGTCCTACGAGAGGGTGTTTTTCACCAATCCTAGCACGTTCTGAAACAATTCTTTACCCAATCCGATCCCACCACCTTAATTGACTTAAATCTTCCAAAATTAGTTATGCAACAGACCGAGCCAGTCAGGGAAGGAGATGAACAGCAGAGAAGTAGGTACCTAAAGGCAGAGCAGAGATGTGGTGATTTCCCAGTCCTGACTGTTGAAGTGGTTCCTTGCCAGGCGGAATGCATCCGGCAGCGTTTCCCTTAGACCTCTGGCGAGCCGTTCTAGACCTCTGGCGAGCCGTTCGGCTGGTGGCCCTGGCTGCTAGGACAGGCGCCTTCTTCACACTCCTGTGGTGCAGTGGGGATGGAATGTGGGGATGTGACTTTCTGCTGCTTAGCTCGTGGCTGCTGCTGACCTATTCTGGCTGTGGGAAAAGGCCCAGGGGTCGGGTCCCTTCTGGCGCTGGGCTCTGGGTTGCTGTGTGGGTGTCTCTCGTGCACTGGGCCGTGCCTGCTGGGAGGGGAGCTGTGGCACTGAGTCCAGTAAGCCAGCTCTGCTTGTCCCAAACCAGTCCCAGCAGCTGTGCCTGGGTGTCACGGCGCGCCCGGGGCGATGCTCCGGACTTGCTCCCTATGAAACCAGTCAGGACTCTGGGGCGAAGCTTCCACTCCGGACCCAGCCTGTCTCCAAGGCTAGGAGCTTTGCAGGTACAGCGTCTACCTTCATGGGTCCGACCTCGGAGCAGCATTCAACACCTTCTGCCCCTCCGTGCGCTTCCCCCAGCGAACCCGCCTGGGCGGGGCCCTGGGGGAGCCCGTGGATCCTGCACCCCAACTCCATAGTCAGACGTGACTCTCAGCCAGCCAGTAAAACAGAGGTTTATTAGATGACCTGTACCTGTGAACCATACAGACCATGCAGTGAACGTGAACCCTCAGCTGGATCCATTTTGGGGGACATAGAGCTAGGCCAGCTTGCCTGGAGCTCTCTGCCTCTTCCCAGCCAGATCCAGACTGAAATGTCCTCCTCCGCCCCTCCCCTTCATCCCTTTCTCTTTTCTTTTTCCTGGGCTAGGTCAGCTGACCTCCCCCCAACAGGTTCAGAGGTAGAGAGGTGGGGGAAGGGACAGGGCATTGGCTGCTTGCTTACACTGTCTCTCTGCTCTGCAACATTATCAGCCCCTATCCCTCCACATAGACACTCAAGAAATGCATAGGGGAAACTGAGGCACACACAGTATTCCTACTCCGTCACACTGGGGCCTTGGCCCTTCCTGGCCTTTTCCCAGACACTCCCCGTCACCTGCCAGGTCCTGTCTTTCCCTGCATGAGATGTAGAGTGACAGGCTTCAGATTCCCCCCCACCCCCCCCATCAGCACGTTGGCATCATCTCACTAGCCTTCTTCAGGAAATCTCTCGGGGGTGGGGCGAGAGAGAGATGCTGGCCCAGGGTGGGGTGCGGTAGGGTGCTGGCCTGGGGCAGACGTGGGGGGGTAGTAGGGTGCAGGCCCGGGGCGGGGGAGGTGGTGTTGGGGGTGGGGCTGCTCTGTCACATGGACCCGTTCTGGCTGGGGGGAGATGCGGGTTTCCTCTCCGTGCATGGCAGGTGGAGCTGTACTAGTGCAAGAGGACGAAGGGGAGACTCTGGCTCCGGGGGGGTCCCAGCCGGAGGCTCTGGCTCCTGCCCTGCAGCTGGACTCTCCTCCTTACTGTGCTGGTGGGCTCCCCAGAGCAGGGGCTGTGAAGAGGGACCCATAGTGAATTTTCTTGTCTTCAGGCTAGCGTATGGTGGTGTGAATCCAGAGTCACTCCAGTGACCCCAGATTTACACCTCGGAGCAGGGTCTAGCCCGTTGCCAGGACTCGCCGTGCACCACCAGAGCCACCTTGCAATGAAAAACCCCCGGCACCCCCTCCTCCTGCCGGGATCCCGGAGCCCAGCAGCCTCCGCTTCCCTTGCAACTCACCTGGCCCAGAGCAGAGCGGTTCCCTGTGGCTGGTGGCCCCGCGGGGCTCACGCCCCGCACAGGTCAGGCGAGGAGGAGGGTGGGGTGTGGCTCTGATCTTTGTGGCACCTCCCAAGGAATCCGAGAGGCCGGTGGGTGCTTCCCAGCAAACCCTCTGCTGGCAGCACCGAGCCGCCGCCCGGGGAGGAGAGGCCGGGGGCTGGGATGCCTCACGCCGGCCACGTGATCCACTCTCCCTCTTGCTGTGTCACAGCCGCCTGAGATGGAGCGAGGTCCCTTCCTGTCCCAGTGCCCCTCCGAACTGGGACACGAAGCAGGGGCCAGGGAACCTCCTGCTGCCCCCAGGGAAATACCCAGCGCAGGAGGAGCAGACGCTTTTCTTCTGGCTCTTCTCTGGGGTTAGAAGCAGTTTCGGTTCCGTTGTGCCGTGCCGCACTACACAATGCCGTGCCGTGCCGCACCGCACTACACGACGCAACGGCGGGCTGTGTGGGGCCGGGCCATACGGTGCCGTGCCACACCATACAATGCCCCCCGTACAGGCGGGAGGAGGTGGGGAGAGTGGGGTCGAGGGGCTGGCAGCTCAGCCCCAGTAGAGCGCTCCCCTCGGGCCCCCGGCTGTAATTAAGCTGCTGATTTGGAGCTTGCAGCGGTTTGGTCTGAAGGTTTAATGCTCTCCAGGGCCTCACCATGGTAACCAGTGGGGGACAGGACCTGCCTTCAGGTGGGGGGAGTTTCTCACTCCTGGCTACCTGGGGCTCAGCCCCCTGCTCAGGGGAGCTGGTGTCTTCAGTGAAGTTGGGCGCAGCAGCCTGGGTCCAGTCTGGCTGCACCTAGTTTGGTGTCAGGGGGGGAAGGAACAGCTTGTACAGTGTGGGGCTGAGAGCCATTGAACAAACGGGATGGAGCGAGGACACTCTGGTTTAGGCATGTTGGCTGGGCAGTGCTGGGTAAAGCTAGGCCGAGTGTGTGTGTTCGTTCACACACAGGTACTGCACACACCTGGCACAGCCTCCTGCTTTGGCAGTCCTGCTGGGTCAGTGGTTATCAGAAGCAGAGGGGAGAGGATCCAGCGGGGGGAGGGGGGGAGAGAGGGAGACGGGCTGTCATGGGGAGAGCCGTGGGGACAGCTGCACCCACCTCTCTCGCAATCCGGGTCTGGCTCCCGGGGTGCTGTTAGGGGCCGGGGCGGCTGGCGAGTGATTCAGACAGCCCAGGAGAGGCAGTGTGGGGATGGGAAGTGTGTGTTTGCTGGTGTCCTGTTCACAACCCTGGGTCTCTTCCCCCCCCCCCCCACGCTTTGGAGCAGGTCTGGGGCTGGGGGGGACCATCTGGGTTCATCCTGGATGGAGTGGGGGGTTGTGAGTTCAGTGGGAACAGCCAATTGCCACACGGCATCAGTGTGTTTCGACACAGCAATCCTATTGGTTAAAATGCTGTGAGGTGACACCCCCCCCCCCCCCCTCACATTATCAGAGTCCCTGGTGCCCATCCACTGGCTCTGGCCACAGACATGGAGCCATACTCCTCTGGTTGCCATGGTGACCGAGCCCTCCACAGCCCCCCATTAACATTGCACCCAGCCGGGTACTCCACTGGCAGTGGGTCTTGTGCCCAGGCCCCTGCCCAAGGAGGCAGACCCGTCTCCCTGCCAGGCGGGATTCCTGACAGCCCCGGTTTGCTAGGCCGTCGCTGGGGGTGTTTTATCTGCGGGCCTGGGGAGGGCACGTTGGCGTCACTCCCTTGTGACTGTAGCATGAGTGGGAGGGGAGCTGGGATTTCCACTCCAGCTCCTGCAGTCAGGGAACGGGGCGGGGGGTGGGGGGCTCTGCGTTCGTTGCATGATTGCAGCATGTGACCCGAGCAGCACACTCAGCAGAAATGGCATTAAAATCTCCTGACTCTGTGGGTCTGACTCATGCGCCGAGTGCTCGGAGCTGCTGGGAGGGATCTCGTGCCGGGCAGGCCTGGATTTCCCTGGGCTGACTCTCTCTCCCTCCCTCCCACACCGCCCCCCTCGCTGGCTCCTGGCGTTCAGCGGCGCTTGGCCGGGAAGTGCAGAGCCGGCCGCTCCACAAAGCCGCACTGTTCAGAACAAATCTGCCTCAATAGGGCTGCATTTTTGTCAAGTGATTCATCAGCACGTGAATGGAAAAGGCCGGAGCCCACTGAACCAGGATCCGTTTTCCCACCCACCGCCGCTAAGCCAATGTCACTTCCCGCCCTCCCGGGCCACAGGCGGGAGCCTCCGGCAGAGCTGCTCTGCTTGCTACCCCGCCTGAGCAAAGCTGGGGAGGCTTGTCCTCCCTGCTCTGCTCCCTGGGGCAGCTGGGGGGCAGGCAGTGGCTCACAGGGGCCCCTCTATTTCAGAGACATCCTCCCGAGCTCCTAGATGTGACTTGGGGGTGCCAAGAGGCGCTGGATGATCAGCAGGGCAGGGAATAGCAGCCGGCATGGGCCTTGGCCCTACGCTGGCACTTCCTGTCCCAGCCACCTCGGTGAGCCCCTCACTCCGTGGGCGCCCAGCGGTGGCTGTGCGGTGGGCACTGGGCACGGCTGCTGAGCGCTGCGTTGGACATGGTGTTGATGCTTGTCTGGTAACAAGGACCCAGCCGCCCCAGGGCTGCAGTGCCAAGGGCTGGTCAGGGAGGTGTCCTGCTGGGGAAGGGACCTAGACCAATAGCCGCTCTCCCTGCCAAGGGCCTGACTGCGTGGCTTGCGTCTCGAGCTTGGCACAGCCTTTCCCAGGGGCTGGGGGAGTCCAAGTCCAGGGTTGGGTGGGGACGATCTCAGCTGGGCATGTATGGCACCTCTCTGGCCCATTGTCCTGCAATGCCCGGGCGATGGTCTGGAACTTGCTCCCTATGAAGCCAGTTACGATTCTGGGGGAAGTGTCCCCTCTCCGTACACAGCCAGTTTCCAAGGCTAGGAGCTTCACGGGTCCCCACTTCAACCTTCCTGGGTCTGACCTCGGAGCATTCAGCACCTTCTGCCCCTCCGTGCGCTTCCCCCAGCGAGCCTGCCCGGGCGGGGTCCTGGGGGAGCCCGTGGATTCTGCACCCCAAATCCACAATCAGATGTGACCCTCAGCCAGCCAGTAAAACAGAGGTTTATTCAATGACCTGTACCTGGTCTAACACAGACCATACAGTGAACGTGACCCCTCAGCTGGATCCATTTTGGGGGCCAGAGAGCCAGGTAGCTCCTCTGCCCTTCCCTGCCTGACTCCAGCTCCTCCCCCCTGGCTCAGCCAGGTCAGGTGACCTCCCTCCCCGACTTGGAGTCAGATTACAGCTTCAGGTATGGACACCTGCAGAGAGGGGAGAGGGCGTTTCCTGCTTGCTTACACCATCAGCCCCTATTCCTTCACATAGACACTTAAGAAATGCATAGGGGAAACTGAGGCACACATGCAGTATTCCTACTCCGTCACACCCCTCACCGTGGTATTGGAGCACCTCTCCATGGGACCAGCCGGGTGCCAGGGACCGTGGCCTCAGACCGGTGCCCTGTGAGTAATGCCCGCGGTGCTGTGCCCTGGAGGGCCCCATTGGCCGTGTGAGGAGAGTCCTGGGTTAGTGCCAGACGTACGGAGTGGCCTGGTTCACCTGCTGCCCTGTAGACAGCAGCTGTCCAGCGCAGGCCTGGGCAGTAGCAGTGGGATAACCCCGCAGGGCGGAGGTGGAAGGGAATTTCTCCCTGGGGCTGCAGCGGGAGAGACCCTGCCCTGGGGGCGGGCGCTGATCCTGAAAGGTTTTGGTCACCTGGTACCTGGCGCTGGGTTTGAGCCTGAGGCCGGCTCCTTGGTGCCGAGTTCCAGGAATTGTTCGGCAGCAGTGGAGGGGAGCTGAGTTGGCGTCTGCCCCATGGGGCCTCTTGCTGGGTTCAGGGCTAGTTTAGAGTCCTGATCCAGGCCCAGCAGAGGCCCAAGAGGGGAGCTGGGCTTGGTGTCCGCACTGGGGCGGGAGGCAGAGCCAGACTCTGTGCTGGGTGTGGAGGGAGCACTGGGGCTGGGAGCTGGCTAGGTTTGGGGTTAAATTCCCTGAGCAGGGCAACAGCTGGGATCTTGAACTCGGTGCCCCATGGGGCTCTTCAGCCCCACTGAGAATGGGCGCCCATAGGAATTCCTTAGCCCTGGAGCAGAGCCTGGCATGCTGCCCCCCAATCCAAACCTCTGGGGTTTTACAGACCCAGGCCCGGGACTGGCACAGGGGCTGGTTAAGTATGAGGACCGCTCTTGTGCTGGCCCAGCTGTGCAGATCCCGGCCCCAGGCCTCTTCTACACTAGGACTTGAGGGGGAGGTTTGCCGGTGTTCTCATAGTCCTGTGTGGAGATCGTGGCCGGTTAACTCGTGTTCTCAACGGGCCACAGACGCTGTGTGTTCCCACGGGACCGGCCGCGAGGGCAGGGCCTTGTGTGAGGCGGAGGGGCTGTGGCTGGCTGGCAGAGCCTGTAGCTGGGAGGACCGGCCTTGGGGGAATGAGCTCCTGCCCTATGCCTGGTTCTGGAATCCTCTGCGGGGGCTGGGGGAGATCATGAAGCCCCTGGCTCTAGCTATCACTGGATCACATCCCCCAGCCCAGCAGAATGGACCAGGTTTAACCCCTGCCTCTCCAGTGCTCTGCCTGCTCGGGATGTTCCCCCAGGCCCTGCCCTGCCCTGTCAGCAGCTGGCATTAGCCAAAATCCAGGCTTGGAACCTGCGAACCTCTCGCCTGGCCAGCGGGGCAGCCATGCTGCCAGGGGAGCTGCGCTGGGGGCGAGCTCTGCCCGGGGCAGCGGGAAGCCAGGATCCTACCTGGGGAGGGGATACCGCTCTGCAGGACAAGCCTCCCTGGGTGCAGATCAGTGGGCCGGTGGCAGGAGAGCCAGGGGAGGATGGGCTTCTCCACGCAGGCCTTGCTTTGTACGCAGGGGAGTGGCATCACCCCAGGAAAGCTGCTAGCTCGGGTGGAGCCCTCACCCCGTCAGTTGTGCCCACACATGGGCCCTTGTTCCTGCCACTCACTCGTGTTGCAAAGCAATAAGGCTCCATCTGGAGGAGGGGCACAAGCATGTGGAGTGGCTGCTGCCATAGGGAGCTGGGGGAGGCAGCGGGTCTGGGACCCAGGGTTGGAGCCTGCAGGTCTGTGGTGGTTGGCCAGGCCGGTCCCTTCGTGCTCCCCCGACAGACCCACCTACCTGGCTGGTTTTCCAGAGCCCCAGCCCTTGTTTCCCAAGAGTCCTGCTGTGACTGGAGGGGTTGTTTTTCCAGGCGTCTTGGGGAGGAAGTGACCTCATGTGGTTCTGCTTTGGGCTGGAGGGAGGATGCGGTTCCTCGTGGCCGCCCAGCATTCCAGCAGCCGACATCTGGCAGGAGGCTCCTCAGCCAGCGCGTCCCCTGGATCTCACCCACAGATGCTGGTTTAAGAGCGGCTGCTAGCGGCTCTGTGGCAAGGCCAGGCTCTGCAGTTCGGGTGGGCTGTCAGGCCAGAGCGGGGCTGCTGCTCCGAAAAACCTCCCCACTCCATGTGCCGCGCTGGTGTCATTGCCTGCCCCGGGGTTAGTCGGCAGCCCCCTCTGGCTAGCAGGCCTGTTGGGGTGGCTGGAGACCCTCCCAGGGAAGCTGTCCGCCACCAGCAATAACTGCTTGACCCCAGCTGCAGCTAGCACAGATCTGATTCCACAAACTAACCAGAGAGATGGGGCAGGTCTAACGCAGCCAGTCCTCTCCGCGGTAATGACTGTGCCTGGCTGGGGTAGGGGGGCAGGGAGGCTGACATCAGTGTCTTCGCACCAGAAACCATCCAGGCTGTAACTGCTCAGAGCGCTGCCCCTCGGTGCAGCTCCTCTCGGCAGGCGGAAACAGCCAGCGGGGCTGGGGAACAGAGGCTCTTCCTGGGGCTCCCCCACTAACCCCCAGCCTGTCTGTCTGTTGCAGTGATCAGAGCAAAGGCTGTCTCCGGAAAAGAGGTGGATTCTGGGAATGATGTTTATGGGAATCCGATCAAACGGATCCAGTATGAGATCAAGCAGATCAAGGTAAAGACCCCAGCCGGGGGTGTCTGGCTCTGGGGGAACGGGGAAGAGGGCGCTGGGGAAATGGAGCATGTGCAGGAATGAGAACCGGGTCGGGGGTCCCCACAACAAGCCCACCCTTGGACCGTCTGCGTGGGCTGCAGGTGCTGAGCTCCCACAGGCTGACCTGTCACGGCCCCGCGAGACCCCAGCTTCCTCCCCCTTGCATGGGCTCCGGCCACCTGTCTGACCGCGGCCCCTCTCTCTCCCGCTAGATGTTTAAAGGACCTGACAAGGACATCGAGTTCATTTACACAGCTCCTTCCTCGGCTGTGTGCGGGGTGTCCCTGGACACCGGCGGGAAGAAGGAATATCTCATTGCAGGTAGGAAGTGCGTTGCCAGAGGCGCTGGCGTGGGCCCGGGGCTGGAACCGAAGAGGGGACTGGGGCACCTCCGAGGCTCTCGAGTCAGTGTGGGTGGGAGGAGGCGGGCGAAGGGAGGTTTCCTGGCGCTGTGGGAATCGCTCAGGGAAAGGCCGGGAAATGGGATTCTGCTCCAGCCAAAGGGCTTGTTCTGCTGTGGCCATGGGACCTCAGGAGAGGTCAGGGTTGCAGCACTGCCCATAGGGTCCCCCCTGCACTGGGCCCTTAGAGCCCTTCTGATCCTGGCCAGAACGGGGGCAGTGAGCAGGGCTCCCATCCTGGCCACAGGCCTGGCCCAGCCTGTTCTCATTCAACCCCCTGCCCCGCCCAGGCAGGGTCCCTGGTCATCTGGGCCCCGTCAGGCCCCATCTAGTGGCTCCTAGGGAAATAACAGCCAAGAAGGCCGGTAGCGTTTCCTGACCAGTGCGCCAGCTGGGGCCTAGCGATGCTCAGAGCGCAGGGCCGGCTGCCAGGAGCTCTCATCCCAGCTCGGACACTGGCGGCTGCTGCTGTGCCCTGGGGTCTGGGTCGGCCTCGGCTTCCCTGCGTGTGCAATGGGATAGCGGCCCTCTGCTGCCCTCTGCCCCAGCGGGTCTGCCTCCACGTCCGGCACGCGCCCAGTGGCACTACAGGGCCCCGGGCTGCAGCGAGTCCTATCACACAGGCCTTCACCCAGGCCTTTCTCCTGGGCTCTGCGGGGTCCATGTCTTGGTCCGTTCCCCCGGCCTCTCCACTCCCTGTGAGCCCCAGTGCCGGGAGCCGCAGGGGGGTCTGCTTCTCAGTGTGACGTCCGTCTCCTCTCCCCGGATGGGGCTGTCCGCGTGTCCTGCTCTGTGGCCTCTTGCTCGTCCAGGGATCCGCTCGCTCAGAACACAGGCCCGAGAGTGGAGCCAGTTCTCAACAGACCCTAGACAGCATCCAGATCCATGTCGACAGCAGGGAAGGCCCTGAGCCTACAGGCTGGACTCCCTGGCTGGGACTCTGGATACCTCCTGCTTTCTCCCCTCTGCATTGCTGCCTCCTGGAGGGTGACGTCACAAGCACTGTGGTCTCTCCAGCGGGGATGGCCCCCTTTCCAGAGGTGCCCAGCTCAACTTTCCCTTTGCAGCCTCCTGGAAAACCTGGCCCGAGCAAGCAGCTGGGGTATAGGCCAGGGCGGCTTCCTCCTGCTTTGTTTGCAGAGCAGAACCAAGCGGCCTGGAGGTGCTGATCCGAGGCAGGAGAGCGGACCCAGTTCTGAGCAGTCAGGAGGAGCCCTGGCCAAGGGCTAACCAGAAACCTATAAACTCCTTTCCCAGCGCTCTGCCTCCGGGAAAGACCGCAAGGGGGCTTGCTGGCAGATCAGCGGGGTCGAGTGACTTAGCATCACATGGCTTGCGGCACAGATACTCTGGAGAGACTCCTGGGCTCTGAAGTAGTCCTGGCTGGAAAGTCCTTGGGCCCTGATTTTCACTGCAGTTCCCTGGCAAACACTCAGGGCGCTGGCACGGAGGCCTTGAAACTCTGGGGAAATTGTGCCAGGAATTGTACCTGCTGTGGGACATTGCCCCAGGAAATCCCCGGGGTTCTTAGCGCCAATTCTCTAGGCGTGGTCTGGGGGGCCGGGAGGGAATCCGGCACCTCGCACCCACACTGACTGGCTCGATGTCAAAGCAACGTTCTGCTTCTCCGGGGCTCTTTTATTAGTCAGTCTCCCCCTGCCCTCTTCTCCCGGGTCCAGTCTGCTGCTTGTGAGAGTTTAACTGCGTTCGCCAAGCGGGAGGGGGTCCCAAGAAGGGGTGTGCTGGCTGCTCCATGCACAGAACGTCCCTAGATTCCCCCGAGGGGTGGGCTGCTCGCCTAGGGCTCGTGCAGGTCCTGATGGGACGTGTGTCTCTAGGAAGACTTAACGTGCCATGTGGCCTTTCCTCAGGCAAGTCCGAAGGCAATGGGAAGATGCACATCACGCTGTGCGATTTCATCGTCCCGTGGGACTCCCTGAGCGCCACCCAGAAGAAGAGTCTGAACCAGCGGTACCAGATGGGCTGCGAGTGCAAGGTACGCAGGGGGGAGCCCTCTGGCCTGGAGCCGGCCGCTGCTTGGGGGGTTCTGAGGTTTCTGGGGTCCTTGCTCACAGCCAGCGGAAGGCTTGGGGTCGGTGCTGCGACTCCGGAAAGCACTTGCTGAAGTGAGTGGCAGAGATGCTTTCCCGGGTCGAGGCCTGGGTTTGCATCCGGAGGGGGGGGGGGGGGGGTCAGTGCATTACTGGGGCAAGGGTCTTGGGGGCAGCGAAAACCCAGTGGCTTTGTCTGGCCAATGAGGGGCACTTCTACCAAGGACGTGAGGTATCCCCAGTGGGCCGTCTAGGAGTGAGGTCACTTGCCCTGTTGTTCTCCTATTGCAGTACTGCCCACAGCCCCCTACTCAGGATTGGGCCCGCCACAGCCACCCAGGGAGATACTGTCCCTGCCTTGAAAAGTTTACTACATAACTGGGGCTGTTTCCTGGTCCTCCTCCCCCAGGAACTAAGCATCCCACGTGCCCTCCCAACACCCTGCTAGGGATGGAGGGACTAACCTCCCCATTCCACAGCCCGGACGTTGAGGGGAAGGTCACTAGGGAGTCTATGCGGAAGGTGGGGTCAGACCCCAGTTTTCAGGGATCCCGGAGCTGTTCCCACAAGCCCAGCCTCCCCTCCTGGCTCTTCCCCTCACATCTCTCTCCATCCGCTCATGTCAGCTGTCTGCCTGGAATGCTGCTTTCTGCTCCCTGAGCAAGCTGGACTCTCATGGCCCAGCTTCTCCCACACGCCCTGTCAGGATTGCCTCCCCACTCTGAACTCCAGGGTAAAGATGTGGGGGCCCGTATGAAAAAAGAAATAACCCCCCAAGCTTATTTTAGGTTAAAACTTTTTCCCCAGAACACAAACGTCTCCTGTGTCTGGACTTGGTACCAGCCGCCACCACCACCAAACTAAGCCCACAAAACAATGGGTTTGGGTAGTTTGGGACCCTTCCTCAAATCTATCCCCCAAACCTCTTCTCCTTACCTGGGAGAGGCTTGAAAAAAAAAGCCCCTCACTTTTCCTGTGAGACTTTTCCTGATTCAAAGCTTGAATCTACACACTGGAAACAAGCCGTCAGAGTCTTAAAAGAAAGATTTTAATTAAAGAAAAAAAAAGAAAGGACTAAATCCCTTGTACAGAAATCAATAGAAAAAACCCACTTGCATCACAAAGGACTGACCCCTCCCTAGGGATTCTCCTTCTGCAGAACCTTAGAAGTATAAGAACACAGCTAAATTCCACACTGGAGATACACTTCACTTACTGCTGAACTTAACTTGTTAGAAGATTATAGACCGGTAGAGTAAAAGACATAGGTGTGGTTCATCCCATACCCGGAGAAGAAGCAGAGGGAGAGAGAGAAACCGAAACTAAAACTCTCTTTGTCTTCGAGGTCGATTAGCATCTCCGGTTCCTATTGGTCCCTATCCCCCTCTCAGGTTACCCTTAGCTTAACCCCTTACAGGTAAACAGTAATTCTAGGCTACTTTATACTTATGAAACACCCACATCTCCTGTGCCTGGACCTTGTCAGGAGGCTTGTCGGTTGCAGTCAGATGTGGAGTATTTGACAAGGATGTGATCTAACCCCATCTTGCATCGTACGGCGTGGAGATGAACCGCGGGCCTCATTCCTCAGATATGCCAACGTCAGGGTGGTTTGCAGAGCTAGGCTGTCCGGAGTCCTCTCTTAGAGAGACTTCTCCGCTCTGCGTGTAGCTCTGTCCAGGCCGAGATCCCATGTTTGGCTTCAGCACTGGGAAATTCACTTAAATAAGAGGACGACCCAATTCTGCCTCTTAAAAGGAGCCCTGTGTCCAGTGGCTGAAACAGAGCCTGGAACATCTTGAGCTCAGCTCCCAGACAGGCCCCTGCCTCACTTATGTGACCCTGAGAAACTCGCTCGGGCTCTCCTGTGGCTTAGTCACCTCCCCGAGGTTTTGGGTAAAGGCACTGGTGCTCCTGGAGAGGAGAGACCCATTCTAGTCACGTTCGGCAAAACACCCTACCCGTAAGGAGCCGTGAGCGCTGGCCCAGGCTAAGAGAGGCTGTGGAATCCCCCTCCCTGGCGGTTGTCAAGAGCAGGTTCGACAGACTCCTGTCAAGGGTTGGATGAGGTGGTTGGTGGCCAGCGGGATTGTGTGACTCCAGTAGAACTGAACTGTCATTCATAGATGCTTAGAGAGCAGGCTAGGTGGACAAGGGGTGCCATGGAAACAAATGACGGCTGTGGCCTTTCTCCTCATGTGCTGTGTTAACAGTGCTTGGAGAGGGGATGGGGCTCTAGAGGAGTGGGAAAGGGAGGGGCTTGAAGGGCCCCATCGTTGAACCCCAGAACTGGAGCGCATCGTGTGGGAGAGGGAAGAGGCCCAGCAGGCAGGACATCCATGTCTGCTCAGCAATGGTCTCTGTTGTGCTGCAGATCTCGCGCTGTCCCTCCATTCCGTGCTTTGTCTCCTCGGCGGAGGAATGCCTCTGGACGGACTGGGTGACGGAGAAGAACATCAACGGGCGACAGGCTAAGCACTACGCCTGCATCAAGAGGAGCGACGGCTCGTGCGCCTGGTACCGTGGCGTGGCCCCGCCCAAGCAAGAGTTTCTCGACATCGAGGACCCCTAAGCTGAATAGCTGCATTCCAGTAACCAATAGAAAGGCCTGCAGGAAATTAGACTGGTCCACCTCTGACATCACTTCCTGGAAACAGCATGAAAATACAGTATCCCAAGTGGGTCCCAATGGGGGAGATTTAAATGCCACGTGATTCCAAAGCGGGGTGAGGGGCCACACCGTTGTATCTAGTCCCCAGCTGGGCTTCCCCATTCCTTCCTTCCTCAGATCCGTGGGGCCCGGGATGGCTTCGTACTGTTCAGGGGAGAACCCTGGACCAGCCGGACTTTGATCCCCCAGATCCCAGGGCGGTTCTGGAGGAAGCCAGAACGCTTGAGGGTCGATGTCTCTCCCTCTGTGTAGCAGGCCTACCAGGTTCTCCTCACCTGGGGCTGGAGTGTCCCTGGCTGTGGGTAGCTCCTGCCTCTCGATCCCCCGGCATATTGGCGTCTCTTTTCAAACCGCCTCCTCCACTGCCAGAGTATACCCCAGCATCTCCTTTGTAAGCCCTCTAGTCCCACACCCCCGCCTCCTGGGCTAGAAGGTAGCCCTGGCTGGAGGTCCCAGCTGGACTGCAGGCACCGGGAAAGGATTCGGCGCTAGCGAAGTCTCCTTAGCCCTTTGTCAAGTAAGATAAAGGCCCTTTGCACTGACACCGTGTCCCTGTGATCCCCAGCACCAGTAGAACCATCTCTTGCGGGGCATGGAGTCCCCTTCTCACAACTTTGCAAGCACTGTTGTTATTTCATGCTTCCCTCCCAGTCAGTGGGTGCTGAGGTTGGACCTCTGGGGTGGTGCATGCGTGAGACCCCCGTAGGCTTTGGTCCTGACAGTTTAGTAATGAAAGCAAATCCCCTGGTGGGGGTGGGTGCGCCTTGCTGTGGTGTAGCTGCCGGATTTGTGTCCTCGCGCATGCTTGTGCCGTCCCCATAGTGCTACTGCCACGTTCCAGGGTAGGGGAAGGATTTAGTGACCTGTAGGACTGTGCAGACAGCAGAGGTCTTATTAGGAATTCACTGCTCAGTAGGACCACGAACTGAGGGCGCTCCAGCCCCACAGACCGTGTTCTGACAGTGACCCATAGCAGCTTCCCTTGCCGAGAGCCTTTATTCCCAGCAAGTTGTGTGAATGCAGGAGAACACTGCGCGGGGAGAGCGAGCCCACCAGGACGAGGTATCTTTATACTCGCGGACGGCTGTTGGCTGATCGCCATTGTGAGGCTCATGATCGTGAGCTGTAATAAAAGTCAAACTTTTCAGACCCTCTCCTCCTACACAGTGAGGTGCCCCCACGCACACACCCCAAACCTGGCCTCTAGCTGCCTACAACCGAAGGCCCCACATCCTCCTGTGAAACCCACGCTCAACCCCATTCTTCTTTGGAGCCCGCCTCATTGTGCCGAGACACTAGAGAGCACGGCATAGCTAGCCCGCCTGGAATGCAGACCGCAGAGACCTTTGTGAGATCAAATCTAGATACCCTGGGTAGAGAGATTTGGGAGTGTCCTGAAATTATCCGTGCAGACCAGCTTCAGTGGCATTTTCATGCTGTGCATCGGTGTAAGATTTTAATGATGTCATATTGGACCAGTCTGGGTGACTTCAATATATACAAATGAAGAAAAAAAACAAATCAGTTCAATATAAGACTCCTGTTTGCTTACTGTATGGTTATATCATATGTGACATTTACTCCTGTCTCTGCTGATGCTATCTTTGATTTTAATGTTTCAGTTTGTTTTGGCATCCGCTGTATCATTCCTGTGCTGTAACTTTTTAATTTCCTTGTTAGGTATTAGAACTGCACTTATTGTTTTAAACGCATTTCTGCATTGGAAGCATTCAACATGAAGTGGGAAGAGTGTTGAGAAAGTCTGTGGAGGGTTGAGTCCTCCAGATTTTTCTGTTTATTTTTCCTCCTCCCTCCTTCCCATCCCCCTCTTCTGCAAAGTGCACACGTCTTCAGACGTTGGATTTGAAGATGGGACGTCCCATATGTTTGCCTCTTGCTAGTTTGTCTCCAAGGCCTTGCTGAACAACAATGTCAGGGCTGTTAGCAAGCACCATAGGTGAGCGTCACACAAAATAATTGCAAAAATCTCTCTCTATATGTCAAGTATATGAAGGATGCTTGATTGTTTTTTTTTAATTTATGTCTTCTGTTCTCGGTTCCATTCTCTGCCCTTCCTTCCTCGCTCCAGTCTCCTCCATGCAAGCAATTACAAATATTTAAAAAAATAAAAAGTTTACATTATAGTTATTTTCAAATCTTTGCTTGATAAGTATTAAAAATAAGGAGTATCTAACTTGCCTCCATAATTTAAAGCTTTTGGGTGGGTTTTTTGTTTGGGTTTTTTTGGAGCAATATGTTTTTTGCTGGAATCTGAAGTCTGAGACCTTCTTGTGCTGGAAACACATGAAAGTTGTTGAATAATGACAAGCAGACTGTGCATGTCTCTGACGCTTTGTATAATTCATATGTGGACATTCAGTCTTTGGACAATAAACAGTATTCTAAAAAATTAGATAATTTTCCTCTTACTGAATTCCCCGCACATCTATAGTGCTATATAAATAAGCATCATTCTTGACGCGAGACAGGCACACCAGTCCGCTGTGGGGTGGGTGTGTACTCCGCTCATCCTTGGGGGTGGGGGAGGGAGAGGGCATATGGCATGGACATTCTCTTCCCCCCTCCCCCTTTCCTCAGTGCTGTCGTTCTGCTGGAAAAGTTTCTTATTCCAGAAGCTGTTCCACTGCATCAGCCTTCTTCATCGAGAGCAATTTTGGGAAACCGCAGCCATGGGAGAGATTCACTGGCCCCAGGCTTGCTATTCTTATAATCACCATGTTTGAGAAAACCCACAGCAAATGTAAACCCCCATGCTCCGCTCGCTTGCTCCAAGCATGGCTGGGGCAGGCCTGGTAAAGCTGCTCCGCAAGGAAAGTCATGCTGCTCTGTTACTACTGAGTGTGTGGATTTCGCCTTGGCAGCGTTCAATATCCATTTTCATCATTTCAGTTGATATCCGTGTTTGTTTTTAAGCTTTTTTTTTTCTATTTGATTTAGATGTTCACAGTTGCAGGAAATTGGGGGAGGAGGGGTGTCAGACAGTAATGCCAGCAGACCAGTGGATTTCAACACTGTTTTTCATTTGTGGACCCCTAAAAAACATAAAATGGAGGTCCAGACCCCTTTGGAGATCTGACCTAGTCTGCAGGAGCCCGTGGAGCACAGGTGGAAAACTACTGCAGTGGACTGGGAGATGCAAATAATTGAAAGTTTCATAACCATTAAACCATGGTGCATGTGAAAATACCCTTAAATCAGACTCCACTCAGTTCTTAAGCTGCATTTTTCTTAGTTTGCCTATTTGAAAATGTCAGTTGTTAGTGATTTGCGGTGTACCCACACTTACCGATAACAACTGAATCCTTCCATGCCGGTTTGTAGGACAGCCGAGACTAGGCCCCCCCCTTTGCTACAACCGCAGAGGAAAAGAGATTCCTGCCACAAAGGGGTTATAGTCTAAATCGACAAGACCGACAAAGGAAGGAGAGGGAAAATAGGTGCAGAGAGAGGTGCTGAGTCGCCCAGGGTTGCTTGTCTCCCGAGTTCCTAATATAACGTGACTAATCTGGCTGAACGTACTTTACTTATCCCCATTCAATAAGGTCGGGGACTATTTATTTTCTACTGTATTGAAGCTGGATTCACCCGGTGTGAGCAGCAGCAAATCTGTCAGCAACTCTCTTCAGAACAAGACACTGACAACTTTTTCCTCAATAGGCTCACAGCACTACAAGCAGAAACTTACAGTGCCCAGGAGTGTCACAGAGGTGCTTCAATTCCAGTTTATTTTTGGGTTGTATGTCCTTTAGAAATGCTGTGAATTTAGCATGTGTAGCTGATCCAGAGAGAGAAGTGGACCGTTTCTCCAGGATGGTGGGAAAAAATCTGTATGTTTGTTTCCTTTGCATACCACAAGAATAACTAAATTGAGCCTGTGACTGAAACAGTCGGCAGACATCTTCCTGTAAGAGAGACTGCACACCAGAAACCTGGGCAACACCGTTCTGTAGATCAGTGCCATGCCGTGACGTGTTCTTCGAGTACCGAAGGAGAGACTTTGCATCAAGTGACTCAGCAGGCTGGAAACCAAGAAATTCTTTATTGTATACTGCCATGCAAATGATATCTCAACACAAGTGACACTTCTACTTTGCTAATTTCTTTAGTTTGGCATCCGTCCTAGTGAAAACATTGGCCTCTTTCACTTCTTAGCTAGTACCTGCAAGTACCATGTCTTACAATGGGAACGATTTCATTCTGTAGGGATGAGCTGTGTGTATTTTGCATTGCGTGCTCCACTTCCAATTCTCTTTCTTACCCCATCATTGTATTTGGCTATTGGAGTCAAGTGCTCCAAGAAGTTGGACTTGCTGTAGCTGCTTTCACTCTGCTTTCTATGATTTTATGGTGTCCCCATGGGGTCTGTACTGGAACCAGCCTATTCAACATCTTCTAAAGCTGGCTGCGAGGCGTCAGGAGGGGATCTCATTGACAGGAGACTGGCAGCAGAAGGCGGAGGAATTCAATGTTGCTCAATGCAAAGGAATGGACACCCTAAGCCTTGGACACCCTAACCCCGAGTCTACACACAAAAGGGGGGGGTGTCTGCATTAACTGCCCCCCCCCCCCCGCAGCGTTCTCCGCAAACATCCCCTCCCGCTGCAGCGGGACCGGCCCGTTGGGAACCTCGGGGAAAGGGACGGAGGAGCACGTGTGGCACCGCGGCCCCCCCCCGTGCTCCAGGCCCTGCGGCAGGCGGCCCCGCTCCGCGCAGCGCTCTGAGGCCGAGGACGGCGCAGCTCCCCCGGGGGCGGGTTCGGAGCCGAGCCCGGGGGCAGCCTGCGGAACTCCCCGCCGCGGGACGTTGTGCGGGGCGCTCCCGCTAAGGGCGGGGCGGGCGGGGGCACGCGCGGCAGACGCAGCGGGGCACGAGGACGTCAACGTCCTAGCGTCACGGGGCGGTGCCTGAGCTGTCCCCGCCCCTTAAGGGGGAGGCGGCGTGCGGGGGGGTTTGTGTCGGCGGCTCGCACTCGCCTCCCCTTTAAGGCGCAGACACGTGTGAGGCCGGGCCGGAGAGGCCCGGATGGTGCGTGAGGCCGGAGCAGGTACCGGGCTCGCGGGGGGGGGGGGGGAGCCGGGCGGGTCGGTCCGGGCCGCGGGGGGCCGGCGAGGTCGGGGCGGGGCGGTCGGGGCTGGGCAGGTGGCGCGGCGGCGGCTCCCGCGGCCAGAGGCCGGCTCCGCAGCGCGGCCTCCCCGGCGGGGCTCGGGTCCGGGCCTCTCGGGGCCCGCTGGGTCGGGGCTGGCGGCGGGAGCCTGGGAAGGGGCCGCGCGGAGGGAGGCGGGCGGGTGGGGCCCGCGGCGGTCGGGGCTGGCGGCGGGAGCCTGGGACGGGGCCCGCGGCGGTCGGACGGGGCGTGAAGCGGCCCCCGGGGGAGGCGGGTTAAAGGGCGCAGCCCGCCCCGCCCGCCGCCTTCTCCCCCCGGCGCTCTCCGTGCGGAGCCCGGGCCTGGATCCGGGTGTCCGCCGCGCGGGCCCCCGGGGCTGCCGGTCTCACCTCGCTGCTCTTCCCGGTCTGCCCCAGGCCCGGCCGCGATCGGTCCCGGAGACCCCGCCTGGCCGCTCCGCTGCCCCTTCCCAGCTGCCCGGGCCCATGTTCCCGCCAGGGCTGGCGGAGTCCAGCCTCTCCAGGTACGGGCCGCCGGGTCCCGGGGGTGACCCTGGGGCTGCTCTGCAGCATCCCTCTGCCCCAGCCAGCCAGCCAGGGCCGTGAGCGTGGGGCCGGTCTGGGGACTGGGACGGGCAATTGTTTCCAAGCAGACCCCTGGCTGCAGGGACCTTGGCCCTGGGGGAGGGGGGTTTGGGCACCATGGCTGGGGAGTGGGCAGGCCGGCGGGGGGACATCTGGGGGGGTTGGGCAGGCAGGGCGGGGGGGGGGACACCTCGGGCCCCACAGCCGGGGGCTCCGCACTGCCTTGCAGAAGCGCAAGTTCAGTTCCCTCTGGTGCAGCCTGTCCTGGCGGGTGCTTCGTCCTGGGTGCGGAGGGAGCCCCCCGCATCACTTGTCTGAGAGAAGGGGGGCTGCTGGAAGGAGCCTCATGGTGCAAGGGGGACGAGACCCTGAAATGTGGTCTGGAGCAGGCTGGGGAGTGCCCTGGTGCTCCTGGGACAAATGACCCATCTGCTTGCTCTTCCTGATGATTGAAACCCTGCAGTCCTAGCACCCAGGGCAGGTCCTTCCCAAAGCCAGCCTAGCAGAGGCGTCTGATGAGGAGTGGAACGAATTCCCACTGCTGGGGGCTCTGATGGCTGTGCTGAGAGCTTTGGGTGGCGGGCAGCCCAGGGTTACAGCACTGCCTGGAAAGATGTCTGGGCCTGGTGATCACTGCGACTGGCCAACCTGCCCAGCGGTCTCCCTTCTGCAGAGAGACGCTCCCCCCCAGTGATGCGCCATGCCGATAGTGGACAAGCTGAAGGAGGCTCTCAAGCCGGGCCGGAAGGACTCCACTGACGATGGTGAGCTGGGCAAGCTCCTGGCCTCTTCTGCTAAGAAGATCCTGCTGCAGAAGATTGAGTTTGAGCCGGCCAGCAAGAGCTTCTCCTACCAGCTGGAGACCCTGAAGGGCAAGTACGTTCTGCTGAACCCCAAGAGTGAGAATGCCAGTCGCCAGAAGAGCTCTGAGGAGGCCCAGATCCGGAAGCAGGGTACGTAGAGGGCTCTGGGGTTGGGCGAGATCTGATGCTCCCATTGCCAGTGTTTGAATCGGCTGAGATCTCTTCCCGTTAATGGCTGGGCTCACCTACACTTCACAGGCTGCAGGGACATTGCAGTAGCACCATTGTGTAGCTGCTTCCTGCAGGCTGGGAGAGGTTTTTCCACTACTGGAATTAATCCACCCGGCTGAGAGGCGGGAGCCAGATGGATGGAAGAATTCCGGGGGGCACTCAGAGGGTCGTGTTCTCACGTGCCCGAGAGCCGTACCTAGGTCCGTCTGACTCTTCTGTGTGGACCGGGGCTCTGTCTCCTGTCTGTGACTCTTCTCTCTTGCAGGGAGTGACCATGCTTTGGGAGGCTCTGGCGATGGTGTCCCAGCTCCCCAGAAAGTTCTCTTCCCCACGGAGCGCCTGTCCATGAAGTGGGAGCGGGTGTACAGGGTCGGAGCAGGACTCCACAACCTGGGCAACACCTGCTTCCTGAACTCCACTGTGCAGTGTCTGACTTACACCCCGCCACTGGCGAACTACCTGCTGTCCAAGGAGCACAGCCGCAGCTGTGAGTGGGGGAAGGGCTCTGCGGCTGAGCTGAGCGTCCCTGTGCGCTCCACAGCTAGTGCTGCAAGCAGAAGCCTGGCTGCCGCTGAGGGTTCTCCGGCGTGTGCCGGGTGACTCTCCCTGCGCGTTGGCCTCTGCACCTACGCTGGGAAGTGCTGACTGGGGAGGGAGGCTTGTGTGTGAATTCCCCAAAGCCAGAAGGGACCTGGTCCGACACAGACCAGATCCACCACTCCGCTCTTCGGGTGGGTGGGTTATAACTGACCCGTCTCTACTTTACCCATCTACGTTCCTTTACTGTGCCCATCACCGTGGTCTCTGGGCACCTTCCTTTCATTCCCCCTCTGTGCTGCCGTCCGCTCCTCTCTGGGAAGATCCCCTCTCGCTCCCAGGCTCCCTCGTTCCAGCTGTGTTGCCAGCTCTGTCTTGTCCTTACGGCGGAGAGACTGGTGGGCTGGTAGACGCAGCGGAACAAGGAGAGTGTGCCAGTCGCCTGAGTTAACTCTGCGGTGAAAGCAGAAGGTGGCAGCCCCTCCCAAACACTGCCCAGGGGCCCGCGGCCGCTCTGTGGCTGTGCAGATCAGGCTGGAAACCCGCGGGTAGGGCTTGCCCCCCCGGCTCTGCCTGTTAGAGGTGTGGGTGCCATGCAGGTTCTGCCTTTGCTCACTTGAATTTGCGAGAGATCTGGGCCTGACCTCCTTTCTTTCCTCCCCGCTCTGCTGCAGGTCACCAAGGAGGCTTTTGCATGATGTGCGTTATGCAGAATCACATGATCCAAGCGTTTGCCAACAGCGGCAATGCAATCAAGCCGGTGTCCTTCATCAGAGACCTCAAAAGTAAGGACACGAGCCCTCCCTCCGCTCCGGCAGCGAGGGGCCCCCTTCGCCCCGAGAGGTGACGAAGGCACTCGGGAGGCTTTCTCTGCCTGAGCCCAAGGCCCGACTCTCCCGCTGTCCCCTAAAGCAACATGGCCCCGTACTGGGCATGTGGGTCACTAGCCCAGCCCCGTGACCTCTGCTCCCTGGGGCCAGGAAGGGCCAGATGGTTCACTTAACTGGACTGACGGTCGGGCCTCCCAGTGGCAGCCTCCTGTTTGAAGGAGGGGATGGTCTCGCTGTCCGGGGCCGGGCCGCTGGCTGACTCGTTTCCCTCCCTCTCCCAGAGATCGCGCGGCACTTCCGCTTCGGCAGCCAGGAGGACGCACACGAGTTTCTGCGCTACACCATCGATGCCATGCAGAAGGCCTGTCTCAACGGCTACACCAAGTAGGTGGGGCCTGCGCCCAGCCCCAGAGGTAGCCCCGGGCTGCCCCTGAGCCAGACGGTGAAAGCCCGATCCCTGGGCTCTGAGAGACTGGATGGGGCAAGTGCAGTTCAGCTGGGGGCATGTCGTGCTGTGGGTGGCGGAGCTGCCCCTGGCCGCTGGGGAGGAGCGTGCTGGGTTGCCGGCCCTGCAGCCCCTCCGTGCCTTGGAGCGCCAGGATCCAGTCTGCTGCTCCCCGTGCACCTGGGAACTCGGCGGGTCTCTGGGCCGGAGGGTGTCTGCCCGCCGCTGCCTCCTTCAGTTCAGTGGGCACGGCCGCGGCAGGTCTCCCTGGGGGCAGGTGGTGGATGTGGGGTCCCTGTCGGTGGCGGGAGAATCCAGGCCCGCTCACTGAGCTGAGTCCTTGTTAGCCCTAAACGCACCCCCCCCTCCCCTGCCCCCGCCGCCCATTCGTTCCACTCCCTTCCCGGAGGTGGGTCTCCACCGCCCAGCTGACTTCACGCCGATCGGCCTGTTACAGCGACGGTGCATCTGCAGGACCCGCGGCCTGCGCCGGTCTCTCGAGGTGCCTGTCCCCCTGCTAGCCGCCTGCAGCTGCACCGTGCTCCGGGGACGCCCGTGGGCAGGTGGCTCAGGGCTGTGACCTAGGCCCGTCCTATGCCGTTCTGAGGGGACCGGATGTGGCCCACAGAGGTGTCTGAGCTGTCCCTGCTGCTCGTCCGCGTGGAGGGGGCTGCGGCCCGGGAGGCCTGGCTCAGCGGGGAGGGGACGGGACTGCAAGACCGGCTGCTTGTCTCGTAGGTTGGATCGTCAGACTCAGGCTACAACTCTGGTTCATCAGATCTTCGGGGGTTGCCTGCGGTCCCGTGGTGAGTGCGGGTTGTGGGGCACCTTGTCCTTGGGCCCGGACAGACCTGAGCCTCCCTGGCAGCTTCCTCTCAGGGGCCCATTCAATTCCCTTGGGACCCCCGCCCCACACAGAAAGCTCCTGGCCAGGCTGGCTCTGGGGTCCCCAGCGAGGGGACAGACGTGTCTGCAGCACTGCCCGGTTCGAGACCACCCCAGTCCAGCCCCTCTGCGTCCAGCCCTTGCACAGACCGTGCTGCTGCCGCTTCGGGTTGGCGGAGGGAGTTGGTGGAGAGCCTGGCTCTGCTGTCCCGCTCCCCACCCCCCCCACCCCCCCCCGGGCCCCAGATCCAGGCGGGGGGAAGTCCCGCAGGGTGTGCGGCGACGCCAGCTGCTCCTGGGTTCCGCCCTCTGCTGTGGCTGGATCATTGCTCTCCGCTTCCCTTGCAGTGAAGTGTTCAGTGTGCAAGAGCGTCTCGGATACCTACGACCCCTACCTGGACATGGCTCTGGAGATCCGGGTACAGGCGCACTCGCTGGGGGGGGCACGCGAGGGCCTGGGTGGAGGTGGAGCCTGCTGAGGGCGAGGGGGAGGGAAGGGAGAGGGACGAGTCGGCCTAGCGTAGCGGAATAGTGGGGGGGCGCAGCTTCCCCTGTAGCCGGACCGTCTGCCTGCTGTCCTGGGCCTGGGTCGAGAGTCCCAGTCATGCTGAATTCTGACCAGGAGCCATTGGCTGGCTGCAGGCCCATAGCGACCCCCACCAGCCTCCTCTCGGGGGGTGAGGGCACATTGCCACTGGACTCTCAGTTCGTACCCTTGCGTGCCGGGGGGGCGTCTTCCTGAGTGTCTGCCGGGTGACGAGCCCCCCAGGCTCACTCTGTCTGGCCTTGGTCCCAGACTGGTGCCCTGGGGGGTGTCTAGCTGCAGTGCCCCGTGGCGTTGGCGGGCATTCATGGCTGGACTCTGCCCTCTGACTCCCCATTGTCCTTGCAGCAAGCGGCGAACATCGTGCGCGCACTGGAGCTGTTTGTGAGGCCGGACATGCTGAGCGGGGAGAACGCCTACATGTGTGCCAAGTGAGTCCTCTCCCGCGCTGGGGCCTGCTGGCTGGGGGAGCCTCTCTCCTCTGCCGGGGTGGGCCGGGCCCCTGATGCCAGCCCAGGCTGAGCTCAGATGGGCAGCGGCAGGGCTCCCGTCGCATCCGTCCACTCCTCCTGTTCCTCGTCCCAGCCCTCTCCCTGCTGAGGAAGGGATGCCCTGCCTCGGGGCAGTGCCGACGCTGGCCCTGCCGGAGGGGCTGCCCCCTGAGCCGAGGCTGGGGGGCAGGACGGCGTCCTGGTGCCAGCTCATCCCTCTCTCCTGTGCAGGTGCAAGAGGAAGGTGCCAGCCACCAAGCGCTTCACCATCCACCGGGCCTCCAACGTCCTCACACTGTCCCTCAAGCGCTTCGCCAACTTCAGCGGAGGTAAAATCACCAAGGTGGGTGCCAGCGCGGGGACATCCCCGGGGAGCAGGGCTGGCACGGGGTGCAGGGCACGGGGCGCAGTGCCCGGCCTCCTCGCCAGAGCTCTGGCCTGTGGCCCTCCTGACCTCGTCGGTGCGCCCTCCGTTGTTTTGTGTGGGGCCGGTGGCGGGTGACTCCTGTAACGGGTCTTGGATAGCTGATGCTGGCGGCCCCCTCCAACCAAGGGGACCCCCAGGCAGCCATGGGCACCCTAGGCCAGAGATCTGCCCCCTGAGCTGGGCAAGTCCCGGGGGCAGGTTCCCTGATGCTGGTCTCTCCCTGCAGGACGTGGGGTACCCGGAGTTCCTGAACATTCGTCCCTACATGTCTCAGAGCAATGGCGACCCGGTCATGTATGGCTTGTATGCCGTGCTGGTGCATTCGGGGTACAGCTGCCATGCAGGGCACTACTACTGCTACGTGAAGGTGAGGCCCCTCCCTGCATGTGCCCCGGGGGCCCAAGAATGGTGCTGGGTGGCCCTGCTGGATGGTGGGTGTTGTCTCACCCAGCTCCCTGCTGCTGCCCTGGGCAGCCTGTCGCGCCATGTCCCAGCAGTGCAGTGCTGGGGGATTCCCTGCTCTGGGTTTCTGGGAGGCAGTGCTGGCCCCAGACCTGCCAGAGCAGAGACAAGGGGGGGATTTCTGGCACCCCCCCCCCATGGCGCTTCAGCCTTTCGTGGCTCTGAGCGGGGTCTCTGCTCCCCTCCCCCAGGCCAGTAACGGGCAGTGGTACCAGATGAACGACTCCCTCGTCCACGCCAGCAACATCAAGGTTGTCCTCAACCAGCAGGCCTATGTGCTCTTCTACTTAAGGTACCCGAGTGGCAGCTCTGCCCCGTCCCTTGTGCTGGCCCCAGGGCTCCCTGGCTTCCCTGGGAGGGGCTAGAGCCATGCGCCTAGCAGGGATGGTCCAGCAGCTGGAGCTGGCCTGGGGCTGTGGTTCTGTGATGGCTCCTGATGGATGGGTGACCCTGCACCAAGCCGCCTCCCCCCACGGCACCTGTTTCCTCAGCGGGTCCCTGGTCCCAAGACCCCGGCCTCCTGGCTCCTCTGACTCCACGTATTTCTCTGCCCTTGGCCAGGATCCCAGGCTCCAGGAAGAGCCCTGAGGGGCCCATTGCCAAGGCTGCCTCGGCTGTGCCTGGCCGAGCCGGCATAGTCTCTGAGCAGATCAAGAAAACTGTAGCCAACGGGCTCCTCTCCTCGCCGCTGGCTGGCAAGGTGAGTGTCCGGGTCCGTGTGCACAGACAGGCTGTGTGAGAGGACTCACCCGCACGCCCCAAAGTACTGTCCTGCCGAGTGCAAGCTCCTCAAAATTCACCCCCTCCCTCCACGTGGAGAGCGATGGGCACGGCGTCTCCCCTCCCCCCAGTACGGGTTCTGTTCTGAACAAGGAATAAGTTTATTACCGACAGGTCAATGTTAAGTGCCTGTCAGAGACAGCAAACCGATCAAAGCAGATTACCGCAAACCGAGCTTAACACACGGACAGGTGAGACCTCGGTGAGGCTGGGGGTTGACACAGGTGCCTTGACCGGCCCAGGTTTTCATACACTGGCTAAAGAGTCTTCTAGCCTGGGCCCCTCCCGTCCCACAGTTCAGTCTTCCTTCCTCAGGCGTGGTGTTGCTGGGAGAGTGAGGCCCCCCCATGATGTCACTGTCCCCCTTTTCTATCTTCTCCCCACTTGCTGGAAAGCTCCTTTGCTGTGATCTGGGTCACACAGTTCCCGTGGTGTGGTGCTATCTCAGAGAGGTTTCTATTGTTCACCGTTCCCGGTGCTTTTGTGCATTTCCTCAGGGACCCATTAACACTGTGTGGCCTTTTCACTGCTGCACCTGAAAGGCTGCTTGGGGGTGTTTTCAACCTCCCACTACGTTTCAGTAACACACACCTAGCCAAACGTCCTAACTTCACACCCGGTGCTCTCACTGGATGGTGGGCGCTGCTGTGAGACCTCATCCTAGTTCCATGACCATGGTGAATATTGGGGTGTCAAGGTGTAACACGCCTCCTCGCCTGGGGTGGGGGCTGGGGCTGGCAGTCACCTGCAGCCAGCTGGGCTCCAGAGCAGGACTTGGCTCGCGGCTCCCTAACTCGGCTCCTCTGGCTTTGCCTAGAGACCAGACGGGGTGCCCGGGAAGAAGCTCCAGGGAGCGGAGGACGCCGGGATCCCTGTGGCCCGGGCTGTATTTGGGGCCGGGCCCAAGCTGCAGAATGGGACCGCTCAGGCCAAGCCCCCCGCTGGGTTCCCCTCGCCCAGACTGGCTGCCAGAGCCATGCACATGGCTGCTGTGCTCTCGGAGGAGCTGGCTGGGAGGCCCAAGAAGCCACTCGCTGTGTCCCTGGGCTTCTGTGATGCCAGTGAAGCAAGCAGGGCCAAAGCTGAGGTCCCCAAGCAGAGCTCGTGGGAGAGCCAGGAGTCGCCGTCCCCCACCTCGCCCAAGCCCCTGGCAGAGCCAGCTGCACCCCGCCAAGAGCCCAGGGGCAGCGGGGAGGGCACTGAGCCGCGGAGGAAGGACTCCTGGGGCAGCAGCTCTTCCAGCCCAACGCACTCAACCAGGGGACCCCCGCGGGCCAAGAGCGGAGCCAACGGCTTCTGCGCCTCTCAGGAAACGGAGCCCGGCCCAGCCTCGTCCGCAGCGCAGGAGGCCAAGGCCAGCTTGGAGGACCCCCAGGGGGCAAAGTTAAAATCCCTGCTGCTGGCCAGTGCCGCCCTGGATGCGAGCAGCACCACGTCTCCCCCGCCTGCCAAGAAGCTGGCCCTTTCTGCCAAGAAGGTGGGTCTGGGCCTGTACCTTTGAGAGCCACGCTAGTCCCGCCCGCTCCCTGTGGGCACCTGGGCTGGCCCCAGTGCTGAGCCATTGCTCTTGGCCCTGGGGGTGCAGGAAACCCCCTAGCACTAGCCCATGGGGGGGAGCCTGTCTGGGCCTTGGGCTTATTGGGAAGCCAGGAGGGCACAATGTCCTTCCCCACTTGTCCCTGGGGCTCCCGGATCTGCCCGTGAGGGGCGCTCGCCCTGGGTGGGGTTTTCAGTCCCAAGGGACTTGCCATGACCTTGCCCTGCGGTGGGGGCCTCCCCAGGGACCGACCTGGCCCACAAGCGTCCTGGGCTGGTTGGAGCTGCCGTGGGAACCTCTCGCTCCACAGGGCCAGGCTCCCCCTGGGGCTCTGCTCCAGCCGGGCTCAGCCGGGCGCCTCATGTTAAGATTCGGTTTAAATTTCCTTCCTTCCTCGCTTCCTTTGTGTTTCTAACTGAGACCCCTTTTCTGATTCTTCTCCTCCCCTCCCTGTCTGTCCGCCCCCCTCCCCTTCTCTGGGCTCCCCTTTTTGTTTTCCCCTCTTGGCTCATGGAAACCTCTCTTTAGACCACCAAGTTTTTATTTATGTCGATAACTGCAGGGCAGCACCCCGCGGAGGGCGAGCGGAAGTGACCGCCACACGCCACCCTGCCCAGCCTTTGCCGACCACACCACCCACCCTGCCTCCACCTCTCCCCGGCCTCTCGGCACGCCCAGGTAAGCCACGCGGACGCTCCAGCAGCGTCCCCAGAGCCCGTCTCCCTCTGGTGAGTGGGATCCTCCTCGGCTCCGCCGGTGGACTCTGCAGTGTGGCCGTCAAGGGATTCCCCCCCCACCCCACCCCTTCCCAGGCAGAGCAGCAACTCTGACTCACAGGGCTGGGTCTGCTCTCTGCCCCTCCTCTGCCAGGCGTGGTCATGGGCACATGGACCAGAGTGAGGCTTCCCCATGTCTAGGAGCCTGGGGGAAGCAGGTGACCAGAGGCTGGGCCGGAGTTGGGTCTAGGGGCCATGGGCTGTTGGGGTCTTTGGCAGAGCCACAGGGATCCCATGCGTGCTCCCCTCCCCGCCCTCCTGCTGCACCTGCTGTGCTGTGCCTGCTTGTGCCCCACGTTCACGTGCTTTGACGTGCCTTCCACGAACAGCCTCTTCCCTCCCTGGGTCCCCCAGCCACCTCTGTCGGCTGTCCTGCCAAGGCAGGGCCCTCTGTCCCTGCTCACAGCTGAGACTCCTGGGCCATGTTACCGTGTCTCTCTCTCTCCCCCCAGGGTGCTTTCATCTGCTCCCAAATCACCACTTCCTCAGAAGCCTGTCTGCAGCCCCAGCCCAAACTCTCAGCTCCTGGCCAGCCGCCAGCCCTCCCACCCGGGCAGGGAGGAGGGGGCCAGCCAGGCCCTGCCCGCCTCCTCCAAAAAGAGACGACGAAAGCAGCATCTTGTGGTGGAGAGCGTCCCCCACGACCTGGGCCCAGCAGGTGCTAGTGATGAGGGGACTGGGCTCGCCAGCCCCCCTCGGAAGAGGCAGTACCTGGAGGAGGGGGAGAGCGAGGAGGCTGCAGCCGGGAAGAGAGAGGGGCTGGGCCGTGCGGACCTGGAGTGGGAGCGCAGGCACCGAGCCACAGGTTCCAGCTGCCACGTGGGCACTGGGCCCATCCACCCCCGGAAGAGGAGGAAGAAGAGACTGCGGCAGCTGGAGGAAGATGGCAGCCCCGACACGTCTCCCTTGGGCAGGTGAGGGGGCGGGGGACAGACCCTGGCCTGGCTGCTCAGCCCTGTGGGGAGTGAGGGCCGGGGCTGGGGCTGGCTGTATTGCTGGGCCAGGGACCGTGCCCCTGAGCCCTTGATCTCTGCAAGGAACCCAGCCTGGGTCCTGGCCCACCGAAGCCAGTTAACCCTTCCCTGCCCTCCTGGCTCTGCCTGGCGGGAGATCCCTGTGTGTGATGGGGACTCCTGGACCCTCCAGTGCAGGGCAAGTCGGAGGCATGAGCAGGCTCTTCTCTCGGGCCTGGCGGGAGGCTGCTGCGTGACCACTCCTGGCGCCAGTCTGAGCCTGTGTCTGACTCTGAATTCACAGCAGCTGCCCCAGGAAGGCTGAGGCAGAGACCCTGGCACCCGGGGCAGGAGAGCTCCGCAGGGCGAAGCAGCAGCAAGGTTTGGAGGTGGAGGATGGCGAGATCGAGCATCGGAAGTGCAAGCGGAGGGAGAGCCCCAGCAGCCCGGCTGCCAAGCCCAGCCCTGAGCAGGCAGCTGTGAATGGGCTCCACACCAGAGCCAGCACTCCAGGTACTGCTGCTGCACAGGCGTGTGGAGGGCTCTCCTAGCCGGTGCCTGGCTCCTAGCGGTGCGGCGGGGGAGGCAGCTGGACTGTTCTCCCTCTGCCCCCAGAAAAACCGTTCAGCTTCTGCCCATCCCTCCCACCCCAGAGGCCCCAGTTCTAGGCCATTGATCCCACCCAGAAACTCCTCCCGTGCCTCCCCTCTGGGCTGTGGGGGGAGGGAATCAGCAGGGGGCCTGGCTCTGCCCCTAAGATGAGGATTTCCCCTCTGCAGCTGTGAGGCCAGGCCCGGGCCCTGCAGTGCCAGTGCTGGCTGGGCTGGCTTAGTGCTCCGGCCGTGGACTGGCCTCTTCAGGACATAGGTGGAGGGGAGCTGTCTGCGTGCTCACCCCTCCCTGCTCTCCGCAGTGGCAGTGTGCATCTGGGACAGGCAGGTCCGAGCCGGCCCCACGCATGGCCCGGAGAAGGGGCGGGGCCAGGAGGAGGCCAGCGTGGTGCAGGAGCTGCTCAGGAATTCCCTGGATAAAGCGTATGGGAAGGAAGGTAACGTCCCCGCTCTAGGCTGCGGTGCAGAGGCTGCAGGGTAACGGTGCGGCCCCACCGCGCTATGGGGCCTGCAGAGAGCTCTCTGGAGGCTGGCCCATGGGGGGGTGCAGGGAATCCATGTCTGGGGCTGTATCTTCACCTGGACAGCTGTGCTAGCCTCAGGGCATCACTGGAACTCCCTGTCCGCAGGCCCCAGCTCAGCCGGGAGGGGCTGGTGTGTCAATCAGCCTGGCGCTGCGCATTGGTGCGGGCCGCAGTTGCTGACGGGCGACTCTGCTTTGCAGTGCTGACGTGGGAGGGTGAGATCTCGGGCATTAGCCAGGACGCCATTCGGGACGTGGCGTGGGCCCGGAGCGTGCGAGTCACCGACGAGTGGGACGAGGACTTCGACAGTGGCAAGGTGAGGAGCGGGGGCGGGCGCTCGTGGAGCACTATGGCTCCTATTGGGGGAGGGAACGATCGGACTTGATCCTGTCCTGGCCTCCTCCCTCGTGTGCACACGAGCTGTGCAGCCGGCTCTGCCCTGGAGGCCACGTCCCTTCACTCGGCCGTGGGCTCCGCTCTCCTGCAGGTGAAGAAGAGTAAGAAGTTCAAGCGGGAGCGGAGGAGACACTTCAACGCCTTCCAGAAACTGCAGAGCCGGCGGAACTTCTGGGCCGTGACTCACCCAGCCAAGGTGGCCAGCCTGAGCTACCGGCTCTGAGACGGGGGGCCAGCCGGAGCGTGGGGTTCAGTCCTGGCGTTCGTGGCCGGGGGCAGAGGGGCTGAACCCTCCGGTGCTGCTGTCGACTTGCCCCTCCCAGCTGCCGTGCCTCCAGAGTGTGCGACCGGCCTGGGTACCGCTGGAGTTTGGTGTCCTGTGTAGGCGGGAGCAGAGGCCTCTGCCCCATGGGACAGGGGGAGGGGGGGGGGGTTCCAGGGAATGGGCCGGTTCTTGGATGTTGGGGAAAGTCAAGACTTGCCGGGGCTGATGCTGCTGGCGTGTAGCCAGCCTGGCCGGTTCCCCCTTGGACCGTCATGGGGGCGCTGGTGCCTTCCTCCCGCCAGGTAGCTGGGAAGAGCCTCTTAGGGCGTGTCCCAGAGCCGAGGCGGAGCCTACCCTGCTCCTGATTGGCACAGCCTCTGGGTGACTCCTCCACTCCCCAGCAGCCTGCCTTGTGCCCCGCCATGCTCCTCCTCCTGGAGCCTGGTGGCTTTGCCACTATCACACGCTGCCTGACTCACCCCGGGCCTGCAGCACAGTACTGGGATCGGGTCTAGGCAGGGAGGGACTGGTCAGTGGTGCGTTGTCACTGCTAATGCTCGGGCGCGGGGCCTGTACAGCTAGGTGCACGCGGGGCTGGTAGCCGGGGCTGCTCTGCCTAGCAAACATGAGTCCCCCTCCGCCCCCCAGCCACAGGAGTGGCTCCTGCCTGGGTCTCTGGGCCGAGGGAGTGGTGGGCTCCTTCCGGCCTCTTCCCCCACACCAGCTGTTCTCATGAGTGACCATCACCCCCCTCCAGCTTGGCCTCCTGTCCTGGGTTCCCTCCTCGTCCCAGCCGAACTAGGCTGCTGCCCGAGGGGGAGAAGAGGCCATCCCCTGCCACAGCTTGGTCCAGCTGTGTGCACCCCAGCACGCCTGCCTCGACTTCCCCCCGCAATGCCCCGGCATGTCTCCCTGCAGGAGCGCTCCCTGCTCTCCGGGCAGGGGATGCTACTGGGCCAGGAGGGGAGGAGATTGGGGGTGTCTGGGCTACTGGCTGTCGGAGGGGCTGTAGGAAGAGCTCCCTGGGCACTGCTGCTTCTACCCATCTGCTGCTGCGTGTCCATGTCGCCTGGTACCTCTTACCTGCCTTCCACTGCCCCAAGCCCAAGCTCCCCGCTGTGCAATTCCCAGGAGAAGAATGTGCTCCAAGTCTTCCAGAGGCAGGGCCCTGCTCTCCCCCCTTCACCCCATGCCCGCTCCTGGGAGCATGAGAGCTGTCCTGCATTATCTTCGAAATCCCCGTTAACCTTTTGCATCCTGCTGTCAGACAGGCGGGTGAAGGGGTTAATGGCTGCAAATCATTTCATGATCTCATGTGTACATAGATCAAAGCCTGGTTAATGGCCGGTACAACTAGGATTTGCATTTATTTAAATTTTCAACTTAGGCCAGCGTGCGACTGTCCCCTCCCCTGGGGGCCATTTCCCTCTTGCAGTGGGATTATTCTGACATCTTGTACAGGGTTGTATTTTGCACCTCCGGCTGGGGCCAGTGCAGTAACTTCAGCTTTTGCGGAGATCGTGGTGCAATAAAGTAACCAGTTTTGAGTCCTGGCTGTGTCCCGTTTATGTCCTTGCTCAGGGTGGTTGCTGAAGAGCGCACCCCGCCCTTGTCTGGGGCAGGCGCGGCAGAGGCTGGAAGTAGCTTGGAAGGGGGGAGCTGGGCTGGCTTGAGCCGTGCAGGGAAGGAGGCAGCCGGGGTGGTGGTGGAGAAGAGCCACGGACTGAAGGGAAAGAGGCTGCTGGTGGAGGGGTCGGTGTTACACTGCACAAAGCCCCACTCTTAAAGCCCGAGCTGGTCCCCTTCAACTTCCCTGTCCCCCTGGGCTCTCGCCACGGGGATGGGAAACTACCCAGAGACCTGCTGGAAAATTTCCATAAGTTGTAGGGGACAACTTTGTTTCAGAAAGTGGAGGACGTACCCAGCCAGGGGGCTGGTTCAGACTAAGTGAGGAATTAGTAGCAGAGCAGAAAAGGCAATTTGGGTAAAAGTGAACGTGACACGAGAGATGGTCTGAGGTGAACGCGTGAGAGGAGCAGAGTAGGGATAGTGGACTTCAAAAAAGCAGACTCGTCAACTCCGACCGGCTGGGAAAGGAAGAAAAAAGGAGTTGAGGAGGTGTGAGTCCTAGACTATCTGACCTGCACCAAGGAAAGGCAGGACGAAGAGTAGGAGGCCAATGGGGCAGGAGTACGGGACTGAGCGGAGCATCCTGCAAGGAGTGGAAATGTGAGCGAATTGCTAAGGGAGGATGCAACAGAACAGCACGGGCAGGTAAGGACAAGAGCGGAAGGGTGAGGCACAAAATGAGCTACAGGTAGCAAGAAGAGGCAGCTCCCCCCGTCCCTAGACCCCGCTATCCTGCCTGATCTGGGGAGAGAACCCAGGAGTCCTGGCTCCCCCCGTCCCTAGACCCCGCTATCCTGCCTGATCTGGGGAGAGAACCCAGGAGTCCTGGCTCCCCCCGTCCCTAGACCCCGCTACCCTCCCTGATCTGGGGAGAGAACCCAGGAGTCCTGGCTCCCCCCGTCCCTAGACCCCGCTACCCTCCCTGAGCTGGCGAGGGAACCCAGGAGTCCTGGCTCCCAGGCCCCGCCCCCACGCACTCTCCCGGCCCCCTCCCGCCGTCACGTGGCCCCAGACCATGGCCGCTCCCAGCCCGGCTTCGGAGGCCCCGCCCCGCGGGGAGCCCCGCCCCCAGGCGCGCCGGGACGGGGCGGGAGGGGGGAGCGAGCGCGGGGCCGCTGCCAGAGGCAGCCGGGCGGCAGCATGGAGGAGGAGAGCGGCTACGGTGAGCGCGGCGGGGGACAGCGCCCCCTGGGGGAGGGAAGCGGGCTAGGGGGAGCGACCCCTGGGACACTGCTAGGGGTTGGGGGGCAGCGCCCCCTGGGGGAGGGATGGGGCATGGGGGAGCGTCCCTGGGGCACTGCTAGGGGTTGGGGGGCAGCGCCCCCTGGGGGAGGGATGGGGCATGGGGGAGCGTCCCTGGGGCACTGCTAGGGGTTGGGGGGCAGCGCCCCCTGGGGGAGGGATGGGGCTAGGGGGAGCGTCCCCTGGGACACTGCTAGGGGTTGGGGGGCAGCGCCCCCTGGGGGAGGGATGGGGCTAGGGGGAGTGTCCCCTGGGGCACTGCTAGGGGTTGGGGGGCTGGGAAGGGGGGACAGCGCCCCCTGGGGGAGGGACAATGAGGGTGGCTGGGGGGGGGATAGCTGCCTGTTGTGGCACTGCTAGAGGTTGGGGCTGCTGGGCTGGGGGGCGGTGAGAGGGAGGGTGCCCCCCCCGTTGGGGGATGGTGTTACTGGGTGTGGGAAGAGCCGTAGGACGTGGGGGGCAGGGGTTGAGGGCTGTTCGCTGTGGGTCCCCCCGGGAGGCTCTTTGTGGCTGAGGTCTGGGCTGCCCCACGGGCTCACTCCTCGCTGTTTCCTGTTGCTGCCAGCGATCGCCTGGGTCCTTTCCTCGGGCAGAGCGCTGGGGGGGGGGGTGAGACACAAGGGAGTCTGAGGAGTTCAGAGCTGTGCTTGGCTGGGATGTGCCCCCCCCCCCCCCGCAGGTCTGCCCCCGAGATCTGCTGGTGCTAAACCCAAACTGCGGTTCTGGGGGCTCCATGCCCTCAGGTCTATGGCCACGTGCCGGGTCACAGGGTAACACCACATGCTGCTTAAAGCCCAGCTAGGCTGAAAGGTGGGTCCCGAAATGGGGAGGGGAGGACCCGTCCCAGGGGACTTGGCTGTTTCAATGCGGAATGTGTCGCTTGCACTGAGCTGCAGGGAGGGGGGAACAGACCCCAAGACGGCTGGAGAGGGGGGAGGTTGAGCATGAAAACCCCTTGAGTGGGTTGAGAGGAGGGAGGCTGGGGGTATAATCCGTGTGCGCGGCCTGCTGTGGATTGGGGGGTCGTGTTCCGGGCGCTTGGGCCTGAGCTCTCCAAAGTTGGGAAATGCGGACCCCTGTCCCCAGCGCTCCCCAGCGGCCTGTGTGTTGTGGGAGCCGGTCACCAGGCCCAGGGGATGCCATGCCTAGCGGCGCTGGGGTGAGGTGAGGACAGAGCAGCAGGGCTAACTGAGCAGCTTGTCTTTGCTTCAGTTGGCTGCTCACTTCACTTCCGGGCAGGGGGCATGGTTGTGAGCTTGCAGTTTTCATTAACGTTTTTCTGGAGTACAGGCTGGGGGGCTGGGGAGGGAGTTCTCCTTCTAACCCCCCACTTCTCCCCCCCCCCCACACCCCATGCTCTTTTCTAGTTAAAGGGCAACTTGCTTTTTAAATCCAAATTCCCTCTTGGCTGGAATCTCTCTGCGACAGCCTTGCAGCAAGTCAGTGAATTAATATGTATGACCCATTTATCAACATGAACCCAACCTTCACGCTAACCGCTCCAACACAGACCTGCTTCAATTATCCTCTTACGCTGCCGCAACCTGTCTCGGCCTACAGGCTGCACCAGGATTTCTTAACCCTTCAGAGGCAATTGCACTTGGGTGTCTTTGGCCTTTCAGGTGTAGGGGCCGGAGCTGTGTGGTGATGTTGGCTAGATGCCTCTGTTCGCTTGGTTCGGTTGAAGTTCATATCGCAGGTAGCTCGGACTTCCCTGGTAAGTCACTGGGGCCAGGTGCTGATGTCCCAGGCCTTGCCTGGGTGTGTGGGTGGAGTAGCTGTTCTCAGCTCCCTGTGTAGATTCGTCTCTTGGTGGGAGTGGCTAGATAACAAGCAGCTCTGTGTGTGTCTGGCTCTACATACCTGCTAGGGTTGCTTTTGTTCCTAACTCATTCAGGGAAATGGTTGCTGTGCTTGGAGGCTCATGTGGCTTCTGCTGTGGTCCTGGATGTCTTGTCTGGTGAAAGCCTAGGCCGCGTGCAGCTGCGTTCTCCGCCGGAGTGCACTGGGAGTGCTGGATTAGTGCTGCAGTGGTAATCTCTTTCAGGCAAGCAGCAGGCTGCCCATCCCTGCTCTGGATGTTGTTAGGATCTGTGGATTCCAGCCCGGGCAGCGCTGCTGCTTGACCCAGAGGTCTTGTTTGTCTGGTGCAGTTGCATGCAGAGGGAGCGACCTGTCACTTCAGACAGCATCCTCCAGAGAGCAGTCTCAGCAGCACCTGCCCTGCATCACATCCTGGGAACAGAGAGAGAAACTGCTGTTTGTGTTCTTGAAAGCAAGCCCACATCCTGTGCAGCTGCTGTTCACACCCCTTTGGTCTGTTACCCCACTTGTGGGCCCGGCTGGCTGGTGTGTGCGTCTCTCTCGGTTCCTTTTCTGTCATCTCAGGGGTGTGATCCTGCCTCTCCCCTCTGCCCTAGCAGCTCCGGCTGGGACTGATGCTTCATGACATGGTGACTGTCAGAAGCTCTGGGTGACGCTCTCTGAGTTTCTCCTTTCAAGCTGCTCTCAAAATAAACCAAGAAACCAGCCAAACTCTCTCGTTTTGACCGTTGCCAACGGGGCCTTGTGAGTCAGGCTGGAGGGTTGTAACTAGACCTCCCCTCAGTCTCACCTCGCTGCCCTTCTCAAAGGGCTCCCATGCTGCCCTGCCCGGTGTGCTAGGACCCCTCTGTCCCAATGCGGCCAGCACCGCCGGAAGTTAGCTCTGAGCTTGGCTGGGTCTGACACAGCGGGACAGTCGGTTCAGATTGCCTTGTCACGCAGCTGATACAACCAGAGCTTCCCGTCCCCGGGCTGCAGGACTCTGCTGCTCCCCCTGCTTTGCATTCAGCTGAATTTAAACTCCCAACCACTGCGCCGCAAACCCTTCCAGGGCAGGAGCTGGGCTCCAATTTCATGGTGTCTGTTGAGCTGAACTTCTTGCAAACAGCAGCTGCCGGACAGCACCCCCCTGCAGCTGAGGCCCAATGTGATCACGCTCTAGGCCAGGGGTGGGCAGACTTTTTGGCCTGAGAGCCACATTAGGTTTCAAAATTGTACAGAGGGCCGGGTAGGGAAGGCTGTGCCTCCCCAAACAGCCTGACCCCGCCCTCTATACAACTCCCACCCACTTCCCGCCCCCTGACTGCCCCCCTCAGAACTCCCGACCGATCCAACCCCCCACATTCTTGATTGCCCCCTCTGAAGACCCCCCACTCTAACTGCCCGACCCCCCCGACTCCTCCCCACCCCAATCACCACCCCAGGGACCCCACCACCTATTGAAGCCTTCTTGCTCTTTGTTCCTTAACTGTCCTCTCCCAATACCCCCACCCTAAACACCACTTCCCAGGACCCCACCTCCTAAGCCTCCCCCCAACAACCACCCCACCACCTAAGCCCCTGCACCTGCTTACTGTTCTTAGCCGGGTGCAGGGCCCCGCAGCTGGCGCGCTTGTCCCGGCCTGGGAGTGTGGGGCCCCATGGCTGACGACATTCCCGGCGCTCTGGCCCCAGAGAACTGCGGCTGGGGAGCGCGGGGCCCCGCGGCTGGGGAGCACTCGGTTGGCCCCTGGCTCGGAAGTGCGGGGCCGCGCCGCTTGCCGTGCTCACCCGGCACCCCCAGGCCGGCAGGGCGGGGCCAGTGGACTCGCCCCCCAGCCCAAGCTCACGGGCCAGGTAAAAAAGGCTGGCGGGCCACAGTTTGCTCACCCCTGCTCTAGGCAAATACTGACCTGGGCCAGGTAGTCCAGTGCCCAGCTCCTCCAGAGCTAACGGGGTGACGTGAGGAGGCTCAGTAGCTCTGAGACTGCCGCGCAGCTTCTCTGATGGCTGCAGGCTCTGTCCCCTCTAATGTATTGAACCCAGCTCCAGCCCGACTCCTTGTACTTTAATGTCTCTGGGGAGGTGGCTCCAGACCAGTCCCTCATGGGCCGTCTCCCCCGTGCACCTGGTGCTGAGGACAGTGGTGCTGGGGCGTCAGCAGCTGGCGATCTCCCTTGGCAGTTGCTCACCCTGGTCTGCTCCCGGGGTTGGTTTGATGAGATGAGATGTGTGACTCTGACCCGGGCGCTGCTTGCTTGTGGTGAGAGGTTGCAGGGGTCACAGAGCTGGCGAAAACCCACCTGTAACAATCCAGCCAGGCGGCTGACGGCCACGCTTCTCTGGTTTACCAAAGCGGCTGCTCCCAGATGATGCTAGGCCACTCTCCTGGGGTCTGTAGGAGTCCATTTCTCTTGAGAGCCAGGGTTGTCTTCCACAGCACCAGGGCCAAACTCCTGTGGGCTAATTCTGTTCTGCCTTCCTAACCTGCCCCTGCAGTTCCAGGCCAGTGGGGCTGCTCTTCCTGTTTGACGTCATTGTGCCGTGTAGCAGAGAACTGCCAGGTTGCACCCCAGACGTGTCTGCATTTTGGTGAGGAGTGTGTTGATCTCCGTGCGTTTACATGTTGGTTTATTTGGACATTTTGTTCTCTCGAGGGCCCCTGGCACGGGCAAAGCAGCCGGTGTAGCGGGAGAATACAGAGCCAGACTGGGTTTCATGTGGCCGGAGGCTGAGCAGTGACTGCTCAGAGCTTGCAAATCCATTGCTAGCCTAGCCACCCAGTATGGTAAGTGGCTCACCACCAGCTCGCTAGTCCCCAGTTGGCCAAGGAGCCCGGCCCCCTCGAGTTTTCTCTGCCGCCTGGGTCGGTCTCAAAGGCGAGGTGGTGTCCAGTCTAACGCTGGCACGTCACGGCCTGTCTGCTGTGCCAGCGGCTCTTTGTTAACAGAGCAGGCTAGGTGCCAGGGCCCTAGTAATAACCCGGGCCCTCTGCCGTGGGGGAGACAGGCTCCGCCTTTGCCTGGGAGCACTGTTACTAGGGCCCTCTTGTGCCTAAGGGACAGGGCGCCAAGGGCCCCTCTCTGGCCAGGCAGGACTTTGTGTCCTGGTCCCTTGCGAATGGCGTGATTCTGCTGATGCTGTACTTCTTCCTCGCTGCACACGTGGTGTGTGATCTTCCCCCAGCTGCCTGCCTCAGCAGAGAGCAAATCCCTGGGTCAGCAGCTGGTGGCAGGGGACTGCATCTCTCTGGGACCATGCTGCATCGAGGGGGGCTGCCCCATTTAAAGCTCTCCCCTTGGGACGGCAGCCCATGTTGGAGAGAGCTCAGAGGAGCGAATCATGGTCACTCGAGGGCTCCGAGCTGAACCTCTGCGGTTTAGCTGGGCCATGGGGCTAACAGCGGGAAAAGGTCAGCAGGGGTCGCTGCTGTGAACACCACGAGCAGTGCCAGGTGTAAGTAACTAGGAATGTGGTTTGCTGGCAGTTAATGGGGAAGCCTAGACTGTGGAGAGGCATCTCTGGCTTTAAATCGAACTAAATAACTGGAGAAGAGGGAAATCGGGGGAGCAGTGGGGTGTGCTCGGGCCCTGCTGGGCCGGGGCATCCGAGAACAGCCAACAGTGGGCAGAGGGGGCTCAGCGGGACTATTCTGCTGGACTGGCCCACGCCCCTCCCCTCCGGCCTGTGGGTGCCAGGCAGGGGATTGGCAGGGAGCTGTAGTCCTGGTGCCCTCGGGGGTTAGTAGCAGTTCGGGATTTCTGTAAGAGGGGCTGATGCAGCCCCCCCGGGGGTGGGAGCCGGGCGACGCTGCTGGAGCAGATGGAGAATAGTTCAAAGGCACTTGCTGCGCTGGGACACCTGACCCTTTGGCTGGCCCCACCCCTCACTCGGCTGCGCCGTTCCCATCTGTCACGGAGTACCCGGGCGATGGTCTGGAACTCGCTCCCTGAGAAGCCAGACAGGACTTCGGGGGAAGTGTCCCTTCTCCATACACAGCCTGTTTCCAAGGCTAGGTGCTTCACGGGTCCCCACTTCAACCTTCCTGGGTCTGACCTCGGAGCATTCAGCGCCTTCTGCCCCTGTGTGCACTTCCCCCAGCGAGCCCACCCGGGCTGGGTCCTGGGGGAGTCCGTGGATCCTGCACCCCAACTCCACAGTCAGACTTGACTCTCAGCCAGCCAGTAAAACAGAGGTTTATTCAATGACCGGTACCTGGTCTAACACAGACCATACAGCGAGCGTGAGCCCTCGGCTGGATCCATTTTGGAGCCCAGAGAGCCAGATCTCCCCTCTGCCCTTCCCTTCCTGAAAGTCACTCTCTCCAGCCCCTCCTCCCCCCTGGCTCAGCCAGGTCAGGTGACCTCCCTCCCCCACTTGGAGTCAGATTACAGCTTCAGGTATGAACACCTGCAGAGCGTGGGCTACTTGCTTACCCTGTCTCGTGCTTTGCATCCTTATCCCTGAGGCGCACACACAATATTCCTACTCGTCACACCATCCCTCCCGGGCTCTCCCCGCAACCGCAGGGCTGCACCTCCCTGCCAGCGTGTAAGGCAGCAGCATGAACGTCTGTTAGGGTCTCACCCCCAAACCCCCTGCCGTCACTTGCTGCTGGGAGCATCCTCTGTCGCAAGTGATCCCGGACGCGTTTAGCATTTATCCTGCGGCAGAGCTTAGAGGCCTGCAGCAGCTGGGTCCTGGGCCCTACCCCAAAGAGCTGACCCCGTAGGACTCCCGGGGAATGGGACGGGCTGGGGGCGGGAGCGATGGAGAGTCTGGGTTGTGAGCACAGGCTGCGGCACATGGGGAGGGGGCTGCAGCCAAGGTGCCAGGTGGTGGAGCCGGAGGGTGCCTGTCGGTACAGCTTGGTTCTCCTTCAGCTGGCTTCGCTTCATCTCTTCTGCGCTCAGCTATGCTTGTTCTAGTGAAACAGGAAAACTCCCCCAGGCTCCTTCCCTGCTGCCGGCTGGGGGTGAGCTCTGGGGCAGGGCCTGCTGGTGTCTCTGTTCAGCAGTGCCAGCCCCCCATCCACCCGAGTGCCGCTGTGGGGCCCTGCGCTGGCCATTCCTAGCACAGGCCCTCAGCCAGGCCCCTGGGGTCTGGAGCAGCAGCAGCAGCAAAGAGTTTTACTGGTTGAAATAAAACCCTCTGTGCACATGGGCTCCGGCTGCTTACTGTGAATGAAAGGGTTTTCTGCTGTCTTTGCACTTCCAGTGTGTCCTGCGGGCCTGTATTGAGGAAGCTGGAGGCCTTGGCTGCTGTCATTTGAGGGGTTTTGGTTGGGTTTGTGGGAGAAGCCCATTAGCTGGATGTTTCTTCTAATAAAATCAAGTTGAAATAGCTGAGAGGTAAATCCAGCCTGGTATCTGTAGGGTTCAGAGTTAACCAGGGGGGACCGATAGCTCAGTGGTTTGAGCATTGGCCTGCTAAACCCAGGGTTGTGAGTTCAGTCCTTGAGGGGGCTATTTAGGGATCTGGGGCAAAAAAACCCAACAATCTGTCAGGGGGCAGTACTTGGTCCTGCTAGTGTAGACAGGGGGCTGGACTCAATGACCTTTCAAGGTCCTTTCAGTTCTATGAGATAGGTATATCTCCAGATATTTAACCACCTGCTGACCCCAGTGTGGCCAGTGCATGCCTCGTGAAGCAATTTTTTTTCAGGCTGCCTACAGACTCCGGCAGGCATCACAGCACCGGCTGTGCCTGGATCACACATCAAAGGGCCGGACATGTATCTTGGACAGTGGGTGCTCGCTTTCTGGAGCTGAGTTTTATGGGGTGAAGTTCACACCAGGTTTCTTCCAAAACACCCCAGGTCAGGACCCCCGCTCAGAGAAACGTGGCCAGGTGGGTCGTGGGAACCGAGTTGGTGCCCAGTGTACAGGACACGTCTCTGACTTGGCTGAAGGAAGGAACCTCGGGGTGTTTATCTGTAAGGTACAAATCTGTCCCGATTTCATACCTGCTGCAAGCTTCCCTGGCACGCAGGCAGGGATGTTCCTACTGCAGCGGGATTTCTTCTGGCGGCTCAGAAGACACTGGGCCTCAGGCAGGCTGCTCAGAGGACTGCGTAGCTCATGAGCACAGCATGGCTTCCTCGGTGCCGGCTCCTTCCTTAGCGCGAGCGTTTGCCTCGGAGCTGCTGGTGATGGCTGGAGACCCAGCCCTGTGGCAGTGGAGCGCGGCTGCTGGGGAAGTGAAAGCATGTGGAAATCAAGGTCAGGCCTGTAAGCAAGACGGCAGCATGCAGACCGGCTGCCGCACGGCTCTTCCTGGGAACAGTCATTGACCTCTGTGTGTTTTCCCCGTGTCTGCACAATCGATTGCGCCATTCGTCTGAGAGCTGCCCTGCAGGCCAAACACCTGCCCCAAGTGTCTTCCTACCAGAGGTTGCCCCCTCCATCCCCTCTGATGTCTCCTGACTGTGCTCCAGTGCGGTGGGCTCTGATCTCTCAGTTGCTTGACGGATTCTGGGTGCAGGGCAGCTCCGGGCCCTGGCCTTTGATTAGATGTAGTTACTTAGCACGGCCTTGCTGCAGCAGCTGGTTAGTTCTGAGGGGTGGGGTCTGCCTAGGCCGCCTTGTGACGCTCCCCCCGCCAGGTGCTGGTAGCAGAGCAGAAGCCAGCTCTGGTCTGGAGGGAAACACACCCGGCTCCATTGTTTGTCTCTTTGAGGCAGGTGTGGAGCAGCAGCTGCAGGGCCTGGGGGGGGCGGGAGGGGGGAGGATGCGGGACAGGTGGCCAGGGCTGCAAGGTGCTGAGGGTTTAGGGCAGGGGGTGATGGTGAAGCAGGCAGCATCCGTCCTTCCAGCTTGGGCTGAGGCTCCTACACCTGGCCTCTCTGGCTGGTTCAGAGCTGCCCCAGGACTCTCCCAGCCATGCCCTGTGTGGACACTTCAGCTCAGCTGTCCCAGGGCAAGATGGTCATGAGCAGAGGATTTACAGGGGGCATCACCCAGCCAGAGCCTGGGGAGCCAGATGGGGGGCAGCAGAGGTTCAGGGGGGCTGGGGAGCCAGATGGGGGGCAGCAGAGATTTGGGGGGCTGTGGAGCCAGATGGGGGGCAGCAGAGGTTCAGGGGGGCGACTTTCTCCCTCTGCCTGTGTGAGATGCACCAGGGCAGGCTGAGCCAGTGGGTCAGAGTCATGGGGAGCAGCCTCCCCCCCGGTGCACTTCATGCTGGAGGGGAGCCCCCCCCATGTTCCCCCCCCCCCCCCCCCCCGCGCTTCGCTTGCTGCACTGTAGTTTTTTATGCACCTTCCCTCCATGCAGTGGTGGTTGCTATGCAACCACCGGGCTCACTGGATGCTTAAGGCTCTGCTGATACAGAAGGTGAAAACTGACCTAGAAATCTCCCTGCTCCCCTGGGGACAGGAGGGGCAGGCTGGAGCTGGCAGGCCGGGGTACTTCCCCAACTCCCTGTCCTCTAAGTGGCTTTGAGCCCCCCCGCCGCCCCGCAGGGGCACTACCTGGGTTAGTTGTCAGGCGGGGAGCCGGGATTGGCTGGGCTCCATCAGCTGGGAGCTTCCAGTTGCCAGATCATCAGTTCCTCCTGCTGGAGCCAGACCGGGGAACCCTCTGTCTGCCTGTCTCCCTCCCACTCCCTGCTTGGAGAGTCCTCGGCGCTGCAGAGCCCGGCTGTGGCCCTCCCTCTCCTGGCGTGAGGCGGGCGTCCTGCCCGGGGCACTGGAGTGACGGGCCCTCGGTCCACACGGCCCCTGCAGCATGGGGACGGTCAGCGAGCTCTGTGCCTCGACTTTCCAGGCCTTCCTGTGCCCCTCTGCGATCGCCAAGGCAGGTATGCACGTTACCTTCCCCCTCTCCCTGGGCGGGGAGCAGGCGGGATCCCTGGCCCCTGGGAAGCCCTTGTGGTGCCCGCTGCTCTGCCCCGTTGGGGCTCTCGCTGACCGAAGTGCTGGAGAGCTCACCTTCCCTTCGCTGCCGGCTCCTGACCTTTCCCTGGCAGCGCCGGGCAGTGCTGCCGTGGGTGTCCCTGCCGGGAGGGCAGGGGGTGACACCGCCCCTGGCTCACAGGTGGGGTGTGTGGTGCCCAGGACAGCGACTCGCTTGTGAGGAGGGTGCCTGGAGTCTGGCTGCTGCAGCCCCTTGGAGGGTGTGGACAGGCCCGGGGTCTTCTCTTCCGGGCGCTCAGCCTGGTCACTCCTGGCTGCCGTCCCCTGGGGTCTCCCCTCAGGATGGAGCTGGGGGTGGAGGGTGGGGCCCTGCTCTGCTGCCGGGCGCGGGAGTGATCAGGAGTGTTGGGGAGCTGCTGGGTGAAGCGTCCTTGGCTAAACCACAGAAACCAAACGCAGAGCAGCGCGGAGCCCGCCTGTTCCATTGCACGCGAGGCGAATGCTGGCCGCCCTGCTCCCAGCTGCTGCTGTCTCTGGATCCCGGGCTTGGCGCGGGGGAGGGTTGTCACCCTAGGGACCTGTGGGGCATTTGGATGAGGGGTGTAAGACTTGGCACTGTCTGCAGAGTTCCCATCTATGGGTGCATTTGATACAAGCAGACTCCAGGTCTCCAGGCTGGCATCGAAGTACCAGGGGTGCAGGAAATAGGCGTGTCAGGGTCCTGCTCCCTGCAGGGCTGTGGGGTGCGCCTCACCCGGGCTCTGCTCTGCTTCCAGCCTGGCCTGTAGGGAACATCTTGGGGTCAGCTCTGTGCTGGGTGGGGGACACGGGGCCTGCAGTGGGCCAGGCATCCCAGGACACGGACTGAGTGTGCCAGGGCAGAGCTGCCCTGCAGACTGGGCCCCGTGTGGGCGTCTCGGTGGCTCAGGGCTGGCATCCCTAGGGCAAATCTATAGCTGGTGAGAGTCCCTGGGCCTGTCGGGGACCCACCTGAGAGGGGCATGAGCTTGAGGAGCCATCCCTGGGCTCCCCCTTCAGAGGGAGGGGGCAGGGACCAGCTGCTGGGGGGCTCTCTGACCCCCTCGAAATGGCTGGGTCCCCGCGTGCCCGCAGTGCTCCAGGTCAGGAGGAGAGAGTCCAGGCCCCACCAGGCACTGGTCTGTGATTCCACGAGGGGGCTGAGCAGGGAGCCAACTGCCCTGCTGCCATGGGGCAGAGATGGCTCCCTGGCAGCACTGGCTGCTCTGGTGCCCGCTCTCCTGGGGGCGTTACTGATGTGGAGGTGTCTGCGGAGGTTCAGCTGGCCTGAAACGGGCGCTCTGGCTGCTTGTCACTAGCTGGGAGCAATGGGTCTGCCCCACCCGCCCTCAGCCCCCTGCTTCCACCCCTCTCCTGTGCCAGAACCAGACAGGTGGAGGCTGCAGAGGGCAGGGTGAGCGGTTGTCAGACAAGAGCAGGGAGGCAGGTACATGCTGAGCACTGGCTGTGGGTGACCAGGGGAGGGGGACCCACAGCCCCCTGCTATCCCATCCCTTAGCTCCCCCCGGCCCTGACCCACAGCCCCTGGTACTCCTCGGTCATCACCAAAGTTCACCTGTGTTGCCAGGCAGGTGTGAGCCGTGCCTGGCCGTGACAGGCAGATCCCCTTCCCTTCTGGCAGACGGCTGCGGGGTCAGCTGGTGCTTTAAGCCTGGGAACTCGGGGGAACTCCTGTGACTCTGTTTCCCCGATTGGTCACTGCCAGGTTCCTGGGGAGGCCTGCTTGGAAATGGGCCTGGCTGGGGTTTAGTGCAGGCGTTGGCCAGACAGAGCCCTGGAGGTGATGGGCCAGAGGAGACCCTGCCCTGCTGCCGTTGGGGGAGACCGCTCGTGTGACAGCCCCTCTGCTCTGCCCCGCCGGCGGAAGGGGGCTCTCGCTTGAAAGGACCCGGGGAGCCTGCAGCCAGCGCGCCGAGTGAGCCAGTGTCCATGGTAACGAGTACGCTGTGGGCGAGGGGCTTCTTCTCCTGCTCGCCTGGGCAGGGCTCGGGCGTTGGGCAGCGGTTGGGGATGAAGAGGCGTGAGGGTGACTGGGGCCTGGCTGCCCATGGCCCGGGGGTTACTCCGCCTGGCAGCTGAGGGGTCTGGGCCAGCCTGCTGCAGTGTCCCTGGTGCTGCCCCCAGGCGCCTGGGGCATCTGGCTGCACCCCGTGGGAATAGCTCGCTCTGGTGCAACCCTGGGACGTGTGCAGGGCGCAGTGAAAACAGGATGTGGTGGCCTGTGCCCGCAGTGCTGAGGCAGCAGGCAGGGGTGGGAGGCGGGGCAGGAAGTTCCCCTGCCGGGGCTGGGAGGCTTGAGTGCCCCTGAGCCGGGGAAGAGCCGGTGGGGAGTGGGACTGCTGTGTGCCCGTGCCCGGCCCTGGCACTGGCAGCACCGAAGTCCTCTGCCATGTACGGTCTTGGACACGGTGGAGCCCCCCGCACCTTCCTTGCCCCATGGCACGCCGAGGCTGGGACAGGCAGGACTCTCCCCGGGGCCCGGGACCTGGGAAGGCCCTGGAAGATGGGCAGGGACAGGAGGGGCCAATGGCTCAGAGGGTGTCCCAGGTTGAGTTCTGCTCTCCCACAAACCCTACTGGCTCTGGCCAGTCCTGGCGCTGCTTTTCCCGTCCAGAGTTCCCAAAACGCAGGGCGGTGCTGTGCCCCCTGCGGAGGCCTGGGACAGTGTGCGCCGGGGCCTGTGGGGGAGGGGGTCTGACCCTGGCTTTGGGGGTGGGGTGTCACAGCCAATAGGAACAGTTTTGCTTTTTGTCTTAAGCCAGTTGCCCCCGGCTCGCCTGGAGCGCTCCTGATGCGGCCCGTGCTTGCCCGGGGTCCTGCCCCGTGAGCTGGGTCTGCCTTCTGCAGTGTGTGTGCCGAGTGCCACCTTTCTGCCAAGCTACCCCCAGCCCCCGAGTGTCCATGGCAGATGGGATGGCGGGAGCTCCCCTCCAGGGCCCGTGTGGCTGGCTGGGGGCAGGGACTGGCAGCCTGAGCGGGTTTGGCTACTAGGGGTTGGGCTGGAGGGCCCAGCCCTGGGCTGGGTTTGCTCCCTGAACCCAGCAGTGTCCTGTGACCCTGGCCGTCACGAGATATGCCACGGCTGCGCTCAGCAGGGTTCGGGAAGGCAGGGCCGTCTCGGGGTGATGACCTTCCCAGGACAGTCACTGACAGAAGAACCAGGCCTGCGGGACAGGACAGACCCTCCTGCTTCAGGCCATGGGCCGGCTCTGAGGGAGCGTGGGAAGAACCGTCCTTGGAGCCTGCTGCCGGGCTCTGCTTGCTGTACGCTAGACGGGCCCTGGGGCCGACCCAGGCTGGCAGCGCCCATGTACCCGTGTAACCAGCAGAGGGCAGCACTGGCCAAGGTGGGGCCCTGTGACTGGCATGTCCCTCCCGCGGGCGGGGGGCAGGATAGGGCCGTGGCACAAGGGGCTCTGTGTCCCTGGGGAGAGAGGGGGACTGTGCGGGAGCAGGAGCCAGCAGTGCTAATGGGAGGGTCTGCCGGCACCTGGGGAGCAGCGGGGGGATGTAGGGAGACGGGCTGGCAGGCGAGGTGTTGGGAGGACGGAGTGCAGTGCCCGGGGCCGGGGAGCAGTGGGGGGAGGTAGGGAGACGGGCTGGCAGGCGAGGTGTTGGGAGGACGGAGTGCAGTGCCCGGGGGCGGGGAGCAGCGGGGGGAGGTAGGGAGACGGGCTGGCAGGCGAAGTGTTGGGAGGTCGGAGTGCAGTGCCCGGGGGCGGGGAGCAGCGGGGGGAGGTAGGGAGACGGGCTGGCAGGCGAGGTGTTGGGAGGACGGAGTGCAGTGCCCGGGGCCGGGGAGCAGTGGGGGGAGGTAGGGAGACGGGCTGGCAGGCGAGGTGTTGGGAGGACGGAGTGCAGTGCCCGGGGGCGGGGAGCAGCGGGGGGAGGTAGGGAGACGGGCTGGCAGGCGAAGTGTTGGGAGGTCGGAGTGCAGTGCCCGGGGCGGGGAGCAGCGGGGGGATGTAGGGAGACGGGCTGGCAGGCGAGGTGTTGGGAGGACGGAGTGCAGTGCCCGGGGCCGGGGAGCAGCGGGGGGAGGTAGGGAGACGGGCTGGCAGGCGAGGTGTTGGGAGGACGGAGTGCAGTGCCCGGGGCCGGGGAGCAGCGGGGGGAGGTAGGGAGACGGGCTGGCGGGCGAGGTGTTGGGAGGACGGAGTGCAGTGCCCGGGGGCGGGGAGCAGCGGGGGGAGGTAGGGAGACGGGCTGGCAGGCGAGGTGTTGGGAGGACGGAGTGCAGTGCCCGGGGGCGGGGAGCAGCGGGGGGAGGTAGGGAGACGGGCTGGCAGGCGAGGTGTTGGGAGGACGGAGTGCAGTGCCCGGGGCCGGGGAGCAGCGGGGGGAGGTAGGGAGACGGGCTGGCAGGCGAGGTGTTGGGAGGACGGAGTGCAGTGCCCGGGGCCGGGGAGCCAGACATGGCTGCGTGTGCAGATGCCTGATGTCCGCATGCTGCTCTCCCCTGGGAGCCCCTCCTTGCTGGAGAGGTGCAGGGAGAGGGGCTCTGGGGGGGCCCAGAGGAGCAGCAGGGATGTGCCAGGGCTGTGGCTAGCAGCTGAACTGGGGAGGGGGAACCCCAAGACAGTGGGCAGGCTGGGGAAGCCCATGTGGGAGGGATCCCTGCCAAGGTTGGCCTCAAGTCAGGTCTCTGGCTCCTGTGGGCTGGGGAAGGCAGGGCCTGTGGGGCTGGCAGGCCTGGGCCTTGGCTGCTGTTATCCACAGTGCTCTGCGTCTGAGGGTCTGAGCTGGGCTGTGGGGCAGGCAAAACTGCTGTTGCCTAGGGCCCCTGTGGCAGGGTGGAGTGTTTGCCCCAGACCCTGGGGGGTAGGAAAGCCCAGGGTGGCCATGGCAGGGCAGGAGCGGTCCCCCCAGGGTGTGGGGCCGGGTGGGCATGTCTTGGGGCAGTGCCTGGGCCGGGACTCTGGTTGGGAGCGCTGCCGGCTGGGAGCCGAGGGGTTAATGGCTGCTGACGGCAGGAACAGGGTGTTGGTACCCTAGCTCCATCCGGCTGACGGCTCACTGGCTCAGAGCGGCTGTGAGTCACTCCGGGAAGTGCAGCGAGCGTCCCACCCGAGTGCGCACAGAGCCCAGGACAGGACAGGCCTCAGGACAGGCCCTGCGGGAGTGCTGGCCAGGATGGTCCTCAGGACACAGGAGGGGAGTGGTGAGTGGGCAGGGCGGGGGTCTCGGCCCCCAGTATGGCTTTGTGGCTCAGGTAGGGGTCCGGGGAGCAGCCGGGCCCCACTTCTCTGAGCGGTGTAATGGCTGGGCGGTTGGGAAGGTGACGGGGGCACTCCTGGGTCCCTCCTCTCCAGAGATTTCTGCTCCTGCCCCAAAATGTGCGCTGGGCCGGAGTCCAGCCCTCCCTGGGGGCCCGTTGCCACGGCACCCAGGAGCTCTGCTCCACCCATCCCCTGGGCGCTAAGGAAGCATCGATAGGGTGGAGATTGGGAGAGCACCGGGCCCCTGCCTGGCCCATCCGAGCCCTGCCCCAAGCCCCGCACCCCATCAGCCCCTGCCCGAGAGGGGCGCTCTGAGGGGCGCTGCCTGTCCCCATAGGAAACACTGACCCATGGGCTTGGGGGCTGTTCTCGGGTCACTGGCCAAGACCGCGCATGGGCAGCTTGGCAGGAGCTCTCCCTCTGCTCTCCCTCCCAGCGAAGGGTTAAGGGTGCTGCTCGCTGGGAGAAGGCTTCTCTGGGTCCCTCCCAGCTGCAGGCTCCAGTGCGTCTCCAGGACCTGGGAGGGTGCTGGGCAAACTGGGAGTGAAGAAAACAAGTCCCACCGGTCCTGCTTCCCCAGCTGTTGGGTAGGGGTGGAGCCTGGCCCCTGCTCTCAGCAAGTTCCCCTCCCAGGCCCCCTGAACCTTGGGGGGATGGGTCCCTTTGAACGACCTGCCAGGGTGCAGAGTGGGGGGAGGGGAGGCAGCAATTCCCAGAGCTCCCAGCTGGCAGAGAAACTGGCAAATCCTGTTCAGTGAGGGAGGGACCTTGCGTCTAACCAGCAATGCCCAGCTCTGCTGATGCACCTTAACTCTGACCCCAGCCCCTGGCTATCCTGGCCCTAAGCCTCTCCGCTCCGCCTGGGCCCCTTAACTCTGACCCCAGCCCCTGGCTATCCTGGCCCTGAGCCTCTCCGCTCTGCCCTGGCCCCTTAACTCTGACCCCAGCCCCTGGCTAGCCTGGCCCTGAGCCTCTCCGCTCCGCCTGGGCCCCTTAACTCTGACCCCAGCCCTGGCTATCCTGGCCCTGAGCCTCTCCGCTCTGCCTGGGCACCTTAACTCTGACCCCAGCCCCTGGCTAGTCTGGCCCTGAGCCTCTCCGCTCTGCCTGGGCACCTTAACTCTGACCCCAGCCCCTGGCTATCCTGGCCCTAAGCCTCTCCGCTCCGCCTGGGCCCCTTAACTCTGACCCCAGCCCTGGCTATCCTGGCCCTGAGCCTCTCCGCTCTGCCCTGGCCCCTTAACTCTGACCCCAGCCCCTGGCTATCCTGGCCCTGAGCCTCTCCGCTCTGCCCTGGCCCCTTAACTCTGACCCCAGCCCCTGGCTAGCCTGGCCCTGAGCCTCTCCGCTCCGCCTGGGCCCCTTAACTCTGACCCCAGCCCTGGCTATCCTGGCCCTGAGCCTCTCCGCTCTGCCCTGGCCCCTTAACTCTGACCCCAGCCCTGGCTATCCTGGCCCTGAGCCTCTCCGCTCCGCCTGGGCCCCTTAACTCTGACCCCAGCCCTGGCTATCCTGGCCCTGAGCCTCTCCGCTCTGCCCTGGCCCCTTAACTCTGACCCCAGCCCCTGGCTATCCTGGCCCTGAGCCTCTCCGCTCCACCTGGGCCCCTTAACTCTGACCCCAGCCCTGGCTATCCTGGCCCTGAGCCTCTCCGCTCCGCCTGGGCCCTTAACTCTGACCCCCAACCCCTGGCTGTTCCAGTCTTGGCCTCCACTCTACTCACTTGAACACTTGAATCCGGGTGCTCCTGTTGAATGTGGGTGGGGTGGGGAGCAGGACTGTGTGCGGCTCTCGAGAGGGTGGCATGTAAGCTGGGCAGTGAGGTCTTGTGCATGGTTCTGGAGGGACTGTGCCAGGCCTGGGGCACTGTGGGGTCAGTCCCTCTGGAAGGGATCCCGACTGGCTGCTGCACCGCCCCTGGTCCTAATACTCCTGTGCCCTGAGTCTGCAGTATGGGGACAATGATACTGACCCTGAGCTCTGGGGGTCTCCTTCAGCCTGGAAGTGTCAAGAGGAGGGGGTGCTGCGCTGGCATGGGGCCCAGAGCCCAGCTGTTCTAGGGCAGGCGGGCACCTGCCCCAACCCCGCAGGCTGGGCCGAGCTGGCAGCAGGAGTCTCGTGGTGCCCCGCACGCCTTCCTGTCTGTTGTACCTGGGCCCCTTTCGCCTGGCGGTGCCTGCCCAGGCCTGCTGTGTGTGCTGTCGCCTTCCTCGGGCCATGATGGCTGCCTGCCATGGGGCATCTCCTCGGCATTGCCTGGGGAGCAGCCTGCTGGCTTGAACTCTGCCGTGCTTGGGGTGTGCTCGGGATGTGCCAGCTCTCCCCCCACCTCATCCTCCAGGCGCCGGCTATGAGAGTGACCTAGCAGCAAGCTGGAGTTATTCTAGGCCGCACGCAGCACCTCACCTATGCACCCCTCCGTGTGGGAGTGGAACCGCAAAGCAACAGGAGTCCTGGCTGGGACAGCCACGGGGTGGGGGAGATCCACTCTCCTGTAAGGTGCTAAGCACTGGGCAGGGCGGCTTTGAGAATGGAGGTTGTGTGGCTACAGCGAAGCTAGTGCGCCTGGCCCTTGATGTAAGGGCATTCCTGAGCCCTGGCGGACTGGCCGGGTCAGTGGAGCACGGGTGTACGGGGATCGAGGGATTTCTTTGCTACCCATCACCGTGGGATCTGAGCACCTTGCATGGAAAGTGGGTTGCGTCAGCCATGCGTTCTGCGGCTCTCTCTTGTCTCTTTGATTGGGAGCTTTTGGTTTGACTGGTATTTCCTTGGTTTGGGATTTAGGGGTGCAAAGGGGTGTCCGTGCTGCTGTTGTGGGGGAAGTTGTGGCTGTAACCTGCAGGAAGGGCCGATTGGGTCTGTAGCTGAGCTGCTAAGTCCCTGTGACCACGTTCAGCATCCTTGGGGGAGAGAAGGGAGGGTCTGGTGATGACAATTTGGGAGGCGTTTGGTGGTGGTCTTCACCCTCCAGTTCCAGCTCCGCGATTGTGAGATTTTCTATCCATGTGTCTAGCTGGTTGTGGAGAGAGGCTCAAAAAAGTGACCTGAGTGTGCCCTCAAGGCAGAGAACTGGCCCGCATGCTCTTTAAGGCAGTCCCTAACTCTGGGAGCCCGCCGGGGGCTGGTCCTGCTCGGAATCGACCCAGACAAATCTGGAGGATCAGACCAAACGCTGGTGGCGCTGACCTTTAGAAGGGGGAGTTCCAGGAAAGGGGAAGCTCGTCCAAAAGGCCCCGTGATCAGAAGTGAAGAAATTTCCATGCTGAGTCCGGAGTCACTGAGGTGAGGGGAGCTGGGGGGGGGGGGGGAGCAAAGGAAAGAGGAAGCCCTGGGCAAAGCACCAGTACTGGGGAGTACTGCAGCTCAAGGGGGCTGGTCCTTCAGAAAGCAGAAGTCCAGTCCTAGGGATGGCACTAGCAAGCCCCCGAGCCATGATGGAGAACATCCAACAGAAAGGAGGACTGAGAGTAAAACTGTCAAAGGCAGAAGAAAGAATTCTTTAAGGACGTCAGCAGACATGGCAGAGACACTCCCTGCTTTCTTTGTATTGGGTTTCATCACTGGGGATGCTGGGGAACGAGACCTGCTCTTCTCTGGTGATCTGGGCAGGGCTGTCTCTGTGTTCTCTTTGTACTGTGCCTAGCACAGCAGGTCCAGATCGGGGACTGGTGCCTCTAGGCATAGCACGGTGTTAATACCGATAGAGGCATTGTTGAAGACAGAGATGACAAAAGAGGAGGTGCTACTAACAGGTAGGCAATGTCATTACAATTAGCTGCTATTCTACAGCAAGAACTGGCTGACTTGGGAGTAATAGGGGATGGAATGTAATAGTGCAAGTTCTTATTAGTCTCTCTGTGCCGGGGGCTCAGTTGGTAATGACGGGAGGCTAAAGGATTGATCGCAGGAGGCCTAGGAGAAAGGTAAATGCAATCCTAGGCTGTATGAGCTCAGTATTTCCAGTACAGGTAGGGAAGGGTTAATGCCTTTGTACAAGGCCCTGGCGAGATCTCACCTGTAATACCGTGTACAATTCTGGTCCCCTCAGTTCTAGAAAGCTGAATTCAGACTGGAGCAGGTGCAGAGAAGGGCTGCTAGGGTGACCGGGAGAGTGGAGAGCTGAGCTGATCAGAGGAGACTACAGGAGCGTGGCTTGTTCAGCCTAGCACGGGGAAGGCTTGGGGGGATGGGATTGCTCTGTAAACACGTTGGGGGTAAACCCCAGGGAGGGCGAGGAGCTATTGACGCTAAAGGACAATGCTGGCGCCAGAGCAAATGGGGACAAACTGTCCAGGTACATTTCGGCTGGAAAGTAGAAGACGGTTTCTAGAGGTTAGAGGAGGTAGGTTTTTTGGCCCCAGTACTACTAATAGTACTAACTAGTTGGAAGGCGGCCTGGGTTACATTTCAGAGCGATTAGCTGGCACTCAGTAATTGGATAAAAAGATGGCTACCGGCCTCAAAATGTAACTAACTGGGGACTGTCCATTGAGCAGGTGTTTCTAGTGGGGCCCCACAAGGATCAGTACATGGCCCCATGTTGTTGAACATTTGTGTCGCTGACCTGAACGAGAACCCCAAATCCTCATGGATAGTTTACAGATGACATAACCCTAGGGGGGCGGTAAACCACGAAGACGACAGGTCTGTGGCTCAGCGATCTGGAGCACACGGAGCTGGGGCCAGTAAGCAACATGCATTTGACTATGGCTAAAGGTAAATGTGTGCTTCTAGGACATGTCCCTAGTGGTGTGCTGAGTCTTCATTTCTTCACTCTCATGCCACTCATACATGTTAACGTTTTTCGAAGGTCTCTTGGGTGCACAGTCAATACGGGTTTTAAAAGGTTTAAGAAGCTTCATTTAAAATTAAATTTAAATGCAGGGCCCCCCAGACCGGTGGCCAGGACCTGACAATCAGCTCGTGTGCCACCTTCAGCACGTGCCATAGGTTGCCTACCCCTGGTCTAGGATCAAAGGATGTAGGCCATGCTTCCAGGGAGGGGGAGCAGTGACTCTGAAAAAGACGAGGGGGGTGTGGTGGATAATCCCCATAGCCATGGGGGCCAAAGGCCTGGTGCGATCCCGGCAGGTGTAAACAGGACTCTCAAGTAGGAGCCGGGAGGTGGCTTTAGCTCTGTGTTGGGCACTGGAATAAGAGGACGTTTTTACCAGGGAGGGTAATTCCCTCTCGGAACGGCTGACATGGGTCCTGGGGGATTCTTCCTCTCTGGCGATTCATCTCGAGCCGCTCTGCTCTCGGCCTTGTTTGGGGCAGGTCTGGGGCCCCTATGAGACGGGGGTCAGACGGTCCCATCATCCCTTGGAATCGAGGGCAACGGGACAGCAGGGGCTGGGCCTGGCTCGGAGGGTCCCCCCAGCCCTGTGCTCTGGAATTGGAGGGTTGTCCATGGTTTGGGTGTTTTTCAAGGGGCCTGGGAGCCGCAGCCCCCTCAGCTCCAGTTCAGTGCGGAGCTCCCCTTGGAAGGGGGATTACAATCGAATGAACCCCAGCCTGGCAATGCCAACCACACCCTGGAGCCTCTGCCTGCGGCCGGCAGGAGTTAAGGGGGTTCCTGTCCAAGGACAGCAGGTCGGTGACGGTGTGTGGGGGGAGAGTCCTGCTGTCCCTGGCCTCCAGAGCCGGGGCCTCTGCTGAGCCCCGGGGGGGTCCCGGCCATGACCAGGGCTGTGCCCCCCCCCCCCCCCCCCCGCTCAGAGCCGGGGAGGGGGCTGCGGGGAGGAGGGAGCCGGGCTCGCCGCGCGGCCGGGACTCCCGGGCTCCGGCCCTGGCCAGCCGGGGGTTAAAGCCGGGCCGGGCGGAGCCGGGCCGGGCTCGCACTGGCGGAGGCGCCGGGGAGGCCGCGCTGCTCGGGGCGATGCGATGGTGCGGGCCGGTGAGCGGGGCGGGGGGCTGCGGGGCCCGGGATCGGGGGGGGGGGGGGACCTTGCCCCCGCCCCCTGCCCCTCCCCCGCGCTCCGGGCCTGGGGAGGGGGCGTCGCTGCTGATCCCGGCGTGGCCGCTCCGCCGCCCGGGTCCAGCAGGGGGGGCGGGACGCTCTGATGGGGGCTGGGCGGGTGCCAGGAGCGTTTACACGGAGTTCGGGTCCGGGGGGGGCTCCCCTGTCGCGCCCCCCTCTGCCCTGTCCTGGTGCGGCTGGACGGGTCTGAGCGGGGTACAGGGGGCTGTAGACCACCCCAGCATGCCGGGGCTCCAGGGGGGAAGGGGAGTGGCAGCGGGCCCCTCCCCGGAGACCCCTCTCCCGTGGGGGCAGAACAGCTCTGTGAGCCGGGCTGGCCAGGACCCGCCCCTCCGGATCCAGCTCCTGCCAGGTCCTTGGTTTTCCCTGAGCTCGGTACCGGCTCCCTGGCAAGGGGAGAGGAGCCAGGGCGTGGGTGGGGGGCGGCTCCTGAGCCCACCTGGTGGGTGCCAGGTGCAGAGATAGTGAGATCCACAGGCCGGGAGGAAGGACACACCGGATGGGGGGGGGGTCTTTGCACTGTCCTCCCCTCTGCAGAGCAATCTGCCCTGGCTGCGCCGGGCACTGGCACACTCATCTCACACGGGGAGAGGCCAAGCCAGTCTTGGTGCATGCCTGATGCTCTGTCTTTGGGAGGGACAATGCCAGGGAACCTTATCTGCTGGCTAGGGCAGGAATGGGACCCAGGACACCGGGGTTCTATTCTCAGTGCTGCTACTGACTTGTGAGGCCTTGGACAGGGTCACTTCCCTCTCTGTGACTCAGTTTCCCAGATGGTGTGAGTGATAGTGGGGACTGGGATGACACCGCCATGCTCCTGCTCCATAAGCTGGGGGGGGGGGAAACTCATCTGGGGGGGTCCCATAGCCCGGCATTGAAATGCAGCCAGCTCTGGAGCAGAGGGAAGGGGAGATGGAGCAGGCAGCGTTGGGCTGGGATCGGTGCCGTGCATAGTAATGCTCACCCTGGACTGTGCTGCCGCTGGTAGCCCACTGAGCCGCCCTCGGGTGTTATTCGAGGCGTGAGAAATCCCTCCCCTCGCTTTGCTGCTGGGGGGCACAATGGGCCCTACGTTCCTGCAGCAGGAGGGCTGCCCAAGGGAAGTCGCTTGACTTCATGGTACTTAGAAGTGACAGAGTCTCGTAGCCCCCTATAGACTAACAGATGTTTGGGATCATGAGCTTTCGTGGGCGAAGACCCACTTCGTGAGATGAATGTTGTGGACATCTCCAGAGGCAGGTAGAGAGATGCAGGCAGGATAGCGAGGTCAATTCAATCAGGGGGGGCGAGGTCCTCTTCCAGCAGCTGATCTGGAGGTGTGAACAGCCAGAGGGGAAACTGCTTTTGTGGTTGGCGGGCGAGTCCCAGTCTGTGTTTAATCCTGAGCTGATCCCCACGTCTGCACATCTGACACTCGGGAGTGGTGGGCTGCCCCATGGCCTGCCCCAGGAGGGGCACTAGCCCTCGAGTTGTCTCCTTTGTATGCAGCATGTTCAGCTTTGGGCTCCTGCCCGCATGTTAAAAACTGCAACGCAACAAAAACCAGCTTCCCGTCTTGTTTGGTTTGTCTGTTCAGGCGGCACAATGGGCCCTTGTTGTTTCAGGAGCTGGATCTCCTCTGAGACAGACCCTGGGCTGGGCTCCCAGTTAACCTCTGCCGGGGCAGGGTCCCTGTCCCCCCTGGGAGTGTGGGGGGAGGGGGAGGGACCTTCTGCAGTGGCTGCTTTCTGGCTAAAGGGTTGAGCCAGTTCCCTGGCCGTGGCCTCACGTGGCCCTGTTGATGGGGAGGGGTTAGCCAGCTGGCCCTTTGTAGCCACTTGGCTGGTGGCAGGCCCTGGGCAGAGCTCAGGGCTCCGTCCCAGGCTGCTGATTCAGCAGGGATCTGGCAGTGTCAAGCCGGGAGGGAGCCCCCCTCCGCCAGCGCTGAGCGTGGAAGGTGAAGGACACTGGCACTCCTCGGGCTCCCGGCGTCCCGTCCCCCCCCACCCCACCCCCGGCTGTCTGGGGCCTGGAAAGGGCAGGGATCCCTGGGGAAGGGGCTGTGGCCCATGCACGCAGAGAGGTGGGCCCTGCAGCCAGGAACGAAGGTGGGGGTGAGCTGACATCCAGAGGGACCCCTGCTCCTGCAGGCCCCTGGGAAAGGGGTGCCGTGTTCCCCTTGCTGGCTTGCCCGGGAACTGCCTTCTGGGTGCAGGGGCCGTGGCTGGGAGGAGGAGGTTGAGTTTCTGGGTGGGTTGTGGAGGCTCCTCAGGTTTGAGGCCAGACCTGGCGCGTGGCTCCCCCTTAGCTCTCCCTGTGGTCCAGCGCGGCTGTTCTCTGCCTGTGGGTGCCAAGCCGGAGTCAGGTGTCAGGCTGCTGGCAGCAGAGTGGGTGGTGGTAGCCCTTGGGAGTCCAGATGTCTCAGCATAGCCAGGGGAGCAGGAATGTGCATGGGCCAGGCCTAACCCGCTCTCCTCTCCCCTCTCCCCGCAGTCCCCAGCGACCTGACCCCAGAGGAGTGCCAGGAGCTGGAGAACATCCGGCGCCGGAAGCAGGAGCTGCTGGCAGACATACAGGTGAGAGATGGGAGGCCCCGGGGCGGAGCCCGACTCCGCTCAGACCTTGAATTATCCACAGGTGCCCTTTGATCTGAGACGCTCTGGGACAGGGCTGGCTGGAGCCTGGGACACTCCCCGTGGGCATGAGGAGCTCTGCAGCTGGCCGGCTGTTCCTCTCCCCTTCCCGCCCGGATGCTCTGTTCTCGGCTGCCCCTCTGGCCTCAGCACCATCACCGTGGGACGGGGACGAGCATCCCGTCACGTCGGAGTGCGGGGCGTTGTGGGACGGGGACGAGCGTCCCGTCACGTCGGAGTGCGGGGCGTTGTGGGACGGGGACGAGCGTCCCGTCCCGTCGGAGTGCGGGGCGTTGTGGGACGGGGACGAGCGTCCCGTCCCGTCGGAGTGCGGGGCGTTGTGGGACGGGGACGAGCGTCCCGTCACGTCGGAGTGCGGGGCGTTGTGGGACGGGGACGAGCCTCCCGTCCCGTCGGAGTGCGGGGCGTTGTGGGACGGGGATGAGCGTCCCGTCACGTCGGAGTGCGGGGCGTTGTGGGACGGGGACGAGCGTCCTGTCACGTCGGAGTGCGGGGCGTTGTGGGACGGGGAGGAGCGTCCCGTCCCGTCGGAGTGCGGGGCGTTGTGGGACGGGGACGGGGACGAGCGTCCCGTCCCGTCGGAGTGCGGGGCGTTGTGGGACGGGGAGGAGCGTCCCGTCCCGTTGGAGTGCGGGGCGTTGTGGGACGGGGACGAGCGTCCCGTCCCGTCGGAGTGCGGGGCGTTGTGGGACGGGGACGAGCGTCCCGTCCCGTCGGAGTGCGGGGCGTTGTGGGACGGGGACGAGCGTCCCGTCCCGTCGGAGTGCGGGGCGTTGTGGGACGGGGACGAGCGTCCCGTCCCGTCGGAGTGCAGGGCGTTGTGGGACGGGGACGAGCGTCCCGTCACGTCGGAGTGCAGGGCGTTCCTCTGCACGGCTGCTGCCCGGGGAAGAGGGAGGGAGAGAAATTGCTGAAGGGCCCAATTAGTCATTGTGGCTCCCTGCGTGAGCATCGCTGTGACCTTCCCCTCTTCTCGCCCGGGCTTGTCAGGTCGCTGTGGCTTGTGGCAGTGATGGGGAGGTGCCCCCAAGACACGGGAGGGCACAGGACTTGGGGCACTTGTCTCCTGGCTCTATTTCTTCCCCCCCCCCATCCCCTACGGCTGCTGTCCTGTGCCCAGCTCCCTCCCGCTGTGTGCTGGGTGGGGCAGGGCTGTTAGCTCATTGGCACTGGCCTCTCACTGCCCAGCGCAAACCGGTGGGGGTGAGCCAAGGAATGAGGAGTCCGTGCCTTTTCGGATGAGCGGTGACGCCTCCCGCCCTGTGGTGTGGCGTGGGGGCGATTGGGAGCTGCTGGGCCAGGCCAGGCCCCTGCCCCATGGGGTTCCGGTTGCTGGGTGGGGTGCTAGGGTCCATCTGGGACGCTCGTCAATCATGCCAATGATTAAGGCAGCGGAGTCTAATTACTGCCATATGCTGGGCATGAACTCAGAGGATTAGAGCGTAATTACGTTAACCTCTGGGCCTCTTCCTTCCTGTGGGAGCAGAGCGCCTTGGTGCTGCTTGGAGATTAGCTCCCCGAGCGCTGCGGCTCCCCGCTCGCTAGCCGAGCGCTCCTGCAAGCTTGCTGGGTTGTAGCGCTGCACCTCGGGGCGGGGGAGTTAGACCAGGGGCTCACTGCGGTCTGTGGGCAGCTCTGTCCTGGGCACTCACCCCATCTGGCCCTCTTGGAGGGAGGGGGGGGGGCAAGGCTGCCCCCTGTCCATGGGGCGGGAGTTGGGGGAGGTTCTCGACCTGGCTGGCATAGTGAACCGTGGGCTGGTCTGTGCCCCTTGCCTGTCGCTCTGGGCTCGTCCTGGCAGAACCTGGCGGAGCCCGGTTCGGGGTGCACTGCCCCAGGGAGTGCTGGCCATAGGCTCGGAGCAGGGACCCTGACTTCAGGGCTCATGGGTCCTATTGCTGCTGCATGACCCCGGGCAGGTCACCCCCTCTCTGGAATTGGGAGGATCCCCATCCTGGGGCTCGGTGGGGTGTGGGGCCAGGCTGGGCTGGGGGCGCTGGTGAGCCCCCCATGCCGTGGGGAGAGAGGTCCCTGCTCCCCCCCCTCACCACCCGTCTCTCTCTCTCTCTCTCTCAGCGGCTGAGAGATGAGATAGCAGAAGTGACCAATGAGATTGAGAACCTGGGATCCACGGAAGAGAGGTGAGTCCTGCCCGACCCGGCTGGCTGAGCAGAGTGGCCCAGGAGCCTTAGCCGCACCTGGTGGGGCGGGGAGGAGCCGGGAGTTGGCCCAGCCGAACCGCTGCCTGGCTGCCGGTCAGGGAGGGGTGCTGGCTAATTAGGCCACAGACCCATGAGAGCCGGCGGAGGCTGGAGTTCCCAGGCCGCCTCTTATTCCTTAATGCGGTAACAGGATCTCTGGCCTGATCCGCTGCTCCAAATGGCCCTGTTTTTCCACGGCTGTCTGGCCTTGGAGACTGTCTGCCTTTGTTATTCTGAGCTGGTGCAGACGGTGCCAGCCTGGGATTAGGGAGCCCTGATGGCCAATGGAAACTGACTTGCAGCATCACTTCCAATCATCCCCCCCCCCCCCCCGGAGTCTCCCCGTGCGAAGCTGCAGCCTGCTGGGCCAGAGCTCCTAGACCCCCAAGCCCCCGTCCATCCCCGAGAGCAGAGTGCAGGGCAGCCGGGAGCAGCCTCCTGTGCACTTTGTCTGTGCAAAGTCCTTTCTCGGCCCCGGGCGTTGCTCGCACTGGGCCCTCTGCCCCTCCATGCACCAGGCCTGGGGCCGGCATGCCAGCTCTTCGGGGCACGGCCTGCCTCCTGCTTTTCCTGGCATGCTGTGGGATCCTTTAACAATGAGGGGCTTAGGGCCCTGAGACCCTCCCCCCAAAGCAGCTCTTTAAAATGGCCTGGTGCCCCGGGCTGTGCCTTGTGCCACGTTCAGGGACTGCAGCCTCCTGGCGCAGGGTGCGGGGGGTTCTACTCAGCCGGGTGGGGCTCGCCTGGGTCTCTGGGGTCGAGAAGAGGCTGCAGGCCGGCACAGGGAGTCGGCTCTGCCTGCCGAACCTCTCCAAGGGTGGAGCTCCAGGCGGGGAGCCCGAGTTCAGAGCTGGCCTTTGTGCGTTCTAGGAAAACCATGCAGAGGAACAAGCAGGTGGCAATGGGCAGGAAGAAGTTCAACATGGACCCCAAAAAGGTGAGGCCAATGCCCCGGGGCTGGGCCGCAGGCAGAGCCAGGGGCAGGGGGGTGGGTCCTGCCCCGTTCAGCTTGGGGTCCAGGCACCACAAACGCAGCCTCCCCAAGTCGCTGGGACAGACGCTCCAGGCCGTGCTCCATGTTGGGCTTTGGGCGGCACCACGTGCTGGACCGAATGGAAGGGCCTGGGGAGGGAGGACCCCTTCCACAGTGGGGGCTTCTCACCATTGCGCTGCTTCTGCCTCGGGGGCCCCCTTCCCATCCCATGGGGGCTGGAGCATTGCTGGGTCCCGGGTGGCTTCTTGGGTGATGGGGCCCTTGGCAGGGGGCAGCCTCCTGCGCCCAGAGGGCTCCCAGTGAGGGGCGCTGCGGAGCCGCCGGTCCCCCTGGCGTGCCCGACGGCGCTGAGGGCTGGAGTCACAGGCCCTGTTCTCCCACCTTCCCAGGGGATCCAGTTCCTGATTGAGAACGACCTGCTGAAGAACACCTGCGAGGACATCGCCCAGTTCCTCTACAAGGGGGAGGGGCTCAACAAGACGGCCATTGGCGACTACCTGGGCGAGAGGTGCCAGCTGCAGGGCAGGGTGGTGGAGTCTGGGCAGGGGGCAGGGAGTTCCCCTCAGTGCCTTATGGGACGGCACCACCAGCCTGGACTAAGGCGCCAGGGAATTGGCTGCTGCCAGAGCAGGGATCTGGGGCTGGCAGTGCCCCTCTGCCCGCAGAGCCTGTGGCCATGGGGCATGTGGTGCTGGCTCCTGGAGCGGAGGGTGTGCAGGGGTGAAGGCAAAGGAGCCACTAGCTATGGGCAGTGCTGGCATCCTGCTGGCATCGTGCCCTAGCGCTGCACTGAGATAGGGCCCTGCGCCGACCCAGCCCGCACCGGGCACGGTCAGGGGGGCGGAGGAGACAGTGCAGCTACCAGGCCCCTGAAATGAGCAGCTGGGGCCAGTGCCCACGACCTGCCCCGGGGCTTGGTGCTGGGCTCCAGGGCCGGCAGACACGGGCAGCCGTCAAGACTGGTGCTTATGGGAGACCCTAATGTGTAAACCAGGCCTGGGGGTTGGGCTGTACCCACCCCCCTCATTGCTCACTGTGCCTAGGGCTGGGCCAGGCATGGGGCAGGGCGGCCCCCGTGGGGTGAGGGGGCTACTGCAGCCCACGCCCCTGGGGAGGGCTGAGTCCAGGCAGGGGGCAGGGCGGCCCCCGTGGGGTGAGGGGGCTGCTGCAGCCCACGCCCCTCGGGAGGGCTGAGTCCAGGCAGGGGGCTGGCTGGGGTTGTGCTGAGCCGTGACTCGGGCCCCTGGGTTTGGCTTTGTCCCGGCAGAGACGAGTTTAACATCCAGGTCCTGCACGCCTTTGTGGAGCTGCACGAATTCACCGACCTCAACCTGGTGCAGGCGCTGCGGTGAGTGTGGGGGAGGGGCCTGGCCCGGGGGCGGCTGCTGGACGCTCGTGGGGATGGGCTCGAGCGGGTCTCGTGGTGGGGGATTGTCCCCTGCTCTTGTGGGCTGTCAGCCCGAACGGGGGAGGAAGGACTCCAAGGCCATGCGCCCAATCCCTGGGGACACGGCCCCCCATGCAGCTGATCCCCCCCGTCCCGCAGGCAGTTCCTGTGGAGTTTCCGCCTGCCGGGTGAGGCGCAGAAGATCGATCGGATGATGGAGGCGTTCGCCCAGCGGTACTGTCAGTGCAATCCGGGCGTCTTTCAGTCCACAGGTAGGAGCAGTGCCCAGGGGGCAGGAGCGCTCCGCCGGGGGCTGCCCTGGGGGCCGGGGCGGCGGTGGGGGCTGGGTTTGGGCTGCAGGCCCAAGGTGAGCCTGGGGACTGCTCTGTCCAGGGTGCTCTCAGCCTGGCCTCTGCCCTTCACCACCTGCCTGGCCTGCCCGGCTGACCCACCTCTCTGTGCCCTGCAGACACCTGCTACGTCCTCTCCTTCGCCATCATCATGCTGAACACCAGCCTGCACAACCCCAACGTCAAGGACAAGCCCACTGTGGAGAGATTCATCGCCATGAACCGGGGCATCAATGACGGGGGAGACCTGCCCGAGGAGCTGCTCAGGGTGAGGGCGCGGGCGGGCAGGGAGTGCTGGCTTGGCTGGCCCCCGGGGCTCGCTGGCCCCCCGGCTCTGCACTCTGGATTTGACTCTTGCGTGCTTCTCTCCGGGCCAGAATCTCTACGAGAGCATAAAGAACGAGCCCTTCAAAATCCCCGAGGACGACGGGAACGACCTCACCCACACCTTCTTCAACCCCGACCGCGAGGGCTGGCTGCTGAAACTCGGTGAGTGCTTCACCCGGGACCATGCCTGCAGCCTCTGGACCCCTCTCGGGGGCACTACCCACGGGCAGTGAGCGCTGTGGCACCCGGTTCCGCTGCCTCCCCAAGGCACGTTCCCCGGCAACTGAGCCCTGGCCGGGGAGTCCAGCCTAGCTTCCTGGCGACCGCCTGTGAAAGGATGGGGCAGTCCTGGGGGATCCGTGCTGGCGGGCAGGGGAGGTCCTGTGGTCTGTCGTGCTGGGAGGGAGGGGAAGGGAAAGTTCTGGGGGCTGCAGTGCTGTGGGGATGTCCCAGAGACCATGGTGCCAGCAGGGTGTCACAGAGTGCCCGGGGTGAGGGTCTGGCATTGCTCCCTAGGAAGCCAGTCAGGACTCCGGGGGGGGGAAGCTTCCTCTCCGTACACAGCCTGTCTCCAAGGCTAGGAGCTTCAGGGGTCCCCACTTCCACCTTCCTCGGTCTGACCTCAGAGCATTCAGCACCTTCTGCCCCTCCGTGCGCTTCCCCCACGTGAGCCCGAGGATTCTGCACCCCAGTCCACAGTCAGACGTGATTCTCAGCCAGCCAATAAAACAGAGGTTTATTCGATGACAGGAACGTAATCTAGGGAGAGCGAACGCGACCCCCTCCGCTGGGTCCATTTTGGGGGCCCAAGAGCCAGGCAGAGCCTGCCTGCAGCCCCTTGCCAGCCTCCAGCCATACCCAGACCGAAAACTCCTTCACCAGCCCCTCCTCCCCCTCTCCCCAGGCCAGGTCACCTGACCTCCCTCCAACAGGTTCAGCCGGCCTCTTTGTTATTCAACACTTCCAGCCAACACCTTTCAGAGAGGAGGGGCAGGCCCCAAGACAGCTTATGTTGTCTCTGCTTTGCATCAACTACATACCCTTAGCCCTCCACATAGACACTCAAGAAATGCATAGGGGAAACTGAGGCACCCACACAGTATTCCTACTCCATTACACAGGGTGGGAGGGAAGGGGGACAGTGGCGGTGGCCGTGGTGATGGGAGGGAAGGGGGACAGTGGCGGTGGCCGCGGTGATGGGAGGGAAGGGGGACGGTGGCGGTGGCCGCGGTGATGGGAGGGAAGGGGGACGGTGGCAGTGGCCATGGTGATGGGAGGGAAGGGGGACAGTGGCGGTGGCCACGGTGATGGGAGGGAAGGGGGACGGTGGCGGTGGCCGCGGTGATGGGAGGGAAGGGGGATGGTCGCGGTGACTGTGGTGCCGGGAGAGAAGGGGGGATGGTTGTGGTGGCCGCGGTGTGTGGGGAGGGCTAGGGAGGTCCCTGGGGGCTGCAGTACTGGCGGGGAGGGGCTGGTTGGGGGATGGTGACTGGCACCCACCATCTTGGCTACACCCTCTGGAGTGCCTCCCGCCCCGCTCACCCAAAGGCGAACTGTGAGCTGCCCCAGGCTGCGCGTCTCCTTCATGCCACAATCGGTTCCTGGCACATCCTACCCAGAGCCTCATCCCCTTGCACATCCTGGCTCCACATGCAGGCAACATGCATGGCACCCCCGCGCCCGGCTGCAGCTTCCCACGGCACCAACAGCCCCTCCCCGGCTGCGTGGCCACCCCCGACTCATGGGTTCCTAGGTTGGAGGTTTCTGGTCTGTGCCCCGGGCCGGAGCTGGGCTGCAGAGACCCCACGGGCCCTGGCAGGAGCTGACTCCACCTGGAGGCTTTTCCCTGGGGCTCTTGCTGGGGTTCGGACTCTCCACTCTACCATCTCTCTGCCTTGTTGCTGGCCCCAGCGGTAGCGGGAGGGGGCCTGCCACTCACGCAGGCTGTGCCTGGAATGGGGGAGCCCAGCCTGCCCCTGGGGCTGGGGCCTTGAGAGGGATCCCCTCCCACTCTCCAGTGCAGGGGATCCTTCGTCCCCCACCCACGTCTGGCCTTAGACGGTGGCCCAGCCTGTGGTGCTGGGATGTGGGGCCTGGCTCAAGAATGGGGCAGGGCAGATCCCCCCATGGGTTGTCCCTACAGACAGCAGCACTTGTGGGGCACAAGCACTCGTATTGGTAGCGTGTCCCTGACGCTGACCTCGGGCCATCTGCCCCTGTCTATCTGAGCTCCCCCCCCAACTGGCCTGCAGCCCCCTGCCAAGCGACTCGCTAGGGGAATGGGCCCCAAACAAGCCCCGTCTAGGCCCAGCAGCCCCAAACGCTGCCTGCCGCGCTGCCCACGCAGGGCTGTGAACCCGCCGAGCTCCCTGGCAGTGAGTCCCAGAGCCCGCTGGGCGTGTGCCTGCCTGCAGGTAGCATTCCTAGCTGCCAGGACCGCGAGACCAGCTCGGCTCCCCAGGCCGGCTCCGTGGCACCCGTCCCCACCGCCTTAGCAGCCATTGGCTGCGGCAGTGCCCCCTCCTGGCCAACAGGAACCTGCGGCGCTGGCTGCGCCAGGGCAAGGGCGGGGTTAATTTCTTTGTTTTAATTTTCTTTTCTCCCTCATTTGTATGTTTCCATGATTTTGGCTCTTCCTTCCCTTGCCCCAAACTCCAGGAGGTACGTACCCCCCCCCCCCTCCCTCGCTCTGCTCTGGCTGCTGGGGCTTCCCTCATTTCTTTTCTTCCTGGTTCGAATGGCTGGGGATCGCTCATTGCTGCTGCTGCTGCTGCTGCTAACTGACCTCAGTCCCTGGGGAACTCGCTGGCCCTCCCTCTGCACCCTGGGCTGAGGCAGGGAGTCGTCCGCTTCGGGCCCTGCCTCACCTCTGGGACCCCCTCTCCCTGCTTGGCCGGGCAGGGACCCTCCATAACTCAAACCCAGCCAGCCCCTCCGAGTCTGCAGGGCTGAGCCCAGCCCCAGCGGGTGACTCCTTACTCCACAGCCTCTCTGCACTCCCAGGCCAGCTCCCAGTTGAGTGACGGGTCGGGAGGCGTTCGGGGTAGCAGCCCTGCGTCCGTACTTCTTGCCCTGGCGGTCCAAACCCTCGAGGGCCAGGTGACCTGGCTTTGGGGCGCCCCTCGCTGTGTGCTCTTGTCCTCAGAGCCAGTGCAGTGCCCCCCACTGCAGCTGGCAAAGGGAGTCTATTTCCAGGGCTCTGGCTGCAGCTGGGAAATTGAATCCCCCTTTTCCTGGACCCCGTGTGCTGGGGAGTGGGGTCCCAGGGTGCGGATTGTGGGGAGCCAGGGGAGCAGCCCTCAGCCTGCTGCATCCTGCTGCTAGCCTGGCTCCTGGCCCTGGTGCCTGCGAGGGGAGCCCATGAGTGCCCTGGGGACAGTGCCAGGTGCTGACTAGAACTGTCTGCTTGTTGTCTCTGCTGCGAGTCCAAGGTCTCTGTGCGGGGGGGTTCCCAGGGCTGGGCAGCGTCTGCTCCTGGGGGTGGCGGGAAGGGTCACCCGCTGTCTGTGAGCAGAGCTTCCTCCTCCAGGATAGGTGCCTGCTCCCCCGCACTGGTGGAGAGCCAGGCAGCTTTGCCATCGCTGCCAGTGCCGACCCAGGGGACCCAACACCCACGGTCAGCCCAGGAGCCCTGGCCCCGCAGGCTGCCCTGGCCCGGGGATCCCAACGTGAGAGGCTGGGCCAGGCCTCCATCCCCCAGAGCCCCAGTGGCTTCAGCTGAGGGGCACCCAAGGGCCCCGGTGCCATGCGGCTCTGCAGACATGGCGGGTGCCCTGCGCCTTGCCTCTAGCCTCGTCTCCTCACCGAGCCAGTGACGTCCGAGGCCCGGCTCGGCCTGGGCAGCTGAAATCTCCGCTCCCCGTAGAGCCCCGGCTGTCCCTGGCCACGAGCCCAGGCTGGCCGGGCCCAGCGGTGACTTTGCTCCCCATCTACACAGCCCTCAGCAGAGCGTCCAGCTGGCTTTGGGGGCGGGGGAGGTGATCGCAGCCTTTCCCCTCGGGGGACTGGGGCCGATCCAGGGTCTCGCCCGCAGTCAGGGGCTGGGAATGAGATGCAGCCAGGGCCTTTCCCCTTCGGGGGGCCGATCCAGCCCCGGCTGTGCAGTTCCTAGCAGGGCACCTGCCTCTCACAACCCCCCCCGCCTGGCCCCCTCGTCTCTCTCTCACCCCGCTCCAGGACACATTGGCAGGGGCAGCTTGCCCTGTTGCTTCCTGGGCATTTGCTCTCCAGGACCTCCCATACTGGGTCATGACTGAGCAGGGCTGGGGCCCCGGGGGAGATGAGTTTGGGGTCCCCCGGGCCTGGCCTGTCTGCTGAGCCCAGGTTCAGGGACGGGGCTGTTCCTGGAGCCGCACTTCTTGTGTGAGGGGGTTTCGTGTTTCGTAACTTCTGGAGTGAAACCCCCCGAACCCAAATTCCAGAGCCCCCGGCTGCCGCCTCCGACGGGCGGGGGAAGGAGAGCCTGGCGCTCAGGCCAGCCTGGGCCGCTCTGGGCCGGAGGGGAGTTCTCAGCACCGCGTCTCCGAACTGCCCTCCCCTCCAGCCCGACCCGCTGCTCACTGCCCCTCGCGTCCGGGCACCGCGGCTTTGTGCTGCTGCGCTGGCCCATGCGCCCACCGGCCGGGGCTGGCTCCTGCTGCTTGTGCCTGGCTCCGCGCTCTGCCGGACGCTTGTTTGTTCTGTCTGTCCTCGTCCGTGGGCTCTAGCTCTGCCGTAGCCTAGGCGTGGCCGCGAGCCGCCCCAGCCCCGGAGCAGACGCGCTCGGGGGCCAGGCGTGGGGGAGGGTTTGTCAACCGCCCCTCTCTTCACTTGGCAGGTGGCAGGGTGAAGACGTGGAAGAGACGCTGGTTCATTCTGACCGACAACTGCCTCTACTACTTCGAGTACACGACGGTGAGACCCCGACGCCCCCCGCCCGGGCGGGGACGTTCCTGGCCCGGCAGGCCCGGCCTGGGGCACGAGGGACAATGCGGCTCCACTTAGCCGCCCGGGGTGCTCCAGCCTAGCAGTGGGTGGCTGCACCCCCATAATCGAGGGGCTCCCTGGTGATGGCTCAGGGCGGGGGATTTTTAGGGGGCTGGCTCAGGCTGTGGGGCAATCGACTTCTTCCCCTCACAGCCCCGCTCCTGGGGGCAGTGGGGCTGGAGGAGCAGATCGGGATGTCGGGGGGCCCTGCAGCTCTGTAGCTAACGTCTTCCCCCTTTGCTTGGCCTCCTGCAGGATAAGGAGCCTCGTGGGATCATCCCCTTGGAGAACCTGAGCATCCGCGAGGTGGAGGACTCCAAAAAGCCCGTGAGTCTCTGCCCGTGGGGAAGCGGGGGGCTGAGCCCCTGGGTCTGTGTGTTTGGGGGATGTCGTGTGACTGTCGGCCCAGGAGGGCGCCTGGGGCTGCTGCGTTCTCCCCTTGGGGCCAGGCACGTGGGGCGGGGGCTGCAGGGCAGCAGTGGTGTCCCTCCTCCAGATCGCTCGCTGCTTTGGCCCCGGATTCCCCCCCTCCCCCATCTCCAGTGCTCGGCTCCGTGGCGGGCTGCTGGACCAGGCCACTGCAGGAAGCGATCGCAGCAGGGGCACGTTGCACACTTAATATTCCAGCCGTGGGAGTGACGTTCCCAGGCTGTAATGGGACGGGGGGGAGGGCGGGGCTGTGGGACTCCCAGGGCTTTCCCTCTACCCTGCCCCTCCCCGGGCCTGGAGCCCTGATCAGCAGGGGCCGGTCCCGTGCCTGGCTGGGGGCTGCTGCTGACTGTCTCCTTCCTTCTCAGAACTGCTTTGAGCTTTACATCCCGGACAACAAAGACCAGGTGATCAAGGCCTGCAAGACGGAGGCGGACGGGCGGGTGGTGGAGGGGAACCACACGGTGTATCGCATCTCGGCCCCCACGCCCGAGGAGAAGGAAGAGTGGATCAAGTGCATCAAGTGAGTGTTGCTGCCCCGGGGCGGGGGGACGTGGCCAGGTTCTCTGGGCGCCGCACTGGCTGGTCGGCGGTCCCCGGGTACGTTCCCCCAAGACCTGCCCAAGGTTACCCAGAGTGTGGCAGAGCCTCCATCTCCTGGGTCCTGGTCAGTTCTTTGGCTGCCAGGCCCCCCTTCCCCGCTGGGGCTCCTACCTCTAGCTGAGGCAGGATGTGACCAGGGATTTCCCGGGGTCTCCCCCTCTCACCTCCTTTCCCCCCGCCCAGGGCAGCGATCAGCCGGGACCCCTTCTATGAGATGCTGGCGGCGCGGAAGAAGAAAGTGTCCTCCATGAAGAGACATTAGCGGCCTGGGCCAGCCGGGCGAGGCCGGCGTTCCCCGGCGGCGAGAGGCTCCCCACCCCGGAGATGGAGAGCAGGTTGCCAGGCAAGGGCCTCTCCTGCCGCCCAGCACAGCCGGATTTCCCGGGGACTAGCTTCAGCTTCAGCAATTTCTTTACCGTTGGGGGGTGGGCAGGAGGTGGGGGGGGGCTGGGAGGGTCCGAGGGCCACAGCGATGAGCCTGCAGCTATGGAGGAGCAGGAGCTTGGGGCTGGCGGCTCCCTTCCCAGAGAGCCGTCTCCAGGCCCTAGCCCGGGTCCGGCCGGCCCGGGGGGAGAGGTCCAGAGACTTCACCTGCAAGGAGCTCCCCACGGGTCTCAGCCCAGCGGGAGGCCCCGGAGGCGGCCCCCAGGGCTGGGGTGGGAAGTGTCGCACATGGCCTTGGGGAGGAGGGGGGGATGTGTATGGGGGCAAAGGCACCTGTACACACCTCTCAGCCTTGGGCAGGGCGGACGGGCCAGCGAGGGGCCGGGGGCCCTGCCCACACCTGGGGCTGCCTCCTGCTCGACTGCCCATGCGCACTGTACACCTGCCTCTGCTAATTCCCCTGGGGGAGGGAGCTACAGCCCCCTGGCAGGGCCCCCGCCCCCTAGGGCTGGGCTGGGCACTTGTTTCAAAGCACTTGGGGCATGTTCTGTCTGTCGCTGCTCAGTGGGGGCTGGGCAGGCGATTCGCCTGAGAGGGAACTGGGGAGGGAATGAACCACGGGAGCCCACTCACCTACCCTCGTTCTAGAGGGCACCGGTCTGTCCTGGGCTCCTTGGGGACGCACAGGGACAGCTGGGCACAGAGGGTCTGGGAAGGGGAGGCCAAGGGTCCGAAAACCATCCTTGCGCCCTCCTGTAGCCATAGCTTGCACAGACGCAGTGCCACACGGCGGTGCCCAGCTGCCAGCGGGAAGCCTGCTGCTCCGGCCTTCCCCGGGGTCAGCCTGCTCCTGGAGCCGGCACCACCGGGCCTCGTGGGCTGCGCGTGGAGCTCAGGGAGCAGCAGGGCTGGGATTGCTCAGGTGTCATGAGGGGCCACAGGCAAGAAGGGGTTCCCGAGCCCTGCTTCTAGCACAAGGTAGGGGCTGGGAATGAGGGGGGCTGTGGAGTCCCTGGAAGGGGATGAGTGCCCTGAGAAGGGCCGGGGCCTGTCTGGAAGGCAGCAGCTCCTGGCTGAAGGAGAGGCCCTTCTGGAAGCTGCCCAAGCCCCCCCCTGGCGCACTGGAGAGAGACGTCCCCAGCAGTATTAGTCTATTTATCCGAGGTGTAAATATCTGTATAGTTTTCTCCTCTAAGGTTATTTTGTATTTGTTGGCGTTCTGGGCAGAGGCCTCTCCGCAGGGCGGGCACCTTCCAGGGGTTTTAGTCTGATTCGAACTCTTTGGTTTTCTGCCATGGCCTCGTCAACTTGCGCCGAGGATCTGCAGCAAATAAACGTCAAATCTCCGCTCAGCCGCCGGCTGGTCTCTCCACTCGGGGCTGCATGGGAAGGGCTCGCACCGCACCCTCCGCTCAGCCGCCGGCTGGTCTCTCCACTCGGGGCTACATGGGAAGGGCTCGAACCGCACCCTCCGCTCAGCCCCCGGCTGGTCTCTCCACTCGGGGCTGCATGGGAAGGGCTCGCACCGCACCCTCCGCTCAGCCCCCGGCTGGTCTCTCCACTCGGGGCTGCATGGGAAGGGCTCGCACCGCACCCTCCGCTCAGCCCCCGGCTGGTCTCTCCACTCGGGTCTGCATGGGAAGGGCTCGCACCGCACCCTCCGCTCAGCCGCCGGCTGGTCTCTCCACTCGGGGCTGCATGGGAAGGGCTCACACCGCACCCTCCGCTCAGCCGCCGGCTGGTCTCTCCACTCGGGGCTGCATGGGAAGGGCTCGCACCGCACCCTCCGCTCAGCCGCCGGCTGGTCTCTCCACTCGGGGCTGCATGGGAAGGGCTCGCACCGCACCCTCCGCTCAGCCCCCGGCTGGTCTCTCCACTCGGGGCTGCATGGGAAGGGCTCGCACCGCACCCTCCGCTCAGCCGCCGGCTGGTCTCTCCACTCGGGGCTGCATGGGAAGGGCTCGCACCGCACCCTCCGCTCAGCCCGGCTGGTCTCTCCACTCGGGGCTGCATGGGAAGGGCTCGCACTGCACCCTCCGCTCAGCCCCCGGCTGGTCTCTCCACTCGGGGCTGCATGGGAAGGGCTCGCACCCTCCGCTCAGCCGCCGGCTGGTCTCTCCACTCGGGGCTGCATGGGAAGGGCTCGCACCGGGTCTCTCCACTCGGGGCTGCATGGGAAGGGCTCGCACCGCACCCTCCGCTCAGCCGCCGGCTGGTCTCTCCACTCGGGGCTGCATGGGAAGGGCTCGCACTGCACCCTCCGCTCAGCCGCCGGCTGGTCTCTCCACTCGGGGCTGCATGGGAAGGGCTCGCACCGCACCCTCCGCTCAGCCCGGCTGGTCTCTCCACTCGGGGCTGCATGGGAAGGGCTCGCACCGCACCCTCCGCTCAGCCCCCGGCTGGTCTCTCCACTCGGGGCTGCATGGGAAGGGCTCGCACCGCACCCTCCGCTCAGCCGCCGGCTGGTCTCTCCACTCGGGGCTGCATGGGAAGGGCTCGCACTGCACCCTCCGCTCAGCCGCCGGCTGGTCTCTCCACTCGGGGCTGCATGGGAAGGGCTCGCACCGCACCCTCCGCTCAGCCCGGCTGGTCTCTCCACTCGGGGCTGCATGGGAAGGGCTCGCACCGCACCCTCCGCTCAGCCCCGGCTGGTCTCTCCACTCGGGGCTGCATGGGAAGGGCTCGCACCGCACCCTCCGCTCCTGAGGGAGCGCGTCCCCCTGCCCTAGTGCCCCGCACCATTCAGCTAAACCAGCTGCAGCCCTGTTGTGCCCTCGCTGAGCTCGTGGCCTCAGGCCCCAGTGGGCGCTCTGGGTGTTGGCATGAGCCCCGCCCCAGGGGCAGCCTGCCCCCCTCCATTGGGGCCTAGGGAATAAGCGGGAGCCCAGGCAGAGGCCCTGCAGTGGGCTGTGGGCATCCCTCTGTAAATGGAGGGGGGGGGGTGCTGGAGTTTCAAATCTCAGCTGCAGCCTGCTCCTCTCCCAGACCGGGAGGACTGGCCCCTACCGGCCACGCTGCCCTGGGCTCTCCTGCTCTTGGCCTGACACCCCCAGACTCTGCACACGGCTAGTGAGATCGGGCCCCACGGGCAGCTGAGTCCGGTACGTTCCCCAGGGCGCCCCACCCCTCTGCACATGTGTCACGGAGTGCCCCGGCGACGGTCTGGAACTTGCTCCCTATGAAGCCAGACAGGACTCCCGAGGAAAAGCGTCCTCTCTCCGTACAGCCTGTCTCCAAGGGTAGGAGCTTTAGAGGTTCCCGCTTCAGCCTTCCTGGGTCTGACCTTGGAGCATTCAGCACCTTCTGCCCCTCCCTGCGCTTCCCCCAGCGAGCCTGGGCGGGGTCCTGAGGGAGCCAGTGGATTCTGCACCCCAAATCCACAGTCAGACGTGACTCTCAGCCAGCCAGTAAAACAGAAGTTTATTCTATGACCTTTATCTGGTCTAACCCAGACCATACAGCGAGCGTGAGCCCTCAGCTGGATCCATCTTGGGGGCCAGAGAGCTAGGACAGCTTGCCGGTAAGCCCTCTGCCTCTTCCTAGCCAGACCCAGACCCTCCTCTGCTTTCTTTTGTCTCTTTTCCTGGGCTAGGTGAACATCACCTGACCTCCCTTCTCCTCCTGCGGTCAAGTTACAGCTTCACCTATGGATACCTGCAGTGGCTCTGCTTTGCATCAGCTACACATTCCTTTCCCTCCACATAGACGCTTAAGAAATTCATAGGGGAAACTGAGGCACGCACACATAGTACTCCTACTTCGTCACACAGCCCCTCCTCCCCCCTCTCCCCAGGCCAGGTCACCTGACCTCCCTCCAACAGGTTCAGCCGGCCTCTTTGTTATTCAACACTTCCAGCCAACACCTTTCAGGTAGGGGGAAGGGCAGGCCCCAAGACAGTTTATGCTCTCTCTGCTTTGCAATAAGAAATGCATAGAGGAAACTGAGGCACACACACACAGTATTCCGACTCCGTCACAGCGCGGCATCAGCCAGCCTGGTTCTACCTTCAGCTCAGGAAAGGGTCGAGCAACTTGGTCATTTAGTTTGGGATCGTCTTCTCCTATTGCCCCCCCCCCCCTTCCTTGGGCAGGACTCGGCCCGGGAAAGGGGGGCACTCGCCCTGCTGTGCCACGGTCCTGCCCCCAGGGCGGGGCCCTGGAGCACGGCACAGGGCAGGGCAGGGCAGGGAAGCCCAGGCCAAGCCTCAGGCAGGATGCAACCTTGCAAAGTTGAAGTGAGGCACATGCTCCCGGTGAGCTGTGAACGTGGCGGGAGCCGACTCAATGAACTGCAGGGACAGCTTCTCTCATGGCTGCCTAGGCCCCCTGCCCGCTCCAGGTATCTGGGCCGTCCGGTTCCAGCCCTCCATTTTTCGGGGGCGGCGATGGGCACAGCCCCAGGGATCCCTCTAAAGCTTGATATGCTCTGGTGAAACCCTGACCCGCTTGGCACGTGGGTGGCTCACCGGGAAAGGCTACTGCCCCTGCTTCCCGGTGGGTTACAGGGCTCCCCTGAAGGGGTGTCCCGGGGGCCTGGGTTGCTGCTGGGATGCCCCCAGGTGAGAGAACGTGTGCTGGAGGGGAGCAACGTCACTGGTGCTCATTGCTGCCCCCCCCCACTTGTCCGACTAGTGACTCACCCCTACGCTTCTCCCACAAGCCCCTCCCCTTCCCCCCCCTCCCCCCGGGCTGGCGCGGCTGCGCTGCCTGCTGGTGATGGCTGGGCAGGGTTGCCAGCTCTGGCGAGCTACCTGTCTCAGGGAGCTGGCTGAGCCAGGAAATGAGATGATGCTCCTGTAGCAGGCTGGGGAGCCCCCGCTAGCTGCAGGGGGCCCCAGGCCGGAGCCTGACTCTGCTCATTCTCCCAGTGCTGGAGACACAGCTGGGGCCTGCCCAGAGAAATGAGAACCGTTGCCGCAGCGCCTGGTGGGGACAAATGGCCCACGTCTGTCTGGCCTGGTTAGATCAGTTACTTAGGGGGGTCCCTGGGCTGAGGTGGGGGCTCTCCATGGCGGGGGAGTTACAGGACTGGGTTTGATGCCACTGTCCCCCCAGGGGAACTTGCTGGTTGAGCCAAGCCCTAGGTTGTTCGTCGAGTGCTCGCTCACGTCCATTCCAGTTAGGTGTGCGCGCCCCCTGCCCGCCCTCGGAAAGGTTTTCCCCCAGCAGCACCCCTCGGGTCGCTGTCGATCCCCTTTCATGGTGCTCGCTATAGGACCCTGCTGACCTGGCGGCCTCTCGGGTCCTTCTTACTGCCAGTGCCGGTCGTCGGAGCTGCAGGGGCTTTGCTCTCCAGTGCTCCCCTAGGTCTGCTAGCGCCAGAGCCCATGCAGCGGCGCCGGTCAGTGATTCCGTAACACCCCCCCCCCCCACCTCCGGGTAGGGCTGGGAATTGACATGAGCGAGCACCTTCTCCTCACTCTTGTTCTTCGAGATGCTCACGTCCATTCCCTCTATCGGCGGGAAGGAACTGAGCAGGCACCGGGTCTCCAGTGTCCCCTATTGAGCGCCATGGAGGTGCCACTCGGGGGGGGGGGGGCTCCATAGCCGACCCCACTAGGGGAAAAACTTTCCGAGGACTGTGCATGTGGCGCACACACCTAACTGGGATGGGCGTGAGCAGCACACCTCGAGTGACAGGTACGAGCCGGTGAGGAACCGTTTTCTCCCCGCCGGCCTGGCTGGCTGTCATGCGGTAACAGTGGAATGTCACGTCTGCTGAATTCCAGGACAGGGCAGGTGCTATCGGTCGCGGGGCCTTGGGGACAATTGGAGACTCAGAACAGCCTGATTCTGCCCCCCACCCCTCCACCCCCGCCATCTCCTTTTGGTCTCTCAGGCTGCAGGGAGGGAGGAAATCTGCACGGTGAGGCATGGTGGGCTTAGCGTCTGCACCAGGTTTCGTGTCCGAGGAGAGGGTTAGTCATCGCTGGCTGGCGGATGCGCCGTAGGCAGCGTAAGCTAAGGCAGTGGATGCGGGCTGCTGGCCTGGGGGAACATGGGCTCCTGGCAGCAGATGTATGGGGGTCCAGACAGGGTCCAGGACCCCTGCTCCGAGCAGCCCTGCCATTGTGCCCTGGCAGGGGGTGGGGCAGCCCACTGACCCCTGCAGGAGGTTCAGCTCGGGCAGGATGCGGCCCGCCGGGGCTCGGCTCTTCCCCGGCGTCAGACCAGCGCGGCTGAGCCGAGTGCGGATTCGCACGCACGGCGTGGGATTAGCAGCACCAGGCCAACGGGCCCTGACATGCCACCCCGTCATCCCCTGCACCTGGCACTGTGCTCTCAGGCCACTAGGGGTCAGTGTGCCCGAAGGAGCCCAGCAGCTGCTGCTTGTGGGTCAGGGTCAGGCGGCATCCCGAGGGGCAGCCACAGCGACCTTGGCCATGACAGGGGGGGGGGGGGTAGCGGTGCCAGAGGCAGGAAGTTCCCCAGCTTCCAGATCGGAGCAAAGAGCTGCCCTGGAAAGGGGGATCAGCTGCCACCTGTCCAAAGTGCAAGGCCCCTCCCTGCACACCAGAGAACAGGAGGCTAATTGGGGGGCTTCAGGGGCCCGTCAGCATCACCTGGACCCAGATCCCAGGAGCAACGTCCATCCGTGGTGCCCGGGCTGAGCCAGGCCCTGGGGCAGCTAATCCCAGTGCTGCCTCTGGCTCCTCCCGGGGTGTTTGCGAGTGTCCAGGCCTTGGCTGCAGGCCTGTGCCACGGAGACTGTGCTGAGACCCTTGGGTGCAGAGGAAGGTCACTGGGTGCATGCTGGCTGGGGCAGCCCGGGTGAGTCTGATTGACAGCGCAGGCCTATTGGCGGGGGCAGCTCAGAGGGATTTCTAAAGGGGGGGGGGCGGTAATTTTGGGGAAGGGAACCCTTTGCAGGCGGAGGAGCCACTGCAGAAACTGGCCAGGGCCACGCTCCCCGTTCCCCTCAAATGTGGCAGGGTGGCACTGCAGTGAGAGGCAGGGACGTGGTGGGCTGAGGCAGGGAAGGTACCCAAGGGTCCCTGCCCTCCTGCCAACTCCACTTGCTCCTTTAAGCAGCTGCCAGGAGAGCAATACCTCCAATGAGGTCACTGGCTGCACCAGCCCCCCAGATCGGCCCAGGCGAGCCCCCCTAGTTAAAGGCAGAGGTGCCTGAGCCGCTCCGTGCCTTGTTAGGAGGGAGCCACAGCCAGTCCCTAGAGAAAAGAACAGGGGCTGGGGCTGCTGTCCTGTGCTGTGGGGCAGGGCCGTGATCCCACTGCTACGGGGGGAACTGAGGCACCGGGAGGCCGAGGGACTTGCCCAAGGCACAGGAGAGCAGAGAATTGGAACCAGGTGTCCCGGCTAGAGGCTGAACCCTGGACTGTCCGTCCCCTCCACAGGGCGCTTGCCTCAGGGGTCGCTGAGTGTGGTTCCTGCGCCCCTGGGAGTGGCATTTCACATGGCCTGTGTCTGGGCCGCGCCCCTCCCAGGGAGTCAGGGGAGCGCCGGTGCTGCCAGCTCAGCCGGGGCAGGAGGGGCTCTCCAGGTGAATTGGGCCAGTCCCTCTAACAGGGGGGAGGGGGCGGGACACGGTACGCCAGGCAGCCAGCTCCCGGCAATGGCACCGCACTGCTCCTTCATGGTGGGGGGGGTGGGTGTGTGGGGGTGTTAATCTGTGCTTGTGAAACCTCAGCCCCTCCCAGCTCCACCGCCCCACAGCGCTCCCGGCTCCACCACCCCACAGCGCTCCCGGCTCCACCGCCCCACAGCGCTCCCCGCCCCACAGCTCTCCCGGCTCCACCGCCCCACAGCGCTCCCCGCCCCACAGCTCTCCCGGCTCCACCACCCCACAGCGCTCCCCGCCCCACAGCTCTCCCAGCTCCACCGCCCCACAGCGCTCCCGGCTCCACCACCCCACAGCGCTCCCCGCCCCACAGCTCTCCCAGCTCCACCGCCCCACAGCGCTCCCGGCTCCACCACCCCACAGCGCTCCCCGCCCCACAGCGCTCCCGGCTCCACCACCCCACAGCGCTCCCCGCCCCACAGCGCTCCCGGCTCCACCGCCCCACAGCGCTCCCGGCTCCACCGCCCCACAGCGCTCCCCGCCCCACAGCTCTCCCGGCTCCACCGCCCCACAGCTCTCCCGGCTCCACCGCCCCACAGCGCTCCCCGCCCCACAGCTCTCCCGGCTCCACCGCCCCACAGCGCTCCCGGCTCCACCACCCCACACCGCTCCCCGCCCCACAGCTCTCCCGGTTCCACCGCCCCACAGCTCTCCCGGCTCCACCACCCCACACCGCTCCCCGCCCCACAGCTCTCCCGGCTCCACTGCCCCACAGCCCTCCCCGCTCCACCACCCCTCTTCCATCCCGTCAGCTCGCAGCATGTGCCCAGAGTTAGCCAAGGCCATAAACCCTCTTGCAGAAAGGCTGCAGCGTGACACCACAGGGTGCCCAGACATGCCAGAGACCAGGCCAGCTGCGCCAAGGCCAGGACGCCTCACCCCGTGTGCCCTAGGCTGGCTCTTCGCAGGCTGACTGGGCTGGCAGGTTGGCCTTCTAGAACCTTCCCCTGTTTATGCTTCTGCTTCTTTCTAATGTGAACGCAAAACAGGCAAACGCAGGGGCCTGGCAGCGCAGAACAGAGCCTCGTTCGTGCACTGCCAGCCTTGCCCCGGAGCAGCCTGACAGACCAGACTCGGCCTACGATCTCCTGGAGAAGTGGAAAGAGCCTGAGGTGAGGTGTCAGCCTGGCCAGGTTCCCAAGAGCGCTTGGCCCGCTGGGCACGCGGCGGGGGGCAGAGCTCTCTGGAAAATCTGGCTGCCCAGGCGGGTCCTTTGCCTGCTCTAGCAGGGGGCATGTTCCACACCCCGGCGGCCTGGGGATTCGTCTCACCCGGGTCTGTCCTGTGCCAACAAAGGTTGGAGGTGGAGACTTACTGGGGGCTCCCTGTTGTTGAGCAGGGCGCTGAGCTTGACAGCGAGGAGTGTTGGGGTGGGGTGGGGTGGGCCTCAGGGCCGTGTGTGGGGGGGGGCAGGGCCGGGGGGGGGGCACAGGGCCGTGGAGGGTTAGGCGAGTGGCGGAGTGGGGGACAGCTCGTGCTGCTGGCAGGCTCCCGGGCCCCGCAGGCGGAAGGTTCCGGCAGCGGGGGGCGGTTGGTGGCGGAGGCCCCCGGCCTGGGGGGTTCCGGGGCAGTTGGAGCAGCCAGCCGGGGGCCCTGCGCTCTGAGGGGAGCTCGGTGCCGAGCCGGCTCAGAGCGTCTGCTCGGTGATTTGGGAGGCGCCAGGGTTCCCGTGGCCACAGGGCCTGGGGAAGCAGGATGGGGGTTGATGAGGGAGCTGGGGGGGAGGGGAATAGAGTCCAGGCAGATCTAGGGCAGCTGTGGAGGGGGAGGAGGCTGGGTTGGGGGGGGGGGGGGGGGGAAAGCGAGCTGCAGTTGAAGGGGGGGGGGGGGGTCCTGGGCCGGCATGCGATCAGGCCGACCTGCCAGCCCAGTCAGCCTGCGAAGAGCCAGCCTAGGGCACACGGGGTGAGGCGCCCTGGCCTTGGCGCAGCCGGCCTGGTCTCTGGCACTTCTGGGCACCCCGCGGGGTCACGCTGCAGCCTTCCTGCAAGAGGGTTTATGTCTTTGGCAACTCTGGGCACGTGCTGCGAGCTCACGGGATGGAAGAGGGGCGGTGGAGCCGGGAGGGGCAGGGCTGCACAACCCACCGCTATAAATCTCACCCCAATCTTTGGGGGAAAAAGACCCAAAAAGGGGGGACGTGAAAACAACAGAACGGGAGGCACTAAAGGCCGGCGCCGGGCACCGAGCCCTCTGCTCGCTCTCAAAGGCGGCCTCGCCCTTTGGGGTGCTCAGTGGGGAGTGCCTGGTGTTAGGGTCTGAAGAGCTGGGCACCCATGGCTCCCTCCGCCTGCCTTTTTGGGGGGGATGCCGGCACTGCTGCACCCCAGCCCGTAGGGCAGCAAACCGCAGGGGGGCTCCTGAGCCTTTCAGGCTAAAGCTTCGGCCCCATGGCTGCAGCAAGGAGAGCGAGAGCATGGGTGCCTGTGCAGGTGGGCTAATTAGTCACTAATTACCATGTCCTTCCCTCTCCCACTGCAGGAAGCCCAGCTAGCCCTGAGTGCAGGAGAAAACCCGCCCTGATCCCAGTTCGCTTGGCATCTCCCTCTCCGTAGGACCCTGCTGAGCACTGCGGGCGGGATGACCACCGCGTCGGACAAGAGGGTGGAGTTCCTGGAGAACTACTCCACGCTCACCCTGCGGTTCAAGCCAGACAAATGGGCCAAGTTCGTGGGCAACGAGGAGATCAACGCCCTGCTGACAGAGTTCTTTGAGAAGCAGGACATCCTGAGGCTGGTGCTGACCCTGAACCCCGCCGGGCAGCTCGTGCCCTGCCTCGAGTTCCCGCCGGCGCTCAAGAGCAAGGGGGTTTACTTTGTGAAAAGGAAGAAGGAAAACATCACCAAGGAGAACTACCAGAGCGGGCTCCTGGTGGGAGACATCAGCCCCGCTCCGGTGGATCAGCTAATGGCAGTGGTGGAGGAGGTGGGTGGCAAGCCTGGAGGGTGGGCATGGGCTGGTTTCCCAGTGCTCAGCGCTGAGGCCATGGGGGGGGGGCAGAGCAAACCCGCTTGGCCCAAGGCTGGCTCCAGGAGTGCGTCATTTCCATGCCCAAGTTCCTTGTCTGTTGCCATCTCTGCTCCCCGGGGCCTCCAGCCCTTTGCCGGTGGGAGGAGGCACCTGGAGCTGCCTCATCCAGTCCCTTTGTCCCATGGGGCACAAACCATTCTCCTCAACTGTCGCTTTGCTGGATCACTTGTTAGTGATGTCACTGCTGCAAAGCGGATGATTTCTCAGCACAGTTTTGCCTTTGGCCTCTGTCCCCCATAAAATACAGAGAGATCACGAACAGGACGAAAGTCTTTTCTTCTAGGTTGTTTATTCCTTATTCATGAACAAGGAGAACATGAGCGGGTGGCCCAGAGTGGTGTCGGATGATGTTGTGAAACAAGCCCACAGACTGAAAAATGAAATGTTTGTGATGGGAGGAAAGATCAAAGGCAAGACGCTGCTCCCTCTCCCAGAGCACCTGGAGAACCTGAGCAGTTCCACTGACTCCCTGGAGCGGTGAGTGTGCCAGAAATTCACTCTTCGCTGGATTTTTCCTGCAAAGAATCGAGCACTGAATCCCTGCTCTGTGGCAAGGGCTGTGCTCCACCCTGGCTCTCACATGCATCAAACTGGGAAGTACCCTTGGGACGGGAACTTGGGAGTGAAAGGTTGAGTCTAACTAGCCGGGCTGCGGTGATGTGACCACCCGCATCCCATAGCCCTGTGGGAGAGCGCGGGACCCGCTGGGTAAGGTTTTTGGTAGGGAACGTGTGGACGTAAATGAAGCAAGGTTAGGAAGGAGTGGGGCCCCCACTCCACAGCAGGAACTCCCGGAGCTGGGTTTGGATGCAGTCTCACTGGGTGACTGCTGCTGTCTTTCAGACTCCCTGCAGCAATGGACAGCTCTTTATTACATGCCATCGAAACGATCATCATCGACTGGGCTCACCAGATAAGAGATGTCCTGAGCAAAGATTCTGCCCAGCCCCTGCTGGACGGACTGAACCCCTTGCCAAAGGTGGAGTTTGAATTCTGGAGCTCTAGGCTGGTCAATCTGCAATGCATTCATGAGCAGGTACCATATCTCCTGCACCTCTGGGCTATGACATTTCTCTCAGTGCTCGGTGGTGCGCTCTTGGAATGCTGACCTCTTGATCCATTTTGACATCTAGCTGCTTACCCCGAATGTGAATAAAATAGCTGAGATTTTGAAGAAGGCGAAGAGTTGCTATTGGCCCGCTCTGAAGAATGTTTTCATGGAAGTCAGTGCAGGTATAAGCCCTGGACGATTCACATCAAGGGATGGTTTCATTTTAGATGGTATTTAATTGTATCTTCTGACTTCACCTACCCTGCAGTTTTCATTTGCCGCAGGAGTGAAGGAAGCCAGTGATATTAATCTATACTTGCAACCGCTTAAGGTTTTGTTGGAGGAAATGGAGCAAGCAGAATACCCTCAGGTATGTTGTCAGCAGAGAACGAGTTCCCAGTTCTAAGCAACCCCAGTTGCAAATTCCATGCAAGGATGTAGGCAACGGTTCCCAGATGCTTCCATGCAGGGGGTTTCCGCGTGTCAGTTCGGACTTGTCAGAGTATTGCGAGTTCAACATTGTGAAGTTCCCTTACATTGTATGATGTTCAGATTTCACTACTGAAGGGTCAGGAAGTTCCAAGTGACGTGAACTTGCTGTACTGATGGGCATGTTATTGCTTCTCAATGGATTCAAAGTAATGTGGTTTCTTCCCAGCTGCCTCCCTACATAGACAGCGTCATGTACACGGTCTGCTTAATCTGGGCTAACTCGGAACATTATAACACGCCGTCCAGGATCATTGTCATCTTACAGGAGATCTGCAACCTCTTGATTGAAATGGTACAGTCCTAGGCGGGTGCAATAGCGTTGCAGCGGGTCTGCCTTCCGGGGTAAAGTCCATGTGCAAGGGGGTCACTTTCCAGAGTGCCTGGGGGGTGGAGGGACAGCTGCTCTTCTGATGTAAATCCCCCTCTGTCCCATAGCAGCCCCCACCCTCAGCCATTTTGGGACAGAGTCAAACCCAGAAGCACCCTGTGCGTCAGGCACTCGGGAATGCTGAGCAATTGCCCCTGCTGTAAAAACACCAGCAGGGAAGTCTGGGCCAGCTGGAAGGGGGGGAGAAGAGCCTCAGTGTCCTGTTGCTGGGTGACCATTTCGAGAGGCAGTTTCTCTCCTTTCTTAAAGGACCAGGGGCCAAACTCACTGTTGCCCAAGGGGCCTAAGGAGTGGTACAGTCCCCTGGGGAATCACATCCATGCCGAGGCCTCTCTGCCACTGTGGCAGAAGCCCCAGGTTCCTTCTGAAGAACAGAGGGAGAACAGGGGCTGTGCCCAGGCCAATCCTACAGCCTCCCTGGCAATTCCCTGATGCCACCAGCTCACGGGATGAGTTACGGCTGCCCAAGGCTACCCCAAGTAGGGGAGACACCAGTTGTGCCACTCAGTCCCGACACAGGGATGAACTGGGCGCTACAGGGTGTGTTGCAAACGCTGCTTGTAGCTGTTGCGATTGCTGGTTTGCACAAGTGATCGGACCGGGGGGACTCCTCGCCTCCGGAAGAAATGAAGTATGTGACCTTCTAGCTGGAACTTCTCTTCGAGTCCTGTTACTGCATTTTACTTTGTTTAGACCCGAAATTTCCTGAGCCCTGAGGAAGTAATGAAAGGCTTGCAAGGAGAAATAGAAGAGATCTTGGGCGGGATCAAGCTAGGCCCTTCAGTTATAGAGAGACTTTACCAAACCTACCACCGGTGCTGCTCGGAGGTCATGCCCACCTTCTTTACGGTATGAGCGGCTGTGGGATCAAAAGCTCCATATCTCCACTAGCTAACCGGCTCATCTTACAACTCTTGGTCTGTTTCAGGACAAGGAGGCCAGGCTATGGGAGTTCCCGTCTTCGCTCGTGTTTACCAGAATGAATTCATTTTTGCACAGAGTGAAGACTATAGAGGTGCCTATGAAAGACTTTGTGTGGTAGTTCAACTAGTGCTTCTTCTGCTGTGTTCTCTGTGTTTTCAATAGTGCCCCCAGAATGGCAGGAGCCTGCCAGACCAACCAGCAGCTACACGCTCTGCGCTGAGGTGCTCCCATCTAAAGACAGATGACTTGGCCGTCAGGCAGAGGGCAGGAGAAAGGGTACCACCAGATACACCTACAGTGTGTAAACTGGTCCCAAAGGCCAAATCCTTACACCTGTTGTCACCATGGCAGCAGTGGGTCTCCAGGAGGAATGTGACAGGGAAAGAGGAGGGGTCTTTTGGGTGACCTCGAGAGGTGTTCCTTGCGCAGTGGTCACCAGAGAAGCAGGCATTTGTGTGGGTGGAGTAGGGAGGCTGCAGCAGAGGAGGGGTGGGGGTGGCAGGGACACAGACCACAAGGGCGGATAAGGCAGGGCTTTGTGGCTGTAGTCAGGGGCTTGAATCTGACGGGGGCAGAGCAGGGGAAGCCAGCAAAGAACTGAAGGAAGGGAAGAGAGGCAGGGGGAGCTGCCAAGGTCTAAATAGTGGGTCAAGAAGATAATCTTGGCAGCAGCTTTTCATGTGGAACAGAGGGGGTGGCAGGGGTGTGAGTGAGGCCAGAGAGGAAGAGGCTGGTGGAGGGCTCAGGAAGAATAGTATTACACAATTGGCCATGTCACATTGTAGTTGCTAGCCAGACACCCAGAAGGTGATGCCAGGGGGAGAGAGGGAGAGAGATCTGGGTGGGCATCTGCTGTGCTGTGTGTGAAAAGAAAACGGAGACCTGATCTCACTCCTGCCATGTCATTGCATGTGGAAGGCGGCTTCCTCCCAGCTCTCTCCCTGCTCTGCCCTTGGATTTTGTGCTGAACTTGAGCTCTGAAGATGCACGGGTAGGAATCCCCCAAAGAACAGCAAGGGAGCAGGGGCTGAGAGAACAGAATCTGCCATGGGCTTGCAATATGACCATGAGCCAAACCACTTCTCCTTTCAGTGCTGGTCTCGGGGGGGTGCTCCCTGTGCCTGAGACGGGAAGGTTATTAGTTAGTTAGTTGTTTAGCACCTGCAATTTTCTTCTTGCTCACCAAGTCCCATGGAGTCTGTGTCAGGTCCCCGTTCTCTGTCACTAGAACCCTGGCATGTAGGTAACAGCACTGTGACATGAAGATGTATTGAGTGCTGTGATTATTTCTGTTCACTAGGAGTTGTACGTAACAGCTATTGAATTTCTGAAGCTGGAGAAAATTGAGCTGGGAGGAGTGAGAGGAAACATCCTTGGGAGCATGGTATTTCAGATTTATGAGGAAATCTCGGAACTCATTAAAGTTTTTGCTGATTGCAAATATGATCCCTTAGATCCTGCAGAGGAGGTGAGTGAACGTTGGTATGAATAATGTGTTCATTTGTTAGATGAATAAAGTTCTTGTTTTGAACAAGGCAGAGGACCTGCATATTAGAATAGTCACCATGGCAACAACTGTCCTTACTGTAGGGGGGGAAATCTGATCTTAGCATTCATCCATAAAATCAGGTCATTTAAATTGAATGGTTCTCTCTATAAAATGCCTTAATCCTATTATTTTAATCCTTTGTTCCTTTTATTGACAGGAATTTGATGAAGATTTTACAGAGTTCCAGACCAAAATTCAGGATTTGGATAGAAGATTGGCAACCATTTTTTCTCAGGGATTTAATGACTGTAATAGTATTGAATCTGCTGTCAAGGTATAAATGTGCATATATGGTTGGTGTGCCTCTTTTCCAGCAAGAGTGTTAGCACAGGCCGGGGTCTGATACCAAATCTAGGAAGACTCTTGTCGGTTCAGAAGTTTCTGTATTTATATTTACATTAAAATAACGATTGAAAGTCAAGACTTTCAAAAACTACTTTAGAGATCTTGGGGGCCCAACTCGAGATACTTCAAAGGGGTCTGATTTTCCTTAGAGGAGTCAGATTCTGTTGGGGTGGGTGCAGGTCAGACAGATGCTAATGGAAAGGGGATGTCTCAGAGGAAGATGCTAACTCAGAATGTAAATATTAAACCTGGTCAAGAACATTTCAGTGGAGCCGTTTTCCATCAGAAAATGCAGTCTTGTAAAAAAAACAAAAAAAGTCAATTTCCATGACATTTTCAAGAGGAAAAAGCCGGTATGAATGAATTGTTTCAACGTCAACATGTTTCATTTCAACAATGCTGAAGTGTTTGACTGTTTCATTTCAAGCAATTTCATTTAGACTTTTCAATGCTATTCCGATGTTGACTATAAACTACAATATTAATTATATACATTTACATTTAACATCGGAATAGCGTAGAAAAGTCTAAATGAAATGAATTGACATCAAACAAATGTTTTGATGGTTGTGAATAAGAACGTTTTGAAGTTTCTATGTGGAAAAAATTCTAAATTTTTCAGCTTTTTGTTTTAATTTAGAACTTTTTTCCCCCCAAATGTGGGCATTTCCTGTGGCATGGCAATTCCGATTTCCTGCTCTAGGATCTCTCCAGTCTCCTGCACATGGAGCAGGCGGAGAGATGAGGCCATTGAACTGAAGTGGTTTGTGGAAGAGGTGAATCTTTAGGTGATCCAGTGTTTGTAAAGTAGATGAAAGGCATTGTATACATTGTGATAGAGTCAGACCTGAAGGGTATAGGAGAGTGCTGGAAGGCAGGTACATCAGTCTCAGGATGTGCAGGTCTCTGTTCCCCCTATAGCCAAACAAAGGCTACTCCAGGCCAATCAAGACACCTGGGGTCAATTAAGAAGGTTCTAGCAGGCAGCAGGTTAATTAGGAGCACCTGCTGTCAAGTAAGGCCTTAATAAAAACCCCTGCCTCAGGCAGACAGTGTGGGTGTTTGGAGCAGAGAGGACTTTGGAGGCATTGAAGCAGAGAGCAGTTTGGAAGGAGGCCCTGAGGTAAGGGTGAAGTGGAGAGTAAAGAAGCAGGAACTGTTGTGGGGAAGAAGCCCAGGGAATTGTATTGTGCTTGGTGGTTAAAAGGCCAGCCATCTCAACTGATAATATTAGGGTCCCTGGGCTGGAGCCCGGAGAAGAGGGCGGGCCCGGGCTCCCCCCCACCCCCGCTCCCCCCCCCTCCCCCTGCCTTCTGCAATTAGTCACTGAGGCTAGTGAAATCCGCCAAGAAATGCAGGACCCACAAGTACAGGCTTGGAGCTTTGTCACAACATCTAGAGTGATTTCAGCATAATTTAACTAATGCCTCTCGGACGAATCACCTGCATTCTCAATGGTCTATGTCAGCAGATACCTTGATGTAGAAACAGTTTACCAATTTCTTTATTCTTTAGCAAATACACATGTTTGGATCGCTATTGGATCGACCTCTGATAAAGGCAGAAGTGTCCCCTCACTACTCCACCCTTCTGGAAATGTTTAATGTTGAACTGGATAATGCAAAGATCATGTACGATGCCCAGATATCGGCCACAAAATCAGGGGTGCCGCCAATCAGCAAAAATATGCCACCTGTTGCTGGGCAGTTGAAGTGGGCTCTGGAGCTCCAAGGAAGACTGGAGACTCCCATGAAGGAGTTGCAAGCCATTGATCACCCGTAAGTGAGTTCTGTTTGCACTTTGCACTTCAGAATACGCTGTTATCCAGTGTCTGTACGACGGAGCATCAGTCATAATTTACAGAGGACAAAGCACGTATCCACTTAGACCGCTGAGTTCTGTCTGGCATAGCCCCTCTGTTTTGCCAATTGCAACTTTTCCTTTGGTTACAGTGTTATGGTCAGTGCTGAAGCTAAACTGGTGTCCGAGAAGTATAAGGAGATGATACGTTTGCTGCAGAATTACCGAGAGAAGACCTATGAAGAGTGGATAAGTAGAGTAGATGCAGATTGCCAATTTAACCTCAAACAGCCGCTTATCCTGAGAGATCCAGACGGTGCTCTTATCAGAGTGAACTTCAACAAGGAGGTGGGTGGCACCATCCTTGTACACAAAGCTGTCTTGTTGAATCAGTCTGAGTGGAAATGAAATGTTTGTAGCAAATACTGTATGAGCCCTGTTCTGTTAGTGTCTGTTTTATTTTGACTACTACTGCTGAGACACACGCCTTCTAGTAACCTTGCTGCATTCGTGTCCTGGGTGGGGCTGGCACCTCCGACCGTGAATAGCAGCGATAAACCATTTGGACTCGCATCTGATTTTTCTTGAGAGATTTTCAAGATGGGATGATGCTAAAGCTCTGCCTTTTATGAATAGGTAATGATTTCTAATTATTGTATTTCTTAGCTAGTTGCTGTTCTCCGTGAAGTCAAGTATTTGAATTTTCAGAAGCAGAAAGATATTCCAGATAGTGCTGGCAATCTCTTTTCTCAAAATGAAACTTTCCGCAAGTTTGTGGACAATCTGGATCTCATTGTCGGTTGGTACAATAAGGCAAGTTTGAAAAAGGGGAGGCAACGGGGAAAGATAACAAAATGGGGAAACAGGATCAGTGTGTGTCTGTCTCTTGCCTTGTTTAGAAGAGTTAGACTGAAGTTTGTACAAAACTGGGTAACACTTTAAAGTAGTGCTCCAACTATTCTAAAATGGGTTGTAAAAATTCCAGGTGGTTTGAACTGTCAGGCGTAATGAGCACTACTTCATGGCTTAGCACTACAGGAGAGAGCTGCCTGTCTTAGCTTTCAGATTGCTGCACCTGTTATTTGCTGGGACCTGATGTCACCAGTGCTGTTCCACCCTTCCAGCCTGTCTGTGTGGAATGTGTAGCCTCCATTTCTCTCCCTCAAACCAGCTCAGATGGTTCAAAAATGGTTGTGCTCAGAAAAGGCGTTTTTCAGCCGCTAAGGCAGCTGCTCACCCTTTGCTCCACAGAACTGGTTTTGGATCCTAAGCCAGGGATGCTTTTGTTTTCCAGATCAAGACAACCATACTGCCAGTAGAGCTTCCGCTGGTCAAGCAGGAGTTAGAAGAGAATGATGTCAAGCTGCAGCAAGCTGAAACCACCTTGTTTTGGAGCAACGAAGGTACAAAGTCAGTCACTTCATCAGGACCTATTTCCAGATGACAACGTTTTTCTGAGTGCGTTTTGGGGAGAATCCCCTGCTTCCTAACATTAGAGCCATGTGTTCTCATTTATTTCCTTGGCCCAAAGGACCCGGGTTGGGCTGACATGTTCTCGGGTTCTAGAAGGGCTTCGATGTGGCTGGCATGGGGGTTCCCCAAGGCTATTGCTGGGTCTTCAAGAGCCAGTCACTGACAGTGATGCAGAGTGGATCGGTTGGCCCTGCAGGCTGAGCACACACTGCTCCCAGCCCAGGGAGTGAAGGCTGACGCAGCTGCTCATTGGCTGGGCCAGCTGTGCTGCTCTGTGTTGATTTGCAGATATCGTTTTTGAAGTGAGTTGAAGAGGTTCCCACTCACAAGGTCTGTACCCTGTGTGGGTGACGGCAGTCTTAGAGCACCTGCCAGTAGGCTGGACACTCCTGCCTCCTTCCTCGTGACTGACACTAAACTACCCTGGGTCCTGGATTATTCCTCCAAGGCAGTTGGAGTTGATGGAAGCCCTGCCAGATCCCACTCATTAGGAAAAGCCTTTCTACATCCTGCATGGATCAAAAATAGACTGGGATTAGCGGGAGAAGTTTGCAATGTTTTCGTTCATCTTCTCCCTTTTGGCTCTAAGGCAGGACTGATGATGGGAGGTGGGAGGGGTGTTAGACCCCCTGAGCAGTGGCTGGCGGTGCTGGCATTCTGTTGTGGGGCAGCCAAAGCCTTCAGTTAGGGACGCCTCACCTGCCACACGCCTAACGCAGAGCATGAATCCCTGTCAGATTTACCATCCAAGAACACAAATGACAGGTCAATTTCTTTGGTATCTCTCCTCAGCAATCTGATTCTCAGGGCCAGCAGGCAGGCAGTCACTTTGATGTCTGGAGACTTTCTCTGTCTACTAACTAGAAATGCATTTTTCTCTCAGGTGTTATGGAATATATTCAAGAGATGAGAACTGTCTTGCATGATTTAGAGGCAAGAATCCAGAAAACTAAGTTAAATGTGGAAAATATCAGCCAGCTTATGCAGGTGGGTGAAAGATTTTTCCAGGCACTTTTGAAAATAGCATTCTTGGTATATATTAAATCTCTCTTTTCTGCAGGCATAGTATTTCCCAAGGGAGTAAAAGTGCATCTTTTAGATCTTTTTTTCTTACAGGAATGGTCAGCCAGTCCTCTCTTCGAAAGGAAAGACAATAAGGAAACCTCTCTCTTAGACTTGGATGGAAAAGCTCAAACCATAAACAAACGCTATGCAGCAATTAAAGATGCTGGACAAAAGATTCAGACTATGCTTATGGTAAGAAACTAGGAAAGAGAAACTCAATCTGCTTGGAACTGTTTTGACAATAGTTAATTATATCTCGCACTTATGTGCTGTAGCACGTTTAAACTTCAAATCACTTCCACATACTAAAGTTTTCCATGTATGGGTGTAAATGGTGGACTCAACCTATCTGGGGCACAACCCTGAAGTCTTTACTCTGGCAAACTGTTTATGACCGCTGTCTGGGGGGAAATTTTGACACACGTATGGCTTTTTGGCATGCTCTGGGGACAGTTTCATTTCAGAAGACATTGCATAAAAGTTGTCTCTTTCTTTTACATTCAAATGGTATTGCAGAGAATGGCCAAGGAAGCAACCACATAGACATTTGGTACCAGAAAACTAGACTTTTGACTTAATGAAATGTTAAATCCTGTTTTTCATTGAAAGAAGGTAGGACATTTGTCTGACCATTTGTCAAACAAAGTTAATATAGCTTGTTTCTTTTTGCAGGAGAATGCAGACTTATTTAAGGCCGATAAGACATCCAAAACGTGGCGAGACTATGTGGAATATGTGGATGACATGGTTTTGGATGGATTCTTTCAGTTTATTCGCAAATCTTTACAGTTTCTGCTCACCAACATGGCAGCTGATGTATGTTATCCAGTTTCCTCTTATGACCTGTCAGTGTTTGCACATATACAATGCACGGGCCACTATTATTTGTGAATTATTTAAGGAAACCACAGGTTTTAAGAAATCCGAAAACATCTCTTGAAGTTACATTGCATGCACTGAATGTATGGTCTCGGTACATACTATAAAGGTCTGTCCACAGGACAGCTGCAACCTGTTAGTGGCCTGGTTATAGTGATCAGTTACAAACAACATGGATCAGTGTGGACCTGCCCCGCCCCCACCTCTTCTTTGCCATTGCAGCCGTCTGAGCATGTGCACACTGATCCCTCTGTAGATGCGCAAGTGAATTCTGGGACAATTTAGGCCACTTCCCATAGTGCTTCATCAGCTGCTGAGCAGAGGATTATGGGTCTTTGAAATTGCTAATTATGGGGAGCAAGATGGGAGAGCTTGGGCGCAGAGGTGGGGAGTTCAGATTATCCGTGGTGTGGAGTTGGCAGCGGGGGTCCAGAAGCAAATGGTGTTGCTCTGGCAGAGGGAGACGAGACTGATGAGGGTGGGGAATCATTACTTGTGCCCACACAAACGCGCCCACTGACAAGGAGCAGAAGGTGAAGGACAGAGCCCTGGAAGAGGGAGAAGTGCCCAGCTGAGACAGCGGAGTCCCCGGTTCCATCTGCAGCCCTGCGCTCTCTCCTCCGTTCCGAGTTTCTCCTCTGCTCTGCAATCATGACTTAGCCTCTCCTCCCCTGCGCTGCCCCTTCTGTCTAGTCCCAGGGACTCATCATGTAACCCAGCCGCTGAACGTCGCCAGACTGGGCTCCTGATTCCTTCTGAGCACTTTCTACCCTTCCCTCTTTCCCCATTGGACTCTCCCCATGATCCCTTCCCTGTCTCTAGCCATAACATCAGTGTCCTCTTCGCCCGTACAGCCAGCCTGCCATTGTGGTAACTGGCACAGGCCAAGAACCGTAGAGAACGGAATAGGGAAGGAATCTGACTCTGATCATTAAAATGCTTCTGTGCCCTTCATTCCTGCCTCTAGCTCCACAGCAGCAGCCCCCCTTGCAGGGAGGATAGTGATGATAAGGTGCAGTCAGGACTGGGGGAAGCTCAGAGTCCCTGACCTGTGGAGGAGAGAGGGGCTAACGGGGGAGCAGCGAGGGTGGGGAAGAGTCAGTGGAGCGCTGGGGCCGCGGTCAGGCAGAGGGTTAGCAATGAGGCCATTGATGTGGTGGGCCAAACAGCCTATTCAAGCTGGGGCTGCGGGCGGGTATTCGGAAGGCAGCCAGTAATGTGCTTCGCACTCATGTATCTCAGGCCAATGCAGCCCCGTTGTTTGAAGTGCACATGGAACTCCATAACGATGAACTAAGATACCGTCCATCGCTGGAAATGGGAGCAGATAACGGGTTTCTGGAAGTGGTGGAAAATCTAATGAACGATATCTATAACACGGCTCAACTGATCCCCCGGCTGGCCAAGGGGAAGCTCAGTTACAAGGTTAGTCCTGCTGGGGCCTGGACGCGTTCCTGCCAGGCATGGAGCTTCTCGCCACACACCAGCATTGCCCGGGAGCTGAATGACTGACCGGCTGGTGTGGTGATTTTTTCAATGCTCTTGTCACTGGCTCTCGGGGCGCATGCACATAAGCCTTTAGGTGACAAGAAAAGGAATCTTTGTAATGGGAGAAAGCTGGTTTCTAGGGTTTCCAAGCTCAAAATCTAGGGGGCTTTCAGTATCAATATCTGTAGGGACTAGGGAGCTAATGCAGTATTTGGAGCAAGGGTGTAGCATGCTCCTTATGGCCGGCCTACTCAGTAAATAGGCCCCCTGCATTTTGCACGGTTTGTAGCTTCGGAGTAGTTTTCAAGGCTAGCCCTACATAGAGCGCAGTGTGACACTGGCAAAGACTTGGATAACCGTGAGGATGCAAATCTCAGAGAGCATAGGCGTGCGCAGCACATTTCATTAGAGCGTGCACCCTGGGAAGGCTGTGTCTCCCCAAACAGCCTGGCCCCGCCCCCATCCGCCCCCACCCACTTCCCACTCCCTCAGAGCCCCTGACCCACCCAATCCCCGTCCGCTCCTTATTCTTAATAAAAATCACTTTTGTTTATTAATACCTGGGGGAGCAAACAGCTGTACACATCTCTCCATCAGTGTCCTAGAGACAGGACAATTTGAGGTTTCCGTGTATAAGCGTCATACAGAATCAGGTGGATGTATTTGGGGTTTAAGCTCCCAGAACGACTGAACAGGGGAAGTCCCTGTTAACCGAGAAGCCCCTGGGCTAAGTGAATCTTGGTTTCTGTGAACTGCAGTGGAGCATAGCCCAGCTTCTTGGTCTGTGCTGGAGCCGACTTGTGTCTAGAGCATCAAGAGGTAGGGTGACCAGATGTCCTGATTTTATAGGGACAGTCCTGATTTTGGGGGCTTTTTCTTATATCGGCTCCTATTACCCCCCACCCCCACCCCTGTCCCAATTGTTTACACTTGCTGTCTGGTCACCTTTGATGGGAGTGGAGGGAAGCCGCCTCTGGCAGGGGGGTTGTTCTCAGTGGTATCCCAGCACATCTAGTGACAGCCTTGAGGGAGTTTTTGTGACTCAACCCACCACACTTGGATCCGGAACTGTCAGTCGAACAGGGGGAGTAGCAGAGGACGGTAGCTGTAGATGTTGACTCCAAGCTGACCTTGGTAGAGAGAAACAGACTCTCTCTCTCTCTCTCTCTCTCTCTCTCTCTCTCAATAAACTAAAATGATGGTGTCAGGATTGCCTCCCCCCTCTGAACTCTAGGGTAAAGATGTGGGGACCCGCATGGAAAAAAAAGAAATAACCCCCCAAGCTTATTTTACCAGCTTAGGTTAAAACTTTTTCCCCAGAACACAAACTTCTCCTGTGTCTGGACTTGGTTCACTGCCGCCACCACCAAACTAAGCCCACAAAACAATGGGTTTGGGTAGTTTGGGACCCCTCCTTCCCCCATCCACAAAACCCGCAAGCTTATCCTCCCTCCCTGGGAAGCTTGAGAAAAAAAACCTCACTTTTCCTGTGAGACTTTTCCTGATTCAAAGCCTGAATCTACACACTGGAAACAAGCCGTCAGAGTCTTAAAAGAAAGATTTTAATAAAAGAAAAAGAAAGGAATAAATCCCTTGTACAGAAATCAACAGAAAAACCCACTTGCATTACAACAGCATCACAAAGAACTGACCCCTCCCTGAGGATTCTCCTTCTGCTGAAGCTTAAAAGTATAAAGAACACCGCTAATTTCCACACTGGATAATTTATCAAGTAATATAATTCAAGCATACAATTCAGTTACTGCTGAACTTGACTTGTTAGAAGATTATAGACAGGTAGAGTAAAAGACATAGGTGTGGTTCATCCCATAGCTGGAGAAGAAACAGAGCGAGAGATAAACCGAAACTAAAACTCTCTTTGTCTTCGAGGTCAATTAGCATCTCCGGTTCCTATTGGTCCCTATCCCCCTCTCAGGTTACCCTTAGCTTAACCTCTTACAGGTAAACAGTAATTCTAGGCTACTTTATACTTATGACAGATGGAAATTAAATGCAAAACCCTAAAATGCTTATGGAGTAAAACACGAATATCACAAGAAATGCTTAAGTGATGGTTGTCATAGTAACACTAGATTTCCCAGACTGCAGATGTGTATCATTTTTGGCTACATGTGCACTGTAACTATCTATTAACAGGGTGGATGTAGGTGCAATGAGAAACCTTAGCTTTTACCTGTGTGGCTTTGAACATTCCTGTGGAACCCTAAGGTGATATGAATGTCGTGTGTTGCATTCGTTTACTCCCCGGCCCTGATGAGAAGTGTGTGCCTTTCAGAGTGACCTGGAAGATACGTCCGATCTGATTGAGATCCGAGAGGAGGTGGTTTCTCTAGTTGTCGGTGCCATGAAACAAGCTGAGGAATATGAAGACTCCTTTGAGAAATATTCCTACTTGTGGATGGATGATCACCATGAGTTTATGCAGCGCTTCCTCACCTTCGGTCACGTCTTCACGCCAGAGGAGCTGGAGTCCCATGCGGAGGACTACTTACCCCACGTCCCACCCACCCTGCAGCAGTTCCAGCAGCAGGTGAGCGCGTGCTCAGAGCAAGGGGCTGTGCCCGGTGCATGGCAGGTTTATGACACTGGCCTGGGACTAGGAGGAGAACGCAGCGAAGCTGGTGCAGGGCCAGCCAGCCGCCTCACAGACCATCCTTCCCACGACACCCACGCTCTGTCCATCCTTCTGCAGGGGAGCAGAGGGACCCCCCCATCATTGAGGGAATCTCTCTATACCAGTGGCCCCCAAGCTTTTCAGGGCTATGCCCCACCTGGAGCCAGGAATGGGGCTGCAGCTTCTGTGAAACGGAGCAGGGACACAGACAGGAGTAATGGGGCTGAGGATGGGGCTGCAGCTGGGGGTAGGGTAGGGCTGGGAGGGTGTGGAGCCTGGTCAGGGGAGGGGTCAGGAGCTAGGGGCACAGCTGTGGGCTGGGGTAGGGTGAGAGCCGAGTTGGGAGCAGAGCGGGGCTTGGGTGGTGCTCCTTCCCCATCCCCAGTCCCCTGAATAGTTTGGGGACCCCTCCTCTGTAGCCATATCACAGGGACCCTGGGCACATGTTTCTTTTCCATCTTGCCATTGTATGGAGAACAGCCGTGCATCCACCAGTCCTAATGCACTGAGATCCCAAGGTGACAGACATCCAGGGCCTGATCTCCCCTCCCTCCCCCCACGCAGCCCTGCCCCAGTCTCATTTCTGCCTGTCCACATGGGTGTAACAAGGTCACCGGGTCAGAATGAAGAATGTGAATCCACTTTGCATAGGTGTAAATGGTGAGGCGAGGTGCAAGACGGGAGAATCAGGCCCCTGAAAGAGAGCGGGAGGGAGAGAGGGAGCGAGCAACTGGTGCAGACCCATGTCGTTCCATTAAAGTAACACAGGCAACCTTCCCTGACCTCGGCGGAGCGACGCCGACTTACCCCAGCGGGGGATCTGGCCAGTGCCTGTACTGGAGCAGTGCTGATTTACCCCAGCGGGGGTCTGGCCAGTGCCTGTACTGGAGCAGGGCTGATTTACCCCAGCGGGGGATCTGGCCAGTGCCTGTACTGGAGCAGTGCTGATTTACCCCAGCGGGGGATCTGGCCAGTGCCTGTACTGGAGCAGTGCTGATTTACCCCAGCGGGGGATCTGGCCAGTGCCTGTACTGGAGCAGGGCTGATTTACCCCAGCGGGGGATCTGGCCAGTGCCTGTACTGGAGCAGGGCTGATTTACCCCAGCGGGGGATCTGGCCAGTGCCTGTACTGGAGCAGTGCTGATTTACACCAGCGGGGGATCTGGCCAGTGCCTGTACTGGAGCAGTGCTGATTTACCCCAGCGGGGGATCTGGCCAGTGCCTGTACTGGAGCAGTGCTGATTTACACCAGCGGGGGATCTGGCCAGTGCCTGTACTGGAGCAGGGCTGATTTACCCCAGCGGGGGATCTGGCCAGTGCCTGTACTGGAGCAGGGCTGATTTACCCCAGCGGGGGATCTGGCCAGTGCCTGTACTGGAGCAGGGCTGATTTACCCCAGCGGGGGATCTGGCCAGTGCCTGTACTGGAGCAGGGCTGATTTACCCCAGCGGGGGATCTGGCCAGTGCCTGTACTGGAGCAGGGCTGATTTACCCCAGCGGGGGATCTGGCCAGTGCCTGTACTGGAGCAGGGCTGATTTACCCCAGCGGGGGATCTGGCCAGTGCCTGTACTGGAGCAGTGCTGATTTACCCCAGCGGGGGATCTGGCCAGTGCCTGTACTGGAGCAGTGCTGATTTACCCCAGCGGGGGATCTGGCCAGTGCCTGTACTGGAGCAGTGCTGATTTACCCCAGCGGGGGATCTGGCCAGTGCCTGTACTGGAGCAGTGCTGATTTACCCCAGCGGGGGATCTGGCCAGTGCCTGTACTGGAGCAGGGCTGATTTACCCCAGCGGGGGATCTGGCCAGTGCCTGTACTGGAGCAGGGCTGATTTACCCCAGCGGGGGATCTGGCCAGTGCCTGTACTGGAGCAGGGCTGATTTACCCCAGCGGGGGATCTGGCCAGTGCCTGTACTGGAGCAGGGCTGATTTACCCCAGCGGGGGATCTGGCCAGTGCCTGTACTGGAGCAGTGCTGATTTACACCAGCGGGGGATCTGGCCAGTGCCTGTACTGGAGCAGTGCTGATTTACCCCAGCGGGGGATCTGGCCAGTGCCTGTACTGGAGCAGGGCTGATTTACCCCAGCGGGGGATCTGGCCAGTGCCTGTACTGGAGCAGGGCTGATTTACCCCAGCGGGGGATCTGGCCAGTGCCTGTACTGGAGCAGGGCTGATTTACCCCAGCGGGGGATCTGGCCAGTGCCTGTACTGGAGCAGGGCTGATTTACCCCAGCGGGGGATCTGGCCAGTGCCTGTACTGGAGCAGGGCTGATTTACCCCAGCGGGGGATCTGGCCAGTGCCTGTACTGGAGCAGTGCTGATTTACACCAGCGGGGGATCTGGCCAGTGCCTGTACTGGAGCAGTGCTGATTTACCCCAGCGGGGGATCTGGCCAGTGCCTGTACTGGAGCAGTGCTGATTTACCCCAGCGGGGGATCTGGCCAGTGCCTGTACTGGAGCAGGGCTGATTTACCCCAGCGGGGGATCTGGCCAGTGCCTGTACTGGAGCAGGGCTGATTTACACCAGCGGGGGATCTGGCCCAGCTGGATACAATGTTGGTTTTTAAATTTAAACCTGTTCCTCCAGCACAGCGCTGAGGACTGGCTAGCTCAGCATCCCTGGGCTACCTGGGAGTTCGGGTGGGAGAGCAGCCAGGAAGGCCCCTGTATGCAGGGATCTGGCTTTGGTAGCAGCTGCCCTGACAGTGATTTGCTCCAGCCTCACTGAGAGCTGCTCATGTAGCATTATGGTGGGTCTAGGTGCTCCCGAGCACAGGAAAAACTGGGGCTTAAGAGTTTAGAAATAGTTGCGCTCAAGGTTTTCCTGTTAAAAATCTTGAATTACAAAAAATGCCATTGTGAAGCCCCCAGACAATAGCCCCGCTGGCAGTTCTGAGCTTGCGCCATGCGTTTCAGATTGACTCGTATGAGAAGCTCTACGAGGAAGTGTCCAAGTTCGAGAACACCAAGGTGTTCAACGGCTGGCTGCAGAGCGACTGCCGTCCGTTCAAACAAGCACTTCTAAATATTATCAAGCGCTGGAGCCTCATGTTTAAGCAGCATCTCATCGACCACGTCACTACCAGGTACAACGGGAGAGTGGCTCTCAAAGCAGATCTTGCCTGCACACACGGGATGGGGCTGGAGGTTAAGATTAGTGCGGGAGATAAGGATTTTGTAGCTGTGCTAAGGAAAAAGGTATGTGTTTTAAATGGAGCTGCCAAGAAATTCAAACTAAGCTGATCCCAAATGGCGCTTTGCGTAGAGCAGAGCAGGTCTTGTTTAACGAGGTTCAGCGGGTTATGCTCAGACCTGAAGGCCAGTGGAGTGGTATCCATTTACACGCTCTGAGCAGCTGAGAGGCCATTTCTTGTTCCCCTTGGAGAATTGTCCCGGGCGTCCCCACTTCCGGGGCACCTGGACTTGGGAAGGGGGGAACCCCGCTGGATGCTGCTCACCTGGCCAGAGCACAATGAACAAGGGCTGGGGATCCATTTGGGCAGTCATCTCAGGGAGCCAGAGCGACTGTCAGAAGCAACCAGGCTTTGGATTTTTCTTGTTCCTTTAACTGGCTGCCCAGAGAGGCCTGGCCTCAACGATTCCCACTGGCTTCTTCTCTTTTAGTCTCCAGGAGCTAGCAGCCTTCATGAAAGAAACAAACGCAGGCTTGACTAAGCCATTAAAAGAAGGAGATTATAATGGGCTGGTGGAGGTGATGGGACACTTGATGAGAGTCAAGGATCGACAGACAGCTACAGACCACATGTTTGAGCCCTTAAAGCAAACAATCGAACTGCTAAAGACTTACGGGGAAGAGATGCCGGAAGAAATTCATATGCAGCTGCATGTAGGTTATTTAATGCTGTTAGCTCGGTTTTGTGGTGCATAGCTTTGAGGTATTTTTAATAATGAAATCTGATGAATTTGCTTCTTTGCAGTAGGCTGAGATCCAAACTCCCCTTTAATCATTTTTATTGCACATTCCCGTGCAAAGAGGTCCTAACTCTTTATAGAAAATGACTAAAATCAATCACTGCATTACTAATGCCATCTGCTACTGTGCTGCAAAAGTGAGTATCCGTTATAAGAGAGAGCAGGAAACATTTTCTCTGAGATGGTCACTCTTTACTTCATCCCAGAATGGCCATATGAAGGCCTTGATGGATCTTCCAAGGGTCTGTCTAGACCTCTTTGACAGTGGCTGGTACCACATGCTTCAGAGGAAAGGGCAAAGAACCCCTCTGAGGACAGTTATGGGATCCTCTCCCCATGGGGCAGTTCCTTCCTGACCCTCTCAGTCAGTGGCTGCCTTTTGCCCTGAATCAGGAGGGTTTCTAGCCCCCACAGATACAATTGTTTGATCCCTTCTAATGTAACTGGGGTGTTCTTCCACTGCTTGCATCCGATGAAGTGGGTATTAGCCCACGAAAGCTTATGCTTCAAAACTTCATAGTTAGTCTTTAAGGTGCCACAGGACTTTGTTACCTCTGCTATCTCAGACTAACACGGCTACCTCTCTGATTCTGGGGTGTTCTTGTATCCATACAAACACCTAGCTCTGTTCTGAATCCTGCTGACTAGGAGTTCCCAGGTTAATTGTGCTTTGTGTAGAAAAACATTTCTTGTGTTTGTTTTTAAAATGTGCTGCCTTCCATTTTCATTTTCTCTCTCCCCTGGCTCTTGAGAAAGGGTAAAAATCACTCTTTTGTAAGCCTCCCTCCCGTCCTCTGCAATCCCAGCCTTTCCATCGATTGCAAGACCATCTTTTCAGGCCTTTCGCCATGTTCACCACCCATCTCTGAATGGCATTCCCCCGCCCACATCGGCTGTGTGTATGTGAGTGGATTAGAAATAGCACTGGAGTACTAATATTCTAAGTGAGGCTAGGTCTAGGTCTGTAATGGGAGTCAATTGAACGGGTCTAGAGAAGACCTGCTAAAGCAACAGCCGAGCGCTCTCCAGTTGACCCCGGTACACCGCTAGGAACAAGAGGAGTAAGGTAAGTTGACAGGAGAGTGTCTGCCATTGACCCAGCATGGTACAGACACTGCAGTAAGTCGACCTAAGCTATGTAGACTCGTTATTCACATATCTGGAGTTGCGTAACTTTGGGTGACTTACCGCGGTAGTGTAGACATAGACTGAGTTTAATGCATGCAGCAGTTCACAAGCATTCAGTAAAGACTCAACACTTCTAATCCCTATGTTAACAATGCTAAAACACAGGTGAGCCAGACTGATTCCATCTCTGTATTCGTCAGGGTTTCACCGAGACCTGGGAACCTTGGCATGAGCGGAGTTTGAATCATTCCTTTCCGCACATTTGTCAACAGTGAGTTCACTTTGCCCGGGTGCTGCCCATTCACCCAGCTTAGCCCCGTCCCTTTGAAGTTCCTCCCAGGTTTGTGTGCTTTAGTCTCGACTAACCAAAATAACTTGGAGTTATCTGCAGATGTTGCCCTGCCTGTTCACTGCCCACATGTTCTCCTTCCTAAGGCACTTGGGGGTGGATTTGTGTTCATCTTTGCCAGACAAAGCATAAGCACCTCTCTCGGGTGAACGGGTTTTGGTGTTGATTCTACTCGTGCTTGCTGTAGGATCTGCCGGAGCAGTGGAACAACACCAAGAAGTTATCCTTCCAGGTGAAACAGAACGTGGCTCCTCTGCAGGCCACCGAGGTGGCGATCCTTCGCCGGAAGTGTCAGCAGTTTGAGGTACTGTCCTTGTGGGACGTGGGGTGTTTCTCTGTAATGGCTGAGCTGGATCGGCCTCAACTTCTCGTCAAGGCTAGGATCTGTGCAAACCTACATGATCGTTGATTCAGGGACCTGTCCCTGAGACTACACACTTCGCAAAGCTCAACACAAGGCAGTCATGGGAATAACCAGTAAGAAATCAGGCAACAAACTGCCCATATCTGAGCTGCCAGACTAGTCCTGGTCACCCCAATCAGCCAACAGAGTAGCACTCCTCAGCCTGGGCCAGGAGTAATCCAGGCTCTGTCAGAGCGTGTGGGGACGGGTTCCCAGCAAGGTCTCTCGTGGGAAGCCCCCCGCTACGAGCCCTGACCTGCTGAATGCAAGAGGGCTGTAGTGCTGCATCCCCCCCCCCCATCACAACTGTGTCACGCATAGGGAAGAAGGGGGGCTTTGAAGGCAATACAGCCCCCAGCCATGCAGGGCTTTCTAGGCTATTACCTTCCACTCCAGCAGCGAGCTAACGGGTGCCAGGGCAGAGCCCAGAGCAGCAGTGTTTCTGGGTCTTTTTCTGCAACTCTGCCCAACAAGCCAGTAGCCACGTCCTGCACTCACTGGTTCCCCAGAGGTTTTAAAGTATTGCCCCGTGGACAGCGTGTTGGACTCCTCCAGCCTGGAGAAGAAGAAAAACCACACACTTGGCAGCCAGCGTGTATGGGAAACCTGTACCCTTGGTCACACCAGCCACCTGGTTGTTCAAGCATTGTGAGTCTGATAGTGAACATCATTGTCCGGGACAGCAGCTGCAACCCAGCCCAAAACAAGCAGAATTGGCTCAGTCTGAAGGGGGCCTTGCCTTGGCCAGACAGCCCTCCTTGGCCTCGAGCCGTGCTGCATGTGCCTCCCTCCTGTCTCTGCTTCCTTGCAGATTAGACAACACGAGTTTAGAGAGAAGTTCCGAGAAGACGCGCCCTTTTCTTTTACGGACCCAGATCCCTATTGGTCCTTGAACACGGTAATTGGACAAGATGGGAGGGCGTTGAGGGGCAGATCCCCTCTCCACCTGCCTTGCATGGGCTGTGGCTGCCGCAGAACTGACCTGGTTCTCTTGCATAGATGGGCAGCGGGGTTCCAGGATCGGTGCTGCTCCTCTGCTCTGATTAGGGTTTGTGACCCAGGCCTAGAGAAGGGGGAGAGGCTTGGCCATGCAGATCCACGCCCAGGGCATCTCCCATAAGGGAGATGTTTCCTGAACAGTGGCTACTACACCAGGGGCTGGACTTGATGACTTTTCAAGCTCCCTTCCAGCCCTACATTTCTGGGCCTCAGGACTATGTCTAGGCAGCTGCTGCTCAGCTGCCTGGAGGATGAGGAGTCCTCTCTTAGACTCTCCACCCTACAGGCTTAGGCCATGCACAGAGAGAGCACTTGGCCCTTGATGCATGTTTCGGCCAGTGAGTTATCCATACAAATGGAGATGTTCCATTAACGCAGCGAGGCCACCCCAGCACCTAGCTGCTGGCTCGCTCAGTCCTTTTCTTTTCATGGTTCTAGCAACAAAAGAGTATCACTGCTATGGAGAGTGACATGGAAGCCCTGTCCAAATCAGCTGGGTTGTTTGAGGTGTCGGTCCCGGATTATAAACAGCTCAAAGCATGCCGTAAAGAAGTCTGTTTGCTCAAAGAGCTCTGGGATATGATTGTCTTGGTAAGTGTTTGGCTTTGGAATGTAGCACAAGGGGAAGGGTATCTGAAGAATGGATTGCTGAGAAATTGCTACTTGCCAGGCTAATCAGGATTGTTTCACTGTTCCCCTTATCCTTCCCCACCGCAGGGCAGAGACTGTTTGCAGTGCCTAGCCCAGTCTCCAAGGTGCCACAAGTACTCCTTGTTCTTTTAGAGAATCGGTAAATATTAATAATAATCATGGCACCTGCCCAATGATCTCAGCTGTTCAGGGAGATTGTTCACTGTTTAGGACAAGACAATGTGTTTGCAGGAAGCTCAGAATAAGGGAAAGAAACTCTCTGCTGGCTTTTTAAACTGAACACACGGGCTTGTGACCTGCAATCAGAAAGCAAGAGACGGGTTAACAGGCTGGGGCTGGCACTCAGAATACTGAAGTTGTTATTTTTTAAACTACTGTACATGAAAAGCAAACGCTCCATGGTTAAAAAGCACAATTGCTATAGGTAGCAACATCCCCTTGCCAAGGCCCCATGTGGGGCAAGATGTTGGCAGTTTCATGGCCGGGCAGAATGACCAAAAAGGGAAAGTTTGCTCAAGGCTCCTGTCTGAGCACAAATTGCTCTCAGCCAGCAGAAGTTTTACTGTACGAATACGACTGTCATCCAGAGTGGCACCAAGCTGGCAGGAGTCCCAGCTGGACAGTACAAGCAGCAAATTCAAAATATATGTAACCCTGTTGGCACGGGGATTAAACCTGGGACCTCTTGAAAGAGCTGAAAGACAGAGATCACTTAGCCAGCTCTGCAGCAGGCTCATTAATCTTTAGCTGGTCTAGCCATCCTGGGGGGTCAGAGATACAGAGTTCCCCACTGAGCGGGCATAGGTTACATACAAACTACACACCAAAGCAGGAAGCTCCTGTAGTTCCCCAGACAGCTGTGGTGTTGGAAGATGAAAATGAAGAAGCCCTGTTAACCAGGTTCTTGGCAGTCTGCTGGAGTGGTAACAGGCTACTCCTCACCACGGACTGTAGCAGCTCACTTCCTGCAACAGGGAGAAACGGGAACAGGACTGGGTGCTCTGCAGTACTCTGCCGGAGTAAGAGCAACATTGAAATCTTTTGGAAACAGGAGTAGGAACTGTGAAAGTGGAACAAGAATACACTCAGAATGAATAAGGGATAGAAAATATTGATCTGCATGTGTGTTAACGGTATGGCATATGGGACTGCTTCCCCAATCAGGTGAATGCAAGCATCGATGACTGGAAGACCACCAAATGGAAAGAGATTAACGTAGAGCAGATGGATATTGATTCTAAAAAGTTTGCTAAAGATGTAAGAAGTTTGGATAAAGAAATGAGACCCTGGGACGCGTTCATAGGATTGGATAACACAGTGAAAAACATGATAACCTCCCTCCGGGCTGTGAGTGACCTTCAGAATCCTGCGATTAGAGACCGTCATTGGCATGAGCTCATGCAAGCGACCAAGGTAATCTGAGCAGGTTTCAAAAATGTTCTGAGGAGTAAATGCCGGCATTCCACAATCCCAGGAAGAGGGAAGAGTTTCAGAATGACATAGGGCCTAAGTGCCACTTTCGAAAGTAACTAGTCATGAATAAGATGAGGAAGACTTGTAGCACCTTAGAGACTAACCAGTTTATTTCAGCATAAGCTTTCATGGGTTCCATTCTATGCATCCGATGAAGTGGACTATAGCCCACGAAAGCTTATGCTGAAATAAACTGGTTAGTCTCTAAGGTGCTACAAGTATTCCTCATTTTCTTAGCAATAAGTAAGACTTTTTAGAGTGAGTTCATTAAGCACGAATGGACTGTAAGCTGAAAAATTTCACTGTGTCCCTCTGAGTAGACATTGAAGGGAAAATTCTCATGCAGCACATATGCTGGTAAATTGCCTTTTGAGTAATCGTGTGTATGATCTGCTTTCTTGCATAAAAATCATAGACTTCAAATGATCCAAATGGGGTGGGTGTGTCTGAGAGAGAGAGGAGTTAATCTTAACAAGCTAATGAACTGCAGAAATAATATTTACCAGGTGACTGTCCACAAGTATTTGTTAGAGATCTTAGAGAAAAAGAGAGCCCTTAAGTATCATCTGAGACAGCTAGTGTGGGAGAAAATATTAGATGTGCTACCCATTAAGAGTATTGTTGACTCTGTCCATTCTGCACCAGGTGAACTTTGTAATGTCAGACAAGACAACCCTCGCCGACTTGCTGCAGCTGAATCTACACAAGTTTGAGGATGAAGTTCGCAGTATTGTAGACAAGGCTGTGAAAGAGTCAGGAATGGAGAAGGTACCGTCTGTGCCTTCAGTTTAATTTCAACCACATCGTTCCTAAAAAATAGCTGTCATTCTGATGTAGCACAGTCAGAAGCTATAACGTTAGGTTTCTCACTCTTATGAAAAGGCTGATGGTTAATGCATAAATTCTGACCCTTCCAGGAAGTGCTTCTATGCTGAGAGAAGTGATAGAGTCCTGTGGCACCTTAATGCTGAGAGACACATTTTAAGTTCTCTTTCCTGAACTGTTGTTTATTTTCAGTATGATTTTTTACATTTTGAAAGCGTTAGAGTTCAAAGTGCTTTTGGATATCTTTTTATTCAAAGGTATTGAAAGCCCTGGATAGTACGTGGTCAACCATGCAGTTTGAACATGAACCCCATGCTAGAACTGGTACCATGCTGCTAAAATCTGATGAATTACTCGTAGAGACCTTGGAGGATAACCAAGTGCAACTTCAGAACCTGATGACTTCCAAGTATCTAGCTCACTTCCTTCAGGAGGTGTCAGGCTGGCAACAGAAATTATCTACTGCTGACTCTGTTATTAGCATCTGGTTTGAAGTTCAGAGAACTTGGAGTCATCTGGAGAGCATCTTCATTGGTTCTGAAGACATCCGGAATCAGTTGCCAGAAGATTCTAAACGTTTTGATTCAATCGACGGAGATTTTAAAGTGAGCAAGTCTGTGTCACCCTCTCCCCCACAATAATTCTAGCCTGAAGGACCAATTTAAATGTAATGTGTCACAGATGATCTTTTCTTCTTGCAGGAATTAATGGCTGAAGCAGTAAAAACCCCTAATGTAGTTGAAGCAACAAATAAACCAGGCCTTTATGAGAAGTTAGAGGCCTTACAGAAAAGGTTAGGATGATGGCATATTTTGGGGGAAACATTTGGCCAATTTTAGAAACATCCAGATAAATTCTAGCAGCTGGGAGTGGATACTTTTCTCGATTGGTAATGCGGACAAATAGCCACACTCCCCTAGATCACCAGACCAAATTTAGCCCAGATCAGTAGTTGTAATCTAATGGCCGTTCAATAGTCTGTGAAATCAGAGACTAGGCTCAGTCCAGTTCCTGTTGGACCATCACAAATGGCCAAATTGTTAGGATCTCAGTAAAGAGGCTAATGATGAAATGGGCATTAAGGCTGAATTATTTTCAAAGTGCTGAGTCTACTGCTGCCCTCTGAGCCCTAAGCTATGTAGAGAGGGTCTGAGGCATATTGGTGAAGTCAGATGAGGAAATTGCCACTGCCTGTTCTAAGGCTAAATGAAGGCTTTCGTTTCCACTGCAGCCAACGTGGCATGGTCACATCACAGCCTCTTCTCTGCAAAGAATAAAAATACTGAACCTTTTCCCTTTCTGTGGTAGCTTGGCACTGTGTGAAAAGGCTTTGGCTGAATATCTAGAGACAAAAAGGCTGGCTTTTCCCAGGTTCTACTTTGTTTCATCTGCAGACCTGCTGGATATTTTATCAAATGGAAATGACCCAGTTGAGGTAGGATTTAAATGTAATGGATAGTCCTTTGCTTCTTACATGAAATCTTTGGAATAGAACGATAATGTCTTTAATCCAAAAGGATTGAAAACACAGAACCAAATGTATAACTAGGCTTGGAACGATTAATTTTTTATTGGTAAATTTTGGTAAATATCAATTTTGCTGACAAACACGACTAAATAAAAAATATTTCCATCAATAAAATTGAAATTTACAGTGAGGCAAAGTAAGAAAAATTCTGCTTGAGAACTTCTTAGATAGACTTAAGGATATTGACGTTGGATATTTTTGACACATGATGTTGATAGTTTGTGTTTTAACGATTGGAAAGTTTTAACTTTTTGAATCTGTCTGCTGTCTTTAAATCACTATTGTCTGAAGCCCCCAATAGCTTCCTGCCGCTGTGAAAATGTAAATTGACAAAAATATAAAAAAATGCTTTAAAATAAATATCAATATTATCCATCAACATTTATTTAAAAAATCAAATTATGCCAAGCCTGGTTCTAACTGTATGTCAGAGATGCAAGATGTTAAAGAAAAGTATGAAAAGTTAATAAACCTGTAAAATATTTCTGTGCACTGACAGCAATTCCTGATCTAGTCTTGTGCTGCTTTACTCTAAGGTATCTCGCCACTTGTCTAAACTATTTGATAGCATGGCTAAGCTGAAGTTCAAAATGGATCTAGACAACAAGCCTTTGAAGATTGGCCTGGGAATGTACAGTAAGGAGGATGAGTATGTGGATTTTGATAAGGAATGTGACTGTTCCGGGCAGGTAAGTGGAGTTCTTTAAAATTACATTTAAACATGCAGGTTGAATGCCACTAATACAAGACAAAAGTGATTTATGTGTCTAAATTCTGAATTCTCCTTGCTGCTGTCAGCTGGGGCCTTCACCAGCCAATCAACTGGAGACTGTTTCCTCTGTGTTTTGTTCTTCCTGGTGAGACCATGCTCCATCAGTTAGACTTGAAAACATCCCATCTGAGGCAATTCACATTGTGTGTGTGTGTGTGTGTGTGTAGGCGTGCACACACCCATTTGTGCAGGCAGGTTGAATTTTCATGTGCAGGTCCATTAGAAATGAGTTCCATTGTCTCTGAGGTGGCAGCCTAGGGAGGGAATTCTAAAAATACCTGGGGAAAGGCAGCGGTAGGGAGGAACTAATTGACACCACTCCAGAAACCTGCAGCAAATCCTCTGCCACTGTTTTGTTTCCTCCAAAGCCTCAGGCAGAGGGGCCTCTCTGCAGGGCCGAGCTTCTGAGGAACGCTGTATGTGGGCGGGGCGGGCGGGCCACAGATTTGTCTCTTGCCCAGCAGAGCCCATGAGCACAGTGACCCAGACGCCTATTCCTATTTGTGCAGGGACGGGCCTCGGGTGGAACTTTGTCCATATATCCCAGCACTTGTTTGGGGGCCATTATTCTAGGGGCCAACAAGAATTTGACTCCCTCCCCCCCAGGATTTAAAAGCAGCCCTGGTTGCCCACACAGAGAGTCATGTGACTATGATAGATGCCGGGATCTTTGAAAGGTAACTCCTGTAAGAGAAGAACTAAGTACCATAGCCCACAGTGAGACGTACACATCTACCTCAGCTGCTGCCCGTTGAAAACCAGGCAGACAAAATAGGCAAGGAATGGTGAAATATACCAGCAAGGAGACTTCTTCAAACGGGGCTTTGTACCTAGGTTGAGGTTTGGTTAAATCGCGTGCTCGAGAGAATGTGCTCCACATTACGCCATGAAATCCCCGAGGCAGTAGTGACTTACGAAGAGAAGCCACGAGAGCAATGGCTATTCGACTACCCGGCACAGGTACGGAGCGGAGCGCCTGATGTGATCACAACCCGGGGTTAGTTGATGTGTTCAACGTGTGCAACACAAAGAAACAGTCAAGAAAGTAAAACCGGCAGGATCTTCTGAAGGGGATAAGGCAAAATGCCCCGTTTATTGGGACTCCGGAAGGAAGGGTAGTGAGCAGTCAGTCAGACCATTCGAGTTCACATTCACACACACACACCCCCGGTTCTGCAAGGTTGTTCTCATCCTGACCGGTCCTACAACCGCCGGCAGGAGCACACGCCACTGCCCCAGGGCCAGGCAGGTCTCCGCACATGCTGTAGGGGTGGGAGAGTTGCTGCTGCCGGCTTGCAGCCAGTGCCGGGCGGTGGGGGGATAGAGACCCCCCCCGCAGAGACAGTGGGGGAGGCGGGCTGTGCCCCCTGGCCATGGCAGGGGAGCTCTCTGCCGCCGGGCACATGCTGGGGGGGCCCTGACTGCCTGCAGGCGCTGGCCAGCAGAGGGAGGCGGGGACAGAGAGCCCCCCCCCCCGAACCTGGCTCCAGCTTCCCCCCTCCCCCCGGCGTCCCCCGGCCTCCCCTTGCTGCCCCTTAAACCTGCCCTGGAGCAGAGCGGGACAGAAGCCTCCCTTCTCTCCGCCGCGGGGTCCTAGTGCCCGCCCATCTGTGCTCCCAGTGATGGGGTGAGTGAGTGTCACGCTGTTCTCACGGGTGAGGTGATAGTCAATCACACAGAGGGCACAGCAATAACTAATGACTATATTGTTATCTTGTCCTTGGGGCAAGTATGCCCTCAGGGTTATCGGGCTATCTCCTCCACTGTGTTCTTCAGCCAGACAGCACCTCAGCCTTTAACCTTTCATTCCTCTTCAATCGCACTTCCCCTTCAACCTGTATCCTGTCACCTGCATTTTATCACCTACCCGTTCTTTAACAGAACGTTTCTAAACTCAGTGGGATGTGGCAGACTTCAGTAAGTCTATTCATCTCACTTGTTGCATCTAAAAGGAAACAAACAAGATAAACATGCAAGAGTGGGGGCAGGGTCACAGATCTTATTCTGGAGTTCAGGAAAACAAAATTGGACCAGCCATAAAGGCGGCTGTTATCTTGTTACTTTTAGAACAATCTCTTGAGAGAGGAGGCTGACAGACATATTTCTTTCTAATGGTCAGGCCAAATCCAGGGTCTGGTCTGGAATAACTCTTTCTTACATTTTCCTCAACATAATTGTATTAATTATTACTTTTAATCCAACAAAGAGCAACAGTAGTGTCACTGTATGTGGCATTACCTGTGAAATCTGGAGTATCGCTTTTCTTAGCTGGACATTGAGTGTAACAGTGATAGTGACAGGGGAGGTGGGCTGCTTTCTGTCCAGGGACCATGTTTGAGATCAGTTCAAGTTACAGGTAAATTGGAATTGTTGGGTAATGTGTTGTGGTTCCTTTTGAAATCCTGGCTTAGACCGAGACTAGCAAATGATTTAGGGTGAAATCTTGGCTCTGTTGAAATTCCCACTGGCCTTGTTGGGGCCAGAATTTCAGCCTTAGTGTTTAACACAGAAGCAAGGAAATGCAGACAATACCACGGGAGTTCTGAACAGGTTTAGAGGACCAGGCACTTACAAGCACATGGGAAGTGTCAGTGGTTTGTCTGGGGCTGCGCGCCCTACTTGGAAGGGAGGCAGAATTGTCCTGAGCTGAGGGAAGCCTCGCAGGCACAGAGGAGCCAAGAGAGCTGAGGATTTTCGGATTTCGTAGAGGGTTTGAGTGCCTGGGCTGGGCTTAGGTCTAGCTCTGGACCATTGTATCTTTGATTTGGATTTTTCCAGTAAACTTTGTTTTTTTGAGACAATTGGGTCCTGCAGGGGGAGCAGGCAGAGCCGTCCTGGAAAAGGTAAATGAGGAGAGGCAGTGAGGGCAGAGGTGTGGCACAGGGACCCTTTCCTGGGTGCTGGCCGTGCTGATGGCCAGAGCATGGGAATAGACCAAAGGCCACAGATAAGAGCTGGGGCTGAGGGGCACAGGTAACAGCTTTGTCATTGAACATGAAATATTCTGCCACCAACTAGTCTGTGACCCATTTGTCCACTGTTTATGGCAGATCGCGTTAACCTGCACTCAGATCTGGTGGACTACAGAGGTCGGCATTGCCTTCTCAAGACTGGAGGAAGGTTATGAAAATGCAATTAAAGATTACAACAAAAAGCAGGTGTGTAAGCAGATGTTTACGATTGCACCTGTGCTGTAGCAAACTCCGTGCAGTCTCCTTAGAATAGGTTTTATCTAGCAGGGGAACTAGGTAAAATATTATGTCACTTTCCTGTGTCAATCCCTTCTTTTCTTTCTTAGATTAATCAGTTAAACACACTAATTACACTACTCATTGGGAGCTTAACCTCAGGAGACAGAATGAAGATCATGACAATCTGTACCATAGACGTACATGCCAGAGACGTCGTGGCAAAAATGATCCTTGCGAAGGTATAAATTACAGGCTACCTTTTCATTGCTTTGTTCATTGATGCTTTTGAACAAGTGTTTTCCTGTAATAACTTTTATTATTTTCAAATATTTAAAAAATATTCCAAGTGGAGCGGAGCAATAAAGCAGAAAGAAAATAGTCTTGTTTGCAAATGTAAGAGGATACGTGATCCAGTGAGGTAACAAGCAAACAGGGATTCACAGGAGACTGGGTAATGTCTACATGTGCTTTAAATCTTCATGTGTTAAGGGCAGGGACCAGGGTGAGGGGTTTGTATTGTTCACGTTCTGAGCACCATAATAAATAAATAACTCTAAGCTAGCTGAGGACGGCTGGGGGAATGAATCTTTGGGGTACATTTTCACTGAGGGTAAATACCTTTTCCGTCGGCTCTGCAGGTGGAGAATTCCCAAGCGTTCACCTGGCAGTCCCAGCTCAGACATCGGTGGGATGAAGAAAAAGGACATTGCTATGCCAATATTTGTGATGCTCAACTTCAGTATTCCTATGAATATCTGGGTAACACCCCTCGACTGGTCATCACTCCACTTACAGACCGGTACGCCAGGGTTCAGCTCCTCATACTTAACATCTGTGCAGTCCAGATTTGCCTTAAAACTAGACAGCAATTGTGAGAAACTGCGTTTTGGCAGGCTGGGCAGTGGCAGGCAGGGGACTTTTGCTGTCTAGGTGCCCACTTACACGCGATGCACTGGCCTTGCATTTCAGATGCTACATCACTCTGACCCAGTCCCTTCACCTCATCATGGGGGGTGCACCTGCAGGCCCTGCTGGTACCGGGAAAACTGAGACCACTAAAGACCTGGGCCGAGCCGTCGGGATCATGGTCTATGTCTTCAACTGCTCTGAGCAAATGGATTACAAGGTAAAACTCCAGTGGGGCCAGTGACTAGAATCCCAGAGCCCCCTCCCAGGCCATGTCAGGGTGGGCATGGGCACGTTCACAGTGCTGCTGTATTCCGCCTCCGCTGTGGAAAGGCTCCTGGGGGCCATTGCAGCCCTGAGGCTAAATTACACTGGAGGGTAAACCAGCCCCCAAAAGCTCCAGGACTCAGGGAAAGCCCCCACTCAGAGCCCCAGCCTTTTCCCCTGCCACGCTCAGGTGCAGCTGAGGATCCCGCCCCAAAGGCTTGTGGCTGAAGTCTTGCCCGGGACCCACCGATCAGCAATGTCGTGGCGACAGGGTCAGCGTGAACTCTCCCTAGAGCCCTCTCCCTAGAGGTACTGAAACTAGACTGCATAGACGGCTAGCCAATATAGCACATGGACAAAGCCCAGACTGGCCGGGGACAGATCAGCAGGTCTAAGCGCCCTGTTCCATCTGGGTCTGTCAGGAGGCTGTTGCGGTGTTGGAGCCCTGGCGGGAGTGAGCCTCATGGAGACCGTCTCTGGGGAGGGGTACAGCAAACAGAGTGCACAGCAAGCTGAATTCCAATACCTTTCCTCCCCCTCATGACAAATTCAGTGTCTTACCTTCCCAAGCAATGCACGGTGCGTGCTGAGGGCAGCCATTGCTTAGAGGTTGCATTCTCCTATTCCTTTCTACCGGTGCCTCTCATTGTCCCTGCATGCCTGTGCTTTGCAACCAAGGTCAGGCATGGGGACTCAGTGCCCTTTCCCACTAGTAATCCCGTCTTCACCTCTCGATGCTGGAGCGTCATTTGCACACTGCAGTGACCGTGGGTCTGTGGGAGTTTGGGCTTTGACTTCAGTGGAGAACGCTCGGTCTCCGGCATGTTTTGGCGGGAAGCTGGGACTAGAGCATTTGTGCAGTTCCTGCATGTACAGCTATCTGGGCAGCACATGCTGAAACTAGAGGAGTTTTCACAAAGGAGGCAAAGTTTCCCTACAGGAGGGAGACTTTTCCACCATATTTTTGGATGACCCTAATGTTGTGTGAGGCTATCCCACAGAAACACTGTGTTGTGTAAATGCCAGATTAATTCCTTAGAACTGTTCTTTTGTAATGAATACCCATGGTGCAGTCAGCCTTCTCCAATCCCTTTGCTCTCTAGTCCTGTGGAAATATCTACAAAGGGTTATCTCAGACTGGAGCCTGGGGATGCTTTGATGAATTCAATCGCATTTCAGTGGAAGTTTTATCAGTGATTGCTGTGCAGGTAGGAAGTGTTCTCCTGTATCCAGCTATTCTTTATGTAAATTACTGTGATGTTGTGGTAAATACTCATATGTCCTGATCCTGACAATTTCCCTATCTACTTACGCCACTCAATAAATGCAAGGTGTTATGGGATACTTAGCATAAGTGAATGGAATTATAATAAAGATATAGGCCAATTTAAGCTATGTAACCGCTTTAATATTTGTGCTTAATGCATATATATATATATGGGGTGTCAAGTGATTAAAAAAATTAGTGCACAATTAAGCACGTTGTTAAAACAATAATAGAATACCATTTATTTAAATATTTTTGGATTTTTGTACATTTTCAAATATATTGATTTAATTTACAACACAGAATACAAAGTGCATAGTGCTCACATATTTATTTTTGATTACAAATATTTGCACTGTAAAAACAAAAGAAATAGTATTTTTCAAATACTGTGGTGCAATCTCTATTACTATTTCTATTACTATTACTAGTTCTAATACTATTACTAAAATTACTATTACATTGACCTATTGAAGTAAATGGGACTCCTGGAGAGTAATTCCTAGTGAACGTGAGTGCAGGAAGTGACAGTCTAGCTCAGAGTAAGGCTGACTGCATCCAGTAAGCCCTTCTGTTAGTACTTAAGGGTTTTGAGAGTGCACAGGGCAGTGCTTCTTGGTTGCTTAAGATGCAAACTGTAATTCATTACATCGCTGATCCAGAATCTCCCTCTTCCTTGTGTAGGTAAAATGTGTGCAAGATGCAATTCGTGCCAAAAAGAAAACATTTAATTTCCTTGGCGAGGTTATAGCTCTTATACCAACAGTTGGCATATTCATTACAATGAACCCTGGCTATGCAGGCCGGACTGAACTGCCTGAAAATCTAAAGGCTTTATTCAGGTATTCGGGTGTGGATGATTATCATCAGAACCTGGTTGTTAATTGACGATGTGCTGATTATATACTCGGATTTCCCACCGTGCTGTACCAAGGGCTCTTTTACTTTTATTAGAACGAGAGAGACTTGGGTGTGTGTGCGTGTGTGTGGGTGTGTGCGTGCACGCGTGTGCACTCACATAAAGTCTATAATATAATGATGGCTCTATATTGAAAATCCAAGCACACTTCCAGTATCTTGTAGCTCAGTTCTGCATATGGATGTCAGAGAAGGGGACGTGGAGAAAGTATGTCTGCAAAGGCTAATTTTCTCAAAGCTTGACATGGAACCTTTGTTCACCTTGTTTCCTTTAGACCCTGTGCTATGGTTGTCCCCGATTTTGAGCTTATCTGTGAAATCATGCTTGTTGCAGAAGGTTTTCTTGATGCCAGACTTCTTGCTCGAAAGTTTATTACTCTCTATACACTATGCAAAGAGCTTCTTTCGAAGCAGGTAATTTAATATTAGTCCACTGTTCTCTGAGCAGGAAGAGTTTATCTATTTTAAAATCTGACATAGATATATTTAAAAATCACAAGTTTAGTAGCAACTTGACCTGTATTTTTCCAAGCATTTGAAGCTACATTGCTGGAAAATTCCACTCAGACACTGATGTGACTTCTGACAGCCTCAGCCTGCCTGCAGCATGGACAGTCAGTGGGAAAATAGAGATGCAGCCCAGTGCAACTAGTGGAATAAAGCCCCTAGGAGATGATTGCATCCTCACATTGTTCATGTCCCTTCACTTAACAGCGAATGGAAACCTGCTTCCAGGGAAGCAAAACACACTACCCAGCTGATGTTTGCTAGGGTTTCATTCATTCCTTTGTCGAACGGAGTTTCTCCTGCAAATACACACACTTAATGGCATTTCTTCTGGGTGCTGTGGAGACTTTCGGGAGTTTGCGTTTTTTGGGATGCTGTTGTGGTTTTTCTTTTTTTTTAAATTTAAATCCATTTGATTTCACCCAAATGCAATGTAAGGCTTTGTTCACTGTTTGCCAGGATCATTATGACTGGGGCTTGAGAGCTATTAAGTCTGTGCTGGTGGTAGCCGGCTCTTTGAAGAGAGGTGACCCTGGCCGTGCGGAGGATCAAGTCCTAATGAGAGCTTTACGAGACTTCAACATCCCCAAGATTGTGACGGACGACTTGCCAGTGTTCATGGGACTAATTGGAGACCTTTTCCCAGCGCTGGATGTGCCCAGAAAACGAGATCTGAACTTTGAAAAGGTGAATGCGCAGACACGGGCGGGTCTTGCTGACGTTTGGTATTAAGATTATTCGTGGGAGGTGGCTCTTGGGTCTCCTGATTTTTCCTGTCATAGGGCAACACCCACCTGGCATGTCCTCCTGTAGCAGGTTGCAGCACAACAAGCCTGCCTGCCTCAGTTTCCCCTTCAGAGTTCCCAGAAATAGCCCTTAAAGGCTTTCTAATTATGTATAGTCCTTACAGGGTTAATTATTACACGTCTCATGCACATAAATCATAACAATTCCCACAACTATAATCCAGAATTCCCCAGCACAGTCCAAATAGCATATGCAACCCCCTCCCCCCCAGTGTATCTCGCCACCCCCAGGTCTCCAGTCCAGCCCCGGTGTCTCTCACCAGGCCTCACTCCCAGCCTTCAGCCCTCTCTGGGCCTCCAGCTTCAGCTCTCGAGCATCTCCCTCTGCTGCGCTCAGCCTTTAGCCTCTCCAGTCCTCTCTGGCTCAGGCAGGCCAGCGGACTAGTCCCTCCACTGCCTTCCTAGCCCACTGCCATTTTCAGCCTTATGGCACTTGCTCTCCAGAACCGGTAGTCAGCCCCTGTGCTGGCCTCCCAGACACCCACACTGGGCAAGTTGGGGCACTGCATGGTCACAGTGACAAAAGTGTTGAAAATATAGTCTTGGCCAGCTAAGCAGAAGGCAAAAGGAGAAGGGTAGAGAAGGGAAGAAATAAAGTGGGGAAGGGGAAGGTCACTTCGGGGGTGGGGAGCAGTGGCTGGGATGGGGGCAGGACAAAGTCTCATATCCTTGGTGGTGGTTGGGATTCAGCCAGAGCCAGTGGAGGGCGAGTGATGGTATCTGGGCCCCTCTCTGGGCCCAGGCTAGTCAGGACAGGTCTCAGATTTAGAACGACAGACAGAGGGTGTCCTGTGGGATCCCAGGAGATGGTGGGGGTGGGAGCCATGGTGAGGAAGATCATTCCTTCCCTCCTCTCAGTCAACGTTGTGGTGGCCAGCTTGTCCCCCAGACCGGCGCAGCGAGTGAAATAGCCTGTCCTTCCATTACTGTCGTCAACTAGGCCCAGTCTCTGACACACCCATTTTGGTTCACTGATTTCCAGTCTCACCCTTCTCTTGTGCACCGGGCATGCTCTGACCACAATCCTCCAGTTCTAGCAGGGGGCCATTTGGTGTGGATGAGTTCAGTCTGTCAGTCTCCCTGCATGTTGTTATCAGTTACTGTGACGCTCACTCGCTTTTCCCACATCTGAGCTCACCTAGGGAAGTAGGAGAATTGAAGCAAACTGCCCATCAGCACTGGGCAGAGAGAGCTCTCGAGGTGTCCCATGGTCCCTGCTTTGGCTGCTTCTGCAGCTGCGCCAACCAGCTGAAGTCTCTGGCTGGTCCTTCCCAAGCACATGGTGGCTGAAATCTGTGCCGTGGCTGTCTGTTCTGTGCCGTGGCTGTCTGTTCTGTGCCGTGGCTGTCTGTTCTGTGCCGTGGATCAGCACAGGCTTTCGTATCTTTCTGAACTTCGTAGATTATTAAGCAGTCCATCCTTGAGCTCAAACTGCAGGCAGAAGAAAACTTTGTGCTGAAGGTGGTGCAGCTGGAGGAGCTGCTCCAAGTGAGACACTCGGTGTTTGTCATTGGCAACGCAGGCAGCGGCAAGTCCCAGGTACGGGGTGGGGTGGGGGGGAGGGGACAGAGATTTCTTGCAGCAGCATTTTCCAAGCTCTTGGAGCTAGTGAGCCTACTACATCTCCTGGTTCCCACACTCCTCCCCCTGCGGACCACGAGCAGGCAAAACCGTGGAGCTACGAGCAAGCCGAACTATGACGTTTCAAAAAGCAAAGTGTAGTGGTAAAGGAAGTGCCACCATCACGCAGCCTCCTCCTTCCCCACGCTGCTGGTAGAAGTAGTGGGAGCCGTGATCACCACTACGGGCCAGTGCGTTACACGTGGGCAGGAAATTCCTGTTCCTCCCGGCACCTGGGATCCAAACCCACTGATTCCATTGACCTCTAGAGAGGACAGGGAGCAGGGGAGGCTGAGAACGAAGGGGTCTGATCAGTCCGGAAGGGCTGCGTTTCCCTTCGGAGAGCCGGTTCGGAGCGCAGTGTGCGCCAGGGTGGGAGGTGGGAGCTCCGAGGGAAACGCCCATGGTCTGGTTCAGCAGGAGGTCCTGCTGCTGGTCACTGGCTTTCAGCCATTCGGAGGGGCATGAAGTGAGTCCAGCGTAGTGGCTCAGAGATCTTCAGTGGTTCAGGGTCTCCATTTGTGAGAGGGCCAAAGGGGGAAGATGGCCACTTTCTCCTGTGGCTAGCACTGCTTGGTCCCCAGGGACCCGGTCCGCGGAGGTTGATGACCTTCGTTAGAGAACCGCAGTCCTGTGTGAGCTCATCAGTCTTTCCCTGCAGGTCCTGAAATCCCTGAACAAGACTTACCAAACCCTGAAGAAAAGACCTGTGGCTGTAGACCTTGACCCTAAAGCTGTCACCTGTGATGAGCTCTTTGGAGTGATCCATCCAGCTACTAGAGAATGGAAAGATGGTAAGAAATGGACCCGCTTCCGATCAATGCACTCCACTAGTGGTGAAGTAGCCGCATTGACTGTACGTTATCCTGAATGAAAGTGGCACATTTAAAAACCTCAGCAAGCAGTTCATTCAGAACAACACGTAACCCTTCGGTTGAGGGGGACGGTTGAAACAGGAGCATCTTTTCTTTGGCTTCTCCCTAGAACGAGAGGGTGAATTTTAGTGAGGCTGGTGTCACGGAGCGCCCGGGCGATGGTCTAGAGCCGCTCCCTAGGAAGCCAGACCGGACTCCGGGTGGAGGGCCCCTTCTCCGTACACAGCCTGTTTCCCAGGCCAGGAGCTTCAGGGGTCCCCACTTCCACCTTCCTGGGTCTGACCTCGGAGCATTCAGCACCTTCTGCCCCTCTGTGTGCTTCCCCCGGCAAGCCCACCTTGGCAGGGTCCTGGGGGAGCCCATGGGTTCTGCACCCCAAATCCACAGTCAAACGTGACTCTCAGCCAGCCAGCAGAATAGACGGTTTATTTAAGATGTCAGGAACACCATCCAACTCACAGCTTCTCAGTCCAAACAGGGTCCCTCAGTCAGGCCTTTCTGGGGTGTGCCAGGAGGTGAGACCCAGATTCTGGGCTCCTGCTTCCTCCCCAGGTTTATTCGATGACTTCTAATCACAGACCATACAGTGAGCGTGAGCCTTCAGCTGGATCCATCTTGGGGCCAGAGAGCGAGTTGGCTTCTCTGCCTCTCCCAGCTCGACCCAGACCCAGACTGTCTCAAAACCCCCTCTCTAGCCACTTCCTGCTCCTTTGTCTCCTTTTGTCTGTTTTCCCGGGCTTCCCTTCAACAGGTTCAGCTGACCTCCCTCCCCCACCTGGGGTCAGGTTACAGCTTCCAGGGATGCACAGAGGGGAGGGCGTTGCCTCCTTGCTTCCAGCGTTAGCCCCCATCCCTTCACATAGACACTTAAGAAATGCACAGGGGAAACTGAGGCACACACACACAGCACCCCCACTTTGCCACAGCTGGTAGGTTTATTGAGGAAATATCGTGGCTGCTGCTTGGCCACCTCCCCCTGAATGATTTAGCTAAATGAAGAAACCGAGCACTAGAAAGAAAAACCGTCCAAGACGCTCTTTGTGTTGGGCAGGCCTGTTTTCCACAACGATGCGGGACCTGGCGAACATCACTCACCTTGGTCCCAAATGGATCATTCTTGATGGAGATATAGATCCCATGTGGATTGAGTCGCTGAATACGGTCATGGATGATAATAAGGTCAGTACTGAGATGCTGTTGGAGTTAAAAGTCAGAGAACTTCACTGGAGGATTAATGTAAATGAACCAGCTCATGTGCGTTCCTGCTCCTGCGCAATGAAGTGGTGTTTTTCTGTCCGGTTGTCTTCCCCTTAGGTGCTCACCTTAGCCAGCAACGAGCGAATCCCACTAAATCCCACCATGAGACTCCTCTTTGAGATCAGTCACCTGAGGACGGCAACGCCCGCAACAGTATCCCGGGCTGGAATTCTCTATATCAACCCCGCAGATCTGGGCTGGAACCCGTGAGTTCTGCTTCCCGTTCCCCTCTTTGATGTGTGACTGCCATGCACTGCACAGCACGTCACTGTTCTATTTACTTCTTGCCACACGCTGAAAGGTGAACTATGTCCCTTGCTTTGTAGTGTGGTAAGCAGCTGGATTGAGAAGCGAAATGTACAGTCTGAAAAAGCCAACTTAATGATTCTGTTTGATAAATATCTGCCTACGTGTCTAGATAAACTGAGGTTTGGGTTCAAGAAGATTACCCCCGTCCCTGAAATTACTGTCATACAAACCATCCTGTATCTGCTGGAATGTCTCCTGACTCCAACCAACACCCCTCCAGACTCCTCAAAAGAACTCTATGAACTGTACTTTGTCTTTGCCTGTTTCTGGGCATTTGGAGGAGCAATGTTTCAAGACCAGGTTAGTGAGAGCTTGTAATACAAGGCCCGGTCAGCTGGGACGGTAACAACATTTTCTTCTTAGATCTCGGAGGGTGAGATTTACCTGTATTCAGTTTCTTAAATTTATTAGGCTTAGACTTGCGTGTTTTGTTTTATTTTGCTTGGTAACTTGCTTTGTTCTGTCTTTTATTACTTGAAACTATTTAAATCCGACTGTTTATACTTCATAAAATCACTTCTTTTATTAATTAACCCAGAGCAAGTGATTAATACCTGGGGAGCCAAAAGCTGTGCATAGCTCTATCCGTATTATAAAGGGCAGACAAAGTAAAACCGATTTATTTGGGGTTGGATCCCATTGGGAGCTGGTTGTCTGGGCGCTGGCGACAGAAATACCTGCTGAGCTGTTTTCAGTGAAGCCTGCAGCTTTGGGGACATGGAGCAGATCTGGGTCTGTGTTGCAGCAGGCTGGCATGTCTGGCTCAACAAGACAGGGATCTGGAGTCCCAAGCTGGCAGGGAAAATGGGCTCAGAGGTAATTCCAGCACATCAGGTGACCGTCCCAAGGGGGCTCTGTGACCGAACCCATCACATGCACATACTTAACGTTAAGCCCATGCATGTTCTCACTGACGTCAAGCACATGTCTGTGTGTTTCTTGGTTCAGGGCCATAGACATTCAGAAGGGTAACACAGCCAATGGCTTAGCTGCTGCTAGCTCAGAATCACAAACTTTATAAGGTGTCCAAGTAGCCACATTCTTGGTGTTTTCCCCGTTTCGTTAATGCAAAAACTGAGAATTTTATCAGAAAATAGTGCAAGAGAAAGTGCTCAGGTCTCTTCTGAGAAGGATACTCCCTGGGAATTCCCTAGGGAGGGAGATCCACACCGTTCACGTCTGCTCTCTCAGGCTTGCCCTGTGTAACCATCTTCATCCAGAGACTTTTGTGTGTAGCAGGGTTGGTGGCTTGGAGCTGAAAGGGGCCAGAGGAAACCCCACTACCAGGCTGGCTCTGGGCCGGAGGGCTGAGCACAGAGCTGGGTGTCAGAGGATCTGGATTTTATCCCAGAATCTGCCCGCCGCTTGCTGCGTGACCTTGGCAAGTAACACTTGCTGCCTGTGCATGATGACCTTGTGAATGCAATGGGGGTAATCAATTTACACGGTCTGTAAAGCACTCTGAGATCGAGAGAGAACACAGTACGGGTCAGTAAATAGAAATGGGCATGTTTTCACGTCTGAGCCCAAATCCAAGGGAGCCTTGGGGAACTGTGATACAAGGGGAACTATAGAAATGTCCAGCTGGAAAGGATCTCAGGAGATCATCTAGTCCCTGGGATGCAGGACCAAATCAATCTAGACCAGTCCCGACCGGAGCTTCTTAAAAACCACCAGTGAGGGCGATTCCACAGCCCCCCTTGGGAGCCTGTTCCAGACCTCAACTACCCTTTGAGTTAGAAAGTGTTTCCTCATAGCTAACCTGAATCTCCCTTGCTGCAACTATGTTGAGTCCTTGTTGTATTCTGGGTGAATATGGCAAACAGTTGATCCCTGTCCTCAGTAGAGCTCTTCTCGTGAACTTGTTCTGTACATTTTATATTGCATGATCAGTTCTGAAAGGCCCCAGGATGCTATACTGCAGTTAAGTGTGGTCATACTCTAAAAACTTATCTTGTTAAACAGTTTCCTGGCCTGAGAGCAAGAATTGGCGGGGGCGCAGGATTCTGCCAGCTGGGGAGAATTCCCCCGACTCACGATGCAGCACTAGGACACACTCTGGAGAGCAGGATCTTGAAGGCCAGGGCTGGAGCTCAGGGGGAGACACTGTTTTTCATCTTCGGCACTGGCTGTGGAGAGGTTACTTTGCCCCAGGGTTTGGCTGAGTAAAGATTGTTGTGTCTGGCTCCCGCAGGGGCAGGCATGCTAGAGTTTTGGGCTTTACAGCACTCCACAAAGGTGTTTCAATGCCACCTAAGCATGGAAAATCCATCTCCGCTCCCAATAGTCTGTGCTGCAAAGGCAATAGGAACTGTATAATGAGCTTGTTCTTCTCCTCCTCAGCTTGTGGACTACCGTGTAGAGTTCAGTAAATGGTGGGTGAATGAATTTAAAACCATCAAGTTTCCGTCTCAGGGGACGATTTTTGACTATTACATAGATCCAGAAAGTAAGAAATTCATGCTTTGGAATGATAAAGTGCCAACATTTGAGCTGGACCCCGATATTCCTTTACAGGTAATTCCCAAAAATTATCTTGGATTCTTTCTCTTTACTTTACTTACTAATGTATCGCCCCCTCCACACGGGAGTAAAGGACATCTTGCCAAACGATGAAGCGCTTGCTTACAATATCACAATAAGGTACAAGAACTGGATGGCCTACAAATGGGCTATTTTATTTCCCTTACTAAACCTCTGTGGCTATGCAAGGTAAGCCAGTGACGTAGGTAATTCTGTCTGCTATTTAGGATGCAAGATGATACTGTGTAGTGCCTGGAAACTGGGATTTCCCTCTGGAGAGTGTTGGCTCGGTGCATTGTGGGAGGGGACTGGGTTCCTTAAAGTACGGGTCTAGTCACTGCCACAGAAACAGGCCCATACTCTGTCTCCCCATGGCATGTCCTGTGGTTATTGCTCATTTCCTACACCTCTCCCTGCTGTGCTGTGCTCTCAATCCTCATGGAGCAGAAAAACAGGAAGGTGACATATGGGAATTATGGCAGAGGTAACAAAGAGTCCTGTGGCACCTTAAAGACTGATGGGAATTATGGATTCCCAAACAGGAGGGAGACTTGAGCATCTCCCGAGTGCCTATTGGCTCCAGACTATTAACTCTCAGACAATGAAAAAAAGTCCGATGGCAAATAGGGGCAATGCTCAAAGAGCTAATTAATAATTAATGGAAGCAACTAGCAGGAATGGAACTTCCCGACTCTGACTCTAGGCACCAGGGATGGAACCACAAACCAGCCCTTGCTGTGTCTGAGTTGCACGCTGCAGCGAGAGGTCTGCAGAGCACAGCCCAAACAGATCACAAGCACAGCACCTCTGCCCGTCGTCAGATGAGCACTGGAGCAGGGAGCTGCACATAATGCATGTCCAGCTGGCATGCTGTGGGAGCGTAACGAGGTCCAACACATGTTAACAGAAATAGTGCGGAGGAAATCCAGAAGAGCCCTGGCTGTAGTTGGCATGGTTAAGAAAATCACTGGCACAAGCATTGGAGCTCTGAAGTGCTGACTTCTGGGTTTCCTGGAGTCCGTACCAGCGGCCAGGTTACGTTCTAGGAGCACGCTTTGCACGGTATTCCTGGCGCCCTGCAGTCAGCCGTCTGGTCTTAGAAATCTGCTCCCGCTGACGAGGAAGCAGCTCCGGGAAATGCTCCTCTGCAATGGTTTGCTGTGAGACTGGCCCAAAGCTGGTCATTAACATCCTATTTCCGGGAGCATTTGCTGCTTGTTCAGGGGTTACATGGGCCTCAGAAATCTAGGACCTGCTCTGACAGCCCATGCTCATGTGAGCTGTTCTACTGGCATCTCCTGGGCTGCTTATTGCAAGATGAAGGCTTCCGTGCTCCAATGCCATGGGAGGTCTTAGAGTCTCAGAAAATAGTTATTGTAATTGACAGGCCCGTTTATCACCCGGATGCAACGTGCAGTGTTAGAACATGCTCCTGTGTGCGTGTTCACAAACTCCGCTCTGGCTTTGTACATGTTGAAAAACCCAGGTAAAGGGCGAGAGCCTGCCAGTGCATTGACTGACTGCAAAGCTGTGCAGACAAGGGTGGGTTTTTAGGAAACCTTATATGAAGCCTGTCCAGTTCTGTAACCACAAGCCCCAGGTGTATCTGCAGAACCTTTAGAATAATCCAGCTCCGGAGATGTTCACGCTCAAGCATGTCCACACCTCACTGGAGGATACAATCTATCAGCAAACCCAGGTAGGCTAAATTGAGTAAAACAGTTGATTTCACGATGACTTTTCAACAGGCATCTGTGGTCCACACAACAGAAACCATCCGAATTCGCTATTTTATGGATTTGCTCGTGGCAAAGAAGTGGCCTGTGATGTTAGTGGGGAATGCAGGGACAGGGAAGTCGGTCATGATGGGGGACAAACTGCAGTCTCTGAACACCGATGACTACCTGCTGCAGGCTGTCCCCTTTAACTTCTACACCACCTCGGCCATGCTGCAGGGTAAGTGCTTAGCCGGAAACAGGCCTGGCATACCGGGAAGCAATGGCTGCACAAGTCATTGGATTGGGGTTGCTGTCATCCTGCAGCTATTCTCGAGAAGCCTTTGGAGAAGAAATCCGGGAGGAACTTTGGTCCTCCAGGCACGAAGAAGCTTATTTACTTCATAGACGACATGAACATGCCTGAAGTGGACAAATATGGCACAGTAGCTCCTCATACACTGATCAGGCAGCATATGGACCATGGGCACTGGTAAGTGCCCAGCTAAACTCTTCCGTTCTTTCATCTGTCTTGAATTACTCTTGCTCAGATGATGCTACTGTGGTGATGGGGTCTGTGTGTCTGTTTAAGAGGAGTGGATCTGGCCCCATCACCAGAGTACCTGAGTGCCTGATCATCTTTGGTGTATTTATCCTCACAAGGCATGGCAGGGCATGCTATTATCCCCAGATGGGAACAGAGGCACAGAGAGACTGAGGGCGTTGGCTAAGGTCACACAGGCAGTCTGTGGCAGAGCAAGGAGTTGGAACTGGGGCTGCTGAGTCCTAGGTCAGCACGTTATAAATACACAAAGAGAATGATCCATAACTTAGCAGTTCTGGATCATGAGATCTCTCGAGAATTGCCAGTAGTGATCCCAGTGTGAGCCCTGCTGCTAGAAATCCTGCCCAGTGGCATTGGAGCAGCAGGTCCATCTCACTGGCTTTTCCTGCTTTTATTCTTAGGCCAGGTCTACACTATAAACTGATATTGGTACAAGCACATTGCTCAGGGTGATGCAGTTCTATCGACCTAACCCTGGTGTAGACAGCACTACATTGACTGCCTCTCACAGGGGTGAATTAACTATGCTGACGGAAGGAGCTCTCCCATTGGCCTAGTACTGTCTTCACTGAAGGGCTACAGCTGTGCCACTGCCGTGTTTTAAGTGTAGACCTGCCCCGAGTTGTAACTATTTTCTGGACAGCAAAAAATGTCTTTTCCTCTGCAATAGATGTTATGCTCAGCAAGAGAGGGAACCGTGGGCAGACGCTCATCTCCCCGGATCATCTCGGTAAAGGCGTCTGGGAGGGATCAGTGTGTGTGAAAGTTGACTGGGGTCAGGTTCATACTATGCGAGGGACAGCTCTGTTAGTCTCCAGAGAATACATGCACAATCCCTCTCCCTCACCTGCTGTTTAGGTATGACAGAAACAAGCTGACATTAAAGGACATTCACAACTGTCAGTATGTAGCCTGCATGAATCCAACATCTGGATCCTTCACCATTGACTCCAGACTGCAGGTATGCAATGGAGGAAGGACTTAGCTTCAGTCTCGGTGGTAGCCACCCACTTTGCCAGCACTTTGGCTTGCTTTAGCTTTTACTTCCTCTCCCCTCTTCTGGGTCCCTTGACACTAGTGGAAGACTGGAGTGTCTGGTCTGTGGGATCTGTGTCTGCCATCCCCCATCTCACGTGCTGTGGTGGGGGCGTGTCCTGGCAGGTGGAAACATGGGGGTTCTGGTGGAAGTCACACCCTCTCCTGACCCCTTTGGTTTTCAATTGCTTTGTTTTAGCGACACTTTTGCGTCTTTGCTGTGAGTTTTCCTGGCCAAGAAGCACTTGTGACCATTTACAGCACCATCCTGGCCCAGCACTTGGCAATCCGCAACATTCCTATTCTCGTTCAGAAGATCCTGTCCCCCCTCATTGCGGGGGTGCTGGGTAAGCAGCTAGAACACGTTAGTGGTTAGAACGGGAGATCTCGACCCTGCCTGTTGTACAGGGTTTGTGAACTGCACCCGTCCAATAGCCACCTCCCGGAAAACCCCTGAGCAGACAGTGGAAGGTGAGAATTTCACAGCACTGGGCATCGCCCCGCCTCTGTTCCCACCAAGGCCAATGGACATTTTGCCACTGACTTAAAGGAGCAGAGTTAGGCCACTGCTGCGCCCTTGTGAAGATCCCCATGAAATGTTCCGAGCGAGAGTGCCGGGTCGGACTGCGCCCACCGGTACGGCAGCTCCCTTATGCACGTCTTCACTGGCACCCAGCCTTGGGAGGGGGCAGTGGGGAGCGGCCTGTGGACTGGAGAGGGGACTTGGGCCCTGCTTGCACCATGCTGGTGGGGGGCAGTCCGGAGCACTGCAGAGCCCTGTGCAGGGGGTGCTGCTTTGCCCCATGGATGGGATTTGGGGGAGGCAGTTGGGAGGTGGACTAGGAATCACAACGCCGTGTATCCCAGGCCCACTAACACCCATGACAAGGGTCAGTCTAGTTGCTTAACGTGCCTCTCGGAAGAGCCCAGATGCTCTGGGGAGGAGGATGGGAGAAGAGCCTGGATAGACCAGACTTCCTCCCTGTGCACAGTACTTATGGGACAGCCGCAGGCTGCTGCTTCATGGGCTGGGGAGCTGAATCGTTTCCCCAGAAACCAGCCCCATGTCCCCGGCTCATTGCAGCCTCCAGCGTCTATTGTCCTGTTTCTCTTGCTGTGTGTGAATATATTTGAACACTGGATGTCTAGTGTTACACACACAGACCCCGATCTAGGACACTCCCAGTGCCTGCCGCTTCCTGGGAGTCAGTAGGATCTTTGGCTACCCAGCACCTTGGAAATGGATATAGATTTAGTGCTTCTCTGTAGAGCCCACATCTGGGAAATCTTGGCCAGCTTGTTCATGATGCTGCTGTACATGATACGCTATTTTTACTGGCTTCAGGATGAGTAGCTGTAAAACAAAGTCTGTAAAGTAAACGGTCTGTGAAATTCTAGACTCCACTCTCATTTAAAATAAACTCACTATACAGTGTATGAAACCTGTGAAGATTTCTTTGTATCACACACATTTTTAAAGCTCCCCTGACAGTACCGTGAATGATACAATACTCTTATGAAAAGGATCTGGTTGAATTCTAATTCTGTCTAGGTTCTTTAACACATATACTGGTTTCAAGAAACCTCTTATTGCATCGTTGTTCTGTGTTTTTTTGCAGTGTCTTTAATTCAGGGTCAAGTTTTAGCTTCCTCTCCACCTTCCTATTTTGTGTCTCACAACCTGATGAATAAACTCTTTTTGGGGTGAAATGGTCCAAGCGTGGTCTCAATGAAAAGATTATTCTGTTTGAAAGTTTCAGCAGAATTGATTCTGTTGTTTAGCGTTTGAGTGAGCGTGGAAAAAAATCCACTTTTCTCATCTGCGTTGAATTGCACAGTAATTTCACTGAAGAATGATGAAGCTAAAATTTCATTTTTTTGTTTATTTCATAAACTTTAGAGAGGAAGAAAACTTGAGCCATGTTTGAAAAAAAAGAATTCCATACTTTAAAATGTGTGTGCTTTGGGTATCTGGCTGCTCTCACATAGTGTGTTTTCCCATAAACAGCCTTACATCAGAAAATTACATCAACATTTCTGCATACAGCCATCAAATTTCACTACGTCTTCAACCTCCGGGACCTCTCTAACATATTTCAGGTAGAGTGCATTTTATTTCAGTTATTTCATTTTAATTTATGTCTGTCTTCTCTCTCTCTACCAATTTTCTTACGTGTATCGGTCCCCGGCTGTCTTTTGCTGTGAGCTTTCTCCAGAGCTGGCTCTTCCATTTTGGGCAGCAATCAAGAAACTAGGACTGACCGATTTGTATGTTTGGCAGGGACTGTTGTTCTCCACCGCTGAATGCCTTAAAACTCCGATTGACCTAGTCCGGCTCTGGCTCCATGAAGCTGAGAGGGTGTATGGAGATAAACTCATTGACGAGAAAGATAAAGAAAGCTTTGGAAGAGTTCTAGCAGCCACCTGTAAAAAATACTTTGACGTAAGCCATGTTTTGAAACACGAAGAGTTTTTATATTTAAGGGGTGCTGAATCTGTGATGGTGACAGGGCTGGGTTCAGCGGTGATGTTTCAGTCATTTAACTTGCACCTTCCTGCTGCTTGGAGTGCAAATGAGTACCAGTGTAGACCCACTTACCAATGTGTAATTTATGCCTCAGACATATTGCCTCTGGAGTTGATCTATAATCGGATTTTCAGGCTGGGAATTAGAGTGCATCTCAGACATTTCGTACGGAGCGACTGTAGAGTCCCTGGCACGCAGAGCTTCCTGTTAGTAACAGCTCTCCCTGGAAGGGGTCTCATGACAGTTCACACCATGCTCTTCCCGAGATGATTTCAATGGGTATATTCCAGTCCTGTCTCTCGTGAAAATCGCCCTTTGACAATGGGCTGCCAGCACTGGCCCATGCCTGGCATTTACGGCATTTCATTTCCAGAACGGCAGGGTTGGCAGGTGCCTGTTTGTGTGAGGTCAGGACTGGAGGGCATGGGAGACAGAGCAGATGACAGGACAGAGCCTCAGCCCGGATGGTTGCGGCCTGGCAAGGAGCTGACAGCCTGGATAGCGATCGAGATGGAGGATTCCTCAGCAGTGGAGAAGGGAGGGCGGGAAGAGCTTGGGGTCTCGCCGTGTTCCTCTTTGAATTTCTGGCTGGACTTCCGGCCTGATACGTGGGACTGAGCGGTCAGGAGGAAAGCGAGCGTTGGGGGTTAGTGGCAGAAGCCATAATGGGCTGTGAGAGCATATATGGTCATTCAGCATTGGGGTGCAGGGCCTGGTCCTGCTACTGAGTGTGTGCATGGTCCCCTCTGTGCTCACACAGCGCCTCATTGACTTCAGTGGGGCTCAGTGCACCCCAGAGTCTGTGTAGGCTGCTGCAAGATCGAGGCCCTGCCCTAGAAACAGGGTATTTCTTAGATGTACTGTAACATTATGCTGTGGAGTAAAACGATCCCCTGGCTGGAGGGGTCGAGTCTTACATTTCCCCACACCCAGCCCTGGTGCTTGTGAAAGGACTGCAGAGTTGGGGTAGCAGATACAGTCAGTCTGGGGGCACACGAGTGGAAAGTGAGGGTGGCCAGTCGCCGTGGAATATCTTTGTTGTCTGTGTTTCTCTCTAGGAACTTGGTGAGAGTCTGCTGTTTGCAAAGCCCAACATTTTCTGTCACTTTGCCCAGGGCATTGGAGAGCCCAAGTACCTCCCTGTGTCAGACTCTGGGTATCTGAACAAGCTGCTAGTGGAAGCCCTGGAGACGTACAACGAGGTCAATGCCGTGATGAGTTTGGTGGGTGAAATCTGACTTTTTTACACCGATGCTCTCTCTGCTTCATATGCTTTTCACGTGGATGTAGTGGAGTTCGTTGCAAGCTCTTCCGGTGGTTCAGCCTAGCAAAAGCCTCTCCTGTGTGCTCTGTTCAGGTGCTGTTTGAAGACGCTGTGTCTCACATTTGCAGAATCAATCGGATATTGGAGTCTCCCCGAGGGAATGCCTTGTTGGTGGGCGTAGGAGGGAGCGGAAAGCAAAGTCTTTCCCGGCTAGCAGCCTACATTAGTGCTCTGGATGTATTTCAGATTACACTGAAGAAAGGCTACGGAATTCCTGATCTCAAGGTTAGCGCTGGCTTTTCTTCTCCCCATCTGCTCACGAAGAGAGGACGTGATAAACGGTGCTACACGCCTGCTAGGCAAGCCCCTCCCATTGATCTTATGGTCAAGAAGAGGCTTGTAAAGGCTTCCTGGTCTGTTCTGTTATTGGGTATTTGTGCTGCCATCCCCTCTGGGCAAGGGACGCCCCAAACCTCCAGAAGGAACCCCTGGCCTGAGAGACCCCTGGACAGAAGAACAGGAGACTGGGACGGGCAGTTTCTCAGGTCACTGTAAGCAGCACAGCAGAGGTGGCTTGTTAAGAGGGATTTAAACAGAAACAGGCAAGGGCCATGCAGTGAGCCCCCAGGGGCCGGACTGTGCCCAGGGGAGGGGGTCACATGGGAAAAGGGACGGAAGGGCTGCAGGAGAAGTCGATCACTGGGCGGATGAGACAGGGAATATTGTACCTAGGAAGAGATGTTCCCACCCTAGACCAAGGTACTTACTGTAGGAGAACTAATCATTATAAGGTGATACATAAGCCAAGTTTCTGGGTGACAGCGGGTAATGGTTTCTGTCTTTTGCACTAGCTGGATCTGGCCTCTCAGTATATCAAAGCAGCTGTGAAGAATACACCCACCGTATTCCTAATGACCGATTCACAGGTTGCTGAGGAGCAGTTCCTGGTCTTGATCAATGATCTCTTAGCCTCTGGAGAGATCCCAGGACTCTTTCAGGATGATGAAGTGGAAAATATTATTGGTGCCATGAGGCCACAAGTGAAATCTGTTGGAATGCAGGACACCAGGGAGAACTGCTGGAAATTCTTCATAGACAAAGTCAGGCGGCAGTTGAAGGTAGGAGCGAGTCTGTTTAGAATGTACCTGGACTCCCAGCCTTTCGGGCTTTGGCTCAACCCCAGATCTGTTTGAAAGCAGTGCCAGGCATTGCGATCTGCCTCGCCGTGTTACACGGGGGTCACTTCTCCTGGCACCCGTTTCCAGAGTCACCTCAGCCCAGCCACTAACTGTAGATCGGGAGGGTGCCGGTTTTGCCATCTACCTATTAACACGTCTCAGGCGGTGTGTGTAAATAAACGCTGCGTGCTCCCAGCTGGGATGGGCCTCCAAAGAGCTCCGGCTCCAGCAGCTCCTGCCCAAGCCCTGAGTGGGAGCCGGTGTGCTCAAGCTCTGGTCCCGCGGCGAGTGCCCTCGGCCTTCGGGGCCTGGTTCTGGCCTGTCGAGGGAGAGGCTGTTTGGGGATACATTGGTGGTGGGCTGCGCAGTGGCAAAGAGCCACGTCCGAGTTGATGCTCCAGCCACCCCTGCTAACCTGAGGCTGGCAAGTTCCAGTCCCAGGATCATGTCTTGAGTGTCATGTTCAAATCCGCCTCTCTGCATTGTGCGGGGCTGGTGTACGTGTGGGGCCAGGTCTCCTGCTGCCCGCAAGTCTCGCTCAGTGCAGCAGAGGGGCCGAGTCGCCCTGATTTTGTGAGTCAGTGGAGGACAGCTGGAGATCGGTATGTCCACCCAGGGGCTGCAGGAGTGGTGTCGGGGCTGATCACACTGACTTTACCAGGGACTCCCACACACCAGAGGAGCGAGAGCTCAGATCCCAGGGTGATGGGCAGCAGCATCGAACCCTAATCTAGTCAGCCAGGTTCCATCCCCCGGTGCCTTCAGAGCAGCGTGGCAGCACGCCTGGCCCAGGGATCCGTGCACACAGGAACGTGACGCTGCACCGGGTTACGCTTAGCCCATGTGCAGAGAATGTGCCCCAGGTTCTCTCCTGCGCCAGCAGCACAGAAGGGCTGGACACTGGCTGGGTACCTCCAGCTGAGCTGTGTGCTGGCTTTAAGGAGTCCCCAGCAGCCCTGGCGGAGAGGGAGACGGGACCTGTGGCCGTCCCCAGCTCCATACAGGCAGCTGGCGTTGGTTAGAGCCGGCGCAGGACCTGCTGCAAGGTCCGGCAGCCACCAAGGAGTTCCCCGAGCTGTGTGGAACAGGTGCTGGGTGCAGCAGGACATCGGCCCCGTGTTCCTCTTTCGGGTGTGATGCTGGTTTGTCACATGTGCTGTCGTGTGCTATGGTCCAGGTCATCCTGTGCTTCTCTCCTGTGGGTTCTACGCTGCGGGTGCGTGCAAGGAAATTCCCCGCTGTGGTCAACTGCACGGCCATTGACTGGTTCCATGAATGGCCCGAAGATGCTCTGGTGTCCGTCAGTGGCAGATTCTTGGAGGAAACGGAGGGAATAGAGGTGAGCAGTTGCCTGTTTGGCCTGAAGTGCTGTGATCCCTCCTCTGATGGGCAAGGAGTGAGCCATCAGCCAGTCTCAGTGCACTGGCTGCTTTGCCCTCCTCACGCCAAGGGGAACATGAGAACCCCTGGAATGCTCCGTTGCTGCTTTTCTGATTCATTTGAGCTGAATTCAAAGATGTTCCAGTGCTGTAGACACCGCGGGCTGGGAGTTTGTAGCCAGAGCTCATAGCATGAAGGAAAGGAACAGCGGCAGCCTTCTTGCCAAGCACAGCTGCTGGATAAACCTTCTTCTCTCTCTTTTCTCCCTTCTTTCCTGTCAAACACACACACACAATACCCAGGGAAATCAAATCAAAAGCGAGGTCCTCTGCGAATGCACCAGAGGTTATCTGCAGAACATACAGAATTTGAGGAATGCAAAAGTTAAGGACCCGAGTAATATTAATTGTGATAACTTGCCTCATATTTTTTATGATGATTCTGCTATTTAATGTACAGCCATGCTGGGGGCAATCTGGTGTTATTTTCCCTTCCCTGAGTGTTGGTATTTAAATAAGTAACTTTCACGTGACACGAAGGGAGGGTTTTGCATTTAATGTCTGTAATGCGCCTGTATTTAGTAATGCGGGAACTGATTGCATGTATGGGTCCTATTGCAGCCAGAAGTCAAGCTCTCCATCAGTCAATTTATGTCTTATGTCCACAAAACTGTGAATGAGATGTCCAAAGTCTACCTAGCCACTGAGAGGCGCTATAACTATACAACACCCAAAACCTTTCTGGAGCAGATAAAACTTTACCAGAATCTGCTCTCGAAAAAGAGGAAAGAGCTGATTGCAAAAATTGACAGGCTGGAGAATGGCTTGATGAAACTTCAGAGTACTGCTTCCCAGGTACGTGTGCCCCGGGACACCTTCATCCCCCCTCTGATCTCACGTGCTTGGGGCTGCTAGTGAGCTACGAGATGTTCTAGTTCTCTTCATCTGGGCAGAGTCCAGGGTCAGTTACAGGAAATGGGCGCGGAGCCCATGTCTGGGATCATCCCCATTCGGTGTGCTCCCGCAAGTCCCAGTAGCTTTCGTTCTCTGTATTGGAAACATTGGATGAGCAGAGACATTGTTACGTGTGACAAGTATCAGGGGTAGCCGTGTTAGTCTGTATCCACAAAAACAACAAGGAGTCCAATGGCACCTTAGAGAGTAACAGATTTATTTGGGCATAAGCTTTCATGGGTAAAATGGCTACTTTTTCAGATGCAACCACATTACTCGTGGTGGCCCTGAGAGCCCAATTCTGCCAGGGGTGGAAACACATCCCGACGACTGTTCCTGCCCAAAGGGTTCACAGTTTTAATGTGTGATGAGAGACAACAGATGCAGCAGGATGAGGAGGCTGTGAAATGTTCGGTTAACTGCGCAGTGGTCCTGGTGTGCCCCTTGCCTATTTCTGTCTCCTTTACCACTTGAACCCATCTTTTCTCAAAATAGTTCAAAAGCAACCGCAGATACCAGGTGTTGCCTTCCTATGGAAATGACCTAGCTGTTTTCCTGTGTCCGGGAGCAGACTGTTCCTATTGCTACCGTACTCTGTATAGGTGGATGACCTAAAAGCCAAACTTGCTGTCCAAGAGCTGGAGCTGAAGCATAAGAATGAGGATGCAGATAAACTGATCCAGGTGGTAGGTGTTGAAACGGATAAAGTGAGCAGGGAGAAGATGATTGCTGACGAGGAGGAGCTGAAGGTTCAGGTCATTAACACGGTATGTTCACAGCTCCCAGGACAGCAGTGCCTTGAGCTAAAGCTTCTCTCCTGCCAGGGCACCCGTGGCTCCGGGACCAGGGACATCAGCTCCTGACTAGCAGGGAAAGCGGCTTGGCTGGGGCAGCCCAAGTGTGAGCTTTGAAGGAGCTTCAGTGCATCCCTGCCGCCAGCTGCTGTATTGAGACAGGGGAAATCAACCGGGAGAGACACAACTTCTCCTCCAGAGCGAGCATTAGTGACCAGGCCCCTGAAGCCTGGGCTTGGTCCCCAGCCCCGCGAGGGACGTGCACGCAGCCCGGAGCGGGAGGCTGAGGGGTTTTACACACCGAGCCCCTACCGAGAAGTGCTGGTTATGACTGTACAGGGGGGAGGCTCCTGGGGCCCAACCCGGTGAGAGCAGCCAGGACAAGCCAGTCCCTGTCCCAAAGGTCTCCCTGTCCAAGAAGAGGGTGACGGGAGGGTGGGGTTGGGGAGGAGACAGGTTCACAGGAACAGGAGCTGCGTTATTCTGGATTCACCCTGTGCCCAGATTGGAGCGTGTATATGTTGGGGTTATTTTTATTGGAGATCAGCAGCTGGGTAGCAGGTATCCCCACCTGGCCTCGCCTCACCAGCCACATTGAGCCCTGAGCTGGGACTGGGGAGCGGAGGAGGGGAGGGCAGTGGGTGGGTGAGGTTGTTCCACACGTCGCACAGGAGAACGCATGACGGTGCTTGGGGGAGAAAAGGACAACCTGGCATCCTTGGATAAACTGCCATTCCCTGTTTGCATTGCACCCCCCTTGTGCAGCCCTGCATTCCCTGTTTGCATTGCTCCCCTTCCCCCCGTGCAGCCCTGCATTCCCTGTTTGCATTGCTCCCCTTCCCCCCGTGCAGCCCTGCATTCCCTGTTTGCATTGCTCCCCTTCCCCCCGTGCAGCCCTGCATTCCCTGTTTGCATTGCACACACCCCGTGCAGCCCTGCATTCCCTGTTTGCATTGCACACACCCCGTGCAGCCCTGCATTCCCTGTTTGCATTGCACACACCCCGTGCAGCCCTGCATTCCCTGTTTGCATTGCTCCCTCAGAATGTAACCGAAAAACAAAGAGCCTGTGAGACTGACCTGGCTAAAGCGGAACCGGCTCTGTTAGCCGCACAGGAAGCGCTGGACACTCTCAATAAGGTAAATACTGGCGGGGTGGGGGGGGAATTATTTCCCTGGTTAGATTCTATCTTCTGGCTGGTAGGCGGGGCATGTGCAAGGGGGGCAAGCAGGGCACAGCCCCCCCCCCCCGTAATCAGCAAGGGACACAGTACTCCCCCTGGGGGGGGGGGGGGGGAGAAAGCCACAGCCTCAGAGCAGGGGCCAGGGGCTGTAAACTCCGGGGGGGGGGCAAGCTCCTCAGGGGGACCGGGGTAAGGGGAGGAGAGCGAGTTTCTGTGCATCCCGCCTCCACCCCTGCGGGTGGGAACCAGACTAGCTGGATTCAAAGCTTTGTTGTAAAGCTAGACATGTTACATTCCCTTCCCAGTACCCTCCACCTGTGCAAAACTGACCCGTTTTCTGTTCTCCCCAGAACAACCTGACCGAGCTGAAGTCTTTCGGCTCGCCTCCCGAAGCAGTGGTCAATGTCACCGCAGCTGTGATGATCCTGACAGCTCCAGGGGGCAAGATACCAAAGGACAAAAGCTGGAAGGCCGCTAAAATCATGATGGGGAAAGTAGATTCTTTCCTGGATTCCTTAAAGAAGTTTGATAAAGAGCACATTGCGGAACCCTGCCTGAAAGCATTCAAGTGAGTGACGTGCTAGAGCCCACGGAGGCAGGGACTGAATGAAAGTGTGTGTGTGTGTGTGTGTGTGTGTGTGTGGTCTCTGTGCCCCGCCCATGCAGTTGTTTCCACAGGGCTATGCTCCATCACTGGAATCTCTTGGTCATGAGGCAGTTCTAGGACCAGAGCCAAAAGGATCAGTGAAAACCAGCCCTTTGGTGGGTTAAACTGGGCATCCTAAATCAGTGACTGCTTTTGAAAATGTGGCTGCAAGTAACCTGTCCCCGGGAGTCATGGCCCAGATTAGCCAACCTCATCTCCTCGGACGCTCTCCTGACTGGTATTTCTCTCTTCAGGCCCTATCAGTCAGATCCAACCTTTGACCCCGAGTTCATCCAATCCAAGTCAACTGCTGCCGCAGGTCTGTGCTCCTGGTGTCTGAACATCGTTCGCTTCTACGAAGTGTACTGTGATGTCGCACCCAAGAGGCAGGCGCTGGAGGAGGCTAATGCAGAACTGGCCGAGGCACAAGAGAAACTTGGTCACATTAAAAACAAGATCGCAGTAAGTGCATGTTACTCTCACTGCCCAATCATCCAGCCCCACACTGGCTACCTGAGTTCATAGCTCTGTTTACATTGGTCGCCTTCCACTGATAATACAGGGTTAAACTGTGGATCAGGAATGAAGCCGAAGGTAAGAGAGACAGATTCCTAGAAGTCTGTGAAGTCCAGGGAGGAGAGACTTGCTTTGTAACCGATCCCATGCACAGCGTTCTCCCTCCTCTGCGTATCGTGTGGCACTCACAGGTTCCATATTTAATAGATAATTGCAAACATCTTGTCTTGAAAGGATCTAAATGCCAACTTGGCAACTCTAACAGCAGAATTTGAAAAGGCAACAGCTGAAAAAATCAAATGCCAACAAGAGGCTGATGCTACTAACAGAGTCATCACCTTAGCAAACAGGTACGTGTCACTGTCAGCACCCAGCTCAGAATGCTCTGCCCTGGCCTTCTTCAATCTTCAGTGTCAGCTGTTTAATGATCAGAGCTGACCGCCTGAACATCACCTCCTGGGGGAAGAAACTCATCTGAATGGCATGAAAGACAAAGAAAAATCCCTGAGATGGGCCTAATTTCAGTTGCCTCCTTTCGGAACGGTCTCTTGACGGGAATACTTAGCTTTAGTAATTCGTTTAATAGAATTAAAGTTTGTCAGTAGAATATTCAACATTTTCAGTCAATAATGTTCTTCCCATCAAGAGCTTTCTTTGTCTCGCTGTCCGTCCCCCAGGCTTTGGAAGCAATCTCCTCCTGTTATGCCATAATTACTCAGACTTCTTCCAACAGTGGCAGTTCACAACTAGTCGTGAATATTTGTATTTATCTGTCTAAGAATATCAGTCCCTAGGAAGCTCCATAAGCCACTGAGCCCTCTGGAGACAGCGGCTGTGCGATCTTTCTCCAGCATCTTGGAGCTGCAGCCCCAAACATCTTTTTTGGGGAGCTCACATGAAAATGGACAAATATGCAGAGTTTATTGATCGGTCCAGCCTCTCCAGTTACTCCTCAGAGATGCTGTAAATTCACCAGGTTAGGGCTGGACCTTGTATCTACCCGAGTCTGTGCAGGGCCGCGGGGCACCACATAATAACCTTCTCTCCTTTGAACCTCCCTGCAGGCTTGTTGGAGGATTGGCATCGGAAAATGTTCGCTGGGCTGAGTCTGTGGAGAACTTCCGCGAGCAGGAGAAGACGCTGTGTGGAGATGTCCTGTTGATTACAGCCTTTGTGTCGTATGTTGGCTATTTTACTAAGAAATATAGGACTGAGCTGATGGACAAGTACTGGATACCCTACTTAAATGAGCTGAAGGTAAATCAATATAGCACAGGCACAGAGCCCATGGCGGTCGTTTCATGCCACTGGGAAAAGCAGTGTACGCGGAGCATAGGGCTGGTACACCCAATTTGTTCACCCCGTCACAAATACAATGTAAAGATCCCACAAGGGTTTGTGATTTGGCCTGTACCCTCTGATGGACTTGGGTACAGTGGGAATCCATTCCAGTGCATTTTCAAATGGACTCCAGCTGACATGGGGCACAGCTGCCTCCTCTCAGAATGGTCTTGGTGAAATAATGTAGTGCTCAGTCGTTTGAGACGAGCAAGGTAGAGTCCCACCTGCAACCCTACAGCACCAGGGGCTTCAGAGAGAGGGTTTGTGTTGCAGGTGCCAATTCCGGTTACCCCAGGGTTGGACCCTTTGAGCCTCCTGACTGATGATGCGGATATCGCGACGTGGAATAACCAAGGGCTGCCCAGTGACCGCATGTCCACAGAAAACGCCACGATTCTGTGCAACACGGAGCGCTGGCCGCTCATTGTGGATGCCCAGTTACAAGGGGTCAAATGGATTAAAAACAAATACGGAGAAGATCTGAAGTCAATCCGCCTGGGCCAGAGGAGGTTGGTCTGGGCACGTGGGTTCTTTGCAAGCTGTCTGATCATTCGCCCTCTCGATACTCTGCAGAACCGCTGCTGGAAAGACATGCCTTAATGATGAGACCAAACCGTCAGCGTCTGGTCTAGCAGAGGCCTCTCCCGTGACCTTATTTGTGCAAGGAGACCCCTCCCTGGGTTTAAACTGAGACTCTTCAGTGCTTGTTCCATGTATCAATTACTGTCCTCTGCAGAGCCTCACGGAGAGCACGTGGGGGCGAACTCTCTGCTGTTCCACCATCCCAGAACCAAAGGCCCCCTTGGCCCCCTGCCCCTCACTTCCTGAGCAGAGGTGGAACCCAGGAGAGGAGCCTTGCCACAGAACTTCTCCCATCCTGGGTGTTTGGCCCATTGCCCTGTGTGTCCAGAGGCCAGGTCCTCAGAGCACCGGGAGCGCTCTGGATAGCAAACCAGGGCTCCAGTGCACTCAGCCTGCCACCAGAGATCTGAGACTCAGTCCTGTCAGACCCTGTGCCCCTGACAGTGCTGGGCCTGCCTGCTCAACGGAGTCTGAATTAGTCACTGGATCCTGAGTGCGCAGGTGATGGGGCCCTTTGGCTCCTCTAGTTGAACAGGGTCCCAGGCTTCGTCGCTCTGCAGAGAACCCAGATTATCTTGGCAAGCCCCCTGGAGGGTGAGGGTCTGGAGGGGGCTGGTGCTCCTCCCCCTTCACTTAAGAGCTTCCCGGGGCCAGTGGGTGTGGCTAAGGCTGTTCTCAAATGTGCTGCAGCTATCTGGATATCATCGAGCAAGCCATTTCCGATGGCCACGCCCTGCTGATCGAGAACATCGGCGAGACCGTGGAACCTGTGTTGGACCCTCTGCTCGGCAGGAACACCGTCAAAAAGGGAAAGTGAGTCCGGGGCGTCAATCACCGACCGGCCCGCACGCCTCATCCAGTCTCACCCCCGCCACCATGCAGCATTTGCCGTGTCTAAGCCATCCGGGACAGGGGGCTAAAAATCCTCGCTCTGAGCAGTGCAATTTTCAACCCCCGATTGGGACCAGACCTTTCTGGGCAGAGAGGTGAAGTTTTCCCTCCCTTTCCTTGGGGGATTTCCACAGTCCCTCTTACTGTGTTTTACCACAAGGGCTAGTTGTCTGGGCCGCTGGGGCACAGCTGGGTGGCGATTCTAGAGCAGACGCCTTCGCAGGTGCTGGGGCTGCACGAGAAGGTGAAATGTTTTACACTCAATGGCAGCCGCAGGTGCAGCCCCAGCAGCGCGGTGTTTCTTGAGAACTACCCCAGGGACCGGCCTCCTGGGTTCCTTCTCCCACTCCGGCTGCTGTGCTCCTCTCCGGGCCTTTCCATCGCTCCATTCAGCGCTCTCTGAAAACTCCCTCCTGCTGTGGGACGGAGGTGGGGGATAATTATTGACTAAGGGGGGGAGGTTTTAGTACCTGGTCCAAAACCCATTGACAGCCACAGGAATTTTCCCAGTGACCTCAGTCAGGGTCACTGCTTGGTGGGATGATTGTCCCCTGGCCCTGTTTCTGGCTCTCTCTTTGCTGGACTTTGAATGGCATTTGCAAAGGAGTCTCGGGGAGCTAAATGCTCAAACCTAGCTGCAGTCCAATGGGAGTTGGGCACCCAACTGCCTCCAGCTGCCGGGACAATCCGAGTCCACGCTCTGCTGCAGAGCTGTGTATTTGCATGTGCTCCAGTAAAGGGGGCTCAAAGTAAAGAAGCTCTCCTAATTAGTAGTTAGGGCATTGGGAGGAGGGGTAGTGTCTGTGTTAGTGGGTTTAATGCCAAATGGTTTAACACTTACTAAAAGTCACGTATTTAATTAACTAAACAGATACATTAAGATAGGCGATAAAGAAGTGGAATACCATCCGGACTTCCGTCTGATTCTGCACACCAAATACTTTAACCCCCATTACAAGCCAGAGATGCAGGCTCAGTGCACTTTAATTAACTTCCTGGTCACCAGAGATGGACTGGAGGATCAGCTGTTGGCGGCAGTGGTTGCAAAAGAGAGACCGGATCTAGAGCAACTGAAGGTATGGCTGCTATTACTGGAGAGCCGGTGGCATGGTAGAGCGGCTGTAGCTTTACTTACAGATAGCGAAACACACCAGCTATGCCAGCCAGACCTACACTGTTCACAGAAAATGACTGAGCCCTAATTAGGACTCCTTGTCAGCTATGCTGGGTACTTTCTCCCGGCTCTCCAGTGCTGGTAAAAGTGATAATGTTCTGACTGTCTGCACCTTACATTATAAATATTGGTGTGGGTTCCACATTCAACACGTGTAACAGTGATCAATAGACAGCACATGAGCCACTACAAATTGTCTCGAATAACTCGACCTCTTTGGGAAACAGGAAGCACCGTCGGGTCCATTCATCCTCAGCAATCCACACGCGATGGTGGGATACAGTCATTTCTATTTGGATGCATTACGCTGACATCACTCTGGAGTAGCCATGATAGGACAGGAGTGTCATTGCCTGTCTGGTTCTCTAGGAAGGCTAGGATTTGTCAGAGTGGTGGGATTGAAATATGAAGGGCCTGATGCTCCCTTGCATTGCACCCAGTTATGATAGCGTTTCCGTGGCATTCTCCTGCCATGGGGCAGTTAGCAGGCCCAGCTAATCTAGTTTAAACAAATGTGTAGCATACACTCCGAGAGAAAGGCTAGGTGAGGTAATATCTTTTACCTTTTCCTATCCTAGGACCAACATGACTACACTGCAAACACAGAAAACATTCAGTGGAGTAGACCACTCATAACCACATAAACTAAACTGATCTGCAAAAGAACATAAAACAAGCAATAGCACCTGCTAACTGGTGCATTGTCCCATTGGGCCTGTCACGGGTCCCTAGGTTAAATCACCCCAAACTGATGCTATGAAAAGCTTTAGTTGTAAATCCCCTGCTAACTAATTTTCCTCTTTTCTGTATTGATGCTGTAGGCAAATCTCACAAAAAGTCAAAATGAATTTAAGATTTTCTTGAAAGAGCTGGAGGATTCCTTGCTTGCCCGCCTCTCGGCTGCCTCGGGAAACTTCCTGGGAGACACTGCATTGGTGGAGAATCTAGAGACGACAAAGCGAACAGCCAATGAAATAGAGGAAAAAGTAAGAAAGCTGCCCCAAGGCTCCTGCGGGTTACACTGTGGAACCCATAGAGCTTCTCTTAGAAAATTAATGTGTCCTGCTCTGTCAAAGCAGGGAGAGGACTGGGAGAGGCTGTTTCCAGGACATGCAAAGCTGCTCTAGTAACATTTGTTTGTTTTTTAAGGTCAGAGAAGCTAAAATTACAGAAATTAAAATTAATGAAGCTAGAGAAAACTACAGGCCAGCTGCAGAAAGGGCCTCCTTGTTGTACTTTATACTGAACGACCTCAACAAAATTGACCCCATCTACCAGTTCTCATTAAAGGTAACTCACAACTATGGGGCAGACAGTTGCATGTCGCTGAATAGATTTTCAAAGAATTCACAATTGCCACAATTCCGAGTGCTTTATTGAAAACAACAATCGCGTCTCCCATCTCTACCCATGTCCGGCTAGGCGTTCAACGTAGTCTTTGAGAAGGCCATCCAGCGAACTGCTCCAGCTGAAGACGTCAAGCACCGGGTGATAAACCTCACAGACGAGATCACCTACTCGGTCTTCATGTACACTGCACGGGGCCTCTTCGAGAGAGACAAACTCATCTTCATGGCCCAAGTGGCCTTCCAGGTAATGTGAAGAAGCCCAGTTAAGATGAACTGTTCTGATACGTAATACGTGGCGCTCTCCTAGTTCTGGGCAAAGCGTGTGTCCCCCGTATTTGCCTTACTTATGATGAATATGATTTTGTCATGCACACATTTGTGTCAGAGCTGCAGGGGGAAAACTCCCCGTCAAAGAAGAGTCCTGGCCTGTGGGGAGGGGTTTGGAGTGCGAGTCCCCCCGCCCTGGCCATTCCTGTCCCGCAAGGCTGGGCCAGCACCTCTGTCTGGACATTGCACTAGGGCACCACACCAATCAAATCTGGCCCATCCGCCCCTCCATGCAGAACTCCAGTGGACTCTGACCACATGGCCCAGCTCCCCATTCGAGGGAAGAGAGCCAGGTCCACAGGAGTCATCATTGCAAGGGTCACGGACCTTAGTAACATTCCCATTGCCGTGAGCTCTCGGCCAAAACTGTAGCCTTAAAAATAATCTTCGGTGGTGTGTGAATGCACCCTGCTTTACAGTCGTGCTCTCACCCAAAGAAGTTACATCCTAAAGTTCGAGCCCAAACCCACTGAAGTCAGTGGAAGGTTCCCCCAGACGTCAGTGGACTTTCATTCAGGCCCTACGGCCTGTATCCACAAGGATGCCTGAGACTGTGCTCGACTGCATTCAACCCACTTGGTGAGGGCAGAAGGGGCCGTTACGATGGAGCCACGTGCATAGCACAGAACCTGACCCAGTGATTCCTGCATCAAGCCCTTATGTGAGGGGCTACTGACGTCAGTGGGCCAGGGTATCACCCCAAGGGATGCTCAGTAGTGGAGTAATCCCACTGCTTAGTCAGGTAAGTGAGCACTGAGCCCCGTTGTCAGCGTTGGCAGGATTGGGCCGCACCCCTTGGGGACAACACGAGGTAGCAGCTGTTCCTGGGAGCAGTGAGTTCGGGGGGAGGGGGAGAGGTGCTTGGCGTGTGTGCGTGCGGGTGCAGCAAAGAGGAGAAGACTGGGGCAGGTGGGAGGCGGCTGTCAGGTGACCCTTATGGCTGCACTGGGTAGAGTGGGGGGGCAGAGGCAGGAAGGTGACAGACCCAGCCCGGCAGTAATGATCTCAGTGATCTGCTAGTGCAGACAAAGCCCCAGGGCTTCCTCCCTTCCTGGTGGGTCCAGCGTTGGTCCCAGTGGGCTTGTCCTGTTCTGCATTTTGTAACATTTCCAGTGGCGTCGCACTGAGAGGCCAGCCAGGTCCCCTTCCCATCGTGTGAGACTCTGTACAAACCACCTGCTCCCAAAGCGTTCCAACGCCAGAGCCCGAGGGGTCCAGCCGATCCCCGGGAGCCCGTGTCTGCACCACACTGCAATGTCCGTTTTCCCAGGGCTTGTGACAGAGCAGTTCTGCTAACCCCTTGTGCGGCTGAGAAATGGATTAGGTGGCTGTCTGCAAGAGGTGTCCTCTCTGCTTTCTCCTCAGGTTTTGTTAATGAAGAAAGAAGTGAACCCGGTTGAATTGGACTTTCTTTTGCGCTTTCCATTCAAGGCTGGACTGACGTCCCCTGTGGATTTCCTACAATCTCAAGGATGGGGAGGAATTAAGGTGTGTCTGAAGAATGTAACATTTTGTCCACATCCTGTTGTGAACACTCCTCAGAATAGACTAAGACCCTGCACTGTGGAAGTCAGTAAACCAGGCCATGCTATTGTGAGACCAGTAATAAGCAGGTTGAAACAGGAGACAGGATAAGTTTGATAATGCTGAAGATTAGTGGTTTGTACTCCTTAAAAATCCTCAAAACCAGTCGCCTTACTGGAATAGTTATCTACATTCATGCTGATCAGCTGATTATTTCATTGGAGGTTCTCTAGTCACCAAAGTGCCAACCATAGCAGAAGGTGGCATGAGAAGCAGTCGGTTAGCAGCACTGTGTAATCCCACATCACTTGGAAAGGCATCTTCGAGTAGGTATCATTTTAAAGCGAAGCAGCCGGGCTCCCAGGTGTCACCGAGCAGCGGCTAACGTCATCGCTCATGTTTGTTTGACTGGCACCTGAGTTACAGATGTTGCCCAGTAGATTCACATGGCCACGAGGCAGCTCTCCGCTGGCCTCCAGACCCGGACCTCCCTTTGGCTTCAGTGGGCATGTGCTGTAGAGAGCCCCAGTGTCACTCCTAGAGAACAAGGCAAGTCAGAGGCAGCAAATGGAGTAAGATCTAGAGGGAGAACATCAAAAATACGGCTCCTGATGTTGAGTTTTAAAATGATACTTTCAACACAGATATAAACCTTCCCTTTCTTGTCCATAGGCTGCCTCCCTGGCTGGGCCAGCACCCCCAGCTGTGCCATGTCTGACACCTCTCTTCAATGCTTCAGACACGTCTCCTGCACCTGCCACTATTAGCCGGTCTCCAAAGATGGTCTCTGGCTGGAGGGAAGGTGACCATGGATCACCATTATCACAGCAGACCCTTCATGTACCTCTCATTTCTTGCATAATTGCTGGGCCTAAATTGTTTAGCATATTTTGGGTGCATCACAAAATCTCCACCTGCTCCATAAGAGCCCGCAACCCCCTGCAACAGGAATCCCAGGCTAACCACATCTTGCCTTCGTTTTCTCAGACATCAGCAAATATCTTGATTATGTCCATGTTCAACAGAAAGCTCATGAAGTGGGTATTAGCCCACGAAAGCTTATGCCTCAATACTTTATAGTTAGTCTTTAAGGTGCCACAGGACTCTGTTACAGAAAGCTCACAATATCCTGAAAGCTCACAGCCTAGGTGTGATGCCATAGAAGGCTGTAGCCAGCGATTTTACACTACATCACTTAAATACAAATAAAAGGCTACTAGGCGTTGGGCTACAGTTTGTAAGAAACACTCAGCACTTGAGTCTGCTGTCAGCCACCATGGCTCCAGCAACCAACCCCACTGGGGCCGCAGAGCAGGGGGAGGCACTAGATCCCGTGAGCAGCTAACCCTTTTCTCCTGTATTTGAAGGTCCTCTCAGATATGGATGAGTTCAAGAATTTAGACGGCGATATTGAAGGTTCGGCGAAGCGATGGAAAAAATTTGTTGAGTCGGAGGCGCCGGAGAAGGAAGTGTTCCCGAAGGAGTGGAAGAACAAAACAGCTTTGCAGAAGCTGTGTATGATGAGGTGCATGAGGCCGGACAGAATGACCTACGCAGTCAGGTATTCTCGTGATCCTGCAGAAGGGTCTTGGCAGGCATGTTCTGCATGTTTCTGGAGAGGCAATTCATAGTGGTGCAGTAGGAATGGGACATGGCGCAGCTTGCAGTAACTGCACCTGCCTGCAGCATGGGGCTGAGGCGCAGAGCTGACGGCATGCAGCCTGTCGCCAGGGAATATGCTTCCAAAGGGGCGTTTTAAAAAGGGGGTTTATGGTTGTTAGTCCCCGTGTGAAGAGCCAGCGTGTTCGGAGTATCTCCTGTGGGACGTGTGCCCAGAGACATCCAGGCCACACCACGCCCTGTGGTGGTCCTGAGCATGTGGCACCAAGGCTACAAGAGCCACGTACCCCAGCACCTCAGCTTCATCAGACGAACTAAGATTGGCCAGACTGGGTCAGACCAACGGTCCATCCAGCCCAGTATCCTGTCTACTGACAGTGGCCAATGCCAGGTGCCCCGGAGTGAGTGAACCGAACAGGTAATGATCAAGTGATCTCTCTCCTGCCGTCCATCACCCCCTCCCCCCCGACAAACAGAGGCTAGGGACACCATTTCTTACCCAGCCTGGCTAATAGCCATTAACGGATTAACCTCCACCCTTTCTGCAGCCAGTTCTAACTGCAGAGACTTCCTCTGTGCCCCCTGCAATTGCTAGGGCTTCCTACCCCACCTCCCTTGCCGCAAGTGTTCAGCTCTCCTGGGGTGAAGCTGCCTGTTTGTCCCAGGCGGCCCGGCAGCTGATGGGACACACTGAAGGGATGTATAAAGCCAGTGGAGGGCAGAGCTACTGTTTTTTGGGGTGGGGGTGGGAACACTCTTGCCTGTGCAAGTGTAACACTGCCAGACCCTGGTTGTCGGTGGGTGGCATCGAACCTCGGGAGCTTAGTGCATGAGCCTCGACACCATGAGCTAAAAGCCACACTGCTGTTAGTGCAGGCTGCAGAGCAGACCCATTCATCTCTCTCTCTCTCTGTCTTGGTGACACTCCACGGGACACAGCACACCCAGGAGGTGTGTGGGTTACTCAAGCTCCAGGTTCAAGGTGACAGTGGTGTGGATCTGGCCCAGATACGTTCCTTCGAAGTGCTCCAGGCACGCTGTGAGATCCAGTTCTTATCGGCTCTTCCCTGGGATTTCCTTGCTCAGATTAAATTTTTGTGCATTATTTTGGTTTGCAGCTCCACTCCCTGCCCTTAACACCTACTGAGTCTTTTTAGGTCTATTTTCAGTTTTCATACAGAACTTAAAACCTAGGCCCTGCTCGGCCTCCGAGGCTAACTGTAGAAACACATGGCCTAGCCCTGAAAGTTATTTGTAATAAATCAGATCAAAAGTCTGGGGCTCATTTTGCATCAACTTCTTTTTCTCAGAAACTTTGTGGAAGAGAAGATGGGAAGTAAGTTTGTAGAAGGCAGAAGTGTTGAATTTTCTAAATCCTATGAAGAGAGCAGTCCATCCACTGCGATATTCTTTATTCTCTCTCCTGGGGTCGACCCACTGAAAGACGTGGAGGCCCTGGGTAAGTCAGTATTTCTCTTCACTAACCGAGGGTCTGTAGCACGGTAGTCATGGAAGACGTAATCAGGAAAGAGCAGACATTGCAGTCATGCAATTTTCAGATTTTTGTTTGAATTGTAATGTGTTCCTGTGGATTTCCCCTTCCCCCCGCCCTCCAGGAAGAAAGCTAGGCTTTACCATTGACAATGGGAAAATCCACAATGTGTCTCTTGGGCAAGGACAAGAAGTCGTGGCAGAAAGTGCTCTGGATGTAGCTGCTGTTGAAGGACACTGGGTCATTCTTCAGGTATCAGAAACACCACTGCATTGTGGGTTCTCGGGTGTGCATTTGTTGTTTCTATAGTAATCGAATAGTATTTAGAACAGCCCATTATACAGTCAGAAATTCTCAATGGCAGTGCAAAGAGTTCTCCATACCGCACATGTTCATTCAAAATTCCTACCTCTCCTCTCAAGGTGAGCTCTTCTTTCTTAAACACATTACCTCACGTTTGTCTGTGTTGAACGCCTTTAGCTAGCATGTTACCCAGCTTCCTGGCTGGTTAGATTCTGGAGAACCATCACCTTTCTACCTCATCACCTGCCACCCAGCATGACTTGCTGCAGCTGATCTTTAACTCCCTTGGGCCAGCAGAAGCTAAGACTACTGTGGAGGTAGGCCGTGCATTCAGGATATCCAGCTGAGATAGCAGCACAGTGCTGGGTTAAGCAAGTACTGTATATCATTTGGTAAAGGACTTCTAATGTTTCATGGAAGAACACTGTCAAATACGCCATCACTTGGGAAGGTTTCAACCAAGCTTGATTTCTTTCTAAAGACATGCTCTACATCAGCGGTTCTCAACCAGGGATATACATATCCCTGGGGCTCCGCAGAGGTCTTCCGGGGTACATTTACTCATCTAGATATTTGTCTAGTTTTACAACAGGCTACACAAAAAGCAGTAGCAAAGTCAGTACTAACTAAAAATTCATATAAACGACTTGTATATACTGTTCTGTGTATATACTGTACACTGAAATGTAAGTACAATGTTTATATTCCAGTTGATTTCATTTATAATTATATGGTTAAAAAGGAGAAAACAAGCAAGTTTTCAGTAATTGTGCACTGTGGCACTTGTATTTTTGTAAGTAAGTTGCTTTTAAGTAAGGTGAGACTTGGGCTATACAAGACAGATCCGATTCCTGAAATGGGGACAGTCGTCCAGAAAGGTTGAGAGCCGCGGTAGTTGTGGCCTATGTTATGCGGGAAGACAGACTGGCTACTGCTAATGGTCTCTTCTGGCCTTCCAGTCTATTAATCCAAATATTAAAAGATGCTGATGGGTACAAATGCTAAACCACTGACAACAGTATTTGGTGGGCAGCTTCCACTGATCTGCATCAACAGGTGACTAAGTCACCAGGGAAAGTATGGGGCCTTGTCAGTGTATCACATCCCAATGAAACAAGAGTGAACAACTCAGGGCTGCTAAGCCTAAGAGGTGTGAATAGCATCATCTCCTCTATGCGGGACTTTGGCTGTACGGGATTAACATTTGGGAGCAAGAAGTAAAGTCACCCTGTGTCTGTTGCAGAATATCCACCTAGTTGCAAAGTGGCTGAGCACGCTGGATAAGAAGGTGGAGAGATACAGCATTGGCAGTCACGACGACTACAGGGTCTATATGAGTGCTGAGCCTGCTCCCACGCCAGATACTCATATTATTCCTCAAGGACTCTTGGAAAATGCCATTAAAATTACCAATGAGCCACCGACTGGCATGCATGCGAACTTGCACAAAGCACTGGACCTCTTTACTCAGGTAGTCAGGGGACAGGCTGAGAGTTTTATTTTTAAGCTGGTTGTTTTTTTCTTGTTTTATTCTTTTTTTTTTTTTTTTTTTGCAATCCCCGTTCTTAATGAGACATTATAAGTCCGCTCTCCTTTTTGGCTTGACTCCCCAGGACAGTGACTGCAGGAAATCCTAGGAAATGGATTTCTTAGAGTTTAGATTCATCGTTTACCCCAAGTCATCTAGTCTGACTCCCCTTGGCTCTGGTTTCACTGCACTAGTTCACACTGACGCCCTTCATAAAGGCATTTTTGCCACATTTGGCATTAACTATGGGGCTTTTTCAAAGGCTTTTGCATGTTTTCTGCATTGTAGCGGGAAAAGGTAGCTGGGTGAGGTCCGGATATTCCTATCAGTGTTCCCATAAGAGATGATTTTGCTCGGGACTGAGCGCATTTGTAATCTTTACAGTCCTGTTCAGCAATATTAAACACAAATTAAATGTAAACCTGCTGGTGATGGGGATGTGAAGAGGTGGGGTCATGCCACGCCTGGCTGATTAGAGAAGCCCTCTACTGCAGCTGTGTGTTTTGACGGGCTGCACGTTTCTATTTGTCGGCTGATATGAACAGAGGCTAATATACCATAGTCTGTCACTGCAAGACTCATTTCTTCGCTGCTGCCTGTAAATAACGGAAAATCCCAGCATGCAATGGTGTGTGTCCCCTTAGAACGTTCCACCACCAGTTCCAGAGACACGCTCCAGAACTGATCGAATCTTTCCAACACACGAACCTTTTAAGGGCCCTACTGCCCTTGGCCCTCAAAGACACAGATGCTAAGTGCGGGGAAGTGCACTGGCTGAGGTCTCCCATTGATTAATGGAGTGCAGCATTCCTGTTGAATGTGTTCAGATTTTACAGGGGTTTTTCTTACTGGTGTTCTCCAGACCTGTCTGAATTGAATTTACACAACATGATTCAGTGTAAGCTAGGAACTTGCTAGGAGAGCTGAGGAATAACTAGGTGACTTGGATTTGCTTAGAAGAAAACATGGTGGGTTTATACTTATGCTTTTTCCTACATGTGAGCATTGCTGGGCCTGGGGCAACAGATGATTCTAGAACTTTACACTAAGCTTCTGAAATTGAGAATTGTGGGTCACCCCGGTGTCCATAAGTATCACCGGTCACTTCAGAGACAATACAGATAAGACACTGCTAAGAAGAAGGCTGATCAAAATACGCCTCTACTGCCTGCTTCTGAAGCACCACAGCCAACCTTCTACAGAGCCGGGTGACCAGTAGCTGTAGTAGCAATTACTATCCTTGAGATCTTGGATTATTTTCAACTCAATCATTGAGTGCCAGTTTCAAAGGAGCGGACAGTTAGAATTAAGAGGTCATTTCTCATCAGATTATAAACACATCAGGCCAGGAGTTTCCGTCTCTCACATTTTAATGTAGTATGATTAAATTCTGTGCAAGCAGCAATGAATGTTGCTGAGACTACACATGAGCTATTCAGGGGGCGGGGGGGGGGGGGTTACCCTGAGACACCTACATGCACATTGTGGTAAAGAAGGTTCAGCTCCGTCTTTGCTGGCTACTTGTGAGAAGTTGTTTTTACTATTCAGACACCATTGGAGACACTTCCTCTTCTGCGTGTAAGCATGTTCTTTTCCTCTTTCTTCTGCTTTAGGATACCTTAGAGATGTGCACCAAAGAAATTGAATTCAAGTGCATCTTGTTTGCTCTCTGCTACTTTCACGCGGTGGTAGCTGAAAGGCGTAAATTTGGCGCACAGGGCTGGAATAGGTCTTATCCTTTCAACAATGGAGACCTGACTATATCCATCAACGTGCTGTATAATTACCTGGAGGCTAATGTCAAGGTTAGAACATGCTTGTTTAACATCAGCAAGTCAGAGTGATTGTGCTCAGGTTCCAAAAGGCAGCACTACAGGGGAAACGCAGGGCGCTGCTTAGACCTCCCCTTCCTGGCCCCCTCCCAGCTTCCTTCCTGGGCGGGGGGAGCATTGTGGAAGCACAGGGCTCCAAGAGCCTTTGGACTGAAGAAGGCTCTGCTGGGAGCTCCACAGGTTTGGGGGAGGATCAGCAACTGGCTGATGTGTGAGCTGTAGGTCCCTGGGCTGGGGCAAAACCAGGGGAACATTTAAAGGTGAACTGCAGCTCCCCCTCAGTGAGTAGTGTGGGGCAGCCTTTGTCTGAAAACAGAGCTCTCACGCAGTCCTGAGCCTGCAGGCGCTGTGCTGGGTTGGCAGCCAGCCGTGTGCGGGTCCAGCGAGGGGCCCTCGGCAGGGGGAAGATGGACTTTTAGCAAATCCGCTGAGGCAGAAGCAGGGTGGGTGCAGGTTCTCCAGCCCTCCTGCCTGTCAGTGTTTTCATTTGAAATGTGAGAACCTCCAGCTGGAAGGCAACCCCCCCCCCCCCCCCCCAGCAGTGAAACCACAGATCCCAACCCAGGGGAGGAGCACGCGCCTTGCTCCAGGCCTTATGAAAGTGGTAAAAACTTCATTCAGTTTAGCTGGGATGAAGAGAGACCTTCAGAGGCCAGGCTGGGCTGCCCCTCTGGGGGCTGTCTTCATGCTGGGGAAGGGGTGAAATCCCCAGTGAACATGGTCAAAAGAGTGATGGGCTCCATTCCCACCCCCACGTTGATGCTGAACTGCTCATGTGTGACTGACTCCAAGGGCTCGCTCCTTGCATGGGGAGGGCACAGCAACGCTAATGTGACGTGTGCCGCTCCCGGCTGCTGTCTGGGACTCTGAGTCGGCATCTCGTCTAGGTTCCGTGGGACGATCTTCGCTATCTCTTTGGTGAAATTATGTACGGGGGACACATCACAGACGACTGGGATCGCAGGCTGTGCAGAACGTACCTGAGCGAATACATCCGGGTGGAGATGCTGGAGGGAGAAATGACCTTGGCTCCAGGGTTTTTAGTTCCACCCAACTCGGATTACAAGGTGAGGGAAGGCTCTTCTCCTCTAGGAGGGGAGAGCGCCACAGTTCTCTGCAGCTGTCAAAGGGCTGTGGCTCTCCTGGGGCTGTATGTGTGATAAGAGCAGTGCCTTACAAAACCTGGAAAGAACCCCACCAGGATGACATAAGGAGACACGGGGCAGAGTCCATGGAAAGCTGGAGAAAAACAGGAGCGATTCCCAGGGGGAGAGGGGCAGGATAAGAACAAGCAGTTCAGTAAGAAACCAGGACAAAGCTGAGGACGGACATGTGTCAAATCATCTTGGGGAGGGAGGCCAGTAGGTCTCTGGCACCCTCACTGGGAAAGTGTGAGATGGTTTAGATATTTCTAGGCTGGAATGCCAAAGAATCCTATTCCATAAGAACATAAGAACAGCCATACTGGGTCAGACCAAAGGTCCATCCAGCCCAGTATCCTGGCTACCGACAGTGGCCAATACCAGGTGCCCCAGAGTGAATGAACTTCACAGGTAATGATCAGGTGATCTCTCTCCTGCCATCCATCACCCCCTCTGACAGGCTAGGGACACCATTCCTTACCCATTCTGGCTAATAGCCATTAATGGACTTAACCTCCATGAATTGATCCAGTTCTCTTTTAAACCCTGGTTTATAGGGTTATCATGAATACATTGATGAGAACCTCCCCCCAGAGAGCCCGTACCTTTATGGGCTCCACCCCAACGCCGAAATTGGCTTCCTCACTGTCACTTCTGAAAAGCTTTTCCGTACAGTTCTGGAAATGCAGCCCAAGGAGTCTGATGCTGGAGGAGGGACGGGTGTGTCCCGAGAGGAAAAGGTAGGAAACGTTTCTGTCCTTTGGTACTAACCAGGAATTAATCTGCTACAGCCACTGGGTTTGTTCTTGAAGAAACAAACACACCAAGCAAGGTGAGGTTCCGTACTGTAATAGTCTAGTCTCCACCGCCAGTGAAAGAACTTCACACAGTCTCTTAAGCACACTTGTGTCTCACTGCTCCTGACCAAGTTCTCCTTCCCAGCACTACCCCGGACAGGGGCACTCTGCTTAGGGCTTTAGCGGATTGCAGTCTCCTGCATTATTCAGTAGGGCAGGAGAGAGGGGAAATGGTTAATCTCTCTGGCTTCCTTTTTTCCAAGCTAAATCTCCTCCTCCAGCTGCATTGTCTGGCAGCCACTTCCCATCACCTCAAGTCCCGCACCCAGCTTTGCATGAGCCCTAAGGCACCTGGGAGCTGCTCGCCCCCCCCACAGCCAGGGGGTAAAGAGACAGTGGGACCAAAACACATTATCCACCCTGTCCCTTGGCTCCGGAGTTGTACTAGTGGGAAGGGCATATCAAGTGGGGTCCTGCAGGGATCAGAGCTGGGTCTGGTTTTGTTCAATATCTTCAATGATTTAGATAATGGCATAGAGCAGGGGTCTCAAACGCAGCCCGTGCAGTTCCCTGCCCCCCAGAGTTATTTCTTACAGCCACCAAGCTCCCCTCACCTGCCATCCCACTCCTCTGCCTACCTCCAGGTGCTTCCTGCTGTCCAGTGGCTGTTTGGGGGGACTTAGCACTTTCCAGGAGGAAGTGGGGGAAAAGGGGGGAGCCACATGCTGAGGGGAGGAGGCAGAGAAGGGGCAGGGATGTGGGGAAGGGGCTGCAATAGAGGCAGGGAGGGGTGGAGTTGGGGTGGGGACTTTGGGGAAGGGGTTGGAATAGAGGCGGGGGGCAGAGTGGGGATGGGATCTTTGGGGAAGGGTTTGGAATGGGGGCAGGGAAGGGATGGGAAGAGGTGGGGGAGGAGCAGAGTGGGGGTGGGGCTAGGGGCAGAAGGGATCTTTTGTATCTTTATATGGGAAGGTGTCAGGGATGGGGCCGTTGGGTGACTGTCCTAGTCCTCATGTGGCCCTCGTGGTGATTTGAGTTCGAGATCCCTGGCAGAGCGAGTACGCTTATAAAGTTTGTGGACGATACCAAGCTGGGAGGGGTCGCGAGTGCTTTGGAGGAGAAGATTAAGACTCAAAATGATCTGCCCGAAATGGTCTGAGGTAAATAGGATGAAATTCAATCACGACAAATGTAGAGTACTCCACTGAGGCAGGAACAATCAGTTGCACCTGTACAAACTGGGAGATGACTGCGTAGGAAGGAGTATTATCTAGCGAAGGGGATCTGGGAGTCCTAGTGGATCACAAGCCAAATGAGTGAACAGTGTAACACCATTGCAAAAAAAGTGAACATCCTGCGGGGCTGTATTAGCAGGAGTGCTGTAGGCAAGACCCGAGAAGTAATTCTCACACTCCACGCTGTGCTGATCAGGACTCGAGTGGAGAATTGTGTCCAGGTCTGGGCGGCACATTTCAAGAAAGATGTGGACAAATTGGACAAAGTCCAGAAAAGAGGGACACAAATGATGAAAGGGTTTAGAGAGCTTGACCGCTGAGGGACGACTGAAAACCTGGGGTGTGTAGTCTGGAGAAGAGATGACTAGGTGGGTGGGGGACATAAGAGTTTTCAAATACATAAAATGTTGTTACAAAGAGGAGGGAGAAAAATTGTTCTTAAACTCTCAGGATAGGCCAAGAAGCAAGGGGCTTAAATTACAGCCAGGGAGGTTTAGGTTGGATATTAGGAAAAAGTTCCTGTCAGGGTGCTTAAGCACTGGAATAAATTGCCCAGGAAGCTTGTGGATTCCATCCCTGGGGATTTTTAAGAGCAGGTTAGACAAACGCCTGTCAGGGATGGGCTAGCTGATACTTAGTCCTGCCTGGAGTGCAGGGAGGGGACTGGAAGACCTCTCAAGGTCCATTGCTCATTCCCTTTGGCTGCCACTAAAACTAGGTATGTGGGGTGTACAATGGATGGGGTCAGAGTGGGCTGTATGCTGATCAGGCAGTGGGTACTGCAGCCATTCCCCGGGGCGAGTTGAAAGGCGCTTTATGCAGGTTCTTGCTGCACTGTGCCACTAATCCTCAGAGTCCTGGGAGCTTCACTACAGGAGCCACTCAATGGTTTTCAGAGCCAGCCTGTGCAGGGGCAAGTCCAGTTTGCGCACACTTGATTCTAAGGCAGCGGTGGAGGCCATGGGCTATTAAAGGTTAATAAGCAATTCTTCCAGGAGACTGACCACTTTAAATCAATGGAAGAATGTACATGGGATTTGTTCCCTTGCTAAAGATGGATGGTCTTTCATATTACAGGTCAAGCAAGTCCTAGATGAAATCCTTGACAAGCTACCGGAGCCATTTAATATGCTGGAAATCATAGCTAAAGCAGCAGAGAAGACCCCCTATGTCGTGGTTGCCTTCCAGGAATGTGAACGAATGAACATCTTGACAAATGAAATGAGACGCTCTTTGAAAGAGTTAAATTTGGGGCTGAAGGTGTGTGACAGTGACACTGTTTTACACCATGGTCGTAACTTAGGTTATGTTGCTGGGGGTGGGGGTGGGTGGTGTTTGGGTTTTTCAATAGACCAGCCTTTCCCAATGAAGTCAGTGGAGGGAAATGTTCGGGTCCGGTTTGGTACCAAAGTAACGTGAGCTGCTGGATGGCTATGAGTCTCTCTTCGCCTGCCTCCCACTCCAACATACATTCTAACTACAGGATCCTTGTAAGGCAGCCAACCCTGCTCTTTCCTTCATTTCACAGCCTGCAGGTTTATTGCAGCCTAAAAGCGGAGTGTGAGTGTGTGTGAGTGTGTGTGAGTGTGTGTGAGTGTGTGTGTGTGTGTGTGCGCGTGCGCGCACACACACATATGCCCAAACACCTCCATTGAGGGCGACTGTGCTGGATTACAGAGGCAGAGGATGGGGCAGGTGCTTCTGCCGATACAGCCTGTCTTAGATGTGGCTTTTCAGTGCTGACCTCAGGACTCAGAGGCTAGGTCCCAGTTGCCTGAACTGCTGGCGTGTTTTGAAGAGGCTGCTCTGTGTCCCTGCCAATGCCTCTCAGGGGAGAAATCTCAGAGGAATTTCAACCCCCTTAGACTTGCTGGGGACCCTCAGGTGTAAGGGATGGGGCCCTCTCTGTTGGAGACTAAAGACAGAGCCGAGGATGATGGGAAATGCCCTAGTTGTCAAAAACAGGCACTGCTCCCTGTCCCTAAACCAAGCTAGCATGCCCACAACTCCAGAGACAGCGGCCGGGGGCCAGAACTTTGCTCTCAAAGGGGGCTCCAACCCAACCTGCCAGTCCTTGTTTACCCAAACCATGGTTCTTTTCCTTTCAAAGGGCGAGCTGACAATCACAACCGACATGGAGGACTTGTCCAATGCTCTCTTCTATGATAATGTGCCTGAATCCTGGACTAACCGGGCCTACCCCTCCTTACTTGGCTTGGGAGCCTGGTATGCTGACCTACTGCTTCGAGTGCGGGTGAGTCTGCTCACCTCCAGCCTCTCCTCATGGTACTTTGTGTATGGCGTGTTGTGGGCCAAAGATCTCTCTTCAACCTATTGCTCGTGAAAGAACTAGTGCTGGCTGAGGAGGTCTGGGCAGGGATGGGCAGGTGCTCTGAATTGCTTGCAAGGATCTAACTGTATGTACCAAAAGGAGCATCCGAGGTCACACACTTCTCAACAGAAAATCACGCTTGCTTTTCAAGAACCTGGGGTGCAGAGATCATAGCTTGAAAGCACAGTGCTGAACTGATCAGGGCCAAGTGCACGTAGGAGCCAGGGCTACATCATCATTCAGTGCCCCAATTCGGGCCTGGAATTCAGGGTTTTCGGAGAGGCAGGGAAGGTGGTTCTTTTCTCTTCAATACACAGTTGGCATTACAAACTGGGGTGGTAGGTGCCATAGGAGAACCAAACAGCCAACACCAGTAAAGGGCAGGGACCCTCATTATAAATTTGCCCTGATTCCAGTATTTAATGGCCAGCCACTTCATGGAGCTGCATTAGTGCAAACCCCAAACAGTTGTTCACGAAAACTGCACTTTGCACCAACAAAGTTTTTGCTTACATGAAACGGGCATGAGCTTTTCTGGTGCAAAGCACACCCTTCTTCAGCTGCATGGGAGGTGGTGCAGCGGCCAATGCAAAGACCCACTGAAGACAAAGACTTAGAATTTCCAAAGAGTTTCAGGGTGGTGCCCCTCCCCCTGGTGACTACCCTGCCCACCTGCAGCATCGCAGACCCAAGAGGGGCTCTGCTGAGATAGGGTTAGTGTGTGGAAACCTACTGCAGGTATCTCTCTCTCTGCCACATGCAATTACTTTCACGTGGCCCTCCTGAAATCACAAGCTGCTGAAGACTGGAGGCTTACATCAGAGGGGCTGTAAAGACAGTTCTCCCAAAATGGATTACAGGAGTAAATGCAGACAAATCTCTCCACCAATTCAAGGGACGCACCACAGCCTGTGTACTTGGCTTTAAACTGCTGCTGTTTTATTTTTCAGGAACTAGAAGCGTGGACGACTGACTTTGCACTACCCACAACAGTGTGGCTGGCAGGCTTCTTTAATCCCCAGTCTTTTCTCACAGCTATCATGCAGTCTATGGCCAGAAAGAATGAATGGCCGCTTGACAAGATGTGTCTTTCAGTGGAAGTAACCAAGAAAAACCGAGAGGATATGACAGCTCCACCCCGAGAAGGCTCCTATGTTCATGGCTTGTTCATGGAAGGTACAGGATACAGGACCACCTCTGTGGCACAGCCAGGCTCAGTCCTGAACAATGAGCATTTGTCTTCCACGAGTGTGGGCTGGGCTGGGCTATGCTCCTCAGAACCATTTTTGAACACTGAACTAAGTAGGTAACTATGGCTGGCTGTAGGTACCTTCATGTTTAGCAGGGACACACTGGACCTTAAGCTGCAGCACCCTGCTACCATGTTCTGATTTCTCCACAACCTGCCCTACCCTGAGCGATCCAGGCCCTTGCCCCTCACTCCTGAATGGGCTTGGTTTGAGGCAGCAGTTTCTAAACTCCAAGGCCTGCTCTGGCCCTGTACTTTTCTGCTGTGGCAATGATTCCACCCCACCTGTGATCTTTACTCAGAGCTTCCACTTCACCTGACCATGTGCTAGCTCAGTGCTGCAGCAAGACCGGATTTTTCCTGCAGCTTAATGTCCAGTGTGTCCCTGCTAAACATGAAAGTACCTACAGCCATAGTTACCTACTTCATGCTCATGCCATCATTCCTGTACTAGGGAGCAATGACTCTTCCCCAAGCAGTCCAGGAATAACGGATGCTTGTCAGCACTGCAAGCGTGGAGTGTGAACAGGAGCCACCTCATTCCTCTTGCAATAAACAGAATCCATTAATAGAGCAGCCAGTTGAGTTGGGGTGGCAGCTGCCTTTATTGTATGTCATTGTCAGAAACATGCCAGTAGAGGGCAGACAAACAATGACCCTTCGCAACAAGTGAGCCTCCCAGCAGAGACCGGGTCACATAAATAAATACAGATTTTTCTTTACATAATGTAGCTATGACTGGAGCCAGGAAGTCTAGGTGAGACTGGAACGGTGTCTCCCTTTAGTTTGAGGTCCCTTACAGCTAGTCAACACAGAGAGAAGAGGCCTTGGCGGGATCACTGTATGGTCAAGCTTAGGTCCATGCCCAGCAGACTATATGGGAGAGTTTCCATATTTCTCATTCTTCTCCAGTGTGCAGTCCCTCCCTGCCATGGAGGCTGGAGAACTGACCATTGTGGTTAGAAATCTTCTCCCTGCTAATATTGTTCATCACTCTGAAATGTCAATTATGTGCCAGGGGTGATTATGCCCAGGCTCTGTCAGTACAGCCCTTTGGTCCTCCAGCTGCCCCTTAGCCATGCTTGTAGGACAACTCTCCCCCACCCCCAGCAGATACAGCAAATAGAGCCCATGGCAGCTGGCATACTGAGTGAGCCATACCATTGCAGGTGCTCGGTGGGACATTCCCAGCGGTGTCATCACAGACGCTCGGCTGAAGGAGTTAACACCCTCCATGCCCGTCATCTTCATCAGAGCCATCCCGGTGGACCGGATGGACACCAAGAACATCTACGAGTGCCCTGTCTACAAGACTCGCACGCGAGGCCCCACCTACGTCTGGACCTTCAACCTGAAGACAAAAGAGAAGCCAGCAAAGTGGATTCTTGCGGCTGTTGCTTTGCTCTTACAGGTTTAAATTTTTACTGCCTAGCAAAGCACTTACCCAGCACAACACTAATCCATTAGTCAGACTCCCCACCCACCTCTATCTGCCCCCAAAGGATTTTAACAAAGTGACAATAAAAGATCAGCATGAAAGGACGGTGTTAGTGCTCAGTGGATAAAACAATTGCCCCCCTGTGGACTGGCCTCCCAATACACATCCAAGTGGTGCCAGTGTGGGCACTCCACCAGGCGGGTTACAGTAAAGCACTACAGGCAAGTCTACACTGGCAAGTTTTGGTGCCAAAAATTGCCTTTTGGCAACAAGCACGTACACACTACACTGGGACTTCTGTCACCAAAAACACCCCATTTTGGTGACCAAAAAAACTTCCACCCCTACAAGAGCCTTTTGTCTTTCCCCTTCCCTTTATTGACAGAGCCAGTGTGAACATTGCTGATTGTTGTCTGCCAGAAACCCACAATGCCTGCCCTAAGTGTTCTGCTCAGTGTTTTGATCTCTGCTGCCCTGCGGGCATGCGCCCCGCCCCCTCCCCTTTCCGGGAAGGATCTGTGTGCTGTTCCTTTTGGGGAACAAAGAGCAAATCACTGGAATGCTCCTGTTCTGCCCGGCACTAGGAGCATAGAGGAGGGGGACAGACAGCTGTGCTGCTTTGCCATACCCCAGTATGGAGAGCTCACAGAGCTGCTCATGATGGAGAACTCAGAGAGAATCCCAGGATGTGCAGTGATCAGCTCTTCCCTCGGGATACAGCCCATGGGGCATTGCTCACCCTGTCCATGGTGGGGTCCCCAATGTGGACATGAGCTGATTTTTCTTTTGTCAACCTTTGAGTCTCAACATAAGCTGTGTCAAGAAAACCTGGTAGTGTAGACAAGCCCTCATGAGTGCCAGCACTGAAGAGAAGATGGAAGCCAAAGTAAAGGCCTTGTCTACACTGCCACTTCCCAGCACTGAAACTTTCTCACTCTGGAGTGTGAAAAACACCCCCCTCAGCGCTGCACCTTCTGGCAGTGTAGACAATGCACCAGCACGGGGAGCTGTGCTCCCAGCACGGGCTGTGTCTACAGAGCAGCAACGCTTTAATGTTAGCACTGAAGACAGACCCAAAGTTTGCATGTGGCCATCTGGATTCCTGAGCTCACTGCCTGTTCAGTGTCTGCTCTGCATGAGTGCTCACGTGTGGGCCATGTACTGTAGTTCCAGTCCCTTCCCCAAACAGCGTCTAAAGTAAACAGACCAGACAAAGGGGGGAGGAGAACCAGAGCCAGGAAGAGAACCCAGGTACTGTCACTGTCCAGTGCCTTAGCTACAGCTCCGTGCGATCCTGTACTTCCCAATGGTGGAAATGTGCACACGTCACCCTCATCAGCCTTTAAGCATCTGCTATTAAGCCTTCCAGCACCTACACCACAGGGCTGCATAAAGAACATGCTATGGCCATGCTCCCTGTTTGCTAGCTGGGTGGGAAGCCTCTCTGTCCCTGGGCTCCCGGAAGTGAAGGTGTGTCAGACAAGGCCACACACTTACAGCCACCCTTTGAAATACAGCCAGGGTTGGTTTGAGAGAAGACTCATGAGAAATGAGTGAGAACTGGTGTCTCCAAAGCACTAGAAGTGGCAAGTGGTTTGTGGGCTCAGGCCTGTCACCAATGGCTAGGAGGCCCCTAACGGCTGGTCCTGTCTGCAGGAACCATGAAAGCTAACTCCCCTCTCACCCCCCGAGGGGAACCATTGCAGGAGAAGCAGAAGCGAGCTCCCATGGTGTAGCTGTTTAGAGCATAAAGGATTTTGGTTCATCTTCCTGCCACTGAAACAGTTACCAGCCTGGCCAGGCAGCCAGGCATCTCTGCTCAGCACTGACCACCCAGCCGCCCTCCCCGTCATATGGAGCAGTTTGCTATTTAACCCCTGCTAGCAGCACCCAGCTGCCTGAAGACAGAATGGGAAAACCACTGCTTGCATCCGACGAAGTGGGGATTAGCCCACGAAAGCTTCTGCTTCAATACTTGAGTTAGTCTTTAAGGTGCCCCAGGACTCTGTCATCCCAGCGGTTTAGCATCTTCTATTTCAAGTGCCAACACTGACTTTATCCAAGAGAGCAGAGCCGTGAAGAAATGTGTATGGCTGCTTGGGGTCCGGTCCAGGGCGGACCTGTTCTTCAATCCCTGGACACGGAGGAAGTTTAGAACCAGTTACCCTGATGTGGCAGGTGCCAAGCAACCTGGACTCCCAGAACCAGGGTCAAGGGAAAACACACACGTGCTCCTGCACGAAGGCTCTTGGAAATGAAAACTGGTGAAAGCTAAAGTCTAAGTCAAATCTAGGGGATTGCCGGGGGTGAGGCCACTGCCACAGGAGACAAGCCAGCCAATGGCCTTGTGTCAGCCCACTCATTTGAGAGGAGACCTGACCCTTACAAAGCAAAAGCCAGGAGTTGATGCTGACTTTTCCCCCTCTTTAATCCCAGCTCAGGCAGGAGAGCATAGAGCAGCTGAGATTTTCCAATAATGCCCATTGGCTGGCCTGGGTAAAATCCAGGGCTGAGTCCCCATTGCAAGAGATACATTTCAGAAGAGAAAGTCTCATCAATGCATGGGAATAACTTGGACTCCTTCCCCCTTCCTGAAAAGGATCCTTAGTTACTGCTAGACTACAACATGCACTGGAGACATAACCCACTCGCATGGAAAGAGCTTCACACTGCCCTGAAAACCTTCCCCATGCAAGTCATCAAGAATCAGAGAGGTAGCCATGTTAGTCTGGATCTACAGAAGCGACAAAGAGTCCTGTGGCACCTTAAAGACTATATACTTTATATTGTATACGTTTGTTAGTCTTTAAGGTGCCACAGGACTCTGTCACTTCCCCATGTAAGGGAAGCCATGGGCGGACTCTTCCTCCTTATAAAGGATGGGGCTGCATTACCAAGTGCAATCAACCCAGTATCATTTCCTGCAGCTTTAGTTCTTCCTGGAGCAAAACAACTTCAGACTCACTCAGAGGAGGATCCTTTCGCCTTTCAAAGGAAGTTCTTAATCAGAGGCGTTACCAGCTTCACCCACCACTTTACGCAGCGGGTTGGTTGTTCAAATGTGGACGACGACACGATGCCAGACTTGAGGTAAAGCTGCTCCTGCTCCTAAAAGACAAAATTCCAAAAGCCATGTCAGCATCGCTCCCTCACATCATCCACCACCCCAGCCACGTCTGAGGGGCACGTCCGCCTTCTCTCACAGGGCTGGACACATATCGGGGCTAAGAACTCCACGTGATGTGAACTGGAGACAAGAACCCAGCCCCTGAGCTGTAAGCATGGGGAATGTCACATGGCACCTGCCCGAGAGGTGCCTGCTGCAGCAACATTCGGGGGCTTGACAGCTGCATTCTGAAGAGCCACATTCACATCTTATTCTGGAGAAACATACCCAGAACCCGAACATGTGAACTCAAAGGGCCCCCGGTGGGTGGCTTTGCGGGATCAGGCCCCACAACCATTCCTAATTACTTAACTAAACTACAGTTATGGGAATAACGTAAATCAAACCCCTAGCTGTAATTGCCTGAAAAGGAAACCTGACTTTAATCTCAAGAGACTGGTTTGCAGAACTCATCCTAGACACAGCTCCAGTGTTGTGTTTTCAAATGAATATGCAGTCATGATTTCAATTAAATTACCAGAAATGCTTAAGAGCCTTTAAAGTATAAACAATACGACTGGAAGAGGAAGTGAACCATCTCTGTTACAAGACATTTCACACAACACATGAAAAGTGGTGGTTTGATCAAAGGCAGAAGTGGCTCGTTCTGCAAAACTAGCAAGGTTTCTGGTTTTACTCTACATGCAAACAAGCAGCAGGCCATCTGTCAGATGTAGCAAAATACCTCAATTTCTACTCCCCAGATTACAGAAATCTTTCCCGGGGAGGGAGCCCATAAGCACTCTGAATTCTGACACATCAGGAAAGGAACCACAAATTAGGGGAAACAAACACAAAGGTCTGAATGTAAAAGATTCTGGCAGTAATGAACCTGCTCTTCGAAATTAAGTGTGCAGCAAATCCCACTATAAACCCTCCGTTAGAGGCAGGGTGTCAAGATTCAGTTCAGTTATTTGTACTGAGACTCAAAACTTGTAACTGGTTCACTCACGGGGGCAGCCAGAAAGCCAGGTGGGACTGCTCAGCGTCTTCTCAGCATTCTCTTTTGAAGTGGAAGTTAAAATGGGCTAACCCCTGCCCTTGTTCTGGTTTGAAAAACATGGCCAAAGAGGAGTTAGGTTGAGAAGTGACAGCTGCATGTTCTAGTTCATGCTGTCAATTACAACACAGGTGTAGAGTGGTTATTAACATGTATCACCAATTTCCTTCAGACTGGAGGAATCTGCACTGGAAGCATCTCAAAGGATACAATTGATAAGACAGCAGTAATGAAAGGACGGGGTAGTCACAGAGTTCCACAGCAGCGCCCACCCTACGAGTACCCGAAGATCAGTTGTTTGAGGAGTGTACAGTTTTCAGACATTTGCATCACCAGCCCCTGTGCTAACAGGAGAATATTTGTCTCATTTGTTATTTGACATATCAGCAGCAAAGGAAACAAACCAAAAAAGTGACAAAGGTTCCAAATAAAGCCAGAATGAAGCCTGCTGTTTTTCCCCCATTGCAGGGGTGTCACAACAGGGAGTGATCTCATGCAGCAGTGAGAGTAAAAAAAGGCAGATGAAGACTGCCACAGCCACTTGGAGGGAAGAGAAAGGACTCAAACCTCATAAAAATCTGTAATTGCCTATACATAAGGCTAATAGAGAGGACTTCACAAACTTAGTTACCGTATGTGAGACGCATGATTTATCTCCCATAATGCAACTAAATGGGGCTCCCCACATCACACCAGGGCAGATGATAGAGAAAGGATTCACGCTGGACAGGAGTTTCACAAATGAAGGACAGTACGGCCAGATCACAATATTTGTTTCTCTTAAAGCTTCCCCTTGGAATTGGCAAAATCTCAGCTTTTGTTTAAAAAAATAAGTCACAACCAAGAGGGTAGAAAGAAAAGCATGAAAACATGAACCTTAAAGGCTCAAAGATGAGAAGGCAAAGATATTTTAAATACAGTTTAGGTTCTCATGTTTCTTTAAGCTGGGGTTCACAACCAAACCCCTCGATTGTTCATAGATCTGGAAATGAAGTCTTCACTGAGAGCTTTGCATATAGAACAGCAAGTCTCTAACACTTATTCCAACCATGCCAACCAGCGTACAATGGAGGGAGAGACAGATTTCATCTCAGCACAGAACAGTCTCCACACAAAGATCACAAACAGCAATAAAACAAGGTGGCCAAATTCCAGGTATACTAGTATACTGGGGAGATTCAGATTTAGTTAAAATGCTTTGTTGTGTCATTGCAGTCATTGTTCTCAGCTTTACACAATCCCTTTGTTACAAAAATATTTTCACTGATTTTTCTCATTACAGATAAAAACAAATGCAGGCCAAATACAGCGAAACATTCCTGTGACTCTTCCAGTAAGACACAGAGAACCCTGCTGGATTAGATACGAGGCTGACTCAGTGGGCCAAATTCAGCTCTGGGGGAAGAGGTGCAATCCCCATTGATTTTTATGAAGGCTGAGCCTTCTTATGCCAGGCCAGAGTTTTATCCAATACGAGTTTTGCAAAGCTTCAAATGAAACATATGCGCTGATCCAATTTGCTTCACTGCTGAACACTTTGGTATCACAGGAATTACTCAGGGTGATGCCAATTCCAGGACTAGATTGAAAAGCAGGACAGTTGGAGAAAAAAAATCTAAGAGGGGAGACAAAAAGATACCAAACAACCTAAGCTACCCACCCCTTTACAGCCACTATGCCAAGGGAAAACTACACACTCAGCTTGAACACTGGCCTTTAAACCACTGAAAGAGCATACGGCCAGGGTTAAAAACAGGACCACACTTCTTCCTGAGAGGAGGGCAGAAATTCTCTTACTGTTAGGAGATACTGAGTACAGATCCCCTTCCCTCTCCTGCCCCCAAATCCTGTGAAAAGGGAAGTCATCAGAAAGCAGCCAGGGTGGGATTTACATGGGGCTAGACACACTTTTGGTTGCAAGTAGATTGATAAAAGCTAGATCCAAAGGACTTTACAGGTGAGAGGTCAGCAACTCAGTGAACCTGAATTCCATTTCCGCAAGCTCAGCTGCCCAAAGCATGGAGATAAGGCATCAACGTGCAGCGTATATGAGAATAAGTAGCTTTACTCTGAATGGCCCATCTGTGTTTGGCTAGTCTCCAGGGCCCAGTTCAGCTGTCCATGCTCATCATGGCCTCTAGTTCCCAGAAGTGGGCACCTGTGGCCAACAGCTCACCGACAGACACGGAACTGACACTTCCTCAAGCTCTTCTCGGATAGGGAAGGTTTGAAGTTATAGCTGAAGATTTTTAAAGCAATTATCTCACCAACACTCCCCCACCCCATGAAACCGCCTCACATTTGCCACCAACCTGATGGAGCTGCTGCTGCAGGTCACGATTTTCTGTCACTATTGCAACCTGAGCTTCCAGGTCCCGGTGAACCGACCTGTACCCAAAATTAGGAGAGCCAATCAGAGTCAGGCAGGGCAGACTGCTTCCTGCCAGGTACAGCCAGAGGCCTGCAGGAAAAGAGGGGGAAAGGAAATATGGCAGACAAAGGAAGTGACCATGATAGCTTCCAACACTTGCTCTTATTTAATGTTTTTCATTTCTTTTAAACACTTCATTAGATTTACAGGAATTGCAAGTGGTCATGACACAAAGCAAGCGGTCAGGAAACAGAGATGCTTCTTTACAGACAGCTCAGCATGCCTTGTAGAGCCCGGCCCTGTCCTCTGCTACACCTGGCTCTGGCTCTCTAACTTGCTACTCTGTGTGCTCTGGGGGACAAAGCAGCTTTGGCACCCTGGGGTGGATCATCAGACACACTCCCAAGGGTAACCACTGTCATTTTTAAAGCCTAATGAACTGTACACAGCAGCTCTAGCAGTGAAGACTCCAAACATGATCCCCAAATGGCTAGTATCCAGTAAAGAAAGGCCACACAGCAAATCCCCTGGAGAAATGTGTCTGCAGCATTCTCTTCAGTGACTGGAAAGAGGGCTCTTGATCCCCTGGGCCCTGGAGATCTGCACAGCAATCCTGACTCAGTTTCCATCCCCTCTTTCCCCCCAACACGAACAAATATTCTGGAACCATGGCTATTTGAATGCTCCCCTAGAGACCACATCGGCACAGCAACATGCAACCCCATATCTGTCCATCTATAGAACAATCATCCTTAATGCTGCCCTTCCCACCTTCTAGCAGATCTGCCCTCTTGAAACACTAATGCTGTGATGTTCTGCGCTATGGGCTGTTCCTCCCTCCGTGAAGCCAAAGGCCCACTCCACTGGCAGCAACAGGACAAAGCCACTCTGGACCTCAGCCCTGTGTTATTTTTACATTTCAATTTCTCCTTACTACAGATGGGAGTGAGCAGCTCCCTTACCATCTCTCCCGACTGCAGGCAGCTTGTGAGTGCAAGGGAAACTGGCTGAGTGCATCACTATGTAAAGGTAACATTTGGCACTGTGGTAACCAGCTCACTGGTTATGAAAGGGTTTGAACAACATCTCTCCAATTTCTCTAAGTAACCAGCAGGCACCCTAGCAAAGAATACCCTCATCTTTACCAAGAGCACTTTTACCTCTCAGACTTTTCCCTGCTTGTGGTTGGGAAGTTCTGTAACTTTTTCACTGGAGTTCTCCACAAACTTTGAATGGAATTAGGGTGTATGCAGACAGCTTTGCCTTTTCTCTGCAACTTAAAATGGCTTTCAGACCCTCTCCACCAGACAAGAAAAAAACCATACCATAGCGGGGGCACAAGCCCAACTCCCCCCTACCCCCAGCAGGTTACCTCTAAAAACCTCTTGGATTGAGAGCTGGTAAGTTATTACCCAGTCCTGAGGGCAGAGGCTGCAAGACATGGCACCATGCAGACTCTGAACAATGGCACTGGCTGGCTCGGATTTGTACCTGCCCTCTTGGTAACAATGATCAAACCCACTCCTTCCCTGGAACATCTCCAGGGGGTAAACTCAAACTGCTCCTATTTATAGCACATTGCAATCCAATTTCCTGGGACTCCCAGTCCCCAAACAAAGATCCTGCAGAGCGCCTCTTCATTCTTCCAATTCTAGTCACAAGAGAAACCCACCCCCTGCCCGATGTAACCGGAATTAGGGTCTGGTGTCATGCAACCAGGAAGGCAGTTCACAAGCCCAGGACTGGTTCTCAGGCAGATGGAGGGTGGAAGAACGCCCAGAGATACTAGGGAGCTAGGGCTGAAGGAAGCCTGACAGGCCACTGGCTGGACAGAGGCTGATGTAAGGGAGTTGCTTGTTTTCTGCTAAGCCGGGCACGTGTCTCTCACAACAAATGCATTTTCCCAGCCCACAAGTCACACAAAGAACACAGCAGAGAAGCTATAGCTTAAAAACCACCTAGTCCCTGAATAGACACAGGTTTCCTAATTCAGACCAAGAGCACTTCCAAGAATGCCTTGAGTAAGAGGCAGCCGATTCACCGCCTGTTACTGTAACATGCTCTCCACCCCCACAGCACCACAAAGCCAGCAGCCTCCCCCGGGGCCACTTTCAGTTACACCTTCCAGTTCAAGAATAGCAGCCACCCATACCACAGCCTGATGAGAGGCTGCTCCCTAAGCCTACCACACCCACTGGACCTGGTAGGAATTTCTGGACACTGTCCACACAGGGAACCCCTGAAATCCACAAAGAAACATGAGCTGTGCAAAGATCCAGCACTTCCCACAATCACTTTTGATTTGCTAGAGCAGATTCCCAGATAGGGCCAGTCTGGTAGCAGCAGATCTGGGATCTAGGGTTGGGGCAAGAAATTGATGGCAGGAACCCACCTGCCAAGAAGGGGTAGTGACTAAGGGGAGAATACAGTCACCACCCTCTCTCACGTAGCCAAGGGAGGGAACCCTGCAGCCCTTGTTGCAGCCTTGGCTTTGTGACTGTGCCAGGAGGAGTTTGCTCACACAATGACTCACTTTTCCAGGAGGGGAAAGGCAGAGTTTCCCAATCCTTATTCGGTGGCAATAAAGCATCTTCATCTGGGTCCCAAAGGGCACCCACCTGGAACCCAATCTCCTGACACTGGAGCAAGACACACAACAGCTCCTTCTCTCACCAGGTCAGGAACTGCCACCACTGCAAGTTTGCTCTCAGACACGGGCCAGGGACATCTCCTTAGGTACAAAACTGACATTTCCCAGGCACACTGGTGCTGCAACTGTGCAAGACATAAGAGCACTTAGCCTTACTCGGGGCAGGGGCAGTCACACCAGCAGCAGGAAAACTTGTGCAGTGCTGTCTGTATGGACATGTGTTTAACCGGGGCATAGCAGAGTCAGGTCCTAGAAGAGATTAAAGGATGCCTTGTTCTGAAGGCTGACAAAGGAAGTAAAATACACAGGTGCTGCGGAGAAGCAGGACAAATTGGGGTTGATCCCAGACCCAATTTGTTCCAAGACCCAAACTCTAAGCTTGATGATTTCAAACTGTCTCGGAGGTCCCGTCCTGCTTCCTCACTTTCAGCCCACGCTCAGTCCTGAGCCTCACTCTGCTGCCTAGGGTCACAGGTCAGGTGAATCACACATCAGCCAAAGGGCAAACCACACCAGACACGAAGACTGCAGACAGCCCCTCTAGCACTCAGAAGGGAAAACAAGATCTAAATGGCTGACAAGCCACATTTCTTTGGGGTTACATTTTCCCCAGCACTGATCCTGCTAAAGCTCAGGAGGCTCCTTTGCTCCTGCACATATGGCAACATAACAAATGGATCTCTCAGCCCAGGTGCATGGAAAGATAAATCCCATATGGTAAAGAACTGCTCCCCAGGAACACTGGAAAATCAAAGTGAGCTGGGAAGGAATGCATTATGTCTGCCCGGGGGCATCCCACACCTGTGCGTGTCATTCCTGGAAACCAAACATATCTCACTTGCCAGTCAAGCAGGCTCAGATTCTTCTGAACTCAGACCATCTGTAAACATTCTCCTGTACAGGTACTACAAGCAGCGTAAGCTGTGGCACAGGTATTGCAGACACAGGTTAGAGGACATGCTGGTAAAAACGTCTGCAGCTGTCTCCACTAATGGGGGGTGGGGGGATAGCTCAGTGGTTTGAGCATTGGCCTGCTAAACCCAGGGTTGTGAGTTCAATCCTTGAGGGGGCCATTTAGGGATCTGGGGCAAAAAATCTGTCAGGGGACAGTACTCAATCCTGCTAGTGTAGGCAGGCGGATCCTGCTAGTGTAGGCAGGGGACTGGACTCGATGACCTTCAAGGTCTTTCCAGTTCTAGGAGATTGGTATATCTCCATTTATTATTATTTATTAATGCTCTCACCACTGGTAGCACAGATGTGGGAAAAAACACACAATTCTTAGTCAAGGGAAGGCCTTAGTCAGCAGCTTCCTCTCCCGCCACCTCTGAACCCTCTTCCCAGCAGCCCTGCAGGAACCAGGGTAGATAGTGGCATTTCCACAATCATTAACAGCCAGCGTCTTCAGACAGGCAGACATCCTCCAGAAACTGCAGGCCATGGCCTTTGGGACCTTCAGTTACTGGCTCAAGGGACCAGCTACATGGTTCCACTGTTCTAATTGGATTTACGCTGCGGACCATGAGCAGGCCCCTCAGCAGAGTGCAAAGCTGACTCTGGAAACAAACTAGCCCCAGACGAGATCTTGCATGCGATGACCCAGGGGAGGGTGTCCACCACCCCCTGGCAAAACTGCCAGCTCTACTCAAGGAGGATGGAACATCAGCGGATTGGGGTTGATGGCCATCAGCAGAGCTGAGTAAAACCAAGGCCTTGAATAGCAGGGATATCGAAGATTTCCTGTCTGACTGTGGCTTAACCTCTCTGGGCCTATATTCCCCATGTACAAGATGGGTATAATACTTTCCTAGGTCACAGGGATGCTTCACGGATAAGTCATGAATAGTTGTGAGGAGGTCAGACGCTATGGGACAGAGCTGTATAACAACCTAGAGAGAGAAAAGCTGTTTGCAAAGAGGTGAGCTCAACTCAACACACAGCAGTCTTATGTACGAAAGCACACAACAATTAAACTAACTTCCTACCGAGACTCAGCTATGAAAACCACTCATGAATCACAAACAATTCACAACTACTTATGTACAACTCCTTGGAGAGCAGATGAGTATGGGTCTCACTGCTCTGGAAGGAGACTACAGAGGAGCTGAAGAAAGTGGGGAATTTATGCCCCAATCTGAGTGGTGTTGGCCTTGGGAGAATTGACCATGCCCGCAGCTACCAACTACTGCTCAGAAAGGTTCTGTGGTCACACAAGCTGGCATGTGACTCCTCACAGGGACTCTGCACTCCAATCCCTTTCACATCCTTACAACAGGACTAATTGCATCACTTCCTGTTCTGGAAATGGGTTAGATCAATGCAACAGGAAACTGAGAAACTATGAATCAGAACTGCTAGCACTGTCATGAGTGGAACCAGATGCCTCTTCTCCCCCACCAAGTGTAGTCTGAACCACTCTCCCTGCCCCCCGCCCACGGCTGTGAGAGGTAAAGTAATTTTGTAATTTAATACAGTGCACAATTTCCCTGCACCATGATTCCTCTAAACTTCTCTGAAGAGGCCAGCTCAGGGGAGCGGGGAGCTTAGCTCATCCTTGACTTCTACTCAAAGTGCCAATACCTAAGAACTGTTAAATAAGAATTGCTTCTAGTCACTACTGACTTGGGACTGAACTGGAACTGAACCGGAATCGCAGAGATGAGAGAACAATTCCCATCCTCAGCCCCCGGAACCATCCAAATTTAGGCGTTTTGGACCTAGTGTGTTTGACAGGGACATATGGCTTAGAACCGGGCGAAGCACCCAACCCCCTCTCACTGGCCTGATGCTCTGTATCTATGCTAACCTTGCACAAAGTCAAGAATCAGAGAGGTAGCCGTGTTAGTTTGGAATAGCAGAGGTAACAAAGAGTCCTGTGGCACCTTAAAGACTAACTAAAGTATTGAAGCAGAAGCTTTCGTGGGCTAATACCCACTGCTTGCATCCAACGAAGTGGGTATTAGCCCACGAAAGCTTCTGCTTCAATACTTTAGTTAGTCTTTAAGGTGCCACAGGACTCAATCTCTCCTCAGAAGGCCTCCTAAGAACAGGCTGTCTCACCTTTCGCGTGGAAAGTCCATCCATTCCTGGAGTACTCCTGCAGTTGGACCCTGTCTTGCTGGCCAAGGCAGCACACCTCGCTGTAAAACTGATGCTCAATGTAAACATAGGCAGCAGGAATGGCACCTGCCACCCCTTTGGCACCAAAGAAGCCGTTCACCTCCGGTGAGGCCAGTAGAATCTGATACTCTGCTCTGGTGCCCAGAACGAGATCCATGTAAGCTTGCGTGAGGTTGAAGTAGCCAGTGGTAAGGTATATTCTGGCACCTTGCTCTGCCTCTGTCAGCAAAGTCTCTGTGACTATCTCATCTATTTGAATCCCAAAGGGTTTCATTTGAATTAGTGGATAAATCCAGGTGTCCGGTTCTGTTTTTTGGTCCCCTCCTGCATTAGGGTCTTGGTGCGGCAATAACGGAACTCTTTCTGATCTCCTTCCATGAAAAGTCTGTGTGTGGAGTTCTTGTCGCATCCTGGCAGCGTTGATCACGTCCATTATCCTCCAATTTGCCACGTCACAATATGCCGTCTTGTCTCCTGAGTGAAAACAAGGAATAGAAGATATAGAGCTGCAGCACTCACTGCCAGTGCCTCTTGAATGGGTCCTCCTGCGGTTCTTTGCACCACATGCTATTAAATCTAAGTTAGTAACCAATCAGGATGCTTTTACTATCTTATTAACTAATTGTAACCGATAAAATAATGATGCTTGGTCAGTCATTTTGCTGTGAGAATAATATATAGAATATAAAATCTTACTCGTTACCTGGCATGCTGTTTCAATAGGACTGCCCAGCTCTACGGTAAATGAAGCAATGAATTCACACTCCTGGGGCTTTGGGGTAATGTTGTTTCCTAGTTTGGCTCCTGAACCACTGAGGTCTGGGTATCACGGATATAGAGCTATGTAGTAGCCATTGCCTAGTAGGGAAACTACACACAGACAGGACCACAGTGGAAGCAACCCAAAGAGACCACTGCTATGGAGACTGCATAATCCGCTGCCTCTCCAAGACAGAAAGGTGGACGTTAGCACAGCTAGGGCAGCACATGACAGAGGGAGAGCAGTCAGCCTTCATAGAGGGAAGGCTTGAACATGGGCAGCAACATACAAGCAGGGCTGGGGCAGAATGGTTGTCCTTGAAAGCTAGGCACCACAACTGTCCTCTGAAGAGGACCGGACTGTGCCAAAGGCAGTCTATATTTACACAGTCTATCTGCACAGGTGCTTTAGTGGGGGACCTTTTGGGGAAAAAACAAAAGGAAACAAAACACACACCTCAGGAACCAAGTGCCACCGGAATTTCCAGATGGGGATTTTAGGCATATGCCGGAGGGAACTAAGAGCCACTCATTTAATTTTGTACAAAAAGCTCTCTATCGCCTGCCCCATCCGGCCCCACAGGACAGTCCTCAATTGATGTCACCCTGTTCTGTTCAGGTTCTTACGCTGCACCCCTCACTATGGCATCTGAGTGCCTCAAAAGTGCTGTTGACCAGGATCCTGGCACACCTGATACACCACCCACAACTTCACTGCAGAGCAGAACAATCTCTTCAGAATCAGACTGGGGCTTTTCTTGGGGACTGAAATTTGCTCCAGTCAAAAGGATCACCTCAACTTTCTACTGTACTTTATGACAAAGGGATCTCCAGTCTCTTCTGCTGGGACTAGAACTGGGAAAACACACAGGTGCAGTCTCAACAAGCCTACAGTGGATCTATGAATCTCATCGCAATTTGAAATGTGGGTTAGTGAAGGAGACACCTTTGTTCCACCTTCCTCTCCTGCTGAATCCCATTACCTAGAGCCAGTGATTTGACTCAGCAAGTTTACCTGTCCTATGAGGAAATGCACTGGACAGCACTGTCACCCATTACACACTCAATTCAAAGAGTCTCCCTTTGATTTCACTCAGTTCCCTGCGTCTGATATTTCCCACATGTAGTGCCACAGAACAACATGCCCCTATGCAGAAGAACAGTTCCCAGATATCCATGGACTGGGGAAGAAACATTAAAAAGCGGCAGACATGGCCTGTTTCTCTCTCAAGGGGAGGGTGACCCTTAGGTCACTTTCAGTGACTCTTGCTTCAGGGCCTAAATCAATTACTAACTGGAGGGGTTAGGAAGAAATGCACCCTATGGGCTGGTTATTCTTTAATTGACTTCTGCGGTTCCTTGCATCCTTGTACTGGCCACTGTCAGAGACAAGATACTGGGCCACATGCACCTCTGGGCAGATCCAGTCTGGCAATTCCTAGTAACCTTGGTTTTGCAACAGGTGGGATGGAAGGGAATTCCTCCCACCCAGCTGACCAACAGCAAACCCGCAGTGATCCATTAAGTATTTGAAGTCAGACCCACCCCCATCCATCCCTTCCTATTGTTACTCCCTCCTTCACCTGGACCAGATCACCCCCGTATTACAGGTCAGATGACTATCATACCCTGGTAAGGATGCACCATCCCCTCCATCATCTTGACTGTATCATCTGGCTGTAACTGCAGCGACACATCTCCAATTGCATCCACTAGTTCAGTGAAGAAATCTGCGATCTCGCGAGAGTCCTGTAGGAACACATAGCGGTCCTGCCGATTGGTGAAGTACGAGTCACTCAAGTTTGCACTGGCGAAAGAAAAGAGGGTAAGAATGCCAGGATGAAGAGCACAACCACAGGATTCTCATCACGTATCACTGAACAGGCCTAGACCCAGCTGCAGAATTACAATACCAAATGCCCTGATTTCACTTCTTAAAGAACATTCCCCAACAAGAATGATCTTTATTTTGTGTGTTATCCTAGCACCCAGGAGCCCTTCATTGACCTGGACACCACTGTGCTAAGCACCGTACACACAGAACAAGCTTACAATGCAGCTCCCTAACCCTGTCCAGCTAATGTGGAAGAGAGCCGCAAGAGCAAGATGCAAAGAGGTTTCTCTCTGAATCCCGTGACAGTTACAACACCACTAAGGTATAAGCAGGTTTGAAATGAAAAGCAAAGACCAGTAATATGCATTCTCCACTCTAACAGTGCTGCTTCTTTACCACATCCCTGACTGGACTTCTCTCTGTAACTCTAGGCAGGATGACAGGAATTCCCCCAAATGTGGCACAGAATCCTCATAAGGATGGAGAGAGGCAGGACTCACCCACTCAGGATCACATTATCATCAAAGAGGTAAACCTTGATGTGCTGCAGTCCGATGGTCTCATTGAAACGCTCAGGGATTAAGCGTTTGAGAAGCCCACGCAGATTTGGAGTGTGGAAGAGAGATACACGGACTTGCTCTGGAAACCTTCTCAGCAGTGGAAGTAACATGGTTCGAGAGTTCTTCCTGCCTGGGAGACAGATGGGAATAGTTATTCATGGAACCACTTTTCTACCACACCACCAGATCTGCCAGCCAGGACCCCAACAAGAGGGCAAAACAGATACCCCTTCCCCCAAGCTGGAAGCTGCCTTCCCTAGGATATCTTGCTTTATTTGCCTGACATTTTGAGAGGGTTTCTTCTTTTAAGAGAGGATTTATTTGCATTTGATAGGAATGTTATCATAATGTAACCAGCATTCCAAGGCCACTGGGGAGTGGGCTTTAAAAAGGACCTAGCAGGACGTCATATTCATGCTTCTTCACCTGGCTGCAAGTAACACTAACTGATCTAGAGGGAGGATTTACAACATCACCACTTCTGCCAACTCCAACCCTCCTTTACAAGGTGAAGGAGGAGAAAAGAGGGGGGTGGAGCAAATGCCGCTGACACAGGAAATGGGGTTGGTGAGGTTGCTTGGGTGTAACTGAGAGCAGGATTTGGCTTAGTTATTGTAATGTTCCCATCATTTATTGTCTGAAGTAATACTACTGTGTTGGAAAGTTACCTGAGAATACAAAGCTACAGTATTTTGATGACCTGTGGTTCACAGCAAAACAGAGCTGGTTTTAGAAGAGAGCAGATTTTAAACCTTTGGGCCTGATAAACTCTTTTTTAGAGCAAGGACCTCCAAGCTCATCTGATCAATCCAGTTTGATTGCTGTAAACAAGCCTTTGAAGTGGGCAGGAGGAGGGACACGTCATAATACCTACCTCGAGATCCCCTTGTGAAATCTAGGAGAATGGAAACTCTGAAGTCAGAGGGCCCACTTGCCTGCAGTGAGCTTTCCAGTGTTTCTTCTATGCAATCCACCTGAGGGGAAAGAGTCACACTGCACGTTACCCAGAGCCAGTGAAACCCTACACTCTGGATTGTAGAACCCAGGGTGCCGGTTTCTGGGAAAGCCTGCATGCCTCTCTAGGAATCTTTTCCAGTGATCAATCTTCCTAATTTAGACCTAACCTCTTTGGAACAGTGACCCTGTTTCTTTTTTTAACAGAGAGAGCACTAACAACGTCTGGGGCATCAAAAATAACGAGGGTATAGATTTTGTCTGCACACAAAGCCATGATTCGAGCCTCTGAAATCTAGTTATGCACAGCAGAGAGAGTCACCCAACCTCACTCCTAGATCAGACTTCCACTGCCATCCAAAAGGGGAGGAAGCAGTTCCCATAAAATGCAGAGCCTATCCTGTTCCTATTATGAGCAGATTAAAGTCCTGTATACAAGTCTTAAATCAGTTACAAAGGAAGCCAAATAAATCAACATCCAAGATAATCTGCCCTCCTTCCGAACTTGTCTTCATAGTGGAATTTGTATGTCAAGCTACAGAATAATTTGTATTTCAAGGTACAGAATAATTTCAGGGCTCGAGATTTCTGCTCAAAGTTCTTTGTAGAAAAAAGCCTCATTTCCAGTGGGGATAGGCAGGGAGCAGAGAATGTAAAGCAACATGAGGCAAAACAGTGACCTCCCCCTCGCTAGGACAGGCTGACAAGAAGTTGTATACACACACTCAACTTCACTGCACCTGCATGCAGTACGCAGGGGACACACAATACAGACTATCACATTAGCATCACTAAAACTACTTCCACTCTTTTGAAGGCAAGTGGTAATGTGTGGGTACCAGAAACCCCACAGTAGGAGAAAAATTGCAGAAACTGTGCCAATAACTTTTAACCCCATTACCCATCCAGATTCATGGCATGTGTGACAGTTCCTTAGATCAGTAATAGGTTTACACCGCACATTCCCGGAGCCTGTTCAAGTACCTTTTCTGCATGCTAAGCCCCATGTGCAGTCTGGAGCCATGTTGAGAGGATGGAAGCATAGGGAAAGTCTGAGTCCAGGTGCTCAGATGGACACCCCACTCCGGCTAGAGCAAAGGTCAGTGCACAGGGCAGCAACCCAAGTAGGTATTTTTTCAAGCCTCCATCCATACTTACCAGCTCCTGTTCTAGGAGTCCTGTTCCGAGGTACAGCGAAGCCACCACCACTCGCTGCTTGGCTACCTTTATCTGTTCCTGAGGACAGTGGAAGAGGAAAACAAGTGCATGTTTACAGGCTGAGCTGTGAATTCATAAACACTCTTGGTTCTGCACTTTCGTAGCCCTGGCAGCTACAGAATTAAGCCACCAACAAGCAGCTGAGGTCCCTGATGGGACACTTTTAACTTCAGACAGGTTAGAGGGGCTTGCCTTGCCCTCCTTCACTGTCACTAAATTATTTATTTTTATTCTCCAATTCACAAAGGCACCAACTGCTAAGTGTAAAGCAAGAATGTGTGAAACAGGCTCTTCCACATGCAAACCCCAACCCACCTCACTCAGGTGAAAGTCTGAGGAGGTCATCACAGGCTCTGCCAGATTAACCGGAACATTCTGGCAAGGATATTATACACCTCCTGCCCACAGACATCCATCTAGGACAGCAGTTCTCAAACTGTGGGCTGAGACCCATTTAAACGGGGTCGCCGGAGCTGGCGTTAGACTTAATGGGGCCCAAGCCAAAGCCCGAGCCCCCACTCCCTGGGACTGAAGCCCATGGGCTTCTTTGGCTTCAGCCCTGGGTGATGGGCAAGGGGCCTGTAGCCTGAGTCCTAAGACTGAAGCCCCCAGACTTCAGCTTTGGTCCCCGCTGCTCCCAGGGCAGCGGGGCCGGGGTGGCCTCAGGGTTCAGTCTCCCCTTCTGGAGTCACGTAGTAATTTTTGTTGTCAGAAAGGAGTAGTGTTGCAATGAAGTTTGAGAACCCCTGATCTCGGGACTCTTCAGGAAAGTCCTCGCTCCGTGCAGTGGGGAAATGCAGGTCTTGGACGGCCAGCATGCAAATCACATAGGGGCTTTATAGAGCAATTCCAGCACCTTTCCATCCACATTCACATCCAGACACAGGCAGAAACTCAATGCAGCCTGCAGAAAAGTGAGCAACTTGCTCCCTGTAGCTATCGCCACTAAGGACAGAGCCACACTCTGCACCACCTGAAACTTCAGAGAGTTTTTCCTTCTGGGGTCATTTTTCCTCCCTTGTTTGGGGCAAACTTCAGGCCTTCCCAAGGATCCCGTGATGTTACACTCCTTGGCCAGGACCAGCCAGTGGAGCTTGCTAATCCTGTCTCCTCCCCTTCAAGGGGCTGGTCTTCACTTGAGCCGGCAGGGATCGATCTTTTGGGGATCGATTTATCGCCTCTCGTTAAGACGCGATAAATCGACCACCAGCGGCTCCCCCGTCGACTCCGGAAGTCCAGCTCGTGAAGAGGCGCAAGCTGGAGTCGACGGGGGACCGCGCCGCCCACCGCCACCGCCGTGAGGACGGGAGGTAAGTCGGCTGTAGAGACGTCGATTTCGGCTACATTATTAACGTAGCTGAAATCGCGTATCGACAGTCGATTTCCACCCCTAGTGGAGACCAGCCCAAGGGCTCAAATTTCCATCCTGCCCAGAGACAGAGCCTCTATGCCTCTGGGCATTAGAGTTTCTGATCTGCAGGGGAGTGCTCCCTCTCCCCCAGCTTTGCCCAGGTCCTTCCCCCACTAGACCCTTCCCTCAATGCCCCGCCCTACTCCTGCATCCTCCCACTCCAGCTCTTCCTGCCCAGTTCTGCCCCTCCCCTGAGCACACACTGCCCATGCTCCTCCCCCCCCCCCATGCCAGGAAACGGCTGATCTGCGGCAAGCACTGGGAGGGGTAATGCTGGGGGGAAGGAGAGGCGTTGATGGGGGGCTCCTGGTGGGTGCTGAGCACCCACTGTTTTTTTCCCCATGGACGCTCCAGTCCCGGAGCACCAACAGAGTCAGCACCTATGTCTCCGGGCGCTTTCACCTAACCTCCGTATGGGACAAGTGGGGAAGTGGGGCACTTGCCAGGAGCCTCTCTCCTCCAGCCCTGACTTTACAAAGGAAGGCTTGTCTGTGGAAGTTCCTGGAGGTCCTACTGACTCATTCATTGGTACTCCTGGTCTGGCCAATCCTGCTCCCCAATAACTGGCAAGACATAAGGCAATCCTAACCCTGTCATTTTAAGAACTCCACATCCCTATATTTGAGCATTTCTGAAATGTAGGATTGCTCATTTTAACTGTGACAAGAGCCAAACAATCAACCTAAACGAGGAAATTCTCAGAGCAGCCCTTTTGCAAGTCTGAGGAGAGAATCAGAGAGGTAGCCGTGTTAGGGTTTGTCCTCACTAGCGGGGGGGATCGACGGCAGATACGCAACTTCAGCTATGTGAATCACGTAGCTGAAGTTTGCGTATCTGCCGCCGATTTACCGCCCGTCCCCACGGCGATGGCAGTCGGCAGCACACCCCCCCGTCAACTCCGGCTTGCGCCTCCCAGCAAGCTGGACTTCCGGAGTAGACGGGGGAGCCGCAGGCGATCGATTTATCGCGTCTTAACGAGAGGCGATAAATCGATCGCCAGAAGATCGATCCCGGACCGTGGTAGTGAAGACGAGCCCTTAGTCTGGAAACGCAGAAGTGACAAAGAGTCCTGTGGCACCTTTAGTATTGAAGCAGAAGCCTTTGTGGGCTAATACCCACTTCGTCATCTGAGGAGAGAGACATTATGGAACCCGCACACCAGCCACATTAACAGCAGCCACCACTTCCCCACATGCTGGAAGCACACAACTCACCTTCATGAGCTCATAGAATTCCATCGGGGATGAGAGCACCCGGATGTGAGAGCCGGAGACCCCAAACTCTGGAACCAGGTTCCTGATCCACTGGAACCTGTGTATCCCCTCGGGACAAACGCAGAACGATGGGGCTGTGACCTGAGGAACCACAGGGATGAGCAACGGGGCCAGCAGCAGCCATGATGATCTAGCAAAGGAAAGACAGATTGAGGAATTCTGCATGATGGAATTGCAGCTTCCTACAAACACCATCCAAGTTCACGAGCAAAGAGTGCATCATGCAAGGTATTTCCAGGAGAGACAGGGAAGCATTAGTGCTGTTATACAAGGCACCGGTGAGACCTCATCTGGAATACTGCATTCTGTTCTGGTCCCAATGTTTAATAATAATTCATTCAAACTTCAACAGGTGCAGAGAAAGACTACTAGAGTGATCCGAGGAATGGAAAACCTACCTTAGGAGAGAAGACTCAAAGAGCTTAGCTTGTTTAGCCTAACCAAACAAAGGCTATGGGGGAGGTCTGACTGCTCTCTATAAATACATCAGAAGGATAGGTTGAAGAATAGCAGCCGTATTAGCCTGTATCCATAAAGAAAGCGAGGAATACTTGTAGCACCTTAGACTAACTCTTACTTCTGTTCCATTCTATGCATCCAATAAAGTGAGCTATAGCCCACGAAAGCTTATGCTGAAATAAACTAGTTAGTCTCTAAGGTGCTACACGTATTCCTCGCTTTCTTATCAGAAGGATAAATATCAGGGAGGAAGATGAGCTACTCTAGTTAAAAGCCAATGTGGACACAAGAACAAATGGATAGAAATTGGCCATCAACAAGTTTAGGCTTGAAATTAGATGAAGGTTTCTAACCATCAAAGGAGTGAAGTTCTGGAACAGCTTTCCAAGGGGAGCAACGGGGGCAAAAGACTTATCTGGTTTCAAGCTTGATAAATGTATGAAGGGGATGGTATGATAAGACTAGCTCCAATAGCATGCAGTCAGTCAATCTGCTACTGCTAGCAGAAAATATCTCCAAAGGCTGGTGATGGGACACTAGAGGGGAGGACTCTGAGTTACTACAGAGAATTCTCTCTCAGGGGTACAGCTGTCTGATCTTGCCCACATGCTCAGGGTTTAACTGATTGCCATATTTGAAGTTGGGAAGGAATTTCCTCTCGGGTCAGATTGGCAGAGACCCTCAGAGGTTTTCACCTTCCATTGGTGGTTTAAACTAGTGTAAATGGTGGATTCTCTGTAACGAAGTCTTTACATTATGATTTGAGGACTTCAGTACCTGAACCAAAGGTTAGTGGTCTATTACAGGAGGGGTGGGTAAGTTTCTGTGGCCTGCAACGTGCAGGATGTCAGCCTATATCAGGGTGGGTAAACTACGGTCCGCGGGACCATCCTGACCGGACCACCTGAGCTCCCAGCGGGCGAGGCTGCTGCCAGCCCCTTCCCCGCCTTCCCCCTTCTGGAGCCTCAGTGCACCGCAGGGGAAGCACTCTGAAGGGCGGAGCTGCGCACTCCTCGGGGAGAGTGGTGCAGCATGTCTGGCTCCAGCCAGGCTGCCGCAGCGTGGCTGGGGGTTGGTTAAGGGGCAGGGAGTCCGGGGGGGGGGGGGGCAGTCAGGGAACAGATGGATGGGACAGAGGTGTGGATAGAGGTTTGGATAGAGGTTTGGGAAGTGGTGGGGTCCGGGGGGGGGGAGGGGGGGAGAGGGCCAGTTAAGATGGGAGGCCTTGGGAGGAGGTGGTCAGGAGACAAGGAGCAGGGGTGGGGGTGGGATGGGTCCCTAATTCTGAGGAGGGAAGTCAGGAGCCGTGAGGGGTGCAGGGCCAGGCTGTTTGGGGATGCACAGTCTTCCCTGACCCAGCCCTCTGTACAAGTTTTCAACCTCAATGTGGCCCTCAGGCCAAAAAGTTTGCCCACCCTAGCCTAGACAATCATGATGGTCCATTCGGGCCTTAAAGTCTGTAAGTCTATGTAAGTGGGCCTGCAGCATTACACATCTCACTGATGTTAAGACTGCCTTTCACATCTGTCCATCACACCAGGATCACCAGAGCTACATGTGGAAGCAGGAAACTAGGAGCAAAAGATAGAGCAGTGCTTCTCAAACTACCGAGAACTGCAACCCTTTTTTGCATTCTTCTTCGGCGCCGCAGACCCTTGTATGTCCGCCAAAAAACCGCCGAATTGATTACTTCCGCATTCCGCGGCTATTTTCGGCGGACATGCCGGGCACTCCCGAAAGTGCTCAGCATGGCCACCGAAAAGCCAGGAGCAAGGAGCTCGTGACCCCTTGGGAAGCGGCTGGCAACCCCCCCGAGGGGTCGCGACCCCCACTTTGAGAACCGCAGAGATACAGGAAGGCAGACCTGAACATCAGTGACACCCCTGGACTCCACAAAGGGAGAGACTCGCTGAGGGGCAGCAGAACAGACATGCAAAGAGAGGAAGAAAGACAACGAATGGCACTTGGTCATGTGGGTTTGCCCACCTCTGCTCAGTTCCACCTGGCCCTTGAGCTCCCGGTCAGGGAGGCTAGCCCCCAGCCTCTCACCTGCTGCCCCCTCTCCCCTGCAGCAGGGCTGCGAGCTCCTGCCAGTCAGGGGACAGGGAGCAAGGGGGGTTGGATAGGGGGTGGGGTTTTGGGGGGGGATGTTAGGGGCAGGGGTTTATAAGAGGGGAAGGTCAGGGGATAAATAGCAGGGGGGTCGGATGGACCGGAGGTTCTGAGGGTGGCAATTGGGGGGTGCAGATGGGGGCAGAGGCCAGGCTGTTGGGGGGGGGGAGGGGGGAGAGCCTTCCGTATCTGGCCCTCCATATAGTTTCGGAACCCTGATGTGGCTCTCAGGCCAAAAAGTTTGCTCACCCCTGTGCTAGAGTAACAAATGGATGGTGCTAACTCCTAGGATCCCCCATTCTAACTTGGCTTTAAAGGCTCTCTGTCGACTCTGGGATAAATCACTCCTCAACACACTGCCTTTACTACACAAACATCAGCTTCATTGTGGCCAAAAGTTGTTTTCCATTCTGTTATAGCCACTCTGATTTGTTTCCTTCCCACACACACGTCTTACAATCCAGTCCAAGAGCTTTACAACAGCTTTCACGATTGTGTGACCTTTAAGACATTTTAGAATCCACATTTTTAATAAACCAAGTACTTCAGGACTGATCCAGAACAAAATGTAGAACACACAAAGTGCCCAACACCAGTCCTCGCTAAGGCACTGAACGCATAATGCTGTAAGCCAGAAACACCACAACCCAGGAACTTCCCGCACTGAAAAACCCAGAGAAAGCTGCCAAGTGCTGAAGTATGCCTCAGATAAAATACAGGAGCTGAAAACTGAATGGGAAGAAACTGCAGCTAACATAACATACATGACACAGAAGGGATTGGAAGGAGGAAGTCAAGGTTTCATTCACTGAAGCTGCAAAGTATAACTGGAAAATGAGTTGCAGGAAACTTTTTTTTTTTTTTTTTTTTTTTTTTGTAAAAATAAGTCTCCAAGAACAGTTCAAACTTCCTCCTCTTGAGAGCCATTTAGGAGAAGACCCATTGCTCAGAGCTCAGGGTTTGTTTTTGGTTTTGGGGTGCGGGGAGGGAAGAGAACTGGCATGGGGGGTTAGTGAACTGTCCTTTCCCCTTTTGAGGCCAACATGCAGGGCCAACATGCAACCCTGTAACTTTGATCTGCCCTGACACACGCCGTCATTTCATGCAAAGAAAATCCTTGAGTATTACCAGAATTTTATTAGGAACTCTTCAATTTTACCACCATCCAAAGCCAAAATGACCACAGATGATCAGATGATTTCACTTATTTGCTTCATGATAAAACACTGAATCGTCACAAGGTTTGCAGAAGCCCTTACATAAAAGCCAGACAGTTTGCAGCTGCATTTCCCAGAAAGTCCAGCAGCTTGTCACTGCCTGTTCATCGCAATGGAGTCAGCCTGTACAAGAATTCCTAGCAGATCATGCGGACTGATCTTTAACTTAGCAACCATGAACTGCAGTAATTTGATCTTGAAGAGGAATGGAAACCTTCCCCAAAGGAAAGACATTTTAAAGCACTTCCCTACCCATTTCCAAAAGCAGCTAACTCCAGGAAATGCATTTTGAAGGGTTGTTGGTTTTTTAAAAAAAGTTATTAATCTGCATCCTACAGGAGCTGAGCACCATGCAAGCACACAGAAGGTCTTTGCTTACTATGTCCTACAGAGTGACCTACACAGATATAAACTGAGCAGAGACGCACTGTGATGGCAACAGACTTATCACTAAAAACAACGAGAAGCCCTTGTGGCACCTTAGAGACTAACAAATATATTTGGGCATAAGCTTTCGTGGGCTACAGCCCACTTCATCAGATGCATGGAGTGGAAAACACAGTAGCAGGTATATATACAGACAGTACATGAAAAGATGGGAGTTGCCTTACCGAGGGAGGTCAGTGCTAACCAGACAGTTCAATTGAAGTGGAAGTAGGCTAATCTCAACAGTACAATACCAAGGGAAGAAACAATCACTTCTGTAGTGGTAATGAGGGTGACCCATTTCAAATAGCTGACAAGAAGGTGTGAGTAACAATAGGGGGAAATCAATGTAGGGAAATTAGTTTTTGCAAACTGGACACCTGAATAAAGAGTGGGAGTGGATGATGGGTCATTACAAAAACTAATCTCACACCTTCTTGTCAACTGTTTGAAATGGGCCATCCTCATTACCACTACAGAAGGGATTTTTCCTCCCTTATTAAAACGAGGAAGACTTGTGGCACCTTAGAGACTAACCAGTTTATTTCAGCATCAGCTTTCGTGGGTTTATGCTGAAATAAACTGGTTAGTCTCCAAGGTGCCACAAGTCTTCCTTGTTTTATTTACGGATTCAGACTAACACGGCTGCTAATCTTAAACTTTTCCTCCCTTGGTACTCTACTGTTGAGAGTAGCCTATTTCTACCTTTCATTGAATTGTCTCATTAGCACTGACCCCCTACTTGATAAGACAACTCATATCTTTTCACGTACCTGCTACTATATTTTCCACTCCATGCATATGATGAAGTGGGTTTTAGCCCACGAAAGCATTTGCCCAAATACATTTGCTAGTCTCTAAGGTGCCACCAAGACTCCTCGTTGTTTTTGCTGACACAGACTAACATGGCTACCATGCTGAGACTTATCACTGAAGCCAGCTGGGAAATATGAGGAATCAGGAAGCTTACACGGCATAAGTTCACACTGGCATGCAGAAATGCTTCACACACAAGAAGGCGGCATGGAGAGCCACAATAAAGACAGCACTACAAGTTACTCTTAAATCAGGACCCCTACAATTATTCCATATCAAGTGGTGTCAGCAACTTCTACATGCAACAAGACAGCAACTAGCGAATCGTACAACCGAGGATCAATATTTTCCTCACTAGGCTGCTGGCCAACCCTGACACAAACTGCATTTCCCAAATGACATGACAACAGCTTAGAATCAAGTTTCAAAAGGAAATTTTTCAATAGCATTTTTGAGATTTCAAGGAAGTTGTTTCACTACAGAAAGTCTGAAGACAGAAATTAAACTACGCTCCTCCATAAAAAAAACCAGAAGTATGGCTTAATAAATACTCTTCTGGAAATTCTTTGCCACTGTGTCACGGAGTGCCCGGGCGATGGTCTGAAACTTCCCCCGAAGTCCTGTCTGACTTCATAGGGAGCAAGTGTCCCCTCTCCGTACACAGCCTGTTTCCAAGGCTAGGAGCTTCATGGGTACCCACTTCAACCTTCCTGGGTTTGACCTCGGAGCATTCAGCACCTTCTGCCCCTCCGTGCGCTTCCCCCAGCGAACCCACCCGGGTGGGGTCCTGGGGGAGCCCGTGGATTCTGCACCCCACTCCACAGTCAGACGTGACTCTCAGCCAGGCAGTAAAACAGAGGTTTATTCAATGACCGGTACCTGGTCTAACACAGACCATACAGCGAGTGTGAGCCCTCAGCTGGATCCATTTTGGGGACCAGAGAGCGAGATAGCCCCTCTGCCTTCCCTGCCTCACTCCAGCTCGATGCAGCCTCCAAACTGAAAGTCACTCTCTCCAGGCCCTCCTTCCCCCCTGGCTCAGCCAGGTCAGGTGACCTCCCTCCCCCACTTGGAGTCAGATTACAGCTTCAGGTATGGACACCTGCAGAGAGGCTGTGCTTTGCATCAGCTACACATCCTTATCCCTTCACATAGACGCTCAAGAAATGCATAGGGGAAACTGAGTCACACACAGTATTCCTACTCCGTCACACACTGTCACGGTGCGAAAGATTGTACTTTATGCTAGGTTCTCGGTGTGTGTTGATAGGCATGGGTCGCCCTTTGTAATCTCCTTTGATGCCTCTAAGATTTAAAATGAAATGTGTAAGTGCATCACGATCTCTGAGAGCCAGATTTGGTGTTTATAATTTATTTGATGTGGAGACTGAAGGATTTTATAAGTGGGGCTACAAAACCCTTCAAAGTGAATACAAATTTGGCGCTAGTCAGCTGTAACTAGCAACAGTGTATGGAAGCAGATACCTCTACCCACAGACCACTGAATATATCTGAAGCAACTACCTGAAAATCATCCCAAAAACATTCTGCAGATATAGCCATCAGAATCCTAAATTAACAAAAAAACCGCTAGAACCCACATTTCCAACAAACCAACCGTGTCCAAGAACAGATGAAAAAAGCTTTCAAGTCAGTCCACAAACAATGACAAATTAATCTGAAAAAGAAACCAGAACTAGCAGAGGTAAATCTGAAACTTTTCTGGATAAAATCCATTCCCTATTTATAGATCGGAGTTTTTCTGGACAGTCTATTTTTAAGAATTGTGGTGGTGTCATGCAGACTTGTACATACTAGAGGGAACTCAGAAGCTACAATTCACTGTAAAACCTCAGCTGCTGTACAGGAAATGAACTGAAACTGCAGAATCCAGCTCAGTCCTTTCACCCACAGACAGTGGGATCTGCAAATTGCTCTTGCCTTGAAATTCAGCACTTGAGTATATACTGCTTCTTTTTGCTGAGCTTTACAGGTCAATGGCTGAGTCTGAAAATTGATTTTGTAGCTGAAATTCTGATGCAGCCAACAAGCAGAGAAGCTTGAGAGCAACTTCTTTGAACTGCCAAGACCAAGGAGCAGTGTGATGCTAAACATATGGCCTGTTCTTTTCTTCCCAGATTCTTGCTTTCTCTGTTTTTAAGTCCATCGAGGAGAGAGAGAAGCCCACACTCACTGGAGTCTATAAGGTCATGTCAGCACTCACAGGTCAGGCTGCTGCTCACCTCCCACTCACTAGGAAAGTATCAGTAAAAGAAGATGCCAGGGGACCATCTCACAGGCTGTGAAATGAGAAGAGTAATGTGTGCTTTGGCTCACACTGTAAAAGTTGTCCTATTAGAAAACAAACCACCACCATGACAATTTTGTTAAGTGAAAGGAAAGTTTCAATGATTCACAGGATAAGAAAAACACCCCTTCCCAAACATAACTTAATATATTAAAAATACCAGGAATGAAGTAGACTAAATATAAGAAATAAGACAAGGAAGACTTTGTAGCACCTTAGAGACTAACCAGATTATTTCAACATAAGCTTTCGTGGGATGCATAGAATGGAAGAGAAGTAAGATGTATTTATATACACAGAAAGCCCCCCAAAGGGGGGGGGCGTATATTAGCATACCAATTCTAAGAGGCTGTTTAATTTGGATGGGCCATTATCAGCAGGAGAGAAAAAAATATTTTGAAATGGATCTCTGTGTCTGACAGGAGATAACTATTGAAGGTAAATTAACTAGGGAAATGCAATCAATTAGTGTAATGAGAAAACCATTCGCAAGTTCTATTTAAATATTAGAATTGGTATATTAATGTACAACCTTTCTTTTTTTGCTTTCTGTGTATATAAACACATCTTACTTCTGTTCCATTGTATGCATCTGATGAAGTGGGCTATAGCCCACGAAAGCTTATGCTGAAATAAACTGGTTAGTCTCTAAGGAGCTACAAAGTCTTCCTCATCTTATTTCTTATATTTAGTCTACTTCATTCCTGGTATTTTTAATATAGTAAGTTATGTTTGGGGAGCGGTGTTTTTCTTATCCTGTGAATCAGCAATTGATTCTTCATGGAAAATGGCAAGAGAAATTGTAGCTTGGTTGCTACTTAATAAATCTTTAAGTAAGTTTTAAGTATCAAAAGATGACAAACGAGTTCCTTATTCAAAAGCTGCCCCCATCTCTCAGCCCCTCGGTCAAGAGGTGGGGGCAGCTTTTGAACAAGGAACTCATTGTTCACCACCTCTTGATAATAAATCTTTAGGTTTTACTGTACCCATGTGAATTGGTGAGAACAGAACAGCCAGAACATCCAGGGAGACAAGGTCAAATCGTTATGAGAATGTAACAAACTTACTGTAATACCAGCAGCAGATGGTCTTTCCCAAATAACGGAAGACTCACAACTATCCAAGCCAATTTAAAGACTTTAAAACTATTGTACATTGCAAACAGGGGTCATCATTCAGCATCTTCTAAAAAGCCCCAATGGATTTAGTAGCAGTTATTATAGTGTTGGCACTTAGCCTCCAACTGAATGGGATGGGTACCTAACCGAATACACCGGTGGAAAAGCAGCCAACTCGCCAGTCACTACAAAATATGACACCACACCTTAAAAAAGCAACAGTCTTCAAGGAGGTTCATTCTATCTGATGCCTCCATTTAGTGGATAGATGACAGAAATGTAGCCTTCTGTCATGTACCTCCCAGGGATGACCACACAACTTGTGTAAGTGGCCAGCTGGCGAGTGTTACTGTTTAAACATACAATAACTACACTCCTATTGTACAAGTGCCAACATTTTTAGTAAAGAAAATGAGGAATACTTGTGGCACCTTAGAGACTAACCAGTTTTTAGTGCGGAGCTTTTCCTGCCACTGATATGCTAACTGCAGAGCATTATCAGCAGGTGATTTCTGCTAAAGTTAAAGTTCATCTTTGAGAACTTGAGAATAGCACAATATATGGTATTGTACAATTTCATGGTTGCAGAGCTTGGAATGTCGGTATTCAATCTGCCCAGAGTAAAGGGCAGCATGTGGCCATCTTATGCGCCAACACAAGAGAGCAAAGGGATAGAGGATGAACCACAATAGGACTCTAATTTAACAATCACTTCTTAATACTGAATTTAGATGCAAAAATGTTAAAGATACAGTCACAAAATGTTGTACCCAACTTCAGGGCAAATGAAGAAATTAAAGAAAACTGGAAGCCTCCCTTACAATTTGAGGATATAAGGAATGCTGATTTTTCTCAATATGAATCAGATTTGGAGTCTGTGCTTGGAATTATCCCAGATGAAAGATCTCAGAAGGCAGGGTAATAAGACATACATGGTGCCAGGAAAAAGGTAAATGCTAAAGAGTTTTGTTTCAAAACCGTGACATATACAGTCAAGCAGTTGGCCTACGCTCTGTGAATGCTGCAGTTACAATTCCTCTCAATAATAATTTATATCCTGAGACTTTGCATTCTTGTGGGGGGGGGGGTTAGGAGAGGGCTGTCGTTCATAACAGGAGGCTCCTCTGAAACCAACAAGATCCCAAGAGACTGTGACAATGCAGAATCTAGCAGATTTGGTTTTGAATTGGCTGGAAGCTGTACAGTATTGCAACTTCTTTTACAACTAAATATTTGCTCAAGAATCCAAACAAGATTCCAATCAAAATCAGGCATAAGAACTTTCCTAAATTCAATTTCCTTTTCTTGATCTCTCCAGAGAAAGTCACCTTTCACAAGATTAAGCCAGTAGTTCTCAAACTGGGCTTCCTGGTGGTCTGCAGAAGGAAAGAATTTAATAACTGAGGGAATGGGCTGTTTCGAATGGAAGGCAAGTAATACCAAGGAATCCACAGAATGAAAAAGAGTCGGAGATGCTATGGATTAGGCCAAACCTTAGAGTCCAAAGAGATCACTAAATTATTCTGCCCTACTCTAGAGGGACTTTAGTTAGAACATAAGAACGGCCATACTGGGTCAGACCAAAGGTCCATCTAGCTCAGCATCCTGTCTACTGACAGTGGCCAATGCCAGGTGCCCCGGAGTGAGTGAACCTAACAGGTATGATCGAGCGATCTCTCTCCTGCCATCCATCACCCCCCTCTGACAGACAGAGGCTAGGGACACCATTCATTACCCATCCCGGCTAATAGCCATTTATGGACTTAGCCTCCATGAATTTATCCAGCTCTCTTTTAAACCCTGTTATAGTCCTAGCCTTCACAGCCTCCTCAGGTAAGGAGTTCCACAGGTTGACTGTGCGCTGTGTGAAGAAGAACTTCCTTTTATTTATTTTAAACCTGCTGCACGCCAATTTCATTGAGTGGCCCCTAGTTCTTCTATTTTGGAAACAAGTAAATAACTTTTCCTTATCTACTTCCTCCACACCACTCATAATTTTATATACCTCTATCATATCCCCCCTTAGTCTCCTCTTTTCCAAGCTAAAAAGTCCTAGCCTCTTTAATCTCTCTTCATATGGGACCCGTTCCAAACCCCTAATCATTTTAGTTGCCCTTCTCTGAACCTTTTCTAGTGCCAGTATATCCTTTTTGAGATGAGGAGACCACATTTGTACGCAGTATTCAAGATGTGGGCGCACCATGGATTTGTATAAGGGCAATAAGATATTCTCCGACTTATTCTCTATCCCTTTTTAAATGATTCCTAACATCCTGTTTGCTTTTTTGACTGCCGCTGCACACTGCGTGGATGCCTTCAGAGAACTATCCACAATGACTCCCAGGTCTTTTTCCTGATTGGTTGTAGCTAAATTAGCCCCCATCATATTGTATGTGTAGTTGGGGTTATTTTTTCCAATGTGCATTACTTTACATTTATCCACATTAAATTTCATTTGCCATTTTGTTGCCCAATCACTTAGTTTAGTGAGATCTTTTTGAAGTTCTTCACAGTCTGCTTTGGTCCTTACTACTTTGAGCAGTTTAGTATCATCTGCAAACTTTGCCACATCACAGTTTACCCCTTCCTCCAAATCATTTATAAATAAGTTGTATAGGATCGGTCCCAGGACTGACCCTTGGGGAACACCACTAGTTACCCCTCTCCATTCTGAAAAAGTTCCATTTATTCCTACCCTTTGTTCCCTGTCTTTTAACCAGTTTTCAATCCATGAGAAGATCTTCCCTCTTATCCCATGGCAGCTTAATTTAGTTAGCTATGCATAGATTTAGAAACTGAGACAATACTGAGTTCAGAAGCTCCAGAAATGGAGATTGGGAGCAGGAACACCAGATAAAATAAATAAAACAAACACTGATCTGTAGAACAAAACAATCAGATCCTTTTAGAGTCTCAAAGAAAAGTCATTCTTTTCCAATCACTAGCGATACACATTTCTGTTTATTACCAGGGACAGCAAGTATCAGCAGTGTCACGACACAGAAAGGTCTCAAATGCCTGTAGACTTGGTCCAAGTGTGATAAATTGATCCCCCAGCGCTCGCCCCGTCGACTCTGGAACTCCACCACCACGAGAGGCGGAAGCGAAGTCGACGTGGGAACAGCAGCAGTCGACTTGCCGCCGTGAGGACATTGAGGTAAAGTTAACCTAAGATAGGTTGACTTCAGCCAAGCTATTCCCGTAGCTGAAGTTGAATATCTTAGGTCGACCCCCCGTGTAGACCTGGCCTCGGAGTCGCATTTCTTTCTATTCAGATCCTCACAACTAAGGCCATGATCTGAACACAGAAATGTTTAGTAAATTTCACAGCAGAGTTGTGAAGAAGGAAAAGTCCAGCCACAGAAAGGGCGGCGCTGCAGAGCGAGACCACCGCCCAGAGGCAGCGCCCGTCCCTCAGGGCTGGCCCAGGCCCTGTCTCCCCTCGACACGGAGACGGACGGGGGCGAAGCTAAGCGCCAGGCTGCAATGGGGCCGCGTCCGACGCGCTTTCCCAGCCAGCGCCAAGTGCCCACAGGCGCCATCCCCGCGGTCTCTGGGCCGCTCCGCCGCGGCCTGGCGGAGCCTGAGGTGGCACGTTCCCCCCTCCCCCCATCGCCGACCCATGCGCCGCCCCCCGGCGATCGCAGGGCGGGGCACGGGCCGCCCTTACCTCCGGGAGCGCCGGTCCCGGCCGAGGGACAGACGGTCCGAGAGGCGCCCGAGCAGCGCGGTCAGGCCCAGCCTCCCCTGAGGAAACAGGCCCAGGAGCCGCCGCCACAACACGGGACCGCCGGCCGCCGCCATGGAGACTACCCCACTTCCGCTTCCGGCCGCCGCCATGGAAACCTCGCTACTTCCGCCTCCGGCCGCCGCGGGGCGAACAAGCCACCGCCTTCAAAAGCGAAAACTTTATTTAAGGTCCCAGGCGCGAACACTCGCTGGGGGAGGGGGTGTGTGTGACCTCCCCGCCCCCCGACTGCTGGGACACGGGGACACTTGGCTGGGGGTGTGACCCCCCCCCCGACTGCTGGGACATGGGGACACTCGGCTGGGGGGGTGCCCCCCCCGACTGCTGCATATGGGGACACTTGGCTGGGGGTGTGACCCCCCCGACTGCTGGGACATGGGGACACTTGGCTGGGGGTGTGCCCCCCCCGACTGCTGGGACATGGGGACACTCGGCTGGGGGGGTGACCCCCCCGACTGCTGGATATGGGGACACTTGGCTGGGGGTGTGACCCCCCCGACTGCTGGGACATGGGGACACTCGGCTGGGGGGGTGCCCCCCCGACTGCTGGGACATGGGGACACTCGGCTGGGGGGGTGCCCCCCCCCGACTGCTGGGACATGGGGACACTCGGCTGGGGGGGTGCCCCCCCCGACTGCTGGGACATGGGGACACTCGGCTGGGGGTGTGCCCCCCCCGACTGCTGGATATGGGGACACTTGGCTGGGGGTGTGCCCCCCCCCGACTGCTGGGACATGGGGACACTCGGCTGGGGGGGTGCCCCCCCCCCGACTGCTTGGATATGGGGACACTTGGCTGGGCTGCAGATGACAGAACTTCCCAGGCAATGCACCTAAACTGTGGAACTCACTGCTGCGGAGGATGATCCTGCACCGTCACTGTGCTCAGAACTTCTTGGGATGATAATCGTGCCACAACCTGGTATTCCTCTGGGGGTTCCCGGTGCACCTTGTCTTTCCTTATCTTCTAGATTGTAAGGTCACTAGGACATGGACTGTCTTGCTGCACAGTCTAAGCACATTGAAGGCACTTTTAATAATAATGCATCATTCACTGCTATCTAGGAAAGCTGGTTTGCATGCCTGGGTAGTGGGTTTAAAGCAGGACAACAGTGTCGCTGCTGAAGGGAGGCAGATGTACATAAGAAGTATAGAAGTAACCTGATCTTGCAGTTATTACACAGACAAAACTCTCATTGAAATTTGTGGCAGTTTTACCTACATCACAAATGCTGCATTGGGCCCAGAAGAGTGAAAGGGTTCACATAGAAGATGGAGGTGTGAACGTGAATACTGAGCATTACAAGTCAAACAAAAATGTCTTGAAACCCTACTCCTGTGTGCTGCTTTGTCACTATTGATCTCCAAGGGGCTCAGCATGGATCCTGAGATCTTTGTCCGCTTCTGAGTGCCACAGCCAGAATGCCTGGCCACTTCAGGGCCTTGACAGCCTCTCAATCTTCCCTCTCAGTCCCCTCGCCATTTTCCAAATAAACAAGCAGAATGCACTATTGCTTGGGGCAGCATGTCTGAGAACATTCCATGTATTGAGACCAGGGAATGAAAACCTCTCCCCAGTAGGACACTGTCTTTCGTAAGGAACTGCTGGGCTCCTTCCCATGTCCGTGGATACCGACTGATTCAGAAAATGCAGGAAATCCTGAGTTAGAGTTGCTGCTGCCAAAGTGTCTGTGATTCACCCCCCAAGGCAAAACCGACACAAATAACAGTCGGAAAGACACCGTGCCCAGCAGCTGTTGGCTTTCAGATTTAGGCCCCATCTGGCTTATGTCCATGAATATTTGACCAAAACCAACTTTTAATTTTGTTTTAAATCAAAGCAGAGTTTTTGCCTTTCCTCGTACCCTACCATTGTCTCTGCCATATCTGGAATCAAACAGGCAGTTGCTGGAGTCCCATCCTCATAGCTAGATTTACTGTGTGTGCACATTACTGCTCCCCAAATTTGGATGGGTCCTTCCAGGGGGGTCTTAAACTGCCACTTTCCCACATAAGCCAGATGGGTATATTGCCCCCTCCTCACATTAAGACCACTAGGAACTGTGCTGTATTAAAGTTATGTTACTCTTGGAGCCTTCTGACTCTCCAGAGCCCTTCAGAAACCAGAGGGAGTAGCAGATTCACCTGTGCAAGTTCAGAAAAGAGCAAATCCAAAGCAGAGTTTGAGGATCAAAACCAAACCCACTTAAGGATTTAGAAGGGATTTTAGAAAAAATGGACTTACCAACTCCATGAAAAACTTCTGTGATTCAGCCCCAACCTTCAAAGACTCTTTCAAGTATAGTCTCCTGTCAAGTTCTAAGGGAGAGACATACTCAGACTTCTCTGCCCCTAGTCCCATATCAGTCCATGACTACCACATTTGAGGTTGCCGTTTGGGACCCAAGTCTAAGATGGCTGCCTATGGGTGATGCTCTCTCATGTTTCACAGAGTTCCCCTGAAGTGATCAGAACACTGAGGTGCTGAACTAAAAACCTTTAGTAGAATCCATTTTGCAACACCTCCTCTAAAGCTAATAAATGCTGTTTTCTGTGATGGGCAGGATAAATGCACTCCCTCCATGTTCTCTGACACTGGAAATTCTCCATCCCATCAAAGCTTTGTTTTTCCCAAAAAGGCTTTGCCAAGTCACCGCTGGAATGCCAGTTCCTGGAACAGAAAACATTTCAACATGGAAACAAAGGACTTAAGAAAATCCATAAACATGACTCCATGCTCTGCAGATGGGATGGTGTGACGGAGTAGGAATACTGTGTGTGTATGCCTCAGTTTCCCCTATGCGTTTCTTGAAGTCTGTGTGAAGGAATGGGCTGACGGTGTAAGCAAGCAGGCAAAGCCCTCTCCCCTCTCTGCATGTGTCCATACCTGAAGCTGTAATCTGACCCTAAGTGGGGGAAGGAGGTCACCTGACCTGGCTGAGCCAGGGCGGAGGAGGGTCTGGAGAGAGTGAGTTTCAGTTTGGAGTCTGCAGCTGGCTGGAGAGAGTTTTTGGAATCTGAAGCTGGGTGGGCAGAAGGGAGGCAGGCCCAGGCAGGGTCTGGCCTCCCTTGGGCCCCCAAAATGGATCCAGCTGAGGGGTTCGGGTGCCTACAAGCTCGGTGTTAGACCATGTACCTGTCGACGAATAAACCTCTGTTTTACTGCCTGGCTGAGAGTCACGTTTGACTGGATTTGGGGTGCAGAATCCATGGGCTCCCTCGGGACCCCGCCCAGGCGGGCTCGCTGGGGGAAGCACACGGAGGGGCAGAAGGTGCTGAATGCTCCGAGGTCAGACCCAGGAAGGTTGAAGTGGGTACCCATGAAGCTCCTAGCCTTGGAAACAGGCTGTGTCCGGAGAGGGGACACTTCGCCCGAGGTCCTGTCTGGCTTCCTAGAGAGCGGTTCCAGACCATCGCCCGGGCGCTCCGTGACAGATGGGAACTGTCCTTTGGGCAGAGGTTGTGTGTCACAGTGTTCTCTCTCTCTCTCTCTCTCCTCCACACAAGCACGGTGGAGTGTCATGTTGGCCGCTGAATTGTGCTCCTCTTGGATTGTTTCTCTGGGTCTGTTAGGTCAGGTTCCCAACTGCTTGTCCAGAGCCAAGTCCACCATTTATTCCCCAGAAGAGGCAGCCAGGGGGAGGCTTGGTTCAATTTCTGGCTGATTATGCAGTGGACAGATGGAAGTAAGCGTTTGTCACCAGCTATGCAGAGCCAGAGGGAATGTGCTGGGCAGTGAAGCCCCAGTGTTTTCTGACGCTCTACCTCTAAAACCAAAAACCTCAGAGTAAAACACGCATGTTGCTAGGTGATGAACCGCCACATCACAGAAACATGCCAGGTTGGGACGTGGGCCTCTGGGGCTCATGCCTGGCTAAACACTGCTGGTTTAACCCATCTAATCCTGGGGTTAAGATCTTGCCATTGTCAAGTCTGTGATGAGGGTGGGGGAGGGGAGCCATGCCTTATGCAGTGGCACAAACCCTTGTTATTCTTTCAGGGATACCTCAACGTTTCACTCTGAGGTGCCTATTAAAGAAAGTATCCACCAAGTCCAACCTCTTGGAGGTTTGAAAGGGTCTTAGTGGAAAGATGCAGATCATGGAGGGGAAGACACAGGACTCATTTAATTTGATCGCCCATCACACGAGGTACTTCGCCGCTGCCGCCTGCCTGGCCTCTCTGGGTTGAGCACTGGCATCGTTCTAAGCCCTGCTCCTTCCATTCCATCTGCTGACCCCAGCTTGGGAATTCCCCTTCTCCTCTAGCATCAGGCCTGCCAAGGCACCTGGCCATGAGCGAGGTGGAAGGCAGGTCTGATGGGGCCCTGGGACTGCACCCTATGGTGACCAGTCAGCAAGTGTGAAAAATCGGGACGGGGTCGGGGGTAATAGAAGCCTATATAAGAAAAAGGCCCAAAAATCGGGACTGTCAATCTGGTACTGTACCCCTACCTCCTGCTCTGTGAGACAGTGCCTTCTGGAAGGCAGTGCCAGACCCCAAGCTGCCTGGGGGCCGGGAAAGGGGAGTGCATTCACTGGGGAAACAGCACCATCCGCTCTTGTGGGTTTTATTTTCCTCCTTCTATTTTAAATTGTCCAGAATCTTGTCATCGGAGACGCTATTGACCAACCGCCTCTTACTCAGCAGCCCAGCCACACAGGCGGCAACTCCAAGGGGCCGTAGGAAGCTCATTTTCGATAAATGAACATGTCCTCCCTGCAGCCAGCTTTCTGGAACAGAATCCCCTGGTTTGCTTTCCTGTCCCTGCGCGTGTAAACTGCAGGCAGAGAAATGAAGCTCTCTCGCTATCAAGGGAATCTCAGCAGTTTGTGGCATGGCAGGCAGCCAGGGGCTGCTCTGGAGCCTTCTACACAAGTCACCCGTTGGCAGATGGTGCAGGGAAACACATAGTTATCTAATCAGGTTACTTCAGAGGGAATTCCCAGTGTCCAGGGCTCCACCAGCGGTCCGGGGAGAGCAGGATTTACAGTACATTCCTGTTACTGGGACTGTCCGGAGAAGCCCAGTTTCCCTGAGGTCTGACCTGCGTCTTCCGCCCCAAATCCCTCGACTCACACCTGTCAATGCACCTCCACCCCCCGCCATTCCAATCCTGCTTCTCCCTCACGCACTCACGGCCCTGCCAGTGCCCGCAGGCCTGACAAGCAGCATTCCCTGTTTCCAGTCCCAGACCACACCCGGCAATGCTGGTGCCTGTCCAGACAGCAGGGTGGGGAGTGCTGCTCACCTGCATTCTGGGGGAGGTGCGGACTGTCGGACACTCTGTGCATGTGTCAGAGAGTCTGCAAGGAGCTTTGGGCCTCTGCCCAGGCCTTTGGTCAGGATCTTGAAGAAACTAGTCAAAACGCAAACAATTGTATCGGCACAAAGGGGGAAGGGCTCTGGGCTTGGAGGCTTCCCCTGACCCCTACGTTTATGTAGGACTTTAAAAAATGTGCTTTGAATCTTCAGCCTCCCCCAAGGAAGCCTCAGCCCAGCTCCCCAGGCCACCTCACCCAAAGGAAGGGGACGTTGAGGCGAAGTTAATTACTTTAGCATAAATTACATTGAGAGAAGTGGAGTCGCTTGTCTGGTGGAGAGGGTCAATCTGGGCCTAAAACATGGGAGGGGCCACTTGCAGCCTCCTCAGCCTGCATCCCCATCAGACTGGCATCCCCATTTGGAGAGGGTGGGAACAGTCCATGAATTCCAAAGAGGAATCCCAGGGCTGGGCTGTGAGGAGCAGGGGGCAGGGGAGCTGCTCCTATCTCAGAAGGTCTCCCCCAGCTCTGGGCAAGGATGGGGGACCCCAGCCTTAGGCTGATTTCAGGAGACAGCAAAGGGGGCCATTGAAGGTACATTGGTCCTCAGTTCCATCCAGCTATAGTCAGACCCAGCCTTCAGCCAAGGGGTCTGGGCTTCTTTTCCCCAGCAGACCCTCCCCCCATCCAGAGTGGAGCCCTGCCGGCAGGGGCTCTCTGCCATTCACTCTCCTCCTTCCCTGGGATTTCACCACTCATCTTTAGGCAGAGTTCCAGGACTCGTTTGCATTTCAGACCAGCTGGTTCACCACAGCCTCTCTTCCCAGAACTCCTCCTTTTGTGTTTATTCCTGACTGGCAGCAGCTCCAGGGCAAATGAAACTTTCAAACAGAATCCACCGACAAAGTGTGTTTTGTTTGTATGGTCAGAGTTGACAATTGCCAAAATGAAAAATTTAGACCCAGCTGAGAAGCCGTCTCTCCTTATCTGCCGGCCTGTCAATCCTCCAAGAGACAGGGTATTGGCGAGAGACCAGCAGGAACTGGGGAGCCAATGAAAGATGTGACCTCACCCACCTTGTCTCTCTGATACCCTGAGACTGACACATCAAGCCGGTGGGAACACGGGTGGACCTACCTCCCAGAGACCTCCTGGCCCTTCCCCCTCTGACAGCAGCTGGCCAGCTTGACCTGCCAGCAAAGTGGATTTGAATTCTTTGAAGGAGTCACTGGCCCCTGCCTCTGGTCTGGTCCGTCTAACCGGAGACTGGAGAACCCTTTGCTGGGCCCTATGAGGAGGCATAGCCCAGCCAATGGGGGGACCCTGGGCTGCTCCAACCCTGGCTTCCTGCATGTAAAGTGCTCCAGACATGTCCCCTCCTACCCTCTGCCCCCTATACTGAGGGTGGGCACACCACTGCCTCTCCCAAAACTGCACCCAAGAGGATCCCCAGGGGCCAGTCGAGCCAGCTCAAGACAGCGGCGGAGCCCCAAATCAACCCTTTCTTTCTGAGAGGACTAGAAAGCTGTCATTGCTCTGTCATTCCTCTTCCCACTGAAGGAGGCATTTTAAGTGCTGCTGCCCATCCAGTTGTTGAATAATCCGGTAACCCGACCCCTTTCTCAGAGCCCTGGGGCGCTAGGGGAGAGTTTTGCCCTTATTGTTCCAGAATGTTAAACCAGATTTTTTCCCTCCCTGCAGCTCTTCTGGGAAGTGCAAATGAGGTCAAGGGTGGCCTGGAATGTTGTACTTGAACTTTAGAGCCATAAGGACATCGGATCCACAAACCCTCCCTTAATCTACTAGTGACTCCCTTCCCCTCCCACCAGCAGGGCTGAGGGTGGGCAGGTCTTTCCCAGATGAACTCCCTGCAAGTTTTGATCTCCTGCCTGCACATTGGGCATCCCAGTGGGGAACACGGGGAACCCTCAGCCCAGGCCAGAGGTCAATGTCCTTTGAGTGGCAGCAGCATGGGGAGCGGTCTGTGAGGGGAAGAGGCAGGAGGGTCCTCCCAGGCCATTTCTGTTTGTCCTTTGGCTTTCCACTACACCCCACAGACGCTGTAGGTTAGTGGGGGGGGGGGGGGGGGGGTTACTGCGCTGGCAGCCAGTGAACAAACAAATCCACCTTTTGGGCCCTCAGCTCTACACTCTGGAGCCCCAGGCACCTCAGCGACCTTTGCCCACCTCCAGTGCCTCTTTCCACACAAGCACTTGGCAAACCCCGCCAGCCCCCGACGCAGGGACGCCTGCTGGAGGAAGGAGCAGGGGGACTAAGTCCCAAGCCACACAGTGCAGGGGAGGCAGAGCTGGGACCAGAACCGGCAGCCTGTCTGTGTCTGTCCCCCAGGCCTGTCCTCTCCCACGGACACTGCAAAGCGCTCACCCCGGCGGCTCCCTCCGTCCTCCTCCCCGCCCTGCTCCCCTGGGCCGGGCCCCTCTCTCCTGCCGAGTTTCCATCCCCTGTCCCGGGCAGCGCCGAGCCGCTCCACCCCCCAGCAACCCGCCTTTGGACGGAGACGCTCCCCTGAGGCAGCCGCCGCGCCTGGGGGTCCCCGCTCCAGCCTGGGGGGGCTCCGGGTCCGTCCCCCTGCGGCGGGGCGCCCCGGAAAGCCCGGCCCGGCCGGAGACCCGCGGTCCTGAGCAGGAAAGCGCGTGGAGGAGCCGGCGCGGGGGGAGCCCCGCGCTGCCCGGAATGGGCCGGCGCTGCCTGGCGCGCTGCCCGGGGCGCTGGGCCGGGCGGGGCCCGGCGTTACAAGAAGGAGCCGAGTTCCAGGAAGCCGAGGGCGGGGCCCGGCCGCGGCGCTATAAGAGGCGGCCCCGAGCGGCCCCGGCAGCTTTGGAAGGCGCCGAGCCGGGCGCGCACCGCCGAGAACCCGCCGCAGCCGCAGCCCTGCCCGGAGCGAGACCCCGCCGCCCGCCCTGCCCCAGGTAACGGCCCGTCTCTGCCCGCCGGGCACGACAGAGTGCGGGGGGGGGGCTATTGACCGCCGAGGGGGAAACCCGGGGAGGAGCGACACGGGCGGCTGATACTGACCCTGGGAGCGCACCCCGGGGGGGGGTCACCGGGCAGCCGGTCCAGGGAGCGCACCCGGGGCGGGGGGGGGGACGGGCGGCCGGTCCTGGGAGCGCACCCGGGGCGGGGGGGACGGGCGGCCGGTCCTGGGAGCGCACCGGGGCGGGGGGGACGGGCGGCCGGTCCTGGGAGCGCACCCCCGGGGGGGGGGGGTCACCGGGCAGCCGGTCCAGGGAGCGCACCCGGGGCGGGGGGGGGACGGGCGGCCGGCCCAGGGATCACACCGTGTTTCTGAGTCTCCCTCCTTGCCCCCCTCAGGTGATGGTTTAGCAGCCGCTGCACAAGGCAGCAGCACCGCAGAGCTCGCCACGCTGGCTCCCTGCGCCATGGTCACCCACAGCAAGTTCCCCGCCGCTGGGATGAGCCGCCCGCTGGACACCAGCCTGCGCCTCAAGACCTTCAGCTCCAAGAGCGAGTACCAGCTGGTGGTGAACGCCGTGCGCAAGCTGCAGGAGAGCGGCTTCTACTGGAGCACGGTCACCGGCAGCGATGCCAACCTGCTGCTGAGCGCCGAGCCGGCCGGCACCTTCCTCATCCGAGACAGCTCGGACCAGCGCCACTTCTTCACCCTCAGCGTCAAGACCGAGTCGGGCACCAAGAACCTGCGCATCCAGTGCGAAGGCGACAGCTTCTCCCTGCAGAGCGACCCCCGCAGCAGCCAGCCCGTGCCCCGCTTCGACTGCGTCCTCAAGCTGGTGCATCACTACATGCCCCCTTCCCCGTGCCCCCTCCCCCAGCAGCCCGGCGGAGCCCCGCCCCCAAAGCGTGCCTACTACATCTACTCGGGGGGCGAGAAGATCCCGCTGGTGCTGAGCCGCCCCCTCTCCTCCAACGTGTCCAGCCTGCAGCACCTCTGCCGCAAGACGGTCAACGGGCACTTGGACTCCTACGAGAAGATGACTCAACTTCCAGGCCCCATCAAGGAGTTCCTGGACCGCTACGATGCCCCCCTCTAAGGAGTGCGGAGGAGGGAGCAGCACATGGCACAAGCACAAAAGCAGGGCAGGGGGCACAATGATCTAGTGGAGCATGAACTTGCAGGATGAAAAGGGACCCCTCCCCCGTTGGAAAGGGAGTGGGGGGATGACCAACGGGCCCTGCCCAGCGCAGAGACCTCTGCAGGGGCGTCGCGTGTTGGACAGTTTGGAGATGGCAAGAGGCTGACGTTACTTGACAAAGGATTGACATCCTGAAGCTCCTGTACACAGCCTGCCTCCCCTGCCCGCTGAGAACCGGGTCTGCTTCTGGGGCGGTCCCACCAGATATGGGGGCAGCTGCTGGGAAGGAGCCAGGCTGAACTGTTTGCAAACAACACGTGCAAGATGTGTACCTTGCAAACTGCTGTCGCTCAGCTGGGATGCGGATCCTCTCCCCCATTTTCTGGTCACAACGGTTTGACCAAAGGGGAGCTGGTCTGGTAATCGCCGGTCTGACCCTAGTCGAAGGAAAGCACTGGAATCCAGCTAGTGCCTGAAAACTCTTCCTCCGTTTTAAGGGGAAAGTGATTTTTTTTACCTCTCACCGCCTCCTCGTGGGTGGAAGCTCCTTTCACACCAAGCCCCAGACTTGGAGGATGCTGCCTTTTCCCTCACTACCATTATCCAGGGGACTAAGCCTTAAACGCCATCCTCATCCCAGGACTGGGTAACTGCACATTACAGGCAACACTTACAATGATGGTCTAGGCTCTGCTGAGTGGGGAAAGGAGCCCGTCCCGATGGCACATCAGCACCAAAGGGTTCCACGTGAGCACATGGTTGTGACGAGCACCGACGGGACGAGTTGTTCTTAGACCGTTATTCCAAAGTGCTGCCCCAGCCCCTGGACTCTCAGCTTCCCGGAGGGTCCCAGAAGTTGGGATTCTCTCCAGTCTCTGGCTGGATCTGGGGGCTTGGGGACCAGGCACACCCCATCTGCACTGCTCCATGGTGGTAACCGTGGCACTGATCCCTACAGGAATGTAGCACCAACGGAACCCCCTGGAACCTGTCCCTTCGTAACCGCCCTCCGGGCTGAGGCTGGGAAGGGCAGTTGGGTTTTTCTGGTTTTTAGAGAAAGCACCATTTACAGCCCTGCCTGAATCACTGTCTTTTATAAAGACTCTGCCTTCACCTCCAGCCTTGAAGGCTGAGCTCAACATGCTTGAAAACTCAACGTACCAGACTCAGAAGAAACTTTGCACATATTTATATTTCTATTCAGAAGGGAAGCATTTCTGTAATTTATAATAAAGAGCACTATTTTGTAATGAAAATCCCAGCTCCGGTCTTGTCTCACGGCCCCCACCGCTGCCCCCCAGACCTCAATGAAACAGCTTCCCACATGCAGCCAGCGCTTTAATGATAGCGGGGTCACACCTGTCCGGTTTCAGCCCATTTTTAATGCTGGGATCTAACAATTATTCACAGCTGATGTCAGCTTGGAGCTGCTGGGGGAGATTCTGGCCATAGCACTGCGAGAATACGCTGGTCTGTGAACAGGCCGCTGTGGTCGCAACAACCCAAATCTTGCTGGTGCTAACGGGGCAAGTGACTTCTACTGCCAACCCCAGAGATAATTAAACCATCTCCTAGGGAAGTCACTTTCCAGACAAGTCCTTGCATCCGACAAAGTGGGTATTAGCCCACAAAAGCTTCTGCTTCAATACTTTAGTTAGTCTTTAAGGTGCCACAGGACTTTCTGTCACTTTTCCAGACTAGCTTTAACTGCCCCTGGCGACTTATTCTGAGGTATCACTTCATGGGCATAAGCTCCTGGCCCAGGAATAAACCTGCCAGCTAAGTAAAGAGGCCAGAGGCTGGATCACATGCAGACAGTGGCCAGGGAATGAACAGAACAGGGCATCTGTCTAGTGATTGACTGTCGCCCATTCCCCGTGTCTGGCAAACGGCTTCAGTCCCCCTCAGTGTGCACAAGGCTCTTTCTACAGCTCTGCCTCCCATCAGGAAAATGGAGGGGGGGGCCGCCCCTCCTCCGTGCAGCAAGATATCCCTTCTATTGAATACCCCACTCGGTCCCAGCCGCGGGAGGTTTGCAGGCTCCCCAGGTCAGGGCTATGGCCAGAGAGGTGCAGTGGCATGAGCAGGGCATGGCTGGCAGGGAATTCATGCAGCTGCTATTGGCACTGGGACAAGGGACCCCCTTCTCCCCCCCCCCCTCGCTCAGCAGCACTTTGGGATAAAGAGTTTGTATTTTGGAACCAAGCCGAAGTGCAGGGACTGTGAACTGTGCCTGGGTCCCAGCCGTGCCCCCAGCCCCACGCAAGGCCGGCTCGCGGACGCTCTATTTTGGTCCCATTGTTCCAGCCCTGCCAGGAAGAGTGACTTCCCCGCCTGGCCAGGAACCCGGGCAGTTATGTGAAGAATGTCAGGCACAGCAGAGTGGGTGGCACCCGGCCAGGCTTTGCTGAGCCACATCCCCCACGTCAGCACCATCTGATCCCAAACACCACACCCCACGCCCCTCCCCACAGCCGGGTCTCCAGGCAACAGGGCTGGAATATCACTGTTTATTCTCAGCCCAGTGCCAGGAAATTAGGCAGCGTGGCCTCCTCCCCCCTTCCCTGCTGCCTAGGCTGCCTAGGGGAGAGGGGCTAGCGGAGGAGGCCAGAGAAGGGGGCACTTATAGGGTAGCCTGTGGGGAGGGGGGCTGATCTGCATGTGAAGCCTGAGGGGAGATGGTGGGAGGCCAGGCTGGGACAGAGCCGGCAGCACTTGGCTAATTCTGGGAAGACTCCCACTGTGGCCGTGGAATAGGGGCGTTGTGCTGCCCAGGGAGAAGAGTGTCTCTGTTCCCGGGGCTTCCTCCGCGGCAGCGTGACATGCGGGGAGCCTCCCTTTGCCCGTGTTGAGCTGCAGAGTGACCGGCAGAGCTCCTGGGGGGTCTGTCACCGCCCCGATCAGCTGCACCGGATGCCCCTCGACTCCCCTTCTCTCGGGCTGCCGTGGGCAGAGAGCAGCAGGCTAGCGGTGGGGGTAGTGCCAACTCCCCAGTGCCCAGGGCTCCCTGGGGCACGTCCCCAGAAGTGAGAGCGTCTGCAGGGGGAGGGTGGCTCCCATGGACTGTTCCTGCTAGAGGAAGGCCAAGGTCCTGTCTCCATGGCCCCTGAGCCACCTTGGCCCCCAGCCCCTCATCTTCCTGCGGGAGCCACCTGGGATGTCTTGGCCTCCCAGCAGAACCCTGCTGCTTCCTCTCGCTCTGCTCAGGGGCCTCTTCCCTTTGGCTGCGTGCTGCAATAAGCTGTGACTCGGAGAGTCCGGGAAGCCTTGTGAATGCTCCCCGCTTCTTGGAACCTCCCCAGCCCTGCAGCAGCAGTGACGCGGGCGACCAGTGGGCAAACCCCTGACAAGGATTTCACAAGCCTCTCACCTCCCCCAGAAACGCCACATGGACTTGGGCCTGCATTACGTAAGGAGCGAGATCCGTGCGTCATGGACGGTCAGTTCCCCGCGGCCCCACGTCTGCGCCTGGGAGGAGAAGGGCTGAGCTCACCAGGGCACCGACTCCCTGCTCCAGGAAGACCTGCTCCACCACACCTGAGGAACGGGTCTTTGTGACCCCACGCTAAACCCGGGCTAGGCCCAGAGCAGCACTGGGCTAGGAAAGTCTCACCCCCATCGGTGCTGGCGCTAGAGGAGCTGCCATGCCCCAGGCTGACGTGGTTTCCAGCATACATGGGGGTCACGATTCAATGGCTCTCAGCCCCCCCCCCATACAAACTGTTCCATCGCACCTGTCCCCCCGCCCCTTTCGCAGCTGGATCATTTAAAAGAACCCTGGTGATCCAGGGCAGGAGGATTTGGGGGGATCTAGGCACCACCCCCCCCCCCCCCGGGAGGCTGTGTCAGTGCGGGATGCCCGTCCCTTAACATAGCGCTGTCTACAGCGGGGCCTCGGGCAGTGGAACTGCGCGGCTCAGAGAGGGGAAATCCACCCCCCGTACAGACAGAGCGGGGCTGAGGCTACGCTGGCACGGCCACAAACCAGACTGTGCCCCACCAGAGACGGACGCATGGGGCGTTATCCCACTGCCGGGCTGACCGTAGTCTGTGACCACGCCCCGGACCGAGAAGCCACAGTCCCTGGGAAGCGACCCGGGTGGGAGAGCAGAACACGGGTGGCCCAGGGAGTGGCCCAGCGGCGACTCGCCCCTGCAGCGCCTCCTGCTGGTCATCCAGGGAATCAGCTCTTTCAGCATCTGGAGCGTCCTCTGCAGGCCAATGTCCCACTTACCCCATGTCCCTCAGACTCCAGTACCCTCGTCCCCACAGTCTCAGGGTCTCCCCTTCCCAGGGAACCCCCACCCCCTATCCCCACCTTGCCTCAGCCTATGGGCTGAGCCCCCTTTCCCTGGGGCAGACTGCAGTGCAAGAGCCAGTCATCAGAGGCAAGGAGGGTTTGGCCTGCTGCCTCTGCCCCAGTACATGGGCTGCCCCAGTACCCCTTCTAGGCCTCAGCCTGGGGAGTTGCCAGCCTGGAGCTCCCCAGCTCCTCTGGCCTCCCCCCAGCCCTGCTCCGCTCCAGGTACCTTCTCACACTTCCCCGGCAGCCAGGCCAGTCTACCCCACGGCTAGAGGAGGGGAGACTGTCCCAGCACCAAACTCTGGGCCCTTTTATCAGGGCCAGCTGGGCCCTAACTGACCCAGACACAGCTGTGGCTGCTACAGGGCCGGCGACAGAAATTTTGGGGCCCCCTACTCTGATCATTGGGGGGCCCCCTACTCTGATTGTTGGGGGTCCCCCCAGCCCCATTCTCCTTCCCCCCCCCGCCTGACCCGGCCCACCCAACCTAATCTCCTCCCCCAGCCTGACCTCCTCCCCTCCCCACCCATCCCTGCCCGGCCCACCCCGCTGTTGGGGGTGATCTTCCTTTACCCCCACCCCACTCAGCCTCTCCCCATCTCTAACCGCCTTCCCTCCCCCACCCCTGCCTGGCCCATCCCACCGAACCTAACCTCCTCCCCCCACCCACTCCCAACCCAGCCTCCTGCCCCCATGCCTGACCCGCCCAGCTCAGCCTCCCCCCCACCCAAACCACCTTCCTTCCCACACCCACGCCTCGCCCACCCCATCCAGTCTAGTCTCCTGCCCCCCTCCCCGCCCACCCCGCCTGGCCTCCTCCCTGCCGGCTACCAGACACACCAGTCGGCGCTTCCCCGCCCCCAGCTGACAGCGGCTGGGGGCAGTGCGAGCCTCCGAGCATCGCCACCGCCTGGGCGCTCGCTGCTGGCGCTCGCCCTTCGCTGCGCTCTCGTGCCCGGCGGGGTCCTGCGGGAGCGCTAGCCACAGCCCGAGAAAGCGAGAGCCCGGCAGCGGCGTGAGCCGCCCTTGCTGCTCTCCCCCCCCCCCCCGGCCCCCGTCGCCTTTCCCCCCCAGACCCGCGTGAGACCCTGCGGCGGGCGATGGAGACGCCGCTGCTGTGACCAGCCGCAGGAGCGCGAGAGCCCGCACCAGGCCCGGCGACAAGGGGGGACGACTACGGGTACAGCTGTACCCGTAGTACCCCCGTGTCGCCGGCCCTGAGCTGCTCTGCCCAATCAGCCTGGGAGCCGCTTGCCCCCAGGGCTGTTTTGACCCTTTTTCTTTGGATCGGAGTAGCCACCCCGCTACACCCCACTAGGGCCCTAAGTCTGTCCCAGTGGAAGGGGAGGGCCTGGCTCCACTTACCTCATCTGCCCATTGCCCCATATGCCAGAACCCAAAGGGGTTTGGAAGAGACTCTCGGCATGGCCTGAGGCCAGCTCCACATAGCTCGGCCAGGGCCCCCTAGACTAGACAGGCCAGAAAGAAGGTGGAACCAGTGCCTGACCACTAGGCCAGCTGGCTCTCAGACTGGCTCGGCAAGCGCCCGCCAGGGGAACCACCTCTGGAAGGGGTCGGACAGCAATGGAGGATTAGCGCTCGGTGCTTCACTCGCACTAATCAATTCACCTTCTCCCCGTCCTGGGGCAGGCCCAGGAGAGGGCAAAAGAGGTGAGGTGAATCCCAGGACACCCAGCCAGGCCCAACAGGGCCCTGCTTACACCAGGCTGCAGGGAGTCTTGAGCCCCCCAGCACCCTCCTGGCCAAACCTCCCGCTCAGCCCCATTTTGAGGTGAGCCCCACGGCACAGAGGGGAACAAGGGAACTAAGCGACGCCATTAGAAACCTAGGGATCATCAGGATGTAAAAACCCCACCCAGCTGCCACGTCCGGCACCTCGGCCGCCACAGCAGCCAACGCTGGGCACTGTGGACGGGTCACTGCTGGGCACTGTGGACGGGTCACTGCTGGGCACTGCGGACGGGTCACTGCTCCAGGGTCACCTCATTGTGCAACCCTATCCCAGGAGAGGAAAATCTCTTAACCCAGTGGCCAGTAACTTCTCCCAGGCGGGGGCTGCCGAGCGCTGCTCACCGTGTCCTGGGCAGCACTGGCTCCCGTGGTACCCCGACACACGGCCAGCTCTGCCCCACGCCGTTCCCAGACAGCTCACCCAGGGACCCAACCGGCCGATGGAAGGGACTCGCCGCCTTGCACCTGGAAAGCTCAGAGCAGAATGAGCAGGGAGTGCGGCTCCCAGGACAGGACTCCAGCAAATCGCAGCAAACTCACACTGCTCAACAGCACTGGAGGGTGACCCCGGCCTCTCCGGAGCCCCCAGGGCAGGAGGCTAGTCTCTCCTGGGGGGAAATGAAGGAAAAAGCTGGACTCCTCCGCCCTGATCTCACGGACAGCTGGGCCAAGGGGACCCTTCCTGGGGCACCGCTGCCTGACCTAGGGCCCATTCCCAGGATGTTTGGCTGGGAGGGGACCCGATTCTGCCCCCCCCCCCCCCCCATTAACTCCAGTGCTCCTTGCTGTGGGAGCTGCAGCACTGGGACATGCCCCTGGACTCTCCTCGCTGGGGCATGTCACCGCACAGTGCCCCATTTGCTCTGAACGCAACCTGCTGGAGGTCAGCCGAGACATTCAGCACCCCCCCCCATCTGGCCGTAGAGCACGCTAACCCGGCTCCCCTGAGTACGAGGGACTCGGCCTAGTCTAGACAGAGCCGCAGTCAGAACAGCCAGGCTCCGAGGAGCTGGGAGACTCATGCTCCCTGCTCTGGACCCAGCCAGTCTGCAGAGGGAGCATGGCGATTTCCAGCAGGGCCCTTGGGAAGGGGGCTGCGTCCTGCCCAGGGATCCCTAGAGCTCTACAGTAAGGACAGGGAGTGTTCTTGTTAGAAACAAACATTGACACACCGTCCCTCCAATCTCCCAGGGCTTGTCTGTCACGGAGTGCCCGGGCCGAGGGTCTGGAACTTGCTCCCTAGGACGCCAGATAGGACTCTGGGGGGGAAGCTTCTTCTCCGTACACAGCCGGTCTCCAAGGCTAGGAGCTTCAGTGTCCAGCTTCCACCTTCCTGGGTCTGACCTCGGAGCATTCAGCACCTTCTGCCCCTTCGTGCGCTTCCCCCAGTGAGCCCGCCCGGGCGGGGTCCTGGGGAAGCCAGTGGGTCTTGCACCCCAACTCCACAGTCAGACGTGACTCTCAGCCAGCCAGTAAAACAGGTTTATTAGATGACAGGTGATCTAACACAGAGCCTGTAGGTAGAGCAAACACGACCCCTCTGCTGGGTCCATTTTGGGGCCCAGAGGGCTAAGCCAGCTTGCCTGTAGCTCTCCTCTTCCCAGACAGACCCAGACTGAAAAACCCCCTCTCTAGCCCCTCCCCTGAATTCCTTGGTCTTCTTCCCAGGCTAGGCCAGGTCAGCTGACCTCTCTCCTGCACCTGGAGTCAAAATTACAGCTTCACACCCCTCCACAGAATAGCCAGAGGAACCTTAAGAGCATTCCTCCTCCGGCACAGTCTGCACTTGGGAGACCAGCGAGCAGACAGCACCCTACGTCTCACAATGTCCCCTGGCAACTCCCCAACTGCTCGCGGGAAAACGTGTCCTCCAGAAAGCGGGAGAGGGATTGTCAGCTTCCTGGAATGTGATTCACCAGGCCCCATGGACTGACCAGTCCTTGGGAACCCCCAGCCCTCCGGGAAACTGACCTCTGAGTGAGAACTCCTGAAACCCACTAACTGTAACCTCCGCCTGCTCCCAATGCCTCTGGCTTTTCCCCACTGCAGCCAGCTCGCCTACAACCACTGAGCCAGGCCTGCCAAGCCCCAGCCTCTGGAACAGGGAACAGATCTTGGACCCCTGGCCTGGGCAGGCTGTTGGGAGGGAGAGCTCGGAACTAGCCAATGGGCAGCTCCCAACATAGGGAGCGAGACGCCTTTGCGGGGACGTCCCGGCTCTGGGGCCTGGTGTTAGACCCGGTGCCTTCTCACTGGCGGCCTGTGAGAAGGAAGGGATCCTGGGAGGGGAGGCAGGCCGCTGGCTGGCCCCGCTGGTGATGTGCAGACACCCCGTCTGCCCCCCAGGAGATTTCAGAAAGGAGATTCCCCTGCCCTCCTCTGAGCTGGCTCCTCTCCCCCAAGACTGGCCTGTCAGGGCGCTGCAGGGGCTGGCAGAGCTCAGGGGCTGGGAGCAGCTCTGCAGCTGGCATGCTGAATCCGGCCACTTTCCCGCTGCGCTGGTCTGAGTCCTCTCACTGTACCCAAAAGAGAGAAAGGAGCCGTCAGCCCAGGGCTGCAGGAAATGGACCCCTCCAGCTTTCAACCCAGCCCCGGTGGTACAACACAGCAGCCGCCAGTGGCTGTCCCAGAGAATGTCCCAGAGCTGGGGAGAATGTCCCATTTAATGCCCCCTGGCAAATGCCTGTTCCCAAGCAGGGGCTGGGCCTTGACTCCCCTCCTGCAGGCTCCAGGCCCCTGAGACACCCCAGCGTCGTTAGGTGGCTCTAACCTGGGTAGATGTGGCCAGCCCCATGGAAGGAGCCGTAGTTTACCTGAGCGAGCCCCTCGGGGGGGGGGGGGGGGTGGAAGGGAGATGGACCCCAGCGAAGGAGAAACCCACCATTGCTGTGGGAAGTGTCCACACTACAGCGGTGCCGCTGCAGCCCCATAGACATTCCCTCCGCTCTCCGGCTGGGCCCCTGGCTTGGCTATTTCAACTGCAGGCTTGTGGTCGGTCCCAGTGCCCAGCCCAAGGGGCCCTGGCCTCAGTCAGCTGCTGGAATCAGCCCCCTCCGACCAGTAACATGTGGCTGAGTCCTGGCCGCTGCCTGGCGCCTCTGGCCCCTCTCCAGGTCAGGAGCTGTGCTGGGGACGCCCCAGGAGTGGGAATTGCTCTTTAATGCAGCATGCGGGACACATGTTGCTGGAACCTGATTTCCCCCTCCCCCATCCCCACCTCCTGCTCAGCCCTTCAGGGAACTGAGCCCTTTTAGCAGAAGTGTGAGCACAGGCGGTGGGGGGACGCGCGCGCCAGGGCTGATGTGTATTTTGAGACAGAGAAACTGCTAATAAAAAGCCCTGTTTATGTCTCCATAGTAACTCGTGGCTGTTGCTCAGTCTCCAGTGAGCGCGACGTAAACTCCGAACAGGAACCAGCCAGCTGCAAATTCCTCACTTGTTCCATCAGCGCAGTTCCCTTCCCGTCTGAGACACATGATGTCACTGCTCGCTCCTCCGGCATCTCCCTGGGCTCTCCGGATCCTCCTACCACCGAGCCTGGGCAGTGCCGGCAGAGCTGGGAGAGGAGCGTAGCGGACAGCCTGGCCCCGCTGGGCCATCCCAGGCCAAAAGAGACCCCACCACTGGGATGCATTAGGGACGGGGCACAGCCTGTGGGCACAGCCGGGAGGGCTCATGGCTCTGAGGCAGTGGCAATGAGAACGGGGTGTCAAAGGAGCTGGAACTGCTCCATACAAGCTGGCCTCGAGCAGACACAGTCCACCACCAGAACCACTCTTCGGCTGGATCCCCCCGGCCGGCTGTCTCCCCGCTGCCCGGCCGGCTGGGCCAGGGGCTGCATTATTCAAACCTGGCACCTGAAGCTGCGCCCACAAATCCTGTGTTTCCACAGCACAGGGGAGCAATCCCTGTCCAGCCGTAGAGCTGATGGGATCTGCAGCCCACCACGAGGCTCCGTCATGGTGTCTGGGGCAGATGGCTGCAGGAGGCCAGCCAAGGGCCAGAGACTTTAGAAGCAGCCCTGAAAAATCCTCCAAAGCCTGAATCACTGGGCAGGAATCACACACGCACACAAACCACCCCACGTACACAAACCACTTCATGTGCACGCACACGCATAGACACACAAACCACCTCACACACACAATGCACCCCACAAGTGCGCACGCACACACACACACTCTGAACTTTCACTGCAAGCTCCTGTATTCAGGTGGGAGCCGAGGGGCGGGGCGGTTCCATGCTTGCGGGAGGCCTGGTCAGTTTCCAGAGCCAGACAGGATTGCTTAGGGTCGCCAACTCTCCAGGCTTGACATGGCATCTCCAGGAATTAAAGATCAATCTTTAACGATGATGTGTGATAAAACCTCCAGGAATACATCCAGCCACACTGGCACCCCTGGGCTTGCTTGGAGCTGAGCTGTGTCCCTTCCCGCCCGGTCTGACGGGCATTAACCATTAATCCTGAGCCCAGGAGCCAATACAACCTAGTGACTCACATCTGGGAAAGCAATGGGGTAGTCTCTGCCCCTCCCCCCATGCCAGCAGCGCGAGGGCACCCCAGGGAGTCAGGGGGAATGGCCTAGAGGCAGCCAGCTCCACAGGGGGGTTCCCCCCACTGCCTGTCTGCGCACTGCCAGGGATGGGAGAATCCACAGGGTTGGGGGGGGATGGGGGGGCCTCCTGCCCTACCCGAGTGCCCACTGGCTGGGCTGTCAGGGGCACGGGAAGGCCCCTCATACTGCCCACCTGGGCCTCATGGGATGCTCTAGCTCCTCACCCCTATGTCCCCCCATGGCATCTGCCTCAGCCTGGGCGAGCCCCTTGTGCCTGGGGTCCCGTGGAGGGACTTCTCCGAGGTGGAAGAGGACATGGAAAGGGAGCTGCTAGGAACAAGGCCCCGCTTCCCCCTCGGGTGTCTGGGTACCACCAACTGAGGCTTCAGTCCCTCAGACACCGGCAGAAATTTCCCAGCTAATGGAGACTGCAGAAACCTCCCTCCACAGGGGCTCCTTGGGAGGCCCTGCCAGACCTCGGGCTAACTTGGGTGCCCCACTCGGGGGGCTTGCAGACAGCCCGTTTAACCTGCCGAGCGCAGCCAGCCACCCACTCACGGGTGCTGCATGCCAGCTCCTGACAACACCCCATGGCCCGCTCATGACTCCTGGGGGGAGGGGGGGGGTGCGCGCATGCCCCAGTGCCGGAACCAGCAGCCTGCAGGGGATGCACAGCTCCTGACAAGAGTCCATTTCCACTACTCGCGCTTGCAAAGAAAAACCCAACAAGCGGACATAAGTGCGCCTAACACAAGCGCCCCGTGATGCCTGAACACGCATACCCACTACGAGTGCCTCGATGCCCATGTACCCGGAGATCCCCACAGTGAGCATCCCAGACATGCCCACCCCAATGCCAGTGCCCCCAACATGAAGACTCCAACTTGAGTGCCCCAAACCCCCAACACCTCTGCCGTGAGCACCTCCTGCCAGCTCGCACCCCATAGCACAAGGAAGACACCCCCACCCCCACCCTTCCTGTTTTTTAAACAATCTAAGAATGGTGTGTTTTGCATCTTGCTGTCAGAGCTGGCATGTCCCTGCTGGTGAAAACTCCTCCTCCTTTGCATCAGGCATGGAGAGGCTAAAAGGAACTAACAGCTGAGCAATGGGACAGCAGTGGAGGGGGGGGAAGTCCAGGCTCGTCTAACTCCACCCAGGGTGCTTGAGTAGGATCATGACAGTCTCATGCGGACGTCACAGGGCCTCCCAGCTGACAAACAGCTCTGGGCAGGGTTGCCGGAGACCTGGGGGCTTATGCCCACCCTGTGGCAGCCCCCTGGGCCCCCCTCCACCACCACAACGCTGGAAAGCCAGGCGAACCTCGTTAGCTGGAATTTCCCCAGCCTGTCTTGTGCCCTAACACGGAGCGACATCAACCCACCGGCCAGGCCCTCTTGCTACAGCTCCTCAGGGCAGGGAAAGACCCAGGCACCTAGGCCTTGGTGTCCCTACCCGCTGCCCAGCAGGGAGTGGCCGACTCACATCCAAGGGCAAGTGGGAACAGAAGCCAGGCCTGGCACAGTGGGGCTAAGCACGGAGATGGCCCTTGGAACGGAGGGGCAGCCCCCTCTCCCGCCACCCACGTCCTGAGCACAGCCCTGCTGCAGTATCCCTGCCCCCCGCCGCCAGGGACACACATTGCGCTGGGCAGGAGCCACCCAGGCCAGGGCCCGTGGCAGCATTTCCCACTGAGGGGCCAAACAGGCCCTGCCCTGCCCACAGCACAGATCGGACTTCTGGGAGGCCTGGAGAGGCCCAGGGGCTTCCCAGGGGCACCTTGATGGGGGGAGGGTCTCCACCACCCACCTGCCCCGAATGGCGGTGCAGGGTGGGTGCCCCACTGCCTGCTACGTTCTCCCACTCCCTGGGCTGGGCCACCGGCCACGTTTCCCTGCCCCCAGAGCTGGAGACATGGGCAGCAGCAGCAGGCAGGGCCTGGCTCCGGACCTGGCTGGAGCGGCTCACCCAGAACCCCAGGGCTGCACCGGGGGCCAGACGCCCTCAGCGCAGGCCTCCTGGTGCCAGTCTCCAGCCAGCAGAGCCGCACGCCAGGGTGCCGCCCAGGCCTGGCAGGGTCTGGGCCCGGCACCCGCAGCACGTCCAACCCCAGGCTTCTTCCCTGCGGGCGGCCCAGCTGCAGCCCTCTGCCCAGACAGATGTTTGGGAGGAGAAAAGCAACCCCATTAGGTTTCTATGGAAACGGAGGAAGTTTTCCCTCCCAGCAACAGCAGCTGGAACCCAAAGAAAGTCTTGACATTTCAGATGATGGGAGCAAATAAAGCTGAGTTGCCATGGCAACAGGAGCAGCAGGCTGTCACCACAGACCCCCGTCACGGAGTACCCGGGCGATGGTCTGGAACTTGCTCCCTATGAAGCCAGTCAGGACTCGGGGGGGGAAGTGTCCCCTCTCCGTACACAGCCTGTTTCCCAGGCCACGAGCTTCATGGGTCCCCACTTCGACCTTCCTGGGTCTGACCTCGGAGCATTCAGCACCTTCTGCCCCTCCGTGCGCTTCCCCCAGCAAGACCACCTGGGCGGGGTCCTGAGGGAGCCCGTGGGTTCTGCACCCCAAATCCACCATCAAACGGGACTCTCAGCCAGCCGGTAAAACAGAGGTTTACCATACAGTGAACGTGACCCCACAGCTGGATCCATTTTGGGGGCCAGAGAGCTAGATAGCCCCTCTGCCTTCTCTGCCTGACTCCAGCTAGCTTCAGACTCCCCACTCCTCTCTCCAGCCACACCCGCTTCCCTTTGTCTCCTTCCCCAGGCAGGTCAGGTGACCCCCCCGGTCAAGTTACAGCTTCAGGTATGGCCCCTTCCCACAATAGCCAGAGGAATATCATTCTTCCTCCGTCTCGCTGCAGGCTGTCACCACAGACCCCCCCCCCCAACCTGGGGACAAGGCCAGTGGAGAAGAAACAACAAGAGCAGCAACTGGCTTGGCTCAGGGAACCGCCCGGGGATGGGGAGCGCTTCAGACAGACCCGCCACGGCCATGCCTCCCGCCTTCGGTACGGCTGACCCAAGGGGACGCGAGCTGGTACTAACCTGGCACAAGCTGGTCAGACGATCAGCCAGGTCAACACCACGGTGCACAGGCAAACTCTGCCACTGTATCCAATGGCCCCCTCCACACCATCCCTGCCCCCGTCCCCTCAGTCCCTCCACACCATCCCTGCCCCCGTCCCCTCAGTCCCTCCACACCATCCCATCCTTCTTCCCTCTCCTGTCCCCTGGATCTCCTCCGCCCCATGTCATCCCGGCCCCTCACACCCATCTCCTCTCTCACGGTCAGTGGGGCAGGCCCCCAGTGGGAGCAGGGTTGGGCCAGATGCTGCTGCTGTCTCTCTGGGGATGCTGCAAACTGCCTCACCCCTGTCGTGGCCAGTTCAGTGCCAAGTATCCCCTGCCACCGTCTGTTGGGCACACGGGGCCTTTTCAGCTGAGCAGAGGAGAGAGTGCCAAGGTGCAGCCAAGCAATTAGCAGGGCTAGATCCCAGTCCGGCGCTTCCCCCGCGCCCCCAACACGCAGGCCCAGCCCCTAGACTGATGCAGTGGTGCCGGGGCCTGCCTGTCAGCCTCGGGGGCACTGAAGTCATTGCTGTGGCCCATCGCCCGGAAGGGTGTGGACACCTTGGAAAGGGCCCAGAGAAGAGCCACGAGACCGACTGAAGAAAACCTGCCCAGGGTTCGTCCCTCGGACCTCCCTCTATTTACCTTCCCAGAGGGAAGGTTCAGGGTGACTCCGATCCCAGTCTGAGGACCTACCTGGGGGCAAACAGTTCCTAACGGGCTCATCAGCCAAGGAGAGGAAGGTCTAACATGAGCCAGGGGCTGGCGGCGGAAGCGGAACAATTCAGACTGGACATACACGTCCATCGGCGGACAATTTACTGGCAGTCCCGAGATTCTCCATCCCTGGCCCGTTTGAAAGTGGGGGGGTGGGGGGGGGGGGGGAGTTTACAAGCTCCGCTCTAGGAATTGTTTTAGGGCCGTTCTCCGAGGTCCAGACTGGGTCCCTTGGAAATCTAGGAAACAACCCCTCCTCCCCCCCACCCCCACCCCCCCCCCGGCCCCAGCACTGCTGGACATGACCCCACGAGATGCCCAGCAAGGGAGACCTGGGGCTCAAGGTTCCTCCCCAAGGCGGGGCAGGGCAGAGTCCTCTCTCATGACCAGGTCACAGGCCGCAGCCAGACCCAGGCTGCTCAGGGACCGGAGCAGGGCTGGGATCTCAGCCAAGTGCCTCATGTCTGAGGACCAGAGGGGGAGGGGAAGCCGTGCCCGCTCCTCCCTGAAACAGCCCCCTTGGCCAGCAGACGTGGCTCCTCCCCGGCACAGGTGGCTCTGGGTGGAACTCTTGCCGGAATATCCCCAGGTGCTTTCCACCTGCTCACTTCCCAGAATAAACAAGACAGATCAGAACACAAGCCACTCCAGACTCCCTGCCCAGCCAGCCTGAGCTCCCGTCACGCTGCTGTCCGGGAAGGGCTGAAAGCGACTCCGGCCCTGCACCACTCCTGCAGGCGCCAGTAGCTGGGTGGCAGCTGGACGGATGATGCAAGGTGACAGGGTCAGGGACTACAGCACCCAGAGCACCCCATGCCACAAACCCCGCAGGGCAAGTCGCCCGCCTGACTCTGTCCCAGGCTGGCACCTCCTGTCCCGAGGTCCCCAGGCAATGCTCTGGGGCTGCTCCCCCCCCCCCCCCGGTCAGGCAGGACTCTGGGGGACCCTCCTCTCCGTGAGCGACTGTCTCCAGGACAAGAATCTCACATGGCTTCCACCTTCCTAGCTCTGACCTCGGAGCATTCAGCATCCCCTGGCCCTCCATGCGCTTCCCCCAGCGAGTCCACCCAGGTGGGGTCCTGGGGAAGCTCCTGGAGTCCTGGGGAAGCCCGTGGGTCTGCCCCCCCCTCCCTCCAGTCAGACGTGACTCTCAGCCAGCCGGGGAAACAAAGATTTATTAGACAACAGGAACATGATCTAAAACAGAGCTTGTAGGTACAGCAAACACAACCCTTCCGCTGGGTCAATTTTGGGGGGCAGTGAGCCAGACCACTTATCTCTAGCTCACCACCTGTTCCCAGCCAGATCCAGACTAACTCCCTAGCCCCTCCTCTGCTTTTCCTGTGTCTCTTTCCCTGGCCAGGAGGTCACCTGATCCTTTGTTCTCAGCCTTACCTAACACCTTGCAGGGGAGAAGAGGCCCAGGCCATCAGTTGCCAGAAGACGGAGTGTTGGCCACTCCTTTCCACTGGTCCTTTGCTCCGCAACACTATCAGCCCTTATCCCACCACCTAGAACCTTAAGACATGCAAAGGGGAAACTGAGGCACTCACACAGTATCCAGAGAGAACATTAAGACCATTCCCACTCCGTCACACCTTCTCCAGCTTCCCTGGCAACCAGGCCAGTCTGCCTCCACAGCTAAAAAAGGAGACTGAGCACCAAACTCTGGGCCCTTTTATCAGGGCCAGCTGGGCCCTAATTGACCCAGCCACAGCTGTGGCTGCTCCACCCCAGCTGCTTTCCATTGCAGCCCTCTGCTGGGCTGCCTTCCCCAGCCACAGCCCTGTGGGGGGCTGTTTTAACCCCATTTCCACTGGGGTGGGGCAGCCACCCCACTACAGGGTCAGTGAGGCCAGACCAGCACATCACGCCATTTCCCCAGCCAGCTCCAAACTGCCTTACTCCAGCCCCTCCTCCCCTTTTCCTTTGTCTCTTTCCTGGGACAGGAGGTCACCTGATCCCTTTGTTCTCCAACACTCTCAGCCAACACCTTGCAGGGGAGGGGCCCAGGCCTTCCATTGCCAGAGACAGGGTGTCGGCCATTCCCTTACACTGGCCCTTTGCTCTGCAACAATCACAGCCCCTTATCCCACCGCACAGATACTGGAGACATGCACAGGGGAAACTGAGGCACCCACACACTATCCAGAGAGAACATTAAGAACATTCCCATTTCCTCACACCTCGTCTGGGGGTACACAGGAGTAAGGGGCCCCGGGAAGCCACATGCAGCCTTCCCTGACCAGAGGGTCAGCACAACACAGGGCCCCCAAGTGCTCCTGAGGGAGTGGATGTGGAAAGGACCCAAACAAGTCCTTTTTGCCTGGCCCCAGAGCCCCCTCCCCGCTGGCCTCCGCCTGGCCCCAGAGCCACTTCCCCGCTGGCCTCTGCCTGGATCCTGCCATACCTGGGGCATTAGCAGCACCATTGCTTGGCCTGGCTGCTGGCTGGGTCCGGGCTCTGGCGTCTCACTGCACTGACTCCCTGGAGGTGTCGGCCTGGCTCCAGAGCTGTCCTGAGCGGAAATCCGGAGCACGGACCAAGCAATGGCCGGAGGAAGGGCACAGAGAGCAGGAGAGAGGAGCCCTTGGCCTGGCCCTGGGACGTGCCTTTCTCCTCGTGCAGTAGGTCCCATTCAAAGGCATCACACATCTTTCGCTCCCACCTGATCCCCTCCCAGCGCCCACGGCCCTCGGGGCTGCGCTGCCCTTGGCCTGCGTCCAGTAGAGCTGGGAGAGTCACTGGCAGATTGAGCAAGAGCCAAGCGGCCTGTGTCCCATCCTGCAGGTAACTGGGGGAGAGGCCCCAGGGGGTAGGGAAGCACCTTGCACAACACGCTACAGATTGGCCTCACCCCTCGCCTGACACACAGACACTCCCTGCTGTCATGACCCTGCACGTCCACGCGCCCACCCAGGCACCTGTCCCTGCCACAGCGTCTCCCCAAGGGGCACCGGGCCCCACCCAGGGACAGGCGCCGACCCTGCATCCTCACTGCCACCCAGCCACGGGGAGCGGGGACCCTGTTCCCACCACTCAGGGACAGGCGCCGACCCTGCATCCTCACTGCCACCCAGCCACGGGGAGCGGGGACCCTGTTCCCACCACCCAGGGACAGGCGCCGACCCTGCATCCTCACTGCCACCCAGCCACGGGGAGCGGGGACCCTGTTCCCACCACCCAGGGACAGGCGCCGACCCTGCATCCTCACTGCCACCCAGCCACGGGGAGCGGGGACCCTGTTCCCACCACAGCGTTCCCCCCGCGGGGCCCCACCCAGGGACAGGCGCCGACCCCTTCTCAGTGTGGGGGACCTGCCCCGTCCCACAGGCAGAGGACACAGCTGGGGGAGTGTTTCCCCAGAAGGGATCAGGAGCCCTCGTTACCAGTTACTGATCGGGAACGGGAGCCAGGCGGCTCTTTACAGTAACTCCAGCAATTCAATTATCCGTCCTTGGCAGCAGGCGCCGATTGGTGTCCAGAGACCAAGACACCACCTGGCACAGGCACTTGGCACACAGCCTGCCCCGCCGCAGCGCCTTCTACCCGGACTGGGGAGTCAGGGTACAGCCCCGCCACGCACGTGAATGCGTGTACACACACACACACACGAACACACACATCCGCACATGCGCGAACGCACACAGAGTAGGGCAGCTTGGGTGGACAGAGGTGCCAGAGGCAGAGCCCTGGACTCCAGCCCAGCAGCGCAGCCCATTCAGCCGCTCGCCACCCAGACCATCCCAACTGCTACAAAGAGGGACCATGTGGCCAGGCCGCGCTGGCCACCTGCCACCCACAGCATCCCGGGGGTGGGTGCAGCAGGCAGCCAAGCGTTGGAACCATCGTCACCCAGGTCACCTGCAGGACAGGGCCTCCCACCCCAGAGCCCACTCACCTGACACTGGCACTGCCACCCACCAGCTTCCAGAGGGAGACTCCGGGCAGCCCCACAGCCTCAGTGGAGCATCCAAAGAGCTCCCGTGACGGGTGCTCCGGTGTCGACCCGCAAGGCGCTGGATAGGAACACGGCCCCCACTGGAGCTAAGCCAGCAGGAACCTCGACTGCCCTTGGCACTGCCCAGCCTTGCACAGGACCCCCCGCGAGGCCCTGGGACATGATGGGTTGGGCCTCACCCCACTCGAGTCCTGCTCGGGCAGGGAGGACGCTGGACTCTCCCCGGCTGTGGCTGCAGACGGCCATTCTGTGGCTACAGCTGCTGGGGACAAGGCGTGCCAGGGAGCACTGGGACAATGGCCCATCACAACCCCCAACAAAGCCAGGACGTGGCTGCCCAGCACCCGCCAGAGACGGGCATTTCCCCTTCCACTGGGAATTTCTGCCTCTGCGAACGCCTAAGCCCTGGTGTGACGCTCCCTGCTCCCCCTGGGGTGTCTCTGGCCTGCCCAGCCGCGCACCCCACCAGAGGCCCCCGGGGCCGGGCTGGAGCTTGCCCAGGGAGCAGGACTGCTAGCGGTGCTGAGTCACTGCTGCCCTGGTGTTTCCATAGCGCTGGGCTGTGTTTGCTAGAAGGGCCCGGCTGGGAATCGTGACTAATCTCTTCTCAAAACAAGCAGAAAAGAGCAGGAAGGTTTGTGCAAAGCCCTGGGGAGGGGGCTGCGAGGAGAGGAGGAGCTGAGATCTGCACATGCGGGGGCAGGACTGGGCCCCAAGGCTGGGGGCAGCCGAGAGCCAGCAGGCTCCCTGCTCCCTGGCATCACCTGCCAGGGCCCGGCCCTGGCACTGCCTGATGGAGCTTCCCCTCTGTCCTCTCGCTAGCCCAGGGCCACTCCTGGATCACACGGGCCCTGCTCCACCCCTCCTCTGCCCTTGGCTCCTCACTGAACCCTGCCCCTTCCCTAGAACAGCCCAGCCCCACCCAGTGCGCAGCCTCCCACCAGCCGGGGAGCCAGGGAGTAAGAGGGGGAGGGGAGGGAAGGGTCCCAGCCAGAGTCCCAACATCCCCCAGCAGTGTCGGGTGACAGATGCTCAACTCCCCTTCCTGGAGCTTCCCCATCTCCAAGCCAAACAATCACATTCCTAAAAGCGGCAGCGCAGCAGGGACGGGGTGCGGGCGGGACAGGGAGAGCTGCAGGGACGGGGCACCTGGAAAGAGGGCACAGGGACACGGGGCCCACAGGGACAGGGTGCAGGGAGACGGGGCCTGCAGGCAGACGGGCGGTGTCGCCTGCGGCTCTTCCTTCCAGTCATGGTACACAGCGATGCTCGAGAGCCGCCCGGGTCTGCTCCGGCTGGGACCAGGCACCATCGATTTCTGTGATTAGAACCAGAGCTCCCACCGCTGTCGGGAACTCGCCACCTGACTTCCCTCGCTCAGTTCCTGGAAAGGGCTCCACAGCATGTGCAAATGTTTGGGCGAGCGGCGCCCAGCCCCGCACACCACACACACACCTGGCCTTGGCACGCAGACAACGGGGGGGCTGGGCTGCCCTGGCCCAGTGCCCAGGCCACCACCAGATCCCTTTTGGAGAGGGCGTGGGGTAATCCCGATCCCCAGGCACCGCCTCCCCCCCAGACCCTGGCAGCCTCCCTCTGCCACATTGTGCTCAGAGCTGCTCTGCTCCCAACCCAGTGGCAGATCTTCATGCTCCAGACGGACAGGAATGGACGGGGCAGGAGCGCCTGGTGCTAGAGCCAGGCCGGGACCCCCTTTCCCACTCACTCTCCCCGCAGCTGCCCACCGGAGAACCACCCGCTGCTGAGCCCACCCTGGCTCCTGCCCATGACTACTCGATGACTAGCAGCCGTGAGAGCCCGGGCCGGCTCCACAGCCCTGGCGTGTGCGTGGCTGAAGCGGTGTTGCGGGAGCGGTAAAGTCATCGCTTCCAGCTCGGCTGGGCTGAGTCACCGTCTTGCAGGAATCCTGCCCCGGGGCTTTTCTGTCCCAGCGGCCGAATGTCGACACGACCAGAGGGAAGTCAGGCTCCCCGGCCCGGGCACGTGCCCGCACTGGGAGCTCTGCCCCTCAGCCTTACACAACCTGCCAGGAGAGGTTCCTGTTCTCAGGCGGAGCAGCAAACCCACAGAACCCCCCAAAAAGCCCTCTACAGGCCCTGGAGGGGCGCGACACCCACGAGATTGGCCCCAAGGAGCCCCAGGCCCCAGGACTGCTCACACGTGGGCAGGCTGTTGCCCCTCCCTCTAGTTCCCCCAGAGAAATGGGGACACGCCCCTGACCCGGGGGACCCTCCCAGCACATCCCACAAAGAAAAGGCCAGACCCCTCCTTGCACACACCCCATGGGGCCAGGACAGGCAGGGGCTGCACCGGCCAGTCTCACCCGCTCTTCAGCCTAAGCTGGGGGAGGAGCTGCCGGAGCCACCTCTCCCTGCCCCACCCCAGTAACAGTCAGTCACTTTGGGGGCACAGGATCCCAGGCCAGGGGCTGTGCCTTCACCCAAAGCCAGCATCCCTTTGGGGACAGCTAGGAGGGGCTATGGGGCCTGGGGCCACCAGTGAATTGCCCCAGGGGACGTCAGCCCAGGGTGGGGGAGGGGATCCAGCTCTCCGCCAAGCCCTGTGCTCGGGGGAGCTCCGTCCCCAGCATGTCAACCCAAGGACACTGCTCCCCACCGGATCAGAGGCACCCACCCCTCCCCCTGCTAAGCTCCGTTCGCCCCTCAGCCCCTCGGGGGCCACCGGCAGCAGCCTGGCATTCAGGATCAGCCAGCCCAGCCCAGCAGCTCTGGCCTGCGGGTGGCGTCCCCCGGATGAAGCCAGAGCAACAGGCAGGTTGGAAGGAGAGAGGGAAAGGGCAGTAAGGCCCAGTAACTGCACCTGCCGTGCAGGGCTCATGTGACGGTGCTGTTCCTGGCGGGACCAACTGAGAGGCCAAGGCAGGACAGATAGTTGCCCTTTTGGAAGCAACCGCCCAAAGCTGGGTTTCTCCACCTCTAAGGCACCAAACCAGCCAAACAGAACAGACTTTGGTTTCGCCCCACTGGCTAACCACAAGTCACACAAGCAATTCCCTTAGACACTCCAGCTTCCCAGTATTACCACCACCAGCCACCTGTCCTGGGCACCAATGGTTATGAAAACCAATCCCCCAAATAAACGGTTCTCCCCAATTCCAAAGAATCAGGCCCCAGACCCAGGTCAATATAGAAATCAGATCTTACCCACAAATTACACTGTCGCCAGTCCTCTAGAATCTAAAATCTAAAGGTTTATTATACAAGGAAAAAGGTCGAGGTGAGGGTTAGGAATGGTTAAAAGAAATCAATTACATGCAGTGATGGCAAATCTCTTGGCTCAGGCTGCATCAGAGGTAGAATAAACTGCAGGTTCAAATCAAAGTCTCTGGAATGCATCCCCTCCAGGGACGGGTCATTCAGTCCTTTGCTCCAAGCTTCTGTGTGTAGTGAAGTCCCATCCAGAGGTAGGAGCCAGACTGGAAACTGGAAACTGAAGACAAGCTGGAGGAGCTGTAGCAGCTTTATTTATAGTTTATCCCAGGTGCAAGAGCCCCTTTGTTCCTTCTGTGAAAAGTCCAACCCCATGGAGTTCTGGAGTCACATGGGCAGATCACATGACCCAGGATTTGCAGATGGCAGCCATTATTCACAGGCTGCCTTGCATGTCCCTTGCTAGACTTCTCCTGTGGAGTGGAGCTTTCCCAGCTCTCATTGGGTCCATTGTGTAGCTGATGGTTCTTGATGGGCCATCAAGCCGCCAGGCAGAGTTAACAGCACTTGTCTGGGATTTCACCCTGAAGCAAAGCATAAGTTTGAAATACAGACACTATAGAGCCAATATTCATAATGTTAGCTACAAAAATGATGCACACGTATAAATAGCATAATCATAATCAGCAGACCATAACCTGGTCGTAGACACCTTATATGACCCTCTCCACACAAGATTTGGTGCCCCTACAGGACTCTGGTTGCACCAATGATCTAGATGATCCCCAATTATTTCAGTAACGTGACAGCTCATGAGACTGTCACGGAGTGTGGGGAGTCCGGTCCCTGCACCCCGCTTCCTTGGATTCACAGAGACTCTCAGCCAGCCAGTAGATCAGAAGGTTTATTGAGATGACAGGAACACAATCCAACTCAGAGCTTCCTAGTCTAGACAGGACCCCTCAGTCAGGCCCTTCTGGGGGGCCGGGAGATGAGGCCCAGGGTTTCGGGCTCCCAGCCTTGTTCCCAGACTTCTTTCTCCCTCCTACCCTGAGCCACCGCCCAGCCAAAACTGTTTCCCTGCCTACTTCCTGCCCCCTCCCCCCAAGCCTTTGTTAGAAACACACAGACATCCAGCGTCCCATCACCTGGCTGGGGTCAGGTTACATCCCAGCATCACCTTTTACCGTCACAGAGACACAGTTGCTGCGCCAGCAGCTCCAAGGGACCCTGCACCTCCTCTCACACCAGAGCTGGAGACCCCGGGCTCCCTCCAGACTCAGCCCAGCCCTGGGATTCCTAACGGCCGCGTTCAGCACAGAGGGGAGCAGAGTAGCAGCTTGATGCGGGAAAGGAGGCACCTGGCTCTGGTCAGAGAGACAATTCCCATAAAGACAAATGGCAGAGGCACCTCCGTGCATCGGGGTTCTGCACACGCCTCCTTATCCGTCCTAAGAGAAAACCAGAGTCCAGAACTCGGGCAGTCAGAGGCAGGACTCGGAACCGGGGGGAGTCTGGCGCTCGGGGGCAGAGCAGAGGGGGAACCACAGGACCTAGGGAGGATGCTGTGCAAGGTGGTTGCCCTGTATCCAGCACTGCCCCGCACTCCACGCGAGAGACGCTGACGGGAGGAGGGAGAGCCCAGGGTGTGGCAGGTACAGCTCAGCTCGACGCCTCTCGGTTTCTGTCCACAACAGAAACCTGCCTGCCGAGGGGTTTCCTGAAAAGGGGGAAACACATTCAAAGCAGGAACCGAGACGTGTCGCCTTGCAAGAGCAGCGGCTTTTCCTCTAAGCCAGCCAGGCCGCCGGAGCCCGTCCTGCCACGTGCCCTGGCAATGCCGCCAGGGCTGGGGAGTGTGGCCCAGACAGTCCCAGCTCTGCATCCTGGGACATTCCTCTCCCATGTGGGGGGCGCCTTCCTTGGGGCAGGGACCCTTGTTCTGGGTGTGCAGCCGCCAGCCCCGGGGGGCCCTGGGTGATCTCCCAGTGTCCGCTCGGGGAGGGGTGAGTCTCTGCTGCTCTCCTCAGTCCCAGCAGAGGAAGGCCAGGTGGGCTAATGGGCCGATAACAGCCTCCCCCCGCAGACCCAGTGCACTGGCCTTGGCTGTGACTCCCCCCGCCATCAGGAGCACAGGTGTCAATCAGCCCTGCCCCTGCTTCCCAGCCCCCTCGGCCAGCCGGAGGCTTTGACCTTGTAGGCAGCAGCAGGGGATTATTCCCTAGCTAACCGCGATACCCCATAGTGCTTTGCCAGCACAGAGCAAGGTGGTGCCTGCCCCTGGGGGAGGCCACGTCCCAGAGAGGGGATGGACGCACCGGGGTGTATTAGCTATGGGGGGGGGGTTAGAGAAAGGGATGGAGGGAGGGCTCCATGGGCTCCTGTGGGCCCGGGCGAGAGGCTGCGTGGTGGGAGGGGTGCAGGGAGCCAGTCGCACTAGAGCACCGCAGCACAAGGCGGGGATGCTCTTGTGCCAGGAGTCAGGATATCGTCACCAAATCGGAGCAGGCGGCTCTGGGGAGGAGACTCAGGATTCGTGGGGTGAGGAGCAGCTGCCGGGCTGGGGGAAGACCTGACAGCAAGGGACACACGTGGTCCCAGAAGAAGGTGAGCAGCCACCCCCACCCCCACCCCCGGCATGCGCTGCTCCCCGGAAACAAGGGCAGCGAGTCTTCCCCGAGCACAGTGACATCACCCCCCGCCTCCCCTCCTCCCCGGCCCCAGTTCCAAGAAGGGACCAGATGTGCCCCCCCCGCCCCCACACAGAGAGGGGAAGGGAGGCTGGGTCCAAGGAAGAAACGAAAGAGACCGTGCCGGCTCCTGCTCTGACCCCCCCGGCTGGGCCCAGGGCCCCACCTGACAGGAAGCAGATGTGTGGGTGGCGCAGGGCTCCTCGGGGGTGAAATACAGTCAGCTCAGCTGGCCCCTTTTCCACTAAAGCGAGCGTGCCGCAAGCAGGGGAGGGGCGTGGAAACCGGCGCACTAGTGAGAACACGAGCTGCCGGGGCCGGCCGCGCTCCAGAGCTGACTGTGGGGCGCGCACTATTGATCATGTTTCTGGTGAATTTGAGGCATTTCTCCCGACTCTTCCTGGAAACACTGCCCTGCCTTTCGCTCCTCGCCGGGGCTGGAAGTTCCAGCCTTTCCCCAGCGCTTCAGTGATCACATGGGCCAGGTGCCTCTCGCACTCCCACCGGCTAGCACAGCCCCCAGCCTGACACCCCCTCGGTTCGGGGGCACGTCACGGACAGTCTGTGAAAAGCCCCGAGCTCGCCCTGGCAGGACACGCGGGGACCAGGAGCACCGACCGCCAGTAACCAGGCTGGGGGCAGCCGGGCCAAGGGGCAGAACCCGGTTCCGTGGGGCGATACCAGGACCCAGGAGCTAGCACAGCTGCAGGCAAGCGGTGAGCAGCCACTGCCGACCTGCTGCGAGGAGCCCACGTGACCCAGCGCAGGGGGAGCAGACCGGTGCTTGGCCCACTGGGGCAGAGGCTGTCGAGGGGGGGCTCCCATGCCCACACATGCCCATGTTGCACCATTACCCACGGGCAGCAGCAGCTGTGAGCTGCACTGCTCATCTCTTGCTGGAGGGAGCTGGGCTCTGAGCTTAATTTTAACCATTTCCTTCCCTGCCTGTAGCAGACACGAGCCGTAAGTGCTAAGGGCCAGTCCCGGCTGAGCGGGCGGTAAAGTGCAGCCGTCCAGAGAGCCGCAGCTGCTCCTCTGCAGGGCCGCGGGGGCTGGAAGCCGGGCTGCAGAATGTCTCATCAGCCCAACCTGGGCCCCCTGCCTGGACACAGCAAGAGCCTGGATCTCGCCGGGGTCACCCGGGGCCGCTCCTCACGTCCACACGTGGACTGGGGTGCAAAGACTGGGGCCGCCTACATGTGAAACCTGTCTGTCTGCAGTCAGGCTGATAAGGACATTTGTGCAAGGGAAAGTGAGCAGCGTGTCAGAGCAGCTGCACTGTGCGGCGAGAGGCAGACCGTGAGGGGATGAGCCTCGGCTGCTCTGGTTCCCCGAACCAACCACACCACACTCAGGTGCTGCGCAAACACGCCCAGCGGCCCGTTCACCGCTCAGCTGTGCACTGGCGCTGCTAGTCTATCGGCACATCACCCTAGGAAACCAGAGATAACAGGTCCCCACTTCCTGGCTCCTCCTTTCCTGGACAAACAGTTCACACACAAAACAGAGCAAGGCTCTGAGTTCAAAGGCTTCCGAGAAGGCAAATCTCTTCCAGCAAGCCCAGGTCAGATGGAGGGCCAGGGAGCGTGCTCTGGGCAGAGGGGGAGAGCGCTGGAGACCCCAGTCAGACCCCCTGGGCAGAGGGGGAGAGCGCTGGAGACCCCACTCAGACCCCCTGGGCAGAGGGGGAGAGCGCTGGAGACCCCAGTCAGACCCCCTGGGCAGAGGGGGAGAGCGCTGGAGACCCCACTCAGACCCCCTAGGCAGAGGGGGAGAGCGCTGGAGACCCCAGTCAGACCCCCTGGGCAGAGGGGGAGAGTGCTGGAGACCCCAGTCAGACCCCCTGGGCAGAGGGGGAGAGCGCTGGAGACCCCAGTCAGATCCCCTGGGCAGAGGGGGAGAGCGCTGGAGACCCCACTCAGACCCCCTGGGCAGAGGGGGAGAGCGCTGGAGACCCCAGTCAGACCCCCTGGGCAGAGGGGGAGAGCGCTGGAGACCCCACTCAGACCCCCTGGGCAGAGGGGGAGAGCGCTGGAGACCCCAGTCAGACCCCCTGGGCAGAGGGGGAGAGCGCTGGAGACCCCACTCAGACCCCCTGGGCAGAGGGGGAGAGCGCTGGAGACCCCAGGCAGATCCCACTGCAAGCCTGGCCCTTGCCTGGGGTCCTGGGCTCGGAGGAGGCTCCAGTGCAGGGCAGAAAGGCTCAGGGCCTGGGCTGGCTCCTCTGGCCGGGGGGGGAGCCTGGTCTGAGACTAACCCAGGCAGGCTGGGGAGGCAGCAGGCTCTGGGGGTGGGATGCAGGCTTGGGCGCTGCGTGGGCAGCCCTGCTAGAGCCCACTCCCTGTCCCTCGCTCTGGCTGTGCTGGGACTGGGATAGTGGGGGCGTGGGGGGGAGTTAGGGTCTGCCCTGTGGACGGGGGCTGGGCAGGGCGATGGGCTGGGCAGGGAGTGTAAGGCAAACCCTCCCCTCCTTCCCTCCTCTCTCCAGTACCTCAGGCTCCGGGCAGGGCCGGCAGGAGGGAGGTGGGTCTCACTGCCCGGCACATCCCGGCCCGGGCCTGGGACTCTTCTGGCAACCAGGGCCAGCGTGCGGGGCCTGCAAGGCCAGGGCCACTGAGCTACAGGCTTCCTGGAGGGGCAGGTGATTTGCATGTGCAGCAGGATGGCTCTGCTGCCCGGGGGATCAGGAGAGGCCTGGGGCAGCCTGCGGCCAGGCTAGCGGGGCCCCTCTGGCTTTGGGAGGCCGGTTCCTAGCAGGGATATGGGGCCTGACGCTGCCCACATCTCCCCTCTAGTTATGGGCAAGTGACCAGCACTCCCCGGCTCAGCACCCCCAGAGAGCAGGGAGCTCGGCCCGGACCCCCCTGTGACGGAGGAGGATGCTGTTCCTTGACTCCGGTGGGAAGGGGCCAGACCTGAAGGTGTGACGTGACCCCAGGGGGGGGGGAGGTCACCTGACCTGCCTGGGGAAGGAGAGACAAAGGGAAGCAGGGGAGGGGCTGGTGAGAGGAGTTTCAGTCTGAAGCTGGCTGGAGTCAGGCAGGGAAGGGAAGAGGAGCTAGCTAGCTCGCTGGCCCCCAAAATGGATCCAGCTGAGGGCCCCCGTTCGCTCTATGGTCTGGGTTAGACCAGGTACTGATCATCTAATAAACTTCTGTTTTACTGCCTGGCTGAGAGTCACGTCTGACTGTGGATTTGGGGTACAGGATCCACGGGCTCCCCCAGGACCCCACCCGGGCGGGTTCGCTGGGGGAAGCGCACAGAGGGGCAGAAGGTGCTGAATGCTCTGCGGTCAGACCCAGGAAGGTGGAAGCTGTGAGGCTCCTAGGCTTGAAGACAGGCTGTGTACGGAGAGGGGACACTTCCCCCCAGAGTCCTGACTGGCTTCCTAGGGAGCAGTTCCAGACCATCGCCCGGGCGCTCCGTGACACCCCCGTCCCCATGCCAGGCAGTTGGCTGCACTGGGAGAGCTGCTCCCAGCCAGTCTGCCAGGGCAGGGCGATGGGGGGGGGGGGGGGCTGGGAGTCAGGATGTGACACGGCTCAGTGGGATTTGGGGAGGCTGCTCGCTGTTGCTTTGCACTTTCCGTCATTACTGGAAACCGCCAGCTGGCAGGGTCTCTGCAGACCTGCCTGCTGGGAAGTCGCATTCCCCCCTCCCCCCATCCCCTTTCCAGGACGCTCACTGCCAGGCTCGGCCTCACTGGGACTACTCCACAGCGTCCCCATGGAACCAAGTGGCTGGTAGCTGCCCGCTCCCTGCCAGGCTCCCAGGTGCAGCAGCAGGTCCCGGCTTTACAAAGCCACCTGGGGCAGGTGTGTCAGGGGCCGGATTCTCCCCCTGACCCTGTGGTGGCTCATTAACTCCCGAGCACCCCTGAGCGATTCCATGCCATGGGGCTGCCCCACTCCACGCAGACACCGCCACAGATCAGAGCCACCCTTCCAGGGCTCTGTAGGACCCCCCTCCCGCAGGGCAGGTGTGGGGAGGCGCTCCCCCTTTCCACCCTGCCCCGAAGCGCTGCCGGCTGGGGTGTCCAGCGAGAGGCGGCTGTGCAGGCTGAACTCCCTCTGGCTAACACCGGCTGATTGACAGAAATCCAGTGGCTGGGCTGCCAAACCTCCTGAACAGCTGGCCGGGGAGCAAGGCAGCAGCCGGCACAGCAACAAGGAAATCCTTGTTTAAGCGTTTCTGGAGACACGTTGCCCTTTCCCTCAAGTCCCGCGGAGGAGACTGCGCCCCGCTGCCCACCCCCAAGCCCAGGGACCGAGGTGCAGAGAGATGGACTGGGGGCAGGATGGACTCAGACTGGAGGGGCTGCTCCTCGGGGGTAGGGAAGGGTACGCTGCAGCCCGCAGGCCCAGCAGGCTGGTCACTATTGTTCTGCGTGCACTTCCTCTCCAGAACTGAGCTCCAGACGCCCGCACACTGGGGCTGGCTGGGGGCCGCTGGCACTGTGGAAGTGATGCCGTTTTACTGGGATCGAAGCTTTGGGTTTGTTAGCAGCTGCTTGGTTTCAAGGCTGGGGGGGGAGCAGCGAGGCAGCAACCTGCCCCTCCCGCTACGAACCGAGAGCTCCCAGCCGCCCTCTCCAAGTCAGCCGAGAAAACACCCAGCAAACTCCAGGAGCCCAGGCCAGAAACCCAGAATTCCCCAGTGACAACAGCCCCAAACCTTCAGGCCTCTTCATGCGCCAAACTCAGACCAGGCGCAGGGCCCAAGCCCCCCTGCCCTGGCTGGAGAGCTCCGTGCAAGCAGAGAGCGGCTCCTGCCAGCCCCAACCCACAGCGGGGGTCCATGCTCCGCTGCAGGGAGTGCCCAGCAGCTCCAGGAAGGTGACTCCCCCGCAGGACTAACTCCGAGCCCTTTCCCTGCCATGGCCTCAAAGGGGCTTTCATCCTGGGGAGGCACAACATGGGGGAACCCTCCACGCAGCAGCTGCTGCCCTGCCCGCCTCAATGGAAGGATTGTGTTTCCTGCCCACACAGAGATTCCACTCAAAGAGCCACTGCCCACTCATGCTGCTTTCCCCAGTGGCAGGGCCTCGGGCCCCCAGCCTGGCTGGATCCCACACACCCCAGGAAAGGGAGTGGAACAAGAGCCCGGGAGAATTCCCTGTGATCAGTCAAGACTCCCAGGGCTTCCTGTTGAAGCGCAGCTGGGAAGTGACCTGGGGGGTGTCACGGAGTGCCCGGTGCGAGGGTCTGGCACTGCTCCCTACGAAGCCAGTCAGGACTCTGGGGGGGCAGCGTCCTCTCTCCGTACACAGCCTGTCTGCAAGGCTAGGAGCTTCACAGCTTCCACCTTCCTGGGTCTGACCTCAGAGCATTCAGAATGTTCTTCCCCTCCGTGCGCTTCCTCCAGGGAGTCCACCGAGGCGGGGTCCATGGATCCTGCACCCCACTCCACAGTCCAACGTGACTCTCAGCCAGCCAGTAAAACAGAGGTTTATTCGATGACCTGTACCTGGTCTAACACAGACCATACAGCGAACGCGACCCCTTAGCTGGGTCCAGTTTGGGGGCCAGAGAGCTAGGCCAGCTTGCCTGGAGCTCTCTGCCTCTCAGCTCTCTGCCTCTTCCCTGCCAGACCCAGACTCCCACTTCCTCCCTCCAGCCACACCCCTGCTTCCCTTTGTCTTTCCTTCCCCAGGCAGGTCAGGTGACCTCCCTCCCCCCCTGGGGTCAAGTTACAGCTTCAGGTATGGCCCCTTCCCACAATAGCCAGAGGAACAGAGCATTCCTGCTCCAGCACAGGGGGATTCTGCCGGCAGGGAGGCTCTGAACTGGTCTGGAGATACCCAGAGTCCCCATCCCCAGGTCAGCAAAGAGCCGGGGGCGGGGGTGGGGGAAGGAATGTGGTTCCCACTAGGAAATTCACCGGTCCAGTCTTCCTTTGAATCAGAAAAGCGGAACGCGGAACCCCAAGGCCTCTGCCAAGAAACCCAGAGCTGAGCACAGGGGCGAGGCGGAGGCCCGTTGGCTAATTGCTCTTCCTGAGCCTCTCCAGGTCTTGGGAGGTCTGAGGCTTCCCCGCAGCGCTAGATGGGGAGGAGGCGCTTCCCTGGGAAGGAATCGGGGAGAAGCAGCGGCTGCGTGACATGGCCCAGGACACTGCTGCCACGCCTGGCGGTCTGTGTCTAGCAGAGGAGGCTGCGCCAGCCAGTGCCTGAAATCCTGCTCCCGGCCTGTCTGCTGAGGGTAGCCCGGCTCAGATAGCCTGTCCTACACCCGTCTCATTGGCCACGTGCTCCCCCATGCTGGGCTGCTGCTGCTCTCTGGTGGGCACCAGCCAGGCACCAAGCCCCTAACGCTACCTCCCCTGCAGCCAGGGGTGGCTCCGGTAACAGTTCATCTCACCCCCGCGCCCCTCCAAGATGAGCTCCAAGTGCACGGGAAGGTAACCGCCTGTCCTGTGACTTGCCCCACAGCTCTGAGGACGGGGCTGGGGCGGGACTGCAGATGACGCAGAGGAGTCCTGCCAGCCCGAGCTCTCATTCCCAGCCACCCTCACATCGCCAGGACAGCCTCAGCTTCCCTGCCCCGGGCCCCTTCGTTCTTCCAGGCTCCTGGTGCACAAGGCAGCCAGTCGGACCCTGCTGCCCCAGGGAACTCCCAGCACAGCCGCTCTACGCTCACTGAGCATCCCCAGCCAGCTGCACCCACTGGGCTTGGGAGCTCTGTCCCCCTCGCCATGGAGATGCCAGCAGGGCAATCCCAGAGCTCCCTCGCCCCACAGTGGATGCCAGTCATCAGCACAATCACTTTCCAGCAACCCACGTGAAACAGGCCTCCGGCCAGAGCCTCTGACCTGCCCATCTGCTGGGCTCACCCAGGTCGGCTGAGAGCCAGGGGGACAGGACTCAACCCCGACCCCGACCCCGACCCCACAGCCTAAACCACCTTGCTGACCCCGACGTGGCACTAGGGGCTGCATGCCACCCAGGGTGCCAGTTCCCGGGGGACATCCCCCCGGCCTGACTGCCTGGTCACTCTGGATCCCAGGCACTTTAACAAGAGCCAGTGTTTGTTCCAGGATCCATTCTGCCCACTAACCCCGACAGTCTCCACTGGACACAGGAGGCTTCACTTCCCATCCTCAGCCATTGGTGCATGCTCCAGTTATTAATGGGCAGATGTGTTCCACCCCAGAGGTGGTAGGGAAGCAAGCCCTGTACTTATTTATTCTGTGGATTTTGCACCCCCATTGCCACGCCAGCTGGGCATGCAGCACAGACTCAAGGTTACACAGAGAATTAAACAGGCGCAGAGACTCCATGAAAACCCCTCTCCAGCAGTGGCCCAGGGCAAAGCAGTGTGTGGCCAGCAGCTGTGTCCCCTGGCCCAGGCGGGGTGGCTGCAGAGAGAACCAAGGCAGGGTGGAGCCCAGAGCCCTGGGGCCCCGTCTCTCTGCAGTACACGGGAACTGGAGGGGGGCCTATGCTCACAGTCAACGACATCCGTCCACCCCCTCGTGTGGCTGGGGATTTATTTTATCGTCTTCGGAGAAGCATTTACTGCCAATGAACAGCAAATTAATTCTCCTCAAAGACCTCTCAATTATTCATCCCGGGCCACAGAGAAAACAATTACAGCACTTCCCTCGGGCTGCTCAGTCTCCGCCAGCCGGCCCAGCCCCGGCAGCCTCCCCGCGGGCGGGGATACCCACATCGTCCCCCGGCTGTATGGGCGAGCTCCCACCCGGAGCTGCAGAACAATGGGCACCTGCCCGGGGGGAGGTGGGTAATCCCAGGGGAACATCCCTGAACCCCAGCCCTCCCCAGCTTCCCCCAGGCAGCGCTGCCCACCCCGCGTCACCCCGTTGAGTACTCCAGGGGTGAGGGCAGCCATGACCCCACTTCTCTTGCACAGCTCAAGCAGGGTGTGTGGATGGCATTCCCCACCCATCCCTCACCCCCTGAATCTCCTCACTGGGCTCCTGTCCCATGACCCTCCCTGGCCACCCGTGACATGCCAACATCCTCTGCTAGTCTGCCTCTCCACCACTCCCCGAGCAGGCCTGTACACCCCACCTCGCCCCCACCCAACGCCAGGCGGGAGGAGGTGCTGCCAGCAGCAGAGGGGGGAGTCCTGTGGGGGGCGTCCTGCCATGCACTCTGGCTCCACAGCCCCATGGGGATGATAGCTGGCGAGCCGGCTCCTCCGTGGAGCCGTGAGCAGGGGCGTATGTGGCCCGGTTCATGGAATCTCCTGAGGCCTGTCGCTCCTGGCGCTCAGCCCGTCCAGCTTCTCCAGAACCTCTCGCTCCCCCCTCCCCCTTCACACGGCCCACGAGAGCTCTGGCCGGCCGCCTCCTGGCGGGAGCAAAGAGGCCGTGTATCCCTGTCACGGAGCGCCCGGGCGATGGTCTGGAACTGCTCCCTAGGAAGCCAGACCGGACTCCGGGTGAAGGGCCCCTTCTCCGTACACAGCCTGTTTCCCAGGCCAGGAGCTTCAGGGGTACCCACTTCCACCTTCCTGGGTCTGACCTCGGAGCATTCAGCACCTTCTGCCCCTCCGTGTGCTTCCCCCAGCGAACCCGCCTGGGCGGGGTCCTGGGGGAGCCCATGGGTTCTGCACCCCAAATCCACAGTCAAACGTGACTCTTAGCCAGCCAGCAGAATAGACAGTTTATTTGAGATGTCAGGAACCATCCAACTCACAGCTTCTCAGTCTCAACAGGGCCCATCCAGTCAGGCCCTTCTGGGGTGCTAGGAGGTGAGGCCCAGATTCTGGGCTCCTGCTTCTTCCCCAGGTTTATTCGATGACTTCCATCTGGTCCAACACAGACCATGCAGCGAGCGAGCGTGAGCCCTCCGCTGGATCCATCCCGGGCCAGAGAGCGAGATCGCTGCTCTCCCTCTCCTGCCTGGCTCCAGCTAAAAACCAGACTGACCTACTCACAAACCCCCTCCAGTCCCCCCCTGCTCTCCTTTGTCCCTTTGTTTGATTTCCTGGGCTGGAGGTATCACCTGACCTCTCTCCAACACCTGGGGTCAGATTATAGCATCAGGGATGACTCCTTGCTTCCAGTGTCAGCCCCTACTCCTTAAGAAATGCATAGGGGAAACTGAGGCACGCACACACAGTATTCCTACTTCGTCACAATCCCTCACACCAGGAGGGGGGCGCTGAGGGAGGGGGGCCTGGTTAAGTCACAGCTCTGGCAGCGTGCCTCTGGGCTCTGCCTGCCCCTGCAGGCAACTCAGAGGAGTGGTGGCCGCTGCCCAGACCCCACTGCTCCGTGTCCCCTCCTGGGCCCCGGATTTCACTCTGACCCTCACTCCCCTTTCCAGTTCTAAACCTGGGCTCTGGGAGTCCTGCCCGTCCCTTCTGGCTGGGCCTAGGACCGCCTGACCCACTGTAGGTCCGAGCCCTGAGCAGCCGGGAGCGGACTCGGCACAGTGACCCCAGCCAGCCCTGTCCCACCAGCCTCTCCCCTGCAGCTCTGGGTGAGGACTGGGCCGGCTCCCTCCCCAGCTCCCCCACCCAGGGCTGGGAGAAGCCGCTGGCTTGGGACGGCCCGAGAGACAGGCCTGTTGCATCCCTTCGGATGAGCAAGGTTCCCACCGGCAAGGTACCAACAACCACTCTGCTTGGCCGGCTCTCTCCCCGGCTCTCTCCCCCGCTCGCTTGCTGGCGCCCAGGGGTTAAGCACACACGTTGGGTCCCCACCCCCACGCACTCGACAGCTGGGGGACGGGCCTGTCGGGAAGCCTGGATTTCTGCAGTGGTTTTACTGGAAAAGTTGTTGCGGGGGGGGGGGTGTCACCATGGCAACACCAGCCGCAGTCAAAGGTTAGCTGGTGGCGTCCGTGCCTCCCCAAGCGCCTGGGCCCAGCAGCAGGGAGGGGAGACAGTGCCCCCCCCCCCGAGGCCCCACAGGGCACGCCCCAGCCCCCCTTACCAGGGATCTCCGGGCAGGCCCAGCCCCCCCACCTAGCCTGGGCAACACTAATGCCCGATCGAACAGTCAGCAAATGCTGCCCCTGCTCCGGGCCCCCGATCTGCCAGTAGCAGAGGAACAGATAACGGGGCCCTGGGGCCCCCCACATGCCATCCCACATCCAGATAAAATCACTTCCCCCACCCTCAGCCCTGCCCCTCCGCCCCCTCGGGCCCAGGCCCTGCGCCCACCCCATTGCTGCTCTCAGCCAGACCGGCTGTCGGGAGCCTAAGCCGCAACGCCCCACTGCTGCCCCCACAGCTAGCCCCAGAGCCGCCAGGAAGAGCAGCGTGCTGGCGCCTGCTGCCCTGTTTGAATTAGCCTGGGTAATGGGGCGGGGGGTCACCCCCAAACTGATGGTCCCACCCGTTCTGGAGTGTCCCTACCTGGGCGGGCAGCAGGCACCAGCGCGCGGCTCTTCTAAACCAGCTTCCAGCCGGCCACAAACAATCGCAGCCTGCACCAGGCCCATGTTGTGTGGCCGAGCAGCCCTGGGCCCGCAGGGGCTCTCCCAGTGCATGGCCCCCCAGCAGCTATTCCTCTGCCAGTGCCACCCGCTCCTCCCCCTGCTTGATTCCTCAGCTCTAACGGAGTCAGGCCAGGGGCCCCCTCACTGCCCCACAGCTGATGCAATCGCATGGGTTGCATGTGTCCCACCCTGCCCTGGCCAACAGCCCCCATCTTCACAGGGAGCCTACACTCGCCAGTCCTGCAACGCCTTTGCAAACGCCCATCACATCTGAGCATGCCCAGAAGGGGCTGGTTGTTGTAGGTGTTGTCATGGGAGAACAGAGAAGGTTCTCTCGTGGATTGGTAACTGGTTAAAAAATTGGAAACAAAGCAGAGGAATAAATGGTCAGTTTTCAGAATGGAGAGAGGTAAATAGTGGTGTCCCCCAGGGTCTGCACTGGGACCAGCCCTATTCAGCATATTCGTAACTGATCTAGAAAAGGGGGTACACAGTGAGGGGGCAGCTTGCAGATGATACAAAACTACTCAAGATAAATCCAAAGCAGACTACTAAGAGTTACAAAGAGATCTCACAAAACGGGGTGACTGGGCAACACAATGGCAAATGAAATTCAATGCTGATAAATGCAAAGTGATGCACATTGGAAGACATAAACCTAGCCATACATATGAAATAAGGGGCCTGAATTAGTTGTTACCACTCAATAAAGAGATCTTGGAGTCATTGTGGATAGTTCTCTGAAAACAGCCACTCAGCGTGCAGCGGCCGTCAAAGAAACAAACGGAAAGTTGGAAATCATTAAGAAAGGGATAGATAATAAGACAGAAAATATCCTATTGCCTCTCTGTAAATCCATGGTACACCCACATCTTGAATACTGCCTGCAGATTGAGCGCCCCATCTGAAAAGAGATATATTGGAATTGGAAAAGGTTCAGAAAAGGACAACAAAAAGGATTAGGGGTATGGGACAGCTTCCATATGAGGAGGGATTAATAAAACTGGGACTTTTCAGCTTGGAAAACAGACGACGAAGGGGATATAATTGAGGTCTATACAATCATGACTGGTGTGGACAAAGTAAATAAGGAAGTGTTATTTACTCCTTCCCAGAGCACAAGAACTAGGAGTCACCAAATAAAATTAATAGACTGCAAATTTAAAACAAACAGAAGGAAGTATTTCTTCATACAATGCACTGTCAACCTGTGGAACTCCTTGCCAGTGTATGTTGTGAAGACCAAGACTATAACAGGGTTCAAAAAAGAACTAGATAAATTTATGGAGGATAGGTCGATCAATGGCTATTAGCCAGGATGGGCAGGGATGGTGTCCCTAGCCTCTGTTTGCCAGAAACTGGGAATGGGCGACAGGGGATGGATCACTGGATGATTCCCTCTGGGGCACCTGGCACTGGCCCCTGTTGGCAGACAGGACACAGGGCTAGATGGACCTTTGGTCTGACCCAGTGTGGCCGTTCTGATGTTCTTACGAGTTTTCTACCCCATCCTGCAGGGATTGCAGCCACTGGGCATGCTCCAGTGCACCGGGGCTGCTGTTGGGAAATATAGTTTGCTTCCATAGTTTGTTTCCACTCTCTCTGGCCATCCCAGCTTCTCCCAGCCCCACAGCACTCACTCCGACCAGCCCCACTCTAGCTCTGCCTACCTCTGTGAGATTCTTTACAGAAAATCAACACTTTTTAGGACTATCCCGCATGTGAAGGATGAATTAGGCAGCACAAATCAGAAATGCAGTTTATTTAGGCCTTGACTTCCAATTTAGTTATTTTCCTATTAGCAGACACCTGACAATGAAAGCCATAAATACCAGTGCAGGTGTGGTGCTAGAAAACAGAAAGAAAGAGAGACGTTGTTATTACAAACAGCCACCAAAGACCCTAAGCAGCAGAAACAATCATTTGTAAACTTCCGGATCAACCCCCACAGACTGAAGTAGAAACGCGATAACTGCATGTCACTGCTGGGCTGAATCTGTTCGGGTGTCCAGGTTTAAATCAGGAAAACGAGCTGTGCAGGAGTAGCTGATATTTCCAGAGAAACTTTGCTTGAAATCTGCACAACTGAAGACCCTGTCAGATGAGCTACAGATCAACAAAGCCAAAGATCCTAGAGATGATCTGAACCCCCCCCCCCCCCCCCCAAAGACTCTGTAGATGAACTCGAAAGGAGCAAAACCAAAGGCCCTGCAGATGAGCAGGTCAACAGTGAAGCAGGTCAAAGCCGTCTTCCTGCTGAAATGGGTCTAAAGTTCCCATCTGATAAGATTCAGTTTTATCCTCTGAGAATTGCGTGTGCTTGTACGTATGCCTTGCCAGCCCGTGGGGAGCGGTGTGTCGAAAGGACAGGCTCCTTTTCCTCCTACAAACTGCCATTTGTCATCTGTATTTTACAGACTGAAAAACGCACTTTGCATGTCGACAATTTGCATGTCGAGTGGCTAGATCCTGGGGTGATGCATCCTCTCACGTTTGTAGGTAGTTCGGGGATACGGAAACTTGAAAACTCAGCCTGGGTACCAGGTTTCAATGACTGGAAGAATATGCACAAGTCAGTGTCCCGTTCATGGGAGGAGCATTCACAGGTGGCAGCTCTGCCGTTCGCAAAGGGTCACGGTATCCCTGCATGTTTGGATAAACAAACATCTGACGAGATTAGCAAATGGCAAGAAATACAGAACTACAAACTGTCCCCTTCCCTGGCCAGCCCATACAGTGCTGGAGAGCAACAACTGGGGTTCTGACTTGAGCGTCTTCAAACTATTTGCTGGACATAATCCAACTTTTGCCCAATCAAGCGGGGATAGTCAACAGGTGGACCCGGCCCGCCAGACACTCTCAAACAGTCCCTGGAATCTTTTTATTCATTTATTATCATTAGGGGGGGGGGGGTTGTTATTATTTTCTCTGGAGTTTGGGCCTTGACTAGACCTGAACCAAGAAATTGGACCTTGACAAAAATATAATGTACTACCCCGGGATGTATCAGTGACACCAAGAGAACGGAGCAAGACATTACTAATGACTGTATAAGTTGCTTAGCATCAGAAACCAGGAGACACGTACTTAATAGCTGCAAAGAAGCTACGTTTTTTTATTGTCATTGCAGGTGAACGGGGGATACCAAATGGCCACTGTGCTTTGATTTCCCGTTTGGTTTCAGACTGGCTCCTCTATCCCAGGTCATTCCAAAATATGACTTTAGAAGAGGCAGAGGAGGAAGTTCTTCAACTCATGGGGAAATCCTCATCTTCTTCAGACTTGGTCCAGGAGATTTTGTCTTTCAAGATGTGTTATTTACAAAGGACACAGAAGGATCCGGTTTGCCACTGGGAGTCCAGGGTCAGGTTCTCCTGATGATGTTTTTCCAGCAATGGAAGTGCCGTGTTGACTCTTTCTCACCATGCCAGTTGGAGTGGCTAGTGCGGAACGTGCAAAGAGAGCACTAAGACGTGTACAAACTCCCCGGGCTCAGCACCGTCACAGACACGTGGAGTGACTTTGCGCTCCGTGCAACGAGAAAGACGAGATCGCTGGGGAACACCACAGAACAATTTGCCCAGGGGTGCGAGGTTCCAGTAACCGGAAAGACACGAGCCAGCACATTCCAGCTGAGATTCTGCTTTTCTTTAGGCCTGTGATTTTTGTTTTATGTTTATTATTAACGTTTTACGTTTCAGAAGCCTCAGGAGCCCGGACATCGGGCCCCATGGCGCAGGTCTGCTGACCAGGTCTGACCCTTAGAGGGGACTGGACAGCAAGTGTGAAAAAGCAGGACGGGGATGGGGGTAATAGGAGCCTGTATAAGAAAAAGACCCAAAATTGGGATTATCTCAATAAAAGTGCAACACCGGGCTCTGGGGCGAGTTCAGGACGTGGGCTTTGCTAAGGCACTGCCGATGCTTCAGGATTCCCCAGATAGGAATGGGGGGGGGGGGTGCCTGCTGCTTCGGATGTGGATAACTCGGAGACAAGAGCCCTTCTCCCTGCCCCAGTCCTGGGAGCTGAGGAGGGGTGCCCAGGCTCTGCAGGCTGCCCAGTCCTTCCAGCCATGCGGTCGCGGAGTGTGTGTGGGCGGGGGATGCACGCACAGCTATTCGCTTTGGAACGATTTCACTCCCAGCTTCAAGGCCTCCCCCTCCCGTAGCTCAGCTGCAGGTCCGGCTGGCTCTTTCCAGCCTCAGACCAGTTCATCCTGTGGATTTCTGCAGCTCTTATCAGTGGACCTTTGCCAGATGCTGGCTAGTTCCTGGCCCAGGGACCACCAGGGTTTTAATTGCTTGTTGTGAACTGAGGCAGCCGGCTGGCAGGCCGGGGAGACGGCTGGGTACCAGGACTCCAGGCATCCTCTTACGAGAAGTGCCATGCGGGCACTCCAGAGCGCTGGGCTGAGGCCAAGAGGCTGCAGCCATCTCTCCAGAGCCGTCTCTGCTGTGAGTTTGGTCCAGGGGCTGGGGCTGCTCTCATTGGTCTGGGAATCAAGAGCCTTGGGGCCGGGATTCTCCCACACTGGGTTTGTCCTTGGGGCTGTTCTGATGAGGGTGGCGGACGTGTTTGGGTCCATCTGCTGCCCACGCCTTGCCCTGAGTGGAGCAGAACTCCGGTGCCCTGGGGGTGGGCGCTGTTAATGCCTCGCCCAGGCAGGGCAGGGGCAGCCTCCCTTCCACCACAGAGGTGCCCAGCTCCCAGCCCCGGCTGGCTCAGTCTCTGCTCTGGCGTGTTGCCGTCTGGCTGCCGTATCCTGCCTTCCTGGGCTGAGCAGTCTCCCGCTGGGAGAGGGTCCCAGAAGAGAATCTGTCCCGGAGTCTGGGGCGGCTCTATGGTTTTTGCCGCCCCAAGTGCGGCAGTCAGGCGGGCTTCGGCAGAACGCCTGCAGGGGGGTCCGCTGGGGCCGCCGACTTGGCGGCGTTTTCTGCGGGTGATCCACCGGTCCCTCAGCTTCGGTGGACCCGCCGCCGAAATACTGCTGACCGGGAGCCCCGACAGCGACCGGCAGGCCACCCCGAGGCACCCGCTTGCTGCGCTGCTGCCTGCAGCCCTCCATGGCTCTGCTGAGTGGGGTCCCCTCATGTCCGGGCACAGGACTGGCCAGGACTGATCCTACTCGCCGCTTACCCCCAGCCTGTGCAAACAGCTCTCAGGAGCCCAGCGCGCCACCAGCCTCTGCCCTGGCAGCTGGCACACGTCAGAGCGGCATGGGAGACGGGCATGGAGCAGGTGGGAAGAGCTACAACAACAACAAGCAGACCCTGTAGGACCCTTGCAGCAGCCACCGGCTTCCTCAGCCCCCTCCTGCCGGCCCCACTCTGCCTGCCCCCTGCCAGCCCCCACCCTGCCAGCCCCACTCTGCCCGCCCCCTGCACAGTCCCCCCTCCTGCCAGCCCCTGCCAGCCCCCCTCCTGCCACTCCCTGTGCAGCCCCCCTCCGCCCGCCCCCTGCACAGCCCCCCTCCTGCCAGCCCCACTCCTCCTGCTCCCTGCGCAGCCCCACCCTGCACAGCCCCCCTCCTGCCAGCCCCACTCCTCCTGCTCCCTGCGCAGCCCCACCCTGCCAGCCCCCCTCCTGCCAGCCCCCCTCCTGCCACTCCCTGTGCAGCCCCCCTCCGCCCGCCCCTGCACAGCCCCCCTCCTGCCAGCCCCACTCCTCCTGCTCCCTGCGCAGCCCCACCCTGCCAGCCCCCCTCCACGCACCCCCCGCCAGCCCCCCTCCTGCCAGCCCCCCTGCGCAGCCCCCCTCCTGCCAGCCCCCCTGCGCAGCCCCCCCTCCGCCCACCCCCGCCAGCCCCCCTCCTGCCAGCCCCCCTGCGCAGCCCCCCTCCGCCCACCCCCCGCCAGCCCCCTCCTGCCAGCCCCCCTCCTGCCACTCCCTGCGCAGCCCCCCTCCTGCCACCCCCCTCCGCCCACTCCCTGTGCAGCCCCCACCCTGCCAGCCCCCCTCCTGACGCCCCCTGCGCAGCCCCCACCCTGCCAGCCCCACCCTGCCAGCCCCCTGCACAGTCCCCCCTCCTGCTGGCCCCACTGTCACCCCCTACCACCATCCCTCACTCTGCCAGCCCCCACCCTGCCAGCCCCCCCTCCTGCTGGCCCCACTGTCACCCCCTACCACCATCCCTCACTCTGCCAGCCCCCTGTGGCCAGCAGCCCCTCCTGTCTTTTCATTGTTGAACTTCCCCGACCTCACCAGTGGGGAGGTGACCCTTGGTGCTGCCAAGTTGCCCAGACTTACTAAGGGGATTAGGGCCCTGCCGCAGGATCTCTCAACCCGCATCTCCCGGGCCCACGCGTGGCCCTGGGCAGGCTGGAGGATGCCACCAAGGCTGGGCTCAAAGCACCTGGCCCGGGGTTCGCTGTGAAGATTTGCTCGTGTTCCTGCGCCGCCCCCAGCAAATCCGCAGAGCCCGTGGGCTGTTCGCTCCTTTCCTGGGCCCACGCAGCAGCTCTCTGGGTACCGACTAGGCCAGAGGTGGCGGGTGCCCCCGCTGGGAGGGACTTTCCCGGCGGCTGCCCCTGAGAAGCATTGCAGGGTAAATTGCCCCTAGAGTGCAGGGTTAGACTGGGCACTGTGGGCTCTGCTGCGGCGTACGGCCTGGCCATGCCAAGCTCCGAGGGGCCCCCCAGAGGTGGCTGCAGCACACAGTCTCGGGGGTGAGCTCTTCAAGAGGAAAGGGGACAGCAAAGATCTCCTGTGTCCGGCCAAAGCAAAGCGGCTGGGGCCCAGCCAGAGCCGGGAGGGTGGGAGGGAGCGGTGGGTGCGGACCACAGTGCGGGTGATCCATGCAGTTGGTGAGCAGCCCTGGCCCCACAAGCCAGCGCCAGGGAGCAGGGGGCTCTGGCGGCCAGCGTGAGCTCAGAGCCTTGGCACCCACAGCTGTTACCTCCTGGCTGAGGCGGCTGCTGCAGGCAGGGGCTCCAAGGCTGAGCCTCCTCCGCCTCCCCTGTCAAGTGGTTTCCTGCACGGCTGCCAAGACAGACCACAGCTGATTTGGGCAGGGAGTGCGGAGCATTCGCAGCGGCGCTGAACGCCAGCTCCCCGGTGGCACTGCTGCCCTGCGTGTGCTCTCAGGGCACCCTACCCAGCCGAGACATCCACAGGGCGCGCTGCCTGGGGCAGGCCCACAGCCCAGCGAGAGGGCTGCCGGACTTCAACCCTGCCCTGGTGCTGAGCCGGCTGCAGCAAGCAGGGGGGGGGGGGGCAATGTCTTCTGTGACAGAGTGGGAATGTTCTTAATGCTTTCTGGATACTGAGTGCCTCAGTTTCCCCCAAGTATTTCTAAAGTCTCTAGGGGCTGAGATTGTTGCAGAGCAAAGAACCAGTGGAGAGGAGTGGCCAACGCCCTGCCTCCGGGCAACTGATGGCCTGGGCCTTCCCTTCTGTAAGGTGTGAGGTGGAAGTGCTGGAGAACAAAGGGATCAGGTGACCTCCTGGCCCGGGAAAGAGACAAAGGAAAAACAGAGGAGGAGCTAGAGGGTTAATCTGGAACTGGCTGGGGACATGGAGTGAAGTGCAGAAGGGGTGTCTGGCTCACTGTGCCCCCAAATCAATCCGGCTGAGGGTCTGGTTCTCTGTACCTATAAGCGCTGTGTTAGATTATGTTCCTGTCGTCTAATAAACCTCTGTTTTACTGGCTGCCTGAGAGTCATGTCTGACTGTGGATTTGGGGGCAGAATCCACGGGCTCCCCCAGGACCCCGCCCGGGCGGGCTCGCTGGGGGAAGCACACGGAGGGGCAGAAGGTGCTGAATGCTCTGAGGTCAGACCCAGGAAGGTGGACGCTGTACGCTGTGAAGCTCCTAGCCTTGGAGACAGGCTATTCACAGAGAGGAAGATTCGTCCCTGTCACGGAGCGCCCGGGCGATGGTCTGGAACTTGCTCCCTAGGAAGCCAGACAGGACTTTGGGGAAAGTTTTCCCTCTCCGTACACAGCCTGTTTCCAAGGCTAGGAGCTTCACGGGTCCCCACTTCAACCTTCCTGGATCTGACCTCGGAGCATTCAGCACCTTCTGCCCCTCCGTGCGCTTCCCCCAGCGAGCCCGCCTGGCAGGGTCCTGAGGGAGCCCGTGGATTCTGCACCCCAAATCCAGTCAAACGTGACTCTCAGCCAGGCAGTAAAACAGAGGTTTATTCGTCGACAGGTACATGGTCTAACACCGAGCTTGTAGGCACCCGAACCCCTCAGCTGGATCCATTTTGGGGGCCCAAGGGAGGCCAGACCCTGCCTGGGCCTGCCTCCCTTCTGCCCACCCAGTTTCAGACTCCAAAACCTCTCTCCAGCCAGCTGCCGACTCCAAACTCAAACTCACTCTCTCCAGCCTCTCCCCCCCCCCCCCCGCTCAGCCAGGTCAGGTGACCTCCCTCCCCCACTTGGAGTCAGATTACAGCTTCAGGTATGGACACCTGCAGAGAGGCTGTGCTTTGCATCAGCTACACATCCTTATCCCTTCACATAGATGCTCAAGAAATGCATAGGGGAAACTGAGGCACACACAGTATTCCTACTCCATCATAGCCCCAGAGTCCTGACTGACTTCGTAGGGGGCAGTGCCAGACCATTCCCCCCGGGCACTCCGTGACAGCAGGGCAGGCCGCCCCTCCCCCAGGATCCACCCTCTGCTGATAGCAGCACCTCCTCCCGCCCTTGGGTTGCTGGGGCTGATTCGGCCTCGAGGGCTGCCTTTCAATGGAGAACAGCCAGGGCATCGAGCCACCCTGCCCACTCTAGTCATGCCCCCTGCAGCGATGGGAGGGCCCCGCCCCGGGGTGTCGTGCAGGGCAGTGGGGCACTGGCTTTAAGTGACTCAGGCTGAAATCAGCCCCTTGATCCAGTGAGGCCCAGGCACCATGGCAAGGCAAGTCCAAGGGGGCATTCCCCAGAGGCGAGCAGTCACCCTTGGAAATCCGGTGCGGAGTGGGGAGTCCTGCTCCCCACCCTCCTCCCAGGCCCTCGCCCCCCTTCCCGCCTTCCTGGCCCCTCACCTGCTGTGTCTCTGATGCAGAGCCCAATGCTTACTGGAAGAGGGGCCCTGCTGGGAAGGCAGAATGCGATGAAGGAAGCTCTGGAGAGGAGAGGGGAGCCAGCAGGCAGAGCTGACCATGTTCCCATGTCCTACTCGTAACGGGAAGCGGCTGCTCTCAGTGACGGTAAATCAGATCGCAGAGATTAGCCGCCTTTCGCCTAATCACAGGCAGCTCGAAGTTGGAGGACAAGTTACTGGAACAAAGAGGAAATAGAGGCAGTAAATAAAGAGAAACTGTTAACATATGGCCTGTGTGTGTGAAAAACGTCTCTGGGAAGACCTGTTTGTGGCTCAGTCACTCACGTTTTGGGGCTGCATGACACAGACCGCAGCGGGGGTGAAGATGAAAGGGAAGGACGGGTGTGGGTGTGGGTGACAGGAAGGTGTGAGTCTGTCTACACCAAGGTCCAGACATTTGTGCAGAGTGCAGGTGGGCAGGCTGTGGGTTTGGACAGCAGCAGCAAGATGGGGGGGTGGGGGTCGGGGGATGGGGGTGGGTACAGCTGTACACAGGGGGCTGGAACAACTTCTACAGTGTGGGGGCTGAGAGCCATTGAACCAAACTGTAAACCCTGGATAGGATGGAACCACTTCAAGTCTGGGGGGCGGCAGCACCCCAAGTTCCAGCACCCATGTGCAGGGGTGTGTGTGCAGAAAGCCCATTGGCAGACAGGGTCTATGCGGTCGGGGGGCACACCAGGGGCCATGCACCATGCTCCCCCCCACATTCTGCTCAGGGGAATGGCCAGATAGCACCAACAGAGAGGGAGGTTCTCCCTGGCTGGAGACTGACCAGTACTGGGCTGGGGGTGACTCTCTGAGGACAGTGCTGGCACGGGCCGGGCTCCAAGGGCTGCCTGACCCGGGGAATGGCCCCATTCGTCCTGCCCTCCTCCCTGGAACCACTGATCCCAAGAGGGCCTGGCAGGGGCCAGGCTCTGGGCTCCCGGGGCAGACACGCTGGGGTTTATTGCACCCTGGGCTCAGAGTCATCTCAGGGACATCTCTCCACATGCCAGACAGGTTCTGGCGCTGAACCGGTCCCCTCCTGGGGGGCTGGAACCCCTGCCTGTGACCCAGCAGACTAACCCCCAGGTCCGTTCTGCTCTGTGCAGGTTCTTACAGCCATCCACAATCACAGAGTGCCCAGCTTCTCCTGCCCTCACACAAATAATGTTCGTCTGTGTCCCTCCAGCCTCCGCCTGGGCACTGCCACCCCTCCCCCTGGGGGGCCAAGGAGGGAGGCCCCATGCCCTGCACAGCTCAAATCTCAGCGTTCCTCACCGACACAGCCTGCCGCAGCCAGCAAAGTCTTCACTCCCTGTGGGCAAACCTCCACTGCCCCGGGGATGGCAGAGCCTCTATCTCCTGCCACAGCCCAAGCAAGGGGAGTCAGCTGGGGATTTCACCGGGGCCCTGGGACCTGTCCTGAGAAATGGCCTCCCTCCCAGCATGTGTGAGCGTGTACCTAGGCCCCAGTCACCTGGAAGAGCTGGGAGCAGATGGGAACAGGGCGGACAAGGGTCAGGGGCCAAGGGTCCTATAGAGCCTCGGGACAAAGGGGGAGGAGATTTTACAGTGAGCACCATAAAACGTGTTTACCCGCCCTGCGCCGGCCGTACTGCGGAGTCGACTCCAGCGCAGAGGCTGGGCCTGGACTCCCAGCAGCAAAGGTCACCGCGCTGGGTTTCCTGTTAGCGTCTGGAGCAGCATGACAAGGATCGTTACAATTAAGTAAATATGCTTGTGTGTGCGCCCAGAAAAGCACAAAGGTTGAATTCAAAGTGCCCATCTCCCTGGAGACCAGGGCCGACCCACAGTACGCGAGGAACCCGCCCGCTCTGACCCGGGGATCTCTTCCGGAGACGGCGAACGCCCGGTGGAGGAGTCGTCCCCGTCCCCCCCCCCCCCCCCAGAAAGGCACCAGGGGCTGAGGCAATGGAGGAGAGCAACACAAACCAGCCCTGGATCCTCCCCTTCCTGTGGCAGCCCTGCCATGGCCATAGCAGGGACAGGACCAGCACAACCAGGACTTCAACTGGCAGGGGCAGAGGGAGCTTCCCAGAGCCAGGGGTGGGTTCCCTGGGTTCAGGACAGGAGAGCAGGGAGGGCACCGGGGAGTGAGGGCACTTACCTGATTTTCTTTAGCAGGGGCGTAGGGCAGCACTGCCTCCCCTCTTCTCCCTGCCCTGAGCCAGGACCCCGGCACCAAACACAGGGGCCATATTAATGGTCTGCAGTCAAGGGGGCCGGAGAAGGAGTTCTCCTCCCGGCTGGGCATGGAACAGGGTGATGGTACCCGCACACCTGGCCAGAGAGACGCCTGCAGAGCAGTGTCTTTGGGTGTCAGCAGGTAGCGACATCAGAACATGTCCCCCGGGGTCAGTAACCTGCACACAAGCCCCACCCCTTGCAGGGTCATCACATCCCACGCCTGCCAGGGCGAACCTCCGTGGACAAAGAGTGCAAGAGCAGGAGCAGCCTCTGAGGCACTTGGCTGCCCCATTCCTGCCCCTCCTCGCCCATGCTTTGCCCTAGCAGGGCACTGGCTTGCCAAGGGAGCAGAGCTAGCACGGCTCATACCCCTGCCCTCGATTAGCCAGGCGTCTCCACTGCTCCAGACACAGGCAGCCGAGCAGCCCCACAGGGCAGGGGAATCAGCTGCACACCACCTTGGAGTGCGAGCTCCTTGGGGCAGAGACTGCTCCTCCCCTGCGTCTGCACAGCCCTGCCTGAGAGGGGCCCGGGACATCGGCGCAGCATTCGGGGCCTGCAGTCAGAGCACCCGGCGCCATCGGCGCCCCCCGGCCCACGTGCCTTACAGGGACACCAGCTCGTTCCCCGGGGTCTGTGCCCCGAGCCGGGGGCTGCTGCGGTGCCACCCCCGAGCTACAAACCGGGACCTTGGGGCTGGGAGCTCGGGGAGGAGGGGGAAAGCCAGCTGGGAGGGCGGGGCTCCCGTCAGACCCCGCCCCCGGCCACGACCCTTAGGCGTCGGGTTCCATCCCCGGGCAGGTGGCCCCTGCTGCTCCCAGGATGCTTTGCGGCCCGGTGCCGCAGGGCATGCTGGTCCCTGTAGTCCGGCTGGGTGCGGGGCGGGCCATGCTGCGGCTGCCTCGCGGGGTCGCACCGCCGCGCGGGGGGGGCACTCGCTCTGCCCGCCCCCCCCGCCCCGCTGCGCACCGGGGCCCCGCCCCCTGCCAGCCCCGAGGCGACCGGGCCTCCCTGCAAGGGGGTAGGGCCGGGCCAGGCGAGGGGCCCCTGCGGGGGGAGAGGAGAGAGGGGGCGGGGGGGAGACCCAGGGGTGGGGGGATTAGAGGAGGGGCCCGGGGGGTAGGACAGGGGTACGGGGGAAGGAGGGGGACTCGAGGGGGGAGGTCAGAGGGGGCGGGGGGCGGGGGGAGGGGTCAGGGTACGGGGGAAGGAGGGGGACTCGGGGGGGGGGAGGTCAGAGGGGTTGGGTGTGGGGAAAGGAGGGGGACTGGGGGAGAGGTGCGGGGGGGAGGGGTCAGGGTGTGGGGAAAGGAGGGGGACTGGGGGGAGAGGTGCGGGGGGGGAGGGGTCAGGGTGTGGGGAAAGGAGGGGACTGGGGGGAGAGGTGCGGGGGGGAGGGGTCAGGGTGCGGGGGAAGGAGGGGGACTTGGGGGGGAGAGGTCAGAGGGGGCGGGGTGCGGGGGGGAGGGGTCAGGGTACGGAGGAAAGGGGGGGGACTCGGGGGGAGGGGTCAGGGTGCGGGGGAAGGAGGGGGACTCGGGGGGGAGGTCAGAGGGGTTGGGGTGTGGGGAAAGGAGGGGGACTGGGGGAGAGGTGCGGGGGGAGGGGTCAGGGTGTGGGGAAAGGAGGGGGATGGGGGAGAGGTGCGGGGGGGAGGGGTCAGGGTGCGGGGGAAGGAGGGGGACTTGGGGGGAGAGGTCAGAGGGGGGCGGGGGCGGGGGGGGGGAGGGTCAGGGGGGGCGGGGAAGGAGGGGGACTGGGGGGAGAGGTCAGAGGGGTTGGGGTGTGGGGAAAAGGAGGGGGGACTGGGGGGGAGAGGTGCGGGGGGGAGGCCAGAGGGAAGGGGGGGCAGAAGGGGATGCGGGGGGCTGCCCCACCCAGGCCCTCACAGCCCTTGCGTAGCCTGTCCGTTCTTGTCCAAGCTGGTTGTGCTCTCTCCACCCCACCAGCCCCTCGGCGTGGGCCCTGAGCAGCTGGGGGGCCCAGCCCCACGTGGTGGATCTGCGCAGCGACACGGTGACCCGGCCCAGCGCGGCGATGAGACAGGCCATGGCCCGGGCCGAGGTGGGGGATGACGACTATGGGGAGGACCCCACGGTCAATGGTGAGGGCTGGGGGGGGCAGCGCTGTGCCCTTGGCTGGGACACCCCATTCAGAGCCAGAGAGCGGGGGCTGCCCTGGCCCCCCGGGAGACCCCTTCCCCCACAGACATGCCCAGCCCGAGGGGGGGGGGCCCTCCCCTCTGCAGGTCGCCATTGGGTGGGTCGCAAGCAGGACAAGAAAGTGGCAGTAGCTGTGGGGAGCCCCCGGGGAACCGCGCAGAGAGCAGGGGCTAGGGGAGGGCGGGTGTGTAGGGCAAGGGGCTGAGCGTCAGCTTCCAGGAACAGCCCCATGGGGCTGTGAACTCGACCCCCCCCACACACACATCAGGGGGGCAGAGGCTGCTCCTCAGGGCTTCCTGGTACACTGTCGAAGTCTGGTCACAAACAGCAAGTGCCCAGCCCCTCCCTTCTCCTGCCAGGCCTGGGCAGGGACCCACGGGACCCCAAGAACCCCCCTGCAAGGACAGCCGGGGTCAGTGCACTGGTCTCACCGAGCTGGAGGGCTGCAGCATAGCAGGACCCCCTGCTCTGTGCCTGGTGCCCCCCCTGAAGGGCACACGGATGCTGTGAGCTGCCCCGCTAGCTGCAGAGAGGGGCACATTGCTGGCCGGCTTGCTCTTGTTCCCACGCCACCCCAAGTGCTAATGAAAGCCCCCCGCCTCACACTCATATACACAAACACGCACACTCGTACACGCGCACACACTCGTACACGCGCACACACTCGTACACGCGCACACTCGTACACACGCACACTCTCGTACACACGCGCACTCGTACACACGCACACTCTCGTACACACGCGCACTCTCGTACACACGCGCACTCTCGTACACGCACTCCCCCTGTGACTCTTTCCATGCAGAGCTGCAGCGCGTGGCCGCCCCGGCTCCTAGGAATGGAGGCGGCTTTGTTTGTGCCGACGTCGACCATGGCAAACCTCATTGCAGGTGAGTCCGTGCGGTGGGCAGACCAGCACCTGCAGGGCTCTTCCCTGGCACTCCCTGAGCTGCCACTTGGCAAGTGGCCACGGACTTGCCATTGGGCTGGGAAGGGTGTCAGCTGAATTGAGCTTCAGCCCCAGCCTGACCAGCAGGGGGGCGCAGTGGGGGGCAGGAGCACTGATGGGGGGGAGCTCAGCTAATCCCCCCACCTGTCTAGCAGGGGTGCTGTGGGGGGCAGGGCAAGCGCCCGTTGTTCGGGGGTGGCCTGGACTGTTTCAAGTGCCCCTGTGGCCGAGGGAGGGGTGGGCCAGTCCCTGGCCCCAGGGGGTCAGTCAGCAGCTGGCTTTTGTGGCAGCTGTTCCCCCCCATGGGGAGGCACAGGGCACAGCTTGGTGAAGATGGAGGCGAAGCAGCCCTGGCTGGGCCCACAGTCTGTGAGCCAGAGTCCTGCTGCTTTGTGCCCCACACGGCTCTGCCCCCAGTCTTTCTGCCAAGGCCCCACCCTCCCCCGCCTGTCCCACCTCACTGCCGCCCTTTCTGTCCCAGTGATGTGCCATTGCCCGCGCCGGGGGGCTCAGCTGCTCGTCGGGAGGGAGGCCCATCTGCACATCTTCGAACAGGGAGGGGTCGCTCAGGTAGTTGGGGCGCTTGGGCACCCTCCCCCGGCTATGGAAACACCAGGGCACTGCCCTGGTGCCCCAGGGCCGCTTTGGATGGGCGGGCATGGGGGGTCCGGGTCTGATCCTGTCTGGGATTCCCGGGTGGGGAGCTCTGCCCCGAACCCTCCTGGCGTGGCGGGAAGGGCCTAGAGACGGGCGGGGGGGGGGGGTCTTGCACACCCACCGCCTGGGCAGAGCCGTGCGCACACAGTGGATCTGTGGTGAGCAGGGGAAGGGGCCCGAGTGTCAGACACGAATCCCCAGGGTCTGACTGTGCACGGGTCGCCTGGTGTGGGGCCAGAGGCCTTTCCCCGGCCCCATGGCTCTAACCTGGAGGGGGGCAGGTATCCCTCGTGGGGGGCAGCACTGCCCAGGGTCTCAGGCAGGTCACAGCAGGACTGTTAATCCCTGGACAGCTGCTGCCCCCTGTGGCCGCTCGCGGCAGCAACCGTGGGGGACCGAATTCCCTGGCAGGCTGTGAGTGTGCCCGCGCCCGGGGTGCCCTGGGACGTGGGGGGAGGTGTGGGGTGGAGGGGTAGTGGGGTAAGACAGGTCTGGAGCAGGGACACTGGGTGGTGTTATATCTGGAAGGGAGCAATGGTCAGATGTTTCTTTCCCACTCTGCTGGGCAGAGCGTGGCTTCGGATGCCCTCGGCCTGCCCACGCTCACCGTCCTCTCCCGGGCACAGGTGGCTGGGGTCCATTCCCAGGTGCTGCAGGATCTGCCAGCTGGCACCTTGGACCTCGACGAGCTGGAGTCTACAGTCCGTGCGGGCTATGGCAGCCGGTACCACCCTCGCACCGCGCTCCTCTGCCTGGAGAACACCCACAGCTCTGCAGGGGGGCGGGTGCTCCCCCTGCCCTACCTCCGGGAGGTGCGTCTCACGGGCCACAGTGACACGAGTGTGCTGTTCTCAGCGCAGCCCGTCCCGCTGCCTCCCTCCTGGAGCTGGCATGAGAGGGTTCCTGGGGGGGGGGCGGCACCACCGGCCCTGGCCTCAGCCCCCATCTGGGGCGCCTGGTCTAGTGATTCAAGAGCCAACTCCAGCCCCACCTGCTAACCCCGAGTGGCTGGGCCAACTGCCCTCTGTGCCCCATATCACGGGTGAGCTGGTGGGGGGTGCAGCCTCCCACGCGTGCCCAGCCCCACAGGCAGGGTCCTGTCTTAGGCCAAGTGGCTGGGCTGGGTGTTGGGGGCGGGGACGGGGCAGCAGGCTCCACAGAGTCCCAGCCTGGCTGTGAGGCCCATCCAGCTGCTTCCGCCAGCCCAGCCTCCCCACATTCCTTCCCCCCAGGTGCGCCTGCTTGCTGACCGCTACCGGCTGCGCGTCCACATGGACGGGGCGCGGCTGATGAACGCTGCCGTGGCCCAAGGCGTCCCCCCGGCTCAGATCACCCAGCACTGCGACTCCGTCTCCCTCTGCTTCTCCAAGGTGCGTCCGGGGCGGGTTCCCAGAGGGCCGGCTGGGAGGCCCCTTTGGGGTAGGGGGGTGGTTCCCTTGGGGGCCGGCTCTGACTCCCTCTCTTGGCAGTGCAGGGGCTGGGTGCCCCGGCCGGGGCGCTGGTTGCTGGGTGCAGGGAGTTCGTGGCAGAGGCCTGGCGCATGCGGAAGCTGCTCGGCGGAGGGATGCGCCAGGCGGGGGTGCTGGCAGCAGCTGCCCGCGTAGGGCTGGAGCACATGGAGGAGAAACTGCAGAGAGACCACGATAACGCCCGCAGCTTCGCCCAAGGTGCCTGCAGGTGCCCTGCCCATGGCCTTGTCCTCACGGGGGGGGAGCTGGGCTGGACCCTGCCGGGCAGGACCCCGGAACACATTGTCCCTGGTCGGGGGAGCTGAGGTTGGCCCAGTTCAGTCAGGAATCACCCTAGTGTCCTGGGCTGGGGGGGATCCCGCTAGGGACTCCCAAGTGGGTCACAAGGGCAACCTGGTGCCTTCCCTGCAGCTCCCCCATCTCCCGTGAGCAGAGGAGGGAGGGGCCTCTCGCTGTCTTCCCCCCGGGGCTGCAGAGTCCCTCCTGCGGTTGGGAGCCAGCCTGGTGCTGGTGTAGACAGCCTAACAGCAGGTGTCCTTCCCCCCAGCCGTCTGGGAGCCTGGCTCACCCATCTGCTCCGTCGACCCCTCGGCCGTGGAGACCAACATGGTGCTGGTGGAGGTGGGTGTGCCCTGGCTGTCCCCGGAGGAGCTGTGTGAGCGCGTGCAGGCGGTGAGCGAGCCGGAGGTGGCCGAGACGGGGCGTGCGGTCAGCGTGCGGCTGTTCCCGTGGGGCGTGCGCTCCCTGCGGGCCGTCTGGCACTGTGACGTCTCCGCACGGGACACGCAGCTGGCAGCCAACAAGCTGAACTTTGTGGCCGAGCAGTGCAGGCGGGAGCGAGGCGCGGCGCCCTAGAGCGGGCAGGAGGGGTGGGCCCAGGCCAGACAGGCGGGTGCCTCTGCCCTTGGAGCCCAGCTCTCTGTGGGCCGGGCCATACAGACGTGACCCACACAGGAGCCACAGCCATTCGGCCCGCATGGCCGGTCCAGTCACGGTGCGACGGTGGGGGGGGGGTTTCACCTGCCTGGCCAGCCCCACCAGGGAAGAACGGGGGTTCCCACCCCCTCTCCTGGATGGAGCCAGCCGGGCCATGGCAGCGGGAGTCCCGTGTGGTTGCATTACCCAGCCCAAGGACCGAGCTTAGCAGGCTGCAGTGCCCCTGAGCCTCCTGCTCGCCTGTCTACGCCCCCCCGGCCCAGCCACCGCTCCACACACCGGAGCAGGCCTCCCCCACGCTGCCGGAAACCCCTGGGGACGCAGCGCTGCTGTCGGCTGAATCCGGGCCTTGGCCCCTCTTCCCACAACGCCTCTGGAGGTATCCCACAATCCCATGTGACAACTTCCCAGGGTGCAGCAGGTGGGGAGCGAGGCCGGGAGATTCCTGCTCACAGGGCGGCAGGACCCACCTCCTCGAGGATCCTGGGTGCCTGCTCCCCAAGGGAACGGGGGAGGATCTAGCCCTGGGGGAGCCGCTCTGGGGCCGGGGGTGGAGGACGCAGGGCTGGAAGTCCTGAGCTCGGTGCCTTTGCTGGCCCAGCCGGTTCGCACCTGTTGGTTGCAGCCAGGTCCCCTCAGCTGCCAGCTGGGCAGCTTCCTTCAGGCCCTGAGTCCCGCTGTGTCTCCTGCCCGTGGACTCTGGGTGGAGGGTAGATGTTGGTTATGACCCACATGCATTGACCCTGCCCATGTGGGGCTGGCCCATCTGGGCCTGAGTGATGGGGGGAGCTGGCAGGGCACTGGGCCCCTGGGACTTGCTGTGAAGGGGCCCACGTGGGGGCATGCTGAGAGAGCCCGGGGTGGGGTGTCCTGGGGCTGGGCTGCCTGGGCCTTGCAGAGGCTGCTCTGCTCCCCTACAGCTAAATAAAGAACAAGCCCCTGGCCTGGCTCAGGGTTTGTCTGCCGAGGGTAGATTAGTGCAGGCCCCAGCTGTTCCGTGGGGAGATCCAGCCCCTGGGACAAGCCCCCAGGCTGAGGCAGGGGCCGCCTGCGCCCCAGGGCCTGCAGGGGCAGCGCTGCACTGGGGATGGGGCCTGCAGAGCCAGGTTCTCTCCGCCCTGCTCCTTCCTGGCTGGGGGATCCAGCCCCTGGGACTAGGCTGTGCAGGCCGAGGCCAGGGCCCCCCGGGGTTGTGTGAACTGGGCCTGAGGGGCGGGCGCTCCAGTGACAGACAGGTGCTAGCTTTGGAAGCAGAGAGGAGCCTTTTGGGACAGGCTGGGCAGAGGGCAGGAGGGAGGCCGGATGCTCTGGCAGTGGGAGGGCAGCTGAAGCAGTGGCAGTCCAGCAGCAGGGGGCTGTGGCAGGCTGCAAGCAGAGAAGCCTCAGGCGGGGACTGACTGCCCTGTGGCGCCGCTTCCTTCACCCCAGGCTTGGCACCGGTCTGACGGGCGTCCCCGCTCCCCTGGGTGCTCTGCTCCTGCCCAGACGAGCCAGGCCCGAGCACAGTGCAGCAGCCATCTGCCCGCTGCTCCCCCTTGACCTCCTCCTCCTCCTCCTGGCAGCCGCCTGGCTCTGGGGAGGGGGCAGGGTCCAGGGTCCGGTGGATTGAGAGGAGCCGGCCGGCACGTCCCGTCCATCCCCAAGTCACCGGCTCAGGGAATCCAGGCTGCAGCCAGCAGCACCAGGGGATGGAGGGTCAATCTGGGTCTGCTGCTGTGGGGCTTTAGCCTCTGCTCCCTACCCACTCGCCCCCAGGGACTGCAGGGCAGTGGGGCCTGGGCTGGCAGAAAGGTCTGGGCCAAAGAGGCTGCAGGGCGCTGGGGTGTCCCTGCCCCTCTCCCTGCGGTTCACATGGCCACGGAGCGGGTGGCTTGCTGCAGGCTGAGGAGCCGAGGAGGAGGAGGGAGCCGGCCAGCACCTCAGTGCTGAGGGAGAGCCAGGCCAGCGCCATGGACCAGCCAAAGCTGATGCAGACGTGGTCCAAGTGATGCTGGTCGTACATGCGGAGGGTCTCGGCGAAGGCTGCCCCGGAGTAGCTGATGTAGACTCTGATCCCCGACAGAGTCAGCAGGCCGGTGAGGGGCAGAGAGGGCAGGGCTGGCTGCTGGGCTGGGTCCACCCTGGCCCACGGGTCTGGCTGTGCCCAGGGGGAGGGTTTGGTGGCCTCACAATGCAGCCCTGACTCCCACTGGCGGCCGCCCCAGGAATGTGGGTGGGGAACTCACCAGCTGCCTGCGGAGTCCTTTGCGCCCCCTCCCCCCCACGGCCCCACGTCTCCAGAGCTCCCAGGCAGGCTGTGGGTGCAGGGCACTGATCCCTGCTGGCAGCATCAAACACCAGAATGACGCACCCAAGAGCACGGGCTGGGGGCTGCTCCTTTGCCACCCCCGTCTCTGCGGAAAATTACCGGTGGCTGCATTTGAGAACTGCTGACTTAGACCCTGCTGCCCTGAGAGCTGACCCCAGCCCGCCCTGCCGCCCTCCTGGGCTCACGCCAGCCGTCTGCCTAGAGCCTGCAGCTCCCCCATGGGTCCCCGTGTGCCCAGAGCACTGACAGGTCTCCCCCAGTGCACTGGGAGGGACCCCAGATGGATGGGTCAGGGATTCTGAGGGGGGGCAAGCGGGGCAGGAGCTGGGAGAGGGTCGGATGGGGGCAGGGCCAGGCTGTTTGGTCCTCCACACAATTTTGAACTCTGATGTGACCCTCAGGCCAAAGAGTTTGAACCCCCCACCTGGTCCAGCAGCACCGGCTGAGTCTCTCTCAGGGTTTATGGGCTGTACCCCTCTGGTTCGCGCTCCTGCCTCAGGGCTAAGCGGGGCCGGGCCAGCGGCCTGGTTCCGAGTCCTGCCCCCCCCCCACTCACAGGGAGCTGCTGCCCAGCCTCCAGATTAAACACTTTCCTTACTGTGGTTTGAATTGTCCCTTGGAGTCGTGGTGGGTGAGGGAGGGGCACCTGCTGGCTGAGGGGAAGGTGGGAGTATGGGGCTGCCCCCCCCTTTCCCTGCTGAGGGGCAGGAACAGCCTCACTTGGGGGACATGCAGACAGACCAACGTGGGGCTGGGGTGCTGTTGCCCCGGCGGGGGGGAGGGGGGATAGAGACTGAGGGAGCCCGATGCAGACCTAGTGCCTGGCCCTGCCTGTCTCATCCCCTGGGGCAGGGCTGGCCTCTCCCCCCTCACCAGTAGTTGCTCTTTGCCCTGGGCCTGTGCACTGGTCTCTGCCCCACCCCATGTGCCAGTGCCCAGGCTGGCTGGGGGTGCTGCTCCGCATGGGCTGTGGTTCGGGGCTGCCAGCTGGCTACAGGGGAGGGGGGATGTCATGCCGCACTGGCCTGGCCCCTCTGGCCAAAGGAGAGTGAACCGAGGGCAGTGAGCGGCGTCAGGCGAGAGCGCTGGACGCTAGGTTGTAGCTCGGTACTGGGGAAGGGGGCTGTTACCCTCTCTGGCTGCTCCCCGCTGGGAGGGGCAGGTCCCCCTGGGCCTGGATGCTCCCTGCTGGGGGGGGGCGGCTGTGTGATGGAGTAGAAATGCTCTTTACTGTTTCCTCTGACTCTGGTGTGAAGGGGCCATAGGTGAAGCTGTAACTTGACCCTGGGGGGGGGGAGAGGTCACCTGACCTGCCAGGGAAGAAGGGGTGTGGCTGGGGAGACGAGTTTTTGGAGTCTGAAGCTAGCTGGAGTCAGGCAGAGAAGAGGTAGGGATGTTGGACTCACGCGGGGGGGGGGGGGGGAGAGGCATGGAGGGGTGTTGGACTTGGGGGGGGGGGGGAGAGGCACGGAGGGGTGTTGGACTGGGGAGGGACAGGCATGGAGGGATGTTGGACTCGGCGGGGGGGGGACGACGACAGGCACGGAGGGGTGTTTAACTCACAGGGGGAGGGGGGGAGAGGCACAGGGGTGTTGGACTCCGGGGGGGGGAGTCAAGGGGCAATATTGAAGGTGCCTACATGCACCGCAGCTTGCCTGAGAAGAGAGGGGGCAAAGGTCACGAGTCACCTTTCCACCGGGCTGCGACAGGAGCTGGTTTGGCCCTGGATTAGTTAGAACAGCCCCACGGTCGCCTGTCGCAGGTGAAATCGTCGGATCACAGAAGCGGGTGGCACCGTCTGCTAGACAACCTTGTGCCACATGCAAAGGGACCCCCCAGTGATCTGACTGGGCTGCAGCAGCACAGAGGGGACGTGACCTAGCGGCCAGGCCTCGTGCAGAGTCCTGGAGAAGGGCTCTGCTACTCCTGCCAGCTCCGCGAAATGGCTCTGAGCTCAGCTGAGAGAGCTCTGGGGGAGGAGGAGCAGTTGATTTATACAGTAATAGTCTCTTCCCTGAGCTCCTGGATTTATTACAAGGCCATTTCCCCAGGAGAGAGGTTTATAGGAAAGCAGCAGCTGCTATTCATATTCAGATTTTATTTAATATTCACAAGAACCAGTTCCAGGGAAACTGAGGGGACAAAGCCCCAGTGGAGCCAGACAGCCAGCGAGAGCCCCCGGATTGTCTAGCCCCACACTGCAGCCAGGTGTCAGCCGTGGGGAACGAGAACCACTTGGCACCTTTGAGAATATTCTAAGAGGCCCCCTAGAATTGTCCCTTTTCTGTTTCCAGCCAGCGCCAGGGATTGCACAGAACTGGAATGAGAGAGACAGGCAGGGGCAGAAAAGGCAGACGTCTGTCCCACGCAGCCGGGGCACTGACAGGGCTGCCCAAGGGAGACGCCAGGACTCAGACGGGGACCAGGCAGCGACTGATCCTCAGTGGGACTGTAGTTTGCAGCCTCCATTTGGCTCCCATCACTTTCAAATCAAGCTCTTGAAATCATGTTCAAAATCACCTGAAACGTTCAGGAACAGGAATCCTGTAAACAGGCGGCTGGGCCATGCTTGCTGCAGCCTGGTATCTGTGAGCAGGAGACCAACCGCTCAGCCTCCCGCCCCACGGATTCATCCCTGACTCTGTGGAGTGGTGACCACACACTGGCCACCTTTGCTAATGAGCAGAGCCCTGCCCCAGCACTCAGCTGAGGCACAGACCAGTGTCAGAATCGCCAGGTGGCGCTGGCTGTAGGAGGCAGCCTCCCCCTGGTGGCCTCCAACCCCAGAGCCAAGCCTACAAGAGCTCCGGTGGCCCTACTGCCCACAGGGAGCCCACCCTCCTCCTTACCTGAGTCAGGATATAGCCCCCCTGGGATAACTGCTCAATGACATCAAAGTGATCTGTGTCAGCAATGTCCAGCAAACAGCCCCTCCAGCCAGCTGCGCACAAGGCCTGGGGAGAAGAGACAGCGGCGCCAAGGTCAAGAGGAGGTGGCTGCTTCTCTTCCCAGGAGCCAGGCACCGGGGGTGGGGGGTGGGAGAGATGGGAGGAAGCAGCAGCCCTGCCCCAAGAGCTCCCACCGGGAGCAAATGCCACCCAGCAGGGACTGGGGCATCCTGGCTGCCCCTCCCAGAAACCCCCAGCCCCCTGGGGAGTTCTCCTTTATGCTGGAGCCCTCCCCGCGCTGGGAGAGGCAGACTCCTCTTACAGCCAGGCTGAGTCATCGCTGGGATGGGAGGCTGAGGGGGGCCAGGCAGCACTAAGCAATGGGTCCCTTGCTGGTCTCTTCTCCCAGAGCATCCCACCAGCCTCCGGATCAGGTTCAGCTCTTGCAGTCTCCCATCCAAGCACTGGCCCCATCAGAACCTGCTTAGCTTATAAGTGGGAAGGGAAGCCAGGCTTGAAGTGGGACAGCCTGAAAAACCAAGTTTTCGTGCTGTCACCCCCACTACAGGAAGGGGTGGACGGCAAACGCCCCTGGGGGCCAGCACAGCTCTCGGAGCTGACCAAATCCCCTCTCTGGGGAGAGCTCTGGCTAGAGGCTTTCTCCCCGTGTCTGGGATCCCCTGGCTTAAGCCTGCAGCCAAGGACTCCAGCTCAGGCAGAGCCAGAACCAAACCCACCCTGCCCTAGCCAGCCCGTGTTTCTCCTCCCATTGCCCAGACCTTCGGGAGAACCGAGGGGTGCAGAAAGTGACCTGCCAAGGCCCAGCTCCCTCGGGACCGGAGATCTGGGAGGTTTCCAGCTGGGTGCCATGTAGCAAGGATGCAATGAGACATGAGGGGGTGAGGTAATATCTTTTATGGGACCCCCCTCTGCTGGGGGGAGAGAGAAGTGTCTGAGCCACACAGAGCTCTTCGTCGGGTCGGGTCTACTTCACCAACAGAAGTTGGTCCCATACAAGATATTGGCTCATACCCTGTGTCTCTAATATCCTGGGAGACCGGCAAGCAAGGGGGGAAAGCTGGGCTGGGGTCCTGCCCCTTGCACGCATCCCGGTGCACACACGCGAGTGTGAAACAGGAAAGGCGACAGGGCTGCTGGGAGCTGCACCTGGAAATACTCTTGGGATTGTCTGTGGAATTCTGGCGAGTCGTGTTGGGCCACCGCAATGAGCACCTCACAGGCCTTCCTGGCAGGCTCCGCCGCCGGCACGCACAGGATGGGGCTGTTCCTCCGGGCGACCTCCCTGGTAGAGACACAGTGTCACTGCAGAGCGGTCAGACCCACAGGGGAGGAGCAGGGCTGGGGGGCACAAGCACAGCCTGTCACCCTGCTATGGGGGGAGGAACTTTCCTCTGGGCACAGGAGAAGCCAGTCTTCATGTTCCCTCTGCACACCACTGTGCGCACACTCGGGAGGTGTAGGCAGGAGCAGGGTGTGCACAGCCTGTGCACACAAGGGGTGCACATGTACCCAGGCTTGTGTCCATGGATCGCAGGGCACTGCCCGGGTGGTAGAAGGGGGCTGTACGGGCAGAGTGTGTGCATGTGGCCTGGAGCAGGGGATGCAGGAGTGTTGCACAGATATGGTGCACACCCCTGGACAGCGGGAATGGGGGCAAGGGGGCATGCAGGCAGGGAACAAGCTGCTTGCGTGTTCCGGATGGGGAGTTCCGTGGCTGTCCCGGTGGAGGGCTTGCCGGATCTGGGGCCCAGGGCGCTCACCGGCTCATATGGAGCAGGTTGTTCACAGAGGTGTGCGTGATGGGTTCAAGATCGTAGACTCCACTCACCAGAAAAGCTCCTGGAAAATAACTCTACATAGTTTAGCTGAGCCCCAGCCCTCAACCTGGCTGGTCTCAGGAAGCAGTCAGCTCTTAGAGGCTCCTAGCCTCAGCTCTACTTCCCTGCTCTATGGCTCTACCTCTCTCTATCTCCCCCCCCCCCCCCCGGCTTCCACCCCGGCAGGCTTTTATCCCCTGAGGAGGCTGCCCAGTGCGACCCATTAAGCCCTCTGCAGCCAGAGGTTTTTTCTCCCTTAAAGGGCCAGCAGGGCTGGCTCAGGCCCGCCCTGCCACACCAGGCAGAGTCCAATACCACGGAAACACCCTGCTCTCCTCACATCTGAGCAGAGCCGAGCCGCTGGCTGGGGCGGAAAGGGGTGTAATGCCTCATGGCTAGCTGAGCAAACCTGCTTTACGGGGCATGGAGGACAGCCCATAGGGAGGGTCCCCAGGGAAACCAGGCGCTACCTTTGATGTCTGGTGTCACTCCGTATTCCTCCCAGTCAGTTGAGAGCACCATGGCTGCCAGGTGAGCCCCTGCAGAGTGCCCACACAGGTAAACGCCGCTAGAGAAGGGGGAGGGTAGACAGAAGGAGCTGTGAGCGGGACGTAGGGGACTGGGGTCTGCACAGCCAGCTGTGGGGCTCCCCTTTGAAATGGAGGAGTCTGCACAGCCTAGCAGAGTCAAGCATTCCTAGCAGTGGGGTCTGAATGTGCCCCAGTCCCCACCCCACCGATAGGCGGGTATGGCAGTGCATGTCTCCAGACTCCTACTCCTCGGGGTCCAGCCACACGTCATCACAGCCACCGTTCCCTAATGCTGTGTGCAATGCCTCCAGCGCGATCTGCCTTGGCACAGCCTCCTCCTGCCGTGGGCCCTGCACGTTGGGAAGGAGAACAGAACCCGCGCCCAGGAGCGACACGCTGCCCTACCTGATCCTGGAATACTGCTGCACGATGAAGGCCACGCTGCGCCGCACCTGCGCCACCATCACATCCAGCTGGCCTAGGCAGAGAGCACAAAGTGAGGGGGGCACGGGGCCGAGCAGAGGAGGTGCTGTTCCCACTTCCGGCCCCTCTTACCTTTCGGAGCCACATCATAGCCAACCGCCACCACCGCAATGCCCTGTGTCACCAGAGGGGGCGCTATGAAGCCCGACACCTCCTTACTGGGGAAGAGAAACCCGGGTGAGTCAGGTGCCTAGCCGAGCGCCCGACGCTCCTCCCAGGACAGGGCCAGCCATAGAGGTGTTCCCAGGGCAGGATTATCTGCTGGACCTGCAGCACCCAGGACAGGCCTGGCTTCAGCTCTTCTTACTGCCGAGGAGGAAGGGCTGGGGCTGAGCCCCTCACACCGAGTACCTCCCAGGACAGCACTTGCCTCACCTCAGAAACTGCCAGTATCCACCGTGGATGTACAGGACGAGTGGGAAGGCTGCAGGGAACAACAAAGGGTAACCTGGCAGGCAAGGCGGGCTGCAGGGTCCCTCCATGCCCCCGCCCCGTTCTCCCAGCTCCTCCTGCTTCCATCCCACCCCCGCCTCTCCCCATTACCTCCAGAGGGATCTGTGGGTAAGTAAATGTCCAGTTTCTCCCCATCACTGCCCCCGTAGGGGACATGCAGCAGGGTCTGCAGGGTGGCCTGGGCCCTCCTGGTGCCTGTGAGAGGAACGAAGGACAAACCACACACTCCATGGAGCAGCAGCCCGCTCACCTCTCCCTCTTCCCAGACCCCCTGTCTCAGCTCTGACCTGGGAGTCCGTCCGGCACTGCATCCCCCTTTGCCAAGCCACCACCCTGCAGGCCAAACCCTCTTAAATCCCCACCTGATTCTGTGGGGCCCACACGGGAGTTAGTAATTAACAAAGGCCCCAAGTCACCCTGTTTGGATGGCCCAGTGGGTCCTGCCAGGGGGTCTCTTTCTCTTCTCTCACGCTCTTCGGGGTTGGGGCTCTTTAGATTTGTGTCTCACAAAATCCAAGCACAAGCATCATCAAAGAAACAGACCAGCGCAGGCAGAGCGAGTGGGGCTGGAAGTTCACCTCCTGTCCTGCCAGCGCCCCCAGCTCTCAGCCGTGCCATACACTGCTCTCTGCACAGTCCTGGATGTGTCACATCTGCATCCAGTTCTCCACCCTGTGCTCGCTGGGAAGCTTGTCCTCTGGCAAAACCATCTGCCTGCTGGGCCTTTACCTTCAGTCAGCTCCTTGACATGGGCCTCTATCACAGCCTCCTGGTCCAGGCGGTGAGACCACCGGCTCGGGGCATACTGCTTCTCTAGCTCCTGCAGGGAACACACCACAAATCCAGACACACAGACCGAGCCAGCACAGCTAGAGTTGTATCTGCTTCCCTGCAAAGGAGTTTCAGGTCCTACAAAGCTGGCGTTTCTGGACTGAAGAGAGGGACACTGGAATGGCAGGGGGACTGTGGGTCGGGAGTGAGGGGCATTGGGAGAGGTGAGAGAGAGAGGGAGCCTAGGGCTGGAATAAGAGGGAGCAGGGCGATGCAGGCAGGGAGTGAGGGGCATTGGGAGAGGTGAGAGAGAGGGAGCCTAGGGCTGGAATAAGAGGGAGCAGGGCGATGCAGGCAGGGAGTGAGGGGCATTGGGAGAGGTGAGAGAGAGGGAGCCTAGGGCTGGAATAAGAGGGAGCAGGGCGATGCAGGCAGGGAGTGAGGGGCATTGGGAGAGGTGAGAGAGAGGGAGCCTAGGGCTGGAATAAGAGGGAGCAGGGCGATGCAGGCAGGGAGTGAGGGGCATTGGGAGAGGTGAGAGAGAGAGGGAGCCTAGGGCTGGAATAAGAGGGAGCAGGGTGATGCAGGCAGGGAGTGAGGGGCATTGGGAGAGGTGAGAGAGAGGGAGCCTAGGGCTGGAATAAGAGGGAGCAGGGGCGATGCAGGCAGGGAGTGAGGGGCATTGGCAGAGCTGGGAGGTTATACACCACCAGTGGTGTCAGTCCCAAAGAGGAACTCAGCTGTTCCCAGATGGGGCTGTCTGGACTTTGATCTCCATGTCCTGAGAGCAGAGGGTCAAGGAGTTACAGTGTCTCTCGGAATGACCCCTCCTGCGGGATACTCGTCTAGTCTGCAGCCTCCCGCACCCCGACCCCTTCCACCTCCCCCTTACCTCCTTTGTCATGTCTCGCCACGTCCCCATGGCCAGGGGTGTCTCCGCCGGGGACCAGCGCAAATCAAGGCCGGGGGGGGGGGGGGCTGGGCTGGCCCCCATTGGCCGCTCTGGAGGGCGGAGGGATCGCGGGACGCCCTCAAGCCGGCCAGCCAAGTGGGACGCACCGGAACAGGCGCCTGCCCGGCCCCCCCGCTCGGGGCGGAGCAGACGGGTGGATGCAGCGCAGGAAGAATCTTCCCCCGGGCCGGTTATTCCGTCCCCCCCTCGACACGGCGGACTGGCCCGGCCCCGGCCCGACCGGCAGCTCCCGGGGGGGGACCTGGTCCCCGCTCCTGGATTTATATCACCCCCCCCCCCGGTCCCTGCCCCCCGCCCCACAGACCTGGTCCCCGCCCCGGATTTATATCAACCCCCCCCCGCCCCCGGTCCCTGCCCCCCGCCCCAGAGACCTGGGTCCCCGCCCCTGGATTTATATCAAACCCCCCCGTCCCTGCCCCCCGCCCCCCGCCCCAGAGACCTGGTCCCCGCTCCTGGATTTATATCAAAACCCCCCCCGGTCCCCTGCCCCCCGCCCCCAGCAGACCTGGTCCCCGCTCCTGGATTTATATCAAACCCCCCCCGCCCCCGGTCCCTGCCCCCCCGCCCCCAGAGACCTGGTCCCCGCTCCTGGATTTATATCAACCCCCCGCCCCCCGCCCCAGAGACCTGGTCCCGCTTCCCGGATCCCTGCCCCCCCGGAGACCTGGTCCCCGCTCCTGGATTTATATCAACCCCCGCCCCGCCCCCTCCCCCCCCGAGACCTGGTCCCCGCTCCTGGATTTATATCAACCCCCGCCCCGCCCCGCCCCCCGGTCCCTGCCCCCCCCCCGAGACCTGTCCCCCGCTCCTGGATTTATATCAAACCCCCCCCCCGCCCCCGGTCCCTGCCCCCCCGCCCCAGAGACCTGGTCCCCGCTTCCCGGATCCCTGCCCCCCCGAGACCTGGTCCCCGCTCCTGGATTTATATCAACCCCCCCGCCCCGCCCCCCCGGTCCCTGCCCCCCCCCCCCGAGACCTGATCCCCGCTCCTGGATTTATATCAACCCCCGCCCCCGGTCCCTGCCCCCCGCCCCCCGAGACCTGGTCCCCGCTCCTGGATTTATATCAACCCCCGCCCCCCCGGATCGCTGCCCCCCGCCCCGCCTTGCGGCGCCTCGGGGCAGGTCACACGGGGACCGGACCTCGGCTCCCTGCCCCCCGGCTCGCGGGGAACAGCGCATCGGGGGGACCGGGGCTGAGAGCCGGGGGGGGGGTGATCAATCCCTTTCCCGTCATGCACCGGGACAGGCTCCTCCTCCAGCCCGCTTCCGCAGGTGGAGGCTTGGGTGAAATTTCCCGCCTTGGCTCTCATTGGTCGCCGAGTGGATCGGGAGGGGCGGGGCCTTTCCTGATTGGCCAGCGCCCGGCGTTGTTTAAGGGAGCGGAGCGCGCGCGCCGCTTCATTCGCAGGGCGGGGCTGGGAGCCGGCGGGATGAGCTGCCTCAACGTGCCCGGGGTGCAGCCCGGCTCGCCCGCCAAGGCGCGCGGCCAGATCCAGGTGGGTGCTCGGGCGGGGGGGCCCTTCCCGCGTCTCAACCCCCCCCCCTCCCCGACTCACCCGCGTCTCAAACCCCCCCCCGACTCACCCGCGTCTCCTCTCTCCGCAGGTGATTTTCGGGCCCATGTTCTCCGGGAAAAGGTACCGGGGCCGGGGGGGGGGTCGTACCGGGGCCGGGGGGGGGGTCTCCACGGGGGGCCCGGGGGGAGACCGGGGCGCGAGCTGCTGGTTTGGGGGGGGGGGTCGGTCGCGTCTTGGGGGCAGCCCCAGCGCCGTTCCCCGGACAGGCTGCACCGTCCTGGGCCTGACGGCTCCCGCTGGGGCCGGTTATCTGACTCCCGGGGGGGGGGGGGGCGGCCTGGTGGCGCGTGGGGCGATCCCGGGGTACTGGCCCCTCTGCACGCTGGGGCTGACTGCGACTCTCCTGTAGCACAGAGCTCATGCGCCGGGTCCGCAGGTTCCAGATCGCCCAGTACAAATGTCTGGTGGTCAAGTACGCCAAGGACACTCGGTACGGCCCCGATGGACTCTCCACGCATGACAGGTGAGCCGCTGCCAGGGGATCCTCACCAGACTGCTGCAGCTGCAGCTTGACTTTGCCTCTAATAAAGGGAAACTAGAGCAGTGGGTCTCAAACTCGTTGTGTGCTACCCCTTTCGAACACCAAGCCTCTGAGTGCGACCCCCCCATTAGAAATTAAAAACACACTTTTGATATTTAACACTGTTCAATACTAGATTTAAACCCCAGTGCTTAAAATGAATTGTCACTGCTTTTCTCCCAGCTTTTACATCAAGAGTGAAACTGCTGGGGTTGCGGCTTGGGGCTTGCAGCTCCAGTATTGCAACCCTGCAGCTCCGCCTTAGGGCTTGCTGCTCCACGCGGGGTCAGGGCTTGGGTTTGCCGCCCCGCCGGTCGGGGCTCATAGTTCACAGCCCCTTCACTCCGAGTTGGGGCTTGAGGCTCACAGGCCTGCTGCCCTGCCAACCCAGGGTCGGGGCTCGTTGCCCCGCCATTCTGCCCCTGAGTCGAGGGTTGGGGCTGGCACCCCTGCTGATCCGCCTGGGGCTCGCTGCCCGGGGGTCGGGGATCTCAGCACAACTGCCCCACCACCCCAAAATCGCCACTTCTTCCCGGAGTCAGGGCTCTGGATTTGCCACTCCACTGCTCCTCCCCGGGGATAGGGGGTGGAGCTGGCAGCCCACTGCGGAGATTGGGGCTGGAGCCTGCAGTGTGCCAGGAGGGTTGGAGCTGGAGCCTGCAACCCATCAGGAGGGTCAGGGCAGAGGCTGGCAGCCCGCCCTGGGGATCAGGGCTCATGTCCCCGGTTTGAGAACCAATACTCTAGAGAACTCCGCTTACCTGTTTTGGCCTCCTTTGTTCTGTGCAGTCCATTGGCCCTGCCTTCAAAGGTGTGTCTAGGCATAACTCTCTGCAGACCTGTGCCCCTGCATAGAATGCTGCTTTCAGATAGCTGCTGTTCAGCTGTGGTGTGGGGTGTATTTTTTCTGGCTAGGTGGTTGGTAACTGCACCATGGGTAAGTGGAAGAGCTTTTAGCCTAGGAATGATGACCTGTCTCAAAAGGCTGCTATCTGCTTGAGCCCTTGTTTTTAATAGCTCCCTCCTATAGGGTTGATCCATCACTCACCCCTGTGCTGATCCTTCCTTGCAGGAATACCATGGAGGCTCTTTCAGCCTGTTATCTCAAAGATGTGCACCAGGAGGCGCTTGGTTCAGCTGTGATTGGTATTGACGAAGGCCAGTTCGTAAGTTCTCACTGCTTGTCTGCTCCTGTCCGATAACCAGCAAACTTGCCCTGAAGGGGCCCCATGCCATGTAGGATGGGAAGCGCAGAGAAAAACCTTAGACCATGTTAAGAGGTAAAATGGTCTTGTTCCCAGTTCTTGTCCAGCCACATTTGGGTGGTCTGGTGCCATCTCCTCAGAGCCTTGGTCTGGGTCCTGTGGGCAGCTAAACCTAGCAGTTTGTCTGAACTGTGAAGACTCCCCTTGAGCAAAGGGGGCAGGGAATGTTGCTGTAGCTTCTTAGCTGGTGCCCTGCTGTTGGGGGACACATCTGAATTCAAGGCTCTCTGCAGCACTTGAAGCTGCCCGTACTCCTTCCTCGGCACTCTCCTCACTGAAGCTGTCCTCTTTATGCCCTGTCTAGTTCCCAGACATTGTGGAGTTCTGCGAGGCAATGGCCAATGCAGGGAAGACTGTGATCGTTGCTGCCCTTGATGGGACCTTCCAGAGGAAGGTAATTTCTTTCAGCTGCAGCTAACTGGATCCTTGGGAGTTCTTATCCCTGTAGCAAATAGCTTGTCCTTTTGCTGCAGGCATTTGGGAGCATCCTGGATCTGGTCCCCTTAGCAGAGAGTGTGGTGAAACTGAATGCCGTGTGCATGGAGTGTTACCGGGTGGCTTCCTACACTAAGAGGCTGGGATCTGAGAGGGAGGTAAGATTCTAGGGCACAAAGCCACTCTAGTAGGGCCTTGAAGGCACCTGTGAGGTGAAATGACTGGCCCATGGTGAGGACGGAGCATCCCCTTCTAACCTACTCTCTCCTGCCAGGTTGAAGTCATTGGCGGGTCAGAGAAGTATCACTCTGTCTGCCGTGTCTGCTACTTCAGGAAGCGACCCAGCAGGCTGGGCTAGAAAACAAGGAGAACCTGCCTGTGGGGGCCAAACAGGCGGATGTCCTAGCCTCCCGCAAGGTCCTGGCTTCCCGACAGACGCAGTGGAACCCAGCAAACTGAGCTGGGGCGGCTAGAGACTACAACTGTGGGATTCTTTAAAACTCGCTTTCCCCTCTGCTCAGCCTGGAGCTGTCTCATGACCTCCCGATCCTACCTGCCAAACTTAACTGCTGCTTGTGTGCTGAGCTTCAAAGAACTAGGCAGGCCTCCGTGGAGAAGGGACAAAAGAGGGGAGAGCAATGACCAACAGGAAGTCCTCTGCCATGGAATGTGAACAAGAAATTGGAGGCACTTACTGTGGCGGACACACTGCAAACAGCCCTTGTCCCAGAGTCGGGGACTTCTCAGTGCACCCATCTGTTCAGGCTTCTGAGTAATGAATTCCTCCCTGCTCACGGGAGCCCCTCTAGCACTTTCAACCTCCTTCCCTGACGTTGTTGCTGGCTTGCTTGTGTTCTTAAGGACTTTGCCTGTTCCTAGCTAGCTCATGAGTCCGACTTGCTGCCTGGGGATACCCTGTCCCTAGGTGACCCTGGGACAGGACCTCATTGCTTGAGCCCCTTCATTATATTGCCTCTTACTCCATTCTAAAGTAATTGGCCTCTGTCCTCCCCTCCCTCTTAGTGTCTCCTGCTGTCACTACACCCCAGCCATCGTCTTCCCTCCTGAACACCACTTTCCCCTCTAACAATCCTATGTGCAGCTGCCTCCACCCCCTTTGGCAGGTGGCTGTAATGGGTTCTCCCCTTCCCCACTGCACTTCAATGGCTGTCCAGTTGAAGATGGTTTCTCCAATTATACTTGCTAAAGTGACTACGCTGAGTTCTTCTGAATAGGGCTGTTCCATTCCAAGGATTTGACTGCTCTTCCTCTCCTGGGCCCACCAGTGGAGGTGGCCTTGATGGGTTTTGTTTTTTTTAGGGTTAGGTGGGGTTCCCCCCCCAACTGTACTAACTTAGCTCTGCTCCTCCCTGGGTGGAGATGGACCCCATGGCTGGAGGGTGACTAGGGTCTTGATTGAAAGGCTGTGATCTGTGTCCCTAGTAGATGGACTAAGGATTAGTGCAGGCAGGGGCTTTGAGTAGCATAATCACCAGGCCCTCAACCCTTCCCTGGAGAATGAGCCAGCTGCTCTAACCAGCCTTTTCCTGCAGCCCAGGCTTGGTGCTTTTGTGACACAAGGCCCCCTGCTAACTGGGGGGGGAGGGGGGCTTAATCTTAAGAGCAGCTGTATTTATCCCAACCCAAAGAGCCTGCAAGCAGCAAGCTTGACCAGCTGTATTGTACTACACCTGCTGCTAACTTCAAATACTTGTATTGCTGTTTGGGGGAGGGGGAGACTCTACAACCTGGAACTGAAGAATTCCTGCTTGGTTCTGATAAAAGGGGGGTTAAATGTTCTCCAGGCTGGACTATTAGCCTGGGGGGTTCCCTTGGTGTGGGCAGCTGCCTAATGTTTCAGGGGGTCTTTAAGTGCAGGGGTGAGTTTTAAATTAAATAATTTAATGACACTCTGTGTAATGTGTATTATTGTAATGTTCACAGGGCTTGTGCTGAGGCCTCTTCCCAGGCTGCTGGGGGGGCAGCTGTACTTGTCCTCTGCTGGCAGGGGCTATGTGCTGGAAGCTCTGTCTCTCAAACATGGGGGGGGGGGAAGAGGAGGCACTTGAGCTGTGCTAAAAATAGGCATCTGCAATGATTATGCATTTCTTGGTGCTTCTGAACAGTGCCTTGCACTTGGCAGAGTGTGGGGTGGAGAGAAATGCTGCATTTCCTTTTTTTGGGGGGGGGGGAGGGAGGGAGAAGAGAAGCCCCTCCCTTTCAGTGAGACAGCCTGGGCAGGCAAAGGATGAGATGAGGCTGTTCCCCAGCAAAAGGGCAGAGGTGAAGCCCACAGTGCCCACCACCCCAGTCTGATCTTCCCAGCCCCAGAGAGTCAGCAGTGGCTGTGCAAAAGACTTTATTCCATCCTCCCACAGTGATCAATGAGCATTTAAAACATTCAGTTGTGGGCAGGCACCTGGGGCTACAACTCCCCTACCCCGTGTGACTGTCAGAAACCACTTCCCAGAACAGCTGCACTGGGGAAGCAACACCCTGAGACTTTACACACCAGCAAAGGCAAGAGTGGCTGTGTACACACACAAGAACAGCTGCTTCAGAGGCTAAAGCGCCCCCCCCCCCCCCCAGCTGCTGGGTGGTTTTGAGAGGATGTCACTAGCCTGTGCTCTGAACAGACAGTAGCTTCTCCCAGGGTCAAAATCTACCCCACCAGCCTGGGGTGAGCAGGCCAGCATTGTACGGGGGGGGGGGGGGGGGGGGGGGGGGGGCAGAACTGCTCAGGACCCTCAGCAGTCATTCAAGGAAGCTGGCCAACAGCATTCCAGTCTGTGGCTCCTGATCTGGCCCAGCTCATCCTTGCATGCAGCATCTAAAGACCAGACCCTCTTTCCCCCCCCCCCAACCCAGAACCCCTAATAGATTGCTGGGGGAGGGGCAAGGCACAGCCCCTAACAAAGCAGTGAAACTCAAAAGCTTTCTATACAAATCCACGTACAAGAAGTTTAGTCCTGCACTTTTGGCACCAAGCTCACCCAGCAGCAGCACTAGAAGGCAGCCCTGGACCCCCTTCAACCCCCCATTACCCACCCCAGAAGCAGAACTGCTGGCCCAGGCACTGAACACCCCACTGCTCTGCTGAGGAAGGGGGCAGCTGGGGCCTAAGATACCTGATAGGAAAGTGAGGTGGCACTTTAGGGAATCAGAGCCAGCAGGGCTGGTAAAGGCACCAGGGCTAGAGCAGCTGTGTACACCCAGAACAGCTGCTTCAGAGACAGGAGAACATAGACTGATGTAGCCATGGGCAGGGCTTGGGGGTGTTTCAAATTCACCACAGTCTCAAACACAAGAGGAAATGGTCATTGCTAAGAATTGAACTGCCCACGCCACTGGCACAGCGGGAGAGGGGCCTGGGTGAAGCCGTAGAGACAAAAATCCTGAATGGAGGGGCAAGGTTTGTGCTCAGCTGGCACCCAAATGAGCAAGAGGGAAGCCCCCCCATCAGTGTCTGTGATTTCCAGCAAGCAGCTCTAAGTGGGGAAGGGGCAAATCAAGTGTACAGCCCCTTCCCCGCATTGTGCATGGGCTCTGCCAGGAACCTGCCTCCCTCCCCTGGGGCCCCTCACACACTAAGCAGCCACTATCCCCACCCCTAGTCCAGATCCAGCCCCTGCCCCACAGAAGATTCGCACTTGTGCATCTATCCCTGCTGACCACTTGGGCTCAGTACGCAGCGGGGGGCTGGTAGCCCTCCGCGGTCTCTCCGGTCTGGGTGAAGGGTGGCTGCTGGTAGTTGTCGTGAGTGACGCTGGGGTAAATTGAGTAGGGGGTCTGAGGGTTAGGGGTGGGGTCAACGTAGCTGTTAGTAAAGTCCTCCACTCCCATTCTGTACCGCTGCAGAGCGAAGGTGATCAGGAATCCCTAGAAAGAGAGCAGCAGTCAGCAAAGCCAGGCCACAAGGGTCACTCGCCCCGGGCAAGTCCAGACACCCCCCCCCCCCAATTCTCTCAGCCCCCACCGTCAGCCCCAAAGAGATCTGCTGGCTGGGGAAGTGCCACTCACCCAGGAGAAGATGGAGAAGAAGCTGAAGGCAATGGCAGCTCGGGCCGAGTCAGCCGCCCCCGAATGCACGTCCGTGGGCAGCGTCAGAGCCCATTGGTTGGTCAAGAAGCAGAAGCCGATGAACCACAGGAAAGTCCAGAGTGCTGTGGGGGGGGGGGGGGAAAGAGAGCAACACGTGGGTCCTGCTGTCTTGCTGGGGTGTGATCCCACCCCTGCCCCACACTTGATGGCTTCATGTCACCCAGCTGCGGGGGCGGGGGAGGCGCAGCTGGGCCTATGGGCCACCCATCCACCGGCTGATTCCCCTGGCTCCAAGCCCTGCGGCTCGATGCCCCGGCGAGCTCAGTGCAGAGCCCCGTAACCCCCGCAGGAAAGGGTCGCCCCACTGGCTGCACGTCGGCGAGGCGCTTCCCCCCAGTCAGGAGCAGTGCCCAGGTTCAGCAGTGCTTGGCGGGCAAGGTGCCAGGAGATCAAAGCACCCTCCTCTAGGCAGGCACTGAAAAGAAACAGTTCCGCAAGGAGCAGGACAAGGGCAGCCGTGGGCCGACCGTTCGAGCAGCCCGGGGCAGTTCTCTGGCCAGGGTATCCCCGAGGTCAGACGAAGGGATTGGGGGGGCCGTAGACTCCGCCAGCCCCCAGCCCATGGCTGCGGTTACCTGAAAAGCCCAGGTCGGCCATGACCAGGTATTTGCGGTCGGTGGCGTTGCTGATCTGGGGGAAGTAGAGATCGATGGTGAAGAAGGCGACGCAGGCCAGGAAGCCGAGGACGCCGATGCCCACCCCATAGCGACAGGCGTCCTCGTTGCGGTGGAAGACGCAGTGGAGCTGCTCGGTGGAGTACGGGTTGGTGTACCCCTCGCCGATGATGCAGGAGAACACGATGAGGGAGAACACCTGGGGGGGCAGCATTGGCATCAGCCTGAGCAGGAACCACGGGGCACGTGGAGAGCCAGGGGGAACCCTGAGCCACCAGCTGCCCCCTTCCAACCCCCAGAGCCCATTCGATGGGGATGGGGCACGTCCACCACAACCCACCCACCCACCCTCCTCTGGGGGGAGGGGACGAGCAGGGACCCAGGGTCTGCAATGGGGCGGCACAAACACACTGGGGTTGGCACCTGCCCTTGGGAAGGGGGCTGGGCTGGGCCCCACTGATGCCAGAACAAACAGGGCAAAAGCCCAGGAGCGAGCAGGAAGTGCCTCGCCGCGGGGAGGGAGCGGGGCAAAGCAACAGTTGAATGGGGGGCTCCCCCCGGAGTCCCTGTGGGACCCCCCGGAACTGGGGGAGGGGGAGGGAGCAGCGCACCCCGCAAACACGCCTCCCGCCCGCCCGCCCGCCCGCTGCCTGGCCGGCCCGAGCGGTCAGCTGATGGCCCCATGACCGGCGCCTGCCTCGTGACCCGCCCACGATCGGACCGTCCCCGAGCCCCCAGGCCGGGCCCCTCTTCCCGGGCCGGGCCCCGCAGCGCTGCCCCCGGAGCGGGCGGCAATTCCGTCCCAGCTGGGGCCCAAGGCGCCGCCGGACGGGCCGCCCCGAGCAGGGCCCCGGCGCCCCGAGCAGGGCCCCTTCCCCCGGCGCCCCCCGCCCCGAGCAGGGCCCCTTCCCCCGGCGCCCCCCGCCCCGAGCAGGGCCCCTTCCCCCGGCGCCCCCCGCCCCGAGCAGGGCCCCGGCGCCCCGAGCAGGGCCCCTTCCCCCGGCGCCCCCCGCCCCGAGCAGGGTCCCGGCGCCCCGAGCAGGGTCCCTTCCCCCGGCGCCCCCCGCCCCGAGCAGGGTCCCGGCGCCCCGAGCAGGGCCCCTTCCCCCGGCGCCCCCCGCCCCGAGCAGGGCCCCTTCCCCCGGCGCCCCCCGCCCCGAGCAGGGCCCCTTCCCCCGGCGCCCCCCGCCCCGAGCAGGGCCCCGGCGCCCCGAGCAGGGCCCCTTCCCCCGGCGCCCCCCGCCCCGAGCAGGGTCCCGGCGCCCCGAGCAGGGCCCCTTCCCCCGGCGCCCCCCGCCCCGAGCAGGGTCCCGGCGCCCCGAGCAGGGCCCCTTCCCCCGGCGCCCCCGGCCCCGAGCAGGGTCCCTTCCCCCGGCGCCCCCCGCCCCGAGCAGGGTCCCGGCGCCCCGAGCAGGGCCCCTTCCCCCGGCGCCCCCCGCCCCGAGCAGGGCCCCTTCCCCCGGCGCCCCCCGCCCCGAGCAGGGTCCCGGCGCCCCGAGCAGGGCCCCTTCCCCCGGCGCCCCCCGCCCCGAGCAGGGCCCCTTCCCCCGGCGCCCCCGGCCCCGAGCAGGGCCCCTTCCCCCGGCGCGGCCGGACACGCAGCACCAGGAAGTGCCGCGACTCCGCTCCGACGGCAGCGGGGCCTCCCGCGCTCCACCCCCCGCCTGGGCCGGGCCGGGCCGGGCCGGGCCGGGCCCCCGCTCACCGCGCTCAGCAGCCGCGCCAGGACCTGCGGCCGCTGCAGGAAGCGCAGCAGGTCGAAGGTGCCCCCGGCCTTGGCCGCTCCGTAGGCGCCGCCGCTCTCCATGCTGCCCGCCCGGCCTAGCCCAGCCCGCCCCGCCCGGTTGAGCCTCCGCGTCCCCGGCCCCGCCCCGAGGGAGGGGCCCGGCGCCTGTCCCGGGCCGGGCGGGTGCTGCCGGCCGAGCTGGGCCGGGGGGGTGGACACCGGCGCTGTCCCCAGCCGCCCGTAGTGGGCAAAGGACCGGTCGGCGGGTCTGAGAGCGGAGCGGGCGCTGCCTGCCCCCCGTTATCCCCGGAGCAGCCCCCCCCGTTATCCCCAGAGCCACGCCCTGCCCCCCGTTATCCCCGGAGCAGCCCCCCCCGTTATCCCCGGAGCAGCCCCCCCGTTATCCCCAGAGCCACGCCCTGCCCCCCGTTATCCCCGGAGCAGCCCCCCCCGTTATCCCCGGAGCAGCCCCCCCATTATCCCCAGAGCTGCGCCCTGCCCCCCCGTTATCCCCGGAGCTGCGCCCTGCCCCCCCGTTATCCCCGGAGCCGCGCCCTGCCCCCCGTTATCCCCGGAGCAGTGCCCCCCATTATCCCTGGAGCAGCACCCTGCCCCCCGTTATCCCCGGAGCAGTGCCCCCCGTTATCCCTGGAGCAGCACCCTGCCCCCGTTATCCCCGGAGCAGTGCCCCCCGTTATCCCTGGAGCAGCACCCTGCCCCCCGTTATCCCCGGAGCAGTGCCCCCCGTTATCCCTGGAGCAGCACCCTGCCCCCCGTTATCCCCGGAGCAGTGCCCCCCATTATCCCTGGAGCAGTGCCCCCCATTATCCCAAGAGCAGCGCCCTGCCCCCCGTTATCCCCGGAGCAGTGCCCCCCATTATCCCTGGAGCAGTGCCCCCCATTATCCCCGGAGCAGCGCCCTGCCCCCCGTTATCCCCAGAGCAGTGCCCCCCGTTATCCCCGGAGCCACGCCCTGCCCCCCGTTATCCCCGGAGCAGCACCCTGCCCCCCGTTATCCCCAGAGCAGTGCCCCCCATTATCCCTGGAGCAGTGCCCCCCATTATCCCCGGAGCAGCGCCCTGCCCCCCGTTATCCCCAGAGCAGTGCCCCCCGTTATCCCCGGAGCCACGCCCTGCCCCCCGTTATCCCCGGAGCAGCGCCCTGCCCCCCGTTATCCCCAGAGCAGGCCCCCCCCCGCCATAATCAGGCCCCAGAGCCGCCCCCGCTGGAGCTGGATGCAGGAGGGAGCCCGTGGGAGGCTCGGCTGCAGGCTCTGTACAGAGAGCGGGTCCCAGGGGCCAGCCTGCGGGGCACTTCCCCCTGCAGTGGGCACAGAGGCGGCTGCGAGGCCTCCACTAGGAGGGGAGCAGGGCCCGTCCTTGTGGGTGGCCTTGCCCGAGGCTCCCCACCCGCTCCAGGGGGAGGGGAGGGGAGAGGAGGGCTGAGGACTGTTCGAGGCTGAGACCCCCCCCCCCCCCCACGGCCCAGCGCCCGGCGGAGAGGGCCAGGGACTAGAGATGGGAGAACCCAGGGATCTGTGCTCCCTCCCCGACCGGCTGCTAGGCCTCGCCCCCGGGACCCCCGCAGGACAGTCACAGGTGCTGCTGGGAGATCTGCCCACGAGGCATTTCTGTCCACAGCCATCCCACGCCCTGCTCCGTCACCGCCCACGGCCCCGTGCGCACTGTGTCCCAGGCCGGCGAGGCCCTTGTCCAGCTGTGGCCGGAGATGGGGGCTCTCACATCCTAGGGCCCCCCCTTGCCCCGGGTTGGACACGACAATGAGACGATGTGACCCTGACCGGAGAAGGCGCCTCCCTGCATAGAGCAGGGCCGAGCCCCGAGCGACATCTCCTCCTTCACGCGCACCGCGTCCTGCAGGGAGATCTCGCAGGATCCAGCCCAGAGCGGCCATTGCTGCAGAGCCCTGGGGAGGAAGGAAAGTCACCCCTGAACCCGTTGGGCCTCCAGGCTGAAGGCCCCTTCGCCAGCCATAAACCCCTGACAAAGCCAGACCCCAGCCCGTTCTCTTGCGCACCCGCTACCCTTGGGTGCCAGGAGGGCGCCTGCCCCCCAGCCCTGCCCCTAGGGGAGTGTGCTGCATTCCCTTCCCTTTGTGGGGCAGGGCTCCCCCAGGGGGCACAGAAGGAGAGGCTAGTCCATGGACACAGCCTGCAGGCAACGGAGCCATGGTCTGTCCTGGGCCTCCCGGAGGCCCCTTCCACCCCCGGCTCTGCCAGAACTAGCCAGGCCGCCCGTGCCCCTGGGGCTGCTCTCCCCAGTTGTTTCCTGTGGGAGGGTTTTCGGCCATGGCCGAGGAGGAGCCAGGAACTCAGGTCCCCCCAGACCGTCCAGACAGGTCACTGCGGCCGCGGGAAAGTGACTCACTCTCGCCCTGCCCACGCCCGGCACCAGGGCCGGCGACAGGGGGGTACTACGGGTACAGCTGTACCGGGCCCCCCGACTTTAGGGGGGCCCTGGTACACAGCTGTACCCGTTGTCGCCGGACCTGGAGGGCGGGGAGGCGGCGCGGCTCTCCTCCGGACAAGCGTGCCTGGCCCCGGCAGGGGCTGTGAGCCCCGGCTGGGCTGGGCTGGGGGGGGGGCCCTGGCTGGGCTGGGGGCCCCCCCAAACTATCAAAGTAGGGGGCCCCCAAAATTCTGTCACCAGCCCTGCCCGGCACTGATCCTGGCTCTGGGGCTGCTCCAGGGACCAGGGAGGTGCCCGAACCACAAGCGCCTGCACTTACTTGTGCTGTGATAACAATGGGCTGAGGAGTTCCTGATAGCGCCCTGGGACAACTAATGAAAGAAGGGGGGGGAGTGGGGTCAAAGGGTCAAACGAAGGGAACCTGACGGGGACACCGAGCAGAGGACCCCGGACAGCGCCCAACGCTCCTGGACGGCATCAAGGGAGCCGGGGGACCTGCAAGGCAAGATACCAGGGTGGTGCATGAACCCAAACTGCAGCCAGGGGCTTGTGGTGCTGAGGGCAGAGCCCGGGCTGCCGTAGGGGGTCGCGCAGTTTGCTGAGGGGGAGGGACGAGTGGCATCAGCTGGAGGGGGCAGGAGGACGAGTCCCCGAGCTCCTGGATGACATGCAGGACGCAGCCTGTCCCCACCAACTTGTGCACATGACCCTGGAAAACAGCTGGCTCCAGAGTCCCCAAGAGAGGAGATCTGGGAATGCCCCCCGTGTTCTAAGGAGAGTGACGGGCGGGAAACGGGTTCTCCTGGTGCCTGGGAAACGCTGTGTTCTGAGCAGGGAGCAGGCACAGTGCATAGGGGCCAGGCTCTGAGCTCAGGCAGGCACGTGAGAAAACAGGCTCTGGGTGGCCCACGGCCGTGGCACGCAGGGGACAGGCTCTGAGCTCACCCACGGCCGTGGCACGCAGGGGACAGGCTCTGAGCTCACCCACGGCCGTGGCACGCAGGGGACAGGCTCTGAGCTCACCCACGGCCGTGGCACGCAGGGGACAGGCTCTGAGCTCACCCACGGCCGTGGCACGCAGGGGACAGGCTCTGGGTCGCCCACGGCCGTGGCACGCAGGGGACAGGCTCTGGGTCGCCCACGGCCGTGGCACGCAGGGGACAGGCTCTGGGTCACCCACGGCCGTGGCACGCAGGGGACAGGTTCTGGGTCACCCACGGCCGTGGCACGCAGGGGACAGGCTCTGGGTCGCCCACGGCCGTGGCACGCAGGGGACAGGCTCTGGGTCACCCACGGCCGTGGCACGCAGGGGACAGGCTCTGGGTCACCCACGGCCCTGGGACGCAGGGGACAGGCGCTGCCCTGGCAGGAGGGAGGGAGGGAAGGCACAGGAGAGGAGAGACCTGCTGGACGCACATTTCCCCACCTGGAGTGGCCAGGCCCAGCTGACACGGATGCAGTACCGGGGTGGGTGGGAACTCTCCAGAGCACCGGGGCCCGTCAGGAGAAGCCGCGTTCGCTCCCAGGGCCTCTGCTGTGTCTTTGGGGAGGGATCCTGGGACGGGGCTTTTCCAACTGAGCCAACTTTCAGTGAGTGTCTCTCAAGGGGCCCAAGGCAGGAGAGTCCCACCCCCAGACAGCCAGGGCCATCCTCCATTTTGAGCCTGCAGCCCGGACCCCATTTTGATGGCTATGCTGCAGCTTGCCTGCCCAATGGGAGAAATCCCTGGGACCGCTGGGCCCTGGACCCGCTGAGGCTGGGCGAGGCCGGCCTGGGGCTCACCCAGGGAGCGGCCGAGTCCTTTGCTGCATGCGGAGCTAAGACTAACCCATACTGTGCCCTCCAGGTGGACACCACAGGCAAGACTACAACTCCCAGCATCCTCTGCTCTCCAGGTGAGGGAGGAATGGGAGCTGGCTCCTGGCCAGCTGGAGGGTTCTCACTGTGCTTCGCCGGCCGGGGACGCTGCAGTGGGCAGGTGAGTGAAGCTGAGAAGGGGGTTTGGAGCTGACATGGACTCTGCAGAACAGCTGGTCTGAGCCCACGCTCCTTGAAATGCCTCCAGCCCGGGGCTGTGGCACCACCCTGTCCACGTGCCCCAGGCGAGCGGGGCTGGGCCCCACGGGCAGCCATGCAGACAGGGCTCAGTCAGCCCTGGGGTGACCTAGGAAGAAGCTATGGGGTGGGGCTGGAGGACTTTGGAACAGCAAAGCCAGCTGGTCTGAGCCCTGAGGACGGGCTGCCCTCCTCCCACCCCCATTGGTGCACACACCCCCGGCAGGCACTCCCAGAGTGCGCTCCTGCTCCAGGGGCTGGGGTCTGCAGCCAGCGCCGCCTGGGACCACCAGACCGGAGCGGAGAGACAAAGCCGGGAGGTTCCTGTCCCTGCAGGCACTGCTCTTCTGGGGTGTGTCTGTGCTGGGGTGTGGGCCAAAGGCAGGGAGGGCCCCATGAGAGCCACCCACGGGAGCCGGGTGCTCCAGAAATCACCCCTGGGGCGGGACTGTGCCGTCCACACAGAGCGCACAGAGCGGGCAGAGCCCAGGTGAGTTTTGTGCCCAGCCTCCTGAACTGGTGGGGGGGGGGGGCTCATGGAGCAGGGAGCACAGGTGGGCGCAGCCTGCGTCTGCTCTCCTAGCAACCACGCCTGTCCTGCCACAGCCCCCGGGCCACAGGTTACCTGGGGCCCAGTGCTTTCCTAAGAGGAAGGGTCTGTCTCTGAGAGGAGAAATGGAGCCGAGCCAGCCTGGGCCATGGTCTGCCTGGACTCGCTGCAGGGAGTGGTTTGAATGTGAAGGGCTGAGTGAAGTGAGAGGCTGACTCTGCTCCAGTTAACTCCTTGGTGCCTGAAGATGCTCAGAATGAGGAGTACTTGTGGCACCTTACAACACATTTATTTGGGCATAAGCTTTCGTGGGCTACAGCCCACTTCATCAGATGCACAGAATGCTGTTAACAGTATCTCCTGGGGGAGTGTGGAGGATGTGGCACTTCTCAAGGCCTGTGCTGCCCAGCCCCGGGTTCTGGCCTGCAAAGGTGTCCAGGGAGAATCTCCTCGTGCAATGCAGAACGGTGCGCAGCGGCTTCTTGCACAATTCTCATGTGCTGGTTGAATCATCTCGGGGGGTGCGGGGGTGGCCTGGCACCTCGTGGGGACGACCGTTCTCAGTGTGCTGGGTGCGGGGGCGGATTAGGGCTTTGGGGGGCCCTGGGCCAGACCCCTTCCCAACCCCTTCTGCCTGCAGTCCCCCCGTGCTCTTGCGGGGGAAAAGGTGGCTTGCCCCAGCCCCCTGCCTGGCGCTCCTGCGGGGAGTAGGGTCAGGGTGCAGGGGCTTACCATGCTCTACCCTCCCAATGTTCCTTCTGGGGAGCAGGACAAGCCCTTGTGCCTCGACCCCACTCTGGCAGGTTTGCCTGGGGGGCTAGAGTGAGACACACTGGCCCATTTTTTTGAGCCCCCCCCCAACTGACCAGGACCCCTGGGCATAGGTCCCATTGGCCCCGTGGCTAATCTGCCATTGGCCGGGTGCTGGAATTATCCATATGGGAAACCACCAAACCCAGCCTGAACCATCAATTCCTTCATGAAATCCAAGGGCTGCCTGGTGTCTATACAACTGCTCTGAAAAGCCAAATTCGATCAACAACTTCCCACCTCCCCGGCAGAACAGAACAGCCCGGAGCCTTTGATCCAAGTCCAGGGCGCTGGGACTCCGGCTGGTCGGCTCCAGCATGGCCAGGCCACCCACCCTGATGTCACTGAGGCTGTGAGAACCCGCTGGAGACGGGTCCCCCCGAGTTCCCGTCTGACACTCTCCTCTCTCCCCTCCTCGGTGCCCAGCGGGTTTTCCATTGCGCTGGACTCACTCAGGCGCTAACACTGGGGAGGGCCGTGCCGGCTCCTTTTAAGACTGGTTCTTTTTGTCCTATTTTTAACCCTCTGCCGTCTCCCCTATTGGTCAGAGGCCTTGTTTTTAAAACTTCCCCTTCTCACCTTACTGAGCCGTGGAACCCGGCTCCGTTCCGTCTACGAGGCCTCCTTCCACCTGCCAGGGCCTCTCTTCACTGCACTCACATTCCCTTACCCAGATTCTTGAATGTCCTATTTCTCCTGTGCCAGGGAGCTGCACACACCCGCCCGATACCAAGCGTCAGACAGCTATGGGCACCAGCCCAGCATGACCTGGGCTCCTTCCCATCCACCCTTCTCCACTATGCTGACACAGGGGCCCTGAGACACAGGGCCCAGGAGTCCGGGGCAGCCCGGGCGCTCAGCAGAGAGCTGTTTTTGGCGATCAGAGTGTTCACAGCCAACCAGGGGATTTGGTCGTTCTGCCAGTGCCAGGCAGAGACTTTCCAGCTCACTCAGGGTGCAAAATGCATCTTGGTATGTGACCTTCTGGGAGCTGGGCTGGGTGAGCCGGGGACGTCCCTCCCCTGGCCGGGTGTGGGGAGAGGACAAAGGCAGGGGGACACAGGCTGTTTGTTCTGGTGCCCGCTGAGGAATCAGACCTGGGAGTGGGGAGGAGAGAGCAGCTCTTTTCTCCTCCCAGTTCTGTTGGGGGAGTAGGCCCAGTTTTTCCCTCTCTGACCAGCAGGCTTGGCACCGTGGTGTCTGGGCACTGACCCTACATGCTGCAGCGCCACAACACCAGCGCCAGGCGTTGACCATCCGGTCCCTTGGTTGACCGGCCGGAGGTGGATCACTGCCTGGGATCTGCTCCCCCCTGTGCCTGGGGCTTTGCACAGAGCGAGTGGTCGGCTGGGAACGGGCAGAGTCCCTAGCTGGAAACCTGCCGGGTACCCGGGTAGGACCGGAGGAGGGGGCCCTGCGGGGCAGAGGGAGCCGGGGTTAGTGTCTCTCTGGCGAGCCACGGAGGAGGCTGACGTTGCTGTGGCGCAGAGGATGTGGGAGAGATCTCTCCTCATCGCTGTTTTCTGTGCAGTTTCTTTTCACGAGCTGGTGCGTTTCCGCTTCCCTGGCTGTGAGCGCAGTGAAGGGTCAGGGCCGTTGGGTGAAGAAGGAAGCAAGTGACCGAGGTCAGTGGTTCTCAAATGTCTTTTCTAGGAACCCGGTTGAAGAAAACTGTTGATGCCTGTGACTCAGCGGAGCTGGCAATGAGGGGCCGTGGGAGGGGCTCCGGGCTGGGGCAGAGGGTTGGGGTGCAGGAAGGAGCCAGGGCTCTTGGCTGGGGGTGCAGGCTCTGGGGCAGAGGGTTGGGGTGCAGGAGGGAGTCAGGGCTCTTGGCTGGGGGTGCAGGCTCTGGGGTGGGGCCAGGGATGAGGGATTTGGGGTGCAAGAAGGGGTTCTGGGTTTGGGGGGGCTCAGGGCTGGGGCAGCATGCAGAGCCCCGTGGCCCTCCCCCAGAAGCTGGACCCGCTGCTGGCCGCTTCCAGGGTGCAGCGCGGTGTCAGGGCAGGGAGGACTCGTCTGCTTGAGCCGGGCAGCAGCCGACGGGACTTTTACCAGAGCGACCCAGTGCCAAACTTTGGCAATGCCAGGGCGTCCGGCTGGCACCGGTTAGCCTGGAGCCCTGCGCCAGCGGGTCGGCTCGCCCAGCAAGTGAGTCACAGAGCACGGCAGCTCCAGTCGCTGCTTGACCTAACGTTGGGGTGCCCAGGTACCATGGTGATGGGCACATTAGAAACATTTGAAAATACCTAGTCTCCAGTCCCCCCCGGGCATAGCCCCAGGGCAGGATCGGCTGGCCCTGGCCCGCAGCCCCTGTGTCTGCATCCGCACTATCCGCACCGCAGGGCTGCTGCATGACTGAGTTGGGGCTTTTGTCCCCTCCTCTCTTCCTTCCTCTTCTCTGTGTTTCGTGTCCTGCTGCCTGGTGGGGCCGGTGTTATTGGCACAGCCTGTGTTTCCGTGGGACTCGCCTTGGAGGTGCAGGGCCCAGCAGCGAGACCCGACTGCAGCTACCGGGCGGGGGACTCGCCCTGCCAGGGCCATCGGCTGCACTCCGCCTGGGCGTCCCCGGCTCACGCTCGCGGCGGGGCTGTTTTGACGATCACAAGTGGAAGAGGAAGAGAAGTGGGCGCTGCTGAGGGAGCCTGTTGTCTGGAGAGCTCCAGGCCCCGGTGCCGTCCAGATCCGAGCAGCCGGAGGGCCGAGACCCCGAGATGACCCAGCCAGTCTTCACCCTTTGTGTTCCGGACAGCAGGGATGGAGCCAGGTGAGTTGCACGGGAGGGGAGCCAGACCTGCACCTCTAGGGCCCATGTATGTAACTCAGAGCAGGGGTCCCTGCTGCTGTGGTAAGAGGACGTAACAGAGCCCTCACTCGCCCTCACTCACCCTCACTCACCCTCACTCGCCCTCACTCCGAAGAAAAAAAAAGTTCCGAGATACACCAAGTGCATATTGTTTATTTCAACCTGCTGGCAAAGAAGAGCTTTATTTTCCCACACTGCCCCCCTCCCTGGACTCTGCCCGCTCCCCCGGGAACCCGTCCAGCAGAGTATCCTTAACACTGGGCTCCTCCCAGTCTGCGGTGGGAGGGAGCCGTCCACCCTGGCCCTGCCAGGAGAGTGTCCTTGTGGACTGAGGCTGCCGCAGCCTCCGTTGTGGGGGCCGTTGTCTGCCCTCCCCGTGTGGGAAGGGGGCCGTGCCGCTCAGAACTTGTCTCCCTGGGGATACCCAGGGGAACGGGAAGCTTGTTGTAGCAGGTCCCTGTGCAGACAGAATTGTCCCGGGGTGGCCATGAGTGACCCCCCCCCCCCTCGGGAGTCCCTTGGGCGGTGGCCCCATAGGCTGTGACCCCGGGCGGTAGCAGCTGCACAGGCCTTGGAACCCAGTCACAGGCCAGGGCCCTTGGGTGCTTCTGGGCTGCAGCCAGGGGCTGCTGTGTCCCAGCGCCACCCCCGCTGAGTTGAGAAGGATGGTGCTAGAATCGGGCATCTTCCCAAGCCTGTGGCCCGGCCAGCTCCCGTCCAAGCCCTGGGGCAGCGGGTTACAGCGGGTGGGGCCGGTTCCCCGGGTCCTGACTGCCGTGTTCCCACAGCCCGGATCCGAGCCCTGGGGCAGCGGGTTACAGTGGGTGGGGCCGGTTCCCCGGGTCCTGACGGCCGTGTTCCCACAGCCCGGATCCGAGCCCTGGGGCAGCGGGTTACAGCGGGTGGGGCCGGTTCCCCGGGTCCTGACTGCCGTGTTCCCACAGCCCGGATCCGAGCCCTGGGGCAGCGGGTTACAGTGGGTGGGGCCGGTTCCCCGGGTCCTGACTGCCGTGTTCCCACAGCCCGGATCCGAGCCCTGGGGCAGCGGGTTACAGCGGGTGGGGCCGGTTCCCCGGGTCTTGACTGCCGTGTTCCCACAGCCCGGATCCGAGCCCTGGGGCAGCGGGTTACAGTGGGTGGGGCCAGTTCCCCGGGTCTTGACTGCCGTGTTCCCACAGCCCGGATCTGAGCCCGTACGACGAGGGCGCTGTGCACAGCTCCTTCCAGCAGCTCCTCCAGGAGCAGAGCAGGGAGGAGCCGGGGCTGGAGCTGCAGGAGCTGACCCCCGGGGGCAGAGGTAAAGCACAGACCTGCTGCACTGTGTGTCTGGGGCGCTTTGCAGCCCAAGGAGCTGGGTGCTGCAGGGGGGACGGATTATAGCCTCGTTTGTGCTCCTCACATTGACTCGCACAACGTTCCATCGTCCCAGCGCTCGCCACGGAGGGTGACCAGGTGTCCGGTTTCAACCGGACCCCCAGTCGATCTAGGACCCTGGTGGCTCCGGTCACCTGACCAGGCCATTAAAAGTCTGGCCTGCAGTGCTCCCGGCTAAGGCAGCTGGTCCCTACCTATCCTGGCACTGCGCTGCACCCCGGAAGAGATCAGCAGGTCCAGCTCCTTGGTGGGGGAGGGCATGGGGCTCCGTCCGTGTGCTGCCCCTGCTCTGAGCACCGGCTCTGCACTCCCACTGGCCGGGAACTGTGGACAATGAGAGCTGCGCGGGTGGTGCCTGCGGTGCAGAGCCTCCTGGTCCCTCCCCTGCCTAGGAGCCGCATCTGCTGGGTGCTTCTGGGGCGCAGCGCAGAGTCAGGACAGGCAGGAAATTTGCCTCCCCGCCACCCCCACCTCATGCCGCTGATCAGGAGCCACTGGAGGAAGCACGTACCCCAACCTGAGCCCCCTCCTGTACCCCAAACCCCTCATCCCTGGCTCCACCCTAGAGCCCGCACCCCAACCCCCTGCCCCAGCCCAGTGAAAGTGAGTGAGGGTGGGGAGACTGAGTCACTGAGGGAGGGGGAATGTAGTGAGTGTGGGCGGAGTGGGAGAGGGGGCCGGGCCTCAGGGAAGGGGTGGGGCTAGGGTGTTCTGTGCAGTTAGAAAGCCATGGGGAGGGGCCTAGGGAGCTCGGGCAGCCTGCTGGGGAGGGAGGCTCAGAGCCCTGGGGCTGGGAGCTGGGACAGAGCAAAGCAGGTGGGGGCTGGCAGGGAGCCTGGGCTGCCTCTGGCCAGTGCCGTGGCAGGTGCCCCGCAGGGGCCAGCAGTTCGTCTTGGGACCAGGCCTGAGCGAGGCGTACGGGGAGCCCAGGCACGGGGCTGAGGGCCTGGCTGGGGTCGTCCCTGGGAGCCGGCGGGGAATTCCCGCTCTGATCCCGACCCTGCGTTTCCTCCCCTTCTCCCAGAGAGCCTGGCCGCCGGCCGCACCAGGGCCTGGGAGGAGCCCGCGCCGAGGGGAGAGCACCCGGATTTCTCCGCAGCCACACTACGGATCCTTGCCAGCATGCCCAGCCGCACCATCGGTGAGCCCAGCCCCGGGCAGCCAGCCCCGCGGCCCCCGCCCGCCCCCAGCCTCCTCCCCAGACAGAGCGTGGGCGAGGAGAGGAGAGCCAAGAGTCCTGGCTCCAGGGCCCCTGCTGGTCGCATCCCCTGACCCTGCTGGAGGAGCCCCGGGGCAGAGCAGTGCTTCTCCATGGGCCAAACCTGCCCCAAGCTATGCCCCACCCATGGCTGCCCCAATACCATTCCACCCCCACCCCCACCTCAACACCACCCTGCCCTCTCCCCAATATCATCCCATCACCCCCGCCTGCCCCAATACCAGTCCACCCCCACCCCCACCTCAACACCACCCTGCCCTCCCCCCAATATCATCCCATCACCCCCGCCTGCCCCAATACCAGTCCACCCCCACCCCACCTCAACACCACCCTGCCCTCCCCCCAATATCATCCCATCACCCCCGCCTGCCCCAATACCAGTCCACCCCCACCCCACCTCAACACCACCCTGCCCTCCCCCCAATATCATCCCATCACCCCCGCCTGCCCCAATACCAGTCCACCCCAAACCCTGCCCCCAGCCCCACCTCAACACCACCCTGCCCTCTCCCCAATATCATCCCATCACCCCCGCCTGCCCCAATACCAGTCCACCCCCACCCCACCTCAACACCACCCTGCCCTCTCCCCAATATCATCCCATCACCCCCGCCTGCCCCAATACCAGTCCACCCCCACCCCACCTCAACACCACCCTGCCCTCTCCCCAATATCATCCCATCACCCCCGCCTGCCCCAATACCAGTCCACCCCCACCCCACCTCAACACCACCCTGCCCTCTCCCCAATATCATCCCATCACCCCCGCCTGCCCCAATACCATTCCACCCCCACCCCCACCTCAACACCACCCTGCCCTCTCCCCAATATCATCCCATCACCCCCGCCTGCCCCAATACCAGTCCACCCCCACCCCACCTCAACACCACCCTGCCCTCTCCCCAATATCATCCCATCAGCCCCGCCTGCCCCAATACCAGTCCACCCCCACCCCCACCTCAACACCACCCTGCCCTCTCCCCAATATCATCCCATCACCCCCGCCTGCCCCAATACCAGTCCACCCCCACCCCCACCTCAACACCACCCTGCCCTCTCCCCAATATCATCCCATCACCCCCGCCTGCCCCAATACCAGTCCACCCCAAACCCTGCCCCCAGCCCCACCTCAACACCACCCTGCCCTCTCCCCAATATCATCCCATCACCCCCGCCTGCCCCAATACCAGTCCACCCCCACCCTGCCCCCAGCCCCACCTCAACACCACCCTGCCCTCTCCCCAATATCATCCCATCACCCCCGCCTGCCCCAATACCAGTCCATCCCCACCCCACCTCAACACCACCCTGCCCTCCCCCCAATATCATCCCATCACCCCCGCCTGCCCCAATACCAGTCCACCCCCACCCCCACCTCAACACCACCCTGCCCTCTCCCCAATATCATCCCATCACCCCCGCCTGCCCCAATACCAGTCCACCCCAGCCCCACCTCAACACCACCCTGCCCTCTCCCCAATATCATCCCATCACCCCCGCCTGCCCCAATACCAGTCCACCCCCACCCCACCTCAACACCACCCTGCCCTCTCCCCAATATCATCCCATCACCCCCGCCTGCCCCAATACCAGTCCACCCCCATCCCCACCTCAACACCACCCTGCCCTCTCCCCAATATCATCCCATCACCCCCGCCTGCCCCAATACCATTCCACCCCCACCCCCACCTCAACACCACCCTGCCCTCTCCCCAATATCATCCCATCACCCCCGCCTGCCCCAATACCAGTCCACCCCCACACCCACCTCAACACCACCCTGCCCTCTCCCCAATATCATCCCATCACCCCCGCCTGCCCCAATACCAGTCCACCCCCACCCCACCTCAACACCACCCTGCCCTCTCCCCAATATCATCCCATCACCCCCGCCTGCCCCAATACCAGTCCACCCCAGCCCCACCTCAACACCACCCTGCCCTCTCCCCAATATCATCCCATCACCCCCGCCTGCCCCAATACCATTCCACCCCACCCCACCTCAACACCACCCTGCCCTCTCCCCAATATCATCCCATCACCCCCGCCTGCCCCAATACCAGTCCATCCCAAACCCTGCCCCCACCTTGCCCCCACCCCCACCTCCCCGCCCTCTCCCCAATATCATTCCACCATCACCCCCGCCTGCCCCAATACCATTCCACCCCCACCCTGCCCCCACCCCCACCCCCACACCACCCTGCCCTCTCCACAATATCATCCCACCATCTCCCCCGCCTGTCTGCCTCAGGCTGCAGCCCCCCTGCCCCCACCCTAATGCTACCATGTCCCCCCCCCCCGCCGCCCCAACCCCTCCCCCCCCCCCCCCCGCATGAGGCAGCTGGAAGCAAAGCTCTGGGGAGGGGGACGGACCCGATGCCTCTGCCTGGGGCAGCCCCCGCGGAGCCCTGTCACGGAGCCGGCCCGGCCCCGCTCGCGCCCTGAGCCCCGGCCGTGTGTTGCAGGGCGCAGCCGAGGCGCCGTCATCTCGCAGTGCTACAACCGCACGGCCAAGCTCCGGCGCCGGAGCACCCGCCCGCCGCTGCAGCAGCTGTCCCGCTCCGCACGGCCCAGCCTGCGGCAGTACCACCTGGAGCTGGACGCCGGCCAGGCAGAGCAGGAAGGTGAGTCGCTATCGCTGAGCTGGGGCTGGGCCATGCACCCCGCGGGCTGCGGCCAGGCGTCCCAGTGGGGGCTACGTGTCCAGTGCCCCCTTGGAATGGGGGGACAACGTATCCAGCCCCCCCATTGGGATGGCGACACTGAGCTGAGGCGGTGGCCTGCAGTGTAATTCCTGCCCCATCTCGTTCCGTGCTCCCCTCGCCCCCCACCTGGCTGAGACTGGGCCGGTCCCTGCAGCCCATGGACACGGGGGGTCCCCGTCTTCTGCCCCCCTTTGCTCCGTGTGATCCTGGCTGCGACTCTCCCCCCAGACACCCAGAGCCTGCTGGTGAAGGAGCTGCAGAGCCTCTCCAGCAGCCAGAGGAACCACGTGCTGCAGGCGATGCCCGTGAGCCTGGCCGAGAAACGCAGCCTCAGGTCCGTCCACGCCAGGGCGGGGCGGGGTGTCTCTGACCGCAGGAACCGGGGCGGGACGGGGTGTCTCTGACCGCAGGAACCGGGGCGGGACGGGGTGTCTCTGACCGCAGGAACCGGGGCGGGGTGGTGTCTCTCTGGTCACAGGAACCGGGGCGGGGCGGGGTCTCTCTGGTCGCAGGAACCGGGGCGGGGCGGGGTCTCTCTGGTCGCAGGAACCGGGGCGGGGTCTCTCTGGTCGCAGGAACCGGGGCGGGGTCTCTCTAGCTGCAGGAACCAGGGCGGGGCGGGGTCTCTCTGGCTGCAGGAACCAGGGCGGGGCGGGGTTTCTCTGGCTGCAGGAACCAGGGCGGGGTGGGGTTTCTCTGGCTGCAGGAACCAGGGCGGGGTGGGGTTTCTCTGGCTGCAGGAGGCAGGGCAGGGCGGGACGGGGTCTCTCTGGTCACAGGAATCGGGGCGGGGTGGGGTCTCTCTGGTCACAGGAACCGGGGCGGGGTCTCTCTGGCGCAGGAACTGGGGCGGGGTCTCTCTGGCGCAGGAACTGGGGCGGGGTGGGGTTTCTCTGGTCACAGGAACCAGGGTGGGGTGGGGTCTCTCTGGTCACAGGAATCGGGGCGGGACGGGGTCTCTCTGGTCACAGGAACCAGGGTGGGGTGGGGTCTCTCTGGTCACAGGAATCGGGGCGGGGTGGGGTCTCTCTGGCTGCAGGAACCAGGGCGGGGTGGGGTTTCTCTGGCTGCAGGAGGCAGGGCAGGGCGGGACGGGGTCTCTCTGGTCACAGGAATCGGGGCGGGGTGGGGTCTCTCTGGTCACAGGAACCGGGGCGGGGTCTCTCTGGCGCAGGAACTGGGGCGGGGTCTCTCTGGCGCAGGAACTGGGGCGGGGTCTCTCTGGCGCAGGAACTGGGGCGGGGTGGGGTTTCTCTGGCCGCAGGGGGCAGGGCAGGGTGGGGCGGGGTCTCTCTGGCACAGGACCCGGGGTGGGCGGGGGGAGAATAGAACAGGCTGGTGTCCGGCGGGCAGGGGGCCTCCGGAGAAGGGGGTGTGACCGGACTGTGTGTTGCAGGCAGGAGTTGGGTGGACACAGAAGCACCCTGAGGAAACCCGACAGGACCAGGAGGCCTTTGTCTTGCTGTGGCCAACTCAAACACGACCTCATCATCGTAAGTCCGGCTCCCGCCCACAGCTGGTGCCAGGCTGGGCCAGGACGGGCGGGTCTGACTGTCTGGAGAAACCTGGTACCTCTGGCAGAGTGCGGGGGCCTGAACTCCTCCCTCCCCAAGGGCCCCGTGCTGCAGGACGGGGGCCCCTGAACTCCTCCCTCCCCAAGGGCCCCGTGCTGCAGGGTGGGGGCCCCTGAACTCCTCCCTCCCCAAGGGCCCCGTGCTGCAGGGCGGGGGCCTGAACTCCTCCCTCCCCAAGGGCCCCGTGCTGCAGGACGGGGGCCCCTGAACTCCTCCCTCCCCAAGGGCCCCGTGCTGCAGGGTGGGGGCCCCTGAACTCCTCCCTCCCCAAGGGCCCCGTGCTGCACGGTGGGGGCCCCTGAACTCCTCCCTCCCCAAGGGCCCCGTGCTGCACGGTGGGGGCCCCTGAACTCCTCCCTCCCCAAGGGCCCCGTGCTGCAGGGTGGGGGCCCCTGAACTCCTCCCTCCCCAAGGGCCCCGTGCTGCAGGGTGGGGGCCCCTGAACTCCTCCCTCCCCAAGGGCCCCGTGCTGCAGGACGGGGGGCCCTGAACTCCTCTCCCTCCCCGCAGTCCCAGCCCAGGCTGTGGCCCCCGGCAGAGTCCTGCTGTTCGTGCCGGGCCCTGCTGCATTCCTGCCTCTCACTGGGAATCAAGACAGTGACTGATTTTTAGCTGAGTTGTTTATGAAGCAGCTCAGATACATTCAGAGCTGGGGGGAGCCCCCCAGGGAGTGGGACCCTGGGGACTCTCCAGGGTCTGTCCGCGGGAACGGGTGCCTGGCCTGGCCTCCCTGCGTGTCCTGGGAAGCTGAAGGCTCGCTGGGAAGGGAGCACGTTTCTAGGGGCAGGGGAGGGTCACTGGCTGGGGAGGGTCTGTTAGTGCCACTGGGGGTCTCACTGGAGCTGGCCCTGGCATTGGGCGAAGCGCGGCCCAGGCTGAGCCCTGGCGCTTGTGATGAATGGGGGGGGGCAGTTCTTGTAGGTGCCCAGAACCCCCCCGCAGGTGAGAGCCCTTCCCCCGGTGACTCCAGCAGTGCGGCCCGAACAGCTCGGGATGCTCATGGGACACCTGCTCCCAGTCCTGAGACGTGATGGGGCTTAAAGGACACAAATCCCCCTTGTGCTCCGCTCCCCGGGCATGGCACGTCTCTGCCCTCCCGTCTGCTGGAGGAAGGCGAATGGGCGGGGAGCAGTCGAGGGAGGACACGGCAGGTAGCGTCTAGGAGCAGCTTCGGGCCTTGCACACACCCTGCAGGGATTCCTACAGCCGGGGGGCTCAGCCGGGGGGGCCCTGGCCCCGTTTCTGACCAGGGTTCTGTTTCTCTCCAGGGGTTCCGGACTCTCTGGGACGGGTTCCTTTCCCTCCTCCACTCCCTCCATCCCTGGCATCATTCCCTGAAGCAGATCAGCGGCCGCTTCGGCTCCAGTGTCTTGTCCTACTTCCTCTTCCTCAAGACGCTTCTCGCGTTCAACGTCTTCTTGTTCCTGACCCTCTTGATCTTCGTGGTGGCCACGCAGGCTGCGTACCCCCCGGCCGCCGAGAACAGCAGGCCCTTCACGGGGCTCGAGCTCCTCACGGGGGCGGTGAGTCCTGCGCTGGAGGGCGAGACCCCAGAGACCCTCCTCCCAGCTCCCTCTGCCTGTATCCCCCAGCCCCGGCCACCGCTCTGTGGACAGGCACGGCAGGAGCTGTGCTTCCAGCCCAGCGCGAGGGGCCTCCGGCAATGGACTGTCAGACGCTTCAGAGACAGACACACACACACCCCGTCCCTGCAATAGGGCCTGGGGTACAGCAGCTGCCCCCTGCGTGGGGTTTCTTTAGCCTGGGGAGGGGCTGGATCCCAGAGCCCCAGGGAGGGGGAGGGGAGCGGCGCTGCTGGTGCTGAACAGTCCCCGTCACGGTGCCTGCAGCCCAGAGAGCAGAGAAACGTGGGGCTGGAAGGGGCTGCCACCCCCCTTGGGAGCCAGGCAGAGCTGGGCCCATTCCTGTCCTCTCCCTGCAGGGCTACTTCACTTCGACTCTGATGTACTATGGCTACTACAGTAACTCCACCCTGAACGACCCCAGCAGCCTCCCATACAACATGCCGCTGGCCTACGTGTTCACCATCGGGGTCTCCTTCTTCATTACCTGCATCCTGCTGGTGTACAGGTGAGGAGCCCCCCCTACCGCCCTCCTCTGAGCACTTACCCCGCCCCCGCCTGACCTCTGCCCCTGGACTTACCCCAGCCCCACGCTCCCCATGGCACCCACTGATGGCTCAGAAATGCCCCCTTTCCTTTCCTTCTCTCTGCTCCTCCTTCCAGCATGTCCCGATCCTTCGGTGAGAGTTACCGGGTTGGCAGCACGGCGGGGAACTTTGCCATCAAAGTGTTCTGTGCCTGGGACTACAAGGTGATCCAGAGACGCTCCGTCAGGCTGCAGAACGAAAACATCCGGACCCAGCTGAAGGCGAGTGCCGCGCAGGGGAATTCCACCCGACTCAGGCCTGGGCTGGCCACAGGGTTCAGGCAACGGCCTAAGACTTGGCAGATGTGGGTTCGACTCCTGGCTCTGCCACATTCTCCCTGTGGGGCCTTGGGCAAGTCCCTTCATCTCTGTGCCTCAGTCCCCATCTGTTAAAACCAGGGGGCAACACTGCTCTGGCTGGTCTAGGGAGCTGGGAAACGCTTGGAGTTAGGAACTCTTCCCTTGTATGCAGGGAACACCTCGGGGAGCCATGCACTGGGGCCTGGGGGCACTGTCCCAATTAGAACGACATCACTGATCAGCGAGTCACTTCCTCTATTAGGGACCAAAGTGTGCAGACTCTACCCCCCCAGCTCTGCGGTGCCTGCAGCCCAGACCCACAGCCGCCCCTGGGCCCCCCACAGCCGCCCTGGACCACTCCCCCCCCCCCCAGTTCTGCGGTGCCTGCAGCCCAGACTCACCGGTGCCCCTCACTATTGCTCGACAGCCTCTGCCCTGCTGTTTTACTCCTGGGCTGAGCCAGGAATAGCCGCTGGGCTGGTTTTGTGATGGACAAGTTGGGGACTAAATTCACTTTCACTTGTGACCTCGGGCGGGATTTGTGCCTGATCCCCACAGCTGAGAGTAGGGGCGTGTTACACCAGGAGGGGCGTGTTACACCAGGTGGGGCGTGTTACACCAGGTGCTGGCCCATTCCCCAGGGATCGACCCCAGCCCTAGTGTTGGAAAGTCCCCTCTTCCGCCCCTTAGGACAGCAGCTCCCCCAGTGCATCCAAAGGCCCTGGGTCCCTCCCCTCAGCAGAGCCCATTCCTCCCCTCCCTCCGGACCCGCCGGCTGTGCCGCCTCAGCACCGTCGGTACCAGTCAGGACAATCGGTGGGACGGGTGTTTTGCAGGAGCTGCTCGGAGAGTGGCAGTCGAAGTCCCGCCCAATTCGGCTGGGCAGGAGGCTGGGCAGGATGGTGGTTCTCAGTCTGGCCTGGGCACTGTCCCTGGGCACCGTCCTAGGCTGTGTGGTCGCAGTGTATTACTTCTCCGAACACCTGCTCCAGGTGAGTGCTGGGCCCTCCCCTCAGGAGGGGCTTTCCCGAGCTAGGGGGAGGGGCTGAGTGGCTGGGGGCTGGGCTCTGCACTGGTCCCTGTTCTGGTGCAGTCAGAGTCCAGTGTCAGGTGATTCGGGAGCCTGTGTGGGTCTGCGGGCCAGTGATCCCCTTGGCTCCTGCTTTCCAGGTGCACCGGGACAGCCAAGACAGGGGGAGCAGCAAGGCCTGGCAGGAAGCCTTCCTGCTGGTCCTGCCTCTGGTGGTGTCTCTGATGAACCTGGTGATGCCGTACCTGTATAACCTGCTGGCAGCCTGGGAGAAGCAGGAGTCTCCGGTGCTGGAGGTGTACCTGGCCATCTGCAGGTAGGGCGGCGGGGGTGGGGCACACTCCCCTCCCTCTGGGTTTTTCTTTTGCTCTTGGTTGCTGTGCTACAGCTAGAAATCCAGCAGCCCTCTCAGTGAGCCAGGGTCTTCCCCCTTCCCCTTAGAGGTACACGCACCGTGTGGGGCGTAAGGTGTCCCGGGCATGCAGCTGGGACCTTCCACCGCCAGGCACTGAGCTGGGCTCTTGGAGCAGCTGAATGGAGCAGGCGAGCTCCCGTGCTTTTGCTCACTGGCGCGCTCTCTCGCTGGCGTGGGATCACGTTCTGACGCCGCCCTCTCTCCCAAGGAATCTGATTCTGAAGATGGTCGTCCTGGGCCTGCTGTGTTACCACTGGCTGAGTCGGAAGATGGGACACCACTCGGAGGACGAGGTCCGGCTGAACTGGGTGACTCCTCTGCTTGTTGAGAGCTCCGGGCCTCTGCCCCCAGCCCCCGCGCTAGCCCCCAGCTGCATGGGCTGGGCAGAAACGAGGGTGAAATGGGTTTTGTGCTGAGGGAACAAGAGCTCCTCAGAGCTACTGAACAGCCCGACTGCACCCTACACCCTCCCAGAGCTTGTACCCCTCACTCCTCCTGCACCCAACACCCAACCTCAGCCAGAGCCCCCTCCCACACCGCAAACCCCTCAGCCCCAGCCTGGTGAAAGTGAATGAGTGTGGGGGGGAATGGAGTAAACGGGGTGGGGCCTCGGGGAAGGGGCGGGGCCTCGGGGAAGGGGTGGGGTAGATCCTGGGTTGCCCTTAAATTGAAAAGTGAGGTTGGGTGTAAAATGGTTGGAGCCCCCTGGTCTGGATCACACTTGGTCCTGCCCTGAGTGCAGGGGCTGGACTAGAGACCCCTCGAGGTCCTTCCGGTCCTGCGAGTCTGTGATGGCCCCTGGCAATGGGAGGGGGTGGCACAGTGCAGCGTAGCGAAGACCCCGAGTCCCCTCTGGAAGAGGCAGAGTGTCGTGCTCTGAACGCTCAGTGGCCGGGTTTCTGGTCCCCCCCCCCAGTCGCCATGGGAGGATTCCATAGCGGGCAGGGCCCCACGACTGAGAGCCCCAGGTCCCCCAGATCCCAGGCAGGTGTTTGCAGCCCTTGCTTGGGGGGTCCCGGGAGAGCCGATGGGAGGGGGAGCTGTCTGATGCCGTCTGTGCCTGTGTTTCCCCAGTGCTGGGAGACGTCTGTGGGGCAGGAGCTCTACCGCTTTGTGGTGATGGATTTCGTCTTCACGCTCCTGGACACGCTCCTTGGGGAGCTGCTCTGGAGGTAACGCTCGTGCGGTGCCCAGCCCTGGGGCTTTGGTCTGCCCGGCTCCGCCACGCAGGGGCAGCTCTGGCTTGCTGGGCCACCGGCACATCTTGCTTGCAAGGTGGATCTCTGTGGAGTGGAAGTGCTGGGCGTCCCGCGGCCGCAGCCCCTGAGTCTCTCTGTCTTCCAGGCTCATCTTGGAGAAGAAGCTGATGAGGAAGCAGAGGCCGGAGTTTGACATTGCCCGGAACGTGCTGGAGCTGATCTATGGGCAGACCCTGACCTGGTGAGGCGTCTCCCACCCCCCCAGCTAGAGCCGCTTCCCAGAGCCGTGCTGTGTCTGTCACGTTGTCAGGCAGGTCAGATCGGGCCCATGAGCCGCGCCGTGTGGATCTGGTGTGGGAGTCACGTCAGGCAGGTCAGATCTGGCCCATGAGCCGTGCCATGTGGGTCCGGCCTGGGGGTCACGTCAGGCAGGTCAGATCTGGCCCGTGAGCCGTGCCGTGTGGGTCCGGCCTGGGGGTCTCGTCAGGCAGGTCAGATCTGGCCCGTGAGCCGCGCCGTGTGGGTCCGGCCTGGGGGTCATGTCAGGCAGACCGGATCAGACTGGGGCTTTGTGGGCTTCCACCGCTGTTGGATGACAGCACCTCTCCTGTCCCACTGAGCTCCCGGAGGTTCCCCTGCAGCTGTCCATGTTCTGGCTCCATTGTCCGCTATGGAGGCCTCCCCGCTGGAGGAGAACACGGCAGTGACCAGGCTGCCCAATGGCTGGGGCCACTGGCTCCCGGAGGGGCGGGGGAGAGTGGGGCTCTCACAAGTTGCCTGTGTCTTTCCTTCTTCCTCTCAGGCTGGGGGTTCTCTTTTGCCCCCTCCTCCCCGCTGTCCAGATCCTCAAGCTGGTGCTCCTCTTCCACATCAAGAAGGTGAGTCCTCCGCACCCGCTGGCCTCGGCTCCCAGAGGCTACTGGGCCTCAGCGAGTGCTGCAGACCCGCCGTCCAGAGCTGGGAGATCTGGACTGGGGGGATTCTCTGTTCAGCTCTGTCTGGAAAGGGGGGAGAGCGCACAGGGAAGGGAGGGGTCAGATGGGCGTTCCTCACCTGCACCAGTTCTATTAGCAGCGGTGGCCTGGGACTCCCTGGGCCCAGAGCAGCTGGCCTGGGCGGGTTGTTACACTCCGGTCAGTCAGTAGCTGATGTTGTGAAGGCCAAGACTATAACAGGGTTCAAAAGGGAGCTGGATAAGTTCACAGAGGATCGGTCCATCAGTGACTATTGGCCGGGATGGGCAGGGATGGTGTCACTGGCCCCTGTTTGCCAGACGGGATGATTCTCTCTGGGGCACCTGGCAGTGGCCCCTGTCGGCAGACAGGACACCGGGCTCGGTGGACCTTTGTTCTCACCCGGTCTGGCCGTTCGTATTTTCTTCTCTCCAGACCAGCCTGATGAAGAACTGCCAGTCTCCCAGCAAGCCGTGGCGGGCATCTCACATGAGTACAGTCTTCATCACCCTCCTGTGCTTCCCCTCCTTCCTGGGCGCCGCCATCTTCCTCTCCTACACCATCTGGGCGTGAGTTCGGGTCATGAGAACCCCCATGCTACAGAGAGTCGAGCCAACCAGCCGTGGGATCTGACGGCTCTTCCCTCGCCCTCCCAGTGCTCTGGTTCCCTCTCCAGGGCTGGGCCTGTCTGTCACCTTGCCTGGTTCAGCGCTGTACGAAGAAAGGCAGCCAGGGGATAGTTCTGCAGAGAGGATTCACCTGCCGCCGGCTCAGCCCCGCGGTTTCTAAACCCCAGTGCACTGCTGGGGGGGGGGGGGGGAGGCCTGGGATCAAATCCCTTTCCCGGTGCCTGGCTGCAGTTGGAGCCCATTCCAGGGGCGTGGGAATCGGGTCCGTGTTGGTTCTTGAGGGAACACCCAGAATCCACCCCAAGGCACAAAGCCCAGGTCAGGCAGCGGTTCCGGGGGCATGTGAATTGCAGCTGGAAGCAGCCGTTTGACTGTCCTCTGCTCTCTGCCGGCCCAGAGTGCGACCATCCAGAACATGTGGCCCGTTCCGGATGCAGGAGACCATCTATGAGTCAGGGAAGACTTGGGTTCAAGAGCTGGAGAAATCCAGCCCAAACATCACCTGGTTCACCTGGATCCACAAACACCTGGTGGAAAACACCTTCTTCCTGTTCTTTGTGTCCGGCGTCCTGCTGTGAGTATTTCTGAATTTGGAAGCCAAGCCTGAGAACTGCAGGCAAAGGCAGCAGGCTGGACTCCCGGTCGCTGAGACTAGCCGAGGGCTCAGTCCTGGTACTTTGAGCCCCTGGTAAGCCGGGACAGTGTCACCCAGGAGCAGTCCTGCCTCGGCCCAGGGAGCAGCGCTGGGCCTGCCCTGGGTTTGGCACGGCCCTGGGCACCTAGCCTCACTCCCCCACGGGCGGCAGCCTGCACGAAGGTGTTGGTGCTGCTGCTCCGGCAGCTAATGGAGCGGCCCCCCCGCACCAAGCGGTGGAGCTGCCTCTTCTGTGTTGGGGGGGGGTGTCTTTGATCTGAGTCTCGGGGGGGCAGATGTGTCACCCCATTGAAAATCTCTGGCTGCTGGGTTCAGCCCAGTTGTTCCCCCCACTCCCCTCGCCCCTGTCGTCATCGTCCCCCCCCCCCCCGCCCCGCTCTGCTTGGAGAGAATGGCGGGTGATCTAGCCAGTGTATCTGGAATGTGTGGGCCCCTCAGGCCCTGAGTCCTGCCATTCATGCCTTTCCATTGCAGAGCTGTGATCTACCTCCACATCCAGGTGGTGAAGGGCCAGCGGAGGATCATCCGCCTGCTGAAGGAACAGATTGCCAACGTGAGTCCATGGGCCTCTGCCGGCTGCTTGCTTCTGACCCCTTCTGTGCGGGACTTGGGGACCCAGGGACCCGAACGGCTGAACTGGGCCTGCCTCTGTGCCAGTACCTTGACGAGGGCCCTACGGGCACAGAGAAGAGCCTTTTACGTGCAAAGGTTTAAGCCAAAGGTGTGAGGAGAGGATGCTGGGAAGGCCAAGACTGTAACTGGGTCCAGAAAAGAACTAGACAAGTTCCTGGAGGATCGGTCCATCAGTGGCTATTAGCCAGGCTGGGCAGGGATGGTGTCCCTGGTCTCTGTTTGCCAGAAGCTGGGAACGGGTGATGGGATGGATCACTGGAGGATTCCCTGTTCTGTTCATTCCCTCCGGGGCCCCTGGCTTTGACCACGGTCGGCAGACAGGACACTGGGCTGGACGGCCCCTTGGTCTGACCCAGTCCGGCCGTTCTGATGAGGAGAGAGGATTTGTGGTACTTATTGGTAACCTGCTGAGGAGCCATGATGAAAACTGGGGTCACAGATTTCACAGCAGCTCTGCCTCAGTTCCTTGTACCCCAGGCTAACACCTCAGGGAGGTGATGGGAGGTGCAAGGTGGAGTCTAGTGGACAGAGCACAGGTCTGGGGTCCAGGAACTCCTGAGTTCTAATGGGTGCCCACAGTTAGACACCGATACACACGTGTAGGCCCCCTAGTGTCCAGGAGTGCTGAGCCCCTGCCGCTGAGCCTTCGTTTCTCCGTCTCTCCTATTCCAGCGGCTCGTTTTGCCGGGGCCCATGGCTCGGTTCTGCCCCCTCTGCTCACTTGGTGTCTCTTCTGTTCTAGGAAGGGGAAGATAAGTTATTTCTCATTCAGAGGCTTCAGTGCATTTATGGGAAGCAAGAGACCCATCCTTGAGCGCCAGGTGAGGCTCAGCGCGGGGGGCGGGGGGGGGGGAGGAGTCGGGCGGAAGCTCCTGGAAGTTGATGCTCCAAGGAGAGGAAGGAAATGCTGGGGGGATTCATCCAAGGCCTCGGTCTGCAGGTGAATGAAGCCTGAGCCCAGCGTGTCCTTTCCACTGCTCCTGCCAGCTCTGGGCTGAGCAGGTACCAGCGAGAGCTGCAAAGCAAGGGAGGCGGGGACAGACACCGTGGGGAATTGCCTGAGCTAGTCAGCAGTTCCTGATACGCCCCACTGCAGGGGGGCAAAATCTCTCCCACAGCTGCTGTGCCACACCAGGGAATTAGACGGGCATCGCTCGCCAGCCTCCGCTTTCTATGGCAGAGGCAAATAGGTACAATGACTCTGTCCCAAGGCAGACCAGGCCCCAGCCTCACACACACCACAGGGAATGGCCGCTCACGCCTCTTTCACTGGGAAGCCATTTCCCCTGGGCCTTGGGTGACTGCGGGGCCATTCAATCCCAGGCCAGGGCGAGGCCACCAGAGGGCACAGGTTGTCCCATCCCAAGGGCCCCTGGTGTCCGCGGAGCACAGAGATTTGATGATGATCATGACTGAAGCGTTCCCTTTGTGCTGTAGTTCTTGGAAGGAGCTGAATGTGTGACCAGGACTTTCTCTCTGGCCACAGCCTCCCATTGGCGAGACCGGAGCTGGGGATGGATCCTGGCCTCTCCGTGCCCCTTCTGAACGGCCAGAGATTTTCTGGACTTTACAGGGCTGCGCGGAGAGATGCAGACGTATCACAAAGAAAACCTGTCTCCTGCTGGTGCTGACACCCAGGCCCTGCCCAACAGCTGCACTGGCGTGTTATCCTTGGGCAAAATCCTCCGCTCCTACCGTGGACTGGTGGACTCAGTCCTCCGGGAAAGGCTGCTGAGATCTTCCCTTTCCTTGGGGCACAGGGTCCAGGAGCCGCGCGGGCTGTCAGGCACTGCTGGAGCCAAGCACACCTGGGGCCAACGGGTTCTAAACGTGAGGGGCCCAAACCAGCCTCTCGTCTGACAGGGTGATTTTAAAACTGCTGGGCTGTCAGCTGGTGTCTGCAGAGCCACCGAACCCCACCCTGGCTGTCCTGGCGGCTGGGTGGTTTCCAGGAAGCCCCTCCCTTGGGGATGTTAGCTCTGTTACTATTAAAACCACCCTCCCTCTTCCTGAGCTCCCCTGGAGTTAAGAATGTGAACGGGACAGCCAGTTATTGTGGTGTTTTCAAGTTTTCATTAACTGGCCCAGCTGGTTTCTGGGGAGTGTGTTCTGCCAGGTGGGAGCTCCTGGGGCAGCTCATTCTAACATCCACTGATACGCAGGCGTGGGGAAGGAGGCACTAAAACAGCCTTAACATGGAGTCACAGATAGTCCCCTTGTCACCTAGGCAAGCTTGCCTTAGTGATAGATGGCCCCTTACACCAAAAATCACCATAGTCGGGTTACTCCCAGTCCCAAAAGATCAGTCACTTATCCCAGATCAATTGCACTTTAGATCTTACACCAAAGACAATAGGTATAGTTTATTACAGGATTGGCTATCTACAGCTTTACTAACTAGGAAAAGGAAATAGTTATTTACCTAGTTAAAGCAGGAAAAATGTGTTGCAGTCTTACGTTTCAAAAAGCAATAGAAGCTTCTATAATCAGTAAGTTCTGTACATTCTTTAAGGCTAACCTAGGCCAAGCACTGAGGATCGTTTGCTTATGCTTACTAATCCTTGCCCCTCAAGGTCCAAGCAACAAAGTTATAACTTCTCCTCCTTAGGGCTTTTTATCTCTTCCCTCCTCCTGCTCTGAGTTACAAGTTCAGCCAGTGGGAGGAAGTCCACTGCACATGGCCTCTTCAGTGTGTGTGGTGGGGGGAGCAATCAACAAACTCTTCTCCTCTGATGTCCCACAATGGTTCATCTGGTGCTGACGGATCTTCTTTCCTTGGGGAGGAGAGAACACCTCTTGTGGCAATTGGTATTTCATGTTTGTTAATGCTCCTCTCGTGCCTGGTGAGTTACAGATACGGAGCAAACCCTTCACTATTCACGTAAAGCATTAGAGAAGTGAGATTAATGCAGGCAGCGAGTTACAAGCATCCAATAAAGTCTGAACACTAAGAGTTATGAATGTGCAAATAGCTGCGTTAACAATCCTAAGGGGGAGCCAGCCTGGTCTCCGCTCTGCATTGTCAGTGTTCACTTGGGACATAGCCGGCAGCATCCCCAGGCCAATGCCCCAGCCAGCGGGAGAGGAACGACGTCACCCTGGCCATAGGCTTCTTCAAGTCCCTTTGACATGAATCGTTTCCCCAGGGAAGGCTCCAGGCCTCCCCTGCTCTGGTTTCAAATGTGTTCAAAGCAGAGGAAGGTCAGGTTGTGCCTGAGGCTGGGCAGGAGGCATTCTGGGACCTCGTCACCGCTCCAGGCAGCTTAGCCCTGGCTGTATGATGGCCTCCTCCCCCAGCAAACACCCTGCCTGGTGGCCTACACAACACAGCCGTCAGGCCAGGATGTTACACAGAAAGGGGTGAGTCAGGGCCATGTGCAGGCAGTGGGAGGAGTTGACTCCACCCGTGGGAACGTCCTGGATCTGTCTGTCACTGTTTACTTGCCCCCTCCCCCATCCCTTTCAAAGGGCAGAGAGACATGTGAGTAACCTGTGACTTGGCTCCAGCCCAGCTCTTTCCCCACAGCCAGTTGCTGTCTTGTCTTCTGGAAAGTTGTCAGGTAGGTGTGTACGCTGTGGGGCCGTGTGCACAGGCTTGTCAACACAACTGCAAGCTTCCTCGTTTTGCAAGCTTCCCAGAAGCAGCCCCCATGATGCAGCCCCTGCCCATTCTCTTGGGGCAACAGGAGCAAGGACCCATTCGAATCAGCTGAGTGAAAATGCAGAGTCCTGTTAGCACGGGGGGGACTTTTTGGCCCAAGAGCCACACTGGGGTTCAAAATTGTGCAGAGGGCCAGGTAGGGAAGGCTGTGCCTCCCCAAACAGTCTAGCCCTGCCCCCATCTGACCACTTCCCTCCCCGACTGCCCCCCCCCAGAACCTCCCATCCAACCCCCCCACTCCTTGTCCCCTGATCGCCCCCTCCTGAGACCCTCCTAACTCCCCCCCGGACTCCACCCCTATCTAGCCCCCCCTGCTCTTTGTTCCCTGACTGCCCCCTCTGGAGACCCCCCACTCTAACTACCACCCCCTGGGACCCCACCACCTAAGGCCCCTCCCCCACTTGCTTGCCATGCTCAGCCGGGTGCAGGGCCCTGCGGCTCGCTGCACTCGGCCCAGCACCCCCGGGGCTGGGAGTGCGGGGCCACTGGCACTGCTCCCCCAGCCCAAGCTTGTGGGAAGATAAAAATGGCATATGGCCCACGCCCGTAGTTTGCCCACCCCTGTAACTGTTCGCTCATTAACTCACTGGTGTGAAGAACATGACGAGGGATGTGGAATTCACCCCTTCACAAAACACACAAACCAGGGGTCACCCAATGAAATTCACAGGCACAGCAAGTTAAAAACAAACAAAGGAAGCACCACTTCCCGAAATACAGTCACCCTGTGGAACTCTTTGCCAGAGGATGTTGTGAAGGGCAAAACTATAACTGGGTTAAAGGAATTAGAGAAGTTCCTGGAGGAAGGATAGATCCAGAAATGGCAATTAGCAAAGATGGTCCTTCCCTCCATCAGAATCTGGGAACGGGTGACAGGGGATCATAGAATCTCAGAGGTGGAAGGGCCCTCAGGAGACCATCTAGTCCAACCCCCTGCTCAAAGTAGGACCAATCCAAATTTTTGCCCCATATCCCTAAATTGCCTGATAAAGGGTTGAGCTCACAACCCTGGGTTTAGCAGGCTAATGCTCAAACCACTGAGCTACGCCTTCCCCCTCCCCCCCCCTCGCTGATTCCCTGTTCTGTTCATTCCACCTGGGGCACCTGGCACTGTTGGCAGACAGGATCCTGGGCTAGCTGGACATTGGTCTCCCTTAGAATGGCCAGTCTTTTGTTCTTCGCTTCTGTCAAGGCTCTCCTGACTCTGGGTATGGGAGTGACAGACCCTGGCAGGACTCCTCACTAGCTGGGAAAAGTTAAATGGATTCACCTTCTGTACAACCCCGAGTTCCCAGAACAGCTGTGCCCAAATCCAGTGAGCCCCTCAATGGCCAGGGCTGTAGGGTTGGTCAGGTTCCTAGCCAGGGGCTGCCAAAAAGAACATGACTCCTGAAGCTAGCGCCTGCTCCGGCCAGGGACGTGCGCTCCTGGCAAGTCATCAGTCCGCACGCCCGGGCTTTGCGTCGCTCTGCGGGGAGAGAGGCAGGTTCCTCCCAGGGTGGCGGAGGGAGGGGGACTCGGCCCATGTGACCCTGGCTAGACGGGAGGAGGCACCGCGGCTCGGGAAACCCGCCCGGGGCGTTCTGCTCCGGAAGGGGCCGGGCTCGGGGTCCCTCCTGGCTGAGAACTCCGCACAGACCGTCAGCCACTGTCAAGCGCTCAGACGCGGTGAGTTAGCGGCTCCCCGGGGACTGGACGGGGTGGGGGGCTGGAAGGACCCCTGACCGCTCAGGGGCGTGCTCCGGAGCAGGGTCTTGGCCTAGCCGGGGTAGGTGTGAAGCAGTTGTGGGGAAGCCCGACGGGGCTCAATGGTCCCCGCGGGGCTCTTCCCGGCTGGCCCAAACCGGCGCCATCACGCGTCTCCTTCCTCCTTCGCCAGGTGCGCCGGAGCCGCGGTGCGAAGCCAGGCGGGTGCCGAGCGGAGACATGTACCAGGAGCTCGGCCGCCCTCACGAAATCTGCTCAAAACGGCTGAGTTTCAGCCTAAATCCGTTCCGCCTGTGCCAGGGTGGAGCAAGTTTAGCCAGGTTCACTGGTGCAACCCCGATTGGTTTTAATCTAGTTGAACTAGATTAATTAGATCAACTGAAGGTGCAACTCTCCCGGGCTAGCCCAGGCCCTAGTTTGATTTAAAAACAAAACGAAGTTGTATTTGAAGCTTTCTGAACCTCGCCATGGCAGCTGTGTGCATTGGGAGACTTCCCGAGAACGGACTCAAAAGGTAAAGTACAGCCAGCACTATGGGGCAAAAATGGGATTTGGTCCTGCTTTGAGCAGGGGGTTGGACTAGATGATCTCCTGAGGTCCTTCCAACCCTGTGATTCTATGTGAGACCGCTTTGAAAGAGCTCCAGGAAGCAGAATAAACCCAGTTCTTCCATTACTTAAAATCAAGAATTTGAGCAAGGAGATAATCTGACCTAGCATTTTGCAGTGAGGTCAGAGAATAGATATGATCATAGATATATAATCATAGATATAACTCCTGGGCTGAACCCAGGGCAGTGATACTCACATGCCTATGAGTGAGGAAAACAGACCCATGAATCCGATTTTAGGCAATTATTTGTTTATAGTGTTCGCCATGTGCTAGGTGCTTTCCCAACACTCATGAAAGAACAATCTGTCCTATCGCAAGGAGCTCACAGTGAAGGACAAACAGATGGGTGGAGAGGTTAGCAGGGGTGGGTAAACATTTTGGCCCAGGGGCCACATCAGGGTTAAAAACTTGTATGGAGGGCTAGGTCAGGGAAGGCTGTGCCCTCCGAAACAGCCTGGCCCCACCCACTATCCAACCCCCCTCCCACTTCTGTGAAGCTCCTAGCCTTGGAAACAGGCTGTGTATGGAGAAGGGACACTTCCCCAGAAGTCCTGTCTGGCTTCCTAGGGAGCGGTTCCAGACCATCGCCCGGGCACTCAGTGACAAGGGGTCACAGGCTGCTCTGGTTCTACCTCCCCCTCCACCACAGCCGCAGAGACTGCCCAGAGTGCATATGCTATGGGGACACCCCCAACCCCTTCCCCTCCCTTATACTTAAGCTTGCAAGTGGTGTCCAGGGTCTGTGTGCGGTAGGGAGCATGCCCCACCCCCCAGTCTAGCTGGATAAGGGTTGGGGGCAGGGCACAGCTCATGTGTCTCCGAGGCTGTTGGATGGTAATTCAGCCCACACCATCTTCTGCCCTGCTAGGAGAAAAGAGAAACAAGGGACTTGCCAAGGCTTTAATGCAGCCCCTGGGTCTGGCTCTCCACGGAGACCCTGGTTACTAGCCTCTGGCACCAACACTGGAGACTGAGCCGGTCAGAGTTTGTGGGAGCCTCCACTCAGAACTACCCCCTTCCTGCCCTGGCGTGGCCAGCCGCACTCTCTGAGACACTGCGGCTAACAGAGCCAAAGGGACACAGAGTTCAGAGACGGTCAGTGACAGACACCCCCGGCGAATTCCCTGTCACCAGAAACCAGCAGGAGCCTGGAGGGAGACACCTCTCTTTGCACCAACTGTCGAAGCCCCACCTCCCTGGACAAGGATCACCCAGTCCAGTACACCCTCACTAGAACGCCCTTCTCAATAGCAAACCTGGTCCCTGGATCCCATCTCCAGCCCTGCCCGGGGGGCAGAGAGCTCCACCTTCCCCCGGGTCACCGGCCCCAGCTGTGGTTTCAGGACCAGAGGAGCTCTCAGCTCTGCTGCGGGGCTTGAGGTGTCAGCCCCTCCCAGCAGGGCTCTTTCCCTGTAATGACCCACTAGCTATCATGACCAAATGGCTTGGATTCCCTGGGGTTCTCATAGCAGGGCGGACTGTCTGCTCCCCCTGAAGACCAGACACCTCCTCCTCACTGGACTGCTGCTGCTGCTTCCCCTTCGGACACAGAACCAGAGCTCTGGTGTGCCTGGCACCTCGGGACTGCAGCCTGCTGTACTGGAAATGCAGGTGGTGGGCACGACAGTGGCTTTACATTCGTCTATAAACTCTTCTGCTGAGGGCCCTGTTCTTCCTGGGGTTGGTACAGCACCCAGCACAGAGGGGCCCTGCGGTGCTAATGCAACGCAAACGGTACAAGTTTGGTCTACCGGATACGGGTTTGGAGTCCTGTGCAGATTGTTTTTGCTGTGTGTAAATAAACTCACCTGGTTTTACCTCACCTACTCAGAGTTCTTGGGCAGGGACCTGTGCATCTGGGCAGCTAAGGGCAGGGGAGTCATGGGGCAAATGTACCCTAGTAAACACAGGGCTGTGGTCGCTGCACATCCCAGCACCCCCACTACCCTCCAGCAGTACGTTCCTCCCACTGACCGTCTGGAACAAATGGGAGAAAGTTCCTGAGTTCACAGTTTACTTTGTAATTCAAGGTACCAAAAGTCTGGGGCAGCTCCATTGCTACCACCACCCTGCTGGGGACACATTCGGTCTTGTTTCTGCCCCCTGCTCTCATTCCCCGATGGAGGGCTGATGAGACGGCTGCTCAGCTACCTCTACTGCTCCTGGATCCTAGTCCTGGTGACAGAGTAGGTGTGAGCTGCCTGGAGTCGGAGTCAGACCCCTCACTCAGCAGGAAACTTTAAACCTGGACAGAGCAAATTCAGCTGGGATCCTTGAGGGTGGAGCGAAGCCATTGCAGGACGTCGGGCAGCCCCGTGCCATCCCGGGCACTGATCTCCACCACAGTGATGGGCTGGTTAGCACAGGAAATGATATCTTGAATCCGGAACAGCGATTTCATCTCCACCAGGGACATGTAGCAGGGCAGGTCACTGGAGCCCCATTTGGGGATGGGAAGAAAGGGAGAAAGAGAGATTTTGCTAAACCATCAGTGACCCAATTTAGAGCAATTGGAATTTGCCATCCCAGCAAGGGGCTGCACACGGTAACTGGCCTTTTAGACAGAATTAGGGCCAATTTACCACAGGTAAGGCTGGTCAGCCAGCCCTGAGGTTAACGGATTGCCCATGTGGTTGATTAGTCCTAATGAGGATGCACCTGACTGTAATGAAATAACCAGAAATCAGTAAGGAAAGGAACCCAGCAAGGTGATTTACAGGGGGGAGCTCTTGGACAGAGGGTACCCCAGGCAAGAAACAAGGGGAGCATTCCCAATACAATCATGGAAATTGGATGAGAGCTGACTCCCAGCTATGGGGAGTGGAATGGGGTGAGATCTTTATGCTGTGTTAGCCAAGGGACTGGTGAGAGTACTGGCCAGCTCTGGGGGGGACTGAGAAGGCCTGGAGATGGTATTTTATGTTAAGGGCAGAAGGACTGGTGAGAACAGTACCCCAGATCTGGGGGGAGGGGTATTGTGAACAAGGAAGATACAGAGACTATGTAAGAGGAATCCCCACTTCTGGAGCTAGGTGTGGGACCCAGGACCGGACTGGAAGGTCTTTCCTTGTTTGGGTTTGTTCTGTTAATTAAAGGGATATTCTTCAATACAAGCTTGTTTGGACTTAGTTACAAAGGCAGGCTGGGGAAACTGAAGCAGCCCCTCTAGTGGTTCACTATGGGATGACAGAAGCCTGCGGTGGAGCCAGATGAAATGGATAGTCTGAAACAGGTGGACTATCTCCCCCCCCCCCCCCCCCCCCCCCCCCCCGCCTACCTGCCTCTCGGGGACTAATTTGGCTGCAGATGATGATATAGGCAAAAAGAGACGGCCCCAGGAGTCCCAGATTTCCTCCCTTTGCCCCTCTATGGACACTGATCACTTTCAGCCTGGAGGAATCCTTGCCTTACATCTTATTGAACAGGATCAGGACGGACGCTGAAGCAAGTTGCTCTGCGCAGAGGAGTGAGAGAAGCTGGACGCAGGATGAAGAGATCTGGGTGGGGTTAGCCGCATCAATCATGAACTGGGAAGAAGCAGAGCAAAAGATCCAGGTGGGGAATGAATTCAAAAGTAAGGCGTCACTTGGGAGATGCGGGTTACCCCACAGACCAGCTCCAGAACAGGGAGTGGGAGGAGATTAAAACATGAGGGAAATGAAGTGAAAAGCCTGGTGTAGAGTTCTGGGGTCTGGGGGCCCTTCACCATCCAGTGGCCTGTGGAGTGAGGCTCCAAATCCAGGGATGTGGCCCCCCAGCCATGCTATAAACCAGGGCTCGGCAACCTTGGCAGGGTATCAAGAATCAGAGAGGTAGCCATGTTAGTCTGGAATAGCAGAGGTAACAAAGTCCTGTGGCACCTCCTGCCTCTGGACACTTCCACTGCTTGCATCCGACGAAGTGGGTATTAGCCCACGAAAGCTTATGCTTCAAAACTTTATAGTTAGTCTTTAAGGTGCCACAGGACTTTGTTACCTTGGCAGGGTAAGCACTCTTAGCGGGCCCCGCCACATTGTTTACCTGGTGGTTCACCGATCGCAGCTCCCACTGGCCGTGGTTCACCATCCCGGACCAATGGGGGCTGTGGGAAATGTCTAAACACCAGTGATTTCCCCTTAAAGGCGTATTACAATGCTTTACACAGTGACAAGAGGCAGCGTAGTCTGAGCATGGCTAGGACTCCTGGGTTCTATTTCATTCTGCCATTGACTTGCTGCGTGGTCTTGGGAAAGTCACTTCCTCCCTCTCTGTGCCTCTGCCTGCCCAGCTGTACAATGGGATGTATCTCCCTCCCAGAGGGAGCTGTTCCCATCAGTCATACAAGGCAGTTCCAATGTAGACTGAACCAATGGAAGGTTGGGTCAGATGTTGGTGACAGGCCAGGAAAGGTCACATGCCGAATCCAGACCCAAAGGATGTGCACTCACCAGAACAGAGCTGCAGTCTCCATAGTAACTAGACCAGATAGGGCCCATGCAGCCCCCCAGCTCCCGAATCGTGATCTTCTTCTGGATCAGAAGGTCAGTTAGATTTGTGCCCACCTGCAAGGTTAAAAAACACCAGCCAGAGTCAGTCTCTGTAGCGACATCTGTGTTCTTCACAATGGAGTACGCTACTGAGCTGCTGGTTTAAAAAGTGACCCTTTGGGGGCGAAAGAGTATCACTGCGGGGGTGGGGGGGGTAGCTGTGCTGTGAATGGCACTGTTCTATTAATAAGGGAGAACACCCAAAAGCAAGAGGATTGGAGTGGATCACTAAGGCTGCAATAAATCAAAGAACAGGAGCAGGTATGGGAAGAAACTTCCCACAGAAGTTCAGACAACATTCACCTGCAGAGGCCCCACCCACCCCTGAGGGTTTGGTGTCACATGGGGATGGGATTCCCTGGGATTGACCAAGTGGAACAACACTGGCTGAACTGGTATTAGAACGTTTCTGTTGATGTCGTGGGACCTGCAGCTTCCTCAGGAAAAGCCTCTTGTTCGAAGTAGCCTGAGTCTCCCTGGGTCTGTTACTAACACAAATGCAACAGCATCCTGACCAACACCCCTCCCTCCCCCCAGCAGCAGCCTGGCCCCTCACAAGGTTGATCTACAGCTAGCTGACTGATGCCGAACCAAGGAAGTCATGGTCTCCGCTGAGCACTCAGCCAGGGCCGCATCGGGCCAGCAAATGGCACTGAACACGCTGACGGGCCCAGCGCGGGGCGGGCCATACCGTGGGCAGGGTGGGGGGCGGCTCCCCAAGCTCTCTGGACCCATCCTTGGAGCACAGCTGTGCGGGAAGCTGTCAAGGAGCATGGCACCGCTTCACCCAGGCGCCAGGGGCTGGAGCGTGGAGACACCCCCCCCCCCGGCTTGAGGTGGTTTCCATGGATACAGGGCACACGGTCTGGTTCGATGGCTCTCAGCAACCCCCTCACCCCCCGCTGCTCCAGCACCTACCGGGGACCCCCCCAGCGCCAGCCAGAGACTAGAACCGGGCATCGCTGCCCCCGTCCTGGGAACCCACCGCCTCCTCCCCCCTGGCACAGTCCCCCCCTCCGGGAAACCTCCCCCCGTACCCCAGAACACGCCACCGCCCCCCTGATCCCCGCCACAGCCCCCCCTTCCGGGAACCCTCCCCCCGTACCCCAGAACACGCTACAGCCCCCCCACCCCCTGCCACAGCCCCCCCCCCTCCGGGAACCCTCCCCCCCTACCCCAGAACACGCCACCGCCCCCCCTCCGGGAACCCTCCCCCCTACCCCAGAACACGCCACCGCCCCCCTGATCCCCGCCACAGCCCCCCCCTACCGGGAACCCTCCCCCCGTACCCCAGAACACGCTACAGCCCCCCCCTCCGGGAACCCTCCCCCCCACCCCAGAACACGCCACCGCCCCCCCCCTCCGGGAACCCTCCCCCCCACCCCCCACCCCCTGCCACAGCCCCCCCCTCCGGGAACCCTCCCCCCCTACCCCAGAACACGCCACCGCCCCCCCTCCGGGAACCCTCCCCCCTACCCCAGAACACGCCACCGCCCCCCTGATCCCCGCCACAGCCCCCCCCTACCGGGAACCCTCCCCCCGTACCCCAGAACACGCCACCACCCGCCCCGCTCCGGGCCCCCCCAGCGCCCCCGGCTCTCCCGGCGGGGGCCCAGGATATTCTGCAGCCGCTTCACCAGCAGGGTCTTGCCCACGCCCGAGGCGCCCAGCAGCAGGTACATGGCGCAGCGGGGCCCAGGCCCTCAGCGCCAGCCCATTGCCATGGAGATGCGCTGCCCCGCTCCCATTGGCGGAAGCAGGGGTGAGGCTAAGCGCTCACTGGTTGGCCGGACTGTCTCTCTGATCTCCAGGTATCCAATCACGACCCGTTCGGATGAAGCCCCGCCGCTAGCGGAAGGCGGAAGCGGAAGTGCGGCCTGTGGCGATCTGAGGCCGAGCGGAGCCGGGGCGGCGGGTGTCGGGGGCACCATGGGCAGAGGCGGCGGCACCTTCGAGCGGCTCCTAGGTACCGGGCACGTGACCTCTGACCCCGGGGGATTCCCCCCGCCCCGGCGGGGTCTGAGGCCCAGCGAGTCCGGCTGGCCCCGGGGGCCGGGCCTGGGTCACTCGGGGGCCGGGCCGCGTCCACCGGGCCCGACGGGTGCCCTGGTCCCGGGCCACCTAGGCCGGGCTGTTGTGACGCACCCCAGCTGGGGCCCCCATCCCGGCCTGGCCTCTCCGCCGAGCGGGGCCCTGCCCCGAGCGCACCCGGGCGGGGTTAACCCTGGACCGGCTTCATCCTCCGCCAGCTCCCGGGAGAGCCGCTGCCCCGGGAATCGCCTTCCCGGGCGAAGCCCCGTGGCGGGGATGGGAAGAGCATCGAGTAGTTCACTGCTCTTCGGAACCGGCGGCTCCAGCCAGGCTGGGCAGCGCTTGTGGATCTCACCGGTGTGCCCCACAACCGAGCCTGACCCCCACGCTACCTGTGGGCAGGTACAGGGTTATTCCAGTACAGTATCAGGGGGTGGCCGTGTTAGTCTGGATCTGCAAAAGCGACAGAGTCTTGCAGCACCTTATAGACTAACAGATCTTAGGGGTCATGAGCTTTCGTGGGTTAAGACCCACTTCATCAGATGAATGTACCCCACCCGTACAGTGGCTCCTGATGCTCATGGCAGAATGGGACCTCTGGTTTCTGCCCCCTTTGTTCTCCCTTTTAGCCCATCTGCTTTTCCCTAACCTTGCAAAACCCACCTTGCTAAAGATCAGGTTCTGCTACATGACTAACAGTAGTAGGCTGGGAGGTTCAGAACGATGTCAAGGAGCGTGACACACTCAGGGAGCATAAAATATTGTTATCTATCAAAACGGGTGTAGCTGTCCTGGGATGAGCAGAGTTTTTATGTGGAGTCTAAACCATTTCTTTGACAAACCTGAAAATCACAACTATGACTGAAAGATTGAGAGTGTGGGGAGGCCCAGGGTTTGTTAGTGGGTTATGGACATCAGCTTGGATAGCTACAGTGACAGGGTGGTAAGACTTCCACATAGAAACCTAGATGGGTACAGAAAATATAAATCCTGAGTTATGCTAGAAGTACCTAGGAACCTCTTTCTGCTGCTTTAGAGACCTAGCGGGGGGGGGGGGGGGGGTGTTCATAACTTGTTCCTAAAAACTTACTGCAAACTGAAGTGTAACAAGTTTGGGAATTGAGTCCTTACATTTTCAGACGAGCAGGTTAATTTTGCTGAGGGAGCACCATAAAACTTCTGTGCTCACCGATAGTGCATCTGTACTGAGTGGATGAGTAAGAACAACCTTTGCTTTGCTGTATGGGTTTTGAAACATCAAGGAACGTGGAAAGAGCCAAGTAATTCTGATTAGTAGCACAAAAATACCAGGGATTGTGAAGAATCTGTGCAGTTACTGAGCGGCTCAAGGTCTGAATGACTGATGGGTAGTCACTGCTCATCCGAGTGAGATTTCCTATGTGAATATAACTGAGCGGGTGGAACAGAGGCAGGCCAATTCCAAACTAGCTAATGGGTATTTCAATTCCTTGCAGATAAAGCTACCAGTCAGCTTCTCCTGGAGACAGACTGGGAATCCATCCTGCAGATCTGTGATATGATTCGTCAGGGAGACACTCAGTAAGTGCCATATCATTTCCTGAGATGCTCTAAGCATTGACATCCTTTTCTGCCCTGCTCGCTGCATGAGGGCCAGGCACCCTCGGTCAGCCCACTGGTCCAGCCAGGCTGCTACTTATGTGGAACAGGTGACAATGCAATTCGACATCTTGAGATAACGTTTCTGACTGGGGAAGCTGCAACTCATGTTCTGTGTGGGATCCTGGGAGAAAGTGGGCCTCAAACATCACTGTTCTTCCTCTTTTTCTGCCTGGCCTCTGGAGTTGCCCAGGCCATAAACTGTGTTCTTTCCCATTGCAGGGATGGGGTTAGTGGACTGTGAAGTGGCAGCAGGACTCTTCCTGCAAGTTCTCACCTGTCTGAAATGTGTGTGCTCTTTCTCTCGTTCCAGAGCTAAATATGCGGTCGGTGCTATCAAGAAGAAAGTCAATGACAAGAACCCCCATGTGGCTCTCTATGCACTAGAGGTAACCTGAAGCCAACCCAGAGTCTCTCCAGGCCCAGGTGGACGCTCACTCTCCCACAGTTTCCTCTGAGGAACGAAGTCTGTGCAAACTGTCCCCCCAGGAGTGCAGCTGACTGTGCAGAGCTCCCGCTCCTCTGATGCTGTAGCTTGGAGGGCCTCCTCCCCTGGCCTGTGACCTGCTGACCCTGTTTCTTTATTTTCAGCTGCCATACTGAGTTAAACCTCTAAAAAGAGACATGAAACCCTGTCATTCTGTTGCTTTACCAAGCAGGTGGTTGCTTTAATTGCAGTTGGCACATTATGGGATCCTAAATGGCAGGGAGGCAAAGGCCACCAGTAAGTGTAGGGGGTGTCTCCTGTTATATCTCTACAGTAAAGTGTGATCCTACTATTCCCAAAACATCAAGCTTCCCAGTTCAAGACGCTGCAGGGCTTTTGTATGGAGCAGATATTTCTCTGACTGAAGTTGGCACGCAGTCTCAGGTTAGGCGGTGCCCCCTGGCTTGTGTGCAGGTTACAGTCCATGCGGTGACTCTGCTCTCATGGTCCTGGGCTCTGTAGGGGCTGTGGGTATTAATCTAATCTAGTTCTTTTGCCTTACAGGTTATGGAGTCCGTGGTCAAGAATTGTGGCCAAACAGTCCATGATGAGGTGGCCAATAAACAGACTATGGAGGAGCTGAAGGAGCTGTTCAAGGTAGAAGCACCTTGCTCATGTGTTTCCCTCTGGATGGGGTTGGGAGAGAGGTGGAGGCACTGGAACTGTAAATGCAGCATCTTCCTAGGTCACTGTTAATAGAGAGAGACCCTTGGGGAAATGGGGCAGCAGGAGGCCACGGGAGAAGCAGAGTGGGGAGCCCTTGTGTAGAAATCCATGTCGGAAGGAACAAGCTGGACTGCTGAGGTGCACCACAGGGTCTGTGTTACTTGGAATTTCTCATGCAGCGTCATGGGCAGGTCCAGGAACAGCTGCTGGGGAGGGAGAGCAAGGCTGCAGTCAGGCGGTGGAAGGAATGATGGCTAGCAGTGCAGGGGGCTGGTAGGAAGAGGGGGTTGTGAGCTCTCTTCCCATAACCCAGGATGAGATGGAAAGTTTAAACGGATGAAGAAATCCCTTTACTCTGAGTAATTACTAACTAATGTATGGGACGAGCTGCTGCAGGATGTCGATGTCAGGCCAATAGCTGAGCAAGATTCAGAACTGAGCTTAGATGCTGGTATGAATGAGCCCAACAGGTTCAGTGACACCTGTGGGATGAAGCTTACATGGGCTGTTGATGCTTATGTTCCAGGGCACAAGCGCCTCTCCAGCGGGGTGGAGGCAGGAAGACGTTCTCTTCCTGCCCCATCTCCAAGGTGCACAGTGGGACAGGAGTACAGTAGACTCTCGATTATCCAGGATGATAGGGAAAAAATTAATTCTGGTTAATAAAATCCCGGATAATCACCATCCATAGGAAATATGGGGAGAGGGGGTTTGGTTCACCAGCCACCCTGCCCCGTGGGGAGGGGGTATTGGTTCACTGGCTGCCCTGTGCCTTGGTGGGGTGTTTTTGGTGTGTGCTTGGGGCGGCAGCAGAGCCAGAGCCAGCCCTTGGAGTTGCGTGTATTTTTAAATTTTTTTGACATCCTGGTTAATCCACATTCTGGTTAATCCAATCCTGGATAATCGAGAGTCTACTGTACACAGTTGAGGCCAGTAAAGGGATTTGACTCCTTCCTCTGTAGCCTCTACCTGTGTTGCTCTCCGAGGCAGGTGACTGGCCATGTCTAGCAGCTCTTGGGTGAGCGTTGCTAATTCTGTCATCTCAACCCCTGAAGCAGGGATCTCTTCTCCCACTATTCTCTTCCTAGGAAGAGGCGGGCCTAGCTCAGCTAGATCTGGCCTGACATAGTAACTGCTGCCTTGAGCCTGGCTACTCTTGATTTAAAATAGCAGCCACCAAGTTAAGTGGCAGGGGCTGGTTTTCTGACAGCCCTGCCGTCCTAGAGTTCAGTGTGGCTTGAGCGTACCTTCTATGCTGGGGGGAGGGCATGTGCTTCGATGCTTGGGGGTCCCCAGACCTGTGCAAATGGGGGCCCTGAGTCAGTCCATTTGAGCTCTGGGGCAGCCTCTCCTCAGAGTGCATTCTGTCTGGCCAGGCACTTCGTGTGTACCCTGTGCTCCATGGGTTGCTAATGCAAAGCCTCTATTGCAGTGGTCCCCAACCTTTTTTGCGGCACGGACCGGATTTTTTTTTTCTTCGCCGCCGCGGACCGGCTGTATGTCCGCCGAAAAGCCGCCGAATTCACTCCGAAAAGTGAAGCTGCGGCTTTTCGGCGGACACTTCCGGGAACGCGTCCGCGGCCCGGTAGCGATCGATCCACGGCCCGGTACCGGTCCGCGGCCCGGGGGTTGGGGACCACTGCTCTATTGTATCACAGTCACCGCCTCTCTAGTGACTGACACCATATGGAACGCAGGCTCATGGCTGCTCAAAGGGGCTTTGTGGGAGGTATTGAGGTTCCCAAATCTAGGATCAGATCAACAGTCCCTGGTTCTGTTCAGGTTCTAGGTGAACTGTGCTCAGAGCTCCCCACATGCCCGAGGTACATTCTTGCTCATTACTTTAGGGACTTTCACTCTTCTGAATCCCTGACTGCTGCTGAAGTAACTTGGGTGGCCCCTTGGCTGTGGGGATTGTGTTGTCCCCCTCCCCCTTCGTGGTGCAGGCTCCTCTCAGCTGTGTCTGAGTTCGGAGCTGCAGATGTCTCTACCAACCTGTACTGAGCTCTCCCACAATTGAATGTGAAGCTTGAGAGGGCTGGGAGTCTGTTTGCTGAGGGAATTTCCGGAGCAGCCAGTCATGTGATGTGGTGATGACATGATCAGCTGATGGCAGGGCCCCTCTTGGAGGCTCAAACAGGCCCTGCGGAGCTGCTTGCAGCTTCCTGAACTGCAGCCTGGGCCCCCTGCCTGCTGAAGGTCAGGAATTCCTGCTGTTGTCTGGGTTCGGTTTGGAGTGTCCCTGGGGGGTGGGGTCGTGGCGTGGAGTTGGTGTCTGGGGGATGCTGGGACCCAGAGCCGAGGCAGGTTGCATTTCTCAGCCTTTGTGGCTAATGAGAAGTGAATTCTCATGAATTTCTGTGACTGCATGGTGATGGGGAGTGAATCGAGGATGCTTGGATACCCTGAGGAATTAGCCTGGCCTACATAGAGGGGGAGCAACTAGGAAAGGCCCGGAGGGAGCAATCAAGGTGCTTTGGAGAGAGACTCCATGCTGAGTCCTGCTGTCTTGGGGAACATCTTGGTCTGAAGGATTTGAGTCCCATGTTCTTTTCGGGGTGGGGGTGGAGGGCGGCTATGTGGGCCACGGCATTTGCCTCTAATATAAGCTCGTCCATCGGTCGGTGCCGTATGTGAGCGGGGCGAGTCCTCCCCGGTCTCCTGCTCTCGCTGTGAGCAGCCCCTCGCTGGCCCCTCACTCCACGGTATGCGTGTCTCACCAGGACACAGCGGAGGGTGAGTATCACAAAGAGCCCCCACAGCAGCCCGAGCTGGGCTCAGATGCTTTCCCCTCTGTGCAGAGACAAGTGGAAGTGAACGTTCGCAATAAGATCCTGTACCTGATCCAGGCCTGGGCTCACGCCTTCCGCAACGAGCCCAAGTACAAGGTGGTGCAGGACACCTACCAGATCATGAAGGTGGAAGGTAAGGACTCGGTGGGGAGAAGGGGGCAGGTCAGGCACAGAGGATGGGCCCTGGGAGGGCAGGCGGCGGTGCTTGCCAGGTGTGGGAGAAGGGCTGGTACAGATGGGTTTACACACAGTGGCCTCCCCGCTATCTGATGGACCTGCTGGGTGACCTGTATCCAGTTCCTGTTGCAGAGCAACCTCCACCATGTGGCTGCCTCACTCTGGCCCTCAGCTGGAGGCCAGAGCTGGAATGTAGATGAGCACATACATCCTCCTGGGAACGGCTCCATCCCCGGGAACTTGGCTGTGTGTCTGGATTTCCCCAGTGCTCGGTGCATTGGAAGGCAGTGCCTGGAATTTGGGGCATTAATACCTTGATTAGTCCTGGTGCTGGTCCTGCTTTGAGCAGGGGGTTGGACTAGATACCTCCTGAGGTCCCTTCCAACCCTGAGATTCTAGGATTCTGCCCAGGGTGAGTGGGGGAGTCCCATCCTGGCAGGACCTGCCATGTTTCTCACCCTGATCTCAGGCTTCCGACCTACATTTTACCAATGGGCCCCAGTTGCCTAGTCCGAGTGTACGTGGCTGGGGTTGTGCTCTGCATTCAGAGTAGACTGGAGCCAGAGCTGGGAGCAGAGGGGTGCCCTAGGATCTGATCACCGATGGACGGACCCTCACTCTCCCTGTGAGGCAGGTTAAATGCTTGCTTGGAACTCCTGCACTGAGCATCACTGCCCCCAGTCTGGAGGGACCACACTTGACAATGAGATGTTGTTCCACTCTTCCTGCAGGTCATGTGTTCCCAGAATTCAAGGAGAGTGATGCCATGTTTGCTGCAGAAAGGGTGAGCTTCCTAGTGCGGAGCGGTGGGGGCCGTCGCTGTCATGTCTGTCCCACCCTTCGACTGATGGTCAAATAACATCAAATCCCAGAATCCCAAAGTGCCTGCGTGTGTTGTACAATTGCCAGGATTCCGTACACCTCCCCGGGTACAGCCAGCCCTGGGCGGGAGAGGCGGTTCAGGAAAGGAAGTGCAGAACCCCCTCTCCCCTGGACCTGCCCTCCCACAGGTCCTGTGGCTTGCCAAGGGCCCCTCCAGCAGCGCAGCCTGCCCAGTCACTGGCTCAGCACCGGGGCACCCGACGGTCACCAGAGGAGACTTGCAGGGGAGGGAGCCTCCCTCCTCCAGGGAATGACCTGCTCTGGGCTAGCCAGTGGGAGCCTGAGAGGCAGCTCGGGGCGCTAGGCCCTGGGCCTCTCCTGAGGCAGGTTTCTGTGCTCTGTGGCAGGCTCCGGACTGGGTGGATGCTGAAGAGTGTCACCGATGTCGAGTGCAGTTTGGGGTCGTGACCCGCAAGGTGGGTTCTGCTGCTTATTCCTGTTTAGTTCCCTTCCCTGTCTGACACCCCTGGGGACTTGGTCCCCTTCTCCTTTGCCCAGCAGTGTGGGCTTGGCTGGGGAAGGGGGTCAGCAAGTACCCTGTGTGATGGGCACAGCCCTGGTATTGGGAGGGTGCCCCCTAGCACCAGCTGCCAAGGCTGACCTCCTCCCCCTCTTTGTTTGCAGCATCACTGCCGGGCCTGTGGGCAGATCTTCTGCGGGAAGTGCTCCTCCAAGTACTCCACCATCCCCAAGTTTGGCATCGAGAAGGAGGTGCGGGTGTGTGAGCCCTGCTACGAGCACCTCAACAAGTCAGTATCTCCGCACACCGCACGGGGGCCGGCTGGGAGCAAGGAAGGGTCACCTCAGCCCCGCGTTCTGGAGCCTCGGGGGCTGGGCAGCCTGGCCGGAAACGGGAGGAAGTCAGGAGATGGAAGTCGGGGATGGGAGCGGAGAGCTGGCGCCGAGGACTGGAGCTGTGCTCCTTGTTGGGGGCTGGGCTGTGCCCTGGGTGGGGGTGGAGGAGGGCCAGGGCCCTCACTGGGGCGGCCTGGGGCCAGGCAGGGCTCAGGAATGCTGCCTGGAGGCCCCGGTCTCTATTGTCCCCTTTCTCTGATTGTAGGAAAGCTGAGGGCAAAACTGCTGCCACCACTGAGCTGCCCCCCGAGTACCTGACCAGCCCCCTCTCTCAGCAGTCCCAGGTAAGTGGCTGTGGGGGTCCGAGCGGGGCTGCAGGCAGGGCTAGCCCCAGCGGTTCTCTTCCCCTCCTGCTCAGTGTCCCCCTCTCCACCCGCAGCTGCCCCCGAAGCGGGACGAGACGGCCCTGCAGGAGGAGGAGGAGCTGCAGCTGGCCATCGCCCTCTCGCAGTCCGAGGCCGAGGAGAAGGAGAGGATGGTTTGTACGACTCTAGGGCTGGGGGGGGGGGGTGCTCCCTGGATCCTCACCAAGCCTGGGGCGGGCGACTGCGATGGACTTCGCACCAGCCGGCCCCCAGCTCTGGGCTGGACGGAGTCCTTCCCTGGAGCATGGAGGGGGGCGCTGCACTGCAGGTCTGACCCCTCCCGTGGATCTGGGGTGAGGGTCTCTCACCAGGAGAGTGAGGGCTGGTGCTGATCCTGCCTGTGGGGCAGGCCCCAGGCAGACACTAGGAGCTGCTGGCTCCCAATGACTGGTGCATGTGCAGTGCCTCGCCCTCCAAGCTGGGCTTGTGGAGCTGGACAGTTCTCGGGGCTGATCTTGTACCTTCCTCTGCAGAGACAGAAAACGACCTACTCGGTGTACCCCAAGGCTGAGCCCACACCTGTCACCTCGTCCGCACCCCCAGTCAGCACCCTCTACTCCTCCCCGGTGGTAAGTGCACCGCTGCCTGTTGGGTCACTGCCCCCAGACCTGCTCTGCCGGGTAAATCCTCGCTCGGAGGGAACTAAGCCATGAGAGCATGGTGCTGTTCAGCTGCTTCCTGAAAAGGGCACCCCGGGGACCCTGCTCTGAACACTGGGCCCGCTAGTCCTCTGCTGCGTGGACAGGAGGCCAACCACCACCTGGCGGAAGGAAGGAGAGTGCCGACTGTCCCACCCAGCCCTGCATCCTTGCTGGTGGCACTGGGGGGCAGGAGATGCCCAGGTCTGGCAGGGATGGGTCACAGCAGTGAGTCCCATGTGTCTCTAAGATCTGATGTCCCGCCTCTCTCCCCAGAACTCCTCTGCTCCGCTGGCCGAGGACATTGACCCGGAGGTAAGGACACAGCCCCTCGGGCGCGCAGCATAGGCCGGTTCCAAGTCAGGCTTTGGCGCTGATCTTCTCCCTCTGCTCTTCCTGGCAGCTGGCTCGGTACCTGAACCGGAACTACTGGGAGAAGAAGCAGGAGGAGGTTCGCAAGAGTCCCACCCCGTCTGCTCCACTGTCCCTCTCCGAGCCAGCCGCCCAGCCTGGGGAAGCTCCTCCCATCCCGCTCGGTGTGGTGGAGGTAAGACGGTCCCGGTCCCACACCTGTCTCTGAGGGCTGACGGGGTCGGTTTGAATCACTGCTCCCTGGGAATTGCCTGGCGCCAGCCTCGCCCCGATCATGAAGCACAAGTCCGGCTCCGGTTCTGGATCCCCGCTCCCGAGAGGGCGGGGCTCGGGTAACTTTGCTGCCCTGTGTCTCCAGCAGCAGTACCAGAACGGGGAGTCCGAGGAGAACCACGAGCAGTTCCTGAAGGCTCTGCAGAATGCCGTCACCACCTTCGCCAACCGTATGAAGAGCAACCACATGCGGGGCCGCAGCATCACCAACGACTCGGCCGTGCTCTCCCTCTTCCAGTCCATCAACAACATGCACCCCCAGCTGCTGGAGCTGCTCAACCAGCTGGACGAGCGCAGGCGTAGGTGGCTTCTGCCCCGTTCCCCGGGGAGGACACGGCAGCTCCCTGCCGAGGGCTTGTGGGCAGCTCTCTGGGGAGGGAGGATTGGCTCTGGAGCAACAGACCCCAGCTAAGGTCTGCTTGGGGGCTGGGTGAGCTCAGGCGAGAGCAGGCCTGGATGTGCATTTCTCTCTCCCCAGTGTACTTCGAGGGCCTGCAGGACAAGCTGGCGCAGATCCGGGATGCCCGCGGGGCCCTGAACGCTCTGCGGGACGAGCACCGCGAGAAGCTGCGCCGGGCGGCCGAGGAGGCAGAGCGCCAGCGCCAGATCCAGCTGGCACAGAAGTTGGAGATCATGAGGCAGAAGAAGCAGGTGAGGCAGGGAAGCAGGTGTCATGCCAGGGCCATGGCAGCCGTTCCCAGCTTGTGCCCTGGGCTGGTGTACGAAGTGCATGGCCAGGCTCCTGATGTGTGTGGTGGTGCCGCTCCCTGCAGGAGTACCTGGAGATGCAGCGGCAGTTGGCCATCCAGCGGCTGCAGGAGCAGGAGAAGGAGAGGCAGATGCGCCTGGAGCAGCAGAAGCAGACCATCCAGATGAGAGCCCAGATGCCTGCTTTCTCTCTGCCCTATGCCCAGGTATAGCAGCCCTGAAAGGGAGCCCTCCCGCGAGCACCCTCCCCAGAACTCTCCTATCACACTCTCTCCTGTCTGCAGCTCCAGGCCATGCCAGCAGCAGGAGGGGTGATCTACCAGCCATCCGGTCCCACCAGCTTCCCGGGCACCTTCAGCCCTGCAGGCTCTGTGGAGGGCTCTCCCATGCACAGTGTGTACATGAACCAGCCAGCTCCAGGCGGCACCGGCCCCTACGCACCGATGCCTGTTGCAGGGGCAGGTGAGAGCCTGGGCCAAGCTGAGGTCGGCGGGGCTGGAGTGGAGCCCCAGTCACCTCACTGTGCCCTCTCTGCTCCAGATCCCAACATGGTGAATGCCTACGTGTACCAGGCAGGCGCAGGTGGCGGGCAGGCTGCGCCGCAAGGGCAAGTGGTCCCCACCACCAACCCAGCCTACTCCTCCTATCAGCCGACTCCGACGCAGGGCTACCAGGCAAGTGAGCCGAGCGCTGGGCCCCCCTTGCCCGCAGTGTGCTGGGCTCGCGGTCAGTCTGGAATGCAGGACTCCGCAGTGGGGTGGGGATCAGTCCCCGATGGCCTGGGTCTCCCCTGTGGGATGGGGGAGCCAGCCGCTCCCTGGACCCTGAGGGGGTTGGGGGAGAGCTGTGTGGCTGCCTGGGGTGCCCCGCGCTCACCTGTGCTCTTCCCCGTAGAACGCTGCCTCCCAGTCGCAGAGCATCCCTGCCATGTCGCAGGCCCCCCAGTCTGGCACCATGGGCTACATGGGGAGCCAGTCTGTCTCCATGGGGTACCAGCCCTACAACATGCAGGTGAGCACCCACCAAGGGTGAACTGCTCAGTGCCCCCTTGCAGCCTGGCTTAGGGGTGGGTGAGGGAAATGGGGTCTCTGGTACTTGTGGGGGGAAGGGCTATGGGGCTGGATTTTCTGTATCCCCTTGACCCAGGTAGGAGACCTACCCTGGCCTGTCACTGCTGCTGTTCTGAGTCCTGGCAGCGTGGGCTGGCTGGGAGCTAGGGGGTCTTTGCCCCCGTGTTCAGGGGCAGAGGCCTGGCAGCTGGTCTGATTGCTCTCCCCTGCCCCCGCTCTAGGGCCTCATGTCGACCCTTCCTGGGCAGGAGCCGGCTCTAAGCAGCCTGCCAGCCCAGCAGACTTACCTCTCGGGACAGCAGCCCATGTATCAGCAGGTGAGTCGGCCAGCCCTGTACAAACCCAGCCAACTCCCCAGGCCCTCAGTCAGACTGCCCTGAACCCCCGCCCCTCTCCCCTGGGCTGGGCCCTGCCTCCCCCATGCAGGGTGCTGAGACTTCCAGATCCAGGTGTATTCACCTGGGGGCTGGGCATGGGTGGGGGTGAGCAGCTGGGGTCCTGTGCCTCCCCCAGCAGCCCTCTGGGTGAGGTGTGGGGGAGGGGGACTGCCTCCTAACAAACTTTGTCTGTTCCAGATGCCGCCCCCTGCAGGGCCCCCCCAGCAGCAGCAGCCTCAGCCGGCCCCATCGCAGGTACAGCAGGCCCCGGGCAGCGGCGAGGCCCAGCTCATCTCCTTCGACTGATCTCCTGCCCCGTGTAACACTACTGTCCGAGGAATCACTTCTGTACTTAACTAGCCATTTCTGTCTCTCCCCCGCCCCCTTCCCTGGGGACCAGCCCTGCTCAAGGGGAGCTGGCATGCACCCTCCCGGCCTGGCAGGGACCTCCCTACTGCTCTGCCTCTTCCCTGCCCCCACCTGGCTGGAAGTTGTGAAACCCCCGCAGACAGGTGGAGAATGAATGGGCGCTTGGCCCTTCAGCAAGAGACTTCCGCAAGGCAGAGGCTGCAGATGGGCTGCAGGGCTCCGGCCAGGGCTGTGGGGGCAGGATGGTGACGAGCTCCGGGAGCAGGCCCGAGATTTAAACATGTCCCAAGCACTTGCTGTGGCCGTGACCCTGGGCCGAATGGGGCCATGAGATCTGATAAGCTGCCCCTGTGCCCAAAGCACGGCCCCTGCCCCTCTCCCTATCTGCACCCCCTCTCCCCTCGTAGGAGCCTGGACCCCTCACCACACCCTGTCCCCCCATGGGAGCCTGGCCCTGTGCTTGCATTCCATGCTCCTAGAGCTCAGGCCCTTCTCCTGCCCTATGCCCATATCCTCCACCCCTCCCTGGGAGCCTGGGCCCGCCCTGCTTTTCGAACACTCATCTCTCATCCGTAGTGGTGGAGTCGGCAGAATGGAACCGGTGACAATAAACTCTATTTAAAGAGCTGATGCTCTGGTGCTGGGCCCTGGGGGGACCAGGGCCACTGCCGAGGGGTTGGGTGGAAGGCTGCTTAGCAGGCAGTGAAGTGGGGCTGTAACACGCTCCACTGTTGATGCCCTGGGTGCCAAGCAGCGGCTCTGCAGAGCCAGGTTCACGGGCTTCGGAGAGGGCAGCAAGGCCCCTCCTCGTGCTTAAGGACAGACAGAGTCACCTAGAGGGGAAGGAGGATCCCAGCCCGGGCTCCACTGCTCACCACCCCTAGGCTGCTGGCCTCAGTGCAGGCCCCAGGAAGCAGCTACCCTCCACCCCCTGGACTCGGAGACCGATTAATTTAAGAGTAATTCATTCTTGGGTGTCTCTATCCCATTGGCTTCAGCAGCCAGGCCCGCACCTCCTGCAGCTCAGCTGGGCCTAGGCCAGCTCCCTCCTCCGAAAACTCAGACATTTGGTGTATTCTGGCATTTCCAGCTGGCAATGAGGAAAATCGGCATTAAGGCACAGAACACCCAGGCTTCTCAAGGTGTAAGAGCAGCGAGCAAGGCCTCCAGGTGTGAGTGTCCGGGCTGGAGGAGAGCTGCGTGTGTGGAGGGGGGCTGTGAAGTTTGCCACAGGGATCCCTCATTTGTGTAGGAACTAAGGCTCAGCAGCTTCTAGGCTCGGTGCAGCTTAGCCCCAAACCTTGAACCCTGTTCCCGCACCACCCTGAACCTTACCATGCGCTCGAGGTGCAGCGCATTGGGGGGTGCTAGCTGCCGCAGCTCCTCCACATCCCACAGCCTGGATTCCTGCCAGGCAAAAAACCAACACGGCCGGAGAGACCCAGAGCAGCGTGCCAGTCTCTGGGGTGAACACGGGGGCCCTGTGGTGAGCTCCAGCCAGCCCTGGGATCGAAATGAGTCTGCTCCCTGCGGAAGAGCCTCCCGCACAGCACAGCTGGGCCTGTAAGTGGGAGCCCAGCCTGGGGAAGCTGCCCCAGGTGCCTTGTGCTCTCCCAGGTTGCTCCTGGGAACAGGACATGTGTCCAGCCTAGAGCCCATCACCCTTCAGGGCCAGCACTTAGCTACCACAATGCAGAACGGCTGGAGCCCCTGAGAAGAATCCAGCTTCTGGGGCAGCCCGCATCTCTCCTGTCGCACTCCGGGCTGATGATCCCATTGATGGCAAAGGACTGCAGGCACAAAGTACAGTCAGAGGCCCCGGCCCCACGGCCACGGGAGGCCGCCGGGGTGGCAAGGCCCCAGGCCCACAGGAGGCCGGCGGGGTGGCGAGGCCCCAGGGAGGCCAGTGGGGTGGGGAGGCCCCAGGCCCACGGGAGGCCGGAGGGGTGGCGAGGCCCCAGGCCCACGGGAGGCCAGGTTGGTGGCGAGGCCCCAGGAGGCCGGCGGGGTGGCGAGGCCCCAGGGAGGCCAGTGGGGTGGGGAGGCCCCAGGCCCACGGGAGGCCGGAGGGGTGGCGAGGCCCCAGGCCCACGGGAGGCCAGAGGGGTGGCGAGGCCCCAGGCCCACGGGAGGCCAGGGGGGTGGCGAGGCCCCAGGCCCACGGGAGGCCAGGGGGGTGGCGAGGCCCCAGGCCCACGGCCATGGCTTGGCCCCTCGGCGGGTCTCTCCAGATCCTGCCCAAGGCAGCGTGTCCCCAGGGCCAGGCCTGGGCCTCAGTCCCCACAGCAGGTCAGTGTCGGCACCGGATGGAACCCAGGCGTCCTGGCCCCGCCCCTCGCACAGGCCCCGCCCCTGTCTGTGCCGCCACTGCCGCTCAAGCGGCCCTGGTGGCGGAAGCGGTGCATGCTGGGTAGTGTACAGTCGTTGCTCGGAGGTTTTAGCGCCCGCCGGAGGGTGACCCGCCTGAGCCATAGAGACGTGGGAGGCGGAGGCTAGACTGTCCCCCTTTGCCAGTGACACGGCCTGGGCCGGGCTAGAGCGCCCCGCGACCATAGAGACTCGGGCCTAGAGCGCCGCCGCCGCGTCCTTTGCCTCCGAGCCCGGGCATCGCCTTCCTGCTGCCGGGAGCCCGCGTGCTCGGTGCCGGCGCCGCCATGCTGCCCGCCGCGCGCCCCTGCCTGCGGGGACTCCGGGCCGCCGCCCGCCTGCTGCTGCGGTACCGTCCCCGCGCGCTCCCCGCACGGCCCCGGTCCGGGGGGTCCCCAGATCGGTCTCTAGCCGCGCGCTGGGGGGAGGGGGCCCGGAGGGGCCCCGCTCGGCTGCCCCCCCCCCCCGAGCGGTCAGCCTGACCGGGCCTCTCCTCTCGCGACAGGCAGCCGCTGCCGGGAGCCGGGGCCGTGCGGATGCTGCGGACCAGCTGCCCCCAGAGGACAGAGGCCCTGGCCAGCCCCCCCCTGGACGGCGCCCCCAAGGAGTATTCCCCCAAGATCCAGCAGCTGGTGCAGGACATCGCTGGCTTGACCCTGCTGGAGATCTCGGACCTCAACGAGTTACTGAAGGTGGGCAGGCGCCTGGCCAGACTGGCCTGTGCGAGGGGCTCACAACTGGGACCTGCTGGGGGGGCACAAATTAACCCCCCCACCACCCACCCACACACACACTACTTGAGTTGCATCTCCCCTGCCCCCGCGAGTCTCTCCTTTTCCCCTCACCAGCCCCATGGAGCTCTCAGTTGTTTGCTGGAAAGAGACCCAGCTAGCAAACCCTGGAAGAAATTTGGGGGGGACGGGACACATGACCCCTCCACACACACGTCACCTCTAGGAAGTGAGTTGAGCAGGGTAGGTGACCTGGGCTGTACTAAGTTGGGGCATGCATGCTCCCAAAGCGTGAAGGGAAGGCAGGACACTGGGCTGCTTGACCGGTAGGGCACCGAATGGAACTGTTCCTCTGTCCTTTGTCTATGGCTGGGATGGTCTATGGTTGTCCCTCTTCTTGCTAGGAACACTGGGTAGGCTTGAAGTGCTGTTGATTACACCTTGCCCTCTTCTGCAGAAAACACTGAGGATCCAGGACATGGGGCTGATGCCCATGGGTGGAATGATGCCACCACCTGCAATGCAGTTAGCCACTCAGGTAACTCCCAGTTCTGCTATGGTCCTCCATGCCCCCGGACAAGTGCCAGGGGAGGGAAGCACTGTCTAGGAAGATGGGCATTGGTTTAACCTTGTGCTTTGGCAGATTTAGTTCGGATGTGTCCAGAGATGCCCCTGTGATTCTGACAGCTGGTTCTGAGCTTAACAGACCTACTTCAGAAGTGACAACGAGTCCTGTTGAGGTAACAAAGTCCTGTGGCACCTTAAAGACTAACTATAAAGTTTTGAAGCATAAGCTTTCGTGGGCTAATACCCACTTAGTTAGTCTTTAAGGTGCCACAGGACTTTGTTACCTCTGCTATTCCAGACTAACACGGCTACCTCTCTGATTCTTAACGAGTCCTGTGGCACCTTAAAGACGAACGAACCTCCCTGATTCTAGACCTACTTCAGATTCTCCTCCAGGGCTTTATACTGATGGGATTCTAGACAAGGACTGGAGTGTTGGTAGAAGTTTATATAGCTGCCTATCACTCTCAGAGCATCTTTCTCTGGGTGAATGCTGTGCCCCTCTGCCGGTTTGCAGTGAGGTGAAGCGAGTTCCTCAGTTGGCCAGAAGGGCTGTGGGGCAGGGCAGAACGGTCCTGAATGCTGCTGTACGTGGCCTTACTAGCCTTGTGTTGGTTCCAGGTAGCAGAAGAAGAAGAAGAAGAGGTCCCCAAGAAGCAGGAGAAAAGTCATTTCACTGTCAAGCTGACTGAGATGAAGGGTGTGGAAAAAGTGAAACTGATCAAGGAAGTGAAGAACTGCATGCAGGGGCTTAACCTCGTCCAGGTGAGGAGATGGTGCTTCACTAGGCCTGCTAAACTGACCACCAGTGGATCAATCTGAGCGTGGATCCGGGCTGTAGTGTGGATGTAGCCGATATGTCTGCACCCACTGGTCTCCATTGCTTCCTTTCTTCCCAGGACTTGGGGGTGGTTGGTTTCTAGAAGCAATAATGCACATTCTCACCAGACGGTGGCAGCAAAAACCTAACGTACCCATTAAAGTTCAGCTTCATGGTCATCACAGTGCATTTTTACACAGCCTAATCCAGGGTCCTACAGCTAGGAACAGAGTGCACGTTGGAATTGAGATGGGGGACCATGTCCTGGAAAGCGGTAACTCTGAAAAGAACACAAGAATCATGGTAGAAAACCAGTTGGGCATGAGCTCCCAATTCATTGCTATAGAGCAGGGGTCTCAAACTCAAATGACCATGAGAGCCGCATGAGGACTAGTGCACTGGCCCGAGGGCCGCACCACTGACACACACACATACCCTCGCTGCCCCGGCTCTGCCCCCACTCCACCCCTTCCATGAGGACTAGTGCACTGGCCCGAGGGCCGCACCACTGACACACACCCTGCCCTCACTGCCCCGGCTCCGCCCCCACTCCACCCCTTCCAAGAGGTCCCACCCCTGCCTCACCTCCTCCTCTGAGCACGCAGCTCCCCATTCCCTCCTGGAAAGCACTAGGCACCACCAACAGCTGTTTGGCAAACAAAGCAAGAACAATATAGGAAGTCCAGAGCTAGAAACACACGCGGCCCAGCCAGGCAGCAGAGAAGCCTCCACTTCTGGCCCCTCCATCCTGCAAACTGCTATGGGGGGACCGGGGGGGAGGGGGGGCGCCAGGAAGCTTGGCGGGCCGCAGGGAAGGGCTTTGCGGGCCGCATGTGGCCCCCGGGCCGCATGTTTGAGACCCCTGCTATAGAGGATGAACTCTTGGAAAATCAGGACCAAGGAGGTGGAATTACCTCTGTAACCATCTGTAGTGATCCCATTATTGGGATACTGGGTCCATTTCCAGGTGTCCACACTTCAGAAAGATTGTTGGCAAATTGGAAAGGGTTTGGAAAAAGAGAGACCAGTATGATCTGAGGTCTGAAAAACCTGCCTTAGGGTGAAAGACTAAAGAGGCCCAGTGTTTTCAGTTTCACCAAGAGAAGGTGTAGCCTATGAGCGGCAGAGACGTCTGGTTGCAGACAGCTCTCCCATCTGGCAGGAAAAGGCAGAACATCCAATGGCTGGAAAATGGAGGTAGGCAAATTCAGACAAGAAACAAGGTGATGGATTGTTTTTAGCAGGGAGGATAACTAACCATTGGAACAGCTCCCCTAGGGACATGGGGGATTCCCTATTGCATGAAATGCTTAAACCAGGACTGAAGGGCTTTCTGAAAGAAACGCTGTGGTTCAAAGGGAAGTGATGGGCTTGATGCAGAGATTATTGGAGGTGGTTCTCTGGCCTGCGTTATAGGGGACATGGATGATGATAATGGTCCCTTATGGCTTTCAAATGTATTAATCTAGTTAGTGAAAACCTCAAGTTTCTGACTCTCTCTCTCTCTCTCTCTCTCTCTCTCTGGCAGGCAAAGAAACTGGTCGAGTCACTTCCACAGGAAATCAAGGCCAATATATCCAAAGAGGAAGCAGAGAAGATCAAAGCAGCACTGGAGGCAGCAGGAGGCACCGTGGTTCTGGAGTAAATGGCCCACGCCCGTGGCTGAGGGACTAGTGTACCTCCTGCCCGTGCCCATGTGGGGGCCCTGACCACGGACTGCTGCAGGGTTCCTGTGTGTTTCCAGGGGGCTGAGATCTGCCCCACTTTTCTGCAGTGGGGCTGTGCTGTATTAGGGTGACCCTGCGCTAGCTGGGTGTGTTTGGGGGGAGCTGACATTTGTACCAGCACCGTAATGAACTCTGAATCTATTAAAGTGGGGGGGGAGTCTGTGAACCAGTGATGTGTAAAAGACCAGTCCTCCCTGAAGCCACTCGCCAGACTGAATTCCAGCCAGCAGAGCTGCCTGGGGGTGGAGTGTGCCCATGTGGCTTTGTGCCCCCCAACAGCCCTGGCGCTAGGCTGCTGTCGTTGATATTTCACCCCAGGTATCTAGGGTCAGGTCCTGTGCTAATGCACTGGTTTGACCTTTCACTGCAACTCCGACAACCTCAAATCAGGCCGTGGCTAATTATTTACAGGTGAATGGATGTGGCCCAGAGGAGCTGAGGGAAGGGGTATTTTTCTTGCAGCGTGACCTTTGGGTTGGAGTGGACTCTCCTCCCCCATGGGAGGAGTCTCAACACCATGGGGGCTTGGACTCTGTTCTGCTCAGCTGACTGCTGCTGTGGGGGGTGGGCACCTGCTTGTCCCAGGTGATTGGTGCGCAGGGCAAGGGAGGAGTTGCCAGCCCAGGCTAAGGCCATGTCTCTGCATACAGAGGCAGCCACCCATGCAGCTCTGCGCTCCTGTAGCTGCTCCCTGCTGCCGGGAGAGAGCTCTGCCGTCAGCACAAGAAAACCAACTCAAGGAGCAGTGGAAGAGCGTCTCCTGCCGCCAGGGCACTGTGCACACCAGTGCTTGTGCCGCCCAGAGGGTGGTTTTCTCACAGGCCGGAGTGAGAAAGTTTTGCTGACATAAGTTCTAGTGCAGCCATGACCTAAACCACTGTTCTCTCCAGGGGCCCTCACAGCGGGGGGGGGGGGTGTCCAATAGTGCAGCTAGTAACCGTCTGCATAAACTGTAGGGGTGGTTGGCTTGGTGCATATGAAGGTGGGGGTTGGTTTGGCCACGAGGGACCCAGAGCTGTGGGAAGCCCCCCCCCCCCTCCGAACCCAGTCCAGCCCCTTGTTTCCATGACCCTCTGCAGTGTCATTTCCTAATCCTGGCCCCCTCCCCTGGTTCCCTTCAGTCACAGCCCCTCCCTTTGCCGCACCTTTCTGAGCTGTTAGTAATCCCTGTCCGGCCAGGGCCCTGCACCCAGCCCCTGTTTGCTGAGCTGCCAGGCAGAGGGGCAGCTCTGGGTTCAGCTTAGGGGGAGGCCAAGGTCTAGAAGGGGTGCTACAAGCTAGTGAAGGTGCTGGGGAGGGGGGCCTGGTCTGGGTTACTCCCCTTTGAGGGGTTGGAGCGGAGCTTTCTGTCCAGTTGTTGGCCAGCCCTTGTCACAGAGGGAATTAGCAGTGGTCAAGTCTCTGAGTGTGACCCCCCTTCATTGGAAACAGGATGGGATCATTTAAGGGGGGCTTTGGGCTGCCAGCCCCACACAGCTGGCATGTGACCCTCCATGTAACCACCTTGCACCCCCCTTCAGGGATCCTGCCCCCCATTTGAGAACCCCCCACCACTCCCTGACCTGGCGTATGCTTTCTCCTTGCTGCTGCCTGTCTGGGGCATTGGGAGGTGACTCGTCTCCCTGCCCGCTGTGCCCGAAAAGCCCAGGTGTCGGGCTCAGCCCACGTCTGCTTTGAAAGGTGACCAGCTTAGGCTCCTGGGCCAGCATCCGTATCCCTGGCCCCGGCGGAGTTAGTCCAAAGCCCCGAGCCAGGCCCGGGAGCACCCGCTCGGGCTGCACACGCCTGCCAGCTCCACCACATGCGGCTGTGTGCCCCGGCACGGGTAGGGGGACCGGAGAGCAAGTGTGAAAATCGGGGTGTGGGGGGGAGACAGGAGCTGGCCTAAGAAAAAGTCCCAAATATCGTGACTCCCTAGAAAGTTGGGACATTGGGTCACGCTAGGCACGGCTGCCCTGGGGTGCAAAGGGGGGGACCCACCTGCACTGGTCTCTCAGGTGGGGGGGCCCCTGCCCGCCTGGCAAGGGGGGGGAGCTGAACCCCCCGCCACGAGTGGGGTCCCCGCGTCCGGCCTTGCTGGGCCCGGCTGCCGTCGCCCTTTGAAGGCTCCCCGCGCTGGCGTTGCCGGTTTAAGGCGGGGCGGGGCCACGCCGCCCGGGAGCGGAGCCGCCGCGCGGACCGGCCCGATGGCGGAGAAGCGCGTGTCCCGCTGGTACTTCGGGGGCCTGGCCTCGTGCGGCGCCGCCTGCTGCACCCACCCGCTGGACCTGCTCAAGGTGCGCCCGGGCCCCCCCTCGCCCGGACCCCCCAGCCCCCCCCTCGCCCGGTCCCCCCATTGACCCCAACCCTCCCCCGGCCCCCCCGGGACCCCCCGGCCACCCCCCTGGCCCCCAATTGACCCTAACCCTCCCCCGGGCCCCCCACTGTCCCTCCAGCCCCCCCATTGACAACAACCCTCCCCCGGGCCCCCCGCTGTCCCCCCGGACCCCCCATTGACCACAACCCTCCCCCGGGCCCCCCCACTGTCCCTCCGCCCCCCCCCCGGACCCCCCATTGACCACAACCCTCCCCCGGGCCCCCCACTGTCCCTCCGGACCCCCCATTGACCACAACCCTCCCCCGGGCCCCCCGCTGTCCCCCCGGCCACCCCCCGGGACTCCCCATTAACCCCCACTCTCCCCCCGGGCCCCCCACTGTCCCCCCGGCCACACCCTGGACCCCCCATTAACCCCAACCCTCCCCCCAGAGCCCCACTGTCCCCCCCGGGGCCCCACTGCCCCCCGAACCGCCAGGCTTCCCCCCGGACCCCCTGCCCCCAACTCTCCTCCCCCCGAATCCCCCACTGCCCCCCGGGGCCCCACGGTCCCCCCAGCCACCCCCCGGACCCCCCATTGACCCCAACCCTCCCCCTGTTCCCCCACAGTCCCCCCTGAAGGCCCACAGTCCCCCCTGGGGCCCCACTGGCCCCCGAACCTCCGGGCTTCCCCCCGGACCCCCTGCCCCCAACTCTCCTCCCCCTGGACCCCCTGCCCCCCTGGTCCTCCCCGAATCCCCCACTGCCCCTGGACCCCTCTGCCCCCCAGACCTCCCACTGCCGTCATCCCTTTGGGCCCCTTCCCACACCCACTGGACCCCCCAGACCCCCCACTCGGTCCTTGGCTCTGACCCCCCCAACCGCCTGTTTGGAGTGTCCATTGCTCCCCCGGAGCTGTTCCCTCAGCACGGCCGGGGGCTGGCACGGCCGGGGGCTGGCACGGCCGGGGGCTGGCACGGCCAGGGAGTGCCCGGGCCGGCCGAGGCTGTGCTGGCTCCTCTCTGTGCTGCCCTTTGCGCTGTGTGGGTCTGGGGGCTGCTCTTGGGTACACAGTCTAGACATTGGTTCTCAAAGTGGGGGTCGGGACCCCTCGAGGGGTTGCAACCCGATTATGTGGGGCTCGCGAGCCCCTGCTGCTGGCACCCGGCCCCGACCCCTGCCGGCGGCGCCCCGAGCCCCTGACCTGAACCCTGCAGCAGTGGACTGTCTGCGGCGCCCCGAGCCCCTGACCCGGACCCTGCAGCAGTGGGCTGCTAGCGGTGCTCTGGGCCTTGGCCCTTGCTGCAGCGGGCCGGCGGCGGGCTGCTGGCGGCACCCCAAACCCCAGATCTGGCCCATGGCGCGGCGGGCTACCGGCGGCACCCAGAGCCCCGGCCCCTGTCCTGGGGGGGTTGCTGGCAACCCCCCCTCGAGCCCAGCCTCTGCCCCGGGGGGCTGCTGGCACCCCCCCAGCCCCTGCCCCCGAGCCCACCCCCTAAGGGGGGGTCGCGCTTAGAGGCCTGGTGTCCGAAAGGGGTCACCAATAGAAAAAGTTTGAGAACCTCTGGTCTAGGGGTTGGGCTGGTCCTGCATTGCTGGGCCGACTGCCCAGCTCCCCATCACCCCCTGGGTTTGGGCCTGGCCAGGGCAGCTCCCAGCAGGGACCATGGCAGGAGGGGGGATCCCCAGGTCTGCAGGGGGAAGGGGGAGGGCGTGTTCCCCAGGTCACCTTCCCCACCACGGCCCCATATTCCTGGGCTGCTCCAGCCCCGCTCCAGGGCCCATGGTCCGTAACAGGGGTGAACCCCTGCCAGGGCCTGGAGCACTCGTTAACCTTATCTCCTGAGGCCTTTGGACCCAGGCCTGGCCCGCCCGGCTCTGGGCGTCGGTGTGTGCTGGGGCGGTATGGAGGATAGGTTGGGGGTCACAGACCCCCATCTTGCAGGGTGCACTCTGAAGTGGATGATGTAGTTACCCCGAGCTAGGGGCTGGTCAGGACTCCTGGGCCCGTCTCCCCGCTCTGGGCCCGTCTCCCCGCTCTGGGCCCGGCGAGCAGAGGGTGAAGGTATTTCTCCCTGGGAGGTCCCTGCTGGAAGTTGGGAAGATGGAGGCTCATGGAGCTAGAGGGAGAGGAAAGGCCCTTTCATCGCATGGGGGCCTGAGACTCGCCCTTCACCGTCTCTGGGGCTCCCCCTCACTGGCCATGGCCTGGCGGGTTTCCTCACGTACTCCACCCAGAGGCAACAGCCCCAGGGAGCCCTCGGGAGGGCGGGGGGGCGCCCCATGCTAGGGGGGGGTGCACTGCTTGGTTGTGTACCCCCCCGCCTGCCTGCCATGGTCCCTGCTCCATGGTGTAGGGCTGATTCCAAGCAGGGCCGGGCCCATTGCCCCGGTGTGCGGGGGGGGGAGGGGGGCAGGTTCACAAGCAGCTCTCCCAGCGTTGGCTCCGCAGGGGGTGGCAGGATCAGCCCCACGGTGCGCTCAGTGCTGGGGGAGCCGGGCCCGACCCCCTGCCTCTCTCGCCCTGACCCAGGTCCACCTGCAGACGCAGCAGGAGGTGAAGATGCGCATGACAGGCATGGCGCTGCGCGTGATTCGCACCGATGGCTTCCTGGCGCTCTACAACGGGCTCAGTGCCTCGCTCTGCCGCCAGGTGAGTGCCAGGGGCCACGTCGCCCCCCTTGTGCCATGAGCGGCCCCCCGTACGGGTCCACACACCCCAGCCTGTTACCCAGGTCCTGAGCCTCCTGCTGGGGGGTCACCCCACTTCCCCCTCTACGATGGCCCTTTCTGGGGAGCCCCCCCCCCCCGGCTGAGCTGGGGAGCAGCAGCCCAGCCCCGGAGCCAGGGACTCGGTGCCAACTGTGGCTGTTTACGGGCTCGATGCCACGTACTGGGCAGCGCCTTTGGGTGCTGTGGGGGGAGGGCGGGGAGTCCCCTGGGTGCAGCGCGTGGGCCCCGCTCTGACTCTTGTCTCCTCAGATGACATACTCCCTGACCCGCTTCGCCATCTACGAGACCGTGCGGGACCGCGTGAGCCAAGGCAGCCCGGGACCTCTGCCCTTCTACCAGAAGGTGCTGCTGGGAGCTGTGGGAGGTGAGCAGGGGCCCCCAGGCCGTGGGCTGTGGCCAGGCTCGGGGAGTCCCTTGACCCGGAATCTTCTCTGGTTGCAGGTTTCACTGGTGGGTTTGTGGGGACCCCGGCAGACATGGTGAACGTCAGGTCAGTTCCCTGTGTGTCGGGCGCTGTGCTCCCTGGGAGGCGGCTGGAGGGGCGCTGGGCAGGGGGAGTTGTGGGGCACCCCATCTCCTGATCCAATGGGGCAGATCCCCGTCCATACCTGGGGCTGCCCCGGGGGGGGGTTCCAGTCCCCTCCTGACATCACAGGAACTGGCAGCAGAGAAGCGCTGCGAGGTCCCCGTCCCTACAGGTGCTGGGCTGCGTGGCCCCATCCCCCTGCTGGTCACACCAGGGGTCAGAGCTCTGCCCTAAGGGCTGCCCAACCTCAGGAGCTAAGAGGGGCAGGTTGCTCCGCCTGTCCTGGGCTGTCTCCCCTCACCCCCACCCCCCGCTGTGTCTCCGTAGGATGCAGAATGACATGAAGCAGCCGGCGCATTTGAGGCGGAAGTGAGTGACGGTGCAGTAAGTGGGGGGACCCCAGGACTTGACACCAGCTGGCTTGGGTCCCCCCCCCCCGGCACGTGGTGGCAGGGGAGGGGGGTGGCAAAGTTCCCTACTGGGATGCTAAGGGGCTGCTCGCATGGTGGCCCTTGGGGGGGATGATCCGCTCCCCTGTGCCCTCCCTGTCCCATTCTGGATGGGAGCTGCAGTGAGGGGGCCTGGCCACAGGGAGGCAGCATTGCTCCAAGCGCCACAGTTGCTGGCTGGGGGGCCGGGTGAGGGGCGGTCATTGGGTGACCCCAGTGCTGCTCCTCAAGCAGGAATACCCTGGGCGTATTGTGTGGGGTCTCAGACGAGGGGGGCTCACGGCTTTACCTCTTTCCCTTCTCGTCCCTCCAGTTACTCCCACGCCCTGGACGGCATGTACCGCGTGCTCCGCGAGGGTAGGACTCTGCCAAAGGTCTGGGCACAGGGGCTTGAATCTCCGCTGGCCGGAGCGGGGGCACCCCTTGCTGCTGTGGTGAATGGCTTCCGGGGGACACCAGGGCAGCTAAATGGCTCGGTTTGCTCAGGGCCCAAACGACAGCCGGGTGTGGGGCTGGATCCTGCGGCAGCAGCTGATTCAAGTCTGCAGGGACCGGGGCAGCCTGGCTAGCAGCCCCGTCGTGAGCGTGGCTGGGCTCTAAACAGCCAGGCGGAGTCGGGACCAGGGGCAGGCGGGGTGGGGGTGGTCGGGATTGTTCATCCAGATGTTGCCACTGAAGTGCAGCCGCCTTGGGAGCCCTCTGAGCAGTTTGGGTTTGTCCAGTGGGCCGACACAGCAAGGGCCAGACCAGACGCTGCAGTGAGAGGCACCAGCCCCGAGCCCTGCAGGGGTGGGACTGGAACGCTCCCCGCAGCCCAGCCGGAAGGGAGAGCCTGAAAGGGAAGTTGTGTTTTCAAAGAAAGGAAGAAGAGGCAGACAGACAGACAGACAGGAGAGGGAGAGTGCCAGGACAGGCTGAGAGGAGCCAGTGCTAGGGTGAGTGATTTCTCTTCCCTCGGAGCCAGAGGCAGGGGCCGGGGCTTTCAGAGCAGCCCCTGGGGAGTTCCCCCGCTGGCTGGGGGGGGAGTCAAAGCCAGGGCCTGCTGCCCTATACAAACCCCAGGCCGTGAGGGGGAAGGGGGGGGCAGGGCTGATGCGACTGGGAGTAACAGCTCCCACTGGCCAGGGGCTGAATTCACCCCCTGAACCAGGCACTGACTCCCCTCTCCCTCCCCAGAGGGCTTGAAGAAGTTGTTCTCAGGTGCTACGATGGCGTCCAGCCGAGGGGCCCTGGTCACTGTTGGACAGGTAGGAACCCTCCCCCCGGGCACTGGGGGGCAGCTGGGACTGGCTCTGCCCCAGGGGGCACTGTGGGGGATGGGGGAGCCAGTCCTCTGGGGGGTGGGGAGACACAGCGGGCCGAGCGGCTAACTGCACCCCCCTTCCTGCAGCTCTCCTGCTACGACCAGGCCAAGCAGCTGGTTCTCACGACCGGGTTTCTCTCCGACAACATCTTCACTCACTTCCTGGCCAGCTTCATCGCTGTGAGTGGGGGCGGGGGGCCTGCCGATGATGCTAATCATGGGACTCGCAGCCAGGCACTAGGCCTGCGGCACTCCTGTCCCAGGGAAATGGGGCAGTGGGATGAGGAGACCCCCCCCCCCCCCCCGGCCTGCAGGTCTCCTGTTACCACAGGTAGATTCCTGCCCTTTCTCCTCTGCGGATCTGAACCTGGGACCTTCTGCACCATGAGCGTGGCCAGGTCTTCCTGGAGTAAAGGAGCCGTTCCACTAGCTGCAGCAGTAGTAGACTCTCAGCCCCATGTGGAGCAGCCACTGGAGAGCAAGAGACTCCTACTCTGCTAGCCTGGGTGGGTTACGTAGGCATCTCCCGGGCCCATTCCCCTGCCCTCTGCCGCACAGGGACTGGAAGGGGACGGGACGGGGCACCGCCAGTCCCTGGGCTCCCTGTCTGTGACCCGTCTTCGTCCTTCCGCCAGGGTGGATGCGCCACGTTCCTCTGCCAGCCCATGGACGTACTCAAGACCCGCCTGATGAATTCACAGGGAGAGTACCGGGTGAGTGACCCTGCCTGGTGCGCTGCGATTTACCCTGCCCCTCCCACCCCCCTTCCCTGCCACAATCTCACCAGCTGCCCATGTACCCACCCCGCTGCCCCATGGCCGGATCTCTGCTCCTCACACCCCACAGCTGCCCCAGATCTCAGCCCAGACACTCCTGTCACCAGGGCAGCTGTGAGCCAGACCAGACCGCGGCAGGTCCCGGGGCTGGTCTCCTGCCTTATTTCCCTCTTTCCTTTCAGGGCGTTGTCCACTGCGCAGTGGAGACGGCCAGGCTCGGACCTCTGGCCTTCTACAAGGTACCGGGCCGAGCCTGGGGGTGGAGTGCACTGGGGGTCGGGGGGGGCTAGGAGGGGGCTCACATGGGGGCTGGGGGGCAGAGGGTGGGGTGAAAGGAGCACAGGGGGCGGGCGATGCGGGGCCTGCTCCGGCTCTCGCTGGCTGCTCCCTGTCTCGGGTTGTCTGGAAGGGCAGCCCCAGGAGCCGCGTGCCCAGTGGGGCGGGGAAGTGGGGTGCAGCCCATGAACAGGCCTGTGGGGGCCGGGGCCTTGCCACTGGCTCCTGCTGGGCCTGGCCGGTGCTGACTTGCCTGGGTACAGATTCCTCAGCCTTGCGAACCCCGCGCACGCTGGCTGGCTGGCCCCCTCCTGCTGCCCTTCCCCTGGCCTGCTGCTGCCCTGCCTGGCCACGTCTGCTCCCCGCAGCCTTCAACCCCCCACCCGTCTGCCTCCCAAGGGCCGAACTGCCCAGTGCCGGAGCCTCCTGGCTGGGGAGGCCCGAGACTCACCCCCCCCCCCCTTCTTGCCCGTCCCCTTCCAGGGCTTCGTTCCTGCTGCCATCCGCCTGGTGCCTCACACCGTCCTCACCTTCGTCTTCCTGGAGCAGCTGCGCAAATACTTTGGGATCAAAGTGCTGGCCTGAGGGGGAAGGGCCCTGCGCCTTCCAGCCCCGGCTCCTCCGGGCGAGCCACCCCTGAGGTCCCCTCCCCATCCTCCCTCCCCCACAAACCCAGATGGGCCGAAGGGCCCCCCTCCAGCCCCTGGACTGGGCTCACAGTTGCCATAGCAATAGGGATGGGTCCTCTCCTCCCTGCAGCTACAGGCCCCCGCGGGGGGCATGTCCTGGGAGCCCACGGCTCTTCGGGGCCGGTCCATCCCCTGCTCTGGGGGGGCCCACGGCCCAGGGCGCCCTTCTTGTTTACAGCAGAACCTGGCAGGCTCTCTGGGACGGGGCTCGGGGCGGCTGGCTCCCCCAGCCTCAGGGCAGCCGGGGCTAGTGGCAGTCCAGGGGAGGGGGATTGCGGGCTTCCCCGAGGCTCCAGTGGGCAGGGAAATGAGACCCGGGCTCAGGGTGCTGAACTAGTTCTCTCGGGCCCCCGCCTCCATCCCCGGGGATCTCTGCCCCGTCGGGCTGACGGCAGCCCCCTCCCCTCCTTCCTCGGCTTGCTGTCCATGGGATGGGCCTAGCGCCGCCCCCGGTAATACCCTCCCCACTAGTCGGCTCCCTCAGCCCCTCGCCCACCTGCTGCCTCAGGCTTTAAAGATCACCTTGCTCAGCCAAAATCTCCCAGACTCCCAAAGGTTGTTGGGCCCTTCAGGGATCTGTGCTTTGTACCAATGACGGAGGAAGGACCCTCCCCCGCTCAGCTGCCCCGGGCAGTGGGTGAAGCGCTGGGTAGGGCCCGGGAGAGTCCTCCTCCCCCACACAGCCCGACTCCCATCCTGGCCCCCTGGGTCTGTCTCACCCGCCCAGGGCACAGGATGCCTCGGGCCAGGAGGGGGCTTGGCGGGAGCCACCTCGGAAAGTGTCTTCCGTAGATGAAGAATAGCTGTGGAAACCGATCCAAACAGACATGCTTCCGGCCTGCCCCCGGACCCAGGCAGGCGGATGGGGGTGAGCTCTGCCTGGCCACGTACCCGGGGGCTGGCGCCATTTAGGAGAGGGTGAGCCGTTGTCCACACCCAGCGCCAGCCCTGGGCTGGGCAGCAAAGCGGGACCCGACTTTCCGGCGGCGCTGGCCCTGCTCTCGTGTCTAAGGCACAGAGTGAATTGCGGGGGCTGCTCCAGACTAGGTGATGGACCCTGCTTGTGCCGTGAGCGTTTGTGTTTCACGCCTGCTCCTTGCTGCTGCCCCCACGAGCCCCCACTTCTGCAATGCTGCTGCTGCTGCCCGCGTGGGGGAGGCCCCAGGCAATGAGCCACGGGCCGGGAGTCCTGCCCCTGCGTGGTGCCCCGTGGGATCAAAGAACTGGAGTGTTTGTAACCTGGGTAATAAACCAATGGAACCACTGCTGGTCGGGGACTGTCCCTTCCTTCACGGGGGGCAGGAGGGACGGAGCTGACCCCTCCGCTCACCAGAGCCTTGCACAGGGACAAAAATCATAGCTGTCAAACAGGCCCCAGAGACTCCTCATCCCCCCGCCCCCCCCCGGGGCCCAGTCCACCCACTGGGTGCAGGGAGGGGCGAGCCACACGGGGGGGGGGGGGTGTCTCCTCCCCCCAATTCCTGTGCCTGGTGCAGCTGCCCCCAGCGGCAGTGCCTGGAACATAGAGCGCTCCCCCCCCCCCCCTCATGTCCAGCCCAAACCCCACTAGCTCAGTTCCACCCTCCGGTTTGCGCTCAGGGTTCTTGCGGGTGCCCCAGCTCTGCAGGGGGCAGGTGAAGCTGTGAGCAGTGGGGGGGGGGGTGTCCTACATCGCTGCCCCAAGGGGCCCCCGCCCAGAGCCGTAAGAGAAACTGCTGGGCAGAGGCTGGGATGGGCACCCGCTGACTTCCCACATTTCACTTCCCACTGGAGCCGCCTCCGTGATGTGACACTAATTGGGCTCCGGTAGGTGGAATGCAGCCAGCCTGGGGGGGGGGGGCAGGGGGAACTCGTCACCTTAACGAATCCTAATGATGTCGTCTGGTCTCACACTTTGTTCCTGTCCCTGCTCCCCAGGCAGGGGCCCAGGTGAGGGGGAGGAGGGAGCAGCCCCAGTGACCCCTCAGCGTTGCTGCGTATTCGAGGGGTAGGGGGGCTGGGGTGTGTGGGGTGCCCCCTGCTGCCCTGGGAGCAGGCTGGGCTCTGGGACTGGGCTCTGCTCCCTCCTGCAGGCGCCGCGGCAGAGGCCTGAGCCAGGAGCCTGTCACCTCCCCAGTGCCACCTGAGGCTCGGCAGGGCCCTAGACTGTGTGTCTGTCTGTGCATCTGGGTTTCCAGGGGCCTGATGAGGGCGCGAGCAGCAGGACTCCTGGTTCTGCCGCTTCTGAGCCTGATGCTGGCTGCGGGGGCAGCGAGAGGAAGACCAGGGCTTCTGCTGAGATGCTGACGGTGGCCATAGGCAAGGTGAGAGCAGGGCACTGCTGTGAGGCTGTTCGCAGCGCGGGGGCCCTGCACTGGGCAGGCAGGAGGCCAGGCCATTGGGTGCTGGTTTCCTGCCAAGGGGCGGACGTTGAGAGTCCCTGGGAGTCTACAGAGCCTGTGGTGGAGCCGTGAGGGTCAAGCACAAGATAAACATGTTTGTGCCCCGCAGCCAGGGGGCAAAGGGGGCCGGCCCAGCTACCCACGCAGGCAGTGCCAGCAGGGCTGTGATGGTGCTTGGGGGCTGCCGCAGGCGGTGTTTACCTGAGCGCGCTCTCCGTCGGGCCAGCGCTTGATAAACGGGGGCTGCTACCAGCTGGCGGGGACTGGAACCAGAAGGTCAATTCAGCTCCTCCCCGCTGGTGGGCTGGGCCCACGCAAGTCCCTGGCCCAGGCATTGCACAGGGAGGGGAGAGGCCGGAGCACTGGGAAGACACACTCGAGGGGTTCAGTGCACGGGACAGCAAACGTGGGGCTAGACTCCCCCAGCAGGGGGTGCTGTGGGGAGCAGGGCAGATGCTCAGGCTGTGGCGGGAGCCCCCGGGAGAGGGGCCGGAGGCAGCAGCCCCGTTGGCTGGTGCAGTGCCCTGTGTCCCTGGAGGGCTCCGGCGCCCATGGGAGGCACGACACACCAGAGCCTCAGCACCTGCCAAGCAGGGGTCCGAATGCACTCTCCCCAGACAAGGGGTGTGCGGCAGGGCGTCTGGCAGAGAATTCATGGCCAAAATTGGAGGGTTTGTGTAGCAGGAGCCAGGCTGTGTGCACACGTGTGTGTATTCCCACGGGCCCGCCGGCTCCCCTGTACCTTTCCCAGCAGTCCCCACGCGCTCGTCCTCGAATGCCAGTTTTACACCAAGCTCCTCACTCCCCGAGCAGCTGCTCTCTGGCCATGGCCCCCGGCTGGCTGGTTCTCTGGAGCCAGGGGGGAGGGGGGGCAGCCCAGGCAGTGAGTGACAGTCCAGGTCATGCTCCGAGAGGGCGATACCCGCACCCTGCCGTACAAACGCCTCCCTCAGCACAGGGGAGAGCAGGGACGTGCCCTCTGCCCCATGAGTGGGTGTTTGTGCCCTCACGCCCTTCCTGTCTCCCCAGGGCCTGAGCCATCCCTACGGCCCGGGAGGTGAGGTCGTGCCCAGCCACGGCTGAGGCCTCTCCCCGCCCCCAGCAGGACACTAGGGCTGCGTGTGGCTCTCTGCGGCCGTCTCCTCAGCACGCTGGGGCGCAGGCGGGAGGATGCTCTCACTTCGTGCAGCTGCGTGTGTGCAGACGACGGGCAGGACCCTGCTCTGAGCCGCGCCAGCAGCATGCGGGGGCTCCAGTGTGGGACTGTGCACCAGCGCGGGGCTGGCTGAGAGCTGCGGCTGGCCCCAGCTGTGTCCCTCCCGGCCCCATGGCTCAGGAAGCCTGAACTGAAGCTGCATGAGGCTGGGGCTTGGGCAAAACATTCAGCTGCAAGCCAGGGCCCAGAATGGCTCAGCGCTTCGCCATCACCCCAGGAAGCCCAGGCCTCGTCCCTCTCCGGGCGGGGCAGCCAGCTGCCAGCAGGCCCCTTATCTAGGAATGAATCAGCTGAGCCGACTCCACAACAAGCCCTGTTCATTCCTGAGGCAGGGAAAGGGCAGCAGTGTCCCGCTGCTCAGCCAGAGGAGTTAGCGATGCCGCTTGGCCGGGGGCACGGGCCTGGGCCCCCTTTCCTGGCCGCCTGGGCCGAGGGAGGCAGGTTCTGTATTTCTGCTGCAGGCGAGCCGCGCTCCGTAGTGACAGAGTCGGGGCAATCAGCGGCTTAAAGGGTGACGGGTTCCGAGGGCGCCAGCCGTGCGCAGGGGGGCCAGGCACTGGGAGAGTTTGTGCCAAGGGACCTGTTGGTCTCTTTGTAAAGCAAACCGTTAAAAAGTGACACACACACACACCCCCGAGAGCCGTGGCGGGCTGCCGGCGCCCCCATAAGGCCAGTCCCGGCCGCGGCTCCCACCGCAGCGAGCTGATGGTGGCCCCGCAAGCCTGGTCCGGGCCCTGGCTGCAGCGGGCTGCCGGCACTGCCACATGCCAGACCCGGCCCCGGCTGAGGTGGGCTTCCAGCGCCCCCGTGAGCCCAGCTGTCACGGTACTGAAATAGTTTGGTACCGTGTAGATCAATGGGTGCACGAAATATTATGGGAAGGGGGTCATAACAGGTGTCTTATGTGTGTATCTATTCCATATGTGTGTATCTATTCCGTATGTGTGTATCTATTTTGTAACTAAAATTAAAGCTTCAAGCTGTACTTCAAGCTTAGGCTTGGCTCCTGTGAAGGCTCAGACAGGCTGGGGCTGCCTGATGGCCCATTAAGGGACATCAACCACACAATGGATTTTGTATATGCCTGTCCACACCCAAGCTGCTCTAGGAATGTCACTGCCTGGTCAGAAACTGAATCCTGGAGAAGTCTGGTGATTGGACCTTGTGACTGTGAGCCTCCATTTTGCAACTGGACTCTGCAGAAGAAGGAGGAGGGTCTTGGACCAGAAGAAAAAGTCTATAAAGCCTGGAAGAACATTCCCTATTTTGTCTTTCACCTCCAGACTTCAGCCTGCCCTGTTTCCAGCTTTGGATGGAACTTTGCTACTCTGGGAACTCTGGATAATGGTACTGACCCATCCCCCAAATGGGATGCATCCAAAGACTTTGATTTGAACCTGCAGTTTATTCTACCTTTGCTCCAAGCCTGTGCTAAGAGATGTGCCATTACTGCATGTAATTGATTCCTTTAACCATTCTTAACCCTCACCTATACCTTTTTCCTTTTGTAATAAACCTTTAGATTTTAGATTCTAAAGGATTGACTACAGCGTGATTTGTGGTAAGATCTCATTTGTATATTGACCTGGGTCTGGGGCCTGATTCCTTGGAATTGGGGAGAACCGTTTTCTTTATTTGGGGATTGGTTTTCATAACCATTGATCCCCAGAACAGGTGGCTGCTGGTGGTGATACTGGGAAGCTGGAGTGTCTAAGGGAATTGCTTGTGTAACTTGTGGTTAGCCAGTGGGGTGAGACCAAAGTCTTTTCTGTTTAGCTGGTTTGGTGCCTTAGTGTGAAGAAACCCCAGCTTTGGGCTGTAGATGCCCTTTTGGAAGCAATCTGTCCTGATCTGACACTCACAGTTAAATCCCACCAGGAACAGCCCCGTCACACCAGCCCCTGCCACTGTGGGCTGCCGGTACCTCCCTGGGGCTGCTGGAACCCTCCTTCCCCCACTGGTCTTGGGGGGCTGCTGGAACCCCCCATCCCAGCCCCTGCCACAGTGGGCTGCAGGCATGCCCCCCCCACCTGACCCCAAGGGGGGGGGGTCGCGCTTAGAGGCCCAGTGTGGGAAAGGGGTCACCACTACAAAAAGTTTGAGAACCACTGCTTACCATATAGTCTATTGCCACGTGCAGCCTGGTAAATAATAGGCCTGCATTTTTTTCGTCCCTGCAAGTCCATGGCAATCCACAGGCTCAACGGGTAGTGATCAATGGCTCTGTGACGGTGCTGTTCCTGGTGGGATCCAACTGTGAGTGTCAGATCAGGACAGATTGCTTCCAAAGGGGCAACTACAGCCCAAAGCTGGGGTTTTTCCACACTAAGGTAAACCAAACCAGCCAAACAGAAAATACTTTGGTTTCACCCCACTGGCTAACCACAAGTCACACAAGCAATTCCCTTAGACACTCCAGGTTCCCAGTATCACCACCAGCAGCCACCTGTCCTGGGGACCAATGGTTATGAAAACCAATACCCCAAATAAAGAAAATGGTTCTCCCCAATTCCAAAGAATCAGGCCCCAGACCCAGGTCAATATACAAATCAGTTCTTCCCACAAATCACGCTGTTGCCAATCCTTTAGCATCTAACATCTAAAGGTTTATTATACAAGGAAAAAGGTCTAGGTGAGGGTTAGGAATGGTTAAAAGAAATCAATTACATGCAGTAATGGCAAATATCTTGGTTCAGGCTTGCAGCAAAGGTAGAATAACTGCTGGTTCCAATCACAGTCTCTGGAAGCATCCCCTCCAGGGATGGGTCAGCACCCTTTGGCCAGAGTTCCCCTGTGTAGCAAAGTTCCATCCAGAGCTGGAAGCAAGGCAGGCTGAAGACTGGAGGTAGAAGACAAAATGGAGGACGTGTCTCCCAGGCTTTATAGACTTCCTCTTGTGGGCGAAGACCCTCCTCCTTATGCAGAGTCCGGTTGCAAAATGGAGGTTTGTAGCCACATGATCCAATTACCAGACTCTCCACAATTCAGTTTCTGACCAGGCATGTCACATTCCTGGCGAAGCTCCTCTGGTGTGGACAAAGTTCATTGTGTAGTTGATGGCCCTTTAATGGGCCGTCAGCCAGGCCATTCAAGTTAACAACAGCTTGTCTGAGATTTCACCCAGAAGCCAAGCATAAGTTTGAAGTACAGGCACCATATATCCAATATTCATAAGTTTAGTTCCAAAAAAGATACACACATATCAATTGCATATTCATAATCAGCCCTCCATAACCTGGTCATAGACACCTGTTATGACCCCTTCACATAAGATTTGGTGTCACTATAGGACCTTGGTTGCTCCAATGATCTATATGATCCCCAATAATTCCAGCAACGTGACAGGCTCCATGTCTAGTTGGCAGCCGGTAGCAAGCGGAGTGCCCCAAGGGTCGGTCCTGGGGCTGCTTTTGTTCAATATCTTCATTAATGATCTGGAGCAGGGGTGGGCAAACTACAGCCCCTGCGCCACATCTGTTCCATGGGCTCGTCCTGTCCAGCCCCCTGACCTCCCAGTGGGGGAGGCTGCTCACGGACCCTCCCCCGCCTTCCCCCTGCAGCCTGGCTGTCACACAGGCAGTGCTCTGTGGGGTGGGGCTATGCTCCTTCAGGAGAGCAGTACCTGGTCTCTGGCTCCAGCTGGGCTGTCAGCAGCAAGAGGGCGGGGACCGGGGCTGGGAGGGGGGGGAGGTCAGGGGACAGGGAAAGGTTGGATGGGGCGGAGGTTTGGGGTGGGGCAGTCAGGGGATGGGGAATGGGGGGGTTGGATGGGGTGTGGGAGTCTCGGGGGTCTGCCAGGGGCCAGTGTGTGGATAGGGATCGGGGCAGTCGGGGTCAGGGAATGGGGGAGGGGGTTGGGAAGAGGGTAAGGTCCTGGGGGCAGTTAGGATGCGGGGGTCTCGGGAGGGGGTGGTCAGGGGATAAGGAGCAGAGGGGCTTAGAGGGTGCGGTTCTGGGGGATGGTTGATAGGGGGTCCCTGGAGGGGCAGTCAGGAGACAAGGTTGGATGAGTCCGGGATTCGGAGGGGGGGGGCAGGAAGTGGGAGGGGGTCTGGATAGGGGGGCGGGGCCAGGCTGTTTGGGGAGGCACAGCCTTCCCTAACCTGGCCCTCCGCACAATTTTTCAACCCCAATGTGGCCCTCTGGCCAAAAAGTTTGCCCACCCCGATCTGTAGGATGGTGTGGACTGCACCCTCAGCAAGTTTGCAGATGACACTAAACTGGAAGGAGTGGTAGATACACTGGAGGGTAGGGATAGGATACAGAGGACAAATTAAACAAATTAGAGGACTGAGCCAAAAGAAATCTGATGAGGTTCAACAAGGAGAAGTGCAGAGTCCTGCCCTTAGGATGGAAGAATCCCATGCACTGCTACAGACTAGGGACTGAGCGGGTAGGCACCAGTTCTGCAGAAAAGGTCCTAGGGGTGTCAGTGGATGAGAAGCTGGATATGAGTCAACAGTGTGCCCTTGTTGCGCTGGGCTCATTCTCTGTGTCTGGACTGGGGTTAGCCCAGTCTGGCTCCGTTACTCAGGGCTGGGCTCGTTCTCTGTGTCTGGACTGGGGTTAGCCCAGTCTGGCTCCGTTACTCAGGGCTGGGCTCGTTCTCTGTGTCTGGACTGGGGTTAGCCCGGTCTGGCTCCGTTACTCAGGGCTGGGCTCGTTCTCTGTGTCTGGACTGGGGTTAGCCCAGTCTGGCTCCGTTACTCAGGGCTGGGCTCGTTCTCTGTGTCTGGACTGGGGTTAGCCCGGTCTGGCTCCGTTACTCAGGGCTGGGCTCGTTCTCTGTGTCTGGACTGGGGTTAGCCCGGTCTGGCTCCGTTACTCAGGGCTGGGCTTGTCTCACACCCTGGAGCAATGTACCCGTGTTTAATATAGCCAGAGCTTAACTAAAACCTCAGGCCCATCCCCGGGGGGTCTCACAGTCAGTCCAGCTGCTGAGAGGCCTGTGCCAGGAACACAGGGGCCAGATGCCAGCAGCCCACGGCAGCGGCATTGTTCGGGGCCAGCTGCTGGCAGGAGGGGCTTGCGACTCCCACAGAACTGGCTCACGACCCCCAGAGGGGTCCCGACTCCCACTTTGAGAACCAATGTGGTAAGGGATGCAAGGAGAGTATGGGTCACAACGCGAACTGCAGACACACACACACACACACACACAACTAAAATTCATCAATTTAGAGTTTTATTGGGAATAATTACAAGGGGTAAGGGAGCAGCGTTTGATTAGCTAATAGACTTAATGAAACTTAAAACACACAATGACTAAAATACCTATTAACAATATTTATAAACAAAGATGCAGCATTTAGTAATAACTGATACTACAAACCAATGCATAACGACTGGCAAACGTAGAAGCTCTGTTTGAAAACACGATTCGAGGTGATCAAGCTCGGATATGGGGGTACAGGACAGGATACACAGGATTCGGTTTTCTTTCTCCTCTCTGTCTGCACATGGCAGACAGGGCAATAAGTACGAACTACGACGTCACAGAAGTGTCATAGGGGAGAGGGCCCAAAACCTGTTTGTGTTCATTTCCGATTGGCACGAGCAATGTTTACGCCAAGTAGGGGAGCAGGTGCCTCAAAGTCTGGCTTCACCCCCAAAGCTGAGGGGAATGCACATTGTTTTAGAATGCACACGAAACTGAATGACAAAAGAAGAGGCCAGGGCAAGCTGGTATGAGCAAGTTTTACAGAAACTGGTTTGAACAGAGCCGAGGATCCAGCCAGCTTTCTATCCACCTTATGGTTCATTCCTCCAGCCCATACTTCTTTAACTTGCTGGGAGACCCTATCCAAAGCACTGCTAAAATCAAGGAATAAGGTCCCCTGATTTCCCCTCTTCCACAGAGCCATAGAAGATGGCCCCGGAAGAGCCAGGGTCAGGACAGAGCCACCCAGGGTGGCGTAGCTGCTCTGTGGCGTCTGTTCTCCTGTCCCAGAGGGAGCCAAGAGGCTGCAGAGCTGTGGGAGAGGCGGGAGAGGGCTGAGAAGAGGGGGCTGGAGACAGACAGTGTCAGAGGCCAGGCTGGAGGCTGGCAGACTGGAGGGGTCACAGTGGAGACACTTGGCCTGAGTCTCGGCGTGACTGGTGACTGTCTGCGTGCGGGTTCATGTCTGACAGTTCCTCCGGCTCCCCCGTGTCCGGAACTGCTGGATGCTCAGGGGGAGGCCGGCTGCAGCCCCTGCCAGTTCTGTGGGGCGGGGGCAGGTGAGCTGGGGCGAGCACCGACTCTCTCTCGCTTGCTGCCCGGCCCAGGCTGCTCAGGAGATTTCTCCTGCAGATTTAAGAGGAAAGTTTTCCGACCTGCTGCACCAGGCTTGTCCCTGCTGACCCTGGCGCGAGTGCGGCCCGGATTTCCTCCACGTGAGCCTTCACGGCTCAGCACCTCAGGCCCCGAGAGGGCCAGACACCTGGCACTTGTTACAGGCAAACCGCAGCCCTGTCCTGCTGCAGCCTGGAGGGACTTCCCTTGGCAGGTGTCCTGGGCAGGGCCCCACCAAATTCACATCCATGAAAAATGCATCCGGGACCTTGAAATCTGGGGGGTGTCCCTGTGAAATCGGGTCTTTTGGGAGCATTTACCCAAAACGATGCTGATTTCACGGGGCAGAGCAGTGTTCTCAAACTGGGGGTCCTGACCCAAAAGTCATTGCAGGGGGTCACAGGGTTATTTTCGGGGGTCATGGTATTGCCACCCTTACCTCTGTGCTGCCTTTAGAGCTGCTGGTGGGGAGCCCAGCCCTGAGAGTGAAATATCGGGAAACATTTTAAAAATCCTATCACTGGAAATTGACCAAAATGGCCCGTGAAGTTGGCAGGGCCCCTAGTCACTGTCTGTGCTGCCCGGCCTCTGGCAGCCCCCTCACTCCCGCCCTGGTCTCTCTTAACACCTCACTGGGCCTGGCTGCTCCACCTCAGGTGCTGTGGCCGGGCTGACGCTAGGACAGGGCCCTTGGCTATCAACCAGGGTCGCCCTGAATCCCCCCATTCCCCAGAGCCGCCCCCCCCCCCCCCCAGCTCTCGGGCTGGGAGTGAACCGGGCAGAGTTAAAACCCTACAGCCCTCGCCTCTAGTGTCCCAGGATGCCACTGGGCGGGGTTAGACCTGCCCGGAGCGGGGGGCCTGGGGGCTCGGCCTGGCCCGAGGCGCTTTGCTGCTCTGCCGGGATCTGCCCTGCACCTGGCCGGGGAGGGGAGCAGCGCCCGGGCCCGCCGGTCCCTCCCCCGCCGCCGGCCCCTCCCCCTGGGCCGCAGCTCTGCCAAAGTTTTCCGCGGAGCTGCAGCGCTAGCGAGGCGGGTCGCGGCTGGGCTCCCGCCCGGGCACCCGGAGCCTCTCCTGGAAGATGCACCCCGGAGCCGCGCCCCACGAGGTACCGCCCCGGTCCTGCGGGCTGGATCTGCTCTGGGGAGCGCGGGCGGGGCAGGCCCCGGGGCAGCGTGGGGCGGAACAGGGGGGAGACCCCGCGCGGCGTTTTCCCCAGGGGCTCACGGGGGGGTCGCTGCGCTCTCCCCAGGGGCGCACGGGGGGGTCGCTGCGCTCTCCTCAGAGGGGGCGCACGGGGGGGGGGGGTTGCTGCGCTCTCCCCAGGGGCGCACGAGGGGGGGCGCTGCGCTCTCCCCAGGGGCGCACGAGGGGGGGGTCGCTGCGCTCTCCTCAGGGGGGGCGCACGGGGGGGGGGCGCTGCGCTCTCCCCAGGGGCGCACGAGGGGGGGGGGGCGCTGCGCTCTCCCCAGGGGCGTACGGGGGGGGGCGCTGCGCTCTCCTCAGGGGGGGCGCACGGGGGGGGGGGCGCTGCACTCTCCCCAGGGGCGCACGAGGGGGGGGGGGTCGCTGCGCTCTCCTCAGGGGGGGCGTACGGGGGGGGGCGCTGCACTCTCCCCAGGGGCGCACGAGGGGGGGGCGCTGCGCTCTCCCCAGGGGCGCACGAGGGGGGGGCGCTGCGCTCTCCTCAGGGGGGGCGCACGAGGGGGGGGCGCTGCGCTCTCCCCAGGGGCGCACGAGGGGGGGGCGCTGCGCTCTCCTCAGGGGAGGCGCACGGGGGGGGGCGCTGCGCTCTCCCCAGGGGCGCACGAGGGGGGGGGCGCTGCGCACTCCTCAGGGGGAGCCCACGGGGGAGGCGCTGCACTCTCCCCAGGGGCGCACGGGGGGGGGGGGGTCGCTGCGCTGCGCCGTCCCCAGGGGTGTTTCGCTCTGTGCCTTTGCCCCGTACGAGCCCCGGTCTGGGGTCCTGGGCGCGCCGCTCTCCCTGGTCTCTGCCCCGGTGATTTGTTTCTCTCGCCCGGTGCCGGTCCCAGGGTTGGGGCAGGTGAAGGGGATGGGGCAGCCCAGGGTTCCGCCGCTAGGACCGGGGCATCTTTTGGCGGTACCCGGGGAGATGCGGGACCCTGCCCGGCTCCAGTGGCAGCCCGGGGGGGGCGCAGGCCGCTGTGGGGGCCAGGGGGAGAGGTTAGTCCGTGGTCAAGGAGCAGCACAGGAGAGGCAGGAAAGCTCCCGGCTCTGGCTGTAGGGGTCAGAGAGGCAGGATTCCTTCTTCCCCTTTTCCATGGGCCCTGTATGGCCTAGGCTGGCAACAGCACTAGCCCTGAGACAGGCGCCATTCAGCTCAGGGGTGTTAACTCTGAACCCTAATGGTGAAGATTAAAAGATAATGTTGTGAACTGTTTCACTGCTGATCACTGTGACAGGTGCCCAGGTGCCCTGGGCTAGCACGCCAATGGGGATGTAGTAGCCCATCCCACCAGTCCTGGCTCAAGGCTGCACCATCGCCTTGGCCCTAGGACCTTGCCGTGCTCCAGCATCTGTATCTCGCTGTCTTCCCGTCCCTTAGTGCTGAGCGGCTGCAGCGCCATCGCCTGCCGACAGCCCCGACCGCGACCCCAGACTTGTCCCAAGTCCCCACCCGCCACCCCCTGCCTCACTCAAATCACTTCCAAGCAGCAAGTCACCCAGCAGCTCCAAAGCTTGAGTCTAATTAGTGCTAATGGCAGGCCACTGGCCGGCTCAGGAGACAGCTCAGCAGGGCCAGAGAGCTGCTGGGAGGGGGGGGGGCAGAGGCGGCCTCTGAAATGTTTGTGCTCAGAGCTTTGGCTCCCCTCCCCTGGCTCCTCGGGCAGCTGCTCCCCCAGCCTCTCGCTCTCCCTGTAACTCTTGAGCTAAGTGGACAGAGCAGTGGACAGAACATCCCTCCTTGGCCAGCCTGGGGGGGGGGGTGTCCTCTGCTGCCCCCTCCCCAGATCCATAGTTCCTCTGGCCCGTGGCCTGTCCCCGGTAGTGGGGAGGGAGGAAGTGGCCCCATGAAACCAGCCTGTGCAGCCCCCCCCCCCCCGAGAAATGCTGCAGGGCACACGCAGCGTTGGGGGACCCCAGCACCTTCCTGGCGTCCGTGAGTTGAAAGGGAAAGTGTTTAACAATGAACCTCGTGGGGCAAACGGGGGGGGGGGGGAGCGGTTTCCTCCTGATCCCAACTGGTGGACAGCTTAGACTCTGGGCCATGTTGATCCAGAGCTGTTTATCCTGGCTGGCATTAGTGCAAATATTTAGTCATTCTACTGTCTAATCTGATTTGAAACACACCGAGCTCTTTCGCTTCCTGGTATCCTGCAGCAGTGAGTGACACGGGTGAAAAATCAAAACCCATCCTGGGGTTTGATGCTGTGTCTTTAAAGGTTGAAAAGCATCGTCCAGGGCTCTGCTGTGGCAGCCGGGAGCCAGCCGCATCCATGGCCTGTGTCTCAGGTCATGCCGGAGGGACTGGAAACTCTCCCTGGCCTGTGGCTCCGGGCTGCTTGTTTCCTTCCTGCATGTCTCCCAAATGGCGACAGCTCCCAGAGCCGGTTCTCTGCTCTCGGGACCTACCGAATGGTGCAGCGGGAGGGGCACATAAGGAGCTTTTCCTGGTTGAATGGGGTGATTTTGATTTGCCTGGGGCGCTGTAAGGGGTTGGCTGTGACACCAGACTGCTCTCTGGGAAGTGCCACCTTGCTTTAGTATTGTGGGTTGGCGCGAATAGCAGCATCTCCCTCCAGGACCCTCTTCTCGTGTGAACTCACCTGTCTCCAGTACTGCCCCTCCCCCATGGCGTGTGGCCTCTCTGCACTCCCCGGTGATCTGCCCTCTTTCCGAGATGCTGATCATGGCATGGCTGGTATCACAAGCTCCCCCTGGGCGGGGAGAGAGGCCACGGCACTGTCCATCCATCTTCCTCTCTAGCCCCTTCTCTGGTCCCCTTTCGCCCCAGCCTCATGCTGATCAGACCTTTCCCCTTCGGTTTTACAGCTGTGATCTGAGCAGCGTACTGAGCGGGTTGACCGTGGCTTTCCCTGCTGGGCGCCGTCGGCCATCTTACTGCCCCGGTCCCTGGTCCCACCAGGGCTGAGTCCAGTGACTGTGTCATTGATACGTCCCTGGGCGCGTCTCTCTGCAAACCCGGCACCTGTGACTTGCCTGGGCCCCAGGCACCTCTGGGAAGGGGCTTTTCAAAGGGCTTTGCCTTTGATGTGCAATGGAACGGGAACAGTTTGTGCAGATCCCACCCACGGGAGGGGAATGACCAGTCAGAGCGTGCACAGAACCCCGGGGAAACGCTGGTGTAGACGGACCAAACCTGGGAGAACTTGGTGTCCACGGGGTGGAAAGAGCCAGCGGTTACAGCGCTTTTCACACCCTGCTGGCTCCAGAACCGGGGGAAAGTTCTGGGGTTATTCCTATGGGTGAATCTGACCTGCTGGGGTCACCCCTGGAGTGGAGCCCCCGGCCCTGTCCTTGTGGGCCGCCCAGCAGCACCCCTGCGAGTGCCCTTTGTGACTCCTTCTGAACTAGGCTGTGTCAACAGGGTGTTTGTGAAGCTTTTGTTTAACCAGGTCCTTTGAGTCCATGACCTTGCTGGCCAGGAGCTCCATGTGCATCTGTGCAGCCCGTGCAGAGCTCACCTTTGTTCTCTCTGGTCCCGACACGTCACTTCCTGGGCGAGGGGCTGCTCAGTGCGGAGCCCACGCTCTGCGGGAGGAGAGGGCACAGGCAGGGCTCTGGCTTACCGACCATTGCCCTCACCTCATCTCCTTTCTGCCCTGCTGTTCTGTAGCCAGTGCTGGGGATTGGGGGCTTGCTTGTGCCCAGCCCAGGGCCTGTCCTGCCCCATGCATGTGCTCTGCTGCTCTCAACGCATCCCCTGCAATTCCTTCTGCTTCACCTGTGTGTATGCAGGAGCATGGGAGCGCCTGCAGTCTCCCGTGGCCGGGTTGGTGCTGCCCCAGCTGTGAGCCCTTGTGAGCCCTCCCCACAGTCTCCTCCCTGGACTGGTGCTGCCCTGCTGAATTCAGGACTCTGGGCTCCATTGCCTTGAGACTGATCCAGGAAGTGACAAAACCTGGATTAAAAATATGTAACAAGAAACCTGTAACCTGCACACGTCAGCAAGGGCACCAGCATACTGCCCTCAAGTCCTGTCCCTCCAACAGGTTGTGCACTGAGCTTTGGGGGGGGGGGGGGGGGGGATCAGGCCCAGTCCAGCTGGGGTGTTGCTACATACTGGGTCCCACAAGCCACCAGCTCCTCCCTCCCTGCAGCTCCTGTGCCCTGTTCTGCCCAATGCTCTGTCCACTCCCCTGTCATGGTGGGAGGCCCACCCGCTCTGGGCTCCATCTTACTGGAAGGCCCCGTGTTCAGAGAACTGACGGCTGCGTCCAATAGCCAGCGTCCACCCAGCTGTGTCTGCTTCGGAGATCCACATGGTGATGCAGGAAGGACCCATCATATCCGGGGAAGCGTCTCCCCTCACAATTGCTGGCAGGAGCCCTGTCAGCAGCATCTTGCTCTGGTGGGCTCAGTCCCTCGCTCTCTGGGACATGGTGACGCTCTAGGAAGTGTCTTCCAGCTCTGTGAGACCCAAAGCGATTGTTAGTTAAATGGGTAAGATGGGATCGGAGGGCCTGCTAGCCCATCCCCACAGCAGGGAGCTGTCCGAGGCCCTCCCGGGTACCGAGCTGTCAGTACAGTGGGACATGCCAACCACAACCGTGCGTGCCACTTGCTGCTCCCAGCTCCGGCGAATCTCCCCTCGGTCCCCAAGCTGCATGGTTTTTCGTTTCCTGACGCAGACAACTTGGTGAGCAGGACAGCCGGTCTCCAATCCATCCCAGTGAATCCTTGCCTGGCCCTAGGGTCGCCAACCCTCCAGGACTGGCCTGGAGTCTCCAGGAATTAAAGATAAAAGATTATGTGCTGGGATTAAATCTCCGGGAATACAGACAAGCAAAACTGGCAACCCTTACAGAGCCTGGAGCCCATCTGCTCCACCCAGAGCCTCCCTGCAGGGCACCTTATCCACACCCCAGACAAGAGGGAGATCAGACATCAGACTTTTATAGTCTTTGCAGGTGCAGGAATCCTCTTTGCCCTTTGCTGGGGAAACCTACAGCAGAATGGAGTTTGGAGTCACATGGGCAATTCCCTTGCTAAGACACAGGATGTGTCGCCCTCTCTCAGCGGGTCAGTTGTGTAGCTGATGGTCCTTAATGGGCCTTCAAGCAGGCTGAAACTAACACCAAGTGGTCTGGAATGTCACCCAGCAGCAGAGCACAACATTTGGAAAGACACACAGTCCAGAGCCAAGGTTCATAACTTTAACTACGAAAAGGATACGCACATACCGATAGCATAATCATAATCAGCAGACCATAACCTGGTCGTAGACACCTTATATGACCCCCTCCACACAAGATTTGGTGCCACTATAGGACCTTGGTTGCACCAATGATCTATATGGTCCCAGATTATTTCAGTAACGTGAGGGGGACAGTGAATTGCCTCGGTGGTAATTTGGCGGCAGCAGCTTTTCCACCTTCCTTTTTTCTTCACCGCGTAGGGTGGCAAAAAAGCTGGTGCCGCTCTTGCCCGGGAGCATGATTTTCTCTGACCGCCCATTAGTGCCTGTCACGGAGCGCCCGGGCGATGGTCTGGAACCGCTCCCTAGGAAGCCAGACCGGACTCCGGGTGGAGGGCCCCTTACACAGCCTGTTTCCAAGGCTAGGAGCTTCAGGGGTCCCCACTTCCACCTTCCTGGGTCTGACCTCGGAGCATTCAGCATCTTCTGCCCCTCCGTGCGCTCCCCCCAGCAAGCCCACCTGGGCGGGGTCCTGAGGGAGCCCATGGGTTCTGCACCCCAAATCCACAGTCAAACGTGACTCTCAGCCAGCCAGTAAAACAGAGGTTTATTCGATGACTTCTATCTGGTCTAACACAGACCATACAGCGAGCGTGAGCCCTCGGCTGGATCCATCTTGGGACCAGAGAGTGGGATAGCTCCTCTCCCCTTCCCTGCCTGGCTCCAGCTGACAACCCCCCCCCTCCAGCCCCTCCTCTGCTTTTCTTTGTCTCTCTTCCGGGGCTAGAGGTATCACCTGACCTCTCTTCCCCTCCTGGGGTCAAGTTACAGCTTCACCCATTAACACCTGCAGTGGCTCTGCTTTACATCAGCTACACATTCCTTTCCCTCCACATAGACACTCAAGAAATGCATAAGGGAAACTGAGGCACACACACAGTATTCCTACTTCGTTACAGTGCCCAATCCCCCCAGCCCTGGTCAGGAAGGGCAGCCTCTGTGGTCTGACTGCGGCCCGCTGCCGGCCCGTCACCCAGGAGTCAGGGCGCCAGATGCTCTTACTCTTCTTCAAAGCCCTTTAGCCCAGCTCAGCAGGGCAGGCCAAGGAGAGCTCGGGGCAGCCCTCCCTGGTGGAGCACACTGCCTGGGCAGCGGCGGAGGTGCCCCAGGCCAAGGTGTCTTCGCAGGATGGGCTCCCAGTCACCGCCCCGGCCCCTCCTTGGCCCTTGTGGAGGGATTGCACCACCCCAGAGCAGGGCAGACGCCATGTCCAGCCCAGCCCATGAGCCAGCAGGGAGCCTGGGGAGACCCCTGACCCACCCAGCAGAGGCAGCGGAGCCCCCCGGCCAGGCTGGGGGGGACAAGGCTTTAAACGAGTCTGTTCCCCAAGGACTGTCAGCGGGATCGCCCACAGCCAGGACACCTGGGCCTGCCCATCCTGTGGCTGGGTTTGCCGGGCTGGTGGCCCCAATATCCCTTGTGTTGGAAGAGGGGGGTGAGGAGAGCTGGCTGGAGCCCCATGTGCTGCTGGGGGGGCAGAGTGACGTGTCCGCACCGCGGCGGTTGGAGGGGGAGGCAGCCAGGGTGTTGGCGGGGGCCGGTGCATCTATGTACACAGCTTTCTACTTCTCCTCCCCGAGAGAGCGGCTGCTCCGTGTCCTGGCCACGCCGGCGGCACATGGCCAGGCTCACCGGGGAGCGTGAGGCCAGGGGCTGCTGGTGCAGGGGGCGCAGGAGTGGGCGGCCCAGCCCCTCTCCATGCTGCAATCGCAGCACCCTGGAGAGACCCCGGGGGCCACGCACGTCCCACCCCCACTGGGCTGCACCCAGGCTCTGAGCATCAGCCCCCTCCCCAAAGCCTCCCCCGACTGGCCAGGCTGGTGGAGCTGTTGGGGGCTGACGTGTGGGGCGGTTGGGGGCCGGCAGAGGGGCCTGCAGGGGCACAGCGGAGACGCCTCGTTCCCTGGTGCCTGAGAAGCGAGTTTTGCATCCCGCTGCACAGAGCAGGGATGTGCTCTCAGCCGCTGCACCTGCTGGTGGGTCAGTGCCGTGGGGTGGCCCCCTCCCTCCCTGTCCCCACCCCCACCTCAGCTCTCCAGGTGCCACGTGGCTGGATGGTCTAGCCCTGGCCTGGCACCCTGAGCATGGGGATTCCCTGGCATTGGAAGATCGGGGTGGGGCCTACGGCAGCGGATTGGCCCATGGGGCAGCAGCCAGGGTCAATGGGGCAAACGTCCTAGGGTTTGCCATGAGCTGGCCCAGGTGGGGCAGGGCAAAGGCTGGGGGAATTCCCTGCAGGGTCTGGGCTGTGGGGAGCAGGGTGGTTCCCTGTCCTGGAGCGAGCCTGTGTGCCCAGCCCAGTCCCCGCCAGCGTCTGGGGCTCCCAGCCGATTCATGATCTTCTCAGGCTCTCAAACAGCAGCTGCTTCTGCCCCAGCTCCCAGGGGCTCGGGAGGGGACAGGAGATTTTCCCAGGGATAAAAATAGGCGAATGGCAGAGAGGAGAGTCCTGGGAGCGTCCCTGGGCCTGGGTGGCATGGGGCTCCCTCCCTCTGCGCGGGGGCATGTCTGAATGAGAAGGGAGGCTGCCAGGCAGAGGGCTCTGTCCCCGGCTGGAGGAGCCAGACTAGGCATCCTCACTGTAGGGAGGGGCCTCAGCTCACAGACACCAGCAGGCAGCATAGCCCCAGGTGCTGGGGGGGCAGAGAGCCCCCCCAACTGCTCTGGTCTGGAGACCCCCCCCCCCAGTGCCAGCCGCCAGCCCCTCCCGCTTGGGACTCTCCAAAGCACAAGGGGGCGAGCGAGGTGCCGGCTGTGGAGGGCTCCTGCCCCACTGCTGGGACAGCCGGCGTGCGCAGAGCCCTGGCGAGGCCAGGCTGTGCTCGGGGATTTGGGGGCAGGCAGCGAGAATGGCCCGTTTGTCAGCCGAGCAGAAATCGCGCTCCGGAGCCTTTAACCAGCTTAGGGCGGGAGAGAGGGAATTAGCCTCGTGAATTGAGCTTTGTGTCTGCGCCCCGAGCCAGAGGCAGGGTATCGTGGGCTTGGCAGGGACGCAGCCTGTGCCCAGCAGCATGTGGGGGCATGGCAAAGCTCTGGGCCCGGGACGGTGCAGGGAGCAGTCACTGTCTGCCTGGTTCACCCTGAGCCAGGGGATGGCGGCTGTTCATCATTACCGGCCGCCACAGCTCCCTGTTCGGCTGGGGTCTCTCAACAGGGGAGCAAGGGGCTGTGGGGGCTCCTTGCTCACTTCTTGCCCTAGGAGGGGCCAGGGCGAGAGGAGCAAAGTGGAAGTTCCCAGCCAATGGGAGCTGCGGAGCTGGCGCTTGTGGCGGGGGCAGCATGCAGAGCTCCCTGGCTGTCCTTATGCCTAGGAGCCGGAGGAGGGACGTACCGATGCTTCCGGGAGCCTTACGGAGCCAGGTCAGGCAGGGAGCCTGCTCTCTCCCCGGTGTGCTGCCAATTGGACTTTTAACGGCCCGGTCAGCAGTCCGGACCGGCACCGCCAGGGGCACCTGGCAGCCCTCCCCAGGGTGCTCAACTAGCTCGCCCCACGGGCTCCCATTCCAGGGCCTGGCGTCTGCACGGCTGGAGCGACTGCCCGGGGGCCCTGCCAGGGGCCGAGCACCTTTGCTCCTGGGGGCCCGGCGACCAGGGTGGGACTTCAGAGAGCTCAGCGCAGGTGTCAGCAGCAGCTGTGCCTCCTGTGTCAGGTCCTGCCAGCACGTGGGGGCCTCGACTCAGCGGTGGACACCCCCGAGACAGTGCAGCCCCCCCATCTGCAGAGCCCCCCAACACGCTCCGCCTCTGTCTCGTGCAGGCATTCCCGTGAGCCGGGCGCAGCGGGGCCTGGGCCGTTCCGTCGGAAGCAGGGTGCTCCAGGCCGTTCCCGATGCGGTTTTGCAGCCCTACAGAGGGATGTCCCAGCCGCGCCTGCTCAGCCTCCTGCTGGCGCTGCTCTTCTACTGCCAGGTAAGGGCAAGGCCGGCGCGGCCCGGGATGGCCCTGCCCAGCTCCTCAGGCTGAGGGACGGCAGGGAGATCCCTGGTCTCTGGGACCCTGCCCCTCTCCTCTGGCCCTGTGGGGGTGCTGCTGGCTGGTCGCTGACGCCCGTCCCCCGCTGTACCCTTCCAGGGACCTTCGGCCCAGATCACGGATTTCCTCTTTGAGAGCTGGAAGGCCTATCGTGAGGAGTGTCACCAGAACATGAGCCTGCAGCCCCCCCCCACAGGTGAGAGCCCCGGGCCCAGCCCAGGTGAGCGTGAGCCCCACATGCCTCCCCTCCCTGACGCAAGAGGCAGCCCATACAGCCAGACTCTCGCGGGTGAGCCGGGAACGCAGGGACGGGGACATCCTCTCCACTGCCTGGCGGAGAGCGGGGGGCTGGGGAGAATGGGACCCGGGGCTTCCTGCCCCCGCAACCAGTGTCAGGCCCAGCTCTGCACAGACCTCAGGGGCTCACCTGGCCTGGGGACCAGCAGTATGTGCAAGGAGGGGCCGAGGGGGGTGCAATTCCAGGGGCACAAGGGGAAGCAAGGGGGCAATTCCAGGGGCAGAGGGGGCGGCTTTCGGGGTGTTTGGTAACCATAGAAAAATATTAATTCCCCCCAATCTCCCCCAACGGCCCCTCAGCTTCCCCCCCACATTTCTCCCCGAGTGGCACCCATTATGGGGGGGCTGGATGGCGGGGGGCTGGCAGAGGCACTGGGACCCCCCCATCCCTGCTCAGGGCCTCTCTTCTCCCTGCAGAGCTGGTCTGTAACCGAACCTTTGACAAGTTCTCCTGCTGGCCTGACACGCTGCCCAACACCACAGTCAACGTCTCCTGCCCCTGGTTCCTGCCCTGGCACAGGAAAGGTAAGTGCCGGGGTTGGCCCTGGCCCAGCCATGCTCTCCTGCGCTGCTGGGTGCGCATGGGCACCAGCGCCATCCGCCCTCCCGGAGCTCTGAGCAGCCGTAGGTCGGCAGGGGTGGGGAATGGAGACCTGGTGCCCTCTGCGGCTTGCAGTGCCAGGGGCCGTGGGAGGGGGAGCTGAGGAGAACCCTGTGCTGGCTGGGAGCCCGGATATTCACTGCCTGGCCCTCCGCTGCCCCGCGTGGCTCCCGGGGAAGGGCAGGACGGGTCATTGGGTCTGGGCGCTGGCAGCCATTCCGGACCCTGTCACTGGCGGGGATGGGACCAAGAAGTGTGGGGCGTGGGGGTCTAGCCAGCAGGGGCTCCGGCAGCCTGGGGAGTGTGTGGGGGGCTGGCATGGCCAGGTTGGGGGGACTGGCAAGGAGAGCCGGGGGCCCGGTGGGGGGAGCACGGTGGTCTCTAGCCAGCCAGTTCTCCGTGTCCCCGACTCCTCCCCGCAGTGAAGCACAGATACGTCTTCAAGAAGTGTGGGCCGGACGGGGAGTGGGTGAAGCGCCCCAATGGGCAGCCCTGGCGGGACAGCACAGAGTGTGAGATGGACGCAGAAGACCTCCAAGCCCAGGTCAGTGGGGGTGGGACTGGGGCTGGGCTGGGCCTGGAGCCCCAGGAGCGAGTCTCAGCTTCACCCCACAGCAGCTGAGAGTTTGGGCTGGCCCAGCAGCGTTGCCTCCCCCAGGGCCGCGGGCCGTTCCCGTGCTCCAGCCCGCGGACAGAGGGCCGGGCCCCGCCCTGCTCAGCAGCTTCACCCTCTCGTTCTAGGATAAATTCGCCAGAACCTACGGCAGCTTTAAGATCATGTACACGGTGGGCTACTCGGTCTCCCTGGGTACCCTGCTCCTCGCCCTGGCCATCCTGCTGGGCTTCAGGTAGGGACTGGGGGAGGGGATCAGCGGGAGCCGGGCGCCGGGGCACTGGGAGATGGGCCGGGGGAGCCGGGCGCCGGGGCACTGGGAGATGGGCCGGGCGCTGGGGCACTGGGAGATGGGCCGGGGGAGCCGGGCACCGGGGCACTGGGGGAGGGGATCAGCGGGAGCCGGGCGCCGGGGCACTGGGAGATGGGCCGGGGGAGCCGGGCGCCGGGGCCTGGGAGATGGGCCGGGGGAGCCGGGCGCCGGGGCACTGGGAGATGGGCCGGGGGAGCCGGGCGCCGGGGCACTGGGAGATGGGCCAGGGAGCCGGGCGCCGGGGCACTGGGAGATGGGCCGGGGAGCCGGGCGCCGGGGCACTGGGAGATGGGCCGGGGAGCCGGGCGCCGGGGCACTGGGAGATGGGCCGGGGAGCCGGGCGCCGGGGCACTGGGAGATGGGCCGGGGGAGCCGGGCGCCGGGGCACTGGGAGATGGGCCAGGGAGCCGGGCGCCGGGGCACTGGGAGATGGGCCGGGGGAGCCGGGTGCCGGGGCCTGGGAGATGGGCCGGGGGAGCCGGGCGCCGGGGCACTGGGAGATGGGCCGGGGGAGCCGGGCGCCGGGGCACTGGGAGATGGGCCGGGGGAGCCGGGCGCCGGGGCACTGGGAGATGGGCCGGGGCTGTAGGAGCCGGGCGCCGGGGCACTGGGAGATGGGCCAGGGAGCCGGGCGCCGGGGCACTGGGAGATGGGCCGGGGGAGCCGGGTGCCGGGGCCTGGGAGATGGGCCGGGGGAGCCGGGTGCCGGGGCCTGGGAGATGGGCCGGGGGAGCCGGGCGCCGGGGCACTGGGAGATGGGCCGGGGGAGCCGGGCGCAGGGGCACTGGGAGATGGGCCGGGGCTGTAGGAGCCAGGCGGGCACGGTCCTTGCTGGGCACTGACAGGCTCCTGCTTTCGGCAGCAAGCTGCACTGCATGCGGAATTACATCCACATGAATCTCTTCGCCTCCTTCGTGCTGAAGGGCGTCTCCGTGCTGGTGATTGACGCCCTGCTCAAGACCCGCTACAACGAGAAGATCGACGACTACAACGTGGGCATCTGGCTCAGCGACGAGGTGAGACCCGGCCCTTCGCCCTGCCAGGAGCCGTGGGGCCAGGGCCCTTCTCAGCCCCCCCCCCCTGACTACCCCCCTTCCCCCCCGGCCCCTTCGCCCTGCCAGGAGCCGTGGGGCCAGGGCCCTTCTGACCCCCCCGACTCCCCCCCCCCCCCCCCGGCCCCTTCGCCCTGCCAGGAGCCGTGGGGCCAGGGCCCTTCTGACCCCCCCGACTCCCCCCCTCCCCCCCGGCCCCTTCGCCCTGCCAGGAGCTGTGGGGCCAGGGCCCTTCTGACCCCCCCTGACTCCCCCCCTTCCCCCCTGGCCCTTTGCCTTGCCAGGAGCCGTGGGGCCAGGGCCCTTCTGAGCCCCCCCCAACTCCCCCTCTCCCCCCAGGCCGCTGCCGGCTGTCGGGTAGCCACCGTCTTCATGCAGTACGGCATTGTGGCCAACTACTGCTGGCTGCTGGTCGAGGGGATCTATCTTCACAACCTGCTGGTGCTCGCCGTCTTCTCCGAGCGGAGCTACTTCACCCTCTACCTGTGCATCGGCTGGGGTGAGCGCCTGGGCACGGGGGGACGGGCACCAGCCACGGCACAGAGCCTGGCCACGGGGGGGCGGGTACCAGCCATGGCACAGAGCCTGGGCACGGGGGGGCGGGTACCAGTCACGGCACAGAGCCTGGGCACGGGGGGACGGGCACCAGCCACGGCACAGAGCCTGGGCATGGGGGGCACTAGCCAGGGCACAGGCGTGCCCAGAGGGGCAAAGCCCATGCTAGGATGAGGGTGGCGTGGTTGGCACACTGGCTGCTCTCCATCCCAGGCCATGCACCCGGTGCCCTTGTCTCCCCTGTCCCCGGAAGTGTCTGTGCTTTCAAGGGGTTTCTCACCCACTTCTGTCCCTTTGTCTTCCCCAGGGGCCCCCGTCCTGTTCCTCATCCCCTGGGTGGTGGTGAAATTTTTATATGAAAACATTCAGTAAGTAGAGGCACGCAACGTAAGTGTGCAAAGTGTGGGAGGAGGGGTGTGTTAAATACGGGTGTGTGAGGTGTGGGCACGTGAGGTGTGTGTGAGGTGTGTGTGGTAGGTACATGTGCAAGGTGTGGGCATACAAAGTGAGAGTACAAAATGCGAGGTGCGGCCATGTAAAGCGTATGTGCAATATGTGGGCACGCGAAGTTTGTGAGGTATAGGCATGAGCTGGCTGTGTGTGGGAGACATGGGCGGGCCATGTGTGCAAAGTGTGAGTGTGCGTGGCCATGCGTGCAAGGTGTGGGTGTGGGCGGGCCATGCGTGCAAGGTGTGGGCGTGGGCGGGCCATGCGTGCGAGGTGTGGGCGTGGGCGGGCCATGCGTGCAAGGTGTGGGTGTGGGCGGGCCATGCGTGCAAGGTGTGGGTGTGGGCGGGCCAGGCGTGCAAGGTGTGGGCGTGGGCGGGCCAGGCGTGCAAGGTGTGGGCGTGGGCGGGCCATGCGTGCAAGGTGTGGGCGGGCCATGCGTGCAAGGTGTGGGCGTGGGCGGGCCATGCGTGCAAGGTGTGGGCGTGGGCGGGCCATGCGTGCAAGGTGTGGGCGTGGGCGGGCCATGCGTGCGAGGTGTGGGCGTGGGCGGGCCATACATGCAAGGTGTGGGCGTGGGCAGGCCATGCGTGCAAGGTGTGGGCGTGGGCGGGCCATGCGTGCAAGGTGTGGGCGTGGGCGGGCCATGCGTGCAAGGTGGTGTTTGCACCAGCTGTGCGTGTGAGCTCTGGGTGGGCCGTGCTTGCGAGGAGGTGCTGGCTAGAGACTGGGCTGAGCCTGCATGTGGCAGACGAGCCCCCAGCCTCTCCAGGGGGTTCAGACCCCTCCCTCTGACTCAGGGAGATGGGCCCAGGTCGGATCCGTCGGCCTGGTGCTGCGCGGGGGCTCACTGGGGCACGGGCACCTGTCATCGTCTGTGTGCCTGGCAGAAGCTGAGCACAGTCTCTGCGCTCACGGGGGTGGCGTCTGCCCGGGTGGGCAGGGGCAGGTCTGTGCCTGTGGGGAGCCCTGGCCTGGTTCACACGGCCTGGTCCCGCCTGTTCCCTGGAAATCCCTGCCAGGAGCCTCCTACCACCGTGTGCCAGGGCCGGGCTGGGCTCCTGCTGGGGCACGTGGATACAAAAGTGCCACTTCCCCCATCACCCCCTCACAGGTGCTGGAGCACCAACCACAACATGGGCTTCTGGTGGATCCCCCGCTTCCCTGTGTTCCTGGCCATCCTGGTAAGTGCCAGCCCGCCCTCCCCCCCCCCCTCCTCTCTCTGCACCGCCAGCCCCCTCCCCTCTCCGCCTCCCCCGCACTGCCGGCCCCCTCCCCTCTCCGCCCTCCCCCCCCCTCCTCTCTCTGCACCGCCAGCCCCCTCCCCTCTCCGCCCTCCCCCCCCTCCTCTCTCTGCACCGCCAGCCCCCTCCCCTCTCCGCCTCCCCCGCACTGCCGGCCCCCTCCCCTCTCCGCCCTCACCCCCCCTCCTCTCTCTGCACCGCCAGCCCCCTCCCCTCTCCGCCTCCCCCGCACTGCCGGCCCCCTCCCCTCTCCACCCTCACCCCTCCTCCTCTCTCTGCACCGCCAGCCCCCTCCCCTCTCGGCCCCCCTCCCCTCTCCGCCTCCCCCGCACTGCCGGCCTCCTCCCCTCTCCACCCCACGGCCCCCTCCCCTCTCCGCCCCACGGCCCCCTCCCCTCTCCGCCCCACGGCCCCTCCCTTCTCTGCATCGTGGGCCCCCCTCCTGCGAGACACTCCCCCTCTCTCCCGTCCCTCCAGCACAGGCACCCCATCCTCCTGCCCAGCCCTACCCCTGACACCCCCATGTCCTCACTCGCACGCCCCAGCTGCTGTCAGATCCCAACTTCCTGTTCGGCTTCCTTTGCCTCCGGCTCATGGAGCAGTTGGGCTGTGGTCCGGGTGTGGTTTCCCACTGTCCTGTCTTTTCAATGAGAGCAAGTCTCCAGAATCACAGGACTCCAGGAGCTGGGGCTTTCAGAAAAACACCAAATACTGTGAGAGTTGGTGACATTGGGTTCCCCTGCCTGGCTGCCCTACCCTGCCTGGGCAGAGCCCTTTCATCCTGCACTGGCTGCCTGGGGCTGACTAGACTCCCCAGGGTGCCTCTGGGACAGGGCTGGGCACAGTCATCTCCTCCCATTGATACTGATGGGGCGAGGCCTACCAGCTCCACAGCGACTCCCTTGCTGGGGGGGGACGGGGACGCTCCAGTCCCTGGCCCCCAGCCCCGTCTGCCTCTCACCCTCCGTCTCCCTTTCAGATCAACTTCTTCATTTTCATCCGCATCATCCAGATCCTGGTCTCCAAGCTCCGTGCCCACCAGATGCGCTACACGGATTACAAGTTCCGGTGCGTGCCGGGGACCGGCCGGCTCCCCCGGGCCTCACCCCGCCCTGGGCCCAGTTCTCCTCTTCACGGCCAGTCCCCTGCTCCACATGGTGTGCCAGGGGGCTCTGTGCCCGTGGGGCCCCAGGTCTGCAGTGTCTGGGGGGAGAGGCTGGCACTGATTGGTCCGTCTCCCCGCAGGCTGGCGAAGTCCACGCTGACGCTGATCCCGCTGCTGGGCATCCATGAGGTGGTGTTTGCCTTTGTCACGGACGAGCACGCCCAGGGCACCCTGCGTTACGTCAAGCTCTTCTTCGACCTCTTCCTGAGCTCCTTCCAGGTGAGCCGGGCCTGGCGCCGGAGCGGGGCCCCCTCCAGACCCCTCTCGCCCAGCCGCTGAGCTCTGTGGCCTCCCCTGCCGGGAGCCTGGGCCGTGCCCTTCTCACGCCCTCTCTTCTCGCGCCCTAGGGGATGCTGGTGGCCATTCTCTACTGCTTTGTCAACAAGGAGGTGAGTGCGTCCGCTGGGCCGGCGGAGGGGCCCCGGGAGCGCTCTGGGCCTGGCCTGGCCGGCTGTTCCCGGGCCAGGCTCACCCGTCTGGGGCTGTCTGCAGGTGCAGTCGGAGCTGCTGAAGAAGTGGCAGCGCTGGAAGCTGGGCAAGGACCTGGAGGAGGAGCACAGGCACACGTACAGCCAGAGCCCCAGCGCCCGCAACGGGGGCAGCAGGACCCGTGAGAAGCACAGGCTGGTGGGCAGCTGCTTGGCGGGCCTGGGGCGGAGTCAGCCCATGGCACACACCAGCACCCACTACCTCGAGAAGACGGGCTGCAGCCTCAGCGAGCGGCACCAGTGCTACGAGTTCCCCGAAACGGCCGCCAGCAACTTCTGAGCCCCGCCCGCCCCTCCCGCCGCCTGGCGCCGGACCCACCCGGGGGCAGCTCTGCGGGCTCAGGCAGCGGGGACATCACGCCAGAGCCGGTGCCTGTCCGCCCCAGCTTCCCGCCCCCTTGCGGGGGCCCTCTGGGGATCGGGTGCCCACCAGGGGGCGTGGCCTGAGGCCGTGCCCTGCTGCCCCTGTCCATCCCTGGGGGGCACGTGATGGTGTCTGGGCACGAGGCCTGCACCCCAGCACAGAGCTCCCTGTGCCAGCCGGGCACAGTGGGGGCAGGGGTCTGCCTGTCGGGCTGTGTCCCTCTGTCGGCAGCTGGCTGTGCGTGGTGCGACGCAGCCCTCCATGGACCTGGGCACCAATAAACCCGGGGGGGGGGGTCTCATGGCAGTGAGGGGCTGAAGCCTCCTACTGGGGGGAGGGGCGGGGGAGGGAGAAAGTCCGGCACAGCCGGGCAGCATGAAGGAAGTGAATGAGGTGAAGGTGCAAAGGCGACGGGGGAGGGGGCGTTCCCCATGCACTGGGCCAGGGAGCTGTGCAAAGGGCTGGCAGGACATCAGGGTGTAAGCGTGTAAAGCACGGGGGGGGAGGGGCTAGTGCAGCAGCTGCAGCTCTACGGTCCCCGGAGCAGAGCCCGAGCGAGCGCATCTGCCCAGCGCCTCCGCCAGAAAAGCTGCAGCTGCGAGAGTTCGACCCCCCCAGGCTGCAGGGAGTCTCTGGCTGGATGGCGGCCCAAGCGCTGACCCTCCTCCGGCCTCCCCCCCTCCCCAGTCGGCTTTGGCCGGGGCAAAAACACCAGCCGGTGGTACTTGGCTTGGAGTCATGCAGGGCCAGCAGCAGCATAGCGAGGGGCCCCTGCACCCAGCCACAGGCACTGACCCAGGCGGGGGGACTCCCCCCCCCCCCCCCCCCCACACACACACATAAGGTGCTTTTGCACCCCATGTGAGCACTAAGCCAGCGACAGTGGCGGCTTTGGGAAAGGAACAATCTCCCGTGTGGGGGGGATTAGCCAGGGCGCCTGCCTGCCTGCTAGCTCTGCTCCACATGCACGGCACGCACACACCTGCCTGGGCAGGGAGTGTCAGGACTCCTGGGTCCAGATCACTCGCTGCAAGGCCTGTACTAGTGCAGCTGGCACCAAGGTGGACTCCACGGGGTTACAGGCAGGCTTGGAGGCGGTGGGGCTCGGGGAGCAGAGTGGGGCCCACAGGGAGCGGGTCTGCACAGGGTTACTGCTTCCAGACCTAGGGGGGGGGGGCACTCAGCTGTACTAACCCTCCCAGCTGTAGCGTGGGGAGATTCCTGACACATTTCCTGCTGCAAAGTGACCCTAATGTCGTCTGCAGGGAAGGAGCTGAAACTGCCCCTGGGCTCATTGATTTAAATACCGTGATGACCATTGATCGCCCATCCGTGCTGCCTGCCCCGAGCCTGGCACCAGCACACTAGGGCCAGTGCTCTTGGAATGCCAGTGGTCCCAGCCCAGCCCCACTGTGTGCCCTCTCTGCCCCTAGTGCCACAGCCGCCCTGGGCTTCTGCAGAGCCAGCTGGGGTTGACCCTGTTTCAGCCCAAGCGGGGTTCCTTGAGCACCTGCACCCCAGTCCCGGCTCTAGTTCCCCCCCCGCCCCCTCCCCCCAGGCAGTGACTGCACGGATGCTGTTTGCCAACACCAGGGCCTGCTTGTTTGTGACTCCAGCAGCTGCCCCAGGGGATTGGGGGGGGGGCACTGGAAGCCACTGAGATGGGGAGGAGGGGGGGCACTGGAAGCTGTTGAGATGGGGAGTGGGGGGGCCACTGGAAGCCACTGAGATGGGGAGGAGGGGGGGCACTGGAAGCTGTTGAGATGGGGAGCGGGGGGGGCACTGGAAGCCGTTGAGATGGGGAGCAGGGGGGCACTGGAAGATGTTGAGATGGGGAGCGGGGGGGGGCACTGGAAGATGTTGAGATGGGGAGCGGGGGGGGCCACTGGAAGCTGTTGAGATGGGGAGCGGGGGGGCACTGGAAGATGTTGAGATGGGGAGCGGGGGGGGGGGGGATGTATTTGCTCCTCGGGGGGGGAGGTCACTGCCCGTGGGGAAGAAGAGGGGCTGTGTTGGCACTGTGGGGGCAGGAACGTTCACACTCATAGCACATATGTCACCCCTCCACCCCCTGAGCTCAAAGCATTTTATGACCATCTCTGTCACCCAGGGAGGTTAGGGCAGCTCCAGGGCATAGACCCCCCATTGCCCAGCACTGACCTGCAGGCAGGGCCCAGCCAGGATGTGGCCAGCATGTACCAGGGCAAAGCAGCCCGCAGTGGAGCAGCCTGGGTGGGGGAGGGGAGGTAATCGCCAGCATTGAGTTGGGGGGGGGGGCGCAGCCCACCTTGGCCTTAGGCAGCATGTGTGGCTCTAATTCCTACCTGGGGCATCTTCTCCCCCCCCCTCCCCGGGGGGGGGGGGGGGGCTCCCCTCCAGCACAGAGCAGCGTGTTAGCCCTGCAAAGCCCCAGGCCCAGCTGTCCCCAGCCCAGCTGTGCTGCTCTCGGCTCATTTGGATAATGGCTGTGCTCAGCACATAGTAATTTTCCACTGTTTACTCGCCCGCTCCAGCCAAGCCGGCCACCGGAGCCACAGCGCAGGGCTTGGTCTGACCAGCTGCGGCCTGGTTCAACGCTGGGCTCTTCCAGAGCTGAGCGGCTACTGACCGGGGCTCGGCCTCCCTCAGGGGCTAGGAGCCCAGCCCTTCACCTGCTGTTTTGGGGGGGGGGGGCTCATGGGGCAGTTAGATGCTCTGTGGCGGGGTGGGGGAGTCTGATTTATTTGTTTGTTCACAGTCTAGTCAAGGTCCAAGCTCCAGAGCCAGTTTAAAAAAACCCAATACTGGTAATTCGTCAATAAAAAGCTTTCGGGGTCCATTCACCCGTGTCTGGTGGTCCCGTGGTTCGCTCCTTGACGACCCGTTCTCTGGGGCATTGCCCACGCCAGGCAGTGGGGGGGGGTCAGATCACAGCAGCACCCCAGGGAGTGGCTCCCACCCCAAATGGGAGCAGAGCGAGGGCACAAGCCGGCCTGTGGCGGGTGAACAGCGACGCTGCCTCACCGGCGGCACCTCATCCCACCCTGAACCCAGGCAGCCTGCGGGGCACAGCCCTGGTGCCACCCCGCTCTCTGGCCCTGCACTGGTGCTGTGCGGGAGCCGCCCGCCATGGCCATCTGCTGACATCACTGGGGGCCTCCTGACCTGCAGCTAATGAGGCTAATTGAAGCAAATTGCTGGCGCAGGAGGTGCTTTCTGAGAAGGTAAATACAGTCCCTGTGAGGCACCAGGCCCAGGGAGCGTGCGTTGCCATGGCGACCCTCCCCATCACCCTGGCACACGTTGTGCCTGGAGTCCCAGCCCCCCCCCCCCCCCTCACCAGGCCGGGGCAAGTCAGGGGTGTCGGGGGGGGGGGCAAGCTGAGGGTCACAGGTGCAGGGCTAAAAAGGAGGCGGGGGGGCTGTCCCACTCCCTCTCCCTGGGGCTCCAGGGGAAGGAGGGGGAGGGGCAGCCATTGCCTGTGGGGCCAGGTGAGATGGCCCAGTGTGGAACTGGGATCCCAGCAGGGCAGGCAGTGCCGGGTGGGTGTGTGTGGGGGTCATGTGATGTGCCCCCTCCTGGTGTTACAGAGCACGCCAGCCCTTGGCAAGCCAGGCCCAGACAGCAGGCCCTGCACTGGGGAGGGGGGAATTCACACCCCGTAGGGGACATCGGAGGCGCCCTGCTGAATAACAGCTCCTGGAGTACCAGCTCCAGCTCCATCCTCACACTGGGGGGGAGGGGGGGGGGCTGACATAGCTGTAGCAACAGTGCCCCCTTCTGGCCAGATCTGGGAACAGGCCCCTCCAGGCATTTGGGGTGAGAGAAGGGCCCTGGTGGGAGGGCAACAGGCATGCCAGACAGGTAAGTGGGGCCCTCACTGGCCCAGCCCCGACCACCAGGCCACGCTGCCTCTCAGCAATCCAACCGGAGTCACGGGCCGATCCCCAGCAGCCCATGGCAATACAGACGCAGGCTCACCCCAGACATCACAAGGAGCCCAAACCAGCAGCTGGGGCCAGGACAGAGGAGATGAAGGTGCGATGAGCATGCTGCGGGGAGAATGCTGCTGGGCTCAGCAAGCCCTGAAAAGGCTTCAGCCCAGCTAGAGCCCAGCAGCCCGGGAGTCGGAGGGGACAGCCCTGAGCGCTCACATCAGGGTGCTGAGGATGGCAACGCACCTAGCAGCACGTACCTGGTTAGCATGGGGAGCTGTAGGGACAGGCCCATCCCTCCTCACCAGGAAGGCGGGTGTCTGCACCTCAGCTGGTCAGCAGCCATAGGGGGGCTGGCTGCACCCCAAGAAAGGAGCAGGCACCACCCTACAAAGCCAGCCCAGCTCCACCCACAGGAACAAGGAACTGCTCCCACAGCTGCTCTGGGAAGGGCAGCAGCTTGTTCCTTGGGATGCGCTGCAGGGGCGGCCACTGGCCCTGGGGCAGAGGAGACCAGTCACAGCCCCAGAGTACCGCCCACCACTGCTACACAGCATAAGAACCCTGCTCCCCCCAGGCCAAAGCAAAGCAGGTCTCCTCCTCCTGCCTGCGGCTCTGCAGGGGCAGCAAAAGGTAAAGGCCAGGTGCCAGGCAGAGCAGTTCCAGCCAGACTCAGTCTCAGTGTGCTGCACCCCCCCCCCCCCCATCCTAGAGACACCCCCCTTGTGCTGCCTACCTGCAGGGCAGGGAAAGGAGAAAATGGCCTCTCCTGGAGTCAGGCGCGCCAGCGCTGACTGAACACAGAGACGGGCAGAGTCGTGTCTCACTGTGACCAGCACTGACACCCGCTGACCCAAGCCATGAGGACCCTGGGCACATCCTCCCATCTGGGGCAGCTATGTCTGGCCAGCTGAAGGGGAGACTCACTAGTCCATCCACACGAAGAGAAAGGGGCCTGTGTCCCATCCAGTCCTCGTGGGGATTTCCGGCCAAAGAGCCCGTGAGAGCTCAGAGATGAAAACTCCCAGGGGAATCGCCCAGCCCCCAGGATGATGTGAAGACCCACTGGCTGTTTGAAGGGAAGGGCCCCAGGGGGCTCTGAGGTAATAATTGGGCCTAATGAGCTTAACTCTAAACAGTGTTGAAAGTTCCTAAGATGTCATAACAACCTACAACCCCCAGTGCTGATGGGAAAAAATGACAAAGCAAGATAGACAGACCGACCTAGTTCAACCCAAAGGCCTCCCCTGGCTATAACTCCAGGCCTGCACTAAGATCATGCCTGGTGAACAAGAGAAGGTGGAGAGCAGAAATTGGTGTGTCAGCCTAATTGTGGACAAAAAAAAAATGAGGGGCTGAGCTGTTCCAGCCCTCCCTCCCCTCTGGGGCCCTCAGGAGGAGGCTGCCATGTAGACCAGACAAGTGTGAAAAATCAGGAGGGAAGGGGAGGTAATAGGAGCCTGTATAAGAACCCCCCCCCAAAATCCAGACTGTCCCTATAAAATCAGGACATCTGGTCACCCTACCCATGACGCTGGCTGATGTAAAGGAGGGCATGCGAGAAGGGGAAGAGGAGTGAGCTTTACCATCATGACTGCCACCCCCCAGTCTCCAGGGACCTTTTTCAGCTTAACCCTGGGGACGCCTGACCAGCCTGGGCCAAGAGTGGGCCCTGCTGACATCACCACCTGCATGGGCGCTGGCTAAATCCCAATCACCACCACCACCACTTTGCTGTCCCTGTCCCTCCTCCCCCCCACGTCCTTTTCCTTCTCCCACCTCAGTTCTCCTCTCCCAGCCCTCTCCTTTGGCAGGTGGCTTAGCCAGCCAAGATGGCATATTTTACAACACTGCTGTGAGCCTGTGATCAGAAAGGCAGCTTACTGCAAAGCCCTGAACAGCCAGCCCATTAATGGTACAAGTTTGCCAGGCCTCAGCGTGGCTAATAAGGGCATGTGCCATGCCTGTGTTTTTCCAGCTATGAGGTTACAAGTGAGAGTCACACCACAGGCAGATGCTGCATTTTCCATCTGTGTTGCTCTTTTCTTTCCTCTTGTGGGTGTTTGTCAGGCTTTGGGTTTCTAGGAAATGTGATCAGACGTTAACAGCAGCAATGCCAGCTCCAACTAACTGCTCTTTTCCCTCAGTCATGATCTGAAAGACACTGCGATGGGGTAATCCCCACCTTATGTCAATGCTCTCCAGCTAAAGGCAAAGGGCACAGATGTTGGTAAAGTGAACGCCTGACTTAATACTTAATACTTAAATTGCTTTTCCTCCCCCCACCCCTGTATCTTTCATAAGAAGCTTTTGAGTGGTGTTTGCACCATGGTACTAGGCAGGCTGAGGTCTCTTTATACTAAATCCCTAACATCATCATAGAAACACGCTGGAAGGCACTTTGAGAGGCCATCAAGTCCAGCCCCCTGCACTGAGGCAGGACCAAGCAAACCTAGACCATCCCTGACAGGGATTTGTCTCACCTGTCCTTAAAAACCTCCAACAACAGGGATTCCAGAACCCTCCTTGGGAGCCTGTTCGGGCCTTAACTATTCTGAGAGTTAGAAAGTGTTTCCTGATATCTAACCTGAATCTCTCTTGCTGCATGTCGTCTACCTTCAGTGGACATGGAGAACAACCGATCAGTCCTCTTTACGTCAGTCCTTAATGTAGTTGAAGACTGTCATCAGGTTCCCCCAACCCCCTCACTTTTTCTGAAGACTAAACAGGCCCAGTTTTTTTAACCTTCCCTCAAAGTCAGGTTTTCCTAAACCTTTGATAATGGTGGTTGCCCCCTTCTGGGTTCTTTCCAATTTGTCCACATCTTTCCCAAAGCGTGGCGCTCGGAATTGGCTACAGCATTCCAGTACAGTGGGAGGGTTACCGCCCCTGGTTTACCTTAGGCTTGAAATTTTTATTAAAACTAATGTTAAACATGAAAACATACACAGATTGATAGGTAAGGTACTGGACATCTGGAGTCAGGCTGGGGTTATGGGTGATTGTAGGTAACAGGTACCGAGTTTACAAGGCACATGCATATCACATATCCAGCATAGATCCAAATTGGGGTGTGGGCACTGCATCCCATTGTTCTCTCGTATTAAATGTGTGATCCACTCCAACCCCCAGATCCTTTTCAGCTGGGCTGGGAGACAGGGGATAGATCGCTGGATGATTACCTGTTCTGTTCATTCCCTCTGGTACACCCGGCACTGGCCACGGTTGGGAAGACAGGATACTGCGCTAGATGGACCTTTTTAGTCTGGCCCTTATGTAAGAGGGAGGAATTGGTAGTCAAGCTGAAGGTGGAAGGCAATTTGGGTTAAAATCATAAAAAAATCTTGTCACCTGTCCCCTTTGAACCTCGTTTAAAGCCCCGCTCACTAGGTTAGGGAGCTGGTGCATGACGATGCTCTCCCGCTTCTTGGCCAGGTGACCCCCAGCTCTTCCTGGAACAGCATCCTAGAGTGAAGGAAGCCGAAGCCCTCCCACAGATACTCTCTCTGTGGCCATACATTCATGTCCAGGACGTCTCCCCCCTGCTTGGGCTCCTCTTCAGCAGGAGGACAGAAAAGAACACAACCTTGTTTAACACGGCTTAATTTTGAACATCTTCAAGGGTCATGCTAACAGCTTTGACTCTGGGCCCATTGATTCCATCTAAATTAATAGAACACCTCCCAGCTCAGAGGTGCTCTATGCAACTGGTGCATAGCCGCAACCTGGAGCCTGGGAGTGTGGGAAAGAGGGGCTGCGTTTGTACACACTGCAATTGCGGAGGTTTCAGGCTGACAGCAACATTAAAGCTGTCCACTGCCTCCCTTTGCATCAGCTTTCACCTCTGGGCTGGCTGAGCGGGGGCTGCACCCACTTCCACCCCAGAGACCTGGGCCCTGACTCTCCTTGCAGAATTGCAGTCACAAACAGGTAATGTAAAGACTTTAAACAGCAAACCTGGGAAAACTAGGAAGAACCACTGGAAAAGCAAGAGCTGTAGGTGTGCATGGCCACACCTCTGCCTGAGCTGTGTACAGCTACGGCTGACTGGGGCACAACCCAGCTTGAGAGTGAAGGGCTGTGGAACCTGCAGAGGGAGAAGGGAGCGTGCGTGCCTGGCTGCAGCACTGTTGTGAGGCATCGCCCTGCTCCTTAGCTGGGCTCCCATGGGGGAGTTCAACATGTCCCCGCAGAGCCGCCATCAGCCCATCCCGCCATTCCCCTGGGGCAGGGTGTCCTCTCAGCCAGTCCCCAGCTCTGCATGCACTCGACAGCAGCCCGGTGGCTGAACCAACGGGGGAGCATGGGGGGCAAATCAGCCCCGTATCCAGCAGAGCCAGCCATGGGCAATGGAGAGATGTGCAGAGACAAGCTCAAAAGGACTAACCAGCTTTTATTTACAACACTCCTCAAGTGACAGACAGAGCGAAAGAACAACGCGGGCCACGCACTTAACAACAAAGGGAAGGGAACAGTGACCACAGATCTTAGCCCTGCAGTGCCTGGTGCCAGGGCCTGCCACTATCTGGGCTGGGCAGACACTTGGCAGCTCCCCTCCCTGCGAGGGCCCAGGCAGGGGGCTGCTCCCGGAGCACTGCAGGGACAGGCTGCTGGGCTCTGCAGTGCTGGTGGCAGCTGCTCGACCGGTGGGGTTGTGCTTCACAGGGCCCCCCCCCCCCCCCGCGCCTGGTCTGGTACTAGGGTCCGAGCCCGGAGCGGGGAGAGGGCTGCAGCCTGGCACTGCAGTCTGCTGTAAACTGCCCTTGCTCAGGGACGGCTTTAGGAAGTGAGCTGGGCTTCACGAGGGGCTGTGTAACGACCTCCCCTCCAGGCCCACCCCACAGAACAGGAAGGGGCAGGAGGGCTGGGGAATCCCTCTAGCACTAAGGTTGGGAGCTGTCGCCTAGGCAAGGACGCAGATAGAAACAACGTCCCACAGCCAAGACTCCCTCAGCAAGTGCTGCCCCACCCCACCCTCCTGCCTGGCAGGAGCTCCCAAGGCACCTGGCAGGGAGCAGAGAATAATCCCCGGCGCTCCAGCTGTACACGTCTCTGGGGCTCAGGGCCAAGGGTGTCCCCCTTCTAGCTCCAGCGGGGCAAGGCCTGGCAGGAAGCAGCTCTGTCCCCAAGCCAGGGGACCTGCCTCAGCCCACTTATGGGGCAGAGCCAGTCAGCTCTTTAATATGGACAATATCTTGGAGTCCCACAATCCCACAAGCTGTTAGCAGCCAAGTGCTAAGGGCTCAGCTGCGAACTAACCCCACCCACTTGACAAGCAAGGGGAGGAAGAAGGGTCGCCAGCCTAGCAGCATGGCTGTGGGGAAGGCCTGCAGGCCCACCAGCATTGAGTCCCCATGGACACGGGGCACACAGCAGGGATCAACAATGCATGCTTCTCCTCCAGCCTCTGACCGTGCCCCGCCTTCTCCTCTCAGCCTGACAGCAGCAAGAGCTGCTCCTCCATACCGGGGGGAAGGGTGAGCTAGGCTTGGCCTCCACTGGCCCAAACGCAGCCACTCAGCTCTGTCCTCCTGAGCACCACAGCCCCAGGGGCCACCCCTACCACTCAGCAGCCAGCAGAGCAGCCCAGGGCTGACTGAGGACAGAGCTGGGAGGAGGAGGAAGCTGACTTTGTGGGCCCAACACATGGTAGAGAAAGGCAGCCTGAGGCAAGGCTACAGGGGAGGGGAAGGAATCCAGTACAACATGCTCTAGGCATCCGCAATGGAGTTCAAACCTGGGCAGCTTCAGAGCCAGCCCCAAAGCCGCCCAGCTCTTCCACGGGCAGAACACAGAGCAGAGGAGGAAATCAACACAAAATCTTCAAAGTAAATTTGCTTGAGGACACCAGCCAATCAGCAGGCAGACCCTGCCTTAGGATTTCTTAGCATCCTGTGTGTTCCTCCTCTTCAGATCGCTCAAGTCGACAGGTTTAAATGCTGTGAGAAGGAAGGAAGGGAGAACTCAGTGCGGGGGCTGGGCTCAGCACGGCCAGCTTCACCCTATCCCCCGCAGGACTCTGTTCAGGGGCTGTGCTCAGCACTGCCTCACTCCTCCACAGGATCAGTATCTCCAGCACCCGCCACGCCCACACTCACTCCACAGGAGTCCAGGCTCCTCTGCCCCTCCTCAATCTGTCAACCCCATTCTCCCTCCTGGAGCTGGATGGAGTAGGCAGAGCGGCCCATTCACTGGTATCCCGAGGGGGTTCCTCCTCTCTCAGCAGCCAGTGTTCTGCTCCACTTACTGCAGCACTGTTGACACTTGTTCCCCTGAATGGGCCAAAGACCCCACAGGCAAACTCACCCTTTAGGCTGGGGTTTGGTATCTTCTCCACGTACTCTTCCACCAGGCCCCTCTCACTGCCCGACATCTGGTTGCGAAGGTCTCGCTCCACACACTGCCAGGCTGGGGAAGAAGCACAGCGAGAGAGGGAAGGGAGGATGCTGTGCCTGCTACAGGACATGCCCAGGGCTCCCTCCAGCTGCTCCCACACTCTCATCCCCACCCCCAAGAACCCCATTCCCCTGCACACACCACGGAACTTCAGTTTCAGAGAGTTTAAGGCCAGAAGAGACCATCAGATCATCTACTCTGAGCTCCTCTATGTCACAGGCCATTAGATCGGATCCAAACAACAGTACTGGTCCATTACTCAAAGGAAATGGCAGAATTGTCAATAAAACTGCAGAAACAGAAGAATTCTATTTCTATTGCATATTTGGGGAAAAGCCACGTGATGCAGTCACATCAGATGACTATGATAAAGAAACACTTTCTATTCCAACCGTGGACGTTAAATAAGAGCTACAAAAGTTGGACATTTTAAATCAGCAGGTCCAGATAGCTTGCATCCAAGAGTTTTAAAAGAACTGTCTGAGGAGCTTGCTGGACCATTAATGTTGATTTTTAATAAATCATGGAACACTGGTGAAAAACCACTAGAAATGACCTCACTCTTCGATTTCACCCATTAACAATCACTTTGAGATATGTCAATGAAACAGTTTTTAATCCATTGAATGGGTATGTCCTTTTAATTCTATATAATGCAAGTTTTTAAATAAAAATTTTATGTGGTACCAAGTCAAATGCCTTGGAGAAATCTAAGTTTACTATATCAACACAGTTGCCTTTATCCACCAAATCTCTAATCCTGTCAAAAGAGAACAGGTTTGTTTGACAAGACTTGCCTTCACATTAATTATATTTTTAGCCTCTTCTTGTTGACTGAGTCCTGAAGTAACCAGTCCATTATTTTACCCAGGATCAACGTCAGGTTCCCAGTCTAAATCTCACTGGGTCATCCCTTTTATCCTATTTAAATTCTGGAATTACATTTGCAGTCCTCCTGATCTTTGGAATTTCCCAGTTTTTCAAGATTTGTTAAATATTAATATTAGTGATTCAGCAAGAACCTCAGCAGTTCCTTTAAGACCTTTGCATGAGAGTTATCTGGGCATGCTGATATGAACGGTTAATTTTAGCAGATGCTGCCTCACACTCGCCTATCTTGTTACAGATAGTAAACTTTCTATTCCATCCACATCATATACATTGGACGCATAAGAATGGCCATACTGGGTAAGACCAATGGTCCAGCTAGCCCAGCATCCTGTCTTCCAGCAGTGGCTGGTGCCAGATGCTTCAGAGGGAATGAACAGAACAGGGAAATTTATCAAGTGATCCATCCCTGCATCCCATTCTGAGGTGACAGGTATCCAGTCAATATGGAGATAGTTGAAATACCCCATTATTATTGGGTTTTGTTTTTGTAGCCTCTCTAATCTCCCATAACATTTCACAATCATGGTCACCATCCTTGTCAAGTGATTGGTAGTATATTCCTACTGCTATAATCTTGTTATTCATGCATGGAATTTCTACCCATAGAGATTCTATAGTAGTTTGATTGATTATAAGATTTTTACTATATTTGACTATACTATACATCCTCCTGCTTCATTCCAAATACAGAAATATCTAGTGAAAATTTCTGCATCTCTATTTACAATTTTATCATCTGTCATGGGGTATTTCTTGTTCTGAATATGTTTTAAAAATGCCTATCTTTAACTCTATTGCCCATTAATATTTCACGGATTCCTTTGGCTTCTCTTACCAATCACCCACATTTTTTAAACTTTTAACTTATATAAGTTGCTATTTACTTCCATACTTGTTTTATTGCCTCTTCCACAAGTCCTTTTAACCAGACTGGCTTCTTGGCCAGCATAACTTTCTCCATGTCTGTGGAATCATGGTTTTTTGGACATCCAGTAGGATATCTTTGAACAAGTCCCAGTTTCCATAGACACTTCATACTTTAAATTTAATGTTCCCAGACAACTATGGCAACAATTGCTTTTAACGTTGGAAGATTAATCCTTGTAAAGTTCTAAATGTACATATTAGTGTTTGGTGCCATGTTCTGTTTGCACAACAAATGTAACGAGATCATGATCACTTGTACTCTAGGCTACTGGTAATTTTTAGGTCACCAAGTAACAATTCTTTGTCCACCAGAATGAGGTTCACTCCACCTTCCCAGTCCCTATTTCCTTATCACCCTGCTCCCCACTCCAACGCGTCTTCCTCCAACTTCACAGTGGGATCACATACATGAAAGTGCCTGGCTGCACCCCGCTCCGGAGGCCAGTCGCCAGCAACTCCCTATGGGTGGCAGCTCACAGACCGACAGAGTGCACAATTACATTCAAAGGGTTTCTTTGCAAACCTCAGGGATCGAAGAATCATTTTACTTTTTAACTGAAGGACTAAATTCTCCAAAAATGGCCAGGGCCAAAGACATGCCAGAGACAAGCACCACGCACCTGAAAATCCTATTCTGCCAGGCCTTGCCTCCCCTCCATAGCGCCACGTGACCCCAGGGGACTCAGCAACACAAAGACTGACTGTTTTCTGTGTGTTCATTCAGCAATGGCTTCATTCAGTCAGAGGGCGTTGCTCTTGGGCTATGGGATGTTGTTGGAAAGACCTTCCCAGACACTGGCAGGGAATCAGAGGCCCTTAGAAGAGGGTTGTTCCAGCCTCAGCTAGGCTTTGGAAGGGGCTTCCACACACACTGGGTCCTCTTCGTTTGGTCAGTTTGAAATCAGTTTGATTCCGCTCTCCTTGTCTGACGGGTTTCCTCTGCACAGGAAGGTCAGGAGACATGAGAGCACAACAGCTGCTGAGACAGGGACTGTCCCACATGGGAGTTTTAGCTGGACCTGCTTTGATTGGCTTCATGTGCGCAGTAAGGCCTCACTCTTCTGGCTGAGAGACTGAGATGTCTGTTTAGAGCCTGTGAACAAGCAAAGCCACGTCTGCCACACAACAGAGGCCACCAGCCAGTGCCTGCTCTGGGCTCATCCCAGTGTCGTGGTTCTGCCATAGCAACTGGTGGGTAACAGAGTCGCAAAGCAAAGCATATTAAGTAGTTGTGTCCCTCTCCTCACCACACCCTGTAGGGAATGGCAACTGATGGGCCCTGAGCTATCAACACAGAGAGAACAGCTCAGGAGCACACGAGGGGATGGGCAAAGCTCCACACTTCCTCAGCTTGGGGAGGGAGCAGCAGCCACACTGTTCTCTGACTGCTCCTTCCCCGCTGCTCTGATGAGGCACCATGGCAGGAATCCTCCTGTGGAATTCCAAGGCTGAAAAGCAAGTGGCACCAGAGAGGAAGGGAGTCTGGGAGAAAATGTGGGGTGGGGAAGTTGCAGATCCTGGATCACTCCAGCCCTGCCCAGGAGATTCCCACTCACCCACCTTCATAAATGAAGCGCACGTTCTCCTCGTGAGCAGGGGTGAAAATCTCACTGCTGTTGCTTGGGGAGCGAGGGCTGCTATTCCTCTTGCCATTGTAAACGACCCTGGAGACAGGGGAGCTGAAACCAAAACACAAGTCCTGATGAGAGACTATGGGCAGATGGGGAGAAGTGCAAAGCTCTGGACTGAGCCTCAGAGAGGGAGTGCAGGAAATCCTGCAGCAAAGGCTCTGGTGCAAGCAGCCATGCAAGCTGGCACCTCCCCAACGCTGAAACCAAGAACATGGCCCTGAGCTCAGGAAAAGTAAAGTCATCACGGTTCATGCCCTGCCCTGCCCCATGGCATTCCCCCCAAAGGGATTCCATGACCCCGCCCACATCCACAGGCTCTGCCATATGTGAAAGTCTCTCACCTGGTCATGGCTGCCTCCTTACTCAGATCTCTCTAGTCCTGCCTTTGCCAGCGCAGACCTTGGCAGATAGGAGATAGACGCTGAAACAAAGTGAAACGGATCTAAGTGTGTGGGGGAGCCACAGTGTCTCCGACTGCCAGCACCTTCTCTATGCGGTCACCACCCGCTGGGGCTCACACACTGCAGCTAAGAGCACTGCATCACAGCCTACAGAGGTCACAGAGAGACCCAGGGAGTCAGCTCCTTAGCTGAGGTCTGGGTGGCTGCCGCTGACCCCAGCTACTGCAGCGCTCCTCAGGAAGTGAATGAGAAGGATTTCAGATGTGGGTCTTACTCGAACCCCATTGTTGGCAATGCCCTGAGGGCTCAATGCCATCGGCAATCAGGGCAATGCCAGTACAGATGAAGCTGTATAGCTTCCCTAATGTGGGCACAGTTATACTGGTATAAAAGTGCTTATAGCCAGGATAGCTATTGCCACACAGCAAAGGGAACAAACTATAGCCAGACAAGGCATCTCCGCCCCAGTGCATCCACACTAAGGCTTATACTGGTATAACTACACTGGTAAAGAACTCAGCCCTTGACTCAGCTCCTGGCACTGATGCTGTGCATGCAGCAGGCCTTCAGGTGCAAAACAGCAGCAAACTTGTGTCCCCTGGGAGAGAGGGGGACACAGGCAGGGTGATGCTGAAGTCTGCCCAGGAGAATGAACAAAGAAAAGGTCAGGCTGAAGAGCTGGATCAGCTTCCTGGCTCCAAACCGTGCCCCCCCCCCCCCAGGCTGCTGGGGGAAATGGCCATTGCTTGGGACATCTAATACTATACTGCCAATGCACTGGGAAATGGGGGAGGGGGGGGAATGCACAGAACAAAACATCTGGCTGAAGTAGGTCTGTGGACTCATGCAGAGGTGCCTGTGAACCAGCTATGGCTGGCATCACTCCCAGCATGCACAGCCCAATCCAGGCTCTCCCGGGGTATTTTTGAAGACAGGCTCTATGATTAGCAGGCAGAGAGCCGAGAGCAGTAACACCGCTAGGGTGGGGGTACCAGTGCTGCCCTTGTCACTAGTCCTGCACCCTCCTCAGCTGGAGCCAAGGAGCTGCAGGCGGGTGAGGAAACAGGGGGCAGGGGGGGGCTTCTATTTTAGGATTAAAGGGGATTCCTTCCTGCTAGATGCCGGCAGATATGTCAGACCCATTGGCATGGCCCGGGGGGGTCGGGGGGGTCAGTGCATGGCCCGGGGGGGTCGGGGGGGTCAGTGCATGGCCCGGGGGGGTCGGGGGGGTCAGTGCATGGCCCGGGGGGGGGGGGGTCGGGGGGGCAGGGGCGGGGCGGTCGCTGCTGCCCGGCCGGGGTCCGGGGGTCACTCAGGGGCGCGAGGCCGCGGCGGGCCGTTCCCATGGAGACGCGGCGCTTGGCCCAGGCCCGGTCGGGGGGGTCCCGGCTCCGCTCACCTGGGCCCGGGCCGCTCCCGGCTCCTCTCGCCGCTGCCAGGCCGGGCCGGAAGTGAGCGCACAGGCCGGGCCGCGCAGGCGCCGTGTGGCGTGGGGGAGGGGCCGCGCAGCCCGTCGGGCCATCAGCCCCCCATAGCCCCCCCCCCCGTGCCGGACCCCCCCCCGCGCCCAGAGCCCCCCCGACAGCCCCCAAGCGCCGCCCCCCCGCGCCCAGAGCCCCCCCGACAGCCCCCAAGCGCCCAGAGCCCCCCCGACAACCCCCAAGCGCCGCCCCCCCGCGCCCAGAGCCCCCCCGACAGCCCCCAAGCGCCGCCCCCCCGCGCCCAGAGCCCCCCCGACAACCCCCAAGCGCCGCCCCCCCGCGCCCAGAGCCCCCCTGACCGACCCCAAGCGCCGCCCCCCCGCGCCCAGAGCCCCCCCGACAGCCCCCAAGCGCCGCCCCCCCGCGCCCAGAGCCCCCCGACAGCCCCAAGCGCCGCCCCCCCCCGCGCCCAGAGCCCCCCCGACAGCCCCAAGCGCCGCCCCCCCGCGCCCAGAGCCCCCTGATCGACCCCAAGCGCCGCCCCCCCCCGCCCAGAGCCCCCCCGACAGCCCCCAAGCGCCCAGACCCCCCCCCCCAAGCGCCCTTGTCCAGATGTTTATTGGATTGGGATTTCCCTGGACAGGAGCCACCTTGACTGTCCCTCCTGTTCAGCTGTGATCTGATCAGTCTCCTCTCGCTGAGCGCCTTGGTTGGTCCTGTTACGTGTTGTCTCCACTTGGATGTACGTTATGTTTGAGCCTCTGCTGGGGTTTTGAAAGGTCTCCTCGCAAGATGCAGGCATTTCCCCTTGTGACTATTCCTTTGAACGTCCATGGAAGTCGCTCCCTCAGCTTTGGGTAGTAGTTCCTCTTTCTGAAGTTAAATGCTACTGTGGTAGATTTCCTTTGGCAGTTTTCTGCCTACCGGGGATGTTAAATTATATTAGGGTCACTCTTATCAAGGAGTGACAAAGAGTCCTGTGGCACCTTAAAGACTAACTAAAGTATTGAAGCATAAGCTTTCATGGGCTAATTCCATTTTGTCCCACTGCATGCATCTGACGAAGTGGTATTAGCCCACAAAAGCTTCTGCTTCAATACTTTAGTTCAGGGGTCTCCAAACTACGGCCCGCGGGCCGGATGCGGCCCGCGAGGCCCTCTCATCCGGCCCGCGGAGATCTTTTGGCTCCGCGCTGGGGCCTGGAAGCGCCGCGCGGGCCGCCGCCGCCAGCCGCGGGGCCTGGAAGCGCCGCGCGCTCGGCCGCCGCCGCCAGCCGCGGGGCCTGGAAGCGCCGCGCGCTCGGCCGCCGCCGCCAGCCGCGGGGCCTGGAAGCGCCGCGCGCTCGGCCGCCGCCGCCAGCCGCGGGGCCTGGAAGCGCCACGTGCTCGGCTGCCGTCGCCGGCCAGGGACGGCTCGGAGCTGGGGCCGGGACGCGCCGCACCGCCACGCAGTTGCAGGGGGCGAAACAAGGAGCCACCCACTGCCAGGTGGCGAACCGGTCTGTGGGGAGAGACCGGGTTGAGCAGGTCAGTTGGGGGGGGTGAGAGACCTGGCTGGGTGGGTCAGTTGGGGGGGGGGGGTTGGAGGAAAGGAGGTTTTGGGGTGAGAGACCTGGCTGGGTGGGTCATTGGGGGGGGGTTGGAGGAAAGGAGGTTTTGGGGTGAGAGACCTGGGTGGGTGGGTCAGTTGGGGGGTGGGTGGGAGGGAAGGAGGTTTTGGGGTGAGAGACCTGGCTGGGTGGGTCAGTTGGGGGTGGGTGGGAGGGAAGGAGGTTTTGGGGTGAGAGACCTGGCTGGGTGGGTCATTTGGGGGGGGGGTTGGAGGAAAGGAGGTTTTGGGGGGAGAGACCTGGCTGGGTGGGTCATTGGGGGGGGGGTTGGAGGAAAGGAGGTTTTGGGGTGAGAGACCTGGCTGGGTGGGTCATTTGAGGGGGGGGGGTTGGAGGAAAGGAGGTTTTGGGGTGAGAGACCTGGCTGGGTGGGTCAGTTGGGGGGTGGGTGGGAGGGAAGGAGGTTTTGGGGTGAGAGACCTGGCTGGGTGGGTCAGTTGGGGGGTGGGTGGGAGGGAAGGAGGTTTTGGGGTGAGAGACCTGGCTGGGTGGGTCATTTGGGGGGGGGGGGTTGGAGGAAAGGAGGTTTTGGGGGGAGAGACCTGGCTGGGTGGGTCAGTTGGGGGGTTGATGTGTAGTGTTCATGTGTAGTGAACAGGTGTTCATGTGTAGTGAACAGGTGTTCATGTGTAGTGTTCAGGTGTAGTGTTCAGGTGTTCATGCGTAGTGTTCAGGTGTAGTGTTCATGTGTAGTGAACAGGTGTTCATGGGTAGTGTTCATGTGTTGTGAACAGGTGTTCATGTGTAGTGTATCAATGTGTTATTAAATAATAACTGAATAAAATAATATTAAATAAATAATTACAAACAACATCCATGTTTTGATTCTTTTTTATTTGGACCTCGAGTGTGTTGTCGGCCCCCGAACTGCTATTTGATAGCTAATGCGGCCCTCGGGCTGAAAAGTTTGGAGACCCCTGCTTTAGTTAGTCCAATACAGGACTCTGTCATTTCTGCAATTGCAGACTAACACAGCTACCTCTCTGATTCTTGACATCTTACCAAGGAGTTCAGGTATCTTACCAAGGAGACATCTTACCAAGGAGTTCTGGGCACGGGGGGGCGGCGCTTGGGGGCTGTCGGGGGGGCTCTGGGCGCGGGGGGGGCGGCGCTTGGGGGCTGTCGGGGGGGGCTCTGGACCACAGCCTGTGCTCTTGGACCACAGCCTGTGCTCCACTTAGAACTAAATCAAGAATTACCTCGCCCCTTGGGGGTTCTAGCATATGCTGCTCCAAACCTGTCATTTCTGGTGGCTAGAATTGTTTTCTCTGCATCCTTTCCTGAGGTGGTCAATATGAGGCTAGTTGTAATCTCCCATTACTATTGAGTTTTCTTCCTTTATCATTTCTCTAATCTCCCTGAGTGTTTCACAATCAGTGTCACCATCCTGGTTCGGTGGCCAGTCATATGTTGCTACTGCTATACTCACTCTTCAAGCATGGAGTTAGTTTCACTCTAGCAGGTTTGGGGTGTTATTTATTGAGGGTTATTGGGCTAAGTTTAGAGGATATTTGTGAGATGTATCTCCCCCCCCCCTCCATATATTTCTTTTATAGGGGCTTTTTGTGGCAGGTTATAGTCCCTCAGTCAGTCTCCTGCCCTGCTGCTGAACTCTTACTCCTTACCTGGGCAGCTCACTCTGGTGCTCTCTCACTGTCAAGGCTCTCTGCTTGGTGCAGGACCTGGCAGGAATGCTGCTCTAAACTCCATCCCTTTGCTGCTCCTCTGCTCACCTGAGAGCTGGCTTTTTTAACCCCCTGTTCAACCTGATTTAGCCCTGCCCACTTGTCAAAGGCTCTATCAGGCTCTGTTCACCAGCTGCTCAGGTCCATGCCAAGCCACTCTTTCCTCATTCAGCCCCAGCTCTCAGTCCCATCCTCCCTGATGCCCACAGGGGAGGAATAATACTGGAGCCATCACACCAGAGCTGAGTGAGTGGGGCTGCCCTGCAAACACTTTCCTGAGGGATTGGGGTTCCCCAGGCTTGTCATTTGGTCTGCAAGTGCCTCACCCACTTTTGGCAGCTCCGCTTGATTGGAATTGGTGCCCAGGGCCCAATGCAAGCTTTCTGGGCATGGGGACATGCCCAAGTGCTGCTGTGTGGTACCCACATCCTCTCACCAGAGTAACCCCTCTTCAGCAAGCCCTGGCGCTAGGTGAACTGTGAGTGCCCATGATGGGGAACAGCCAAGACAGGAGAACCTGGAAATGACCAGGGCTTGATTCCAAGCTCTGCCATCACGTGTTGGAGATTCTGTTTTTCCTTGACAGCTGCAACCAGTTTGTTGATTCTCAGTTCTTTCTTCTCATTGAGCATGTGGCTCCCATCAGTGTTGCTTCTACCTAATAGGGAACCCGAAGCAGGTTGGGAGAGGTGATCAGCTGTGGTGCTGGGCAGGCAGTTACCCTCTACCGCGGAGAAACAAAACAATGGTGGCAGCACCAGGCTCTCCAGAAATCAGTTTATTGAAAAAGTAAAAAGTATTTCCAAAGTAACCAAAAGAACCAGCCACCAGGTCAACCCACTGGACACCAAGGAAATCTCTCAACTCGGTCCAAAATAGGACTTCCAGCACTGTGACATTGCGACAAGCTATCTAATCTGAACAGCATTACCGGACACTTTGCGAGCGGGGCTCTCCTTCTCTCCGCCCCTGGACGGGCAGAGGTTCTTCTGAGGCACTGCAGCTCAAAGAAACAGCTGTAATGCTTCCAGTGAGACAGTGCCACTATCAGTGCCAGTGGGGCCTTTTCAGCATGTGCTTCTACACAGCAGAGCCCACGCAGTGCCAGCTCAGACCCCCACCAGTGCCAGCCAGAACCAGTGTGGTCCAGCCAGTGCGCTTTTGGCTAATCCAGTTTTAGCTGAAGATGGACAGTGGCTCTGCGGTGGAGTGGAGAGCCGTGGAGAAGGGTCAGTTTCTCCCCATGGTGCACCTGGGGAGATCTGGGGAGCGGGAGGTAGCTCGCAGCCCTGCAGAGCAGTTAGTGGGTGATCTCTCTCTCTCGGCTCTCTACACACACGTTACAGCAAAACTCTGCTTTCCCTAAACATCCCAGCTGCCCTGCTCAGCAGCCCCCAGGACTGACGACTGCACTGCCCCATCTCCGCTGCTGGAGAGTCCGTGCGACAGGAGCCCCAGTGCCTGGAGAGACACCTCAGTCCATCCTGGCCGCTTGAAACAGCTCCACAAGGTCCTTGGAGTCAGTGTCAATGAGGTCAGATGGTTTCTCCCCTTCGTCATTGGTGGCATCAAGCCTGGCCCCTAAAGAGATGAGGTACCTGCAGGAGACAGAAGGAAGGGGCTGCACTGCTGTGCTGGGACAGTGGGGGGGGGGGAGAAGGGGGCTGAGAGCCACTGACCCACACGGCAAACCCTGGGTGTCTAATGGACCCCACTTCAACCAGGGGCCGCAGCAGCACCTATGCGGGCGGGTGGGCAAGGCAGACAGCTCCCAACACCACTTCCGTAGACCGCCCCAGTTCCTGCAGGATACGGGGCTCCAGGCCTCAGCAGGGAACACTGGGCCTTGGCAACTACCAGGAATACCCAGGGTCGCCAACCCTTCTGGACTGGGCTGGGATCAGCACCCATCTCCCGGTGACGAGTGGGAGTCACCCAGGAGAGGTGAATGGGGTATTTTAAGAAAATGACGTGTCAGGCTGGAAAATAAAATCTCCCAGAATAGCTTCAGTCAGAGCTGGAAACCCCAGATACACAGTGTGGGGCAGGCTGCTCCTCCACAGCCCCAGGCCAGCGCCTTGTCCCCCCCCCCCCCTGGAGCCCCAGGCCAGCACCCTGCCCCCCCCCCCCCGGAGCCCCAGGCCAGCGCCCTACCCCCCTCCTCCCAGAGCCCCAGGCCAGCACCCTGCCCCCCCCCAGAGCCCCAGGCCAGCGCCCTACCCCCCTCCTCCCAGAGCCCCAGGCCAGCACCCTGCCCCCCCCCCCCGGAGCCCCAGGCCAGCACCCTGCCCCCCTCCTCCCAGAGCCCCAGGCCAGCACCCTGTCCCCCCCCCCCCCGGAGCCCCAGGCCAGTGCCCTACCCCCCTCCTCCCAGAGCCCCAGGCCAGCACCCTGCCCCCCCCCCAGAGCCCCAGGCCAGCACCCTGCCCCCCCCCAGAGCCCCAGGCCAGGACCCTGCCCCCCCCCAGAGCCCCAGGCCAGCACCCTGCCCCCCGCCCCCGGAGCCCCAGGCCAGCACCCTGCCCCCCCCCCCCCCGGAGCCCCAGGCCAGCACCCTGCCCCCCTCCTCCCGGAGCCCAGGCTGGCCAGGTAAGTGTCAGCAAGGCTCAGCCAAGCATGTGGTGACTGGTGCTGCTGACCTGGCGATGTGGGTGTGGCCCTCGCTGCAGGCCACGTGCAGGGGGGTCCAGCCGTTCTCGTCCTTCTGGTGAACGTCGGCGCCGTACCGCACCAGCAGTTGGACACAGTCGAGGTTCCCGGAGAGCACGGCTTCATGGAGCGCTGCCATGCCTAGGGAGGGGACCCGTCAGCTGCAGAGCCATGGGGAGGCAGAGGGACCTCCCCTCACTGGGTTCTGGGACGTGACATGGGGAGGGGGCCCCAGCGCCCACCCCCAAAGGAGTTGGCGTCAGGTCATATTTCCCCCTTACTGGGGTAAATGGCTCCTTGAATGGCTCAGGCTCTGCAGCCCCCCGCCCCCCACTGAGCCAGGCAGGGAGAGCGGTGGGGGGAGGCTGGTCAGTGCTGTCCCAACCCGGTCCCGAGCTCGGCCACCGATAGCCTGCGTGTCTCCTCCAGGCCTCAGCCCTGAGTCACCGCTGGGTGTGGCGCTCTGTTCAGACCCAGGGCTGAGGCCATCGGTGTGGCTGGACGGGAGCCTGGCGCCCAAGCAGGGCTAGTTCAGAGGGGGGTCTCCAGGGCTGAGACAGAGCCATAAGGGGCAACCATGTAATAATGACACTGGCTCTCACACCACCCCTGCCTGCACCAGCTCAGTCATCGGACTAACCCCAGCCCCTGACGCAGGCAGCAGAGTCGTACATGGGGGAATATCACCCAGTGAGTCAGCAGCAGAGTAGGTAACCGAACCCAGGAGTCCTGGCTCCCCCTCACCTCCCCTAACCACTAGGCCCCCTTCCCTTCCCAGAGCTGGGAACCCAGGAGTCCAGACTCCTAGTCCAGTGCTCTTGCCACCAGCTCATGCTCCGTCTTTGGGCCTCTCCACTGCAGTTCCACGCCCTGGCACTGGCCATTCGTGCATTGTAGTCATGGTGCTGCCATGCACATCAAGGGGCACTGAAGGGCTGGCTCTGGCCATGTCTGCCAGGGTGATGCATTCCCACACTACTGGGTGCCCCTCAGCCTGGCATCTGGTGCTGGGACAGTCCCTCCCATTGATGCTAGTCGAGGGATGGGAGCCAGACCCCCTCTGCCACCACCAGCAGGGTGTGAAGTGACTTCATTACAGTGGGGGGAAAGTCAACGCCCTGCTCCGTATGGGGTAAGGCTCTGCCTGGCCCATCCCCTCAGGGGCAGCCTCACCCACCCGGGAACCCCCTGCTGCTGCCAGCGCCCCAGGTGTTACTCACCGGAGGGGTAGAGGGTGCTCAAGGTGACCTTCCTGGCGCGGATAAACCTGCCCACCTGCTCCAGGTCCCCCAGCCGGATGTTGTCCTGGAAGACGATGTCGTTGGGGAAGCGCACCGTCCGTGCTGGCTTGAGGCGCTGGGAGCACCCGCGGTACCGGGGCAGCGAGGCCGGCTCGTAGTATTTCATGCTGGTGGACACCTGGTGAAGCCGGCGAGACGGCTCAAGGGCAGAGACCCAGTGAGGCTGCGACAGCCTGGGTGAGCAGGTGCAGGAGGCAGCGCTGACCCCCAACTCAGCGTCAGAGCCCTGCCCGCTCCTCGCCTTGTCCTGGGCACTTCCCCCTTAGACCAGAGCACCACAGCCACTAGCTCTGTGCTACCCTGTGAACAGCCACCCTCTAGAGCAGCGAGGAGCGTTCCCAGTCCCCACCGAGCGCCGTGCTGAGTTCAGTGCCAGACTCCCTACTTGGGGCTGACGGGCTCCACCGGCAGCCCCATTATATAGCCTCCTGCTGGCTATTTTGGGGACATGTAGCTCATGCTATTTGCCATGAGGTGCTGTAATAGAGCTGAACTTTCCTTCACCCTCCCACTTCTGGCATAAGTTAGAGGCTCATCTTACAGCCTGCTTGTTAGTGTGCCCAGCTAAAGGGTCAGGCTGCTGCCTGTGCAGCCCCTGGCACCTGGCCCCACTGCAGGAAACCAGGATCACTAAGAGCAAAGGCAAGAGGAGGAGCAGGCCTGGGCCGCCCAGGACGGATGCATGCAGCAGCCTGAAGAGGCGTGGAACAGTGATGGGTCAGCCGCAGACGGCAGGTTAGCACTGAGTCATTCACGCTCTGGTGCCTGTGCAGATCCCCACTCAGGCGAGGCTGGCGCTGCACTGCCGCAGGTCATTGCTATGCTTGGGGTAGATCCCATACACTGTCCTGCAGCAAGCAGGAGGGCTGGTCCAGGAAGCCCAAGCTCCAGCAGAGCAGCACCCCTTGGAGATCAGGTCATCCCAGGAACTGCTGCTCCTGTGGCTGCTAGCAGGGCCAGGCAAGAGAATAGCCCCCAGGACAGACTCCGGGAACCTGCTGCATTCGCTGCTCCTCAGAACCTATCAAAGGGCTGAGCTGGGCCAGCTGCTGGCTGAGGATTCTGACAGAGCAGGGATGGTTAAGGCTACGATTTAGTCACAGGTATTTGTAGTAAAAGTCATGGACAGGTGTCATAAGTGTGGAGTGTGCCTTGCCTGGGTGGGGCTGTTATCTGAGACAGAGCCTGGGTGGGGCTAGGTTATCTGAGACAAAGTGTTGTCAGAGCCTCAAGACCATGAGGAAGGGAGTAGTTTTGAGTTTCGTTTTGGCTAGCCACGCGGCAGGGGTCAGAGTTCGTGAGCATCGTTAGCTATGATGACGACTCAGCATTTCCTTCTAATATTTCTACTTACCGTGTTTCCCCAAAAATAAGACAGTGTCTTATATTAATTTTTGCTCCCAAAATTACATTACATTATATTACAGCGAGAGGCAAAACTGGAAGTATGTCTTATTTTCGGGGGATGTCTTACTTTCGGGGAAACAGGGTAGCTAATGTAAGTGATCTTTGATATATTAAGCCTGTGCCTTTTTGGGGGGGGTTCTCTCCTTTTCAGAAGGGAGTTAGGAAATCCCAGATTGTAAACTGTACTATGTCTCTGTTCTATAATCTTTTTCTTTATTAAATCTTGTTAGTTATAAAACGTGTGGTTTACTTGCCTTAAGGTTTTCTCTGCTTCCAGTCTGGGAAGGGAGAAGGTAAACAGATCACCTCAGGTTATCAGCTGAGGAACAGTGCCGGTCTCTTCAACGGGAAGAGAGCAGGGGGGGAGGTGAATAGCCCCCAGGTGTCTGGCTCTGGCTCTTGGGGAGGGAGACAGGGTTAGGGAAAGCAGCCTTCAGGTGTCTGACTTTGGCTCCCAGAGAGGGGGACAAAGTTAGGGTTTTGGGGAAGTCCAGGGGCCCCTCCAAGGTTTTGGAAGTACACCTGGATGGTGGCAGCCGTGGAACCCCCAGAACCCCACTGGTAAAAAAGGGGGGAAGTCTAGGGGTGTAGGACTTAATTTGGCTGGGAAACAGCTTGGTTGAGTGGTTTGGCTAGTCAAGAGTCCCAGCTTTTGTGCTCAAGAGCACGGGGCTGGGGTAACAGACTCTTACAACAAGTCACGGGCACTAAACAGAAATGTATTGCCATGACTCATACCTGTGACTAAATCGGGAGGTGGGGGGCATGATGCTCGGGGGCCCAGCAGCACCAGCAACTGCTCTGGCCGGCCACCTGGGGACCACTGCCTAGGGCCACAGGCTGTGGCTGCTCCCTCCACCCTGGGGCTGTAATGGGGGCCATCAGAGCAGCAGCTGGTGTGTCTGTCACCAAGGCCAGCTGTGGCAGAAGTCATGGAAAAATCACAGAAGCCACAACAGAAACAGAGCCCTAGTTAAGGTGACAAGCAGCAGAGGAGTTCCTACAACATCTGCTCTCCCAGCCCCCTCCCATTGCAAGGGTGATTGCTTCAGATAAGCTAAAGTTGTCAGAGCAGTTCTAGTTCTGGTAATCTCAATGCCCAGGGATCATCCACGCCCCTGACTGGCTGGAGAGCCCTGCCAGAGGGCAAGAGCCAACAAAAACAATGTTCCTTTGGGAGCTGCTTTAGGGATCAGGTGGGATCCCCTCAGACACAGATTTGGAGAGGGGGAGTGAGGAGACAGCTCACAGCTGCATCAGTCGTCCAGGCTCATGCCTGTGCTCAGAGGGCAACCACTAAAGAGCTCAGCCTTGTTTATGTCAGACAAACCCAGGCCTTAAAGGGCTCAGGCCACATACCCAGCTGCAAAATGGATTTTCTGGAGGTGGTAACCAGTCAAAGTCATTGCAAAGTAACCATCTTAACACTTCTTCCTCCTCCCCTGCCAGAATGTGCAAAGCAGCTGCTTCCACAAAGGGAAAAGGGATCAGCTTTCTTCTGGGCACAGGTGCTACCTGGTAAACAGTGGGGTAGCAGAGCTGCCGTAAGACTCCCTGTGGTTCCCTTTGCAGGATGGTGCCAGCCAGCAGATGGGGAAAGTGGGGGGAACAGCCCAGCACACCCCTACTCTGGAAGTTGTAGCACTTCCACGTTTCATGCTTAAAGAAAATAGCCTCAGAGACCAAAGTCCTCCACCTAACCCCACAGGCAGCAATGCACAGTGCAAACTGCCCCAAGCAGCCCTTGGGGCTCAGGTAGAAGGACCCACCTTACAGAGGAACCAGGTGCTCTGTACTATCAAGTGTGGTGGCTTTTGCTTGGTGAATTCCTGTGCACATGGAATGACTGAGGCCAGCCAGGAAGTTAAGTTATGATCACAACTCAGGGTGAGACTCTGTCCCCAGCCTCTAGTTGCTGGAGGCACCAGTTCTCTACACCCAGAGGGGGAGGCAGCAGGAGGATGTGGAGTTTCCCTCCTGCAACCCAGGATGTTTGTTTACAAGAATATTTCTGGTGGGCAGTAGCCAGCATGATGATAGCAGGGAGGCTCAGTGGGATCACGTGACCCAGAGCAGCATAGCAACAAACATCAAGTTCTCTGAATGCAGGTTCCTGGAATTAACTCTGAGGGAACGATGACAGCCACCATCAACTGCTGTGGGGCAAGTGTACAAAGTGGACTCTGGCTTCCAAGCATACAGTATTGCCCCAACACTGGTCTGCAAGTGGACATGAGCCTTTGGGCCAAGCATGTGTCTGGGTCTAAGAGCATCCCAATGTCTCGCTGGACAGTTAAGGCAAGCTGGCGTGGCCATCGCAGAAGAGGAGTTTAGGGAGAACTTTAATAAGGCTCTGACTCAATGCTACTCCCTCTAACCCTGGCACTGCTCCCCATAGCAATGATTCAGCAAGGTGCAAGGCCGTGGCTCCTCTACATATTTCAAATGGAAGGTCAATATCACTCTTGCACAGGGAAAAGGAGGTTTGGTGATTGGGATCAAATCCCTTAATCAGCTGCAGGACTCTGGTGTTCCTGGCCCCTCCCTTCCCCTATATTCAGACCTCCCAGAGGCTCTTGCAAACTTCCAACTGGGGCTCAGGAAAGGGGCGGATTAAAATGAGCGCTGGGTTTGACATTTAGAGTCAAAGACATAGGATAGTATTAAAATCTCAAACTTTATTTGGCCAACAAGTTCAGCTCCAACATTGTGGTGGAATGCTTAGAACAAGCCTGATTCCACTCAGACTTTCACAGCACTCCCATTCCCAAGTCCCCCTCCCTACAACCCAGTAATCAGAAGTGGCCTGTTTGCCGCATTCTATCAGGCCCCCACGCCACCCTGTCTGCCCAGGAAACCCATTCATAACAAAAATGCACAGAAAATGATTGAGGAACAGAGCCTTGTTGATCAGGGAGATGGTGGCATTGCCACCAGGTCCTGTCTACACAGGTGAGCCAGCAGTTGGGTCTTCTGCTGGCAGAAAACTCCAGCCTTCTCGATCTTTGGAACAGTCATCTTCATTCATCTTTCAAAGCAAAAGTCAACTGAGACCTTCAGCCAAGCAATGATGTGTTATGGGGAATCATCTGCCCACTCCCATGCCCCTGGGGCCCCTGGAGTCAGGTTAGTGGTTTCCCCCCACTGGAGGATGGCAATTCCAGGGAAGAAGAGCGGAGACAACAATGGTTAGGGCTCTGCCAGGGGGAAGAGTAGTTATGGCCTTTAGATTTAGAAGAGAAAACTAAGCTTTCCTAGGAGGTATTACTGGTGAAGCTGTGAAATGTCAAGCAATAAGAATCATGCTGCCACTTCACAGCCCACTTCTACCCAGAAGAACAGAACACTTGGAACAAATCAATGTACAAAAAAGTACATCACAATAAAAAAATAAGAGGCCCAGGTGCCTGGGCAGCTACCTAGCGACAGATCCCTTTTCAGAACTGAAAGGTAAGAGGAGACAGTCAAGTGTACAGACAAGTTAGGATGAAGTGTTACTTTAAACCAGTCCCTGCATTTCCAGCCAACACTCCTATTTCAAATCCGAATGGGTTTCTGGACTCGCTAGGCCCTGTGACAGGGCCGCCAGTGTAGTGTCTGCTCTTTGGGATATGCAGATTCGAGTCTCCTCTTTACAGTTCATCTTTGTGGATCTTCTGGTCCTCTTCTTCACCTTCCTCAAGATCGACCTCATCAGCCTCCAGGTCCTCCAGATCCTGCATGTAAATACAACAGCTGTCAGCAGCTGCTGGTTCTGAGCCGGCAGTGCAGACAGGACCCTGGAAGCCCAGCAGATTTAGGCACAGCAATGAAGCTGCTGAAGCACCATCTCCTACCCCCCCCCCCCCCTCCACTCCAAAATCCATGCTCTGCTCCACCTGGCATGTTAACCGCAACACTCGTTACTCGGCCATTCAGGGGACTCAAACTCACTTGATCAGTGTTAAAAAATCCCAGGGTCACATAAAAAGGCAGTAGTCCGAGAACAATGGACAGTGGTGGATGTGGGGGATCACAACACTGCATATGCAGTACAGATTGCTCATGTTACTAGGGATCGGACAGGAGAATCTGAACACAGCGCCCACAGCTAATTACAAGAGACCAGCATCTAGCCCTTCAGAACATGAGCCTGTTGCAATGGAGAGAAACTGAATTGAGGGATAATAGTGCACCGGCTGGCAAGAAGAGGAGCCGCCTCACTCCAGAAATGGAAAGGGCACTGCTGCCTGGTGATGGGCTGTCCTGCCATCGGGGTGGGGCTAGGAACAAAGGCAGCAATCTCACGTGGTCTAGGAGCACCGACATCCCGGCCAATGCAGAGAGGGATTTATATGGAGGAAAAGAGCTTGAACCAAACATGAGCCTTGAGCATTCGAGCAGCCTCACTGGGGTGACCGGAGATGGGAACGGCAGGGCCTCTACGGATTAGCAGATTTCACATTCACGTGTTCATGCCCCTCAGGCTGACTGTCCCGGCCAGCATCAGCCCATCAGCCTGCAGTGGCCAGCCAGACTTCCTGCTTCGCAGGGATTGGTTTAGTGTCGCCCACCCACACAGCATTCATCCGAAAGTGGCTCTAGAAGCCAGGGCCTATTGTAAGGGCGAAAGTCCTAATGCTGCTACCGACTCCACACTCTTCGCGAGCACCCCCCCTGCAAATGAATGGGCTACTCACCTCTTCATCCCCAGCACCATCCTGGCCTCCACTTTCCAGGAACTTCTGGAAGCCTTCTAGTGTCCTCTCCCCATTGTAGTCTATGACCTACAGGGGAAAAGCCAGGAGAGATGCTGGTTGACCCAAACGGAGTCAAGCCCTTGCTGGGAACAATTCTCTTTCTGAAGAGCACTTTTCAAAAAGTGCCAAGAAGAAAGGTCAAGTTCACCTTCACCCACATGAGACGAAGGAGCAGCTCAGCCACTAGACCTCCGAGATTGCTGCGAGAAGACAGCCCACAGATGAGCACTGTCCTCTGCTGCAATTCCCCCAGCCCTATCTAGCACTGCCACCATGTCCTCCAGGGGGTCTCCCCTCACCCTCCTGCAGCTAGGCCTATTTGGAAGGTGCCAAACCAACCTTCTCAAACCTCAAAGCCCATCTCCCAAATGGGTGCTAGAGCCCCAGGCACACAAGAACAGAAAGAGTTCTAAGTTCCTAGTGCTCCCTTGCTAGGGATGATTCACACACAAGTCCCTGGAATTCAGCAGCCTGCTTACGTTTTTGCCAGGGCCTGCGGGGAAGAACTTCAGTGTGGGAAAACTGTGGACTTTCACTGTCTCCACTTCGTTAGCAGTTGAGTCCATCTTGGCAATGACAATGTTCTCATGGTCCTTGTAAGTCTCTCCCAGTTTGTCCCAGATGGGAGCCAGTTGTTTGCAGTGACCACACCAAGGAGCATCTGTAAATTAAAAGGCAAGATGAAGCTTGGAGGCCACCCAACAGACAAGGGGAAGGGCTGGGCCCTCCACTCTGCTTGCCGGCATAGTCCAAGCCCTACAGTAAAGGAGAATCTCCCCTTCCAGGTCATCCAGCTCCTGGGGGAAGGTGGTTCCTCCTCCTACACCAGCCCCAACAAGGCTGCTTTCCCGCCATTTGTTATTCAGCATGCTCCGTACTCACAGAACTCCACAAATACATTCTTGGTCTCATCAAAAGCAATATCTTCAAAGTTCTTCCCAACCAGAACTCGGACAGGCTGTTTGTCCCAGTCATCAGGCAAATCTTGGCTCATCAGGTGAGGCTGGAATCGAGAACAGGGGCTGTGAGAACCAGCATGCATATCGCAATGTGGAATGAACAGGCAAAATCATGCTCCTAGGAAAACCCCATTTTCCCCAGACCGTGGAACAGATCAGCCATGGGCTGTAAGCAGCCAGCTGAGTCAGACATCTCCTCCCCTCCTCATGGAGAATCCCCCACCCCTAATTTGGGCATTTCTGAACTGCTGGGGCGCCTGCATGGAAAAAGCCACAGCGGAGTTCTTCAGAGGGGAAGTCTGTTCACTGAGGAAGTCATTCCCAAGGTAACACAAGTAGGGTTCCATTTGAAATGGCTACAGTGCTAGGCTATGCACAGCTACCTCGATCTTCAGATAAAGACTGAGGATTCTCACTATGAGCAGAGGCTACATGGACAGACACCCCCAGGGCACGTGAATGCAGAGACGGGAACCCCCTGCTTTATGGCGGTTGCCTTCATAGGCTGATCAAGTTATTTCTGTACTGGCACCATGCCCCACTGGCTCTGCCCTTCGGATGCTCGGCATGTGGCTCACTAGATACTATGCCATTAAACATGCTACAGAGCTAATTTGAAAGGACTCCCCACATGACCCATATAAGGTTTCACACACACACACTCTCTCTCTCTATTTAAGCCGGGATCACGCTCACATCTCCACTTATGGCAGGGTCCAAAGAACACCACTTGGCCCCATTACCTTGACTTTGCCCTCCAGGAACTGGTCACAGAACTCCTTGATCTTCTCTGTTGTCAGTTCATCTGAGTCTGGTTTGTACTTCGTCATTTCTTCCTCCAGAGTGATGAGGCGCACAGCTGGGCACTCCTCCTTCTTTAGGCCAAAGAACTCCAAGATCCTCTGGTTGTCACTATGGTCACTGTCTATGAAGATGAACAGGATCTTGGGAGGAAAGTCAAATGTCGATATTAGAGACAAATTAATTCCTACGGTAGTGAGACTCTGCTATAGAGTCACCAAGCCAGCTAGACAGCTGGTTTCCCTACCCCCTGAGCCCACGGCAAAATGTGGGCCATTTTTATTCTAGAACAAATCCCAGAGCTGCAATGACTGAAGCAATGTGCATGAAAACACCTTCGTGTGCCGCAAGTTACATTCATTAGAGGGCTGGTTTACACCAGTCAGAAAGAACAAGCTGCCACACTAACCTAATATACCCTCCTCAGTGAGGTCTCTATCACACCAACTGGCTATTGGGAGATCCAAATACCGAAAGAAGGAGCCGGAGGGAAATGCAAGGAATCAGGGCTACTCAATGCTCTGCATGGGCTAGGGGTGACTGCTCTTCTCCAGCGCCTCTCACCTTTCCTTTGAAGTTCCCAGCTGCTGTCTTGAAGTTGTCTAGTTTCTCTTGATAGTCAGCAACACTCTTTGGCAGGAACAGCAGGATGTGCGTCTTGATCTCTCCTCCAAAGATCTTAGGAGCAGTCTGGGAGAAAAACCAACAAACTCCACATTAGGAGGACAAATCTCAATGCCAGAGCCTATGGGCTTTTCTGCACTGATAGTGCCAAGGAAGTCACCAAGAATATAAGCTCCACTGTGAGGAACAAACTTATCCCTGGCTTCCTCATGTCGCCTGCTTCATCTACGCATGGTAGGCTCCAGGCCAGAAGGAAAAAGCAGCAGAGTTTCCCATCCCATCATCTTATGGGTGCGAGATTGAAGAGCGGATTACATACTGGAAGGCCATACCTGTTCAGTGAACTCAATGACCAGAGGCAGCTGGTTAGACTTGATGAAGTTCAGCAAGTTCTCTTTCGTAATATCACCTTCAAAGTTGTTGCGACCTTCATCAAACTGGGGAGACAAAGGGGTTATTTTCTTAAGAGTTCAAGTTAATGCCTGTGTGTAGAGGGACACCTACTGCCTTGGCATTCAGAGAGCACCAAGTACAGTACATTCCACGTAACAGACTTTTCATACAGCAACATCCCAATAAAGAACCAAGGCCTGGGAGGGGCCAACCCAACTTCATGGTTCTGTCACCTACTGGTGAGGGAGCAGATTTCCCACTATCTCTGCAAGCAAGAAACCAAGTACTCAGATTTGATCCATGATGTCATCTAAACCGGAGCTCATCCTACTGAGAAGGGATACCTGAAGTTCCCCAGACAGTAAGCCGAGCAGCAATGGAGAGGACACTGAACCTAGCTCTTGGTATTCTGCAAGAACACAAAAGGATTCGGAAGACATGCCTGGGGGGGGAGGGGGGGGGGGGGAAGACACTTCTAACTTAAACGCTGTGAAGCAGCATTAGACAAGCCAGTGAGAAGCTCCTGTGAATCCCACAGTCAGTGACTGGGCAAGGGCAGCACTCTGCACAACAGAAGTCAGCACACAAGTCTGAGATGAAGCGCACACATTAGCCAATACACAGCTATTAGGAAGGAGCCGGTGTCAGGGAGCAAAGCCCAGTACACAGCTACTAATAAATAGCAGTTTACTCAACCCCCTGAGGATGTGTCACCCTCTGTTGTTAGTGGCACTAGAGCAGATATTGGAGGAGAAGCTGCAGCACAATGCCAAGTCCCATCTTTATTAGCCCACCACCTATTATTGTCCTCGATTCTCAGAAGCTTCCCAGGCAGCCTGAAGAGAAGAACAGCAGAGGAGCATCAAGGTTAAAAACAGTATGTGCAAGCAAGAACAGTCACACTAGGTCAGACCGAAGGTCCACCTAGCCCCGTATTCAGTTGTCGGACAGTGGCCAATGCCAGGGGCCACCTATACATTTCATTTGGTAGCCCCTAGTTGTGGGTTATGAGAAGGAATAAATGTTTCCTTATTTACTTTCTCCATGCCAGTCATGATTTTAGACCTCAATCATTCCCCCCCCCCTTTAGTTGTCTCTTCCAGAAGCTGAAAAGTCCCAGTCTTATTAATCTCTCCACATACAGAAGCTGTTCCATACTCCAAGTCATTTTTGTTGTCCTTTTCTGAACCGTTTCCAATTCAAAATATTTTTGAGATGGAGCAACCACATCTGCATGCAATATTCAAAATGCATGAGGGATGCAGCAGCAAGATGGTGGAACAAAGTAACCCAAAATTGCAGTAATGAACAGACTCTCTTCAGTGGAGAAGCTGAACAAGAGAATGCTGGTGTTTTAGAGAAGTCATCCAGCTTCAGTACAGCTCCTTAATATCCCCAAAAGGCTGGTTTAAACTGCAATATTCAAACCCAGACAAGCCACACAAGGAGGGTGACGGGTAACCAGCTGATAAGCCCTTTCCCCAATCTAGACCAGACTAACTGCAGGGACCTGGAATCAGAGCCATATGCCACAAGTATGAATAGCTCCTGGGTGACTGGACACTGGCCTGATTCTTGTTTAACCCTCATTTGCTTACTGGCATGGCTTATTTCCAAGTTTGGTTTGCGGGGACTGGGCATATTTATAGAGCTATCATGGCACAGATATAGGATCAAGCAGGGGATGTTCAGAGGCTTAAGGACATCCAGTCACTTGCCTCGACACTGGTCAGCAGAATCCCACTGGCTAGATTTCCCCCTGACACTAATGGCAGGCGCTACAAAAGTTGGATCCCTTTCAGTGGCTTCAGAATAAAATCCTAGGCCCGACTTAATTGAATAATTAAACTGATTAAGGAAAGTCTCAACCTGGGTCTAACACCCATATGCGCCTGCAACGCCTTTGAGATCCGCCAGAATAGCAGCATAAGGAGAAAGCTCTTAGGAATCCAGGCAAGACTGCCACTGAAAATTCTGCTCCTTTAAGTAATGCTACATTCAGTTGTCCTGACTCCAGGAGGGACTATTGTGCTCACAAAGAAAAGTCAGGGAGGGGCAGAGATCACTACAGACATGCTCATTAAGCGTTAGCACAAGGAACAAATCAAACAAATGCCTTTCTGGTCCACCAGCCTCTGAAGCAAGAGCACTTCCTACAGACAACTCTGGGGTTTATAAACCAGGGTCAAGAGTGAAAAGAGCATGTCCTTCATTCAGAGGGACTCTCTCACTTGAGCACAGGTCTTTGCCCTGGACACCCTTGTCAAATAACTGGTAGAGGATTTTGCAGCTTAGCAGCAGCAGCAGAAACTGACAATTCCATATAAACAGCCAGCCATCACAGATACCCTCTGGCATGCAGCAAAACCAGCATTCCTTAAGGGCGACAACTTTGGAGCCTTTTAATTTACAGGAAGAATAGTGAATGGAAGTACAGTCTGATTAAATGGAATTAACCCAAAGCAGCTTTCTGCCCTGCCTCTCACTGCAGGTCATGATGCGCTAGCACCACCATCTCTTCTCCCAGAGAGCTTCAGCTCCCCAACCCTACTCCTTTCTGTTCCCCATGTGGGCTGAAGAGTAACAAGCGATTTTAATTGGTGGGAGGCATCAGCCGTTCCCACCTTACAATTCTGTAGATCCTGCCAAAACCATGACTCCTTAGTGCACCCGGCTGTAACCCCCAGGTGGCTAAACCAGCATCCAGCTAGGAGGCATGTTGAACGTCAGACAGCTGAGCGCACTAGGAGGACAAGGATGGGGACATTAAAGGATGCTTCAGCTAAAACAGGAGCAAGCTGAGAAGGAAAGTGAGGCATGGCAGGAGGAGCCTAGATGCTGTTGTACAAGAGCTCTTAGAGGCAGGAGGAGGCAACAGGAATTAACTCCATAAATACTTGAGTTGACAGTGAACATTAGCTTCACAGTAGCCAGAAAAAGGCAGAAGCTAAAGGTAACTCGGGGCTCATGTCCAGTGAGTTCCAGAAACATGCACAAGACACCCTGGCCAGATTGACAATGCTACCGCCCTGCTGAACAGGGGAGCTACAATTTCAAATCTGAAATCTAGGCAGTTTATAATTAGTTTCAGGTTCTACACCCGTACTGAGTCCGCTGGAAAAAGTCTGCAGTTTTACAACATTTCCTCACAACTGCTGTGAAAGATTTATGAACAGGGATATTAACTATACAGGGGAAAGAGTGAAGTTACTTTACAGAGAGTACTGTTAAACGCTCCAAGTTCAGACACTCAACTTAAATGGTCACCTGGAACATTAATAGTCAGAGAAATTGAGATTAAGATTGGCATGTGTTTTTTGAACCACTCCTTACCTTCTTAAAAAGGACAACACCGTCTTTGCTGAGCTGGTATTTGGAGAAGATGTCACTGCTGGAAGAGATCCCAAAGGGAATGTCATCAATGGACTCAGCTGCCAGCAAGAATTGCTTGGCAGCCTCTGACTCCACATCCTGGGAAAGAAGAAAAAAAAAGGTGTTTTACACTGCACATTAGCTTGTCCACTGAATATCAAATACTTAGCAAGGCAGGACAGGGAATGCTGGGCAACAGCTGTGTTTGAATTTGTAAGATCCCCAAGTTGCAGCAGACATGCAGTGTGCCCTTCTGAGATCTAAACCCAAACACTACCTTGAAGAGCCCAATCACAGCGACTTCACTGGAATCCACTAGTGCCTCAGCTGCAGCAGCATCAGCCAGGGTAGTGGCAGCGGGACCAGTGCGTTTCTTCAACCAGTTTACAATATCCTCAGCTTCTCTGCCAGCTACATCAGAAAGGAGAAAGTTCAGTGTTCAGCCTTACTTTTACAGACCAAGACAGGAGCGTGTCTCCTCATTCTAGGGACATTACAAAGCACCTGGTCTGGGCCATGAGGAACAAGAGATCCATTCACCCCCCCAGCCCCAACCTTCTCTACTTTTCTTTTCACCTTCCATCAGAGCGGATTCCTGGAGTATGCAAAGCCCTGCACCCACCTGCAGGTACTATGAAGTCCAAGACATTCTGTGTAGCACTAAAACCCACAGCACCCTGAACAGAAGTACAAGGATTCTCTAGAATCCACTCCTTTCACATACTGTTTCAGTCACTGGGCTGGCCCAAGCAGATTAGACTTTGACCAATGTTATCAGCACTGCAGACCTCCTGAAGGATTCTGGGATTTTCATACAGAAAAAAATATTTCTCTTCCTATGTTTTAGCACCTGAGATGGTTTTGTCCTCAAAAGAACCAAAATGTTTAAGAACTTACTACAGCATTGAGACCCTTTATTTTAATCATGTTGATCAAACATTCCCTCACCAATATGCACTTTTACATTTAGCATTCATAGCAACTGCCTCAAGTAGCTTGATTCCAGCCTTGTGCATCACTACTCAATACAAACAGAGCTTTAACCATACTGCTTTCCTAGCACTAAACCCGAGGAGTCCATAGATGAAGGAACCACATTGGATATGCTCATATACCCTGGCCTGGATGCACTGCTCATGTAGGGACTCAGCATTTTCTTGAGGGTCAGGGATGAGCAATGCACACCCTTGAGTGACAAAACCTACACTGGGACTTCTACCCTCTAGCACTGTAGAATTTATGGCTACTTTATCTTTTATTTAAAGTCTTAGGGAACTTGTCAGAGGAATAAGTTTGGAGACACCCTATATCATTTCCCCTCAGAGCGACACCAAAGAACTCACCTCAGTATATGAAAGAAATACTGAATGACGAGACAACAAAGCCTACAGTTCTGTTTTCAGAGCACCCCTCACCTCAGCCCTACTGTGTTACAGATACTGATACTTCTTCCACCAGCAGTAATACACCCTGGCCCCATGCAAACTACTTCTCCTTTGGAAGACCTCTACTGCTATTCATCTACCAGGGCATGTCCTGGACACAACTAGTACCCAGGGCAAAGAAACATCAGCTTGTTCCATTCGGATAGAATCCGGATCTCTACTGCAGAACTGGCGCAGAACACAGGCTAAGAACAGAGCTAAGCATGCCCGGCAGGAACATGGAGGCTCAGCCCAACCTGCCGGCTGGGTGAGAGGCGGGTCAGCTGGGGGTCGGGGGGGAGTTGAGTTTCCATTCAGAGTATTGACCGGGAAGTGAAGTCCCCCCAGTGCCGGCTGGGGGAGGCTCCTCGGGCCCGGCTCACCTGTGTACTCCTGGGGGGAAGACTTGTCCCCGTTTCTGAAGAATTTGATCGTGGGGTAGCCGCGAACCCCGAACCGCTGGGCCAGCTCCGACTGCTCGGTCGCGTCCACCTTCGCCAGCCGGATCTCGGAGCCCTCCGCCTTCAGCTGGGCCGCGGCCTTGGCGTACTCCGGGGCCAGCGCCTTGCAGTGGCCGCACCACGGGGCATCTGGGGGAGAAGGGACGGGGGGGGGGGGTCAAGCTGCGCCCACAGGCCGCCGAGCGGGGGCGCCGCGGCCCCGGCCCACGGGGCTGCCTGAGGAGGGGGCGCGCGCGGAGAGTCCCCCCGACACCCCCCCCGCGCACGCGCACTCACAGAACTCCACCAGCAGGTACTTGTGGGCCGCCAGCGCGCGATCGAAGGTGTCCGTGCGCAGCACCAGCACCCCGTCCTCCTCCTCCTCCCCCCCGTCAGCCGCCTCCGCGCGGCCCGGCCCGGCCAGGCCCAGCAGCGCCAGGCCCAGCAGCGGCGGTACCAGGGCGCTCAGCAGCTTCATGGCGGCGGCAGAGGCGGGCCGGGGACAGGCTGCGGCACCTACGGGTCGGAGCGGGAGGAAGGAAAGTGCCCCCCACCCGCCTCCCTCTTATAAACCCGCCCCCTCCCCGCCGCTGCCGCTCCTCATTGGCGGAGCCCGTCGCCCTCGCTTTTCTCGCCGATTGGCTGGGCCGAGCGCCCGGGACGCTCTTCGTTTTCCATTTGCTGCCCCGGTCGCCACGCCCCTTTCCGACCACCTCTGAATGGCTACTGCCGCCCTTCTCTTTAGCGTCCTGTAATTGGTCGCTTCGCCCGCTCTGCCACCTGCGATTGGTCACCGCTACCGCCTCAGGCTCTCGGCGGGCGATTCTGATTGGTGGCCAGACCAGACCCGTCCCTCGCCGTGCGCCTCTTGAACGTGGCACTAGTGCAGCCCCTCCAGCACAGGGCGGTTTCGGCGCATGCGCTATGAGGGGCAGCGGAACTCGTTCGTGTTGGATTCTGATTGGCCCGCGTCTGCGAGTGCCCCCTCCTGACCCGGAAGGGCGGGGGATCTCTTCCGGGGCAGGGAGAGGGCGCGAGACCTTTTGTTGTTGTGAGGCAGGGCGCCCATTGCGGTGCAGCCGTTCTCGTGTCCGCGCGCCCCGGGGCCCGTCCCCTTGTCCAGGCTCCAGTCTATGGAGGGGCCCGGGGGGGGGGGATCTGGTCTCGTCCCGCGGGGCCGGGCCTGGGCCGGGCCGGGCGCTGCTCCGTGTTGGGCGGGAGAAGACGGGTCGGCGCGCGGGAGACGCGGCCGCGGTTGGTCTCCGCTCCCGGCCCGTCTCTCTCCTGCAGAGCGGGGCCCAGGGGCGGGGCTGTTGGCCGCAGCTCCGGGCCCCTGCGAGCTCCTGGCCCAGGCCACTGCTCAGGACCGGGCCCTTGAACCGCTCGGGTGTGTCCGCAGTCGGGCCTGGTGCGGAGGAGATGCCCAGGCGGAGCAGCGAGCACCCCCAGCACGTTGGGAAGTTGACGCCTGTAGCTCCAGCCCCGGAGTCGGTGCCTGTACGAGGAGCCACAGGTTGGCTACCCTGCTCTGGTGTATCACATGGTTGTAGTTCAGCCAAGAGGTCACAAAAACACGAATAACTTAAACCAGGTCATGGCCCGCTAGGAGGGGACGGAGCCTCCTTGCCAACCCAAGGCGGAAGGGGTTACTCCTGGCTGTTAGTGTCAGATCTCAGCATCCGGAAAGAATCCAAGAATACTCCTAAGCTATGGATCGAATGGAGTAATTGTAGACGTGTACCTTCAACTGAAGGGATTGCGCCACTTCTCTCTGAACCAGCCTCCCTAATTCTGCAATCGCCTTTTTGAGCTGATGGCCCGTGCAGCACCCATTCCAGATGAGAACATAGCACTGGTTTACATAATGGTACTATATTTTCCATATTAGTCTCTTTGCCATTCCTTCTACAGCCTAACACCTTTCTATTTGGACTGCAACTGCACATTGAACAGAGACCTTAACTTAGCAGCCCTCAGTGCTGCCCAAGTCCCTTTTGTAAACTGATGCTCTGAGTTTAAACCCCTGCAATGTGTTGGAGTACGGCACATTTTCCTCCCAGGATGCATTACTTTACATTGACCATAATTAAATATAATGCCCATTTTCCTAGCTTGAAGTTTTTCCTACCTCCTGGCTCACCTTCCTGCCCCCTTCAAGATCATTAATGAACAGAGTCAACAACCCCTAGTAAAGATTCTGCTGTTAACTTTTTGATAAGATTAAAACTGACCATTTAATGCTCTTGGTTTTTGTCTTAGTTTTTGATCTATGATGCTACTTTTCCTCACCACGATGACTTAGTTTCTTTAGTAGTCATGTGTGATGGACCTTGTCAAAGGCTTTTAAAAGTCTCTAAATAAAAAGCAAACCGTTATTTGCTTACTCTTGACACATTCAAACAATTCTAATTAGCCAGACCTGGTTTCTGGCTTCAGAAACCATGCTGGCTAGACCCCCATCATATGATTGACAGATATTAAGATTGAAAGACCATTAGGTCATCTACCCTCATTACACCCATATTCCAGGTGTTTTGTTTTATTTTTAATCATTTCAATCCATTTACTAGATACAGATGTAAGGCTTTACTGGTTGGTCAGTCACTATATCACCTCTGGAGACTGTTTAAATAGAGGTACAACATTTGCTACCCTCCAATCCTCTGGTACATGAGATATTGCATAGTTTTTCTGTCAGTTCATCTACTGCATCCTGCAGCGCTCTGACAATTCTTGAACGTACATCTGGGCCTGAGGATTTTTTAAAATTATCACTTTGTTCCAGCACCTCTTTTAGCATGTCAGGCGGAAACCCACTGATTTTCAGTAACAGAAAACAGCATGGTATTCCCTAACAGCGGCTGCAAGGAAGACTGCTGCAAAGAAATAATGTAGCTTCTCAGCAAAGTTCTTACTCCTTTAATCCCTGTGGCTCCAGCAGACCCGCCAGTTCTTTTACAGCCTTCATACTTCTGAGATACATCAAGAATTTTTGGTTAGTTTTGATACTTTCAGCTGTTTGCTCTTGAAATTCCATTGTCACCCTCCAAATTTCCCTCTCATACAGCCCCTGCTGTAGTTTATGCTCCTGTTTTTGGCTTCACAGGGGTCAGATTTTCAAAGGAGTAAGGATCTGTTTGGCTCAAGTAACCGTTTGAATCTTGCCTTCCTGCTTCCCTTTTGGTTCAGCAGAATGCTCCTGAGAATTGTTTTCTTAAGTAGCAGCTAGACCACATCTAAGAAGTTAATTTCTCCATATGACACCGTTGAGTGCAATAACAAATTCAGTTGAACTGTGGGGCAGAACAGGAAGGGTTTTCTGTAGCAATACAGGCTGCCTTGATGGGACGGTGTTCATGCAACATTGGTGAGGGGAGAATACAAGTCCCATGAGGAGGAGGAGGGAAGGGGTTTGAACGCACAGCAATGCTGCTCCTCACCCCCCACACTGCCTTGCACTGTCATGCTTACTGCTCACTGAGACACCTAGGTGTCATGCAGTGAAATGGTGAGTTATCCCCTGTAGTGCTGTGAACTGCGCCCTGGGCTGATGGATTGAATGCGAACTCCCAGGGGCTGGGCAATGCTGAGGGAATGCACGAGCAGGAGCTTTACTTCAGAGGAACTGCAGTGGACCTCTCAAGGCCACAAGTTCTTCTGTGACAGCCCCAGGCCTCTTAATGGCACCTGTCAATTTTCAATGGACTCATTTTCAAAAATTCCAGCTTCTGTGAGCTTCAGAGCCCCTCCTCCTGTACGCGTGTGGCTGGGAATTGTTTGTCTTTGCTCCCTGTGGGTGGGGTTGATCTCTAAGACTGAGTCCAGGGGTTTATGGGATGTGGCTGAGCTGACTCTCCCTGAGGTGCCATGAGAGGCACAAAGGAAGGAAACAAACACAGCAGAGGGATTCTTTTTTCCCCAGCATCTCTCAGGTCAAGCACCCTAAGGAGTTGCTAGTAACCATCCTGGGCTCAGCACTTTCCTACAGTGGGGTTGCCATGTAGATGAGACACTGTCTTTGTAAGTGGTGCACATAATGGGATGAACATTCAAGGAAGACAGGAACATTAGAACAAACCAGTCTGTTCTAGCCCGGGGCAGAAGGCAGGATGGGGCAAGGGAAGACTGGAGGAGAGGGGGCATCATAGCTTTGTTTGGGCACAAAGCTGGGCATTTCTCCAGGGCTCAGCTACACCTTCCTTCTGAATACTTATGTAGGGTGTTAGTTCTGCCTGTGGCATTCACAAAGCTGGCCTGTCTAGCTGTGCAAACAGGTTTCTCTTTATAGTCAGGCTGTATGTGGGAGAGGTGGCGTGGGTTAAACTTGGTACTATTGGGACACGTCACAGACGCTCACCAAATGCCACCTCATTCTAAACACCAGCTGAAGAAAAGTTTAGGTCAAAGTCCTGCCCAGCTGTTAAGGGGGCAGCGAGCCAGACTACCAGGCCTATTGCCACCATTCCACGAGGAGACAGGTCCTTCCCAGGGGATCATGGGGCCCCAGCCCCACCTACTAGCTTTGGCATTTTAAAATTTAGCTTTTTCGTTGTTTTCTTTTAAACTAGCAGTGGCACCCAGGATTCTCACATAGACCAAGGGGTGCATTTCAGCCAACCTGCTGTGCAGAGGGCGGGTCAGGGTTAAGGACATGTGAGGCAGGTTGTAGAGGGCAGACTCCTGGTTTGGAAGCTGAAGGGGAAGAGTTTGACAGTCATTCATTCCCCAGTGGAACAGGATGCTCAGGCTGTCCCAGCCCCCAGTTCCACAGAAACAGACACTCCCGAGGAGTCCCTTGACAGGAACCTCCACCAGCTGACAGGAAGTAAATCAGCAGGGAGATGGGAGAGGAAGGTGGATGGGAATAAGAGAGTTCGAGGGTAACCAAAGTGTCCTGTCAGAAGAACACATTCAGGTTAGCTCCTGTTAGCTGAGCTCATTGTAAAGAGGGGCTCTTTGCACCCCTCTGTTTTCCCAACTAGCTCCTGGCTGTCTTCCCAGCCCCCTCTATTTCAGGGACTTCCTGCAACTTCACCCTGCTGCCAGGGGCACCCTGTGCTGCCTTTTCCTCGGACTCCACAGACTCCATTCTTCATCCTTGCCGAGGTTGTGCACCTGCCCCAGGCCGGGGTTCTCCCTTAGTGTCTCCTCCACTTTCACCTCTGAGGACAGCACAAGACACAATGGGCTTAAATTGCAGCATTTAGGAAAAACTTCCTGGCAGGGTGGTTAAGCACCAGAGTCAATTGCCCAAGGAGGTTGTAGAATCTCCATCTTTGGGGATCTTTAAAAGCAGAGGGATGGTCTAGAGCAGGGGTTCTCAAACCGTGGGTCGCAACCCCTCGGGGGGGTCGCTGGCCACCTCCCGAGGGGTCACGAGCTGCTTGTGCCACCGAAAAGCCACCGCCACACTCGCTTCCGCATCCAGCAGAGATTTTCGGCTGACACACCGAGCGCTTTCGGGAGCGCTGGGCCTGTCTGTCGAAATTAGCTGCTGAATAAGGAGTTAATTTATTCGGCGGACATACAAGGGTCCGCCGCGCCGAGAGAGAAACTAAAAAGGGGTCGCGGTTCTCAATAGCTTGAGAACCCCTGGTCTAGAGAATACTTAGTCCTGCCTGGAATGCAGGGGACTGGACTAGCTGAGGTGCCTTCCAGTCCTAGGATTGTTTCTTTTCTTTCTTTCTGGGAGAGGTTGGTCCCATAAAAGCTGTTATCTCCTAGGCAAGGGAAGTCACCTCAAACTGAGGTGGGGGGCTGTGATGCTGGAAGGCATCAGGGGCTGTCCTCAACCCGTTCTTTAATCTCCTGCCTTCAGGGAGGTGGTCAAAGGTGCTGCAGCATCCCAAACCTTTCACGTTACAGACAAATGCCAACATGTTGAAGATAGGACCTCGTGTTCCTCAGCCAACCAAATCCAGCAAAGGGGAGGGGGAGAGGCAGCGGCCTGACTAACCCCCACCGCAGGACCGCAGCCCTTTGCTAGCTTCACTCTCTTCCCAAACCAAGCACCTTGCACTGGGCAGGAGCAGCAGCTGCTTTGTGGAGGTCAGTGCACAGAGAGGTGGGTCAGCACCAGCACTCACTGAGGAGCAGCCCCTGCTGCAGCACCATCTTTACTGATACAACCTAGTGTGACCCAAACAAACCAGGCCAAGCCCCACCCCTCCTGCAGCGAGGAAGCCCCATGGCACATCTACCATCCTCGAGCACTAGAGACTGGGGGGGCACAGGTCCCCACAGAGCCTAGCAAGCCCCCCACCCAACACTCAACCCTTGCAATTACCACATTCACTTTGGGAAAAACTAGTTTCTGGGAGGGTGGAAGGATCAGCCGTTTGTTTCCTGATTGTGCAAACTGAGCCGTTTCAACACGGGTCTGCCCCCTTGTTCTGGGTGGACGTGGCCCTAGCTGTTAGGCAGCCCCAATGCTCAGAGCTTGTGACATCAGCCTGAGTTGGCTGGTTGCAATTGGTAGAAGGGCCCAGGCCTCTGCTTTACCACTGCTGCAGACACAATGGACCAGAACGAGGGCGGTTTTATTGCCACCATTCTCTTAGAAGCAGCAAAGCCACATCTCATCAGGAGAGCACAAGTACAGATAAGGCCGCTTATCTGTGCAACTCCTGCAGCAGATGCTGCCAACAAACCCTGGCACTATTGTTCAGGGGGAGTTAAGCTTCCTTGGTTGGCTTTGTTCTCTTTTGTTTAATGAAGTCCCTGCTGATTTACAGACAGCCCCTTGGTGTGTGACCAGAGAGCCCCAGCCCTTAGCCTTCATTGTTTCCAGCTTCCAATGGCTCTAGTACACGTAGCTGCAGACTTGCTACTGTCCCTGTTCTTCAGCTGGAGACAGGCACGACCTGGGTCAAGTGGCAGTCGGTCCTGAGGGCGAGACGACTCCCTGCCACCCCCAGCAGGCTTAAAGGGGAAGGGAAGTCAAGAAACAAACAAATTCACACTTATGGTGCCAAGCATCAACCTCTTCAGCAACTGCAGGTTGTGAAGCTCAGGGCTCTGGACTCCTGCGCCTTGCCCAAGACTTCACTCCAGCCACAGCCCCTCCTCGCAGCTCCAATCACAATGCATCAGGCAGGGGCAGGGCCTTATTTGTTTCAAGCGCCCGGGCCATACAGCACTTCAGAAATCATCAGTGATTTCCAAACAGAGCCAGGAATTCAATTGTACAACATTCCAGAACCCAAATGAAGTTAATGCAGCGATGAAACCCCCTGGCACTTGCAGAAAATCTCACAGGAGTCAAAGAAGGTTTTTTAATTATAGACCAGAATCAGAGATGCAAAACCACAGTGCAAAGCCACATACACACAACCCCACTGCACTCACTGCCTGCCCATTGCTAGGTCTGGTACCCAGCAGGAAGTCTGCACACACAGCTTATTGTTCAGAGCAGTGTGGTTATACACTTGTTCAGATGAGTTCCTGTCTGCATCCTGTAACACTTGCCCATACCGGTATTGCCCTGGCCTCTTCGTGTGTCATTCAGTTTCGTGTGCATTCTATAACAATGTGCTTACCCTCACCTTTGGGGGCAAAGCCAGACTTTGAGGCACCTGCTCCCCTACTTGGTGTAAACTTTGCTTGTGCCAATCAGAAGCGAACACAAACAAGTTTTGGGCCCCGTCCCCTATGACACTTTTGTGATGTCATAGTTAGTACTTATGGGTGCAGACAGAGAGAGGAAAAACGAAAATGAATCCAGTGTATCCCCATAACCGAGCCTGATCACCTCGAAGCCTCTCTCTGCTCATGTGTTTTCAAACAGAGTTTCTACAAGTTTCTACGTTTGCCGGTCGTTATGCGTTGGTTTGTATTTGTAAGTATCTGTTATTACTTAATGCTGCATCTTTGTTTGTAAATATTGTTAGCAGATATTTTTAGTCATTGTGTGTTTTAAGTTTCATTAAGGCTATTAGCTAATCAAAAACTGCTCCCTTACCCCTTGTAATTATCCAATAAAACTTTAAATTGATTAATCTTAGTTGTGTGTGTGTGTGTGCGCGCGCACGCGCAGCTCACGTCCTGACCCACACTCTCCTTGCATCCCTTACCAATATAGTTTATTGCCACATGCAGCCTGGTAAATAACAGGCCTGCAATTTTTTTTCGTCCCTGCGAGTCCATGGCAATCCACAACACTGAGCCAATCTGAGCAAAAACCCACATCCCAGCTGGAAACCCCTCTATGACAACTAGCTAAACGGCAGAGCTGCCATCTCCTGAACCCCAAGAGAGGTAACGGAGGGGCAGTTCCTAGTCTGCACCCCCATCCCTTCTTGGTTCAGTTTCTACAGGTAGCCTCTCTGCAACTTCACACTCCAGTCATGCGTTGGGGGCCCAGCTGGTGAAGAGTTTGAGGGCTTGAGATATTAACTTCCCAGTCCCAGGGTGTGATGAGAGGAGCCTGAGTAGGAGATCTCTCTTCCATTGCACTGGCTGGATCCAGAGCATATCGCCAGTTCACACACGTTCACCGGAGCACCTATTGCAACAGCTCCAGGGCCGTGCCCAGCCGAGTAGCTGCTCAGTGATTAAACCACTTTCCTCCCTACAACGTCCCACCAGCCCCCTTCCAAAGCAGTTCACCAGGGATTCATTGTCCAGAGAGCAACAGCCTCAACTATCTCCACAGGGAGCTTGGGATCAGGTGAGCCCAGGTTCATTCTGAGCTGCCTGGCACTGGGGACAGGCCTGTAGATTCTTTCAATGCAGGAAGAGTCTAGCCCATGGAGCAGGGTGGTAAGCTTCTCGGGGAGGGAACTTAGGTGGAATCCAGCCTCCACTGACTAAGGAGAGTTTTTCCAGTTTTCCAGCCTTGTTTTTATCCTTATCAGCAAAGCACCCTGCCACTGCTCCCTGGCTAACAGGGTGTGCGCTCCGGCCCAGCTGAGCAGATAAATGAATACCTTGGTACAGCCAAGCCTGTCCAGGCTCCAAGACGCAGGACGGTGGCTGGGAGCTATGGGCCAGGCCCTGAGAACCCCTTTCCCAGAGAGCGTAGTGGCTGTGCCTTGCACCCTGCTAGACCTCAGGAAGCTACACTTACTGCAGATAGGGACAGACACTGACTGTACCAGGATTATGCACAATGGAAAAACCCTCTCTGGGCATAAGAACGAGCTGAAGCCTCTTGTGAGAGTCAGGAGGGCTCAGGCAGGAGCACAGGTATGTCGACTTTCCTGCTGCTAAAGGCTGCTGAGTTGTTGGGCAATGTGTCAGCCTCGTGCTTGAAAACTGAGTGCAGCTGCTACTGCTTTAGCTTAGTCAGCCGAATGTTCTTCTTATGAGAAGCATAAGAGGAAATCTACAAGCAAGCATTACTGGTTCTGCAGGCTGGAAAGAGCGCAGAGCCTGCGGGGAAGGCCCTACTCCCACCACAGGAGCCTGGTTTACCACCACTAATGTGTTTTGGACTTTAATAAAAAGCAGGTGAACAGGATAGAGCAGAGCGGAGGGTTTGCCCTGTACCCAGCACAGGACAGGAGGTGGCAGAAGCCAGTGAGAATGGTACAGCTGGAGAGAGATTCGAGAGCGAGAGGCTCTTGAAGCACCCACCTCTCGCTGCACAGGGGGCACATCACAAAAAGACCGGGAGGATAAGCTAGGCCCTCGAAGAGCTTCCTCACAGCCAGCTAAGGCTGCACATGGGGCTACGCAGAGCCAAGGAACCCCCACAGGACAAAGTCTTCCCTTCACCCATGAACAGCAGAGTCCATTCGGACTGTCCATCAATGAGCTGCTGGCTCTGACCCAGGCCATGGGACATCAGACCAGCAGCCCTAGGAGCAGAGGAACCCCTCTTGCTTTGTACACCAACGCAGAGGGCATTTACTGGGACCGGTTCAACAGAGGCAGAGATCGAGGTGTTTTGTGGAATCCTCCATACGTTGTGCCTTTCCCTGGTCCTGGTGGACTTCTTCTCACTCACCTCAGGCTTCTGTGCCATTCGGGATCACACACGCTCTGGTCAGTCCCAAGCTTCCCAGGGGCTCCAGGCTGCTAATCAGTAGGGTCAGCCGTCTCTCCAAAGAGCATCACCTGACATTTGTCAGCATGACATTCCATCTCCCTTCATGTTGCCCATTCGCCCAGCTGAGGTGAGTCCCTCTAGGGTTCATCACAGCCTTTTAAGGAGGCTCAAGATTTCTTCCACCCCAGCCTTATCCAGAATAGAAGACTGAGGACAGGTCAGTGTCAGTAGCTAAGCAAAGCCACACACGTGCTGCCCTCCCTATGAGAGACATGGTCACTCTCCAATGGACCCGGTACTCCTCCCACTCAGCAGGAAGAGCAGTGATCTCAAGCACTGGTTCTTCCGCCACCAGCCTAAACACAAGCAGGAGGCTTTGCTTCTGTCCATGCTCTGCCACACTGAACACAGACTGGTCAGTTTGAATCTGAATATTTTCACTTGGGGAGGGGGAAGAGACAAGCCACAGAACTTTCCAGTCTGGAAGGGAACCATCCCACCCTAAGCAGACTGTCCACTACAGCACTGGCTCTCAATCTTTCCAGACAACTGTACCCCTTTCAGAAGTCAGATTTGGATTGCGTACCCCAAGTGCCACCTCACTTCAGAACTACTTGCTTACAAAATTGGACATAAAAATGCTAAGTGTCACAGCGCACTATTGCTGAAAAATTGCTTTCTCCTTTTTACAATGTAATTACAATATTTATATTCCACTTGATTTATACTTACAGTTCAGTATATAGGATATAGAGCAGCCCAAAAAGTCATTGTCTATGAAATTTTAGTTTGTACTGACTTCACTAGTGTTTTTTTATGTAGCCTGTTGCAAAACTAGGCAAGTATCTAGATGAATTGACGTATCCCCTGGAAGACCTCTGCAGACCCCTGGCTGAGAACCACTGTTAGAGGGAACAGATCTGCTGCTCAAGATGGTGCATGCGCTGTGAGGAACTGTGGTGCTCCCACTCAAGACCTCTGGCATTAGAGCATAAGAACAGCCAGACTGGGTCAGACCAAAGGTCCATCCAGCCCAGTGTCCTGTCTGCCCAAAGTGGCCAATACCAGGTGCCCTGAAGTGAGTGAACCTAACAGGTAATGATCAAGTGATCTCTCTCCTGCCATCCATCACCCCCCTCTGACAGAGGCTAAGGACACCATCCCTTACCCATCCTGGATAATAGCCATTAATGGACTTAACCTCCATGAATTTATCCAGTTCTCTTTTAAACCCGACAATCCTAGCCTTCAGCTCTCCATCCATTTTCAACCAGATGTGAAACCAAGTGACTGACCAGAACAAGCCGCAAGGGGAAAAGCAAGTCTTGATTTAGTCCTAAGTGGCACACAAGATCTGGTCCAAGAGGTGACTATAGCTGAACCTCTTGGTAATAGTGAGCACAACAGAATTACATTTAACATCCCTGTGGTGGGGAAAACACCACTGCAGCCCACCAGGGTAGCATTTAATTTCAGAAAGGGGAACTACACAAAAAAGAGGAAGTTAAAAGGGAAATTAAAAGGTAGAATGCCGAAAGTGAAATCCTTGCAAGCAGCATGGAAACTTTTTAAAGACACCATAATAGAGGCTCAACTTAAATGTAAACCACAAATTACAAAACAGAGCAAGAACCATAGTAAGAACTAAATGACAAAGTAAACGAAGCAGGAGAAAGCAAAAAGGCATCCTTCAAGAAGTGGAAGGTAAATCCTAGTGAGGAAAATAGGAGAAACTCTGGCAGTTGACTAGAATTAGGAAGGCCAAAAAAATCTGAAGAACAGATAGCCAAAGATTCCAAAAATAGCAAAAGAGAAGTACAGTGCAACAGGAAGTCTGCTAAAGGTAAACAGCCAATGGAGCCACTGGATGAACGAGATGTTAAAGGAGCACTTCAGGGAAAGTGCATCGGTCTTTGTGGGCTGAGGGAGATCCCCAAACCTGAGTTGTCATTTTTTGGTGACCCATCTGAGGAACGGTTCCAGATTGAGGTGTCATTAAAAGGTTTTGGAACAAATGGATCAATTAAACAGTAATAAATCATCAGGACCAGATGGTATCACCCAAGAGCTCTGAAGGAACTCTGATGTGAAATTGCAGAACTACTAACTGTGCTATAACACCTATCATTTAAATCAGCTTCTGTATCACATGACTGGAGGATAGCTAATGTGATACCAATTTTTTTTAAAAAAAAGGTTCCAGAGGTGATCCCAGCAATTACAGGCCAGTAAACGGTAACTTCAGTACCCAGAAAACTGTAAACAGAATTACCGGAAATATTGATGAACATGATTTGTTGGGAAAGAGTCAACATGGCTTTGTAAAGGGAAATCGTGCCTCACCCAACTATTAGAATTCTTTTAGGGGGTCAACAAGCATTTGGAAAAGGGGGGATACAGTGTTTATAGTGTTCTTAGATTTTCAGAAAGTCTTTCACAAGGTCCCTCAGCAAAGACTCTTAAGCAAAGTCAACTGTCACAGGATATGAGGGAAGGTCCTTTCACTGATCAGTAACTGGATAAAAGATAGGAAACAAAAGGTAGGAAGAAATGGTCAGTTTTCAAAACAGAGAGCGATAAATAGTGGTGTCCCCCAGGACCCAGTCCTATTCAACATATTCATAAATGATCCGGAGAAAGGGGTAAACAGGGAGGTGGCAAAATTTGCAGATAACTATCTTGAGAAGTTTTGTAAGTCCCAGGCAGACTGTGAAGAGCTACAAAAGGATCTCTCAAAACTGGGTGACTCAGCAACAAAATAGCAGATAAAATTCAATGTTGATAAACGCAAAGTAATGCACATTGGAAAACATAATCCCAACTATACAGATAAAATGATGGGGTCTAAATTAGCTGTTACCACTACAGAAAGATCTTAGAGTGATTGTGGATACTCTGAAAGCATTCACTTAGTGTGCAGTGGCAGTCAAAAAAGCTAACAGTTGGGAATCATTAAAAAAAAAAAAGAGAGAGAGATAGAGAATAAGACAGAAAATCTATTGCCTTTATGTAAATCCATGGTACATCCCCATCTTGAACACTGTATTTGGATCTGGTTGCCCAGTCAAAAAAAAAAAAAAAAAAGATGTTGGAATTGGAAAAGGTACAGAAAAAGGGCAAACATGATTAAGGGATTTGAACAGTATCTATAGGAGGAAAGATTAAAATGACGGACTTTTCAGCATGGAAAAGAGACTACGGGAGGATATGATAGAGGTGTATAAAATGATGGGTATGGAGAAAGTAAATAAGGACGTGTTATTTACTCATAGGGGTCACCAAATGAAATTAAGTTAAAAACCAACAAAAGGAAGTACTCTCTTTCTTCACACAACACACAGTCAACCTGTGGAACTCTTTGCAGTGTATGTTGTGAAGGCCAAGACTATGAGAGGGTTCAAAAAAGAACTAGATAAATTCAAGGGGGAAGGTCCATCAATGGCTATTGGCTGCAATGGGCAGGGATGCTGTCCCTAGCTTCGGTTTGCCAGAAGCTGGGAATGGGCAACAGATTGGGTCACTCGATCCCTCTGAGGTACCTAGTATTGGCCTGTCAGCCGACAGGATACTGGGCTAGATGGACCTTTGTTCTGACTCAGTTTGGCCGTTCTTATGTTCAGTGAAGAGCTCACCTAGCAGCTCACCTCCACCAACGGAGGAAGTCTGTGGCAGAGCTGGGACTAGAATGCAGGGATCCCGACTGCCAGCTCAGTGTCATAGGCACTGCACTCTACCGACTGGCTTCTACAACCCACCACCTCAAGAGACCGACCCGGGTTCTCTCCCCATTGAGTGCTCTAACTCCCCATCCCCCACCTCCAGCCCACAGACCGGCCAGGGCTGCCACTCCAGCAGATACGCACTCACCCCTAGCTTGTGCCAGGGGTGCTGTTTTGCTTTCCTGAGGCAGAGCAGACAGGGGGGTGAGGTCACCTTTAGTGGACCAACTTCTGTTGGAGAGAGAAGCATTTGAGCTCACACAGATCTCTTCTTCAGCCCCACAACTGTTTCTTCAGAGAGACAGAGCAACTATTCAGCTGCTCCACAGCTCATTGTGATGCAAATAGCCTAACCAGCAAACACCTGTTACCTGGCTGGTACATTCAGCGGCAGAGTATGAACAGCCAAGCTCCTGGGACACTGGGATCATCTCCACATATCAATCACACCAAGAAGCTGCAGTCCTGAGCCAGGGAGGGGAAGAACCTGGCTGTCTATCCCCACCTGGTGGCTGTCTAGTGAGCAGGACAATTCTGCCTCAGGCCCTCCCAGGGAATAAGTTAAGCAGGTGCAATAAACAAGCCACGAATAGTCTACTTGCCAAGACAGAGGAGTATCCTAGACAGTTGGTCTCCACTCAATAGCTGATCACTGCCAAGCATCCCCATTCAGACCAGGGACCTCACCTGCTTTGTGCTCTCAGGAAGGGCCTCTGGGCATCACTGTGGAAAGTTCAGAACCATTTGCGCCATGACCCAGAGTGACCACAGGAAAAACCTGTGGGGTGCAACTCACAAAACCAGCACCCCAGAGCCAGACCAGCTGCATATACAACTCTCCCCGGACACATCGGTCACAATGCACAACTTGCGGGCACTCGGCTATCGCTGGTGTGGTGCCACGAGGACCTATTGAGAACAGGAATAGAATTCTCTTGTATAAACGGATGGGACCATCTCCTTTGGGTCACAGCCAACGTGGGCTCCCCCCCCCCCCCCCCCCCAAGAATTAGCAGAACTGTGTCCCTCGCGTTTGGAGAGACTCTACTCTCACAAGAGACCCTCTGATTGACTCATTTCACCCACTGCCCACAGGGAGTCAGTCCTGCAAGGATTGGCTATGGGTGGGTTTATTGCACTGTTTACTAAATCTTCAGGCCGATTTCAGTTCTACAGTAACTCCCTGCCCTAGTGAGGGATGTCAGGGCTCCCCACCCCATAGGGAAGGCACCTCATCCAGCACGACCAGGAACCAGCCTGGGTGAGCAGGGGAAACGGGGACAGTCCTAGCAATAGACCTGGACTTGCACCCCAGCTAGCCACACAGTGCGAGCTCACAGACATGTCCTAGGTGAGCAGGGTTGCCACGTGACCACCACGAAGCACTTGAGAAGATGAAGGGCAGAAAAGGGGGTGGCTCTGTCACAGACAAATTAATTCCCACTGTAGCTTCCCCCTCCCCCCCATCACAATCTGCTTCTCTGCTAAAAGTCTTTGGACTAAGATAGCTGTGCTGCTTCACAAATCCCAACCAACTTCCATTGCATCCTTCCAAGCTCCTGGTCCTCCCCTTCCAGGTGCTGTGCGCTTCACTCTGCCTACAGTTAGTACATTTCCTCCTGCATCCCAGGCACACCCACCACCAGATCCCATAACGCCTCCCATTGTCTCCCTTCTTCACTATTTTTTGCTGCAAAGCACTTTGCTGACACTTGCCTCCGGTTCTTAGATACCTGTAATTCCTTGGGGTACAGGCTTTTTCCTCTTGATTGCCTGGAAAGGACCATGTATGAGAATAGTCCCATAGAAATACATATTCCCCCCTCTCCTCGCATACTACTGCCTCTTAGTGGAGGCACAGGAAAGGCAGGAGCTGATTGCAAGGGACAGATTCTTTACATACAAACCTTTGCAATAGCAGTGAAGGGGACAGTCCTAGGGGAAGCACCTTCCCCATCTTTGTTCCCACCACCTCCAAAGCTCACTGCTGGGAAAGCCTCTCCCACCACCTGCTGGTGTACAAGGAATTACAGAACTTGGGGTCCTAGTCCGGTCCCCCTCCCAAGGCCACTTACCTCTGGAGACCTGGAAGGAGAGCAAGAGGATTCAAAGGGACAGCACATGGTCAGTTGGTAGGTTTTATTTAACGGTCATAAAAGGGGAAGCAGATGATTCCAAATCTGTTAATCTGGGTCTAAGATTTACAGACAAAATGCACCAAATCAAATTAACAAATCTCTCTCTAAAGGGCAGGGGAGGAAGAGTTGCGGCAGGAGACAGCTGCAGGGAAACCCCACGTTTGGTCCCAGTTCTGGTACAACATCCGTGTTATCAAAGCAACCAGAGAAGATGGCTGCAGAGCTGGAACATGCTTGTCCAGTAGCCAGAGGGTCCCCGTGCCAGTGTGGGTGTAGAGATGCCAGGCTGCAGTGCTGTGAGGATGGAGGGAGGGGGACTGCTCTGGGGACGTGGAGGCAAGGAGTCTACTTGTCAAGGCAATAAATACTGACAGGCCAGGCACGAGATTTCAAAGGCAGAACTGATACATAAGGCATTAGCTGCTCTTGAATATTTGTCCATCGCAAGCTTTGTTCTGACCAGCTTGTGAAAGCAGCTGCAGAACTGGACTATTTATTCCCTATCTGAAAACTAAACCAAGAGAAAGGGCAGGAGCTGCCCTGGCATTTCAGTGCTTTACAGCCAAAAATGGCTCCAATGAAATAAATTGGAGGCAACAGCAGCACTCACGACTCCTGCGCCCACCGCAGTAAAGATGCTGGGGCAGACACAGGAGGGCACTGGGCTGTTGAGAGATTTACGCTAACAGGGCCAAAGCCTCCATCGCAGACAGTGGGAGAGTTCTGACAATGCAGCTGTCTCTGGAGAGCCCCAAGGATGGTTCTGTGGGCTGGAGCGCAGCCCGGGAGGCCTCCTCCTCTCAGTGCAGTAGACTCAGGAGAACGGGCCAGCAGCAAAGTTAGTTGTGACTCAAGGAGAGGGACTGAGGTGAGGGCAGCATGCTAACAAACCTATGGGTGGGAGCTAACGAGGTCAGGGCCCCTTCCTAGGGAAGGCATGTTACACACATTAAGGCATCATGGTTACAGGAAACAGCCACAAATGAAGCTGGCTGGAGGGGAGGGGCAGGCCACAGACATGATTTTAGCCTACAGAAGGGTTCAACGGTTGCCTGGCATCACAATTCCTCAGCCACCCCATGAGCAGGCGCACTAGGAAAGCCCCCTAGGTATGGGGAGCAGCTTGGAGAGTCCCGCTCCCTCAGCACCGGCCTGTGGTTTATTCCAATGAAGAAAGGTCAGATTCAGCAGCGGGACAGGAACCTGATCAGGCCCTGGGGAGGGCAGGAAGCACTCCCAATTCTGTGCGGGGGGGGGGGGGGGGAGAGGCCTAGGGGACACGTGCCCCAGGGGCAGGCAGCTGGAGGTCAGATGCAGACAGCATGGTTTGGTCAGCTCCATTCAGTGATTCCCTGGGGGGGAGGGAGGGAGAAGGGCAAGGGGTGGTTCCAATGTCAGCACTTTGGTACAGGATGGGATTTCTACTGTAGCCACTGCCTGGCTAACTCTTTCTCTGGGGATCAGCTTGTGGAAGGGCTACTCCTTCCACTCCTTCTTGATGGTCAGGTTCCACTCCCAGGACAGATGGTCAGTCTTATCATCATCTGTGAATTTGGATTTGATGTTGTAGCTGCCCCGAGCCAGCATACCCTTGGGGGCTTCCTCCATGGGGGTCAGGAACTCATACTCCTCTGCTCGGGGCCCATAGCTCCCAACCATGTAGTCAGTCTTGTCAACTGGAAGGAGACAGGGATGGGGTGGAAAAGAATGAGCCTCCACCGAGCTGGTGCGAAGGCTGAAGTGCATGAACAGATTCCAGCCCTCCCGACTGCTGTACCCTCTCCCCACAGAAGGGGCACAGCTGGGCTCAGAGCTAGAGAACTCAGCCACCTGATGCTAGCTCTGAGCCCCTCCCACCCCATGCGGCAGGCCAGGCAAAGGGAAGAGAAGCAGCCGCTGCTTCACTCGTGGCCGATCAGCTCAAATGCAGCCGACATCATCCAGGCCTTTGCACTGCAGCAGAACCTGACAGAGGTTTCCCACCCCCACCCTGAGCCAAAGGCCTTCTAGAGCAGTTCTCCAATGGGGATCCGTGAACCCTTTTAGGGGAGCTGCAGAGCCCTAGGGCTGAAATCTGGTGCCCTGAGCCCCACTGCTGAAGCCAGGAGCTGGGAGCTACATTGGGAGCCCCCCCCCCACACACACACACACAGCCCCTAGCTACCCCGTCCCTGCACCCTGAGTAGCGTTCAAACTTTTTGAACTGAGTCCTCACGTGGAGTTGTTTCTGGTTGCATCCTCCCCACAGCCCAGACAGGCTGGGTGGCCTGAATAAGTCAAGGGGTGGAGGTGGCACACACTCCCTCCCTGGATCCTGCTGTGCAGAGATGGATCGAGCCCTGCCACCCCTTGCCCCGACTCCACCAAATAGAAACCATGCGTATGCCCAAGGGCCCCCCTGGCCTGGAGCCCCGTGCTCCCCCCTCCCCCCCCATGCCCTGGTGGTTTTATAGCTTGTTGAGAGGGGCCTCAGCAAGGAAAGGGATGAGAACCCCTGTTCTAAAGGAAAGAGTCTCTTCCCACCATGCCAGAGCCAGCTGGAGCGTGGGGGTGGCACACACATCTCACTGCCCCCCCAACCAAGCAATGTCTGGAAGAATGGAAGCACTTACTTTTCATTCCTTTCCTGAACGTGTGCTGAATGTACTTCAGCCCTGACACAATCTCCTTGTTCACCTGCGGAGATACACAAGACCTCACAGCAGAGTGGCCATGGCCCTCCCCATATCCGGGGCAGGGCAGGGTCTATCTCCCAATGCATCCCTGGGGATTGGTGACCTCCCTCTTTTGGGACATCTGGTTGCCGTAGCCTGGACTATACAGACAGGCTTGGGCCAATGATTCTCAAAAGTTCTTACCCGGAAGGAGATTTTTATCCGATACTCCACACCCTCCTTCAGCACAAACGACTGCTTCTTGAAGCTTTCCAGGTCACCTGAAGAGAAGGGAGAAGTTTGCTCAGACTTCCTGGGGACTGTGCTGTGGGATGCGTTTGGGGTGGGCCCTGCACTGGAGACTGGAGCTATTGGAATATAAACAAGTGCTCAGTTGCAGGCAGGGAAAATGTCCCTTCCTACCTGTCGTGGTCCTCCCTCGCCCCAGCTCCTACATTAACTCCTTTGTGCACAAAGCCTGACAGGGGGAAGAGTCCCAGACACTCTCCTCCCAGCAAGGGAGAGAAATGGGTTTACTCATGGGTGTCCCTGTTTAGACCTTACCACCTTGCACCCACCCATGCTGGAAGCTACCACCATTTCCAAGTTAGTCCATGCAAGCCCTAAGAGATCCACCTATCCACACCAGAGGATATGTCTCAGTTTCAGAATGACTCGCTCCTTAACGGGACTCATCACTAAGCTCCTCTTCCCAGGATCAGCGGGAAGAAACGTGACCCTCAAATGGAGGACCTGGAGACCTTGATCCGACTAAAAATTAGGAATCCCAGGGTGGCTCGGGGGCCATTATCAGGGAGCTACTGATTATGTTGCAATTCCAGCCTCATGCCACTAGAGGAGGCTGGTGCAACATTCCCCATGGATTAGAACCCAGAGAATCTTTCATTTAACACAGTTTATTTTGGGGACGTTCTGGTTATTTAAGAGAGTTCCGGCAACAGTAACTTGTCTGTGGCAATTTGGGATACAGTACTTCATTTAGCATAGGGCTCAGTCCTTCCCCCCTATGGTTTGGGCTGTGTGTGGTGGGAGGACTGAGGAGTTATGGCAGGATTAGGTCCCTGGGTTTTCTAACTTTGAGAGCGCAGCAAGCCAGCTCTTGCCAAGTGGCTCCTGGGCTCCTCTAGCTGGTAGCATCTAAGTGCTTGCAGGACTGAATGTGCACAACCAAGAGGTGCCCGAAACTTAGGGCTCGGGGCCCTTCGCACTGCAGCTCAGGTACAGGGAGCAGAGAGGCTGCAGCACTGACCACCTAGCTGGATGCCCCAAAGTCACAGGAGGAGCCTGGCCCCTGCAAGTTATGTTGGGAAATGCACATTTCAGCAGGTCAGAATGGACAGTGGACCTGGCCCGGCCCCCATCAGGGCTCCCAGGCCTGTCCCCCGGGGAAGGCAGACCACAGTACCCGTCTCCCACTTACCTGTCAGGTCCAGCTCCAGAGGGCCAGGGGCAGTGACACAGACCAGGGTCAGTTTGGTCACCACCACATTAGGAGTACTGGGATCTAAGAGGAAGAAGAGGCTGTCAGACAAGTCCTTAAAGTGCTAATGACGTACCTGACCCAGGGCCCAACCCATCGACACCCTTCTCTCTCCTTTCACTCAGTTCCTGGAAATGCAAAGGAGCAGGTAAGAGCTAGAAGGAATGGGCCTGCATGGAGCAGAGATCCAGGGTTCTCTGTTTCATACCCAAGGGGGAAGAGGTCTCAGAACCTTCCATTCAGAAGGACCATCCCAGAAGATATTGACTCACAAGCTTTATTCAAAGGACCAATGATTGACGTAAGCTAGCCAGGTAAAGACTAGCAGACCAGACAGCTAGCAGTGCCCACACTGGAGGGTTACTCCCAACTGGTCATGTGCATCTTCGAGTTCAAGCTGGGCTTTCAGCAGCAGTATGAAGAGACCTGGGGGGCAGGAGGAATTCTTAGCAGCAGTTAGAGGTGTAGAATCATAGAATCTCAGAGTTGGAAGGGACCTTAGAGAAGGGGTCTTGGCGGTTACAGCTGCTTGCTACAACTAACATCTGCACAGACAGAACCACGTGCTCTGAAGGACACCAGGACTCACCAGTAGCTACCTTGACAGAACCCAGCAGAGCCTCCTTGTATTTCCGCAGGCTCTCATCATCCTTGTCCAGCTCCTGGATCTCCTGGATGCTTTTCTGGGCAGGTGGTTTGTAGTTGACAGAATGTTCGTCTTCCTCGTTCTCTGCTGCGATCTGGGCCAGCTGCTCTGCGGTCGGTTCCTGCTCTGCCATCTTCACACACGTGAGTTACAGCTAGGAGGGGAGAGTGGGAAATGGGCCGCATGCTCCCAGGGCTCCTCAATAGACCCCTCGTTCCTTCCTCGGCCAAAGCAGAGCTGCCCACAGTAACTCCAGAGGGGTCAGTTCAATGCACCCTTGTTCCCAAACTGGGCAGGACATTCCCAGAACACCTAGTTCTCTGCAGTGTGCGCCCTCTTCCGAGTTCTCAGTCAGAGTTCGGAAAGCAGGTGCAGAATCCTTGGTTAACCCACGGAGTCCCAACCACACCAGACTGTGTCTGCATTTTGTTTGTTAAATTGCCAGGACAATAAATGCTGTTCTTGTGGGCAGAGGGTTTATCTAATCACTTTTCTTGAAAGGGTGAGTGGAGAAACCTAAAGAGTAGATCTGGGCCTTTGTTATATTCTGCTTCCCTACAGCACTCAAGTCTGTCTAAGACAGAGGTGGGCAAACTATGGCCCTGTGGGACCATCCTGCCCCCGGCCCCTCCCCTGCTGTCCCCTCGCAGCCTCAGCTCGCCATGCCTCCAGGGGACAAGGAGCAGGGGGGTTGGATGAGTGGAGGATTCTGAGTGGGCAGTCAGGGGGCGGGAAGTGGGAGGGGGCAGATAGAGGGTGGAGACCAGGCTGTTTGGGGAGGCACGGCCTTCCATACCAGGCCCTCCATACAGCTTCGGAACCCTGATGTGGCCCTCAAGCCAATAAATTTGCCCACCCCTGCTCTAAGAAGAGATGTCCGCTTCCTTGTTGGCACAAGTCCCAACACCTCACCAATGATCAACAGGCCTGTAGCTCAAAATGCAACTGGATCAGTCTGTTCTAAAAGGGGCACTGGCTGTCCTCAGACTGCAGGGAAAGGCACCTGCCTTGGCTGATCTCACTCGGTCCTTTCAAAGCCAGTGAAAAGCAGCAGGTATCAGATTAATAGCACACGTACTAAGTGGCTCAGTGTCTCCAGTCACTTTCTGAATGGGAAGTAGTGTGTGGAGTAGCCATCCTTAAAGGTGAAGCTCCAGTCCCATCATAAAAGCCATTCTCAACTCCCATCTCACAATCCCCCTCGTAAGTTTCACAGGCCACATCATCCAAGGCGAGGTTTGCCTCGGAAAAATATCAGAAGAATTTAAAGTTAATGATAAAAACTTTGAAAACCCGTGACTGTTTGAAGCTTCCCTGTAGTGGGCTCCTTAACTGCAAACACTCCAGAAGTATCACCCTTTACAAACAAGCAGTGAAGGGATCCAGCCATTTTCCCACCCTTTGGCCTGGCCTAGACTTAAAAATTGGATCGGCCTAGCTACATTATTCAGGCTGTGAAAAATGCTGTTCCCTGTACAATGTAGTTCAGATCAACCTAACCCTCAGTGTAGGCTCATCTAGGTCAACCTAGCCACCACCTCTTGGAGAGATTGGTTAAATACATCAATGGAAAAACCCCTTCTGTCAATGTAGGAAGTGTCTATATGACAGAGTTATAGGACAACTGTAGTACCATAGCTGTACTGCTGTGAGGCAGACATACCCTAAATCCTTCATTACTCCCCATCATCCTACATGACTTGTCACTCATTCATCATTTTGCCTCCTAAAATTTTGCATATATAGATGCAAAGATCAAAACTGTGACGGAGTAGAAATGCTCTTTACTGTTTCCTCTGAATCCTCTCTGCAGGTGGCCATACCTGAAGCTGTAACTTGGGGGGGGGGGGGGGGAAGGTCACCTGACCTGGCTGTGGCAAGGGGGAGGAGGGGCTGGAGAGAGTGAGTTTCAGTTTGGAGTCTAAAGCTAGTCTGGGTCTGGCAGAGAAGAGGCAGGGAGCTCCAGGCAAGCTGACCTAGCTCTCTGGCCCCAAAATGGATCCAGCTGAGGGGTCACGTTCGCTGTATGATCTGTGTTAGACCAGGTACAGGTCATCTAATAAACCTGTTTTACTGGCTGGCTGAGTCACGTCTGACTGTGGATTTGGGGTGCAGAATCCACGGGCTCCCTCAGGACCCTGCCCAGGCGGGCTCACTGGGGGAAGCGCATGGAGGGGCAGAAGGTGCTGAATGCTCCAAGGTCAGACCCAGGAAGGTCAAAGTGGGTACCGGTGAAGCTCCTAGCCTTGGAGACAGGCTGTGTACGGAGAGGGGACACTTCCCCCAGAATCCCAACTGGCTTCATAGGGAGCAAGTTCCAGACCATCGCCCGGGCACACCGTGACAAAAACAGATAAGGCAACTATAAAATCCTGTTCACTATTCAAGAGAGCCATTTCCAATATACTGCATCACACATACTACAAAAATACTCCAAGCTCAATACAGTTAAATACAAACTTGTAAGGACTACATACGCTTACACAAACCAACACCACCTCTACACAGATATCCAATAGCTGGAGGTTGAAGCTAGACAAATCCAGGGGAGAAACGGAGCACAATTGAACAGTGAAGGAATTAGTCACTGGGAACTCAGCTAGAGACTTAGAGGACAAAGTCTTAAACATCAGTATTTTATTTTATGAAAGATGCTGTAGCTCAAACAAGTTCTGGGCTTGATGCAGAAGTTCCCGGGTGAGAGTCTCTGGGTGGCTTGACCATCATAATGGTCCCTTCTGATCTTAAAAAACTATATCTATGAACCTTCTAATCATATTTCATAACCAAAGATCAATTATTCCATTTCTACTCCCCGAATAGATCACCCTAAGGGAAAAGCTCCCAGAACTCAGACATGACACCCTGGGATTATATACATCAGTTAGTTTCTTCTACTACACATCTGTGAATCTAGAAAGACTCTATAGCTGACCTTGACATGTGAGTCAGGTGGCGAGTGGGGACCGGCTAGATCCATTCATTTCCAGGCTCCTTTAGGAGGTGGTTTTGGTAAAGGAAGCGTGTGTGTGTGGGGGGGGGGGGGGGGTGCGTGCTCCCTTTCCATTTCTTATGAGGAGTTGTGAAGTTTAAATATCCTTAGTGGGATAGAGATGCTTGCTTTGATCTGCTTTGCTCTGGGAAATCCAGGGGCTCCTGCTGTTGGCCCCGTGCTGCCTGGGGTTCCTAGGGACAGCTTTGACCACCTTTAGGGATTCCCTCCCCCCCCCCCCGCCCCGAGAACCTCCTGTAACATTTCACAAAACCCCTATAATATATCAAACCCCCAGGAGTTCGTGAACCCCAGTTTGGGAACCACTGCACCAGAGGAAGGGAAGCTTCCCCTTTGAATTGAGATTTAATTAGTGATTAATTATGACAAGTCAGCAAAGGGAGCCTGCAGGAGGCCATGCTATCCAGAGGCAGAACTTGAAACTCCAGAAGTGATCTCCCCTGCAGACACTTGTTAAAGTGCCTCTCCAAGGCCAAAAGACCGAGTGCTCGGGGCACCTTAGAGACTAACCAATGTATTTATTGGTCTCTAAGGTGCCACAAGCACTCCTCCTCCTCCTCTTTGCAGATACAGACTAACACAGCTACTCCTCTGATCTCTAAGGTCACTCACTACCTGCACTCCGGCCAGAGCTAGACCCTGGAAAGCGGTCAGAATTTCAACACAAAACCCAGCAGGCCAGCACAATGCTAGAATGCAGCTCCTCCCAGTCCTGCACACAGCTCAGGAAGCTGGCTTGGCTCTGCATGGGTGTGTCCGCATGCCTTGGACATTACTGAAGAGCTGTTCCTGCTGTCACCACCACCAGCTGTTGCAATCTTGCATTGGTCAGAGCAGGAAATCAGTTCAACAGGCCTCTGTCTGCACCCCAAGCATGGGGCTGTCTCCCATTTGTTCACCCTCCAACAAAGCAGCTGAGGTATCTTGACTTTTCCCCTCCCCTAGCAGCACCTAGTCTCCATCAGCCCCCTCTTCCCAAGCATCCAGGCCTCCCAGCCCCCAAAACAGCCACATTTGGAATGAGAATCCTGCCTCAAGGAGGACAGAGGAGCTGTTCTGCTAATCACCACCTGCTGTTGCCCTATCGTAGCATTATACCACATTGGCATGGATGGATGGGAACACCCGAGTGCCTGGATGAACCTGAATACTTTAAGGACCATTGTAGTCCCCCATGAGCCACACAGGAACCAGCCCTTTCCTTGCCTCTCACACTGACAAACTAGAGAATTTCAAAGGCCATGAAAAGCTGCTGGAGACAACAGCTGGGAAAATCAAACCCCGGCCTTCCAGTTACCTGGGAGGTCAGGACTTACGCCCAGCACTCAGAACAGGGCTCACCTTTCCACAGAAGACATGGCCAAGAGTAATGCTGCTGCACTTCCTTCAGCGAGGCCTCCAGGCAGAGCTAAGAACAGCAGCAGCATCAATCAGAAGCCACACAAAGCAGCAGAGCTCTTGGGAGGGGAGGCCTGTGTGACCCTGGTGTGGGGGAGGCACAGGGGCACATTGTAAAGTACTTGGAGGGAGGCTGCTCCTCCCTACACGGAAAAGCACACGCTGGAGGTCACAGTTCCTCAGCTGCTGCTTCAGGAAAGACACCAAGCCAGAAAGGAAGGAGGCTTCCAGGCACACAAATCCTTTCCCAAGGGCCCTGGGGACCTCTTCCTTTGGGCTGCAGAGAGGAGCCATTTACCACAGTTCAGGGTTAGTAGGATAGAGGGGGTGTTAGGGTAACAGGCACTTTGCCATTCATTTCAGGTGCCCTCTTGCTGGGTAAGATTGCTAGGAAAATCGGAATCAAATGAACTTCCCTATGGCCTACGAGTCCCAGACCATCAGGAGCACAGGTCTAACATTTTTAGCAGCCACAGGACCTCCTGCACAAGTGGCAGCGGGACTCCTTCCGCCCACCCATCCTCTTAATGCCTTCTTCTGAGGCAGTGGTTCCCAAACTGTCCCTAGAGACCCTGGTCAGCACAGGGCCAGCAGCTGGAGCCCCTGGACTTCCAAGAGCAAAGCAGATCAAAGCAAGCAAATCTATCCCACTGAGGAGATTTAAACTTCAAGACCCCTTTTACGAAACAGAAAGGGAGGTGGATATTTTTTGCTGTTTTTAAAATGAAATAGGCTGCTAGTGTTTTTAAATTATTATGAAGAACAAGTTCTGTTGTAATGGGCATTGTTTGCCTGGACTGCTCAAGACCTGAATGCTTGTGCAGGAGGAACTCTGAGTTGGCTTCTTAAATACCTTTATTCTGTTTCATGTCTGACACTCCTTGATGAAATATAGGCGCCAGAGGCACCAGTATGGGGGGCAACAAGGGTCACATGCCACCCCCACATCAGCACACACCCCCATGGGTCCCTCCCCTTCTTTCCCCGTGCACCTCCCAGCCGCCCAGGGTGTGCGGGGGCTTTTCCCCCCCGCACCCTTTTTTTCTATTGGCACCTCCGATAGGAGCCTTGTCTTATCACAGGCTTAATCAAAAGTGATACAAGATACAAAAGTGAGTTCTTGGAAGAATGTTGCCATTTTCATAATGCAATAAAAATACGGCAATGATAAAGAATAATTAATAAATGGTGTGTAATAAGCATATCAAAAACAAATGTTATATTTCCAAGCTCACTACTTTTGTAATGTATGCTGAGGTAAGAGAAAATTTTTAGGAGGGGGTTCATGAGACTTGACATTTTAGCGAAAGGGGTTCACAGGCTGTTGAAGTTTAGGAACCACTGTTCTAAGGCCTTGAACTCCACTTAGCCAATAAAACTACCAGTGTCCTGATGTGAGAATTGATAGTGAAAGATCACAGGTCAAACCTCAGGCATTATTGCAGGGCAACTCTCTTCTCAGGCACCTCCAGATCCTAGCTGCCTAGGAAATACTCACTGTTGGAACCTTCTGTCCTACAGCTGCCATAATGCACCTAAAACCTGACCGTTGCCTCACACGGACGGTCATTTTCTTCCTGGTCTTAGAATCTTTTCCATACTCCTGGTCGCTGTCATTGTCCTGAACACCAGATTCCCTCCCACCAGCCTACCATCTCATCTCTGATCACCTTCATTTGGACTCCCCCACCTTGCAGGTTTCAATTGCAAGTTCAAACCAGATATTTAACTACAGACAGATCACCATTTACCATGCTGTTACCTGACAAGAGTCCACAGCAGGGCTGCACAACTCGGAAAGCAGCAAAGGCCATATTACTGCAAAAAACCCGGCGGAGGGCCAAAAAGCCCCGCCCTCTCCCCACACCTCTGCTTGGCTTGCCCCACCCCTACTCACCCCCCACAGGCCACACAGTGAGCCCGTGCGGGCCGCATGTGGCCCCCGGGAAGCATGTTGTGCTGGCCTGGTCTACAGCACTGAAGAACCTCAAGCCAGCTCTGGTAGGAACTTCCAGGGTCTCATCTGCCAATATCTCACAACCATGTAAAACTGTTGCAAGTGAGACTGCCTAATAGACAGCTTACTGCTTATTTTGATGCCCCTACTGTTTCATAGGTGGTACAACTAGAACAGGCCTAGAATAACTGTGGTGCCAAATATTAGGACTGAGGTGCACTGCAAGAACTCTGGGAAACATAGGACTGAAACAGCAGAGCATTCTGGACTATAATTGAAATTTAGGCCAGAATACAGGTGCTTCAGGTTGCTGGGTTGTGTGGGAGCCACAAGGCTGTATTAGTAGGGTGTGTGGCAGGTGACTTGAGAAACAGCAACAGAACTGTAGGGCAGTGGTTTTCAAACTTTTGTACTGGTGACCCCTTTCACATAGCAAGCCTCCAAGTGCGACCCCCCTTATAAATTAAAAACTTTTAATATATCTAACATTATTATATAACTCCGCCATTGCTTGGTCCCAAGCCCAAGATGTGAAAGGAGGAGGGTTTTGCGTTGGGCTAGCAACCCACCCACCATGTAAAAAACGAATGCTACAGAAACGTCAACCAAATCTTCAGCGAATGGAGAAGAATGGTTGGCGCCTTATGCTCCACCAGGAGCGAAGAGGATAGGAAAAAGAAGAAGAAGAACATTATTATATATTCTGGAGGCGAAGCAGGGTTTGGGGTGGAGGCTGACAGCTTGCAACCCCCCCCCCCCCCGTAATAACCTCACGACCCCCTGAGGGGTCCCAACCCCCAGTTTGAGAACCCTGTATAGGGAATGCTTACACAGCACTTCCTATACTATATTGATTTGCAGCCAGCACTACCACAATTTCATATACTTAGTTTAGAAAAAGGGAAGCTGCCATTTTCCAAGCTGCTAGGAAAAAGGCTGGGAAACCAGGGAGATCCTCTCCCTCTCCTGCACTTTCTGATGAGGCTTTCACACACTGGAAGCAGGTACATCAGGTAACTTAACAACCAAACTGCACACTCTTCAGACACATCAGCTTTGAAATCCACTGTCTGGCATTACAGAAGAAACAGCTAGACTTAATTTAACCATTCTAACAAGGCAGGAAGGCAACATAGGGGAACCACTTCCAGATTCCCCATCTCCAGAGCAATCCAAAAGCAAGCAGTGAAAATACCCCACTTGAAGGAGGCTAGGAGAGCACATAGGTGGTTGGGAAGTACAAGCATATGAACATTCACTGCACTATTAAATGATCCTCAGAAAAGCAGGTTGCCACTGAGATTCAACTCTTAACTTAAGAGCAGCACTGCACAGCAGCAATGAGCCATCATAATGCTGTTTCCCATGGACAAATGCTCCAACACCTCAGCAGTCCAGAGACCACCTCACATTGAAGTCTCGCAACAAGTTTTAATTTGCTCCTCCCACATTATTGCACCAGTTTTTAAAAGACTCCACCACCAGCACTCTAAAGACTGTGCTGTAAAGTGGAAGGAATTCGTGCTCATGTTGTATGGCCTCTCCCCACGCCAGGTACTAAAGATAAGCTACAAAGGGAAAACGCCAAGTTAGTGTCCTTTATCATACCTAAAAAGCCTGAAAAAAGCTCTGCAGTTCTTATATTAAGAAATGTTTTATATAGTATTTCTCTGACTACTCTGGATTAACTGAGACAGGAAATGGTTTCTCCTTTATCTTTAAAGAGTAATTCACAGCTGGAAGAAGGAAGAAGGAAGCCTCCAGGGAAGGCTTTTGAGTGCACCCACTTCGAGTCTCAGGGCTGTCAAAGAGACCTCCACAAGACAGCCCAGAAGACTTTATATTCCTGATGTTTCACCACAGCCAGGAAGCTCTTTTGAGACCCCTCCCTGCCACTCCCTTGCTCCAGCCCGAAGTGCAGCGAGATCAGCCACCGGAAACCTCCGTCCCCAGCCCCCAGGTACCATCACGGGGTCGTTCCCCGCCCGCTCCTAGCGGTCACCGGGACCCACAGGAGCCGCTCGAGGGCCTCCTGCCCGACACTCACAGGCAGCCCCGCGTGAACGGGCCGCGCACGTGCCGCCGCAGGCTCGTGACGAGGGCGCTCGGCGGGGGAGACGGACCGGGCGCCCAGCCTGGAGCGCGGAAGTGGCGCTGGGCCTCAGGGGCTCCCGGCCAGGCCCGACGAAGCCCCCCCACCACCGCGGCCCGCCCCGGAGACCGAGAAGCGCCGCAGCTCGCGCCCGCCCCGCCCTACCCGGCCCGTTCGCCTCCTCGCGCTGCTGTGACAACGCCACCCGGATCCGCCCAGCCGCCTCCGCGCGCGCCCCCGCACTTCCGGGCACGGCCGTCACTTCCCGTTATAAGAGGACAGAGCCCAGCGCCTCACCTCCGAGCGGGCCTCGCCGCGCTGATTGGACGGAGGAGAGCGTGAGGGGCGCGCGACCGACGCTAAAAACGATAGAGTTCAGCTCTGGATAGAGCGTCTCCTGAGGCGCCGTGACCCTCCAGACTAGGGAGCAGGGGACTTCCGGCCTCTTAATCGTTAGCGGAAGCCCTGGGGCTGCCGGGCGGGCCCGGAAACGCAGAACCTGGACGGGAAGCCCCGCCCAGGAGCGACATCGCCCGCGGCGGGAAGCGAGGGGCGGGGCTGTGCCCCGGGGGGGGGGCAGGGACCCTATTCCCATCCCCCGAGGGGAGCTGAGGGCGCGGGGTCCCCCCCCCCCCCGTTCTCTGTGGACCCTGCCTGGGTTGCTCCATCTTTGTCCAGCTCGGGTCGCGCTCAGCTGCCGGAGGCCGGTTCCAATCCCCGCCATGTTTTAGGAGGGGTCAGTGAGGGGCCCGGCTCACCCCGCGCCCAACCTCCCCATTGCCCTGCAGCGGGGAAGGGAAGCGGGTAGCTAAGGGCCCGGCCGGAGCACGTCTGCGTTCCAGTTGGGGAAGGGAGGAGCCCCCACTCACTTTGAGGACGAGTGTGAAGAGGCTTCCCATAGTCCCCTGGAGAGGGTGAACGGGGATCCCCACGCCCTCCTCTGAGGGGGAAGCAGGGGTCAGTATTCCCCTCCCCGCTTCAGGAATAGGGACTCTCCAGACTACCTGCGGCCCTTGCTGGAAACCTCAGGAGGCTCAGCTTGGTGGGATGTTCCCCTTCTCCAGCATTATATGCCTGTGGGGATGCACTGAGCATACCTCTTTTTGGTTCCCTTTGTGTGAGTGTCTGCCCCACGCAGTGAGCCTGGCCAGTTCCCACTTCCCCATCCTTGTCTCAGTGTCTTAGATGCAGGCTTACCTAAGCTCTTGCCCAGGTTTTAGCCCGACTTCCCTACACAACTCTTATAGCTGGTCTTATATGCGTTTTGAACCTGGGCTTGGCTTGCCTGGATGGGGAGATAGATACCCAGCTCCATGAAGATCTGTGGAAGTTAGAGTCCCTATTGCTCCTCCCAGGTCTCCATGATATCCTCTCTCTCTGTGCTAATTGTCCTGGAACATCCTGTGTATATGGGGAATCCACAATGATATAGCACACATTAGCCATCTCCACTCCATCATTACTTTCCACAGCTCAGCAACCCCTGATAAAATACCCTTAGTGTCCCATAGCCTCTACCTACATCCTCTACTAACAGCACAGCCCCACACAGGAACAGCTCAGTCAGTCTGTGCTGCATACTACCCTTAGCACCAGCTGGAACAGACAACAAGAGCAGGCAGAGCTGGGAGTGCCTCCATTAAATATGCTGGTATGCTAAGAACACTTCTGCACCGAGGCCCAAGAGACAGGCCCAAGTTCTCCCACAATACACTGCAAAATAATTTCAAGTATCCTGGAATACATTTGCAGAAATCCTAGTACCAAATCCAGGTAACTGAAGCACCAGTATGGATGTAGCTGCACAGGTATGAGTCATACAGTTCTGCTACATGGATGCTCAGAGGCAGGCTTGGCAAACCTGGATGCCCATGCCTAAGTACAATCTTCTACAGTGATGTCATACCTTCAGCGCTGCGTCTAACAGACTGAGCTTTCTTTTTAACAACATGTCATTTGGGGTGGGGAAACAAACAATCTCATACCTAGGGCACACACTCAACTTTTCCATGCTGAAAACTGTCCAACTCTCGTTGCTTATTTTAGCTGTGGAGTACATGAACAATAGTGATACCATTTCTCAGACCTAACTTCCCCCCAAATGATGCAGAAGTTCTCATTTCTAGACTGCAAAGCTAGAGATGTCCTCATAGGTTGTCACTTAATGACCACATGTTGGACCTAGAGGCATAAACACTTACGTCCAAACAAAGTGCTCATGGGTTGCATTGGCACAAGGGCCATGTGTATGATTTGCTTTCTCCGGATTTCTAGGTTTAGCATTCTCCTCCAATATGAACACTACTGGGAAGGTAGAAGAGGTGTCCTGTACCGTATCAGCCAGGTTTGCTTTTAGACACATACAAGCTGAGGTTTCCTTCGCTGCATCTCCCAAAAGAGCTGGAAGGTAGCTCTTTCCCAGGCCCAGCTACCAGTAGATTAGTAATGAGTACAAACTGATTATTATCTCTAGGTTCTTTTTGCTAGAAGTTTTTTAATAAGACACCAAAGTCATTTATAGAAATAATTCAATAGGGAATTGATATTTGAAAGACTAAATCTTTACTTGGCATTCTGGAGTCACTGAATTTGCACAGCAACTGTTTACAGTAAAAATACTGAAGAGGTGGGACCAGCACTGAACTTTGGAACCAAGTGTTAAATACAAAACAACTTCAACAAGAATTTCACCTCCTCCCAGAGGCCAGCAAGGAGGTTTGTGCATCCTTTAACAGCTCGTTACACTGGAGTGAGTCTTCATTTCATTTCAGGCAGAGGTGTAAATAGAGCAGTATTGGATTGTGCAGCTACCCACAGGATCTACTCAGCACAGGGAAGTTGGTGCACGCAGTTTACAGGCCACCACTGACACTGTGGGGACACAGAAGATCTGAGGCAGAACAGCAAGCCCCCTTCCTCAGAGTGACTTGACACCAACATTTAGAAATGGGCCTGCATACCAGTTCCGCTGATCTCTACCCACCATATTCACATTCCTGCAGCCCAAGGCCAGGCTCCAGCCCCGGACTCCAGCTGCAACACGAAGCAGACGTTTACAGCTCTAGACACATTTCTATTTTATTACGGCAAAGGTGAAAAAACCACCTCAGCCCAACAGGCAACCAGTAAAATTTATCCCAAAAATAACTCGGTACAAAACAGATCTGTTTCAGAATTAAAAAAAACCTTTACATGAGTTTAAAACCTATTCCAAACCATAAAAGTAAAACAAATTCCATCCTTGATATTAGTGGCCACAGTCATACACCCCTCCCTCCAGAGAGCATGGAATGAGATGTCTGGAGTCCTTTCCATGCAGGGGATGTGCTCACTGCTTTAACTGGTGTCCATCTAGAAGAAGAGAGAAGCTGTTATTCACAGTGCTGCAAGATGGAACAGGAAGAAAAAGCTTTCCATGGGCCTCCAGAAACTTTACTGTTAACAAATAGGTCTATCTGATGGAGTTAGGCCTTTCCACATTAGAAAAGTGACAAAGAGTCCTGTGGCACCTTAAAGACTAACTGAAGTATTGAAGCAGAAGCTTTCGTGGGCTAATCCCCACTTCATCGGATTCCAGACTAACACGGCTACCGCTCTGATTCTACACTAGAAAAGTGCACCATTTTAACAAGATTGATTTAATAATCTCTTTTTAAGCCAGTGAAACGTAGCAAGATACTAGATAAGAAAGGGTCAAACTGGTTTAAATGCATTAGAGATTTGTACCAGTTTAACTTGGTACATTATAAAATTAAGTATATTAAATCAGTGTCCATTTCTATTACAAGACCAGACCGTTGTTTCCCTGCACATACACACTTGCTCTCTATTGTATATATTCTAGTGCTTTATCCAGTCTAATTCTAAAAGACCCCATTTCAGTGTCTTTGGGAGAGTTTCAGCAACACTGGTCCCAATCTGGATCAATCACCAGAAATGCCCGCTCATAACTACTTGCTCTGTTCTTTGTGATCCTCAGTTTATGGCTTGAGCCAGTTTCCAAGCCAGGTTTTCCAACTGAGATTTATGAGGCTTTTCAATTCTTTATTAAAATCCCTTGAGACCATGCATACTGCATTTCCCCCAATGCTTTCTGATAGAACTTCAAAAACAGCAATCAGATTTGCCCTTTATAAACCCACAATACTGCTTATTGCTGCTCCATCTTCTAGATATCAAGTGATTTTCTAATCACATTTCTTTCATTATTTTACCAGTGGTGAGTGAGTCTTACTGCACGGTAGCTGACAGGAACACTTTCTGATTCTGCTAGATGGCCAGATCTGCTCCCTCCAATCTTCAGGCACACCCCAGTTATCCATGATCAGATTTGTATATTGTCAGTGGTACAGTAAGTTTGTCACCCAACTGTCTTAGGCCAGGAGGTATTTCATATGGCTCAGCCAATGGGTCTCTCTCCCCTCCCACCCCCCCAACACACTTCATCATCTGCTCTTTAACAAATTTAAACTATGCAGCCTTTGGATTTATTAAATTACATCAGCTGGTTTATACATCGGACTTGCTTCCTCCCTTGACAACAACCTCATCCCGCTCCCACTTTCCCTAGCAGTCTCAGCAGACTAGTCTGGTTGGTTTGCCTCTCTGTTTCTATTACTGATTCTTTATTATTGGTGTAATAATACCTAGCAACGGGCACTGGAGGTACCACCTATAAATACAACCATTCCCCATCACAAGAGCGACACCAACTCAGGTTTGTTAGTTTCCCAGCCCTTCACTCACCCATAAGATGTTGAATACATATTTTCAGATAAGCTAGATGTGCAGTTGTGTGTTCATTCATGTGTTCCCAGGATGTGCAACATGCAGTGTGCAATTACATGCGATAGTCTGGCCCAAGTGGACACTTGGGCTCTTTGAAAAACTGCTCCTGGATGTGTAGAATATCCCCACCCCAGAGATGGCTATTTCTCAGTCAGGAGTAATAGCTGTTGGTGCAGCAACTGGGGGAATGACATTAGCTACAGCAGGGGTCTGCAACCCGCGGCTCCGGAGCCGCATGCGGCTCTTTCATCCCTCCGATGCGGCTCCCTGTGTGTTCTAATTTTAACCGGCCCGCAGACTGTTCTCTATGCGGCCCGCCAGCACTGTCCAACCAGTGTGCGGAGCCGCAGCCGAAAGAGAGGGGCGGGGTCAATAAGAGGCGAGCGGCGGGGGGGGGGGGGGGGGGAGAAGAACGGAGCCGGGGCCGGGGCCGGGGCACGAGGCGAGGCGGAGCCGGCGGAGAAGTGCGAGTCGGGCCGGGGCCGGGGCAGGAGGCGAAGCGCGGTGGAGCCGGCGGATAAGAGCGAGCCGGGGCCGGGGCACGAGGCAAGGCAAGGCAAGGCAAGCTGGGGGAGGGGGGGAGTGAAAGCACGGCCGGGGGGGGGGGGGGAGGAAGAAGAGCGAGAGCACGGCTAGAGGGGAGGGGGAGGGAAGAAGAGCGAGAGCACGGCCGGAGCGGGGGGGAGGGAGGGAAGAAGAGCGAGAGCACGGCCGGAGCAGGGGGGAGGAAGAAGAGCGAGAGCACGGCCGGAGGGGGGGGGGGAGGGAGGGAAGAAGAGCGAGAGCACGGCCGGAGCGGGGGGGGGGGGGAGGGAAGAAGAGCGAGAGCACGGCCGGAGCGGGGGGGGGGGAGGAAGAAGAGCGAGAGCACGGCTGGAGGGGAGGGGGAGGGAAGAAGAGCGAGAGCACGGCCGGAGGGGGGGGGGGAGGGGGTCGGCCCTCACACATCTTCACCGTCCTTACCAAATCTGGCCCTCTTCCCAAAAAGTTTGGACACCCCTGATCTAAATGCAACACATTATAGTTTGTTTATACATAGCATAAAGGCAAAGAAAACGTTATATGCAGTGTTATTTCATTTTAAATGTCAAAAGGGTTTTGTGGCTCCCAGTGTTTTCTTTACTGTGGGAAACGGGTCCAAATGGCTCTTTGAGTGGTAAAGGTTGCAGACCCCTGAGCTACAGGAACCAGGTACTGCTTAGCCTCAAGGAGGCTTTTTTGGTTCCGTGTTCTGATCAATACTCCAGCCTTTTCTGTGCAGCCATTGAGAACTAACCCTTCCATTTCCAGATAAGGACTAACTGAGGACCCACACTTACCCTGGCATTATAAGCATCCAACTGTGCATCTAGTTCTTCTGCAGAGAGCTGCTGTTTGGAACTTCTTCCAGCCCCTCTGCCTCTCCCTCGGTTCCCACCACGGTTACCTCGCCTGTTGCCACCTCCACCACCAAATCCTCCTGAACCACCACGGTTTCTGGTCATGCCTCCTCTGTTTACACTGTGAAGCAGAGAAAGAGCTGCATTACAGGCACAGTACAGTCTAGTCAACCCCAACAGCCACAAAGAAATGCAAATTCAGTGCCCATGCTAATCAGGTGCAACAGGCCAATTGCACAGGCCCATCTCAAACAAAAGCTTCTCACCTCTGTGCTGGTCTCCGTTGTGTGTCTATCTGTGATGTAACCAGCTGAATGTTCATAGGGCGCCCTAAAAGAGAGAGAGTAATAATTCATCTTTATACACATGCCACTGGTATCTAGAGTCCTCCACCCAGCGAGTGAAAACAGCCAAACAGACTCACCATCTAGGGGGACTCCATTGTACTGCTTCATAGCTTTCAGGGCATCTGCCTTTCTTTCGAAATGCACATCTGCTGTCCCTAAACTCCGTCCAGACCTATCATAATGCACTGCTGCCTTCTTCAAGGTCCCAAACTCTGCGAACAGCTCCTGTGCAACAGAGAGAGGGGAGCTGTCACCACTAACCAAACTGCTGCCAGGACATCTATCTCACAGCAGCACCAGGCAGGAAGGACACGGTTGGTAGCTTCTCTAATACAAGCGCCATCTCTCAGAGGTTTACAGCTGTTAAAACAGTAAACATTAGCAGCCCAGGAAAAACCATCTATGAAAGAAGGGAACTCAAAGTCATTAAGGAAGTTGCTCCAGAAGAAAACTTAATGGCCCTGGACTGAGGGTAAATTCTCTGAGGGGGTCAACATACATGTGGACACAGGTGATCCAGTGGATACAGTGTACTTGGACTTTCAGAAAGGCTTTGACAAGGTACTTCAGCAAAGGCTCTTAAGCAAAGTAAGCAGTCGTTGGATAAGAGAGAAAGTCCTCTCATGGATTAGTAACTGGTTAAAAAATAGGAAACAAAGGGTAGAAATAAATGGTCAGTTGTCAGAATGGAGAGAAATAGCAATGTCACCCAGGGGTCTGTAACAGGACAAGTGCTGTTCAACGTATTCAGAAATGAACCGGAAAAAGGGGTAACAGTGGGGCGGCAAAATCTGAATACAAAATTACTCAAGATAGTTAAGTCCAAAGCCAACTGGGAAGAGTTACAAAGGGATCTCACAAAACTGGGTAACTGGGCAACAAAGTGGCAGATGAAATTCAATGTCGACAAATGCAAAGTAATGCACATTGGAAAACATAATCCCAACTACACATTCAAAATGACGGGGTCTAAATTAGCTGTTACCACTCAAGAGAGATCTTGGAGTCATTGTGGATAATTCTCTGAAAACATCCACTCAATGTGCAGCAGTCAAACAAGCTATGAGAATGTTAGGAACCTTTAGGAAAGGGGTGGGTAGATAAGACAGAAAATATCATCATGCCTCTATATAAAGTCATGGTACACCCAATCCTTGAATACTGCAATAGATATATTGGAATTTGAAAAGGTATAAAGAAGGGCAACAAAAATGATTAGGGGTGTGGAACAGCTTTCATATAAGGAGAGATTTAAAAGACGGACTTTTCAGCTTGGAAAAGAGAAGACTGAGGAGGATATTATTGAGGTCTATAAAATCATGACGGGTGGGGAAAAAGTAAATAAGGAAATGTTATTTACCCCTTCACATAACATAAGAACCAGAGGTCACCCACTGAAATTAATAGACAACAGGTTTAAAACAAACAAAACAAAGTTTTTATTCATGCAAAGCACAGTCAACCTGTGGAACTTATTGTTGGGGATGCTGCGAAGGCCAAAACTATAATAGGCTTAAAAAAAAATAACTGGTAAATTCATGGAGCAGAGAGCCATTAGCCAAAATGCTCAAGCGCATACTCTGGGTGTCCCTAGCCTCTAACTGCCAGAAGATGGGAGCAAATGATAGGGGTTGGATCACTCAAAAATTGCTTGCTCTGTTGCTTGTTCCAGTGCTTAATTTCCCTTACAGTTATGAAATTTTTCCCAGTGTTTAACTTAAATCTCCTTTGCTGCAATTTAAGCCCATTACTTGTTGTCCTGCCCTCTGGGGATATGAACACTTCATGACCCTCCTCTTTATAATAACCTTTTTACATACTTAAACACCATTATCATGCCCTGCTCCCAATGTCTTCTCTTATCCCAATGTCTTCTCTTATCCAAATTAAACAAATCCAGTTTTTCCAATCTTTCCTCCTAGATCACGTTTTCTATACTTGTTGCTCTTCTATGGACTTTCTCCAATTTAGCCACATCTTTCCCAAATCCTGGTGCTCAGAAGTGGACACGGTACTCTAGTTGAGGCCTTATCAGTGCTGAGTGGAAGAACTGGCTCATGTCTTGCTTACAACACTCCTACTTATGACTTGCTTATGACAAGGTCACGTGAGATGGTATCAAAAGTCTTACTACAGTTGAGATACATCACACCTACTGTTTCAGCCCTATCCATGAGGCTTGTTACTCTGTCAAAGGAAATTAAGTTGGTTTGACATGATTTGTTGACAAAACCACATTGCCTGTTACTCCATTATCTTTCCGGGTTCCCAAATTAAACTGACTGGTCTATAATTCCCTTGATTGTCCTTCTGCCCATTTTTACAGCTAGGTACTATTATTTGCCTTTTTCCAGTCCTCTGGGAGCCCTCAAAGATAATCAGTAATGGCTCAGAGATCTCTTCAGCCAGTCCCTCAAGTATTGGAGGATATAGTGCATCAGGGCCTGCCAACCTGAAGTCATCTAAGTTGTTTATCATCTTTGAAAAAAAACTCTTAACGTTCCTAAGATGTGGGTTAGCATATCTGATGTCACTGTAGTTAACAAATAGGGCCCAGAGCCTCAAAGATTTTTCTGCTCCTAATTTCCACTGAAGTCAATGAAATTTAGTGGCCTAACTACATTTGAGAATCTGGGCCTCTGTAACTAGGGGGAAGCTAGCCTTCAAACCTGTGAGCCTGCATTTTAGTTGTATTAGGCTAACTCAAAATACTTTGGATATATTTTTGAATGGTAGTGAAGAATAGCCTTAAGAGTCTTTCCATATGCCTTGAGAAAGATGGGTAGAGCAAATGACAAACACAGGGCTGCCACATTTCAGCTGTGAGATCTTGGCTCCTTTCCAATATCATGAAAGTTACAGATCCTCTAGTAGAACAATGCACATCTCATATGCTTTTTGTTATATCCCTTTTCTCCAAAAGCATGTAATCAGCTGAGATGGGAAGAGACACTCCCCCACCCACAAACTAGTACATATTTTGTCTGAGTTCAGAACTGGAAGAAAAATGGGGGAGATCTCTCTCTCTATCAGTTAGGAGAGAATAAAAACTGCAAAATGGTAAAACATTCTACTAATGCATTTACTGGGATCTTCATGTCTCAGATTTTGGGCAAGTTATATTAAATATTTCAGACCCAAACGTAACAGCCTTCTCACACAGGCACCTTTGCTCAGTCATTTATTATACATTAAACAAACTAGAGGGGAACAAAATACAATTTATTTGCACTCTAGTCATCTCAGACAGTACTAAAACAGCCAATCAGAAGTGCTGACTGCAACAAAGAGTGTTCAAAGTTAGCTGCCTTAAAGATCACTGTCATTCCATGAGGAAGGGTCCACGGGCCTCAGAAAATGCAAGATGAACCCAAAACGCCCAAGAAAGCTACCCTCCTTTGTGACTTTTCCAACATTTGGAGGAGATGGGGAGGATGTGTCTCTTACCTGGATATCTGCATCCGACACACCAAAGTCCAGATTAGAAACCAGAAGCTTCCCCCCGGTTTCCACGCCAGCCCCAGCCCCAAAGCCGCTGTCGAATAGGTCATGCTGCCACTTTTCGGGGAGTTGCTTTGGCTGAAACAGAACAAACTTTCTCACCAACCATCCCTGACCAAGCCCCCTGCCCGGGATCCCGCCACCCCACAGGGGGTCCTCAGCTCCCCTCCCGCCTCGCTCTCCTCTAGCGCCGCCGCGGGAAGGGCTCGTTCTCCCCGAGCCCGCTCGCCCCACGTCACGACTGCCTGCTCCTGGGATTGAACAAAGGGCCTGCGGCCGGGCCCGCCTCCCTCCTGCCGCAGCCGGCTCCCAGCGCCAGCCCGCCCCGCTCGCTCCCCAGGCCCTCGGGCCTGCTGCTCCCACAATTCGCTCTGCGGCTCCTGGGGCCCGGCCCCTCGGTCCGAGCTCGACGCCCCGGCTACGGGGCTTCGGCCGGCGCCCCCGCGCTCCGTACCCGGCTGTAGGGCGCGGGCCGGTTCCTGCCGCCGCCTCGGGCCATGACCGGCCTGTTCCGCAGGGGGCCGCCGCCTCCTGCCCGCCCGGCTCCAACACTGCCCCGGCCGGGCCCCCCTCCGCGGGAGGCGCCACCTCGGCCCCGGCCTCCGCGGCCGCCCCCGGCGCGACCGGCCCCCCGCTGGCTGCGGTTCAGCTTGATGATATCGTCCAGGGACATGTCCATCTTGTCGGCCATGATGGCGGCTCCGCTCCGGGGCCTGCACTTCCGGCCGCGCTGCGCCGACGCCGGAACCGGAAGGGGCGGAACAAGTCTTCCAACGAGGGCGCAGCTGCAGTACGTCCCGCTCTATAGGGCTGAGACTGTGGTGGTGGGAGGGGTGAGTCTTGCTGGGGGCGGGACTTCCGGCACGCGCCATTGAGATTCCCGCCGGACCGAGTGTGGGAGCTGGAGTCGGTTGGGTCGTTTCTGGGGTGGGGCTGCGGGGACCCTGGGCCCCCCGGGGGGCGGAGCCGAGGCAGGAAGGGGACTCCCTGGGGGCGGGGCCGAAGAGATGCCATGGGGGCGGGTCTCCCTGGGGGCGGGCCCCGAGAGATTCCCGATGGGGGGCTCCGTGGGGCGGGGCCGAGAGATCCCGAGGGGACGGGGGGCTCCGTGGGGCGGGGCCGAGAGATCCCGAGGGGACGGGGGGCTCCGTGGGGCGGGGCCCGAGAGATTCTGGGTCGGGCTGAGCTGGGGGGGGGGCGCCTGCAGACCCCCGTTAGGCGTGTCAGCACTTTCCTTCTGGGATGCAGGGAAACCGCTGCTCAGCCCTGGTCCTGGCGATCTGGTGACAAGTTGCTGGGATCCGTTTTCATTCCGTCCCATGAAAACACTACGGTGCCCACATCCTCCCAGCAGTGCGGCGAGGAGCCCGAGGCAGGGGACTCAGGCCTCTTGGACTCCCAGGATGGAACTGGCAGTCAGACCACATCCCATCCTCTCACCTTTACTCAGTTTCCTCATCTGTGGAGTGGGGTGTGCTGATCCTGGTCTGCCCAGTGATGGGACAAGGTCACTAAATGTGAGCCAGGATAGGGGATCTGGGATGAGAGGCTCCCAGGACAGAGGTTCACTAGCAACCCCTGAGCTGTGGGAGAGGGAACAGCCCACCCACATCCCCCATTGATCTGCCCTAGGGGAGAAATCAATGCTGGTAGAGGAAGGAGGCTACATGACCGCTGGGGAGATGAGCTGCTTCAGCTGGGAAACCAAAGGGTTAGAAATTAAACTCAATCTGAGCAACTGCTTTCCCTGCCAGGTGCGGACTTGACTCTGATTGCGCACAGCCCAGCCAGCATGAAGGTGAAGATAAAGAGCTGGAATGGGGTAGCGTCTTGGCTCTGGGTGGCCAATGATGAGAACTGTGGCATCTGCCGGATGGCCTTTAATGGCTGCTGCCCAGACTGTGAGTAATCCAGGCCCCTTGCCCCCTGCAGTATTTCAGACCAGGTGCTCCCTTCTCTCCTCATCAGTTTTGTGCCTTTGTAGGTAAGGTGCCTGGAGATGACTGCCCCCTGGTGTGGGGCCAGTGCTCCCACTGCTTCCACATGCACTGCATTCTCAAGTGGCTGAATTCACAGCAAGTCCAGCAGCACTGTCCCATGTGCCGGCAAGAGTGGAAATTCAAGGAGTGACCGAGCCCTGCGCAGCCAGCAGATCTGATTGAATGGAGTGTTAGAGTTTTGTTGAGAGTCAACCCCTCTCTCCACACCCTGGAACAGTGAAATATTTCTACAGCATCGTAGGTATCCCCAGCCCTTAGAGAGAACTTTGGCAGATAATTCTCGCCCCCAAATAATTGACTTACCATAGGCAAAAAGAAAGCCTGGGGCAGAAGGAGCAGTGGAGACATGTGAGGGGTGCATGTTAACCTTTCCCACCATTATGTTGGTTCCACATGCTGTCCACGTTTTCAGTATTAATAATTATTTCATCCTGGGCACAGTCAGCATCTCAACTTTCTCTGTGCCCTTAAGGGCTACACCGCACACGTCTGCCTCAGTAAAAAGCCAGGGGTTGGCCTGGGTACATCTCATGTTGGCCCTTTTATGATAATGGCTCCTTTTGCCATGCAGACATGGGTGCCTTATTTAAAACATCCTCCACCTGATTTTAAGAGGTGTTTATCCTTCACAACTCCACCTAAAGTCAGCAGGAGCTCCAGGCCTTTGAAAAGCTGGCTTCTTGCAGCAGCTTTTCCTTAACTAAAAGGATCTTTCCTGTCTAAATAAACCCTCTTCCAGCAATTTCATCATGGGAACCTTCCCATCCTTCTGCTCGGAAGAGACCTCTCGGGCCTGTCCTGACCCTGCCTCCCTCCATTCCCTGAGAACTACCACTATCCAGTGATGTGGGTATTCTCTACCTTACTGGTGAGAGAGGGTCACATCATCTCAAAGCTTTCTTTAGTTTAAATGGGATTCTTAGGGCCATATGCATCTCTCCATCCCGGCTCACAGCTCCTATGCCTTTGGCAACCATTTCCCCGTGCACCACCGGCAGGCTGAGCCCTGAACTGGTACCTTCCAATACAGCAATGGAGAAATGCAGGCTGTCGTGTTGCCAGTAGGATAAGGGTCTGCCTCCCACCACAGCCAGAGACATCTTCACAGGTCAGGTGTGCTGTTCAGCACCAGAATCGTACATTTTTTGAATCTAAGTTGCTTTGAGACTAGACTCCTTGCCAATAGTATGCCAGCTGGAACCTGGCAATCCCTGGACTGGTTTCAATAAACTCATGGCTGTGATTAATTTCTCTTCATGCTTTTTGCTTTTGAGCCAAGGGGGGAGTCTCCAGAGCTGGTCAGATACCCACACCCACACCACAGACAGCAGAGAAAGGGGGTTGCCATGCCATCAACAAAGACTTTTCCTAGCTGGGCAGCAAGGTGGTAGAGTGTGACCTATAGCTTTACCTTTGCCGTTCTGGCTGTCCCTGCTGTGTGGAGGGGGTCCTACACTAGCCTGGCCCATTACTCACGTCCTACAGACCAACTGTGCTTGATGCTTCATCCTTGGCAAAATCCCTCCCCGGTATGTCAGTCTTCTCTGCCGTGTGGGCCGCCCCCAGGTGGAATGTAGAAGGAGAGCCTCTTCATGTGGAATATGGCCTGTGACGGCTGCTTATCGACCTCGAACAAGGACACTAATGTGACATGAGGGCACCCTTTATTGAATGGGCGGTAGGGGGGGCAGAGGGTACAATGTGTCCCCTTGAGGAGGGGAAGGTTAGTTGAACCAAAGACACAAGATGTAACAAGGATCCCTTGGTGGGGTTCTGCAGGGGAGAATGATACACGGTGGGAATCAGGGAGTGGGACCAAGAGTCTATGGGGTGGCTTCTCCTTTCAGCCTGGTACTGGAGCCAGCCGGAGTGCAGCTTGTACCTCCCCTCACCTCCCCACACAGGTCCTGTCTGCTCCACGAGAGGGCACCAGAAATCAGCCAACAGGGAAGTTGGCGCTGAACAGGGAGCATCTGTTTGCCTGGCCCAGCGCTCCAGTTAGTGCAAACAGGGACACAAGGGGGGCACCGCAGCACATGAGTGCTCAGTATGCTGCTGAAACCACTTGTTCCAGCGCCACAAGCAGCAGCACTAGGGTGACCAGATGCCCCGATTTTATAGGGACAGTCCCGATATTTGGGGCTTTTTCTTATACCGGCTCCTCTTACCCCCCCCCCCATCCTCTCCCGATTTTTCATACTTGCCGTCTGTCAGCCTAAGCACCAGTGCAGTGGCCATCCCACTGGTCTGCCGGGGGGGGGGGGGGGGGATCACTTCTGCGTGCAGGGGCAGGGTGGAAGCACAGGTGCTTGAAGTGGCTTCCCTCACATACAGGGGTAAAGTTTAGTTCAGTGGCTCTGAGGCCCCCACTAAACAAATTGCTCCAGCCCGCCTGGATGGAGGCAGCGCCGCTAAAGAAATGGGGGGGGGGGCTCCCACGGGCCGGCCAGCGCTCCAGGGCTGGGACAACCCCCGGGCGCCTGGACGGTAACCTGGCTTGATACCTGCAACCAGCCGCTCTCCAGCCCGGGTGGGGGGCGGACAGAGCCGGACCTGGGCCGGCGCCCGCAGGAGGGGGAGGGCCCCGGGGATTTCAGCAGAGGGGTTGGGGGCTCTGACTGTCCCGCCCCGACCCTTTTCCCGCACGAGGGTAGAGCTGGGTCCGTGGGGGGGGGGGGGTCTGCCCACCGGTCGCTGTCCTCAGCCGGCCCCGACGGCGCTTGAACCGCCCTCGGCCCTTCGGCGCCCGCCCCCGTGGCACCGGGGGGGGGGGGGGCAGGCGCTGCCCGGGGGCGGCTCATCCCTCGCCCCACAAGCCGGCTCCGACCCGGCGGGCGGGGCCCCGGGTGACCGGCACCGAGCCCCGCGTCTCCGACCCCCGCGCAGCGGCAGGCGCCTCCCCCCGCCCTCCCGCCGCTATAAGGGGCGGCCGATGGCAGCGCCTCACTCGGAGCCGCCCCAAGCCCGTCGGCACCATGCAGGGAGCCCGCGCCCTGCTCTGCCTCGCCCTGGCCGCGCTGCTCGGCCCGCCCGCCCAGGCGTGGTACAAGCAGGCGGCCGGACCCAGCTACTACTCGGTGGGCAGAGCCTCGGGGCTGCTGTCCGGGATCCGCCGGGCGCCCCACGTCCGCCGCGCCGAGAGCGGCACAGACAGCGCCGAGCACCGCGCCGCGCTGCTGCCCCCCGAGCCGCCGGGCCCCGCGCTCGGGAGCATGGTGAGTAGCCGCTGGGCAGCCCCGGGGCACGGCATGGCGGGGGCGGCAGCCCGGGGGTCCCGTCCCGGCCGCTTTCCAAAGCTGAGCCGCCTCCCACAGTCAGTCCCCGGCCCAGTGCAGCTCCCCCCCGCGCCCCGCGGGGCCCGCAGCAGCCCCTCGACCCCGCGCCCCGTGGGGCCCGCAGCAGCCCCTCGACCCCGCGCCCCGCGGGGCCCGCAGCAGCCCCTCGACCCCCCCCCCCGCGCCCCGCGGGGCCCGCAGCAGCCCCTCGACCCCCCCCCCGCGCCCCGCGGGGCCCGCAGCAGCCCCTCGACACCCCCCCCCGCGCCCCGTGGGGCCCGCAGCAGCCCCTCGACCACCCCCCAACCCATGCTCCCGCTGGGGCCCGCAGCCCCTGGCCGGGTCAAGCAGGAGGGGGGAAGAACCCTGTGTCCCGCTCCCCTCTGCCGATGCAGGCAGTGCTGGGGGTCCCTTGCGCTGGGTGGGCACGGGCAGGGGGTCCGTGTACCCTCTAACCTCCCCCTTCTCCACCCTCCGTCCCCAGGGTCCCTGTGTGAAGGACCTTGCCCTGGAGCTGCCGAGCTGCCAGCTGCTGCCCGGAGCCCCCAGCACCATCCACTGCAAGGCTGATGTCACCCTCTCCCTGGACCCCTCCGACTGTATCAGCATCTAACACCCCCCCCCCACAGTATGGGGGAGGGGTGCCCTAGCATCTGCACCTGACAATAAAGGCACCTTGAAACCATCTCGTCTCTCTTCTGCCTGCCGGGAAGGGGGAGATGCCAGCCCCAGGAGTGCTCTGCACCCCCTGTTCTGCTTCCCTCTGCTCACCCCCTGGGGATCCCTGAGGGGCTGTGCTGGGGGGAGGAACTTGCCCCCCACCTCACCAGGCAGATCAGGCTGAGCATCACTCCCCCCCCCCAAAGACCCCCCCTCAGCACAGGACCAGGCACACTGGCTAGCTAGGGAGATGCAGGACTCAGGCTCCAGCAGCCTCCCATTCACAGCATCAGGCCCTTCCCCAGTTATCTCACTTCCCTGCCCTGGCCCCACTGCCATCCATTCAGCCAGCTCTCCACCCTGCTTTAATGCACAGATGGGGGAAGAGAGGGGCGTAGCAACAACCTGTATTTACCTCTCTCACTGCAGTGGCCAGGAGCTCAGACTTACTTGCAAAGAGTCTGGGCTAAGTCTGGGCCAGGTCTTCTCCACCCCCAAGCCTGGGAGAAGGCAGCAGGTTCCTGTGAGCAAGGGGGGGTTGCACCCAGCCCAGATAACTGAAAAGGGATGGGGGTGTGGGACAGAGCCTTGTCTGGGGCCCCAGGCCTACTACCCATCCCTAGCTTGATCTGCCCCAGGGAGGGCTGGGGGAATCCAGCCCTTGGTCTTAAGTTGGAGGCTCCAACTCCTCCTGTAGAGAGCCTGGCCCCAGCACTGCTGTAGCCCCAACAAGACAGTAAATGGTGTTAAATATCTTTTAAAGTGTTTTTAATTTGGGGGGGGGGGAGAGTTTACACTCAGCGGTTTGCTGTGTGAAAGGAGTTACCCTGCACGGGGGTAGTGCTACCTCAACCTAGGCACGATGTGGGGGGAGCAACTCACCTCCGCTCCTGCCTCAGCCAAATCCACCTGGAGCAGCCAGAGCCCCTTGTGGGGAAGAGAGGAGGTGGCCGGCGGTCCCAGGTCTGGGCCCAGTTATCCTGTCAGGAAAAGGAGTGACTGGCCACCCCTGGCCTGAGCTGCAGGAACTCAGTGCTCATAAGGCAGATGCCACTGTTTAATCATCTCGTTAGCAGAAATAAATGAACCAATTAGGGAATGAGAGAAGTTACAGGGCCCGGCCCTAACACACACTGTCAAGCAGAACCAGACCCCCCTCCACAGAGACCGCGGCAGCTGCTTCTTAATGACAAGTGGCAGCACCACTCCGAGAAGGAGCTGGAGTCCAAGCTGCCAGAAATGGCCCCAGTGCCAGAATCCCCAGAGCAGGAGCCTGCTGTGCTCAGGTGAAGGGAGCAATGGGCCAGCAGGACCATCCCACCCCCGTCCTGCGCTGCAGCTGATGCTGGGACAGTGCAGGGTGGGGAGGGCTGTGAGCCTGCTGCCCCATTCCTTGTAGCGCCTCCCGCTGGGAGAGGCTGGGATCGGAGTCTCTGCAGCCAGCGCATCTGCCCGGCTCCCTGAGGGTGCCCCTTGCTGGGACTCCCCAGGGAAGTGCTTTGGAAGAACACGCTCGTGCAGACAGAGGAGAAAAGCTTCTGGCTTTCCTGAAGCTGATTCTGCGGAAGAAGGAAAACGATCTTGAACAGCGTGAAGCAGCAGCAGCGCCAGCGGCCAAGGCCAGCCATCTCGCTGGGGACGGGGAGCACCCCTCCGCTTTCTTCCCCCATCCCGCAGTACCCTGGGTCCCAGTCTCAGCACCCCCCTCTTGTGCTCTGCTCAGCTCGTGGGGGGCAAGGGGGCATGCTGGCTGCATTCTCCTCGTAGGAGGGGCCCAAACTACACCCTAGGAACATGGAAGGAGTCAAACTGCCCAGGCCAGGGGACTGAGAAGAGATGAATGATGCAGGGCTGTGGGCCAGGGCATGAGAAGCCAGCAGATCGCTGGCTCTATGGGAGGGTGCAGGGGAGAAAGGGGGGTTCTGGGCATGGGCAGACCAGCTGGTACAGGACAGCCCTGGGGAGAACACAGCGGCTGCTGAGCAGCAGGGATAAGTGTTCATGCCCTGGGAGGGGAGCAGTTCAGGCAGAGTGAGCCCCAGATTGTGCAGCAGCCAGGACACTAGTGAACACAGGGGAGAGCCCATGGGAGTGCCCCTGGCCCCCCCACCCGCTGAGCCTGGCCTTACCAGCGCTGGCTCCTTTGGGAGGACCTCAGTGTATGCGCTGAGACGCCACAGCCAGCAGGGCTCGCATGTCCTCGAAGCAGCCGAGCCACTTCCGGTGCTCAGTGCCACCCACGTCGTAGCACCTGCAAGACACAGGGCAGAGTACCACAGAGGGTCCTTCCAGCGGGGGGCAAACAGCTTCCCCAGGAAGGGGATGGAGCAGCCAGGTCAGACAGTGAAGGGTTAACCCTCCCAGCACCAACCAGGCTGCTCAGCCCGGGGAGGGGGCACGTGGGAACAGGCTGCAGCCAGGTCATGCTGCCAGGAGTGGAACCCAGGGCTCCCGGGCCCCTCTGCTCCTCAGAAATGCTTCCTCACTGATCTTTAGTGCAGTGGTTCTCAACCAAGGGCCTGGGGCCCCCTAGGGGGTCACAAGCAGGGCCAACAGGTCCTGGGCAGAAAGCCAAGCCCCACTGCATGGGGCTGAAGCCAAACCCTGAGCAATGTAGCCTTGCAGGCCCCCCTGTGGCATGGGGCCCCCAGGCAAATGCCCAGCTTGCTGCCTCCCAACGCCAGCCCTGGCTCTTATATGCAGGAAACCAGTTATTGTGGCACAAGTGGGCCATGGAGATTTTATAGTCTGTTGGGGCGGGAGGGCTCAGGAAGGAAAAGGTTGAGGAGCCCTGCTTTAGAAGACCTATGCCAAGCACCTCGTGAGTGATGGGCCATTGGGGACATTCTCAAACCAGACCCACTGCCTGTCCCCAGGAACCACCCCACAGCTCTGGCCCCAGGAAAACCATCAGTCTCCCCTGGAGGCTCAGCAGGGCCCTCAACAGCAGCCCTCAGCCCCCCGCCCCACCCGACCTGCTCAGGAGAGCATGTGGGGAAAGCGCAGGCTGCCAGATGCACCCCCTGTTTACATGGGCCCAGCTCTAAGCCCCAGTCGGGGAGTGACAAACACCAGTGATCAGCTCTCTCCAGGTGGCAGTTGATGCTCAAATGAGCCAGTGGAAAATTACTGCCAGAATGCAACTGGCAAATGACAGCCCGGGCCACAGCTCATAAACCTGGCGCCATTCCCCGGCGAGCACTTGTGCTCAGAGACACTGGCGACACAGGGACAGACCCAGCTCCCCTCCGCTCCAGAAACCGGCACCCATAGGGATGCTGGCACCTCGGCCTGGCGCCTCCCAGCTGAGGACAACAGGGATGAGAGAGCAGGGAGAGCTTGGAACTGACGTCTGTCACATTTCCTGAAGGCCTGGGGGGCTCCGGGCAGCAGCCATGCCCTGGGCTGGGGGAAGGGTGGGGAGAGCGGAGAGTTGGCCTCAAAAGAAGAAGAAACTTAGACCCTCCCATGCGCGGGCCAGGCCCTGTCGGAGGCAGCAGCATCTTCCCCCTTGTTGGGTTGGTGCCTCAGCCCCCCCCCCCCAGGCAACAGCCAGAAACAGGGACTCTGCCCTCAGGACAGGGCCTCTGGCTGGTCAGATTCAAACCGGCGAATCCGAACAGCTCGCTGCACTGTCCGTCGGCAGGAGCCCCGACAGTCCGAGGAGTCCAGGGCACCCGGCACTCAGCTACGCCCCTGGAGAGCGGAGGGAACGACCCCCAGCCTGAGGGGGCTCCCACCAGCCCCAGCGCTCTGCAGCCCGCCCCTGGAGAGCGGAGGGAACGACCCCCAGCCTGAGGGGGCTCCCACCAGGCCCAGCGCTCTGCAGCCCGCCCCTGGAGAGCGGAGGGAACGACCCCCAGCCTGAGGGGGCTCCCACCAGGCCCAGCGCTCTGCAGCCCGCCCCTGGAGAGCGGAGGGAACGACCCCCAGCCTGAGGAGGCTCCCACCAGCCCCAGCGCTCTGCAGTCCGCCCCTGGAGAGCGGAGGGAACGACCCCCAGCCTGAGGGGGCTCCCACCAGGCCCAGCGCTCTGCAGCCCGCCCCTGGAGAGCGGAGGGAACGACCCCCAGGCCTGAGGGGGCTCCCACCAGCCCCAGCGCTCTGCAGCCCGCCCCTGGAGAGCGGAGGGAACGACCCCCAGCCTGAGGGGGCTCCCACCAGGCCCAGCGCTCTGCAGCCCGCCCCTGGAGAGCGGAGGGAACGACCCCCAGGCCTGAGGGGGCTCCCACCAGGCCCAGCGCTCTGCAGACCGCCCCTGGAGAGCGGAGAGAACGACCCCCAGCCTGAGGGGGCTCCCACCAGGCCCAGCGCTCTGCAGCCCGCCCCTGGAGAGCGGAGGGAACGACCCCCAGCCTGAGGGGGCTCCCACCAGCCCCAGCGCTCTGCAGACTGCCCCTGGAGAGCGGAGGGAACGACCCCCAGCCTGAGGGGGCTCCCACCAGCCCCAGCGCTCTGCAGTCCGCCCCTGGAGAGCGGAGGGAACGACCCCCAGCCTGAGGGGGCTCCCACCAGGCCCAGCGCTCTGCAGCCCGCCCCTGGAGAGCGGAGGGAACGACCCCCAGGCCTGAGGAGGCTCCCACCAGCCCCAGCGCTCTGCAGCCCGCCCCTGGAGAGCGGAGGGAACGACCCCCAGCCTGAGGGGGCTCCCACCAGGCCCAGCGCTCTGCAGCCCGCCCCTGGAGAGCGGAGGGAACGACCCCCAGGCCTGAGGAGGCTCCCACCAGGCCCAGCGCTCTGCAGCCCGCCCCTGGAGAGCGGAGGGAACGACCCCCAGTCTGAGGGGGCTCCCACCAGGCCCAGCGCTCTGCAGCCCGCCCCTGGAGAGCAGGCGACTCGGCCTGCGTTTGAGAACATTGAACAGTGTTCAGGCTCTAGCCTGCCCCCCAAGCCCTCCCCAGCCCCTCTTGGGCCGAGAGTCCCCGGGCCCATCCATTCTTGTGGAGGAGGCCAGCCAGTGGGCAGTTAGTGCTGTGTGGGGTGGAGAGAGGCAGAAACCTGCCCACAGGGAACTGGGGCTGGATACCACTGCCAGCCCCCAGCGCCAACCACCACCACCACCTCAGGCATTCCCCTCCCCCGCCCCCTCAGCTACTAGAGACGTTTTGGGTCTTTATCAAATCAAGCAGGACTCAGAAGCCTTCTGCGTGGGAGGACAGGGCTGCTCAGGGAGGGCCACATGCCAGAGAAGCCCACACGGGGGATTAATGGGAAATCAAAGGGGCTTTGCTGGTCAGGGCCAGTCTCCCCCTTAGCGCAGTCAAATCACTCTTGGGAACGTGTCTGCTTAGCAGGCTGATTTCCTCCGGCTCCACTTCCCCAGGGCTCTGGGTGCTGCCAGGCCAGGCCTGGCCCCATGCTCCCCTCACACTCGTCCGGCCACCTCCTACCCTGGTGCGTCTCACATCTCACTGGAACCCCGGACCCTTGATCTGAAGGGGTCTCAACGTCGCTTGGTGTGGGGCAGAACCTGGGATGGACGAGCCACTGTGGAGAGTGGGGGTGGGATCCTTATAGCCTCCCTCATCAACACAGCATCCTGCCCGAGTCCGTTCACTCCTCCCTAGCCAGCTCCCCTGCCACAGAACCAGACCAGGGCCCCTCCATCACCAACCAGCCTACCCAGCCTCCTTTCAGCCCCACACTCTCCCCTCCCCAGGCATCGCGCAAGGCCTTGAAATGACACCACCAGCTTGTGACGAAGTGGGAGTACTGTGTGTGTGTGCCTCAGTTTCCCCTATGCATTTCTTAAGTGTCTATGTGAAGGGATGAGGGCTAATGCTGGAAACAAGGAGGCAACGCCCTCCCCTCTGTGCATCCCTGGAAGCTGTAACCTGACCCCAGGTGGGGGAGGGAGGTCAGGTAATACCTTAAGCCCGGGAAAGGAACAAAGGAGCAGGAAGTGGCTAGAGGGAGTGGTCAGTCTGGGTCTGGGTCGAGCTGGGAGAGGCAGAGAAGCAAACTCGCTCTCTGGCCCGAGATGGATCCAGTGGAGGGCTCACGCTCTTTCGCTGCATGGTCTGTGTTGGACCAGATGAAAGTCATCGAATAAACCGGGGGGAGAAGCAGGAGCCCAGAATCTGGGTCTCACCTCCTGGCACACCCCAGAAAGGCCTAACTGGATGGACCCTGTTTGGACTGAGAAGCTGTGAGTTGGATGGTTCCTGACATCTCAAATAAACCGTCTATTCTGCTGGCTGGCTGAGAGTCACGTTTGACTGTGGATTTGGGGTGCAGAACCCATGGGCTCCCCCAGGACCCCGCCCAGGCGGGCTTGCTGGGGGAAGCACACGGAGGGGCAGAAGGTGCTGAATGCTCCGAGGACAGACCCAGGAAGGTGGAAGTGGGTACCCCTGAAGCTCCTGGCCTGGGAAACAGGCTGTGTACGGAGAAGGGGCCCTTCACCCGGAGTCCGGTCTGGCTTCCTAGGGAGCGGTTCCAGACCATCGCCCGGGCGCTCCGTGACACAGCTCGGGAGAGCTCCAGGGCCCAAGCTGGGCCTACCCCAGGACAGGTGTTTGAGGCAGTTTTACTGACCCAGGGCTGGGCCCCTGAGCCCCCCAGGAAAGAAACCAACTCAAACCCTTTTCTAGCCCACAGCCCATGGTCCAGGTCCCTCGGCAGTGACAGGCAGCTCCTTCCAAAGCAAACCAGCACCAACCCCCTGCAAAGAATAGGCTTGGCCCCGGCCCACCCTAAGCCCTGCATCGTCTCCAGGCCTCTGAAGCTTTAACCAAAGCAAACACCCAGCAGAGGCTGGGGCCCCTCACACAGCCCTGCCTGCACCCCTGACCTGGAAGATGCTGGTTGCCCTTAGGGATCCTGAAGCGGGGGGCATTGCAGGACTGTCCAGCTGAGAGCTCAGGGGTCCTCACGAGCCTGGCGCTCACGGGACGGAAAAGGGGCTGGGACCAGGGAAATGGAACATCACAGGGCCAAGATGTGGCAGCTTCAGAAGCCAACTCACCCACCTACCCCAGCAGGGGTCCCCCGGACTGGGACTGACACTACGTCTGAGGCCGTGGATGAGCAAAGCCCCAGGACGAGGCTGGGAGACGAGCTCCAAGTCTGGCTGTGTCGGTGGCAGCTCCTCCTTGGGAGAGTCTTGGAAGCTGCTGGTGCAGCCCAGGGCTCCACCACCCCCTCCTCCCCCAGCCCGTCTCCGGAGCAGCACTACAGCCGGCGCATTTCCATAATTTCACACGCGCCACAAACACTCGGCAGCTCCCCGTCAATTCCCCGTCAGGCCGCGGTGACACTTTATTGACTCCCCCAATCTCTGCTCTCCTGGGGCTGCCAGTGCACAAAGCGCTTCCCTCCAGCAGCAATAATGTGCTGGCAATTTCCATACTAATCGGCCCAGGCAGGAGGAGCCGTCCCACCCCACAGACAGGCTTTCCACACGCTCCTCGGAACAGGAGCCCCATCCCGATCCACCGCCGGGGGGGGGGGGGGGGACGACTCCCCTCCCCCAAGATGGTGGGGGGGTGGGGGGGTGACACAGTAGTAGTGCTGCTGCCCCCTGCGCGTCCAGGCTTCAGCACAGATGTGGCAGCTCCCAATCCTGTGTCCTTGGCACTGGCTGCAGACAGCACCCCTGGAGCACTGACTGGGGAACAACTGATGCTTTACTCAGCTCAGGACGCTCCCCCCAAGGCCTGGCTAGCCAGTAGAAATGATCCTTCAGATCAGGAGCTGTAACTGCCTCTGCCATGCCAAGGCAGAGACCCAGGAGCGGCCCTCTCAGGCTGACTCCCTCTTCCCCAGCGGCACTGGCAGAAGGATGCAGCAAACTCTACCCTTTAATTCTACTTCTCTGTCTGGCAGCTGGAGGGCAAAACCGTCCCAAGCCCCAGGAGAAACGCGCTCGTCAAGAAACACTCTGATTTCTCCCCCCACAAAGCGCCCCCAGACCCAGCCCCTCTCAAGCAGGAGGCCCTGTAGGAATGGCACAGGGCACGGACTGCAGAGCTGGGGGCACTTGATATCATGGCCTGTCCCTGCCCCATAGCAGGAGGCACTGGAGCCCAGGACTGGAGCCTAGGACTTGCAGGCCGCAAGCAAACACGAGCACAGAAAAAGAGGGGCCCGGCCGCACTAGAAGACTGAAGAATATAAAATGCAAAAAGGTTTCTGCTCAGGAATCTCAATAAGAGGCCGCGAGGAACTGCAGCTCTGCCAGGCACTATTTATTCCATCTCCTCAAGAGGAGTCGAAGTTCCTGAGCAAACAAGTGATACAAGCAGCCAGGCACCAGAGCACTGGGGAGAGCAAAACTTAAACAACCTTGACGTTTTTAATAACCATTGCAACTGTTTGGGCCCAGAGGCAGCATCTTTCTATGGAAATGTTCAGCTGGGGGTAGAATTTCCACTTTTGTTGAGTTGTTTGTATTTAATAACAAACTCTTCTGGAGTCTGACTTTGCAGAGGGAGTCCAGAACGGCAGGTCTCACCGTGACAGGGGACAGTATGGAAATGGGAACACGCCCACTCAATGCGGCGCTCTAGGAAGGCCCAAAGTGGTTCAGGAGACAACTTGCCCTAATGCAGCTTGAGGCAAGAGCAGCCACCAACAGCTGCCTTGTGCATCTGCAGAGGCACCAAGATGAGCGGCAGGTGTGGTGGTGTCAGATATCAATGGCGAGAAACTAAAAGTCCAGAATAAAGCATTGGCCACCTCCAGCCAACTCCGCCCCCTCCCGACTGACCACAGACACCTGTGCAATGCAGCTGCTGTTTTGCTTGGGGCTCTCCCATCTGCTTCTCTCTCTCCCCCACTGGGTGAGGGAAGGACAAGCTAGAGGCAGCAGAAATGGACAGTGATGGGGAGAGAAAGCCCCACTCAGGCTGGGAGGCTGCAGAGAACATGATGGGCCAGCAGGGATCCCCCATAAGAACCCAAACCGCTGCTGCCTGGCAGGCTCGGCAGAGACCAGAGTCTGCAGCAGGTTCTGGTCTCTCTTCTCCCCGGGCACTGATCCAATCACTTTACAGCCATTCTAGCGGGTCCCAAACCACCCCTGACCCTCCACTGACAGGGACCACTCTCCCTGCCAAAATGCAGCTACCCGGGTAATCCGTGTAGCAGGGGTGGGGAAGTGAGGAAGAGGATGTTTTGCTCTTTGCTCTGGAGCCTAGGACTTTGCTGTGAACTCAAAAGTCCTAGGCTCCAGTCCTGGGCTCCAGTGCCTCCTGCTATGGGGCAGGGACAGCTGAGGAGGCAGGGGAATGGAGCCGGGCCCCCAGGGTCACACTCAGTCTGCGGAGGGTGATTCATGGGCAGGAGGGGTCAGCAGCAATGAACGCGAACAGAGCCAGCCCCACAGTGACCATGTACCTGGGGCACACGCAGGCTCCCGGAGCTGAGGCCACTGCACGTGGGACTGTCCCAAAGGAATTGGGAGGCTCAGTCCCAAAGGAATTCAACAGGCCCCAGTGTGCTGGGCTCACACCCTCCCCCGCACAGCAGGACCCACACGGTGCCCTGCTCCGTGGGGCTGCAGTACTCACTAGACTCTAGAGTGCAGAGTCATCCAGTCCTGGCCTCTCCTGGCTGCGGCTTACACGCCAGCATCAGCCCAGAGCATCGGACACCCAGGGTGGCACCTTCTGGGTCTCATCCAAACCATGGCTGCAGGACAGCGTGGAGCGGGCATGTATTTAGGCCAGGGAGAGAAGGGCCCCGATCAGCTGGGAACTGCTGGAGCATCTTGACTTGGGGCAAGCATGGGGCGGGGAGGGCTTCAGAATGGGCCCAAAGCCCTTCAGGTCCCACTCTGCTCAGCTCTAGAGAGGGTGGAGCCTCCAGCAGTTCTATCTGCCAAGGCATTCTTGGGATGGACATGTACCTCAGAAGGCTCAGGGCGTGTGCTCAGGGGCGTGTGGGGTTCCCCAGGCCCTCCCCATCACAATCCCCTCCTCAAGATTAAATCTTTCCCACAGTGACAGGTCTCCCAGCTCCAAGAGCAACTGTGTCATGGACGTCAGTCGCGTTACTGAAATGCCAATACAGTGCCTTGGAGATTAACAGTCACAGACAGGTACCCCCCTCCACAGCACCAGGGACCAGATACACACTGTGGGGTGGGGCAGGGGACAAGGGGATGTACGATTTGCACACACCACTGCAATACTTGGTGTCCCAACCCCACTCAGGTAGAGCCTACACAATCGCTTGCAGACTCCTGAGTCTTAGCAGTGAGCTATTCTAGCGAGACCCACTCTCCCCCCCCCCAGGTCTATCCAGATCTCCACCTTCCCCACTCCCCAACTGCTGCAGGGACACTCTGTGCTTTCAATGCAGAACCCTGCTGCAATCAGACAATACAGGCAGCATAAAACAAATGCAATTTAATATCATGCTGAACACCACGGACTATTGTATTCACTGCATCATTTTGTTTTCTGGAGAGTTCAGTGAGGCTTTCCTCTCTCATCCCATCTGAACATGCACAGAGCTTCCTGGTTGCTGCACAGGCCTGGCTGCGGGGGCTTGAGGTGGGGATCACAGACACTGGAAACTAAGGGGGACAACAGGCACGGGAAGCATCCAGGAGCTGGGGTGGGGACCTGTTGTAAAATGTGCAGCAAGAGACCAACAGACCCCTGAGTGGGAATAACACTGAAAAGCCCCTTCCACCCCATAACCCCAAATCCACCCCACTGGGTGCTGGTCAGTGCTAGTTCCCTGGCACAGACAATCTTTTATAGGTGCTGGAGCAAGGGGAGCTGCCACACTCCCTGACTTGAAGTGGTTCCATCCTATTCCAGGGTTTACAGTTTGGTTCAATGGCTCTCACTCCCCCCCCCCCCCAAATGTTCCACAGCAACCTTCCTGGGCACAGTGGCTCCGAAAGGAGACAACTGCACAGGTTACAACTGGGATACCCTGCGTCGGTAGGGCACTCAGAAAGCAGGTGGCAGAAACCACATGGAAGGGGGCCAAATGTGAACACACAAAGGGCTTTGGACACGAGTAACCCCTGGACTCAGTCCCCCGAGGGGATCTCCCTGAGGGAGTTGTCCCCCGTTCAGCCCCCTAAGACACAGCAGCCCAGCTACCTGCTTCCTGCTGTTCGCCAGACTTCCCACGCCCTGGAGAACAAATGTCATGAAGCTCAGCAGGTTGTCCCCTGCAGCAGGCTACCGAGAGAGAGGGAGACGCAGAAGGGACTCACTCTGAGGCAGGAAAGGGGAAACTCGCAAGTGCCGAACGGGAGCCCATACAGTGGGAGCGGCAAGTACCCTCCAGTTCCCAAAGTCCCGATCATCCCCCAGTCATACGAGATCGGATTCCAGTTAACGCCATTCACAAGCACGGGTCCGCCTGAGGGGTTCTTTGGAAGAACCTGAGCGTGAGCCCAGGAGACAGATCAAAACAAACTTTTTGCCTATTCCACTAGGAACCCAAAGCTGTTTCTGGGATGCGGGAGGAGCTGCCTGGATTTGCAGCAGTGCCTCTGCCTGGCAGATACACAGGGAGGTTCCTCAATGGGATAAACACACGTGGCAAAACCAGAACTTCTTCACCCATAGCACCGCCCCCCTCACACCGCAGCTCTGTTCCAGGGCGCTCAGCTCCACCCCTGCGGCAGATCCCTCTCCCCATCTCAACATCTGCAGACCCTTCTCCCCTCTCAGCGGTCACTTGATCACACCCAGACTCAGCTCTCATCTTCCTCAGACCCAGCCTGGGTCTCTGTGTTGCTTTCTCTGAATTCTTTCAAGTCTGTCAGTGTCTTTCTAGTCCAGCGGTTCTCCAGCGTTTGTACTGGTGACCCCTTTCACAGAGCAAGCTTCTGGGTGTGACCCCCCCCTTCTACATTAAAAACACATTTTTATATATTTAAACACCATTATAAATGCAGGAGGCAAAGCAGGGTATGGGGTGGAGGCTGATAGCTCCCCCCCCCCCATGTAATGACCTCGTGACCCCGAGGGGTCCTGAACCCTTTTGAGAACCCTGTTCTAGTAGTTTAGTGCTTGGAACTGAACCCAGCATTCCTGGAGTGCGGGTGTCAGTCCCAGGAACTTTTCCATCTTCGTCACCGCAGACCAGAGGCTGCTGGGTCCGCCCAGGCCAGCTGAGAAGTGAGGAAGGCGTCAAAGCACTGCATAGCCTGAGCCCGGTCCCTGGCCCTTCTGACCACCAGGGCGGGGCTGGACTGGGCCGGGGTTGCTTGTTGGACTTTGGCTCACTGCTCCAGCCTACCCCCAGTCCCACATGCTTGTTAGGGAAACGTGTGCAGCCCCCAAGACGCAAAGGCACCTCCACTGCCTCTCTTCCCCCCCCCCATCCCCCCGCGCGGGGCCACTCACGACACCCAAACAGTTCAACACGTTTATTCATTTCCACCAAAGGTACAACAGCGATGAACAGAAAACGGCCAGGCTGGAAGGGTGGTGCAGCCCATCCAACATCCCCCATGGTGGGACCCAGCCCCCTGCTACTCCCCAGCCGCCCGGTGCAGCGCTCCCACGAGAGGGAATGGGCTGGTGGACTGCCCACGCCCTGGTTAGAGAACGGGGGAGACAGCAGCCCACCTGCTTGAACGGGCAGCTAGGCATGGAGAAAGCCCGGTGTGGCGTGTACTGAGGGGGCCACAGTCCACCTGGTGGTGTAGGAAGAGGGGTTCAAGGAAAGCACATGCTTAGTGCAGCTAACAGCCTCCCTGATTCCCCTTGGGGAACTATTGGCACCGAGACCTCACCCCGTGCTCCTGCTAGCTGCACGGCCCACCCTACCCCTCTGTTTCTCAGTGTGGAAGCTGGCAACGCATTACCACCCGCCAGAGGCACCACCGAGCCTTTCCCCAAGCTGGGTGAACCAGCACCAACGGAGCAGAAGCAGCTCTGAGCACTTCATAAGGGACTGGCCTGTTCCCAGCACCTGCCCCTGCTCTGATCAAGTAGCTCAGGACATGTCATAGCTGGAGTTTGTCTCCCAAAGACAGCAGCTGATGCTACAGGTTAAGGGCCTGAATGATTCTCACAAGTGTTAAGCACCCACAAGCTCTCCCTACAGACTCTAGCGCTCAGAAGTCAAGATCCAGGGTTGGGGCAGGAGCAGACTTGTTTGTAAAATTCTTGTAGCTAGCAAAAAACCCAAAATTCCACACCGAGGGGCGCAGAGTCCTGCGGAGGGTAAAGCACTTCCCATGTGTCGGAAGCCAGAACTGGCAGAAGGTAAAACCACAACATGTTAAAACAGAGTTAAAAGGGGGGAAACAAATCTCCCCTAGAAAGGAGGTGGTGGTGGGCTGATTAAGAGAAAACTAGGAAGCAGCATCCCAGCTTGTCATCTCTGCATAATCTGCAGTAGGATGTGAAGAGGGAAGAATGTGTGAGAAGATGCCTTGTTGGGGCCAGCAGCACTGTCCTTATCTAGGGTATGCCCTAGAAAGGCTGGTTTGCTTCTCCAGAAGAGAGAACACTGCTGTGCTTTCCCCTCTACACACTTGTTCTCAAATCATCCTAGCTCTGCAGGCCTCTCTTACGCTCCTCTTCCTCCATTTTCTTCATGGCCTCCAGCACAGCCAGCTCTTTCGCTTCTTTCTTCTGGTTCCTGGCTTCAAACTCCAACCTGCAACAAGCAAGAGATTCCATGAAATTCCCACTCTCCCATCCACCAACATTCCCAGCAGCCTTTGCCCAGCCTGGAATAAGGGGGCCCACAGCCCTTCTCTTGACCAGCTGGCATGTCAGAAGCTTTACTGCAAGCCCCCTGTAGAGCCACAGCCCCAAGTCAGCATTATGCAGTGCAGGCAAAGGCACCACAGCTTGGATTGCAGTAAGCTGTTTGCCCTTCCCCACCTCTAGCCTCGATCGCCTGCCAAGTGGTGAAAGTGGATTCCATGACAGGTGGGCAAACTACGGCCAAACACACCAAATGCAAGAAACTGCTCATGCGCAGTACAAAGGAAAAGGGCAGATCCAGGACACACTTCATGAAATGGTAAAATAACCAGGCCTATTACACTGCTCACAAAGATGGTCCTGAAATCCACACACAACTCTGCCAACGCCTCAGTCCTGCCCAGTCTATTCCAGTCTTAGCCTCTCCCTTTGCCAAAACTACCAAACTAGGATTTACTAATGAACCTAGCCAAGGTCCTTGGCAATTCAAGGCTTAGGCTTGAAAGGGCAAAATGCCAACAGCTGGCCAGATTTGACAGCATAATGGGGTCACCCCAGGAGCAGGGGATTCCCCCCTCTCCATACTGGATAAGAAGAGTAAATAAATAAAACACAGACTTCTGGGAGATGCTCAACTAAAGGACACTAAAGTGCTTTGAGACTGAACAAGTTAGAGCCTCACTGTGGGGTAGGAACCACATTCATTTTAGAGATGAAGTAAGGGCTGTACACGAGTGTGCTCAGCTGCAGAGTCACATGTAAAGTCTAGCTCCTCATTTTCATGTACAGGTTTAGAAATCGGGCCCTAAGTGACTTTCCCCACATTACAAAATAAATCGGACACAGAGCTGTGAACAGACCCCAGGTCTCCTAACTCCCAATTCTGTGCTTTAACCAGAAAACCTTCCTCCTCCCTCTGTTCAATACGGTTTGTCATGACGCTGGTTATGGGATCAATCCAGGGCTAAACGTGAGTGGAAAAACCTGGAGGTCAGGAAAGCCAACCTGTTCTTAATGATTCTTTGCACAATCAGGTCTGTAGTGAGATTGCTGCCACTGTCCACCAGCTGGAAAATGCCACGTCTCTTGGGCTCCTACAAACAAATACAGCTGATTAAGACGGGAAGAACATGAAGGTCTTTGGATTTAAAGCCCAGTGAGTGAACAATGAGCAGAATCCGAGGCAGGTCCTGAGGGCCCCCAGCCTGGCACAAGACGTAGAATCCTCTACTAGGAAGCAAAGAAAATCTCCACTGAAAGCCCACGAGCTGCGTGAGTGCAAAGGCAGAACCTGAGCTGGGCCCTCTACAGGCTGCCCAAGGCTGGCACAGCAGAGCTGAGATTAGAGGATTTTCCACTCTACCATAAAGGCTACAAAACAAGTCAGAACAAAACAATGACTAATGGAAAGGAACCATTCTGGATGTTCTGTTGGTTCTGACGCTGCAGCTAGGCTAGGGGAGGATGGAAGCAACAGCCAGATGCCAGGGACTCGTCTGGGTGACGCATAACCCGGCCTGCACACTCAGCTGTGGAGGGTCATCGGAGCCATGCCACATTCAGCATAAATGGAGTCATGGCAGCTGCTGGAGGCTCACCTGGTATGGATCAGAGCCATCCTTATCTGGCACCACCTCAGTCAGCCCATGACACACACGTTCCACCTGGAGAGGATGAGCACAGGGTCACTATTATAAATTCCGTTCTCCATGTCAGCACCACTGGAACCAGATGGGACCTGCCCCAAACTCTATGCCCACTGCAGGGACAGCCTGGTGAAGCCCCAGAACCAACAGCTCACCCTGTCAAGGTTGACAAAAGCACCACTGACGAGATGAGACATTGACAGATTGGTTGGTGCTCTGCCGACTCCCCCACACCCAAGTGCTTCCCAGTACCACAGTGTACCTTAGCCAACAGAGCCCTTAGCTCTGCCCACCCTGCTCCACCCTCCGCATGCACAGACATACAGTCCAGCACATAGCACCTCACACGCGCGCACACACACGCAGCCGAGAATGAAAGACGAACTGGCACTCACCTTGAAGTGATCCAGCAGATCGGCAGTAACTGCGTACGGGGCGCCAATCACCACCTCGGACACATACTGAAAAAGAGAAGCCAAGCATGATTCCAGACCCAGGAACGCAGAGTCTGGCCCGGTCCCCCAGTGGCAGTCCAGCTGCTCAGTTGTGTTTGGGGATTTGAGTAGGGGAGCTGCAGTATTTGGAAAGGGGGGTTTACAGCCAGTGAACATAATACAAGATCCTTCTCTCCTCGAAAGGGCCCAGGTCTCTCTATAGTTCTCCAGGCAGAAAAAGGCTAGTGGTGGAGCCAATAGGCAATGAGTTTGCACCACAGTGGCTGACCCCAGGAACCTGATAGGAGGATAGTACTGCAGCCATGCTTGTGCTATGTGAACTAAGTGTAAAAGGGTCTAAGCTAGGAGCAAACAAGCATGTTTCTTACATCAATTCTGGCTGTAGGCACACAGCATACCCACAGAATGTATTTCCAGAGCTCCTTTAATCAGAGATTCCTAGAGTGCTACAGGAATCCTTTCAACCAGTGCAAAGCGCAGCCACTTCTTCAGAACAATACAGCAACCTTTCCACAGTGCACAATGATGCTTGTCCAGGACACTGCGGTTCACATCCCAACTCTTCATAAGAAAGCCGTGTGAGCTTGACAAGGGATCACAGCCTTGGTTTGACCTTTGTAGCATTAAGCTGAGGACCCCACCCGGGCGGGGTCGCTGGGGGAAGCGCATGGAGGGGCAGAAGGTGCTGAATGCTCCGAGGTCAGACCCAGGAAGGTGGAAGCCGGAACCTTGTGAAGCTCCTAGCCTTGGAGACAGGCTGTGTACAGAGAGGGGACGCTTCCCCTGGAGTCCTGACTGGCTTCCGAGGGAGCGGTTCCAGAGCATCGCCCTGGGCACTCTGTGACAACTTGATTTTTGTCATTTGGCACATGCATCTGTTTAAAGCTAGACCTACTGGAGGCCACAAAGTCTCACTCGTTTGTTATTGGTCTAATAAATCAGTGCTTCAACACATCTGACCACGTTTGACATCAACAATATTTGATTAGTCCATTGACCAGCCCTCACCCACGGCACTTCGACTGCAGAACAGGACAGCAGTGTCGAACTGAAGAAGCAGAACTCCAGCCAGACACTCACCCTGCATGCCAGGACGCTAAGAGTTCTCTCGTGGATGTTCATGATGGGATAGTTCTTCCCTTTGTAGCGATTCACTTCCTACAGGCAAAGCACAGCAGTCACCATTAAGGCAAGAGATGAGCCCTCCACCCTTCCCTCTACCCCTCCCTACAGGAAACTCATTCTGCCACTGGGCAGGACTGTGACTCTCTCCTGAGGGCTTCCCGAGAACAATCTGTCTGGCTCAGAGAGCATGGCCCCCAACGAGGATCAAACAGGCATCCCTACTGCTCTGAGCCCACACAGAGGGCCTGTCCGCCAGGACTTTAAGGAGCACTCCATACTGACCTGATCAAAGTGCAGCCCAGCAATGATGTAGGGTCTCTCAGCCAGTCGGTGCACCTTCTCCAAGAAATCCACGTGCCCAATGTCTATGGCTCCTGTTAAGGATGTGGGACCAGCATCATGGCTGGCGGGGGAGGACAGCGATGCTAAGAAGCTACAGTATGAGATTGGAAACCTGAGGAATTTGTTGCTTGCTGCCCTTGTGCCCTGGGCATCTGCCCACTCCCGCCCCGCTCCCATCCCATGAGCTCGGGAGCCTTCCCAGACACTGTGTTAATCTGATTTTATTCAGCCTCTTCCCAAATTTCTATCGGCTTTAGGAGCTCTGTGGAAACTGGCCCATCCTTGGAGACAGGGACAAACAGGGAAAGAAGACTATTCTACCAGGCTGATCCACAGCACTAGCTGACTGAACTGCACACTGCGTTTAGCACTCCCCAAACAGCTTCACTTGGTCACGTGACAGGTGGCTTTTAAGAAGGGAATAAAGGAGATCTTGGAAGGTCCAACTATCTTCACTCCTCAAACCCTGTTAGCTGTAAATCCATCATGAAAATGGAGCTGCAGCTGTTTTCTCAATCCCATTTCCCTGGGACAGGACAAAAAGCCACCAGCTGAAGAGCCCTGCTCCTTCCCCTCCTTCTCTCCAGAGAGAAAAGAAAGAGGCAGTGCACAGTCCTAATCCTCTGCTTCAGTGGACAGTGTAAGAGAGACAGAGACCACAGCCTTCCTCACCCATCCCAGTCTAGGCAGCATGGAGACTAAGGATACGGAACAGGTCAAAGGCTCCAGCCACATAGATGATGGTGTCTCCTGGCTGAGGCTCCTTCCCAGATGCAAATTGGATGATCTTTTGGGATGTCTGCAGGAACTGAGAGACTCCAGTCCAGGGGCTGTGACCTTTAGGGCCCTAGGCAAAGGAGAACAATGTTTCAGTCCCAATAGCACAAAGCAGGTTTGAATGGGATGTGGGTATCACATAAGTAGCCTGAGAGAAGGCTGAAGGGTAGGACTGTAGGTGGCTGTCAAAAAGCCAAGCAGGGAACCTGGCTAGCAGTGGCTTGCATGCCTTAGCTCCTGGGATTCAGTATCCAGGCATGACCACCTCCCCTAGTTCACACAGCGGCTCTTCTGACCCATCTCTGCTACCTAGTCTCTGAGCTTCACCAAGAGCCTCATAAGAAGATGCTGGAAAGAAAACGGGGGGAAGGGGGGAGAGGGAGAAGGGGGTAGAGCAACAGAGCAGCCTAAGCCTGGTATATTAATTTAGCAGGCAAAGATAAACCAAGCTGGGAGGGATTGCAAGTGCTTTGGAGGAAAGGATTAAAATTTGAAATCTTGGCAAACTGGAGAAATGATCTGATATAAATAGGATGAAATTCAAAAAGAAAAAATGCAAAGTACTCCACTGAGGAAGGAACAATCAGCTGCACACACACAAAATAGGAAATGACTCATGAGGAAGGAGCACTGCGGAAAGGGATCTGGGGGTCATAGTGGATCACAAGCTAAGTAGGAGTCAGCTGTGCAACACGGTTTTTAAAAAAGCAAACATCGTTCTGGGATGTATTAGCAGGAGTGTTGTAATCAAGACATGAGAAGTAATCCCGTTCTGCTCCACGTTGATTTGGCCTCAACTGAAGTACTGTGTCCACTTCTGGGCACCACATTTAAGGAAGGATGTGGACAAATTGGAGAAAGTCCAGAGAAGAGCGACAAAAATGGTTAAAGGTCTAGAAAACATGACCAAGGAGGGAAAACTGAAAAAATTGGGTTTGTTCAGTCTGGAAAAGAGAAGACTGAGGTTTTCAAGTACATAAAGGTTGTTACAAGGAGGAGGGAGAAAAATTGTTTTTCTTAACCTCTGTGGATAGGACAAGCAGCAATGGTCTTAAATTGCAGCAAGGGAGGTTTAGGTTGGACATTAGAGAAAACTTCCTGTCAGGACAGTTAAGCACTGGAATAAATTGCCTAGGGAGGTTGAGGAATCTCCATCATTGGAGATTTTAAGAGCAGGTTAGACAAACATCTGTCAGGGATGGTCTAAATAACACTTAGCCCTGCCATGAGGCAGGGGACTAGATTAGATGACCTCTCAAGGTCCTTTCCAGTCCTATGATTCTATGAAACGGAATGGGGCTTGCCTTAGCTCCACCTACCACAAAGTCCCCCAACTCATCCACTCTTTCATCAGGCAAGATGGGATTTTAAATCAATTATTAAAATGAGCATCCAAATAAACCAATAAACCAAACAGCAAAACGTCCAAGTCCAATGTGAGCACAATTCAGGAGGACAGAGTTTTAGCACCACTATGTGGCAAGATTGTGAAACAGCAGTAAATTTAATCACCAGCTCATTTGCATTTACTGTGGAAACCCGATGCCAACAGTTCTAAAGGCTTTAAAAAGTATGAAGAGAACTCAGCTAAGAACAGGGATGTTCCCCAGGGACAACATTCCCCTGAGAAGTGATGCTATGTAACAAATCAATAGGATGCTCTCCTATTGATGCTTTCTCAAGATGCTTTCAGGGATCATAGAGCCTCCCAAATCCTACAGCCAATGACCAGCTGTGATGAAGGGGATACCTTAGGCTTAGAGACTATCTGGAAGAGCGCACAGTTTAGAACAACAAAAACAGTCTATCCAGAAGATGGACAAGGTAAAATCCAGAGCATGGGAGCAAGTTCTTCTGGGCAACGTTCCAGCCGCAAAGGCAGGAATGTGGGGGTCTGAGAACATACCCCATATTTTCACAAACCCAGAGGGCCGGACCAGTTTGCTCATCAGAAATAGCCAGAGAAATGACTGAGTGAGAGGCTGAATGTAGCTGTAGCATCAGGAGCATTTTGCTGGTTGAAGGTTGGACTTGTGGGTCCCAACTTTTCTGAACTGAGCACAAAAGTCACTACGATTGTACATGTAATCTGGGTGCACCAATAACGGATGAAATTGAACTTGTCCACTTAAATACAGAATGCCTCACAGCCAATCTCTTCTGAGCAATCTTAGTTTAAAAGGAACATAATTGAGCAGAGTGTGTCCTTGGTGGGAACACGGCTCCAGAGAAAGATCCTGGGAATCATGGAAAGGTGGCAAAAAATGGAATTTATGAGTAAGAAAGAGACACATCAAGGTGCTCAGTGAGTACTGCAGACCTCTGCTGTGTTTACAACACAGCTCAGTCCACCCAGCTTCCCAGGCCCACTCCAGACTCACCTGTCCACTTAGGTGGCTACTGCAGAGATTTGATAGGCCTGGCAGGGGGGTTGCTTTGGTTGTCACTGGGCAGGAAGATCACCATATACTGCAGACTGTAAAGCCCATGTGGATTCCTCCTCAACTAGTCCACAGGTGCCACCACCACCACCACCACCAAGTGCTGGCTCACCACTGCCTGGAACCCACACACTTACCTTCCCAAAGTTATCCTTGTGCTTCCGGTAATCCAGGTCTTCATTCTGCACAGGGGAAGTGGAGAATCAGAATGCGGATTCTGAGGTGGATCTCTCAGTCCAAAACAAGCTCTCACTAGCAAAAGCATAGGGGAGCCTAGGGGCCAGATGCCAATCCTGCATCAATTGGTTTATCAGCATTTAATACTCAAACTTTGTGACCTGGCCCAAAAGCCAAAGAGAGCATAGCTCAGCATCTGATCCTGATCTTGCCCATACATGGCAACACCCAGCAATAATCATAGACCCCAAAGGGGCAGTTTCCTCGTGGAATCTCTTGTTCTACAGCCAAGAATAGGATGGTGTCTCTGTAGAGATTATCATCCACTCAAAGAGGTCACTGGCAAGAGGCAGGTGTTCTCCTCTACTCTGCCTTTTAGTGCCAGGGGGACCAAGCCTGAGTCCCCTGCAGAGCATCAACCACTATCCTCTCAGGCAGTCCTATTGCACAGAGGTCTGAGCAAAGAGAAGCAGAGGATTCAGCTAGCCCTGCCCACATGTAGCTTGCAAAACCCTTCAACACTCAGTGCAATAGACCCAGGAGCTCAGCTCTGCCATTCTGGATAAAGGTGACTCATGAGGAATTGGCTATTACCACCCACTGCTCTCTGACTCACTATGTTGCTGTGGTGAGCCTTGGTCATGAGCAACATGCGGCCAACCAGATCAGTAGTGGACACTCCCTGGGTGCGGTTACATTCCCTGCAAGAAAGCAAGCAAAGGGTAAAGTGAGGATGTAGAAGCAGCGGTCCCCTCAATCTGCAGGAACATTCATGAAACTTGCCAAACCAGGAGCTGAGGCTGAGGCCTTCCCCCCCCCCCCCCCCCCCCCCCCATGTAGCATGTCACATGGAAAACAACATTTACCTGAGTCTCTGCACCTCCCTGCTCCCTTTGCTCACCACTCAGTGTGTGCAGCTCCTGTGAAGATTCATCTCCTGTCTGCAGCCCATGACTTCAGTGCCACATGCCTTCCAGCTCACTGGGGACAGGAACACCCCTGTGCTAGCTATAGGATGGGAGGCCAGCCAGCTGCTGCCTGCAGAGCCTCCTGGAGGCCATGTGAGTAAGGGCAACTAAAGCAGCAGGGACACACCACAGCTAATAAAGACCAGGTGAAGATGCAACTCGAAGACACCAGCATTTCAGTTGAGCTCCACACCCTCTGGCTTAAACAGGAATTCCCAGCAGGTCTGATAAGAACAGGACTGGCAATGGGTTACCTGTATCTCCCAGCTGCCTTCACCTCTTCATAGGTGTCCTTGCCATCTACAGTTAGTGTGATGTCATCTATAGAGAGACAGAAGTATTAGAGCACCATCCCCTTCTACGCCCAGTGCAAATCGAATGAGCTGCTGAGGAAGTGGGGAACGCAATGGTCGAGTGCAACCAGCACACAAGTCAGGGAGTTTGCCACTCTTCCCTGACCTGGGAGGAAAGCAGATTAATAGGTTCTAAAAATCAGTTAGTCTAACCTTCTATATAACACAGTGCATAGAATTTCAACCATTTAGACTCAGTGATTTCATATTCTCCTGGGACATCACTGTGCCTTGGAGAAGCTATGGCATGGAGGATGGGGGAAGGATATTTTCTGTTCACACAGAAGCAGTGAATGACCTGACACGGGATGAGCGCAGCAAAACTAGAGATGAACCCACCTCCCCTTCCCTTGGCCCCTTAGCCTATACTGAGCCCAATAACCTGTGTCTAATTAAACTTAAGCATCTCTTCCAGAAAGGCATCCAGTCTTGATCTGAAGTCCTCAACAGACAGGAAATTCACATCCCTTGGGTAGTTTGTTCCAATGGTTAAATCACCCTCACTGTCAAACATGTGTGCCTTCTTTCCAATTTGAAAATGTCTGGGTTCTTGTTCTGCCTGTCTCTGTTAGATTAAAAAGCACTTTGGGTACCTAGTATTTTCTCCCCATTAAGTTACTGACATTCTGAGATCAAGTCACCTCTTGATCTTCTTTTTGAAAAGCTGAACAGATTGAGCTCTGCAAGTCTCTGCTTGTAAGGAGTCTTCACTGCAGAGCTAACTCAGGCATTGCTCCCTAAAAACTCTGACGTGCCTAGAAGGACAGACAAGTCACACATACGCGAGCCTAGGTGATTGGCACCTGGGTTAAATTACCCTCCCCAGCAAAGATATTCCCTAAGGCATTGTTACAGCCTTCAAATCCTCTCTGTGGCTCTCTGCTGTACCCTCTCCATTCTTTCAACATCCTTGTAAAAATGTGCACATCGAACCTCCCCAATACCATCTAGAGAGGTAAAATTCCAAGGGAAGTTCCTCTCAATCATCTCAGAATTCCCATCCTGCTTCTTTCTGAGCCCTCCAGCAAAAAAGGCCACACACGCGCTAGAAAATGCAGGTCCCACTGCACAGGGAAATGAATGGGTTCCGACCCTGGGGTTCTGCAGTTTCTGATCATGGCTCTGGGAGCAGTGATTACAACCCCCTGCAGCAATAGTGCTCCTGTCTGTGTCCCAGGCAGACCTGTGAGCTGGGAGAGCCTGAGTAGCTGAATATCTCAAAAATCTCCCCCTGCCCTCATATAAAGCAGTTCCATACCCTCCCAGTGTTGCATGGTGGATGGAATACAAGTAACAAAGATCCCTGGTGCCAGGGAAAAGCCCAGAATCTCTGGCAGAGACACTGGAGTTGCTGGTGCTCAGTCACATTTCCAGTTAGACTCAGTGATTTCATATTCCCCTGGGACATCACTGTGCCTTGGAGAAGCTATGGCATGGAGGATGGGGGAAGGATCTTTTCTGTTCACACAGAAGCAGTGAATGACCTGACACGGGATGAGCGCAGCAAAACTAGAGATGAACCCACCTCCCCTTCCCTTGGCCCCTTAGCTATATGGAGCAGCCAGAACACTTACTGCCGTGCACACAGAAGTCACAGTTGTACTTGTCCAGGGTTTCCAGGGTGGTAACGTAGGGAGCTCTTTCAGCAATCTCATCCACCCACTTGATAGCTTGCACCATTTTGTACCTCTCCTCCTGGGTAAAGACAGGTGGTCCCTTGTGCTTGGCAATCTCCTCTGGATATCAAAGGAAAAGCCAGTTACAAACACACACACACACACACACACACACTGCTGCTGCTGCTATAGAGGCAATTCCACCAATTCTCCAAGAGTCCCCTCAGGAACCCCAGTTCCCAGGGGGTTCCCATTATGGGGACAGTCTACAGAACCACAGTTTGGTGGATGGGGGCTGGGATTAGTGAGGTCTGACTCACTAACAGGTCCGAACATATTCTACCTTAGACCCATTTTGTAGGTGTGTAACTAGAGCCCATCCCAAAATCCAATCTGAGGGAAGGATGGTCCATGCCTCAAATGCTACCTGCTCTCACCCTGCAGTTCTCAGCAGCTAGAAAGTGAGTGAGTCTCGCTCCCTGGCAGCCCATGGAAGGGAATTCCCTTTGTACCCGTTAGATTCACTCAGAGATGCATCTTGGGCACCAAGTCACTGCACATGGATTTCTCTAGAGTCCAAGGATGGCAGACACTGTAATTAAATCAATTTAAAAATCTATCTGAACACACGGGTTCAAATCCCGAGTAGACACATGTACACCAGTTAGACTGGGGGGGGGGGGAGGGGGGCAAACTACGCGTTGTGGGCCAGATCCCCGCGGATTTGCCACCCCCGAGGTGTTGCGGGCCCCGCTCCGCTTCGGGAAGGAGCCAGCAGCATCTCCCTGATTCCCCTGGGGGCCGGGGAGCAGAGGGCTCTGCGTGCTGCTCTTGCCTGTGGATACCTCCCCTGAAGCTTCCATTGGCTGGAAACGGGGAACTGCGGCCAATAGGAGCTTTGGGGGAGGTATCACAGGTGCGGGGAGCCCTCTGCTCCCCCTCCCTCAGGGCCGGCAGGGGAGTGGTATCAGCCAGTTCCCGGAGCAGAGCGGGGTTGGGAGCCTGCCCTGGCCCTGCTGCAATCCCGGAACTGCTCCAGGTAAGCGGCACCAGGCTGGAGCCTACACCCCCAAACCCCCCCTGCACCCCCCACCCCAACCCCCTTCCCTGAACCCCTGCCACACCTTGAACCCCTCCCCCTGCACCACTGCCCTGAGCCCCCTCCTGCACTGTGCCCCCCACCCCCGTTCCCTGAGCCCCCTTGTACATCCTGTACCCACCCTGTGCCCCAACTCCTTGCTCTGAGCCCCTTCCTGCCACAGCACCCCCTCCCACACTCCCTCCTGCACCCCAACCCCATACCTCAGCCCTACAGTCATGGCCCTGCAAGTAATTTCCCCACCCTTATGTGGCCCTCAGGCCAAAAAGTTTGCCCACCCCTGAGTTAGACTGTGCTTAAAATAACTTATCTGAGTACAGTAAATTGGTGTAAAGGTATCTATGCTGAGGGTTTGCACCCGGGCAACTAGTAGTCTTAATTGTTTAAGGGGGTCAGTATGACCAATGGATAGATCCCAGCATTGGGACTCAGGAGACCTAGGCTCTATTCCTGCTCGGTCACTGGCCCCATGGTGACCTTGGGCAAGTCCCTTCCCCTTCCCGTATCTCAGTTTTCCTATCTGTAAAGTGGGGGGTAAGGATACTGCCCTCCTTTGTGAAGTGCTTCAAGATGTAAAGAAGAAAGGCATTACATAAGAGATAGGTATTACAAACTACAGTGGTGCAAGTTTTCTAAGATAGGCCAGACCCTAGAAACAGTCCCATGTGCTCTGGACTCTGAAGTCTTTCATTGAGTCATAGAAATATAAGGCTGGAAGGGACTTCAAGAATCAACAAGTGCAGACCCCCATACATATGCAGGACTAACTAAACCTAGGCCCTCCCTGAAAGATGTTTGTCCAACCTGTCCTAAAAACCTACAATGATGGAGATTCCACAATCTCCCTCAGGAGCCTATTCCAGAGATTAACTATCCTTATACAGTAGTTAGAAAGTTTCTCCTATTAGCCTAAATCTCCCTTGCTGCCGATTAAGTCCATTACTTCTTGTTCCACCTTCACTGGACACTGAGAACAGTTGATTACAGTCCTCTTTATACAGACCTTAACATATCTGAAGACTTACCAGGTCCCCCTTCAATCATCTTTCCTCAAGACTAAACATACGGAGGGCTTTTTTTAAACATTCCTCATAGGTTAGGAGAGCACTGCTATTGCCCTCCTCTGGACTCCCTCCAATTTCCCACATACTTCCTGAAGCGTGGCATTCAGAACTGGATGCCGTATTTGTGCTGAACAGAGTGTGACAATTATCTGCCATGTTTTATATACATGATCTACTAGTACGCCAGAGGGTAACCAAGAAGAGAGCAATCCCGCTCGGATACTAGCCAGAGACACCCGTCCTGTGACAGCTCTGTTGCTGTAACTGGGAATTTGTTGTGCATCAGGCTCACCATCCTGGGTGCTGATTTTGTTGGCTGAGGTCAGCATCAGCAGCAGATGGAGAACTGAGAAAGCCTCTTACCATCCGTGTGGACTCCCACAATGAGATAGTCTCCCATGGCCCGAGCCTGGCGCAGCTGATTCGAGTGGCCATAATGCACCATATCATAGCTAGAAAGACAAAGGGTCAGTGTTAGGCTTAGCGTACAATTAGGAGGGCTCAGCTGCATAACAATGTGATTTGATCCTCCTTCTGCAGTTCAAAGACCCTTTTCCGCTCACTCCTTCCCCACAAGATTCAAAGGTTTAGAGTCTCCAAGCAGCTGAACCTCTGGTAGTCGCTTTTATGCAGCTAACCTAGACCAGACAGCTACATTATCACCGCAATAAATTGGTTAGAGAAACAGGGAGCACACAGTGTGTCCACCACACAAAGGGCAAATCAGTGCCAATGTTACCAGAGGCTATGTTCCATCAGCCAGCTCTGCTCCCCAAATGACTGAAGAATTCTGTTACCCTGGTGACACCTCGGAAGAGATCCAGGAGTAATTTCCTCCCTCCCACACTCACGGGGGTAAAAGAAGGTGTTTCTATAAAGAGATTGGGTGCCCAAAGATCAAAGACAGACAGGGAGGACTTAGACCCTTCCCCCCATTTTATCATGTCCCACACCTGAAAGGAATTTCATAGCAGCTGGTGGTACACTAAAGCCTCAAGGACAAGGTGGGTGAGGTCATATCTTTTATTGCACCAACCTCTGTTTGCAAGAGAAGCTTTCGAGCTTACATAACGCAGGAAAGCTATGAATAAAAATTAGGTGAAAGAACAAGGTCTCCTAGTTCTCAAATCTTGGCCCTGGTCTACACTGCAGGGGGGAGGAGAGGGAGGGAGGAAATTGATCTAAGATACGCAACTTCAGCTATGAGAATAATGTAGCTGAAGTCGATATACTTAGATCAACTTACTGCGGTGTCTTCGCAGTGGTTCCCGTCGGCTCTGCCTGCGCCTCTTGCCGTGGTGGAGTACGGGAGTCGTCAGGAGAACGCTCAGGGATCTATTTATCACATCTAGTCTAGATGGGATAAATCGACCCCCAGTGGATTGATCGCTAGTAGTGTAGACCAGGGGTCTCCAAACTACGGCCCGTGGGCCGGATGCGGCCCGCGAGGCCCTCTCATCCGGCCCGTGGAGATCTTTTGGGCTCTTTAGAGAATGTTTGGCTCTTTTGAGCTTTCCGCAGGGACGGCTCCGCGCTGGGGCCTGGAAGCCCGCGCGGGCCGCCAGCCGCGGGGCCGGGACGCGCCGCATGCTCGGCTGCCGCCGCGGGGCCGGGACCCGCCGCGTGCTCGGCTGCCGCCGCGGGGCCGGGACCCGCCGCGTGCTCGGCTGCCGCCGCGGGGCCGGGACCCGCCGCGTGCTCGGCTGCCGCCGCGGGGCCGGGACCCCCCGCGTGCTCGGCTGCCGCCGCGGGGCCGGGACCCCCCGCGTGCTCGGCTGCCGCCGCGGGGCCGTGACGGCTCAGCTGGGGCCGGGACGCGCCGCACCGCCACGCAGTTGCAGGGGGCGAAACAAGGCGGCGAACCGGTCTGTGGGGAGAGACCGGGTTGAGCGGGTCAGTTGGGGGGGGGGGGGAGAGACCGGGCTGGGTGGGTCAGTTGGGGGGGGGGGGGGAGGGAAGGAGGTTTTGGGGTGAGAGACCTGGCTGGGTGGGTCATTTGGGGGGGGGGTTGGAGGAAAGGAGGTTTTGGGGTGAGAGACCGGGCTGGGTGGGTCATTTGGGGGGTGGGTTGGAGGAAAGGAGGTTTTGGGGGGGAGAGACCTGGCTGGGTGGGTCATTTGGGGGGGGGGGTTGGAGGAAAGGAGGTTTTGGGGTGAGAGACCGGGCTGGGTGGGTCATTTGGGGGGGGGGTTGGAGGAAAGGAGGTTTTGGGGGGAGAGACCTGGCTGGGTGGGTCAGTTGGGGGTTGGAGGAAAGGAGGTTTGGGGGGGAGAGACCTGGCTGGGTGGGTCAGTTGGGGGTTGGATGAAAGGAGGTTTTGGGGGGAGAGACCTGGCTGGGTGGGTCAGTTGGGGGGTTGATGTGTAGTGTTCATGTGTAGTGAACAGGTGTTCATGTGTAGTGTATCAATGTGTTATTAAATAATAACTGAATAAAATAATATTAAATAAATAATTAAAAACAACATCCATGTTTTGATTCTTTTTTATTTGGACCTCGAGTGTGTTGTCGGCCCCCGAACTGCTATTTGATAGCTAATGCGGCCCTCGGGCTGAAAAGTTTGGAGACCCCTGGTGTAGACATATCCTTGAAGGACAAAGATGACCGGAAACATTCAGTTCAATTCACCAATTATAAATAATACTTTTAATTACTGGACTAGCTAGTTTTAAATGTAAAAGCTGTTTAGATAAGAAAAAAGTTTATGCATCCAGCACATTTAAGGTGGTTGTATTTTTTTTTTTTAAATGATGTTTTGGGGCATTTTTAATTGAGTTTGAGTTTCTATCCAAATACAGCTTCACACAAATTGCAAGCAAAGAAGTTAAGATATCTAACTGATCTAAGCCTGTGGTTTTCAACTGGGGTCCGCAGACTATGTTAAGATTTTCAAAGAGGTCCACTCCTTCATTTGAAATTTTTTGAGAGTCCACAAATGAAAAAGAAAAAAGAAAAGGGTTGAAAACTGCTGATATAAGTAATGTATATAGATAGATACAATGTATCTTCTGGATTAGCACAAATCAAATCAACCAATGATTATTAACCTTGTTTAGGAAAATAACCTAGTACAAATGCAAACAAAGTACAACTGGTGATTTAAATCAAGGTTTCCTGCTTGTTGAATTCAATCCACCCTGCCCGGGAATGCCTTAATGACTCTCTCCTACTTCATGCCATGTCACCCCCACACCCATCCTCCAACCTGCCAATATCTGCTTCTCCCACATTTGAAGTCCACCCAAGAGACATCCTTCCCAATTTTATCTGCAAGACCCCTACTCTCTTCTCTTTCAAAGCCATTCTCCAGGTCCATTGCTTCTACTGTCTCTACAAGTAATTAGCGAAATCAAAGACAAGTTGAAAGGAAGGCACATTTAGTTAATGAGAATTTATTTATTCGTTCATTAAAATAATCATGTTTAAAGGATAATTCACCTTCACAGGGAAGTGGAGAGGGATGCGCCATTTTAGATAATGACTTCTTTAAAGTAGAGACCATGTCTTACATTCCTAAATAGGGCCATTGGTTGCTACCTCTTATCGAAGCAACTAGTATAATCAGCTACTAAAAGTCTGGACAAAAAGCTAAATAAAGTTCCCCAGACCAGCAGCTCATCAACAGCTCCCTGCAGAAGAGAAGGAATTTTGGAACAGTATTCCATTTCTATGGTCAGACCCAACTGTTTGGATGCATTGGAAGACATATGTAGCCCTTATGAGCATATCTTGGTGATGACTCCTGAAACTCTCCAGCACTGGAGAAATGGGGATATAGAGAGGCAAAGTGAAGGCTCCAGAACACAGTAACCCACAAACCCAGGAATGCTGCACAGAGGACAGATCAAACTCCATAACTAAGGAAGGTAAAAGAAAAGATAAGAATGGCATGCAGACAGCAGGTCACTCTAGCCAGCTCACACATTGATGTCACTGCTTTTACAGTAATGCATTTGTGCTGCATCCAACAACTGCTCATCCTAGACCTGCCCACACATCTGAAATCCAAGAAGTAATTCCGGTGAGCATGCGAAACCTTTGCACGATGGCCTTAACAAGAAGATGGATGTTTACAGAAGTTTAAATTCCAAAGTCCTTCTGAATGACGCAGGACAGGGAGTGCAACGGGCTAACAAAAACACCCAGTTATATTACCGGGATAAGTTGTTTTATGTTCTCTTTTTCTTTATATAAAGGCCATAAATTCTCCTTCTTTGGAGTAGAAATCATCTGATGGGGGAATTTTCCTCTTAACTTATGGGCAGATTATTCCATAATTGTCTGCTGGACGATTCCTGCACCTCCCTTTGGATCCCCTGCTAGGGCTACTGTCAGAGACAAGATTCCTGGTCTCACCTGATATGACCCCAAAGGGACAGGCCAGCAAAAACAGTTCAGGCACGAGTTCAGATGACTGCGAGACTGCACCTACCCACCTGATGCCATCTCCTCCTCTGAGACCATGTACTGGAGACAACAGCCACCCCACCAGCTGAACCTTGTGTCCAGGACGCTCAGGTCACAGCACAGGCCCGGTTGGGTGACCAGAGGTCCTGATTTTTAGGGACAGTCCCAATATTTGGGGTTTTTCTTGTCTAGGCGCCTATCCCCGCCCGCCCGGATTTCTCCCAGCTGCTGTCTGGTCACTTATCCCCGGGTCCCCGGCCACACAAGCTGGATTCACGCGCGCGCCGCCCACAAGGAAGGTTCAGCTCCCGAGGCAACCCCGGGCACCCCGCCGCCTCGAGACGGGGCAGATCCCGCCCCTCCCCCCAGGGGCTGAGGAGCCGGGCCAGGCCCGTCTCCCCGGTAACGGGGCCGCGCTCACCATCCGTCGCACCACACGCGGACGGGCCTGTGGGCGGCGCCGCTGCCCCCCGCGGGGCTGGCGGGAGCCTCGGCCGCTCCGTTCCTCAGCATCGCGGGCGAGTCCTGGGCCCCGCGCCCCGGAGCCGTCACCGGCCGGAGCCGCCCCCGTCACCTGACCGAGGGCGGGGCTAGCCCGGCTCAGGGCGCCGCCATCATGGGGCGATCACGTGACAACAATCCCAGCCTGTCGCGCCCCTCCCCCCAGGGGCAGGGCCAGAGGGGCTGTAATGGCCAAGAGCGCGAGGCCGCACCCACGTGGCCCCCGCAGCAATCCCCCCTCCCCCATGCCAGACCCGGCAGGACACCTCGGTCACGTGCCCCAGCCCAGGGTCACCCCCGCTACCCAGTCACAGAACCACACCAGAGTCCAGGCTTTCTTTACTCAGCAGAAAGACACCCCCCCCCCAAGGCAGAGACCCCCAGGTGCACCCGCCTGCAGTGCTAGGAGGGACCAAACGCCAGTGCCGAGGCTAAGGGAGGGGGGGTCCAACTGCAAACCTCTCTGCCCCACAGCCAGCTGTCCTCTGAGCTTGGTCATCTCCCATAGTAAAGAGCTGCATGAAAATAGGGCTCCTGAAGTTTTTCCAGTTGCCCCCACCTCAGACCAGCAGAGTCTCTGGGTGGAGTCCATGGCAAGTCCAGCTGAGCCCAGAGCAGCAGGGAAAAGCCATCCTGAAGGGCAGCAGCTGATGCATTTCCATAAAAAGATAGTGTTCAAAGGGCAATTTACAAAGTCAATTTACTTTTTCTTCTTGGAGCCTTTTGTACAGCCCCTGCCAAACCAGCCACCCGAGAGAGAGAGGCTGAGCTGAGACGCTGGCTCTCGCTGCTGCTCTTGCATCTGCACCTCCTCCAGGCTCCATGGTGGTGCCAAGGGTCTTCGACTGTGACTGCCTTCTTCATCAGGGCTAAGGGGAATAGCCAGAGAGAAGATAGGATCCTTTGTTCTACCAAAACAAGACAGATGTGTAAGAAAGGCTTCTTGTCCTGCTGCTGTGTAATCCAGCACTACCACACACAGGAACCGAACCCATTCCTCCACCCTGGATGTAGCCAGGGAGCAGCTACTATTCACTCAGTCCAGAGAAGCAGCCATGTGACTAAAATCACCTCTTGTGCCCTCCCCTGGAAGGCAGGCTTTTGGACTGCTCTGCCAAACATCTCACTGCCCCACCTCTGCCAGGAGTTGCTGACAGTCTCTTATGGGTCCATAGCTACCCAGATGAAAATCACTATTACACTACAAATATTAAAATATATTGCTCAGCAGTTCTGGGGGTTGTGGGCTCATTCCAGGGGGATCGTGAGCTGCCAATGAGTTGGGTGGCATTTCTGTGGATGCTCCAAGTGTGCTACTGCATCCCAGGGCCGACGACAGAAATTTGGGGGTCCCCTACTCTGATCGTTTGGGGCTCCCCCAGCCCAGCCGGCAGCGGCTTGGGGGCCCCCCAGCCCAGCCCAGCCGACAGCGACTGGGGGGGGGGGGGAAGCCCAGCTGGGCCCTCCCCAGCCCAGCCGGCACTCCCCCCCTCCCCCAAGCTGACAGCGGCTGGCAGCAGTGCGGGGTCCTGCGGCCGCCGCCCTTGCTGCTTTCCCCCCCCCCCCACGTTCTCCCCCAGACTGTGCCGCTGCCGCCGGCCGGGCTCACTGCTCCTGCCGGGGACACGCACACTCTTCCGGAGGAGAGCCGCGCCGCCTCCCCGCCCCTTCCCCGCTCTCCAGGCCCGGTGACAAGGGGGGATGACTACGGGTACTGCTGTGTACCGGGCCCCCCCCTAAAGTCCGGGGCCTGGTACAGCTCTAACCGTAGTACCCCCTTGTCGCCGGCCCTGCTGCGTCCACCAAAAAACCGCCAAACTGCCAGCTTCCGCTTTCAGCAGCATTTCAACGGACACAGACACGGAGGCTGCATGTCCGCTGAAAGCGGAAGAGTTAAATGCAGTGGCATTTCAGCGGACATACACCAGGCGCCAAAACACACTGTAGAGCAGAGGAATGTTCTGTAGTCAATGGGCACAGGAGGGTCTCCGCACAGGCCTGGGAATTTGGAACTTCCCATTCTAATCCCAGTGCCAGCAAACCACTCCTTTCCTTGTGCCCTAGTTTCCCCATTTGTAAAACAAGGATGGCAGAAGTGACCTGCTTTGTAGGAGGGGAGTGGAGAGGGGTGAGTTCTCTATAAAATAGAGGAATATTATTGTCAGTAAACATGAGGCAGCCACCAGGCCCGAGGCTCCTCACCTGTCATAGCATGGGATCTCCAGACCAAGTTTTTCCATCAGTAATTTCATAACATCATCACATTTCCCATGTAGTTTCAGGGCAGCCAGATCGTCCTTTGGAGTCCACTGTGGAGGGCCAAGGAAGTGAAGATCAAAATCCAGACAGGCTGAATGAGCAACCCCTGTATGATCCCTGCACAGTACCCTACCAGACCCAACAGCCTGGTATTGTGTCAGGGAACCCATGTCCCAGTCCATCCCCTGCTCAAAGTCACACCGTCTAGCTCCCAGACTGTGGGTATGAATTCCAGCTTCCCCTGTACAACAGGTGTAGGCGCAGAATCATTTCACATGAGGCTTTCCCCAGTTTTTAACTCTCACCTGCAGGTTCACAATGTAGAGTTTTGGACGGCGACTGGGAGGTTTGCTCATGCACCAAAGATGTGGATACTTTTTCAAAACCTGGCATAAAATAGAGACTTTCAGTATAGCCAAATTCAGATGTAAGTGCTGGAATAGATCTGTGAGAGCAGGTGAAATTTATTACCAGGAAGGGTACGAGGGAGGAGTCAGAAGAGAGACTACCCAGCACCAGGATTTATCACATGTGGTGGGCGAGGCCTGACACCAGGGTGTTTGGGAGGAGACTGCTCCGCGCCAGGGTGCATCACCAAAGGAGAATGCTGCTAACAATCTTCACTGAGCGTCTACAGTTACCTTTAAGCTGGAACCCAGACACAGAATCACATCTGCTTTGCTTGCAGCCTCTGTTGCTGCTTCCCAGTTCAGAGGTTCCCTCAAGGTCCCCTTCTCCCCGAAATGGACGATTGTGTCTCTCAGCTGTGCCCCACATTTATGGCACACTCTGCCTGTATGATGTCTGTGTAGGGCTGTGCGCTCTGTCACATCAAACACTCGCACATATTCTCTATTGGGTGTGCAGGAAGTACAGACCTGGTGCAGGAAGGAAGCATGTAAATGCAGTTAGGTAACAGGGAGGTTTGCTCCTTTAAAGGCCATGGGCCTTGCCTCAGTTAGCCTTGGTTTGAGGCAGAGCTCCTTTAACAGAAGGTGTTTTGCCCTGGTAGGGAATTCAGACCCAGCTGGTAAGGGAGTCAGGGGACTGCCTGATGAGCACCTGATTCCTATAAGGCTGAAATCTCATTTTCTAGGTGGGAGCTCCAGGAAGTAGGGTAGCCCCTGTGGCAGGGGTATGCCTCAGCAGCCTGCCTATAAGTGGACTGAGGAAGAGCTGCTGGATTTATGCTAAATGGTTTCATTTGTAGATTTTTCTGAAGACTGTCAGTGCAACCAGTAAATGGTGCCCTGAAAAAAGGGCCTGAACAGACTCCAGGTGTGGAGTTTAATCCTTCATGGGCTGGGGAGACAGGTCAGCAGCTTACAACCTACAATCCACATGAACCCACAGAACAGCAAGCCTGTGCCCTGGCTACTCACCTCTATGTACATGTTTCCATGAAGCTCAGATATTGCTGCTTGGGGTAACCCACTCCGCAGATGGAGCCCATCACAGTTTTGAGACACCACATGCTGTACCTTGGAAGAAAGGAAGCAGAGCTGCAATGGCAAGGAACTCGGAAAGAATTCATCAATGAGGCAAACAGATTGATCTCAGTACAACCCCAGAATCTGAGCATAGACTAAGCAGGGTGGGCAAGAAATGACTGAAGACAGCAACCAGCACACACTTGAGACAGAAGTTAAAGGGCTCCCACTGCTAAATAAACTCTGTAGGAGTTTTATACCAGGGACCCTCACCCACGCACACTAACAGGCTTATAAACAAGTGGGGGCAGAGGCAACTATGGAAAAGCTGCGGCTACAAATGGTAGGGGTCACACCTTGGCGTAAAAGGGGGCCAATACAGCGTAACGGCAAGAAGCTGGTACCGGCCCGTACGCGGCAGCGCTTTAAGGAGGGTCCTTTGCCATGGCAGTGCTTTAACATCGCTGCCCCTCCTTGCCGACAGGGTGGGGGAGAAGAAAAGGGGTGGCTGCCCCAGGGGTGCCCCCCAGCCCTGCCCCTTCTGCCTGAGGTTCCACCCCTTCTGGGGGCCCACTCCAGGCCCCCCTATCAGTAAGAATTTTATATTACTTTCCCCCCTGGTTACACCAATAAGACACTGGGTTTTTACAGGAGCACAAACCCTGCTGTTTCCATGTGGCCATCTGGCCACCTTCTGTAAGTAACAGTAAATATGTTCAGTAATCCAAGGAATACTTTCCCAGCAACTGGTCTGTTGATTTTTTCAGTCTTTCCCTTCAGATCCAGGTACCAGAGCACTAGTGAGCTTATGACCTTACCAGGTTGTGTTTGTGTAAGCAGGCAATACTCATATGGGTGAGTGTGGGCTCCGCTTCACTCAGATCTGTAGCCCTGGCAAATGGAAAGGAAAAGAAACAGAAGAGGAGCTGTTAATTCCACATTCAGTCTTCACCTTCTGCTGTGCTGTTCAAAAAGATATTCTGGGGAGGTTGCAAAGACTGTCACCCAGTTAGAACAGAAGAAAAAAAAAAAAAAAGAGTAATGTCCCCTGCTTACCTGATACTCCTCCCTTTCTGCAGTAATGTCCAAACTCCATTAGGACCCCTGTAGTCAGGGATTGAAGCTGCCTGCATTACAGGAGAAACCAGAGGAAAATGAGACCTGCTCAGAATGCTCCCCACACCACCAATCCAGCCTTGTTAGTTTATCTGACTCTCATCCTACATTCCCCAGGAATCCATCAGCCCTCTCTCATACAGAAGCACATATAGGCCTGTCTAACTTGTTTGAACTCCATGCTTAACTGACTCCAACAATTCATCCTGAATCATCATCTTTTACAGGGCAACATTCTGTCCATCTGCCCATTCACTCAGTTTCTACATTTTTATATTACATCCCTAGTATTCTCCTCCCTCGCATCATTCATATAATTTCTGTCACTTGTTCCCCACTCAGTATTTCCCCACAAAGAATTCAATTCCTGAATGTCTGCATAGTTCCTCCAGACATGGGTGTCATCTTTGCTGGACATTCTCCAGCACAAATGTCTATAGCAGAGTAGCACCCATACACCTCAGTTTGCATTATACCCCGATTCCAAAAGGGGCTGTAGAAAAAGGTAAGAAAATATGGTGCCTGCTTCAAAGACTTCAGAATCAAAAGTGATAGATGACATACTCGGGGTGGATGTGCCAGACTTCAACACCCACTTCTCACAGTAGGACCACAAAGGCAGACCATTTTTATAGATATTTATAACTTAAAAATTATGATGTGCATACTAGACCCATCTGCCCTTCAACCTAGCCATCATTAACTGGCCAGAAGTGGGTCTTGAAGAGAAATCTGAAGGAGTGGCCTTACTGATCAGATCAAAAAGGACATTATTTGGACAGTGATCTTGGCTGCTGCTTAGCATTTCACACTATCCCAGAAGGGCTCTGACAAATATCTTTGTATCCAGTCAGAGTCTCAGCCTCTCCTGACCAACTAGTGCCGTCCTGAGACACAAACACGAAGGTGTCCTGCCCATCATCCAGACCCTAACCATGGGCCAATCTCAGTCTGAATACAGAATGCTAGGACTCCCCATAATTTGCTTACACACCTATCTAGCCTCATGCAATCCACTTACAAGCCAAGAAAGATCTCTGTAGAATTTATGGCATAGGAACACTGCTGAAGGAGCTCCAGCAGCCTTAAAACACACGTCCCCCATTCACCCTACCGTGCTGATCCCAGCTCCTGTATAGATGACCAGGTGTTTTGCACTTTGGACAGCTGCAGCTAGCTCAATGACCTTTCTCTTTAATTCCTCTGGTTCATCACAAACCTAAAGAGAAGACACGGAAGTTAAAACAATCTCTCTAAGATGCAGTGAGTCACCCTATGCAAATTTCTGGTTGCCTCCCATCTAGTCTCGTCTCTTTTTACTGAATTCTTACTGGCTTCATTTAAAAAATTAGAAAAAAAAAGTTTGAAAAAATGATCTATTTTCCTCATGTGCATATCTTGATCCTAGATAAGAACATAAGAACGACCATACTGGGTCAGACCAAAAGTCCATCCATCCAGTATCCTGTCTGCCGAAAGTGGCCAATACCAGCTGCCCCAGAGGGAGTGAACCTAACAGGTAATGATCAAATGATCTCTCTCCTGACATCCATCACCACCCTCTGACAAACAAAGGCTAGGGACACCATTTCTTAGCCACTAATGGACTTAAACTCCATGAGTTTATCCTGTTCTCTTTTAAACCCTGTTATAGTTCTAGCCTTCACAACCTCCTCAGGCAAGGAGTTGCACAAGTTGACTGTAAAGAAGAACTTCCTTTTATTTGTTTTAAACCTGCTGCCCATTAATTTCATTTGGTGGCCTCTAGATCTTATATTATGGGAACAAGTGAATAACTTTTCCTTATTCACATTCTCCACACAATTCATGATTTTATATACCTCTGTCATATCCCACCTTAGTCTCCCCTTTTCCAAGCTGAAAAGTCCTCTTTAATCTTTCCTCATATGGGACCGGTTCCAACCCCCTAATCATTTTAGTTGCCCTTCTCTGAATCTTTTCTAATGCCAGTATATTATTTTTTAGATGAGGAGACCACATCTGTATGCAGTATTCAAGATGTGGGAGCACCACAGATTTATATAAGGGCAATAAGATATTCTCCTCTTATTCTCTACCCCTTTTAAAATTATTCCTAACATCCTCTTTGCTTTATTGACTGTTGCTGCGCACTGCGTGGATGTCTTCAGAGAACTATCCATGATGAATTCAATATCTCTTTCCTGATTAGTTATAGTTAAACTAGCCTTCATAATATTGTATGTATAGTGGGGGTTATTTTTTCCAATGTGCATTACTTTACATTTATCCACGTAAAATTTCATTTGCTCTTTTGTTGCCCAATCACTTAGTTTTGTGAGATCTTTATGAAGTTCTTCACAGTCTGCTTTGGTCTATCTTGAGCAGTTTAGTATCATCTGCAAACTTTGCCATCTCACTGTTTATCCCTTTCTCCAGATCATTTATGAATAAGTTAAATAGGATTGATCCTAGGACTGACCCTTGGGAAACACCACTAGTTACCCCTCTCAATTCTGATATTCTCCATATATCAATTCCTATTGTCACAAGAAGACAAAGTAAAGGTAAAACTTAATTTAACCAAAATGTGGATGAAAATGGAAGTGTTTCAGTCAAAAGTAGAAAATAATTATGTAATTCAATTTCCGACATGTCTGACATTCTAAGACTAGATGATGAACTGCAACTTCTTCTTAAAACTAATGAAATCTCCAAAAATAAAGAGATATCTGGATGAAGAAAAGCTCTAAAAAGGTTCAGGACAATTCCCAATTCATTTGTAGATGAGCCACATCTCATTAAGAAATCATATTAAGAACTATTGGAAACCTCATACCCAAGATGAATCAATTTACAGTTCCAGCAACACAAGTGAGGGGTGAATGAACATTTCCAGTCCTCAAAAGTATCCTTTCACCGCACAGGTCCAGTACAACACAGAAAATCTTACAAGATGTTAGTTTAGTTTGTTCATTAAAAACAAAAGTTGTTTGACAGCACAAGAGCACTAGGAAAACTCATGTAAAAGTTTAAACAGCTTCAGTTTCAATTCTTTTTTTAAATTTAAATCAGATTGAAATTTGATTTAAATTAGTTTGAATCAGTAACTGAAGTTTTTTGGGATTTTTTGTTGGCTTGAACCAGAAAATAACCCAAACACATTGAATATAACTGAACCTAAACAAAACCAAATTAACTACAAGTTCAACTCCCTAGTTCTCATTCAGCATCCCTGGAAGGTGCAGTGGTGTCTCATCCTTTTGGAGGGAAGAGAGGGGAGAAAAGAGAAACTGGTATACAAAGGCAGTCAGAGCAATTTCTTTTCTGAATAGAAAAGAATTTACATGAAGCATTAAACCTTGACGGTGGGTTACAAATTTCCTAGATGGTGACATCTTTACATGTCCATTCCCAAAAGGACAATTCTCCACTGAGTTGGTCCATTTCTGACAGTTTCCCTGACAAACTAATTCTATAGATTACAGAAACTATCCTCCAATTTTTTTTTACTGCCACTCATTGTTATGCTGTTGGAGTTCATGCAACAAAAGTTAGGTAAGCAGCATGGAAGTCCTTACCAGAGTCTGTCTCTTCTCCCTTTTCTGGTTAGAGGAAGCTCTGTTTGCAGTTGACTTTATTCTTTAAGTGGAAAAAATATTTGTTGCAAGTGTCATTCTAGTTATGGTGGAAACCTTTACCAAAGGTCAGGCCTGAGACTCACTAGTCTAGTCTGGAATTTCATTCCATATCTGACTCCTGGGAACTGAGGAGTTTCCAGCTCTCCCATGCTTTGCTCTAGGTAGGGTGATCCTCACGGTCCCAGAGACGTGCCGGGTCCCGATCCTGAGCAGCTCTGAAGATTAGGACCACGCCTTTGAAGCGGCCGGGATCCCAGGGAGGGCGGAGGTCTGACGTGCTCACGTGTCTTAGCGGCTCACTGGGTAACAGTGACTAGAGCGGGGTCCGCAAGGGGCAGCGTCCCGGCCCGGGCGAGCACCCACCTCCTCCTGCCGCCTGCGCAGCCCATCGCGCTTCTTGCGCCGCCGCTCCAGCTCCCGCGCGATGTCCTCGCACTCGCCCACGAGCAGGTTCTCCTCGGGGGTCCGCTCCCCCGCCGGCCTCTTCAGGATCCGGGACACCTGGCAGCGGGAGAGCAAAGACACGGGTCGCCCGGGGCGGAGCTAGGCGGGCGGGACCCGCGGCGGGGCGGGACCCGGGGCTAAGGGGGGCGGTACCTGTCTGCGCCGGTCCCGCTGCTCCTCCTGCTGCAGAATCTCGGCTCGTGCCGCCGCCTTCCGCTCCACCCGGCTCAGGCTCCCGCCCGCCGCCATGACGGCCGCAGGACGCCGGCCGCTTCCGGGTACCGAGCCCACAGGAGCCAGAGCTTGTACTTCCGCTTCCGGTTAGAGAGTCGCGGGGCACTTCCGGCCCAGAGCGGCTGTTTCCGGGTAAAGAGGCGTTTGGGTTACAGGAGCGAGCGCGCCCGCGTGCGACTCGCTGCTGCCCCCACGTGCCTTCCAGGATACTGGGAGCCTATCACGTCCCCGCATTCCTCGCTGAGCAGTCTGATTGACAGCATGACCACCCAATGGCTCATCCACAGTGGACCTGCCAAACCCAACCTGAGCGGGGTCAACCTCCCCCTAGCAACAGGAGGGGGGGGCAGAGGTTGTACCGGAAAGGCGCCTAAATCAGTGTTAATAAAGATGTGACACAATCCGTTGGGCCTGAGGGTGTTTTGCACCCTGCGGGGGGGGGGGGGGGGGGGGTGTTGCAGGAGGCAATTGGCAGCTGCACTCTTTACTTTCCCGCCAAGATAATGACCCCGCCTGGGGCAAGAACAGCAGAATGGCCAGGTGGGGTCAGACCAAGGGTCCATCCAGCCCAGTGTCCTGTCCAGTGACAGCGGCCTAGGTCAGGTGCCCCACAGTGAGTGAAGCAAACAGGGAATGATCAAGAGCGATCCTGACATCCAACTTTGCCCCCCCTGACAAACAAACAGGCAACACCATCCCTTACCCCTTCTTGACCTCCATGAATTCATCCACTTCTCTTTTAAACCCTCTTCAAGTCCTAGCCTTCACAGCCTCCTCCTCCGGCAAGGAGTTCTACAGGTCGAGTGTGTGAAGAAGAACTTGCTTGTACTTGTTTTAAACCTGCTGCCCATTAATTTCATTTCATGGCCACTAGTTCTTATGAGAACAATAACTTTCCCTTATTCACTTTCTCCACACAACTCATGATTTTATATACCTTGATCATATCTCACCTTCATCAATCTCTCCTCCTATGGGACCTGTTCCAAACCTCTAATAATTTTACTTGCCCTTCTCTGAACCTTTGCTAATGCCAGTATATTTTTTTGAGATGAGACCACATCTGTACGCAGAATTCAAGATGTGGGCACACTGTGGATTTATGAGGGCAATAAGATATTCTCCATCTCATTCTCTATCCCTACCCTACTAGCAAGGAATGCTTTGTACCTAGATGAGACTGTAGCTCTGTGCCAGTACCTACAACCTCAGTAACCCAGTACTGGGGCCCCTTACTCCTGTGGATAGGACTCGATGCCTCAGCCTAGACCCATTCTAGCCTAGAAGAGAGGCTCTGAAGTGGTGCAAGTCCATACAGCTTTGGTAAGGGGCTAGAGGTCACTGTTCCACTCTAGCCACAGTTTCTCAACCCCCCAGCAGTGGCCTAGTGAGAGCGCAAGTCTCCCATGTAAGAGGTCACCATTAGCCAGGACCAGAAGATCTAGATGTCAGGAGCTATGGCTCAGCTGTAAAGAGAAGACAGAAATTGATAAAAGTACTGGTAGGAACTGAAGAGAAACCCACAAGAGAGTCTCATTCAATTACATCTCATGAAGGCAGATAACTACATATTGATAAATTTTAGAAATGCTTGTATAGAAATGCAAGAAGCCTAAATGCTAAGATGGATGAACTTGAGTGCCTAGTATTAAATGGGGATATTGATATAATAGGCACCACAGAAACTTGGTGGAATGATACAGAAGTCAAATATGGTAAAAATCTTAAACGAATGAAACAGTACCATAGAATCTCTACAAATAGAAATTCATACTTGAAAAATAAAGGCAAACCAGTAGGAGTATATTACTTACCACCTGACTAGTAGGGTGATGCGGATTGTGAAATGCTCAGAGAGATTAGAGGCTACAAAAACAGAAAACCCAACAATGGGAGATTGCTACTATCCTGATATGAATTGGTACCTGTCCCACTCAGGATGGGCTGCAAAGGCAATAAAAGTTTTAGACACTATTGACTGCTTCTTGGAGCAGTTGGTCCTGGAACCCACAAGGAGACAGGTTATTCTTTATTTAGTCCTGAAGGTCCACAGGATCTACTCCAAAATGTGAATGTAGCTGAACCACTTGGTAACAGCTACCATAACATAATTAAACAAAACATCTTTGCAGAAAGGAAAGTACAAAAGAAACCCACCACAGTATCATTTAAGTTAAGAAAAAAAAGAGGAACTGTACAAAACAAGGGAGCTAGCTAGTTACATGGAAATTAAGAGGAACAGTCATAAGAGTGAAATGCCTGCAAACTGCATGGAATCTTCTAAAAAAACACGAGGCTCAAACAAAATGTATATCCAAAATTAAAAACAAACAAGGACCCCCTCAAAAAACTCACCAAGGCTAAACAGAACAAAAGGGACAGATAGAGGGGAAAAAATATTTTAAACATTCTATGCATCCAATGAAGTGGGCTATAGCCCACAAACTATTATGCTGAAATAAACTGGTTAGTCTCTAAGGTGCCACAAGTATTCCTCATTTTCTTTATGGATACTGACTAACACGGCTGCTAATCTTAAACATTGGAAGTCAAATCCTGCTGAAGGAAAATAGAAAGGAGCATAACCTGGGGCAAGTCAAGTGTAAAAATTCAATATGGCAGGCCAAAAAAAATTTGAAGAGCAACTAGCAAAAGAGACACAAACTAACCAGCAACATTTTTTAATTATATGGGAAGCAGGAAGCCTGCCAAAGAGCCACTGGGGCCACTAGATGACTGAAGTGCCAAAGGAGCACCCAAGGAAGACAAGACCATTGCGGAGAAGCAAAATGAATTCTTTGCATCAGTCTTCACTGCAGAGGATACGAGGGAGATTCTCACACCCGAGCCATTCTTTATAGGTGACAAATCTGACGAACTGTCCCAGATTGAGCCATCAACAACAGGTTTGGAACACGCTGAACAGTAATAAATCACCAGGACCAGATGGTATCATCCAGGAGTTCTGAAGGAACTCAATTATGAAATTGCAGAACTACATTGGTATGTAACTTATCACTTAAAATCAGCCTCTGTACCAGATAAATGGAGGATAGCTAAAGTAATGCCAATTTTTAAAAAAGCCTCCAGAGGTGATCCTGGAAATTATAGGCTGGTAAACCTAATCTCAGTACCCGTTCGATTGCCTGATCAGACACACAGGAACGCGATACAATTGATCATAGAATCTCAGCGTTGGAAGGGCCCTCAGGAGATCATCTAGTCCAACCCCCTGCTCAAAGCAGGAACAATCCCTATTTTTGCCCCATATTCCCAAATGCCCCCCTCAATGATTGAACTCACAACCCCGGGTTTAGCAGGCCAATGCTCAAGAGTCAGTATAGCTTTTGTAAAGGGAAATCAGTCCTCACCAATCAGAATTATTTGAGGGGGTCAACAAACCTATGAACAAGGGTGATCCAGTGGATAAAGTATATTTGGATGTTCAGAAACACTTGACAAGGTTCCTCACCAAAAGGCTCTTAAGCAAAGTAAGCAGTTGTGGGATAAGAGGGAAGGTCAGGGATCAGGCACAGGAAACAAAGGGAAGGAATAGTCAGTTTTCATAGTGGTGAGAGGTAAACAATGTTCTCCCCCCCCCCCCCCCCCCGAATGTGTACTGGGACCAGTTCTGTTCACTGTAATCATAAATATGGGTAAAGGGGAAAACATGGAGGTGGCAAAGTTTGCAGATGATACAAAATTCCACAAGAAATAAATCCAAAGCTGTCTGAAGAGTTACAAAGAGGTCTCACTAAACTGGGTGGTTGGACAACAAAATGGCAGATGAAATTAATTGTTGATAAATGCGAAGTAATACAAATTGGAAAACATTTGCAATTATACATTCCAAGATCTTTCTAATTTAGACTCCATTTTGAGTTATAGTTCTCTGAAAACATCTGCTCAATATGCAGTGGCAGTCAAAAAACAAAAACAAAAACAAAAAGCCAACGTTAGGAACCTTAAGGAAAAGGATAGCTAGTAAGGCCAAAAATATCATAACACCACTATATAAATACATGGTACACCCATGCCTGAATATTGCATGCAGTACTGGTAACCCCATATCAAAAAAGATGCATTAGAACTGGAAAGGCAAAAAAGCTTAGGGGTACGGAACAGTTTCCATGTGAGGAGAGTTTAAAAACTGGTACTTGTTCAACTTGGAAAAGATAGGACTACAGTGGGAATATGATAGAGGTCTCTCTCGCTCTTTCTTTCTGTGTATGTATATATAAGGTTCATGAATAGTATGGAGGAAGTGTTATTTACCCCTTCATATAACACAAGAAGCAGGGTTACCCAGTGACATTCATAGATGGCAGATTTAAAACAAACAGAAGTACTGCACCTTTCTCCTGAGACCCAGGATGACAGGAGAGACACCTGGAATCTTGTGTTTTCTGTTCAACACATTGGGGTCTTGTTTACATGCAGCTTTTGTGTTGCTTTAACTATATTGATTTGAAACTCAGTTAAGTACAACCCTCTAGTGTGGACACAGTTATACCAGCATAGCTTATTCCTACAAGTGGGCAAAAACCAACAGTACAGAGATATGCAAGGTAATATCTTATTGGCTGATGATTGTGCGTGAACCGCACCTTCCCCCCCCCCCCACCATAGAGCAAGAAAAAGGCCGAAACAAACCTTACTACAAGGGTGCCTCCAAATCCCCAGGGAAGATGCTCTGGAATAGGTCTCTTTAAAAGAAGTTTATTGGTCATATACAAAATAAAGAAAGCCTCATATCGACAAACATACACTATATACAGAAATAAATTAACAACACCTTCAACGGGGCCGCAACAGCAAATCCCCGACAGTTATCAACAGATACTATCTACAGATTGAAAAAGGACAATAATTTAGTAATAAATACTGATTATTAGCTGGACTTGGCTTTGTTCTAGAAAAGCCTTGGACTGAACATTTTATTACACCCCTGTCACAGAGATCTGCCCCCATTTCTAGTCATTTTTTTATATTTACAAATTAGATTCTGTTTAATAAAATATTCCCCCTCCCCCAATTTAGAGTCCTTTTAAAACTGAAAAGAAGCAAATAAATGATTCAGAACTGAGCCGTTCAGGCCCGGTCGTCACGTTTGACACAAGCCACTATTGACACTGCAGGGCAGCAGCCAAGAGCCCTGGTCCTGTCACTTCATGCTCAGGATGTTATTTCTCCAATAACATTCTGGTTTGGCCAAGGGTGTAATAAACTCCAGGCAGACTGCAGTGAGGTCACACTTCAGGCAGGGCACAGCAGTTTGGTAGCTCCGTCTCCCCTTGAAATAAGGCAGGAACTCCACTTCCACCGCCCCCACTGCACTCTGGGAATTCATGGCAGCACAATACTGCCCTGCACTGGGGAGCGGTTCACATGGCTGCCCCAGGAAGGAACCGGGGCTACAGAATCATTCACACAGGCTGTGGCCAGAGACATCCTACACAGGCATCCCCTGCACCCCAGGCAGCCAACCTGACAGGGAGCAACAGCACCTACTGAGAAGGTAGAGTATTGCCCCAGCCCTTAGCACTTGCAGCTGGAAGGGCGCAGCACTACCTCCTCCTCTGAGCGGGGTGGGGAGTCACAGTGTACACACAGGTCCCCACCCTTCCCTGTACTGTGGGGGAAGGCAGCAGTGACCCTGGCAGGAAGGGAACCTTCCTCTGAGGTGAGAGCGTTAGTGTTTGTTCCTGCCAGAAAAACCACAGCGTGAAGTGCACAGCTTCATTCAGGAAGGTGCCTGCAAGCAAAAGGAGCACTCCCCTCCCAGTGATGGGCTGGTGAAGGGACAGAACTCAGCCCCCATCTAGCCATTACTCTGGCCACTGGGGGTGTGGTGGGGGGAGAGCACAGGCGGCTGTGCTCACAAAAGGTTGGAAGCGATATGTCACCCCCAGCTCTTCACAAAACCCCCTCCCCCAATGTATTTCATACCAGAGACACAGGGATGGTGGTGACCATCCAGGATCTCATGTACACACACAACAGCTGACCCAAGAGGCGAGTGCTCTGCATGCCCCTCTCCACCTGCATGACCCCTCACAGAGCAGTCCTAGCTCTTGCCTGCACACTGCAGTCTGCCTCTTCCTCTCCCTAAAGAGAAAATATCCATCATGTTGCCTAAGCCAAGAGATCACTTTACACAATTCACCACAACATACACAAGTCCCTGTGCACGCCCTGGGTGGGACGGCCATGCCTACACCCAGCCGTGCGAGGGTGGATACACTTCATGGGTTCGCTTTGCAGCCAGGCCAGGAGCAAAAACCCCACCCGCTGCATCAAAAAGGTACCAGAGAAAAAACACAACACCCGTCACAGCAGGAAACCAAATGAACAAGCACCTCGAAAACAAGAACGGTCACACTCTGACACGCTATATATGAGAGAACGAGAGAGAGAAATCAAGTGAAGGGTGGTGGGGGGGGGGCTAATCACACTGGGTCAATCTAGAAACACAAGAAGCTGACTGGTGCTGGGGTGGGTGGGGGAGTGCCCCCTTCAGCATAAAGGGGGGATTCCCTGAACATAGGGGGAAGGTGGTATTCAGATTAGATACTTCACTAAAACCAAAGAACCAAAACCACGGATGTAGGGCAGAGCACAGCCTGCGGGGAGCTGCCCAGAGCCCCTCCAACATACCGACGTGGGGCACAGCACTGAGCACAAAGAAGAGAAGCAACTTGCCTAAGGTCACACACTGAGCCAATGGCTGAGCCAAGAGTGGAACCCAGGAGTCCTGGCACGGAATTCATTACTCCTCCACATTACACAACTTTGCTGTCTTTGCACCTAAATCCTCTATGTAGACAAGTGATGTCACTGAATATGCTCAGCCAATCAATCAGAGAGCTGTTTGGGATAACAGACTAACAAGCACAATAAAAGAAAACTTCAAGAGGAGGAAAGATTCTGTCTGCGTCGTGTCTGCTGCCTGCTCTCTCCATCCTCCAGCACTCACGGCTCCCAGCCCTGAAGCCTCCTCTCCCAGTAAAGGCATGCACAGGACTCCTGTGAAAATGGATGATGGGTGAGAGGTCAGCCAGGGAGGGAAGTTCCAGGCTGTTAGGTCAGGGAGAGTAGGCTAGAAAGGGATCAGCAGCCACTAGCGGGGTTCTCTCTGGCCACGTCTATCTTCTAAGGAAGATGGTAGCCACCTGCTCCTTCTGTTGCACAAAAACTGATGGGCCTCCTCTAACCAAACCCTTTCGGAGCTAGAACACAGCACCCAGCTCGCTACATAAAACCACCCCTGGGAACAGTGTGCCCCACACCCCAGGCTGGCTCCGAACTGCCTTCTGCATTCAGCTTCATGTGGGGGACCCAATTTCAAGCTGGTTCTGAGGGGAGTCAGGACTTGGTATTCTGGGCTCATTTCAGGGCTCTGCAGCAGTTGGCACCTTCTGAGCAGTGGGAAGACAAATGAGTCAGAAGACTGGGGAGTTAAATCCCAAAGAGCTGCACTGCACAGCCACTAGCCCTCTGGAGATCTACAGTCTCAGCAGGTTTCTGGGGCTGAGACCAGAGATTGAAGACACCTACTTTTCATAGTGGAGACAAGAGAAACCCCATGGCCTGGCAGGGGGAACATGGGGAAGGTGGGAGACATCCCAATCCTCTCCTCTGTCCAATGCAACTCACTGGGAAGTCCTGGTGCTTCCTGCTTCCTCCTGGATCCCACATCAAAGCAAAGCAGAAAACCACCTCGAGCTCTGGAGTAAGGGTAGGACAATGGAAAATCCTCCACAGTGGACTATTGCTCTGCCCTGAGCCCTCACACTCCAACTTGTCCTTGGCCCTCCCCTTCTTACTGAATGCTTGGCTTTTGGCAGGCATACCTGCTTCTCCGTAAAAAGCAAACATCTCTGCCCATGCGTGGGGTTGGCATGAAAATGGATCCAGCTGAGAGCTCAAGTTTGCTGTACGGTCTGTGTTAGACCATGTACCTTTCATCTAATAAACCTGTTTTACTGGCTGGTTGAGAGTCACGTCTGACTGTGGAGTTGGGGTGCAGGATCCAGGGTGGGCTCGCTGCAGGAAGCTCACGGAGGGGCAGAAGGTGCTGAATGCTCAGAGGTCAGACCCAGGAAGCTGGAATCTGTGAAGCTCCTAGCCTTGGAGACAGGCTGTTCACAGAGAGGAAGCTTCCCCCTGGGGTCCTGACTGGCTTTGTAGGGAGCAGTTCCAGACCATCACCTCGGGCACTCTGTGACAGTCCCCTACACAGTCTGAATCCAGCAGCCCAGAGATCATCATCTGAAGCTCAGTGTCCCTTGTTAGGCTGGTCTCCCACTGTACTGCCACCTGCGGGTAACAGCAATGAGCTTTAGCTTCCAGGGGAACAGTTTGTGGGAAGGGATCAAGACCTCAGATAGCATCTTAGCTCCATCGCAGCGCCTTGCAAACAACACGCCAGCCCAACATACATATCATACCTAGAAGAAGCTGCACCAGGAAAGTTGGGGAGTTTGGATGGAAAGGAAAGAAAGTAACTATGCCCTGGCTTCCCTTTCAGGACAATGCAGACACTCAACAGCAAGGGAGTTCATCACCAGGACTGATGCAACTTCCTGCCCTGCTCAAATGCACAATGAGGCTCACGGCCAGCATCTAATGATCACTTAAAGTTCTTGCCACAGGATCTAAAAAGAAACCAAAGCCCAGAGTTATTTCCTATTAGTCTCCTCCTAAACATGACCTCTTGGAATAGTCTTCATTGCTTCACTTCCCCTGCCATCTTTCCTGCTTGAAGAATAGGGGGAAGCAGTCTTACAACAGTCTGCCATGTTCAGGTAACAGAGCTACCAAGAACAACCTGGTTAGCAACAGCCCCCAGTTGCAGCTGTACCTCTGAGGAGGGTGGTTGCCAGCTAGGAAAGCAGGCTGTTGGGCTTACAAAAGGATGGTAAAAAAAGGAAAGGCTCCTGGAGACATGGCACCATCTGTTCACACCCATCAAGTTGTTCTGACTTCAGTTTAGAAAGGTCAGGGTGGATCTTGGCCCTCACTGGTTGGGGAGCAACTTTGCCTATGTGCCAAGGACCTACTGCAGGTCCAGGACAGTGTCGATGTAAATCCCTGGGAAAGCAAGGGCAGCATGAAGACAGGACATCCAGACAGCAAAGGCAGCTATTGGCACCATCACATCACAGCGTCACACAAGAGCTCAGAGAGCACGGACAGCGCAACACAGTGGGAACACGAAGGAAGCCAGCGAGTTCAAGAATAAGTCACTTTTGGTACAATTGCAAAAAAGATATCAAACAGGACTTACCTCTTTTTTGTCTTTTTCTAAATTTTATAAATAAAGTCTGATAACTCTTTATAAAAACTAACCTCGGAGCCACAGAGAGTTTGCAGGAGGTTCATGAGAAACTTTAAAATTATTTTTCTTTATTTACTTTTCAGCTAGCAGAGTGAGAATATTTCTCCATTTATATGGTCAAATATTCCCACCCACTCAGGTATAAAAAGCTGACTATAAATATGCTCTCTCCTCTGTCTGATTTTCAACATAGATAATTTAATAACTCTTAAAATGAAAGTTTCTCTCTTTAAATAAAAGGACTATTTAACCACAAACTGGTTGTGTAAACCATCACACTAGAGACACTTGATACCCTCAATAGATGGGAAAAACTAGTGATTTTGGTCTTGTTCAGTGCAACGTTAGGCACAAAACTGGCCTTCAGTCACTATGGTACCTCCTTCTCCCTCCATTACTGGCCCCCACAGTGTCCCCATTGTCCCCAATCCCTAGAGCAGAGAGACCAGGGAACTGCAGTTTCCTCCCTTCCATTACTGCATGTGTGTGGGTGTTGCAGTGAAAGTCACAAGGAATCCTGCCTTTGGGACACAGGCGGCGTGTCTAGAAGTTAATAAACTCAGTTACACAAACTACCCCCCACGGCAATCAATCACTGATACCAAGCGAGACAGAAGCAGCAGATTTGGGCACCTGGCAAAGAAGCACCGAGATATGCCACTTGGAAGTATAATGGAATAAATCCTTCGGAAGTGACTGAAACCAGGGATCCCAACTCCCTGCCACAGAGCCTCCTCTGCCCTCCCATCCCCTGCCCACTGAGAAGTGTTGTGGGCCTCAGGCACACACCTTCCTCCATGCTGTGCAGAATTTCTTTGGCTAAAACACCAAGGTCTTTCACAGTCTCTATCCCAAGGATGCCCCAGAGGGCTGTAGACCCATAGGTGAGAGGCTCTGTTTGCACAGGATGGGGGGCGCCACCACTGGTCACATCAATCTGAACAAGACAAAACACAAAACTGGAGTGATCAGCAGGCCAGAGGAGGGAATCCTGACCCACCAGGAAAGGGGTTTGTGCTTTGGGGATTCCAGGTTAGCTTTGCGCCTAACTGCCCTGCACAGACAAGCCCAGGCAGCATTGCTTTACTAAGACCGGGCGTCCGTTTTGGATTTCACTATTGTGATGACACTGGTGGTGGCGACTTTGCCAGGGATGAGGGGCCCGATGCTGGAGGTGATAGGGCCCCGTGCAGGAGCCACAGGGCTCCGGGCCACGGTTCTGGCGAAGTTCTGGAGAGCCTCATACTTGGAGCGGAGGGCATCGAGTTCCATTTTCATGCTGGCGTTCTCGGAGGCCAGCTTCTCCACCTCTTGCTGCAGCTCTGCCTTCTGCTTCTCCAGTTCCTCCTTCTGGGTGACACGCTTGACACGACAGCTAGCCGCGTAGCCTCTGTTCTTCAGCGTGCGCCGACGCTGCTTCAGCTGGATGATCTCCTCCTTGGACAGGCCCCGTAGATGCTGGTTCAGCTCACGCACAGACATGGTCACCAGCTCCTCATCCGTCAAGCTGGTCCCATTCTCGCCTGGCTCCCGCTTCACCTGTGGGGAGAGGAACACATGCATTACTGCGACCCCGGACAGAGCGCCAGCTGCTGGCCACCCATGCTCCCAGGCCCCCCCTCCCCTTTACCTTTAAGGCTTTGTTTCCTTTGTTGGGGGTCGTCATAACACGAGAGCCTAGTCAGTCAGGATCTGAAAGAAAGGAGGGGAAGGTCAGAGGTCGGCTTTGTGGGATCAACACCCCAAGGGCAACCTAATACTGCACAGCACCCCAGGGCTCCAACAGGGGAGACTGGGGCCAAGCCTGCTGCCGGTGCCAGTCTCTCCCACATGCTATGCTTAGCAAGCACCTGTCTCCCAGTCTGAACCAGACAGGCTCACAAGTAACTGATCCTGCCCCTCAGCAGAAGCTCCTGCTGCTCATCTCTCTCCTTCCTCCCCCAGAGCCTGGGAAGACTTCAGCCAAGTGCTAGCAGCACTGGGGAGGCAATGGGGAGGGGAGGGGAGGAAGATTAGAAACACTGGGAGGAGTCAGAGTACAAGGAAGCCACATATTTAAAAATAGCCTGGCAGGCAGCAGGCTGAGTCCAGAGCATGGCCGCTCCAAGCTTGTCATGCTGACTCAGCACATTGGCAACCTCTGAGCCTCCCTCAGCCACCCCCCTTCCCCAGAACCCCCAAGCACAATCAACCAGGTGGAGTCATTGAAGTGTCCTCCCGCCAAGGGGGCCTGAGAAAAGGTGAAGTCCGAGGAATGGCGATTCCAGACGCAGCTGTGCAGGGGGAAAAACCACTGGCTCTGCTAGAATCCCCTGCTGGGCAGCCCAAGAAGCAGAGTCAGTCTGTCCCCCAGCTCCTGTCCCGACCCGCACTCTCCCTCACCGTCCACATGTACTTAGCAAAGCTCTGCAGCACACTCAGGAGTGAGAGAGGGTAGAGGGACCCTGCAGCACTGGAAAAGTATTCACCGTGCCAGCCACCATAGAGGAATCCCAACGCCTGTGTGGGCTGGCACCACACAAGCCCCACTTCGTGCCCAAGTATTTCTTCAACCCCTCGCCCAGCTGGCTTCTGGGGACCCAGCCTCTCTGCAGGGGCTGGGCATTTTCCACCTGACAAACTCCTTCTCCTGTTAAAATGCCAGGCCAAAGGCCCACCGTCCGGAGTAGTCGACAGGCAGACTGTGGGCCAAGTCAAGACCGCTAGATGCTTTTGAACAGACTCTGAAATTTTATCATCATCATTATTGTTGGGGTTGGGTTTGGGTTTTTTAAATGATTTCCTCTAGAGTCTGGACCTTGACAAAAAAGAATTGACTATCCCTGCCATTGCTTTCCCCTCCTCACTCAGGGTGGTGAGTTCATAGACCAGGAGTGGTCAATTAAAGATGGAAACCACAGAAAGCAGAGAGTGGATCCCTTTGCTATCACCAGTGGGAATATTTGAGCTCTTCCCTTCACACAGCAGCCATCTGGGATTCAGACACAGATACACTGACAGCTGTAATGGAGACTCATGCTCCTAGGTCCTTCTTCCTCTAGGTCTGAAGTTCTAGAAAGAGTAATAAACCACCACCCTGTCTAGAGCTTGCTACTGTGAAGCCTCCTGAAATCCCACTTGACATAACCATAGCTGCGCCCCAAACAAGAAGGAACCATGAGCTCCCCTAGAGATCTGCCACTGCCAAGACTGGGATGAGCACTCTCATCCAAATCCAGACTGAGGACGCCTTTACATGTGTGTCCTATCCAGTAGCAAGCACAGTGAATGCTTTCACAATGAAACTAATCACAAGCTTGTATCTTGTTCATTACATGCAAGAAACATCGACACAATGCTGAGAATCGGACACAAAAGTCAGTAAATGCCAAGTTATGGTGCTCCAGCAACTGCATCATGCAATGAATCTACCACCACCCACCAGAGAAAAATGGGAATCCTGGAAAGGGCTGAAGCCTAACAGGCAGGATTCAAATGCTTCTAAAGTGCCAGAGGCCACTGGGAGGTAAGTAATTTATGCCCAGAGGACATAGCATCTCCTGAGTGGCTAAGCTGAACCCCAGGAAGATGCTGCACTGAGAGCAGGTTAGCACAGGCCACGAGCAGGATGGTGTGACGGGAAACCAACAATTGCTTTGTAAAATGCATTCTTCCCTCTTCACTGGGTCATTTCATTCCCTCTCACTTCGGGAGAAACTGAATCTCCCTCCCCCCCCCCCCCCATGGAGTTGAAATAGTCTGTTTACTTCCTCATTCATGGAAAAAGGGCTCCTACTGGCAGGAGCTGCAGAACAGGGGGGAGGGGGAAGAGGGCAACTTTCACATTTGTAGACCCCATACATTTAGTCTTGGCACAGATATGTTGGACTAGATAAACATTTAATACCCAGAATATAGTCCCAAGCAAAATTCTAATATGGGGGAGGGGTCTAAGATGCTCAGCAAAGTCCCTCGGTACAATGAAGCATGTCACAGGAGCTGCCCAGCCAACGTTGCCTCACCCTACCCTTCACCCCCTGCACTCTGCAGGATTTGCACATGGCCCCCTGACTGCTAAACACTGAATTCCTGAAAACTGGGTGTTTGAATGCACTGGGCTGTCAGGAACAGGTGCTATAATCCTACCCACTCCTCAGGCTCCCAAAAATCATACAGCCCATGCAAACTGATTCCAGATCTGAGAGGCACTCTGGGAACAAGGAGAGATCTGAAAAGAGTCAGGGACAGGTGGGAGCTGAAAGCAACCAGTGGTGGAGAAGCAGTGGCTGGGTGCTTCCAAACCACTGCAGGTGGTCAGACAGCTGGGGTAGGAGAAAGATCAAGAGCCAAGGACTGGGAGAAGCTGATGACAACTTAACTCTTCCTTGTGTCTGAAGGGTTAAAAGGGTTGAACAGAAGGAATCCCATTTGCCTAGCTTCCAAGCACCTCTGCAGCTGTAATAAGATTCCAGTTGAAAGCATCTGATGATTCAGCACCCGCTCTCAAGAAGAGATCAAAAGTGGAGAAGCATCGCTCAGAGGGTATCAGTGCCTGAGCCTCCATCACCGAGGGGAGGACAAGGGAAAGGCTTGCTGGTCACTTCCCAGCCCTGACTGGAAGGCCAAAGGCTGGGCTATTCAGAAGCCTGCCCAGAGGACACTCAGAACTGTCATCAAGGCAGAGACATACTTGATCTAACTCCCCCGACTGCAGATTTCTAAGCTTTTCAATGGCTTCATGAAGAAAGATCACACTGAACAGTGCCAAGTGCAACGGCTCCAAGGGGAAAAATGCAGCCTCAACACATTTCACCAGAACTCAAAAGGCCTGATCTCAGCACAAGCACAGCCAATTCTCTCCTCAGCTAAAAAAAGGCACAACAGAGCTGACAGCAAAACGCATGATTCAACACAGGCCTCATTCTCAACATTCCCGATTCACAGAACTGGGCCATCAAACTAGTGTAAACACGCTGACGTCACTCCTTCCAGCAGCAGAGCCAGCCTGGAGAGGGCTCCACTAAGGGAGGCCCATCCTCAAGGGATGTAGCAGCCAGAGGAAGGAACTGCACAGTAAGGAGTTTTGCAGGGGGGATGGCAGGCCAAACAATGGTGCTTACACAGGCAGTAAGGACACTGCTTCAATATTCTCCCTGACTGTACATGTGGAAGTGGAGACAGTATCTCCTCTGCAACTCATCTCTTCAAATCCCCACAGATGTACGCTGCAGCAGATGAGCCCAGAGTCAAACTAGGGCCCCGGGGATCTTTGTGGTGCAGCTAAAATACCTATGCACCATTCAGCTGAATTTGGACAGAGAATGGGACTAGCAGATTCTCAGATACTCCTTCCCTCAGCACATTAGGCCACTTCCCGTCTCTTTAGAAAGGGGTTAAGATGGAGTAAAGCAGAGGCCTTCCCAGCTCTAAGCAGCAAACCTTCCTACAATAGGCTGTCACCTGGGAATTCTGCCTCTCAGGAGCAGGAAATGCCAGGACACAAGAAGGAAGAATAATTCTATTCCTGAGCAGTACCTGAAACCTAGGGGGGAAAGGTTCCAGTGGCATCTGCTGCTCCCCACTGCATGCAGCTCAAACTTTCTGAACCCTTCCAAAGCTTGTCAGCTCTGGGCAGGAAACTACGATAAAGCATCATTCACCAGCATGTCTTTCAATAAGCAGCAACTCGCCTCACTCTTCTCCCTCAAACCTGGATACTGGTTGGGCTCAGGACAGCCCACAGAGAGCAATTCTCAGTCCCTTCCAAAGGATGCAATGAGCCTCTGCACCTCTAAACCTTTCCCATAAGAAAATATTTTAACAGTAATGCAGAACTACCTAAGTTTCCATTTCTGCAGTGTGGGGATAAGATTGACTTGCTTGCCCTGCAGCTGGGAGCTTAATTCATTAACATCTTGTACTAACTGAGGTGATGAATAAATGTCTTGCCACTACTATACATTTTGATTTGATAGGTAGGAGCTTTAGAAAAAGTTGTGTGTGGGCTGGAGAAACTTAACACAATGGCTGACATTGTGTCAACTGTGTTTCTATGGCAATGTGTTTTTAAAGATCAAGCAACTAGAGTTATAAGGGCTTGTCTACACTTAAAATGCTGCACCTCTGCAGCTGTAGCGCTGCCGCGAAGACACTAACTGGTCAGGAGACATTCACCAGCCAGTGAAGTTAATCCACCTCCCCAAGAGGCAGCAGCTAAATTTATGGGAGAATTCTCCCGTTGACCTAGCACTGCCTACACCAGGGGTTAGATCAGTTTAACTGGGTCACGTAGGGGGTGGATTTGTCACATCCCTCAGCAATGTAGTTATACCAACCTAATTTCCTAGTATAAAGCAGACTTTATTCTAGCTAGGATAGAAGTGTATAAGGCATATAAACCCTCCTGCTTCAGGGCCTAAGTCAAACACTAACTGGCAGTCAGGGACAGGAGAAACTACACCCACTGGCAGGTTATTCCAGAATTGTTCATTACAGGGTTTCTTGCACCTTCCTCTAAAGCAGCTGGTTCTGGATGCTGTCAAAGATTGGACTACATGGACCACTGGTCTGAGCCAGTCTGGCAATTCCTGTGTTCCGTCTCGGCACACACAAACCTAGAAGTGGGCAAGTATCTGCAGAGAGCTTTAAATCCTTTGGTGAGACATCCTTGAGAAAACACACAACATTCTTAAAATTATGCATTCAGTAGCAGTTCATTCAAATACTGCTGTTACTGTTAAACTCATGCGCACTCTTGACAGGGCTGGGCTGCCCTCAGAGGCAGAGGTCTTCAGAATATCTACCTACAGGGTTAGGCCTGACCCCACTTGTTTGGATCACTGCCTCGTGACAATGCATTTGGGTTTAGCAGAAATCTTGCTAGGGGAGGGAAGATGGTGCAATGTTGTACACAGCTGTTCACCACTATCCAGGGGTTCTTTGGTGTCTCAACAGTTGGGTTTAGCTGATCTTTGGACACTTTGAATAGATCCATAGCGCTGCTCTCCTCTTTCTGCTTATGTTTAGGGTATCCCAGACTCCTCAACTGAGCCCTTGAAAGGGTTGTGTTTATTGTTACAAAGACCATGTGCGTCTCTGAGGACCTGCTGGGGACTGTTCTGTAAGACTATCACCCTAGCAGATCAATCAACTGTAACATTAGCTGAGGCAGAAGGTGCACAGGGTGTTACAAGTACAATATAAGCATGCAAACAGACAAGTCGCAGAGCCTGAACACATGCGTGAGAAGTACACAGAGCAGACAGTCTGATGGTCTCACACTGAGCCCAGCCCCAGGAAGCTAGTTCTGAACAGGAAGTGTTTTCAGAATCCTTGTTCCCACTCCACCACATACATCCACCTCCCACAACAAACCCTTCCTATTTCCTCCCTACATCATGTCCCTCTGCCGCTAGTGGTCAACACCAGATCCAGCATATGGATGTCACCCAACTCTGCGTGCTCACACATTGCGGTCAGGATTGTAACTCCACCATTCATCCCATTGCCTGAACCTGCACACAGCTGCCAGGCACAGGATGGGGAGACCTATTGCCCCCCATGACAGTGCTGTCTCCATGACAACGCTACCTTGTCACTTTCACAGCGGATGAGTCAGCATGTCCATCTCTGACACCCTAAAGATCTGTTTGCAGGCAAGGACTGACCAGCACCTTGTCCCCCACCCCTGAGCCCCCACCTCACTCCCCTCTCAGTGCCCCATTCCCCCTTGGCTGTCCACTCAGTGAGCTCATGCGGATGAGTCAGCAGCCTGCACTCAACATTCACAAGGTGCGTGTGTAATAGGGGTGGGGGTGCAGGCACCAGCTCCTCCCAAACAGCCGACCTCTAGTGTGACCCACAGCAGCTCTAAGACCGGTCTCACCACAGCCCCAGACACCTAATGAACCAGCAGCTCTCACCTTTAACACCCTCAAACATCTCTCCACATTGCAAGGAGTAAACAGCAGGGAGAGCGCAACACACGTCCTCCCCCATCACACCCAAGGAAAGGGGGGGCACTCCCCACTCTCTCTCTCCCCCCCAGTACCCCAGGGAAAGGCGGGGGGCTCGCTCCCCACTCTCTCTCCCCCCCATGGTACCCCAGGGAAAGGCGGGGGGGCTCGCTCCCCACTCTCTCTCCCCCCCAGTACCCCAGGGGAAGGCGGGGGGATCGCTCCCCACTCTCTCTTCCCCCCCCCCAGTACCCCAGGGAAGGCGGGGGGGTCTCGCTCCCCCGCTCTCTCTTCCCCCCCCCCAGTACCCCAGGGAAGGCAGGGGGGGTCTCGCTCCCCGCTCTCTCTTCCCCCCCCCAGTACCCCAGGGAAGGCAGGGGGGTCTCGCTCCCCCGCTCTCTCTTCCCCCCCCCAGTACCCCAGGGAAGGCGGGGGGGGTCTCGCTCCCCGCTCTCTCTTCCCCCCCCCCCAGTACCCCAGGGAAGGCGGGGGGGGGTCTCGCTCCCCGCTCTCTCTTCCCCCCCCCCAGTACCCCAGGGAAGGCGGGGGGGGGGTCTCGCTCCCCGCTCTCTCTTCCCCCCCCCAGTACCCCAGGGAAGGCAGGGGGGGTCTCGCTCCCCGCTCTCTCTTCCCCCCCCAGTACCCCAGGGAAGGCGGGGGGGGTCTCGCTCCCCGCTCTCTCCCCCCCCCGTACCCCAAGGAAGGCGGGGGGGTCTCGCTCCCCGCTCTCTCCCCCCCCGGTACCCCAGGGGAAGGCGGGGGGGGTTCCACACTCTCCTCCCCCCCCCGAAAGGCGGGGCCCCGCCCTCGCGCCCTCACCCGCCTCACGGTGCCGCCGAGGGGGGAGGGGGGACCGGGACCGAGATTCCGGGATCTTCCGCCGCCGCCGCCGCCGCCGCTCACGGACGCGTCACGTGATGTTTGGGTCACGTGGCTCCATTCATGAAGCGGGGGCCCGGCGCAACCGCCCCGAGTCTTAAAGGGGAGGTGGCCGCGGTCATTAGTGTCGGGGACAAATAGTGGTCGGGCAGGTGGGCCTGGACCTTAAAGGGAAGGCGAGCGAACGCGGACACGTGGGGGGCGGGGCTTAGCGCGGGGGTGCCCCCCCCCGGCCGGCACCTGTCCTCCCAGCGCGGCCCGCGCCGGTGACCCCACGGCGACCGGGCCCCCCCGCCAGCCCCCCGGGGGACACGGCGAGTCTGGCCGCAAGGGGGGGAAGTGAAGGGGGGGCGGAGGGGCGACCCCCCTCTCGCGATCCGAGCCCCGGGGGATGGTCGCTGTCCGCTCTGTCCCCGGAGCGGGGTTTGGAAGAGCCGGGGGCGGGTAAGAAGGGAGGTGGGAGCTGCTGCGCGAAGATCCAGGGCTCCGGGGTACCCGGACAGGGACGTGAGCAGAGACCCCGTTACATCTCCACGGGCGGGGAGGGACCGGGCCTTTCACGTGGCCCCCTGTAGCCCGGCGTGGGGCCGCTGGTCCGGATGGATGTGGGGCAGGCTCACTCCACACACACCCTGGGACTTCTGAGGTCCTGGCACTGACTGGCCCTTCACATCATCCCCACAAGGGGCAGGACCCTATCCTCTGACCCCCATGTCAGACCCCCGAGGCCAGGACATCACTGCCCCATCACACACCCCTGGCCTGCGAGTGGGCTTTAGTGGATTTTGTGGCCCTCTAGCCCCTTAAGTGCAGGGTGACCATATTTCCCTCTGCTGAATTCGGGACATCTGATAAAATGACTCTTATTCAAGTGAGTTCAAGGGCAATCATTCAGAACTACCCAGCACAAACGTTCAGATTAACATCAAGCTGACTGAGTGCCCATTAAAAAGAAATACTGGGTAGTTGGAGTCTTATTTACCTTCTTATCTCTAAGGCTTAAAGGTTCACATGGGGAGAAGTGAGACATGCACACTCCCCTACACCTCTCTCACATACAGGGGGTGACTGAGACAACCCTCCCTGCCCTGTGCTCTCCACCCTCCATGCCTGGATGGGTTGCTGGGACAGACCTCCCTCCCCCCCCATACCTGGTGCCACATCTTCCCGAGGCAACATGTGGGTGGGGGAGTAGTGTCACATGCTCCTCATCCCCTGATTCACACCAGACCGTAGCCAGCAGCCCCCTTGCAGCACTGTGCAGGGGGAAGGGATGGGAGCTGTTCCAGTCACTGGGGGATGACGGAAGGGAAGGATGACCTGGCCCAGGTCTTTGCAGAGCTCCTCTCTCCTTCCTCTCCCCATCAGCTCTTGTCCCTTCCTGCCCACAGTGTCGAAAGGCAGCTAGCATCTCCATTCTGCTGGCCACCAACATAACCCAGCAGTCTCCTGTCCCCTGGCTACAACATGAGCAGGAAGGGGTTAAGCCCTAAGGCTGCATTGTGCACCAGGGCCCAGGGAACCTGACTGCAGGGGCTTCAGTGAACCAGGCCAGACAGGTGGCTCAGCAGGGGAGGGTGCCCAGGGGACAGAGCAGCCCTGTGCTTCCTGGGGGTAGGACCCAGATCAGGGGTGGGGTGGGTGAAGAGGGTGTTAAGCCCCTCCCTGTGGGGCTGCTATGGAACCTGCAGATTTTGGGTGTGAACAGGCTGGAAATGGGGTCCCCCCAACCCAGAGCTTAGCTGAGAAGAACCTTCCCCATGCCAGCACTGTGTGGGGCCATGGCATGTGCCAGGTTTAGCTCCTGGCCAGTGCCTTGGGCCGGAGGGTCTTAGGCTTTCCTGGGGCACTGGCCCAGCTAGAGGCAGTGGGGGAAGGAGCCTGCTGGACAGGCTGTTGTTGGGCTGAGTGTTCTGACCAGAGGCTGGTTCTCTGCACAGCACTGGGAGCAGGACGTGTCCTGCCAGGAGAGAGAGGGAGGGGAACAGCCGGGCTGGGGTTTGAAGGGGCAAAGCAGGGAGAGGACAGCGAGAGGGGTAATTACAGAATGGTGGAGTTCCCCTTCCCCAGCATAATCCAAGTAACACAACTGGGGGCAATGGTCCTGCTGTGGAAAATCCTATCTTCAAACGGCTTCTCCTCTAAGGAGGTACACCACAGAATGACCACAGCAGAAAAGCTGCAAAGTCACTGTGGGAATCCCAGCCAGCGGTGGGGAACGATTCAGGTAGATTTCACTTGGAAATTAAGGTTCCAATAGGACTTGTCTGTATATGTACAAATAAAACAGAGGCTGCATTTTTCACTGCCTCTGTTCAGTCCTGCGGGGCTTACAGCTGTCACCTGGGCACCTTCTCAGATGATTAGCAGCTCTTCATTTTGTTGCTAGATGCCTTGAAGTAATCACTGCACTGCACCCTGTCACACTGCCTAGTCAGCAGCTCACATCCCTCTCCAAGAAGCTGCCTGGCCCAGCACTTTTCTGTATTTTAGGGAAACAAAATCCCCCCCCCCCCAAGATTCTGCCGGTCATAACATTCCACCGAGCACATTCCTCACCGTCCCATCTCTCACCCAGTTTACCCCACTTAGCATACCCTTCTCCTGGAATACATTACCTTTCCACTAGGGTTCTCAAACTGGGGGTCAGGACCCCTCAGGGGGTTGTGAGGCTATTACATGGGGGGTCATGAGCTGTCAGCCTCCTCCCCAAACTCCACTTTGCCTCCATCGTTTAGAATGGCATTACATATATTTAAAAGTATTTTTAATGTATAGGGGGTCACACTCAGAGGCTTGCTATGTGAAAGGGGTCACCAGTACAAAAGAATCACTGTGCTGGACAGTGCTCTGCAAAGGAACAGATGTAGTTTGCAAACACTACATCCAACTTTGCTACAGTTTAACCTCCTGCTCACCAGCCATAATTCCCCAGGGATCATGGTTAAATCTTCCCTCCCAACTGGAGACCCAGTCGCTATCAGACCTGGGTTGGAGTCTCCGAGTTCACAGTCAGGGCAATTGTGAGAGGAAGCACTAGCTCTTCCACCCGAACCTCAGCCCCCTTCTCCATGGTTAGGGGCCCTGCAGGCCCCCTGATTTCCCAGTCTTAGAAATGGTCCCAGAAACTCCTAGTCACCCATGCTGGACCCTTTGTTCCAATATTCAGGACTCTCCCCAGAGGAAATGAACTCTATACTAAACTCAGAGCTTGTCCCATCTAGCCCCTTCCCCAGGGCTCCACATACTTGTGTTTACATACAGTCACTAACAACTTCCCAGCTTCAGCTGTGCTGTGGGTCTTGCTAATAGACAGTACAGGTGTTGTGGTAACAGATCTTGCCCCTGGGTAGTGTGGGTGAATTACCTCAATCTAAACAAGTCAAGAAGCTTATCTGGAGACAAATCCCAGCTCTGTGGACTTGCTCACTTGAAGGGATGGGTCGGTGATAAAAGGGTATGTGATGGAGAACTGCCTGAGTAGAAAATGTCTTGTCTTGTGCCAGTATAAGTCAGCCCCCTAGGGTGGGTGTGGTGTTATTAATTAGATCCATTTGGATGGAACTTGGCTGTACGGGGATAGACAGCGGCTGACAAACTGACCAGATGTCACACTCTTTGCATCACAACTCTTTGTTGCCAACTGGGCTTTGCAGATATGAATACCTTAGACTCGAGATCAGACCATCACCATGCTGTGCCTCCCACCCTGCAATATGCAGTCCTCTCCCCTAGAAATTCCCTCGCCCCAACTTCTCTCCCACAGCTCCTCTTTTCTGTATCTACATTTTGTCGGCACTGCAAAGGGCAGGGAGCAGCAGCGTTGGGACTGGAAATGCTGACACGGGAAAGAGGGTTTTGCAGCTGCTTCTTGTTTAGGTGCCTGTGATGGTGCTAAAGCTAGTCACAGCCAAAATGTATCAAGTGAGGGGGTGGGGGTGGGCTTACTTCCTGGGTGTGAAGTGCTGCTCTACCCCAGCCAGGCCCAGCAGCCACCTGCTGTAATTGTGATTTTGTAGCAGTGGGGGAGGGAGTGTTGCATAAACATGAGGAGGTGGTTTCTGGGCCAAAGAGCTTCCAGTCTAAACATATGTCAGCAGAAGGGTGAAAGGGAACATTGGACACCTGCCCCATACTCAGCAACATGCAGGAACTAGGGTGACATGCTGGCTAAAGGTACTATGGCCTTGGAGGATATTCAGCAGTCGCTGTACAGTCCCATGTAACACATGGAGGGGGACAAATTAAGCCAAACTTGGCATGTTTTGAATGTGGGTTGGTGGGCCCTTCTCTGGGGGGACTCAAAGACCAGCTGAGCTAGAGCTCTCTGAAGCCCAGCTTGTAAAATGAGTGCTCAAGCAGGGCTTTCCTTCCAGGGCTCCCACCCGAACAATGGCAAAGGCCCCTCCTGCCGGGCCTCCTTTGAGCACTGCTGGTTGTTCTGTCTTGCACGCTGCCAGAGCCCATTTAGAACCTTCCTTTCTCCAGCAAAGGCCAGTGACGGCACCGCACGTGGCGGGGAAGCAGGCTGTGTTGCCCCCTTTCCACCATTTAGGCTGCAGTAATTTATGGCTTTTCAGGGCAACCCTGGGTGTGCTTTGGTTCTGGGGTGCTGTGCTCACCATCACAGGCACAGCCCACAGGTCAGCTCTGCTCCCTCGCTGTGCTCCTAGCTACGGGCACAGTGGCTGACCCCAGGCCAGGCTCTAAAAGCCAGAGCTAATGAACCTGCGAGTGCAGCCTCTGTGCTCTTGCCCCCAGGAGCCAGGGTGAAGAGCAGGCTTGGACCTGAATCTCCCACCTTTAGGAATAGCTCTAATGAAAACAAAGCCTCCAAAGTGGCTAAAAATGAGTGCAGTGCAGAACAGGGGAGATGCTCCAAGTCCACACAGCTCACACTAGGCCCAGGCTGAGAAGCAACTTTTATTCTGGAAAGGGGGGGGGGGGAGCAAGTGCATCTAATTCAGCAATAGTGTCCCATGCTGCCTCTGCCAAGTAGGATCCGGGACAGCAAGAAACCTTTGTGCCACCGATAGCGCGTCTCCATTGCCGCTGGGAGTGAGCCTCCCAGCCCAGGCCACAGCTGTGCTAGCCAGGCTTGAGACAGTGCACTACAAACACATGTGCGAGGCTCAGACTACCCCTTCCTCAGCCACAGGAAGGTGGGTCAGTCTGAGCTGAGCCATGTCTCTCCTGCTGCAGCGGGGACACACCCCTGCGCTGGATCTCAGCCCCGAAGGGTCTGTGCAGAGGCCTGGCCCAGGAGACTCCGGTCACAGGCTGGGTGAGGAGACTACCTAGCAAGTGAAGCGCTGCTGCCACCTCCCTTCTGGGGCCAGCAGTGACCAGGATGCTGACAGATAAAGAACCATGCTAGCACCTGCAGATAGACTTTTCTTTCAGCTCCCCATGGGAACGGCGGTAGGAAATGGGTCTAGAACAATGTTGATCCACCCGTCATTGCCATGTCTGCTGGCTTCCACTGCACCCAAGCAAAGGGAAGGCAGGGGGCCGCTGTCTACCCCATGCCATTCTTTGGTGTGCGTGACAGGGCTTCCATGGGGGTGGCAGTGGGGGCAGGGAAGTGATGTAGATGTAGATCAGCTTAGCCCCTTCCCGTAAACGAGTCACACAAAGCAGTGAGTGCAACAGTGATGGGCACTGCCTGTGCGGCTGGTCCTGGTGTGGCTCCTAATGTAACTGGACAGTGGCTAGTGTCTGCCAGCCCAGCCATTTCTCCTCTCCCTGGAGTGCACCACCTGCCAGGGAGCTGGAGATGGGAGGGCAGGAAAAGCGAGAGCGCAGCAAGGCCCCAGGAGGAACTGCCAGGGGCTGCAGTACAAAGGGGGGTGAACTGGAAACCATCCAGGACTGATGTAAATGTTGGGGAATGAGGTGAAGCTGGAAAGGAACCACATGTATATGGAGGAATCCTGAGATCAGCTCCCAGGGAAGGGCCGACAGCCTCAGCATACGCAACTGGACAAGACACTGGGAACTGGGCAAATCCTGCTGGGGCCTGTGACCTAAATGGGGGCTGCCCCTCCCCGCTCTGCCCCAGGGCAGCAGGTAGAGAACACGCCAAGGAGGAGGGAAAGTGTTTCAGACACGGGATGCAAACGGAAGCATTCGGTGGTGGTAAGGCTGGGACCGGACCCCGTTCACAGGCAGAAGGGAAAGGGAACGCTTGCTTGAGCTGTTCATCCAGGAAGGGTGCTGAAGGAGGAGAAGTGGCTGCGGCCCCAAGGGTGGGTTCAGATGGCCTGGCCTGCAAATCACACCAGGCCCAGGAAGACAGAGACAAGCTCTGAGATCTGCACAGAAAGATACGTGGGCTGCACCACACAGCTACTGAACTGTGGATTCCGGCCGAGAGGAAAGCAAGACTGCTGCTCTCTTGGGGGGGTGGAGGAGAAAACTGTGAGCCCAACCCCTGAGATGCACAGAGGGGATAGCGTCTCCTCTGGGTGGTGAATAAAAAGAGACGGGGGTAAGAGCCATGAGGGGCCCAAGGCCCCGCTCTAACCTTCAGTCAAGTAGCAGCAGGATGCCCCTTAAAATAAGCCCATCAAAATAAACTACTGCCCAGGAGATTATGAATGGGGAAGGGGAGGTTAGCTTTACGGAGAAGCCCGCCCACTGGCCAGAGGAGACACTTTGTGTCCCTGACAACCAGCTGTGTCAGTAAAGTGGCAACTTCCAAAGGGAAGGAAGTGGTAGTAACAGTGTTCCCACCCTCAGCTGGAAGTGAAGGTCCCTTCTCTACAGCTTTGCCCCACCCCAGCTTCAGGCCAAGAGTCAGGCAAGGCTGGGAATGTCGAGGCCTAGAGCTTTTCCTTTACAGAAGGAGAAGAAAGTGCATGCAAGGGGGCTGGTGCCTGGCCGAGCCTCATCCCTTCAGTTCTTCTTGCTGCTGGGCGCCCAGCTGCTGCTGAACAGACTGACTTTGCTGGCAGAGGCCATGGAAACAGAGGGAGACTCCAGCTTCACCTTATCCAGAAGGGTCTTCTTAATGGCAGCCGGGGAGACCTTCTCCTGATCCGCTAGGTGCTGCAGCTCCCTGCAGGAAGAGTCTGTCAGTCAGTGGGAAGAGCAGAACCCCAAAGGAGGAGGAGGCATCTAGACAGAAAGGAGCAGCAGAACTCTGCAGCCTTCCCTTTAGCTGCCAAGGATCAGGGAGGCCTTACACCTGCTCACCTTGTGCGAATGCAGGAAGCCTCCACGGCATTGATGAGCAGTGAGCGAAAGCCTCCGCTCTCCAGGAAGTGTAGGGCATGGATGGTGGCCCCCCCAGGTGAGCAGACATTGTCCTTCAGCTGACCAGGATGCTGCTCAGATTCCAACAGCATTTTGGCAGCACCCTGCAGCAGGAGAGAGAAGGAAAATAAGACTAAGAGGATTCCCAAGAGTTGCGAGTTCTGGTTCCCTGCTGCTGGATGGCTGCAGTAGGCGATGGGCCCCTTTCTCACATTTGCAGAGCTACCGGAAACTCAGCTCAGAGATACAAGTCTGTAGGAGTAAGGGCCTTCCTCAGAGCCATCAGCAACCTCAATAATCTCCGGGAAATTCCACCTAGGGAGATCTTGATGTCAAAAGCTCTCCTTGTGGGCCTGATTTGATCCAGGCATTTGCAGATTATCTGGATAGACCAGATGTGAACTGAGTGAATCTGGAAGAGAAGATACTGACCAGTAAAGCCTGGGCTCCAAGTCGGACAGCTAGCCTGCGGGGAAGCCCCATCTTCACACCTCCATCTGCCAGAGCATCCAGGGCTGTGAATGCCTGGAGAGACCAAAAACAGCATGATGGTGATTCTGAGGTTTGGAGACTAACGTGTGCCCTCCAGGCTGTGACATTCCCAGGCAAGGGACAGTGCCCAAGGCTCTGGGTTCCCTGTGGATCCCCACCACTTAAAGGGACTTGATAAAAATCACTCCTTGTTGAGGACAATCTCTTAAGCAAACAAAGATGATAGACCAGGAAACCAGGAACTCAATCCTCAGGCTCCACACCATGGGCTGCAAACCAAGCTTTACATCCACCCAGAGGGCCTAGGTTTTGGGCAGGGTGATTCAGACTCTTGGGCTATTCCATTCTTGGCCTCAGATGAAATTGCCGACAAGTGGCCCAGTTAGCACCCAGTTTTTGTAATGTGGGCACTTGTCCACTACCCTGTTTCCCCGAAAGTAAGACATCCCCCGAAAATAAGACGTACTTCCAGTTTTGCCTCTCGCTGTAATATAATGTAATGTAATTTTGGGAGCAAAAATTAATATAAGACACTGTCTTATTTTCGGGGAAACACGGTAGGCACTGAACAGAAACCCACACTCATTACTCAGAGGCCAAGCATAGTCTTGTTGTTAACACACTCTCGCTGTTGAGATGGCCTGGCTTTGAACAAGACACCTCCAGGTTATAGATTTCACTCTCCAGGTGATTAGAAATTAAAATATATCCCCTTGGTCATATCTGCAGCCTAATCTGATACCATGTTAAGATGCAAGCGTGTTCTCAGTATTTAAATCCCAACGTTCTCCATTACCCAAGGAAGTGGCACCTACATAAGCAGGGCCACTGCCGCTGAGCCCTGTAACAGCATCTATTAGGTCCTCTTCTACTTCAATGCAGAAGCCCACACTGGCCATCAGCTGTTCCAAGAGCTTCCCATCTTCCACCTCTGCATGAGTCCCCGTGGCATAGACGGTAGCACCTTCCCGCACAATCACAGGTGTGTTAGTCATGCACCTGATCACTTTTGGGTTGGGAGAGAAGGCAGAGAGTTTCTTGGGATGGGCAAGAGTTGGAGACAGAAAGGGAAGGAGAGAGAGACAGATTTAATACACCTTCTACATCTGGAGTAAACCCCCCACTCTAGGGAACTCCCAAAGCTCAGAGGGAATCCAGCAGGGTAAAGGACCTCTTCCTCACCCCACCCCCTAGCACTTCTGCAGGATGGTCATCAAGATTCCCTCTGTTAAGCCTTTGCCAAAGGAGACAAGCCCTTATTGCAATGTCCCTGGGAATGTAGGTGAAACTCAGTCACCTACACCACAGAGTGCTGGGCAGAGCCTGCCTATCCCCTGGTAGCAGAAGCATCATCATTCTAGCAAGGCCCCTGTAGCCTCCATAGGGGCAGCTCCTGCAGACATCTAACATAATGAGTCTCCATGAACGTAGAGGGGCTGGCAGCCCTCAGCAGGGAAAGACAAGACCTATTAAAACAAAAAGAGTCTCAGGCCTTAAGTATCAGGGGGTAGCTGTGTTAGTCTGTATCCACAAAAACAAAGAGAGTCCGCGGGCACCTTAAAGACTAACAGATTTATTTGGGCATAAGCTTTTCTGGGTAAAAAACACTTCTTAGATTGAAGAAGTGTTTTTTTACCCACAAAAACTTATGTCCAAATAAATCTGTTAGTCTTTAAGGTCCCCCCGGACCCTTTTTGTTTTTGTAGATACAGACTAACACAGCTACCCCCTGATACTTAAGGCCTATTAAAGTTTCATATGATTATGGAGAATGGACAGGGATAGTGCCAAAGTCCTATTGACACAGGCCCCGATTCTGGGATGCTTCCCAGACTTGCATGACAATTTTGCAGCAGAGGTGCTGGAAAACATATGAACCTCACTACCGGCATAAGGATTCCCTGGTGGTTTTGGGACAAGAACAAACCTACACCCCTTGGTAGGACAGGGACATTCTATCTGTGTCACTGGAATGCATAGCACTGACTATTCCAGGCTTCCAGACTACCCCGTATGGATCACTGTAGCCAGGGAATAAGTTAGTGACTGTTTTAGCTTATCCTAAGTATGATTAGGAGATACAAACACGGTCTAGTGCATTGGTTCTCAAAGTGGGGGTTGCAACCCCTTGAGGGGTCGCAACCTGATTATGTGGGGGTCACGAGCCCCTGCTGCCGGCAGCCAGACCTGACCCTGACCCCTGCCGTCGGAGCCCCGAGCCCCAGCCCCTGCCGCAGTGGGCTGCTGGCGGCGCCCCAAGCCCTGGACCCGGCCCCTGCGGGCTGCCGGCAGCGCCCTGAGCCCTGGACCCGGCCCCTGCCGTGGCGGGCTGCCAGCAGCGACCCAAGCCCTAGGCCCTGCCGCAGTGGGCTGCCGGTGGCACCCCGGGCCCTGTCCCCTGTCCTGGGGGGCTGCTGGCACCCTCCCCTGAGTCCAGCCCCTGCCCCAGGGGGCTGGCACTCCTACACCCACACACACCCCAGCTCAGCCCCTGCCCCGGGGGGCTGCTGGTGCCCCCCCCCCCCCAGCCAGGCCCATGCCCCGCCCCCAAAGGAGGTTGCGCTTAGAGGCCTGATGTCCGAAAGGGGTCACCAATAGAAAAAGTTTGAGAACCTCTGGTCTAGTGCAACCTTTGCTCCTCCAACAACTGGCTGCAGTTCAGAAATGGGCCAGAGTCTCATGGACAAATGGTGCTTAACTCATGAGCTGTGAGTGCTCCCAATGCCAGAAATGAATGTTGTACTCAATTTCTGGCAGCTGGAAGAACTAGTCAGTCTCAAAGCCTCCAGGAAAAACTTTCTAGAGTTTTAGTGCCCCGACTTCAAGAAGGTGCATGTAGGTGCAAGCATGTAGCCTGTCATCCTATCCCCAGGCCCTTTGACCCCATCGGAGCTGTGCAGCACACAGTCCCTCACCTTCTCAATGGAGCTGATAGTGACCCCAGCAGCACATGAGACCACGATGTGGCGATTCTCTATGTCTGAGCCAATCTCATCCAGAATGAAGGGAATGATGGGAGGTTTCACAGCCAGGAACAGAACATCACTGTTTTTAACGGTTTCCTTGTTACTTACAGTGAAGTTTACACCTATTTTCTGGAATAATTAGAAAGTTACATAGCAATAGCACCTCATTCTTAGAACTTCCTTGCATTCTCAGATTTTAGAAATAGCATCTGGGATCAGGATTCAGCCAAACTGGGTCAGTCACCAGCAGAGAATAATCTTGTTCACTAGGAGTCATACAGACCTGATCAGGAGAGAGCACAGCAGTAACCCAGTGAGAGCAGGTCAGTTTAGTTACCATGGGGGAAGAAGCCTTTATAGCTCATGATCAGTTCCACACTGCATTTTCACTGTAGTGTAGTTCTGCACTTTGAACATGTAACTACTGACTTTGTTTGTACCTTCAGATTCCCAGAGTGGTTCTCAATTGGCTTCTTTGGGCAAGATGGGAACCACTCACCTTTCCTGGCTCTATACTCACTGCTGGCAATAAGTGAACCCAACTGCCAATGGCCGGAAGCTCAGTTGAAAGATGATTCAGACTCCGATATTGAGCCACGCAGAGAAAACGACACGCAATATTGAACATAGGAGTCCTATTTGTGGCCACTGAAAACATACGGAGATATTTATGGAATTTCTGTGGGCAGGAGTTTGTATCTTACAAACACTAGAACTTACCCTCAGTCCAGATACAGTCGGGAGGTCAGTGTCTGGGGAACTTGCTGTAATCTTATGAGCAGCCAAAATCCCTAGGAAAGGGACAGATAACTTCAGTTTGGATTCCATGTGTCCTGCTCACCCCAGAGCTTCTATTATTGTTATTTATACTGTTTATACTTATTACTGTATTTATCCAGGTTATTCTGAACTTGTCATGTTGTCCCTCACAACACAGCTCTTCTGGCTCACTGATGTCAATACTGGTCCTAGCGGCTTTCTACTAAAGAACTCTGGCATTCTCCAGTTCCTAAGAGCCCTGTGCCTTAGGGATGAAACACACACATCCGCACCAGTGATTCGTGTATTTCAGTGCTAGTCGGCCGGCGGACACGTCTCTCGATAGACACCTTTGCTCACAGCTTTCTGAGGGTTTCGTTACACTCCCCAGAGGGCTGACATCCATTATTTCCGTCGCCCGCAGATCCGCGGGAAGGAATAATCGTCCTTCTGCAAATCTGCAGCCTCCATTGCACCAGCCATGAACTCGGCGGCTCGAGCCCCCGCTACTCTCCACGCGCGAGCCCACGGCTGGGGGCCCCCCGCAGCCCAGTTTCTCCAGCAATCTCCTTGCCCAGCCCCCGTCCTCCTCCCCCCAGCCCTGGGGCGGGACAGGGGCGAAGAGCCCCGGGGGCCGCCCCGCAGCCTGGCACCCACCTGCCGCGGTGAAGCCCCGGGCCAGGGCGAAGGCGAGCTGCCCGGCTCCGATGAACCCCACGCTCATGGCGCGCCTGGCGGGCGGGGACCTGCGGGACAGACAGGGGTCGCCGCGGTTACGCGCGGGGCGGGCTGGGGGCAGACCCGGACCCGCACCCGGACCCGCAGCCCCAACCTGGTGCCCACGTGGCCGCTCCAGTGAAGGGAGAGTGACAGCCGATTATCCACCACTCGTGGCACGGGGGCAGCGTGATAGAGCCCAGCCAATCCACGGCCGAGGGGGTGAGGCCTCGCCGGAACGTCAACCAATCAGAAAGATGGGGCAGGGTCACCCCTCAGTTCTCGCCAGCCATTCGGGCAACCTGTGTTTGCAATTGCATCAGTCGCTGCCTACGGGGGCTGCAAGGGGTCAACACGCCTGACGGCCATTGTGTCCCGGCATGCAATGCTCTAGCTCTATGGACGTGGAGCCGGGGCTGTCTATGGGGCGCTGTAGTCTGGGCGCGCGTTGCCTTCTGGGAATTGTAGTCTTCGGGAGGAGAGGGGTGGCCACAGGTTCTGGAACATTCGAGGTTCGCCTCCCGTTCTCGTCAGAGTATGGCAGAGCGCGCGCGGGGCGGGTCCGTGCCGGCCTCCCGCCTCAGCCGACACCTGGGGGATCCGCCCCCAGACACGCCCTGCTCAGGGGACCCAGGCGAGGGCGCCTCTGACCAGACGGACACGGGGAGGGGTCTGGACAGACGGACACAGGGAGGGGTGTGGACAGATGGACGGACACAGGGAGGGGTCTGGACGGACGGACACGGAGGGGTGTGGACAGATGGACGGACACAGGGAGGGGTCTGGACGGACGGACGGACACGGAGGGGTGTGGACAGATGGACGGACACAGGGAGGGGTGTGGACAGATGGACGGACACGGGGAGGGGTCTGGACGGACGGACACGGAGGGGTGTGGACAGATGGACGGACACAGGGAGGGGTCTGGAGAGATGGACGGACACAGGGAGGGGTCTGGACAGATGGACACAGGGAGGGGTCTGGACAGATGGACGGACACGGGGAGGGGTCTGGACAGATGGACGGACACAGGGAGGGGTCTGGATGGACGGACACGGGGAGGGGTCTGGACAGATGGACGGACACAGGGAGGGGTCTGGATGGACGGACACGGGGAGGGGTCTGGACAGATGGACGGACACAGGGAGGGGTCTGGACAGATGGACACAGGGAGGGGTCTGGACAGATGGACGGACACGGGGAGGGGTCTGGACAGATGGACGGACACAGGGAGGGGTCTGGATGGACGGACACGGGGAGGGGTCTGGACAGATGGATGTGTTAGGGGTTAAATTTATTCACAGCTTTGTTTATGATTGCTGAGCAAAAAGTGTCTCTGTTGTGTTAAGAGTTGTTGTGTTCTGTTGTATTCTGTCCGTATCCTCTGCTTGGCCATGGATTTAGACTCTGTTCTGTTCTCACACAAATTGTTGAGTTTTAGTCGGTGTTGCCTTTATCTCAAGAGTAGCGCTTGTTACTCCTGTATTTGCATGAATGCTGAATTGTCTGAGAAAACAGATGGTGACCCAGGTCATGGACCCCTGGTTTATGTCATTGTTTGTCAGTACGCATGCCCCTAGCAAATATATTGACTCAGACCACTCCCTTTCTGTCCCTAACTCTATAAATCTCTCAGGATGTCTTAAAATAAACTGAACCTTCTTTCCCTTCCACTGAAAGGAGGGAATGTGAATGTTCCGCTTTGATCATCACTGTGTTGGGTACCTCTTCATTGGTCTCTGACAGCTTGTGAGCTTTTTACCTTCTAACTCCGCTCTACCCAGAAATGGGGTGACGCGCCTTTGATTTTCCCCCTAACAGATGGACATAGGGCCTGGCTCAGAGCCCCTCGGGCCTGGACAGATGAACGGACACAAGGAGGGCCTGGCAGAGCACCCCGGGTCTAGATGGACAGTTGAATGCAGATAGGGGGATGATGCTGTAATATATGCCAGGGATGAGGTCAGCCATTAGGCAGACCCAGGATCAGGTGAGTGTAAATATAGGGTGGCTACAAACTGTCTTACTATGACAAGGGGAAGGGCCTGTAGCAGGACTCATATCATATCATATATGGGCACTGGGGAATCCTATATAATAAAAGACTAGAAAAGTGTGTGTGAAGCCGTCATGCGCAGTAGAGTTGGCCCTTGATGAACGGCATGCTGGGAGGTGTAGTTCGGCAGCACAACATGGCCGCCGCACATACGCTGCTGAGAGGGAAGCAGGGTCTGGATCAGGGGCCTAGGGCAGGAGGGTGGCTGGGTGCAATAGGCGCAGGCAGGGGGCTCTGGCCGGGCGGGGCGTGGGAAGGGGGTGCTGGGCTGGCGGGGGGGGGAGGGGAGGCTGAATGAGCGGCGGAGGGGCTTGGAGTGGGGGGGCTGAGCAGGGGGGGGGGCATTACTGTTGGCCCGTGTCCATGGGCTTTTACACTATTTCTTTATAATTAACTAGTTTTAAAAGGATGTTGTCGCCACCCTAGTTGGACATAATTTTTCTTGGGAGCACTTTGGCAGGGAGCTGGGTGTCAGAAGCATCCTCAGTGCACCCACCAGTATCATCACCATGGATATCCCTATTACCTGCTGAAATCCAGGGATTTACTATACCAGTAGGGTGCCTTTTATCTGATCCTGAAAGTCGTTCTCACCACACTAGATGAGGAGAAAGAACCTGATACTTACATGCAGTGCCCTTTCTAAATGCTTGAGAGACCCTCTGTGTTTATGTAAAATAGAAGTTGCAGTGCTGACATTAACATGATTTATATTTAACAGGAATAGAGTGGCATGGGGCAAATCTGATGAGGCCAGATCAGAGAATGTAGCTCCCAGCACTGATGAGGCAAAGAGCTAGGTAAGTTTACAAAATATGATTAGACATATATATGGCTAAGTATAATACCAGTAGTGAGACAGTTACGATGTCATAATATTATTATTTGTTACATGTATTGCAGCATTGTGCTGAGTGCTCTACTAGCATACAGAAAGAGATATAGTGGTCTCAGCATAGATGGGTCTTGCGGGATTTGAAGAAGGTAGGGGTTGTGTCCTTCTGGATCAGTCCAGGGAGGCCGTTATACATATAATGTCTCACAACTGAGAATGACAATACAGTGGCTTTCAAACCCCATACACCTGGGAATGAGCCAATCACCAGCTTGGTTAGGGTCAAGAGAAGAAAAAGAACCTCTCCACACACCCCAGAAAAGGATAGTATTGTATATTTGGGTTATCATAAAGGGTTTGTGCTTTTTTGAAGCATCCAGCATTGGCCACTGTCAGAGGCAGGATATCAGATAGAACTATGTGGATTATTTAAAATACAATGATTTTTGCATTCTTGACCAACTACCCCTTGTAAAGCTCAGTTGACTAAAGCTTCCAGTTCTTCTTCGAGTGCTTGCTCATGTCCATTCCCACAAGTGTGTGCGCACCGCGCATGCACGGCTCCGGAAAGTTTTCCCCAGCGGTACCCGTAGGGTCGGCAGGGGCGACCCCTGGAGTGGCGCCCTTATAGCACTGTATATATGCCCCTGCCGACCCTCCCCCGCTCAGTTCCTTTTTCCCGCCCATGACGGTTAGCTGGAATCCCCTCGCTATCTGCTGAGCGGTATCCCTTCTTATCGAACTGTTCTTGTTTATTCTGTATATAGTTGAGTACTTAGTAGTTAATTGTTATCTGTTAGTTAGAGTAGATTAGTTGCTAAATTTTATCACCGTCCCATCCGGGGCATGCCTGGGGCACCAGGCTTCAAGAACTGTGATCTCTGTGGGAAGCCGATGCCCAACAGCGATCCTCACGCAAACTGCCTCAAGTGCCTAGGTGAGAGCCATCAGTCGGAGCGCTGCTCAATCTGTAAAAACTTCAAACCCAGAACAAAGAAGGAGAGAGACCACCGTTTAAAACTGATCCTGATGGAATCTGCCCTGCAGCCACAGGGGGATCTCCCATCCACATCGGTGCGCAGCGCACCGCCATCGGTGCGGGAGCCTACGGCACCGAGGAAGGAGAAATCTCACAGGCACCGATCTCCGCACCGGTCTGAAAGCCCTCGGCGGCACCGCTCCCAATCGCCGGTGCCGCACAAGAAGCAAAGGGGCCGCTCTCCACCTCGCAAGGCTAAGGCGAAGACTACATCGACGCGGCAGACTTCGGGTCACTTAGATGAGCCCCGTAAAGTGCCAAAGGCGTCGGGCCCGGTGCGCGTACACGCATCAGGAGATGGTGTAACGCAGCACGAGCCTTTCTCCGACTTTGCCGCACCGTCAACCCCGGAGACCTTTGAGGCAGCACGGGAGTTGATTGACCTAGCGGGCGACGTCAGCGCGGCACCGCACCTGACTCAGCCCTCGGGCCCGGCTTCGGCAACGAGCCCGGCACCGTTTGCGGCTCCGGCACCGCTACCTCGATCGGTAACGCCCATCATACCGCCGATGGGATCGGCACCGACGATGCCTCCCGCCGCGGCACCGCTTATCTCGTCGACACAGGTCCACACGGTGCCGACGGTGCCCGCCTCTGCAGAAAGTCATCGGCCTTCCACGGCACCGTTTATCTACCCTGATCAGGGTTACCTAGTGGCGCCAGAGGGTGTGGCACCGCCATGGCCCACCTCGGGGCGCTCTTCAGACTCAGACGCCGGCTCCTCCCGCTCCAGGCGCAGTCACCGCACCGGAGCAACGTCTGTTCATTCGGGCCGCAGTCACCGCACCCACAGAGCTGACCGACACCACTCCCGGCACCGGCATTCATCCCACCATTCGGGTCCTTGGCAGCAATCCCTAGGGCCGGTGCAGTGGCCTATCTGGACCCCATGGGCGTTCCAACAGATGCAGGGACCACCATCTGTGTCCGCATCTCTGCCCTCGGTACCTCGGGGCCCAGTATCTGCAACAATCACTAGGCCTCCATCGGATGTACCAGAAGACGAGCCGGTACCGGGCCCGTCGGGTCTGGGACGGCACCAGGCATCTCCCTCCCATCACTCCTCGGCCCGCTCCATTGCCGAACCACCTTCAGGAGGCACCATTCAAGAGGAGACTCACCTTGCTACCTCTTCCTCATCCTCGCCAGATGAGGCGGTGGCAGGCTCTTCAACATCGGGCCTCCCACCCATGGATGTCAGAGGACACCAAGATCTCCTTAGAAGGGTCGCCCAGAACCTCAACCTCCCGGCAGAGGAGGTTCTGGAAGAGGATGATCCCACGGTCGACATCCTTACATCCGATGGTCCTCCTAAGATCGCCTTGCCCTTCATTAAAAAGATCCTATCAACGTCTAAAACACTCTGGCAAACGCCTTCCTCGATTCCTCCGACGGCAAGGGGGGTTGAACGTCGCTACTTTGCGCCTAGAACAGGCTATGAGTACTTGTTCACGCATCCTCCCCCGGGTTCTCTGGTTGCCGATGCTGTGAATCACAGGGAAAGGCAAGGCCAAACAGGCCCCACGCCAAAATCCCAGGACGCTAAGAGACTAGACCTATATGGCAGAAAGGTCTATTCTTCCGCATCGCTGCAGCTGAGGGTAGCTAATCAGCAAGCAGCGTTGGGGCGGTATGCCTTTAACTCTTGGTCGACCATGACCAAATTCCAGGACAAGATCCCTAAGGAGTCGACCCCAGAGTTTACCACCATTGTGGAAGAGGGCAAGGTGGTCTCCAGGGCAGCCCTACAGGCGGCACTTGACTCGGCGGACTCGGCCTCCCGAACAATGGCTACGGCCATAGTCATGAGACGTGGTGCGTGGCTCCAAGTCTCGGGGATCCCTCCACCGGTTCAAGCAACAATCCAGGACCTCCCTTTCGAGGGTCAGGGCTTGTTTGCGGAGGCTACCGACCAAAAACTGCACTCGATGAAGGACTCTAGGGCCATGCTTCGCTCTCTGGGCCTTCACACCCCGCAACCTGCTAGGCGTCCATTCCGGCCCCCACCTGCTCCTCCAGCTCGTTTTTACCAGCCGGCTCCCCGGCGGGACCAAACTAGAAGGGGAGGTAGGGGAAATAACAGGGGCCGACCGAGCTCATCATCACGCAACGGCCAACAAAACCAAGGGCCCAGGCAACCCCCGAACACCAGGCCCAACTTTTGAAGGTGCGCCCGGGGGCGACGATCCAGCTTCCCTTCTGTTTGTGAACCGCTTGTCCCACTTTTACCAGGCATGGTCTCGAATCACCTCAGACAAATGGGTTCTCAGCCTGGTGAAAGTGGGATATTCTATCCAATTTTCCTCCCTTCCACCCACCCACCCACCTTCCCCGTCCCTCTTCAGGGACCCTTCTCACGAGCAACTCCTAGTTCAGGAGGTCCAAACCCTCTTGTCGTTGGGTGCCATAGAGGAGGTTCCTCAAGAATTTCGGGGCAAAGGCTATTACTCCCGGTATTTCCTTATCCCGAAGGCCAAGGGTGGCCTTCGTCCTATCCTAGACCTGCGAGGCCTCAACTCCTACATAAAGAAGCTGAAGTTCCGCATGCTCTCCCTAGCAACTATCATTCCTTCCATGGATCGTGGAGACTGGTTCGCCGCCCTCGACTTAAAGGACGCATATTTTCATATTTCGATTATCCCCAGTCACAGGAGATTCCTGCGATTTGTAGTAAGGGACCGGCATTACCAGTTTACGGTGCTCCCCTTCGGCCTATCCACGGCCCCAAGGGTATTTACAAAATGTATGTCGGTCGTGGCTGCAGCCCTGAGACGGAACCAGGTACACGTTTACCCTTACCTGGACGATTGGCTCATAAGAGCAAACTCAAGACAACTAGCAGTCCAGCAAGTAGCTCTCGTCAGAGCCACATTCCTCAGGTTGGGCCTCATACTGAACGAGCCAAAGTCGACTCTAGAACCTACGCAAAGAATAGAGTTCATAGGAGCAGTATTGGACTCTCAACAAGCCATGGCATTCCTGCCCCCAACTCGGGCCGAGACTATAAAGAGCTTAGTTCTTTCCGCCCTCCGGTTTCCAACCACCACGGCCAGAAACTGCATGGTCCTCTTAGGCCATATGGCAGCCTGCACGTTTGTGGTACCCTACGCCAGACTCCGCCTGCGACCACTGCAGACTTGGCTGATGACAGTGTACAAACAAGGAAGGGACCCACTAGACCTTATCGTCACCCTCCCAAATCATACGCTGAGTTCACTCCATTGGTGGCTACAACCCAGCTCACTCACAGCAGGGGTCCTTTTCCACAAGCCCCAACCTACAGTGACATTAGGGACAGATGCCTCCGACCTCGGCTGGGGAGCTCATCTGGGAGACACCAGGACTCAAGGACACTGGTCTCACCACGAGCTGTCCCTTCACATCAACGTCCGAGAGCTGAGAGCGGTTCGTCGAGCATGCCAGGCATTTCAGGGCCAGTTACAAGGCAAGTGTGTGCTGGTCCAGACAGACAACACGGCGACAATGTTTTATATAAACAAACAGGGTGGTGCTCGCTCTTCTCCCCTATGCAGGGAAGCCCTAGCTCTCTGGGAGTTTTGTATCGCACACAATATCCATCTCATAGCCGCGTACCTCCCGGGGGCCCAGAACGTCCTAGCGGACTCCCTCAGTCGCTCGTTTCGGGGCCACGAGTGGTCTCTCAGGGGGGACATCGCGCATTCAATCTTCCTACAGTGGGGATTTCCCCACCTAGACCTGTTCGCCACAAGGACCAACAGGAAGTGCCAGAGGTTTTGCTCCCTCATGAACAGCAGCCCGGGATCAGAGGCAGACGCCTTTCAGATCCCTTGGAGGGAGGGTCTGCTCTATGCGTTTCCACCGTTCCCACTCATCCACAAGGTGTTACTCAAGGTCCGCCTGGACGGAGCGTCCATAATCCTAATAGCGCCGGCATGGCCCCGCCAGCATTGGTACACTCTACTGCTATCTCTATCAGTGTCCAGACCTATAACCCTCCCTCTCCTTCCCACACTGGTGTCCCAGGACCACGGGCGGTTGCTTCACCCCAACCTCCAGTCCCTTCACCTCACAGCGTGGAATATCCGTGGTTAAATACCTCGGAACGCAGGTGCTCGGACCAGGTTAGGGAGGTTCTGCTGGGTAGCAGAAAGTTATCAACTCGCACCACTTACATGGCCAAATGGAAACGTTTTTCCCTTTGGGCACAGCTTAAAGGTGCGGACCCCGCTATAGCTCCCATACCTTTAATCCTAGACTATCTTCTGGACCTTAAAAGACAAGGTCTAGCCATTTCGACAATTCGTGTCCACTTGGCGGCTATCTCAGCCTTCCATACAGAAGTGGGGGGGTCCTCTGTGTTTAGTAACCCCCTCGTGGGGCGATTCCTGAAGGGGTTGGAAAGGTTGTATCCTTCAATGAGACAACCCGTTTCTCAGTGGGACCTGAACCTGGTGTTGGCGGCGCTCATGAAACCTCCCTTTGAGCCCCTAGCCTCCTGCCCACTTTCTTATCTTTCCTGGAAGACGGCCTTTCTGGTGGCGATTACATCTGCACGTCGGGTCTCTGAGCTCAGAGCGCTCACCTCGGAGCCCCCGTACACCGTCTTCCATAAAGATAAGGTTCAACTACGACCTCACCCGGCCTTCCTTCCAAAAGTGGTCTCCCCTTTCCACTTGAATCAGGACATTTTTCTCCCTGTATTTTTTCCCAGGCCCCATGCTTCCAATAGGGAAAGAATGCTACATTCTTTAGACGTAAAAAGGGCATTGGCTTTTTACATAGAACGCACAAAACCTTTTCGTAAATCTCCACAACTTTTTATTTCAGTGGCAGAACGGATGAAGGGGTTGCCGATTTCTTCGCAACGCCTGTCGAGATGGATCACCTCGTGTATCACGCTGTGTTATAACCTCTCGAACGTTTCTCCTCCGCCACTAACAGCCCATTCAACCAGAGCCCAGGCCACATCCACGGCGTTCCTGGCGCACATTCCGATTGGTGACATCTGCAGAGCTGCGACATGGTCCTCAGTCCATACCTTCTCCTCGCACTACGCCATTGTGCAACAGGCTGCGGAGGACGCTGCCATGGGACAGGCAATCCTGGCAGCAGGGACTAGATCTACTCCTCTCCCACCTCCAAGGTAACTGCTCGTAAGACACTTGTGGGAATGGACATGAGCAAGCACTCGAAGAAGAAAGAACAGTTACTCACCTCTCGTAACGTTTGTTCTTCGAGATGTGTTGCTCATGTCCATTCCCAATCCCACCCGCCTCCCCTCTGTCGGAGTACCGGCAAGAAGGAACTGAGCGGGGGAGGGTCGGCAGGGGCATATATACAGTGCTATAAGGGCGCCACTCCAGGGGTCGCCCCTGCCGACCCTACGGGTACCGCTGGGGAAAACTTTCCGGAGCCGTGCATGCGCGGTGCGCACACACTTGTGGGAATGGACATGAGCAACACATCTCGAAGAACAAACGTTACGAGAGGTGAGTAACTGTTCTTTGCCTTCCTACCTACCCACTGTGGTAAACCCAGGGCAGGCGAGGGCCAGAGAAGGTTGTGGTGAGAGGGATAACTGCAGTTTAATTGGATCCAGCTGAACAAGGCTGCCAGAAGCAGGGCCAGCTGAGGCCAGTTAAGGAGGCTGGCAGAGCCCTTTAAAAAGACTCCTCCCCAGAGAAGAGGGTGGGAGTTGAGGAGCGAGTTTGGAGGCAGGAGGAATCAGAAGAGTGAGGTTGGTGAAAGCAGAGAGGAGTGAAGGAGAGCGAGAGACAGAGTCAGAGAGGCTGCCAGCAGACAGGAAAGCAGGAAGGAGGGAGTTAGCCCTTCCTAGCCCGCTGGGAGCCAAACCCCAGCCAGAAGAGAACAGCTAAAGGGCCTGAGTCCGGGGAGTCTAAGGAGCCACCTTGTCACACGTGGTGTCAGAGGTGGGATGCAGTGAGTAGACTCGGTGGCCAGTTCTCTCGGGCAAGGCAAAGGCCCCCTCAAAAAAAAAAAAAAAAAAAAAAAAAAAAAAAAAAAAAAAAAAAAAAAAAATTTAAAATGGAGGAGGTGGTGAAGGCACTGGTTCAGGCCACTGCGGCCCAACAAGAAGCAGTGCGAGTGCAGCAAGAGACTAACCAGTTGCTGATGTCCCAGGCAGCCCAGGACCGAGCTACACTGCAAGAGCTAGCAAAACAGATAAAAGTCCTGGGCACCATGGCCCGTGGGGGCCCCGACCCCCGGCCACTGAGGGCGGGCAACTACTTACAGAAAATGACAGTGGACGACGATACCGAGGCCTACCTTCTTGCATTTGAGAGGACAGCCCTGCGAGAGGCCTGGCCCCGGGAGCAGTGGGCGAGTATCCTGGCCCCCTTTCTGTGTGGGGAGGCCCAGAAGGCCTATTTTGACTTGGCAACCGAGGCAGCGGCGGATTATCCCCAGCTAAAGGCCGAGATCCTGGCAAGGGCGGGAGTGACGCCAGCCCTGAGGGCCCAGCGGTTCCACGAATGGAGGTACAAGGCCGACAAGGCACCGCGGTCCCAGCTGTTCGACTTGATCCACCTCGCCCGGAAGTGGCTGCGGCCCGAGACTCACGGCCCCGAGAAAGTGGTAGAAATCCTAGTCCGGGACAGGTATATGCGGGGGTTGCCACCGGACATAAGGGGGTGGGTCCGTAAGAACGATCCCTCCTCCTATGACGAGCTAGTATCCCTCGTGGAAAGACACCTAGCCTCCCAAGAGTTGCCTCGGACTTCCAAGGAAGGAACGCGCCCGAATAGGAGGCAAGTCTCAGGGCCAAAACCCCGGATTACCGTGACTCCAAGCCGATATATGGAAGGAGGAAAAGAGGCTGGGGATCAGCCTGAGAACATGGAGAGGCTTGGGGACTGGGGGAACATGACTCGGGGGGAAAGGCCTAACAGCCTGAAAACCAGGGGACTAGCCTGGGCAGGTATACGTTGTTATGCATGTGGGGAAGTGGGGCATATAGCTGCCCAGTGCCCAAACCAGGTGGAACCTATGCAATGTGACTGGGGGGGGATAGAAAGTCCATGTGACCTGATAAATCAAGTGGGGGTCGCGATGGCCCCCCATAGATACACCCGGCCCGTTAAGATGAACGGCATTAGCACCACCGCGTTAGTCGACTCAGGGAGTGCGGTCACGCTGGTCTCGGGGAAGCTGGTCGGGCGGGACCAACTCGCCCGGGCCAAGCGCTCAGGAGTATCCTGTGTGCATGGGGATGTTAACTATTACCCCACCATCCCCGTGAGTATAGATATCCTGGGAAACCCCACGAAGGTAATGGTGGGAGTAGTCCCGAAGCTCCCTTATCCAGTCCTCATTGGGCGAGACTTCCCAGGGTTCGATAGCCTGCTCCCCGGAAGGGAAGCGGAAGGAGTTAGCGCCGAGATCCAGGAGATAGCGCAGAGGGATCGTGGGCCCCCGGCCTTCCGGGAATTTGACCCAGAGCTATTTTCCATGCCTGGGGGACCCAAGAAGTCTCGGAGGGAGAGAAGGGCAGCTAAAGAGTTGGGGACGAAGATTTTGACCCAGTACCGGAGGGTTGTGCTGGTAGGGGAACAAGTAAGCCCCAGAGGGACGAGGGCTCGGCGAGCTCTGGGGGAACCCGACGCCGGACCTAGTGCCCCCCAGACTGCCCCTGAGGAGGAGCCGGGGGTAGATTCCCTGGAGTTGGGGCCAATTGGCCCGTCAATGGAAAATTTTGGGCAGGATCAAGCCAATGATCCAGCCTACCACAATATCCGAAAGGAAGTAGTTGAGGTAAATGGAGTCCCGGTGGAAGGAAAAGTTAAGGGACGAGGGCCGTACTATGTGATAAAGGGGGACTTGTTATACAGGGTAGACCAGAGGCCGGACCAAGCCGTAGAGCAACTCTTGGTGCCCCAGAAGCACCAGAGAGGTGTGATGGACCTAGCCCACAGCCATCTCTTCGGGGGCCACCTAGGGGTAGATAAAACCCTCGACCGGATCCTGAAAAGATTTTTTTGGCCCGGAGTTTATGCGGCTGTCCGGCGGTATTGTGCCTCCTGCCCGGACTGCCAATTGCATGCCCCCCGGCCACACTTACGGGCCCCTCTGGTACCCCTACCCATCATTGAAGTCCCGTTTGAGAGGATCGCTATGGACCTGGTAGGCCCCCTCGAGAAGTCTGCCCGGGGCCATCAGCACATACTGGTTGTGCTAGACTACGCCACCCGATACCCGGAAGCCGTGCCCCTACGGAACACGATGTCAAAGACCATAGCCCGGGAGTTGGTGCAGATCTTTTCCCGAGTAGGGATACCCAAAGAGATCCTGACCGATCAAGGGACCCCCTTTGTGTCTAAACTGATGAAGGACTTATGCGACCTGCTCCAAGTGCGGGCCCTAAGGACATCGGTTTACCATCCCCAGACTGACGGCCTGGTTGAACGCTTCAATAGGACATTGAAGAGCATGATCCGGAAGGTAGTGAGCAGGGATGGGAAGGATTGGGACACCCTGCTCCCCTACCTACTGTTTGCGGTGAGGGAGGTACCGCAGGCCTCAACGGGATTCTCCCCATTCGAGTTGTTATATGGACGCCACCCTCGGGGGTTACTCGATATAGCCAAAGAGGGTTGGGAAGAACAGCCGAATCCGGGGAGAAATGTCATTGATCACGTATTACAGATGAGAGAGAGGATCGCTCAGGTCACCCCCATTGTGCGAGAGCACATGCAGAAGGCCCAAGAGGCCCAGCGAAGGTACTACGATCGCCAGGCGTTGAGCCGGAAGTTCCAGGTCGGGGACCGGGTGATGGTGCTCGTACCCACGGCTGAAAGTAAACTGTTAGCCCAGTGGCAAGGGCCTTATGAGGTGATTGAAGCCGTGGGGGACGTAGACTATAAAGTCCGACAGCCTGGACGCCGGAAACCAGAGCAGATCTATCACGTGAACCTACTGAAGCCATGGCAGGATAGAGAGGCTCAAGTGGTCGCGCTAGGAGCAACCCCCCGGGAAGGGAACCAGCCTAGCCAGATAGGGATATCCCCCGAGCTGACCCCAAACCAAAGAGAGGAAGTGATCAGCATGATCAGACGCCACCCGGACGTGTTCTCGGAAGCACCCGGCCGAACCAGGGAGGTGCACCACCACATCCACACGGAGCCCGGGGTAAAGGTACATGTCAAGCCCTACCGGATCCCAGAGGCAAGGAGGGAAGTGATTGGGGCAGAAGTCCGAAAAATGCTAAAATTAGGGGTCATAGAAGAGTCCCATAGCCAGTGGTCCAGTCCCGTGGTCTTGGTACCCAAGCCAGATGGCAGTGTGCGATTCTGCAACGACTTCCGGAGGCTAAATGACGTTTCCCAGTTCGATGCATATCCGTTACCCCGAATAGACGAGCTGATTGACCGGCTCGGAACAGCGCGGTTCCTGTCCACCCTTGACCTGACCAAAGGTTACTGGCAAATCCCCCTGGCCCCGGCGGACAAGGAAAAAACGGCCTTTGCCACCCCAGAGGGTTTGTTCCAGTATACGGTCCTCCCCTTTGGGTTGCACGGAGCCCCCGCCACCTTCCAGCGGCTCATGGACAAACTGCTGCGGCCGCATCGTAAGTACGCAGCCGCGTACTTGGACGACGTGATTATCCATAGCCCCGACTGGGAGACACACTTGGGGAAGGTAGAGGCAGTGCTAGACACCCTGAGGAAGGCTGGCCTGACTGCAAATCCCGCCAAGTGCTCGATTGGGCTAGCAGAAGCCAAATACCTCGGATATATAGTGGGGAGAGGCCTGGTAAAACCCCAGCTTAACAAGTTAGAGGCGATCCAGAAGTGGCCACGACCAGTCCGGAAGAAGCAGGTCCGAGCGTTCCTGGGGTTGGTTGGGTACTATCGACGGTTCATTCCCCATTTCGCCGCCAGGGCATGCCCATTAACGGACCTGACGAGAGCCCGTGGCCCGGACATCGTGAAATGGTCGACTCCAGCAGAGGAGGCGTTTAGGGATCTGCGGACAGCCCTCTGCACCGACCCCGTGCTAATAGCCCCGGATTGGGAAAAGGAGTTTTTTTTGCAGACTGACGCCTCTGAGGTGGGGCTAGGAGCGGTGCTCTCCCAGATGGTGGATGGAGAAGACCACCCAGTCCTCTTCCTCAGTCGGAAGCTACTGCCCAGGGAACGGAAATATGCCGTAGTAGAGAAGGAGTGCCTGGCGGTAAAGTGGGCCGTAGAAAGCCTCCGCTACTATCTGCTCGGGAGACGGTTTACCCTGGTCACTGACCATGCCCCGCTGAAGTGGATGCAGCAAAACAAGGACAAAAATGCAAGAGTCACCAGATGGTTCCTCTCGCTGCAACCCTTTCATTTCCGTGTGCAACATAGGTCCGGCCGCCTGCACGGAAATGCGGATGGCCTGTCGAGGGTCCACTGTTCAGCGACCCAAGTAGCCCAACCCCATGGTGTTGAGCAGGGGGGGGGGATGTGTGGTAAACCCAGGGCAGGCGAGGGCCAGAGAAGGTTGTGGTGAGAGGGATAACTGCAGTTTAATTGGATCCAGCTGAACAAGGCTGCCAGAAGCAGGGCCAGCTGAGGCCAGTTAAGGAGGCTGGCAGAGCCCTTTAAAAAGACTCCTCCCCAGAGAAGAGGGTGGGAGTTGAGGAGCGAGTTTGGAGGCAGGAGGAATCAGAAGAGTGAGGTTGGTGAAAGCAGAGAGGAGTGAAGGAGAGCGAGAGACAGAGTCAGAGAGGCTGCCAGCAGACAGGAAAGCAGGAAGGAGGGAGTTAGCCCTTCCTAGCCCGCTGGGAGCCAAACCCCAGCCAGAAGAGAACAGCTAAAGGGCCTGAGTCCGGGGAGTCTAAGGAGCCACCTTGTCACACCACACACAGAGTTCTTGAGCCTCTTGCTGTCCATCCCTCAAGGGAAAGAGTTGGGAGGGGAAGGGATTCAGTATTGGCCTGGAGTTGAGTAGGATGGTGCTTCAAGTTGGTAAGTGAAAATGGAATAAACATATTCTCTGAAATGGAACAGTGTTTGGTCCATAACATCACCTTGAGCACACTTGGATGAAGAAGACCATCGCGATTAAGCTGTTTTTGTATTTGCTCATGTAGACTGGCAAATCTGGACAGCTGCCAGATTGTGGAATTCAAATCCTGTAAATTACAGCATTTCATAAAACTGCATGAATACTGTACCTCTTGGTCCAGGATTCTATCACTTCTTGGCCTGTGACTAGATTGTTCATATGTTGAAATGGGTGCAACGTGAAAGGGGAGGTGTGACGTTCCCCCCAGTGTTATCTTGGCCAGTCATCTGCTAGGTCACTCTAATCCTTGACTCTGGGAGCCAGCCTTTCTCTGCTCTGCTGTGAGAACTATGACAAGGGGAAGGGCCTGTAGCAGGACTCATATCATCTCATATATGGGCACTGGGGAATCCTATATAATAAAAGACTAGAAAAGTGTGTGTGAAGCCGTCATGCGCAGTAGAGTTGGCCCTTGATGAACGGCATGCTGGGAGGTGTAGCATGCTGGGAGGTGTAGTTCGGCAGCACAACATGGCCGCCGCACATACGCTGCTGAGAGGGAAGCAGGGCAGGAGGGTGGCTGGGTGCAATAGGCGCAGGCAGGGGGCTCTGGCCGGGCAGGGTGTGGGATGGGGGCGCTGGGCTGGCGGAGGATGTTGTCGCCACCCTAGTTGGACATAATTTTTCTTGGGAGCACTTTGGCAGGGAGCTTGGGGTGGCAACAAAGCCAGAGCCAGCCCTGTGAGTTACGCGTTTGTTTGTTTTTTGACGTCCTGGTTAATCCACATCCTGGTTAACCCAATCCTGGATAATCAAGAGTCTACTGTATATGAGTTCATCAATTTAACAAAGAAATTTATATGTACCAGGTTTGTTATCCCAAGGGGCATCTCTGACACTTCAAAACAAACACACTGCTTCAGGTAGAATAAACAAACAGATTTATTAACTATAAAGATAGATTTTAAGTGACTGTAAATCAAAACATAACAAGTCAGATTTGGTCAAATGAAATAAAAGCAAAATGCATTCTAAGCTGATTTTAACACTTTCAGTGCCCTTATAAGCTTAGATGCTTCTCACCACAGGCTGGATGGTTGCTCTTCAGCCAGGCTCTCCCCTTTAATCAGCACTTCAGTCATTTGGTGTGGTGTCTGTAGATGTGGTAGAAGAGAGAGGAAGAGCAGGGCAATCTCTCCCTTTTATCTGTCCTTTCTTCCTTCTTGGCTTTGCCCAGCCCCTTCAGAGTTAGGGGAGCAGTACCTCATTGCAGTCCCAAGCTGACCAAAGGAAGGGGGTTGACTCACTCAAGAGTCCAACAGATCCTTTTGTTGTTGCCTAGGCTGGCATTCTTTGTTCCTGTGAGGCTGGGCTTGGTTTCTCCCCTGCAAGTCCTGATGAACTACCCCTCTGCTTCTGGGGAGTTTTTGCCTGGGCTTGTTTTAATTCATGAGGATACATTTTCAGCCTCATAACTATAGACATGAAATTATAATCTGTAACATTACTATACCATTACTTTAACAACAATTACTATGACATCACTATGACCATGCCCAGTACATCATGAGCCTTCCGACGATGCCCGACATGACAAACCTTTGCATTAGATACCACCACAATCATACAAGGATGAACATGGGGGTGCTGGGTGTTCCCCTGAAGTACAGAGCATCACAGTGGGACCTGGATTTTATTTCACAGAAACAGTCAGATTTTCAAAAGAATTTTGCACCCAGATAATGTGAGCTCTCTTGAAAGAATCCCCCTAAATTTGCCTAATCTCTGGTAGTTTCTTCAGGGTGAATATAGAAAACAGCTGTGGAGATTTGCAGTTACTCAGCACAGGGCTGAAAACAGCTAGGAATGTCTCCGCATATTGTGTTGGTTTTCCGAGTTGGACAGAGGCAATTTAGGAGTCAGCCTGCCATGTGTTCATGCTCCACATTCTGGAAATATTTTAATCTAGTGAAATATTTTTACTCAACTGTCAGTTCTTTAGAATGTGGCTGCATGTTGAAAGGTCAGACCGTTTATAAAGGAAACTTAGATGAAGAAAGTGCACATGTTGGAAAACCTGCTAACTCTTTGTACAAACAGTCCAATGAAGCATATTTCACCCAACACAAATTTCAGGAAAGAATTTGGAGAAAAAAATAATGTTTTTTTTAACCTTAATTTGACTTTATCTATTTACAAAAGCTTTCCCCATAACACATCAAATATGACACAGATATGACTTGAAATCCTTAGATACATGTATAGATATATCTATTCTGTGGAGATCTTGCAATGTATATAATAGTAAAAGGAATAACTGTATCTTGGGATTGGATCTGCTGGAACTGAATATCCACAAAACATTTTTGGGTCCTCCTGGAAATTAACAACAAATTAATAGTTTAGGTTAAACATGGAGATGAGCTTTTTAATGTGAGTTGAATGCTTGAAAGGTATAAAGTGTATTTTTGAAAGTAATGGACATTTTGGATTGTCCTCCACTGAGGGTTTTGGAAGAATCCAGTCTGTCTAGCTCACTGGCTATCTAGGGACAAAAGTTTGTAAAATATGTACTATATGTATCTATAAAAACCTCTACTCCCCAATTCGTAATTAATCTGCTATTGCTAATTATTTTATTTTAAATTAATCTTTATTGTATTGATGCCTGGTTGCTCCTCTTCTCTCAATGTGAAGTGTTTGGGTTATGTTTGCAGTTGATTCTGAAAATACCCTGGCTCGGTGTATGATGTTTTGGATGTTGTCACTATTATTTTGGTGTCCTGCTCTATTTTGGCACTTTCATCCTTGTTCTTTCTTCATTAATTGGTGCTTTCCTTTTTGTTTTGGTGCTTCTACTGGCCAGTGCAGTGCTGCTCTGGCCCCAGAATTGTTCTCAGCACACCAGTGCCTGAGATATGGCGTTTTGGTGCCACAGACTTTATTAGGAAGCTCTAAGACTATTCAGCACATTAGTGTCTGCTCCACGATTTCATTGTCAAATTACTTAGTAGTGTGTGTTGGTACCTCTTTTGGTGCTTTTTTTTTTTTTATCGCTCCAATTCTACTCTCAATAGACCAGGTTTTTTCTCTTACCTTCGTATGTATAGCTTCTAAAATAGAAGGGAAGCTGCTCAACAACTCTAAACTCTGTTAGTTGCCCTGAACATCGTTGGAGAGTAACCATGTTTATTCCCTCATATGCCTTGGAGTCAAGTGCAATGCATAGAGGAGCCAGATACATCAACAGGTTCCACCTGAGCACTGCAGAAAGACGGCGATTGCCTCCAAACCCTGTTTGGAGCACCTGAAGTCAACTCCTGTAAGTCTGGCACAAATATGCTAAGGAATGTTTTTGCAGGGGGAGAGCTTGTCAGCCAAGACAATTGAGATTTGGACTGTCAGTGGTGCCCATGTTCGTGCAGACCCATCCTCTGAGTAAGCTCAGCTGGGCAACTTCACCATTGAAACTGAGGGCTGTGACAAATGACAGCTTATCAGCACAATTGAGGCCGTCCCTGGAAGTCAGTGGCACTGATCTCAGATTCATTTGAGGCAAGGTGTAGGAATATAGACCTACACTGGGCCTCAGTGAGATGTTTTTTGTTAAATTGTTTGTATATTAGCATGAGGAATAGATCCAAAGCATGTGACCAAAAAAATGAAATCACGAGGTATAAAAATTGTTCATGTTAAACTTGTAGTGATTCTTCAACTACCAGTGTTATCTTATTTAAGGTTTAGATTGAGGTAATCAGAATAAAGAAAACATGGTTAACTGGACACCGGGTGCAGTAAATAATTGCTTATATATGGTTTGTTTAAAAATAAATGCTTAGTTCAGTGGTCAGGAAAAAATATGGCAAAATTAGATAAGAAGGTCTCGAAAAGGGGGCCTGCCATTAATATTGTCTGGACTGGGCAAAAGGACAGTGTGCACAGTAGGGATGTAAACATAATTTTTAAAAGTACATGTTAAAATTATTAGAATTATGTTGGTCAAATGTTTGTTAACACGATGGTGGTCGGGACTGATGTGTGGTGGGGCCAGGAGTCCGTGCTGCTGCCAAGCTGCTGCACGGTGGAGGTCTGGGTTCAGGGCTGCTGCCTAGCTCCACACAGCAGGGCCCAGGGTCAAGGCTGCAAATCTGTTTTAAGCGTTAACTGCAATATATTAATGGTGAGAGTAATTCTTATCGGTTAACCATTTAATATTGTACATTCCTAGTGCACAGCCCTAAAACTGCCTCCTCTGGTTTTGGCTAAGGTCTGATAACCATCACTTGTTTATTATAGTGTATAAAAAGGCAAATTGTTCAGGGATATTCTTTGACAGAGCTTTTCCTTACCCCTCTGAGGTCTCACCATGAAGGGACGGTCTTTCTTGAGCTTGATTCTGTTGTGAGTATTTGGCCAATGCTTGTAATTGTATTGTTGGTAAGATATTGAGTGTGTGTATATTCGTTTGTATTCATATTTTGGACATAACCAACATCAAGTGGCCTTTGGCCTAAATGAAATTATTGTGTGGAAACTGAGTCATGGTAAACCTTAATAAACATACTAGGGAAACTTTTTTTGCACCACTCAGCCTGTGCAAAATAAAACAAGACAGGAGAAAAAGAGAGAGTCTACTGGCATGTCTGCACTTGCCCTTTAAAGTGCCCCAAATCCCCTTTTTGCACAAAAAAACATGGGAGAATCTACACTTGCCAGTGATGTTTTGTGGTAAAACTCAGAAGTTTTCACCTCCACTAGAGGCGTACAGTTCTTACCAGTGATACTTTTGCGGTGATGTTCAAGTGAAGAGACACACTTCCTATTTACACAGCTTTTAGCCGCGAGCGGATATACCGCAGTGCCTAGGTGACCACTGTTTTGCAATGCAAGCGCTGGGAGGTCGGTAGGAGAAGCAGGACGTGGCAGTGTGGTCAGTGGCGGTGCGGTCAGGGAAGAGAGAGAACATGACAAAATGTCTCTCCCTTTCTTTCCTCTTGGCTTTCCCCATCCACTCTGCCGTTTTAGAGTCAGGTGAGCATTGCCAAACTGACCAAAGAAAGAGATAACTAACACAAGGCAACCTATGGCACATGTGCCAAAGGGGGCATGTGAGCTGGTTTTCAGCGGCACTCACGCTGCCTGTCTCCTGGCCACGGGTCCTGGGGGCTCTGCATTTTAATGTAATTGAAGTGTCTTAAAAATTGTACAAACCTTATTTACTTTACATACAACAATAGTTATAAATTACAAACTTCTAGAAAGAGACCTTCTAAAAATGTTAAAATTTATTACTGGCATGCGAAATCTTCAATGAGAGTGAGTAAATGAAGACTTGGCACACCACTTCTGAAAGGCACTGACCCTGGTCTAACAGTTTCTTTTGTTGCTCCCTAAGCCAGTGCCCATTGTTCCTGTGAGGCTGAGATGGGTTTGTCCCATCCATGCCCTGACAAGGTGTGAACTGCCTCAGTTCTTGGAGAGTTTTTGCATAGGCTTGCTTTAAGGCTGCCATGAGGATAAATTTTCAGCCTCATAACTATATACATGAAATTATAATCTATAACCTACATTACTCTAACAGCCATGCTCAGGGCTTTATTCTTTATGAGCCTTCCGAAGACACCCAAACTTTGCATTGGGTACCACACAATCATTTTATAAACATGAACATTGGGGTGTAGGGTGTTTTCCCCAAGGTACAGAGTGTCACACGCGCCTCTGCATTCAGGCCTCACTGCACACAGCACTTAGCGATGTCATCTCCAGCAATAAACAGCACCTGCTTGCTGGACACCTGTCACTGGTGACCAACTCCTTGGGCTCCTGCCAGGCCTTTTATATCCACTGCAGATTCCTGAAAGACTTAAAGAGACAGTCCCTTTTTCACTTGCACTTTTTACAAAGCAAGCCAATAATTTCTGTAGAGAGTTCTACATCTTTCCCAGCATAATGGGCCAAGTCCATCCAATAAACAACAACAAAAACATATTTAAATACTTTCAGTAAAAACTAGATTAGTAGGGTGTGGACAGCTTTTTAATTTGGTGGGGGAGGAGTTAAATAATATATAATACCACCAGTTGAATATTTCTTTGAATAGTTTTGTACCATGACTACTTTTGTCCACTTTTAATTGAGATAAATTCACTTCCACATTCAATGTTTTATTAATACAATCCGTAAAATAGCCCTAGTTATCTAGTACCATGCTACATAGTTTTGGTCTCTTTCTATTACTGCTGTCCCATTTTGCTGGGTGTCTCCATGTAGTTAGATCATTTCCAGTAGAGACACTCACTCTCTCTTAGACCTCCTGTCCAAGCTGGGAATTTGTGCAGGAGGAAAATCCCCTGGAAGGCTTTTGTGTATTGCTCCCTAATGTGGTGAAAACCCTCTTGGGAAAGGGCTTTCATGCATTTTCTTGTTTGACTGGGAGCAGCCCTCTGTCTTGGACTTGAAAAAGCTTGTTCCTGGGGTTTGTAGCCAAAATGGTTGCTTCTAACTTCAAGAGAGAGCAGCAGAATAACCTAGCATTTCCCATATAGTTTTTCTTTAACTGCCCAAACTCCATGATCTATACTGAGACACCATGAAATGGTTCCTTCCTTCCAGATGGCACCTTCTGAAGAGAGAGAAAACAGCTAGGATCTTTAGAGACCCTGGTACGGAACATGGTGTTCAGTTGGGGTGACCCAGTTTTATGGGGAAAAGTTCTGATCTGGGGGTCTTTTTCTTATATAGGCTCCTATTATCTCTCAGCCCCTGTCCAGATTTTTCCCATTTGCTGTCTGGTCTCCCTATTCAGTGGACTTGACTATTAGATTTTGTACACCCATCCTGAGTCATGTTAGCGCACATTTTATACATTAAATTAAAATATAAACCATAGGCTGTGCTTTTCCAGGAGGGGAGGGTAAGGTATGTGTGAAATCTGTTGGGGGGGGAGTCTGTCTGGGGAAAATAAGGTGGGATTTTGGATGGAGTAGAAGAGGGTCTGGCTGGTGTATTTTTGGTGGGAAAGGTGAATTTGGAGAGGTTGTATCTGGGATGGGGAAGGTGGGAGTGTAGGGCTCTGTGCATTGTAAGATTACCTTGTGGGTTTTATTTCAAATTAAAACACAGTTACTTTTGACAATGTGTCATTTTTATTTGTGGCGTCTAATCTGACCCCCTATTAGATTCACACACATTCTGCGCAAGTATCTGAATAAAAACAAATGGCTTTGGTTTCTTGCTGGATTGGAAATTCCCTTGGATGAAGAGCAGTTTCCATTGGGAGTAAACCTGAAATTCTCAGGAAGCCAGAGAGGATGTTTGCTGAAGAAGGATGAGGGAGTTGGCTGTGCAGCTGACGTAAGGGACAGAGTTAGGTGGGCATAGAGAGTTAGGGGATCCTGGAATCCAATCTGGTCTGAGAAAATTGGTTGGATCATGAACAATTTAAGCATTCCCCCCCCCCCCCCCCAGTGAAGCTAGTTCTAGGTCATCAGCTCATCTGTAACCTGCAGGGGCCTGGAGCAGTAGAGTCCCATTCTCCTCCTCCCCTCCCCCCAACACACCTTTAATTTCCATGAGTTCAAATATATAATGGCCTATAAAGCAACTTTTACATGAGCGCGGAGCTATCTCCGGATCCTGCTTGACAGAACAGTGAGGAGCTCAAACTAAAAGTGGTTATTTCAAGGCCTGGGATGCACCAAACACTCCAGTTCTGGGTCATAGAGCTATGACTCAGCAACTTTCACCTCTGTAATGACTAAGAGTATATTTAACAAGACTATCCCTAACCTTTCCAATTTGGCACATGCACAAGGCTATGCTTACTCCACACTGTGTGGGGGTGAGTGAGTGGGCTCCTAGTCTTCAAATCAGCATAATTGCTTTAATGTCCTTCTCCCTCAAACCTATTTTGGCTAGACTCCCATATTTACAAGCAATTAATTTTTCACCGTAACAGAAACAACATCAAATGTCTGGGATTTTGAAGGATCCTTGTTCTGTTCTAGAGCTGCTGCTGTTTCTGAACTCATCAGTCTTCCCTGGATATGGTCACTTCTTGGTTAGAAGTCAGTGTTGGTAACAATCCCAAGACCTCATTGATCTCAGTTTAATCTTTGGCCTGATAATACAGTGGCATACATAGACACTCTTGCAGCAGATGTTCATGTTTGTTGGAGATGAAAGGATACTATCCAATTTACTATGCTATTCCTTTCCCCTTTACAGAAGAGATGAAGCAAATGTTGAAGGGTAAGAAAGGTTGTTGTCTTCTTTCAACATTCATCTTCTGCTCACCCATTACATATTGTTTATTTACTGGTCCAGTCTTAACTTTGAAGTTTGTTTCATTTATTGCTGTCTGGCTCAGCAGCTACTTTCTATGACCCCTGTCTCCAACAACTTTCTTGTTGCTTAAGCCCTGTTGACTTTGCAGGGGCAGCATTGGAATTCAAGGGTGTGAGACAAAGCGGATGCGTTGAGAGTATGCCAAGTCCACAACGTAAAGCACGAGGTTCACATAAGTAAATATAGCAATCACCAGTTGGCTGTCCCAGGGGCATTTGCCCTGGGAGCACTGGTAGGGGCGCCATGGGGACCCATACTTACTGTCAAAGCAGAACACTGGCCAGATCACTGCTGCACTCACATACATGAGGATGGCCACAAATGTGTAAATGACCACGAAGCGCTCAAAGGGGCACCGCAGCATTGCTGTCCTTCCTGTGACATTGAAGCCCACTACCACCACTGTCACCACAAAGCAGAAGCTATAGACAGCCACACACCATTGGGTAGCCACATAATTGCTGTACTGACTGTCGTTTACCAGTGCCCCAAAGATGATGCAGGCCACGAAGGCCTGGACAATTTTCAAGAGGCCAGATACTGTGGCCATGTAATTGGTCACCTGTCCTGGCTTGGCTCTGGTTAGAAACACCTCCACAGCATAAGCTATGAACATGAGCCCTGCAAAGACGCTGGCTGCTATGCGGAAATCTCTCACCTTGCAACTGATGGAATAACAGCCAAACTGGGCAAAATAGAGTGGGTAGATCACAGCCGCAGTGATGGACATGAGTGTGGCCAGCATGGCAAAGGCAGCTGTGAAGTTTCCCCAGGAGATGCTCAGGCAGCTGTGGAGATGAGTGAACTCACAGGTTATTATAAAGATGGTGACAGCAAAACAGAAACACCAGACGAACATGCAGAAGGTGCCATAGGCTGCACTGAATCCCCCCTGATGGGCCACCAGGCTGAACGTAGTACATCCAAACGCTACTTGCAGCAAACGGGCTACTCCTATTGGGGATGCCACTGCCGCTGTGTTCAGATATGGCCCTCCTGAGCTCTCCATCACCTGAGCCGAGCAGGAAACAAGGCAGTTGGAGACCCCAAATCTTCCTTTCAAGTTAGCTCAGTTCTTTATTCCTCTGCCAGAATCTTCACTGAATTTGCAGTTCTGGCAGCCTTTCAGAATAGCTTCATTTTCTGTAGTAAGATTATTGACTGGTTCTGTTTTCAGGCTGCAGGTATCAGAGAGCTATGAAGATCAGCTAACCCAGTGGTACCAGACAGGATCTGTGAAGATTGTCTCTTACACTGTCTTTTCACTCTCTTCTTTCAGTCTCTAGCACGATCACTTTCTCCTTGATGGTTGACATTTTATTCCATTTTAGCTCTGCAGCTGTAGCTCTCTGCTTTAGTGCTGTAGGAACACAGCAGTATAAATAGTTGGCTATATTAATAGTCCTGGAATGGAATGAACTCTGCCCCTTGAAACTATGATGAGCTGGTATTAGTTACATTCAAACTGTGGACTCCATCAGGGGTTCCTGAATCCTGATTAACAGCTTGCATTTCCTCAACTGCCTGTTTTGTTGTTTAATCACTGACTGTCTGTCAGCATTCCCAGACCCTGCAGAGGCCTCGGATCCTCTTGCTGGGAAGGCTCAGATCCACACCACACCACAGAACCTGGAATTTGGTGTTGCAGATTCAATGGCACCAGATGGGTATATGGATCTGGTGGAATCACAGAGCCGTAGGAGGGAGGGGTGTGGACACAATGGCACAACAGAGATGGATTAATTTTGCTTCATTTGATATTGGGCACTAGAGTAGTTTGACAAATGGCCAGTGTTATTGTGGTAAGTCCCGTGCTTTTCCTTGGTGTGTTGGTCAGGGTGTTGCCACGCCCCTGTTCTTGAGCTTTGCTAATGCCCTGGAGGGGAAGAAAAGAGGAGCAGTGAAGGAACCCAGGTCCCCTCCTACTCTTGTCCCAGCCCTTTCAGCTTCACATGCTTCTTACTCTCTTTCCACTTGGGAAGGGTTTCCCTTCCTCTGTGGTGGGGAAGCCAAAAAATAAATAGCTGAAAAATGAACCTTGGCCTGGACATAGTCATCTGTAAGAGCTAGCATATACTGAACATTCACTAAATAGGTATGCACAACTAGGCCTTGGTTTGCAATTGGATCTGTGCAAGTGGGTCTTTGTGTATGTGGAGCTCCATGAACTTCAGAGGGACTCTGTTCACTTGCAAGAGTCCATCTGACTAAGGTTTAGGGCTCTAGTCAGTAAAAATGCACTGATTGGCTGAAAGAACTTAGAAGCTGTCCTAGTGAAGCCTATCAACTCTCAAAGCATAACTCTTGAGGGGCAGGAGTTCCCACATTTTATCATGACAATGGAGTGGCCTATGACCATCTATTTCCCTTTCCTTTGGCAGTCAAATTACTCTTTGTGGCAAATATAGCAGTAGCGTACATGGAAAACAATTATCAGAAAAGTACTTATTCTAGATGCATCTTTGAATGCAATTTAGCAGCTGGAAGTAAGGATGGTCAGCATGTGGTGGGCAGTCATCTCTCCATAGACTACTACTAGCAAGTGCTCAATGGATCACTGTTTGGGAAATGTTTGGGAAAAGCATGAAGCTTGGAAGCTCCAGAAATTAAGCTCTGGATTTTTCCTTATGTTTTTTCACCCATTTCCTTTCTTAACAATACCTTGAAACTGTTAGTTCATTTCATGTTAAAACTCTACAGTTAACATCAAAAAAAGTCAGGAAATGCAGAAGTGAAGATTGCACTGGTATGTAGCATTCAGCCGCGTGAACATTCTATTGAAACTTTAACTTCTGCATTTCCTGACGGCTTTATCACTGGATGAACTGAGTGTTTTTCAGACATAATGGCTAGCCTAGTATATTACTACCTGCATTGTGACGTGTCCCATAAAACGCACAAGTTGTGCTCCAAGGCAAAATTAATGTGACTATTGGAATAAGGCCTAAGGCAGCACAACTCACTGACTAATCCCAGTAACACCTAAAAACAGGTCAGTCTTATATTCTTATATTGAAAAACTGTTTGAAGGGACTTGTTAACAGACAGGAATAATCACTAATACTCAGCATTTATAGTATGATTTGCAAACTTGAACTCATTCATCTACTTTTTAAAAGAAAAGGCTCAGAACTATCTCTCATCTCTTCAACTGGTCCCTAGATTTATTGTATAAAATAATTCTCCAGAAAGAGGAGCCAGCGATAGAAGGTTGTGCCAGCAGAGGGCAATAGTATCAGTAATTCATGGAATCATAGAATCATAGAATATTAGCGTTGGAAGGGACCTCTGGAGGTCATCTAGTCCAACTCCCTGCTTAAAGCAGGACCAATCCCCAACTAAATCATCCCAGCCAGGGCTTTATCAAGGCTGACCTTAAAAGCCTCTAAGGAAGGTGATTCTACTACCTCCCTAGGTAACCCATTCCAATGCTTGACCACCCTCCTAGTAAAAAAGTTTTTCCTAATATCCAATCTAAACCTTCCCAACTGAAACTTGAGACCATTACTCCTTGTTTCGTCATCTGCTACCACTGAGAACAGTCTAGCTCCATCTTCTTTAGAACCGCCTTTCAGGTGGTTGAAAGCAGCTATCAAATCTCCCCTCAGTCTTCTCTTCTGTAGACTAAAGAATCCCAGTTCTCTCAGCCTCTCCTCATAAATCATGCTCTCCAGGCCCCTTATAATTTCTGTTGCCCTTCTCTGGACTTTTTCCAGTGTTTCCACATCCTTCTTGTAATGTGGGCCCCAAAACTGGACACAGTACTCCAGATGAGGCCTCACCAATGTCGAATAGAGGGGAACAACCACGTCCCTCGATCTGCTGGCAATGCCCCTACTTATACAGCCCAAAATGCCATTAGCCTTCTTGGCAACAAGGGCACACTGTTGACTCATATCCAGCTTCTCATCCACTGTAATCCCTAGGTCCTTTTCTGCAGAACTGCTGCCTAGCCATTCGGTCCCTAGTCTGTAGCAGTGCATGGGATTCTTCCGTCCTAAGTGCAGGACTCTTCACTTCTCCTTGTTGAACTTCATCAAATTTCTTTTGGCCCAGTCCTCTAATTTGTCTAGGTCCCTCTGTATCCTATCCCTACCCTCCAGTGTATCTACCACTCCTCACAGTTTAGTGTCAACTGCAAACTTGCTGAGGGTGCAGTCCACACTATCCTCCAGATCACTGATAATTGGACAATACAGGAACAAGAGGATAGATGCATTGGAAATAAACAGATTGCAAGATACTGGAGGGTTTCAGCTTCCTGCTTAAGAGCATTTGGGTTTAAAGTTGGAATTCACAGCCTTTGGTGCAGCCCTGGCCCTGCTCTGGATATTAGTAAATCATCATAAATGACTAGGTCATTACACAAATTGACTCTATTTCCCCATGTTAACTTCCCCCTACTGTTACTCACACCTGTCTGAAATGAGCCATCCTGATTACCACTACAAAAGTTTTCTCCTGCTGACAATAGCTCATCTTAATTAATTAGCCTCTTAGAGTTGGGATGGCAACTTCCACCTTTTCATATTCTGTGTGTGTGTGTATATCCCTACTGTATGTTCCATTCTATGTATCTGATGAAGTGGGCTGTAACTCATGACCGCTTATGCCCAAATAAATGTGTTAGTCTCTAAGGTGCCACAAGTACTCCTCGTTCTTTTTGTGGATACAGACTAACATGGCTGCTACTCTGAAACAAATGACTGGTTTCCCTGCCTCACAGATAAATTTGAACAGTTTTGTTATTGTTGCATTTAGAAGGCAGCAGATTACAGCAAATGACAGCTATGGTGTTCTGAGACGACAGTCCCCAGCTTCTCCCACAGGGCTCTGTCTCCTAAACTCTGGCAAATCAGCTATTTCAAACCCTGCTGGACAGGACAGGACAGTCCTGCTTGGGTAATAGGCCCTGAAGAAAGATGCAGAACCCCAGGCCAGCATTTGTAAACTACAAAAATAAATTGTGCAGGTAAAATAATGTGTGAGGCACACACACGACTGTGTCAGATCACACTCTGTGATATCTAGTACCTTTATAAGATGATTCACAGATAGAACCAGCTAGAAAACATTACAAGTCTAAAGAAAACCTTACCAGCCACAGAGAAAACATTGTTTTTTTGTTTAAGCAATAGATGAAATGCTGCACATGGGAGTAGAAGCCCTGACTTCTTGGAATGCAGCCTAAACTACCATCAGACAGTCAGATAGAAAGGTGAGAGATTGTCTCTTACTAGGTGTCTGTGGCGAGCCAATGCTGATTGGGTCCTTTTTACTTTAGGCACTAAAGCAATATAAATTAATAATAATTAACTATTTTCCTTGAGAGGCTCCCAAATTCCTTTCTCTCCGGTAAAGATTTTCCTGAGTCCTATAATTCAGATTTTTTATACCATTGATAACATTCTTTAAATGTAACTGGAGCAGATTGTCATTCTTCCTGGCTGTTAATTTTCTGTTTTTTTGTTCTTTTCAGCCCATTGGTCTATGCGTTGTTTGATTAGACTCATGGCTGATCGGTCTCCAGCTTCCATCTATGGAGTGAAGCCCAACACTAGAGTCATGCCCCTTCCAAGTACTGGTTAGTCACTTGTCTTGTATGCTGGTGCCATTGAGTGGTTACTCAAGTTTAGTATGGAGTGAGTTCAGAGAAAACCCTCTATTTCATCTCTTCTTGTTTTCAAGAGTTCTTAGTGTTATTCATTGGATGGGGCTGCTTCTGAAGCCAGTTCTATACTTTTATTTTGTTTCCAGACGTGTATGTTGTGTGTCATTGTTATTCTGTGAGTGTCACATTTCTTACATTTTAAAGATTTTGTGTCTCCCTGTGTAGAGTTTTTCAAAACTCTCCTTTTATTTGTTACACTTACATTTCTAATTACATTGTCTGTATTTCTGGCTCCACCTGTCTCTCTCAGCTGGAATGTAGTGTAAGTAGAGTGGGGACAGAGACTACTCTCCTTTTGAAGGTTAGGTAACACCTGTGTATGACAGGAGAGACAGCTCAGGGCCAGAAGCAGCAAAGGTGACTGAGCCACATTTTTATTGCCTGGACTCTTGGGTTGATTGGGAGCAAGTGCAGCCCCCAAAACTATTCACATTTATGGGAGCCCTATGCATTCTTCACTGAAGCCGAATCTTTGTAGGACTCAGCACCCTAGAGACTCCCTTCCCAGGACATCTCCCCATACAGATTACGCTATGGGATCAGAGTAGGGTGGCTGGATGCTGCTCTTGTGCCAGAGAAATTCTTCCCCAGCCTGTTGCGATTTCTTTAAATCCCTTCTGTGCTACCAGAGCAGTATATATGGGGCCAGAACTGGCCTTGAACTTACACATTTTCTCCTTGTCAAACTGGTAGACATGGCTGTTTTCTAACAGGAGTAGGAGTAGACCGGATATTTTACCTCTGAATTTGGCACCAATATGACCACTTCTGGAATACTGTGTCCAGACCTGGTTCTGCTGTTTGAGGAGGATGTTGATAAATTCGAGGATTGGAGAAGACCCACAAGAATGATTAAAGGATTAGAAAATATGCCTTATAGCAGTAAACTCAAGGACTGCAATTGGCGTTATCTTAACAGAGAGAGTGTTAAGGGATGACTTGATTACAGTCTGTAAATACCTATATTTAATAATGGGCTCTTCAGTCCACCAGAGAAAGGTATAACATGAGTCAGTGACTGGAAGTTGAAGTTAGACAAATACTGAGTGAAGTAAAGTGTAAAATTTTAACAGTGAGAGTAGCTAACCCTTGGAACAACTTACCTAGCATCAAGGTGGATTCTTCATCACTGACAATTTTTAAATCAAGTTTGAATATTTCTCTAAAAGGTCTGCTCTAGGAAAGATTTTGTGGAGGCTTTTGTTCTAGAGGAGGTCAGACTAGATGATCTGAGTGCTTCCTTCGGGAATTGGTATGCTAATGTACAATTTTTTTTTCTTTTCTTTTTCTTTGTGTGTGTATAAATGCATTTTACTTCTGTTCCATTCTATATGCATCTGACGCTCACGAAAGCTTATGCTGAAATAAACTAGTTAGTCTCTAAGGTGCTACAGGTATTCCTCGCTTTCTTTACGGATACAGACTAACACGGCTGCTATTCTTGAACCTATTAATGTAAAGATTTAAAAAAAAAAAAAAAAAAAAAAAAAACACTTAATATTTGAAACTACTTACTTGAGCTTCAGTTCCGCATATAGTCTGGAACTGTCACTCTGAATTAATCACTGCCATGGGATGGTGAATTCTGACTATCAAGTTCTGCAACTAAATAGTGCATTACATTCTTTCCGTTCCAGAAATAACAAAAAACATACTACAAGGGGAATATTGGAATCTAATAATAATTATAATAAAGCCAATACTGCCCTCTCCCACACATGTGATGAGAAGAAAACCCCATCCCCAAGAGCAGTATTTACAACTTTACTAAGAAATATGAGCAGTTCTCCAGTCAGCCCTTATAAATATCATTTACATGTTAAAATAAATATGCCAACATTGCCATAGTAGCAGGAGGTTTTTTCATTATTTAAAAAAAATATGTTACAAAACAATATCATTAATTTTATATTTCTTGCTTAATTTTTTTAAAAATAAGTAATAAAAAAGTCATTTTATAAAATAATACAAAAGTAAATTGAGTATAAGAGTGTCCATTCCTAGCACATGTCCTTGGTTTGTACATTATGATACATCATGAGTTGCTGACCTCTAGGAAGTCATGCAATCCTTCACTTCTAATTGGACAAAAAAATCCAGTGCTTTTTTCACCATATGTTGTAAGTCCATGATGTGAAACATTCTCAGAAAGGGTAAGAGTCCTTTTAGCTCTTGGGAAGGGTTCTCAATGCTGGTGTTTATGACGCTGCTGCTCCCTGCTTCAGGCCACCTTGTGTAACACAGAAAGATTCTGAATGGCCAAGACTGGGCCCTGAAGTTTAGAGGTAATGAGTTTCAGTCAAATGGTGTAAGCAAGAATCTGTTCTTTTCTTTTCCCTTGACACACACTAAGTGTGCACCTGTGCTTGTCAGTGTGCATGTGTGTAAGTGTGCATATCTGCATGGGAATGGAGAAAGTTAAAGAGTTTGGGAGATAAGTTTAGAGTCTCCTCCTCCTTATCTGATCATTCTGCCCTTTTATGGAGAACCCTTTCTAGCTACCACTGCTCAGCATTCCTAGAAGTTTACTGGGCTCCAGTCCCTGTTGCTGTGCCATCTTCTGAACATCAAAACCCATGTGCATGAGGAACTGGATCACATTCATCTCCTGTCCCGTGAACTGGTCCCGGATGGTAGGGCATGAGGGGTTACAGTGGGGCCAGGGACAGCTGTCAATCAGATGGATTGGACAACCCTTCAAAGGGGCTTTCCCATTTTTGTTGCTGTCATGCAGGCTGCGGTCCCAGCAATGCAGGGCACGGGGTAACGAAGTTCCTTTCACCTGGATGTCTGTCCAGTGACTGCAAAATCAAACCATACAGATTGTATCAGTGCGGTTAGGGTATCAATATTACCATATTCCCTTTCTTGCTAACTCATGACATTTCATAGATTCTGTGAAGAGAGACACTTACTTGCGTGTAATGATCTCATGAGACAAACAGGCTGGAGCGAAGCTAGCACTGAAAGGAAAGAAACACAGATCAGGTATGGTAAGAAGGCAGAAAGGTGACTCATCTCACAGATAATTCCCCCACCTCTCCCTGTCCTGGAATTGGCTAGAAGTTCTGCTGTCCCTGGCATGATGCTTGGATACCACAGTGCTGGGCATGATATAAGAATCTGAATAGACTAGAACAGGGTGGAAGTTTCAGAAAATGACACGTTTCCATAGCTCATTGATTGGGTGCATTTATAGGGGCTCATAGGTGCTACAGTGACTCCAGTGAATAGCTGATCTAGCATGACGCATCTTAAGACATACGAGAGGTTTCATCTCATTCTTTTCACCTGTTGCTGGAGTGTTTTATGATCAGTGTCACTTAAAACATTCCTATAGAACTCTGTTCCCACCTCATTTTTTTTCCAGATATGTTAAGAGCATGTTTCCTGATGCAGTAGAGTCAGATGCCAAATAAATCACATTGGTATCAAGAGAGCCACTGTGAATCTCCCACAAAACAGCTTATGCAGAACTTCTCTTAGGGAAAAAAAAACACCCGAGCTTTTCCTACTGCAATACTCACGTCACATCCTTCAGGGTATTTCTTAGCTCCCGGCCCAGATTCTGGATGTAGAGCCACTGCCCCTCCTGGACAGGCTGTCCAGTTAGGTGCACATTATCTACAGTTAGCTGGGCCTCATCAAAGAGCCACTGCACCACAAAGACTGGACCTACAGGGAAGAAGAATTGGAGGGAGTCTTCATCAGGTTAGCAGCAGTAAATGAAGGAACTGCCTAGGACCAATTTCAGATTCTCAGGCAGGTAGGCCTTTCTTTTTGCACTTACATCGAAGAGTGGGATAAACTTTATAGCCAAAAAAGCAATTCCATTCCTCTCCCTCTTTAAACTGCAGTTTGCAGCGTTCAGGAACAATGCCATTCCAGTATCTGAAAGACATAGCAATGGTGGGGTTAGTGTCATGATGCCACCCAGTCTCATTCTACTTGGAATGTCTCCTATTCACTAGAACACTGGGGCATTTGCTGGGTGCAGTTGGAGAGTCCTCTGTGTACGAATGAAGCAGTGAGTGCAAAAAACTCTGCACAGAAGAAGAGAGCTAACCTTTCTTCATTCAGCTGGATGGCAAGCAGGTTAATCAAATATGACTTATAAATGAGGAGGAGGAGGAGAGCTGGGATTTCATTGCCAATGATACTCTCTATTCTGTAGGTGGACCTGCTGCTCTGATAGGACTTCTCCAGTCACTTGCTTTTATGCTCCTAGGCCAGGGTATGGCACCTTCCTTTTCTAGATCAGCATTCTTCAAAGATTTCCGGCCACAGCCCCCTTCCCTGGTCCAGTGTCCACTCACCGCCCCCCAGGGTATGTCCGCTGAAATGCTGCCGAAGATAAAGCTTCAACTTTTGTTGGCGGCATTTTGGTGGGACAAAAATAGACCACTGATCTATTCGGCAGTCTCCCGGGTGGGATCAGAAGTGGCATCAGGGTCTTGCGCACCCCCGGGGCTGGTTTCATACACCCCCCCTTTGAAGACCACTGCTGTAGATAACAATCAATCAGATACTCAGCGATGGAAGCATTAGAGAGATGGCAATTTCAGTTTATTAACAGCAACATTCTTCCCTGTGTCTCTCAGGTCTCATCAATGTATTGCATTACTCAGTATAATGTCTGCAGTGTCACACAGTCTCGTGAATATGCCTTTGAAATGATGGTTCTTTTCTTTAGAAGTAGAAGTTTATTAACAAAGGGTGAGGCATGTGCTAGGTATCTTATAAATACAAAAAGGACACAAGGAAGACAGGAAGAGCATCAGAGCCCTGCCTCAGGATTTCTCCTCATCCTTAGCTCTTGGGGAAGGGTAGTTTTTATTGTACCTGATTCCTCTCCTTATAGCTTCTGTTGGGGCACAAGTTATGGTATCAATACAGTCAGTTCTGCGGTACTGTTTATTATCCAGGAACCAGCCAGAGTCTGCCAGCCCTCGGACCTGAATCCCTTGATAACCCATCTCTTCCAGTTGCTCTGCTATTCGATCCACATTCAGAAGCACCCCCGTTCCCCCAGCACTGCAATGACAAGATTAGTAATTCAATCACAGATCTGACATAGTTGCAAGACAGCTATGATACATACTGTTTTCAAAGTTTTGTTGCATTGAACAATTTGACCAGTCAGTAAGGGCATAATCTAGTCACTAGTCAGCAAGTTATTTCCTCACTTCATAAATTCTCAGAAATAAAAGCAACTAGTTCAGCAACCAAAAGTCATCCATTTTCTTCTTTTCTTTCTGGCATAGCTCTTTCCTGTTATTAGCAAGAGCTTTGGCAGCTCAAAATAGAAAGGCTCTGAAATTTGGAGACAAAATTTTCCATCTGTTTCTATTATTGTCTAATATTCTTTCCCTGTAGGTAAACTCCACTGAACCAAAAGCTGAGATTCCCCTATCTCCAGTATTTCTACATCATTCCCTATTGCAGCTCTTACAGGAAGAGACTGTGAGTATTTGTGTGAGCTTTCCCTGACCATTGCTTCTGCCTCACTCCTTGTGGCACCACCTGCAGGCAGTGTCTGGGAACTAATCTCCCATGACTAATCTCCTGTAAAGACAGTGCGCCATTGCAGTTGCTCTTCCATATTCTTTATCTCTTCATTGTAGGACAATCTTATGCAGACACTTACCTGCTTCCTGCCAGGAGTAGTACCTTTGCATTACTAAGGCCTTTTCCAACCAGCTCCTTTACTACCTCTTGTATTATGAGGGCTCCCATGAAGGCATATTCATCTGGAAAAGAAAGAGTTCACCATCAATAGGACTGTGATGTATAGGCTAAAACTTTGGTGAGGCTTCCCTCACACATCTCCATCCCACAGTTGCCCAGGACCCTTTGAAGGAAGAGAAACTGTTTGCAGTGATCAAACTCTACCATTTGAAGCCTTTATACACTGAAATTTACAAATTGTAACCTTGGAGAATGTTAGTCCACATGAAAGTAAAGTAAGCCAGGCAGGTACTGAGGGCCTTCCCTAGTAGAGGCTTTCCCTGGCTTGATTCAGACTTGCTGCATCCTTGGTTGTTCCAGTTCTGGAATCAAGCTGATAAGTTTCATCCTACAGGATTCCAAAGTATGTTACAAAATACATATTCAAGGAATTACATCCTCTCTGCCACTGCAATGCATCTGCCTCTGATGTGAGAGACAGTAGCTGCTTCAGTGTTGCTGTACAACACTAAACAGGATAGGAAGTGAAAAAGAATATTAGGGGAAATTTAGAAAGGGAGAATATTTCATTATCTCACTGGGAATTTGGCCAGGACACCAGAGCTAATGCCCCTGTTCTTGCAAAAACTGTCCTGGACACCCACAAGTTGTGAAATTGATATTCTGACATCAGTGGAAAGACGACACATCCAGCAGCACAATGGCTGACAGTAGGGCATTGGTTCAAGCACTGATTCAGAGGGAGATGTATGTCCTGTTGAGTTACTAGTACTACTTTATGCAGCACCTTCGGCTGATGCTCCTCTAGGTTACACCAGGCTGTATCAGGAATAACTTGACTCAAGTCAATGGAGATTGATCCAGGGTAAGGGAGAGAATAAGCCCCCTGGAGTTTTCTGTAGCGGTCTCACATCCAAGTACTAATCCTGGTTATCTTTTAAGACTCATCATATCCTGAGGTGGCATGATTCATCTGCAGGATGTTAAAGAGCTTGAATTTATCTGCATAAGGAAATGTCCATCTGTGTATGCCAAGGAGACATCACAATGTTGCCCTGTTATCACAGTGACATTGTGTTGATCCAAAACAAGTATCAGGCAACAGCATCATATTATAATACACAGGTTTTTGTCTTGAAGGCCAAATTGCAATTAGCTCTTGCTGAACAATGTGTTGGCTGCACATTCATTTGGGACAAGAATGAGACTGAATTCATTACACTTATCACTCAGGTCAGCAGTATGAGAAGACACATTACAAACTGTGGTGTCCCAGCCACTCCATTTAATGTGCACTGTATGCAGGGTGGGAGAGGCTTATCTAAAAGGAAAGGCTGCCTCAGGAACTCCAGATGCAACCTGCAGGGACTAGATATGCATCTGTGACATCCCTGCATGCAGGGGCTCTGAACCATGTCCCTGCAGGATGTGATGAGGGGAGAGGGATATTTTATCTGAAGGTTACTTGTTCTTTCCTGCTTCTCAGGGGGGAAAAAGCTTGTCTCTCATTCATATAATTTCAGAGAAATCAGGCCATATATTTTAATGTGTGATGATTATCTGGCAGCCAGCCCATCAGTAGCACTCACTTTTTTCAGATTTGGAAGAGGCACCACTCCAAACATCACTTGAGCAATAGGGGATGAAACTGCAAGAGATGAGAAGTTTGTGAGCACTCATTTTCCCTTGACATACAGAGGGGTGAGGCTGGGGTCAAGGAACTAGAAAGAAATCTTGTGGAGAAGGGAGAGACCAGTTTTTTTGTTCAGTAATATGCTCCCTTGAATATTCAAAGGAAGGATTACTTCCAGTGGCAGTCAGTCACCGTTGCTTTTCCCCCCCTCCTTCTGGATGTTTACCTTTTTACTGAAATCTTTGTATTGATCTAATAATTGAATAAGGCTACAATTTAATCACAGGTATTTTTAGTAAAAGTCACAGACAGGTCAGGGGCAAAAAACAAAAAATCACTGCCTGTGACCTGTCGATGACTTATACCATAAATACCTGATTTAATCTTATGGGGGATGATGCCCTTGGGGGGAAGGAGGGAGGAAGCCCACAGCACCAGCTACCCGAGACAGGGTGGGGAGCCCTGAGGGGCCAGCAGCTGCTTTGGCCATGACTAGCTCTGGGGCAGGATCGCTCCAGTGGTGGCTGGCTGCACAGCCACACACACAATCAGTGGCCACTGTGGCTGTCCCCAGGGCCAGCTGCTTGGGCAGCCCTGGGATCAACCACACTGGCCGCTACAGAAATCACGGAGGTCACAGAAAGTCATGGAATCAGTGACTTCTGTGACCTCAACACAAAGCCCTAATTATGAGGCATCGTGCTCTAAAGCACAAATCTAAATTCTAATCCTGGCTTTCCATTGACTTGGGCAGTGTTGAACAAGTCACTGCCTTTCTTTGTGCTTCAGTTTCCTTTTATGTAAAATAGGGAGAACTCACCTACCCTATGTAATTGCTGAGTATTGCTATTAATGGTCTCCTCAGGAATGGAACTATCTTTCCATCTGTTAGCTTTTTGTCCCCAGCTACTGCAATAGAAATCGTCACCTAGATCTGTTTCTCTTCCCTTCTTGCAGCACTGCAGTCCAGAGGATCTATGTATAAACACAAGCAAGCCAACCGATCCCTCCTAGGTCTCCTCTCTGAATAGAAGTAGTCATCCAAAGCTCACTGAGAACTATCAGGCACATCACCAGCCACAGGGCCTGATATGTTATTTCCCAATTTCTTTCTTTGGGGGATATCCTCTGGGATCTCCACAGTTTTTCTTGAGGTTCATCATTAGACCAACCCTTGCCTCCAGCTGAACTGGACACAGGTCACTCTGGACCTTGTCAATACTGCTCTTGGGAAACGTGAAGTGATAGAACAATGTAAGGTTTTCCCTTTTACCAAGGATTATGTTATCTGCCTTGTAGCACTCCCTGCTCTTGCTGTCGTAGGAAGCAATAGACGATGTTTGCAGGGTCCACTCCCCATTCTTACACCATGTCTGGGGTATAATCCCCTTCCCTTTTCCTCTCATGGTGCCTCTTTGTACATAATTTTTGGAATATAAATTTGTTCCCCTCGGTGCCCCTCCTTACACCATGTTTGCGTTCCACCAGTGCGGATTTTCTTCTGGCTGTGATGACAGGATCCCAGTTCCTGCAAGTGGATGAAAATAAATATACAAACGCTGTTCTCAGATTTTAAAGCAAGAGGAATGAGCCTGTTATGGGGGTCTGGCCCTACAGAAAGGGACCTTACACTGTGATAACCATTGGTGAAGTGGGAGGAAAAAAAGAAAAATGTGTCTGTGCCTACATCTTGGTGGATGTGATTTTCAGCCCTTGATTTACATCAGAGGTGAACCCCAGCACTTCATGAGAGGTAATAAGGCTTCCTAATGAAGAGATGCTGTAACACCTACATAAAAGTACATTCTTCCTGCAACCTCTAAATTCTGGAAGGTGAATTCCAATACTAGCAATTATAGGATTTGTGTGAATGAGAGAAAGAACCTACATGTACAGTCAGCCCTTGGCACAAACAGTGCCAGGGAAGGTAGAGACCCCGTGATCTTGTGCTGACTCAGTAACTCTGTGGTCCACAGACATGTGGGGATCCATGTTGTTACCTCCACCTTCTAAGCAGTATTAACATAAAAATTAATTAAATGCTTCCCTACCCTTACATCTTCACAAAAGCAATTGCAGTACAGTAGAACCTTAGAGTTGTGAACACCAGAATTACAAACTGACCAGTCAACCACACACCTCATTTGGAACTGGAAGTACAAAATGAGGCAGCAACAGAGACAAAAAAATAAAAGCAAATATGGTAGTGTTAAACAAACTACAAAAAAAAATAAGGGGAAAGTAACCTTTTTCTTCTGCATAGTAAACTTTCGAAGCTGTATTAAGTCAATGTTCAGTTGTAAACTTTTGAAAGAACCACCATAACATTTTGTTCAGAGTTATGAACATTTTATAAACACCTTCCGTTCCCAGAGTGTTCATAAATCTGAGGTTCTACTGTACATGTCAAAGGAATATTATGCAGTGATGAATGGGAAAGAAGGTGGCACCTTCACAAGGCCATATGGGAGAGTAGGTGGGGCCCAGAAACTCACAATCTGGTTTCCCATCTGCAGCAGTTTGGGGCTTCCAAGTCATAGAATCATAGAATATCAGGGTTGGAAGGAACCTCAGGAGGTATCTAGTCCAACCTCCTGCTCAAAGCAGGACCAATCCCCAACTAAATCTTCCCAGCCAGGGCTTTGTCAAGCCTGACCTTAAAAACCCCTAGGGAAGGAGATTCCACCACCTCCTTGGGCAACTGATTCCAGTGCTTCACCACCCTCCTAGTGAAAAAGTTTTTCCTAATATCCAACCTAAACCTCCCCGCTACAGCATGAAACCATTACTCCTTGTTCTGTCATCCGCTACCACTGAGAACAGGCCTATCTGAGATAAACTGATCCAAGTGAATTACGTGTGTGTGTGTGTGTGTGTGTGTCTTAACAAATATATTCACTGGTGCGTGCTCCTCTCTGTGAAGGTTTCTCCCCCAAATTACAGTGAATGAATTTCTTCTGGAAGTTTGACAGGCCAAGACTATTATACAAGAATTATATAAGAGCCTGTTATGATGATTACCTCTTTACGAACAACAGATGAAATATAAAAGTCCAGAGGTTCCAATGAGGCTGGCCAAAGAAGTAGGAGAGACGGAGATAGATTCTGGCCTCCACTGTGACCCATTTATACCATTCTAGTGATGGAATGGGACCTCAGTGTCCCTGATGGGAACTCTTCCAATGCAAGAGCAGTGTAGAGCTGATGTGGGCAGCCCTTCATCATTCTCCTGTGTAGTCCCCAAAGTAGAGCCATGCCAGGGAAAGAGCTGTGACTGGTATATTGAGGGCTGGATGGGGAGTGGCCCAAGTGCAAAGTACTCCGGTTATTTCCATCTGCAGCCGCATCAGCTATGCAAAGCCGCCATAAATTGAAGCACCCCCTAGGACTACTACAATTTACGCTTGGAATTAAGACACCTCAGAGAAGCTCAGAATTAGGGAAGTGAAAATGTGATGTATATAGCTCACCTTTGCTCCCCACCTCCTGAAAGGTGCAGCATTTAATTTGGCCCACAATCAGGGAGCAGTGGGGTATGATGCTCAGCAGCCAGAAAAAGGAAAGAGGTGAAGGAAGGTTGGTAATCTGTATTTCTAGGCAGTTATCTGAAGCTCTGAACATCAAGCATCATTCACCCCATTATATAGAGGGAGAAGGGTGAAAATAAAAATAAGATACAGGGAAGTCGTCAAACAACAAGAACAGGAAAGGATTTAAAGAGAAACTGCTATAATTGCTTCCAGCACTACAGGAAGCTAAGCACATATCTTCTGGTATGATCTACTTTCCACTACCCAGCAGCATGAAGTAGATGGATTCTGGCTGAAAATGGCTAACAGAAAATTCCCCTTGTGGAGAAAAATTCCAGTTGGCACAAAGCCATCGGAGGCAGTGCCTGCACCAGGCTTAGGCAACATGTTAGGAGATGGAGGATGCCTGTCTTTCTCTTATGCCAGTGCCGTAGGTTAAAGCAGCACATCAGCTGCTCTAATACTGGAGGAGGATCAGGGAGCCAGTTATGGATTGTCCCCTATCCTGCACTGAGAGGAGTTTGGGCACAGAGGAAAACTGAGCTTAGCTTCACTAAATAAGAGTATGTACCATTAAACGTCAATTTTCGAAACATTCTGCTGCTGGCTTGGAGTGGCTCAAGCAATATGGGCCGAATTGGTGACTAAGGCTCAGATCTTTCAACGTGAGGGTAAGAGTCTCAGAGGGAGGAAATCTCCCACCTCATCTCATTGAGGAGTCATGATCGTGTTTTTCCCTAATCTTGAGAGATCCCTAGAGAACCACACTGATCTACCACTCTGAAACCTGTCACTGATCCCTGGGGATCTGCAGGAAGTCAGGGCCATCCACATGGTGGCACTGTCTGTCTCCACTGATTCTAGCTCCTTGGCACATTAGAGCCATGTTACTATGGTGGTCCCCCTGCCACTGCTTCCTCTGGGACCTCAGAGGAAGGGGAAAGCGAGGGACCCTCCTAGAATATTATATATTTGATTGATCTACTGGAGGAGGGGGGTGATGTGTACCCCACAAGCCACCCAGCCAGTGTAAACCTTGAACTACACTTTGAAATACTCTTGTCTCCCATGTGGTCCTGAGGGCAATGTATAAATCAGTGATTCTCCTTCCCCTGGGATGTGTACAGTACTGGTCATCCCATCTGTAAAATGATATTGCAGATTTAGAGGGGGTTCAAAGATGTGTTTTCATGTTTCTGCGAGGGCATGTGCATATGCATACTAATTAATGGCAGTGTGTATGCATGTATGTGACCATTACATTGTGTTAATATCTGAACAGGAGCAATTATGAAGAAGTGACAGTGTATTTTGTGAGGAACTCTGATACACTACACTACAAAATCTGTGTATTCCCCCCTCCCTTTCTTTTGTTATTATGTGTAGAGGGTAGATGTGATGTGTAATGATGTTTTCACCCCCTGCATAGAAAGACTTACCGGTTTTGGTAATGGGCCACTCCTTAGAGCTCATCAGCCTCCTCATTGTATCATAGCGGGTATCACAATTTTCTCTGTTAAAGCAATACCATCCTCCTGGGTCATGAGAAAAAGAAATCAAGTCAGTTCCTTGCTGTCATTTTGTTCAGGGAAGGAGTGGCAAACTATCACACAGAGAGAGATGCACGTGTACACTAGAACATGGGATTCCCAAGCTGAGATGAACGGTGTAAGCAGTAGGTAAAGGAAATGGCTGAAAGAGGTAGCTGATTTAAGAAGTTTTAACTAGGGTTGGTCTGGTGGGTAGTTAGGATGCCAAGAAATCCACTAAATCGTCAGGGAGCAGAGGCATATGACAAAATGAGTGGGTCGGGTGGAAGGATGGAGACACTGCTTATGTAGAAGGCAGCCAGCACACCCATTTTGTACAGCCTTTGAAGAAAGCAGCTGGATAGCTCTCTCCCTACCCCTACCTCTTCATTTGCAAAAAAGGCTAAAAAGCTTGTCCCCTGGTTAAATAAAAAATAACCCAGGCTCACCTTCCAGGAACAGCAGCCACCTTCTACTGCCTTTTGATTCTTTGAGGTAGTAGCTGAAGAAAAAGCAAGCAGAAAGCAGCATTACATTCGTTAGGCTAACTTAGCCACAAGCTCTTTGATACACCAATTCATTATAATATCAAGAGGGTTACATAAAATATTTGGTTAAAGAACAAGAGAAAGAAACAGGAAGGCTGTCAGAAGAGCTTCAAACCCTTTGATCAAAGGGCCTTCCCGGAGATCCTGAGCCAGGCAGATTGGCATTTATCTGTCTCCAAAATAAATGCATTAAACAAATTCCTAAAATTCCTAAGAATTTCCAGGCAGGAAAGAGTTATTCCACCTGTTGCTTACTGTGTTTTTAGTAATGACCACGAGGTGGAAGCAGAGTTTGAGTGCTAGACAAAAATGTTGATACTTTGTTCAAATATACATAAAACAGGATATAGGAGAGGGCCAGCAATCATCATCATAAATAATTGGCACTTCTCTGGCTTCTTCCATTAGAGGATCTCAAGGCACTCTACAAAGTGGGGAAGCACTATTATCCCCACTTATACACACACAGATGAAGAACAGAGGAGAGTGCTGGCTCCCTGAATGAACTACCTCATGCTGCTGAAGGTACAAATAAGAGAGGGGCTAGAATGAGGGTGTGTGATAATGCAGGAGTCAGGATCAAGTCAAATAGCCCCAGGCAGATTTCTTTCTTAGGACTCTGTCCCCATGTCATCCTCTTCACCTGTGTGTCTGTGAACTTCTTTGGCTGCCTTTGGATGTGCCCTTAAATGCTTCGGCTTCTAATGGACTTTGGAAAACTACTGATAAGTTAAATGAAGGACATTGGCCCTCCCTTCCCCACCCCACCGCCTTCAGGGTTAGGAAGCAAGCACAGGGACCGCTGGCCCTGCCAGGGCTGTGAATGAAGTAGCTCTAAAGTGAATGAAGCAGGATGGGAGATGGAGAAGCAGAGGCGTGTGGGGTGGGTGGGTCGTTGCCCAAGAACTCTGGGAAGGGTTCTCCGGCCTCCCTTTCAGTCCGCAGGAGCCCTCCGAGGGCCGGCTCCAGCCCGCACAGCAGCTGGGGGGCGCGGGACGATGCGGGCGGAATCGTGAAGTCCCTGGTGGGGAGAGGAAAGGGCGCCTGGAGCGCGGGAGGGCGGAGGGGCCAGGACTCGGACCTGACGCCGGCTGGGGACGGGGTATGTCGGGAAGGGCTGCGCTAGGGGCCGGTCAGGAGCAGGCTCGAGCTGGCTGTGTCGGGGGAAGGACCCCAGCCCCGCACTCACCCGGCCGGGCTGCCGTCGTTGCAGGTGACCGAGCTGTTGAGCAGGAGATGGAGGCGCAGCTCGTGGTGCAGGTTCTGGGCCGAGCACGGATACAGCGACTGCGCCAGGCTCTTGATCTGAGCCATGAAACTGTCCATGTTGCCTTCCACGGCGGTGAAGTCCAGCGGGAAGCTCTCCACGGGCTGCCCGGTCGCATCGCTCCGCTCCCGGGCTGCCACCGCAGCCACCGGCTGCTGCCCTCGCCGCCTCCAGTTCTTCCTGCCCTCGCCGCCGGGGCCCCAGTGCAGCAGTCCCAGGAGCAGCAGCACTTGCACGGTTCCTCTGCCCATCGCGACGCGGAGCCACCTGTGGGGGAAGGAGCGGAGGAGTTGGGCGCACGGACGGGCTGTGCCCGCTGCTCCGCTCGGCTGCAGACGGGCGGGGGCTCCGGGTTCCTGGGGGCGGGCAGCGCTTCGCGGGCTCTGTCTCCCCCGGGCTGGCCGGAGCTGGGGTCCCTGGCCCGGGCCTGCTCCTTCTGTTCCCAGGGCAGCGCAGGGTCTGGTCGCTCCGCTCAGTCCCGCTCCAATGAGCGGCGAGGGCAGCGCCTGGGCGTAGTTAGCGGGGGCCGGCGGCTGGTGCCCGGGCTCTGCGGCGGGGCTCGGGGGCGCTCGGCTTTTCTTGGCGCACGGACTCGCCTTCTCGTCCCAAACCACACGCATGACAGAGGGACACGGGGAGCCCGCCGGGGGCGCCGCCAGCTCCGGCGCCGCGTGGGGCAGCAGCCGGCCAGCCCCCCCCCTCCGCCCTGCCCTGCCCTCCCCTCCGCCCCTCGGGATCCAGGCGGAGGGGGGGCTCTACTGTTTCCTTGCCAGGAGATTCCGGCCTTTGCTCCGCCGGCTCCCGCCCCGCCTCTCCCGTCCTGTCCTGTCCGGGCGCCGCGACGCGCAGTGGGGGGCAGCAGCAGCTCCCCCAGCCAAGGGGCGCTGGGCTCCAGGGCGGCCTTTGAAGTGCCCCGCTCCCGCCGCCTGGCCCCGGCGAGCTGGTTTGCTCTGGGACACAGCGCCCAGCCAGCGACTCACCCCCTGTCCGCGGCTGGGCTCGCTGCGTGGGGCTGCGCGCTCCTGCCCCAGCCCCGCGAGCAGACTCACGACCTGGGACATTTCCACGGCCTGCTTCTCAAGTGGCTCCTGCCCCCTGCCAGGGCGCTTCTCTGTCCCCGTCCTGCCGCTGGGGCTCGGGTCTCTGCCCCCTTCCCGGGGCTCTCTGGCCCTGCGCGGCTCCCAACTGCTCCTCCCACTCTTGCACGCTGGCAGGGCTTGCTCGAATGAGTGTGGCAGCCCGTTCCGGAGCCCGAGGATTCCCCGCTCGGGATGTTTGATTTGAGTTTGAAACAAAGGCCGCAGTGTTTAGGACTGCAGGGGGTGCAGGCTGCCGCTCCCATTGCCTCTCTTCCCGCCAGCACCTGCCAGGTCAGAATGAAATCCCCACGTGTGACCCAGGAGCCTCCTCTGGCCTGGAGGAACCAAGGCTCTGGGGTAGGGTCCGAGCTAGAGCTGCAGAACTCACCAGGCTCTGGAGCCAGGCCACGTCCAGAGCCTCTTCTGTCTCTGGTGCTAGAGCTGAGCAATCCAGAGTCCTGTATGGAATGGGACCCCTTAAGGCCCTGTGCCCTCTCTAATCATACTGTTACACTTGACTTGCCAGAATTTATGCTCCTTTCTATTTTCTGTAGTAGTATTTGACTTCCAGTTTTTGTCTTTTGTCTCTTTGCCTCTTTTACTGTTAGCCATGATGACTTTTTTTGTCTCTCTCTCTTTTAATTTGTGGTATGCATATAGTTTGAGCCTCTATTATGGTGTTTTTAAAAAGTTTCCATGCAGCTTGCAAGCATTTCACTTTTGTGATTGATTGTTCCTTTTAATTTCTGCTTAACTAGCCTCCTCATTTTGTGTAGGTCCCCTTTTTTAATTTAAATGCCACTGTGGTGTGTTTCTTGGTATTTCCCCCCTCCAAGGATGATAAATTTAACTACATTATGGTCACTATTACAGAACGATTCACCTACGTTCATCTCTTGGACCAGACCCTATGTGCCATTTAGGAGTAAATCAAGAATTGCCTCTCCTTTCCAGTTAGTTCCAGGACTAACTTTCAAAAATCAGTCATTAATAGTGTCTAGAAATGTTATCTCTGTATTCCGTCCTGAGGTGACATCTTCCAAGTCAATATGGGGATAGTTGAACTTCCGCACCAGCACAATCAACTCAGTTATTCCTATATATTTGTACCCTGATATTGCCATGCCCCACTGATTCTGTGATGCCTATATCAATATGCTCATTTAATACGAGGTATTTGAGTTCACCCTAGTGCTGGCTCCGCAGCTCCGATTGGCTGGGACCTGCGACCATTGGAAGCTGTGGGGACAGCGCCTGCCCCAGCCCGGAATCCCTTTCCGCACTCAAACTCCCTCCTGGAGTCTGCATCCTGCACCCCCACAACATCACAACAGCCCTGAGTCCCTTCCTGCACCCCAAACTCCTTGACTGTGAGGTGCAATGGATGTAGCTGTGACAATTGAATCTTCATGTCCCTGTTATAACCTTTGTTCTGAATGTTCAGTGCTACAAGTGGCCTGGTGTGTGCTGGTTTCCAGAAGGTTCCTGAAGTGCAGCTGGGCTGGGGGCTTATACTACAAGTATAAATATACAGAAGGAATACTTTTTGAAGGATCACAGATACGCTAGGGTAAATAACTGTTTCCCTGTGTGGTTATTTTTTTAAACTTGAAATCAGCCACATTATATTTTAAATTCTCTTAGTAGATTTTCTGTCCTTTCCAATGAAACACAACTCTCCCCTCCCCCACAACTAGCAGTAAATGTATGGACGTATCAAATTCCATTATTATTGAACGTGTGTATACACATATGCACACATATACATGTGCTCACACAGACATACCTACTATACAGATCCATATGTGATGTGAAACATTTACAGCTCCCTTCAAAGTGTGTCTAGCTCAAGGTCACTCAAGTTTCTTGTCTGTAGTCTCCAGTGAAATGTAAAAGAATTAAAATGTTTGCAGACATGGTTTTTTTTTTCCTGAGGGGGGTGTAGAGGATACATCATTTTAGTGAGAATTGAAGGGGATGTTTGGAGGCATCACATTGATCCTGTTAGTGGGAGAAATTTGAATTGTTGGGGGTATTTTCAGCTGTTCCTTGATTAATTCATTCTCCTCTGTAGAGCTTTAATGAGCTCCAGGTTGTAATCCCTTCCCCCCTTCCCCCTGCCCTGATGCTTCTAATTTCATACAACTATTTGAAAATAGAAGTGGCTCTGGATATGAAACATGACCTTTAACCTCCTTGCAACTTTTCTGACTATCACAGCCTTTGGAAACTAGATGCATCTCACCAAGCCTGTAACATGGAAATATTCAGCTCAAGTTACTTCAAAGAGCATCTTTCTAACATTTCTTAGGGATATGCCACTTTTAGATGTAAAATAGGAAACAGCTGCATGCTTCAGACAGACAATAGGGACTGTCAGGATTCCCTCCCCACTCTGAACTTTAGGGTACAGATGTGGGAACCCGCATGAAAGACCCCCTAAGCTTATTTTTAACAGCTTAGGTTAAAACTTCCCCAAAGCACAGATTTCTTGTCCTTGGACAATATGCTGCCACCACCAAGTGATTTAAACAAACATTTAGGGAGGGCCACTTGAAGCCCTATCTTCCCCAAAATATCCCCCAAAGCCCTACACCCCTTTCCTGGGAAGGGTTGAGAATACTATTCTAACCAATTTGTTACAAAGTGAGCACAGACCCAACCCCTGGGTCTTTAGGACACTGAAAAAATTAATCAGGTTTTTAAAAGAGGAATTTTATTTAAATAAAAGGTAAAAGAATCACCTTTGTAAAATTAGGATGGAAGATAACTTTACAGGTTAACAAAAGATTTTAAAAACACAGGAACACCCTCTAGCCTCGGTTTTAAAGTTACAAAAAACAGGAATAAATCTCCCTCTAACAAAGGGAAAATTCACAAGATAAACCAAAAGATAATCTAACACACCATGCCTAGCTTTTACTTACAATTTTTGTAATATGAGAGACTTGCTTAGGATCATGTGAAGGAAATGGATTTTTTTTGTCTGGTCCCTCTCAGTCCCAAGAACAAACACCCACACAAACAAAGAGCACAAACAAAGCCTCCTGCCCCCCTCCCTCTGATTTGAAAGTATCTTCTTTCCCCATTGGTTCTTTTGGTCAGGTGCAAACCAGGTTATTTTAGCTTCTTAACCCCTTACAGATAAGGGGGAATTCTAGGCTACCCTTTACTGTATGATTATGACACGCCCCCCAAATCACAGATGGTGCTGGACAGCCTGTTTCACACTGACTGTGATTTCTTTCTGGAGTTCTAGGAGAAAACAGAGTTAATAAGACACATGCACCTTTAGACATACTACTGATAATTTAAAAACTAACAATATTTTCCACATTTTAAGGATGATTTTAACCAGTTGATTTTGGGAAACTTTAACAGGAGAGTGCATTAGCCACTTTGTTAGAAGTTCCTGGAATATGTTGTATTTTAAATCAAAATTTTGAAGAGCTAAACTCCACCAAAGAAGTTTTGTGTTATTTATTTATTTTTTTTTGATGGTATGAAGCCACTTCAGCACAGCATGGTTGGTTTGTAGGTGGAAACGCCATCCCCAAATGTATGGATGTAGCTTTTTCAGCACGTACACTATGGCATAACATTCCTTTCGGTGATTGACCAGTGGCTTTCCCTCTTAGAGCTTTTTTTGCTGAGAAACACAACAGGATGCAATTTTGTATTTGGATCTTCCTGCATTAAAACTGCTCTCTCACCAAGCTCGGATGCATTTGTGGTTACTAGGAAAGGTTTGTCAAAGTCTGGGGCCCTGAGCACAGGGTGAGACATGAGTGTAGCTTTAAGATAGTTAAAGGCCTTTGGACACTCTTCAGTTCACTGAACTGCATTTGGCTGGTTATTTTTAGTTAGGTCTGTCAGTGGGGTGGCAATTTGTCTGTAGTGTGGTACAAATCGCCTGTAATATCTGGCCAAGCCTAAGAAGGATTGGACCTTTTTTTTTTAATTTTGGGACAGGTTACTTTTGGATAGTACTTACTTTGGCCTGTGGGGGATTGATAGTTTCTTGACCCACCTGGTGTCCAAGGTAAATCACTCTGTTTAGGTCTATTTGAGACTTTTTAGCCTTAACAGTTAGTCCTGCCTCCCTTGTGTGCTCGAAGATCTTTTCCAGGTGTTCGGCCCAGGAATCAGAAAATATGGCCACATCATCAAGATAGGCAACTCCAGATTCTCCCAATCCCTTTGGGAGACTGTTTACAAGTTTCTGGAAGGTAGCGGGTGCATTTTGCAGCCTGAAAGGAAGCACATTAAATTCATACAGCTCTACATGGGTGATGAAGGCTGACCTTTCCTTGGTGGATTCATCTAGCGGTACTTGCCAGTACCCCTTGGTTAAATCTAGGGTAGAGATGAACTGGGCAAGTCCACATTTCTCCAATAGCTCATCTGTGTGTGGCATTGGATAGTTGTTTGGCGAATCACAGCATTTAGCTTACAGTAGTCCATGCAAAGTGTATTTCCCCATTCGGGGAACTAGAACCACTGGAGATGCCCATGCACTGTTAGATGGGTGGATTACACCCATCTGTAGCATGTCCTGGATCTTCCGTTTCATAGCACTTTTGGCTTGAGGAGCCACCTAGTAAGGTTGGGCTCTAATTGACGAGCATTACCTATGTCCATGGTGTGGTATGCCCATTCGGTCTGTCCTGGGTTGGCTGAGGACATCGGTGTGAAGCTAGTGCACGGCTCCTTGATCTGCTGGCACTGCATATGTCTGAGGGTCATTGGGAAGTTCACCACGCCACCATCACTTTTTTCTTCGTAGTAGACACCTTCAGGCCACTCAGCGTCATCTCCTCCCTGGGCTGTAAACTGACAAACCTTTAATTCTCTGGAATAAAAGGGGTTTAGAGAATTAACACTTTAGGCTTTGGGCTTGAGATGGGGGATGCTATGAGATAGTTAACAGCTTCCAGGTGCTTTTGGACCATAAAGGGCCCTTCCCATGACACTTCCATCTCATGAGCCTGGAGCTCTTTTAAGACCATGACCTGGTCCCCTACTTTAAAGGAACGCTCTCTGGCATCCTTATCATACCAGGCCTTTTGCTCTTCTTGAGCATCTTTTAGGTTTTCTTTAGCAAGGGCTAAAGAGGTTCGGAGGGTGTTTTGTAGGTTGTTTACAAAGTTCAGAATTTTAGTTTGTGGAGAAGGCATAAACCCCTCCCATTGCTGCTTTACCAACTGTAATGGCCCCTTAACCTTATGGCCATACACAAGTTCAAATGGTGAAAACCCTAAACTGGGATGTGGTACAGCCCTGTAGGCAAAGAGCAACTGCGGCAACACTAAGTCCCAATCATTGGAATGCTCCTTTATGAATTTCGTATCGTGGCCCCCAAAGCTCCATTAAACTTCTTCACCAGGCCATTTGTTTTATGGTAGTAAGGGGTGGCCACAAAGTGGTTCACCTCATGAGCTTCCCAAAGGCTTTTTATGGTTCTCTCTAATTTGGAAAGACTGTGCTGTTGGCCCTGGTAGTGCTGAGTGAGAATAAGAAGCCATCTGGGCAAAGCCAGTTGAGGGCCTGACCAATTACAAGTGGACTTGGATACCTTGAAAGGCTAGTGAACTCCGAGAATGACCCAGCCAGAGGACTGAACCACATTAATACGTGAGAGAGAATCACAGATGCTGACTTTATGATTTTTCCCAGGGGTGCTCAACCCCCACTCTGACCCACCGTCACTCCACTCCTTGCCCTAAGGTCCTGCCCCATTCCACCCTCTCCACCTGAGCGCATTCCACCCTCATTCTACCTCTTCCTGCCCCCACTTCTCTTCTCCCCCCAGCCCCCGCCTCCTGCCTGCCACTGAACAGCTGAGCAGTAGGTGCTGGGGATGGGGGAAGGAGCTGATCGGTGAGGCTGCTCTAGTGAGTGCTGAACACCCAATATTTTTTTTCTGTGGGTGCCTCAAGCCTCAAGAACAGACTTTGCACTAACAACAAGAATTTTTGCTATAAGCTGAGAACCTATCAGTTGGAAGTGACAGAGGAGGAGAAATTGATCACAGGCTGATTATAAGCTACCAGTGTGTTGGGGCCAGGAAAAAGGCTAATGCAATCCTAGGTATTTCCAGTAGAGACAGGGAAGTGTTATTACCATTGTAAAAGGCACTGGTGAGACCTCATATGGAATACTGTGTGAAATTCTGGTCTCTCGTGCTTGAGAGATTAATTCAAGGAATGAAGACTTTTCCTTATAAGAGGAGACTTAAGGAGCTTCCCTTGTTTAGCCTAGCCAGCCAAAAGCTTGGGGGGGGGAGATATGATTGCTCTCTATAAATACATCAGAGGGATAAACTCCAGGGAGGGAGAGGAGTTATTTATGTTAAGGGCCAATGTTTGCACAAGAACAAATGGATATAAACTGGCCATCAACAAGTTTAAGCTTGAAATTAGATGGAGGTTTCTAACCATCAGAGGAATTAAGTTTTGGAACAGACTTCCAGGGGGAAGAGTGGGGGTAAAACAACTAACTTGTTTCAATACTGATAAACTTGGTAAGTTTATGGAGCTGACAGTATGATGAGTTTGTCTACAGCAATAGTTCTCAACTGGTGGTATGCGTACCCCTGAGGGTCCGCAGAGGTCTTCCAGGGGGAAGAGTGGGGGTAAAACAACCAGGGCTGGCGACAGGGGGGTACTACGGGTACAGCTGTACCGGGCCCTGGACTTCAGGGGGGCCCCCTGAAGTCCGGGGCTGGCCTGGTACGCAGCTGTACCCCCTTGTCGCCGGGCCTGTGAGCAAGGCGCGGCTCTGGGCAGCCGCTGCAGCGCTCACCAGCCCCCCTCCCCCGGCACCCAGCAGCCTCCCCCCGCCTCCCTTTGCTTCTCCCGGCCGTCCACGCGGTCAAAGCGTATGCGGGGGTTGGGGCCCGGGAGACTGGCCGGGGGGGGGGGGCCGTGGGTGGCGGGAGACTGGCGGGGGGGGCCCACGCGGGCGGCGGGAGACCGGGGGGGGGGGGCCCGCACGATCTGCGTACGGGGCCCCAAAATTCCTGTCACCGGCCCTGAAAACAATACTGATAAACTTGGTAAGTTTATGGAGCTGACAGTATGATGAGTTTGTCTACAGCAATAGTTCTCAACTGGCGGTATGAGTACCCCTGAGGGTCCGCAGAGGTCTTCCATGGGGTATGTCAACTCATCTAGATATTTGCCTAGTTTTGCAACAAGGCTACATAAAAAGCACTATCAAAGTCAGTACAAATTAACATTTCATACATACAGTGACTTGTTTATACTGCTTTATATACTATACACTGAAGTGTAAGTACAATATTTATATTCCAAACTATTTTATAATTCGTAAAAAGGAAAAAGCAGGCAATTTTTCTTTAATTGTGACACTTTTGTATTTTTGTCTGATTTTGTAAGCAAGTAATTTTGAAGTAAGGTGAAAACTTGAGGGTATGAATGACAAATCAGACGCCTTAGAGGGGTACAGTAGTCTGAAAAGGTTGAGAGTCACTGGTCTACTGTGACATATGGCCCATGTATGACTGCTAGTAGCAAAAATCTCCAGTGACTGGAGATAGAACACTATATGGTAAGGGCTCTGTGTTAGAGAATTCTTTCGCAAGTGTCTGGCTGGTGGGCCTCGCCCATATGGTTAGGGTCTGATTGCCATATTTGGGATTGGGAAAGAATTTTCCCCCAAGTCAGATGTGCAGAGATGCTAGCATTTTTTCACCTTCCTTTTCTGCCTGGGACACAGGTTATTTGGTGGTTTGAACTAGAGTAAATGGTGGAGTCTAACTTGTAGTCTTTAAATCAATATTCGAGGACTTCAGTAACTCAATCAGAGGCTGGGGTCTATTACAGGAGTGGATGTGTGAGGTTCTGTGGCCTGCAGGTCAGCCTAGATCAGGGATAGCCAATGATTGTTTGTCTAGATCCATATTTCTTAGTCCAGGTCCAGACGTCAGAGAAAATAGTAACTCATGATAAGTAAATAAAAAGATTTCAGAGTCTGTTCAAAAGTGTCTGGCAGTCTGGATCTGGACCAGGGTCTGCCTATTGACTATCCCTGGCACAGGTGATCATGATGGTCCTTTCTGGCCTTAAAGTCTGAGTCATACTTATAAGATGGGGGACTGTATTCCGGAAAAGTGACTGAAACAGATGTCATTTTCACAGCTGATACTCAATTGAATATGAGCTTCCAATTGCTATAGCTCAGAAGATGAATGCAATCCTTGGATGTATAAGCAAGAGAATATAAAGTAAGAGTAGGGAGGTGGCATAACCTCTTATATACAGCTTCAGTGATTCTATTTCTGGGATACTGTGTCCAGTTCTGCTCTCCATATTTTGAAAAAGATGTGGACAAATTGGAAAGGGTTTGGAAAAGAGCTACACGAATGATCTGAGGTCTGAAAACGTGACTAAAGAGGCTACATGTATTTAACATATCCAAGAGAAGGTAAAAGGGTTAAAAGGTGACTTGATTGTGATCTATAAGTACCTATGTGAGGAGAGATATCTGATAGTAGATGGCTCTTTAATATTGCAGAGAAAGGTATAACAAGATCCAGTGGTTGAAAACTGAATGTAAACAAATTCAGACTATAAATAAGGCATACATTTTTTAACAATGAGGGTCATTAACCATTGGAACAATTTACCTAGGGATGTGGTAGATTCTTCGCTGCTTGAAGGATCAAACAGAAGTTATGAGCTTGATGCAGAAGTTACTGGGCAAGGTTCTTTAACCTCTGTTTTGTAGGAAGTTAGTTTAGGGCCATGTCTACTCTACACTACAAACTTCTGCTGGCACAGCTGAGTTGGTCATGGGTGTGATGAGGTGTGATTCCCTGACCAATAGAGCTGTGCCAGCAAAAGCCCCTTCTGTAGACACAGTTATGCCAGCAGGACTGCTCTTTGTCAGCATTGTTTATTTCACTGAGGGGAGCTGGAGCTACACTGTCAAAAGTGCCATTTTGCCAGCATAGCTGAGTCCACACTAGGAGTGCTGTGCCAATACAGTAACCAGTACTGCTGTGCTGGCAAAGCACCCCTAGTATACACATGGACTAGATTATTATCATGGTCCCTTCTGGCCTTAGCATCTATGACTGTGTGAATACTCAATTTGCTATTGCCATATATACATTGACCTTAACAATTACAGTAGTAGAAACCTACACACTGTTAGATGATAATGGTAAAAATGCCTGAATTTCATCTACCCTACAACTTTTCACTGCTGCTAGTGCTGGCAGAGCTGCATTGGTAGTCAAATATGGCTACGAAGTTTGCCTAGTGTAGATAAAACCTAAGGGCCTCTAGTGATTCAAATTTGAGGCCATTTGACCAAAGGTCCTGAGTGAGGGCTCAGATTATCATGCCATGCTGTCCAGTACCCAAAGGTTACTCCCACAGCATGCATGCTGTCCACCAGCCCTTTGGGGAAGATATAATTAAAAGGCAACAAAGAGTCTTGTAGCACCAGACTAACAGATTTTAGGGATCATGAGCTTTCGTGGGTTGACCCACTTCATCAGATGATGATCCCTAAAATCTGTTAGTCTATAAGGGGCTACAAGACTCCTTGTCGCTTTTGGAGATCCAGACTAACACGGCTACACCTCTGATAATTAAAAGGTTATTTCAAAAAGATTTTGCTTCTCCAGTTTGTATTGTCACAAGCCTCGTGTTAATTCTGGCACCAAATTAATTATACTGAACATACGCTGGCAGTCTGGCAGAGGCATTAATAGAATTTTTAGCCTTTAATGTTTCATACAAGCTGGCTAGCTCAAGGGGCTAAGCAGTAGTCCTTTGAACCTGACCCTGCCTCACCGTAGCCACTGTTAGTTTTAGTCCCACTTTAGGCAGAAATCTGGAAACGGTTAGGAGGCATATTGCTAAAATCTGTCTTGGGGGGAGGAGGGACTTATTTTGGGGGAATATGATCAAAGTATTTGTTTAAAAATAAATATTCAAATGCTTTCTGGCAGGAGAAGGACATTTCAGGGATGGGGGAATAGAGGCAAAGGATTTGGGGCTGCATTGAGGGGAGAGGCATAAGTGGAGATGAGTGGTAGGGGAGGTGAGAGGAGTTGCGGGGTTCAGGTGAGGGAGAAGTGCATGGAGAGGGGACATGGGGATGAGTGACATAGGGACTGGAGGAAAATTGGGGTAGGGACACCTGTCAGACTAACATTCTTCCATTCTCTGTGTGCCAGAATATGGAGTGTCTGAACTCCTGTCTCTACATCCCTCACTGGGATCTGGGTTTCCCTGACCCCTGGCAGCCCTCTTTCCCTCCCCTGTGTGAGCTGGGGATCTGGGTGTGGCGCTTAGAACAGGCATAGAGCAAGCACCAGGAACACACAGCTGAGACTGGACACTCAGCTCCTTATTTTAGCTTGAAAACACTGAAACCTTCCTGTACTGGGGAGGGGGGAAGGGAATACCCATTGACAGGAATGGGGTTGTTCACACATCTCAGAGCTATTGTTTCAGGCTGTATTCATCTCCATCTGGCATGCTGTCTCAGCTGAGAGCATCCAGGGCCACTTAACACCTCGCTTATCCTGCAACTTTCAAGTCTCTCTGAAACCCATCCTGGGCAGAAGTCTGAGAATGAATTGTAAACACTTAGCGCAAAGTTGTCTCTGTCAAGGTTTTTATGTATTTTTGGATGAATGTAATAGTCAGAAAGAACAAACTATTTTTAAAATAAATATAAATCATACATGGAAAAGGTCCCTGGGGAGTTGGGGTGTTTAGGGGTGCAAGAGTGAGTGGTAATAGGTGAGAGGGATTTGGGTCTGCTGTGACTGATAGGTGGGGCTGCCATAGTCTGGGTATTCCCACACATTGCCTCTTATTTGAAAAATCTGCCCAGACAGAGGGCAGAGGATAAAAAAAAAAAAAAAGGCAATGTGTGTTTTTTTTGTGGAGCAGAGAGTGCAGCTCAGAAAGAGCCCCAGTTGGTCTCTCCCCTGCATCCACATCTGATTGGTCCCTTGCAGCTGCCAGATCACACCCATTCAGGCCTCAGCTTCTATCCCTGAGAGCCCTGCAGGGAGGCACTGACAGTTGTCACTTCATCCTGGGTCTGTGCCAGCTGCTTGTGATAGGGAGTGACACTGTCCCCTGCCTTGGGAATGAGGTCCCAGGTACCTCCTAATAGTACAACCCCAAGCAGTGTTCTCTTTTTGGGAAGCTGAAACATTGGTAACCCTAATGATAGGGATATTATGGGGAGGGGCCTTAAATGGGAATTGGTGGTAGGGGAGGGAAGAGGGGTTGTGGGACTCAGGTAAGGGGAGGTGAAGGATTTAGGGGAATTGGAAGGAGAAAGATGGGAGAGGTAGTAGAGGAAGTTGTGGGGAGTGAGGGTAATAAGGGGGCTGGTCAGTTCTAAATGCGCCTCTTCCATGTGTGTGCCGGGATATGGGGGAGCCCAACCTGTCTGTAGAGGTCTGAGCCTGTACAGATGCTGCCCAGTCTGTTCTGGGATCTAGGGGATCCTGCTCCTCTCCTTGCCCCTCTTGTGAGCTGGGATTTGTGTGGGTGTGGGTGGGGGGGGGGACTGAAGGTAACACAAATTTAAACATCTGAAATCTAGGTAATTTATTAGTTAAGATAGATGCCCCCATATCTGGGGGGAGGGGTGGCCAGAGTATATGTAGGAGGGGCTTGGTTTGGAGGAGAGGTCAAACTACATCATTGGGGAATCCTGGCTGAAGCAGGGGCAGCAGAAGTCCCAGCTGGAGTAGGAGTGAGGGGCCCAGCTCAAGCTACATAAGCAAGTGTAGGACCCTCACTCAGCTGCTGCCTGTGATATGTGTATGCAGCAGCACAGATCACAAAATAGCAAGGAGCAACTTCTTAAGTGTTAATGGCATCTGTGGTGTCAACTAATGGTTTAACGGGATGGGCAGGGAGAGGGCTACATGTTGCAGGCAATGGTGGGGCAGGCCCTGGAGAGGAGAGACACACCAGTCTTCTCTCACATGCTTAAAGTTATGGTAAAAACCATGTAATAAAACCATCAGGGTTTTGGAACATAGACCATGGAAGAGATCTTTCACCAGCCCTGTTAGCAACTACCCATTGTAAACATTTCAAAGCATGATCATTATCCCATTCCACTATAACAAAGTGTACAGGGGAAGGGAGGAGCACTGAGGAATCACAGAGAAATTGTATGTCCTAGTGAAAAGACCACTGGGCTGGGGCTCTTCCTAGCTCTGTCACAGTCCTGCGGGTTAACTTTGAGGTAGTCACTTTGCTGTTCTGTGCCTCAGTTTCCCAAGATGTACTGTGTGAATAATTATGTACAGTTCTTTGAGATCTACTGAAGAAAAGCTCTAGATAAAAGGTAGATCTGCTTGATTATTACCTAGCCCCACTAGCATATCAACTGCAAACCTACGTGAGAACTATAACTACCTGAATGACCACTAACTCTTACCGACAAATATTTCTCATTCTGATTTAAAAAAACCTATGAAATTACCGGTAAATGGAAAAAAATATATATCCCAGAGTTAAGGTTCCCTGGTGACACCTTGTGCCCTTCTAGAGATTGTGTTCAGCAAAACTCAAACTTCAGAAAGCTAGGAAATAGAGTTAAGGTAAAGGCCCACACATCCTTAGTGCTGCCTTCTTTGAGCAATGGCCCACAACGCCCATCATACACACTCACTCTGCCTTTTCAGTGTAATGGACTGGTGCCACCGGTATTTGCCCTGTGATCGAACACTGAGCCTACTCCCCCAACAGAATACCACACTTGTGAAGAGGTTGTTTGTTGTTAATTTTTACACTTGCACATAGACTATGACTTAAACGTATACTTCCCCATTCCATCATTAAATCAGCTTGTGGTCCTATCCCACCTCACACTGACAATACTCATAACCAGAAGACCCTGGTGCCCTTTTCCTGACACAGCAGACTGGACCCGCCAGGTAATCATGTACCCCTTTCCTTTGATAACACACATTTGCGGGAGCGGGAGTCAGATCTCCTCAAATCAGAATCACTGCTCTGAGTATTATTCCAACTTATTCCTCCACCATTCAAGACAGCTTATAGACTCATAGACTTTAAGGTCAGAAGGGACCATCATGACAATCTAGTGACCTCCTGCACAATGCAGACCACAGAATCTCCCCCACCCATTCCTGTAGTAAACCCCTAACCTATGTCTAAACTATTGAAGTCCTCAAATCATAGTTTAAAGACTTCAAGGTGCAGAGAATCCTCCAGCAAGTGAATTGTGCTATATGCTGCAGAGGAAGGTGAAAAACTTCTAGAGCCTCTGCCAATGTGTGCTGGAGGAAAATTCCTTCCTGACCCCAGATATGGCGATCAGCTAAACCCTGAGCATGTGGGCAAGACTCACCAGCCAGACACCCAGGAAAGAATTATCTGTAGTAACTCAGATGCCATCCCATCTAACATCCAATCACAGGGCATTAGGGATATTTACTTCTAATAGTAAAAAATCAGTTAATTGACAAAATTAGGCTATCCCATTATATCATCCCCTCCATAAACTCATCAAGTTTAGTCATGAAGCCAGATGGGTCTTTTACCCCCACTGCTCCCCTTGGAAGGCTGTTCCAGAACTTCACTCGTCAGATGGTTAGAAACCTTCATCTACTTTCTAGTGTAAACTTCCTGCTGGTCAGTTTATATCCATTTGTTCTTGTTTCCACATTGGTACTGAGCTTAAATAATTCCTCTCCCTTCCTGGTATTTATCCCTCTGATATATTTAGAGAGCAATCATATCTCCCCTCAGCTGCCTTTTGCATGCAGGGAAGTCCCAATCACCTCTTCATGTCTTGTTTCTGCCTCACCCTGGATTGCCAAAACTTCCCAAAAGCCAGTGCACTGAATGGTGGCATGTTGTACACTGGGATACCTATTGATGGCGCACCACACACTGCACTGACACAAGCACTGCTGGTGAGTATGTGCAGCACTGATGCAAGCAGCCAAGCATACATGTGTGCACAAGCAATATACGAACTGTGGCGATTTTATGCTGATATGTCTTGCGTCATCCAAAGTTTGTAATGTCAATATAGTATGACAGTTGTGGGTGAGGAGGTATAGGCTATGGGGGACTGAGCAGTGTGGGCAGGGAGTGAACTTTGAGGAAGTAGTGAGCTACATTCATGGAATGATAGGGGGACGAGTGAGTGGGCCATGCAGCAGGGGAAGGGGAACTGTGGAGAGAGCATGAGCTATGGGGGAAGCAGCAATGTGTGGGGATACCAGGGGAGAGCTGTATAAAGAAGAGGCTGGATGAGGTGTGTAGCAAAGTGGGAGGGAGTAGTGTGTGGGGTTCAATGGAAGGGATGAGGTGGGTAGCAGAGAAGAGAGTTTAGCAGGAGAAGCTGTGTGAGGGGAGGAGGTGTGGGGAAATGTGGCGCAGAGGGAGGGAAGCTGTGGGGGATGGGATGGGCAGGGGAAGCAGAGGAAGGGAAGCTGTATGGGGGAGGGAGTGCAGGAGGAGGGAGCCTTGTGGAGAGATGGGATGGGCGGGGAGGGGAGTGCGGGAGGAGGGGAGCTGTATAAGGGAGGGGGGAGCTGTGGGGGAATGGGCAGAGGGAGTGGAGGGGGTGTGGGAGGAGGGAGCTGTGTGGGGGGATGGGTGGTCAGAGGGAGGGGAGGGGAGGAGGTCCAGGAGGAGGGAGCTGTGTGGAGAGGGGAGTGTGGGAGGAGGGAGCTGTGTGAGGGGATGGATCGTCAGAGAGAAGGGAGGGGTGTGTGGGAGGAGGGAGCTGTGTGGGGAGGGGAGTGTGGGAGGAGGGAGCTGTGTGACGGGATGGGTCGTCAGAGAGAGGGGATGGGGGTCCGGGAGAGGGGAGTGTGGGAGGAGGGAGCTGTCGGGGGGGATGGGTCGTCAGAGAGAGGGGTGGGGGAGGAGGGAGCTGTGTGGGGAGGGGGGTGCGGGAGGAGGGAGCTGTGTGGGGAGGGGAGTGTGGGAGGAGGGAGCTGTGTGAGGGGATGGGTGGTCAGAGGAAGGGGTGGAGGTGCGAGAGGAGGGAGCTGTGTGGGGAGGGGAGTGTGGGAGGAGGGAGCTGTGTGGGGGGATGGGTGGTCAGAGGGAGGGGAGGGGAGTGTGGGAGGAGGGAGCTGTGTGGGGGATGGGTGGTCAGAGGGAGGGGTGTGGGAGGAGGGAGCTGTGTGGGGGGATGGGTGGTCAGAGAGAGGGGTGTGGGAGGAGGGAGCTGTGTGGGGATGGGAGTGCGGGAGGAGGGAGCTGTGTGGGGGATGGGTGGTCAGAGGGAGGGGTGGGGGAGGAGGGAGCTGTGTGGGGGGATGGGTGGTCAGAGAGAGGGGTGGGGGAGGAGGGAGCTGTGTGGGGAGGGGAGTGTGGGAGGAGGGAGCTGTGTGGGGAGGGGGGTGGGGGAGGAGGGAGCTGTGTGGGGGGATGGGTGGTCAGAGGGAGGGGTGGGGGAGGAGGGAGCTGTGTGGGGGGATGGGTGGTCAGAGAGAGGGGTGGGGGAGGAGGGAGCTGTGTGGGGAGGGGAGTGTGGGAGGAGGGAGCTGTGTGGGGAGGGGGGTGGGGGAGGAGGGAGCTGTGTGGGGGGATGGGTGGTCAGAGAGAGGGGTGGGGGAGGAGGGAGCTGTGTGGGGAGGGGAGTGTGGGAGGAGGGAGCTGTGTGGGGAGGGGGGTGGGGGAGGAGGGAGCTGTGTGGGGGATGGGTGGTCAGAGGGAGGGGTGGGGGAGGAGGGAGCTGTGTGGGGGGATGGGTGGTCAGAGAGAGGGGTGCGGGAGGAGGGAGCTGTGTGGGGAGGGGAGTGTGGGAGGAGGGAGCTGTGTGGGGAGGGGGGTGGGGGAGGAGGGAGCTGTGTGGGGGATGGGTGGTCAGAGGGAGGGGTGGGGGAGGAGGGAGCTGTGTGGGGGGATGGGTGGTCAGAGAGAGGGGTGCGGGAGGAGGGAGCTGTGTGGGGAGGGGGGTGGGGGAGGAGGGAGCTGTGTGGGGGATGGGTGGTCAGAGGGAGGGGTGGGGGAGGAGGGAGCTGTGTGGGGAGGGGGGTGTGGGAGGAGGGAGCTGTGTGGGGGATGGGTGGTCAGAGGGAGGGGTGGGGAGTGTGGGAGGAGGGAGCTGTGTGGGGGATGGGTGGTCAGAGAGAGGGGTGCGGGAGGAGGGAGCTGTGTGGGGAGGGGGGTGGGGGAGGAGGGAGCTGTGTGGGGGATGGGTGGTCAGAGGGAGGGGTGCGGGAGGAGGGAGCTGTGTGGGGAGGGGGGTGTGGGAGGAGGGAGCTGTGTGGGGGATGGGTGGTCAGAGGGAGGGGTGGGGAGTGTGGGAGGAGGGAGCTGTGTGGGGGATGGGTGGTCAGAGGGAGGGGTGGGGGAGGAGGGAGCTGTGTGGGGAGAGGGGTGGGGGAGGAGGGAGCTGTGTGGGGGGATGGGTGGTCAGAGGGAGGGGAGGGGAGTGTGGGAGGAGGGAGCTGTGTGGGGGATGGGTGGTCAGAGGGAGGGGTGGGGGAGGAGGGAGCTGTGTGGGGGTGGGGGAGGAGGGAGCTGTGTGGGGGATGGATGGTCAGAGGGAGGGGTGGGGGAGGAGGGAGCTGTGTGGGGGGATGGGTGGTCAGAGGGAGGGGTGGGGGAGGAGGGAGCTGTGTGGGGAAGGGCAGCGAAGCGGGGTGCCCGAAGCCCTGTAGAGCTGAGACACTGAGGTGGAAGGGCTAGGCGCATGCGTACTCTGCAGTGAACGTTGGCGACAGCTCAGGCGTGGCGGTGAGGGAGGGGCCGCGGAGCGCGGCGTTGGCGCCAAGAGTCGCGGGTTTCCAAGCGCGGGGGCGGTCCGTGCGTAGACCCCGCCCATCGCGGCTCGGTCTGGCTGGGAGGGGGCGTGGCGCTGCCTCTGGGAGGGCGGGCCTGGCAGAGGGAAGATGGCGGCTGCTGGAGGGGGGGGCTTCGCAGTCTCGGTGCTGGCCCCGAACGGGCGGCGGGTCACGGTGCGGGTGGGCCCCGGCACCACTCTGCTCCAGGTTGGTCCCGTCGGGGCGGGGTGGCCGGGGGGAGACCCCCTGTGACTGGGACGCCCCTGAGGTTGGCCCGTGGAAGGGAACCTGCTGTGAGCAGCTCTGGGAGCGACGCCTCCCTCAGACGGGCTCTTCTCCGTGTGGAGCCGCCTCCCCCGCCACGGTCAGCCCCGAGCCCCTCCCTTGCGGCGCCCGCCTGAGCTGCGAGCTCTTTGGTCCGCCTGTGGCTGTAGGGGCCCAGCGGACTGGAGTGACAGGGACACCTGTAGTGCCCCATAGGGCCCGGGCCAGATAAGGGCTCTGCCGCGCCCTGCCCCTGCTAATGTCCCTTCTGTTCTCTGCAGATTCTAGAGGAAGCTTGTGGGATGCAGAACTTCAATGCCAACGAGTATGACTTGAAGTGAGTCTTGGCTGGTTTGAACACATCCTCTTATTGCTTGGGCAGGCCTCATACTCCCATTGAATGTTGTGGATGGGAGGCTCCTGTGTCATTGCTGTGCAATTTAATTGAAATGTCCCCCTCACAAGACTGGGGATAGAGCTCTGTTTATTCTGTTCATTATACAAGTGACATCAACAGTGAGCTAGCTGGTGATTCGCCCAGTCAGTTGCTATCCTAGCATGGGAGAGGTGGCAGCTCCACAGGGAAAGCCTAGAACCTTCTCTGCGGGATCCAGCCCTGAATCACACATCAGAAGGTGCATGCCTGTCAGTGGCTGAGCTTTGAGATCTGGAGGGAGGAGGCCCTGGAACAGCAGGCAAACTTACCTGGGGTGCTTTTATGTTTTGTTAGTTTATCCAAGCTGGTGTTATGGGAGCGCATGCACAATGTGTTTCAGGCTCTGCCCTGCTGTAAAGATGATTATAGGGCTGATGTGCTGCTTTGTTAAAAAACTTCAAAATGGATGTTTATATTCTGAGCCAGGCCTCACCTCCAGATTTCTAGAAAGGTGGCAATTCCACTATTCCTATTATTTTCTACCCTGTGTGTTGCCTAGCCTGTTCACTTGTATTCTACTTCTTCCTTATAGTTTTGGGAGAAGAGATGAGAATCTTGAGTCCTTGCAAAGTCTATGACCTCCATGGCCAGTCTGCACATTTTCAGTATGCTGACCTATTTTTAGTTGGTTTGCTTACTAAAATTACAGCTTTGCATCATAGACCCCAACCCATGGTGCTTCATCAACCTATGGAGAAGTGCAGAGTTATTTTCCTGCTCCAGACAGTGTATTGCTAGAAATCTCTGTAATGATCTGAGAGGCAGCATATGGTTTTACCTGATCTCCTTCTTGTGCTTGTTTCTTTTTGCAGGTTTCAGAGGTCTGTGCTTGATCTTTCTCTGCAGTGGAGATTTGCCAAATTGCCCAACAATGCCAAGCTGGAGGTGGTGCCAATCTCTCGTAACAGAGCGGGAATTGAAAACCGAGTACGTCAATTTCACAACATGACCTACCTTAATTTAGTTTGGAGCCATACTGGGTTTGATCTAGTCAGATCAGATGAGCATGAGAGACAAGGTTGTTGGGGTAATATTTTATTGAACATAAAAATAATCATACTGGGTCAGACCAAAGGTTCATCTAGCCCAGTATCCTATCATCTGGCAGTGGCCAAGCTCAGATGCTTCAGAGGGAATGACTAGAACAGGTAATCATCAAGTGATCCATCCCTTGTTGCCCATTCCCAGCTTCTGGCAAGCAGAGGTTAGGGACACTTCAGAGCTTAGTTTTCCATCCCTGCCCATCCTGGCTAATATTCATTCATGGACGTATCCTCCATGAATTTATCTAGTTCTTTTTTGAACCACTTTGCACTGTGTAAGCTGAAAAGTTTGTCATTCTCACCAACAGAATTTGGTCTCATAAAAGATATTATTTCATGCACTTTGTCTTTCTAATATCCTGGGACCAACACGGATACAACAACACTGCATACAACTAATGAGCATGGTCAGGCTTGGCCAGTACTTGGATTGGAAACCACCCAAAGAATGCTCAGGTGCTGCAGGAGGTAGTGTTGGGGATTCAGTTGTTAAATCAGTGACCGAGCCTTATGCTAGGACAGGGATCGGCAATCTTGGCACGCGGGATGCCAGTGTAAGTACCCTTAGTGGGCCCTGCTGATTTGCTTACTTGCCATTTTGGTGACCGTGACTCCTACTGGCCATGGTTCTCCGTCCCGGACCAATGGAGGCTGTGGGAAGTGGCATCCAGCACCACACCGCTTCCTGCAGCCCCCATTGGACCAGGACAGCAAACCACACCCAGTGGGAGCTGCGGTCGGCGAAATGGCAAGTAAACAAACTGTTGGGGCCTGCTAACGGTGCTTACCCCGTGGTCCTGCGTGTCAAGGTTGCCGATCCCTGTGCTAGGACTTGCTGTTGGAGGAAGAATTTTTTTTAGGTGAGATATAAAACTAAGGTCCTGATCACCTATAGTCATTAAAGATTCCAGATCATTTTGTCCAGTAATTGAGGCCATTTTCCTGACCTAATTTTTGTTTCAGGAATTATATTCTGCTGCCCTAAATTTTGCCTGCAATCTCAAATTGTTAGAGATTCTCTTTCACTTCTTATTCTGTGTGTTTTTGTGTGTTTTTCCTGACCTCATTTTTGTTTCAGGAATTATATTCTGCTGCCCTAAATTTTGCCTGCAATCTCAAATTGTTAGAGATTCTCTTTCACTTCTTATTCTGTGTGTTTTTGTGTGTTTTACTGTGCACTAAGACAACTTCAAAGTTTTATCTCAAAGGTGGCTGTGTTCAGCAATGGGTCAGATAGCCCATTTATATATCATTTGTAGGACTGTCAAGCGATTACGAAAATTAATCACAATTGCGCAATTACAAAATTAATGCTGTTAAACAGTAATAGAATACTTAAATATTTTTGGATGTTTCTACTTTTATAAAATATATTTATTTCAATTTCAACACAATACAAAGTGTACAGTGCTCACTTTATATTTTTAAATTGTTTTATTTTTGAAAAATAAATGTCAAACATTAGAGCCTATAAGTCCACTTAGTCCTACTTCTTGTTCAGTCAGTTGCTCATACAAACATGTTTGTTTACATGTGCAGGAGACAGTGCTGCCGGTTTCGTGTTTACAGTGTCACCTGCAAGTGAAAACATGTGTTCAAATGGCTCTATTGTAGCTGGTGTTGCAAGATATGCTAAACATTCGTATGCTTCATGCTTGGCCACCATTCGGGAGGACATGCTGGCGATGGTGCTTGTTTAAAAAACAATGTGTTAATTACATTTGTGACTGAACTTTTGGGGGAGAATTGTATGTCTTCTGCTCTGTTTTACCTGCATTCTGCCATATATTTAATGTTTATAGCAGTCTTGGATGATGACCCAGCATGTTGTTTGTTTTAAGAACACTTTCACTGCAGATTTGACAAAAAGCAAAGAAGGTATTAATGTGAGATTCTAAAGATTGCTACAGCTCTTGACCTAATAAGGTTTAAGAACCTGAAGTGCCTTCCAAAATTTGAGAGGTGAGGTGTGGAGCATGCTTGCAGAAGTCTTAAGAGGAACACTCCAATGAAGAAACTACAGAACTCAAACCACCAAAAAAGAAAATAAATTTTCTGCTGGTAGCATCTGACTCAGATGATTAAAATGAATATGCGTTGGCCTGCACTGTTTTGGATGGTTATTGAGCAGAACCTATCATGAGCATGAATGCATGTCCTCTGGAATGGTGGTTGAAACATGAAGGGATATATGAATCTTTAGTGAGTCTGGCACATAAATACCTTGCAGTGCTAATTACAACAGTGCTATGCGAACGCATGTTCTCACTTTCAGGTGACATTGTAAACAAGAAACAGGCAGCATTATTTCCTTGTCTGATTGGCTGAATGAAAAATAGGACCAAGTGGACTTGTAGGCTCTAAAGTTTGACGATGTTTTATTTTTGAATGCAGGTTTTGTGTGTGCATAATTCTACATTTGTAAGTTAAACTTTTATCATAAAGAGATTGAATTACAGTACTTGTATTTTTCAATTCACTTAATACTATTTTTATTTTTACAATGCAAATATTTATAATAAAAATATAAAGTGAGCATTGAACACTTTATATTTAATGGAAACTGAAATAAATATATTTGAAAATGTAGAAAAACATCCATGCTATTTAATAAATTTCAGTTGGTATTTAACAGTGATTAAAATTGCGATGAATTGTGATTAAAAAATTAATCACTAATTTTTTTGAGTTAATCATGTGAGTTAACTGCAATTAATTGACAGCCCTATTTATAACATCCTGGAATAACTCCCTTAGCCACTTTTTTTCTTCTCATAATTATTCTCGTAAAGATTTGTAAAGTATTGCTGTAGCAGCTAAATGCTTATTTGCAGTGAGTTTTTTAAAACAATAAATAGTGGTTTATGGGAATTACCCTGTATTTTTTTTTAATTAGAAATGGATAGTGTGTGATCTTTCTTAAGTGGAGTCTGGAAATACTGAATTGTCTGTCACTGATCCATGTTACTATTTTGTGTAATACAAAAGTTCTCAAACTTTGTGACAGAACACATGATGCTGGTTTCTTTTTATTTTCACCTGCTAAATTGTGTTGGAAGATGATTATTCCTAATGTTATATTTCTACATAGGCATTTGCTGAAGTTGCAGTAATGTTATATGATTCAAACATAAAGGCAGGTGAGGCCTGATAATGGAAGGCAGATGTCCATGAGCTATTCTGTATAGAGTTGCGGTTCACATTGTGAAAAGGTTTGAGCCTTGGCTCTAGCAGGCTGTGTTGGACTTGGGGATGTTATCATGTATCCACACTTCTCCTCTGCATGAACGCCCCCATTTTATGCATTTCTTCAGTGACTTTATTTTTCACTTTGTGGAAGAAGGAAGTTTGTGGTCCTCTGGCTTCATATGACTTACAATTTAATAGATCCAGGTGGATACCATATGCTGTAATTTTTAACTACACACTGCTGTAAAGGCACCTCCTTGCCCTCTCTGGACCAGAGGGATGGGGTGTGGTGCAGCTGGCAGGTCTGTGAAGTGAGGACCTCACCTGGAGTATATATCCTGTTCAAGTTGTCCTGTCTTAAAGCAAAAGTTGAGGTTGAAACAAAGAGCAGTTAAGATTTAGGGGCCAAGGGGAAGGGGTTACATGTGAAATAAGTTATGACCACTAGGACTTTTCCTGGAAAAGAAATGAGCTAGAGCAGTGTTCTCAAACTTTAGCAGCCCGAAGACCCCCATTTTGATTTTTTGGGGGGGATCCCCAGTGCCCAGCTCACTCCATTCCCCCTCCCTCTGTTACTTGCTCTCCCCCACCCTCATTCACTTTCACCAGGTTGGGTAGGGGGTTGGGGTGCAGGAGGGGGTACAGGCTCTGGGAAGGAGTTGGGTATGGGAGGGGCTGAAGACTCCAGGCTCCAGCCGGGCTGTGCTTACCTCGGGTGGCTCCTGAAAGTGACTGGCACATCTCTCTGGCAGTGACTCCTAGCCGGGGGGACCAGGAGGGGTCGCTGTGTACTGCCCCTGCCTGCAGGCACCACCCCCCGCAGCTCCCATTGGTTGCAGTTCCCGGTCAATAGGAGTTGCAGAGTTGGCACTTGGAGTGGGGGCAGCTCACAGAGACCCACTCGTCTTCCTGCCCCTCCAGGGACTGCAGGGATGTGCTGGCCGCTTCCGGGAGCAGTGTGGAGCCAGGGCAGGTAGGGAGCCTGCTTTAACCCTGCTGGCTGCTGAACTTTAGCACCTAAAATCTCCTGGTTTGGCTTCCCTGGAGTACCCTTGGGGACCCCTAGTGGACTGTGGACCCCAGTCTGAGAAATGCTGAGCCAGAGGAGATTTATATTTTCTAATACGGAGGGATCAGGCCTTTGGGGAGCTGGGCATTGTACAGAGAAGTAATTTTAAAAAAGGCAGTTGCTGTTCTAAAGACTCTTGTTTTTAAGATCTTGAAGGGTGAAATGTAAACCGAGTTGCCATCCCATAATGCAGGAACAACAAGGTATGGAATTTAATAGTATAAAACCAGTACAAGAACATACATTGTACAATACGTAGTTGGCCAAAAGAACTCCCTGCCAGTGTCAGATACTCCACTTGGGTTTTCAGATCTCTGGATAACTTCGTGAGCAGAATCAACATTAGTAATTTATTTGCTGAAATGGACTCCAACCTTGTGCTTAATGGTTTAGGTTGATTTCCACAGGCTTGGGGATGAATTCCCACTCTGTGTGCCCCATGGTATAGGTGGCTCGGGCTGATGTGGAGGTTTGTGAACGTGAGGAGTTGTGGTTTCACCTGACACAGTCATAGAATCATAGAATATTAGAGTTGGAAGGGACCTCTGGAGGTCATCTAGTCCACCCCCCTGCTCAAAGCAGGACCAGTCCCCAACTAAATCATTCCAGCCAGGGCTTTATCAAGTCTGGTCTGGGATTATCATCAGCATTTGTTTGTAGGGACCCTTGACCCCTCTAGAACATATCTGCAGAGCAGTGACCACCAGATTCCTTTGGGATGTGGATAGGGAAGAAAGGCACCATTACAAAGAGCTAACCTAGAGGTACAACCATCCATCTTTTATGCACATTTGTAAGCTTAGCAACTAATTGGCACCGTTCTCTGTAGTATTTTATATGCAGCCTGGGATTTTTTAAGAGTTTTTAATTGACTGAATATGACTTTTGTGACATTTTTGGCTTTGAACTGTTGCCCAAAAACTGATGTAATTGCCAGTTTGAATTTTTGGACAGGATTCTTTTAGCATGGTGATGTCCGCTGTCATCATACATCTGTAGCTGAGGATAATCTAAGGCTGGTCTCCTGCAAAGAAGAAAATAGGAAACTGTGTTAGTGATGGAATGAAACTACTTAGCTACCATGTAGTGGCTGATAATGCTCACTGTTCTGTGCAGGAAGGTTCCTGCCTGTTAGCAGTACTACAAGGGCAGGACCTGAGGTAGATAGCAAACACATTCCACAAAAGAATTCACTGTAGATTGCTACGCTTTGTAGTCTCTTTTTTTTAACCCTCTTTTGAAAAGGAAAATATGCTAAAATATTTGGCTTGACTCTCTTGTCTCTGTCTCCCTCAAGGTGCTCAGGCACTATAGTGGAAGGTCCGTACAAAAACCTAGATATATAGGAAGAAAGCATTTGTTGATATTCTGTGCGCGTGACCTTTTGAGGTTTTTCACTTTCTCTGAATTCTTGGGTAATTTTGGTTTTATGGGGCTGGTGAAAACCATGGTTCACTAGAAATTGTGGGATGCTGCCCTATAAGGGATTTCCGGTATCAATGCAGCCAAATAGGTAGCTCGTTGATGATGCACCTATGTTCGAAGGCCACTTGCCATCCAAAAAGTGATGACTACAATCAGAGGCAACCAACCCCTCCTCCTGTCTCAGTCTGCTACTTACTGATAGGGAGGAACTGATTGAGAACAAAAGGGAAGCTTGGAACCAGTGATCATAACCTAATTGGCCTTGAGAAATGAGCACTTAGAAATCTGAATTGGCCTTGGGACTAAGGACCATGATAGTCTGTGTCCTTTATTGGTGCCAGGAACTTGGGTGTCTAAAGGTATAGCACCTTTTCCTCAGCTTCAAGTGGATCTTAGTTTTGCAGAGGCTTTGGTGCGGTGCTTGGCTGCCATCAAGTACAGGGGAAAGAAAAATCCTAGGAGAAGGGGAGCATCTTCATTCTGGCACAGACCTGACCCTTGAGTTCATGATTGCCAGCCTGCATTATTGCAACTGATTTTATTTAGCAGTGAAGCCCCATGCTCTATAAAAGCTTCAGCTAGTTAAAAAAACACAATAGTCCATCTGCTTACTAGAACAGGTCACCTAGAACTCTTCAGTGTCTTCTGTGAATGCAGAGTCCAATTCAAGGTCTTTTTTCTGATACTCTATGGGATTGGGCCTCTATGGGATTGGCCCTGGATACCTGAGAGATTGAGGTCTTTCAGCACCTGTGACCTTGTTTCACAGCTGCATTCTATCCAAACAGTAAAATAATTGACAGATATGGAGAGACGTGATGAGTGCGGGAGACAGAACTAATCTTAGACTATGGAATCAATGCCCTAACTGTGTGCTGTTATGTGGAATTCAAATTAACAGATCATTGGAATGTATCCAGTATTTTGAGCCCAGTTGTCGCCTGTAAAGAAGGATGTTGATTTCCAGAACTGGTGGAAAATACAGCCTTGTTTGTTTGGATGTGGATTGAATAGAGATTTGGGAATGTGGTAGTGTGCCTTCTGAGTTAATCTGCATTTTGTATTTTGGTGCAGGTATAGTGCAGAGAACTGAGAGTCTGGAGATTTGGGTTCTAATTCTCATTCTGCTACCTATTCACTGAGAGGCTTTGGGCAAATCACTTAACATCTCTGGGCCTGAATTTGTTTATCTGTAAAACGAGGATGGTAATATTAACCTCTCCTTTATAAAGCACTTTGAGAACCTCAGAGAAGAGGCATTAGAGACAAAGTATTGTTTATTATAAATAATTATGCTTCCAGACTTGTGTTTAGAAACTATCTTCCCATAAAGCAAACTATAGGAACGCTTTCTTTGGCTATCAAAATCTTTCTATGGCCTGGCTCAGTCATTATCTCAAATCATCCTGCTGAAATCTGCCTGTTTATGGTCCTCCACAGCTAGATTTCAGCCCTCTGTGATTGGGGTTTGGCTGCCTCTGTGGTACTGTCTTCTCCCTGGATCCGGTGCAGTCCAGCGCCTGCGCAGTGCAGGGTTAAGTGGGCGGGGGCAGGAGGGACTTCAGAAGTTAACAAAAATAATAAGATGTAATGCAGTCCAAGGGACGTAGGGGAAGCTATGGCTAGAAGGAATAGCTCCCAACATGGCTCCTTTAGAACTATACTCGCAGGAACCCAGGCTACTGCTGGGGGCCACCATTGCTTCAGAGGAATGGAGCCTTTACATGAATGGCTCTAGAATCAGCCAGGTTTTGAGGCAGCTTTTCCAGGAAGCAAATTGTATATAATTATATATAATATAAATGGAGATATACCAATCTCCTAGAACTGGAAAGACCTTGAAGGTCATCGAGTCCAGTCCCCTGCCTACACTAGCAGGATCGAGTACTGTCCCCTGACAGATTTTTTTTTTTTTTTTTTTTTTTGCCCCAGATCCCTAAATGGCCCCCTCAAGGATTAAACTCACAACCCTGGGTTTAGCAGGCCAATGCTCAAACCACTGAGCTATCCCTCCCCCCCCATTGTGCCCCTCAATGGGAAGATGTGGGGAATTCTCAAGGATTTTCTAGTGAAGTTCCTTTGCAAGTGGATCTCCTCTTAAAGCTTTCACTATAGGAGAGGAAGATTTGGACCACGATGATCAGTCAAGTTTTATTGTGTCTGCCCATGCATGAGTGTGAGGGAATTTAGCTTGTGTGTCCCTGAATGAAAATCTGACAGCACCGTACACTGTATCGTGCAGCCTGCGGACACTGTACAGATCATGTCAGTGTCACATTAAAAGAATGGACCCATCTGAGACTATTCAAATGGAAAGAATCAAAACTAACTGTGCTCTGTTGGCTGGGGGACTGAAAGCAGAGTGGTTAGTTTCACTTTGTGCATTTTATTAACTAAAATCATGTGGTTGTATTAGGTTTCCAGCAATGTAGGGAAGGTTTCCAGCAATTTAGGGAAGGTTTAAATCCCAACAATCCCCAATAAAAGATGTTTACATGGGGTTTTAAAAAGTTAAATATTTCTATTCACACTATGGTTTCTAAAAATTTGCTTTTAAAGCAACCTTTAGGTGTGCCCCAGCTTCTATGCATCTTCAGTCTGCTTTCTGCTGCTCTTGTGGGACTGTTGCAAACATTGAGAATTCCATCCTTGTGGCCACCTCTTCATAGAGTCACAGTATCATTCATAACTCATTTCTGCTCATAGGGATAGCTGTTTTAGGCATATTTCCCCTTCCTCTCCCCCCCCAGTATTACATTTGGGGTGGGAGTTACAAACTGTACATTACTGCCTTGTATCTGGGAGAGAACCTGGAACCAAGAACAGACTCTGAGATGGTATTACTGTATTCTCAAGTCACTTCTTTTGCTTTAATGTTTTGAAGTTCAGAATGATCCTGATGGCTGCTGGTCAGGAACATAAATAATACACACGACTGGAAGTCGGGACTCCAAGATTCTATTCACAGCTCTGCCATTGAGTTGCTCTGTATGATCTTGGGCAAGTCATCTTGCCTTTCCTTTTTTCTGACTAACTGTAAATTGGAAATGATTTTGACATATACCTCCTGGGACTTGTGAAGTAATCCCTTAATGTTTGTAAGATGCTTGATTCAGCTTTGGATAGGAGGTCTAAAAATGAAGTACCTTAAAAAAAAAAAAAAGTGAAAAAAAATTAATTTCCTCCCTGTCCTTAATCTAATTCAGTGGATTTCCCCCTTTAGGTTCAGATTGCATTGCAGTTGGACAATGGTTCCCGGGTACAGGACACCTTTCACTCTGGCCAGACACTGTGGGAACTTCTCAGCCATTTTACACAAACCAGGTGAGTAATGAGGCATGTAGAAGGGAAGGGGCTTGTTTCTGGGGATACTTCAAACAGGCAGCTGAAGGAGGATGGACAGCTACCACTTTTAGACATTGTAAGAAGACACTTGAAGATTTCTAGAAATTATATGCATTTTTATTGTGCTCCCTACTCCCTTTCATTCTGCTCATGTTTAATTAAATTACACTGATTCATAGTTAGACCAGGATAGAAGAAAAGGGAATGTAACTTCTTGCTTCAGAGTATAAAACAGCTAACTACCTGAGGCTGGGAATAAACTTCCATGTGAACCTGTTACTGTGCGTGTCCATTATGGGGGGACTTGCATTGAAGTATTTGTTACTGTCGGGGGGGGAGCGGGGGGCTGGACTAGATTGACCACTAGTGTGTCTGCTCTGGTAGTTCCATATGTTTTGACAAGTGGGGTTCTTTCTTGAACAAACCGCTGGCTTCCTTTGAACACTTGGGGGAAGTCTGGAGTCCTCAAGTTACAGGCTAAAGGGGCATTTTAAACCATTGACTGGGTCTTGTTTAAAGAGAAGGATTTCATGCCTGCTCCTGCTGTCTTGCTCTAGCTAGAAAGAACTTCATAAATATTTCTAAGACTCATAGACTTTAGAAGGGACCATTATGATTATCTAGTCTGGGTTTGCCTCCACTTTGGTGCAATCTACGTTCAGTGTTTCCTTCTGTCTTTAGTTGACTCAAGAACAATAGCAGCATTTTTTTTAAATGTCAAACTAATAAACTCTGCTCCAAAGACAATTCTGCTCTTTGATTTTGTGTTTGTTGTTTGTGGCTTTGGAAGGCTGAGCCTCTTGAAGTTGAGGCAAATTCTGAAAATTCTGCCAGGAGTAGTATGGAGGATTTCAGCTTCCTGTTTTTTAGCAGGATTTACCTTTCGCTAATGTGCTGTCTCTTCTGGCCTTGTCTGCCTATTTTATTCTTTTATTTGCTCGGTTCTCACTTTGTCTGGTACTCTAGGTTTTTTTCTAACTTGATGGGAGAGTTTCTGTTGCATTTGAAGCTCTTCCACCATGATGCAGATGCTGTGCTGCAGTGTTGTGTAACTGGAAGCTGATTTGAGTACTGAAACAATTTAAATGCCCATCTAAAAAAAGTAAATGATTCAAGTATCCTGCCAAACCCTCCAAAGGCTCCCAGAGCTCTGACACTAGGACTTCTAGGAAATAAAAGGTCATTTGGAAGAATATTATGAGTAATAGCATGCAGATGAATGTCTCAGTCCATGTCAACCATGTATGATTAACATTTTTAATTTCATGTGATAACTGATGCATAAGGTTTCTACAGGAATGTGATCTAAGGAGTTGGAGATCAGGGGGGATGGAAGCTCCTCTCCTCCCCCCCCCCCCATTCCTCAGAGGTGGGTGCTGGAGAAGCTTGTATCCAGGTTTCCCAAATACTTTTGGTCTCATTGCTTTTAAAGTCCCTTTGATAGTGGGACCAATTGAGGCGTTCAAACGTATGGAAGTTGAGGCAATTCCTGGCATGGATTACTAAAGCTACAAATGGAGGATAATGTGTCCCCTATGAGCAGATGTGATTATGAACTGAGAGCAGTACATGCTCAGGCTGGCCTTGGGCTGCGGAGACAGCGCTCAGTGTAATTTGTCAGAGCAGAACTTTGCATCATATCTGGTAGTGTTAGAGGACAGCATCAATCCTTTGCCAGCCAGTGGCTGGGAGCTACTGAAAACTGAAGCTTGCTGAGTTCTCTACCATTGGAATACAGTATCTTTGCTAGGGCCCAAGAAACTGCATAGTACATACTATTCCTGAAGAGCTTGCCTTTGGCACAGGTTCTGAGGGGAAGTAATCGTTGCTTTTTAGATCTCTCTCTTGTTTGATACATGGGAAGAAAGTTGTTTGGGTTGGCTGAATGCATAATCCAAAAACAGTTCCTCTAAGGCAACTCAAACTAAGAACAGAAGAAAACAAAGATGTTTGATACTAAAACAGCTGCCTGAGTACCCTTCTCAGAAGGACAAGAAAGCTGGCATGCTGGTGACTGGGGAGGCATGATTAAACTACAGCAAATTGAATGGCTCTAGTAACCCAAAACATCCATTCTAAAGATAATGTGTGTAGGATTCTCACTTCTGGAACTTAGCTCCTTCATTTGAGACTGGGAAAACTCCTGTAGCACTTCAGTTTTTGGTTTTGCTTTTTAATTATAATTATACCTGGGTAAAGTGTGAGCCAGATTCCATTCCCACATGCTAAGCCTTCCTGAGTTTAAATTTTCGTATCACAGAGACTCTTGCATCATCCTGGTATTGACTGACCCTACTCCCACCCCCCAGGAACGGCACACACATATTCTGCAGTGACACACAAATATTTTGCATTAAGGACCTTTGGAGACCCAAGAAGGGTGGTCCCGGTTCAAACAGACAATTAGGTCTCCTTATCTTACATAAACAAGCAAAGAGGCACTGGAACCTGTATGGTTATGTAAGCCTCCTGCATCCTACAAAGGATTCCTTATAGCCATGAACCTGGCAGGGAAGTGAATAAGACTGTAGGTTCACTGCAGCTGATCCATGAAGGTAGGTGCACTGCAGCTACTCATGAATGATTTCTGGATCAAGAAGTGACAGACTAGATCTTCTTCCAGTGATGGACACCAGAGGCCAATCTCTTCCTACTCACTTAAACAAAGAGCTACCAGTCTTCATCTCGTGGCACAGAATAAGATCATACTAGCATTGTGGAAGGAGGCTCCTCTGTGACTTTCCACTAGTCTCTCTGGTAGCCAAGGTCTTGACAAATCTTCAGAGAGACTGAGGTTCAATTAATTTCAAACAACAGTTTTCTTACAGGTGTGATTCTCAGTACTGTAGCAAATGGTCAATGCTGACCCAATCAGGGTAATTGTCTGGACTCCTATTATCATTGAGAACCAGGACACTTTTCTCCATCCCATCCCATCCCATCCCATCCCATCCCATCCCATCCCATCCCATCCCATCCCATCCCATCCCATCCCAACCCGGAAGCCCTGTCCCTGAGTGTTTGGCTCCTTCAGGATAAACATCTGTAGATGTGGGATGGTTGTGCCCTCTTAACCTCTGAGAAGTCAGTTATCAGAAGGACTTGTGGGTAAAATTTTCAGAAGCACTTAAGTGTCTTAGGTGCTTTAAGTCCCATGGACTTTCGGTGGGATTTGGGCTCCTGGACACTTCTGAAAATGTTCCCTACAGTTCTAAGTGGAAAAGGCTGACAATGTGGGGTACTCAGGCCCAAGGGGGAGCCCTTCATAAAAGGGCTTGACAACTATCACCTGCCTGGATCCATCCATACTGCTTCTATTTTGTCCTGTTCTGGGCTGGTTGAAGATAGGCTATTATCAGATTCCTCCAGGCTCTGATACTTTAGGAACTCCCCTATGATAAATTAATGTGGTCCTGAGGAAGCTTATGAAAGCTCAGTTGGAACCACTCCGTTCCTGTGCTATGAGGAGGGGGGTTGTCCTGGTCATAGAAACTTCAGTTTGCAGAGCTTCAGGCTGTAGCACCTGAGCCATCTTATGCCATGTTTTAGAACGTTAAGGTGCCATGTGCTCATCCACTCATTCTCTTGCCAACATTCTTTCTGCCTCTACATGCCCTTTGCAGTGAGGCCCTTCCCCACATGCTCTGTGTCAAAAGGTACTTGGGTTCTACTTGGATCAAATAAAAGGACAAACCAAATTTGTCTGTTTTAAAATCAGGTCACTGGGCAGTGCTGTCGGTAAAAGGACTTTGTCTACATCGTGATGTCAAGAAATACTCATGGCAAGACTCGATGAATCTGAGGTGAGCTGGCCACAACTGCCTGCCTCAGATGTGTTTTCATCCTGTACATATGCAATGCTGCAATATGGTCTCCTCTCTATGCATTTACCAAAGCAGCATTGCTTTGATTGGAATGCAGGAAGGAATCCTATTTTGTAGTAGTTCCAGGGTAGATGGAGGCTGAACTCTTAACCCCAAGCAAGTTTTTCTTTTGGGATATCTCACTTTCAGTTGGTTACATTTTAAATATTTTTTTTAAATTGTTGATTCATCTTCAGGCTTGAATGTTTGTAGTCCTCTTTTATAAAAGTCAGCTACCTAAACCCTCTCTGTTCATACTGTTGGTATTGTCCTTAGCAATGCAACTTGTTACAGCTTTACTCACTTGTCTTTTTGGACATCCCTCATGCTTCTTACTTTCCAAGAGTAGTGATTGTACTCATGTGATGTCGTTAGAGAAGAGAGAACTTGTTTGTCTCTGAGATTATACTCTTGGAGGGCTCTTATTGTCTACTCACCTATCAATGTCTGGAGGATTCTCTCTTGGAGATGTTTTTCTTAGTTTTGTTTTTTTAAGGAATATTTCGTTTGATCACATGTTCATATTTGGATTTGCCTCTGTCTTTGAGTGCTCCACCTCAGTGCAGTCAGTCAGAACTGATTAGAATGATTGGAGGGAGTGGAGTATGAGACAGGAAAGGGCCAGACACATGTCCTGTCTCACTGCCACTGCCCTAAACACACACAGAGCCGGGGGCATTTAATTCTTGTGCTAAGGAGATGAGACCCAGGGGTGTCAATAACGTTATAAGGAAGTCCCCCTATTAATGGCAGAAATACCTGCTGTCTAGTGGGAAAGCCATCTATGTGCAGTGATTAAATAACCTCTTTACAGCTTGCTCACACATCAGCTAGTGTTTTCTCAGTTAGAAATGTGAGCTCGCTCTTGTGTGATTTGGTTTCATGGAGTGGTTTCATTTGTTGTGGGTTATTGTAACACCAACTTAATAGTTAATGTACATATAGCTCTTTGAAGATGTAAAGTGCTACAGAAGTGTTAAGAATTATTAACTTCACTCCATCAGACACTGGTGGGATTTCCTGCCCTCTGGGAGGTCAGATCAGCTGTTTGGACTTTTCATTAAATGCAGGAGGCAGCAAAGATGTCATATGTGACTTGATCATGTAACATTTGGACTGATGGTCTCCTGGCTGCAGTCACAGACTGACTTATGGCTACTTCTGCATGGATTCTGGTAGCCATAAGTCAGTTCTCCATTTGTTGGCTTTTGCTGCATCCTTCCTTGGGCTTTCCCTTTCAAGATGTTTTCCTGGAGAGCTCTGCCACCTTAAATGAATAAGGGGAAGTATTCTAAATCCACTGGAATTTCCCTCGGGTCTCCAGTGTCCATCTCTGCTAATTGAGTCTGAAGAAAGTCTGGAAGCTATTGCAGGCTGCTCCTCCTCTCAATGCGCTGCACTCCTTGCACAAGATGTTTACAGGTCCTGTCAGATTACTACAGGAGGGAATCTAATCTGCTTGCTTTCCCCTTCTGAAGAATAGCACATCAAAGAAATAGCAGTGTGTTTGATGTGTCTGCTTGCCTCAGTGAGTGCACGTAATGGATTAGCAGCCGCTGGAGGAGGAGCCTGCTGGCTTCCAGCAGTTACACAAAAACAAATCTCTTGGATCTTTGATTTGTGTCTGCCCTACAGAGACTGGATTGAGGCACACGGTCCTGCACACCCCACCTCTGGCAGCAGCATTAGGGGGTGCAGTCCCTTTTCTCTCTCTGACTCCTGCCCATCTGGCAGCGTCATCTGTTTCTGTAAATTCTTTCACTTATACAGTTTGTTGCCCTGATGTTTGTGAAGAACATTCTGTCACTCTGACCCTGTGCTGTTGTTTATTTGCGGTAGTACCCGCTATAAAAAGAATGTGCTTTGATCCAAGGAGCTCACAGTCTAAGAACAACCATGTAGACAGAGGTCAGGGGAAGGGGAATAACAATAGATAATGTATACAAGTCAAACTTGTTCACTATAAACTAGGTCTCTTTGATGGGGTGCCACCATGCCTCAGTTTCCCATTCTTCCAGCTGGTTGTCAGCTATTTCTCCTGGTAGTTAAGGAATTGGGAGTTTGAATGATGAGGCCTCTGGCCAGTTCTCCATTTTAGTCTCCCCTTTTGGGGGGTTAACAAAACAAGTTTCAAAACACAAATCGTACACTATTCTCCCTAGTCTTGGTAGTTCTTGGGCTCTTGCTGCAGGTTGTCCACAGATTGCTTCCTAGGGACTGGGTTATCCTCTCCCTAGCCTCTCTTGGTTGGTATTCTTTTCCCCTTAAAGCAGGGATGTTAGATGGTCCCCTCCGGAGGTGGCACAACACTGGTGTAGGGTCCCAGAATGCCTGCTCTTAAAGGGCCCAAGAATTGTAACATGTCCCAACTACCAGTGCCTTGTTACAGGCAACGATGGAGGCTATTGTAATAATTAAGGAGGGATATAGTGAGGGCCTGAATGGAAGATTTGACTGTGGGAATGGAGAGAGAAGGATGAATCTTGGAGGGAAGAAGTGGCAGGACTTGGAATGGGCTGTATGTGTTGGGTAAGAGAGGTGGGAGGAAAGTTGCAGTGGTGGTGGTAACTGTGAAGAAAAAGGAGAGTAGAGAAGGGTTTGGTGGGAAGATAAAAAGTATGATTTTGCCCATGTTCAGTTTCAGATGAGACGACATCTAAGAGGTGGTGTTGAGAGGCTGATGTGCAGGATTGGATAGAAGGAGACAGTTTAATGATGGAGGTGAGAGAGTTTGCGAGTCACCAGAATGTGGCAGGTAGCTGGAGCCATGTAAGCTGATCAGATCATCTATAGATAGTGTAAAGTGAGAAGAAAAAAGGGCCAAAGATGGAGTCCTGGAGAAACCCCCACAAAGCATTGGCGAAGGACCTGCTGAAAGAGTTGCTAAAAGAATCGCCAGAGAGGGGCAAGGAAAACCAGTAGACTGAATGTATCTTGAAAGCCTAGAAGGATGCCTGAGACAACATTTCTGAAACCGGGACCTGTGCTAACTCAGAAACCTAGCAGTGGGAATGTTCATAGCAGCCTTGGTAACTATCTCACTGCTGGACCCCTCCCTTCAGCAGAAACATTGGGCTCCTCCAGGGGTTTCGGTGGAGCTTTGCAGTATGGATGGAGTGTGAGCAGGGCTCAGCTACTGTTCTTTGCTTGATTCCTGCTTCCCTGACCCATGTGATTTCTTGATTGCAGTCTCCTGAAACACCTGTTTTTCTGGGACCTTCAGGCTTGAGTTTACCTGTCAGTACTGGCCGTTGGTCACCTAGTGTCCTTGAAAGTAACTGTGTTAAACAAGATTCTAAATGAGGAAATGAACTCTGGATTCCTTCAGATCTCTGCATGCAACTCTCCCTCCCCACAGATGGGAATTGATTGCTGGACTGTAAGTCTGTGTTGAACTCATGGTAGCCCTATTTTGGATCATTTATTGGTTCTTGGTGATGGATAAGGATGGATTTGGCAGAAGAGCCCTCACCTTTCATAATCTGAGAGCTGAGAACAGCAAGTTTACAGCCCTAGCTTTTGCACTGAAATGATAAAGGGATTGATTGTAACCTGCCCCTGGCTGGGGAGATCAGAGAGCTTAAGTGCTTTTCAGCTAACTCCACATTCATCTGATGAAGTGGGTCTTAGCCCACGAAAGCTTATGATCCAAAATATCTGTTAGTCTATAAGGTGCTACAAGACTTTGTCGCTTTTGCAGATCCAGACTAACACGGCCACCCCCTGATACTCTGCTAACTCTAGTGACTTTGTGGTGAAAGGGATGCTTCAGATCGAAATACTGAACTCTAATATTTAGTTATTTTACTATTAATCCCTGAAACACACAACTGAATTTTCCTCAAAACTGAAATGACCTCTCTCCAGTGTAACCCATGATATCTGGTCAGCTCTGTGCAGAGGGAACAGATTCTGGAACTTCCAGATTCTGGAACTTCAGTCCCCATACACCACCAGCATGCTCACATCTTACTCTAGGAGTCCTATGCATACACCCAACAATTACTGTCCAGCCTCCAATCTCCCTTTTCCTGGCATGGTTTTCTGGAAGGTGGTGGCTTCCAAGGTCCAGAAGCAAATGTCCTCTGCTGTTACCCTGGCCTCCTGACACTGATTTCAGACCAGGCTGCAGGATAGAAAGTCTTACTGACGCTGATGGATGGCTTCCCTCTGGTCCTGAATGAGAAACAACCCTTTGTGCTGAATCTGCTGGATCTCTCTGTGGCCTTCAGAACTGTTGGTCATTCCATGCTTGGAAGAGATCTGCAGCTACATGAAGAATGGTTGGCGCACACTCGCCTCATGAAAGAAAAGAGTGATTTTAGTAGGGATGGGGGGAGGCACATGGTATTTGGAAGTTTCTTAGATTTCACCTGTGATCAACAGAATCCGCTCACGTGCTGGAAGAAGTGTGGCACTGTGGGGTTGTGCTGGACTTTCCTCCTTATTGCAAATCACTGCTTGGGGCTGTACCTAGCATATAGCAGGAGCCTTCTAAACTACAAAGGCTGATTTGAGCACATCACACCTGTGCTACCTGTACTTCACTGTCATATGAGAGCTGAGGGTCTGAGTCTCAAAATCAAAGCCTTGAACAGACTATGACATGGCTTCCTCGGAGTATGTTTTACCCTTCATGTATCTCCAAGACAGCGGTGTGTCACAGGAACACAGTAGCTGAAGAGAGTTGCATTTAAACTACTTGGTCCTGGGGCCAGAGCATTCTCCATAATGGAACTCTAGCTACAGAACTCCTTGCCAGATAGGGTTAGAATGAATTCAACTCTAATGGTTGAGATCAGCCTGTGAATTTGGTCTTACTTCCCACGGCAGCAAGATGGAATTTGATGGCTTCCCGCTGCTGCCATACAGCAACCTCTCTTCAGAATCAGTTAGATAGGAACATTTTCCTACCTTTGGCAGCGCCTTGTTTTATTTTCGTGAATTTTGATTAATTTGCGTTAGTTTAGTGCATCAGTGCCTTAGTGCTAAGTGGCTGAGTTCAAACCCTTGTGCTTCAAGTCCTGCCTATATTCAGTGGTCTTAGTCCCTTAATGGATGGACAGAATTGTTGTCTTTTTCTGTTTGGGTGAGGGCTGTATTCTGGACCATTGTTCGGTGTGCTAGTCCTTCTCCCACAGAACCTTCCACTTCAGAGATACTCTGTTAAAACTATTTCTGTTCGAGCAAGAGGTGTATTGGATTCAGAAAGACGGCCTGCTGGTTTTAAAAAAAAAGGGACTATTCTCTCTTTCAGCAGCCCAGTAAGTAGAAATTCTACCCCAAAACTCCTTTGGCTACTCCTGAGGAGAAAACTTCTATTCCTTTGACATGCTGTCTTCAGTCCCCCAAATCAAGCTGTATGTGAGTTGAGACCTGAACACTGAAGACAATTACCACCTCAAGGCAGGGCAGGTAGCTGGCAATATCAAGGATGACTCAGAGCACCATGCTTCTCCCTAGAGCAGGAGGAAAGAATCATGAACCTGCTGACTTCTAAATCTTGGGCCCACAAGCCTTATCGCTCAGCCCTGGCCGCTGTGGTGGGCCCTTTGCCTCCTCCAGTGCTGACTGCTAGATGCAGTACATACATAGTAAGAAACAGTCCCTGCTCCAAAGAGAATACAATCTAAATTGTAATAGATACTCTAAACTAAGCAAAGGGTGGGGAAAAATGAAAAACTATTGTTGCTGGCTTTAGAGATGGGAAACTGGTGGATGTGGAGATTGACTTTCCCAAAGTTACAAAGAAAATACATGGTTCTGATTCCTTTGTCTTTATCTCAAAATCCAGATGAGGAATTCACTTTTCTTTCTTTGTTTTTTTTAAACCCTCCATGGATCTGCATTTGACAGAATAGTGGACATGGGCCAAATTCTGCTCTTATTGACCTTGTGGAGTTATTCTGGATTTGCAGTGGTGTAGGTAAAGTAGAATGTGGCCCTCTGATCTTACCTAGTGCTGTTCCACTCCATGGGCCTCAGAGAAGTTGAATTGTTGTACAAAGAATTTTCCTTTTCTTTTTCTTGCAGGGAGTGTATGGAGTGGCATAGTGAATTTTCTCCAGTCTGTATATACATGCGAGATGAGGTAAGTCAGAAAACTCTTCTCAGCTGTCTCCCTTTCTTTGTTTCTGAAAATAGAGGAAAACCCAGCACTGCTTTCCAGCCTGGAAAATGTTCCCTCTCCCAGCTTTCTTGAAGGGAAGTGGAAGAGCTTTGGTCTTTTCAAAGCTGTCTGTCTGTGGGGGAAAAAAAGCCCCGTTGGAATATAACCCCGAGCCATTCAGGCCTCTGAGCCCATAAAATGCTCTCAATGACCTGTTTGTGGGTTTTTTTCAACTTCTCTTAAAGTTCAAGAGTCACAACAGTGGTTTCACTTCAGTAAATATTTTCTTTTCTCCATGTTTTGATCTCTCCAGCATTGGTATTTTTGTTTAATATTTTGTGAGAGTGTATTTTGGAGTCTGCCTTCCCCAGCCGTCCTCTTCATCTCCTTCTGAACTCTATGGACAGATCCTCCTTATTCCGGGAGTGGGTCAGGGAAGGGGGAAGGGACATGAGTGGAATCTGATTTCAGAGCCTAGAGGTGTTGCCTTTAAACTCACCTCTGGGGTGGAACTGGCCCTGAAAAGAACTCCCCAGATATGGTCATGTATGTCTAGTTAACTTTGCAGCTAGATTGCTTAAGAATACAATAAAGCATTTTGAGTAAGTTTGGTAAGAACTATGAAGGTGGGTGTTGTGGTGAGAAGCTTTGGCACCACCTGCAGAAGGGGTGCCTGTGAGCTGCCCACTAGATGGCACAATGCTGACCTTGCTATGCATTTGTTTCTGGGCAAAGTCTCCATGGCTGCCTCCTCTGGTAAGTACATGCCCTAAGTCTCTGCCTCTGTTCTTGTTACAGATAGCAGGGAAAGCTGCCCTGGAGAAGACAACACTGAAATCGCTTGGGCTGACTGGAGGCAACGCCATCATCAGGTTGGGAGGAGCAAAGTGCACTTTCCTCTTTCATAATTTTTTACTCTAGTGGTAAATTTGTTTTGTTTCAAGTACCAAAAAATGCATGAAAAAAAAAAAGTTCAAAGAGATGAACATCGTGGCACTCAGTAATTATTGTATTTGCCTGTTTATCTGAAACTGCTGCCCAGATGTGCTTCCCACAGCTGCAGATCCTGGCACTGACCAGATGTGCAGATTAAAGGGGTTTTTGCAGATTTGTTTTTTCTCTTGAACGAAACAAACAATTCAAAACTAAAGTCCCTATGACTAAGGAAAGGACAAAACCTGCTACCGCATCTTCCCTACTTTGGATTTTGGGCATATTAAACTCACAGGGCCTGCCATGTCTCTTGCTGGCTAGAATGTGGAGGTCTCAATCTGTGTCTACTAGCCAACTCACCTGCTCAGTGTACTGCTGGTGGTTGTACAGATGATAGTTGCTGTTTCCTGAATGGGGGTTTTCTCCCGGGGAGTGGGTCATTCTTAGGTTCTTTAGAACTGACTTCGAAGTAATGAAAACATATTTTCTGTGGGCATCCTATGGAGACACCTTGTGGGGGTTGGGCTTTTGTGACCAGCAGCCTCCCCTGTGTCCTGGGCATTTTGGGAGAGGAATAGTTCTTCCAGTCAATGATTTTGCTTTTACTACTTTCTGTGGTGTCTCCTGTTAAGGGTTGTCATGAAGAAATGTGGCTCCTCTGGCCAGGAGGAGGCTGCGGACACAGCGGCCCCATTTAGCAAGCTGCCAGTGAGCCCAGTCTTTACTGAAGAAGCAGTGGATATGCCATTACCTCACACGAGCAAGTTCTCAAAGGACTTGGACCCCAGAGATGTGGCCTTCTCTTTAAACAACTCCACAGACAAGCAGGACTTGATTAAAGAATCCCAGACCAGCTTGGGGGAGTTGTGGCCTCCCTCGGATTCTGCGCCTGCCCCATTTGTCCCTTTCTTTGGAGATGGACAGTGTCTGGGGGGGAACCCTGTAGCTGCCGACTTTCCAGTGTCAGATATGCTATCTTCGAAGCTGCCAACATCTCTCTCCAGTCCTGGAGGCCCTTCTAAGCCAAAGAAGTCTAAGACTAGCCGAGAGCAGCTAAAGGGACAAGAGCAGGTAAGAGGAATTTTGTTTTATTTGTGTATCTGGGGCAGAGGCGCTTTTCTGCCTTCCCTGAGATTAGGCTTCTAACAAGAGAGAGAAAACTTGTCAGTTTTTAGTATTTTCTGTCTTGTAATCCTAGGACTTGAGCCACTGGGCTTGTGGCTTCTGACATTGAGGATATTGTGTTGCTGGGGGCTTGTTGCTTTTTTGACTGCTTGACTGATGTTCCAGAGATAGATGAGTGGTGGGGATTTAGGAACTGGCACTGTCCAATGGACAGAGGAGTTGGACTAATTTTTGAAATGTCATCTCCTGGACAAATGGAGGCAGCAAGACTGAGTTAGAAGCATTAAAAAAAGGGACTGGTTTCTACAGTGCCAGTCATGCCAAGTGCATGACAAACACTCTGTAGCACTAAGTGCAGTAGCCAGATGCCGTGCTTGCTTCGAGGAATGGGGCACTGAGCTCTTTCCCACCACTACTCACTCTGTAGTTTTGCCAAAGGAAAGATAGGATTTAACTGGCCAGATTTGTTGTACTCCTCTCCCTCTCCCCCCCCCTCCCAAATGCTTGCTACTTGTGTAAGCTCCCTTATCTTCTGCATGATTAGAAATGTACCTCTGTGAGTGGTGTTCTGGGAGAATGGATAGCCTTATCAAAGTAGCTTGACCCGGTGCCTCTCTGTGTGGACACCAATCCTTTGTGAGTGGACCTAGATCTTGAGTTGCATGTGCTTCCAACCCAGTTGAGTCTGAGTGGAGTCTGGTTTCTGTTTTTAGTTCTGGGATTCTAGGGAGGACTCCCCTGGATCAAACCATTTGTCGGAGCCTTCCCTAGGACATGAAACTCTACAATCCAGCTGCCCTAGTTCTCAAAATCAGTGCCTTGTACCACCTTTCCCTCTAAGCTTCTTAGTTGCTTATATGCTCCCCTGATTTCCACTTAGCAAATGGGACTCAGGCTTCTGGTTTAATGCCTTTGGGGATAACTTGTCAAGGAAGCAAGGAACACCGCAAAGACATTTATTAACCGCTGTCACTTTACTGTTTAAAAAGAACTAGAGAGTTACAGATCTTGGAAAAATAATAACAGTCTTGAGATGTCTCCTCCCAAATCGGATCTCACCCCTTTTGTGAGTTCAAGGGTTCTCAGTGTTTCAGCCAAGACAGAATTCTTTGTCTTCTTTCCACCCAGCCCTGCTTGCACATCAGTGTTTGACCCCCTGCTCAGAAAAGCATTCTCCTCCTCCTCCCCCCACCCCAAGACAGTCTCTCTCCCTTTAGTTATGTGCCCAGATTGACTAACAAACTGCATACCTTCTGGCCATGCAGGTGCCCCGTTTAGAAAATCTTTTGTTTCATAGGCTAGCTATTGAGAGACCAAAGCTGATGGCTTCATTGATGGTCCTTCAGTGCAAACTCGGGTGCCTTACAGTGCTTTGCTGTTGTAGCTTCCAACTTGGGTCACTCACAGTTAGCCTGCAGGTCACATCCAGAGTGACTTTGTAAAGCCATAGCACTTGTCCAGTAACTCTGAAGCCAGCAGCCACCCTCTGGCTTCCAGCAACCGTGGTTACTACATGCAGGGTGACTCCAACACACTCCTGGTCTCAGATTTCCCACCAAAATGTGTGTTCTGCACTATCCAGCCCTCTCCTGGACAGTCTAGATGGATGGGGTCCATTGCACCTCAGGGGATTGAGGTACCAGTAGCTTGCTATCTTAAATAGAGTTACCCGTACAGTTCACAGCACTGGATTAGTTTTGATAAAAGAATAAAACAAGTTAATTTCACTACAAATAGAGAGGTTTTAAGTGGCTAGAAGTATTAAGGCATTAAAGTCAGAAGTGGTTATAAGAAAAACAAAGATAAAATGCTTCCTAATACTGAACTTAAATTAAACTTGATTCAAGGTGAAATTCTTACCGCAGGTTTTCAGTAGCATTGCTGAGCAATTTCAGGTCAAGATCTACTCCCAAGGTCCAACAGCTGTTTCTTTTGTCTTCATAGGTGAAAAGAGAGACATGGACAGGGAGAGAGAACGTGGGGTGTGTTTTGCCTCTCACTTTTATAGATCAGTCACCCTTTGAAATGCATGTTCCTGAGCGTGACCCCTAGATAAAGTTCTTTCCAGCTGAGAGCAAGGAAACCTGGAGTTGGTGGAAGAAGGAGGCTTCTTGCTGTTTTTTTCCCCTCACTCATGTATACTGGAATTCAGTTTTTCTTTCTTTTTTTCTTCACCCTTTGCTGTTTGAGGACTCTTTTTATCACTTATATGCAAATTGAGGTAAACACACTCCCTTTGTTTAAGACAGGCCTGATTGACCAGTTATATCTAATTGGGGCTACATGAGTTTGAACATGTGCCTTTAGCATCACCATGGGGGGATTTCATAACTTGACACACAAGGTTGCTACATACATTTCAACATGATATTATTGAGCAGCAAGTTATTAGTTTTCAAATAATACCTTACAAGGAATATGTTGTACAAAGATTATTACAAGAGGCACATTCCATCAGTGTCAAAAACCTTTCCTGGAGAGGGAGGCTAGCTGGAATGCAATTCAGTAACCTTTCCTTGGGCAAAGTTAAATGTGTTCAGCACATAATACAAAATGGAGGCCCTAATAGAAAATGGAGATTACAAGGCAAAATGGAGTTCACAATTCGATAAAGACTTCCCCTGCTGTCCCTGGTCCATTCTCCAGAAACTGAGGATGATAGTGTCTCAGGGGTTACTTCCCAAACCTAGTGGCTGGCTTTTTTTAACCCTTCACAGAACCCCCTTCTCTGTTCTTTCCTTTTGAATGTCTCCTGCTATGGAATCCTTGAGATTTGAGTTTTCCCTTTGCCCTCAGACCTGACCCTGTCAAGAAATTAAATAAATAAAATCTTAGAAGTAGCAAGAAAAATATATGGTGAGGTTCAGAGAGAGCCCAGCCTCCATGGGAGTTCAGTAGCATGGAGCGTGTGTGCATGATCTTCCCAATGGCAGGTTTCTAAGTGGCTGCTCCCTGGTAGGATTCCTGAGCTACAAATAGTGTAGCAGACAGGTGCTTTTCCAGTTTAATTATGGGTATTCCTGTATTCTCCAGACTGGCTGGTACCTTCTAATCCTTGGAATTGATCCCCTGAGAGAGAGGGTTTGAGACTGAAGAGCTGGACAATGTGTCTGCTGCCTGCCCAGGCTGATCTTCTCCCCCTCTGGCTGTTCCCCCTGTATAGGAGTCCAGAGTGGGAACTCTCCCATTCCTCCGTAGGGAAATGGCTGAAGAGTCAGAAGGGCTGGTATCATCCTTCACCAGCTCCGTTCTCTCTTTCTCGCTCCATTTCCATGTGCTGGTGTGGGGCCAAACCTTGACCCCCTGTCATGTCTTGCCTGTGGCTATATGAGATGCTGCCTTGGGAGCAGGTTCTGCTGGAGGTTTCTGCCCTCATGTTCAACAGAATGTGACTTTGACTGATGCTTTCGTGCCCTTTGATCTTGGGTGCCTTTACTGCTGATTGATTAAGCTGAGCTTCCGCCTCCACTCCTGCCCTTTTCTGCCCTCCTCACTCCCAGCAGCAACACAGTGTGTAGGGCTGGCCACATGGCATCTGCTTTTTGTCCCTTTTCAGACCTGAGGAAAAAACCCAAAACAAAACATTTTTTTTTTTTTAAACATCAAAGATCCATTTTAGTAAAAGAATCTTCCTATTAACACTGAGCCTGTGTGTGGCTTTTGGATTGAAAGGAAGAGACTGGATAAAATCTGTGCGGGCGTCTCTTCATTTCTGGGCTAAGGATGGTTTACAGACCAGCCACATGCTGGCTTTGATGTCAAAACATTAATTATTAGAAGGTAGCTTTACTCCAAATTCCCTTGGAGATCACAGCTCACTGCAGTGGGGAGAGGAGCTGGGTCTGCCGACCACTTTGCTTTGATGTCAGAGGGAGCTTTTAAAGCCTCCCTCCACTGCTCCCTTTTTCAGAGCCAAAGTGATGACCTCAAACAGAGAGGCATTATTGCTGACATTGGGTGTCTCATGTGGGTTGGAATTATATAGACATGCTGAGGCCTGATGGATGGCTCCAGCATATTGATCAGCAGATCGAGGGGCGTGATTGTTCCCCTCTATTCGACATTGGTGAGGCCTCATCTGGAGTACTGTGTCCAGTTCTGGGGCCCACACTACAAGAAGGATGTGGAAAAATTGGAGAGAGTCCAGAGAAGGGCAACAAAAATGATTAGGGGCCTGGAGAGCATGACTTATGAGGAGAGGCTGAGAGAACTGGGATTCTTTAGTCTACAGAAGAGAAGACTGAGGGGAGATTTGATAGCTGCTTTCAACTACCTGGAAGGCGGTTCTAAAGAGGATGGATCTAGACTGTTCTCGGTGGTAGCAGATGACTAAACAAGGAGTAATGGTCTCAAGTTTCAGTTGGGAAGGTTTAGATTGGATATTAGGAAAAACCTTTTCACTAGGAGGGTGGTCAAGCATTGGAATGGGTTGCCTAGGGAGGTGGTAGAATGACCTTCCTTAGAGGTTTTTAAGGTCAGCCTTGATAAAGCCCTGGCTGGAATGATTTAGTTGGGGATTGGTCCTGCTTTAAGCAGGGGGTTGGACTAGATGACCTCCAGAGGTCCCTTCCAACCCTAATATTCTATGATTAGATGTGCCTGAGAACTCAGGTTTGGGCAGTAAATATTGGAGACCATGACCAAGAACTGGTGTTGCAGGGTTTATCATCTCCCTGATTTACAATGTTTTTGCTCTAAGCTTCCCGGAAGGAGTTGCTGCCTGAGAAAAGTACAATGTGCCCTTCCCATGAATTATCGAAGTAGAGATCGGAACTTCCTAGTGTCAGCTAACAATTGTTTCCCTCTGCCATGACTTTCTGTTCAGAGAAATGTGGACCAAACTGTGAGGTGGAGGTGGGGTGAGAACAGCAGGATTGGGCACAGTTGGTGGGATTAGGATATAGCCAACAGTCTCCTGTGTATGAGCAGCCTTAGCTTGTTGCTCCCTAGCCCCTTCGTTGAACACATAGCTGCTTCTGGCTCTGAGAAGCTAAGGGGCATGGGTCTGTGGGGAGACTTCATCCATAGCAAGTGCTCTCAGAGCACAAGCTTTTGAACCTTCTAAAGAGGGACATGTGTATGCCATTTACTGTGTCCCCCCTTGTTGGGTGACACTGCTGACAAGAATGGGGATTGGAAGGTAGTTTTCAAACTCTGCTTAGACTTAAGGTTATTAGTTGCCAATTGAGATAATTTCTGACCCAAACTTGAGATGGGAGGAACTGGACTCGGAAAGGCCCATGGAATATAGGGAATGAATATCAATGGGATAAGAAGCAGCAAATGGCAGTTGCTGTCCTTTGGGTAAAGCACAGACTGGGTGAAGTGACAGAAACAGATTGGCCCCTCCCATCCATAGATACGGTTTGTGTGGGTGGTAGCAATGAGGGTGGGAGGGGGCACAGACGACAGCACTGAGAGTAAGCTATCTAGATGAAGAAATATTATTCAGTAGAGGTCTCTTTTCAGGCTGTATCATCTATTGCAAAATGGTCACCTTGGTGGTAGGTCCGTGTGTGCAAGATGTGCTGCTCTCTTCATGTTAGTCATCTGAACAGGTAGTGCAAGTGTAGGGCCTGGATGGCAGGAGGTCTGCAAGGGCACAGGCTCCTAGCCTGTGTGTGCTGCTGCACCACAAATCCATCCACAGCAATTCTCTCTAAAGCTGAGAGCTGTCAGTGTTCTATTGGGGTCTGGCTTTGTTTCAGATATTCAGCATTCAGTGCTGTCAAAAAGAATTATAAAGTCTAGGATGGGAATATTTCACACCACAGCAGGTGCACAGCTTTGCTGCTGGACTAGTGTGTGACGGGGTTGAAGCAGTGCTGGAGTACATGGGCATGGAGATAAGAGAATTTCTCTTTTGGATGATACAGGTTTTGTTGCACAATTTATCTGTAATTCTGACTAGTTGACAGAGAATAACATTGGAGAAGAAGGACCTTGGCCTCCTGCTGTCTGAATGGAGGTGTCTGGAAACCAGTGTCTGTGTGACTCTTACCACAGACTGTAGCCCAAAGGAGCTAAAGACAAAGCAGGAAAAGCAATTAAGCAAGAGGAGACCAGAATGCATCTGCCCTCCTCTGAAGTGGAGTATCCCTATAGGCACATGTTACACCTATGCTCTATGATATGCTTTGGCTGCAGGCTTTAAGCTACAAAGCCCTAAATGGGTTGGACCCTGCCTTTCTGTCTCCTTGTAGTATTCTGCCACCATCGTGATTATCAAGGTGCTTGAGTTAGTAGCTTAATTACATTAAATGAGGCACTGCTGACGAGGTGTTCTCAGTGAAGTCCCTTGGCTCTGGAATTCTCTCCTGGGAATTCCAGAGACCCTTCAGGGTATGTTGCATGCCCCTTATGTTTTCCTCAGGCTTTTCCTGAGGTGGTGGGTACAGAGCTATTTGACAAGGCTGTAGATGTGCTGAGAGTTGATCATTGCAGCGAGATCAAATCTAACTAGCTCTGTTTGGGAGGATGGCAAAGTGTCCTGTTCATGTGAAGCCCAGAATGATGCAAGAGAGGTAGTCTCTGCTGCCTGGCTTGAAGGAGACCCATGGCAGGTCTACAATACTGCTTACATTATTTAATTTACATGATTCTGGGATGTGAAAGACACACATCCCCCACCCCTAAGTGCCGTAAGTTATATCAACCTAAGCTGTGTCTATCTGGTGCCATGTCAGCAGGAGATGATGCTCTTTTGCTGTCATAGCTTCTGCCTCTCATGGAGGTGTAGTAATTATGCTGATGGGAGAGCGCTCTCCCATTGGCATAGAGCGTCTTCACCAAATGTGCTACAGTGGCACAACTGCATCAGTGCAGCTGTTACCTAACTCTGTGAACAGCTAGCACTGGAAGATTGATATACAGGAGTCTCTTTCCAAGAGGACAGCTTGGCTGCTCAGGACTGCTTCCTGTGCTTTCAGTCCAGGGAACGCTGCAGCTCTGGGCACTCCTCTTACCCAGCCCAGAGAAAGCTGCAATCAGGATCCTTCACCCTTTAGTTAGAGCTGACTCCACTTGACTTTCTAAAAGTAGCCGAGAGTCCCACCCACGCAACCTCGCTCTTTTAATTTCTCAAATTACCCTTTGGTGCCCACAAACATAGCGAATCTTGCCTTGTAATTTGCGTAGTCTCTGAGAGACTCTTTGTGTTCCCAGGGGCCCCCGTACATGTGGGAAGGGAGAATGGATAGGACAGGAGGCCATGTGCAGAGGTTCTAAAAGGTTAGAATTGTTCCAAAACTGACTAATCTGTCAGTTTGGCTAAACTGACGATTGGCTGGTGATGACATCTAGGTGCTTGTAGCAGGACTTCTGCCAGGTAGCTAGCATGAGTTGCCCCAGGGAGGGGAGAGAAGGTAGCTGTGCTCTAGACATTGAGACAGGAGTAGCTTCCTAGTGCTTATAGCATGGGAATGGTTAGCTGGAGCTGCAGTACAGTATAAGGTCTTTGTGTTATGTAGGTGAAGAGATCCCTTTGGGCAGGTCTTTCCTAGAAGAGAGATGCATCCTGTGAATGGACCATACTTTGCAAACATTGAGGTCTGATGCTTTGTGCTATTCTTGATTTTAGCTGGGGCGTAGCATTCAAATCTAACCTGTGCTCCTTCTCTGCTCTACAGCTTTTGGTGCGAGAGCCAGTCATATGCCATCCAGACCTGGAAGAGCCACTGTCTGCTGGTCCACAGTATCTTCCTGATGAGTTCTTCGAAGTCACAGTGGACGATGTGCGGAAACGCTTGGCCCAGCTGCAGAGTGAGAGGCAAGTTTTCTTTTCACTGGCAATTGAAGTTCTTCCATCTCCTCTGGCCACACTGAATGTATTACATTGGTGCTCTATAGATTGTGCTGGCTTTTAGGGAAAAGATTCTGATCTGATCGATGGCTTGGACTCTGTGTATCTGGGAGTTCTAGCTCCCCACTCTTATAAAATACTCTCCTGTCCTTGGTGGTTTGAGAGATCTCTGTCTTTAATCTTGTTGTTAATCACTTGGTCTACGCAGGGAGTTTGGCACCTGTCCAGGACAGAACATGCTAGGTTCCAGACCTGGGGCATTTGTGATTTTCAAATTAAGTACAACACAATAGAATTGGTCAACAGACTATAACAGAAAACACTCCAATAATGAGTGCTGGAGGGAGGATGGGATTGGTGTTCCAGGGACTAGACTGGGATTTAGGAGATTTTGATTCTGTTCCTGGTTCAGTTACAGATCTACTCTGACCTTGGGCCAGATCCTTTGCTTTTCCCAATTAGGAAGACTCCCTGGTCCTAGAGCTGGTTGTATGCTGGCCTTGGTTTATTTTAGAATCATAGAATATCAGGGTTGGAAGGGACCTCAGAAGGTCATCTAGTCCAACCCCCTGCTCAAAGCAGGACCAATCCCCAACTAAATAATCTAGCAGATTTTTGCCCCAGATTCCTAAATGGCCCCTCAAGGATTGAACTCACAACCCTGGGTTTAGCAGGCCAATACTCAAACCATGGAGCTATCGCTCTCCCCATTTTATAGTGGCCTTCTGGCTTCTCCATGGTATTCTACCTGGTAATGGCCCCTTCTCGACCCCCAACATACTCCTAATGCCAATGGCTGCATGGTAGATTGTGTGATGTAGGAGGAATCACCAGCATGGGATATTTGATTGCCTTCTGGCCCTTTGGCACTGCATAAGGGATGGATTGCATCTCTGGATCTGGCCCAGTGTCTCTCTGTGCATCAGTCTACCATCTCTTAAAGGAGGATAATTTTTCCCTACTTCGCAAGGGTGTTGAGGATTAATTCTTCAATGTGTGTGATGTGTTTAGATACTATGGTGTTGAGCATCATAGAAAAACCTAAGGTAAATAAACTGACTGTAAGGTGCCCGGTGCCCACATTGGGACAGGATTAAAAATTATCGTATGTTTTGTCATACCTATTAAGTAAATTTCAGCCAGTTACCCCAAAGCTACTCGATTTTCCCCTTCCCCACCACAAATAATTGCTGCTTTTAAAGATGGATGTGCATTCATATGCCAGGGACCTAAAACAATGAGAGCTGAAACATTTCACACTGCCCTGGTGCCTATGCTCTGATCTGACATTACATTGATTGCTGGTAACTAAACAAGCATGAAAATTCCAACTTGTCTGTACATTTGTTTGTCACATGTTGACACAGGCCCTGATCCAGCTCCCATTAAAGTCAGTGAAATGACTCCCATAGACTTCAGTGGGAGTTGGATTCAGACTGCAGCCAATAAGCAAATCTCTATAATTTTGATGTCAGAATTGCCTTCTGTTATCAGCTGAAATAAATCAATTTTGAGACATGACAGAAGGTGAAAATCAAATCAAACTATAAACCCCAAGCTAGGATGTGATGACCCATAGCTCTACACCTGGGAAAGGGAGGAATACTGAACTTATTACAGATATAAAGGATAACCGTTCCTGAACAGATTCTCTTAAAAGTTGGGGACCTGTTTAGGAAAAGTTCTGAACTCTTAATCCTATTTTGTAACACATATTCAGTTAAAATAAATCCTTTGCCCTCCTGGTAAATTAAAGTTCTGAATTCAGTGTTTATTGAGTCATAATCTTCCTTTAAATATGGAGCAGCCCATGTAACATCATAGTTATGGTTGACCAGAGATTTCTGCTTAGAACTACTTTTTCAAAGGGCTCTAAAATCCATATGGATATTCAGATTGGTAGAGCTTTGTGTAGATGCAAATTTATATCCACAGATACGGATGTCCACAGATATAAATTGGAATCTGCAGAACCTCAGCTTTCCCAGGAACTGCTGTGGCGAAAGGAGCAGAACCTGGGGCTACCGCTCCCAGGAGCCAGTGCCCTGTGCCAACAGCTCCTCCGGCGTGACTTTATTGCCCCCAGCTCTTCCATGCAGCTGTCTGCATTTCCTGTCTGGGGGCGTGCGTACTGCTTGAACACAAGTGTGGTGCCAGGGACAGCTGCTGGTGAGCCTTGTGCCCACCCCAGTGGGCAGAGCTGAGGGTGGTACAGCTGCACTGGAGGAGCGGCCGATATGGCTCCTCGGAGTGACGGCCCCATATAGTCTGCTCCTTTTGCTGCTGTGGTTCCCAGGAGAGCCCTGAAGTTCCATGGATACTGATTTACATCTGCAGATATAAATTTGTATATGTGCAGGTCTCTACGGTTTGTCCTGAAAATTGGTATGCCACTTGGGGTATGTCTATGCAGCCCATGGAATTGAGCCTCCCAGCATGAATCAACAGACTTGTGCTAGAGGGCCAGTTTGGACTCTGCAAAGGAGAGCTCAGTGAATGAGAAATGTGAGCAAACCCATCTACCAACCCAGCTGGTGGTTTAGACTATTGCTGATCTGCAGTCCTAATGACACTGAGTTCCAGTCCCCTTCTTGCCTGACTTCTGTATTTCGTTTATACACCCGGGCTTTTATGGATCCAGTCTAAAACTATGGCTAGTTATCCACATAGATATTGTATCACTTAATTCCCTGGAGTTCATGTAATGTCAGATATGCTTCTGCTCTGCCCTGGTAGGGCTTTCTTTACTGCCTAGTGGTACCTCTGGCTGATACCTGAAAAGTGCCCCTGAAAACTCTCCACAGCACTTTGTTCTGCCCACATTTGCCCTTGAATCATACCTCCTCACTTCCCCCACTTTCTCAAAAACCAAGAAAAATTCACATGCAAAAAATGTTGGTTATGAGGAGTTGAGTGCGGGAGCTCAGCCCTATTGTGTGTTCCTTGTGGTTTTTCAGAATGGGAGAGTTGGGAAACTAGGAAATGCATTACCCTTTTCTAACCAAATGTGCCATTTTCTCTGTGCCCTGCATTCCTAGTCATACAAATGAATCGACAGACTCTCACTGTGGTCTGTGCAGAACCATTGCTCTGAGAAGCACACCTCCACCCTAATATAACTAGATCCAATATAACACGAATTCGGATATAACGTGGTAAAGCAAAAATGGTTCTGTCTTGTCTACAACATACTTTAATTCTGTTTAATCCCAGTTTATACATTTAATGATTACCACATGCATACGGATCAGCGCGGCAGCATGTCTGGCTGCAACATGCTGCTCAGAGCAGCATGTTAAGAGGGCTGGGCCAGGGGCTTGGATAAGGGACAGAGGGTCTTGGGGAGCGGTCCCGGGACAAGGAGTGGGGGGAGGGGGATTGGATGGGTCGGGAGTTCTGAGGGGTCATTCAGGGTGCAGGAAGTAGGTGGGGGTCGGATGGGGGGCAGGGCCAGGCTGTTTGGGGAGAACAGGTTTACTTACTGCATACACCGTGTTAGTTCTAATAAAAATGATTTGATGGCTATTAATAACAGCAGTGCTCGAGGCCCAAGCAAGTTTGATATAACATGGTTTCACCTATAACGCAATAAGATTTTTCTGGCTCTTGAGGACCGCATTCTATTGGGGTAGAGGTGTACTTGCTGTTGGTTGGCAGAGGTTAGATTTAGGTTGGACATTAGGAAAAACTTCTGAACCGTCAGGGTGGTTAAACACTAAAATAAATTGCCTAGGGAGGTTGAGGAATCTCCATGATTGGAGAATTTTAAGAGGAGATTAGACAAACACCTGTCAAGGATGGTCTTTAGTCCTGCCGTGAGTGCAGGGGACTGGACTAGATGACCTCTCGAGATCCCTTTTTGTTCTGATTTACATCCTGTGAACTCAACTCTTGCTGGGGCAGGGCAGGGTGAGCACAGGGCAATTTTTGAGTGCCTCCAGTCTGAACTCCATGTTAATTCAATTTTTTGTGTGTGATAGTGTGATCTTGCTGCTCTTTTTCCTGCTGTCATAGATTGAGGATGGCAGCATGCGGGACCTAACTTCTGTGGCAAGATCCTGAGATTCATTGGCAGGCTGGGAGTGATGCAGCAGCTTCTTTTCCATTTAATCAGAACAGAATTGATTTGATATGAAATTCAGCTGATTTTATGCTGCCCCCATGTCTCCAGTTTTCAATATGTTGTATATGTTTGTATTGTTATGGAATTAACTGCATCATCAATATGAGGGAGATCTTGAATGGGGTCATTTGAGTTTTCGCATCTGGGGTTGTGTGGGTGGCAATTTGGGATTGTGGGGATAAGCATGTTAGCAGAATGATTCTGCTACAGTGCTGCACTTCGAAACAGTTCATAGTCCTGAGTGAAATTGTCACTTTGAAGTCTGAGTTATTATCCCATGAGTGAGGTGAAGTGGGATGTTTACACTTGTCTGAGTTATTGATTCAGGCTGTCTACAAAGTCAGGCAGGCATCATTGGGTCAGCTGGGTCATGTTCTCCAGGTTTTCTTCCCAATTATAAGGGCTAGAAAGTGTTTTTTTGTTTTTTAAATGAAGCTGAGGCTCTGGAGTCCTGTTCTGCGTAAAGGGGAAATGACAGAAAATCCATGAAGCCTGCTTAAGAGGGAGCCTGTACTGGCACAAATATTCAAAATGTCCTGGGATCTTATATATCTGGAAGCTAAAAGGAGTGCCAAGATAATGTTATGGGTGGATTCAGGAGTTGGTTTAGAACAGTATTGTCAAGTGGTAGTGGTCACACACAGAGAGTAGAGAGGAGCTTTATGGTGAAGAAGGACCTGGGTTTGGGTTTTTAGGGTGGCTTTGTTGGTTCAGTTCTGGATTTACTGGTGGTGGAGAGGAAGGTGTACTGAGGGGACTGGGATCTGAGGACAGCTGGCATAGAGGTTGGAGTGGGGGATACATCGAGCAGCGTTTGGCTGTATTGGCCTGTTTTGGCTTTACGTTTACATTAACAAGATGAATCTTAGGGGTAGAACTAACAGATTGTCTGTCTACTTCTCATCTTATTTAGGAAACGACTGGAAGAAGCTCCCTTGATGACAAAATCTTTGAGAGAAGCGCAGATGAAGGAGAAGTTAGAGCGTTACCCAAAGGTAGTCTTTGTTCCTTCTCTTCCTGGCTGAGTGTCAGTTTAGTGGTCAAATAGCTTCAGGGCCTAAACTCTGACCACCAGGATCTTAAGCGCTTGTAGCTGCTCTTAGGGGAGGGTGTCTAAGGCCTTGTACACTACAGTTTTGTTGGCAAAACAATGGAGGTGTACACACTACAATGTTTTTCCTGCTTTGCCAACGAAATAAAACCACCTTGACGAGGGCAGATTTTTGCGGCAAAGGTAGATCAACAAAGTGTCATTGTAGACACTGTGATCATTATGTCGCTGTAACTGGACTCCAGGAGGTATCCCACAATACCCACCATGACCACTCGGCTTACTGTTTTGAACTCCACTGCCCTGCATCCATTCACCCAGACAGGCGCCCCTCTCATTTCAAAGCCCCGGGTAGTTTTGACACTGCTCAGCATGGAGAGCTCATATAGCTACTGCCTAGCTGAGCATGCGGTTCTCGGCAGCAAATGCACTCCTGTCTGGACTACTGGGGAGGAGGGTGATCTCCTGGGTCTATGGGCGGAGGATGCTGTGGGACAACTCAGAGGGAATCACCAAATCAAAACTTTAACGTGGAATCCTGCTTTCCCCGGCATGTATCAGCAGGCGGGGTGGACTTGTGCTTTGTAGAGTCATGGAGTGAGGCAGAGGATGATGGAGTTTCTCCTTCTGCTCCCCGGTGTACCGGTCTCTGCTGAGCTGGGGTGAAGGGACAGGGGTGTATGTGCCTACCCGTTTCTGCTCAGGATTTGTTTCTTCCGGCTGCTGTCTGAACTTAGAGACAGCATGCCAACACGCTCACTGTCCCCCAACTCTGCTTGTCTCTCACTCACGTACCTACACACACTTACCTATGCATGTGAAATCATCTGCCCATAATGGCTCCATTTCGTGGCAAAGATAATTAATTTTATTCAATACAAAATAGTTAAATCCAAAGCTGACTGCAAAGTTACCAAGGGATCTCATAAAACAGGGTGACTGGGCAACAAAATGATCAGATGAAATTCAATGTTGATAAATGGGAAGTAATGTATGTTGGAAAACATAATTCCAACTATACTTGTAAAATGATGGGGTCTGAATTAGCTGTCACCATTCAAGAAAGATTTTGGAGTCACCTAATGAAATTAATAAGCAGCAGGTTTAAAACAAACAAAGGAAGTACTTTTTCACACAACATGCCGTCAACCCGTGGCACTTGTTGCTAGAGCATGTTGTGAAGGCCGAACTGTAAATAGCTTTTTTTAAAAAAAAACCCAAAACCTAGGTGAGTTCATGGAGGACAGGCCCATCAATGGCTATTAGTGAAGATGGTCAGGGATGCAGTCTCATGCTATGTGTGTACCTAGACCTTTGGCTGCCAGATGCTGGGACTGGACTACAGGATGGTCACTTGATAATTGCCCTGTTCTGTTCTTCCCCTCTGGGGCACCTGGCATTGGCCACTCTCAGAAGACAGGATGCTGAGCTAGACGGACCATTGGTCTGAGCCAGTATGGCTGTTTTTATGGTCTGTCCTTATTTTAAAATGGCTTGGAAGCATCAAGTGGTGCATGTAGCAGTCTGTGACCATGTGAGCTTCCCTCTGTTCCCCTCATCCTCTACCTGCATTTCTCTCTGCTCACTGTTACACTCCTATGGTATCTTGCTCCAAATTAAATGGCAAGGTCTTTGGAGAGGGGCTGTCACTGTCTGTGTGTATGTGCAGCCCTTATCTCATTTGGGGTATCAAGGGGGCATCACAAATACAAATAATAGTTGACATTCTTGGGTGCCGCCTCTCAGGAAAAGTCAGCCCTGTGTGAGCCTCTTGTGAGGCAGAGGTAAACTGGCCTCTACCTAACCCCCGACTTTAGCTTATTTGAATGGGACACTTACTCTTTAGAGTAAAGATTTCAGCTGATGCAGCTTTGTTTCTGACCAGGTCGTGCTGAGAGTCCAGTTCCCAGACCGTCATGTTCTGCAAGGGTTCTTCCGCCCCAATGAAACTGGTAAGAGCAGCCCTGCTTCTGTCTCACTGGTGATGCCTAGCCTGCAGTGCCACTTACATTTGTGAAGTAGTGTTACAGGAGAGGGGCCCCAGGCGCATCTGCCCTGCTGGGCGGAGAGACACAGCTCTGAAGAAGTTGCAGTAATTAGTTGCACTGCAGATCTCCACCCACCCACGTGGGCATTTCAAAGGCGGGTGCATAACTGTTCCCAGAGAGTAGTTATCAGTGATTCACAGTCAAAGCTGGAAAGGCATATCAAATGGGGTTCTGCAGGGATCAGTTCTGGGTTCAGTTCTGTTCAATATCTTCATCAATGATTTAAATAATGTCATAGAAATGCACATATAAAGTTTGCGGACAATACTTTCCTTAGTTAAAAACTACTTGCTTCCAAAATCAGACATAAAAATCCAAAAGTTTGTCAGCGCACTATTACTGAAAATTGCTTAAACTTTCTCACCATATAATTATAAAATCAATTGGAATATAAATATCGTACTAAAATTTCATCGTATATAGAGCAGTACAAAGAAATCATTGTATGAAATGTTAGTATGTATTGAGTTTTCTAGTGCTTTTTACATAACCTGTTGTAAAACTAGGCAAATATCTAGATGAGTTGATGTACCCCAGTCGAGAACCACTGGGTTAGATGGCCTCTTGAAGTCCCTTCCAGTCCTATAGTTTTATGATTCTATAAGGAGCTAATGCTTCAGTAAATTGTGCAAAGAAAGGCTTGGAGACATTTACCTTCCGCAGACCTGCAAAGGAAGAGGACTTGTTTTCAGGACTGCTTGATGGGGGCCATGCCCAGAAAAGCTGTGGTGTCCCAACTGAGGTCACACTATTCTTGCCATACTAATAATGTTGTCCCATTTGAGTTTGGGCTTGTTCCAGCCAGAGTGCGAGAGAAGGCTTGATTCAACTGTTGTCTAAAGTTACCAAAGTCCCAAACCAAAAAGCATGTGACCTCACACCAGTCAGAATAGTGGGGAGATTAGAGCTTCTTGCAGGGAATATATCAGGGTATGCACCCAATTCTCTCTGCTACTAATTTAGATCCTCCACCTTTGGTGGAGTCAGGTGCCCTTGCCAATTAGACTACTTTATGTTTCCCCAGGGAACACCTGCTGTCTCATTAGACTTGAGAATTGGTGACCAGAGTCTCAGGTGTCTGTTCTCCTCTGCAAATCCAGACTTCCTGGCTATCTGGTGCAAGATTTTAAAGCTTCTGTTTGTCAGGTGTGGTGTGGACTTGGTCCACCCTGTTCCCAGGGCATTGGGGGTGGGATAGGTAGAAGAGTTAATAACAGAAGGGTTAACTTGGTAATCAGTCAATACTGTGTAGTAGAATCAGATGAATAAATAAAGGTTCCAAAGATCCTCAATCTAGTTGCAGCTGCTAGTAGCTAGTGATGTTTCCTTTTGAAGGTAGCAACTGAGGTCTGTAACCACAGGAGATGTTATTACTTTGTGGTCCAACAGTAGCGCACCCGGTCTCAGGCTTCTGGCTTGCTAGCTGTTGCCTCTCTTGGGTGGAGACCAAACTTCTCATTCCCTTCTTACCAGGGTATGTCCTGACTGGACAGTTCCCTGCCTTCACTGGGTTACTGCCAGGAAAGACAGTCTTCATAAGAATACCCCCTTGCTTTCACTTCTGAGACTGATAACAGAGTCACCGCTTGCATCCGACGAAGTGGGTATTAGCACACGAAAGCTTATGCTTCAATACTTTAGTTAGTCTTTAAGGTGCTCTTTGTTACCTCTGCTATTCCAAACTAACACGGCTACCTCTCTGATTCTTGATAACAGAGTGACAGCTACAGACATAAGTTACCACACAGGTCTTTCTAAACAAGACTACTTTTGTCTTACAATAAAAAGCGCTACTGAGACAACCTATTAAGAACAATAAAATAAGCTTTGAGCATGTGCGCAGGTTACTAGAGTTCATCCCAACTCTAGCATTGGCTCTGGCAAGAATAGACTTTCAACACCCCACCCTAGGGTTTCCTTGTGGTTACCAGTTCATGGCTTCAGCTCAGAACAAGGACCATCATGACCAGTTGATGCAGATAAGGGGTCTTTGATCTAGAGTTTCCAGGAGAAGGTAATTAGTATACAATGGGGGTCTCTTCCCAGGATGTATCTTTAAAAGGTGGCTTTGGAGAGGAGAATTTGCATTCCCCTCACCTCAAGGTATTTTCTAGGAAATCTACTTCACGCACACTGATCTAAAAAGACCTTTGAACTTCCACCTTCCATAGATTGCATTAATCCTGTTTTCCTCCTAATGAAGGTTTGTACAGTCTCAGTTGTACATAAACATTTGCATTTCCAATACAATGTACCCCAAAGGTAATAACCCTACTTCAATTAAGTTTAACTTAGTTCAGTAAAGTTCATTCAGGATATTGTCAGTCTGTCACAGATGTGACTGATGCACACAGCTGTATTTTCCATGTATATGAGTGACCCTGGGGGTGTCTGTGAAGATTCCTTGTGAACCTTTAGCAGTAAATATAAGGCTCATTGACTCCTTTCAGAGAAACAGGACCTCCACTCCATCCCTTAGCCAAAATGGAGGGCCAAGGGGATACTGTGGATTGAGGAACTGATGGACAGGTAATGCTCAGATATTATGGTGAGTTGGGCTATATGAGATCTAGGTAGAGTGCACTCTCCGTCAGACTAGCTGTGTTTGGAAAGCCAAGTGGGGTTTATGTCCTAAACGGAGAAAGAGGTGGAGGATTTTTGCTAGAAGCAAGGGCTGATGCACTGATTTACCTACTGTCTGCTTTGCCTGGATCCTGTGCTGCTCCGAATGGGTCTTCTCCCTCTTTCCAGAGAGGGGTATAGTGGTGACAACTGTAATATTTGTTCCAGAGAGAGGTACCTGAGATGCAGACTCTGCTGTGATGCAGGGCGGGAGTATTGGAGGAACACGCTGTCTCTTGCCCAGCATATGGGCTGTGTTGGTGGGCTTGCATGAGATATGGACTGTCCCCCTCATCCTGCAAACCCTTCTCTTCTTCACTCCACAGTTGGCATTTTGAGAGACTTTGTGAGAAGCCACCTTGCAGATGCAGAGCTGCCATTTTACCTATGTGAGTCCAGTGGCTTCTTGTACCCATTCCTTCCCTTGTGGGCCTTTCCCTGGAGTGATGGTCTGGTACAAAACCGTCACCCCCTCCATCCCTTGGAGTGGGATACTTGGCCCAGGTAGGACTGTCTCCTCCCCTCTACATGGCTCAGGAGTGCAAAGGGTTGTAACCTACTCACCTCAGACTAAGTTTTGTAGCCATACTGTTCTCTTTCCTGGACTTGAGTTAAAACATGTGTGGACAGTGAGGGTGTCCCCTTCTCTTGAGTGGAAACAGTCTTCCCCCAAACCAGCTGCTGCTTGTTCTGGTTTACGTGCTCTCCTGATTGTAACTTGTTTTTTAACTTCAGTTATTGCACCTCCCAGAGCCATCTTGAGTAATGAGAATGAAACCCTCTTCCAGGTAAGTACTGCTTCTCTCTTTGAATGCTTCCCTTCTCTCCTCTGTACTAATTTTAAAGGGAGGTTGGATAATAATATAACCTCTGTAGATTTGTGATCAGCTATGGCCAATGGATTCATGTTTTCAGAGCATAAGCTCCTCCCTGTGTTCAGCAAAATGAAGTGTCTGATTAATGGAAAGTTGTTGTTTCTAGGTTCTTTAGTCAGGTGTGAGATAGAATCCTTGCCCTAAGTTGATTCTAGATCTAGATAATCTTCCTTTAAAGAATTGCAAGAGGCAAGTTACTGGGCTAGACTGACTTGTAGTCTGACCCATTGTGACAGAAGGTGAAATACTGGACGAACAGACTGGTTTTCTTATCTGCCACTAAAAGAGGTAGAAGGCCAGACATAGAAGGACGAATGGTCTGACACTGGAGGTCGTCTCTCTTGGTTTTGTGTTGATTTCAGAGCTAGGGAAGGTTGATTTAGGCAGACCTGGGTGCTGTGGAGGATCCTCTTTCCATGTTGTGAATTTTCCAGCAGTCTGGAGTTTCTGGAAGGGCCCGGGACATAGGCAGTGAGTTTCTATCTGCTGGGGGGGTGCTCCCCAGCTCTGCTCAGGCCCCACCCCCACTCCACCCTTTCCCCCAAGGCCCAATCCCACCTTTTCCCGCCCACACCCTGCCTTTTCCTTGCCCAGTTCCACCTCCTCCCCCAAGCATGCTGCACCCTCGCTCCTCCCCACCCCCAGCACCTCCAGATGCCGCAAAACAGCTGATCAGAAGTAGGCGCTGGGGGGTGGGGGGGCGAGAGGTTGGGAGGGGGCCCCTCCTTGCCCCCCTGCCCACCTCACCTCCCTGCCCACCTCATGAAGTGTGGGGGCCCCCAAAGTGCAGGGTCCAGAGCGGTCGCCCCTATTCGTGGAACCCTGGGGATGGCTCTGCCTGTAGGCTTTTGCACTTGCCAGGTAATGTGATCTAACTGAAGTCTCAGTACAGAACCTCCTTTGGAGTTAAGAACTATTAGAGAGACAGTGAAAGTTTTACCATTAACTTGGTTAGTAGCTTCACTGCGTATAGACAGGGCTTCCCTTTAGGACTAGTGTGTGGTCATTTGTAAAGTGATATGCCAAAGATCATTTGTAAGGTGAGGAGTCAGGCAGAATGTAATGGGAGATTTTGCTTCCGGAATGTATGTGAGAGTGCGCCTTTCTGGCGACATGTTGAATTAGGAAGGGATTAGAGCTCCTCTGAAGTTGTTTATAATGGAGCTTTCCAAATTCCACACCTTCCTAGCCAGGCCATGTGGAGGAGACACAAGTGCAGCTGTTAGGCTATTGAATATGCATAGAGACAAATAGTATGAGCACCTGCGTTCACACCCACAGTTGACCCCTTCCTGGGCCTGGAGCCTGCTGAATCTCCTTGACCAAAAACTACAATTAGCCCTGAAGATGGTGGTTCTACAAGATGTGCTAATGGCTGAGCTCCTCTCTTTGTCATAATGCCTTTGCTCAGGGTCCCCAACTAAAGAATGTTTCAAGTGTGCTCGCCTTCCTCAGTCTTCTGGTGCTGATCACAGCCTTGGTGGCTCAGGAATTGCACTGGACCCAGCTACGCTGCTTGCGTGTTGCTGTGTCTGTATTGACCGTGCTCTCTCTACCTGAGCCTGGCATTTTCTTGAATGTGCCTGGCAGCCAGCCCCAGGCAGGAATGGGACAATCATTGTTGAGAGAGACACAATGTTGTCTTGGTGGAAAACAGCCAGCCTAGTGTTTTTCTCTTCAAAGTCACTTTATGCATTTTAATTAATAACAGAAATGCCAATGGAAAGCTCCTCGTGCCTTTGAACTGGGAAATTTTCCCACTCATTGTGAAGACAACTCCTCCCAGCTTCCCTTGATTTGTGCCTTTGCCCACAGCTGCCACCCAACATGTTGTCTCAAATTTCTACACAGTTGCTGTGGTGGGAAATGGGAGGGAGCATTTCTGTTTGAAGCTCTGGGAAGTTCCAAGAAAATAAATGAGGTAACAAAGAGTCCTGTGGCACCTTAAAGACTAACTAAAGGTCTTTAAGGTGCCACAGGACTCTTTGTTACCTTTGCTATTCCAGACTAACACGGATACCTCTCTGATTCAAGAAAATAAATGAAACTGTGATTCAATTTCTAATGACACGATTGTAGTAAATTCCTGAAAATGGGAAATAATGGAAGATGATTTGCACTAGTGTGGGTGCGGGAACAAGGGACACCTTCCCTTCTGCTTTCTGACTTCCCTTTATCCCCACCCCCAACAAACCCCTGCCTCTCTACCTACCTGCCTCTCTAAGAGCTGGTTTGCATTTGGAACTTACATCCCCATCGCTGCGTCTCTCAGCTACTTCCTCTTGGGAAGGTGGCGTACCTACATCTACAGGAGAACCCCTTCCTTTGGCATAGGTAGTGTACACTGAAGCTGAAGCACGACAGCAGTGCAGCTGTAGCATTTTCAGTGTTGACGTATCCTAAGTCCCAGTCTGTGCCCTCCTCCCTTTTCCTCTGGTGTACAAGTCACATTCTTCATCTACAACTTCCTCCTCCTGTTCCCATTGTGGCCTTCTCTTGCAGGATGAATGGTCTAGAGAAGGTAGAGTAGGACCTTCTGTTTTCCTAGACTTTTAACACGAGGCCAAAGCGCTACACAACGAAACTGAAAGATGACACATCCAAAACTGATTTTAAAAAAGACACTATTTTTAACATTGGATAATAATCTGTGGAAATTGTTGCCACAGAGTGTTGTTGAAGCTCAGAATTTAGCAAGGTTCAAAGTGGGATTGGATGCTTATATAGATAACAGCAATCTCCAGAGGAATTATAACTGTTACTAACAAAATTTGGAAAGGATATAAAATCTCATGCTCCAATCTTTAACTATTAGGGATTAATGGAGAACAAATTATTCAACATCTGCCTGCTGCAGTGTTTCATGCACCTTCCTCTGAAGCATTGGGTGTTAGCCACTGTCAGAGACAGGATACTGGACTAGATATATCCATGTGGCTAATCCAGTCTAACAGTTCCTATGTTCCTCTCTTAATCCAGCTACTTTACAGACCCTGTAGATTTCATGGTCATTCACAAATAACATGAACAGTAATATAAGGAACTTCATGTATAATAAGGAAAGCAGGAATATAAAATGCTCTGTCTGGTATGTGCAACTTGACCGAGTGAACTTTGTGGAATATATAACTCTTGGAATTTCCTGGCATTTTAGTGCTTGATTTTGAAGCTCTTAGGTTTCGTGAAACAATTATTTTTGCATTTGGTTTTAGAGGTGACAGTGAGAAAAATACAGATCATTTGGCCTCTCTAGTTGTGGAGCAGCTGCTGCTATCAGTGGAATTCGTTAGCTAATAGGACTGATACCCTGTGTAATAACTTACACCTCTGCAAAGTGGGTGTATAGATTAATGGATTGTAAGGCCAGAAGGGACAGTTTGATCTTCTAGTCTGACCTGCTATAAATCACAGTTCATAGAACTTTTCAAAACAGTTCCTATAGCTGATCTTTTAGAAAAAACATCCAATCTTGATTTAAAAATTGTTTGTGATGGAGAATCATCCATGACTCTTGGTGTTAATTATTCCATTGGTCAGTTACTCTCACCATTTGAAATTTACATTTTATTTCCAGTCTGAATTAGTCTAGCGTTGTCTTCCATCCATTGGATCATGTTACACCTTCTCGGCTAGACTGAAGAGCCCACTATTATATATTCTTTCCCAAGTAGGTATGTACAGCTGCATTGAATCAAGTCATCCCTTGACCTCCTTTGTTAAGATAACTATATTGAGCTCCTTGAGTCTATCGCCATAAGGAATGTTTTCTAATTCTTCATGTGCAGTGTTGCTGCAGCCATGTCAGTCCCAGGATATTAGAGAGACGAGGTTGGTGTGATACCATCTTTTATTAGGCCAACTTCTGTTGGTGAGAGAGACAAGCTTTTGAAGTCACATAGAGCTCCTCTTCAGGTCTGGGAAACTTATTCGGGCTACATCAGGGTTTCTCAAACCGGGGGTTGCGACCTCCCTGGGGGTCGCTGAGCGCTCCCAGGGGGGTTCCGAGCTCCCGGCGCCGCTTAAAAGCCGCCGAATGAATTACTTCCGCATTCTGCGGCTTTTCGGCGGACATACCGAGCTATTTTGGAAGTGCTCGGCATGTCTGCCGAAAATAGCCGCCGAATGCGGAAGTAATTAATTCAGCGGCTTTTTGGCAGACATACAAGGGTCCGCCGCAGCAGCCGACGAATGAAAAAGGGGTTGCGGTTCTCAGAAGTTTGAGAACCGCTGGGCTACATCTACACTGGGGCCATGTCTACACTAGAGACCTTACAGCAGCACAGCCGTACCAGTGCAGCTCCGCCACTGTAAGATCGCTATAGAATGGAGCTGTGTAGCTGCTCTGTGCCGATGGGAGAGAGCTCTCCTGTCAACATAATAAAACCACCCCAAGAAGCGGCAGTGGCTAGGATTGTGGGAGAAGCTCTCCCGCTGACAGCACTGGGCAGACACCACTTATGCAGGTGAAACTTTGTCGCTCCGGGGTGGTTTTTTTTCCATACCCCTAAGTCATATAAGTGTTGCTTAAATAAATGGTAGTGTAGACATGGCCTAGCAACACAGCTGCACAGATGCACTGTCTGGTGAAGATGCTGTAAACCGACGGGAGAGAGCTCTCCTGTCCGCTTAATTACTCCACTTCCCGACGGGAGACGCTCTCCTGCAGACCTAGCACTGTCTACGCTGGCACTTAGCTCGATCTAACTTATGTTGTTTAGGGGATCATCCTGAGCGACAGGTGCGGAGTTTCTAATCTGCCGTGGTTGCTCCCCCGACTCTGCCCAGGTCTTGCCCCCACCCCCACTCTATCCTTTCCCCAATGGTCCACCCCCACCCTGCCTCTTCCTGTCCAGTTCCACCGCCTCCCCTGAGCACGCTGCGCCCTTGCTCCTCCCCACTCCTTCTCAGCACCTCCTGATGCTCCAGCCTGGGAGCACCCATGGAGTTGGCGCCTATGCTGAGCAACACGAGTTACAGTAGAACCCCGCTATAACGTGCCCCGCTATAACGCGAATTCGGATATAACGCGATCATAAGTTGGCTCCCCTTTTTGGGCCTGGGGACACTGGCTTTTGGTCTGGGGACCAAAAAATTGGATCGCGGAAAATGCGGGGTCGCATTATAGCAGGGTTACCATTTCAAGCCAGTCAGAAGCTGATCGCCGGGGACAGAGGTGAGAACCCCGAGGGCGCGCCGGGGCTGCAGGGTTGGCCCAGGATGAGCAGGAGCTGAGCGCCAGGGATTCTCAGGAGAGTTGCTGCTGCAGCGCACCGGGGCTGTAGGTCGGCCTGGGATCATAAGAGAGTCCCTGGCACTCGGCTTCTGCTCATCCTGGGCTGACTCTGCAGCCCTGGCACGACCTCCGACCCTGCAGCCCTTGCACAGCCTCGGGGTTCTCACCTCTGTCAGCCTCTGAGCACTGGGGACTCTCGGGAGACTCACTGCTGCGGCATGTTGGGGCTGAGTGCTGGGGACTCTTATGATCCCGGGCTGACCCTGCAACCCTAGCGCGCCCTCGGGGTTCTCACCTCTGACCGGCTTGAAATGGTAACCCCCCTATAATGTGACCCCACCATTTTTTTGGACCCCAATTGTCATGTTATAGTGGGGTTCCACTGTATATTGAAGTAAGTTCTAGTATAGACAGGGTGTCTCAGCTATGTCACAGCTAAATACAGTGTGGAACAGATTGGTTAGCATAAGTAGTTCACACATATTTCATGGACCATTCAAGGTGAATTGACCTGTCAGCACCCTCTAGTCATAGGGAGGAACTGGGTAGCATGAAAGGAGCTCATGGGGTTGTTAGTGGGTTATAGATGAGGCTGTGAGTCTGTCAGGGAGATCACAGAAGTCATGACGGATACCATGACTTTCCAGTCCCTCCATGACTTCTGCAGCTGCTGGTTCAGCTGACCTAGGGCCAGTCACACTGGCTGCTGCTGAAGTGGCCACAGGCAGCGGCTGGCCCCAGGGGCTGCTGGAGCAACAGCAGGGCCCCTGCCTCCTCTCCCAAACAATAGTGACAACCCGGGGCCCCCCAAGAGCAGCTAAGATTAGTCATGTGTATTTATAAAGTCATGGACAGGTCATGGGCCTGTGAATTTTTGTTTATTGCCCATGACCTGTCCATAACTAAATCTTAGCCTTAGTTATAGATTGTTGCAATAAGTCATAAATCCAACGTGTCTAGTCAGTCCATTATTTTTAGTGTCTTAATAAAGTTATGAATTCTACAATCATTCTTGTAGCTCTTCTGAATCCTCTCACATTTATCAACATTGTTCTTGAATTGTAGTCACACTAGTGCCAAATACAGAGGTAAAATAACCTCTCTACTCCACCTGAAATTCCCCTGTTGATACATCCTAGGGTCGTGTTAGCTCTTTTCGCCACAGCATTACACTGGAAGCTCATATTCAGCTGATTATCCACCACTACCTCCAAATCTTTCTCAGGGTGTAAAATGCTAGCAACCAGAAATCAACACTTACACCAGTGGCAGCACTCTGTACAGGTGCAAATGGGAATTTATCATGGGGAGAATCAAGCCTGGTGAGTATTTGGATGAACAAAGATGCTGTGAACTCCTTAGTCTGGCAGGTCTACATAGAAACTTTTGCTGGTATAGCATTGTCAGTCCGGGGGGTGACCAGTTATAAGCTATACTAGCAAAATATTTTTTGCTGATACATACTGTGTTTACAGTGGGAGGGTTTGCCGGTGGAGCTGTAGAGGCAAATCATTTCAGGTGTAGACATGATTTATGCTGCTTTGTATGCTCACAGGCTTCAGGACCTGCTACTCTGAAGCCACTTCATTTAACACACACTGCTTCAGCATCTGAGTTTATTAACTCCTGGAATTAAGTATCTGCCCAGTTCACTCCTGGTTAGGGTGACCAGACAGCAAGTATAAAACATCGGGATGGGGGAGGAGGGTAATAGGTGCCTATGTTTTAAAAAAAAAAAAGCCCCCAAAATTGGGACGTCCCTATAAAATCAGGACATCTCGTCACCCTACTCCCAGTGCAGTATGCATCCACCTTTATTTTTATCTGTGATGGCTGGAGTAGAAATACCAGGAAGTGGGACGTGAGTATGTAACTGCGCAGTTAACAGCTTCATGGAATTTCATTCTTCATGCACTTAATATAACATTTCCAAAAGCTCTCAATTGTTGTTGTTTTAAAACCTGTTTTCTCCAAAACTTAGTAAATCCTGCCGGGTGCATCAGAGTCCATTTGTAAAAACAAGTTTGGGACTAATGGAAGGTCGCTGGGATATTTTTACGTTGAGGATTTTTTTAGAAAAAAATTTAACTCAAAAACAACTGATGGGATTTTGTCCAAACATTTCCTAAATTCTTCTCAGGAAGATTCCATCCCCAAAAGTGAATGTTTCAGGGAGTGGGGAGAGGATTAAAAACAAGACAGAATGGAATTGATTTCACCGTCTGAACTGCAGGGGTTAAGACTAGTGACACTGCTAGGATGAGATGGTGGCAGAAGCCGAAGATTAGGGCTGAGAGGAGGAGTGAGAGTTTTGGGAGGGTTGCTTGCAAGTAGGATGACCAGATAGTAAGGATAAAAAATCGGGATAGGTGGTGGGGGTAATTACCTATATAAGACAATGCCCCAAATATCGGGACTGTCCCTATAAAATTGGGACATCTAGTCACCGTACCTAGAAGCAGGAGGAAGGTTGGTTGGTTTGAAGGATAGAGAAGTTGGTACAGGCTTGGAGTGGGAGGCTTGATGGGGAGAAGGCAAAGGGAAATGTCGGCATGAGATGGGGTGCAGGGATAAAAGCAAATACACTCAGACTGAGGCTTCAGAGCTGCAAGTGGCTCTTTAATGTCTCCCTTGTGGCTCTTTGCAGCATGTGATATTAAAACATGGTGATTTAATTATTAACCAATCAGGATGCTTTTATTCTGCTGCTAATCAGTTGTAGTTAATAAAATAATATTTGGTCAGTCATTTTGTCATGAGAATAATTGTGTGTGTATAGAGAGAGTTAAGATTAGCAGCGTGTAAGCTTATGCTAAAATAAACTGGTTAGTCTCTAAGGTGCTACAAAGTCTTCCTCCTCTGATTTGTAGAGAGTGTAAATGAAAAAATGAATTCACACTCCTGTCTCTCTTGGGTGATGTTGATCACTAATTTGGCTCCTGAATCACTGAGGTCTGAATATCACTGGATTAAAATGAGGTGGTGAGAGAGGGAAGGGTGAGATGTGGGCAAGAGGGGGAGGAGAGAGAGCAGGAGGCCGGGAGTCCTCTTGTTTTTAAAGTACTTTGGCAGCAGATTTGTGTGTTCTCCCCTCTGCCCCCCTACTGTTGGGAATGTGAGCTGGGGGGGGCACCTCTGCAACATATACTAAACCCCCTGTTTGTTGATAGCTGGGTATAAAACAGCCTCCTATGAGAAGTGGGTTTGCAGAGTGGAGGGTTGAGTTTGGTGCCAGTGGCCATGTTGCCTGTGTCCCAGGCCTGGGGCCCTCAGCTCTGTAGCGTCATGGTCTGGTTGAGACAGGAATGAGTCTGTGTGTTTATAAAAACTTTATTTAGAAGAAGCATCAAACGGGAAGGAGTGATTCCTGTTCAGAGTGCCGCATACCCTTCCAATTACCCAGACTGCCTGCTGGAGACCACAGTGTTCTAACTTACTAGGCTGGTGCCTTGTCCCAATTTAGGTTGGCTGATTCTGGGTGACACTTTGCTCCCCACTACCAGCATAAATTGTCTTTCATCTGCAATTTTTGCCTTGAGTCAGCGGAGGCTCCATGCTGTAATGTCTTCTGCTTGGATAGACTTTCCCTGCCGCCGGAGATCTGAGTGCTTGGCAGGGGCTGAAGGGGGCTTTCTTCTCTGGAGAGAAATGGGTGCGGAAGCTGGTCTGGCTTTCATGTCCCTGGCAATTCTGTTATTGTTGGATGCCCTTTTTATGGGCTGCTGTTACTAATCAGGCTGCTTCGCCTAAACCTTGGTGCTCTCAGTAAAATTACGCCAGCACAGAACAGGAGGAGAGGCTGTGTATTTGTTATTGGACCTGTCTGGGCAGTGGTGTGGGGGAGGAGGATTCGCACACCATTCTCTGACTTACTGGCATGCTCCAGCATTGTTTGCCAAGTAGTGAAATCCTGAGTCTGGGAGCAGGTTTGTGCTGCTTGTGTTTGTCCTGTGGAGATGGGCGCAGAGAGGAGACGTCTGCACCCAGCCCCTCACTAGATGGGACTTGGCTCCAGATGGAGGTTTCTGTGGCACCTTTACCTCTGCTTAGGCCTCTGCCTTCCTTAGGGAGGAGACTTCCTGTCCCCAACTTGACCCAGTATATGAGGTTTGGAGGGGAGGCCTCTGGGCTGGTATCTTGCTCCCACTCCCAGAACTAGATGTCGGGATACAGGGGTGGGAGGATAGGGCTTCTCTCTGGGGTTGGTGGGCTTCTGGGTAGGATGGAATAAGCTGCAGAGAGCCTCTGGCCTTCAGTACTGGAGAAGTGGAGATCTGTACTTGGGGGACCTTGGAGAATTTTACTCCAGCTGTGGGGGCTGTGTCCTGGCATGAAGCACAGTGGGTGAGCTAATGGAAGGGCCAAGAATGTGGGATTTCTCTCTCCCTCCAGTAACAGAAGCAGAATGTGAGTAATGTTTGTTAGGAACAGCTGGGAGCCTAAGCCTGACTTGCCACCAGTAGGCCAAAGGAACAGTTTCCTTGGTGGAAGAGGGTTGCCTTGCTTTAGTGAATACAAGTGTCCTTTATATTTGTCCCCCCCCAAAATGTACAGCCCTTGTTCCCAGTGTTCTGTGTCCAGGCCATTAGTAACAGGCACTTAGAGTGCTTTGTACCCAATCTGACTTGCTAGCAAGGGGGCTAAATGTGTACACGTACTTGTGACATTTCACTTAATGGGATGTTCCTTATGTTGTTATAAAACACGCCCAGTGTGTTTATAGAGAGCAGTCCGATCCCCTCAGAGTCTTCCCTGTGCTAGGCTGAACAAGCCAAGCTCCTTTAGCCTCCTCTGGTCAGCTCTCCACTCTCCGATCATCCTAGCAGCCCTTCTCTGCACCTGCTCCGGTCTGAATTCAGCTTTCTGAAATGGAGGGGACCAGAACTGAACATGGTATTGCAGATTTAACTGTCATATTTTCAAGCTGTATTATTTGTTCATTCTGTCATACAAAAATTTCATCAGAGCATCAGTTGCCAACATCTCAGAATAAACGGGGATTTTGCTTGGGATGTTTCCTAGGCTGCATGTTCATTTCAGGAGTAACATGACTGTTGGCAAAAGCAAAGGTCCTTGTTAGGGAGAGTGCATTGAGATCTGGTTTTAGGACTTTAATTTGAGTCTTCCCATCCTTAGGGACTACTTATATATAAATGAGACCATCCATTCAGCCTGGTTTGATGTTTGGTGGCTCATGTACAAACCAGCTTCAGATTTTTGTGTCTTCTCTCTTTCCAAAGCACCTTGCACCATAGTGTCTAAATTCTGTAGGTGGATTGTAGAAAATTGGGACGAGGATGCAGAAGAGCAGCTTTGTCCTTTTGGTTCAGTTTAGTCAGCTTCTGTCCTTTGAGCACGGCTACAGGGGGGAGTCTGACAGTGTGACCTGCAAATGATGAGGATCTTCCTGATCAGCTTTCAGAGGGGTTTCAGAGCCTTCGGTTAGCTGTAATGAAGGCTTTGCCTCTGGCACCTTCTGGTTTGAACACGTGGCATGCTGGATAAATACATCTGTTTATCTGGTCCACATTAGTGCAGTATCCTAGCACCTCGCACTCGTTAATGTATTATCCTCACAACACTCCTGTGCAGCAGGGCTGGAATCCCCATTGTACAAATGGTGAGCTGAAGATATAGGTGAGAGGTATATTGCAGGAATGGGTGGGTAAAATTCTATGGCCTGTGTTGTGCAGGAGGTCAGACTAGATGATCATAAAGGTCCCTTCTGACCTTAAAGTCTATGAGTCTATGAAAAGAGATTAAGTGACTTGCCCAAGGTCACCCAGGAAGTCTGTAGCAGAGCAGAGACTTGAACCCAAATCCTGGGCTAGCGCCCTGGTCACTGGACCATCCTCCCTCCACACTGAACTGCCTTGATGGGGTGATTTCTGAGATAGAGTGGGCCTATTCTATTGAGAGATTTGTAAATCAGAGCCAGAACTTTGCAATGGATTTGGTATTGAATTGGGAGCCAGTGCAAGAGGTGGAATAGTCTTATTGACACTTCTCTCACCCTCCCAAGCTGATAAGGCTGTTGGCGTCACAATCATTTATTAAATTTGATAGCCACAGTAAAGGGGGAAACTTTTAAAAGTGTGCAATCAAAACCAGGAAAACAAATGTTGTTGACTTATTTGCCAAGAAGCCTGGTAGAAGGAATTGTTTCTGAAGTGTGTGTGTGTTTACAGTAGGGTGAGCGAACATACTGGCAACATGGAGTTTTTAGAACCTATAAAGACTTCAAGGCATTGCTTTGATATTTTGTTGTTGCTGTTTTTCCTGGCTGCATTATCCCCATGTCCCTTGAATTACTTCATAGTTTTCTCAAGGGCAGAACTGGATCATCTGGAGGCTTCTTTGCAACAGCACTCAGCCAAGGGGTCCTTACAGCCCCAGCTGCTTATTTGTGCTATTCTGGATTATCTGAACTTCTTAAAGATGCTTTTTCCCTTTTCTCCCTCCCTCCTCATCCCAGGGACAGACACTGGCATGACTCAGGTCTTGAGCTTAGCAGAGACTACAGCACTGATCTGTGAACTACTGCTGAAAGACAGTAAGCAGAAGGTACGAATTCCAGACTGTAAAATCTGAGGCAGTAAAGGGAGCAGACGGCCACGGTCCCACCTTCAAACGCTCTGAAAGAGCCCATGCTCTTCCATATAAATACTTACTTATTTTTTCTAATCAGACCTTAGAATTCTCTGAGTGTCGGGAAAGGCTCTTGCTGGCTTCACCCCGGGGAGGGACTCCAGAGGAGCTGTTTGTTCCTTTCTGTCCCTTCTGTTCTGGTTCCATTTCTTCATTAGTGTCATTTGAATTTCTGTTCCTTAGCGATGCGGACAATGCCCCCGGGCTGTGTGAAGCCGCCTCTGCAGTTCTGGCAAGAGTTTGAAAATAAGTTCAGAAGAAAACCTACCCCATTTAGGGTCAGCCCATCATAGAGGCATTTCCAATGGCTTGGCTGGTGAGGCAGACACTGGAATTCAGCCTTCTTGGTACAGCCTGGAACCGGCGCACACTGTCACTGTTTGGGGTCTTAGCCCATTTCTTGTCTGTTCAGGATGTTCTGGGCAGATAGATTACTACCCAAAATCCTCACTTCTTACCTTCCTCTTGTCCTGTTGGATGCTGCAAATCACAGCCATAAAATAAGGCTAAGATTTTTTCATGGTTATTTTTAGTAAAAGTCATGGACAATAAACAAAAATTCATGGAAGCCGTGACCTGACTGTAACTTTTGCTGATGCAGCTCCATGGTTTCCCCCACCACTGTGGTGGCTGGGAGCTTTGGGGTTCCTCCTCTCCCATGACAACTGGAAGCTGCAGGAGGGCCCCCCTCCACCCACCGCAGCTGGGAACTGCCGGGTGACCATATTTCCCAAAGAGAAATTGGACACCCACAGCTGCATGCCCAAGTTGTGTCCTTCTCCCCTCTTCACCCGCCCTGCCCCGGGCCTTCCCCAGGAGACGTCGCCTGTCACTGGAACCCTTCTGGAATCCTGCTGGCTGCCAGCTCTGGAGTCCCACAGCCCCTGGGGATGAAGCACAGAATATCACAGAGGTCTCTGGAAGTTGCAGATTCCATGACCTCCATGACATAAACATAGCCTTACCCATAAAGCTTTGTGCCTGCCTGTGTCTTACACGGATTTTGAGGAGCTAATGATAGCACCCAGAAGGTGGAATTAGGCATTGTGGGCAGCATTAAGGACTTCCTCAGACTAGATGATATAGTGTAGAAATTCTGCTAAAAATCTCTCTCTCCAGCTCTATAGTTAATTTTCAGGGGCCATGTCCTTCAGACCTCCACACAGGGGGTCACTCAGTGCTCCTTCTATTGGGAATCCCTTTATCAGCCTTGTCAAGAAAGCATGTGCAGACCTTATCTGATAATGTTTAATGGCCTCAAACCCTCGTGCCAGATGATATTTGTCTCATGGTATCAGTCTCAGTGGTTGCAGCCTGCCAGTTGGGAAACTTTTTATTCTTGGGTATTAAACAAGAAAGAACATTTTAGGCAGAATGTCCCTTTGGCTGTGGCTCTGTTTATTCCATTCTGGAGATGCTCTTTGCTCTCTTGTCAGAGAAGCTTTTGATTCACTGGCTTCCTTAAGCGGTGGCTTCTGTGTGTGGTGGTGGGGGTAGGGTGTTCCTGTGCAGTATTTCATGTTGGTCACTTTGGTTTCTGCATCTATATGGTTATTCCTTTGAAGCACTCATTTTCTTATTCTTTTAACATCAGACTACCAGCAGACCTGTGGCACTCTAATAATTTCAGATCATATAATGGAAAGAATGCTTCTCATCCTAACAGCTGCAAGTTCTCTCTTAGACAGGAGTCTCTGACTGATCATAGAGCTTAAGAACATAAAGGCCATACTGGGTCGGACCAGAGGTTCATCCAGCCAGTATCCTGTCTACCGACAGTGGCCAATACCAGGTTCCCCGGAGTGAGTGAACTTCACAGGTAATGATCAAGTAATCTCTTTCCTGCCATCCATCACCCCCCTCTGACAAACAGAGGCTCAGGACACCATTCCTTACCCATCCTGGCATAGCGCATTACTTTCTGGCACCAGTGCATGTGGCGAGGACGCACACTTACTGTGGAATACACATGAGCAACACATCTAGAAGAACTGTCTTTTGTAAGCCTGATGTATTATACTTACTAGCCACCCGTTATCAATGTCATCCATACTTTTCCAGCTGCAGAAGTTCTCTAGCTCTGCTACCATCAGCCAGTGTCAACTCTCACAAGAGCAAGAATTCTTAATGTTCCTGAGAGCTGGTCTTATTTGTCTTCACATACTTCATCATGAAGTTTGGGGGAGAGGTAGATACACTGGAAAGTAGGGATAAGCAGAGTGACCTAGACAAATTGGAGGATTGGGTCAAAAGACAACTGATGAGGTTCAACAGAGACAAGTGCAAAGTCTTGCACTTAGGATGGAAGAATCCCATGCACTGCTACAGACTAGGGACCAAATGGCTAGGCAGCAGTTCTTCAGAAAAGGACCTGGGGATTACAGTGGATGAGAAGTTGGATATGAGTCAACAGTGTGCCCTTGTTGCCAAGAAGGCTAAAGGCATATTGGGCTGCATTAGGAGCATTGCCAGCAGATCAAGGGAAGTAATTATTTCCCTCTATTCGGCACTCATGAGGTTACATCTGGAGTATTGCATCCAGTTTTGGGCCTCCCACTACATAAAGGATGTGAACAAATTGGGGAGAGTCCAGCAGAGGGCAACAGAAATGATCAGGGGGCTGGAGCACATGACTTATGAGAAGAGGCTGAGGGAACTGGGATTATTTATTTTGCAGAAGAGAAGAATGAGGGGGGATTTGAAAGTTGTTTTCAACTACCTGAAGTGGGATTCCAAAGAGGATGGAGCTAGGCTGTTCTCACTGGTGGCAGATGCCAGAACAAGGAGCAATGGTCTCAAGTTGCAGTGGGGAAGGACTAGGTTGGATATTAGGAAAAGCTATTTCACTTAGGAGGGTTTGCAGATGATACTAAACTGCTCAAAATAGTTAAGACCCTAGCAGACTGTGAAGAACTTCAAAAAGATCTCACAAAACTAAATGATTGGGCAACAAAATGGCAAATGAAATTTAATGTGGATAAATGTAAAGTAATGCACATTGGAAAAAATGACCCCAACTATATATATACAATATGATGGGGGCTAATTTAGCTACAACTAATCAGGAAAAAGATCTTGGAGTCATCGTGGATAGTTCTCTAAAGACGTCCATGCAGTGTGCAGTGGCAGTCAAAAAAGCAAACAGGATGTTAGGAATCATTAAAAAAGGGATAGAGAATAAGATGGAGAGTATCTTATTGCCCTTCTACAAATCCATGGTGCGCCCACATCTTGAATACTGCGTACAAATGTGGTCGTCTCATCTCAAAAAGGATATATTGGCATTAGAAAAGGTTCAGAGAAGGGCAACTAAAATGATTAGGGGTTTGGAACGGGTCCCTTATGAGGAGAGATTAAAGAGGCTAGGACTTTTTAGCTTGGAAAAAAGGAGACTAAGGGGGGATATGATAGAGGTATATAAAATTATGAGTGGTAAGGAGAAAGTGAATAAGGAAAAGTTATTTACTTGTTCCCATAATATAAGAACTAGGGGCTACCCAATGAAATTAGTGGGCAGCAGGTTTAAAACAAATAAAAGGAAGTTCTTCTTCACACAGTGCACAGTCAACCTGTGGAACTCCTTGCCTGAGGAGGCTGTGAAGGCTAGGACTATAACAGGGTTTAAAAGAGAACTGGATAAATTCATGGAGGTTAAGTCCATTAATGGCTATTACCCAGGATGGGTAAGGAATGGTGTCCCTAGCCTCTGTTTGTCGGGGGGGGGGGGAGTGATGGACGGCAGGAGAGAGATCACTTGATCATTACCTGTTAGGTTCACTCACTCCGGGGCACCTGGCATTGGCCATTGTCGGTAGACAGGATACTGGGCTAGATGGACCGTTGGTCTGACCCAGTACGGCCTTTCTTATGTTCTTATGAGGGTGATGAAGCACTGGAATGGGTTACGTAGGGAGGTGGCGGAATCTCCATCCTTGGAGGTTTTTAAGGCCCGGTTTGACAACGCCCTGACTGGGATGATTTAGTTAGGGTTGGGCCTACTTTGAGCAGGGGGTTGGACTAGATTATGTCCTGCGGTCTCTTCCAACCCTAATCTTCTATGATTCTAAGTTGTAACCTGTCTAGAGCCACCGTCCCGATAGCCTCAGTTGCTGAATTGATCCACGGGCTCTAAGGTTTGTCTTTAAGATTCTGGATTGGACTGTCCAGGATTCTTCTGGAGAGGAAGGCTGGCTCTTTGGTAAAAGCCATGGGCTGGGACTTGGGAGATCTGGGTTTAATTCCTGGTTCTGCCATACACTCACTGTGGGTAGGTTATATAACTTTGTGCCTTAGTCCCTCGTCTCTAAAATGGGGATAATAGAACCTGTTGTCTGTCTTTATTTATATTGTAAGGTGTCTCTTACTGTATGTATACATAACGTAGCACAGTGGGAGCCTTGATTTCAGTTGGGGCTCCTAGATGCCGCTGAAGTACAACTAATAATATGTCTGTATCCTGGAAACGTAATTTGTGTTAGAGGATTTTCAGCATTCTCAATCTGTGGGATTAGAGTCCTTCTCCCAAGTCACATTGGCATTGCATTTCTGGACAGAAGTCACAGCAAAGAAATGGGGCTGCTGGATAGTAATATTTGAATATGGAAGACCGCAAATGACAGATGAATCGCTCATAACTCCTTCTATTCAACTGATGGCAGGTTTCTAAAACCTTGTTTCAAATGGCTTTTGATTCTACTTGCTATGTAGCCTGGCCTGTGACTATAAGAGCTTTAATCTTTTCTGATCTATTGAGACTCTATTCCTATTAATACAATGTAGAACTTAAAGGAGAATGTGATCTAAGCAGGTCTGGAGAATTCTTGTTCTCTTGATGCATTACTCAGGAAAAAGAGCAGAGCTAATCACTCATTGGAGGGATTCAATCACGGAGACAAATGATTCAAGCATTGGAAACAGCTGCTGCATCTTTTTAAATGAGAAAGAGAGTTGACCCAAGAATGTCCACTGAAAACATTCTGCCCAGTGAGATGAGTGAAACTCAAGTATTAATACTCTTGATTGGTGCAACACTTCGCACAAGACCACCTACTGACAAGTTCTGTAACCTTGGGACAGGATGGTTTCTTGCACCTTCCTAGACTGAGCAAATACTAAAACCACCACATCTTTATGCTAAAACATTCCATGGCCAATGTCAAAGTACCTTGATTTTTCCTGTGGTTAAATCTGACGACTATTAAAGATGATTACATAACTGAAAGAGCATGGTCCCTGCCAATTGAATGTGCCCTGCCTGTGGCTGACTGAAAGATATTTGTGTGCTAGTGGGATGCCTTCTTCTAACCCATGAATAATTTGAACCCTCAAGGTTGAATATGAAATTGGTCTGATACCCGAGAACTGTGTAAGAACCAAAGTAAAGGGTTACATCAGTGACCTAATATTGTACCTAAATTGAAGGGAAAGAGATATATTAGAGATAAGAATTGGGAGGGAAATTTGTAAAGACTGAGCCATAGGAAGGAAAAAGATGTGTGGAGTAATATAAGCCATGGGAAGGAGGCTACATTTTTTGCACATGTGAATTGCTATAGAGTTCCTTTTTCTCTTCCAATAAAAAGGATTTGGACTGATATTTTGCCAGTGGTGGGAAGTGGTTGTGGAGGTGGAGCCTGAAATCTGGAGCTGGGGTTATTTATCAGCTTGTGAGTAAATAGGGTAGTGGTTCCTACTGGGGCATGCTCTGTCTCTGTGTGGTTGAGTGTGTCTGTCTGTCTCTCCCTCTCTTTGTGCTTCACTCACAGGCCCTGCCATGAATTTTCTCTGACCCCTTGGGGCCATTCCCACATGCTGCTTTGATGTGTGTGCCCAGAGCTTGAATGACAAGGAAGTTTTAGTGGTGGCAACGAAGAGAAAAGGGCAGGGCTTTGAACTAAGAGGTCTTTGAGCTCTAGATGTTGTGCTTAGTTATCTCCTTCAGAATGTTAATTATTCACCACGATAATTGGGCGGGAGGGGAAAAAGAGAGAGGGGAGGTTATTAAAAAATTCCAACACTAACACACTACAAAAACCTCATTTTCCAAGTCACAGCTGCCATGAAAAGGATGTTGTGTGTAAAGGGGCTTGTGTGTGAGGAGGGGCCGGACGGGGGACTCCTTTCTAAGCCACCCCTTCCACATAGTGGGATCCCTTCAGACGAATGCAGCGGAGACATCAAAGCTTTCAAGATTTTTCTCTGGGGTTTCTTAACCATGTCTGGTACTTTTTAATTACAACATTTACGGAGAGCTGCCTTTGTGACTGGAGCAGGCAAGCGTCAGTCTTGCTGATTGGCAAAGGAAATGTTAAAAAAAATCTAATAAATAATGTTTCCTGCTGCTAAAATGCCAATTTGAGGATGTACAAATTCCTGGCTGCTAGGAGGGAGCTCAGACTTTTAGTAGTTGGGTGTCTCTCTTTCCTGGATGTTACATGCTGGCACCAGTACTGCCCCTGTATGCTCATGTCTCCCAGTCCAGAGAGCTGTAAGGTCATTCTCATTTCCAGTCTGTGGACAGAAAAATAGGTGATGTCATCATTTCATTTTCCCAGAAGTTAATCATTTTATTTAATATTTATACTAAGTAGCATTCTGATGTTCCAGTCAGGATTGGGGGCCCTTTGTGCTCAGTGCTGTACATGCATGGGAATACAGGAATTGCCACATTGGATTAGACCCATAATGCATCTAGCCAACATCTCATCTCTGATAATGGCCAGCATTTGAGGCTTCAAAGAAGGTTCAAGAAATCTCACAGCAGGCAGATGTGGGATAATCTGCCCTGCTCACTTCTCTTTCCAGATCATTACTAAATATTTTAAACACCACAGTCCTAGTACAGACCCTTAAGGCTCCTGTTGTTCACCTTTTGCCATGATGGAAACTGACCATTTAATCCTACTCTGTTTCCTGTCTCTTAGCCAGTTTTTGATCCATGACAATACCTTGCCTCTCACTCCGCAACAACTTAGTTTCTTTATTAGCCTTTTATGATGGACTTTGTAAAAGGTCCTTTGAAAGTTTGACTAAATTATGTCAATCAGTTCTCCTTTATTCACAACAAAGAATTCTAACGGATTAGTAAAACATGATTTCCTTTTGAATAATCCATGCTTCTTAGACCATATCATGTGATCTTCCAGGGGTGTTATGTTTCTTTTTGTAATGCGCATTTTGACCAATTTGCCAAAAACAGAGAAGTCTTTACTGGTGTGTAATTCCTCGGATGACCCTAAGGCCTTTTTTAAATAAAGGTACAACATTGCAATAGTAGCTATATTTGATAGGCCAGGTTTTTTTTGATAGCTCATTCCTCAGAATTTCCTTGAACTCCTGGATGGACCACCTGTGCCTGGTGATTTATTGATTTTTAATTTGTTTTCTCCAGCACCTATTCTTCTGCCACCTCAACTCTGAGAGCACTTCATCTATATTACCAGAAAAAATCAGGTGTAGGATAAATACTTCCTCAATATCCTTAGTGGTAAAGACTGATGCAAATAAATAATTTTGCTTCTCAGTCAATGTCTTTATTTTTCTTAATTGATCTCTTTAACCCCTGGTGATCCACCAGACCCACCATTTCTTTTGGAAGTTTTCTGCTTCTGATATTCTTCATGTAATTTCTTGATGTTTATTTTTGTCCCTTTAGCTGTTTGCTGTTCTAATTGAAGTCTAATTGAAGTCCTTCAAATTTACTTTTCACACATCCCTTTGTTATTGGCTTCACTAGATTAGTTTTCCAAATTCTGAAGGATCAGTGTCTGTCTTGAATAATCTCTTACTATTTACCAGACTGACTATGTCCCTTTTTGTTCAGTAGTACATATACCTTCTGAGACTCTGTTGTTTCCCTAAGTGACATCTATGCCAAATCTAGGGATTTTACTTCCTTTGCTTTCAAGTTTAGGGCCTTTTTGATCAATGCCATGATTTTATTGAAATTTAGTGTCATTGTTTTAGTTTTTGGTACCTTATCTCCTGCCTACAATGTTGAATTTAATTATGTTACGGTCACTGTTACGAAGATCCTCACCCTCTGTTACTAACTGAATCAGACAGATGCTGCGTATTACTTAGGCCTAGGCCTAAGTTGAGAATAGCTTTTCCTCTTGTGTGCTTTAGAACTAGCTGTTCCAAGAAGCTTTTCTTTGAGATGTGGAGAAATTGCTTCTCTACAGTTTGTCCTGCTTGACATTTGACCAGGTAGTAGAACATACAGTAAATATAATTCTCACCCCAAAGAGTTTGCTGTCTAAATTGACATGACACGAGTTGAGCATTAAAGACAGTGGAAGAAGGGAAGGAGGAAGACAAAGCTGAAGATCTTATCTGAATGTATACTTGGCAGCTTACACAGATATTTTTTTTAAAATAAATGAAGAGGTAATGAGTAAATTACTGACAGGTCAGTAATTAATGACATTCTGGATGGTGCAGTGAAAGTGAATAGGGACGTGTTGTTTACCCCTTCACAATACACACAAACAAGGGGTCACTCAATGAAATTAATAGGTGTCGGGTTTAAAACAAAAATTCTTCACACAACGCACAATCAACCTGTAGAACTCATTGCCAGGGGATGCTGTGAAGGCCAAAACTATAACTGTGTTAAAGAATTATGTAAATTAATGGAGGATAGGTCCATTAATGGCTGTTAACCAAGATGGTCAGGGACACACCCAGGGATGCTCCCTAAACATTTGACTGCCAGAACCTGGGACTGAACAATAGAGACTGGATCACTTGATAATTGTCCTGTTCTGTTCATTCCCTCTGAAGCATCTGGCACTGGCCACTGTCGGAAGACAGGATAGTGGGGCTAGATGAACCTTCGGTCTGACCCAGTATGGCTTGATCTGTAGCACTTTACAGCTGAGGATCACAAATAGCTTTATACACTAATAACCTCAGCCTCCTTGGGTGGTATTACGGTTATTTCTACTTTAGATGGGAAAGCTGAGGTACAAATAGCTGTCAGTCATAGCTAGGACTAGAACCCACGCCTCACGGCTCAGTCTTGTGCTGTAATCACTAGACAATGTGTCCACTTTTCTCTTCAGCAGGGGGCCTTTTGCCTGAGGATGGATGCTGGCTTGGGTGTTAGTTAAGTTGTGGCAGTAGTTCACCCTTTATGGCATTTCTAGCTGGCTGAGGTATGGTTTCATTCTCCTGGAGCCTTCTAGGGTCTCCTGTCTTGTGAGCTCCTGGGGATTCCCTGAATGTCTTTACACTGCAGCAGAAATGACTTGAGACGTAAGGGACAGGGAGGAGGCAAGAAAGAAGGCAGAGGGAATTCAGCCTCAGGTCTCTGGGCCGTTCTCAGTAGAGGTAGTCAGAATCTACCGATCTCCCTATTCCTGTGGCCAGACTTTGCATTGCAGTAGCATCCTTCCATCATGGCTCTTTACGCAAAGATATTTCATTATAGGATGAGGTTAGAAATTGGTTGGTAAAGGTATCTGCATAGGGGTAGTATACTCAGACTTTTGTAAGGCATTTGACAGTCTCGTTAAAAATTTAGCAACATACAGTATCAATAAAGCACACATTAAATGGATTAAGAACTGGCTAACTGACAGATATCAAAAAGTAGCCCACTGAATGGGGGAGATTTTAGTGGGGTTCTGCAGGAAATAGTTCTCTGCCCAGTGCTATTCAACATTTTCATTGATGAGCCAAAAATAATTATAAAATCACTGCTGATTCAAATTTGCGGATGACACAAAGATTGACAAATTTGTAAATGACAGGCCAGTCATATGAATGTATCTGGATCACTTGGTAAGCTGGGCTCATTCAAGCAAAATGTGCTGAATACAGCTACATGCAAGGTCAGACATCCTAGGAATAAAGAATGCAGGGCATACCTACAGAATAGGGCTGTATCTTGGAAAGCAATCACGCTGAAAAGATTTAGGAGTCATAGTGGACTAAAAACTGAACATTAACTCCCAGTGTGATGCTGCGGCAAAAAGGGCTAATGCCATCCTTGGGCGTATAAACTGGGGAGTAGAGAATGGGAGTAAGGTGGTGATTTTTCCATCTACATCTGGCAGTGGTGAGACTGATACTGGAATACTGTATCCAGTTCTGGTGTCCACTTTTTAAAGGACATAGAAACTTTGGCGAGAGTACAAAAAAGAGCAACAAATAATTTGAGGGCTGGAGAAATTGTCTTACAGGGAGAGACGTGTAGAGCTCAATCTATTTAGCTTATTGAGAGGTGACTTGATTAGTATAAGAATACCATCTCAGGGAGCGAATACCATCTCAGGGAGCAAATACCAGGTGGTAAAGAGCTCCTTCATGTACCAAAGAAAGGTAGAACAATGGCTGGAAGCTAAAGCCAGACTAAATTAAAAATAAAACATTTTTTTAACTACTAGAACAAAACTACCAAGGGAAGTGAGGATTCTTCCTCTCTTGCAGTCTTCAAATGAAGACTGGATGCCTTTCTGGAAGATACGTTTTAGTGAGACAAGTTATTTGATTTGCTACAGGGGTAACTGGGTGAAATTCTTTGGCCTATGATAGCATGTCAGATGAGATGAGCCAGAAGTCCCTTCTGGCCTCAATATCTATGATTCTGAAAACATTGCTCCTTGTCTCTCTGTGGCTAATAGGACAGTACTCTAATTACTTGTTCCCCACAACTTGACCTGGATGCATTATTTCTACATCATACCCAACTTGTTTAAAAAAAAAGCCAGTGTTTGTACAGCACTCTGTAGGTAAAATTCACTCAAGCGAAGCATTCTCTAGTATGATTGGCAGCTTCTCCGAATGAGATGCAAACCTAGAATAGCAGGGTGAAGAATTGTAGGCCTGGTTTGAGGAGCAGGACTAAAATAGTAAGGGAGACTTGAAGGTTAGAATCATAGAGTATCAGGGTTGGAAGGAACCTCAGGAGGTATCTAGTCCAACCCCTTCCTCAAAGCAGGACCAAATCCCCAATTAAATAATTCCAGGCAGGGCTTTGTCAAGCCTGACCTTAAAAACCTCTAAGGAAGGAGATTCCACCACCTCCCTAGGTAACCCATTCCAGTGCTTCACCACCCTCCTAGGGAAAAAGTTTTCCCCAATATCCAACCTAAATCTCCCCTCTGCAACTTGAGACCTGCAAGATTGGGGTGCACTGTGGTGGAACTATATGGTGGTGACTTGCACCGGAGTAGCCCCACATGGATTAGCTCAAATCAGCACTGCTAATTCCTCAATTTCATAGTTGCTGGTCTCTTTGGCAGACTGTAAAACCACTTCTTTGACTTGCACTAATGCAACATTGATCCCCAGCCTCTTCAGGCAGGCAATGCCAATGTGATCTGCCCAAAGCAGGGAACTGAAGAACATTTCAGGATCCATCCATGAGAGGAAAGGGGCAGCTGTTAGCAACAGTGAAACCAGAATCTGATGCCAGAGATGTTCTCAAGGAGGGGAAGGAAGAGCTGGTGATCCTGGTAGCGCAGAATAGGAGAGAGAGAGTGGGTCATGATGCTGGCTTGGTTGTGCCCACAAGGTGGCTATTCTGCACGTGCCAATGGGACAGTATAAACATGGTGTGGAGCACAGCCCCTGGGGAGACACTGAATGAAGCTGAAAATCACTAGCAGATTAGAGGGGCTGTCACTGAACGCCACTTAGACTCCTCGAACACGTCTGTATAGATGATACCCAATACACTGAAAATTGGCTTGCCCATCCTGCTTGCATATTTTAAACTGGGTTCCAGAAGATGCAGCCAGGACATAACTGGCAAAGAAGTGTCCGAGCTGCTCTCATGTTCAGTTTCAGCCCTCCTGCGACTCATAGTTGCATTTATTTTAAGGGGCTTTGCTGCCCACAATTGAGATGGGTGCTTTGGGGGTGGAGAGGGTTGATGAGCAAATGCCCATGTTTTCATAGCTGCAGTAGCTTTTCCCTGGGTTGGGGAAGAGATTGGACTTCCCTTAGAGAGGTGTATGTAATCTCTTAGCTGGCTAGATGTGACAACCTTGCAGTTTGCCCTGTCCCCTTCTCATCCATCTCTTTTCCCTTTGCTTCAGGCTAACCTCTTCCCAGCATCTGTCATTCACTTTGGATCGGAGGAGCGCAGAGGTGAGTTACCTCTATCTCGTCTTCAGCTGGCTCCATAGCTGCTGTATTTTTTAGCCAGATGAATCGTGTCTGTGACTTCAGAATTGTTCCAACCAGAGATCCCAAACAAAGCTAGGAGTGATGAAGCTGGAAGGTGAACAGGAGGCCTAGCTGGCTCAGGTATTCAGGGATGGAACATGGAGCCTTGCATGGGCAGCTCTGGTTGTGTTCAATCTAAGGTCGGAATGAGTGTAAATATTTAATCTCCTTGCCTGGGTGAAATGACCTGGGTACAGTAGCTTTGTGCTATTCCCAGCAGAAAATCCCCCCCCACCCCCTCCCTAGCACTAATTAGCTCCTTTTGTTAGCAGGCTGGAGAGAGAACTTCTCAGAGGTGGTACTTCCAGCTCAGCATTGAGGGGCTTTGGTAGGAGAAGGGATGAGGTTTATGTGACTCTTGCATTGCCATTGCTTCTGCCTCTATTGTGAATCACTGAGGCCTCGTCTAGACTAGCTTGGTTCTGCTTCAACTGAAGCTGATTGCCAGTTAATGCAAGTTAACTAACATAATTGTAAATATAAATCAGGAAGCATTTCTTATGAGATTTATTAGGCTATGGAGTAGGCACAGTAGACAAACATGGAGTAATGATCTCTGAAGGGAAGCATAGAAATCCCATTGCTTTAAAATTAAACAAGACAAAGAAAAAGAAATTGCACTGTTGGGATCAATCCGTTGTGGCTTCCTGTGGAGATGGAGTCTCCGATTCTCTGGCATATTTGTGGTGCTGTTAATATTAGTGTCTGCTTCTCTGAGGTGTAAAGGGAGTTCTGGGTCCAGAGAACATAACCTCTGAGATGCAGAGATCAAGTGCCTGAAAACCACAAGTTTTGAGGTATGGATTAGAAATGGCAAAGAATAGTCAGAACGTTGAAGTTTGGTGGGAATCAGCATCACTTGAGAGGTTCACTATTATCACCCAGTGGCTAACAATGTTGGCTTTTGTACTGGGAAAAGGCAGAAACTCTCTGAGGCACACAAAGGGGGACTAGCTGGAGCTGCATGGTTCTGAGATGCTGCAATAACAGTGTCTGCAGGTTGGTTGGTGTTACTATCTTAACAACTGTATGTGTTTGGGTTTGTTTTGCAGATTGTTACTTGAGACCAGAACTGCTGAAGTCCACAGTGTCCCTTTCTACAGCTGACTTGCTAGTAGCTAGGTAGGGTCTATGAGCAAAGCTACTTAATGTGAGTGAGCATTTGTGGGAAGGGAAGGCTGGAATCAACACCTCTAGAGCCTGGTGGAGAGGGGCTGAACCGACAGGCACCAGAAAAACAACAGCCCTGCTCTCAGGCTTGTTTACAACTTTGTAGCTTGGTGAACCCTGCTCAAATGGGGAGGCATGTTTGTTGCTAAATCTGGCAGGAGCTAGAAGATCATCTGTTTACAGACTGGTATGTGCCCTAAAGCCTTGGCTTCTGGGGTGAAGATTAACCTTTTGAGGCCTGGGCCTGACGAATCACTGGGCTGGGGTTGTATGCTGGGGTAAGTGGAGATCAGTGTGAAAATCTTGCTTTCATTCTGCTTTCTTGTTTCTCTTCTCAGAGGCTTGTCCAAATCACTAGTCCCTCCTGCACCACCAGCTTCGGAAACTGCCGTTCCCCCCCCAGTTGGGCCAGAGGAGACAGATGGGAAAAGAACTGCAGCAAACCCAGAACCAGCAAGAGCCTCTGAAGCTTCACAGCCAGTGAAAAGCCGCCCTGAAAAAGTACCAAAGTGGCTGAAGCTGCCAGGTATCATCTGGGATCATAGGGAGAGCTTTCCCTCCTGCTGTGTGGAAGCTGCCTCTGCAGAGCCTCACTGCAGGAGTGAACTGCCATGAGTTGTGATCTCAGAACTATTCAGTTTAATTGCTTATGGGCATGATGTGGATCTGATGTCCCAATTGCGATAAGGAAAGGCCCAGGATCTCTGTAAAAGCTATTTGGGTTGTTTCCATGTGCTGGCACCATCAATCTCAGAACCATCTCCTTCGCCTTGATTGTGCAGTCTTGCTAAAATTCTATCATTCTCTCATTAACATTTCATTGTTAGTGCTTACTGCTATGGAATGGTGGCAATTGCTCTGTAATTAACATTGCAACTGAGTTTCTATCAAAAATCCACAGTATCAATCTCTGTCTCAAAATGGGATATGAAGTGGATTGGAAAAGAGGTTCTTGAATTCTTCTTATCCTCTTCGCTCCTGGTGGAGCATAAGGCACCAACCATTCTTCTCCATTTGCTGAAGATTTGGTTGACGTTTCTGTAGCATTCGTTTTTTACATGGTGGGTTGCTAGCCCAACGCAAAAACCCTCCTCCTTTCACATCTTGGGCTTGGGACCAAGCAATGGCAGAGTTGGTTCTTGAATTATGCGCACGCAAAATGGGTCATCAGAGTTCAAAAAGATCATCTAACATTTTTGTAGCCAACCCGCTCCACTCCTCTCTTTCCACCCCCCCCCCCCCCCCAAAGCAGAGGTAAAATCTCTGGCTGAGATCTGATGATAGCTTTTGAAATTAAAAGTTTATCATTTGATTCTGACAGGTGCTCCTGCAAGCTTAACATAGGACATCAAGTAACTGAAAATATAAAATCTGTGGTTTAGTCCATTTGTTCCCATATGGCTGAACTGCTTTAGAATGACACTGGGGCATCTGCAGAAGCAATATGCATGATGCCTTTCCATGCTGGGTAAACAACATTTCTCTTCCCTGTAGGGAATATTTGGTTCAAGTGTGTAGTGCAAGAAATGAAGATGTTAATCGCCTGTCCTGCCTGCCTGAGCTGTGCAGTGTTGAGAAGGGCTGTGAGCAGCCAAGTAGGAGTGGATAGCAGTGTGTTGGACAATGGAGGGGACAGCCATATCTACCCTGGAAGTCACACTGTTGTTGTAGGCTCCCCTGTTCAGTTCTTACCAAGCTCTGAGCTGAAGTGCTATAAATATACCAGCTGGAGCATGGAGCCCAGTGTGTTCAGGGCCTTAGCTAGGAGGTCCCATTATTGGGTGAGTATGTAGGACAGGTCCCTATGACTCTGGTAGGGTTTGGAGCAGCAGCCCTCACTCTTTCTCTCAAACAGGATTCTGGTTAGTGATATAAGCACCTCCTTATGTGTTTTTCTTTTTCTTTTTTTTTCCAGCTGGGAAGAGATGAAACCTCCCAGGTGCTGGGCCTGCAAGATTACTACTTGGCTGGACTGAGAAACAGTAGAATCAGTTGCACTTCTTTCCATTTGAACTGCTACAAAGTTTGTAATAAACCATTGGTGGTCCTGGAGAGACCTAAACATCATCATTTATTTTTAGAAAAATAAAATAGAATAGCTATTTCATGTTGCTAATTCTACCTTGTTGGGAGCAGACAAAGCCCCATGTGTTGTAACACCATCTGCCTGGCAATAGAAGCAGGATCAGAAGGAGAAACTGTGTCCTGCATGCATGTACTCTGAAAGGAGCAGGTGGAGAGAATTCTTCCTAGCCATCCCTTGTCTGCTTATTTTGCTTCTATAGGTGTTTGACACTCAATCCTTCTCTCTAATTTCTGTCTTCAGAGGTTACCCGAAGCAGTATGGCTGCTCTTCTGCTTGCACAAGACCTCATTGCTGGAGTCAGTTTCATAATTTCACCTACAGCTGTAAAGTGTTGCCCAGAACTGGGCTGGTCCCACTACTACTGCTAGTAGTAGTCCTGCAGGAGCTGTTTAGATAACTCACAATTTAATGAGTGGCTTTTGTTGAGAACTTCCTGGTTCATTGTACTTGTCTGTTTTCCACTGGTGGAGTCTTGTTAATGAAAAATGCAGGTATCTATTAATGGCATGGAATATTCCTCTGGCCTGAGCTGTTTTATTACCATTACACATAATTGACATAATTAGCTACTCCTCTGAGAGTAAAACTCCAGTGAAAGGTCTCTCCATCTGCTGATCTCTTTGGCTTTGCTGTTGGCCTGCAGTGGAATTGCCGTGTGCAGTATGAGTACTGGGAGGAGTGATGCTCTTCCTCACACATATGCAGTGTTGGGATGTGAGATAAGGTTTAGAAATGTGCCTGCCATAGAGATGAGGTCTGTAGTGCCACAATATCCAGGCTGCTGTATTTTATTTGAAGGTTTTTTTCATAGTCCAATAATTCCAGTTGGACAGTTACTGTGTTATGGTAACAGTTCTCACCATTTGTTTTCCCTTGAACTGTGTGTGTCTTCACAATTTGTAGATGTAATAAAGCAGAGTGGCCATAGGAGGCCTTTTTGTTGGGGTCTTTGATAATGTGTTTCTTTCCCACTGCTGTGTTTCTTTATCAGTTCACAGGAACCTGTTCCCTATTCACTGAGCCTGACATTCTCTCCCCCCCCCCCTTTTTTTTCCCCCCCAACAAAGCAAAACTGAGTTTTGTACCATCTGAATGAACTTCAAAGTGGCTGAAAGGGGCACCCAGTGTTCCTGGCACTTGTCATTGTCTCCCAGACTGGCCAACATTTCCCTTCAGGTCTAATTACTTCCACATGCTCCCAAATGCTTTGATGAACATCAGAGGGAGGGAGAGCAATGAAAGAAAGGTAGAGGAGGGAAAAGGAAACTCAAAGCTGAGGGAGCAGGCTGTAAGGGAGAGAAGATTGATTTCTTACGTGATACCCAACCATGAACAGACGGGTTGTGTGTGCTGCAGCCTCTGGCACTGGGGAATTGACTGTTTGCTGCTCTAAATAGTAAATGTTCTCAGAAAACAGCCACTCACCCAGGCATGTGAGTGGTTGCACAAGGGAGACAAACTACAGCAAGATTCCACTGGGATGAAAAGGATTTAACTAACTTAATTCTAAATTGTTACTTTGGCATTAACCCTGGGATGGAAGAGTTTAATAACAAAATCCATCCTTTCTGCCAGGTGCTTGGTGAGTTTCCTTCCAACTGTGCCTATCCTAGAGATCCTTCTGTTTTGCTGTTTCCTCAGGGACTTTGCTGATGGCTGGGGGGCTGCTCTTTCACATCTCCTTGTGGAAGAGTCCCTCTTAATCAATATGCTGTGTGTACTGTGAGAAATCTTAAAGGTTTTCCTCTTCTACCAGCAATAAGGAGCTGGTCTTGGGGCAGTATCTGAGTTAATAACTGACTGGGGTGAGAGGCTACAGCTGCTAGCCTAAGCCTGGAGTATGGTGTGTGTGCTTCAGAGAGGAAGTTTAACTGCTGTGTTACCAAGTTTAGGGACACTCAAGTCCTGGCACAATTTCTGTTTTAACGGGAGGTGAGCAACAGCTACAGGAGCAGTGTTAGGTTTAATTGGATTCCCAGAGTGAACTTTCTAATCATTATAAAAATCAAGATAACTCTTGCTGCTCCAATTACACTATGCTTCCCAGTGGCCCAGCCCATTAGTCAATCTGGTAAGCAGGTGGTATTTAGCTTCTGGGTTGTAGGAGCCAGCCTTCATAGTGCTAATTATGCACATTACCTCATGCAGCCCATTCTTCGCTGCCCAAGCTTGTCTGTCCAACAGATTGCCCCCTGTGCAAACTGTGCCTGGTCGGTGGGATGGTGAAAGGATGCCCCTTTCAACAGTTACCAAACAAACCAATCCTCTGTTCGTGGAGCAGTTGTTAATGCTGGAAGCCACCATTACAGCTTGGCCTTACCAGTTACACCCCCTCCACTTCTGCAGTTATCTTTAGCCTTCCAGAACAGCTGTTTCTTGCTGGCTCATGGACCGGACATCACAGTGCAGCATATGCTAGCGGGCACCTTTGCTGGATCTTTAACATGCTGTTTTCCTTTGGCTTGCTCCTTCCATGGACAGGTGGGCAAGGTAAGTGCTCCCTGGAAAAACACAGCTAGGCCCTGAGACAATCTTATGCACTGACAACTGTAGGCTTTCCAGCAGGGCAATCACAATGAGAAGTCCTTGTTCCCAGTGCTCAGTACCTGAGTCATGCACTAATTACTTAGCATGATGATTTAGATAAGCAGCATTTGATCTGACCTCTACTAGTAATCTTTTAATAAAGCCTCAGACTGCCTGGTGCTTGTAGAACTATGATCTACAGACCGTGATCAACATACAAACAAGGCAACAAAAGCTTCCTCCATCATATCAAGGGTGGTCATAGCCTGAAACGGAGAGAGCAGGGCTAGTGCCCCATCCACTTCTTGCCAGCTACCAGGGGCAGTTGGGAAATCTCTACCACTTTTCACAAAGGACCCCACAAATAAGACTAAGCAACTGGAAAGCTAGTTCTCAGACATGTTGGTGTCAGCTGCTTCTGCAGCAGCAGACCTACTATTTCCCAACAAAGCCAGGTTCAGCAGTGTAGGTCCTGCCTACATGTGTAAGGTTTCTTATTTCATAGCTTCCCCCTCCCCTGCTGGCAAAGGGGACACGCTGTCCCATGATGTGGGATTCTCACACATGCTGTTTGTTATTCTGTCCCTTTTTAAGAGTTTTCCTTTCGGCCTGTGAAGATTTAGAGAAGAGGGTGGGGGAAGCTGAGCAAGTCTTTGAAGCAACTTGACTTTCAATGATTAATTGCAGTGAAAAGCCTGAGCCAGGGAGACTTATTTTTGATTTATTGATGTTTCTTTGTGAGAACAAATTTATAGCAGAGGGAAGCAGCTTCTGAGAAGAATATCAAACAGTTAAAAGGTTCCAAGTACTCTTTGATGTCACTACCCTGGAGGAATGCTGGAAAGTATTGGGGGGGGGGGGGGGAGGGGCGGCACTGTTTATTTATAAAATAAATATCAGGTACCTGCTTTTGGCACAGAGCTTCAGCTGAGCGCCTGTTTAACTAAACTACTCAGACAGCCATGGAATTGGAAACCCCTGCCAGAGCAGCCTGCTGAGGTGATGAGAGCCCACAGCTAGAGGAAGGTTTCCAGCCACTCACTCTTTCCACACAGTGTGGCACCTGTTTCACTGGTACAGAAAGTAACAGTGCTTTGGCCATGCTATTCATTCTGGACTGTAAACTGCTACTGCAGGAGCAGAATGCCCTGCTATAGTCATTGGTCTACAACCATCAAAATGTGCATCCTTTTAAGAATGGCATCTTGCTCTTTACAGTTGCTGAGGGCTTGCTCTACTCAGATGAGAGGGGTGAGGAGGAAGCAGCTACTGCAGCATGATGGCAAGGGCACAGTGAAGCAACAATATGCCCATCCCCATAGCTAAACAGGATGCCAGTCCAGACATTCAGTATCAGATTCACTCCCAGATCAGGACTTCCTTCTCTTGGCAGCTGATGCATCCCTTTCTGTGTGATCAGGCCTCTAAAAATCCAGAAGCTGTAAGGAGAGAGCAGCAGCTGCTTTAGTTCTCATAACGGTAAGAGGCAGTTCCAAACTAGTCATTAACACATCTGTGGGGTCCCCAGCAGCCATGTAAGGATATTACTAACTACTCAAACATCCCGCTGAAGGAAGGGGATTAAGATGCTTATGCCCACATCCTTATCCTGTTAGCAGGGGAAGCTGAACTGTACTTTACATACCAGCTGTGGCAGCACTTTCTCCACATGTTCAATATCCACCCTGTCCAGGTCCTCAGCCTTAGCCTGCCGTGCTCCGCGTGCTGCAGTTTCTGCAACACACATGCAAGACAAGACAAACATCACAAGTAGGTGTGGAAAGGGAAGTCCTAAGCTAACAGTTGGATTTTGGGGTGCAGCTACAGCACCACAGGGTAAAAGAGAAGCACTTTCAAGATCCCTCTTGGTTTTAGCATCCCAATCTTGTGTAAAATGGAATCTTTCATGGCATTAAACCACAACTGAGAAGATAACTGGCTCCTCTCCATTCACCACTCTTCCCTCACACTGGCTTGTGCTGTTGTGACAGGGAGTGGCACCTAACAAAGTAGAAAGGCCATTCCACAGGCAAAGTAGGTATAATAGTCCAGCAGTGAGGCTCCTGCAACTTGACAGAACAGGCTTGTTTCCTTATGATCCTGCCACAGAAGCCTTGATGTGCTAATCGGACTACTCCCAGGGAGAGCAGCTCTATGGAAGATTGCCTTTCCTGGAGGGAAGTTTTAGAAAAGCTCCATCAAAGCATAAGCAAAGCGCCCTGCCAGAACTGCCACAACTTTTCTAACTAACCCAAATCTATGACCACAAGTACTTAGAATAAAAGGGGCTCCTAAGCACTTACCTCGAACAAACACGTTCAGCATTTCTGCCATTAGCAGCAAAGCATCACTGCTAACTAGAAGAAAAGGAAACATCAGAAGATGTATTATAGGAGGAGGAAGGATGGGCACAAGCTTAGGACATTATCTTGGAACTTAAGACCTGTGTTCAAGTCCTAGCTCCACCACAAACTTCCCATCTGTCCCATGGCAAATCCCTTGAGTGAATTAAACCACTTGAATTCTGACAGAGCATCCACATACGGTGTGGCTTTGCAGACACTGTGGCTTGCATTTCCTGCTCTCAGAAAGCCAGGCTGGGGGGACTATGCAGTGTGAAAGGTATCTGTTGGTGGAATCTTTCAGGAAGCAAGTAGGAGAGCTACAGGAGGAGTTGGCTAGGCTGAGGAGCATCCATGCCCATGAGGAATTCATTGTGAGTATTCATACAGAGATGTCAAAGGCTGAGGTAACTATCCAGCTACAGAGGACTAGACTGTGCCCTTGTTGCCAAGAAGGCTAATGGCATTTTGGGTTGTATAAGTAGGAGCATTGCCAGCAGATTGAGAGACGTGATAATTGCCCTCTTATTTGGCATTGAGGCTTCATCTGGAGTACTATGTCCAGTTTTGAGGCCCACACTACAAGAAATGTGGAAAAATTGGAAAGAGTCGAGCAGAGGGAAACAAAAGTGATTAGGAGGTAGGAGCACGTGACTTATTAGGAGAGGCTGAGGGAACTGGGATTGTTTAGTTTGCAGAAGAGAAGACTGGTATTTGATAGCTGCTTTTGATTAACTGAAAGGAGGTTCCAAAGAGGATGGATCTAGATCTGTTCTCAGTGGTACTAGATGACAAAACAAGGAGTAATGGTCTCAAGTTGCAGTGGGAGAGGTTTAGGTTGGATATTAGGAAAAACTATTTCACTAGGAAAGTGGTGAAGCACTGGAAGGGGTTACCTAGGGAGGTGGTGGACTTTCCTTCCTTAGAGATTTTTACGGTCAGGCTTTTCAAAGCCCTGGTTGGGATGATTTAGTTGGGGATTGGTACTGCTTTGAGCAGGGGGTTGGACCACCTCAGGTCCCTTCCAACCTGAGGTCCCTTTTATAACTGCTGTCATGCCAACAGGAAAGGAGGATATGGCTTAGTCACAGGGATCACACTGGCTGCTAGTTACTTCTGGCAACAAGCAGTGCTCCAGCCCACCCACTATAGGGATGAAGAACAGTAACGCTGATCTGCCAACAAGCCATGAGGAATCACCTCCAAAAGTGAAAGAAGAGAAGCCACATTCCCAAAACACTATCAGGATCACAGCCACTGCTCCCAGGAATAAATGTATTATAGTGGTGATTCGTGACTCTCTTCTGTGGGGGATAAAGGCACCATCTGTTAGCCTGACATGACATCCCAGGATGCCTGCAAGGGGCCCATATCGGAGACATTATGGAGAGACAGTTGAGGATCATCTGGCCCCCTGTCTACTACCCCATGCGGGCACTAATGATACTGCAAGATATGACTCAGCAGATGAGAAGTGACTACAGGGCTCTGGGAGTGAGGGTGAAGGAGTTGGGAGCACAGGTGGTGTTCTCTTCGATCCTTCCAGTAAAGGGTAGGGGCCTAGGCAGAGACAGATCCATCCTAGAAATGAATGCCTGGCTGTGAAGATGGTGTTGCCAGGAGGACTTTGGCTTCCTTGACCACTGATGTGTTCTGGGAAGGAGGACTGCTAAGCAGAGAAGGGGTCCATCTATTGAGGAGGGGGGAAAGCATCTTTGGATACAGACTGGCTAACCTCGTGAGGAGGGCTTTACACTATGCTTGATGGGGGCAGGTGACAAGTCCACAGGTAAGTCCAAAACATGGAGACCTGGGAGAAAGGTCAAAATCTGGGGGGAGTATGGGCTGCCATAACAAGCATAAGGGAGAGAGGAGAGAACAAGGAGGAGGGGGGGAGAGGAATCAAATCAGTATCTTAAATATCTATACTAATGCAAAAAGTATGGGGAATAAGGAAGAAACTGAAATGCTAGTTAAAACAACTGTAGCATAACTGGGACAATACACATGTCTGGAATACAGTATGGGTATAGAAGGGTACAGCTTGCTGGAGGAGGTGTTGCTTTATATATTTAAAATGTACACAGTAGACCAAGGTTAAGATGGAGATAGGAGGCAGACTTGTTGAAAGTCTCTGGCTAAGGATGAAGGGGGTAAAAAAAGAAGGGTGATGTCATAAGGGTCTCCTTCACACTGTCTAACTAGGAAGTAGAGTAGTAACTACACCTATGTGGCTCCATTAATTAGGTGGGCAGCCATTTATTCTCTCGTAGGTGTACCCATAGAAGGAACTATCCGCGGACCACCTGAATGGAGTTTGTGAATCATAGTTTGAGAACCTCTGCCTTAGACAGCATGTACATCTAGGGAACAAATGTTTGACCATTTAAACCAACTGAGAACCAACACGGAGCCAGGGTGGCTTCCTGGTCACCTCTGGTATTCCTGAATTTCAGAAGAGCTCTGTGTGGCTCAAAGCCTTCTCTCTCTCAACAACAGAAGATGGTCCAATAAAAGATATTACCTCATCCACCTTGTCTCTCTAATACCCTGGAACCAACACAGCTACAACTATACTATAGGCAGCTAGGTAATTTGCAGAAGGAATTTAGTTCTCTACAGAGTACAAGAGAAGCACTTACCTCGAGTTCTGTCATCTTTGAAGTGGAGATTAAGTATTTTGTTCACGGTCTCCTGCATGAAAAGGGAACATGATATAGAACTGTTGAGTGAGACACAAATTAAGCTCCTTTTTCTCTTTCCTGGCCATAAACTGTATAAACAGTCCTGTCCTCCCCTGCCCCACAATTAGAGGCAATCCCCCAGCCACTTCTAAGGCAGCACTTCTCCGTTTCCTTTCCCACCCCTTTGTCTTGTCTACTACTTAAGCTGCAAGTTGTTGGGAGGCAGCGATTGTCTCACATTAAGCATCTGTACAGTCCTAAGCAGATAGGACCCAGGCCCTGTCTGGACTTCTAGGTGCTACAATACAAATAAATAGATATTTAAATAACATAAGAATGGCTGTACTGGGTCAGTCCAAAGGTCCATCCAGACCAGTATCCTGTCTACTGACAGTGGTCAATGCTAGGTGCCCCGGAGGGAGTGAACCTAACAGATAATGATCAAGTGATCTCTTTCCTGCCATCCATCACCACCCACTGACAAACAAAGGCTAGGGACACCATTCCTTACACATCTTGGCTAATAGCCATTTTAATGGACTTAACCTCCATTAATTTATCCAGTTCTCTCAAACTAATTTGCCCAGTACTGATGTTAGACTTACCCGTCTAATTGCAGAGATCACCTCTAGAGCCCTTTTTAAATATTGGAGTTACATTAGCTATTTTCCAGTCATTGGGTTCAGAAGCCAATTTAAATCCCTTATTCCTGCACATTATATTTTTGGGAAAAAAAAGGGCTTTCCTTTTCTGATCAGGGCATACGAATCAGTAGTGGGAAACATTTGCTTACACATACACATTCATCCCCTCAAGTGTTTTTACTCCCAACAGGTGGCAAGAGTAAAGACTTAAATCAACATGAATGTTTCATGTCTCCAAAAGCTGCCATTCTGAGTTTCCAGTGACACAAAGCTGTGGTTTCTATCTGTAAGGTTTCATTTTGATAAAACCTTAAGCTTTCCCCCTTTATCAGCACTTTAGGCTACTTGCATGGAAACAGTTCCGCATTATTCTTCACAGTGAGTCAGTTAAGTCAATGTCCAATTCTCAGTGCTACCATAGTTGGTTTGCATCAACTGCAGGGGATTTAGAAACTCCAATGCAACCGTTTCTGTTAGGTTTAAGGTCAATCCTAAAAGTTGTAAAGTCTAAGTTTAGAGCTAGGCTGTAATTATCCATCTCCCTCAAACTATCCCTGCTCTGTCAGACTGCTTTTGGAGACCAGGCCAGGCACCAGACCTTAGGCAATAATTCTGAGCGCAGGGCATCCTATCTGATAACCCGTTCTTGGCACTGAAAGTTAAAGGGGAGCAAGAAGTTGATGAGGTTGAGGCAGAGAGAAGGAAAGAGATTTACATCTCATCTGCACGGACACATTAAATAAGATTGAACTCAGAAATGGGCTGATCAAAGCCAGCAGGAAGGAAGGAGCCGCACGAGGACTCTGTGACCAGTGAAGTCAGTAAAAGTCAAAACAAAACGACACGTGCAGCACGAGACGCCACAGAGCGAGCTCCGGAGCCTGGTGCTGGAGCCTGCCAGGCACATGCCACAAGCCGCCCGCCTCGACCAGCCGCTGGAGCGTCACTGCCGAGCGCGCCAGTCAGGAGCGGGGGAGCGGCCCCCGGCCGGCAGTGAGACTAAACCCCGCTCTTCTGTGAGGCGGGCCCGGGTCTCCCCGCCGCCCGGGGTCCGCTGAGGGGGACGGTGGGGCTCTACCAGCCGCCCACGCTCCTGTGGGGAGGGCCGTGGCGAGCGGCGCGGGGACCCGTGAGGGGGAGGACGGAGCGGGGCGTTCAGAGGGAAGCCGCCAGCTCAGCACCGGGCGCCCGGGGGTCCGCTGGCAGCGGGGCAGGGAGCGCGGACGCTCGTGGCCGGGCCAGGCCGAGGAGACGGGGCCTCCCACGGCGGCCCGTGCCGGGGGTTGAGGCAGGACGGGGCGGTTTCCCCCGCTGCGCCCCAGGGAGGCGGGCGGCGGCGGCGGCTCCTCGTTCAGGCTGGACCCGAACCCCCGGCCCGCTGGTTAGTGCGGGGCAGCGCGAGCAGCCCTCAGCCCCCCCCCCCCCCCGAACCTTCCTGAAGCCGCTCGCGCTCTCTTCCCGCTTCTCCATCCTGCAACCAACCCATGGAAGGGGCGGGGCTACAATTGCGCGCGGCATCAAGGGAGCTGCAGTCCCATGCAGTAACCCGTACCCGGAACTGAGGCGCTAGTGTTTCCGGGGTCAATAAAAAGCGGTGCATGCCGGGAGCTGTAGTTCGCGCTGCCTGTGCTGGGCTGGAGCGGGGTTCAGGCCGGGCCGCAGGGGAAGGGGAGGAAATGGAGGGAGGCCGTTTACACGCTCGGACGCCTGGTACGAGCCCGGCTCTAGCGGCATCGAAACCGGCAGCGGACGCTTCCTAGTCCTGCCCACAGGAGACGCCCCGCCCACGGATGAGCCCGAGGTCGGTAACTGCGCCGGTGCGTGGGGCGGGGCGGGGCCGATACCGCCCGCGGGCCGGGCCGGGGCGGGGCCGATACCGCCCGCGGGCCGGGCCGGGGCGGGGCCGATACCGCCCGCGGGCCGGGCCGGGGAGGGGCCGATACCGCGGTCTGTTTGTGCCCTGCTGGTTTCCTTGGCCAGGGCAAACGCCAGAGAGGGCGTCTCCCGCAGGGGAACCTGGGGGCTCAGGGTAGAGTTGCCCACCTGCCTTGATGAGCCTCTCTTCTGTCCGGACGAGCAGAGATCCCAGCAGTGGCAATTTAAGCATCATGGTTGGTAACGGAGACAGCCCCACTAAGGGGAATAGGGACAGTTACTCACTTCAGAGCTATTGTTTCAGGCTCTCTGCAAACATAGGCAGGCCTTGTCTACACACACTCAAGTTCTACTGCTTTAATTGTGCCAGTGTTGTTACAGTGCCCTTGGTGCGGAGTAGGAATACTGTGGGTGTGCCTCAGTTTCCCCTATGCATTTCTTAAGTGTCTATGTGAAGGAATAGGGGCTGATAGTGTAAGCAAGCAGGTAACACCCTCTCCCCTCTCTGCAGGTGTCCATACCTGAAGCTGTAATCTGACTCCAAGTGGGGGAGGGAGGTTACCTGACCTGGCTGAGCCAGGGGGGAGGAGGGGCTGGAGTGAGTTTGGAGTCTGAAGCTAGCTGGAGTCAGGCAGGGAAGGCAGAGAAGCTATCTCACTCTCTGGCCCCCAAAATGGATCCAGCTGAGGGCTCACGCTCGCTGTATGGTCTGGGTTAGACTAGATAGAGGTCATCGAATAAACCTCTGCTTTACTGGCTGGCTGAGAGTCACTTCTGACTGTAGATTTGGGGTGCAGAATCCACGGGCTCCCCCAGGACCCCACCCGGGTGGGTTTGCTGTGGGAAGCGCACGGAGGGGCAGAACGTGCTGAATGCTCTGAGGTCAGACCCCGGAAGGCTGAAGTGGGTACCCGTGAAGCTCCTAGCCTTGGAAACAGGCTGTGTACGGAGAGGGGACGCTTCCCCCGGAATCCTATCTGGCTTCATAGGGAGCAAGCTCCGGACCATCACCCAGGCACTCTGTGACACCAATGTGTGTTACTCCCATATGGGAAGAGGAATTAGCTATCAAGAGTATAAGGCACTTGCCCAGGATCACTTAAAATTAAGTGAAGTCCTACATGATGGTCCCTTGCATTTTGAACGTGCTCGCTGACAAGCCGAAGAGGACAAGAGGCACAGGCGGAAGGAGAGAGTGTTCTCCAGTCATGGTCAACAGCCTCCTGCTGAGCCTGAAAACGTCGGCCCTCATTGTAATAGAACTTGTGGTTCAAGGATTGGCCTTATTAGCTGTTGTCAGTAGCTACCAGTGTGGTGCTCTGCTCTTGTTCGATGATGATATCAGTCGGCTGTGTGCATGTGCCCTCTGTGTGCTGTCCCAGGTCTGTACAGATCGCTGACACAGCAGACCCCGAGAGAACCCCCCAAAAACCACAGGCTCTAGTAAACCTGGCCGGGTGCCTTTGTACCTTATTGTCAAATGAAGCAGAGTCTCTAGCTCGTCAGATTAGATATCGATGGTTCTGCTAGTACGTATGTGCTCCCAGACAATGGACCAGCTCAGTCAGCTCTCCACTGCCCCCTCGGCCAGACATCGATGTGTCCCCCGGCTTAAACATACTTTTATAAAGGTTTAAGATTAGCATACATCTAATCGATGGAGTGGGCCATAGCCCACGAAAGCTTATGTTGAGATAAACTGGTTAGTCTCTAAGGTGCCACAAGTCTCCATCGTCTTATTTACTTTTATACAGTGCAGGACCGGTTACTCATCTCTACTGTCACATTGAGGTACAGCCCCTTGGATCATTACTGCCTTTCTCTTGGCACATGTACCCAGCACATGCCTTTAGCAGCCCTCTTCTTGCCAATTTCTGCAAGCAGGCCATACCTCTGGCTCACAGCCCAGCTTTGCTTAGCAATGCCTGGAAGTACTTTGGTTCAGGCCTCAAACTAGGCCTCATTCTAGGTCTCTGATACAAGAGTTTGTTTCAAGGCCGCATCTTACTGCATTAGCCACCTGAGGACCCATAGCTCCCATGGAAGATTATCATCCTCTGTAATGAGTGATTGCCCATCATCATCACTTTTATTACAGAGAGACTACAGCCACACTAGGGATTTTACCAGTTTAACTATTTCAGTAAAGAAAATATTTCCCCCTCCTCTCAGTTTACATGGTTACACTGATATGAAATCTGTGTGTGTAGATCAGGCCTTAGGTAGATGTTGCCACATCATTTTACACTCAGTTCACATTTGACAGCCTTTTTTTTTTTTTTTTAAAGGGGGAAAAAAAGGGCATTTTGGGAGGAGGTTGGCTCAGTTCAAGCCCTGTGTATCTACCTATCAGGATAATTCGCTTCTGAGAAATATCTGTCCTGAAGAGTCCAGAAGGTAGATGTTGGGCATGTGTGGTGCTGGGGTGATAGGCTCATCTTTCTTGAGGTTTTGCTAAACACCTGCCTTGCTTTGGGTTTGTGGCTGTTCTGCTCCAGTGTGAGATTTTCAGGCAAAGGACTTGATGGATGCTCAGCATCAGAAATTCCCAAGCTGTGGTTCCTTGTAACACTTGCTAGTCACTTGGCACTGGTTCTTTGTTTCTAGCTGAGCAATTGGAACAGCTGCACAGGGAGATGAAATGAGAGCTAAAAGAGACAGGGCAACTAATTTCCTGCCAAAGACCAAAACATGTATTGTGTCAGAGAGTTAATAATTCTTTCTTGCTGGGTCTTCACCACATGAGCAATTGCTGTGGTTGCCACATGGATGTAACACTATAGCTAACTCACAAATTAATTGTGAATCACAGACTGTGGTGCTTGCAGGAGGAACTGTACTAATGGAGTAAGAAGCTCCTGAGTCCTGGAGCAGTGAGAGGGAAGGGTAATTTAAAATAAAAATATATTATTTGTAGCTATTGGACAATTATGAGATTTTAAAATAAAATAATTTATTGTAATCGCTGGATAACATTTTTGTAGTTAAAATTATACAAAGAAATAAACAATTTTAAATATTTCTATGCTTTGAGTGAATTGGTTATTAAATATAATATTTAAGATTGAAAATATAAAAACTGCACTGAGATGTAGAAAGCTCTGCTTGAGTGATGATTTTCCAGCAATTAGCAAGGTGGTTGATGTTATAAAGACATTCATTGCAGTTCACATAAATCTTCACTGAAAAATAATTTGAAAATCTAATGCATAGGGAGAATGCTCTATTTTTCTTGGATGGTCTTTGTTTAGCTCCATTTTATAGTCTTCATACAGTATATTCTAAAACAGCAGCGATCCTTTGTGTCTGGAAAATATGAGGAGGGGTAGAGGAGGGAGGAAGGCTGAAAAGGGAAATGTAGGGGGAAGGTAGGAAATGGATCTGGAAAGAATCCAGAATATTAGGCGACCTGGGAGTTACCCGGCCTTAGGGGTGAAGAGAGGGCTAGTGGCCTTTCCATCAGAGCAGCCTAAGAGATGTGTGCATTAAAAATTGACTTTTCATCTTGAAATTCTCACTTCTGCACTGGAGATGGGTAATGGGGAGTTAAATCAAAAGAGGCAAAATATTTTTTTTAATGTGTTATGATTTTTTGATCTTTTGAGGATGGCCATACAGTGATGTTATGGAGGAGCCAGGGGCCTGCGCAGCAGGAGACAATATCTTTACTGAGATGGGGCTGCACCATGTAACGTTTCTAAATTTGGCTCTGTACTATAGCTCCCAGCATGCCCTGGTTACTGGGGTGAGGAGGGAGGGGGAAAGAGTGGGGAAGAGCAGAACTACAATCCCCAGCATGCTGTACTCTTCCTAGTTACAGGGTGTAGGGGGTGTCTCTTTGTAAGGGGTGGGGACTGTATCCCAGTAACAGTCAAGCAGCACAGGAGAAGAGGCTGTAGTGAGTTTCTCCCTATCTTTGGAGAGTGGAATTGGGACTGGTGTCTTGCAGGGCTTCAGGTGGGTGTTTATGGAGTGGCTCTGGGTCTGAGCACTATTTTATCAGTCCTGCTTATGAGAGACCTGAGAACCATGCTATAGTCCAGAGATAGCTGCTTCTTGCTTTTCACAGTAAAAAAGCCGTTACTGTCCACCAGGTTTTCCTGCATTTCCTGCTCTTCTCTGAGGCCAGCTTGGTCCTTCGTCATGCAGAGGATAAGAAGGGAGTGACATTCGCATCTGCTGTGGCAATGGAAGAGTTCCGAAGGGCCTATGTCCAGTTATGTAAGGAGACTGGTGTTCAGCCACAAGAGACAGTCCTGCAGCAGCTACATGAGCTCCGGGAGGGGCCAGGACAAAGCCGCTTGGATTTTGCCACCCAGAGCCTTTCTGTGGATACATGCAGAGTCCTGGGGAAGCTTTTACAGGATGAGATCTTGTTTACGGAGATCATGCTGAGCGACTGCATGCTGAATGAAGAAGGTGGGACTCTCTTTGCCCACAGGGAGACACTTGCATGTGTGCTATGCCTCTGAACCATGAAAGCTGGGAGTTAGGCTCACGCTGAATGTCAAATTCTTAATCTTAAGGGAGTTGATTTGAAGAGTAAATAAATGTGTGCTTATGGGCAGAACTGCAGCCCCATGCACAGGGAATTAGATCCAGGATTCTTGTTAATAGGAATTTGTGTGTTTAAATCTCCTGGCCTTACATTTACTCCTATAAACTAATCTGCCTCCGAGAATATTAGCTAAGCCCAAATGAACCCCCACATTCTGTTTGCATTTTTACCTCACCACATTGTTTGAGCTTTGAAAGCTGATATATTTTCTTATTTAATCTTATCACAAAAGCAAAACTCTTTCATATGTTTCAACCAGTGATGCCAAGGTGTGTGGGGGGGGTGTCTTGTTCTGTTCAGGACCTGGGCCTGAGAGGCTTACAGCGAAACATACAAACTATTTTGTGAGCATGAATAAAAGATCTGAGCCCCAGTAACTCCTCACACTGCTGAAGTGCTTAGTGAAGGTTAAATAAACGTGCTGAACACAATGAGATTTGAAAGTTTCATCCTAAAACAGACAATATTTTTACTCTCCAGTCCCTCATTCCAGGGTGTATGAATTCATATGCAGGGCTTTTAATTTTTATGAGTGCTGATGTTGAGCAAAGGCTTTATCGGAAAAGGATGTCTTAAATATAGATCTGTACAGTCAGGGTTGGTCTCAATCTGGCATCTCCAGAAAGGGGACTCACCACAGGGAATATGTTGCCGCAACCACTTAACACTCTAAAACCGGGTTATTGCCACTGCATTGTCCTTGTAGAGCACCGCTACTTTAGAAAAATAAGAGAACACCACAATGATCAGAGGTCTTCAGCATCCCACATTAATAAGAGGAAGAACGAGGGGGTGTTGGGAGGAAGCTGTTTGCCGTTGGAACATGAGATGTGACTCTAGCTGTACTGTACTAATGAGGCCACAGCGTTGTGTGCTTTGGTGATTCCCTTGGTGCCCTGCTGCATATGCCAGAATTACATTCCCTCTGCCTGGGAGGACTTGTCTGTACGTTTCCACTCATACTGCATGTTTACACTGCAGCTGGTGGTGTAATTTCCAGCTCACGTAGAAATACATGAGGTAATTCTGATGGAGCTTGAGAGCTAAAAATAGCAGTGTCATGGGGCGGCTTGGACTAGCCTCCTGGGTGCATACCTAAGTTCTCTGACAGGACTGGACTCAGGGCAGCTAGCTGACATTGCCAGTGCTGCTGCAGCTTTGCTATTATTCTTAGTATGCTAGCTTGATCAAAGCTAGCAAGTGTACATCTACCCAAGCTAGAAATTATCCCTATAGCAACAAGAGGAATGGTTGACAGCTGCAGTTGCTGAATTTACTTTCTGGCGGTTATGGGGACTGGAAATGAGACTGTCTTATCCTCTCCATAAGAACATACATAAGAGTGGCCATACTGGGTCAGACCAAAGGTCCATCTAGCCCAGTATCCTGTCTTCCAACAGTGGCCAGTGCCAAGTGCCCCAGAGGGAATGAACAGATCACTAGTTTCAGTGTGGCCCAAGTCAGTAGCAGCCAAATGTTGTGTGAGATTTTTGTCCAAATCCTTGAGGAGAAGCGTCTACATCACACGAACCACCATATCAGCAGAGACCAAGGGCTGACTAAGCTGTAGAGTGTGAAGTCCCCCCACACTCCTAGAAGAGGGTTCACCAGACCAAGGTTGTGATCATAGTGGCAGGGCTTGTAAGAAGCCTCTAGCTGGTCTGTGTGTTAAGAGAGGTCTCCTGGTCAGGTTGGCATTTTCCAGTAGCACTAAAGTTATTTGCCAATGAATAGCTTCTCCCTGTAGCTACCTCTCCTTGACTGGGGCTGCCAGGGTGAAGAGGTGTTTACTGACACTTCATATTCAGGTCCAGGAGAGGGTTGCAGTCCTGTGTGAAATATAGATAACCTTCTCTTCTCTTTCACAGGGGTCAAACATCTACTGAATGGACTTTGCTCCAACACCGTAGTAAAATCTTTGGACTTGAAGGTGACTTTATTTGAGTTTACTTGAGCAACTCTAAGCACAAGCCTTGGCCTTCAACACTGAGAAAACAATTGAGGTTACAGAGGTGCAGATCTCATGAGAATTGGGGATGGAAAGACCCGATGGTCCCATGCAGGCCACCAATGGAAGGGACCAGTGCAGGATTGTTCCCTGTTGCACACTTCCTAATGCAGTGTCCTGTCTATTGTAATTGCCTTTGTAGCGGTGTGATGACTCACCCCTGCACCGCCTCCTGCTGGCCATCTGGGAATTAGCTCTTCCAGCTCAGAGTGCCCACTGCAGGCGGGTGTGTCATTGTCTGCGGGCCCCGTGTTCCTCCCGGACCCCAGTGTCCTTTTTCCTGGGGTGCTGCCCCCAGGCAATACTCTTAACTCTCTGCCTCTGGGTCTCCCGTCCCTGGGGAACTCCCAACCCTCTGAGCCCCACGTTGGGTCAGTCTAGGGCTACTGCCAGTCATCATCAAGACCCTGCACCCTGTAGCAGACTGTAGTGTAACAGCCACTCATCATAGGCAAGTGGTGGTGGTGGTGTGTGTTTGGGTTTTTTTTGGACCTGCTGCCTTTGCCTAGCTCCAGTACCCTCCTTAGGCCTCTCTTCAGGCCTGCAGCCTGGGGAGTTGCTAGGCTGGAGCTCCCCAGCTCCCTTGCCTAGTCCCCCAGTGCTGTTCCATCTCCGGTACCCTGTTCTGCAGGCAGCCAGGCCCTGCTCCCTCCCAGCATGGAGAGAGAGAGACTGTTTGAGTGCCTGGCTCACAGCCCTTTTATAAGGGCCAGCTGTGGCTGCTTCCCAGTCAGCCTTTGCTCACTGCTTTCCCCCAGCCACACAAGTTTGCTGCTTTCTCCCAGAAACAGTCCTCTCCGGGGCTGTTTTACCCATTTTATTTTAGGAGTGGGGTAGCCACCCTGCTCACTTGATGGGACTCCTCAGCCTCACTTGATGGGACTCCCAGCCTTTCTCTTAGGGAGACTGCTTCACTGCTTGGTAGAACTCACTGGTGGGAAGGTTTTCCTAGTAATCCGTTGCTAAGGCCTTGTCTATGTGCAGAAATTGCATACTTTTTAATATAAATTGTTTTCTAAACTGATTAATTTAAACTAATGCAAACTCCTGTGGACACACTTATTTTGATGTAATAATGACTTAGTTCAGTTTAGTTTAAAACTGTTCCTAATTGACTTAAGCTATAATGAATTACATCTGTGTTAATCTGAAGTATGTCCACATAGCCTTTTGCACCGGTTTAACTAAATCTCTTTAAAGTCTCACATTAACTACGCATTGATCTACACTTAAATACAGACTAACATGGCTACACTGTGAAATTTAAAATTTAAATCACCAAGGTATGTTGCTCAGGGGAGTGAAAATTCACACCCCTCAGTGCTATTGTTAAATCAACCTAATCCTCAGAGTAGATAGATGCAAATTCTTGTGTTGACCTAGCAACTGCTGCTTGGGAAGTGGATTAACTCGCTTCTCAGCCTTTTGGCTAAGAAAGGATGATCTAAAAAGTGTGTGCACTATGGAACAACAGCTCCAGTGCTTATCATGTAGACACTGCCTACAACTGGTTCAACTTTCTCCCTTAGACCAGCCCATCTTTATTTACTCATGGGCAGTTATTACTGTGTGTCTCCCTCTTAGCCGCTGCTTGGTCAAGATAGACATATTTAAGTCTTTTAATGTTTCAGCATCCGTGAGGGAGTCCCCTGGTTATCTGAATTGCTCTTCTGTGAAGTCCCTCCAATTTATCAATATCTTTCTGTTAACATGATATGGAGAACTGAACACACTATTACACCAGACTTGCATGTGAAAGGGACTATCTGTCCCGGGTCTATCATATGTTGCTTTATGTATACAGCCCAAATTGTGTTTAAAAAAATACTAGCAAAGCAGAATCTGGGTTCTGATTGAATACTACCTAAAATATGCATTGCAAGACTGATAACCAAGCTTGAGTTATAGGGGGTATGCAGTACAGTGGAATCTGGAACCCCTGGATAGTTCACACTTGCCACAGGTCCTGAAGGGAGAGTGTTAACAAAAGATGTATTTAAAAAAACAAAAAACTTCTGCTAGGACATGGTATCATTCTGAGTTGGTTACCAAGCCCATCCATCCATCATGCCTCATTCTGCTGTCAGATGAGCCCTTCCTGGTGAAAAGTCAAAATGGCCACCAGATGCCAAGCGTCTGAGACTCCCTTCTTATCACAGGTAAATGATGATCATATTAGACACCACTGTTTCCTTCTGGGAGGTATTTGGCTCCCACGTGTGGAAAGTGTTTCCCAGCACAGTGAGTCCAGGCAGCATTGTTTCTATTTGGCACTGTCAACAGCATGAGTTGTGCATTTCCACACCAGGGCTGGACCAGAGCCTGGGTTTAGTGGGCAGTGTGCATGGGACCAGTGTTACCCACATGTGATAAATCCTCACCACAACTCGGCCTTGGCACCACCTTGTGTATCAGACAAGATGAAAAGGGACACAGTAAGCTACTCACCTGTGTTGTTTGTTTCAGGGGAATAACCTGCGAGCTCTGGGTGCTGAGGCTTTGGGGAAACTCCTCAGGCAGAACAAATCCATCAGAAGGTGAGGTGTCAAGTCTGTCCACTATGAGTGAGTGAGTGCAAGGGTTGGGAGCTAGCTGGGGTGGACACTGGAGAGCCCCCTTCTCTTTGGAGTCTGGTCTTTGTTGGCGAGGGTGGGCCTGTGATTGGGTCCCCACAGGAGCTAGACAGAGGCAGCCTCTTGTTGTTCCTTGTTTGTTGAAGATTAACCTGTGACTCCTATTTAACTTCCCCCTCAGCCTCACCTTGGAGTGGAACAACCTGGGCATGTGGGAGGAGGGCTTTTCCCTCTTCTGCCAGGGACTAGGAGCCAACCGCTTCCTCCAGTGGCTGGATCTGCGCAATAACCAGATTAACCACCAGGGGGCAGGAGAGCTGGCCATGGCGCTGAAATGCAATTCCAGCCTACAGGAGCTGGGTAAGAGCAACTCGCACATCACCAACATATTGGTGCACATAACAAAATTCATTCTGCACATGCATGGGAAAAATTAGAGGGAACACTGCCTGTGGCACTGCCTCCCATTTCCAGTCGCTCCAGAGCTGTTCAGAGACTCCATGCCAGTGGCAGCCCTTGCAGCCTCTAGACATTTCATGACCTAGATAAGCAGGGGCTAACCAGAAACTCTGGAACAGAAGCACAGAGTCTAAATCTGGGTACCTGGTGCAGAAGCACTACCCTTGGGGTTGGTGAGAAGAGCCATCAACCCCAAGAGCCAAGAGAAGAGTTGGTTTGAGACTCATGCATCTCATTCAAGGCCCTGAGGTTTCTTTGTGCAGATGCCCTGCTGCCCCAAATAGATGCCTTGATAGAATTTCCCTTCCCCTCCCTAACTGGGCAGAAGCTGCCGCTGCGCTGTCTCCCTGCAGGGAGTTTCTTTTCTTTCAGACTAGAAGCAAGCTTCTGGGCTGGGCAGCCTCTCTAAGGAAGTTTAGTTTGTTGAGTAATGACATGATGGGAACATCCTGCCAGCTGGCCTGGCTGGAATGGTTCCTTGTGCAGACTTTGCAGTGAATGCAGAGTTTATTCTGCATGATGCTGAAAGGGTAGATGAAGCTGCATTTGTTATTTGTTTGCACTGTCCATCACTCTCAAATGGGTGAACCACGTCCACTGGTGGCTTTATGCTGAGCTCCTGGGGGGAGCTGAACCACTGTGCAGGGCTGCCATGCATGAGAAATATATTCAGGTGCGGTGCAGTTGCCAGGCTGATGGTTTGTTCCCCCTCTAGATTTGCGTTGGAATAACATTGGGCTCCTGGGGGGCCGAGCGTTACTGAGCTGTCTGCACAGCAACAAGACCTTGAGGAGGCTGGAGCTGGCTGGGAACAACGTCCCCAGTGACATCCTGAAGGCTGTGGGTACGTGGCCAATGTTGTGTTAGCAAGACATGTGCATTCTTCTTCTCTCCACAGGGACATGGATGGTGATGAGGCTGCTGCTATCTCAGAGGAGCCCCATTTCTCCCACTCACTGACAGGAGCCATTTAGGGCCCTGCTTGCTGGCAAGGGAGGAGTTGTACTGAACTCAGGTACTGCAGGGAGCTATACTGTGCTAATGTTGGAATTCTCCCAGTTCCTCCCTGCAGAGACCAACTAGGGGAGGAGATGGTTGGGTTTGATTTAGTGCAATCTTGGAGTGTCATGTAAACAGAGGAGGACTCCCCCTTCAGTGGGGCTTTTAATGTCCCATAGTGGCTGTGGTACGGTTTGGAAGTTGTGAAAAGCAGCCCCCCTTGGCTGCATTGTTGTGGGTTTTGGAAGCTATTTCGTTAACATAGAACATTTATTTCACTCTATCCATTGCACCCATATTGTGGGAACAGTCTCCCTAAAAGGGGTACATGGGGAGGCCACAGGGATCTGGGTATCACCCTGCTCTAGAACCTCTCACTTCTCTATTGCTATGGAAATGTGCATATCTAGTCTAGTTCTTTGTGTCAGAACAAGCCATGGATCACAATCAGGATCGCCAGACCATTCTTGCTGATAACCACAGCCGGACACGCGTGCTCAGTAAGGAGGTGTATAATCTGAAGGAGGAGAAGGCTAAGCAGGTGAGTGGCCCCTAATGCTTCAGCAGCTTGAATGGGGCAGCCAGGAGTCCTGGCCCAAGGAGCCACTTGCACATTCTGACATGCTGTGTTGGTACTTGCAGTAGGCACACAACATCATGCAGCAGATTGGGGCTAGGTCGCCCTTGGGAGCAGATTCATCAGTAGGTAGATTAGATGCATTGGAAACATCCCCTGGCTGACACACTTGTCTCTGGGAGCCAAAGGATTTCAGTGGTTTCATTTTCATTCATCCTATTCCTTCTCTTATGGGGACAGTTCAGTACTTTCCAGTTTATGATGTTATTAATACATGTGATTTCCACATCCTCTCCCTCCCTGTGGTACAAAGTCTCTGAGACAGAACATTTGCTTTGATCAGAGGTAACAAAGTCCTGTGGCACCTTAAAGACTAACTATAAAGTTTTGAAGCATAAGCTTTCGTGGGCTAATACCCACTTTGTCGAATGCAAGCAGTGGCCACAGGACCACAGGACTTTGTTTGTTACCTCTGCTATTCCAGACTAACACGGCTACCTCTCTGATTCTTGCTTTGATCAATGACCCTAGTCAAGCGGGGTGATGACACCCATCAGATCACCAGTTTGGCTTCTTCCAGGAGATCAGCTGGTGCTGCTCCCCATGCGGCCCCAAAGAGAGGATAGGGAGCAGCAGGTCTAAATGCCACAAACTCATGCAGTTCACAGTGTCCCTGCTGTTTGTCTCATTCTCAGTTCCTGGAGTTGATGGACACTATTGATAAACAGAGAGAAGAAATAACCAGGAGCAGCAGGTCAGTGAATCTCTTGGCTCCCTTCTTGCATGGGGGAAAATCAGGTTCTCTGAGGGAAGTTTTCATTTCGGAATGTTAATGTTTTTCTTTTCCCAATTCAGGACATCAGCAGCACGAGTTGGCCGGTTGCAGGAAGCCCTGAATGAGCGGCAATCTGTCATGAATTCGCTAAAAGCCAAGTATGGAGGAAAGAATCTGCCCAGTCATTCCGTTGTCTGAGAAGTAGGCTATACTGATCAGAGCTATGGAGAGAGGAGGGAGTAGCTGGCTCACTATTTCAGTCGGTGTTTTGTTAGCACCTAAAGGTCCGAGTCAAGATCAGGGCCCATTGTACCGGGTGCTGCACAAATGTAGTAAACACAGTGACTGCCCCAAAGAGCTTGCATGCTAGGAGAAAATGGACACTAATCATGTCTGTTTCCGGGGCACCTGGGAACTTAAAATAAATGGAGATATACCAATCTCCTAGAACTGGAAAGACCTTGAAGGTCATCGAGTCCAGTCCCCTGCCTACACTAGCAGGATCGAGTACTGTCCCCTGACAGATTTTTTGCCCCAGATCCCTAAATGGCCCCCACAAGGATTGAACTCACAACCCTGGGTTTAGCAGGCCAATGCTCAAACCACTGAGCTATCCCCAATCCCTTGTTGCATTGGACAGCCCTAGATGGAGGGGTTGGTGCCATGAGGCTGTGTCCACTTCTTAGGAGTAGTGTGTGAGGTCTCCGCAGGAGAAGTGAGCATGCTGTAAGGCCAATGCCTGAAGCCCTCCCCCGACTTGCAAATTGGGGATCGGACTTGCTTTCTACATGAGAAACCATAAAAACAATTAAGCCCAAAACTTAAATCAATATCGGCTGAACTCAGCTGTCCAAGTGATGGGAGAATCCAACAATTATGTCCATAATCCCTACTGGCCACCTGCCTCCCTGCTCTCAATTGGCAATTTCCCATCAGCATTGATCCCTGTGGCAGTGGATCTTGTACGGGGTTTTGAGGGAGGGCGGGTTGGGGCCTGACAGAGTGATCAATGAGGACATTCTGTGCATTTGTGGGAGAAGCTGAGAAATGAGCTGCCAGAGCTGGGATCACTGGAGAGTGGTTAAGTAAATGGGACTCTAGGCCATGCAGAACCAGCAGGAGGCAAGAGATGGGCTGTGCAGGGCTGGTATGGAGGAGAGGACGTGTGCTGGGCTATCCAGGGGTTGGGGACGAGAGCAGCCTGTCGTTGCAGAGCAGGAGGGAGTTGGCCCATTTGCTGTGTGTGTTTAAGGCCAGTTCTATACTACAGATTTCTGCCAGCAGAGCAGAAGTGTGATTGTCACAGACTGAAGAGGAACCCAACAACCTACATGAGTGGGCACATGAAATTCACTGTTGAGAAATGCAATATAAGGTGCAGGACATTGAAGGAATAAGTGGCGCTAAATTAACCATAACAAAGGAAGGAAAAGTTCTCTAAGTGTCCTGTAAACAGCTCAGCGATAACAATCAGATGCTTCTATTCAGCCTCTTTTACAAGAGCAAAATTGAAAGGCAACACATTTATAACTGATAACAAGTATTTGTAACACAATGTAAAATTAGTCTGCTCAACTTCTTGCCACAAGTTTTCATTGCAGCCAGGAGCTTAGCAGGATTCCAAAAAGGATCCAGTATCGCTGGATAATGAGAGCACCCACAGTAATATTAGATGTGATATGGATACATTTGGGATACAAATCCTTGTGCTTCAAGATCAGAGCTAACCACTAACTGATGAGGGGTAGGAAGGAACTGCCCCAATGAGCAAGTTATTCTGCAATTGCAAATTCCAGAGTTTCTTGCACCTTCCTCTGAAGCAGCTGGTGCTGACCATTGTCTGAGATGAGAGAGCTGGGATGACCCCAAGCTGATCCTCTGGCTCTTCCTATGTTGCTGTGAGATTGTATCTTGCTGCATGTCCTGTGCTGTCCAGTGTATAGAATTCATTGGGACTATGATGTATTTTTGGGTGGGAGAAAGATTAAAATCTCAGCTATGCCTTCTGCTGTGTAGACTGCAGATGACTGAAGCTGCATTGGCCTTGTCTGAGCAGAAAGTGCACAACCTGGGGGAGCTTCTGAGTGCCACAAAGCAGGAACAAGCCAGCATGATCGAGTGCCAGTTGAAGGAGCTCCGGGAGCAAAAACAGGTGGACTGTCAATTATTTGATTCTAGGTGGCATTCTGGTTTGGTGTCAGGGGATGCTGGATGGGATGAGAAGTCAGGTGGTTCTGTATATGAACAGCTGTGACCTCTGAAGGACGGAGTAGTGACTGTGGAGAATGATCTGTACTGTGGGTGGGAGAAAGCGATGGTGTTGGGGATTTGTGTTTCTTGAAGTGGTATTGGATGGAGGTGTGGGGCCTCAGGAGGTCTGGACTAGGCTTTTCTAATCCTGGGTTCCGTTTGCAGGAAGCTACTGATCGGGAAACAAAGCTTCTCCGGGACCTATCTGCTGCCAATGAGAAAAACCTGCTTTTAAGAAACCAGGTAGGAGAGCAAGCCTAGGGTGAAACTTGGGATGGGCCTGGGGAATTCCCAACATACTTTTCACTTTGCTAAGTGTGTGTAGGTTTCTAGACCCTTTCCTCTGCTCCCGTTGGCTAGGGGCCATGCATAGCCAGCCACTCATCCCAGTGCTAGTGGAAGCAGAAGCTCTGTTTGTCTTCATTTCATGGTGGTGGTTTCCATTCAGGTGGATGAGCTAGAGAGAAGGTGCAAAGCCCAGCAGGAGCAGCTGTTCCAGGTGAAGCAAGATTTGGCAAATACAACAGCAGAGCTGAAACTGCGAGCTGTGCAGGCGGAGGGTGAGTGGAGGAGCTGGGCAAACGGGCCTGGGGAGAATCAGTGAATTGAGTTATTGGGGAGCCAGACCCTGCAGTCCGAGCATAAAGATTTATGGTGAGACATGTAGTGTGAAGTGTGTGGAGTACCAGGGGGAGACCTTGGTTGATAATCTTCTCTCTTAACCTCCAGAACGCCTTGAAATGGAGAAGAAGAGATTTAAACAAGGCCTGGAAGATATGGAATCCCTTCGATTGAAAGAGGTAAGGACAGGGCCGCAGCAGCAACTGACCAAAGTCTCCCCACTGGCCTCTGGGCTACTGACCCCTTTTGTTTAGTTACTGGGACTGTTTGTTGATGTCAGGTGAGGATCCAGCAGCTGTGGATCCATGAGAACAAAAGGCCATTTATAAAAATAGAAACTCTTGCCAGCCAGCCTGAGGCCTGAGCCTGGCAGGGCACCCTGCTGCTAGGCCATCCAGCAAGGTTTTGCAAGTGTGCTGGGGTGTCAGAGATTTGTCCTTTGATCCTGTCCTCAGGGGGCTGTAACTGTGAAACATGTGGTGTCATCATTTTTATCCTGAAAAGTTTTTGTTTCAGGATAAAAGTTTATTTAAGCAGAGAGGAGGTGATATGCAGCATGGAATCTGGTGGTGAAGGAGACCCCATGTTTTGTTGTTTTGTTTTTTGTTTTGTTTTAAACCCCTGCTTGTGTTTGCTGGAAACCGTACATTTAGTATTTTTACCACTCTTAAACCCCTCCACCCCCAAAATGCTGTCTTGAAGGTTCTGTTTACTACCTATATGTAAATTGAGGTAAGCACACATTGCTTTGTTTGGGGCAGGCCTGTTTAACAACTTTGGCCCTCAAGACTATCTGGTTTTGAACAAGTAACATCATACAAAGGACTTGCGAATGGTTCTCATTACACTAATTAATTGCATTTCCCTAGTTAATTTACCTTTAGTGGTTGTTATCTGGTGCAGACACCGAGATCCATTTCAAAAGGTTTTTTTTTTCTCCTGCTGATAATGGCCCATCCAAATTTAACAGCCTCTTAGAAATGGTGTGTGTGACAGAGTAGGAATACTGGGTGTGTTCCTCAGTTTCCCCTATGCATTTCTTGTTACAAAGCAGAGACACAACATAAACTGTCTTGGGGCCTGCCCTTCCCCCATCTCTGAAAGGCGTTGGCTGGAAGTGTTGAATAACAGAGGCTGGCTGAACCTGTTGGAGGGAGGTCAGGTGACCTGACCTGACTGAGCCAGGGGGGAGGAGGGGCTGGAGAGAGTGACTTTCAGTTTGGAGTCTGAAGCTAGCTGGAGTCAGGCAGGGAAGAGGTAGGGAGCTCAAGGCAAGTTGGCCTAGCTCTCTGGCCCCCAAAATGGATCCAGCCGAGGGCTCACGCTCACTGTATGGTCTGTGTTAGACCAGGTACAGGTCATTGAATAAACCTCTGCTTTACTGGCTGGCTGAGAGTCACGTCTGACTGTGGAATTGGGGTGCAGGATCCACGGGCTCCCCCAGGACCCCACCCGGGCGGGTTCGCTGGGGGAAGCGTACGGAGGGGCAGAAGGTGCTGAATGCTCCGAGGTCAGACCCAGGACGGTGTAAACAGGGACCTCTAAAGCTCCTAGCCTTGGAGACAGTCTGTGTACGGAGAGGGGACGTTTTCCCTGAGTCCTCCTGGCTTCATAGGGAGCAAGTTCCAGACCCTCGCCCGGGCACTCCGGGACAGTATGCTAATGTACAACTTTTTTTTTTTTCTTTTTCTGTGTATATAAATGCATCTTACTTCTGTTCCATTCTATGCATCCGATGAAGTGGGCTATAGCCCACGAAAGCTTATGCTGAAATAAACTGGTTAGTCTCTAAGGTGCTACAAAGTCTTCCTCGTCTTATCATACAGAGGAATTCATAACTTTATGTATAATGTTGCTACATATATTTCACCATGATGTTGACTAGTGAATTATTTGTTTTCAAATGATGCTTCACAAAATATATTTTGGACCAAGATTATTGCAGTAGTGTGTATGGTGTGAATAAAGGGTTCTTCAAGTCCCAGCTCTATTAGCTGTTCCTCCCTGGGATTTGGGGACCGATTCTCCATCAGCACAGGCAGTGTTCAGATCTGGATTGGATTTGGGTCTCTCAAAACTAAAACCTCCCAAACATAGGTGTGCGCAGCACATTTCATTAGGATGTGCACCTGGGATTTTTTTTTTTTTTTAAAAGACGAGCATTTATTGAATACTCAATCACAAAGGACATTATATTTATTCATCAAACAAACTAAAGAAACTAAAACTTAACGAAATTTAATTTTTTTTAAATTAACAACTAAACTTTACTTAAAAAATAAAACTTAAATAATGAGACACACAATACTAATTTTTTGCTGTAGTGATAACCAGGTGAATACAAAGGGGCTGGGGCACAGGGTGTGGTAGGAGGCTCAGGGCAGGGGGGAGGGGTGTGGAGTGCAGCAGGGGACCCAGGGAAGAGGGGTGGGGTGCGGCAGAGGGCTATGGTGTAGCAGGGGGCAGGAGGGATTTGGGGTGTGGAGTCCGGCCCGGTGCCGCTTACCTGGAGTGGCTCCGGGCTGGCAGCGGGGCCAAGGCAGGCTCCCTATCTGCCTGGCCTTGGCCCCGACCTCATGCCGCTCCGCTTTGGGAAATAGCCAGCACCCCACCCGTGCCAGCCCTGGGAGAGGGGGAGCAGAGGGCTCCGCGGGCCTGTGGTTCCCTTCCCCCGAAGCTCCTATTGGCTGTGGCTCCCCATTCCTGGCCAATGGGAGCTTCAGGGGAGGTATCCTCAGGCAAGAATAGCCTGAAGCTCTCTCTGCTCCCCAGGGGCCTCAGAGACCTTCTTCCCAGAGCTGAGCAGGCCTCAGCGCCATGAGGGTGGCAAATCTGCGGGCCGGATCCAGCCCGTGGGCCATAGTTTGCCCATCCCTGCATTAGGGTGTGCCTGGGCACACCTGGCACACCCCATACGCACACCTATGCTCCCAAACTATTCTTGGGTATGTGTGGAAATCTCGTGAGAGATCTGTTTCAGGAAGACCTCATCGCATCCGAACTGGGACCTGGCCCTTTCCTGGTGTTTGGCTCCAGTCCAAGACCAAATTACAGGGTGGCCTGAGCTCCTGGGAGTTGACTCCAACCCCCTTTCTCCAAAAATGTAGGGGAATTTGTATGCAAAGCTATGGCTTCCTATTTAAAGGCATTCCTGCTCAGTCGTGTTGGAGCCTCACAGAAGGGTAGTGTTGGGGAAGGAGGAAGCTTTGTTTGCTTTGCCAGTGTCTGGCTAGAGAGGCGTATGCTATTCCCAGTGCTGAGTGACTGTTGTATCTCAGGAATAACAAGGTGCCAGAAACCCACTGGAATGGCTCCTGCTGCTTTGCAGGTGGATCACATGACACATCACATGGAGGCAAGTGAGCGCTCCATGCAGGAGAGAATCCAGAAGCTGGAAGCTATCCGGATTGGGCTGGAGGAGGTGAGAGCGAGTGTTCCGGGTGCATGTGTGTCTGGGAGTCATTGGCTGTGGTGGAGTTGCAGTGGCAGGAATGTGTTGCCAATATTTTAACAAGGGGCTTCTACAAAATTTTCCGCTGCTGGCCTGTGAGGCTCGCTGTGTTGTGAGGTGTGGGGGCTGGGCCAGAGATGAGAAGACAAGGGGACTGAGGCATCCGTTGATTTGATTTCCCATTTAAACAAAAACTCTTTCTACTGGATAGTGGTGGAGTGAGGTCAAACACAGTCCTGGATCAGAAACTGGGTAAGATAGTAGGGCTTGGGCACGCAGTGAGGGGAATTAAATGTTGCCTGCAACAGTGATGTATTTGCCTAAGGGCTAAGGCCCATGGAGAACAGCCCCTCAGGGGAGGGTCTCCCATATGGGACTGAGAGAGAAGGGACACCGATTTTATATCAAATATTCTATTTTAATTTTGATTTGACTCAGATTTTCAGCCCCTGTGGCTCTCCTGGCTTTGGCTCCCTGGACTAGGAACAATATGTCTGGTGCATTTCCACCTGCACCTTGGTCTGTGAAACAATTGACTGACCCAGGCGGCCTCAGCCTTTTGTTCCCTGCCCCTAAAGGAAAGGAGGTGGCTGCATTACTTTTAGCCCTATCCCATCTGCGGGCTGAAGTTCCATGGTATCAGGGCTGGAATGTGTGTATCATGTGTGTTTGTGATAGGAGCTGAGCCGAGTCAAAGCAGCAGCATTTGCTGAGCGAGGTCAGGCAGAGGAGGAGTTAATCAAAGTCCGGGGCCAGGTCAGGCTGGAAGAGGTAAGACTGTGACCCAGCTGCTGGGTCAATCTGTGGAGGTGGGAGCAGATTTATCTTTCCAGCATGTGTCTTTCTCTGATAACCGATCAGTAACTTGTTCTTCTTGGTCTTGTTATCCTAAGTATTGCCTGACTCATGAGGGGGAGTAACCCTGAGATGTCTGCATCAAGAGATATCCGCACTTTCCATACCAAGTTGTCTCGAAACAATCACCCCTTTCCCCAGCAGGCCAGCGCCTTCCAGCTTGTTACACCATACCCATTCATTCTGCATGTAATAGGGGGTCATTCTAACTGATTATGCTCAAGGTCCTGGCAGACAAGTGGATCCCTCTGCTGCTATGTATCCGCAGACTTCATGTGCTGCTGCAATTCTTTAGGCTTGGTAGAATTTTTCCTGCATGGCTATTGCTGTTGGACAATAAATGTTACTTTCTAGACTTGAAGCCCATGAAAACTACAGTGAGAGCAGCACGCAGAGTGGGGTGCCCCTTGTGTGGCATGTCAGGAGCCGTCCTCAAGATCCAGATCTCTTCTACCACCTTACAAGCTAAAGTGCTTTATGAGCTTGTATATACACACAGCCACACTTCACCCCTGAACAAGTGCAATGATGTCTGAGGTGGGATGCAACAGCTGAATAAGCAGATACAGGAATGCTGCCTAGCCATTTAGGACAGGAAGTGAAGAAGAATGTTGTCAAACTGAAATGAACCCAGGTGGTAGGGTGTAAATGCCAGAACTGGGGCTTGTCCAGGACTCTGGCATTAATGGTCCTACCCCGTGAAATGCCCATCGGGATCTTCAGTGGGTGGTTAGGGCCTTGCTTTTACGTCTCCTCCAAAAGGCAGCCCTTCCGCCAGAACATTGACTCCATCAGAAAGAGGCACTGGTCCCTGTTCAAGGGAGTCAGGTCCCTTGGTGACTCCCTGCCACCACACACTGCAGAATTTCCACTTCCCATTCAAACACTTGCTAGGCCAGTCCCTGCTCATGATCCTGGGCTGGGGAGAATCCTCTTACAGGAGGCAGAGGAGCTACTGCTACATGCTTGTGTTTTACAGCAGCAGCACCTGGATCACTTGGAAGAGAAGCTACGGCTGGTGACACAGTCACGTGATGAAGCTCAGAACTACTGCCTTCAGCAGAAGCAGGCCGTGGGAGAGGCACAGGCCAAGGTCAGCCAGCTGACCCTGCAAACTGAAGGGCTCAAGAGGCACATGGAGGAACTGCAACAGGTACTAGGGCAGGGGAAATTGTAGTCATTGATGCAGAGCTGTATGCTGAGGTTGCTCGTCTCTCATGTCCTGTGTGTGCTAGGACCTGAGCGGCAAGGAACAGGAGAAGGTGGCAGAGGTGAACAAAGTGAGAGTTGAGCTGCAGGAGCAGATTGGACACCTGGAGGCTGAAAGGACAGCACAGGAAGGGCTGAAAGAGAAGATTGCTGCCCTGGAGAGGCAATTGAAAGGTGATGGATGTGGGGACTTGGGGAACTATGTACAGCATCTTTCTTACAGGCTGCAGGGAGTAGTATGAGGTGTCATGTCCTCTCTAGTCCCGCCCCATGGTCTAGAGAGTCTGGGCCGAATGGTACCTGCTGCTACCTTTTGACAATACCACCTCATATTCCTTTTCTGCCTTCCAGTTGCTCTACAGACAGCGATGAATTAAACTGCACAGGAGCCCCTGGAAGTGTCTCAGGATTCTTATCCCCATTTTACAGATGGGAGGCTGAGGCTCAGAAGGGAAGTGCCCTGCTCAAGTTCACACAGCGGGCGGGGATAGAACCCAGGTCTTTTGACCCTCAGTCCTATGAGCATGATGCCACATCTGCACACACCTGTGCATCCCCTCTCCCCCATCAGTGTCTTGTTGGGCCCACGAGGTAAAGCTGGAGGTGAGGCCTTCAGCAGTCTGTGTCTCCACTCTGCCTCCACAGACATACTTCCACTACAGCAGGTTATTCCCTGCTACTGACCCCATGAGCCATAGGACACACCCACTCCCTATGCTAACATGGTTCTTCTTGCACAGTGTTATCAAGTAACCACCGGGAGGCCCTGCTGGATAAAGAGAGTGAAATCTCTACTCTTCAGGAGAAGCTGAGGATGAAAGAGACTGAGATCTCCAGGATGAGGGAAGAGGAGGCCCAGCGAGCTAGTTTTCTGCAAAATGCCATCATGGCCTATGTGCAGGGCTCGGCCCTTGGAGCCCTCAGCCCTAGGAAATGAGTGTGTCCTAAGGAATCCCAGGTGCCTGCTGTCAGGAATAGGTGGTGTGATCTGTGTGCAGCTCCTTCTTCTGGAGCAGGCCTGGTTTCTCAGGAGACTGGTGTTACCTCTGTCTGAAGCACAAGGGGGTCACAGACATAGAATCCCTCAGGCCATTCAGATATTCTGCTGCTGACAGCAGTGAGATCTGAAGAAAGCCAAGGCTGGGGTAGGGATAGTCAAGACTGAGTTCTCCTACTTCATCATGCTAAACCCTGTCCACACTAGAGCTCGTAACAGCCTTTGAAATGGTGTTTATGTCCTGTCACAGAACATAAGCCTATCTGTGTCTGCTGCACACACTGATACTAACCGGGCTGTAGGATCCTGAGAGAGAGAGGGGTCAGCCTGCAGCACTGGTTTTGGATGCCATGGCTCCCATACTTAGGAGCCATCTGTGTTACTCTAGGCAAAGAACAGTGAGCCCAGATACTACTGTGATGGGTGACACAGACATACTTGTAATAAATAAAATCTGCTCTGCTGGCAGGTGACTGCAGAACCAGGCTGGATAATGAATTGTTAGCTGTGGCTGAAGCCCCTACAGGCCTAGTTGTTCTTGAAAAGTAGGGAAGATCCTGTATGAACCACTGTCCTGAACAGGGGCCTCTTTAACAAGAGTGGCAGAGAACAGCATTCAGTTCTACATGGTGTGGGGAGTCGCACTGGATCCTACAAAAGTGACAAGCTGCAAAGAATGAACTCCTGGCTCCAGAAGGTCCCTGACCTGTGCAGTGCCTATTTCCTTGGCTTTGAACGGTTGGAGAAGGTGTGATCTGTATAAATAATGTGTAGGGGATGGTGAATGGTTTTATATGAATTTTAAAGCACATTTTAAAAACAGATGAACGTGAAATATGTGCCCTTCTCTCTGGGCCTAGGGGTTGATTTGTTTATTTTAAAATAAAGAGCTTTTTGCATTTTGTTGTAATACTGAGCCATCATCCGTTGCATGCTTTAACAAATCTGGGAACTCTGTCTGTTTTTAACTGTTGATCTTTGTGACGTGCTTTCTGCAGGGAGACCCTCTGGGGTTGGCTAATAAACGGGGCAGCTGTAGGGAGAACTAGCTGAGGGCATCTAGAGATTTGAGCACAGCTAAAAACAGAAGGGGCCTGGAATTAAACCCCCAGGGGGGTTGCTCAGCTCACAAGTGTCTCCTTGAGCCCCAGGAGAGGCCCATGAACTGCAGCTGCACAGGTGCCCAGAGCCTCAGCTGCTCAAATGGAAAAACTGGTTTCTGAGAAGTCTGGTAGATGGGCAGATTAAAGGAGAAGCCCTTTGTATTGGGAGTGGCCTCCGCACATGCTTCTTCTCAGGGTATGTCTACTCTGTAATAAAAGACCCACGCCTTGCCCAGCTCCGCTGACAGGCTCAGGACCTGGGCTGCAAGGTTAAACATTTCAGTGTAAATGCTCCGGTTCGGGCTGCCACCTGGGTTGTGAAACCTGGTGCCCGGGGCGGGCGGGGGGCTGGTGGGCGCGGCCGGCTGAGAGCCGAGCACGGGGCGGGGGCGGGGGCGGCGGTGGGGGTGGGCTCGGAGGGGGAGGGGGGCTGCAGCCGCCCGCGCTTCGGCTCCCCCCGCCGGGGGCTCGGCTCCGCTCGGCCCCGCCCGGCCCTGCGTGTCACTGCGGCGGAATCGCGAGGCGCCGCCATCCCGGGGCAAATGCAGGCGATCAAGTGTGTGGTGGTGGGAGACGGGTGAGCGCCGGGCCGGGGGGGCCATGGGGGGTGAGCGCCGGGCCGGGGATGGGGGCGCCGGGCCCGGGATGGGGGGGGGCGATGAGGGGTGAGCGCCGGGCCCGGGATGGGGGGGGGAGCGATGGGGGGTGGGCGATGGGATGGCCCTATCTCTCTCCCCCCCCCCCGGATTGTCCCCCAGCCCTGTCTCCCCCCTCTGCCTTCCCCACCCCGGTCCTGTGTCCCCCTCCCCATCTCCCTGTATCTCCCTCCCCCGCATCGCCCCCTGGGGCTGTCTCTCCCCCCCCCCCGCCTGTGTCTCCCCTCCCTCCGCCAGTCTCTCCCCTCCCTGGCCTTCCCCCCAGGTATCGCTGTCTGGCCCTGTCTCCCCTCCGGAGCCTTCCCTCCTGGGGCCTGTGCTCTCCCCCCGAAGCACCCCCCCAGTCCTATGTCTCCCCTCCTCAGCCTTCTCCCCCCCAGCCCTGTGGCTCCCTTCCCCTCCCTGCCCTCCTCCCCAAATTCACATGTGGCTGTAAACAATGGAAGGGATCTGGGGCGGACAAAGCGCTAGGCAGGCCTGAAGAACATTTGCAGTCAGTTCTGCGCACCCTAAGGCTGTAGAAATTGGGGTGAGATGGTCCGAGAAAGGCCATAAAAATGAGCAGCTGAGCTCTTTGGTGGTGTCATTTACTTCAGGTCCCTGCCCAGCAGCCTTAGTCCAGATAAAATCATTTTGTAGGTGCTTGGACCAGGGCCTTGGAGCCTGGCACCTTCGCAGCGTGTCCGCACATGTCACTGCTCATGCCAATAAACAGGTTTGAGCCTGGGGTAGCGATCTTTGAGAGTGGTGCTCTAGTCCAGCATGGCTCCTGTTGGAGCACGGTCACGTGTGTGCTAGGCAGCTAGGACACAGCCTTGGTGTCTGGACTCGGACCCCTAGAGTGCTGGAGATTCTGGGTGGCACAGCTCTGCCTTTTCAATGACTAAAGCTCCAACTTGCTGCTTGTACCCTTTTCTCTTGTGGACTCTTCCATTCTGCCGCATCATGCTCTGCCCTTTCCCCCTCTGCAGGGCTGTGGGGAAGACCTGCCTGCTGATCAGTTACACCACTAATGCCTTCCCTGGAGAGTATATCCCCACTGTGTGAGTATTGGCACCGGGCTCTTTGTACAGTTGTTAAGGGCGGGTGGGGGGCGGAATCATGGTCATGTGTTGATTCCAGTGCTTATTTTGTGCCAGGGCTGGGTAGTTCAGAGCCCCAGCACCTCTTTCATCACAAATAAAGCCTTGGACAATTCTCTTCTGCCCCACCCTGGGATTGTGTTCCTGTGATGGGTTCCCCTGTTGTCACTAACATGGATTCTTCCTGTGGCAGGTTTGATAATTACTCTGCCAATGTCATGGTGGATGGGAAGCCAGTGAACCTGGGTCTCTGGGATACAGCAGGGCAAGAGGACTATGACCGACTGCGGCCCCTCTCCTACCCTCAGACGGTGAGTGAACAGCCTGGGCTGGCCTCGTTTGGCTCCCTGCATTGTGGGTGGGTGGCCTCTAGGTACAGTCCTTTGCTTCTTTGACAGGTTCCCACTTTCTGAAGCTGGGCGTTTGTGTTTGCATCACTGGAGATGCTACCCTGGGTCCTGTAGAGGAGAACAGGTGTGTCTCTCTCTCCCCACAGACCATCTAGGTGATTCCTGTTGCTTTCTGGGGGCCATTTGAAGTTCAAAAGCCTATGGTTTATTTTAGGGTATTTGCAGACCACTCGTGTGTTGGGGGAGAGAGCGCGAGTATAGCATGGGGCTCTTTGATTGGTAGCTGCGGAGCTGCCCCCACAGAAGTGTAATTTATTCTTGGTCTTTCACTGGAGGACTTTCCTTACCCCTCTCCATAGGGTGACCAGACAGCGAATGTGAAAAATCAGGACAGTGGGTGGGGGGTAATAGGAGCCTATGTAACAAAAAGAATCGGGATTGTACCTATAAAATCGGGACACCTGGTCACCCTACCTCTTCCAGGGAGAGGCCAACTGTAACAGGGCGGCGACTCACCCTGCGGTGCCTCCTGCTGGTTCGTCTGGGAATTAGCTCACCAGCCTCTGGAGCACCCTCTGCAGGCCGATGTCCCGCTTGCTGCTCTGGCCCCGTGTCCTTCCCGGACCCCACTGCCCTCTTACTGAGGGTGCTGCACCCCTAGGGTGACCAGACATCCCGATTTTATCAGGACAGTCCCGATTTTTGCCCAGTCGTCCCGACCACACTTTGGTCGGGACGCAATTTGTCCCGATTTCAGAACTTTACAGATGAGCCCTGCCTGCACAGGGGTCATGCAGGCAGCACGGCCCCGCCCACTGCCCCAGGCAGCCATGTGCTGCCTGCATGACCCCTGCCCAGGCAGGGCTCATCTGTAAAGTCCCGAAATCGGGACAAAGCATGCTACTAGCTAGCTGCCGGCAGAGAGCCCAGCCCAGAGTCCCGTCCTTCCCCTCCAGCCGGCAGAGACAGGCGGGGCCCCGGGAACATGCAGGGCGGGCAGAGTGGATCCTCCCTGCATGCAACCAGCGCCTGCTGGCGGGGGGGGGGGGGGGGCATGGCACCTCCCATGGCAGAGACAGCACAGCATTCAGGGGTAGGCGGGCGGGCCACGGCAACGGCCAGGAGAGCTGTCTCTGCCCTGGCTCCTGGAGAAGCATGCTGCAGGGGAGGGGAGGGGAGGGGGGGCAGAGAGCCCACTTCCCCCCCACACACAGAGAGAGCGCACCTCCAGCCACTCCCCCCCCCCCCCCCCCCACTCGTGGAGTGTGTCCTGATATTTCACCCTTCCCATCTGGTCACCCTATGCACCCCTGCAGTACCCCCACTGGTCTTAGGGTCTCCCCTCCCTGGGGGAACCCTCCACCCCCTATCCCCGCCTTACCTCAGAATAGGCAACTGCCAGTCACCACTTGCCCCTGTTCACTGAGGCAGACTGCAGTATCATTGCCACTCATCACTGGCAAGCGGGGTTGGCCTGCTGCTTCTGCCTCTAGCCATGGGCTGCCCCCTGCAACTCCAGTACCCCTTTGTTGGGCCTTCCCCTAGGCCTTGAAGCCTGGGGGTTTCTAGGCTAGAGCTTCCTCAGCTCCTCCTGCCTTGCCCCAGCCCTGCACCACTCTAGGTACCTTGCTCAAGCTCCTGCATACAGAGGAGACTCTCACTGTCTAGGCTCTTGCCTCTCAGCTTTTCTATACAGGCCTGCTAGTGTTTGGGGCGTGGCCACCCAGCTGAGCCTACTTCCCAATCAGGCTGGGAGTTTGCTGGCTCCCAGCCACAACCCCTTCCTGGGCTGTTCCAAGCCCCCAGGGCTGGGAGCAGGTGGTCACCCCGCTACACCAACTCTCCCTGACTGATGCCTCACAGTCCTTGGCTACTGCTGTTGGATCCTTTCATAGTGGCTAAAGCTATTATCCCCTCACAGGATGTCTTCTTGATCTGCTTCTCCCTAGTGAGTCCGGCCTCATTTGAGAATGTCCGAGCCAAGGTAACTCGCTTTCTTTTTTGGGGGGAGGGAGGAGGAATGGCAAGGTCCCTTCCCTGCATGAGGGTCAGACAAACCTACCGCTGTCCCATGTAATCTTGTCACTGGCAGCACCAAGGTCCGTATAGTTGGATGCGCATAAGCAACAGTCCCTGCCCCTTGGAGACCAAGCCGAAATCTGTAGAATGGAGTTTTCTCAATCCCTCCTATGAAAACCAGAGGAGAGGAGGCAGCTGCAGAGTGGAGGAGGTGCCTGAGCCGCATTAGCCTCTCTTTCTTTGGCTATGTCCCTGCCTTCTGAAGTCTGAGATTTAGATAGAGCAGAGAGTGTCCTAGAAACAAACATGGGGCAAAGGGAGGCAGCATGGTACAGCAAATGGGGCAGGAGACCCTGTCTACTATCCCCAGCTGTGTCACTGACCTTCTGTGCAGCTTTCCCTCTGTGCGTCAGTTTCCCCAGTTGTATTGACTTCTTTTTATAAAATGATTTAAGAGGTACATATAAAACTGTCTTCTGTGCTGACTGTTACTAGTATTTCAGGTGCCTTGGAGCACTATATACCTAATAAATGAGCAGTGGGTAATTATGCTGCAAGATTCTTTCCCCTACTGTCTCTGACCGTTCTCAGTGAACTACTCTGTTTTAGTGGTACCCAGAGGTCCGGCACCACTGTCCTAATACTCCCATCATCCTGGTGGGCACCAAGCTTGACTTGAGGGATGACAAGGACACCATTGAAAGGCTGCGTGATAAGAAACTGGCCCCCATCACCTATCCGCAGGGCCTGGCCATGGCACGGGAGATTGGTACGTCTTGGGTACCTATTCTGGTAAGAGCTGGAGCTCCTCACTGGGCCTGGCTTGTCATTTCCAAGGGGGGAATTTTTATGGTAACACCTGAGAGCCCTAGTTGTGCACGAGGACACTGCTGTGCTAGGCTCTGTAGAAATGTGGAACAAAAAGACAGTCCCTACTCCAAAGAGTTACAGTCTAAGCCAGGTCTTGCTAGGTTTAGAGTGGTTAAGAGATCTCTCTTTCCACAGGGTCAGTGAAGTATCTTGAGTGCTCAGCCCTGACACAACGGGGCTTGAAGACTGTGTTTGATGAAGCTATCCGTGCTGTGTTGTGCCCTCCACCTGTGAAGAAGCCTTGCAAGAAGTGCACTGTGTTCTGAGGCTGTTGGCGAGGTGCTGACTCAGCATGTCCTTGTCATCCTCCAGCAGATGAGTGTCGCTGGGTGCTTCTGGAGGGGGCTGTGATGTGTGGGGCCCTTCATCATGTATGAAGTCAGTGTTTTTTAAATGTCTCTTTGATTTAACGTCAGTGTTGATGTGAAGGGGCAGTGGGGGCGGGAGGTTAGGTGGATGCTGTGCAGCCCCTATGGGAGAAGCAGGGGGAGTGGCAGGGTAGCTCCCTGAGGTAGGGAGGTGCAGCTCTCCTTAACTTCAAGTTGAAGAGGCTAAGCCCCTCATTCTGTGATGGAAACACCTCTGCTTGCAACTCCCACAGGGGGAGACAGGTGGGGAGAATCCCTAAGGGGGTGGGTAGGGACCATGGTGTAATAGTTTGTGAATGACAAAACAGCTGGAAAGGTAGCGGGGCCTCCTCACCCCAGCATATTGCTGGTGATACTTAACTAACCGGTGCTCTAAGGAGATTTGCCAGAGGCTTATGGGAGTCAAATAACTAACTCCAGGAGTGGTGAAAATAAACAGAAGACAGAGGCTGGAGAAATTACTATTAGCTTTATTGAGTACTAATCACTAGTCAGGCTCAGTGAGTGAAACAGTCTTGTGCACTAAGTGCCTTTTAGGGCACTCCCTTGGGCGCTGTTCCCTGCCCATCAGTCATGGCAGAAGGATGTTTAGCAGGGGGCCTCTCCTCTTCCATCCAGTCTCTGCAGAGCAGGGCTGAGGTTATTGCCTCTTTTTACTATCAAAAGCCATAAAAGAGGCAGTGAGGAGTCTGGTAGCTACTCCCCTCCCCCCCCCCCCCCTTCCCACTGGGAGTATGGTGCTGGGCTTCATTGGTTTGGCTGGAGCAGGGAGAGCTTCTGAAGGATTTTGGGGAGAGAAGGTCAGAACAAAGACAGGTCCTGTTTCTAATCATCATGTAGAGTGACAAGATAAACACTTCTTATTTTGGTACAATAAACATTCTCCATGAAGGAATGTGGTGGCTTTGTTTGGAGCAGAGCACAGCTTTTCAGAGGGAACAGCCATGCTTTCCAACAGTAGAATGACCTGCCACACTTTCCTGACAGGTCCCAACTCTGTTCATATCCATTTACCCCTCTCCCCTCTTTGATCTGAGTCACTCACTGTTTCTCCATCTTGTTCAGAATCACTAGTAACAACAGTGTGAAAACTAAGGACTGAGTCTGTCCTTGGGGTGCCAATGCAGATGTATCATCTTAGGAGACGAGAAAACCCCCATCAACCAGCAGCGAGACACCTGTTGTCATAGCGCTCTTGTCACTCAGCAGGAAGAGGATGCTGTTCACCACATCATGTACCTCTGCAATGGGACACAGAGAGAGGGCAGCAGCTGAGGTACCCTACAAATTGCACTAGCAGCAGGAAAAGACACTTACACACTTCCAAGAGCCTGCCACCATTCTGCCTTCCAGTTGTGTCCTCTTGGTCAATAAGGAGACATAACGGAGAGTGGAGAGATTTCCCCCTCCCTGCACGGAGCTGTATTTGGTGCATTGGCATTCAGAAGCCCTTGCTGTGTTCCCAGGATGGATGGTTGGCTGATGACAGGGTCATAGTATCAAGTGTTGTTACCCTCTAGCACTCAATCCTATTTCTGGTGAGGAAGATAAAAATGTCCCCAGCCCACCCTAAAACAAACCCACATTGGGAAGGTTTTGGAAGAGGGGAGAACCTTGACTGGTTCTTGCTTGTTCCAAGTGGGAACACTACAGCTACTTCAAGGACTCTGAGACAAACTTTGAGCAGAGGTGTATCATTGCTGTTCCTGGGCCTAGAGGGCATGAGAGAGAGGCAGATACACATGGCTGAGCAGCCAATTAGAAGGAAGCACTAAGGGTGCAGATGAGCTGAATACGGAGCTGGCCCCAGCAGCAAATCCCCACCACTGACCTGCAAACTTCCCCAGAGGAATTCGACTGATCATGGCAGCAGCTTTTTGAGGCTCGCTCCAGTTAATTCGCCCCATGTCGGTCATGACCACAGTGGGGTTCACACTGTTCACTCGGATCTGTCACCAACACCAGTACGTTAGATAACTGAACTACACCGAGAGAAACTGCCTCCACTTGTTCATTCAGGGATTGCCCCTTCCCTGCTCTCTTGCATAGACTGGGTCTTACCTTGTGGGGTCCCAGCTCCAGAGCCATCACCTTGGTCAGCATATCTAAGGCACTTTTTGTAGAACCTTCAATAAAACCCAACAGAAGGAAGAAGCTGAGTGCACAGCACCTGGGCTGGGTCACACATTTGTGGCACCCTGCCCAGACTTGAATTAGGTCAACATATTCACTGCATGCAAACCCAGGTCCCTGTGCTTGTGGCTTCCAGCTACCATAGGTCATGAATGGATTAATTGGCAGGTGTGCTGAAGCTGAGACACTCACAATAGACAGCATGATCCCGTAGAGCCCGCTGAGACGCCTGGCTCGAGACGTTCACTATCGCTCCTTGCACCCCCCGTGCAATCATCTGCCGGGAAATGATCTGAAACAAGTAGGGGAACTCATCCAACCTTGCCTGTTGGTGCCGCCTTGGGGGTTAGAAGAGCTTGCCAGAGCAGTAACTCCATTTGCCTCCCAGCTCTGCACTAAGAGACATGGCCAGAACTGGGGGTGCAGCAGGATAAGCTACACCAAGCACAGCCTGTTCAGCATACACAAACAAGGTCAGGCTCCTGTGGATCCCCAAAAGGAGCAGAGATGCAGGCACAGCTCCCAATGAAAACTTTTATTTTCATTGCACACATGGCTTTAGGGAAGCTGAAACTCATCAGCTTATCCCTGGCTCCATCCCACTCCAATTCACAGTCCCGTCTTACCTGAGAAACATGAAACACGGCCCGAAGATTCACATTGAAAGACCTATGAAAAAATTGTCCGAGTCAGAGAAAACGAAATTCACAACCTTGCGGCAGCCCGGGAGGGGGGCAGAAATAGGGGGTTGGGTGCTGCCAGTGCCTCAGAAACACTGACCTGCCTGTGTAAGGAACTGGGTATGCACTCCAGTCCAACTGGCCCGTGGAACTAGTCTTCCTATCTAAACCCAGTCCATTAGCATTACAGAGCACCCACATGCCAGGCTCCGACAATGACCATTCACAGGAGATGAAATAAGCTGTTAAATTGGCACCTCCCCCATGTAGCAGAGAAAATAGCAAAACCAGGACTTCCTGGAGTTGTTTCCTATGGGACCCTCTTCTAACCTAGTACTTTTATTAAAATGTAAACAGAAGTGTCTCAGCCAGTGGCCGCTCCGAGCCCAGTCAACCCTTTACCTTGTCCAAAGGATCCATCAGCTCTCCCAGAGAAAGAGTACTGATCACAACATGGTGTTTGTGTTGTTCTAGCATCTAGCCATTCCTTCAACCACCTGCTGGCCAGGCATAGCGCACTGCGGCCCAGAACCCCTGAGCTCAAGCGATCCACCAGTCTCTGCCTCCCAAGTAGCTGGGATTACAAGCATGGGCCACCACACCTGCAAGCCTTTACAAGGCTTCACAATACCAAAGAAGCCGCCTACAAAACATTTAATAACAGCATTTTCTTGTATTTGCCTCTATGAGATGCTATTCCTTCCTCAGTCCAGAATTTCACCCTCTTCACCCTCAGATCATACTCCAGCTACTAGCCATCAGCTAGCCATGTGGGGGGCTCCGTTGCAAAACCTTTTCTTTACTTTGGAATAAGGTACTACCCACCAAAGTGGGAGGAAATGTACCTCTACATCTGCGAGAGCTCATGCCCAGTTTGAAAGAGGGATGACAGAGAGAATCTTCTGAAGAACATTTTTTTGCTGTTGGAATGTACTTAAGAATAAGCAATTTCTATTCCCCACCCAGGTAAGATCTCCCTGAATTCCCCTATCCTCCTTCCTCTCCATACCTGGGCCATCGAGGGATGCCAGGCTTGTGTTTGAATGGGAGACCTAGGGAAGGAGGCTGTTGGGAATAGTGTGGTTGAACGGTAGGGGGCACTCTCCCTTCGGGGTTGGTTCTGACTCTATGGCCTTAGCTTAGTGTTAAGAGGCAGTCTGGGTGACTCAATAGGGTATCTTTCTCTATGTGTCAGTACTGACCCCTGTGCCCAATGCATTTTCCCAGTGAAGATATACCCAGTGGGCCCAAATGAGAAAAGTACTTTGGGTGCTGCCAGAAAGAATTCTTTATCTCCCTGCCTGCCGAAGGGAGGAGTGAACATCACCTAGTTTCCTAGTCAGATGAGCAAGCTCTGCCCCTGGCAAAGGGTAAAAGTGCCCTGATAGTTGCCTTGATTTTCAGTTCTGCAGAACTCCCCATAATGTCCTTGACATAATCCCTGTTCGGAGGACTCTGAGATGGGGGCAGTGGCTCTGCAGATCGGCTACACCAGGGGGAGAGAGGATTATTGTGTGTCATGGCCACATCCCCATTGTGTGCTGACCCCCAGCTGCAGGGCCTGGAGAGCCAGAGAGGACCAGGGGCTTGTCTCCAGCAGCCTTTGTGTTTATTAGAGCAGAGTCCAATCTCTCCCTTAATGCTGCCCGACGTCCCTTCATTCCCTACCATTTGCTCAGGCCCCTGGAGCTGCTTTTAGCTTTGCACCAAACCCTACCTGTCGAAGGCCTCCTTGGTCACCTCCAGGAAGGGTTGTAGCTCAGCCACAGCTGCATTATTTACTAGCAGGTCAATAGCGCCCACCTTACTCAGCGCTGCCTCGGTGTCGTCCCAATCACCCAGGTCTACACAGAGTGTCTCAATCCCGGTACACTGGAGGACACAGCAGAGAGGCCAAAGATGATAGTGCACCAGGGAGGGTAGGAGGCTGCCCTGAGGGAGAGCGGGAGGGGAGGGGAGGGGAGGGGAGGGGTGGGGTGGGGAGGCCCTGAGGGAAGGGTGTGTGTCTGGTTCATGGGGGGAGGGGAGTTTGGAGGCCTCCTGAGGGAAGGGTGTGTGTGGACTGACCCCCCTGGGAGGAGGGTGTGTGTGTCCGGGCCAGATGCTCCCCTGAGGGGGAGGGGTCTGGCCTGCTGAGGGGGAGGGGTCGGGGGGGGGAACCTGGGGGTGTCTGAGCCACAGGGGAGGCCCTGGGGGTGGGGGTCTGGACTGCTAGGGAGACCCGGGGGGGGGTGGGTCTGGGTCGCTGGGGCGATCCTTGGAGGGGGGTCTGGACCAGTGAGGGGGATCCTGAGGAGTCTGTCCAGGCCAGTGAGGGGGATCCTGTGGGAGTGCCCAGGCCGTTGGGGGGGTGTCCGGGCCAGTGGGTGGGGGACCCTGCCGGGGGTGTCCGGGCCAGTGGAGGGGACGAGGGGGGTGTTCGGGCCAGTGGGGGAGGACCCGGGGGTGTGTCCGGGCCGTTGGGGGGGTGTCTGGGCCAGTGGAGGGGACGAGGGGAGTGTTCGGGCCAGTGGGGGAGGACCCGGGGGGGGTGTCCGGGCCGTTGGGGGGGGGACACCCTGCGGGGGGTGTCGGAGCCAGTGGAGGGGACGAGGGGGGTGTCGGGGCCAGTGGGTGGGGGACCCGGGGGTGTGTCTGGGCCGTTGGGGGGGTGTCCGGGCCAGTGGGTGGGGGACCCGGGGGGGTGTCTGGGCCGTTGGGGGAGGACCCGGGGGGGGGTGTCCGGGCCGTTGGGGGAGGACCCGGGGGGGGGGTGTCCGGGCCGTTGGGGGGGGACCCTGCGGGGGGTGTCGGGGTCAGTGGGTGGGGGACCCTGCGGGGGGTGTCGGGGCTAGTGGGTGGGGACCCAGGGGTGTGTCTGGGCCGTTGGGGGAGTACCCGGGGGGGGGGTGTCCGGGCCGTTGGGGGGGGGGGACCCTGCGGGGGTGTCGGGGCCAGTGGGTGGGGGACCCTGCGGGGGGGTGTCGGGGCCAGTGGAGGGGACGAGGGGGTGTGTCTGGGCCGTTGGGGGGGTGTCAGGGCCAGTGGGTGGGGGACCCGGGGGAGTGTCTGGGCCGTTGGGGGGGACCCTGCGGGGGGTGTCCGGGCCAGTGGAGGGGACCGGGGGGGGGGGTGTCCGGACCACTGGCGGGAGCGCCAGCGCTGGTGGCGGGAGGCAGCCCCTCGGGGGTGCAGCCCGCGGGCGAGGCGGGGCCCGGTCCGTTACCTCCTGCTCCAGGCTCTCCAGGTCCGCCCGCGTCCGGCTCAGCGCGACCACCTGGGCCCCGGCTCCGCTTAGCGCCAGGGCCGCGGCCCGGCCGATGCCTGCGGAGCGAGAAGGGGTCGGGTCAGGGCCGGGCCGGGCCGGGCCGGGCGCCCAACCGGGGCCCTTCTTACCTTTGCCCGCCCCGGTCACCAGGGCGCGGCGGCCCGAGAAGCTCCGATCCGGCTCCATGCCCGGCGGGAGGCGAGTGCGGGGCCCGGGTGGGGACTGAGCGCGGGCGGCCCCGTGCGGCCGCTGCAGGCCCCTGCCCCGGGCCATCCCGGCGCGACACCCCCCCCCCACCTTAGCGACACCCCGCTCCGGCCATCGCCCCCCACAGCCGGCCTGGGGCGACACCCCCGCCGGGGGGGGGGAAGAGCGAGGGGTGCAGCCGGGGGGGGCGATACCTCGTCATGGACGCGGGGGGAGGGCGAGCGAGGGGTGCAGCCGGGGGGGGGCGATACCTCGCCATGGACGGGGAGGGGGGAGGGAGAGTGAGGGGTGCAGCCAATCCGGAGTGCTATCGTGCCATGGTAGCATGGCAGAGCAAGGGGCATTGCTGGGCCATGGTGGGCAGGGGGCATGTCCGGCCCGTGGTACTGTGCCATCGGTGCCTCGCCAATGGCACAGCCAGCAGGGGCGACACCACACCATGGGGGGGGGGCAGAGTGAGGGGCGGGACAGCCTGGGCTGGTACCGCATCATGGCAAGGGTGGGGGCGGGGGTGCCGCCAACCCGGCTGGTTCTGTACCATACAGTTGGGGGGCAGAGTGAGGGGCACAGCAGCCTGGGGTGACATCCTGCCATGGCAGGGAGCGTGGAAGCCTGGGGTGCGACCAGGACTGTCCTATAGAGGGGCAGATTGAATGGCACGGCTAGCCCAGAGTGACAGGGAAGCGGAGCAAGGGGTGTGGCCGTTTGGGGCAATATTGCACTTGCAAGTGGCTGTTTGGGTGCCCTCGCCTCTTGGGTTTTTCACTTTGCAGCCTGACTGTTGCATTGGCAGTTTTTTCCACAGGGCTCCCTGCTACTGGTGAGGCTGGTTGTTCGGGTATGTTCCTCTGAACTAACTTGACCCATTGGGAATGCAGAAAGTAGGCCTTGCAGGCCACTGCTGTCATGCCCAGGATACTAGCTTTACTTTTAATTGAACTTATTGCAAGAAATAAAGGGCCATTTCTGATGCTGTCTAACTCAGCTATTGGCTCCTGAGGAGCATCAGAGTTGCTCTACATTTTGGTCAATGCTTCGAACAGGTGTTTGGCAACACTGCTCAAACTAAATGGGACGTCAGAAGGATGCTCTAATATTTTTAAGCCTCTCCACTCACTCAAGTTTATTTTTATCCAGCAGTAATGAGAGTGCAGGACTGGCAACACCATTTACTGCACTGCTTCTCAACCTTATTTCTCCCTCCCAGGACCCCAAAACTGTCTAAATCCCACAATTCTTTGCAACCCTTTGGGGGGTTGGAGCAAGAAATCATGGGTGGCTTTTACATTGGCAGAAGTTTTGGGGGCTGGTGGATGTTGGGTAGGGACTAAGTTTGACACGAGGCAATAATTGCGGGGCAGGCGAGGCTCAGGGCAGGTTGCTGGTGTTGAGTGTTAGATTTACTGCATATATTGCTACTGATGTCAGGGAACTTAACAGAAGACACTGAAAACCTGGCCCACCTTTAAATATTTATTTAATTAAAAGAAAACACTTTAGATGAGAGATACCAGTTTGTCTGGAACATTTCCATCTTAGGGCAGCAGTGGCTCCCAGTAGTAGAAATATTTATGAAAAACCTTAGGAGCCCAAACAACAGCTTGTTAAAGGCCAGTGCTCTGCACTGTCATACAGGAGGCTTGCATTTCTTTTCCAAGCCCAGCCTATAGGCCTTTCAGTTGTGGGCACGCCAAAGAGGTAGCATGCTCAGCCCTGGGAATCAGGAAGAGAATTGGACCAAACTTTTAGGATTCCATCCTGGTGCTACTGAAATCAATATGAGTTTTGCCACTGACTTGAATAGTTGTAGGATCAGGCCTTAGTCTTAACTGATCTGTCATAGGTGTTATATCTGGGAAGATGAAATTCCAGCACAGTCCATGGACCAGGACCAGACGCGGCAGCAAAGAAGAAGTTAATGAGCATTCGGAGACATAGAGTCCCACCACTGCTTGCATCCGACGAAGTGGGTATTAGCCCACAAAAGCTTATGCTTCAAAACTTTATAGTTAGTCTTTAAGGTGCCACAGGACTTTGTTACCTCTATTAATGACTTGTTAATTTATGGAATTCTTTGCCACAGGAAGATAGGCATTGAGGCCAAGTACTTAAGATGCAAAAACGATTGCATACTTATATGACTATCAAGAATATTCAGTTGTAATTAATGGCAACGTTTTTGGAGGGGATAGTAAACTTTAGCCTTAAGGGATCAGGAGGAGACCTAAGGTGCAGACAGATTATTCCACATATGCCTACTGCAGGGTTCTTACGGCGTCTTCTGTAGCATTTGGTTTGGGCCACTGTCTGAGAAAGGAGACTGGGCTAGATGGACCACTGATCTGATGCAGTCTGGCAATTCCAGTGTTCCCAGCCTGGCCTCTTGGCCAAAGAATGGAGTTAGTGCCACATCAGGAAGCACAAAGGAGGGCAAAGAAGGGTCACAACATCTGAGAAGTCAGAGAGACAAATTTAGGATTGTGACAGCTCAAAGGCCTGGACCTTATCCCTCAAAAGAATGAGTCTCTCTAGAAAGCAGCAAAACATGCATGGCTAAACCCTAAAGGGTCTTTGTTAGGGAGAGAGGGGAATAATCCTTTTTTAGAAAGAGCTACACAACTCCATGAAGCCTCATGACTGCGTCCAAGAGGTGTGCCTATACACTTTACCCACTTTGCAAATGGGAGAGGTCACATGACTCACCCACGGCCACACAGTGCATTGGTGACAGAGACTTAGAGACCAAAAGTTCCTTCCTGAGAGCTCCATGCTCAGGTCACAGTGCTTGGAATTACAATTTGCCAATACAGAATTCTGCTGCTTTCCTCCCATTTCAGTGTTAGTCATTAGGACCAGGAACCAATGAAGAGCTTGTGAAAGGCCCATTAGACTAAGGGAGGGTCTTGCAAAGTAATTTTGACACTGCTCTTCCTGACCATGCCAGCAATGGAGTGTGCAAGCCTCACTGTGGACTGAATAACAGACTTTTGGAGTCCCTTCTTTCCCCACGCCAAAACCAAACTCCTTTTTCTTTGCAGAGTACTGGCAAACCCCACAGCATATGCTCTGCAGACAAGGGGCTGAGCCCCTCATTTGGTGGGAGTGTGCAAGCCTTTCTTCTGCTGCACCTCTTCCTGGTTGGCTTGCGGAGGAAAAGTGAACACAGATCTTCCCCCAGGCCTGGAGCTCAAAGGTGCATTTATGTAACTGGCCTGGGTGATCACAACAGTCCAGTCAAAGGCCCCAGATGACAGCACCTGAAGGCCCCGCAGTTAACCCAGATTTCTCCTCCCACATAGGCTTTGGAATCCAGCAAGACTGCAGAAGCAGGAAGGAGGCTGCAGGCTGTTTTAGTGACCCAGGATCAGATGCCAACCAGGCACCAAGCTGTGGATTATGCTGGGAGGAGGGACCTAATAGTGTTCCCACAAACATCTTTCTCGGTATCAAACTGCCAGGAAATAGTATGAGCCAAGACCAAGCACCTTTGGATCTGCAGCCCATCAGGGAAAACCACCTTTGAACCAGAAAGAGATCCAAGTGTGTTCTCCTCACAGAAGCCAGACTCAAGAGATCAAGGGGGCTAAAGGAGAGAACACATGCTTAAGTGGTTCTGATGTGGTCCTCAGCCTGTCATGCAGGACAGACTGGCACAATTTTGTTCTTGGTAAACACATCTCTGCCTCACTGGAAGTGCAGATGTTTCAGCTAGATTCCCGCACAGCTCACATGTTGGGATAAGAAAAAATAACAAAATATCATAATTATATTATTACAATATAATTATTATATATATATATATATATATATATATATATATATATATATATGCTGAAGAAGTTCCTGAATCATTCTGCTTCCAAGGGAGCCAAATTAAAAATCCCTCCCTCCCCACCATGAGCTCTACAGTCTGCCCTGGCATCTCAGCAGCACAAGGACTGATCTCTAGAAGCCCTCTTCAGAAAAACTAGTTCCAGTGCTAGGATTCCAGGCACTGCATTCCACTCTGTATTTTTAGGTACAAACACCTGTGATATATAACTAGCAAAGCATGGATAAAACCAGACAGGAAGTAGGAGGGGCCTGTGCTTAACCTTAGAGACATTATATGAAGAGCTGGAAAACCAGAGAGCAAAGCGTAGGAGAGTTTCTTCTTTGGGATAGTTCAGACAGCAGCTGATGAGGCCTCACACTCCTGCCATGGGAATGAAGTGATCGGGGAGATCTTACTTTTGTAGATTTTTCTTGTTCATTTCCAAGAAAAGCATCCAGTCTTATGCAGGTAAGATACCAAATGTCAAGGTTAGGTCTGAGGTCACAGTATATTTTTAGTGGGACACCAGGTAGTGTCAGGGTAGAGAAGACAATGGACAGATCTGAATCTGTGAAAAGAGAAATGTGAGAAGATAACATGAGAGATGAACTCATCAGTTTGGGGACACATCAGCCAAAACTCTTGGAATGTTCATGCACCCCAAAACTGCAGGGAAATTGGCCATAATCCAGTTGGAGTGGGGAGGCAATACAAGAAATGCTGACCCAGCCTTTGTGCTTGAGCTTTCTGCAGTCCGTAGTATGGACAGGGGAAGCAGAATTAGTTTTGGAAGCAGGTACTCACCGGGTTGGATCTTGCTGCAAGCTAAACATTCCTGCCACACTGACAACATTGTGTTTGTTCTCAGGGCCCCCGTAACTCAGGGTGACCTGAAAAAGCAAACAAAGTCAGAACCTGCAACATAGCAGAGAGTGACTGAGTGGAAGAGGTCTTAATGAGGGATAAGGAAGAGGATCTAAAGGGAAAGAGATGTCCTAGATGGTCTGGGTGTCAGAAGCTACACATAAAAGGTGATCGTTCACTTTGTCATAATGGTTCACTTAGGATAGAAGCCTTTTGAGAGAATCTGCTGACCATCCAAAGCAGAACAGGAAGAAATTAGACAAAGTGAGGGAGACAATAAAAGCTGAGATAAGCAAGCCTGGAGGAGCAGATACCACCTAACCAACTGTATGTGTAAGCTTTAGTGTGGCACCCATTATCATAATGTCTGAATGCCTAACAAAACAGTAATAAATGCATCCTCACAGACACTCCTGTTTAATCAGTCATATTAGCCTTATTTTACACAGTGGGAAAATGGAGGCACAGAGAAGTTAAATGAGTTGCACAAGATCACATTGTGAGTATGCAGAGTTGGCAACAGATCTCTGAAACCTGAGTCCAGTATCTTAACAATAAAACCGTTCTTCCATACGGAGGCTGCATTATATATGTCCTAAGTCCAAAGCCTAAGAAAGTCTTGAGAAAGAGCAATCATAAAGGGACGGCCAGATTCATCACCCACCGCTTACTTCTGGTGTGATTACACCAGATCTGAATGTGACCCTGAAAGTACATTTTTATTCAAATGAGTATTCAGAGGGTGGTCAATTGTGTTCTTGTTTAGGGTATACATAGATAAGTAGTGGAGGAATTTAGTTTGGGGCAGCTTTACAGCACTACCTATTGTCCATCAAAGAAGATGCTGTAGAAGTAATTATTTTTAAACAAGCTTATGTATTTCAATACTCACACCCAATACTGAAGAAACCTCTTTAGCAACTTAACACTTGACATGCAGACAAGTCACTCTCTTAGGAGGGTCCATATAATTTAATATATGATCAGACATTTAATGATGTCCCTATTATTGATATGAATTAAAGCTGAGGCTGAATCACTTTGCCAGGAAAAAATGCAAATCTCTTGCTTTCATGGATGTAGTGTAAATTCATGTGCCTCAGGAATGGAAAGGAAGACGATAGAGGTGGCATGGTAACAGCATTGCTGGGGCTGGAAGGGACAGTCAGAGAAGGGGAGAACTAAAGGTGACCAAGGCAGACAGGATGGAAATGTGCCTGTTATCCAAATGTAGATACTACATATGCATGGTCAACTACATATGCAGCCTGGAATAACGGTGAGATTACAGGCCTGATACCATTTGCCTTTCCTGAAAACCAGGGAGAAGGTAGTTGCCCCTGCAGAGATGATTCCTTTTGATCAGACTGAGGCGCGTCACAAAGGCCAGGGTCTGCTTTGAGCAAGGCATGAGCCTTACCTGCTGCAGCACTGACTCGCTTCGTAGTCTCTGCAGATTCTCCAGATGGGAGTGGAACAAGGGGCTGTGCAGCAGCTTCACCTCCAGCAGCCCCTCAATAATGTAACCGATGGTGCAGTCATCAGGAAGACGCACCCGTTCTGCAGTGCTGATGAAGTTACCCAAACTGTCAGGAGAGAGGATGGAGATGAAGAGTCAATGCACCCTTCATCCTATCAAAGCCATGGGGTCTCTGCTACTGAGGTGCATTTACCTGGCCCAGGGACTCATCTTCAGGGCAAGGCCCCTGCTGATACAGAACCCTGCTCCACCTGTGGCAAACCAGAACTTCACAGTTGTCTAGTGAACAGCAAAAGCAACAAGAACAAAAGAGACACTTGTTAATGACACTCAGCTTTTCCCATTCACTTGGGTAGGGAAAAGGATTTTCTGCTCTGCCGTACATTGGACACATGATCTGAGCAAATATCTGGACTTTGGGCTACCCCTGCCTCTTTGGACTCCTGGAGCTAGACATTTTCTCATCAGCAACTCTCATCACCTGCAGCTGCCACCACAGGGCCAGGGGAGTCTGAGTGAAACGGAGCATACAGGGAATGGAAAACCAGAGGAGAATGAAGGAGAAGCCCAACTCCCCTGTGCAATCCCCTGTATGGTGATTCTGCCCTCCAGAGTCATAGTCAGCCTGGAACAAGCTTCTCTGGGGAAATCAGAGGAGCCCTGCTGGGGCCAAGTGATTAAGGCTGAGGAGACTACTTCATCATGCAGGGTTTTTCACCACAGGCCAGTTCACTAGGGAATTTATCTGCTGGCCTGCAACTTGGTACCTGCTCCCCAAGACAGAGATGCTCATGTATCTTGTGACTGAGACACAGGGAAATGACTGCTCAATACTGGAAGTGACCATTCCCAGCCAAGTCACAGAGCGGTGGAATAATCCCTGGAGGTTACCTCAGGATGACAGCAGATGAAGTACTGGGATGTACTTTCTAGAAGAGAGAGCCTGACTTTCAGAGGACTCTACAATTTTGACTGGGCTTTTCCTGCCTATGCTGATTGGCTGTCTGCTCCTGCCTTCTCCCTCCCCTCTTCTCCCTTAATCTCCTCACATTAGCTTCATACCACACTTCCTCTTCTCCCCTGACATGTACCCTTCTTCGTCCCTGCCCTTCCGTGTCCCCTCTCCCTTTGCCTTTATTTCCATTTCACAGATCTCCTCCTAACTACCTCCCCCGCAAAATCTATGGAACTAACATGTTTGCTGCCATCACATTGTTCACTCTACTTCTGTGTTCTACCCCTCACCCTCTGTCTGTCTTGTCTGTTTTGATTGTAAGGTCTTTGGGGGTTGGCTACTACGTCCGTCTTTGTACTTTGCCTAGTACAATGGAGTCCTATTCTTGGTTGGTATTTAGTCATTACTGTAAAAACATGATTAATAATCATAAGTAAAAGAGGATCAAAATGGTAGCTCCCAGAACTGAGTGGAGATACCTGCAGAAACTGACCTGGCTGGGGGTGCTAAGGGAGCATTCCTCATGCCCAAAGGCTGAAGTAGGGAGAGTCGGTTCTCCCCCAGCTACCCGTGAAGGGAAGGGTATCAAGAATCCCTGTTCAGCTCACAAGACCATTTGTAAATTGCAAACTAACTGAGGTTTGGTACGTGGGATGCTGTGAACTGTTTGCCTTCTTAAAAGCTTGGAGGCTGGGGGAGGGGCGCAGAATGAACAGTTACAGAGCATGCTTACTGATCCATCACTCCGGACATGGTCAGCTGCCTCAATGGGGTGGTCCAGGCTTGGCCTCCCCACATATACATCCTGGCTGTGTGAGAAGGCAGACAAGAGGCGCAGGAGATTCTGTGGATTCACATAGTTGTCATCATCCACATGGCAAAACCATCTGCGGACAAAGCAGGGCAGACACAGTCACACAGCCGAGGCACTGAAGAAGCAATGTAAAGTTTCTATGTACTGAGTTCTCTCCAGTGACAATCTTAGTCTCAGATTTGGGGTAAAGCGACTGGAAAAAAGAGACCCTCAGACTGAAAATGCAGAAGTTAGACGCCAAAGCTGCCAATACTTCCCAACTCTAGGAGAGGCTGAAGTCAGCAGCCTGCTTGGGAGCCCTTTCTCCCTATAGCCCTTCACCTGACTCTTTTCTAGAAGTGCTTCCCTTCCCTATGCTCATCACCACCACCCGCTGGGATCATAGCCTGGATCATGCTCACTCACTACTGGAACTAGAAAGTAGACTGTTGGGACTTCCCTTGAATTCAGACTTGGAGTGAACAAAGCTAGAGTTGGAACAATGAGTCTCACATACTTTCTCCCAGATTCGAGGAATTTATCGTATTCCACAGACATCTTGCAGCAGAGTGCCTGGCGGGTGTGAACAGCAGAGCAGTTGGTGTTGATCATGTGATCTCCTAAGGCAATTAAGGTAAAAACGGTCAAGATTGGGGTGAACACATAATCGGGGGGGGGGGGGGGAGAGGGGAGCATGTGCACCTCTTGAGCAGGAACCTGAAACATGGACAAGGTGCACATGCAATGGACATGTAGAGAGCTGTGTGTAGGGTGGGTGGTGCTTACAGAGTGAGCGTGTAGCACATAGGGTGAAGAGCATGTGAATATGGAGCCAGCAGCAGGGAAGGTGAATCGTGTACAGGGACGGTGCACAAGGAGGATCATATACATTAACCCTCAAACAGCTATGCTGAAACTTACAAACAGAAAGGAAAAAAGTGAATGTGAAGATTAACCCAGTGAATGATGTTCATGAAATCCAAATGAGGAAAAAAGAAATAGCATTTCCCCCCCTCTGAGCTTCCTTCTCCCTTTCACCAGTCACATGCACAGCACAGAATGAGGCTCCTCGAGGGATAGAATGGCAGCAAGTCAGCATCCATAGTCAAAGGAGCAAGTGTGCGTTTGAACTACATGGCTTACCTGCTCTTAGACGCAGTTCACGGTCCTCCCAATCTGTGAATATAAATGTCTGTGGGAGACACAAGGACATTAGGAAAAAAGGGGCCTCCCTTTCCAAAAATTTCAGAAATGAACAGATTAATTTTAGCTTCAACCAGTTCCCAGTTAGAACTGCTAGTAATTTATCTAGTCATTTTTCAGTGGCCATTGTGAAAAGAACTGGGGTTAACTTGGTCTGTTGTCTACTGGATTGGTTTCTACATCACAAAAACCACCAGCACATTCAGTATTGACTGGATCCCTCACTGGCAATTCCAGCAGAGAATCTAAGACAGAAGTACCCTCCTGTCTCAGGGCAGGGCTGAGGCATCCGAAGTTCAGGAAGAAGCTGTTTTTCAGGAGTTTCTTCTTCTGCAATCTCCTCCTCCACCCCATCCTAAAAGATAACACACTTGCTTGGCTGGATATTGCCCCAGATACTCAGTGGGCCTAGAGAAATCACAGAATTCTGGGGAAGAATGAAAGTAAGGGGTGAAAAGATCCAGCTGGTAGCAATATCCTGCCCCAGACAGGTGGAGAAGATTCATAACATCTGGGTAGGATTTTATTATTCTCTGCAAATGCATTGAAACTTCTATGTTAAGGGACAGATTCTGTGCTACATCTCATACGAAAACACAGTCACTGTACCGAAGAGCATATAGTCTGAAAGTATTGTCTCAGACACACCAGCACTAGCATCAGGAATTGTGGATGACTGTGCAAAATGGCTCCCTCCGTTATACCAAGCTTGGCTCATTTTCTCCAGCTGCAGCTTCTCTCTGGACCCACTGTGACCTGTTGCCTTTTATTGTAAGTGAATTTAGGGATGCTATCTTACACCACTATGGATTCAGCTCTGGTTGCTAGTTTCAAGCTCAACAGAGTCTGCCTTGCAAGTTTTATTAGAGTCACACACAAGGTTGTAATTATCCAAGCAACTATCAATCCCAAGAACACGCTTCCACAAATTACAGACCCCAGGCTGCAAGAAGACAGATTGTGCATCTAGACTAATGTTCTACCATCCAGTAGCCTCTCATTTTAAGAAGGAGGGATAGCTCAGTGGTTTAAGCATTGGCCTGCTAAACTCAGGGTGGTGAATTTGGTCCTTCAGGGGGCCATTTAGGGATCTTGAGCAGAGGGTTGGACTAGATTCCTCCTTGAGGTCCCTTCCCAACCCTGATATTGGTCAGATGGACTATTTACAGGACCTCAGTTCCTAATCCTGCAGGAAGAACATATTTAATGAACTGGTAGGGAATACATAGAATGAAATTGCTGCATGACCATGGAGGGCAGTGGGATTATGGCAGATCTTGAACCTGCAATCACAGAGACAGGGGCTCCTACCATAACTATCCTATCCCTGTGAGGAAGATCTCTCACCTGTCTTTTGGCCTGTGAAATCCAGGTTTGGAAGAGCAAGTCCAGCCTAGTTTTATGATACTTTCTTGTCGTTTTCACAGCAATAAAAATATCCTTCAGTTCCAGATTCTCCTTAGTGGAATCACTTGCAGGTCCATGGTGGTCCTTCAACACAGTATGAAGAGGACTGGTGGGGCTTCCATCTTGCTCCTCAAGTTTCAGGCTGGATCCCCCAGCACGTAGGCTGTAATCTCCCCATTTTTCTACAGTTTTATCTTTCACACTGTGTGCAATATCAGTTCCCTCACTGTCCAAATGGTCTGTTGAGCTGGGCTCTGCCTTCTGGTGGTGGAACTCACTGTTGCAGGAAGCATTAAAAGGAGGTGGTGGACGGGGTTGTGGATAGCCCCTATGTCTCCAGGAAGTTTGGAATTTTGGGATTAGCAGGAGAAGGAAAGCACAGAAGGTCACGGACAGCAGGAAGCAGATCTTACTGAGCCCAAAGCAGGAAAGTGTCATTCTTCAGCCCCCAGGGCCCCTGCCATGTTGCACAGTTGGGACATTACGTCACATAGAATGAATCGCAGCTCTGCAGGAGAGAATAGGAGAGGTTGAGGGCTCAGACTTCCACCACACTCTTGCTATAGTTTGTTTACAAACCACTGAAACAGCAGAGCTAGGTGTGTTCTATGCCTGGAACATCTGCTTGCCTCTGCCCCATGAAACCTCACTTTCCTCTTTTACATCCTAACTCAAGACACTTCTTTTTCCCTAGCCACCCTTTCTCCAGTGTACATACATTGCTGTCCCTAGTCACCATAGCCTCAGCACCACCCCGGTCATACTAACACCAATACCCACTCTCAGTTATAGCTATTGCTGTATTGATAATGGGATCTCTCACTCTCTGACCTTGTTTCAAATCCCTTGCTTGCCACCACAACAGTAGACTGTTAATTGTGTTTTGGGGTTTTGTATCAAGTTATTATTCACTTCCACTGTAGCAGCTACCATTAAAACCTTAACTTTTTATTAAACACACAGAAGAAGGAAAAACAGTTAAAGCATTTGAAATTTAAGAAGTTAAGTAAAATCTGTATTTAAAGAACTTCCCTTATTCTCTTTTTCTCTATAGTTTAAAAGGGGGCAGCCCCTTGTTTGACCATCGTTTTAAGTGGTATTAAAGATTATTTTAACTGTCCATATTGGGGACAAGTGAAAAAAAATCAATTTAGACTGTCTTGACTTGTTCATAGTCAAACATTTTAAGGCCAGAAGGAACCATTATAATCCCCTTAGTCTAGTCTGATCTGTACAACACAGGCAAAAGAACCACACCTACTAATTTCTGCATCAAGATCATAGCTTTTATTTGAGTCATAGCATATCTTTCAGAAAGACATCCAGTCTTCACTTAAAGTTGTTGCTGTTTCCTTCAACACAAAACACACATGAAGAGAGAAAGAAAAATTAGCAAAGGTAGAATGTGCAGCTTCTATTTCAGTGGAGTTTTTTGTTTATAAATCAATTGCTGGAAAGTTATAGTCACAGCCTGTCAGATTTAGCAAATTTTTACTAGTTGGGTTAAAAACATAGTTTACAGCTTGCCTTTTCATTACAGCAGTGTTGCAAAAGATGGATCTGTCTTGGCTGACTAAACCAGATTCTGATTAGATAGAAGACCAATAGGAAATGATAGGAAAGAAAAAAGACGAAGAAGGAAGATGTCACCTAAGAGATGATGTGGCAATAGGCAGTTCTGTTTCACAGACCATGTGGAATTCAGGATTCAGCAGAACCAGATGTAGGTGCTGATGTCACTGATTTTCTCTTTTTCAACGTATATGTTAGAGACCCAGCAGGTGGCAAAGCCATTACTGTAAACCTTGCTCTTCAATTGCAAACGGTTCCATCCAGAGGTTCCTAAATAAGTTGTCAAGTGAAAAGCACCATCCAGAAAGGTGCAGCATCCTTTCATTGTTAAAATTACTCAAAACACATTTACAGTGATTCCACTATAAACTGTTTTCCTCATGTTTTCTTCTATTTCTGAAAAACTTCAGCTGGTGGCTATGCCAACCGGGGACCACCCTAAAAGTGTCAACCCCCATATTAAACACATTCAGGTTATGTCAGTCTTTTTGTTTCACTTTTTGCTTGATCTATAAATATTACAGAAGAGGCTGAGCTGGACACATTTTACCTTTCATCTGTTTGGGTGGGTTGGGACATTGGCCTCCGCACAAGCGTCCAGTGCTGTCGGGTCAGATCTGTGTCCTTGAGAACCTGTGGGCTCCTTGGGGCTGGAGCTGCAGCGCCAGCCTGTGCATTGCAGGGCACTCCCCCTGCTCTTGCTGTTCAGGATGGGCACAGCAAGCATCCAGACAAACAATACAGAACAGTGATGTGGGTCACCCTTGGTGCCCTGGAGAACGTGCTGCAGGCTCAGGCCGATGTGGGGGTGGGGATATCTTGGGGAGCATTGCGCGAGGGGGATTACATGGGGTGGGGGATGTCCTGTGGGGGGGGGAACTTCACATGAGGTGAGGGATGTCCTGAGGGGCACTGCGCGTGAGGATCATGCGTGGTGGGGGATCGTGCGGGGGGCACTGCGGGTTGGGGTCACGCGTGATGGGGGATCACACGGGGGGCACTGCGGGTGGGGTTCACACGTGGTGGGGGATCGCGCGGGGGCCAGTGCGGGTGAGGTTCAGGCGTGGTGGGGGATCGTGCGGGGGGGGGGATCGCGTGGGGGGCACTGCGGGTGGGGTTCACACGTGGTGGGGGATCGCGTGGGGGCCAGTGCGGGTGAGGTTCACGCGTGGTGGGGGATCGTGCGGGGGGTGGTGGAGGATCGCGTGGGGGGTGGTGGGGGATCGCGCGGGGTGCACTGCGGGTGGGGGTCACGCGTGGTGGGGGATCGCGCGGGGGGCAGTGCGGGTGGGGGTCACGCGTGGTGGGGGATCACGTGGGGGGCACTGCGGGTGGGGTTCACGCGTGGTGGGGGATCGCGTGGGGGGTGGTGGGGGATCGCGCGGGGGCACTGTGGGTGGGGTTCACACGTGGTGGGGGATCGTGTGGGGGTGGTGGAGGATCGCGTGGGGGGTGGTGGGGGATCGCGCAGGGGGCACTGCGGGTGGGGTTCACGCGTGGTGGGGGATCGCGTGGGGGGCACTGTGGGTGGGGGATCGCGTGGGGGGCACTGTGGGTGGGGGATCGCGTGGGGGGCACTGCGGGTGGGGGTTCACGCGTGGTGGGGTGGTGCGGGGGGGCACTGCACTCGGTGGGTCTCGTGGGTATCCACTGGGGGCTTGGAGGTACCAGGAGCGCCCCCCACCTCCCGACGGTCACTTCTCCCCCTCGCGCGCCTGACGTGACGTGTCCCCTCCCTTCCCCCCGCCGGTCGGCCCGAGATCTCCCGAACGGCAGAGGGGCCGCGGGCCCTTTAAGGGCTTCACCTGTCGGAGCCCACTGGTCGGCGCTGTGACCCGGAACTGAAAGCAAACCGGAAGACACGGGGCAGCAGGTGACCCGGAAGTGAAGGCTCTGAGGGGGGAGGATGCCGCTGCCCGTCCAGGTCTTTAATTTACAGGTAAAAAGTCCCCGAGGGCCGGGCCGCGCCGCGCTGCCGGGCGGTCGCTGGCTTGTGGCTCGGGCCCCGCCCGGCTGAGCCGGGTTTCCTGTCCCTGCGGGTCCGCTCCGAGCCCCCCGGCCTGGGCGCGCTCTGGGGCGGCGGCGCGGCCCCTTCCCCGGGCTGGCCCGCGGGGTGTCTGAAGGCCTCGGGCTGGCGCGTTGTGCAGCCTCGGCGCCGCCTCCCCTGCAGGGTTTTCCGGTGTTACTGGGCCCCCAGCGCCTCTGGAGCGGAGCTTCCCCAGGGCCTGGCACGGGGCGGCTCTGAACGGGGGGCGGGGGCCGTAATCCGGAGCTGCTTGGCTCGAGCAAGGCGCGGGACGGGCTGCTCGGGGGCTGTGCTCGTTTCCCGGTCCATATCCCGCCTCACGTGCGTTGGCTTGGCCTGTTGAAAATTGTCTCACAATGTTCCCAGTCTCGTGCCTTCTTCCTTTTGAATGTCCAGTGCTGACCTGTAAAGTCCCCAAATGAAATTAGCTGCAGAATATTCTGGTCCCATTCTAGTGACTTTTGGCTTGGTTACACTGGCACTTTAATTGGCTATTAGCCGGGATGGGTAATGAATGGTGTCCCTAGCCTCTGTCTGTCAGAGGGGGGTGATGGATGGCAGGAGAGAGATCGCTCGATCATACCTGTTAGGTTCACTCACTCCGGGGCACCTGGCATTGGCCACTGTCGGTAGACAGGATGCTGGGCTAGATGGACCTTTGGTCTGACCCAGTATGGCCGTTCTTATGTTCTTATGTCCAGGAGCGCTATAACTCGCTACCCATCCACACTGGCAAGGCACGAATTACGCTATAAATCCGAGTTTATAGCACTCCTGGTAATCCACCTCCGCATGGGGAATAAGGGCTGTAGTGCTCCTGTGAATGTGGACACCCATTGTGCATTAATTAGCTTCCAGCCTGGCCCATAATTCCCATTCGAGCCACTCTGGTCATCACCTTCAAACTCTTCTGTTGCGTCCTCAGGTGACCACACGTCAGACCTGCCCCTTAAATTCCTAGGGACATTTGAAAATCCCCTTCCTGTTTGCTCCAGCGTGGAGTGCTGCTCAGGTAATTGTTGCAGGTAACCATTTTGATTGGCCGTGACTCTACGTGTCATGCCTCCTCGCAATAAGCGATCTCCACCGTGGAACAATAGCGAGGTGCTGGACCTCATCAGTTGCTGGGGGGAAGAGGCTGTCCAGTCTCAGCTGTGGTCTAGCCGCTGGAATTACGATACATATGGGCAGATATCACGGGCCATGACGGAAAGAGCCCATGAGCGGAACACTCTGCTGTGCCGGGCAAAAGTAAAGGAGTTTAGGATTGCCTATCGCAAAGCCCGCAAGGCAAACAGCCGCTCTGGGGCAGCCCCTGTGACTTGCAGATTCTACGAGGAGCTGCACGCGATACTTGGTGGTGATCCAATGTGCACTCCATCGACCACCGAGGACACTTCTTCCCAGCCCACCAGTGAAAGGTGGGGGGGGGGGGCGTGGAGGAGGCTGAAGAAGAGGACGGAGAGGAGCAGAACGGAGAGGAGGAGGAGGAGGCAGCGGCTATGGCTGTGACTCAGTGCATGGAGGAGTCACAGGACACATGCAGCCAGGAACTCTTCTCAAGCCCGGAGTGCAGCCAGAGCCAGCCACAACAGCGTCCGGCAGTTGCGGTGGGCAGGGCAGCAGCAGCGGATTGCGCAGGTACAGCTACATTTCTATTGGGAAGGCAGGCAGCTTGGGCGGGGGTGGAAAGGGATGCTTGCTGCATGCTTGCCTACATGTGGAATAGTGCATTGATGTAGTCTATCACATCGCGGTAATCGTCATCAGTAATTTTTTCAAAGGGCTCAATAAGAGCTCTTGCAATGTGCCTGCGCAGGTTTCTCGGGAGAGCCAGCATGGTCCCTGTCCTGGCCACGGTCATTAGCCCCCACCACTGTTCTACGAGGGGTGGGGGGAGCATATGGCCCTGGGAGGAAGCCACATCTCATTAGAATGCCCTCCCTTTCTTCCTCCGTCACCCGCAGCAGCGAGATATCTTCCAGCACGAACACCTACAGAGAATGTTGGGACGGTGCTCAGAGTATGGTTCCCGCAAATGCCCTGTGCTCCCCCCAACCCCTAGGACAGCAAGGCAGGGAAACAATCATTCCTCCTGCATCCTGAGACAACTCACCATGGCAGGGGCTCCATTGCTCGATGTGTGCTCTAGCTGTGTGTGGGACAGGCAAATGGGACAGAGAAACGGGGAATGCGGGGGAATCCTAGCACTGTCTGTTGTGGACAAGGGAATCCTGGGTTTAAACTTTTCACTGACTTTCCCTAGCTTTGACCTTGAACACGCCATCACCGTCAGTCTTATCACCAGCAGAACAGCTGAGGCGGCTTAGAAAAAGACCACGAAAGAGCAAGGAAGATCTTGTACAACAAGTTATGCAACAGGCTGTAACGGAGAATCGTGTTGCACAGCAGTGGCGGGAGAATGAGAGGAAGCGGAGGGAGAATGAGCGCAAGCGGAGGGATGAACAGATCCAGTTGAGGGAGAAGGCTCGCGAGCAGAGCGCTGAAAAGCTGTTTACATTATTACAGCTGTAAGTAGAGACTGCAGTGGATCGCAGCCGTTGAGGAGGAGCAGCAGCACTGTGCTCACCGCCCCCATTCTCAGTTGCCCCCTAACCCTTTCCCTTCTGGCCCTCTGTCCCTTTCAGGCCACTATCAACAGCTGCCTGGTTATTACCACCCACAGATGCCTCCAACCCCCCTGTTTTCACCGACCAACCCACAGACCCAGGGCCCTTATCCACTGCATTCAACCCCTAATAACATGCATTATCGCCATCCACAAATGGGGTTCAGGGAACACAGCAACTCAGAGGGTATGAGACCAGGACATATGCCAATCTCTGACCCCTTCCCACCCCCAATTGCACCCCCTCCCTCACACATTTTGCTTTATTTCAACTTTTATTTCAAAATCTGAAAAAGCTGTTCAATAAATGAATTCTTTTTAATAAATGGGTTTCTTTATTCGGTGCACATATATTACTGATGGCTACAGAAAAGCAAATGCCTTATCCTATTAAAAGAATGCACCCTCCCTCCCTCCCTCTGCAATTCCCATTAGAACTCGCTTTCAGCATCAAAATGCTCCTTCAAAGCATCCCTGATCCTTTCAGCCTTGCGCTGGGCCCCTCTAAGACCCCTGCTCTCTGGCTGTGCATACGTGGCCTCCAGGTGTTGAATCTCCGAGGACCATGCCAGAGTGAAGCCTTTGCCCTTCCGCTCACAAAGATTATGTAGGGCACAGCACATGGAAATAACCGCCGGGATACTTCCCTCTGCCAAGTCTAGCTTCCCATAAAGACAGCACCAGCGTGCTTTGAGACGCCCAAAAGCACACTCCACAGTCATTCGACAGCGGCTCAGCCTGTAGTTGAACCTTTCCTGGCTGCTATCCAGGCTCCCTGTGTAGGGTTTCATGAGCATTAAAGGGTAAGCGGGGTCACCAAGAATCACAATGGGCATTTCAACTTCCCGCACCGGGATCCTCTGGTCTGGAAAAAAAGTGCCGCCTTGCAGCTTCCTGAACAGGCCGGTGTTGCGGAAGATGCATGCGTCATGCACCTTTCCCGACCAGCCTGCATTAATGTCCGTAAAACGCCCATGGTGATCCACAAGCGCCTGGAGAACCATGGAGAAGTACCCCTTTCGGTTAATGTACTCGTCTGCTAGGTGGTCGGGTGCCAGAATAGGTATATGGGTCCCATCGATCGCCCCTCCACAGTTAGGGAAACCCATCTGTTCAAAGCCAGCCACGATGTCATCCACGTCACCAAGAGTCACGATTTTTCGTAGCAGGAGGCGATTAATGGCCCTGCACACTTGCATCAACATGACTCCAATGGTCGATTTTCTCACCCCAAAGTGGTTGGCCACCGATCGGTAGCTGTCTGGGGTGGCCAGCTTCCAGATTGCTATAGCCACCCCCTTCTCCACCCGGAGGGCAGCTCTCAATCTGGTGTCCTTGCGCTGCAGGGTGGGGGCGAGTTCAGCACACAGTCCCATGAAAGTGGCTTTTCTCATGTGAAAGTTTTTCAGCCACTGCTCATCGTCCCACACTTGCATGACGATACGATTCCCACCATTCAGTGCTCGTTTCCCGTGCCCAGAAGCGGCTTTCCACGGTCATCAGCATGTCCGTTAAAGCAACGATCAGTTTAGTGTCCAATGCGTTTCTTGGCTCGAGCTTGTCTTCAGACCCATCACTGTCACCTTCCATGTCAAGAATGAAGTCCGCTGCGCAGAGAATTGTGCTGGCGACACTTGCCAGCATGCTCCTCAGCAGTTCGCGATCTATTACGGCACACGAAAATGGACGACGGAGCGCGCCCTGCTGAAACCGTTGAAAGATGGCGCCTGAGGTGGACGGAAACACAGGGATTGCTGGGATATGACACAAAGCATCACGGGGAGTTGGAACAGGATGCAGAATGCCAGCCAGTGATGCCCCCCTTCCCACAAGGCATTGCGCCAGATTGGGAAGAGGTGCTCTGTGGGATACCTGCCCTAATGCCGCCTGAAGCGCCGCAAATGTGGCCATGCTCTAGTGCTGGCGGGTCTTAAGTGTGGATACGTTCTAGCGCAATACCTATTGCTGTATATGGGGACAGCTGTAACCAAAAGCGCTATAATCCTGTAAGTGTAACCATGCCCTTTATATACTAGGGGTGGCCACACTTACAGATCCTCCGAGCTACATAGGACAGTCGTCAGAAGTTCGAGACTGGGGCTCATCTGCTGGGGCTTCGTCCCTGGGGGAGTTATCTGCCCCAGCAGGTTCAGCCCCACTCCTGTTGAGGCTTCCTGCCCGTGCCATATGGTGTGGAAACCCTGAGGACCCCCCCCTCGCGACTGGGCAGAAGCCCCTACAGTACTACTCTGCTGCAAGGCAGAGGTCCTCAGCTCTGCCTTCTACCAGTCTGGTTGGTGGAGAATGGGGGAGGGGAGGGAGAAATGCACGTTAATGGTTTTTAAGCTACAGGTGGCTCCTGAGCTAGTTTGGCGACCCCTGTTCTTTACTACAATAGTTATTGGTAGCTCCACTCTGCAATGTACCATGTGCATTACAATAGTTGCTGGTTACTTTATTATACTTTCTGGTTAGCTATCTTTTATTTTATTGGACTACGATGCTAAACTTCTCCTGACTGCTGATCTTTTCTATACATACCTGCCAACAGAGCTGGACCCATTCTTTTGAAACAGCTGGTTAGTGGAAAATTCAGGGAGATTAATCTAGCTTGCTTATGCCACTCATTACATGAACAACACTGCAAACAATGTTAAAGGAAGGGACAATATTCCCAGTAATTATAGCAGCTTTGCTGAACTGCTTTGAAATCTATTTCTAAAGCAATATTGATTGTATGCCAGTTGCATGTAAGTTCCTGAGGTGAAGGAGTGTGACCCAGTAAATCAGCAGGTAGAGAGAAGGTGAAGGCTTGCAATGAAGAGGTAAGAATGTAAGACCCCATAAACCACGGTTCAAACCCCAAAGGGAGTAGAAATGCTAAGCATAGGAATGTCGGGACTGCCCAGTGAATCCCTCTGCAAGCTAACTGTCTTTCTTCCCTTTAGCAGCCGGCAAGTTCTGTGTCAGGGAGAGGGGGTGCAGAGAGTCAGGACAGGATGAGGGATAGCTCAGCTCCCAGCTCAGCTTCTTCATCAGTGACAGATCTATACTGCACTCCCCACAGCAGTAGGTCAGACCTCTTCCTTCCGAGTACAGCAGGAGACTTCAGCTTGAGTGCCAGCTTGTCAGCTTGTACACTGCTTTATGAGGTACCTTAAAGAGGGCACTCATGTGGGTTCAGAAAAACTTGGGGAGTGAATTGAGTTTTAACTATTCTATGACTGAATGTTTATACAAAAACTGTGACTCCCTGAAAAATGAATAACCTATTTGAGAACAATAACTGATTGTTGCATTCTCTTTAGAATCCTAATTCAAAGTTACTGTGGTGAAGGCACTTCTCCCTGTTGGAGAGGGGGGAATGGGAGAGGAATCTCATGGTGTGGGGTGATGCAGGGTATTGTCCCTTATAGTGATAGAAAAGGACTGTTTCTGTTCTGTACCTGGGCTTTTCCCAGCTGGATTTGTACATTGTTGTCCTGAGTACTGGTGTATATAATCACTGACAGTCTCTCTCTCTCTCTCTCCAGAGAGAGAATAAGAAACTATGGCAACTGAAAAACATTTCCCTTTATACTTATCTTGGCTTGCTTTTACTTTGGGCCTTTGGAGAGTTCACTTAAATCTTCTTGTCACTCAAGTCGTGTCGGCATTGTGTATGTTGGAGTTGTGCAGTATGTCAGAGCAAATGAGGGGGCGGGGAGGGGAACCAATGGTTTGTCAGTTTTAGAACTAGGAAATCTGGAACTTCCCTAGCCGCACTCATTTTTTTTTTCACTTTCTACCCTTGATTCCTGGGGAAGAGCAGAGTCTATGAAAATATGGGATAAAGTTTTAGTCAGGTCAGATTAGTGGGAAGAAAAGATGGTAGTACAGTAAACTGCCCGTGTGAATAATCAAAATTGTGCACATATTTATGTATGTTTGCTGGAAGCTGGGAAGTGGCGACAAGGGATGGATCACTGCCTCTGGGGCACCTGGCATTGGCCACTGTTGGAAGACAGAACACTGGATTAGATGGACTTTTGGCTTGACCCAGTGTGGCTGTTTTTATGTAAAATACTATTCTCGGTGCTGTTTGCTTTTGCTCACCTTCTTGAGCTTGGGTCCCCCAGATGAGGCTTGAATATGACCATGAGGTCTGCTCCTTCTTGATGGGATGGGGGAGTATGGTGGTTATCGCCAAAGCATTATTGACTTATGGCATCGAAAAGAGTCATTGTTTTCAATACATTCTGCACATCTTTGACTCTTTCCAGTCCAGGGGCTTGTCTACTGACAGCAGCAATCAAAAAAGCAAATAGGATGTTCAGAATCATTAAAAAAGAGAGAGAGAATAAGATGGATAATATCTTATTGCCCTTATATAAATCCATGGTGCGCCCCCATCTTGAATACTGCGTACAGATGTGGTCTCCTCATCTCAAAAAATATGTATTGGCATTAGAAAAGGTTCAGAGAAGGGCAACTAAAATGATTAGGGGTTTGGAACAGATCCCATATAAGGAGCAATTAAAGAGGCTAGGACTTTTCAGCTTGGAAAAGAGGAGACTAGATGGAGGTATATAAAATCATGAGTGATGTAGGGAAAGTGAATAAGGAAAAGTTATTTACTTGCTCCCATAATATAAGAACTAGGAGCCACCAAATGAAATTAATGGACAGCAAGTTTAAAACAAATAAAAGGAAGTTCCTCACACAGTACGCAGTCAACCTGTGGAACTCCTTGCCTGAGAAGGTTATGAATCCTAGAATTTCGGGGTTGGAAGGTACCTCAGGAGTCATCTAGTCCAACCCCTTCCTCAAAGCAGGACCAATCCCCAACTAAATCAGGGAGGCTAGGACTATAACAGGGTTGAAAAGAGAACTGAATAAATTCATGGAGGTTAAGTCCATTAGTGGCTATTAGCCAGGATGGGTAAGGAATGGTGTCCCTAGCCTCTGTTTGTCAGAGGAGGGTGATGGATGGCAGGAGGGGGATCACTTGATCATTGCCTGTTAGGTTCACTCCCTCTGGGGCACCTGGCATTGGCCATTGTCGGTAACAGAATACTGGGCTGGATGGTGATCCAGTATGGCCAATCTTATGTTCTACACAGGGAAATTTACAAGTAGAACTATAGTGGTATAATTATACCATGTATAGTTACACCAGTATAACACCTCAGCTGGACATACCTATTCCAGAATAAACATGCCTTTTTCCAGTATAGTTTGTTGCTTTCAAAGTGACTTGCTGTGCTGGAAAAAGGCACTCTTATTCCAGAATAAATTTGCACACAGGGCATTGTATATAGCAGTAATGACAAAGAGTCCTGTAGCACCTTAAAGACTAAAGTATTGAAGCGTAAGCTTTCATGGGCTAATACCCACTTTGTCGGATGCATGCAGTGGAAGTATCCAGGGACAGGTATAAATAAGTGGGCAGTAAATATATAGCAGTAAATTTCACTGCAGAGACAAGCCTTTATCTGAAGCATGTGTTAATTCTTCATAGAGAATAGAGAATGGGGCAGTTCACACCTCCCACAGCTGTGTTCCAGGTTTTCTGCAGACCCTGTCTGCAGCTCTTACTTCATGTTTTTAATGTTTTTTTTCCACAACCAGAACAGCTGGAGACTTTCTTTTTAAATAAGATCCCAGAGGAAAAGGCATTTGTTTCAGAGAGTTATTGATGCAGTGTATGGGTGTGCATTAGGTATTTCCAAACCCTACTTGTCATGCTGTCCCTCAGCTGATGACCTGCCTGACCCTGCTCAGAAAAGAGCAGCAGAATGTCTTTTGGAATATGCCATGCATCTGTGTGATGCAGCAACATGTTTCAAAAATATTCTCATGCTCCTGCATTTTCTTGCTTGAAAAGCTACCAAAGGAGGGAAAGTGGTGTGTGTGAATGGTAGTGAACAATTCTCACTCTGGAGGAGCCTTTAGTTCTGAGAAATGGGATTATGTGGGGGGTAGGATTTTTTTCAAGAGCAGTGTCTTCATTTCTCCATTACATGTGTGTTTAAGTGGAGTCTGTCTTGACTGTGAGCCCATCTTTGAGCAAGCCGTTTCCTGTGGGGATGTGTATGAGCCCTATATGACCCCATATTTGCTGTCGCAGGGCGCAGTGGAGCCTATGCAGATTGATGTAGACCCACAAGAGGATCAGCAGAATGCACCTGATATCAACTATGTGGTGGAAAACCCAACTCTGGTATGTACTAACTGGGGAGCAGAGAGAGGATTGTGCTTGGCCTCTCCCTTTGAGGGCTCTAGCTAGAGTACTCCACTCCCACTTCCCTCCTGTACATGTTTAAACAGCCATCTGACAGCAACTCCTGCGTGGGAGGTGATAGAGTAGCAATGAGCTCTCCCATAGCCTCATTTCCTATGCTAATCTTTCTTGCATCTCCTGGGTCATATTGCTGGTGCACTATATATTAGCCTTGATGTAACTTCTGTTCTGAGATGGCTTAGTGCAGGTGTTCTCACAACAAATCTTATGATGGCCTTAGAGTGTGGCCACCAACTCATGCTGGTGGATGTTCTGACAAACTTTCCTGAAAGACTTAGTTTACTTTAGGGAAGACAAATAAATATGCACATGTATGTGTCCAAATCATTGTAATGGATGAATGTAGGTTTTTTCAGATTCATTAATAAAAGTAATGTACAGTTTTATTTTAGTGCCTCTTGCCCTTGCTGCCTCCCCCATGGATCCGATGGCCCCCAGTGCCCTTCCATAGCTTCGCACCCCAGGCTCACCCTGCTCTTTGCCTCTTGACCAGTGCGCCCTGTAAGGCTGGCCCTGCTGAAGCCCCATTGCTCTGGGCTGAGATTCGGGGGGGGGGGGGGGCGCAAAGCCCCGTAGTTGAACCTGTGGGAGAGGATGAAAGCAAGAGCCCCACAGCTGGGGGAGGAGAGTTAAGCCTACCCCCAGAACCCCATGGCTGAAGGGGTGTGTGTGTGTGTGTCTGAAGTGGGGAAGGGGAGGAGAAGCCTACCCCTGAGCACTGCAGGGAGGGGGCGCTGCTTTCCCTCCTCCCCATCTCTGCCCAGGAGACCGTTGTGGCCGCAGGAACAAAGGGGCTTGTGGGCCATCAGGTATTTGTTAGTGATGTTCTCTCTGGGCCTGGGTTTTGTTTGCAGGATTTGGAGCAGTATGCATCTAGTTACAGCGGCCTGATGCGGATCGAGCGGTTGCAGTTCATCGCTGACCACTGTCCACAGCTGCGGGTGGAGGCCCTCAAGATGGCACTGTCATTCGTCCAAAGAACTTTCAATGTTGATGTATATGAGGAAATTCACCGAAAACTGTCCGAGGCCACCAGGTACTACGGGAGGTGGTGGGAATCTGGAGTGCTTCTTTGACCACATCACAGCAAATGCAGCATAGGAAAACCTCTGTGAAAAAGGAGATTGCATGTAACATCAAAATGCTCCTCGTGGAGATTAGATGGGACTCTGCCATCGCGCTCCAGTGAGCTGACCCTGCCTACACCTTGAGCTCAGTGCTTTCTTAGAGATGAAAGACACAGAAGGGTCTGTTCTTTCTCTGACCTTTCACGTTAGTAAAGCTTAAACATGGATGTTGAAGACAGGCTAGACCCTGGGGATCGCAAGCTGCTTCGGCAGCAGCTCCAACCGCGTGACTGTGTCCACTGAAAAACCGCTGAAGTGCAAGCTTCCTCTGTCGGTGGCATTTCGGCAGACACAGAGACGAACACTGCATGTCTGCCGAAATGCCGCCGAAAGCGGAAGAGTTCAATTCAGCGGTGTTTCAGTAGACATACCCCCAGGGTGTGCACGAGAAGCCACGGCACAGCAAAAAGGGGTCACCAAACACAGAAGTTTGAGAACCACCGGGCTTGACCTTGCAGCTGTTCTCAAATGCCTTAGGTTCATAAATGCTTTATGTAAAAACAGAGTTCAGTTCAGAGTTTAATATCTGGGAGACTGTTTACACCCCTTTCCCACTGCAGCCATGAATTCAGCTGCATGAAAAGCCACCTCTGGCTGGGAAGAAAGAGATAGGGTTGCTTTTGCTCTGACACACAGATAGGTCTGTGTCTTGGGGAGGTTTGGAAATTCATCTTCAATTGGGTGTTCTGCATTCTGTACATCAAAAACCCTGATTAAATGGTCATCTCTCTGGCTTAGCCTTTCACAAATTGCAGCCTTGCTCATGAGGCTTTGGTTGTTAGTGATTAGCCTTGATTCTTCCCTTATTTATCTATGGTTTCCGTCTTGATCTTTACAGTGCAGTTATGATGCACATGACATGATTTCTGCATTTGATGGAAACCTTCTATTGTGTAGAATCTTACTGCATTGCACGGCAATGTATTGATGCTTATTGGTTTCTTGTGGGTATGGGAGGAAATGTCAGTGGAACAGAATGGGTTTAAACTGGTTAAATTGTGTCTATCTCAGTTAATCTGACAGATATTGAGAGAGGGGAATTCAATTCAAGCAGGAAGCACTGATCTGAGATAGGTGGACTTGAGCCATTCTCTGGAGCTGCTTTTCCATTTTGGGGTGAGCTATGGGCACCTCATTTAAAGAGTGGGGGTATTGTGGCCTCCCTTCTTTAACCTGGTCCTGAAGTCATTTGCATGTTGTTGTCCAACTGGTTGAAACCAATTAGGAAGAGAGCAAAGTGTAGGGAAGTGTGCACACTTTGTATCTTGTATGGAGGTGCTTGAAGTGGGTTCGGTGACTCTTGATGCTCGAGAAGTGGGTTAGTGGCTCACAGCACCATTACTGACGCACTAGAATTGGATTGATGGAATAGGCTCACTCTATTTTTCAATCAGTCAGGAACCTGCTCGTTCAGAACATATCTGTAAAAGGAACTTTTTTGAGGAAGAGGATTTTTAACTGACTGTGACAAAAAAACAAGGCAACTTCTAAAATCCAATTAGAATGCAGATTTTCACTAATTATGGGCTTTCCTTTTCCCCTTTCTTCCTATTGTTTAGACGGTTGCTCTTGTAATGCATGATCCTGTATGCTAGTGGAACTGTGCCACATAAATAGCAGGTCCCTGCCTTGGAGAGGGTATAGTTTAACAGCCCAATTCAGACTTTTATTGGCTTGACTTTTAGAGAGCTGCAGAACACCCCTGATGCTGTCCCTGATGGTGGTATTGAGCCCCCTCCTCTTGATACAGCGTGGGTTGAGGCCACCCGGAAGAAAGCCCTTCTCAAGCTGGAAAAGCTAGATACAGATCTAAAAAACTACAAAGGAAATTCAATCAAGGAGAGCATCAGGTGAGGAGGTAAAGGCTCGATTGGAGTGGGAAAGAGCATTCTGTCCCGCGGGAGAATATAGCTCAGGGATTGGGTTGCATTAGATGGGGCTGGTGCAAAGTTCGTTTGAGTGGCACCAACAAGCTTTGTGCCTCTTTCCCACAGTCAATAGGAACCCTGCACTTTTCTGAGCTTTTCTCCCTGAGTATGCAGCTCACTGCTCTTCTCACCCTTCTCTTCAGGAGAGGCCATGATGACCTGGGTGATCACTACCTTGACTGTGGGGACCTCAGCAATGCTCTCAAGTGTTATTCACGAGCCCGTGATTACTGTACCAGCGCTAAGCATGTAATTAACATGTGCCTCAATGTCATCAAGGTAGGGAGCTGTGCAGTGAGGGAATCGTACAATTCACAGAGGAATCCCTCTCATGTAGATGAGTTACGCTTTTCTATCTCTGAAATGAGGCTGGTCAGCCAGCAGGTAGCACTATTTGCTTGTGCTCTGATTTGTTTCCACTGCACCATTGTATGTCTGATTTGCCTCCTTGCAGGTTAGCGTTTACCTTCAGAATTGGTCCCACGTTCTGAGCTATGTAAGCAAGGCGGAGTCCACCCCAGAAATTGCAGAAGTAAGAGGTTTCTTTCCCTTACAGTTCTCAGATGTTTCCTCAGTCTGCTCTGTACCTCTGCAGTCAGGGTTGGCCAGACCTCCCCTCTCCCTTCCCTCACTCTCTACTGGACTTGCTCCATGCATGTTTCCTTCCCTCATTGCCCAAGCCAGTGTTCTCCAGCTAATCAGACTGTCAGTCCTATCCCGCTACTCTCCTCTCTGGGCTCCACAGCCCCTTTTAGCTCCACAATGACTTGTTCCTGGAGCACTTTACCTCTCGTTGAATGGAGTAGGGCCATGTCCTTTGACCACATCTGTCCCGTGTTTGCCATTAGCCATGAAAGGCTAGGCACTGTGTGACTGGGGTCCTTGTGGCCTTCCCTAAGGGGGTGAGGTGAAACTACCTTCCTATTGAGAATGCTGCCTGCCTTACCAAATGGGTGCCTGGGTTTTCATATCCCTAGGGCTATCTGGGGATCCTACTGCTGAGATCAAAGGGAGCTCCCAAAGCAGATTGGCTTCCCCCAGTAGGGTTAAAGGAAAGTGCTGGGAAGGGATCTGTACTAGTCACTCACTCCTGCTCCTTTCTCCCTCTAGCAAAGAGGAGAGAGGGACAGCCAGACACAGGCGATTCTCACCAAACTGAAGTGTGCAGCTGGTGAGTGAGCTCCTCTGCTTCCTGGATGGCACCGGGCAGTCTTCTCACCTATTTGCCATTCCTGGGACTTTACTGAAGTCGAGAATGATTCTCACCCAGCCAAGGACTGCTCAGAATGTTTCACTGGTCTCTCTACTTCATGTTCTCTTGTCAGGATGCAAACATGGTTGACTGGCTACAACAAGTTTTGAGCAGGGAACCATCCTGGAGTTCCCATCCCTGACTGGTTCCTGCCCCTCCCCAAGCTTTCCAATGCAGGGCTCCTTAGTGCAATTCATTTCAGTCTCTAGAATGTCACTTACTTAACTGACACAGTGTCTGCTTCCCTGAAACTTGGGGGCTCTAGCAACTCTGTGGGATCCAGGTGCCCACTCCACTCTTCCATATTTCAAATTTATGACCTTACTAGTACATGTATGGTAGTGGACTAAAAACTAACTTAAGTCTGATTCCTAGGCTTAGCTGAACTAGCAGCTCGGAAATACAAGCAGGCAGCAAAGTGCTTCCTGTTGGCCTCATTTGACCACTGTGACTTCCCTGAGGTAAGAGGACTAATGGGGCTGTGTGCAGGGGTCAGAGGGGAAGCTATGTACAGTATCTGTCTTTGTACGGTACTTATGGGCCCCCATAGTATCTGAGACCACAATCTGTAATGTATTTGGCAAACAGGATTATCCCCATTTTACAGTTAGAACTGAGTTACAAAGGAATCTGCCCAAAGTCACACAGGAAGTCTGTGGTGGAGCAGGGAACTGAATTTAGGGGAGTTCAGATAATGGAATTGAAAGGCTGGTTTCTTGGCATTATTCCAGCTTTTGGGGTCTGAGTAAAGCCTGGTTTGGGAAGTGTCCATGTTTTCACTTGGTCCCACTGTATTTGTCAAGGGTCAAGCTGTATTCTTGCTGTGAGAGGGGACAATGTGGGGGCTTAGATCTGCCTTGCTCCATGTTGCAGCATTCAATGATACTTCAGTTCTGGTCTCAATCTCTCTCTCTAGCTGTTATCTCCTAGTAACGTGGCTGTGTATGGTGGCCTCTGTGCACTGGCCACTTTTGACCGTCAGGAACTGCAACGCAATGTCATCTCTAGCAGGTGGGTGATGCCTGAGTTTGTGGGATGCGTTCTGGAGGGTTGCTCAAGAATGGTCTCTGGTTGGAGGTGAGGCCTGAGAGAGAGAGGCATGAGTTCCAGAACCCCACTTAGCTGGGAATCTAAACCTTAAGCGTTTCTGTGTGCCCGCGGGAGTGTGTGCGCCAAAAAACTGCTGAAGTGCCTTCTTCCGCTATCGGCGGCATTTTGGAAGAGACAGGGACGAAAACTGCGGGGCCGCCAAAATGCCACGAAAGTGGAAGCAAGCACTTTGGCGGATTTTCAGCGGACATACCCCGGGCACAAGAGGACACGGCATAGCACAGGAATGTGCTATTGGCCACAAAAAGGTTGGGGACCACTGCTCTATGAAAAGGCACCAGTTTAGTCACAGCTGACACTTTCATAATAGCAACATAGGAATTGTGAGAATAGATCAGACAAAGGTCCATCTGGCTTAGTCTCTTTCTCTGACAGTGGCTAGCACCAGATGCTTCAAAGGATGGTGTAAGAACTGCTCATTAGTAGTTGTGGGATAGTTTACCCCCACATTAGGTCTCATCCTGGTCTCTAATAGTTAAAGATTGGCTTAAACCTTGAAGTGGAATGTTTAATATTCCTTCCAAAATTTGTCATTAATTGTATCTCTGGATATTCATGATAGCCATACAAATATCAAATATAACCCCCTAGCCAATAAGCGTGCATCAATCCTAAATTGAGGGGGCAAAGGAGTTGTCCTCTCTCTGCTAACCAGCCAGTTTCCCTGCCATGACGGGCAGGTGGCTTGCAGGGAGAAGTCCACAGCATGAAGAGATTTGTGGGAGGGACTTTGGAGGTGCTGGGCTCCCTGGAGAGATCTGTGGATTAAAATCTGTTATGCTGAGCCCTGCCCTACTGTGAGTAAAGGTCGTGTTCCCAAAAGGGACACCGAGCGCTGGTTAGCATAGTGTGGCCGATGCTGCCTAATCCTAACAGTACTGATGCCATCTTGGTCCTGCCCTGCCCCGCTCCATGTACTTTCCTATATTTTATGGAAGGAGAACCTCCAGTACAGACTTTGGTAGGAGGCTCTTGGCTTTCACTGACCCTGGCACCTTTGCTATGCTGAGTCCATCCATATCCTCAACCCTAGAGAAAATGGGCTGTCCAGGCTGCTAGAGTGTTAGCACTTGGAGCATCATAGGGCAGTGAGGAGAGTGTTCATAGCCAGGTATTGGGGTGGTAGTGTTTGTGGGGTGGGGTGTGTCAATGACAGGTCCTAGCATTTGACTACCGCTGTGTGCCTACAGCTCCTTCAAACTGTTCTTGGAGCTGGAGCCTCAGGTGCGTGACATCATCTTCAAGTTTTATGAATCCAAATATGCTTCATGCCTGAAGATGCTGGATGAGATGAAAGTGAGTCGGGGGGGGGGAGGAAGGGATACTGAGGGATGTGGGACCTCAGGTGTCCATGTGATGGATGTGGGGGAGAGTGACACAGGCCTGAGGGTTCTTCTCCTTTGTCTTAAGAAGAGCAGTGATCGTTCAAATGGGCTGAAGTTGTAGGTGTTTCATATTGGACACTCCTGCTCTGCTTTTTGGTTCTAGGTGGGAGTGAATAAAAATCATGATTTTTTTTAATTGATTTTTATTTACATGTTGCTAGTTCTTTACTTCCCATTCTGTAGACTTAAGTTGTTAGAGTGGATGTTTTGTCCTTGTTCCTTTAATTAGTTACTGGACTGTTACTAAAATTTCAGACTTTGCATTGACTTTTTTCGGCCAAGAAGTTTCACACAATTATGCCGAAAAGACAAGTCCACAGCCTCATCAACAACTGCAGTATGAGAGCATACCTCAGTAGCTAAGGGTGAGATTTTCAACAGAACCCAAGGGACGCAAGAGCACAAATCTTACTGATTTTGGACAGAAAGCCCTGTCTAGCCTGGTCAAAGCAGTTCAGCTTTCTTGTCTTATGGAAGTTTCAATATATCGGAAGGTGGTGCTGGCTCCAAAAATAACAAACTACTTGCTCATTAATTTCATGTGTGAATTTGTAGTGTTCTTTTTATAGAAAGGAAAAAATGTTTGTAAAATCTGTAACTCTTAAGAACATAGGAATGGCCCTACTGGCTCAGACCAAAGGTCCATCCAGCCCAGTATCCTGTCTACCAACAGTGGCCAGTGCCCCAGAGGGAATGAACAGAACAGGAAATCATCAAGTGATCCATCCCGTCACCCATTCCCAGCTTCTGGCAAACAGAGACTAGAGACACCATTACTGCCCATTCTGCCTAATAGCCATTGATGGACCGATCCTCCATGAATTAATCTAGTTCTTTTTTGAACCCTTTTGTGCTCTTGGCCTTCACATCCTCTGGCAAGGAGTTCCACAGGTTGACTGTGTGTTGTGTGAAGAAATACTTCCTTTTATTTGTTTTAAACCTGCTGCTTATTAATTTCATTTGGTGCCCCCTAATTGTTGTGTTATGAAAAGTACTAAACAACACTTCCTTATCTACTTTCTCTACAGCAGTCATGAATTTATAGACCTCAGTCATATCTCCTTTTGCCATCTCTTTTCCAAGCTGAAAAGTTTCAGTCTTATTAATCTCTCCTCATACGGAAGCCATTCCAGACCCCTAATAATTTTTGTTGCTCTTTTCTGAACCTTTTCCAATTCTAATATCTCTCTTTTGAGATGGGCTACCACATCTGCACACAGTATTCAAGATGTGGGTGTACCATGGATTTATATACAAGCAACATATTTTCTGTCCTACCGTGTTTCCCCGAAAATAAGACAGTGTCTTATATTAATTTTTGCTCCCAAAATTACATTACATTCTATTACAGCGAGAGGCAAAACTGGAAGTACGTCTTATTTTTGGGGGATGTCTTACTTTCGGGGAAACAGGGTATTATCTATCCCTTTCTTAATTATTTCCAGCATTTTGTTAGTTTTTTTGATTGCCAATGCACATTGAGTGGATGTTTTCAGAGAACTATCCACAATGATTCCAAGATCTTCCAGGAGTGGTAACAGCTAATTTAGACCCCGTCGTTTTATATATATAGTTGGGATTATGCTTTCCAATATGCATTACTTTGCATTTATTAACATTAAAATTCATCTGCCATTTTGTTGCCCAGTCACCTAGTTTTGAGAGATCTTTTGTAGCTCTTCGCAGGCTGTTTGGGTCTTGACACAAAATTAATGATAGTTATCTGCAAATTTTGCCACCTCAGTTTATCCCTTTTTCCAGATTTTCTAAGAAACAAGCAAGTTATTGTAGTTGTAGCAAGCTAAGATTATAAACTGGGAAGAAAATAAAGGACTAGTAGCAATGTGTAAAATAATTATTTTAAATTTTAAGTTTTTTTGTTTTTAGCTAAAATTTTAAAAATGGATTTAAACAATAATTATCCAGTCTGCTTCCTGCTCTAGCTTCTAATATTTTGCTCTTTCTCTTGCATAGGATAACCTGCTGCTGGATATGTACCTGGCACCTCATGTGAGGACACTCTACACGCAGATCCGAAATCGTGCCCTTATCCAGGTAACTGTTCCCTGCAAACCTGAGGAATGGGTAAGGGTTAGAGGTAGGACCTCTCTCCCAACGTAAAGTTTCGCAGGATTGGAGGTGGTGGGGGATGAACCTAGAAACTGACTGTATTATCTTGTTCTTAGTATTTCAGCCCCTACGTGTCCGCAGACATGCGCAAGATGGCCACAGCATTTAACACCACAGTGGCAGCACTGGAGGATGAACTGACCCAGCTGATCCTGGAAGGATTGATCAACGCCAGAATAGACTCTCATAGCAAAGTGAGTGTCCCCACACTGCCATCTGTTTCTGATGGCAAGTGCCAGGCTGCAGATTGATGCAAACAGCTGGCTAGGAATGCAATATTAAAGATCTCTGATCACCTTTGGTGCGCCATCATCTTGGTTAATATAGCAGGAGCACTGCTTTTTAAGGATGAACTCCTGAAGAACTGAGTTTCACTCTCCTTCTCTTTGCTCCTGGAATACGGTTTGATGCCTGTAGTGAGGGTGTGTTTGCCTAGCTGATATGTCAAGGGTTTGAGTCTTGTAGATTCCTTCTGGTCTGTGGTGTGGAAGGAGGTTCCTAGTAATCGAGCCCCTTTCTAGTTGCCGTGTTGAGTTCTTCTTGTTGGTTGCAGATTCTTTATGCTCGGGATGTAGATCAGCGCAGCACCACCTTTGAAAAGTCCTTATTAATGGGCAAAGAGTTCCAGCGACGTGCCAAAGCCATGATCCTGCGGGCAGCAGTCCTACGCAACCAGATACACGTCAAGGTGAGCAAAGGACCCCATTGTCATGGAATCTGAGGTAAAGGGTAACCATTTGGATGATAAGAATCAGAGAGGTAGCCGTGTTAGTCTGGAATAGCAGCAGGGCCGGCGACAGGAATTTGGGGGCCCCGTACGCAGATCGTGCGAGGCCCCCCCCGGCCGGTCTCCCGCCGCCCGCGGCCCCCCCTCCCCCGGCCGGCGACAAGGGGGTACAGCTGCGTACCAGGCCCGCCCCGGATTTAAGGGGGCCCCCCCTTAAGTCCGGGGCCTGGTACAGCTGTACCCGTTGTACCCCCCTGTCGCCGGCCCTGAATAGCAGAGGTAACAAAGTCCTGTGGCACCTTAAAGACTAACTATAAAGTTTTGAAGCATAAGCTTTCATGGGCTAATAGGGTATTAGCCCACGAAAGCTTATGCTTCAAAACTTTATAGTTAGTCTTTAAGGTGCCACAGGACTTTGTTACCATTTGGATGATGTGGTACAGAGGGGTAAAAGCTAGGGACTCTGGGGAAAGAGGTTTGCTATACTCACAAGAGGATGGATTCTGAGAATGTTAAGAGGATGGAGCTTGCAGCTAGCAGGAGAGATCCTGGTTACTACTTACTCCAGTCAGTAGGTGAGTGACTGGTTAAATTACAACAAAGGAATTAATTATTCATAACTTTTTATTTTCATGAGGGAAATTGGAATACATATGTTGACTGTAGCAGTCCTGCCCAAGAGATGGTTGCATAGGACAGGGATGTGGAGAGAGCAGGATGATTGCTGTCTAAAGTGTTCACTGAATTCTTTTGATGCTATTGTAGTATGCTCATCCCTGTGGTAGCTGAGTGCCAAATGGCATTCAAGTTCTGAATGGTCACCTAACTTGAATCAATACCCAAACACACACCTTGAATAGCTCGGGTGAATAGTTTGCAAATATCCCAGAGTCTATAAACTGTCATGCAAATATTTGTGAATAACAAATTATTTTGTAGAAATAGTGAATGTTTTATTAACAGAAAAATGATTGAAACTTAAGATTTATTTGCAGCTAACTAAACAAGCTTTGTGCTCCTGGGGTGTAGGGCCCACTCTCTCCATTCAATTCCTGCTGGAAAAGAGGGGCGGCTGAGCTGAGAATGCCACTACCCTGCTGTATGGTTAATTTGTGCTGAGCATGCCCTGTTTGGGAGTGTTCTGTGTTTAGAGCCCTGGTGCAGGAGCACTTTCAGCCCCTCACTAACCAGGGCTGTATTTTGGTTTTCTTATTGCAGTCTCCTCCACGAGAAGGTAGCCAAGGCGAGCTCACTCCAGCTAACAGCCAGTCCCGAATGAGCACCAACATGTGAAAATCTTCATGTACAATCAAAGAACGCCCCACTTCCCTGCCCCAGCTGTTTGTCCTATGTCCTAACCACAGACTACTGAGCTTCACAAACTATCCCTGTCATTCTCTCTCTCTCATTGGGGCTGGGAGGGTCAGGGCTGATGGTGGGGGCGAATGTTCAGATTCAGATAACTTAATTCCTTTAGAACAGAAGCTGTCACTAAATGTCGTGTCCCTGGAACTGTCCATCATTTCAGTGCTGGTTGCATGTTCTTTGCCCTCTCGTCTGTATCCACCACCCCAGAAATAACTGGTCATGTGTTTCAGAGAGATGCCCATCTTGGGTCTCTTCAGCTGCTATTAGAGCTTTCCAGGATCAGAACTGCAAAGGAAGATTGTAAGTTTGATGGATGGGAGAGTATCTAAAGGGAGACTCTTTCACTGACCTTAAAATGTTGCCTTGTCTCTGAGCGATGCAGTGCTTTTCCTTTACTTCAAAGTCCTCAGACTGAAATGCTCTCAATGGTATGGGCCCATCATTCAGCCAGAGGGGAGCTCCTCTCAGGAAGAACATTCTAGGATTTCTCCCCCACCCTGGGAAATATGGCACCACTTCTGCATACTCAGACATTTATTTCAGGTTGTTGCACTTATCCTGGATCCAGCCTCTTTCAGTCTGGCCTGTCCCTTTTTCAAAGACCTGTTTCCAAATTTGTTCCCACATGCATATCAGTTGGTTTAGGATTTTGGTGGTAGTTTGCCATTGCAGTAAGGCTCCATCTTGTGCAAATACTGTTGCTTGTCCATTTTACTTCATCAGCGTACAGTGGCTTCTTAACCTGTGCACCAGCGGCTCCTGGTGGCATGAGTCAAAGCCATAGAAAGACAACGCGTCAGGTCTGGGGCAGAAACCAAAAGAAGCCAGCCCAGGTGCTTGCTCAGCAGGTGCATCTGTCGCAACTTTCCTTTTATGAATGGGTTGAAGGTGACAGCCCAGACCTATATAGTATTCTATTAATGAGCGTAGTTAAGTGTTGAATGTTCTGGAATTACGGCAACTTTGCATTCATCCAGTCCCGTAAGACAAAGTTAAGAATTTTTTGATCCAGCCCTGACTGGTCCAGCAATTTACTACAAACACATGTTATTGTTAATGCTATTTTTGTTTTAAAATAATTTGTTATCTCTAGTGCATTAAAGAGGGTAATTAAAAAGCTCCTTGCAGTGTTTGAAGTTTTGTTAGTTGCTTTTAGCTTTGTCTTGATTCTTTTCTTTAATACTAAACTTGCTGACTTGACAGGCTGCTGTTTTAAGCATTTTTATATGATTGGAGGTGTTTGGAAATAAGGTAACATCACTTGTATGAGGAGGTCTGAAGAATACCGCTCAATGGTGTTCTACTCTATTGCTTTTCTGGCAGCCATGTGTAAGGTGCATTTGTGTAGTTGCTAAACTACAGCAACTTTCTCCATTTGCACATTTCTGTTGCTGAAGCATTGTGTAGCTCAGGAGTCAGCAACCTTTCAGAAGTGGTGTGCCGAGTCTTCATTTATTCACCCCAAGTTTTCGTGTGCCAGTAATACATTTTAACATTTTTAGATGGTCTCTTTCTATAAGTTGTTAATATATAAATAAACTATTGTTGTTGTATGTAAGTAAATAAGATTTTTAAAATATTAAGAAGCTTCATTTAAAATTTAAATTAAAATGCAGAGGCCCCACCTCCCCCCCTCCCGAGCGGTGGTCAGGACCTGGGCAGTGAGAGTGCCACTGAAAATCAGCTCATGTGCCACCTTTGGCACATGTGTCATAGGTTGCCTACCCCTGGTGTAGCTTATGTGGAGAAAGTTGAGGCAGTACTTACTGAGAAGTCTTTGGTTAGGTGTTGTCCATATTTTTGAATTGCAGTAATTTTGCATTTAATCCAGGCCCATCTTTGGAAGGGCTGAACTCGCCTTGCTAAGATCTGGTTCCAGAAAGCTTGGCTACTTTACCCTGATTCTCAGAAGTTCTGATTTCATAGGGAAGTGGGAATCAAATGTGACTTAGTCTATTTTAAGGCTGTGTAAGGGCCTACCCAGCCCCCAATGTAAATTGGAACAGTCTCAATGGCTAGAGGGCAGCCAAGAATTAGTTGGAGTGCAGTGTGCTATGGCCCCTTCTCTTCCCCTCCCAAGGTCCAGTATTCTGTGGTCCTTACCCAGAGGCTTGGAAGGGAAAGAGTGTTAAGCTACTCTGACAGCAGAGGCACCTCCTTACATAATAGATATTATTTAAGGGCCTCTTCTACGCACTTTAGGGACATAAACTTTTTACATCACTCCAGTAGCGTAGAGAGAATTGGGTCTTTCCTATCTGAGGCATAGATGTCTCAGCCATCTGGTCACCCACAGAGGTGGAGAATACTTTCTTTTTGATCTGAGACCTGCCTCAAAACAGAATTGCCCAGCTAAAGGAGGCTGCATCTGGGTTCCACTGACTGCAGCTGAACGCCATCTCCTGGGTCCTAGTGCCAGAAGAGCTCCCTTTCTGTGTGGCGGGAGCCTTCCTGTTTTCTGTGCAACAGTGAGTGCTAGCTGTGGGGCTGGGCAAGGCAGGGTTGGGGGAAAGGGAAACGCTCAGAGTGAGGCATAGGTGCTGGAACTAGCAGTATGAAGGGTGCTCCCACACCCCTGCCTTGAAGTGGTTTTCATCATATACAGGATTTAACAGTTTGGTTCAATAGCTCTCAGCACTCCACTATACAAATTGTTCCAGCACCAGTGGAGTGAGGGGTGGGGGATGGGGAAGTGGGGGAGGGGGATGAGATGGGGAAGCAAAGGGGATGGGGAAAGTGAGAGCCCACCCTACAGTATTCCCTCTGCTGCAGCTGGGGCTCCCTTGTTAAGCAGGCCATTGAACTTTCCTATATCTGTACCTTCCCCTCCCCATGATGAACTACAAGCAGCTGCAGCTGGACCCCCTGATCCCTGCAAACAGTCTCCCCACAGCCAGGCCACCCCTGTGCCTAGAGCCTCTGCAGACTCCAATTGCCTCTGCACCTGGAACACCCCAACGAGCACTGTGCATCCAGATCTCCAAGGGAGCTGCCTGCACCCAGACTGCCCCACATAGAAACCTCTGGAACCCCCCATAATAAGCCCCTCCACACTTGGATCCTGCTGGGCTGAGCCTACTCACCCACAGCTGGTGCACCTGGTACAGAGGGGCAGGGCCCTGAGGTGTTTCTGGGGCAGGCCCAGCCCTTGCATGGGGTTGGGTGCAGCCTCATGGCCAAGTCCCTGTATGAGAGGAGATCGGGGCTTCAGGATGATGTCCCACCTCAATGCAGCTATTGGCCTGGGCTCCCCACTGCCATGCTGGAGTCACGTTTATTTATTGACAAATACCATTTACAGAATTTTAAAATGTGTCCATAATTTTTATTTTTGTGGTGCAGAATTTTTTATTTTTTAGTGCAGAATTCCCTCAGGAATAGGTATATCTACTGGGGTCTGTCCTGAGTCCAGTACTAGTCAATATTTTCATTATGACTACGAGAATGGAGAGTTCGCTTATAAAATTGCAGATGACACCAAGCTCGAAGGGTGCTCAAGTACTTTGGGGGACGGGTTTAGAATTCAAAATAATCTTAACCAATTAGAGAAATGGTCTGAAATCAAAAAGATGCAATTCAACAAAGACAAGTGCAAAGTACTACATGTAGAAAGTAAAACAATCAAATGCACAACTGTACCATGGGGAATAACTGGGTAGGTGGAAGTACTGGTGAAAAACATCTGTGGGCTATAGGTGCTCACAAACTGAATGAGAGTCACCAATGTGAGGCAGGTGTGTGAGAGAGGCTAATATTCTGGGGCATATTAACAGGAGTGTCCTATGTAAAACACTGGAGGCAATTGTCCTGTGCTACTCGGCCCTGGTAAGACCTCAGCTGGACTATAGTGTCCAGCTTTGGATGCCACAGTTTAGGAAAGATGTGGACTTACTGGAGAGAGTCCACAAGCAAGCAATAAAAAGTTCAGAAAATCCAACCTATGAGGAAAGGTTTAAAACCAACCAAACAAAAAAACAGGCCAGTTTAGTATTGCAAAACTGGGAGAGGACCGGATAACACTCCAGATATATTAATGGCTACTATAAAGACAACTATGATCAACTGGTCTCCATCTCCCCTGAAGGTAGGACAAGAAATAATGGCCTTAATACACAGCAAAGGAGATGTCAGGAAAATCTTTTTAATTATAAGGATAGTTAAGCTCTGGACTAGGCTCCCCAGGAAGGTTGTGGAATTCCTGTCATGGGAGGTTTTTAAGAACAAGTTGAAGAAACACCTCTCAGGGATGGTCTAGGTTTACTTGTCCTGTCTCGGGAGCTGTCCTTCATGACTTCTCGAGGTCCCTTCCAGCTCTACATTTCTATGACTATGAATTCCTGGCTCTGCCAGATAGTGTGTGAGACCTTGGACTAGTCTCTTAACCGCTTAAGTGCATCTGCTCCCCACTTATAAAATCTGAGTATTATTTCCTTTTGCCCACGATTTGTTTTTGTGTCCGAGACTCATTTCTTTGACTATATATATATGTACAGAGACTAGGACCTTCTGTTCAGGGAGGCCATCCAGGCTCTATTGTAATAACTAGTGATTATTTATTACATGTAACACTTCCTATCCAACTCTGTCATTACAGTTAGTCACTGAATGCTACTGTCCTTAAACACTTAGCTTCCTTCCTGACCTGAAAAAAATGTCATTTAAGTGACCTTCACCCAAATGCTGGACATTCTATATTCCTGAAGAAATATTAGTTTAACATTCCAGCAGGATGTTCTCATATCAAAGATTTATTCCCCACTTTTAAAACAGCACATGAAGGGTTAATGTACAACAGGCAGTTTGTGAACTTAATACATCATCTCCCCCCACCCCAGTGCAGCATTTCCAGGCCAGTGTTCTGGCTGAGTCCTTTAATGTCTTTAAAAGACATTGAGACCTTTAGTTGCATCCTTTTATTCAAAGGCAGGATATTTCCCTGAGTAAGCAGCTTTTCCTTAAATAAAACTTGTCCAACCCTTAGACCAAACCTGTGGAACTACTCCAGGCTCCTGATGGTGCTCTGGCAATGGCAGAGTCTTTGGCCTAGGGAAATAGAGAGAGGGAAGCAGATCCAGCAGAATCTAGATTGAAGGCTCACAGTACACTGTCAATACCCTCTTTCAGTCCAGCAGGTTCCTCCACCTCCCCTTTCTGTGTCCTTTCAATCTTCTGCAGCTCTGTTTGGCCACTATTCCACAGAAGGGACTTTTCATATTTGGTTTTAAAAAGTAATCCATGCCCTGACAAAGAAAGAAGAGAAATAGTAAATTAACTCTGACATGCCTGTTCAGTGGGGAACAGAGGAGGCCACTGCCTTGGGGTAACTCTGCAGCTGTAGAACATTTATTATGCTTTTAGCTTGATGCTTAGATGATACACTCTGAGACTTCAGGAGGCAGAGCAGATGCTGGTGGTAGTGCTCTGTGATGACAGTGGCCACTGCTTAGTAAAACATTTCCATGAAAGCTAGGAGACGCAGAATTTTAAACTAGTGCAATTATGCATATTAACAAAGTACATCAAAATGTCATATCACTTCCATCTGTATTAGTCACTCATTTTGACTTGGATAGTTTGCTTTTATACAGGTCCAAGAGCGCTGAAGAACAGGAGGGAGTGGTAGAGCTATACTTGCCTGGACAGTCTGCAGTCTCTTTAAATGCTCTTTTCTTACAGCATCCTCGGCACAGATTAAACACACATTTGTTACCCTGGAAACAGAGATACACCAGTTGAATCAGTGAAAAAAAAATATTTACTGAAGTGCTTATGGGATGCACAAATGCAAAAACTAAGCCCTGCCTACTGGCTAAATGCTGTGTGCTTCTAGGTCAGGGGTGGGCAAACAACCACCCGTGGGCCACAACTGGCCCACGGGACTGTCCTGACCGAGCTTCTGGCATGGGAGGCTGCTCCCCCCCCCCAACCTTTCCCCGCCTCTCCCGGAGCCATAGCACACTGTGTGGGCAGCACTCTGGTAGGCAGGGCTGCACACTCCTCTGGGAGAACAGTGCAGTGTTTTTTGCCTCCGACCGGGCTGCCACCAGTGTGTGGGGGGGGGGGGGAGGGGGGGAGTTGGATAAAGGGCAGGGAGATCTGTCAGGGGTGTGGGTGTGAGGATAAGGGTCAGGGCACAACGGGGAGGGGGTTGTGAAGGCGATGCAGTCGTGTGGGAGGGCAGTTAGGGTGGGGAGTCTTTGGAGAGGGCAAGTCGGGACAAGGCACAGGATGGGTTTGAGATTGTGGGGGGGACAGTAAGGGGATGGGAAGTGGGGGAATAGGGTAGATGGGGGGGGGGAACCAGGCTGTTTGGGGAGGCACAGCCCTCCCTGACCCAGCACTCTGTACAAGTTTTCAACCCCCCAATGGGGTCCTTGGGCCAAAAGCTTTGCCCACACGTTCGGGTGATAATTACCATCCTAGAACGATGACAGTCCACCTCCCAGGAATTTCTCCTGCCAACTAGAAAATCCTCTTGAGCTTGTATGAAATTAAGAGATGTTGAAACCCTTTCAGAACATACTGTTATACCTGGAGTTTGTTCTGGTGCTCTTTAGAAGCATGAGCTGAAGAAAGGGCCACGGCCTCTTATCGTATTTTTCGCCCTATAAGACGCACTTTTTCTTCCCCAAAACGGGGGGGAAAAAGTTGGTGCGTCTTATAGGGCGAATGTGCACCCCGGTTCCCCCCTCCCCGCCGCGGGCGGGCTGCCGGGAGCGCTCCCGGCAGCCCGCCCGCGGCGGGGAGGGGGGAACCGGGACCCTCCCGGCAGCCCGCCTGCGCGGCGGGGACGGGAGAGCGAGGCGCTTTTTTTTTTTTTTTTTTTTTGTCCGTCTTTTTTATTGAAAAACTCGGGGGCGTCTTTTAGGCCGGAGCGTCCTATAGGGCGAAAAATACGGTACTTCCTGTCTGTCTGCCCCTCCCCCAAGTTAAATACTTATCATGCCAAGGAAATCATTTCCCCCTTTTTTTTAAATTCCTAAAATTGTCCAACTCATGGAGAGTAATAACATAAGGCTTGAGCCCTTCTCTGAAGATGAGTCATGGATATTGTGCAACTCAGGAATGGCAGACTGATTGTGCGCAGGAAGGGGTGGGGGCGGGAAATATATCTGCCAGATTTAATAGCTGTAAAGCGCTTTTCTGGCTTTCATTGTTGGGGGAAGTGTGTGCAACACGATTTGAGTGCAAACATTTCTGGATAGTGCTACAGCAGAACCGCTAACAAAGGTTCTCTCTCTCCTCGGCCCTAAATTTCTTGTTTTTGTCAATAAACGTAATATAGTTAAGGTTGCACAGTTGTGTCTCATGCTGTTCCAGCATGTCAAATTTCTCACAATCAGGCACTGAAGCACTAAGGTATAGGCTAATGCCCCCTTACCTCTGCTCTGCTTCCCCCTATCCCCCCGCCTGCACTGGCACTCTGTTTGGTGTACTTGCATGACTAATGACAGGATTATTTGCAGCAGGCTTGGCAGCTGCAGGTGAGGGATGAGGTTATCTGGGGATTCCTTTGCTGGAGTAAGGCAGCACTGTAACTGTGACAGGAAGCAATCCCTCCTTGTTTGGTCTGAGTTGCTCCTGCTCACTGCTGTATGAGATCAAAGAAAAGAGGCACATGTATATCTTGAGGGCTCAAGTGTGCCTCATTTCAGCGCTGAGTTCTGCAAATTACCAGGCACGGTGCCCAGGTTCTTTTTGCCATTGGGGGGGTGGGTGGGTGGCGGACTTGTCAGCAGTGAGGTGCGATATAAGAGTAGTTTGGGGGAATGGTTAAATGAACATATAGCAGTTGCTGGAATCCTGGGGCTGAGAGTGAATGTTTGTTAAAAAAAAGGGGCTGAGGGTATTGTACAAGTTGGCACTTGTGCTGGGTTCTGGGGCCCAGTATTTGTGTAGGACAGGAACACCTAGCTCCTGTGCCACAGCGTTTGCCAAAACATGAGTTTTTCCTTAGTAACAGTATGACATTAGAATCCGTCCTACAGTTGCATAGAGTCCCTGCGAATTCTGCAAGTATGAGTCCTAGAAAACACGGTCAGAGTTGAGTTATCACTTCACTTCCTGGTTTTTCAGGCTTTTGAGCATCACTGACCATGGCATGCTGGACAATCATGCAGCACTCCTAGCACCTCACTAATGAAAGGTTTGGGTTTTGTTTTTTGTCCATGAATTTTGTAATTTTATGACCATTGTTTGTTGGAGGAATATTCACTCCAGCACATGTGATCACATACGTTTGTCCTGTAAATCCTCCTACTCATCCCCTATGCAGTTGCGATTACCTCATCTTAGGCACAGGCAACATGTAGGTCATTAGCTTTAGCTCCATTTTACAGATGGGGAAACTGAGGCAGGGGTATCATGATTTTTCTAGTGGGCCCCTGACAGACCCAAAAATCAAAACCGGGGCACCTATGCTGCAATGACAACTCTAGCTGCAGCCTATGAGGCTGAGATCAGCTCAGGTGAATGAGAATACTCCCGGGAGGTGTAAACACTGTGAAACAATAGGTCGGCACTGCGCCATTTAACTCACTTGGTGCACTCATCCAGTCTTCCCTGTGCCAGTGCTTGACAGCACGTGCTCTATTTTCAGCATGCCCATTCTCAATTTCTCACACCCCGCAACACTAATGCTTGTTCTCAACTCCCCCCATAATAGGGCAGGGTGACCCCAAACACTGCATCACATGATGAGCCAAAGGCTCCTGCACAGCGACAGTGGCCCCAGCTCCATTACAGGAGAAGAGGCAGGGAAAGGGTTTCAGCCCCACCCTGCTCCTCCACACCCTTGTTGGCCCATTTCCCATGAGCTGCAGTAAGGAGAGGGGATAGGATTCTGGCTTCCCTAAGAGCAAGGGATGCAGACTATCTGACACTATCAACATGGCTGGGACCCCCAGAGCCTGGCACACAGACAGAGGAGGAATCTGGAGCATCATTATTCCCTGTAGTCCTTTCCACGCTCTGCCCTGAGTCCTCAACCTCTTCCATCCCTCATCCCCATTTAGCTCTCACCACTGCCAGCAAATATTTGGCTATGTAATTTATGTTATTTTTTAAGTTAGCATGTGTACCTTCTAAAGGTTCTGCAGTGCTCAAATTATAAATAAAACTCCCCTTTAGGAGAGGCAGGGTGTAGCAACAGGTTGAATAGCATTGTCAATACTGTTTCACCAAAGGGGCTGTAGGGGAACTATGCAGTAGCAAGGGTAACTGTAATCACTTGAGATGATGTGGGGAAAAACTCAGAGCCCTGGTTTACCCACTCACTTTCTCCTACACCCCAGCCCCCAGGCTGCAGAAAGACTCATTGAGAGAATGTCAACGTTATGAAATACAGCTCCCTCTCCAAGCGACAAGGAGTTCTGTGGCACCTTAAAGACTAACAAAAGTATTGAAGCATAAGCTTTCGTGGGCTAATACCCACTTTGTTGGATCCATGCAGCCGTTTGGGGCTGGGGTGGGTGGATCCAGGTGACTCATCAGGGTGGTGCCGGGGTAGTGGAGCTCATGGGAGGGGGAGGAGGGGTCGAGACTGAGCAGGAGAGTCTGGGTACAAGGGGTTCTGGATACATAGGGGTTAAGCAGAGGAGGGAGCAGCTCCCTGAGCAGGGATCCTTCCACCTACAGCTGAGGAGTGATGAGTACAGGAAGCAGAGGGGAAAAGGAGGTTGCAGTTAAGCTTTTGACATCCCTATTAATAAACCTTCCCAGTAGCAAAGTTTGGATTTGATTGGCTATCCCACAAACAAATGCCTTTTCATTAGTGTAATCCTCAGCACTGATGGGGGTTAATTTTCTAATGAAGGGAATAAATCAAAATCCTCCAGTTCTGCCTCTGCCACTACCGGGCACAGATAGAGTTTGATTCTCATTTAAATCTGATGCAGGCTGATGTGTGCCTTGCCTTTCATTAGTATTTTTTCCCTTTTAATTTCCTGCTTTCACTGCAGACCAATTGCTCTTCTGTACTCAGTCACTGGAAAGTTTAATGTATCTGTCTTGTATACCTATTAAGAGAATCACTCAGATGTTTAATCCTTACAGAAAGCTACAAAAATGACCACAATATGAGCTTTATTACTTAGCAAATAGAGGAGTTCCCATGCTGCAATTTAGTAAAAGTTCATTTGGTCAGAGATTTGCTTCCAAGTGTGCTTGGGGGACTGATATTTAATAATGTAACAATCTCCCTGATGATTCAGCAATTCAAACTACTGACCAGCAGGTGCTGAGAGAAATAAACCACCAAAACTGCTCTTTGCAGGAAGGAGAGAGATTAAAGTATCCAGAATAATCTATTTATATGTCCTCTTTACCTTAGGTAATAGCTTCCCCCTCAGCTTCTGATATAATCACTTGCCTAATTAGTACAAGGGCATTTGCCCTAGAAGCAGATATACTGTTGCATTTCATCAGAGTTTAAACAACATCCATTACTAGACACTTGAAAATAGATGGACCTACCTTTGGATTTCCACAATAATCACATTTTGCATATTTAGCTGGAAGAGAGAAACAAATTTGGTCTATGAGTATCCCAGACAGTGAACAATATCCAAAAGAGAACAGCACATTCAATGTGCCAGGGTGACCAACCTCTGCAGCCAGAAGGTGTGTTTTTTAGTAGTAATATTTTACGCACAGAAAAAAATAAAAGGGATTACGAGATTTTGCTGAAGTTTTCAAAAAAATTCTCTAAACTAATACCAAACATGGAAATATCAGTCCCAATGAATTTGTTTGAGAAAGTTATAAAATAAGTTGGGGAGAGGAGAAGAAAGGGGAACTGTTTAAAATACACACTGCATTTCAACATTACACAATGACTGCAGCTGTTATAACAGAGTTTATAAAGCACTTCAAGATGAAAGACCTGATTTCACCTGAAACTGGTGATAATTTGCCCCTTTCATAATGAATTCCCCCACTTCTTGGTCAACTCCACTTAGACTGAGAGTTTCCTGTTCCCAAGGTTTCCCAAGCCCCCTTTTTACTCTAATTGTAGGAAACTTTCCCCAATTGTTTAATGGGAACAAGGAGGAGAAGGCTTTCTACTAAAAGGTTATGCTAGCCGTCTTCCCCCTTCCTATCTGGATTAGGACAGGTTTGCTTACGTTTCAAAGATGGATCAAAGCATTTATTTGGATTTCTCAGTTTTTTCTTTTGTTTATTCTTTGAGAGAATATCAGAGTTTCCATCGTCCTCATCCTCCAGGGCTCGTTTCCCGCGCATGCCTCCTTCGCTTCCACTGGTTCCATTTTCCTTGCACATCTCCTTTGGCCTGAAATGGTTGAACATCACTGTAAGTTAACAGAAGGGGGCAACTGAGTGTTCCTTTGCCAACAGTGATTTTTACAGAAGCCTAGGCAAAATGCATGATCTGTCATGGCTATCTCCCAGGTGATATGCAGCCCTTAAAAGCATGGAAGAAAAGCTCAAATATTAGGGTTTATATAGAATAGCTCAGAGTTCTGAGGTTGCTGTTAAAGCAAAAAGGCAGTTAAATTAGTCAGTTCCATAAAAAGCTTTTTGTTCCCAGGTTAAATGTTTGTACTGAAATTCTCAGTTGGGTAGTCTTCTCCTGCAACCCAAGTTTTCCCCCTAGATAGGTCGTGCTAGCAGTTTAAAAATAATTCACGCAAAACACATGATCATCTCAGATATAAAGGGCATTCAGTCCCCATCTCTACTCCACTGGCAGATATAGGCAACACATGAATGCAGCCTGTAACTACAGCACATTATCAAATAGCAGTATTTGCTTCAGGGGCAGGGCTTCATTCTAAGCTTCATTTCATTTGATGTTTTACTTTCTAGAGACATAAGAACCTTGAGGAAGGAACTAAAAGAGAAAGATTTTTTTGTGAATTACTCCCTCCCAAATACCTTTGTTCATGGAGATGTTATTTTTAAAAACTATCCAGTCTTTAAAATAAATAAATCTTTCAGGGCATGAAAACTGGAAATGTGTATTCTGAGGTGATGGCACTCATGCATGCAGTAAGTTCTCCTGGGGGCAGTGCTAGCATAGGCAACTTACCCTGGCCTGACGTAGGGCTGACAGATCCAATGGAAGAAAGGCAATCCTCCCTTTGGCTTCTCTCCTTCTTTCTGATTAGCTATTTCCTCCTGCAGGATACAATTACAACCAATGATACGTATTCAATTTGCTTAGATGCCCCCATATCATTACTACCTTAAATTCCTCAAGAGGCACACACAAAAATTAAATTAAATTTACACACACTGACAATTACAAATGAAAAAAACCCACCCTCAAATAAAACTATGGAAAAAAACATAGCAGATCTGGACACTAAAGAAATAAAATTGAATGGGAGGTGCCAGCATAACATTTAGCTAGCCGGGCTGTGATGTCGGTAGGTTACGAAGTTCCAAGATGGCATGAATGCAGATCAAGTGCATGTGACATCAGCAGGCTCCCTCCGGGTAGGATCAGTGTTACTCCAGCAGGTAAGGCCTATGTTGGTACCTGGCATCGTAGCTTCAGGTCTCTGTTGACATCTGCAATGCCTTCTAGTGTCTTTGCTTTTGCCAGTTCTTCACGAAGCTGCTGGTAAACCTGCAGCCTGCAACAAATCCCAAATATCCAGTTACTTTCATTCACCATTTCTAAATTGTGGAGACTGAACAATTATTTTACAAGAGCTTTTTGTAGCTTTTTCTTAATACATTTGCCAACTGCCAAGAGTTTAGCGGTTTCATTCTTCAAATACTATCTTCGCTGACTCGGTTCTGCAATTAGGTAAGAATGTAAACTCTGGATTCCATGCTCATTTACACAAGACTGAAGTCCTAACATTATTAGGAATATCATATCAGCGGCTGGATATCTATAATCAGAGATTTCATAAGGCTAATTATGTCTGCTGGCACTCAGAGTGAAGTGGGGGTCAGGGAGAGAGAGAATTAGTTTCCTTGGGATATCTGTGAAGGTTAAAGGCCGCAGCAAACATCTTTCTCTCCATGCCGAGCCAAGAGAGGCTAATCTAGCACCAGCAAGATTGGCCAACCTTCTCCCAAAATCCAAAGTACTTCTACGCAAGGTGAACTCTCAAAACACTATAGCACTGTGGAGATACTCACGTGTGATGCCAGAGCTTGAAGAGATGAGCTCTGACATAAGACAGTGGGCAAGGATATTGGTGCACTATCTCCAGGTACTCCTCAGTCATCTCCCATACCACAGGGTTCCGTCCCTCAAACAGAGCTGGATTATGAAGATTACCCTCTGGAGAATAACAAAGAGGAATTCTAAAAATTTAAATTTCATGGTAAAGCAGGTGGCACAACCTCTTGTGTCCATGAGCTGGACCAGCTGTATCCTGGCCTGACCACCCAGAAGGGACCATTAGATCAGTAGGACTGACCTCTTGTATAACATAGGTTATTACAATTCACTCAGTTACCCCCATATTGAGTCAAATAACTTGTGTTAGGCTAAAGCATCTCCCAGGATAGTATCCAGTCTTGCTATGAAGACATCAAGACCTGGAGAATCTACCACTTCTCGATAGTTCGTTCCAATGGTTAATCCCTCTCACTGTTTAAAAATGTGTGCCTTATTTTTAATTTGAATTTGTCTGGCTTCAGTTTTGAGCCATTGGTCCTTGTTATGCCTTCTCCACTAAATTAAAGAGCCCTTTAGTATTCAGTATTTTCTCCCCATGAGAAATGTATCTTCTTTTTGATAAGCTAAACAGATAGAGATTTTTAAGTCTCTCAATTTAAGGTATTTTCTGCAGAAAAAAGACAAAAATTATTTGAGGACTGCAATCTCCAAGTTCTCATGATTTATTTGCTTGCAATTCCAGCCCAGCAGGGGAGCCATGCATCTGGATTTTAGCCATCTACCTTCCATCCCTGGACTCAGGCTTTTTGCCACCAGCCCAGGCAGTCTTCAGTGGCAGCCTCTGTTTTATTTCCAGTTTTGTTGCTCTATGGTGACATCTTCATCACAAGTTCAATACTATGGGTTCAGGAACTGCTCAGCAACACTCCACAGACCATGACTGAGGATTTCAGTATCTCTACCCACCCCTCCTCATCACAAACAAACAATCTCAGAGTGATCCCTGATCCAACCCAGGCCTCCACCATCCCCCTCATTCGAAACAATCAATCACCCTTTGTATCAGAATGAAGAAAAATCCACCATTCTTCTGAAACATTTGTGGCATCAAGATATGCCCATAACCTAACTGCATAACCTTTTGGCTGTACCCTTCTTTTTAAATCTTAAAATTAAATTTGGTCCTTAAATTAGACTAATCTTTTCCAGACACAAATAGCCATAGCATGTTTGTTCAGACTCCAGCACAGTGGGGCCTTCATTGTGACTGACGTCTTTGGGTACTATTGGATAGAAATAACAGTAAGAGTTAGAAATGGGGGAAAACACCCTTAAAGACAGTTCTGTTGAGAAGACACTGCTATTTCAGTCTCAGCACTGCTAGACAAGAGCCCTGCCTCACATCTCTAACCATCAGTCTGAGAGGTGCGAGTTTGGTTTGGTTTTTTGGTCTCTAAACCTTTTTCTATAATCTAAGGAAATTTATTAAGGAATGGTCACTTACTGCATTACTCATGGGATATATTATATATGGGCTGTATCCAGCACAGCTACCATTCAGAATGAATCAGCCATAAATTTATCCCATTAAATACTAAAGAGATAGGATTGCTTTCTATAAATATACCAGAGAGATAAACACCAGGGAGGGAGAGGAATTATTTAAGTTCAGTACCAGTGTGGACACAAGAACAAATGGATATAAACTGGTCATCAGGAAGTTAGAATTGAAATTAGACTTGAAATTACCCTATATATAGGTTCTAAGGGGATGTAAACAGAGATTTCCTGAAGGAACCAAAACCACTGGAGGATAATTAATGCACATATCTAGGCAAATAACAAGCCTGCAGAAGTCTCGCCTCCTGGAGAAATTTCAATACAACACTGAAAAACTTGTGCTATCCAATTACAGTAAAACCTCCATTTAACGGACTAATTCGGGCGAGGGGGTGTCCGTTAAATCAAAAAGTCCGTTATTTAATAAAAAAAAAACCCGAGCTGTCGGAGCAGCAGCCCGCCCGCCACAGGGTCAGGGCGGTAGCTCTGCAGCCCGCCCGCTGCCGGGACCCAGGCGGCAGCCGGTAGCCAGCAGCCAGCCCACCCGGGTCCCGGCTGCCGGGACCTGGCAGTCAGCTCGCCCGCTACTGGGACCCGGGTGGCAGCCGGGAGCCGGCAGCCAGCTCGCCCGGGTCCCGGCTGCCGGGAGCCAGCCCGCCCGCTGCTGGGACCCAGGCGGGAGCTGGCAGCCAGCCCGCCCGAGTCCCTGCTGCTGGGACCCAGGCAGCAGCCGGGAGCCAGGAGCCAGCCCGCCTGCTGCCGGGACCGGGGCGGCAGCCGGGAGCCAGCAGATGGCCGCCAGGGAAGGGGACCGGGCCCGCAGCAGGGAGGGGTCGCGGTCTGATATGGATCAGAAATTTTGTCCGTTGCATCCGAAGTCCGTTAAATCGAGGTCCGTTAAATCGAGGTTTTACTGTAAACCCAATAAAATTTGAATCATCCACTCAATACTATTTGAAGTCCAGTATTGCAACTTTTATTATACAGCAATTCCTGGTATTGATAAAAGATGCCAGTATGAGGGAGATGCAGATAAAGAGCAGTCGTCTTTAAATCAAGGCCATTCATCCAACCACACTTGAGTCTGGTGTTAGTTTCGGTTAGATTAGGCTAACATGGATCCATCAAGGGGATTCAGAAACAAAGTTACTATAGAAGAAAGTTCATTCTTCTTACCTGCACTCATGACACCATGCACTCCTGTCTTCTGCATACATTCTTCCACATCACTGAGGTATTGGATGTTTCCATTTGCAAAGACGGGGATGCTCACAGCCTTCCTACACAAGTGAAGAGAACAACCACACAAAACAAAGAATCAGAAAACAGAAACCAATCTGCTCACAAAGTGTTGAATTAATCAGAAACCTCTAATGCTATCACAAATCCCTGTTTTCCCTTTGATGCCCCTGCACCATGTTCTGAATCCAAACCTTTTATTGAAACAGAATGTGGTTAGTCAGAAGCTTGTCTAACCCCTGAATATGGGGTTAAGGAGACTACGTACACCGATGCACACACATGTTGATATCTGTACAGGTGCACTTACCTCACAGCCTTGATATGCTCCCAGGATGCCACGCCAGTAAGAGGTCCCTTCTGTTCCTTAGTGCGGCCATGGACAGTCAGTAGCTAGGATGCAAAGTTCCATGTATATTGAAAATTAAGTGTATTATTAGAAACAAAACCAAAAAAAATCTACACCAGGAAATTCCCCCCATTGCTCATGTACAGGGATGCCACAGAACTCCCAATGTTACCTTGACCACTGTGCAGATTCTGGCCCCAGAAATGCCACCAGCTCACATACTGTGGCAAGGACTTGGGCATCTCTAGACTCTCCACTCGCTAACATGACACAGACATTTCCTGGGAGATTCTGTAGCATTCCTGTATCCTCGGCTCTCGTACTGATTTGATATTCACTTTGGAACAAATAACAAACATGGCTAAACCTGCTGCTTTTGGCATAAGGCCAGGCCACCATCTGTTATATTATCTAATTTTTCATGGTCCCTCCCAATTTGTACAATTTAATTGGAGTTAAATCCCAGGAAATCCTCCTTTCTATTTCTCATTTGTTACTGGCTATGTCTGCTACAAGGTGTCCCTTCACAGACACACTGATTTCACACTTTCATGCTGCCTCTTACAGTATTGTGGCTGGATTAGAATTCTCACTCCCAGTGAAGGAGGCAGCCTGGTGCAGTGATTAGAGCAGGGCACTCTGAATTAGGAAACTCAGGTTCTATTTCTGACTCTGCTGTTTATCTCAATGAATAAGTCACAATTCTCAGTATCATTTTCTCCCTCTGCAAATTAATATAACCTATCAGTGTCCACAAAACACACATCTTTGGATGAAGGTGCTTTATAAAGCTATTTATGTCTAAAGCAATAATATAGGAAGCAGCTGCCTCCTTACCTGGCAGCCAGCCTTCTCCAGCAACTGTGCATACTTCACTGTCTTGTCAATTTCTTGGAAAACACGGATTTTGCATGTGATGGGAACAGAGAGCTTCTCATGAGCAAGCAAAACTGGGAAAGGATTGAAAAGACAGGTAAGTGGATTGCACAATGCTTTGAAGAGAGTATATTCTCCCCAAGATCTATATTGCAGAATGGCCTAAAGAGCCAGCACTCCTGCGACAACTGTATTGTTTATACTTAAGGCTATGAATCTTTCATGGCAGTCATAGATTCCATGACTTTCTGGGAGCTCTGGGACTTCTGCAGCAGCTGGTGCAGGCACCTGAGCAACTGAAGGTAGCCCTAAGGCCAGCCACTCTGGCTGTTGCTTGCATGGCCCCAGGCAGCAGTCTGGGAGCAGCAGTGGCAGAGTCCCAGGCTACCCTGCACCCCAGAGCATCAGCCACAGGAGACATCCAGAGGACCTACGTTTTAATCAGGACATTTATATAGTACAAGTCATGGACAGGTCATGGGCCGTGATTTTTTGTTTGTTGCACGTGACCTGTCCATGACTTTTACTAAAAATACCTGTGACTAAATCAGACCTGCATTTATACTGCACTGTCTGTATGTCTACACAGACTAAGGGAGTGGCAGCAAAGAGTGAAGTCAAAACCTGAACTACAATAAGAAAGGCATCAAATGCTGAAAATAAATTTATGGTGCTTCTTCCTCCTCCCTTTCCACTATATCAAGTCCTCATTCTCCTTACTTTCAAGGCCCTTAGCAGCTCTTATTTTCCTTACTTATTCACTCTTTATTCTTCTCATGCCAACCCTTGTTCCTTCTGGTCTACCAATAATGCCAGCCTTGATCTCCATTTGTCTAACTCTCCCAAAAGTGTCTCTGTTTCTTACCATGCTACCCCTCATGCATGGAATGCCCCTCTGAACTGACCTATAAAGTCACCCTCCTCTTCTCAAGACTCACCTCTACCATGATGCTTGTGAGAAATTATCACCCTACTAATCCTGGCTAAGTAGATAGTAGGGTCTGTTCAAGACAGCTGATATAGATAGTCTGTGTCTTTTTTGTGTGTGTGGTTAATGTCCAGTATCTTTTGGGGCTACATAAATAAAATGCCCACTACAATTCCCCTATATTATGTCCTCACCCCACTCTCTCCCAAAAATGAGACCTCAGCTAATGAGGCCTCTTTTGGGAACTCACTCATTTTCTGGAGAAGAGCCCATTCCTCTTGCAAGAATGCTCCATAATGACCTGTAACGAAATAGCACATTATGGGTTGGCACAGACAGACAAAATGATGATCCGAAAGGGGGTTCTGTTTTACTTACACACACAGACCAGCCACATTCCTACTCCTCACAGACAGATACAGAATTCCACTCTTCTGCCCCAAATGGAAGAGCTAGATCATTCCCATGATACCCCACATTCACAGGTTAAACAATGAAACTCCACAGCCTGCTCTCGCTAGTGCTCCCTAAGGCTTACCAATATAATGACTGTTCAAAGTCCTATTTTTCAGGGTTTTAGAACTGGTATGTAAAAACTCACTCTGGGTTTAAGGTTGGCAGAATTACAGGGGCTATTGTCTCTAGATACCAATGTACAGTTCCTATTAACCCTTAAAAAACAACTTGTGCTCAGGAAACTGAACTGAGGAACAGATTATTAGCAAGCTTTTAGTTCCTCCCTTTTCTTCCCAGCTAAAATGCCCTGACCTAGCCCAGAATTCCTGATATCTGTCTCTTTTCCTCATAGATATCCTTGCAATCTCCTTAACCCTCCTGCTACTCTTTTGTTTTCCTAGAAGATAATGTGAATAAACTCTGTATGTGCACTGGAGACACAGGAGATCCTAAATGTTAGCCTGCAAGAGATTATTATAATGGAAATCTTAAGAAGTTTGGACTGAAAAATTAAAATATAAATTTTCTAGTTCCTGATGGTGAAAGGTTTTATTAAACCCTTTTAAACACATAAAATGACACTTTTTGGGTGGATATCCTGCACACAAGAGCTGGCTGGCAGTGCTTTGTAGAACTACACTTCAAGCAACTAGTTTTAGCTTCAGTTACTTCCAAGGTACCAAACCCAGTCCTCATTAAAATGGCTGTAACCCTGCTGATTTCAACAGGCACATCAAGACACGATTTGGTCCACAGAATGTTACACTGCCATAGAGTAAATTCAGACATGCAATGTACCACTGCTTTGTTCATTCAGAACTCAGGTTTGCACATACCTCTCTTTGCAATCATCTGAGGGCAACCCAAATTCAGGTCTATGGCATCACAATAATCCTGCACTAACAGTGCGGCCTGGACAAACACTTCAGGGTCATTGGCACAGAACTGAGAAAGATGTACATAAGTAACAAGTTAGGCAAGGCTCAATTTCAAGTACTAACAAAATATTACTATTACTTATAAAGGCTTTCATTGCTATAATGTATGGATACAATTTATGTATCTTAGATCAGAAGCAGGGGCTGTTTCTCAAATTAAAGGAATATATATATAATCCTTGACACACACACTTTAAATAACTCCCTTCACCTCCTTCCCCCCCCCCCCCAACCTCTCCCCAAGCCAGAAAGCTTAGTGTTCCAGAGCCAAAGTCAAAAGAAACCCTGGACAAAGTGATTCCAAGGCCAGGTGAGAATGGATTCCAAAGGAGAGGATTCACTATCCATATCTACCTGAAATGAACAATTGAAGCATTCTTGATATACTTAGGTGGTTGGCAGAATAGAGAAAGAAAGGATGTCTCTGAGGTAACTGGGTCCTGAGGCAATCAGGATTTTGTATATGGATTAACATAACTTTCCACAGGTGGATTGTTAACCAGTGCAGAATGTGTAGCACAGATATAATATGCTACTGGTCAATTGTTCACAGTCTCAGATTGAATTAGTATTTAACATACATGAAATATCAATTGGTCAAGAGCAAGTGTGTTTTCATTTTGTGTTGTTTTGTTAAGGGGGACCCAGTCAGATGGTTTAGGTTCCAAATTTAGTAATTTAAACAGGTTTTACAAAGCCCAATGCTAGTGAGAAAATGGTTTGATGATTGAAACTGGAAACAGACTGGTCAGGTTCATTGTCCAAAATGAATAGAATATAAAAACCAAACAAACAGCATAATAGGGGCTGCTACAAGGTAAAAATGCTTTGTATGGTAGTTTGGTTCAGTCTCACCTGTGCCTGATTTACCTCTCAGGGCATGCAGCTGAGAACCAGGTCTGCTGGGAGATATAAAAGCAGCCTGTACACAGTAGGAGGGTGAGCTGACACCTCCCCCACCCCCCACCCCCAAAAAAAAAAGAAAAAAAAAAAAAGCGCAGTATGATGAAAGATAGTGAAGTAATGAGGGTTGAGAAGGACTCCCAGGCAAGTTCGCTCAGTAGGAAATAGTTTATGGGACAAAGTGACCACAGAGATCAGAGCAGTTGGCTGCTTCACTTAAGGTCTTGATACTAAGGCCTGGGGAATCAGGCTTGCTCTACACCCTATGGTGTCACCTACTGAGGTGGGTCAGAAATCTCTGCACTGGGAGAGGGGGGGAAGAACTCTTGATCCCTGGGAAGGGGCTGAAGGAGGCTGTGGCCTGGGGTAATAAATAATTATGGAGCCTAGGTGACTGGCTGTGACCCAATAAGAGGCTAAGTGGAAAACTTTTATACCCTAAAAAGGAGAGGGCTGATGACTTAGACAAACCCAAAACACTAGAGCAGAGATTTCCAAACTGGTATGTGACCTCTTTGGTGATGTAATCCTGTAATAAGGCAGTCTATGCCCTTTAAGGAGTAGTAGGACCTGGAGTCCGTCAACCCTGTTCATCATATGAGCCCTTTAAGGAAACAGCTATTCAAGGAAGCACCAGACTAGCTGGGGAAGGAGGGCCAGGTGTTAATCAGGTACCTCCTTAACAAGACAAAAACCCAGCTGTTGGGTAACTGGCAGGAGGAGAGAGTGAGCAGATATCCCAGGGATCCTCTGGTTCTGGGCTAAGACCCAGAAAGGAGATTGGTGGGAAGCCCATCCGAATAACAGCCTCAAGAAGGGGGGGGGGGAGCCTGAACCAAGGGAATGAAATGTGTGAGTTCAAGGACCAAGGGAGACCCTGTAGAGCTGGGCTGGAACCTGGATATTGGTGGGCTGTGGAAGCCTGCTTGAATTGTAGCACAATCCCATCAAAGAGGGCTGTGGAATCCCTTTGCCAAGGGGGAAGGAGTTGAGTGCAGGGATCAGGACAGAGACTCTCCAGAGAGGCCAGAAGCTGTAAGGGAACCAGTAGCGCTCCCTGGCTTGGAGGGAACTGGGAACCTGAAGCCTTTTAAGAAGGATGAATTGGAACTGAAGTTGCCTGGTGCCCAGGTAAGGCTTGGGGACCTATTTAATGCCAGATAACGTCTCAATAAAGGAAGAGTTGATTGACTGCTCAGATGATGGTGGACTCTCTCAAATTCAACAAAGTGCAGTAAGGCAGCTTTTGGTTGAGCAGTAGAGAGGTGTTTATCCTGATATAGCAATGAACTTTGAAACTTCTGATGCCTTTCAGCACTACATCTCTCTGTGAGACTGGCTTTCCTGCACTGATTGCCATTAATAGCTAGTACAGGATGAACCTCAGGGCAGAACTGGACCTATGACTGAAGCAAACCAATATCTCATCTGACCTAAAGCAATTGTGTTGTGTGAAGCAAGAATGGTACTTTTTCAGTATTCAGTGCAATTCAGTACTTTCTTTTTCTTTATTTAAATTTTGTAAAAAGGCAATCAAAGTGAACTTGGGCTCATGTTCAACAATTCTCCAAATAAGGATTAGGAGGCACTTCAACTTCAAGTTAGGTAAATCAGATTTAAGCCATTGATTTAGTTCAGCAATGTACCAAAATATATCAAGATGTTACTTATGACACTTGTTGCTTGTAATTTGAGTAACAAAGACAAATAATTGCTGCTGACTTTTGATTCACTATCTAAAAACCTGAGATGCTTTAAAATGATGTTATCTAATGTTTTAGGATTCCTTGCATTATTTATTATGGGAAAACCCAAACCAGATGTATGAAATACCACTTCATTTTGTGTACATCTGTCTTTTCAATAAGGTGAATCAAAATTTGGGAACTACTGGGCTAGAGCTTGGGTAAGACACCAAATTACCTGTCCAGACAAGGGGGAAACTCAGCATAGCAGCATACCTTAATGGGGAAGGTGTATCACTGCTGCTACAAGGGAAAGTTTAAATTTAAACATCCAATTTGAATTCTAAAGTTAATAAGGAAACTTTAAATAAGACCTAAGCAAACAGTCATCAAACAAGGCCCAGATTCACTCATTCCAGAAGGTTCTATTTTGCCTGTTGTTACTTGGTTTACATAGTCTCTCAAGAATATATTGCTCTGTTTATACCCTGAAAGTTCTTTCTTGGGATGTCCTCCATTACCATCTCATGGAACAGGCAAGACCCTAGGGGTGAGACGTTTTTCCTTATAGAGAAGCTCAATAATGATTTCAGGTATATGGCATGAGTTAGTGTTTGTACAGCACTTCAAGTAAAGGGCTATAAATAAAGTATTCTAGAGCAACATATTCTCCAAATTATTTATACTATGGTAGCTCCCAAAATATGCCATCAGAACATACATTAGACAGGAACTAGCTCTACAGAGCTTACAATGTAAAATTAAATTCCTTTTAATGACTATACCTGCACAATCAGTGGCCGATCCTCAGGGCACACATCACAGTACAAATTCTCTTTGCGGTAATTGGCATCTCTGACAAAGACCTGAGCATGCAGCATGGGTGTGTAACACAACTGAGCTCCATGGCGACGGCTCAGTAGTCTCCAAGCTAGTTCGCTCTGATCTACCATGGGAGCAACTACATAGTGAGCAGCTCTCAAAGTGTTTCTCCAGAACTCAAATCCCTGGAGCTTTGCCATCTTCCCCAGACTAAAAGGAAAGAGGGAAATACAGAAATAATTATTTTTTCAAAGTGCAATTATTCATGAGCAGAGAGAAAAAAATCTGACAATCTTTTCCTAAAGAGACAGTAACAATTATTTCTAGTGTCATGTGAAGCGTGCAAAGATAAGTCTGTTCCCTGCTGCACTTTTCTATATTTCTAAGGTGCCCACCGCACAATGCACAGAGGGCTCGTTCAGTCCTGGTTGTGATAGCTACTGTACAAACAGTGCCTACAAGACTTTTTTAAAAAAAAAAACCAAAATCCTCACCACCTGCCCCCTTCATATTTCAGACTACTGATCACAAGAGGAAAATTCTAAAGATACTCTACTCAGGCTCTAGGAGGCAGCAAATTCCTGAACTACTTAAATCAAGCCAGACTACTGGCACGTGGTAAATCTATCTGGATTTCACTGTACTTCAGCTTGGTGGTATTATACCTAAAAGGTGCATTACCCACACAAAGACTTCTGCCTTGCCTTTCAGATACATAACAGAAATGCGGTGGTGGTGGCAGCAGCTTTAAAAAGTCAAACCATAGAGAAGCGTAGGAGCAAGTGAATTTGAGGTGAAAAGTCTATGACTATCCTGCCCCATGGCCAAATGTGACTGGCAGGAGAAAACTCCAGCCAGGAGCTTAGAATAAGAACGTTCTGAAAAGTCCTCCGACAGCTTATGAGAGGGAGGATGAAATCACAGGAATAAAACTTGTTTGCTGTGATGTTGTGACTGTGTTGATCCCAGAATGAGAGATGTGGTAGGTGAGTTAATTGTCTCTTAGAAATAAAATTGTAAAAGCAGGATCAGGTGAGCCATGGTTAAAGAAAAATCAGAGCTAAAGAAATAACTCCTTTGCGCCTATACATTTGGTGGGGTTTAGACACTTCTTTGAGCTTTAATTTCTATTAAATAAAGAAACCCTTTAAAGTAGAGAGAGCTCCAACTCAGCAACATTCAAATCAACAGAAGGAGGGATTTGAGGCTCTTATTTTTCATATTTGATTTTCTTGTGAGGAAACAGACTGTCATAACAGCAAAGAACATATAAAAATGCTTTGGAATCCTCTGGCAGAACCACATTTAAAGGACTAAATAGTTGACAGTAGTTAGTGTTTTACTGTTTTATTTGCATAAACATAAAAAGCACTAAAGATGTAAGCACCTTTTGGATCCATTAAATACATAAAGCAGCAGGCTCTCTCTAAAAAAAAAAGGAAAAAAAGACAACTTTAAGTCAAGATCCTTACCCTCCGCACCCTGCCCTTCAGTCATCCCACCCCCAAACCCTCCAAAAATGATGGGTCATGCAGCGCGCCCGTGAAGGCCAACAGACTCAGGTGATTTTGGACCAAGGGGTGGGGGACCGTGAATCAGAAAGTCTGGGATAGGTCATGGAAAATGTCCTGCCCGGAGGAGCAGCTCCCTCTGAGCGGCCAGCCCGAGTGCCTCCACCGGCCCGTGACAGCAGCATGTCACTGTGAGAGTCTCAAGCAGCCAGGTCTTAAGCCGTGTAGGGCTCCCTAGAAGGACTGTGGCAGCCACCCCCGTGGTCGGGTGGCTCGCAGTCCGGCGGTGCGTGCAGCGCCCAAAGCACTGCGGTCGCACGGCCAAGGGGATTGGGCACAACGTCCCGGCTACCCCAGGCCCCCCAACACCCCCGGACTGGGAATCCCCCTGTTCACTCCGGGTCCTTCACTATCCCGCAGCAGCCCGGCCGCGGTCCCCCGCTCCCCGGGCATGGGGCGGTGCCCGCCGGGCCCGCACAGGGCTGGGCCTAGCCCTCCCTCCCCCCCACCCCCCACGGTACCTGCTCCCCGAGCCGCTCTGAGGCTGGAGCCGCCGCCTGCGGGGTGGGACGGGGAGACTCGGCCCCTGGCTGGGCGCTGAGGCGGCCGGACGGTGCCTCCGCCATCCCGCTCCGACCGGCTCCCCGGTGCTACATCGCACGGGCCCCTCCGAAACCGCGGCGCTGCCCGAAGGGGCCGCTCCGGGAGCAGTGGAGCCCCCCGACCCTCGCACAGCCCCCGCGGGAAGGGAAGGGGGACCCCTCCCACCGAGGAGAGGTGATGGGGTCCTCCTCACAGGCACCCCATGAGTGGGGGGCGTCTGTCTGCCCCCCACAGGCTGGGGGCGGGAAGCCGGGTTCCTTACCCCACCCGGCCTGTGGGGGGGCTGGCTGGAAATGGGGTGGGGGTTGGTGTGTATGTATCCGAAATGGGGAGACTGGCTTCAGGGCTGGGCTTGGCCAGGTCTACCCTGTACTCCCTCCCCCCCGAAATGGGGCTGCTGCCCTTCTACCTCCCCAGGCGTGCGAGGCAGATAGTGTGGGGGGAGGGCCAGGGGCTCCGTCATGCACACCCTAGGCGGGTATGGGGCGTGGGAGTCTCCCCTTCACACGTGGAGTGGGGATGGTGAACACTGCCTTACTCCTGATTTCAGGGGACATTCTGAATTTGGTGCCTACAGATGTGGTGTGTTCCTTGAGTTGCATGCTAAGGGACCTGGCCTTCAGCTGCAGTACTACCCCTCTTAGGGCTCTAAGTGGGAATAGTTTGTTACTCCCCTGCCCAATACATATTGAAAAAGTAAATAGGGGCCATCTTGAGCTGCTCGGAATTAAGCACTTACTTAATTAAGCACTTAGTCTGCTTATGCCTAGCACCAGCTCTGCTAGCACTTGCCCTTTGACAGCCACCACCAAACCCTCTTACTGAGATAGACTCGTTGATAGGAAGATAAATTGTCAAACAAATGGTCTTGGCACAGCTTTGCCCAGCAGGGGCATCAAGTCCCAAGCAATCGTGCCTCTCATAGTGCCCTTTTAGGGAAAGGTGGTATTATGTAGGATCAACTGATGATTGCTTTCTTTCTGATGTATTTGTTAGTTTTGTTTTCACAGTCCAGTGCTTTGCAGAGTGGGGTGTTTGCATATTTTATTGAGAGAGAATCAGAAGCTGAATATTTTTTTTCTTGTTGACTAGGAGACAGGGCCCTAATTGTGCTCTACAGTCATTGGTGAGCAGTTCCTAAGCACCTATATTTGACTATAGCACTGCACGTGTAGTGTTTCTGTGAGATTTGTCCCAATCCCATCTGGTGTACTTATCTTCAGAGCACATCTGGGACCTGGCTCCAGACTTAACGTGTGTAGAGGAGGATAGGTTCTTCGCTTTTAAGGCCAGAAGAGACCATCATGAACATCTAGTCTGATCTTTTGCATAACACAGGTCAGACAACATCATCCTGAAATCAATCCTCTCTCTTTAGCTTACAGTGATTCTCAAACTGTGGTCCAAGGATGCCCTTAGAGATTGCACAGAGTCCCCAAAATATTAAAAAAAAGCTCCCTGTGTGTCTTCATTTTGTCTAAGGATTAAAACTGACAAATTTACTATTTCTTTTTACACAACATATGCCATGGTGCATGAACAATGCTGTAATACTCACATTGTATAAGCATCAACGTAACAAAATCTCACTGCTTTGCAACAGCAAATCATAAGTGACTTTTTTTTGATGCCTGAGTGGTCTTTAAGGGGTAGAAGAGGAATATATTTTTACAGTGCATGAACAAATTACATTGAAAATGGTTCAGTTTTTAAAAAGTTCTCATACTAATACTGCTAGTTGCACTAAAGGAAGCCATGGACAATCCAGAGTTAAGTAGTAAGAAACAAAGAACAGAAAGTTGATAAAGTTATATTGATTTTATCAAATTTAGTGATGGATGACCGCAAGGCATTGTATGCATGTAAATCCTATCAAATGAAGCAATTAAATCAGCAAAGTTGAAACTACACCTTACAACAAGGCACCTGGAGTATAAAGATAAATCCAGAGACTTTTTTCAACAAAGGAAAGAAGAATAAAGCTCAAAAGACAAACATACATTGGTTCTGGAAGAGGCTCTGAAAGTATCTTTCTTAACAGCACTTCGGCTCACAAAGAATAAGAAATCCCACACCACTAGAGAAGAACTAATTCTTCCAGCAGCTTTAAAAATGTGTGATGTGCTGGTAAGCGAAGATTCTTAAGGCCATACCACTTTCTAACAACACAGTTAGTAGGAGAAATGAAGAACTTTCAAACAATGTAAAAGGCCAACTAATTGAAAGGCTACAAATATGTGAGCATTTTGCAGTAGCTTGAGACAACCAATGTTGGTAATGCAGAACAATTATTAGTTTTTGTTCATTATCTTTGGCTGGGAGGACATTTTGGAAGATTTTCTTTTGTGTCAGCAGTTACCAAAACAGATAGCAGGTCAGGAAATATTTAAATTATTGGATGATTTAATGAAAGCTGAATGGCTGAAGTGCGTTGCTGTTTTCATGGTTGGTGCTGCCACTATTACAGACAATAGCAGGGGTGTTGTAACAAGAATATCAGCCAGAAATCCACAGATAATTGTAACATGCTGTATGTTGCATCACCAGGCCTTTGGATCAAAGAAAATGGAACCCAAATTACATGATGTGCTAAATTCAGCACTGACAGTTGTGAATTTTGTAAAGTCCTGGCTTTGAATTCACTTTTCTTTGCAAAGCTGTGTTTAGAAATGGGTGTAGGACATGACAAATTAGTGTTTCATATGAAAGTGTGTTGGCTATTTCGCAGCAGAGTGTTAGAAAAAGTTTTGGAGCTTGGCAAAGAGCTGCTGGGCTTGTTTTTTGTGCACAATCCCACAATCTGTTCTGGCCAAATATGGTGCTTGCATACTTCACAAGCATTAATTGTTGAATACACTGAGCTTGTCCCCACAAGGGGGCAATACAACCATACTTGAGGTAAATGACAAGATTGCATCATTTTGGAAGAAAATAATGATTTAGAGAACTATACTGAATAATAGAACCTCAGAAGTGACAGAGTCCTGTGGCACCTTAAAGACTAACTAAAGTATTGAAGCATAAGCTTTCATGGGCTAATAGAATCTCAGATATGCTTCCACTATTGACAGAATTTCTAGATCCTAACAGCATGACAATTGACGGGGTGAAAGACAGGATGGTTGCTCATCTTTCAACTTTGTCAGAATACTTCAGTGTTTACTTTAAAAATATGAACACAGAGAAATATAACTGGATTCGGGCTCCGTTTTCAACTTTTGCTATGTCATCTTGCTATTTGAGTGGAAAAGCAGAACAGGAGCTGCTCCACCTATTGTGAAAATTAAGTTTCAGGCACAGACACCTTGGCAGTTTTGGCTAACTGTTTCAGTGGAATACACTGTTTAGTTACAGAAGCAGTGAAAGCGTTACTACCTTTCCCAACAACATATATATGGGACGCATCATTCTCTGCCATGACAGCTATGAAGACAAAGTTCAGTTCCCTACTGGAAATGGAGAATGATTTATGGAGTTTGCTTGTCAACCATTACACCAAGATAGACTCTGCAGTAAGACATGCATACCCGTCACTGATATCTGTAGACTTTTTTTCTTAAAGTGGAGGTAACAAAGTCCTGTGGCACCTTAAAGACTAACTATAAAGTTTTGAAGCATAAGCTTTCGTGGGCTAATCCGACGAAGTGGGTATTAGCCCACGAAAGCTTATGCTTCAAAACTTTATAGTTAGTCTTTAAGGTGCCACAGGACTTTGTTACCTCTGCTATTCCAGACTAACACGGCTACCTCTCTGATTCTTTCTTAAAGTGGGGATTCTCAACCTTCATTGCACTGCAACCCCCTTCTGACAACAAAAAATGCTACACAACCCCGGGAGGGGGGAAAAGCCTGAGCCCTGCTGCCCCAGGTGTGTGGGGATGGGGTGGGGTGGGGGGGAGGAGGCTAAACCAAACGGCTTCTGCACCAGGCAGGGGGCCTATAACCTGAGCTCTGCCACCCAGGAAGTCTAATGCCAGTCCTCGTGACCCCATTAAGGGGTCTTGACGCATTTTGGGCTCCCAACCCAATCTGAGAACTGCTGTCTTTACATATGCTTTACATACAAAGCATTACTAACAGTAGATGTTTATATGAAGTACACCTATACTGCTATGGGTACCCACATGGCCCCACAGTATGCCAACATTTGTATGGCAGACTTAGAACAACGCTTCCTTAACTCTCGTCCCCTAATGCCCCTACTCTACTTGCGGTATATTGATGACATCATCATCATCTGGACCCATTGAAAAGAAGCCCTTGAGGAATTCCACCATGATTTCAACAATTTCCATCCCACCATCACCCTCAGCCTGGACCAATCCACACAAGCGGTCCATTTCCTAGAAACAACTGTGCTAATAAATGATGAGCACATACACACCACCTATACCGGAAACCTACTAACCGCTACATTTATCTACATGCCTCCAGCTTCCATCCAGAACACACCTCTCGATCCATTGTCTACACCCAAGCTTTAAAGATACAACCGCATTTGCTCCAGTCCCTCAGACAGAGACAAACACCTTCAAGAACTCTACCAAACATTTTTAAAACTACAATAGCCACCTGGGGAAGTGAAAAAAAAAAAAAGATTGACAGAGCAAGAAGAGCACCCAGAAGCCACCTACTACAGGACAGGCCCAACAAAGACAAAAACAGAACACCATTAGCCATCACCTTCAGCCCCCAACTTAAGCCTCTTCAGCGCATCATCAAAAGACTTACAACCTATCCTGAAAGATGATCCCACTCTCACAGATCTTGGGAGAAAAGACTAGTCCTCGCTTACAGACAGCCCCCCAACCTGAAACAAATACTCACCAGCAACCGCTCACCACACAACAAAAACAGTAACCCAGGTACCTATCCTTGTAACAAAGCCCGATACCAACTCTGTCCTCATATCCATTCAACTGACACCATCATAGGACCTAATCACATCAGCCACACCATCAGAGGCTCATTCACCTGCACATCGACCAATGTGATATATGCCATCATGTGCCAGCAATGCCCCTCTGCTATGTACATTGGCCAAACCGGCCAGTCTCTATGCAAAAGAATAAATGGACACAAATCTGACATCAGGAATCATAACATTCAAAAACCAGTAGGAGAACACTTCAATCTTCCTGGCCATTCCATTAAAGATTTGATGGTTTCAATTTGAAACAGAAAAACTTCCAAAACAGACTTCAACGAGAAACTGAGGAACTGGAATTTTCAAATTGGATACAATTAACCAGGGGCTAAATAGGACTTTTACACTAATTGATTGCATTCCTGTGTTAATTTACCTGACACAGAAATCCATTTCAAAAGGTATTTTTTTTCTCCTGCTGATAATGGCCCATCAAATTTATAAGCCCTCTTAGAATTGGTATGCTAATGTACATATTTTTGTGTGTGTGTATAAATGCATCTTACTTCTGTTCCATTCTATGCAGCCGATGAAGTGAGCTATAGCCCACGAAAGCTTATGCTGAAATAAACTAGTTAGTCTCTAAGGTGCTACAAGTATTCCTCGCTTTCTTTACGGATAGACGAACACGGCTGCTATTCTTGAACCTATACTTTTGTTAGCCAGTTTCTCAGTTGTGGGTCCGTGATTAGCATTGCATTTGAAAAGGGGTCCATCAACAAAAAAGGTTGAGAACCTGGTTTTAGAAAGACACCCAATTTTGATTTAAAGACTTCAAGTGAGGGAGAATGCACTACACCTGTTCATAAATACTACACTACACCTGTTCACAATACTACAGGGAGAAAGTACTGGAATCCAGTTACTTCTCTTTTGAGAGTTTAATGTCACTTTCCAATTGGAGACTTGGCTCTGGCAGAACTTTCCTCTCTCAAAAGCAGCAAGTGTGACAGTAGTGCTTGATTTTACATAAATAAAATACAATAGACATCTGTCACAATAGCTCATTGAGATCTATTAGGCAGTACAAGCTCTATTAAGATTAGCAGCTGTTAGTCTGTATCCATAAAGAAATAAATTGGTTAGTATCTAAGGTGCCACAAGTATTCCTTGTTTTCTTTAAGCTCCATTACGTTATTTTTGGCAGACTGTATGCAGCATCCAATAAGATAATAGGTTATATAGCAGCAGCTGAAGTTTAGATGTGAAGAAAAAAAAATTGGGGATAACAAATGCAAAAACGTTTCCATTTCTTTCCTTCAAGATCACATGTGCCATTGTTTGATAGAGGTAACAGAGTCCCATGGCACCTTAAAGACTAATTAAAGTATTGAAGCTTATGCTTAAATACTTTGTCTTTAAGGTGCCACAGGACTTTGTTACTTCTGCTATTCCAGACTAACACGGCTACCTGATTGTTTGATAGGTCATGCTTGATGTACTTGTTACTAAATCACTTTAGAAATAATTACAACACAGCTCCTGCTTTAACTATTGGAATGAAATTAGCTCTAGCCTTGTCCACTCATTCAGAACTATGCATTTAAATTGTCTTTGTACAATAACACTTTCCTTCAACACACACTCTGGCTCAGACTCCTGTTAATTCAGCACTGAGACTATTTGCCAAGTTTTGTCACCTTCCTTCTTCCAGATCTTCAGTACAGGCCATGTCAGTGAGAATTCCTCCTCCCCTGGATCACTGCAACTGCCAATAATTTTGAAAAACATTCACCACTGAAAATTTCTTTCATTTTGGGTTTTACTTCTTGCCTAGGATCTGGATTCACAATAACGGTGCTCAAAAATACTATGGCATTCTAGTCACACACAGGTGACTGGTCAACCCACTCTCCTTTTCAGCGCAGGGTCAGGGCCTTGGCAATTCTGCCCCCCCCCCCTTACCTCCCAGTAACATATCCCACCTAATAAGGAAGCTGACTAATACCTAACATTATTTTGCATGGACCAAGTGATTTACACACATTGTCTAATAAATCCTCACAACAGACCTGTGAAGCAGGTGCTCTGAGCCCCCATTTGGGAAAACTGAGGCAGAGGGTAATGATTTCTCCAGAGTCAGAGCTAAAAAGATTAGGACTTGTGTGTCCAATGCCCACTTTTTTAGTTTGGTTATACCTGTCTGAGGTACTAAGATCCTGGCTACAGATTTTGATGCTCCAAAATCCCATGCATCATCTTTACAGCCTTCCAACAATATTTGCCAGAAGTAGTTTTGGAGGGATTTTTATACCAAGAAATGGAAGATTCAGGATGACTGACAAATAAGGCAGAGGGAGGAAGAGTAGAGAGAAAGAAAAGCCATCCAGCCAGAGATCAATTCTCATTTAATTTTAGGAGAGCCAACAGGAAAGGACACTCTCTAGAGCAGCATTTTTACCAAAGATATGTAAAAAATGAACAAACAGAACAAGACTGACTTGGAAATGTTTTAAGTCAACACTGTGTTTGCATTTCAAATTTCCACACAAATATTTTATTAAACTAAAACCAGTTACTCAGCCGCCATCCACAGAGGGTGGCTTAGCCAACCGAGCACCCACCTCAGAACTTGTTGCAGTCAGGGACACTCCTGTCATTGGACTGTGCCAATACCGACAGGATAATCTAGTGGGAGAGTGGGATTATAATGCAGTTCTGAGAGGCACAACGGCTCCAACCTAGTTGATGGTGTTTGCTCCCCATTTTTCCTCTGTATCATAGGTACAGCATGAATTCACTGGTTTTCCTAAAGACAGGTCCAGCATAGCAAAAGCAAGAAAAAGGCATATTGGATTCTAAAGTGTAAATGTCTTTGAAAAAGGTATCAAATCTTTTAACATAATATGCCACTGAACTGATTACTTGGCTAATGTGCAGGATTTCCAGTCTCAGAGAGGAGAGGATGTGTGCACACAGCGATGGCCCTAGGCTTAGCCAGGCCTGGTGCTAAGATATGCAGGGGTGTTAGGCAGACTGCTGTAACCACTGCAGAGCTTTGGTTCTGGGAGAGGAGGGGGGTCATGAGGATTAGATGATGGTGCTTGTCAATGAGGAACTAGGGAGGGTGAAAGTCCCAGAGTTAAAGTGTATATGGTTGAATGAAAGGCTAATGGGGGGTAGGAAACAAGGTGAAGTGGTAGGTGTATGCTGGGAGAGGGGCCTGAAGTTGCAAGGACCCCAGTACAGGGCCCTGTGCCTCCCACACTTGGCATGTGCCTGTGGTCAGCTGTGCAAGTATAGCAACCCAAGTTACTTAAGGTGCCTAGCACAGCAGCATCTTGAGACCCTCCCTGACCCTCCTACCTGTCTCTCTCTCTCTCTCTGTGAAGCCAGGAGGGGAGAGACTGCTACAAAGATGCATTTTGGTTTATCTAAAATTGGCAGCTTCACCTGGTAGAAGGAATAAAAACTTCCAAGGTATGTTTTGTTTTGTTTTCTTTAAATTAATGATAAATTAAAACTGGGAAGTTGATGCAATAAATATTTAAAATAAAAAAGTTACAAGAGCCTCAATGGAATTCTATCCAACTTAACTACAGACTGATTCTTCACAGATCAAAAGAGGTCTCCAAAATCAGCTGTAGCTCCCCTTCTTGCTAACTGGGCTTGGTTAATAAGTGCTATCACTTATCCTTTGGAATACTGTTAAGACAACAAAACGATACACAGCACAAGAAAAGAAGTCTACTCCTAAGTTTGTTTTTCATGCTGCCAAAGGGATAGGAAGTAGCCATTGATGTAGGTTCATGTAGCAGTGTAGAGTGAGTGTCACAACATTGGAGGGAGACATCCATCAGGAGGACTTCCTCGACCTGACTGCAGAGCAGATGGGATGTTGGATTACAAGAAGAGTTCCTTGGGGTCGGTCGTAACAAGGGATATATTGCTGGAATTCTCTCGGCCAGTGATAGAAGGTGAGCAGAAAGTGGCTAACCCTCTCGGACGCTGACCCGGGGCTCTGCTAGTGAACTGTGGATGATTCCAATAATTGACTCTACACCAGCTCCCTCCAAGAAGGTACGGTGATCCCCTTCAATGACATGGACCGATACTTTCCCCTCACACACCTACAGGTGACAAAAAGAAAAAAGTTTATATCCAGAATTCTAAAGCATTTTAGTTCCACATTCTTGTTGCCTTAGCTATAAGACATGAAAGTCAGAGATAGAAGAGTGAGGTTGAAGGTCTCTTGCTTCTGATACATGTTCCATTCTCTATTCTGACTAAAACGTTTTCATTTCAATGCTTCAATTTATCCACTGTTGAGGGCAGTCCTCTACCTTGGGCCAATAGAAGGGGATTCATTTCCCCCATCACAGAAAGGAATAAGTTGGTGTAGTTGGCTGTGTTGGGAATGTAAAAACTTTCAGAAAGATGGCAAATTTTTAAAAATGAGTGCACAGTGGTCTCTGCTTCAACCCTCCCCCTACTGACTTTTTTGCAGACTAGTAGCTCTTCAGAGCATGGAGTGCATTTTGGGAGCTATAGGAATTAGCACTGGAAACAACTGTAGGTTGCTGTTAGGAATTGCTTCCAAATTGGAGTGAGAACTTCTCCTGAACCTCAGCCTCCTTTGAGATGGACACTGGCCTAGAACCATGCAGTCTCCTCCATGTTATTTTCTGGGGACTCTTCAGTTCTCAGGAAGAGACATTACATAATTATTAAAACCCACCCCCCAGGCAAATATTTTTTGGGGAGGGCAAGACTAGGACTTCCTGTCCCCCAGCTAGGAAAGTGCAGCTTCATAATTGGAGCGGTTTCTTAAACTAACCTCTGAGAGCTTATAATCTCCACCCAGGCCTTCTTCATACTCGTTGTGGGTCTTTGCCCTCAGTAGCGTCACATTCCCATGATACTTGGACTCTGGCACATACGTGTCAGCAGCCTTCAGTTTGTAGTAAAAGGAAGCAGCAGCAAAACTGAGAGCTTCACGATTGATATTTTTGTGGCTCAGCGTTATCAGATCCACAGCAGCATTGACACGAGCTTCCAGGTCCTGCAGAGGCAGAAGAGTCTCCAGCAGCTGTAGACGGTAAAGAACAATTTACTAAGTGAGATGCAGCTACCAGCTTCTTGTGTGCAAGAGGCATTTCCCTGTAGCTAGAATAAGTGGAGGAACATTACCTTATTGTATTCAGTGCCTGTGAACTGTTGAATGAAGGCACACAATGCTTCAGTCTCTGCCTCAGCCTCATTTCCTGGGCTCAGCTTGGCTTTGTAGCTCTGGAAGAGAGAAAGTGTCCCTGATACAAAGAGAGCAGCTTTATCTTGCACGTTAGATAAGATACAATAGTATGGTGCTCTGTACTTGACAGCAAGTGACTGATAAGCTTGGGAGGATCCAAACAGGACAACAAACCTAGAAACCACACAGAATATAGGTGGTGATCTCCCCATGGATGTTACAGGGGAGCAGACCAATTGCCAAGATTTTGGGACTGTCATGTAGAGAGCTTCATGCCAGCCAGAAGGGAGGATTCGAGGGTGCTAGGAGGCCTAGCCAGGTTAGGAACCTTGCTTTCAGTATAAGAACATGTTGAAGGCTTGAGCACCTTGAAACAAACATGCTAATTCCACCATTTATTAAAGGACATCTGAATCAGTACTTGCATCCCAGTCCCAGTCAGCTAATGGAGCAGAGCTGCTGTTTTACCGTCACCTACACCTCCTTGGCCAGCTATTGTGTTTGCTGGAAGATGGGTCTGTCAATTTTTTAAAATGCCTCCAGTCACATTGAAGGCTCCGAAATCATGAGCATTGATGAAAGACAGGATGGTTGCTGAAGATTCCCCCAGAATCTCTTACCCGAGTGTATGCTGCCACATAGGAGTGGGACCCATCAAACAGAAAGAGGCTGTTGAGTGAATGGGAGGGATTCTGTTGAGCTTGCAGCTGGGAGCACATTTCAAAGGCTACACAGGCTCCAAAGGAGTATCCTGCAATGCGATAAGGTCCCTCAGGCTGCACCTGCTTTATACAGTCAATGTAATAGGCTGCCAGGCTCTGTATACTGTCCAGGGGAGCAGCTAGAAAGAGGAAGTATAAAAAGAGTTAGCGTGAAATGAATTAAACTTGGGAGGTGACTTCTCCACTTATGGAGGAGGGCATAATGGTTGGAGAAGAATCAGAAATAAAATAATCCAACAAATCATGGCAGCCAATCAAATCAACATCCAGCATGGAAGATGAACTATGGAGTCAAAGTGTTCTAAGAAGGCAACAGGAGTTGCTTTCATAATTCACAATTGCTTTTGCAGTTCGGCAGCGATTGAAATCAGAGTGAGATGAAGTCACATGTCTACCATTAGAAACACTCAGCTGCTTTTAAAAGTGTATTTCTATATAGATTATGACAAGGGTTAAGTCTACATTTCTGACCAAACAAGTAATTGTGCCAAAGCAGCATCAGTGATGAGCGGGGTCTTGTCCATCTGGCATACGGGCCTCCCTGTGTGAGAACATTCTACATTCAAGCATCTTCTATTTACCCGGATACATCTCGTTCCCATCTAACTGGGGATGTTTGTGCCTTTTCTAAGTGGACTCAGTCATGGGTCACTGAAGCTTGGAGCTCTGCGTGCAGAGGTCAGAAACTAAGCCCTCTATGCAATGGTGAAAGCTACCAAGTGAGGTTTAGAAAGTTAAGATGAATAAGGAGGCAGATACCTTTTGTGCACTGGAGTCCATAGCTGGGCATACTGAGTCCGGAGGCAAGTGTGTGGAAAACTGTGATGGATCCTTCGATGGGGTGAATGAGGAAAAGAGGGCGTTCTGTGCTCTGTACCTCATTGAGCCGAGTGATTGTAGGACCTTCTGGATTCACCAGTAGGTTGTTTAAGTCCAATTCAGGGTGCTCAACCTGGCCCGCTTTCATTAGAAGAGATGGTTTCAGTTCTTCAAAGGAAAGCACATCAGGAGAAGCCAGTTACAGTCAGATTAGTGGGACAGGCAGCATAGCCCACAGAGAAGTGAAGGCTCGTCTGGACTAGCCATCTTGCTCACTAGATCATTACATGGCAGTGAGTGTAATCCATATAGAAATTCAGGCTTGGTGCCTCAGAGGGGATGTTCTGCCAGTACCTTGAGGAAGGGGGACTCAAAAGACACTACCTCTTCCCCCACAAGCCTGCCTTTGGATTTTGCTGTTCCCTCTAAATTTTTGCCTTTGTCATTTCCTCGTCCACACCGATACTGCTGTTGATGGCTAGTGCATAGTTTAAGCTATTTCACACTAGCTCTCTGAACCCGCATTGCTGACGCTATTTAGGGAGCATTGGAGAGCTGTCTGATCTGTGCTGGTGATCAGGCAGCAGAGAAATGGGAGATGGTAGACAAAATAAGCTTCTTTCTCCTGGCCTTGGGTCTTCTCATAGGGACTTTCCTGCTCCCTCAATACCCAACAGCTGGCTGGACCAATCCACTGTGGCAGCACAGCTCTAAGTGGCAGTCCTATGCCCACTTCTTACTTACAATACTATTGGTTCACACTCGGCCCCATTCCGTCACCTGTCACTAAGGGGCTCTCACCATTACATATTGAAAGAGGCACCATGAGAGCCTGTCTTATTTTAAATGTATATGGACCACAATGGCTATTCTAGCCACCCTAGTCTCTCCCGAGGCCAAATTCAGAGGACGTACCCTCTGCTGTTCCAGACTTGGAGGAAAGTTCTCGCAGTTTATTAATTGTAAGCAGTCGAATCTCTCTCATAGTCATGACAATATCGTAGTCCCTCTCCAGTGTCTGACGTACTTCTACTCCCATCAGGGAGTCCAAGCCTAGATCTGCCAGAGAGCTCTCAGCATTCAGACTGCTCACGTCACGGACACCTGATAAAAAGAACCAGATGTTTGAAAAACAGACTATGTCCTTCTGCCTTTGGACTGTTCCCGCAATTATTATTAAGCATGGGTATCATGGTAGTGCCTAAAGGCTAAACAAGAGTAGGATCCCATTGTGCCAGGTATCATACGAAAAAAGAGAGCAGACGATCCCTCCTCTGAAGAACTCAATCTAGACAGACACAGGGTAGGGGATGAGGTATAACACATCAGCAGAATAAATAATGTCATGGCAGCAGGTGACATGTTGGTGCCACCATTTTTAATTATTATTAATTTTTAGGTTTACTTAAGAAAAGATCAGCTAAATGGGAAGAAAAGGGAGAGGAAGAGTGGGCGAGGGACAAGTGTGGAATGAAGCTGAGGTGAAGAGACAGTGAGGAATGGGGAGAGGGAAGGATGGAGCAAACAGCCAATCAGCACACGTCAGTAAATGTCCAGTCAAAACCATAGAAAGTTCTATGAACGCCCAGAGGACCTAAGGACCCTGCTCCTGCCCCTTCAACATCTTGCAACTTTTCTCCTACTCCTCTTTCCCCCATTTAGCATCTTCCAGGGCTCCATCTTCTGTACCATGACCTTCTCTCTCAAACCTCACTTCTTGGGTAGCCTCATCCACTTCCTTAGGTTCACCCATCATTACCTCTGGGCAAAACTTTTCTCTAATGTACTTCAGCCTTTTGTCCAAGTTCTTAGATCTTCCTGGATAGTTCACAAAAATATTGAGCAGAGGATGTTCGTATTTGTTTATGGCAGCACCCATAGTGTACTAGGTGGCAAAAGAGGTAGAAAACAGAGACAAAGCTAAACAGTTTTTATTGCTAATTTTACAGACCACCAGAGAAACTAAAGTACTCACTAGGGGAACTCACTCACCTTGCCAGCATGTTTGTAAAATATCCTAGTGATTGCAGATGCAACACCCCTGTTCATCTCATCAGCTCCCTAGATCTTTCACAAGTCACCTCCAGCCCACCCCCCATAGCTGGGTCACACCCTGGACCTAGTGTTCGGATTAGTTGTCAATTTGCATAATAGTGCAAGCTACCGTAGATCTATCAGTTCTAGCCAATAGCATCCAGTACCAAATACCGTGTTCTTGGGCAAGCCCACAGAAAAAAAAATAGCCAAAGGCCAACTTCTAATGGAAGCTAACATCCTAGACCCAACATAATATGGATTCAAGCTAAAACATGGGACTGAAGTCACTTTAGTGGTACTGATAGAGATCATTCCTCTGTCAATGGCCAGAGGGCAGACACCCTTTCTCACAACATTCAACACTGCTGAGCATTCACAGATTCCAAGACCAGGAGGGACCACTGGATCAAGTAATCTGAACTCCTTATAACAGGCTAGAGAACTTTCCCAAAATCATGATGGAGAACCTAACACACATCTTGGTAAGTTCTAATGGTTAATTACTCTCAGTTGAAAACGTACACCTTATTTCTAGTCTGAAAATGTCTAGCTTTAACTTCCAGACTGTCTTATAGTTTTCTCTGCTAGATTGAAGAACCCACCATTAGTTATTTGTTCCTCATGTAGATACTTACTGACCACTCAAGTCACCCCTTAACTGTCTCTTTTTTAAGCTAAATAGACTGATCTCTTTTAATCTATCACTATAAAGCATGTTTTCTAATCTTTTAATTATGCACCTGGGTCTTTTCTGAACTTTATCCAATTTACCAACATTCTTCTCGAATTGTGGGCACCAGAACTGGATACCATATTCCAGCAGTGGTCGCACCAGAGCCAAAATAGAGATAAAATAACGGTCCTACTCTTCCTGGAAATTCCTCAGGATCACATTAGCTCTTTTATCCACAGCGTGACACTGGCAGCTCACAGTCAGCTGACTACCAACTATGACCCGAGTATCTTTTTCAGAGTCACAGCCTCCCAGGATAAAGTCCCCCATCCTGTAAGTATTGTCTACAATGTTTGTTCCTAGATGTATACATTTAGGCATATTAACATGTTTGTTTGTGTGCAGTGGGACTCCACAAGTATCAATTCTCTTTCCAGTTCTATTCAATATATACATGCAGCCACTAAGTAAACTGGTCAGTTAACATGCCAGCAAATGTGCAAATGGATATGAATCTCTTCTTATCCATCACCACATATGACAATACCTTATGAAATCAGCTCATGGATACAAACAGTAGTTTGAAGGTGAATCCAAACAAGCCAGAGGAAAAACTTTGAAGATTTCACAGTTTCTTTTGGTTAAAGGCACACACCTACAATTGGTCAATTCAGTAAATAGTTTAGGAGTGTTCCTGGAATCCTAACAGATGCTACAGTCTCGCACAGCAGCATCTGCACATAATGGTTTCTACCACCTCCAGTTGGCTAGAGGACTCAATCCCATCCTGGTGGATGATGACCTTGCCTCTTTTATACACACCTTTGTCAGCTCCTGCCTGGACTACAGCAATGCAATAACTAGGTATGAAGCAGTCAGCCCTTAGGAAATTCCTGTTAATAAAGAACTCTAGCATGTCTCCTCAGAAACATGGGTTACCATAAGCCCATCAGATCTTGTCCTCCACTCTGTACACTGACTTCCCATAAAAATAGTAGTTTAAGGACTCTGTACTTATCTTCAAGGTGCTCAGTAGCCTGGACTAAGCATACATAAAAGATTGCCTAAAGATCCATGAAGGTGGTTGTGGTGACAACTCTACTCCGCAGGCACAGTGGAATGTTTGACTATAAGAATAAAGCTCACCTGTGCAGGAGAGAGAGAGCTTTCTCAGGGACCAGTCAGACTTGGGGAACAAACTCCTATAAGAGCTAAGGACCATCACAAACCTCACTCCCTTCCACTCCATGTGCAAGATATGTTTTTGACTTGCCTTCTGTCAAACAGAGCAGCATGGACATTAAAAAATTATCCTACCAAAACACTACTGTGTGCACAAAATTCTCCCCCTGGAGAGAGAATAAGAATAACTTCTGTTGAGCAGTACAGTCTGTCATATCACTAAATGCACTACTGGAAATCCTGCTTTGAGCAGGGGGTTGGATTAGATGACCTTCTGAGGTCCCTTCAAACCCTGATAGTCTATGATTCTGATACACCAATGAGGGCACCATAAGAATCTAAATAAAGAATAGAGGTTTTCCAAACAGATGTTCAAGATGGGAGAATTTCTGTGCTGAGGAGCTTGCAGTACAAGAATGGACAGAAAGACATGTTATCAGAGGTCAAGGAAAGGAAAACAAAGATTTTAGATTTAGTTATATACAAAGCAGAAGAAATTACAAATTACAAGTTAGGGAGTGTTTTTTATTGTGTTTGTACAGTACCTAGTACAATGGGGTCCACAACAGGTGCTCCTCAGTGCTACTACAATAATAAATAAAATGAGGAAGACTTTGTAGCACCTTAGAGACTAACCAGTTTATTTCAGCTGAAATAAACTGGTTAGTCTAAGGTGCTACAAAGTCTTTTTTGTTTTATTTACGGATACAGACTAACACTGCTACTAATCTTAAACCTGTTACAATAATAAAAAGATGGAAAGATAGGACAAAAGAGGATGGAACAAGTCAGCACAGGGTGAATGTGACTGGCATCCTAACAAGATGATAAAGCAAAATAAATACTGAATCAACTACATATTATGACAAGATGGCTGATGTTAGTATGATGGCTCCTGGGCTGCTCTTGGCCGAGGGCTAAGATGCCACCTCTTGCCCCTACTCTTGGGGCGTCGACGCCAAGGGTACCGCTAGTGGCCCAGGAAGGTGGTAAAGGAGGGAAGTGGGGGAGGGGTCTGGATTTGCTCCTTACTCTGACCCTCAGCCCCTCTCAACCCCTGTGGGTTCCTACTCTCTTCCCTCTTGGGGGGGAGGGGAGGAGAAAGAGGGGATACCTTTGGTCCTTCGACACTGGGGAAGGGAGTTTCCCTCCTCTACTGGGGCAGCATCTCGCTTACTTCGGTTCTCTGATCTTTCTAGTCCTCTCTCCTTCCTCCTCCCCGTCTGCCTGAAGCAAGGAGTTTTATCAGGTTCCTGACAGGGCCTTAATTGACTGCAGGTGCTCCAAGTAACCGGTAGTCACCCTCTCTAGTCTACAGGGAACCATGCCTTAATTAGCCTGGAGCTTCTATATTTCTCCTCTACCACTGCTCCCTGGCTTTCCTGTATCACATTATGCAAATCATTAAGGATCAACTAATGAAAAATCAGGATACAGAGAAACAAGGCATCAGAGGTAAAATGGAACACTGAACTCTAAATCTGCTAATACCATCACCTCTTCCTCCAAATCCTGCATTAATTATAACCTTGGTATCCTCTTCCCCTCTTGCTAATTCCTCCCATCACCCTAAATACTCGAATGTAAAACCTCTTTTGTCCCCATGGCTCAAACTGGTCTGATCTTCCTTCTTTCTGGCCTCTCTTGACTCACTCCATTTTTCTCCCTTTCAATCTATCACAGAGACCTTCCTCGCCAACCATGTTCGTTCTCCCTTGAATTTTTGCACTGATGACTACTCTTCTGCACTCAGTTCAAGCCTCTCACCCGTAAGACTTTCCAGACACTCCAATTTGTATCACTGACCTCATTTCCTCCTACACCAGATCCTGCTCCTTGTGTTACTCCTGAGGGAATTCTGCACCAAAAAGTATGCTGTGCCAAAAAAAGTTCTGTGCACATTTTAAAATTCTGCATCTTATTTGTCAAAACACCACAATATAATCACACCATTTTCAATTATTTGCTGACAAGTACTTTGAAATAGATTTCCAAAATAATTGAAAATGGTGTGATTACATTGTTATTGTGTTTGTGTTGTTTTGATGATTAAAATATGCAGAACTTTGCAAAAAGTTATTTTTTTGGTGCAGAATTCCCTCAAGAGTACTCTGCATATGGGCAGTTTGGTGGGGATTCTGGGTGCAGGGGGAATCTGGGTGCACAGGGGCTCAGTGCGGGTTCTGAGTGCAGGGGCAATGGGACTCTGCAAGGGGGGGGGGTGAAGTGATGGTGATTAGGGCTCAGTGGGGCGTGGGGGGCAGGGTTCAGCTGGCTGGGGCTCATTGGGGTGGGGATCCAGCTATCGGGGCACCTGATGCAGGGGATGAGGCTCAGCAGGGTGGGGATTTGGGGAGGAGGGGGGCTCAGTGGAAGGTTCAGGGTGTGGGGGGCTCCTGACATAGAAGAGGCTCAATGGGGGGTTCCAGGTACTCAGTGGGGGAGGGAAAAAAAAAATCACTGTACGGCAGCGGTTCTCAAACTTTTTGAGACCGCGACCCCTTTTTGTACTCCGGCGGCCGGGCGCAACCCCTCCGCCGAAAAACCGCCAAATTACAAAAAAAAAACCCAAACAAACAAACAAACGTGCCGCCGGCCCCCAGTCCCTGCCGCGGGCGGGCTCCCGGCTGAGCCCCGGCCCCGGTCCCCACCGGCGACCGGGGCTTGAGCAGCCACCGGGGCTCGGGGCTCGCCACCGCCTGGGGCTGGTGGCTGGAGCTGGCGGCCGGGGCTCGAACAGCCGCCGGGGCTCGGGGCTCCGGCCGCCACCGGCAGCCCCGGAGATCCCGCAGCAGGGAGTTACTGGGGATGGGGCTGGCGACCCCCACAAAAGTGGCCTGTGACCCCTCGAGGGGTCGCAACCCCCACTTTGAGAACCCCTGCTGTACGGAGAGCTGCTTCCCCTGTCTGCCCAACACCCATGCATGCAGAACCCCCTGCACCACCACCACCCTGGGAACCATCCCTCGGAGCCTCAACCCCTCCTATCCCATGGTGCAGAGCTTCCTGAAGTCAGGGGAAGTTTCTGGGCTTGATCTGATCCAGCTCCAGCTGCTCCATCTCAGTCTCCATCCTCCTCCCCTCCCCACCCACAGCCAAGCATCCCCAGACCCTTCTTACCTCAGCTGCCTGAACAGACATTTGAGCTGCCAAGAGGAAGCAAAGGGGGTGGTGGGAGGTTCTGCCGTGCTGCAGTTCCATAGCATTTCCCCAGGAGTACTGTGGAGCTGCTCCTTTTGTCATCTTCATCCACTCCCAACCCAATGCTTTCTTCCACAACTCCTGCACTATCTACTTTCCAAACACACACACACACACACACACACACACACACCACTTCATACCACTCCTAAAACAACAAAACCCCAAAACTCACCACCTGTTCCATGAGATCAGCTCTAACCACTGCTACTGTATCTGTATGTATCTCGATATTGTGAAGTCTTGGGATCCAAGGTCTAATCTTCTATTTGTGCATTTTTTCCTTATTGTGAATTCTGTGCACATGCGGAGTGCTATAAAAAGTGATATACAGCAGTAGGAGTGCTGCTTGTAAGAGTCAAAAGACACTCTTGGACCAGAGCAGGCTGCACACCTGCACTCAATTCTCTACAGACACTAGTTGACACCAATACTTCCTATAGCAGATTCTAGATTAAGATGTGGCTTCTAGAATTCTGATTACAGAAGGTTTGTAATTATTAAATGATTTAAATTTACCCAGGATGTGGGCAACAGCCTCCACAAGGTCCCGCTGGCTGCTTCCTTCACTCTTCACTGAGACCTTCTCTGCCAGAACAAAACTAGACATGACAGGATGAGGTTGATTCAGGAAGTGGTCCAGAACCTCCAGGCATGAGCTGATTCGCTGGGGAAGAGTTCCACCAACAACAGTGTCGTTACTGCCCATTGTCTCCAAGACAACACCCACATCACCAATGGCGCCCCACTGCACGGCCAGGCCTGTGAAAGAAGGCAGAAGAAAGAACACATTAAATGACTAACTGGAACACATGGCAGCAGGGAGAGGAGAAAACAGAGCAAGTGTCTTCATTCACTTTAAAATCTAGGTGAAGGGTCAGAATCTGGGAGGAATGTGGGCAATCGTAGTAATGACAAAGGAGGGAACATAGAGGGGAAGTCTGATGGACATCATAGAGGTCTGGGTAATAAAACAGGAAGAACCAGAAATTCCAGTGAACAACCACAGTTATGACGGAATTAGTATTGCAAAGACTTTGGTGGGATAATTCATGACTGGAATATTGGTACAGAAGTGTAGTTTGTCCAGAAAGGACATGCAGGGACAAAATAGGAGAAGTTGTTGCCTTGTATATCAAAGATACACTTGCACGGAGGTTGAAATCCTCTTGGTAAGGATAAAAGGGGCAAAAAGCAAGGATGAGGTCATGATAGGGGGTCTATTATAGAATGTCTAATCAGGAAGGAGAGGTGGAGGAGGGTTTTTAAAAAAACAAACAACAACTGAGAAAGCATCCAAAGCACACGACTTGGTGATGGTGGGGACTTCAACTACCCATACATCTGCTGGGAAAATAACACAGAAAGGCACATATAGTCCAACAATTCATCCAACAAAGAATTCATTGGAGACAACTTTTTTTATTGCAGAGGGTGGAAAAAGCAATTGCGGGAGAGGCTGTTCTAGATTTGATTCTGACAAATAGGGAGGAACTGGTTTAGAATTTGAAGGCGAAAGGCAAGTTGGGCGAAAGTGATCATGAAATAAGAGCTCATGATTTAAAAAAAAAAGCCAAAGAGACAATGGACTTCAAGAAGGCAAACTTTAGCAAACTCAGAATTGGTAGTTAAGATCCCATGGGAAACAACTCTATGGGGGGGGGGGGGGCGGAGAAGAGAATTCAGGAGAGTTGGCAGTTTTCAAAGAAACATTACAGAGGGCACAAGAGCAAACTATTCTAACGTGTAGGAAAGATGAAATATGGAAAAGAGAAAACCCTGTCTTAAGCTGGAGATCTTCAACCACCTAAAACTCAAATAAGAGTCATATAAGAAGTGGAAGCTAAGTCAAATTACAAAAGATTAATATAAAAAAAAAAACAAAAAACCCAAAAACAACAAAAAACACACACGACAACCATGAAGAGAGAATTAGAAAGGCCAGGGCACAAAATGAGATTAAACTAGGTAGGGACAAAGTGTAACAAGGAAATATTTTACAAATACATTCGAAGCAAGAGGGAGATGAGGACAAGGTAGGTCCATTTCTCAATGAGGAAGGAAAATATCAGAAGACGCAGCAAATGGCTGAAGTTGTAAACACCTTTTTTGTTTCAATTTTCATCAAAAAAGGTTAGCAGTGACCAGATGACTAACATAGTGAACATCCATGTAAATAGGGTAGGATCTGAGACTAAAAGAGGGAAAGTAGTTAAGAATTACTTAGGCAAGTTAGACATCATCAAGTCAGCAGGGCCAGAAAACCTCCTAGAACACTTAAGGAACTGTCTGAATAGAACTCTGAGCCATTAGCGATTATCTTTTGGAACTCACGGAGGATGGGAGAGTTCCCAGAGGGCTAGAAAAGGGCAAATATAGTGCTTACTATAAAAGGGGAATATGGACAACCCAGGGAATTACAGACCGATCAGCTTAAACATGGGATCCATCTCCAGATAATGGCGCAAAACAAAAACAAAAAAATTTGTAAACACCTAGAAGATAAGGTGAAAGTAACAGTCAACATGGATTTGTCATAAAGAACAAATCATGTCAAACCAACCCAATATCCTTCTTTGACAACCCTTGTGCATAGGGGGAAAAAAATCAGTAGATGTGATGCATCTCAATTTTAGTAAGGCTTTTGATATGGTCTTACATGATCTCATAAACAAGCTAGTGAAAGATAGCCTAGATGAACCTGCTTTAAGGTCCAATGTAGTTACAAATGGTTCACAGTCCAGCTGTAGGGACAGATTGAGTGCATCCCAAAAGTAATGCCCTGGATCTGGTTCTATCCAATATCATTAATGATTTAATAATGGCATAGAGATTATGGCATAGAGAGTATGCTTATAAACACTGGATCATACCAAGACGGGAGGAGTTACAAGTGCTTTGGAGGACAGAATTAAAATTCAAAATGATCTTGACAAACTGGGAAAATGGCAGAAAGAATAGGATGAAATCCAATATGGGCAAAGTATTACATTTAGGAAGGAATAATCAATTGCACAGAACACAAAAAGGGAAATGACTGAATAGGAAAGAGCACCGTGAAACGGGATTGGGGAGTTATTGTGGATCAAACTAAATGAGTCAACAATGTAATACTGTAGGAAAAAAAGTGAACACAGAAGTGTTTTAAGCCAGATACAAGAAGTAATTCTTGCAATCTACTCTGCACTCATCAGGCCTCAGCTGGCGTAGTGTGTCCAATTCTGAGTACCAGACTTTGGGAAATATGTGGACAAATTGGAGATAGTACAGAGAAGTGTAACAAAACTGATTAAAAGGTCTAGAAAACATGATCTCTGAGAAAAAGATTCCAAAATTTGGTTTGGTTTAGTCTGGAGAAGAAAAGACTGAAGGGGGACATGAGAAAGTCTTCAAGTATTGGGCTTCAATTGCAGCAAGGGAGATTTAACTGTAACAGTAGTTCAGCACTGGAACAAATTACGTAGCAAAGTTATGGAATCCCCATCACTCAAGGTTTTTAAGAACAAGTTAGACAAACACCTGTCAGGAATGATCCGGATACGATTTAATCCTGTTTCAGTGCAGGGGATTGGTCTAGATGACTTATGAAGGACCCTGCCAGTCCTATGTTTCTATGATCCTGTGCTGACAATTCACGAAGTACAAAGGGAGTGTGTGCACATGTGCATGAGCCAGAGAATGGAGGGGGGCGGGAGCTCTGAGCATTCACATGTTTGCTCCAAAGAAGTGCATGAGGTATATCTTGGTGTTAATTTTCTTCTGGTTGTTGATGGAGTGGCCATTATCTGTAGAAGAGGCCCTGCATTGTTACCTGGGAGCCCATCATGCCGTCGCTGCTCACAGATGCGCTCCATGGTAGAGTTGGCAAAACCATAGTTACTCTGTCCAACATTTCCTCTTCCACAGCTTATAGAGGAGAAAGCTACAAAATAGTCCAGGTCTGGACACTTTTCACGACTCACCCTAGGAATGGAATAGAAGAAAGTGATACTAATTAACAACTTGTTTTAAAAGGATCAACCCCTTCTCTTGTGACATTAACAAGCTGAAACCTTTCTGAATGTTATTGGGCTCAGGCCCTATTCAAGCACCCCACATTTATCCCTCATATGACACTTACCAGTCCAGATGAAGAGTGCCTGCATATTTGGGTTTGATGACATCATGGAAGAATTCTGGAGACTGATTCTCTAGCATGGCATCTTTAAGGACCTGCAGGAGACAGAAGACGCAATGTCTACATCTCTCCAGTCTCTGCTTAGGTGGAGTCTAACGCTGCTGCAATTTCAACCGCAAAAATATGCACGAGCAGATTCTCCATTAAGTTCTGGTACAAGATACCCAGCCAAGATCTACCAGAAACATGTGTTCTGAATGTTGCTCTGTACAGAGATGCTGGAGAGCCATAGAAAGGGAATACCACAGAAGATTTTACACATTTAAGCTGAAATATTACTAAGAAAAAGAGAATCTCTTAGCTGAAGATGGTAAAGCCCTATCAGCCTCAACAAGAAGTCTTCATATTGTCTCGTCTCTCCAGGACTCCTGTTGCAATGGTCTTCCTTAACTAGCAAGTGCAGGAAAGGCCTTTTTTTGGCCCCAAGAGTCACTAGGAGCTGAACATACGGTCTCTGTAGTGCTACTAGCCTGGGAAACAAGAGACCAGATTGAGGAAGTGAAAGAACAACAAACTTCATATTACCAAGCCTATCCAGGCCAACTGCATTTTGAAAGACAAAAAGGTTGCCCGAGCTGTCTCCCTAGTGACTTGGCCCTATAGAATTAATGCAAAAGGCACGTTTGCAACTGCTCTGTCCCTTGAGTCCCAAGCATTTTTGTCACTCACCATCGCCAAGTTGAAGATGCCCCCAATTGGTCCAAGTTGTGAAGCTTCTTTTATCAAGCGCTGTGTTCCTTCTAAAGTCCCAACATCACTGGTGGACACCAGCACCTGGACTCCCATCTCCTTCCACTCTCTGACTCGTTTAGCTTGGTAACCTGCAAAAAGAAGAGAGTCTAGTTTGAGATTCATTATTCCAGACACACTATGCCCTAGTGAAGCTCTGCTTCCTGCACTTCTCAGTTTTGTACTCAGTTCATACTTGCCCTAAGATGAACCTCAGCATTTAAACTAAAATATTATACAACCACAAGATAGAGTTCTACTGATTCAGTGTTCACTAATGGTTAGACCAGACATGGGCAAACTACGGCCCGCGGGCCACATACGGCCCGTTAGGCTTTTTAATCCGGCCCGCCGAACTTGTCCAAATTATAGTAAAAACCTCCTTTTTTTCCCCTTTCCCTGCAATGCCCACGTTTCCCCAATAGATGGCGCACTCAAAACACATTGACCGTTGTTGGAGTGGCGCGTATTTCTCTTTATTTCACTTTAATTTTATCCGGCCTGCGAGCTCTCGGCAGGGGAGTGGTGCCAGTGGCCCCCTCCTCCGTGCCCAGGGGCCGAGCAGCGCGGTGAGGGGCGCCGCGCTCCCGCCCGGGGGTGCCGGGCTGAGCTGCCGGGGCCAGGCGAGGAGCCAGATGAGAGCAGCAAGCCGTGGGGCCATGCCCGGTTGAGCAAAGTAAGCAAGAACGGGGGTGAGGGGCGCTCAGGGGGGCTTGGGTGGTGGTTAGGGTGGGGGGGTCTCGGGAGAGGGCAGTCAGGGAACTAAGTGCAGGGGGCTTAGATTGGGGATTCTGGGGGGCAGTTAGAGTGGGGGGTTGCTGGAAGGGGGCAATCAGGGGACAAGGAGCAGGAGGGCTTAGGTACGGGGTAGGGTCCTGCGGGGGGAAGTTAGGGAGGGGGGGGGGATCTCTGGAGGGGGCAATCGGACAAGGAGCGGGGGGGCTGGATGTCTTGGGAGCTCTGAGGGGGCAGTCAGGGGGTGGGAGGTGAGTGGGAGTCAGATGGGGGGGGGCAGGCTATTTGGCGAGGCACAGCCTTCCCTACCTGGCCCTCCACACAATTTTGAACCCCAATGTGGCCCTCGGGCCAAAAAGTTTGCCCACCCCTGGGTTAGACAGACAACAGATTCAGAGTTCTTTTCCCCAACTGCCACCAGCGTGATCCAAGACATGTAACTTGGTGCTCCTATATCTCTATCTTAAAGATGAAGACAATACTTCCTCTTCTAAATCCCGAGCGTGTTGGATGGAGATGCTATGTAAAATGTGGGATCCTTTCCTTGTGGTGTAGTGTAGCCATAGCTCACAGGAAATAAACTCCCTGAAAAAGAAATCTAGTGATTTTCATTATGGCCTTTGCACAAAAGCTCTTCCATTTTTCAAGTCTCACCGCACCCTCTGGTAAGTGTGCACGCTCTCTCTCTGGGCAAGCCTGTAGATTTGACTTTATATAGAGCCAAAAACATGCCTGGTGCTTTGCAGACATAAGATGATATGGTCCCAAAAGGTGAGGCTTTGAAAAGGAGGGAATAAAGGCCAGGGGTAACAAGTCAGGAAGAGAGTTCTACTGGATAGGCAGAGGGAGCCATATGAAAGGACAGTGAGGGAAGGAAATGAAGGAGAAGTTGTGAACAAAGGATGAGAAGAGAGATAGGCAGAAACAGAGTTATATATGATCTTGGGGACAAAGTTTGCTGCAAGAGTGAAGGGATTTGAAAAGGGGATGGACATCATTGGCTCAGCAGGCAGGGTGGATTATTTTCACAGTAGCACTTCGGACAGATCAGAAAAAGGAAGGCAAGAGTGAAGGAGGTGGAAGAAAGAAGAAGGGTGCAGTAACTAAGGTGAGAAATGAAAAGTTGGACAAGATTTAAGGCAGTGGGATAGAAACAAATGGATAGATTTTGGAATGCAGAAGTTGGCAGGAGTTAACAACATCAAAGTTGGAGGAGTGAGGTGGGAAGTCAAATGCCACCAAGCTTTGCATGCCTGCAGAACATGCAAGATAGTGGATCTGTCAATGGAAATGTGAAAAAACTGCTACTTTTCCTCATGTTAGGTTGTGACAGGGCAGAGGAACACAGGTCAGACCGTTGTGGATGAGGTAATGAGGCAGATCAGAGTCATTTAATTATTGGGTAATTAATTCGGGGATATGAACTAGAGGAGGAAAAAAAAAGACCAATGACAGATCTCTCGGGGACGGGGGACACACACAAGATAAAGAGGTTGAGGGCCACTATCCATGAATAATGACCGGAGAGGGAAGATGCATAGTCTTCAAAACTAAGAGAATGAGAATTTCTAGGAGGAGGAAAGGGAGACTTTGTAAAGGAAGGAGTCATTGGGGACTTGAGTAAGGACAGTTTAGAGTGGAAAGGTGGAATCCAAATTGTACAGGGCATCCTTTTAAATTACATTAGAAGCAGGCTTCTTGCTAAACAACCAATGGGCCACAGGACAACTGAGATGCTAATGAAGCACTTAAGGACGATAAGGTAATTGTGTAGAAGCTAAATGAATTCTCTGCATTGGTCTTCATGGCTGAGCATGTGAGGGAGATTCCAAAACCTAAGCCATTCTTTTTAGGTGACAAAATCTGAGGAACTGTCCCAGACTGAGATGTCATTAGAGGAGATTTTAGAACAAATTGATAAACTAAACAGTAGTAAGTCACCAGGACCAGATGGTATTCAGCCAAGAGTTCTGAAGGAATTCAAATGTAAAACTGCAGAACTACTAACTGTAGACTGTAACCTATCATTTAAATCAACTTCTGTTCCAAATGACTGGAGGATAGCTAATATGATGCCAATTTTTAAAAAGGGCTCCAGAGGTGATCCTGGCAATTACAGGCTAGTAAGCATGACTTCTGTACCAGGCAAACTTGGTACAGAAGTCATGCTTACTAGCCTGTAATTGTCTGTCTGTGTTTGTCTGTGTGTCTGACAATTTTGCCATAATTGGTTGGGGAAGAGTCAACATGGTTTTTGTAAAGGAATCATGCCACACCAATCTGCTAGAATTCTTTGAGGAGGTCAACAAGCATGTGGACAAGGGTGATCCAGTGGATATACAAAAACAACAAAGAGACCTGTGGCACCTTATAGACTAACGAACGTATTGGAGCATAAGCTTTCATGGGCTAATTGCATCTGACAAAGTGGGTATTAGTCCATGAAAGCTTATGCTCCAATACGTTCGTTAGTCTATAAGGTGCCACAGGACTCTGTCGCTTTTGCAGATCCAGACTAACACAGCTACCCCTCTGATTCTTGATGCCAGTGGATATGGTGTCCTTAGATGTTCAGAAAGCTTTTGACAAGGTCCTTCACCAAAGGCTCTTAAGCAAAGTAAGCTGTCATGGGAGAAGAGGGATGGTTCTCTCATGGACTGGTAACTGCTTAAAAGACAGGAAACAAAGGGTAGGAATAAATGGTCAGTTTTCAGAATAGAGAGAGGTAAATAGTGGTGTCCCTCAGGGTCTGTACTGGGACCAGTCTTATTGAACATATTCATAAATGATCTGGAAAAAGGGGTAAACAGTGAGGTGGCAAAATTTGCAGATAATACAAAATTACTAAAGATTGCAGTCTACCTGGGACTTAACTAAGCTACAAAAGGATCTCTCAAAACTGGATGACTGGGCAACAAAATGGCAGATGAAATTCAATGTTGATAAATCCAAAGTACAGTAAAACCTCCATTTAACGGACTAATTCGGGCGAGGGGGTGTCCGTTAAATCAAAAAGTCCGTTATTTAATAATAAAAAAAACCCGATCTGTTGGAGCAGCAGCCCGCCAGCCACAGGGTCGGGGCAACAGCTCCGCAGCCCGCCCGCTGCCGGGACCCGGGCGGCAGCCGGGAGCAGTCAGCCAGCCCGCCCGGGAGCCGGCAGCCAGCCCGCCCGCTGCCTGGACCCGGGCGGCAGCCGGGAGCCAGCAGCCAGCCCGCCAGAAATGGATCAGGAATGCATCAGACTTGCTCAGAAATTTTGTCCGTTGCATCCGAAGTCCGTTAAATCGAGGTCCGTTAAATCGAGGGTTTACTGTAATGCACATTATGTTTTCTAATCCCAACTATACATATCAAATGATGGGGTCTAAGTTAGCTGTTGCCATTCAAGAAAGGTCTTGGAGTCATTGTGGATAGTTCTCTGAAAAAATCCACTCAATGTGCAGCGGCAGACAAAAAAACCAAACAGAATGTTCGGAAATCATTAAGAAAGGGATAAATAAGACAGAAAATATCATGTTGCCTGTATATAAATCCATGGTATGCCCACATCTTGAATACTACATGCAGAGGTGGTTGCCCCACCTCAAAAAAGATATATTGGAATTGGAAAAGATTCAGAAAAGGGCAACAAAAATTATTAGGGGTATGGAACAGCTTCCGTATGAGAAGAGATTAATAAGACTGGGACTTTTCAACTTGGAAAAGACGAGTAAGGGGGATATGATTGAGGTCTATACAATCATGACTGGTGTAGAGAAAGTAGATAAGGAAGTGTTACTTACTCCTTCTCATAACACAAGAACTAGGGGTCACCAAATGAAATTAATAGGCACCAGGTTTAAAAATAAAAAAAGTATTTCTTCACCTGTCAACCTGTGGAACTCTTTGATAGAGGATGTTGTGAAGGCCAAGACTATAACAGGGTTCAAAAAAAGAACTAGATAAATTCAATAGCTATTCACCATGATTGGCAGGGATGGTGCCCCTAGCCTCTGTTTGCCAGAAATTGGGAATGGATCACTTTATGGATTACTTGTTCATTCCCTCTGGGGCACCTGGCACTGGCCACTGTCAGAAGACAGGATACTGGGCTAGATGGACTTTTGGTCTGACACAGTGTGGCCGTTCTTATGTAATAAATGCAGTCGGTCTCTCATATATTAACAAAAAAGCATAGGCAGCAAAAGGAGAAAGTCCACTGAAGAAATTCAAAGGCAAAGGAAAGGCAAAAGATGATGTAGTAAATGGAAAAGGAGGCTGGGTCATTAGACTACAGCATGTTTAAAGGGAGAGGGAAAGGAACCAGATGGGGCAGTATGGTGTTCCAGGAAACTGGATGATCAGAGGGACATGGGGACTGAGCTCTACTCTGTGCCTCAATTTTCATTAGCAGACTATAATCTGAAACACCAAACACCAGCACAATCATAAGACCACAACCCCTGGTCTCCATTCTTCCCACCCCTTATTTTAGGTTATCCACTTACCAGATCGTATGCCAGAACGAGAGGTCAGTACAAGCTTCTGAGCACCTCTCTCAACCAGCCACTGAGCCAATTCCAGCCCAAAACCGCCTAGTCCGCCTGTGATGATGTACGACTTTGTAGGTGGGCAGGAAGTTCGGGAGATGGCGGAGAGTCTGACAGGCTCAGTCTCCCTCACAGAAACTTCCTTCTCTTCCTCATGGACCTTCCAACAGACAACAACAATTAAGTAGTAGGAGAGGAAATAGGTCTAGAGTATTAGATGTGTCAACTGGCTGAGTTGGCAATACTGTGAGCTAAGGGGGTAGTTCCTCTCACTACATGGACAGATCCCTTCTCTCTCTCCTTCCCAACTATGCTGCTCTAATTAGGGAATTTCAACCTCACTACACATGACCTTTTTTTTGTATGCAGTTCATACACACTGGATTCCTGGATCAGGAGGACAGATGCAGAAGAGAAGCCAAGGCCTACAGGTGTCTCATTACCTTGATCATAACTTTGCCAATGTGTTTTCCTTGTGCCATGAACCTGAAGGCAGCTTCTACCTCCTCTCTGTTGAAGATCGTAGTCCTCAGGGGTTTCACCACGCCATCTCTTATACCCATCTTCAGAAGGTCTGACACTTCCTCCCACTCCTGGTTTCCCTCTTCAAATATGGCATCTAGCAGGATTCCATGAAATGCTATGTTCTTCAGGAAAAGGGCCATTCCTAGAGGAAGCAACATGGTTAGTACACCATACTGCTGCAGTTTCTTGTCCAATTAAATTTCTTAGCTTCCAAAACCATTTGCTTGTCTCCATGCTAGTCAGTGATATATGAGTATAGGGCACGACAATCAGGAGTCAACAGGGGAAAAAATAAATAAAGTAGTTATTTTTCTTGTCTTCATTACTGGGGTAAGTTGACCTAAGTTACACTACTCCAGCTACATGAATAATGTAGCTGAAGTCGACATAGCTTAGGTCGACTTACCCTGGTGTCTTCACTGCGCTGACAGGAGACACTCTCTGGTTGAGACTTCCCTTACTCTTCTCAGAAAGGTGGAGTACCAAGGTCGACGAGAGAGCACTCTGCCATCGATTTAGCGGGTCTTCACTAAACCTGCTAAAATCAACCTCGCTGCATCGACTGCAGCAGCATTGATCTCTGCAGTGAAGACAAGCCCTAAGAGTTAAAAATCTACTCAACTTAATTAACACTACATGAACAAGGGTGCTCTGCAAGGAACAGAGACTAGTTCACCAGAAGCTAAACTCATACAAGTGACCGGCAAGGATATTACTTATAAGCATCAGGACAAAACTATAAATGGCTGATCAGTTATCTGGAGAGCAGACCCAACTAACAAGAGCTGAATCGTAGAATGTGCAAAATAAGTAAAAGAACTATTAATCTTCCTGTCCACCTCTACAGTGATTCTTCCCTGTTGGACACTTTCTAGTTCGACTTGAAAAGTTTTAAAATACCCAAGCAACGGGGCTGCGACCACTTCCCGCAAGCAACTATTCCACAGCCTGATACAACCCATCACCAGGAAGTTTTCCTAATAGTTATTCTAGGGTTCCCTTTTCCTAATGGGTATACCACCCTATGCTCTAGCTGCAAGTAATTCCTCCCCATCCTCTGTTCTATCCCTGACACACATGGAGAGTGTACATCATCTAATCAAGCTAAACAGATCTCTTTTCCTCACGTCAGTCCCTGTACCCCATGACCACTTCAGTTGTTGTTCTTGGAGATCCAACCAATTTGGCTTTCTCTCTGTAGCAAAGAGATGCCCTGAACTGAATGGAATATTCCCACTGTGGTCAACACAACAGCTCCATCTCCTTGCTCTGTGATGTCTTTGCGATGCAGCCCAAAATGTCATTATCTTTTTGTTGCCATATCCTATTGCTAACCCATGGCAAGACTTTTTGCATTACAGCTTCTCAGGATTTTCCCTCCCATTAGAGCAGCAGCGTTTGATTCCCACTTCAGCCCCAGATGTATTAGCTTCATCTTTCCAAGGTGAAGCACATTGTTATTTTCTGCCATGTTTCTAATGTCTCTAGGTCCCTTTGGACCATTTCGGTCTTCACTTGTGTTTGTAGCACCTCCTAATTTATCATTAGTAAGTTTCATTAACATGTTATTTACAGTTAATAATCTTGAAGATCATTAAGGAGGATATTAAGACTTGACCTAACACATATATACCAACTCTGTCCTAATTAGAACCCTGTTTTTTATTGTTAGTATTGCAGTAATGCCTAGAGGGTCCTGATTGGGGCTCACTGTGGTAGGCCCTGTACAAACATGTGATGAATAGAAGGTCCCTGCACTAAAGAGCTTACAATCCGAACATAATGCTGAGAGATAAACAGATACAAACATACAGGGGAGACACACTGTACAGAGATCATTAGGATTGTGTAATAAGCAATGGTGATATCACACTAGTGGCCTGTTTTGTAGGCATTATGGCATAGGTTGGTTTTAGAAAGAGAAAGAGAAAAAAAATTGATAAAATGATCAGTGATGAATCCATCATTGCACCAAGCAAAACCATTAACTTTGCACATGCCTTTTAAAGTTCTGACAATGTTCATATTGTGGGATATGAATATAGTGCAGCTAAGATTAGATGTTTCCTGATGCCATATATCTTACCAAGTGGGCTGTTGTTAGACAGATCATATTTGCCTATTTCCAAGAAGCGTCCGTGTCTAGCAAGGCAACGTAGACTGGCCTGGAGCTTTTCTTCTGCCAAGGAATTTAATACCAAGTTGACCCCTTCAAGAAAGCAGTAACAGAATTTAGCATGCTAATTCCTGACAGAGTCTGACACACTCAGTGACTTTTCCTTATCTATACAGCCAGTTCTAGTCATGATCTTTCTAACTCTGCAACCCTTCTGCCATCCACTATTCCTTGGACTCACCTTTCCCATTGGTGACCCGCAGTACATGTTGCTCAAAGGAGGTATTTCTGGAGCTGGCAAAGCTATTAGCATCCAGTTGAGGGAATCTGGTTTGGAGATACTCGCGTTTCTCAACAGAACCTGACAACAGAGGAACATTTTATTTTCCTGAGACACCAGCACTCCTTGGCTCATACATCATACGTTCCCCTGCCCTCTGCTAACAGGACAGGGCTAATATGCAACTGTGAGGAGCTCTCAGACATCTGTAACAGAGCTCTGGGATTTGACACCTGGAGATCCTCTGGACAAGAGTATGTTTATAGCTACTGCCTTGTTCCTGTTCACAAATTAATGATGGCTTTATTACAGCAAGGGACAAAACCAAGTCATATACTTTCTTTGGTCACATTTCAGAGAAGCTACTGTATCTAAAGATACAGGGGCTTATTTTCTTCTCATACCTGTGACTTCATTTAACTAGTGTAAATTGAGAGTGACTCCAATGAAGATAGTGATGCTCCGTGTAGATGTTTGTGTATGTGTATGCATTTGTTTGTGGCAGGGAGGAAAGGCAGATTTTGTCATGTGGCCAGCAGCTGAATTAGTCTCCTTTTCCAGGCATTCTCAGAATGGAAACCTGGGGTCAGAATTAACACAAACTGGTAGGAAGCAGTGCAGAAGTCACAGAAATGGGACTTCATTACTTACCTACAGTAGCGAAGACATGGCAGCCCATGCTCAGCGCAATAGCAATGGCTGCCTGGCCCACACCCCCCGAGCCTGAGTGAATGAGTACACTCTCTCCCTTCTTCATACCACCTCGAACCACCAAAGCATAATAAGCAGTGGCATAGACCACAGGCACTGAGGCTGCCTCCTCCAGAGTCCTAAAGAAAGGAAAATAAAGAATTTTCAGTTCTGGAAGAAGCAATTCCCTGTATGAGAGACTGAGGGTGGAGATTACATACTCTCCAATTTGTACAAAAACGTAGCACTGTGCCTCTAATTGGAATATATGCATACTCTGCACTGACTCCCAATTAACCTTCACTGCCAACTGAATGCCCCACTCTTGCTCCTTGAAAAGGTCTTTAGTAGTTTAAGGCTTGACTACATCTTTCTATCACACCCACCGATACAGCTGCTGCTAGACTCTTCTGGCACAATGCATCTAGCAGTGCCCAGGGTGAAGCCATTACAACAAAAGACAAAAAATATTCTTGGTGGAAGGCCTTCAAATTGTAAGACAGCCTACCAGAGCAGGTAAAACTGAGCCTAGCTTACTTAACTGTTTTAAGAGCAAACAGTCTCACCTTTTGGCAAAAAGCTTTCAATTACAGACAGTCAAAACTATACTTGCCCCCCAGTGTAGATACACTCAAGCTACTGAAGCAGAGAGAGGCAAAGAGCAGAATCTACTATAGATCAATAATGGTGCTTAGCTATCATAGTGACAAATACCCAGGTACATGACTCCAGTGTCTGTGAAAAAACGGATATATAGAATGGAAACAGCACAAGCCAGTCAAGGAAGTTGATACAAGACAGAGTCAGTAAAACAAAGTGCTCGTGCCTGTGGCTCAGAACAACAGTTCTGCTACATCAAAGAAGCAGAGGGTGTTCCATCTTCAATTACAGTTCCTTACATTAAACTCTTTTCTCACCCTGTAATCCCCAACTGAGACTTCAGTTTCATTCAGGCAACTGCAAGGTATAGCCTTATCAACATGTGGGAAAAAGAGAACAAAAAGAGACCTACCAGTTCTCTGGCACCTCCCACAAAAACCTCTTGTCTGAGTCCACCACTGTAGCCAGCCCTTTTGCTGGGAGCAATCCCATCACCCTTTTTCCAGTGGGGTCCCGTCCTGAGAATTCCATTCCCAGCATGCACTGCTGCATAGCCCAGTTACCTGAGAAAGAGATAAAATTATTGCAACGAAATTGCTCTTGTAAAATCCTCTGGGTCAAATATTCATCAACGTCAATAATCTCCCTGAAGCTGTGATTGGAGTTCCCCTCATCTTTTTTCTTTCCCCAGCTCCAGGGAAAACATCTCCAAATCCTGGAATTAGCTTCCTGCTTGCATAACCGCTTATTCTCTCTTCCTATAAACACCTCAAAAAGCTGAGAAGTGCTGCCAGTCACAGCTCTAGGAAAAGCTGAACACACAGATCTCAATTTCTATTCTCAATGCTATTGTTTTAGCTTCTAGGATTTTTTTTGAAATCCTACATTGAAATCTCATCTTGTTTACAGGATCTTCTCTCTCATCTCTGAAAAAAAACCAACCATCAGGTCCTTTGGGCATGCTGGAAGTCAGTCATTTGATCTATAGAGAAGAAGGAGTCCTGCTAAGACTCTGATTTAGGCAAAGAATAGACATATTTAGGGTGGCTAGACCGGGTTGGGGACACTCTCTAGTTAAGTCACCTAATAACCAACTGCCACTAACACTACTGAAGCTGTGAAGAACTAAAGAACTGCTTTACAGACAAAATTCTCAACTCCCAGCGAGGTAAGAGTATATTAGCTCCATTTTACAAGTGGAGAAACCAAGGCACAGAGCGCTGAAGTGATTTGTCCAAGGCCAAAGAGGCAGTCTATAGCATGAGTGGAGGACAGTTAGCTAGGAACTCCCAGAATCTAATCTTAATTCTTAAACTGACACCTTTGGGGTTTTGGGCAAGTCACTTCACCTCCAACTCCATTTCTCCTTTTAAGAAAAGGGGTAATACTCTCCCATACATGAGCTGTGAGTATTAAATAAAATCTATATTATATATATATATATAAAAAGTCAAATCGTGTATGTGTGTATGTATGCATGCATGCATGCATGCAAGCTTACTCCTTCCACACCGTTTGAGCTAGAGACTTGAAATTTGGTACAGTTAGAGGTCTTGGGGTCCTAATGACCGTAAGGGTCGAAAATTTTTCAAATCTCACCTCTGACGCCCCCCAGGGGTGAAATTATTTAAAGGCCAATCACATCAGCTGGGCAGCTGCTGTTCTCTGTGACATAGTTATGATGTCATAATACCCCCTCCAATAGACACCGCACTCACTCAGCTCTCTGCCCCCTGCCCACCTCCGACGGACCCCGGAATCCCTCAGCTCTCTGCCCCCTGCCCACCTCCGATGGACCAGAGTTGGGTTTGGTCGGAGGGTAAGTGAGGTAGGGGTGTCGGGTTTGGTCGGGGGGTGGGTGAGCCGGGGGTGTTGGGTTTCATCTGGGGGGGTGGGAAGGTGTCTGGGTAGGTGAGGGGTGAGGTGTGGGTGTTGGGGTTGGTCAGGGGGTGTTGGGGTTGGTGGGGGGAGGGTGAAAATGTGAGTCGGGGTTGGTCGAGGGGTACGTGAGGTGTGGGTGTTGGGTTTGTTTGTGGTGGTAGGTAGGGGTGTCGGGTTTGGTCTACGGGGGGTGAGGTGTGGGTGTTGGTCAGGGGGTGTTGCGGTTGGTCGGGGGGGGAAGACGTGGGGGTGTTCGGTTTGGGTGGGGGGGTGAAAATGTGAGTCGGGTTGGTCGAGGGGTAAGTGAGGTGGGGGTGTAGGGTTTGGTGGGGGGGGGGTGAGATGGGGGTGTCGTTTGCTCTCTGCCCCCATCCAACGGACCCCGCACTCGCTCAGCTGTCTGCCCCCTCCCCACCTCCAACTGACCCGAGCAACGCCGGGTATTTTCGCTAGTACTCTATAAATGCCAAATGGTATTGGCACTGAGTAGCATTCAGGAGTTCCTGGCACCTATTTCTAGATTTAGACAAATGTCTCTTATTTTCAAATATCAACCTTGCATAAAGAAAAAAAAGGCGGATTTACAGCTACTGTACTGGTAAAACTGGAATGCTTTTGTCACAATTGAAAACACTTATTTGCATAATTTTAGTTGTGGAAACTGCCCAATCTCCCCAGTTCACCTGGGATAGCATCCGGAGAGAGCTTCCCTGTAGCCAGCATAATGTCACGGAAATTAAGAGATGCGCAATAGACCCTGCAGAGTTGAATGTTGGGACTGGTGGTGTGGAAATGGCGAAGCGGAGAGGCAATCCAGCGAAGGGACGAGAGATCCCCACGAGTCAGCACATTCACATAAGCATAGTCTGTCAACTCCTGAGGCTGGGCTGCAGGAGAACAAGGAAAAGCCAGTGACTTCTCTGAGAGATCTTTAAACATACTGACATGGCAAAGACATTTCATTTGATGGAAGAGGTTTCTTGTGTAGCAAGAATAGCATGCATACTATGGGACAGACAAGGCATAGGAGCCAGACATGGGTGAGGGGGAATTTTCTGCTTTATAGTTAGCCAGTTCATCCCATTCACCCTACCAAAGACCTTCCTCTCCCTGTAATCTCACCTGAACACTAGAAAATAGTGCAGTCACTACTTCTACCTCAGCAGCTCCCCAAATTGTCAACCCAGTGACGTGGCACTGTCCTGTCATGAAACTGGGACAGTGATTGCCCAAAAGTACCAGTACATCAGAGGAGTAATTCCTTGGGCCAATAAAGAGATAAGAAAAAGTACCTCCTCAAATCTCACTAAGACCTGTGGGAGAAAATGCTGCCAAATGACGGTCAGGCCATGATCATAAGTCACCTTGTTGCAACAGGAAGTGTCTGAAGGAGCCCCACTTTCCATCACGATACACATTCATCACCAGGTCTCCCTGTAAGATCTTCTGCATCTCCCTGGCAGAAGGGCTTGTGGGAGGGATGGCTGAGGAGGAATTCAGGTTGGAAACAAACAGGCATCTAGAGAGGAAACAAATATTCAATCCACATTTGTTATTTTACTTGATTGCCTGTCAGGTGTTGAAGAAACGGATGGAAGATTAGTCACAATTGGAGAGGAGACTAATATTGCATTTTTGTACCTGATCCTGTGGCCCCCTGGCTCCTGGCGTAGACAGTTCACCATTCCCACAATTCCTGAATTGCCACAGCTGGTAGCAGTCAGCCACACTGGCTGTTCAGATGGATCAGCTAAGATCACCTACAAGAGAAATCCCAGCCAGGCTGATTAGAAAAGGAAAGGGTTCTTATTTCCATAAGAGATGGTTTGAAAGAAACTCTCTGGTTTCCCTATATGAAAGAGCTTTGTGAAGAATAGACACCCTGTTTTCAAGGTTTCTTGTCTACCGTATGAAAAGCCTGGTAATAGGGGAGACATGTAGCCAACTTCATACACTGGAATTCTCACCTTTAAAGATTCCACCCATTTGTAATGGGTCTCCTCTACAGACAGGAAAATAGGGATCTTGGCAGAAGCCTGCTGACGGCACAGAAAGATGGCTGAGCCAAAAAACGATCTCTTCACAGCAACCAGATTCAACGAGGTCTTTCTAAATAACTCCTCCCATTCTGCCTGCCAAACCAAGAAAGATGAAAACTATTGGCAAATAGTCAGGAAAGATTAGAATTGCAAACTAGACTTCTACTGTGTGCAACATCTCCTCAATGGAGATTGTCAGCTGGTCCTATCCTCCTCTTTCTGTACATGGGATAAGCTTTTGCCAAAGATCCTATGCATCAACTTGTTTATTTCCTCCCCCAGTCAGTTTGATAAATACAAACTATGGCAAGATTATTGTAGCGTTTTACACAGGACTTCTAAGTCACAACAAGTCACTACTTCCACCTCAGCAGCTCCCCAAATTGTCAAAGATATTTATTTTTATTTGTATTACCATCGTGTCAAAGAACCCTAATCATGGACTAAGTACCTCATTGTGCTAGGTGCTGTGAACCAGACCATAAAGATGATATTGCAACAATCTGAGAGCTGTTATGTATATTTTGGGCATGCCCAGCTTTGCAGACTACTGGAATTAAATATTAGGTCACATCTCAAAGACTATAAAATCAAGAGGTCCCAAAATACATAAGTTAGAGATCTCTCAAGAATAATGAGGACTGTGGTGGCTCTTTGACTAGCAAGAGTAATTCTGCTTATAAATAATAATGGACTGGATTTAGGAGTACTGACCTAGGTCAGGGGACTGGGCCAAGAAATACAGAGTTCTCTGTTCAGCACTTCTGGTTGTCATAAGTTAAAATCTTTAACAACAAAAGAGAACACAGCAACCTGAATCTCTCCATCTGGAAGGACAGCTAGCAGAGAACAGAAGGAGGAGGCTGCAACATTTTCTAGAAGTGACATTACAGTAAAAGAGGAGGAAAATGAAATGCTCTTCAGCTGTATGCGTGACTGGTCCAGAGGTACATGCAGTTCTACAGTACATTCTAACGTGAGCATGAAAGGGACTGGAAACAGAAAAAAAATATTCAAAAAAGTTTCAAGAGTACTTCAATTCATACAAGTGTCACTTGGGAAAGAAAACAAAGTGGAGTCTAGGGCTAACTGTAGAGCAAGCATCAAAAGAGTCTAGAAAAGCCAATTGTTTACCTGAGCCAAGAGGCCTCTCTGCTGAAGATCTGGAGCTGTAAGGAAACTGATGATTTCTCCAAGCGTTTCTCCTTTAAGAAGAGTGTGCAGTAAAACAAACCCTCCTTCTTTCACCGTGGCTGCCAAGTTGGAGAGAATCTCTGCTGGGCTCCCCAAAGTGCTCACTGAGCAGTTGCACACCAGCAGATCAGCACTGGTCAGGTGTCCAGGAGGACGGCTGATAGGATCCCACTGGGAAATGGAAACACCCATTTCCTGCAGCTGGCTTTCATTGCCTGAAAGGATTTCTGGTGCTGGGTCAGTGGCAGTGTAGTCTAGTTGTAGCATGGGCTGAGTATTTAGGAGACCGGTAACACGAGAGAATAGATGTCCATCTCCTGCCAGAGCCTGCAAGGAAAGAAAGAGGGAAGATGATGAAAATCCTGGACATTGTTAGCTTATTATGACAACAGAAGAAAAACAAACAAACTATTGAGCTTTCAAAGCCTCTTAGAGATTCAGTCTATAGTTTCTCATCCTGGGGTCTCAACTAACCTCCACTATCTTCATCCTGTGACTGGTAATGTTCTCCAGTGCTATATCCACACAAGCCTTCAGCTCAGGAGAATCTAGCAAGGCATTGAGTAGGGGATCATCCTGGAGATGCATCTTCTCCCGAGTAACAATCTGTTCTAGCTCTGAATACAGGTTTCCATTCAGTTCCAAATGGCAGCTTTCAGCAAGGATGTGGAGGAGGCCCCTCTGCATGGACACAGTCGCTCCAAAGGCCCCCACTGTCTCCAGCCCTGGGATGGCCAGTTTGACTCCATGGAATGCTACCTTCTCCTGTAATTTGCATATCAGACCTAGAGCAGGGAGGAGGAGGAGGAGGAGAATAATTAGTTCCTTACACAGCTCTTCCTCTTCTTTCAGTCCTGTAGAGGCTTCCTTCTCCAATAAGCATGTCAAGCAGTACTGCTGGAGGACAGCAATCACTCATGGCTTCCCACAAGTGTTAGCCATGGGTCCTGGTTACTATGTAGCCCAAGTATGTAATCCATACAACCCAGTTACATAAACCATTTCCAAAGAGGAGCTCATTATTATTGCCGATTTGACTGCTACTACAATACAATCAGGATAGGGCTCATTGGTGTAGGCTCTGTACAAACCATAGTAAGACAGTCCAAGAGACCACAGATGTGACCTCTTAGTGATTGGGGTTAAGACGGGGGTAGAGCTCATGACAGATGTGCTATGTTTGCATCATGTTTGTTTATTTTATATAAAATTTGTTTGATTTACTCAAATTCCATGTTTTGGGGGATTCTTTTGGGGTGTGTCAGGTGGCACTCAGCGTTGCAGAGAGAGACAGACTAAGTTAGAGAGTAAGAGGAAGGAGGAAAAGGAGAGAGAGATGAGAAGGATGCAAATCAGGGAAGTCCTGGCAAGAACTTCTGGGAGCTCCCAGAGACCCTTGTTAAAAATTCCACCCAACAAATTGAACATCAGATCAGTTTCCTTGCGCAGAAGACAAAAGATCATGGTCTCTAGACACTGCTAGATTATCTGTGCCAGGAACACTTGCCCTGGGGCTCAGAAATATTCCTGAAGAATAAGGTTTTTGTCTTTTGTAGAAATATTCCAGGAGAAGGGGCAGGGTTGTCCCTCCTGGGTCTCCATCCCACCCCCTTAATAGTCTGCTATGCCATGAGTATCTTCAGTAATTTCTCCAGGAACAAAAATATAAACTGTTCCAACACACATGCTCAGTACCTCCTGGAGCTGTGCCCTCCTTGGTTATGGTCAGAAGAGTATGTTTGTGGTTTAGGTGGGACCATATGAATAAATGCACCTAACTCTCTCTGCAGGCACAAGAAGGAAATCTGCATTAAGATGGGTTGTAATAGGTTTCCTGCCAATATTTGAAAAGCGATTGGGCTGGACTCCTCCAAGAGGTGTTGAGGGTTAATACACATTCTTGTGCACCTTCAAGGACAACAACTGCAGCAACTGACACATTTAAACCTGGGAAAGGGGAGGTATATGACCACTTCTACCCCACTCGGAGTCCCAGAACATTCCAGCTGGAACTCCATATGAGCCCTGCCTCTTGAGGATGTCTTGGAGAAATGCTGAATCAGTCCATCTCCTTGGTGCCCAAAGGGCTGGGTTGGTCAGTCAGTGGTTTCCCCCAGCAGTAGTTCCACTGTTACTCTGTTTTGGGAAGACTTTCTGCTGCAATGGGGCACAGCTGAATTTTGCCAGTGGAAAGAATCACAGCCACACTGTTCACGTCAAGGATAGGAGTAGTCTGGACCAGTCTCCCTCAGTAGAAGCAGGGACAGATCCTTGCTATTCTCCAGGCAAAGATTCCAAGAGGCTACATAGGCACATACTCTCACCTCACAGAGAGCCCTTGACGCCTGCTCACTATCTGTTAGAGTGGTACTGAAATCCCTTTACCTTTGCAATGTTCCAAATGGGCATGAAGATGGGCCTCTGAAGACAAACAATCACTCTCAACATAGGGCACAAAGCAAAATTTTTCCAGAGTTGGAGGGATCTGTTCCTGATGTCGCCGAGGTGCCACAGTAGCATGGAGACCAGAGATCCAAACTCCTCCTGCCATGATGTTATCAAGGCAACGGTCAACAATAACATCAAAAGCTGCAAGTCAAGAAGAGAATATGCAGATAAATGTTAAATGTGTCATATGAAGCGGTATTGCTGTGCTTAATGTCGTCAGAGAGTAGGTCCTGTGTCAAGTACACAGTAGAAGGAGTAGCAGAGTAGCTTGAAGACCCATAGGTCTTCCAAATCTATCTTATTCCTTTGGGCAGGTGAAGCTGCTTCAGGTCATCTGGAGAGCCATAAAGAAACTGGGAAAATTCCTGTTGTGGAACAGGATTAATTACCTTCAGTATCATCCTTGTATTTGTGCACTCGCTCTTGGTGTAGTGACGGATCAATGCACACAGAGCGTATTCTAGTTGGTAAGCGGAGGCTGTGACCGGTCTCACCCAAGATGATCATCTGTAGCAAGGTGTCAAGGAAAGTTACCCAGTTCCCATTCCACAGGACTTTTCCTGTGTTTCCTGGGGAAGAGAAGAAGCCCCATCAGTACTCTGTCTGCTTCAAAGCCAGATACAATGAGAAAAATAAGATCTCTGTTCAACTGCACAGACTCTGCTCCAGACAACTATACCTGGGAATGCCATTGCATGCCTGCCCTGCCCAGGAGAGACCAGCCTCCCCACCGCTCCATCACAACAGTTACATTATCCTGTCATGCACATAGGTACACCTACTCCAGGACACTTAGTCCCTTTAATAAGCCGATCACATTTATTCACATCATTAGTCACAGAACTTCCTTGATTATCTTTCTATAGGAAAGACACACCTTCATTGTTCGATTCTAAAAGTCCCTGGAATGTTGGCCCATAATCATAACCACGCAAACGCAGCTCTTTGTAAATATCTGCCTTCGACAGACTGAATTTGGGTCTCGTGTTTGGTGGGATCTTGAAGTCAACTTGCTGGTTACGGAAATTATTTAGAGCAGTCTCTTCCAAAAGGTAAATTTTCCCTGACAGACACAATATAGAGAACAAGAACAGTCAGTGTTCAGACATATGCAGGATGGGATCATTCACAGTAGGCCAGGACAATCAGAATTATCCACTTACCACTTACAGCCAGGTTTCCATTCCCAGACACTTCAAAACAGTGGGAAGCAGGCAGAAGTCTCACCTCCAGCTGTGTTGAACCTGCAAACAAACCCAGAGATTGCTGAACATGTGTTAGAGAGACCCTTCCATCCCATGTTCCTCCTTGTGCAGTCCCTTCACTAACTGTTCCAAATTCCCTGGAATTTCCTGCTTTTCATACTACCTTCTGCCCCACTATGCACAACATGGAACAGAGACGACATGATATCCCACTTCAGGATGTACAACAGCGTAAGGTGGAGTGTAACGTATGTGTTTCCGTCTCCCTTCCCACTGCCATGCACTCCTCCCTTCTGCCCATCTTTCCCAATCTTTACTATACAGGCAAGAGACGCCAGATGCAACCTCTCCCTCACCTTTCTTGGAAAGGATTGTTGCCTGATGGATTGTAACCTCTTCAAAAATAACAGGCATTTGTTCCATGGTAATTCCCAGAGATCGTGCAAGTGTTCGCCAGGCTAACACTAGGTACCCAGTTGCTGGATACAGGACTCTGCCATCAATGCAGTGACCAACCAAGTAATAATCGGAGGATTCAGAATTCGTATCTGCCAGTTAAACAAAAACAAAAATTCCTTTAGAACTCCCAGGAGGCAAAGACTTCAGAGTAAGATAAGAATTTCCAGGAATTTCCTCACAACCCTCTTGGCCACATAGAGGTCTTAAATCTGCTATTGTTCTAAACCAGGCCAACCACCCAGCTTCCTTTCTTCAGATCAGTTCATTTCTAACCTCAAGAGCAGCCAAATAAAGTTAGCACACCTCTTCATACAAGGCTTTGATGACTCTGCTAAGAGGACTTTACATTCTGACACAGAAGTGAGGAAAACAGGTACGCACCAATATTATAGATTGATGCTGACGAAGATCCCCCAGAACCGGTGGGAAAGTCTTCAGCTTTTGGGACGTCCCAGGTCTGGCTGTGGTCCCACAAGATGTAAGGAGATATTAATGGGGTTCCCACTGGGACAGGATATTCAACAGGTGGGAACAGATTATTTGAAAGAACATTTATTCTGGAAAGACAAAGGTCAAGAAAATTTAGTGATTTTAGCCAGGACAATGGTGAGAAGTTATAACAGTCTGCATGATCCCTACAGAAAGGCCAACAAACCTAGCATTAGAGTACACCGGCAACAGTTAGATTTGCAATTAAAGCAACAGCAGTCCCTGAGAGGCAGCGTTTGTATCCAGGAGGCAGTCTAACCTCCAGTTCCAAGAGTCCAAGAGAATTTAACTTCTTCTCTTGAAAAATGCATCTACTCCAACCCTAGCAGTATCATTTTCCTTGCAATAGTCTTAGGTCCAACCTAGGAACATCTTTTCATAGCAACAACATGACTGTAGCAGAGACATGTTCCCTAAGTCCATTTATAGGGTAGCTAAGGGGCTGTCTCAATCCCTCTCAAAAGGTACATACCAAAGGATGGGACGCAAACTCTCTGCTCTCAACAGCTCCTTACCCAGTTAGGTAGATCTTTCCAACATGTGTCAAGAAGAACTCCAGATTGTTTTTGTGCTCTCTCTTCATCAAAGGTAGTATGGTGCAGGTTGGTTTCAAACTTCTCCTCAGAATAGCCTGATCAAGCAGAGATCAAAGATAATGGTCAGAGGAATTCATTCATTTCCTGGTCTTAGAGGCCCCCCTGCCCTACAGCTCTCTCTCTCTCTCTGGACAATGGCTATGACATTAAGTCTTTTGTTTGAAGATCATACACTTTTGTTTGGCCAGGGAGAGAAGAAAAGGAGGAGGACACCTTCCCTTGAGCAGGGTCAAAAGCATAATAAGGAGAAAAATCTACCTAATATCCCTAAAAACCAACCACCAATCCCAACACTCCAATATACTAAAACCCCACAGAAACACACAAGGAAAACCAGGAAGTGCAAAAGAGAAAGGTGGTAACAAACAAAACCAAACAACCACATTTGCTTGGTTATGTTGTGCAACTCAGGCATGCTGCAGGTGCATAGCACCCCCAGCTTGAAGTAGAACCACCACCAAAAATAGGATTTCTGCTTTCAGCATCCTCACTATAAAAACTGTTCTACCGTCCATGACACAACCTGCATATTTTAATGAGATATTTTATAGAAAAACAATACTATAAAGGTACACAACTGATCCCCCTCCCCCCCCCCCCAAAAAAAGAGGAGAAAGGGTAGTAAATCCAAACAATGCAACTGAGTTAGTGTTGATGGAAGCTTTTTTACTGTCTCACTGGGTTCAACTGTAGAAGCTGCTTAATGTTGCATTAACATTGATGAGTTTAAGCCTCTCTGCCAGTGGCTGTATTTTTAAAAACTCTTACCAAACCTTCTAAACATCTGCATTACTTACATCTAATAGAATTAAAATCAAGATATTACAGTACACTATGTTAAAAATGCTACTACCCTTGGTTTTCCTTTCCCTTACCAGCTTGACAATCATCACCTACATCTTAGTCATATTATATCTTTAATTACAAAGTTATAATGGGTGGGTAAACTACACCCCGTCCTGATTTTTCACATTTGCCGTCTGGTCACCCTATATATGGCCCTCATCGCTATGGTATCTAAATAGCTATCAAGTGCTCTTAGACAAAAAAGTTACACTTTCTAATCTCCAATATTGCTTCTTTCTATACCATGGCAAGCCTGCCATTCAAGTACTGGCCCAGCCGGATTCTGTTTAGCTTAATAAGATCTGACAAGATTACAACCTAAGGTAGCAAGACTTCAGGCTGTCTTCCTTACTGCTTATTTTCCACACACATTGTTAGATCATCCAAGAAACTTCTGGTTTCTCATATTTGTTCACCAGTTCAGACAGTTGACTGTGCATGCCTGTGTTATCCCCCCAAGCAATGTACAAAGGCAAGTATTTGGATGACTTGACTGTGTGGGTGGGGATGTGGTGTGAAATATGCTGGGACATGTTGATTTTTAATGCTAAATCAGGGAGACTAGAAATGGCTGGGCAGGTGTTCTCTGCACTAGAAAAACTAAGATGTTCCCGGATTCTTAGAACTTTCCCAAGTGCAATACCTGTAACAGGGCATGTGGGGCAATCTCTACCACAACAGCATTGTCTGGAACATGCCTCAGACCTTCCTGGAACAGCACTGGGCTCACCAGGTTGTTCACATGGTACTCGGCAGAGGAATTTTGAGCCAGCTCACTCTGCCACTGAGACTTGGGGATGGAGGTGCTGATCCAACGGGCTGAACGAGGCTTTGCATTTGGAATTACCTACAATAGACCAACAAAAAAAAAAATGGAGATATCACATGGCATGAAAGGGCAAAAACAAAACCAACCCCCACCCCCACAAAATCCTAAAGAAACCAAGCCCCCAGAGGTTTGTATGAGCCACTTCTCAGCTTGTGAGCTCAGGCTTCCTCTTGATGCACACGTTCAAGGGCTTCCAACTGCCTGTTTCACAGAAAGCCAGCCACTGTTATTACATGCAGCCCGACCTCTCCTGACTTCCACACAATCAGGGTCTCCTTTAAGCCCCTCTTTCCCCCTGCATGTAGGATGCTAGTCACGGTGTTCTTTATCCACAAGCCCCCAGCATAAGCTATCATTCAGTGACATTACCTTCTGCAGGGCACTGAGTAGGACTGGGGCAATGGATGCCATGTAATATGAATGAAAAGCAACCCCAGCGCTGCGCACCTCCTTTGCAAACACACCTTCCTTTTTCAGTTTGGCTACAAACTCATTCACAGCGTCCTAGGAAATGGGATAGAATCGAGCAAGAATTATTATTTCATTGAGTTTGGGCATCCAGCTTTCCTCTACCATTAGCTATTTGGTAAGGCTCTGTGCTCCCATGAAGAGGTATCACTGCACTCCTCTCATATTCCTCATGTCAAGGTGATGCAACCTCCCTGTGAATAGAACACTTCTGAAATACAGATCACATTTTTTTGTTCCTAGTCTGCAAGAAGCAACAATTCAGATTCCCATCAAGTGGCACTGAAGTGTTTAAATTCAGATGCAAGAGGTAAGTTCCCTCCCACTACTTTGGTTTAACCTGACTGCCTCTTCTTTCACTTCTGGGGCCCATAGTATGATTCCAGTAATGGAAGAGACACCAGATGGCGCCCCAGTTTGCAGCCTTGGAAGGAAAGGTCTCTTATGAAGCTGGTTTCCATGTGTTTGCTCACCTGAGGCCCTGAAACAGTGACAGTGTCTTCAGAATTGTGACAGGCAGGTACCACACCAGGAGGACAACGACGCTTACATTCCTCCCATGTCAGACCTGCAGAGGAAAAATCCTCAAGATAATGCAAATGTTCCCAGGAATAATAATGCAGCAGCTTATATAGCCATGTTAAGCCCAGAACTCCGGATGGTAGGTATTCTATCAGCAGATTACCCTGCTGGATTCAAGATTTTGGGGGATGGATAATCCTACAATCTTGTCAGGACAATTTTAGGGTTTTATAATGCTGACCATCACTGTAGTAGCTGAGCCCATGGGAGGTGGCAGAACAAACTTCTATGAAGAAATCAATCCCTAAATTTTGGGATGAAGTTCACTATATTCCTCTTCATGAAGAATCAAGTCATACAGAGCTCTGTATTGCTTATGTAAAACCCACTAGATTTCACAGGCTATATGCTTTGAGATTATAGACAAAGGGATCAAAATTTCATCCCTTTGATAAGGAAATGACAGTTCTAAGTTAACCTCATATTTAGACACACACAAAAAACGTACACTACTTGAAAAACCTATAAAAAAGAAAATCTCCCTCTAACAGTTTACCTTGTCCTTAGCAAGTAATGCCATTCTTAAAACTGTCAAATTTTTGGTCGTTTGGTCAAATTCTGCTTGTTTAGTCTTTGTGAAATTAGGGTATCACCACTGAAGTTTAAAGTTACTATAGATTTAAAGTAGTTTAGAGAGAGTAGAATTTGGCCTTGGATCTATCAGATGGGTAAGAGGCAACAGACAAACATGAGCTCAAATTCTGGTTATGAAGCATCTCCTACTCCGTGGAGTAGATTGGTTTATACCCCATAGGATTAACCTAACTCATTTTCCAGATTTTTTTTTTAAAAGGGGTTTTATTTTTTTAAAATCCTAATACATTCTTGGCCTCCATGAGGTCTTGTGGTAGTAAGTTCCACAGGCCAATATATTGTGTCAATACATTTACTTTTATTGGTTTTAAATTTGTTACCTTTTGATTTCATAGAATGTCTTCTTGTACTTGTATTCTGTGAAATGGAGGGCCCAATTTACCTTCACTAGGAGGTATGTTTTGATTCTTGAAACGCAACAAAGCCACCCTATATGCATTTTGTGTGTCTTCACTAGACTGTCCTAAACTTTTTCACTCCATCATACCAAAAAACTCTACGAACCAATTCTTCCAGGCTTCTAATAATTTGTCACCCATCTCTGAACCCTCTCTACTTCTGCTCTTGAAAGTGTGACAAGAGCTAGACAGTATTGCAGATGAGGGGTTACCACTGATTGTATTATAGTACTTCTGGTATTTTCTAGCCTGTTTGTTTTTAATACACCTTAACATGAAACCAGAAAGATGAACAAGTTGTCAAATTATGACTAGCTTTAAATAAAAATGTCTGTCTCCACCCACTGCCATGTCAGATTGCTCAAGTTTACGGCCTTTCGTGGAATCAGTTTATTACAATTAACAAACAAGACAGGAGAAAGAGTGAACACATGTGCGTGTGACCATGCACCCACAAGGATATTATCCACCTAGGAAAGGATATGCTAACTACCTACCAACAGCAGCCATTCCTCCTGGGGGTAGTTTGGCCTCTTTGATGCACCGCCCCCTCCAGTAGGCAGCAAGAATGGCCTCTTCATGACTTAAGGAGTTATCTGCATAACCACAGGCCAGCTCTCCTACGGAGTGACCAACAATTCCATCAGGCTGCAGATCCATGGCCTTCAGAATGTCGATCTGTGCAATCTAGGAGGAAAAGCAGTACTGTATTACCAATGTCACATCGGATGCCATACTTCTGGGATGGTCATGCCTTGATAGCATGGTGATCGGCATATTAGAAATGCCAAAACAGGCTTTCCTCTACAGAGCAAAATCCCTTCTTAATCTTACTGCTGCTCCCTACCCCGCACTTCCAAACAGATTTCTGGCCCTAAACTGAGTAAGTGGAAGGATCCTAGTGCCTCCCCACAATTTTCTTCTTCTTCGGTCCCTTCCACTGTCTTTCCACTCTCACAGGTCATTACTGCTGCCCCATGGCTGTGGAGGTGGAACTGCCCAGTCTGCTCATCCCTAAAACCATCTGTTTAAGCATAGCACATATACCCATTTCCTAACAATGCCAAAGGCACACTCAAACCTGGCTGCCACATCAAGTGTGCTCCTTAGCAGGTTACACAAGACTATCAGAAGGATCATGAGCTGAAGGACAGGCAATATTAGTAGCCAAGCAGACACACTTGGAACAAGACTGGGAAAGGGCCTCAGCTTTCACCCTTACCTGAATAGCAGCAAGGCCAACAAATGCATGGACAGTATCTTCAAACGTGTTCTCATCTGCATTGAGGAGCATGTCAGATACCTTCAGCCCCGTGTCCTTCAGAGCCTCATCAGAGCGCAAGATGGACTGTTTGAACAGCTCAAGCTTCATCAGGCTAAGGCCCATCCCCTTCCACTGTGTTCCCATGCCTGTGGGATGAGAGGAAAATATGAGCCATCTCATGGCAGTATGGTTATGGGGGAGAGAGCCAAGCATCTGCTCTAAATTCTTATTACATCTTCCCATTGCTAGTCTAGTAGAACATTTTGCAGACCTCAAATCCCCACAGTGAACACACACTGTTTTTCAATCTCCTAGGATTTACCACCAGGAGAAAGAAAATTGTATTGGATGGGGATTATCTGCAAATAGTCCACATGATCAATGCAGTAAACCGGAGATCCTGAAAAAAACCCTCTCAACTAGTGCACACACCACAAAACTAAGCAGAACAAGGAACAGAGCATAGACTCAGACAGACTCAAGTTTCCAAAGATTCAGAACAGATTGTAGAAGTCTGATCCCCCTTAAGGTGGAATTACCTGAGCAGATGTACCAGAGTGGCCTCCCAGATGTTTGAGTCTGCTGAACCTCCTTTATGTCACTTTGACTGCCAATTAAGGTGTAGCCCCTGTAGGGCATGGATGAAATAGGGATCCCAGAGATATCATTGAGCAAGCTCACAAATGAGCTGTCCTCTCTCAGTCTTCTGCTTTGCTCTATTAGCATCTCCACGGCTTCCTGTGTCCTGCCACAAACCTGGACCAGTCGTGGCAAATTGTGCGTCTCCAGAGGACAGAATTTCTTCTTATTTGGTCTCAGAATGACATGGACATTAGAACCTCCAAAGCCAAAAGAATTGATACTGACAAGGCCGCCTTTTACTGGGGTCGGTTTAGCAACCACCTGGACACGATGATCTAGTAAGGCTGGAATTTCTGGATTTGGGGTGTTGTAATGAATGTTTGGAGCCCACAGCCCATGTTCCAGAGAGAGAATCACCTGGAGAGACCAAAAGCAGAAGAATTATGGCTTAGATTTTTTTTTGTTTCAACAGACACCTTGTTAGTTTTGTTCTACAAATGGCTGAGTACACATCTTAGCACTTGAACTTTGATGGCTCCTTCTGTATTGGATTTTAGAACACTTCACAAAAGATAAATAGGTATTATTGTCCCTGTGTTACAGATGGTGAAACTAAAGCACAGAAAGGCTAAGTATCTTAGATAAATCAAGGCCACACAGGAAGTCACTAGCAGAGCTAGTATGTTAATTCTGAAGTCATAGCTCTCTGTCCACACTCGTCAAGTAAGACAGCACAGTCTACTGGGTAAAGTGAAACTAATCTGCTAGGAATATCATCCCCTCTTCTCTCCTCAATCTCAGTTCATCCCTCCATAAAACGTGCACTGCCCAGCTCACTTTTTTCCTTCTTCCCATGGTACCTCCCAACCCTCTTCTTTACCGTCACCAAATCTCCAATTTCTACCTATGCTCAGACTGACAGATCTAGCTAAAGGAGTTTGTCCTGCTCTGCATGTTTTTCTGATCCAGGTACGGGGCCAGCATGAAAGAAAAGTTATGAAGTAACCTACCTATTTCAAACAGACAAAGCAAAAACTCCTCCCAACTCATAGTTATGTATGCCCTAGACGGAGCCCCGGGGAAGGACAGGTATTGAGGCTGTGCACATATTCCCCTGTGGCACAGGCAGTTCAGGCCAGATATCATATAAGCAGCTACAGCCTCAAAACCACACCAGTTATTGGTATTACTACAGTGTCCTCAGGCCCCACCAACAATCCCCCTGCTATTCAGAAACAGCCCTCAAGGCAGGTGGCTCTGATGAGATAGTTCATGATTATGGGATTAATCTCTGGAATTGGGTATCAGATCTGGAAGCCAAGTCAACAAGACTGTACAGCCTTCTGGGTTCCACCCCAGATAACAGCTCCATAAGTCTCAGTGATGGAAGATTCCCTGTACAAGCAGAGAAGGCTGCTGTGGACCTGGTCTAGTGTTTTATCCCAGATGCCTATATACACCTGCAAGGTCATTCTCAAATATATTTGAAGCATTTAGAAAGGCTTAGCATGTGCACCCACTCAGCTCTCCCAGAGACAAACTAAGTGGAATCACATATGGGGTTTCTGCTTCCACGAGAGGTAGTTTAGGGAAGACTAACATGCTGAACTGGGTAAGATGGAATTCAAAGCCATTTTCATTAAGAATATAGATCATGAGCATAGAACTACTTTATCCATTTGGGCACAGTGAAAGTGGAGGTTTGGAAGACAGACATTGTGTCTTTTATCTCTGACTTTCCACCACTAGGAAAACAATGTTGATGGCCAAATGGTGTTTCTATTACAACTGAACGGCACTAGATTCAGTTCCTTAGAAGGAGGCAGCACATGGGGCTGGGGGAGGGGAGGTTACTAGGAATAATCCCTTACAAAGAGTTTTTACTGGATTGTTTAAGAGGCATTGGGAAGGAGGCTGGGGACAGCATGGAGCAGAATTAAAATGGGCTACTATTACTTACAAACGTCTACGTCCTGTTTTATTTGTCAGATGCAATTCTAGAAGAGATAGGTGAACAGTACAGCTTAACCACATAAAGAGATGGGAAAGGGTCATTGCCAAGGGATGTTCCTTCCATTTGTTCACTACAGCCACTTATTGCACCTTTAATTAGATTGGAAGATCTTGGGGGTAGGGACTGTCTCTATGTCTGGCACAAGGAGGCCCTGATACTGACAGCACTCTCTGGGTGCTACCATAAAACTAAAACCTTTATATAATCTGAAAAGAAACCACAATATCTCCACTCAGCACAAGCTACAAAAAGGGTAGTGGTGGCAGAAATCCCTACCAGCAGGAACAGACCTACCTTCTGGCCTAGCTACTGAAGGCTAGTCAGTGTGGGAGGAAGTTCTCACATCAGAGAATCCTTGGAATATGCCTTGAGCTCCATTACAGAGACAGTGAGCCAAGCACTAAGGACTCTTAGGTGGGGAGTTAGCTGGGGAGTCTGGAGGAGCCCATCTCAGTCTCACAGAAAATTCCAAAGGCCTTCTCTGGAGTCACTATCAGAGGCTGAATGGTGTCATGCAATGGAACCAACACAAGCACAGAGACCCTCACAAGGAAGTCAGGGCTCTCAGACCAACACCAAGTCTACGTACTGCTTCACGTCACCAAGAAGCATCTTGGAGAGCAGGGAACTGTGCTAGGAGTTCACAAAATCCACTCTGGTAAAACAGAGAGCAAGGCATGACCAGGAAAACCAAGCTATTTACAGGCCTTCAGTACAAAGCAGCAGGGACAGGGTCCCATGTTTTCCATGATTCTGTGGCCACTTCATTTCTGCAGAATTCATCCAATGCCTCAGAATAGATCTTAAGACTGTAGCTCCTAGATATTATGGCAACAAAGAAAATCTTCCCAGCATGACCTGAACATAACCACCACAATATTTGCCTTAGCCTGAGACAGTAACTCTGAGACTGTGCTGCTTAAAATTTATGTGGCCACATTAGAGTGTCATCACTAGGCTTCCCGGCTAACTGTCAACAGTGTTAGCTAGCATTCTGCTGAGCAGTTTAGCAGACACTCATCCACCAGTGTTGACTACGGTAGCAGATAGGCACGTGAGGGTCAGCTGGTTGCTCCAAGCCAACTGAGAGTTCATATGTAGGTCTGCACCCCCTCCTACCCCTCACTTGGAATCACCTCAATGCTTGTCCACAAGTGACATGGGAACAGGGGGGAAAAGACGCATCTCCTACCCAATCCAAAAACTTCCAGCCACTTCTTGAGCACCAACAACCCAAGCTGCCTCCCATCCTTCTGAGGCGCCAAGTGCCCCAAACTCACCCTCAAGTTATGCCACCGCTTTTCAAAGTAATTGAATATCAAACTCACCAAGAAATACAGTAATGACAATTATCCATTTAATAAATAATCCTCTCTTAATGTGATTTAAGTGTCTGCAGACTTTAGGACTACAGAGACAGAGACCTGAGCGTCTAGTTTAAGCTTACATCCTGCTTGATGCAGAGTATTTGGAGCCTTTATGAATACTTTCAAATGAGACAAGAGGCAATAGAAGAATGGGCTGCATGGTTAATGAGAGAACCTCCTAAATCCCCCTCTCACCACCAGAGAGAAATTCCACAATGGGTCAGTGCACTAAGCACTATATTTATAGATGTAATAATTGAGAAATAATGTATTACCTTGGCTAGTGCAGCAAGCCCAGAGGCAGGTTCTGGGTGACCCATGTTTGACTTGGTTGAGCCAATCAACAATGGCTCTCGCTCTAATTGACAGAAAATATTCGCAATGCCGTTCACTTCCTGAGGATCCCCAACCTAACAGAAAAGGAAATTAAATCAGAAAGATACTTTGCACTAAGTATGCAGAACATGCAGTAGTTGCAGAAGAGCCCCATCCCAATGCCTCTAGGTTAAAATACAAAAAACCAAAACCACCACCACCAAGGATTGTGAAGGTAATAGCTAGAAATGGGAAATCTAGTTCCTTCCAGTTAAATTTGAAAAAATGGGAAAGGGCAAGAAGAAAAGAAGGAAACTGAAAGGAGAGAAAAGGAAAGATGCTAACATTGGAGGGAAAGAGGCAGAGCCACAGGAAGATCAGAGACAATGATGAAATTATGCTAACCTTGGTGCCTGTACCATGAGCTTCTACATACTCCACTTCTTCAGGGCAGATCCCAAATTCTTTGTACAGAGAGCTGACCAAATCCTGCTGCATCTCTCCAGAGGGAAATGTCACACCTGGAACAAGAATCATTGTCAATTATCCATTCCCATCTAGGAGCAAGGGTTCAGCAACCTATTCACTAATTAGGATTACTAGGTTTCTGAGGAAGATCCAAGTATACTTTTAGGGTTTATGCTCAGGTTTCCAGCACTAAACTGCAAAAATCAATCCCTTAGTAAGAGGAAGGGGAAAAGGGAGGATAGGGATGTGTGGTGCTGGAATGAACCTGAACTCATAGGATTTAAAAACTTTGATATCAAAAAGACACCTAGGCTTCTTTACATTAACCATCTGCTAGATTGAGCAGTGCTCATGGAACTGAAGCTCCCAGGGAGAAGGAAAAGGAATTTTTTGTATCCTCTACTTTCCCATCACAATGGGAATAATTTGCTACTTAGCCAGTGTAACATCACTGGGATACCCCTGGGGAGGGGCAAAGCTGATCAGCTGAACATCATCCCAGTACCTTCTATATGGAAGGAAATGCTAACCATTTAACTAGATTCATTTATGACAAGAAAGGTCAGAATTTTCCACTAATCAAGAGAAATGGCTCTCTCAAACTCCCAAAAAGGGAAACTCCAGAAGAGTTAGAAATAGCTTCAAACCTGCTGTTCTTGGGATAAACATTGAAAAGAACACTAGAATCTCATGGTCTCCAGAGATTTGAGACCCACCTTGCTCCTTAAAACCATCAGTGTTACTCCCCGCATTGACTATTGTGGCATAAATCCGTTTGGCCATGGATTTCTTGGTCATGAGAATGACCACTACAGCTTCGGAGCGGCAATATCCATTCCCTGTGGGCAGAGGAAGAATGAAATAAAAGCAAAAAGAAATCCAGATGGCCCTGCATATGACAAACTAGTGAAGTACTGTGCGCGCTAGTATCATTCCTGAAGAGCCTTAAAAGAATGATTATCCCTTTGAAAGACATGACAGACAAGTTCATCTAAATAGCAGACTTGGAGAGGGGTCTCCCTCTTGGTCTACGAAGCCCTGGAACACTGTCCAGCATGACATTCCTGTCTGCCCCCCACCCCATTGTAGGGAAATGGACCAGGTTTTCCTTTCCCATCCTTATTTTTTATGTTCCTATTGAGTCTGCAGTCCTTGGCAGTTCCAGTGTTTATGGCAAATATGAGCCAGGACAGAAATGAGTGAAGCCACTTTTCAGTTTCAATATGGATTCCCTGGAGGAAGGAACATTGGCTACCTCTCACAGACCACAATGTAATTTGGACTGAATCCCTTACCTGACGCATCAAAGGACTTGCAGGCACCATCAGGACTAAGCATGCCAAGTTTCATGAACTGAACAGAAGTGTTGGGTTTCAATAGGAGGTTGACGCCTCCTACAAGGGCTGCATTGCACTCTCCATGACGAATTGCCTTGTAAGCATTTTCCAAAGCAATGAGACTAGAGGAACATGCCGTATCAATGGCCATGCTTGGTCCTTGGGTGAAAGAAATAAAAATAATTAAAAAAAAATAATCCAAAGTCGATCATTTCTTTCTGTTTCTTATAATTGCTGTTCAGACCCTGCCATCTCTGCTCTCCAGAGGTTGGCACTTAGAATCTTTATAGAAGTTGATCAAGTGATAGATAAGTTATTAGAGTATCCCAATGCATTGACAATGTTACCCTCCCTGCCTGCTGACCCCAGGAAAGGCTGGTTTGACCAAATTGTGTCTTTCCCACTCAGTTTCTGAACAGCATTATGTAGCAGAAACCACAGGCATTTCATATCCGGAAGGACTCCTCCATTTCTCAATTCCCATCATTAAAATCCTTTGTCTCTGGCTTGATTATTTCTCCCACTTGCAGCTTCCTTCCCCCCTCCTCCCCCGGCCTTGCTCTCCTGTAATCTGCCCACCACCTCCATACTCAGACTCCCTCATCCTCTGCCCTGCCTTTAAGTCTGTGTACAATACAGATCTTGCCTATTCCTTCACCCCTGATGCCCTCCTCTCCTCCTTTACTCTGCCTAAGCTACAGAACCTAACTGCTCCCTTACGGAGTCTCTCCTACCACATATTTGTGGACCAGTTTTTATACTGCCCTCCATCAAGTGAGCATGTAAACAAGCAAAAAACTCCTAAAGCAGTACCTCTTTTCCAGAAGGCCTTCTCATCATCTTCCTCCTCTCAGAAGAGTACTAACTACCCCAACCCAGACCTCAAGCACAAAGTCTGCATTCTGAGCCTCGCTGCTCAGACACACCACACTTCCAGTTTCCCCACCTAGCACTTGTTCATGACCCCTTCCAGGATGTTTTCCTGTCTGTGTAAAGTACCTACCACACAATGGATGCTATACTATCGCCAAACTGCTAATGCTAATCGACATCACAGAGCCCTTGAATACTTACCTTTTAAGTCAAAGAAGTAGGAAATTCTGTTAGCAAACATAGCACGCTGGCAGCCTGTCATACTGTATCCCAGCAGCTGTTCAGGGTCTTGGCTAAATGCTTCACCAGCTTCTGATCCACTCACACCTATCCACACACCTGTGTCTGTGCCACGTAGGGCAGCTGGATTAATACCTGAGAGGACATCAGAAGGCAGATTACTCACCAGGCACGATCTCGAATTGAAGGACAAACTAGTCAAATTAGGTACATTTAGCACCAGAGATTTTGCAGCTATTCCATGATTATGGAAAAGCATAATTCTCTCCCTGCATTGATTTGCAAACTGCTTAATGCTTTCCTCTGGCAGCCTCTTCCAGATATTCTCAGATGGTGATTATTTCAGGTACACCTACCCAACTCATGGACCTTACTGATCTCACAGCAGAGGTCCACCAAAACTTGATGTCAGCTTCAGTGCAACTAGCTGGGGTGACATCTCTGTAATTAGCCAGGTACTGTTTGAATGTTGTGTAGAAATAGAGCAGGCTACATGGAATGTGGGATTTAGACACTGACCAGGTATATATAAGGGCAGAAACATCTAGTCCCCAGGAATTATGGAAAAGCATTGGAGGACTACTACAACCCAAATTCTATAACCCAGATTGCAGTCTGAGTCCACACTGCAAAGTTGGCAGGTAAAGCCCAAGTTTAAGTGAAAGGAGGATGCTAACCTATATTCCCCAGCCTGTAAAGCAAGCCCAGTTTCAAACCATACATAAACCCAAGTAAAAAGGTTTGTGCATGGATGGCAGGGGACTTGGGCTAAAACTCAGGAAAAAGCCCTGGTTAGCTCTGCAGTGAAGACATACTTTAAAGAGGCTAAAAGAGAACAAGAGCTGAAACATGTATGTGGTTGAAGGGTGAGGAATCATAGAATATCAGGGTTGGAAGGGACTCCAGGAGGTCATCTAGTTCAGGGGTGGACAAACTACGGCCCACAGGACCATCCTTGCCTGGCCCCTGAGCTCACGGCCGGGGAAGCTAGCTCCAAGCCCCTTCCCTGCTGTTCCCCCTCACGGGCGGCACTCTGGAGGGCAGGGCTGTGCACTTCTGCGGGGCAGCATGTTTGTTTCCAACCAGGCGGCTACCATACATGCTGCTGTTAGTGGTGTGGTAAAGGATTTGGGGGGTTGGAAAAGGGCCGGGGGGGGGGGGGAAGACGACAATCAGGGAGCAGGAGCAGTTTGATGGGGTGAGATGCGGAGGGCGGGGTCAAGAGACAGAGAACGGGGAGGAGGGGGTAGTCAGGAGACAGGGATACTAAAATCCAGTTTTACCTATTCAGTAGTTCAGCTGCTTACCTCCATCCAAAACGGCTTCATAAGACGCTTCCAATAGTAAGCGGAGCTGAGGGTCCATTGTGTGAGCTTGTTTGGGATGAACCCCAAAAAAAGAGGCATCAAATTTGCTGATGTCCTTGAGTTTCCCATTTCTCTTGGGCAGCCCATAAAGTCCTGAAGAGAAAAAACATTTAATTAAAGACAACTTCAATGTAAAATGTGTTTACTAGGTGAGAGGCCATCGTATGACTAGATATAATCAAGAATCACATGCTAGTTGTAGTTATTCTGAACATCACGTCCTATTTCTACATTTCAGCACCAGACTGATACAAGGGGTCTACTTTTTCCACCTCCTCAACACCCTTTTAACAATAATTATAAGAGTAAAGTTCCTAATGAAACCTCTCCATACTAAACTCCATTTGCGGCTATTTCTAGCTTTGCTAAGCAAACTCATGCTCTGGCAAGTTGTACCAAATAAACGAGCAGCTTTTGTAACAGTTTCTCTCATGAGTAGTGCCAGTTCATCACCAGATAGAAACACAGAAGCCACTTTCCACATCTGCAGATCACGAGCTTTCAGTTGTGTCTGGTATGTACATATCCATTCAGTTAGAAAAAGGGTTTTCAATGGACAGACAAGATTATAACAAAGGATACAAGTCAAACAACTGAGGTGATCTTGCTACTCCCAAGTCCCACAGATATCCCATCCAATACCCAAAATAGCTGTCAGTTGAATTGCTGCCTGATGCTAATAGCAGCTAGACACCACTGCTGATGCATGAGTGTTGAAACTGCACTGCTAAAATATTCTCTCCCGTAATGCAGCTAGATGGAGTTTATTTGGTTATCACTCTGATACAGGCTACAGCAGAGTGGATATAGGTTGGATCCTTATAAAACCAGGAGAGAGGGGCCATGAAATTTAGGGACATCAGAAATGAGCTCATAAGCTCTGGCAGGGTTCTCCTACTTATGAGAGCTCTTTTCCTTGAACACTTGAGCTCATCTGGAGAGCTCAGACCCTAAGTGCAGACAATCTCAGGGCTCACCTGGCTTCCACCTCCGATCATCTTCTGTGACCATGTCTACTCCATTGAATAAATTATCCCAGAACTCTTGCATGTTTTCTGATTCTGGCAGCTTTCCTGCCATGCCTGCAATCACCACGTCCTCCATATCCTAACTTCTCTCTGGAAAAGGAATTTACAAAAGTCAGATCCACAGATCAACTAGCTGGATGAACATTCATGCAAAGAACAGGTTGTGTTGCCCAACATACTGGGGAAGGGAGGAGACAGTACCCAAATATACACTGTAGGAAATTATATCCTCCTACATTGGAACTGTCTATGGAATCCATAAGGTACCAAAAAGGGCACTGCTCCTCTCAAGCAAACAAAAGCAGGATTTGAAAAGCGCAGAAAAAAATAAATCCATAAAAATTACCTCCCTCCTTGCCCAACAGACACCAAGAGGCTCTGATCTCTACTTCCTAGATGATAATCAGGGGATGGGAACAGCAGCAGCAGGAAAATACCCCCTCTTTTTTGAAGAGTTATTTATTGCATGCTACCAGCATGCTTTGAGGTGTTCAAACTGAGGAAGACAAGGTTCCTAAAGCAAACAGCTTACAATCCACAGCTCTGATCCTGAAATGGGATGTGATCCGTGCAAGCTGACTGCTGTGCTTGAATGGAGCACCCATGAAGTATTTCTACACAGATCATGCTGAAGAATCAGACTGTGTATTTGACACAGAGGTTTTAGATGCAATTTTATGTTAAAATTTTTCAATGCACTATTAATAACCAGGTGATGGGCTCAAAACTTATCTCCAGAAATAGGGAGTTGGCAGGTTGACCTGAAGTAGTAACATGAAATTAGAGAAGGAGAAGCTTCTCCCCATCCCTGGACAACTTCAAATAGAAAGGATGGTCAGCCTTGAAGTTAAGGGAATATACAGGGATTCAGGTCAGGTACTTGAAGGCTATGAACTCTACTTAAACAAGTCAACTAATACTATAGACAAATACCCTGTAGGGTTAATGGGTGTGATTTTCAACAACAAAAAACCCAACACCACCACATCTAATGAGTTAGAAGCATAAAGGTCACTGAAAATCAAACCTTGAATCTCAATGGGATTTGTGCTCCTAGAGCATTTAGGAAGATCCCATCCAGTAGTGTTGGCTCTTGATCACCTTTTCCATGGTTATAGGGCTAATACCTGGCCAGTATGGCAAAAGTCATTTTTGTTCACTTGCAGTTGCCTATTGTTATTGCACCTGGAGTAGTTTTCTTATTATTTTAGAATAAGCCTGAAATCCAAGAAGCTCTCTATGAAAAAAAGCAGAGAATTCTGTTTTTACTGATGACATTTTATCCTCATTGACAGAGAGACTATTTTTATATGAATACAACTCAGATAAGCCTTAGTTTGCAAAAGATTCTGAATCAATTTCAGAAACTCTTTCAAAATGGACACCTCTAAGCAAACTGGTTTTGTGAAACTGATGCGTCTCAGCAAAGTCATTCAAATGGGTTTCTCTTCTCTCCAGGCACTTTATTCTGTTGCCCAGATAGGTTCAATTTGTAAAGTGTGGTTCTAACTACAAGATTGCTTCTACAATCTGCTGTAAAATAGTGAACCTAACTAGAAGTAATCAGTAGATGCAGAGGACATCAATCTCCTATAAAAAGCTCAGCCCTCTTGGTTGCAGGGTTTTTGATTAAGCCTGGCCAACACACAGACTTATATTTGTGTAACCAAAGCACAAAACTTGCCCACAGAAATGGAACTGAATGATTAGCTTATCAAGTCCACCCTCTCTGGGAGAAAACCCAGAATTGTTCCTAACCAGACATTTCCAGCTTTCTGGCCTAGTGAAAAAATGCCAGAGACAATGGAATTTCAACTGTGTCCCTGGGAAACACTACCACAAATTAATTGATCATGTAATTGAGTTGGGATTCCCACTTCAGTAGCATTGTACCATGCCCTTTAGGAGAAAAGCCAGTGACAATATGCCAATGAATTATGTTCAACAAGATTTTTCCATTTCCAAAACCTAGCAAGTCAGTTTTATTATTAATTATTTGTATTACCACACTGCATAGGAACTCTAGTAAAGGACGAGGACCCCACTGTGCTAGGACAAAACAGAGACGGACTCTGCCCCAGAGAGTCAACAGCTTAAGTATAAACACAAGAAACTATAGACAGGGAAGGACCAAAAAAGGACAGTCAGCATGACAGATCTAGTGGTCTCAGCCATTAGCAGACCAATCAACAACAGAGTGAACCATGGAGAAAAATCACCAACTATCTCAATGGAAGAAAGGCCAGGGAGGATAGATCTGAGAGAAGACAAGAAACCAGCAATGCTAGCGGGCATTGGTTCTCAAAGTGGGGGGGTCGCGACCCGGTTATGGGGGGGCCGGGAGCCCCTGCTGCCTGCAGCCGGCCCTGACCCTGCCGCAGGCGGCCCCAATCCTGGTCCCTGTGGCTGCAGGCGGCCCGTGCCCCTGCCGCGGCAGGCTACCAGCGCCCGCCCGCCCCCGGCTCCTCCGTGAGTCCGGCCCCGGCGGGCTCCCGGCACCCCACCCCAGCATGGCTGCGGCGGGCTCCCGGCACACCCACACCCCGAGCCCGGCCGCAGTGGCGGCGGGCTCCCAGTGCCCCCACAAGCTCAGCCATAGGTGGGGCTCCCGGCACGCCCCCCCCCCCTCCAGCCTGGCCCCAGCGGACTCCCGGCACAGCCCCCCCACCAGCCTGGCCCGGCGCTCCCCAGTCCCGGCGGGCTCCCGGCGCCCCCAGCCCATCCGGCTCTCATCACCGCCCCCACCCGGTCCATCCCCGGCGGGCTCCTGCCGCCCCGGAGCCCGGCCACAGTGACGGCAGGCTCCCGGCGGGGCTTCTGGAACCCTCCACCCCAGCCTGGCCCCTGCCCCGGGGGGCTGCTGGTACCCCCCACCCCTAGCCTGCCCTGGGGGGCTGCTGGTACCCCCCAAATCCCAGCCTGGCCCCTGCTGTTGCGGGCTGCAGGCACCCCCTCCCCTCCCGGAGCACCTGTCCTGGCAGGCTGCAGGCACCACCCCACTCCCAAGCACGGCTCCTGCCCCAGGGGGCTGCCAACAACCCCCCCCCCCAGCCTGACTCCTAAGGAGGGGTCGCGCTTAGAGGCCTGGTGTCCAAAAGGCGTCACCAATACAAAAAGTTTCAGAACCACTGCTCTACAGCACAGGCAAAAAGATGAAAGGAAGAGGCCCATACCAGAAAGGCAAGCACACCCAGAAGAGACAAATAAGTGAGCCACCTGAAGATGTAGTCAGAATATTTTACTTTGGAAAGGATCTCATTAACTCTAAAGTATCCCAGATAGTCAAGGCTAGCTTGGATGCCCATCTATATCCAATTATGGCTCCTTCCCAACCTTTCTTGGCACCCTGTTCCATTACTCTACTGTTCTGAAACATTTCCCAATGTTATAAATACAGCATCATAGTTATGTATGGCACTTTCCACAAGTTAAGAGTCACTGCTCCAAAGCGTTTGCAGTCTAATTTAGACTAAGTGGTGCATTCACATTTAAAATTTTTTGAGTGGGGAAGAGGCCAGGAATGAGAATGCGTTAGTTCTACAGCTAGATTAAGGGACACACAAGATAGTAAAATAGGGAAGGGAATACCTCATGCATCCCCCCCCTCATGCTGTACCTACCTTTAGATTAAAGATAAGTGAAGACAACAAATTAAATATGGAAAGACTAAAGGAGAAGCAAGAGTGACAATTATGGTTAGGCAGTTTCTCAGATTTGTTAATCGCATCTTAATGAGTCTAACTGAGCGCCTGATTTCCTCCCGTCTATCTTAAATCCATGACTTTCTATTCAGTCCATTTATTCCAATGAAGAGGTGTCTAGAAGACGTGAGTCTACTTCGTCAATCTTTGACATTTTGGCATACTTTACCTCAATCCAGAACCATAGGACCCAGACGTTGTTACTCTAAACCAGGCATGTCCAAAGTCCGGCCCAGGGGCCAATTGAGGCCCGTGTTCTAATTTTCACCGGCCCGCAGACTCTTTTCTAAAATCAATAATATGCGGCCCGTCAGCACTGTCGCCAACCAGTGCGCGGAGCCACAGCCGAAGGAGAGGGGCGGGGTCAGTAAGAGGCGAGCGGGGGGGGGGGGGAAGAAGAGCGGAGGCAGAGCCGGGGCCGGGGCATGAGGCGAGGCGGAGCCGGGGGGAGAAGAGCGGAGTCGGAGCCGGGGCATGAGGCGAAGCGAGGCAAGGCAAGCCGGGGGAGGGGGGGAGTGAGAGCATGGCTGGAGCGGGGGGGGGGGGAGGGAGGGAAGAAGAGCGAGAGCACGGCTGGAGGGGGAGGGAAGAAGAGCGAGAGCATGGCTGGAGGGGGAGGGAAGAAGAGCGAGAGCGCGGGGGGGAGGGAAGAAGAGCGAGAGCACGGCCGGGGGGGGGGAGGGGGGGGGAAGGAGAGCACGGCCGGGGGGGGGGGGGAAGGGAAGGAGAGCACGGCCGGGGGGGGGGGGGAAGGGAAGGAGAGCACGGCCGGGGGGGGGGGAAGGGAAGGAGAGCGCGGCGGGGGGGGGGCTCGGCCCTCACACATCTTCGCCTTACCAAATCTGGCCCTCTTTCCAAAAAGTTTGGACACCCCTGCTCTAAACTCTTCCCAAACCGCCTGTAATTTTTAGAAATGCACTACTCTAATCTGAACATAGTTGTCTAATGGAAGCCTCACCAATGATGAGCAGAATTACCATCTCACTTGATTTACACAATTTTTTTGGCAACAGTGTTGTATTGCTGACTCATTCAGTTTGTCATCCATAATAACCAAACCTTTTTTCCTGTTATTACTGACTAGTAGAAATTTTATCATTTCATATTTGTATTTTGGTTATTTGCTTCCTATATTAACCACTATACAGTTGTTTTATGGATTTCAGTCCTTTTCTCAAATATATCAAGTTCACACTATATTTCAATCTTCTTCTCCATATATTTGATCCCTGCTAGTTTCATAGTGGCTAAGTGTTACTAACATCCTGCACTATAAATGTAGATAGCAAGCTCTTCTGGATCTAGAAAAAAATTTATAAGAACCTCTTTTACTTAGTGATGAATTGGGAAGAGGTGCTAAGTGTTAATCATTACTTTGCTCCATGTTTAGCACTTGTGTCTCTATTTTTCACTAATCCCATTTAATCTGTGTTTGTCTACAAGAATGCATTATGCATTTGTATGACCACTGATCTTATTATGCTATTTAAGGAAGTGAAAGAAAGTCCTTATTTGGACGCCTGAGCTCTCTTTCCCCCATACCGCTACACTGGGAAGCCCTCATTTAAGAGTTCCATTACACCTCTTGGATAGAGTGATGGGAGAGCAAAGCCTCTACAAAGCCTCCAGAAGGCATTTCAATGGCCTTCCACACTTGATGGGATATTCCTTGCAGAGCTAGTCTCCTGGGGAAGCACATAGTGCATCAGGCAGAACAAGGGATTTCTGCAGTGGATTCTATCTACTTATCAAGAATCAGAGAGGTAGCCGTGTTAGTCTGGAATAGCAGAAGTGACAGAGTCCTGTGGCACCTTGAAGACGTTAGTATTGAAGCATAAGCTTTCGTGGGCTAATACCCATCCGACGAAGTGGGTATTAGCCCACGAAAGCTTATGCTTCAATACTTGAGTCGATCTTTTATACACTTTAAAAATGGGATCTGTCAAAGTAGCTGTAATTTATGGTCTGATTATATGGATTAAGCCCATCAAAATTAAGACCCTAATCCTGCCACTGACTCTGTGCAGACAGACCTCTGCACCTAATTGGAGCCCCATTATCTTCAATGAGGATGCACCTGCATGAAGCAATTGCAGGAGCAGGGCATTACACATAATCCTTTTCATAGCCAAGTTTGTGCAACTCCAAAGATATGAAAACTAGATGAATTCCTCTATTTCCCACTCCATCAGTGGCGAATGCACTGGCAGCAACGTGAGTTCCTACAGGAATCTGTAGAGAATTGGTTCCAATATACAAGTGGCATTTTCTCGCTGCCTTGGCCAAAGCTTATTTCACTAGGGATATGAGCAAAAGATTTGCTTTTACTCCCAAGTTTTACTACATGCAAACCCACATTTTCCACTATTTGATTTTAAATAAATATATGATCCTATTTCTAAAATTTTCCCTAGAACTTCAATTGTAAAAGAGTTTTTTTAAAATGCCTACCTCTGAAAGACTATTGTAAAAAGACAGCAAAAATAAAAATCAAGGTGTACTTGTATTTGGGCTATTTTAGCCAGTGTTCAGTTTCTCAGCCACCGTTAAACTGGATTGGTTATTGCTAAATCTAATTCCACACAGAATTTTTATTGTCTCTGTTGAAAGATTGGATTTGTTCCTTTTCTAGAGGAAGAATGCTTTCCATTGCTTGATAAAACATGAAAACACCTACAAGGTGCTTCCATATCTTAAAAACAACAACAACTATTTTGAGTGTTTATCATGAATGGATATATTCACTACTGGCTTCTGAGTTTGCATTACGATTATAGTGTTGTAAATGCCTAGATCATCAGGAAGTGTTGCTAGCTTCCCTAAATTTGTCCAGATTTAATTCCCAAACCATTGCACTGTATAATCATCATTTTAAAAGTGTACCTGCAGACTTACCTACAGAGGTCATCATCTCACATCCATCAGCTAAAAGCTAAAATCGACCCTTGGTGGGAGTTTTCAGAATCCTTTACTGAAGCCCTTGAAGAAGTGTTGCAGTTCTAAACTTCTTGGGTTGTACTGAAAACTAGCAAGGAGAGGCTGAAGACCGGACTAGATCTCTGTAACCCAACTCAGGGGTTTGCTTACAACACTATTATTCTTTAAATAAAGGAAGAACCATCAATAATACATCTGCTAATAGCTATGGCTGAATTAACAAATGGGCTGAGTTTTAGGGGACTTCTATCTCCTATAGTATAGCATCTCAAACATCAGATGTTACCTTGTGATATCTAGGAGTCCCTAGATTTTTTGGCTTTGAGGCTTCTGTAACTCCTACCACCTTTGATACTTTAAATACCTAGGCTTTTTATTGGTGGTTTTAAATATTTAGAAGAGCATCATCTTCCTGTTTTTAATATTATCTGTGCATGCAGCTAGTATTAAATAGCTAAAATTACATAACTACTTATGCATTGAGATCAGGGTATGGATGCTGGTGGGGGGGGAGAAGAGGTAAAGGGGATTGGGGCATATGACAGACTATACTTTCAGACCACATGAAAGTCTACATAGAAAGGAAAAATTGATCTAAACTTTAAGTAAATTTCTCTGTAGACACTGGCCATCTGAAAAGAAATTAATTATTTCAGTTCCAATGACCAAATGAAGAAAATCTCAGAAACAGGTACTTCATGTTGTCACAAAGGATATGCCAGAGAGTATGTTTTAATCAATGTTATTCATCTATTGTTCTTAGTCCCCTTTGCATGTATTAATACATATACACCTGTTAATTATTGGAGGGTGAGAAAGAAAATGAAAAAAAGAAAAAAAATGTTTTCCCCTCTCTGCATCTGCTTGTGAAATGGGCTTTACCGTGTGTAACTGTCTTCACTGCCCGATATCAAAATGGCTGGATGCAGAACAGTCACAATGCAGCAAGGGCTCAGTCTCCATCTCCCCTCTTCCCCAGTTACCTCACCTTGCATGAATAGCTCCAAAAATCAAAGCTCTGAAGCAAGAGTCACTTCTAATATATATAATCAAATGCACTTATCACTTCATTTTACCTCATAGGTTTTGGTTTTTTAAATCTTTAAACACAATTAAACTGTATTAGGAATACAGCCAGACACCAACTACATGGATCAACTGCATTTGGTGCCTCCCATGTGATCAGTGGTGCAAGATGGAGCGGAGCCCAACGAGGGGACACGGGTCCCACCACAAACCCGCCGAGAGGAGGCGGCCAGATTCCCTTCTCCACAGGGCGAGGCCGCGGGGGGCTCAGACGCATTGGCCCCTTGCCGGCCTGGGCAGCCCGGGCACGGATGCTCTGAAAACCCGGCGGCCGCATCCGCTCCAGCCCACGGGCTCCTCGCCCTCTCCCGCAGTCGCTGGCGGCAGATGGCCCAACGCTGCCCCTTCCCGGAGCCCGGCACCCCGCTGCCCCCCGCTGCGGTTACCTGGCTCCCGGCGTCGGGAAGGGCCTGTGCTGGGCGGAGCGGCTGGAGCCCGATCTCGGAGCGCGCACTGCTGCTGAGCCAGCCGGCCGGGTCTAGAGGCGGGGCTGTGGTGCCGGCCCTGCTCCGTGCCCGTGTCGCTGCCTCCCACCAGCTCCCAGCGCTATTTAAGCAGCCGCCACCTCCGGCGGCCACGCCACATGGGCTGACAGCTTTGCTCCGCGGCGCAGTCCAATGAGAGCCAGGGCTGGGCCCCGAGAGCCGGCTCTGGGGCGATGCCAGCCCCCTGCCCGCAGAAGCCGCTCAACGGGGGGCGGGGGCGGCCCCGCTCCGCCCGGCAGAACCTCCCCTCAGGCCGCCAGCACTGGGCGGCCTCCGAGCGCGAGCTCCCCGGGGGCTGTTCTGCGGCCCCCGCCCCGAGCGGGTGAAGGGCTCGGCCGCGGCCCACCCCGCAGGCCGTGGCGAGGCGGCCTCGTGGTCCCGAATTGACCCGGGAGGGTTTTCACTAACCCGCCCCAGCTGCTCCCTCACCCCCTGTTCTCGCCTCCCTCTCGGGCTACCCCGGGCCAGGCCGCCCGAGGACACCCCCCCCCCCCCCACAGCCGAGCGCGGGAGCCGGCACAGGCCGGGTAGTCTGGGGCCGAAGGAGCTCGTGGGGCGCGCGGGGAAAAGGCGCCTCACACAGGGCGGGGGGGGGTGTCTCTGTTACTTTCGACTGGCAGCGCCTAAGCGGGCCAGTCCCGGACCCCGGGCTCCCAGAGAGACGGGCCTAGGAACTAACGGGGGGAGGGGCCACGTCTCATTCACACCCGAACCGAGCGCTCAGCTCACAGGTGATTGACACTTGCAAATGAGAAGGACGATCGCTTCGGACGCGACGTCATTGGCTGAGGCCTCCAATCAGGGGGCAGGGGCGTGTGGAAGGGTGGCGCCCGTCCAATCTCCGGGCCTGTGTGGGTGTTGCTAGGAGATAGGGTGATGTGATGACTGTATTAGGGGGACGGCTCTGTTTAGGAAACGAAGCCGCTTGTGATGCAAGAAGCGCTTGTGAATTGCGGCTTATTTCAGGTCATTCACCTCGCGGAGTGCGATCGCTGGAGGTTATTACAGGTCAGACCTGCAAACAGGCTCTGGGGCAGTGAAATAGGGATGGCGTCGTCCCTCTCGCCCCAGGATGCAGCCAGGAAAGGCTCTGATCAGCACCCCCAATTAGAGAGAGAGAACTAAAGCCTTCACCCAGCAGAGCCCAGAGCACCTGTAACTCCTTGAAAATGATCTTCCTTCTTTTCTTCACTGCAGAGATGAGCTGGAGTGACTAGACTTTTGTTCTCCCTGAGCCCTCTGTCATGGCTAGGAGCTTGTTAATTCTGGCTCCCTTTTGATAGTCTGTTCACAAGAACCAGTGAGCTCCTGCTCCCTTGGGCAATCTGGCTCCTATGAGCACCTGGCTGGCGGGTGTCTGCTGCAAGCAGGTGCTCCTTTTGAGCACTATGCCAGATTGAAGTCTCATTCCCTTCCAACTGCCTCACCTTCCTGCCACCTCTCCCAAAACCAACATAGGCTGTAACTCCCCCAGCCACCCACTTCCTTCCACCCTGCTCCTAACTCTTGATCCAAACTGGGAGTCAGGGAGACAGTAGAGGGACTGAGGGAGCTGAGGTGTCTGTTCTGGGTCTAGGGCCTTAAGGCTCCCACTATAACTCCTTCCCTAGCTTCAGACTCTGAAAATGAATGTTAATTATAACCAGAGTTTATTTAGATGGACTCCACATATTCATGACCATGGGGTGCACTGCCAGTGCAGTTCAGAGGGTGTACTGTCTCCTAGCAGTGCCCCTGAGAGTGGTCATAGGCCCCTCCTATCCACTTCCTCTAGGATGACCAGACAGCAAGTGTGAAAAATCAGGATGGGGTAGGAGGTAACAGGAGTCTATATATGAAAAAGACCCCAAAATTGGGACTGTCCCTATAAAATCAGGACATCTAGTCACCCTAATCTCCTCAGACTTCCTGAGCATCTTGAACATGAGAGTAACAGATTACCAACCTCAAGACATAAAAAATCACACCAAAGTCCCCAAATTTGCAGTTTAAAAAATATTGGAGTTGGTCTTTTTGATTTTTAAACTCCCCCTGCACAACACCTGGGTGTGTGAGTGTGAGAGAGAATTAGTGTGAGGTGATTTTGGACCATGCTGCATGAGCTCTCATCCCACCCACCCACCCCATTTGCACACCCCCTTCCACCAATTAAGGTAGGAAAGCCCATCTTACTTAAGCATCAATAACTGGTCCTATGAAGAGGCTTCTGTATACAGGATGTAGCAAGGACTTTCCATGTTCTTTGAGAGTTTAGGACACTTTATAAACGTATGAAAAATGTCCTTGAAAATAGTGTTCTGAGAATCTTGAGGACCCAGTGACGTAGATAAGGGTAGACAAAAATGCCCAGCCTTCTTAGATGAGCTGTCACAAAAGAGAGATAGACCAAAAGATAGTACTGGAAGTGATTCTGTCCCACAATAAACAGAACTACTTGCCATAACTTAGTCTGAAAAAAATACGGAAATAAGCATCCTTTAAATCGAGAGGTGCAAACCAGTTGAGGGTGGAACAGGAAGATAAAACACCAGTACCAACATGTAGAAATGAAATTTACTGGCGAATGAATTGAACTTTCCCTAGATCTCCCATGTGTAATAAGGAATAAATCTTAGATCTTAACACACTCTCATGAGAGGAGTCGCTGAATAGGGAAGGGTGAGGAGGGCTTGGTAGAGGTAGGGTTTTTTTTAAATGAATGGCATAACTATCGTCTATAATCTCTGGTATGGAGATGTTATAGACTTCCATGGGTTAGTTTGTTCTTGATAGATAGGGACGAAGATGTTGAGACAGAATGACTTGGAGCTCCTGATCCTCATGTCAAACCTGGGTTCTTTGATGTAGCAACCAAAACATCAAATACTAGACAGGTGGTTTCTTCCAGAGTTCCAGATGGACATTTCAAAGCCAAAGCATCCTGTTCACAAGTTTGTTGAATTGTAAAGTGCTCTCAGAAGGAGAGGAAGAAACAGCAACCCAACATTTTCATCTGGAAAGGAATCAGTTTCCACTTCAGGCTTCAATTCCCTCTGAGCCTGAGTGTCTTCTTCCTCCAACAGGAACTATGGTGGGAGATTGATCGTTAAAGCCAGGAGCAGTGGCTGGATCCAAAAAGCTTGGATCTGATGAACAAACTTTTCCATGACTCTTTTAGGGGAAAGAGACTTCTACACCAATGAGGCCATGGAGTCTCCCTGTGGGGTAGAGATGACTGCTGATAGGGCTATACAAACCTTGGTGAAACTTGCCAGTCTGACCAGTATGCACCTTTTGGCACCATCTCATAGCCTGGAGGGTAAAACAGTGCATGAGGTCCATAACTGGAAGAACCCTCTGTGTTCTGAGGGTGAAATCATGGAGGGAACTCCAGCTTAATCCAATCCAGTTCTTCTGACTCTGGATCCAACACAACTGGAGAAACTATAGAACCTACTATGTGTAAGTTCTCAAAAGGCAAGATAATCTTATTAAGGAAATCTGACGGTGATTTAGGGGGTGGTAAAGAAGTGCCCACAAAAAAGCAAGACAATTCTTCTGATCACTTGCTGTTTCTTGGGAGTAGAGATCTGAGAAAGGTAATTTTCTGGAGCTTTCCTCTTCTCCTAGGAAGTCTCATTGTTTCAGTACACAACCAGACTGCAGATCTCCACAGTTAACTTCCACTCCACAGTAACTGATGCTGCCAAAGGTTCCAGGGCTGTTTTCAGATACCATTGTGCTCTTGGAACTTAAGATTCATATAGAGATTCAATCTGATCAGCTGTTTAGTTTAGGATCTGACAGATCTGAGGAATGTCCTGAGTATGACTTGGCCCTGCTAACCTAAGCCTTTTTATCCTTTGCCATCTTCTTTGGAACTGAATTAACCTGATCCAGTGGCTTTTCTCACAGTCTGGCACTTATCTCAGAACTTGATGTTGCTGGTGCCTTCCAGGCTTCGTCTATTGGATCTGGTGACTAAGATGGCCACTATGGAACTCAGTCCTGGGGCTGAGTCTGGAACCTTCATCACAGTGCTGCTCTTCTTCTTTAATCCACTTGTATCCAGAGCTGACACTGGTCTGTCTCACATTTGGATCCTTCCCCTTTTCTTTTCCCTCTCCTCATGATCTGTTATTTCTGATGTCTAATTGGGGTCCAATATTGCAAGGTGTTGAGTGCTCTCCTTTTCCATTGTTTTCAAAAGAAGGACAGCATGCTCAGCATCACAGGATCGGGCTTTTAGGCCTTGTCTAATCACACTTCTTTCTTTAAAATCTCCTATCGTTGCCAACACAGGTGAATATGCAGCAAGGCAGGGCCGGCGACAGAAATTTGGGGGCCCCCTACTCTGATAGTTTGGGGGCTCCCCCAGCCCAGCCAGGACCCCCCCCCAGCCCAGCCGGCGCTCCCCCCCAGCTGACAGCTGGTGGCAGCGGGAGCGAGAGCCCGGGAGCGGCGTGAGCCGCCCTTGCTGTTTCCCCCTCCCCCGGACTGCGTTGCTGCCGCCGGCCGGGCTCACTGCTCCTGCCGGGGCCAGGCACGCTCGTCCGGGGGAGAGCCGCGCCGCCTCCCCGCCCCTTCCCCGCTCTCCAGGTCCGGCGACAAGGGGGGACGACAACGGGTACAGCTGTGTACCGGGGCCCCCCTAAAGTCGGGGGGCCCGGTACAGCTGTACCCGTAGTACCCCCCTGTCGTCGGCCCTGGCCACATCATACTGAGCTGCTCTGAATCAAACTGAAAATATTGGAAATAAGAATTGCAATGTTGCTGGAATGTATATTCTACAATTATTTAAAAACTTTTTGAATTCAGGCAAACAGTATAGCAACAGTTTGCTGTAACTATGATGTGAGGCCAAAATTTCTCTGCTTGTTGGAAACCACTGTGCTTTGAGCTGCAGTCAGAGCAGGCTCTGGGTTAGGGGAATGCATCATGTTGTTCTAGTCCATGAAGGAACAATGTAAAAAGTATTTAATCTGGTGATGGGACTTTCAAGCAAAATAAATTGGGAAAAGGCACAGAGGACACCTCAGATCCAGTACTGACATGATAAAAGCACAATGAAATAATGTCTACTAAGCATGCGACTTGTTACTATTATTTATTATTTGTAATACCATATTATTTGTATTACCATTTGTATTATCTATATGTTAAACCAAAACATTTTTCAACAGAACATTGAACAATTTTTTCAAGTTATTCTTGAGCTGCCTACAGCCATGCTTTACAACCTTGTACTGTTTCTTTCAGATCTCAACATGAGCAGGGTTTTCTAGAGTCAGAATTTGGACAGGAGGCCTTCAAGGAGCACCTATGTGCTGCAGGAAGAAGTGTAGGTGATTCAGTAAGTCCTTCTTCCATCTTAGGCTCTTAACCTGCAAACATACACATTATTAATTTTACTACCACGAGTAATCCCATTCTTTTCAATAGGACCACTCATAGTAGTAAAGTTAAACACCTGAATAAGTGTTTGGAAAGTCAGGTCATAGAATCATAGAATATTAGGGTTGGAAGGGACCTCTGGAGGTCATCTAGTCCAATCCCCTGCTCAAAGCAGGACCAATCCCCAACTAACTAAATCATCCCAGACAGGGCTTTGTCAAGCCTGACTTTAAAAACCTCTAAGGAAAGTGATTCTACCATCTCCCTAGGTAACCCATTCCAATTCTTCACCACCCTCCTAGTGAAAAAGTTTTTCCTAATATCCAATCTAAACCTTCCCAACTGCAACTTGAGACCATTACTCCTTGTTCTGTCATCTGCTACCACTGAGAACAGTCTAGATCCATCCTCTTTAGAACCCCCTTTCAGGTAGTTGAAAGCAGCTATCAAATCTCCCCTCAATCTTCTCTTCTGTAGACTAAACAATCCCAGTTCTCTCAGCCTCTCCTCATAAGTCATGAGCTCCAGGCCCCTAATCATTTTTGTTGCCCTTCTCTGGACTCTTTCCAATTTTTCCACATCCTTCTTGTAGTGTGGGCCCCAAAATTGGACAAAGTACTCCAGATGAGGCCTCACCAATGTCGAATAGAGGGGAACAATCACGTCCCTCAATCTGCTGGCAATGCCCCTAGTTATACAGCCCAAAATGCTTTCTTGGCAACAAGGGCACATTGTTGACTCATATCCAGCTTCTCATCCACTGTAACCCCTAGGTCCTTTTCTGCAGAACTGCTGCCTAGCCATTCGGTCCCTAGTCTGTAGCAGAGCCTTAGTACCAAACCAATACCCACCTTCCTGCAATGCTGTTGGAGGTGCCATCCTGCCATTTTCAAAATTAAACAAAAGAGAGATCCTGAGAACTCATGATCATTCAAGTGTCATGACACTTTTCATAAGTACAGTGGTGTGCTGGTCAAATTACAACTCATGTAAAAAATTTCCTGCAATTTCAGCTGGAAATGTGTTGTAAGGATTAGTTATTTGCACAATGCTTTTAGTTCATCCAGTGAAAGATTCTAAGTATTGTTAATGAGCCTGATTCTCACAGTCTTGAAACTTTTGACATCACTGACACCCGTACTAATCAATACCACCAGTGTAAGTGAATGGAGAATTCTGTTTTTGTAGCATTTTGTACAAGCAAAAATGACTACAGAAGATACAAGGTAGTGCAGAATCAGGGCCAATTTCTTTATATCCCTGGATTTAAAATGAATATTAAGCAGCTACCAAGAATTGATTGTTACAGTATGTAGAATGAATGCAGTGTTAGTAAGGATAGGAAAATAGCATGCTAAGGCAGCCCACAGATACATTTTCCTCTGTCTAACTCACACTCCAGTTTTTCTCAACAAAATTTTGCTAAAAACGGCAAGCTCTGTCTAAAGGCACAAGAGTTTAACTCTTTAGTAGCTGGGAATCTATACTAATCTCCAGAAAGCAGGTGGATGAACTGACATTTAATAAAGACAAACAAATAAAATAGGGTCCAGCTGAAGCTACTCCTCCCTCAGCACCTTCCTGAACCCAGAACTGTGTAGGGGAGACACCCCACTTTAGGGGCACTAGTACCCATGTAGTGCCTCACCCCTTTCCCTGTGCCATGGAGATGTGCAGAGAGGAGTCAAAGGGGCTGAAGGGGCCAAAAATAGGACCTCTGGATATTCAAAGAACCATCCACTCTTTTGATTGTACTTTCTCAATTATGTGCTGATTGGTTGTCCAACCCTCTCCTTCCTCTCCCCAACAGCCACTTCACTTGAGCTTCACTTCACATTTTCCTCTCTTATCCTCTTCTCCCCTGCCCTGCCCCCATCACTTCCCTTCTGTTTCCATTTAGCTTATCTCCTCCTAAGTAAACCCACCCAAAATAAGTGAGTGAACAAATAAACAATAAAAATTAAACTGTGGAACGAACTGCATATTTGCTGCCATCACCTTGTTCATTCTGCTAGTGAATTCTACCCCTTTCCCTACCCCATGGCTGGCTGGTCTATTTAGTCTGTAAGCTCTTCAGGGCCTTGGCAGGGGCAGTCCACTACAGTACTCAAGAGTTTGTACAGAGCTAAACTTACTTTCAAAGAAATCAGTGCTTAACATTGTAGTTCCGGACTTTTTGCATCTGATGGGAGATTTTTGACTTTATGGGGTGAGTCTGAGATGTTTTGTTGGCTATTAACTTAGGTTGAACTTTAAAGTTGGTTCCTTTGACTGTCAAGTCAGCAGCTGGTGCTCTTTCTCGATCCCCAGTTTTGATATTTTGCTGAGACTCTTCAAACTTCTTGGCTGTGTGGGTAGCTTTGAACTCTACTGCACAAAGAAAAGGAGAAAATTGATTTGTTCGTCCATTTGCAGTTATGAGTAAGACTAAAGAGTTGAGGACAAGGGAGTTATTTACTGTCAGTACCTTTTGTTCTCAGAATAGAACAACATGAAAACATAAGACTGGCTCTACTGGGTCAGACCAAAAGTCCATTTAGCCCAGTATCCTGTCTTCCGACAGTGGTCAATGCCAGGTGCCACAGAGGGAATGAACAGAACAGGTAATCATGTGATCTATCCCATCGCTCATTCCCAGCTTCTGGCAAACAGAGGCTGGGGACACCATTCCTGCCCATCCTAGCTAATAGTCATTGATGGACCTATCCTCCATTAATGTATCTAGTTCTTTTTTGAACCCTGTTATGATCTTGGACATCACAACATCCTTTGGCAAGGAGTTCCACAGGTTGACTGTGCATTGTGTATGTGTTGTTTTAAACCTGCTGCCTATTGATTTCATTTGGTGACCCCTAGTTCTTGTGTTATGAGAGGTAGTAAACAACACTTCCTTATCTACTTTCTCTACACCAGAGTTTCCCAAACTGTGTTCCGCAGAACACTGGTGTTTCACATGATATGAATAGGTGTTCCGTGAAAGATTCATAATTTTAAAAAAGGTCTTTACATTTTTTTTATTTTAAATTTTGCTTTGTTTTATAAAATAAAATGTATTTGATCATAAATAATGCATTTTTTTATTTGAAAACCAAACGACTACAAAATAATATAAGTGTTCTGTAAAGATATACCAGGCTGAAAAGTGTTCCATGACCAAAAAAGTTTGGGAAACACTGCTCTACACCAGTCATGATTTTATAGACCTCAATCATATCTCCCCTTAGCCGTCTCTTTTCCAAGCTGAAAAGTTCAAGTCTTATTAATCTCTCCTCATACGGAAGCCGTTCCATACCACTAATCATTTTTACCTTTTCTAATTCCAGTATATCTTTATTGAGATGGGGCGACCACATCTGCACACAGTATTCAAGATGTGGGCATACCATGGATTTATATACAGGCAACATGATATTTTGTGTCCTATTATCTATCCCTTTCTTAATTATTCCCAACATTCTGTTCGCTTTTTTGACTGCCACTGCACATTGAGTGGATATGTTTGGAGAACTATCCACAATGATTCCAAGATCTCTTTCTGTAGTGGTAACAGCTAATTTAAACCCCATAATTTTATATGTATAGTTGGGATTATGCTTTCCAATGTGAATTACTTTGCATTTATCAACATTAAATTTCATTTGTCATTTTGTTGCCCAGTCACCCAGTTTTGTGAGATCCCTTTGTAGCTCTTCACAGACTGCCTGGGTCTTAACTATCTTTAGTATTTTGTATCATCTGCAAATTTTGCCACCTCACTATTTACCCCTTTTTCTAGATCATTTATGAACATGTTGAATAGGGCTGGTCCCAGTACAGACCCCTGGGGAACACCACTATTTACCTCTCTCCATTCTGAAAACTGACCATTTATTACATTGCCTTCAGAGAGCCGAACAGTAGGTGTTGCATGCCTGGCTATGTAACCAGCTTTGAACAATAGACAGAGTTAGGGGACAAGTAGATGTTTATTGGGCCCTTCACTCTATTGATTGGTTTAAACTCTTTGCCCCATCTGTTTGACCCTCAGTTCCTCTCCATGACCTAAACCTATTTAATTCTGGGCTGGGAGTCCATTCGGTATGTGAACAAGAGTCACTATTCTGTCCAACTACTGTTTTGACATTCAGGGTGTGACACCTCACTTCCCAGCATGGCTCTGGATCTTTGGGAAAAGCATATATAGTGATGTTAATTTATGATATGAGACTCAAGACACAACTGTGGCTAGCTATTGGAGTTGAGACCTAACTACTGTTTAACATGTGGAAAAGGATAGAACTGGCCAGATATAAGATAAGATATAAAATCTTACATGCCCATTCCCAAAAGTTGGTTTTGAACACTGTTAAAGTGTTGTCATTAATTGATGCATGCTATTTTAAGCAAAAATGTTTACAAGAGGGCAGTGGAGTAAGGGTAGAGAAAGCTCCATATGTCAGATTCTGCCTGGTACTGTACATAGATCTGAAAGGCCTTGATACAACCACCAAAAAGATATGCTATGTGTGGTAAATTTTCAGATAGGCTGGGCCTGGTTTCCCTTTTAGCAGGTTTGAATCTGAATACATGTAAAACTTTCAAAAGCACTAAAGTGATTTAGAAGTTTAAGGCCCAATTTCAAAAGTGATTTAGGCCTGGTCTACACTATGGATCAAAAATTATAGAATGCCAGCCTTCTGTTGCATGGGCAATCCTCTGGAGTAGAGTGGCTGGGTGCCTGTAGCCTCCCCGCCCCGCGTTCTTGGGTATCTGGAGGAGGAGGATATGGAACTTGGGGAGGAGTGCAGGCAGTTATACAGGGGCTGCAGCGGCGGTGTGTGCTCCTGCTGCCTTTCCTGCAGCTCCAGCAGATGCCTGAGCATGTCAGTTTGCTCCCACATTAGGCTCATTAGCCTGTGGGATGTAGAAACATTTGCAGCTGTGGGAGGAACAAAAAGGAGAGTGGTATTTAGAAAGATATATTTTAGAGAACAAAGGGAAGACTATTTCACACTGAATCAAGCGATTCACATTACATAGCACATGTGCTTCACCCCATCCCCTACCTACAGTGATCAGATCCAGTACCTCCCATTCAGTCCATGCTGGAGTTCTTTTGCAATTCTGGCACTCCATGGTCATCTGTGCTGATGAGCTCACCACGCTGGCCAAACAGGAAATGAAAATCAAAAGTTCCTGGGGCTTTTCCTGTGTACCTGGCTAGTGCATCAGAGTTGAGAGTGGTGTCCAGAGTGGTCACAATGGAGCATTCTGGGATAGCTCCCACATGCCAATACCGTCAAATTATATCCACAGTAACTCAGATTTGGAACAGCAATGCTGATTTTTCTGCTACTCCCCTTGCCATGGTGGAGTACAGAAACCGGTTTAAAGAGCCCTTTAAGTTCACAAAACACGGATTGGTCATGTGGACAGAATCAGTTTTAATTCGAATTAACTCGGCTAATTGTGAAATAAACGTGTACTGTAGACCAGGCCTAAGTTAATGGGGAAGTTAGCAGCCTCAGTGCTCGATCCCTCAAGAAGCCAAGAGCAGTGAGCAGTTCAGAAGCCCAAGCCCTAAGGCAGGGCAAGCGTGCCAAATAGTCTAAAGCCCAACCCTCAGGCAGGGTGTAGTCTTTGAAACCCAAGCCATTGGACAGGGTAGGGTACCAAACACAGTCTTGGGTTCCAGCCCTCAGGCCAGGGCAGCAAACAGTCTACGGTAGTATATTTCCCCAGACAGGGGAAAGCTCACAGCAAACAGTTTATGGGGTTCTGGCCCTACAAATACAATCTGTCATCCTGGCTCTGATAGTAGACAGACAAGCACAGGCCTCTTGGCGTGAAGAGGGGGGAGAATGCATCCATTTCCTTTGGCAGCTGCCTCACAACTGAGCAAGTACAGGGCCCACTTTTTATACTTCCTGTCCTACCCCTCTGCTTCCAGTGTGGTGAGCATGGCCTTCTTTGTTCTGTCCACCAGGGAGCATCTGGCCCTCCCTCACTGTCAATCTCCAAGGCAAGCCATGCCTCTTTGCCACACACCCACATTCTGAGATTTGTGCCTGCAGTTGAACTCTGGGTAGACGTTTTGTACATGCAAGTTGAATCTTCAAAAAGGAGGCTTTTTATGCTGCTGAAATGTATGTATGTTTAGCACTTGCTCCACTACTGCAAAAATATTGAATCACTTGCCACCAGGAATAACTGCAGTTCAGATTGGAAGAATGTTTAAACGTAGAATGCATAAGCCGGGCTAATTAGTTAATATTTGTAAAGTACTTTGAAGATGAAAAATTTTACTTAACAGATCAGAAATGGTGAGTCCTCTTCTGCCTAGGGCCAGAAAGAAGTAGAAATCTCTCTTGGTTAAAGTTTTACCCAACATCCCTGCCATGGCTGGCTTTTTACCTACATGGACAGCTCTTAAAAGTCCAACAGTCTGAAGCTGTTGAAATTTTGTCTAGTATGGGACAGTAAAAGATAACATCTGACCCATAAAGTGTAGAATTTCTGGCCAGACAGCTGAGCCAATAACAGCAAGAAAGGGGTTATGGTAAAAGTGGCTCTTTAGTTTTCTATATCTAAGTTCAAATATTGCAACAGAATTTATTTACATTCCAAGCATCTCCAGTTCTTTTGCTCTTTAACACACGATGCATGCTCAAACATAATGTCAAACTTAGCTGCTGCTATTACATTCAGGCCCTCCCACAACTACCAGTTTAAGGTTACAGACTTTCCTGCATTTAAGAGATCCTCAGCTGCCATATTTGTTTCTTTAGCTACATAATTAATTTGATTTCCTGGTATTCCTTTAGCACAAAGTCAGTGGCGTATCAAAAACAAGTTCTGAACAGGCTCAGGGACCTTCAAACAGTATAGAGAGTGGCCAGGCAGGGTTAAAAGCCACAGCCAGGAACCTCTTGCACAAACCATACATAAATTCTGTACCGTACCCTTACCCTTGCATTTAGCATCTGTCTTACTTCTCTTCCTTCAAACCTCTGCCCCCCCAAAAAACCTCTTATTATAACATACTATTTTATTTGAAATTCTAGACTTTTCAAATTGCTCTCTTCTCACAACTTATTCTCAGCTTCAGGTCAAGAAAAGATAAAATGATTTTCTAGCCAGCAAGAGACAGAAAGAGAAAAAGGAAAAGGAAAAGGAAAAGGAAAAGGAAAAGGAAAAGGAAAAGGAAAAGGAAAAGGAAAGAAAGAAAGAAAGAAAGAAAGAAAGAAAGAAAGAAAGAAAGACAAAACCATGCAATTATATACTAGTAGTGACTTGAGTTTCTGAGTCCATGCAACTTCATATTATTCAGGCACCTCTAATACCCAAATAAATCTAAACTAACTAAAGGCTCCCAGGCTTCAGATGTTTAGAACTGTATATGAATGAAGATTCAATATTACTGACAATCAAAGATGGCTTTTATAGATTCCAAGGCCAGAAGGGACCACTCATCTCCTACTCTTACCTCCTGTATAACACAGGCCACAGACCTTTCTCCAAATAATTCCTGTTTGAAGACAGAATATCTTTTAGAAAAACATTCAACGTTGATTTTAGAAAGGACAATGATGGGGATGCCCCCACAACCCAGGGTAAATGGTACCAATGTTTAATTATCCTCACAGCTTAATATTTATGCTTTATTTTAAGTCTGAATGTTGTCTAACTACAACTTCCAACCATTGAATGTTATGCCTTTGTCTGCTAGACTGGAGATCCCATTATCAAATATTTTTTCCCTGTTTAGGAACTTATAAACCTGATCAAGTTATCCCGTAACCTTCCCTATGTTAAGCTAAACAGACTGTGATTGAGTCTGTATCTACAAAGGCATATTTTCAAGTCCTTTCTTTCATGATTCTTGTAGCTCTTCTCTGAACCCTCTCCAATTTATCAACCTGACATTCTATGGACTCTGGGACACACTTTAGGATATTATGAATATCAATATGGTAAAATTGCAATGAGTTATGCCAGATATGCCATGTAAGATATCTGTGAATATGCTATAGTTTGCCAAATATGATGATCTTGTTTATATGTTTGTATCACCTTTCTATTATGGGTAATAGATATTTATGTATGTCTGTATTTCAAAACTTGTGGTATGCTTCTGGGTGAAACCCCAAGACAGTTTCAGCACTGCCTAGCCTGCTTGATGGCCCATTAATGACCATCAACTATACAATTGACCCTTTGAGAGAAGGCAAGGGGATACACCTCGTGACTCAGAAAGGCATGCAGGGACCAGCCTGTGGACATAACTCTAAGGCTTCCAAGCCATGTCCTGGGCAGCTTTTAAAACAAAGGAAGCACAGGCTGCAAAGCAAAAGACTATAAAAGGCAGCTGCACCTTCTCCGTTTTGTCTACAATGCTGCTTCTTATCTCTGGAGGAACTTTGCTACAAATTGAGGCTCTGAACAAAGGACTGAATGACCCATCCAAACTGTGGATGTATTCCAGAGGGACTTTCAAGCCAGCAAACTCACCAATATTGCTGGGAACCTGATATATGGACTTTGAAATCTTTGTATGTATGTGACCCTTTTACCATTTAATTTCTTTCTTCTTGTTCTTTCTTTTTTCTTTATAATAAACCTTTAGTTTTAGACACTAAAGGATTGGCTGGCAGCATGGTATTTTGGGTAAAATCAAAACCTATACTGGCCTGGTGACATGGCTGATCCTTTGGGGGCAAGAAGAACATTTTGTATATGTTAGCAGAGTTTAAAATAACTTCTCACTGTACTGGACCTAGGTGCTGATTGGGAGCCAGAGACTGGAATGCAATAAAAGGGGCTGTGTGATTTCTTTCTTTTTTTTTTTTTGCTTTGTGATAACCAGTGTGGGGGATCAGAAGCACAATTTGTGACTGGTTGGGGAGTTTAACTTCAGCATTACCAACCAGTCTTGGGCAGGGCCGGCGCCAGAAATTTGGGAGCCCCCTACTCTGATCGTTGGGGGCCCCCTACTCTGATCGTTGGGGGGCCCCCCAGCCCATTCTCCTTCCCCCATGCCTGACCTGCCCAGCTGAGCCTCCCCCCCACCCGCACCCACACCTCGCTGGCCCCCGCGGAGTGGTGCGCCCGGCCAGTCCTCTGCAGCTGCCAGGGCGGCGGAGGCGATGGAGCCGGCATTTCCCCCCCTCCCCCGCCAAGGGCTGGCCCGGCTCTTGCTGCAGGTGGGCGGGGGAAGCGCTGCAGCCGGGGGTGCCTCGGGGCGGCTCCTGGGGCGCGGGACAAGCCGCTGGCTGAAGGGCTCAGGAGGCAGCCGGCCACTGACACAGGGACACAGCCCAGGAAAGAGCGGCCAGGGAGATGCGGTGCCCAGGGGGGACGACTATGGGTACAGCTGTGTACCGGTCCCCGGATTTAAGGGGGCCCCCCTTAAGTCCGGGGGCCGGTACAGCTCTACCCGTAATACCCCCCTGTCGCCGGCCCTGGTCTTGGGAGTATCTGCTCTCCCTTTTGCATCCTGACCTGGTCTTTCCAGTGAGGGCTGCCCTAGGCACCACTAGGTCACAATCAACATTCTTGATTAGTGAATACCGAAACAGGACACAGTATTCCAGCAGCAGTCACACCAGTGTCAAATACAAAGGTAAGATAACCTCCCTACTCCTACTTGTGACTTCCCTGTATATAGCCAAGCATTAGCCCTTGTGGCCCGAGGGTAGGTCTGCAAAACAAACCTGTGACAGAAAGTCTCAGAGCCAGGATCAAATGCCACAGGCTCATACTACAGGGCTAAAAATAGCAGTGTAAACATTCTTGCTTGGGCTGGACCCGAAGCTCTGAGACCTGGGAAGATGGTTGGGTGTAAGAGCGTGGTTGTCAGGCACTGGGTCCCAGTAGTCATGCCTAGTGTTTGGAGCAGAGGTTGAATCCAGACATAGGGTTGGGACTGGGTCGAGGGCCGCATTGGAACCAGGGTCCAGGGACAGGCCGGAGTCAGAACTGATATCAGAGTCTGTAGACAAGTCAAATCAGTACTATAGCTCAAGTCCAGGTTCAGGTCAAGGCTGAGTGATCAGGGTCCGCGGTGTGAAGGTGGAAGCTGGGCTGGAGCAGATCAGTAACATGGCTGGAGCTAGGTCAGAGCAGGGCAAGGCTAAGGCAGGAGCAGGTCAGTATCAGAGCTCAGGCAGGATCAAGAACCAGATCAAGGCTGGGAGACTAGAGAGTCTGTTATGCTGCACGGCAGCAGGACAGTTCCTGGCTAGGTTCTGCTGTTGTGTAGACTGGTCTGCAGCTCTGGCAGGGCTCAGGAGCCTGGGCGTCATCTGATTCAGGCTCTGCTGAGGGACAGGCTGCTGCCACATGCCTGAAGTTGGAGGCCTGGTCTACGCTACACAGTTAGGTCAATGGGAGGCAACTCACATTGACCCAACCGTTGATGCGTCTACATTTAAATGTTGTTCCTGACAATGTAAGTGCCCCATTACACCAACTTAATAACAGCACCTTCCTGAACAATGTAGAGTCAGGGTCGATGTAATTAGGTCAACAGTGTCAGTGTGTAGACGCTGCGTCACTTACATCAACTGTTACTGGGGTCCAGGAGCTCCAATGCTCTACAGTGACCACTCTGGTCACCGCTGTGAACTCTGCTGCCCAGCAGTCAGGTGGATGGGAAGGAGCTCCTCCCCTTTAAAGCCCTGTGAATTTTTTTAATTAATTTTCCCAGTTCCCCAGCTAGCAGCTTTCCATTGTTGTGTGCAACTGTCCAGCTAACTATGGCGGCTACACCTTGCCCATGCTCCTGGAGCACACAGGAGGAGATGGATCTCCTGGATCTGTGGGGAGTAGAGGCTCTGAAGGCACAGTAGGGCCAATCAATACATAGAAATATGGATATCTACGACAGACTGCTCATGACACGCAGGAGAAGAGCTACAGGAGGGGCTACCAGAAGTGCCGCATGAAAGCGAAGGAGCAGCAGCAGGCATACCAGAAGCCAGGGAGGCCAACAATCGCTCTAGTGTGGAACAACAGACCTCCTGCTTTTACAAAGAGGTTCATGCCATCCTTGGTGGAGACCCCAGCACAACCCCCAAGAGGCCCATGAATACTTTGGAGAAGCCCAAGTCTTAGGTCCCCTGCCATAAACAGCAAGGAGGGGGAAGAGGAAGAGTACTATGGGGGACAGGCAGCCAGGAGATTCAGCTGCACAGTGAGCCAGGACATGTTTCTGACTTCAGTGCAGTCCAAACAGTCGCACCAGTTGAGCATGGGCAAGCCTTATACAGTGGAAGGAACCTCTAGCGAGTATGCAGTTTGCTTTGAGAAAGTAGTGAAACAACCAAGAGAGGTAGACTTGATCTCTGCTTTTCATTCCCCTCTTGAGTTAGGCAGAGGGAACCATGTGGAACAGTTTGTTCATGTGTACCGGGATGTTCCATGAATCCTGTAGACATCTCAGTGAAACTTTCATGGAGGCACTCTGCAATCCTCTGTGAAAGGTTCCTGAGAGGGCTGCCTTATTTCTTCTACTGCGGTAGCACAGCTTCTGTTCCTACGTCACTCAGTGATTACTTCAGCAGGCATCATTGCAATACACAAGCTAGCAACATAGGGGTCTGGGCAGCATCAGGACACCAGCAACAGCTGTGATCTGTACCCCTCAGGAGTGGGATATCAGCCTAAAATCACCAGTGCCCATGGAAAATGGTGCCAGTATTCAGTCCCATTGCTTTAAACACATATACTCATACCTGCAAACTATCCCCTCCTCATTTCCCCTACCACATCTTGAATACTGTGTGCAGTTGTGGTCATCCCATCTCAAAAAAGATATACTGGAATTGGAAAAGGTTCAGAAAATGGCAACAAAAATGATTAGGGGTCTGGAACAGCTTCCGTATGAGGAGAGATTAATAAGACTGAGACTTTTCAGCTTGGTAAAGAGACGGCTAATGGGATTTTATTGATGTCAATAAAATCATGACTGCTGTAGAGAAAGTAGATAAGGAAGTGTTGTTTACTATTTCTCATAACACAAGAATTAGGGGTCACCAAATTAAATAAGTAAGCAGCAGGTTTAAAACAAATAACACACATACAATGCACAGTCAATTTATGGAACTACTTGTCAGAGGCTGTTGTGAAGGCCAACATGATAACCAGATTAAAAAAAGAACTAGATAAATTCATGGAGGATAGGGTCCATCAATGGCTATTAGCCAGGATGGGCAGGAATGGTGTCCCTAGCCCCTGTTTGCCAGAAGCTGGGAATGAGCAACAAGGGATGGATCACTTCATGATTCCCTGTTCTGTTCATTCCCCCTGGGGCACCTGGCCCTGGCCACTGTCAGAAGATGGACTAGATGGACTTTTGGTCTGACCCAGTAGGGCCTTTCTTATGTTCTTATATAAATCCATGGTGCATCTTGAATACTGTGACTAGTTCTGGTCATCTCAAACAGGATATAGTGGAACTGTAAAGGTTCAGAGACGTGCAACAAAGAAGATGAAGGGTATGGAATGACTTCTGTACAAGGAGAGACTAAAAAGGGCAGAGCTGTTCAGCTTGGAAAAGAGACAGTTGAGGGGAGCACGTGATAGAGGTCTATAAAATCATGAATGGTGTGGAGAGAGTGAATAAAGAAATGTTATTTACCCCTCCCCCATAAAAAGCCAGGGGTCACCTGATGTAATTAATAGGTAGCAGATTTAATATAAACCTGAGGAAATACTTTTTCAGACAATGCATAATTAACTTGTTGAACTCATTGCCATGGGATGTTGTTATGGCCAAAAGTATAACTGGGTTTAAAAAAAAAAAAAAAAAAAGAGAGAAGTTCATGGGGGATAAATCCATCAATAGGTATTGGCCAAAATGGTCAGAGAATATAACCATGCTCAGGGCCACCCTTAACTTCTGACTGCCAGAAGTTGGGAGGGGAAAAAAGGGATAAGATCTTTCCAAAACTGCTCTGTTCTCTACACTCCCCCTGAAGTGCTGGTGTTGGCCACTGTGAGACAGGATCCTGGGCTAGGTGGACCACCGGTCTGACCCACTGTGGCAGTTCTAATGTTCTTATTCTTTCTTTAACTAAGCCGTAATTCACTGGAAGTGATAAATAAAAAATGGTACTGTATTGCTGGGGCTGATTTACAGTGTTAGAATGATAAAGAAAATGCTTAAAATTCAGGGATCGGCAACCTTTGGCACACGGCCCACCAGGGAAAGCCCCTGCCGGGCTGGTTTGTTTACCTGCAGCGTCTGCAGGTTCAACCGATTGTGGCTCCCACTGACCGCAGTTTGCCATCCCAGGGCAATGGGGGCTGCAGGAAGCGGCGCGGGCCGAGGGATGTGCTGGCCGCCCTTCCCGCGGCCCCCATTGGCCTGGGACCTCGAACCACTGCCAGTGGGAGCCGCGATCAGCCAAACCTGTGGATGCTGCAGGTAAACAAAGAGTCAGGGAGGTAGCCGTGTTAGTCTGGAATAGCAGAGGTAACAAAGTCCTGTGGCACCTTAAAGACTAACTATAAAGTTTTGAAGCATGAGCTTTCGTGGGCTAATACCCACTTCGTCGGATGCAGGCAGTGGAAGTGTTCAGAGGCAGTTATAGAAAAGTAGGTAAGAGCCAGGTGGGAGGTGAAAAGGTTAGTCCAATTAAGCTGAACCAGCTTGTTATCTCCGATCAGGGAGTGTGGATTATTCTTCTAGCATTTGAATGGGGTGTGTGAACATGGAGAGAGGAGAAACAATGTCTGTAATGAGCCAACCATTGTAGATCTCTGTTCAATCCGAGATTGTGTGTGTTGAATTTGCAAATGAATTGAAGTTCTGCAGTCTCCCTTTGAAGTCTGGACTTGAAAGTTTTTTGCTGCAGTATGGTGACTTTTAAATCTGTAATAGTGTGTCCAGGCAGGTTAGGGTTAGAACTATTACAGATTTAAAAGTCACCATCATCAAACTGTGATCTCTCTCCTGCCATCCATCACCCCTCTCTAACAAACAGAGACTAGGGACACCATTCCTTACCCATCCTGGCTAATTTCCATTAATAGACTTAACCTCCATGAATTTATCTAGTTCTCTTTTAAACCCTGTTATAGTCCAAGCCTTCACAACCTCCTCAGGCAAGGAGTTCCACAGGTTGACTGTGCGCTGTGTGAAGAAGAACTTCCTTTTATTTGTTTTAAACCTGCTGCCCATTAATTTCATTTGGTGGCCCCTAGTTCTTCTATTATGGGAACAAGTAAATAACTTCTCCTTATTCACTTTCTCCACACCACTCATGATTTTATATACCTCTATCATATTCCCCTTTAGTCTCCTCTTTTCCAAGCTGAAAAGTCCTAGCCTCTTTAATCTCTCCTCATATGGGACCTGTTCCAAACCCCTAATCATTTTAGTTGCCCTTCTCTGAACCTTTTCTAATGCCAGTATATCTTTTTTGAGATGAGACCACATCTGTATGCAGTGTCCAAGATGTGGGCGTGCCATGGATTTACATAAGGACAATAAGATATTCTCCATCTTATTCTCTATTTCTTGAAGTGACAAAGAGTCCTATGGCACCTTAAAGACGAACTAAAGTATTGAAGCATAAGCTTTCATGGGCTAATACTCACTTCGTCAGATGCATACAGACCGATGAAGTGGGTATTAGCCCACGAAAACTTATGCTTCAATACTTTAGTTTGTCTTTAAGGTGCCACAGGACTCTTTGTCACTTCTGCTATTCCAGACTAACACGGCTACCTCTCTGATTCTATTTCTTGAGTAATTTGCCTCCCTTTTGTCATCCTGAAAGATTTAAGCATAGTAACAGATCAAAAGCACAAATTCCTTGTTCAAGTTTCAGTTTTTCCATATAAATGCTATCGTGAACTGGACCCCAAGTTATTCAAGACTCTCAGTGCACATGATGGTCCTTGAAGCAGTTTCAAAAGAGAGAAATTTTCCTCCTTCTTCAGAAGGAGGCAGCAAACAATTTAAAAACAACACAATGTTTTACAGTCCTTATTCATTTCGGAGCCTGAGTGGGATGAATAAGAAGCTCCTCAGTTAATTATTCTCAGGATCAATCCAGATTCTCAGTTAGTCTCTAAGGTGCCACAAGGACTCCTCCTTGTTTTTGCTGATACTGACTAACATGGCTACCCCTCTGAAACCCATTTCTTACTTCTATTTCACTAGGCTTTGGACACCTGAAAATCTTGCAGCAAGTGTTGCAACTGTGGTTAGAAGTTGCTAGAGGTTAGGAAATTGATGTCCTTGTAAGGTTGCCAGCTGTGTTGCACCAGACTCAGCAGCATGAAACAACATGGAATTATCAGCAAAATTTTCATGAAATATACATGACCAAACACAGTTTTTGTTTATCCTGCCAATACAGATCTGACCTACAGTACCCCTGCTATTCCAGTCCTAGACCCACAAAAAGACACGTGAATTATAACCACCAGCACTGTTTTCATTTCAGTCCTAGGGTTCATCTCTGCCATAGTTCTATCAATCAATTCTATCATAGTTCTATCATTAATCTTATCCTGCAATATACTGGTCATTGGAAGTAATAGTAATAAGTACCATTTATGATGCACTTTTCATTTTCAAAGTCCTTTTCAAACACTAGTGAATGAGTCCTAGTCCTGGAGTTCCCTTGAAAAGAGACTGTTCACTGTGCCAAACTGTATAGTATTTTTAAAATGGACATAAATGACTAAAGGGACAAATTTAACACCATCAATCCCAATACAAATTTAAAGCTAAGTCTACAGAGCTAAATGGCTAGTACATACTTATGGATAAAAATTCTACCTACTAAAACTAAGGATTGGGTACCAGGGGGAATCTGTTACAGAACACTTAATCTCACTAGGGAACAGGACAAACTGCTCCTTAAACATCTGTGTTAATGAAAACTGGGACTTGTTCATGGATATCCTATTGCAACGTTTCTCAAACTGGGCTCTGTGGACCTTGGGGGTCCGTAAGGGTACTCCAGGGGGTCCAAGGGCCCCACTGACCAACTGCTCCTCCTCCCTCCCAGCACCTCCTGCATGCTGAGGAACAGCTGTTCAGTGGTGTGTAGGAGGCACTTGGGGGGAGGAGGAGCAGCAGGGACAGGGCGAACTTGTGGGAGGGGTGGAAAAAGACAGGGAAGAGGAGGGGCAGGGGTTAAGCGGGGGACGGGAAGAGGTGGGGTGGGGCCTCGGGGGAAGGAGTGGAGTGGGGGTGGGGCCTGTGGCTGAGCAGGGGACGTGGAGGTTCGCAAAAACTTTTTAAATCAAAATGGGGATACTCAGGTTGCTAAACTTTGAGAACCGCTGTCCTATTGGATGTCCATGATCCCACAGATAGACAAAAAGGTAATTCTGGGCTAGAAGCCAACCTGGTTAAAAGAAGATGCAAAAGTGGTAATAAAACAGGGGTTCTCAAACTGGGGGTTGGGAGCCCTCGGGGGTCGCGAGGTTATTTCATGAGGGCTCGCGAGCTGTCAGTCTCCACCCCAAATCCTGCTTTGCTTCAAGCATTTATAATAGTATTAAATATATTTAAAAGTGTTTTTAATGTATAAGGGGGGGTCGCACTCAGAGGCTTGCATGTGAAAGGGGTCACCAGTACAAAGGTCTGAAAACCCCTGTAATAAAATATAAAACAATTATATATAAAGGCAAATTATATATATATGGACAACCGGGAAGTAAATGGCAATGAATATAAAGATATAAGTTAAAAAATGTAAGTGACATAAAAAAGGGAAGCCAAAGTAATCAATGAAATATCAGTGACCAAAGGAGTTAAATATAACAAGAAAACATTTTTAAATGTAATCAATAACAAGAAAAACTCTAGGTCAGGTATATAACCATGTCTAGATGCAGATGAAGCAGGAAGATGTATCAAACCCATATGATGTTGCAGATGGAACAGAAAGTTTGCCATTTGTAACAAAGGAGGATGTTACATGGCATCTGCTAAAATTAAACATTTTTAAATCAAGACTCCCAGTAACTTACATCCAATGGTCGTAAAGGAACTAGCTGGAGAGCTTTCTGAACCATTGAAGTTAATACTTAAAACATCTTGAAAAATTGGGAAAATTCTAAAGGATTGGAGGACTGCCAATATAATTCCAATATTTTAAAAAAGGTCCAGGTATGATCCAGGGTACCATAAATTGATCAGCCAGACAGAGATTCTGGGTAAAATAATGGAACAGTTAATTTGTGACTAGCAACAAAGGATAAGAGGGGGGGGAAAATTAATGCCAGTCTGCATCGTTTCTCAGAAGGAAGATTTTGTCAAATAGATCTGTTGTCTTTTTTGGACAGCATTGGTAAAAGGATCTGTGTTGATAGAATATATATGGATTTCTCCAAGGTATTTGACCTAGTACCACATAAAATTTTGATTTACAAACTTGTATTATACTGTGTGACAGTCTGTATCCCTATGTTCACCCTTTTTACAAAACTATAATGTATTTTGTACAAAGCATGGCTTGTGAGGTATCACTGGAAAACTCATACTGTGCTGGTAAAATATGTGTGGCAACAACATTGTATGTAAAGTTATAAGATTCTACTGTATAATATTACTGAGACATATTCCAAGTTCAGAAAAGCAGGCACAAATCGTTCCTCAAAGACAAAAGAAAATTTGACACCTCAGTTAGGTGTCAACAAAATCAAATGGACTATCAAGTGGTTAAGCAGCTATTCTTTGGCAAGAAAGAGTGTGAGCAAGAAATTTACATCTTGGCAAAGAAACAGCTGGAAGTTCCCATCCCATCGACTTTCTGTTTCTTTAACCCCATCTGGAGATGTTTCTCAAAGAGGAGGAAAAGATACAAAATGGTGGAACAAATGCCCCAAATGATCTCTCCTTTCATCTCTACTCACGGCATCAAAAACACCTGAAGGACAAAGGAAGCATCACTGGACTGGAGAGGGATCTTGGCTGAAAAACCCAACCAATAATACTGCTAAAGCATATAGTGAGATAAACCTTTTGCTTTGAATTCTCTTAGCTTGTTAAATCAGGTATTAGTTGTGTTTTACATTTTATTTCTTTTTAACCAATTCTGACTTTTTTGCCTCATTACTTGTAATTAGGGCTGTCAACTAAAAAAATTAATCGCAATTAATCATGCTGTTAAACAATAACAGAATACCATTTATTTAAATATTTTTTGGTCTTCTACATTTTCAAATATATTATTTCAATTACAACACAAAATACAAAGTGTACAGTGCTCACTTTACATTTATTTTTATTACAAATATTTGCAGGGTAAAAACCAAGATAACATTTTTCAATTCATCTCATACAAGTACTATAGTGCAATCTCTTTATCATGAAAGTTGAACTTACAAATGTAGACTTATGTAAAAAAAAAAAAAACTGAATTCAAAAATAAAAACAATGTACCGTATTTTTCGTCTTATAGGACGCTCCGGCCTATAAGACGCCCCCTCGTTTTTTAATAAAAAATCCGGAGGGGAAAAAAAAAAAAAAAAAAAGCGCCTCGCTCTCCCGTCCCCGCCGCGCGGGCGGGCTGCCGGGGTTTCCCCCTCCCCGCCGTGGGCGGGCTGCCGGGAGGGGGGAACCGGGACGGGAGAGCGAGGCGCTTTTTTTTTTTTTTTTTTTTTTTTTTTGCATTCGCCCTATAAGACGCACCAACTTTTTCCCCCCCGTTTTGGGGAAGAAAAAGTGCGTCTTATAGGGCGAAAAATACGGTAAAACTTTAGAGCCTACAAGTCCACTCAGTCCAACTTCAGCGAATCGCTCAGACAAACAAGTCTGGTTACAATTTGCAGAAGATAATGCTTTCTGCTTCTTGTTTACAGTGTCACCTGGAAGTGAGAACAGGTGTTCGCATGGCACTGCTGTAGCCAGCATTGCAAGATATTTACATGCCAAATGCGCTAAAGATTCATATGTCCCTTCATGCATTAACCACCATTCCAGTGGACATGCCTCTATGCTGATGACGGGTTCTGCTCAATAACGATCCAAAGCAGAACAGACCAATGCAGGTCCATTTTCATCATCTGAGTCAGATGCCACCAGCAAAAGGTTGATTTTCTTTTTTGGTGGTTCGAATTCTGTAGTTTAGGCATCTGAGCATTCCTCTTTTAAGACTTCTGACAGCATGCTCCACACCTCATCCTTTTCAAATTTTGGATGCCACTTCAGAGTTTTAAACCTTGGGTTGAGTGTTGTAGCTATTTTTAGAAATCTCACATTGGTATCTTCTTTGCACTTTGTCAAATCTGTGGTGAAAGTGTTCTTAAAACGAACATGTGCTGGATCATCATAAGAAACTGCTATAACATGAAACATATGGTAGAGTGTGGGTAAAACAGAACAGGAGACACACAATTCTCTCCCAAGGAGTTCAGTCACAATTCAGTGAATGCATTCTTTTTTTAATAATCATCATCAGCATGGAGGCATGTCCTCTGGAATGGTGGCAGAAGCATGAAGGGACATATAAATGTTTAGCATATCTGGCACATAAATACCTTGCAACGGCGGCTACAAAAGTGCCATGCAAATGCCTGTTCTCACTTTCAGGTGACATTCTAAATAAGTAGCAGGCAGCCGTATCTACCGTAAATGTAAACAAACTTGTTTGTCTCAGTGATTGGCTGAATAAGAAGTAGGACTGAGTGTTCTTATAGGCTCTAAAGTTTTACATTGTTTAGTTTTTGAGTGCAGTTATGTAACAAAGAATTTGACATTTGTAAGTTACACTTTCATTATAAAGAGATTGCACTACAGTATTTGTATGAGGTGAATTGAAAAATACTATTTATTTTCTATCATTTTTACAGTGCAAATATTTGTAATAAAAAGAATAAAAATAAAGTGAGCACTGTTCACTTTGTATTCTGTGTTGTAATAGAAATCAATATATTTGAAAATGTAGAAAAACATCCACAAATATGTAATACATTTCAATTGGTATTCTATTGTTTAACAGTATGATAAATTTTGATCACAATTAATTTTTTGAGTTAATCACGTGAGTTAACTTTGATTAATCAACAGCCCTACTTGTAATCAATTAAAAATCTATCTTTCTGTAGTTAATAAACTTGCTTTATTCCTTTATCTAAATCAGTGAGTGTTTGGATTGAAGTGTTTGGGAAACTTCATTTGGGGTAACAGGATTTGTGCATATTTTCTATTAATGAAATTATGTACCTTCAATGAGCTTGTATTGGAGTGTAAAAATGTAATAAGAAAAGCCAAAAAGGAGTTTGAAGAACTGCTAGCCAAAAACTCAAAAGGTAATAACAAAATGTTTTTTAAGAACATCAAAAGCAGGAAGCCTGCTAAACAACCAGTGGGGCTCCTGGATGATCAAGATACAAAAGAAGCACTTAAAGATGATAAAGTCATTGTGGAAAAACTAAATGAATTATTTGCTTCAGTCTTCATAGCTGAGGATATTAGGGAGATTCCCAAACCTGAGCCGTCTTTTGTAGCTAACAAATCTGAGAAATTATCACAGATTGAAGTTTCACTGGAGGAGGTTTTGGAATTAATTGATAAACTTAACTGTAACAAGTCACCGGGACCAGATAGCATTCCCCCAAGAGATCTGAAAGAACTCAAATGTGAAATTGCAGAACTATTAACTATGGTTTATAACCTGTCCGTTAAATCAGCTTCTGTACCCAATGACTGGAAGATAGCTAATGTGACACCAATATTTAAAAAGGGCTCTAGAGGAGATCCCAGCAATTACAGACAGGTAAGTCTAACATCAGTAGCTGGCAAATTAGTTGAAACAATAGTAAAGAATAAAATTATCAGGCACATAGAAGAATTGTTGGGTAAAAGTCAACATGGTTTCTGTAAAGGGAAATCACGTCTTACTAAACTATTAGAGTTCTTTGAAGGGGTCAACAAACATGTGGACAAAGAGTCCTGTGGCATCTTAAAGACTAACAAAAGTATTGAAGCATAAGCTTTCGTGGGCTAGTACCCACTTTGTCGGATACATGCACATCCAAAGTGGGTATAGCCCACGAAAGCTTATGCTTCAATACTTTTGTTAGTGTTTAAGGTGCCACAAGACTCTTTGTTGCTTCTGCAAATCCAGATTAACACGGCTACCTCTCTGATTCTTGACATGTGGACAAGGGGGATCCAGTGGACATAGTTTACTTAGATTTCAAGGGACAAAGTCCCTTACCAAAGGCTCTTATGTAAAGTAAATTGTCATGGAATAAGAGGGAAGATCCTTTCATGGACTGAGAACTGATTAAAAAACAGGGAACAAAGGGTAGGAATAAATGGTAAATTTTCAGAATGGAGAGGGGTGGTGGTGTTGCCCAAGGGTCAGTCCTCAGACCAATTCTATTCAACTTATTCATAAATGATCTGGAGTAAGGGGTAAATAGGAAGGTGACAAGTTGGCAGATGATACTAAGGTGCTCAAGACAGTTACGACCAAAGCAGACTGTGAAAAACTTCAAAAAGATCTCACAAAACTAAGTGATTGGGCAACAAAATGGCAAATGAAATTGAATGTGGATAAATGTAAAGTAAAAAAATTGGAAAAAAATAACCCCAACTGTACATACAAGATAATGGGGGCTAATTTAGCTACAACTAATCAGGATAAAGATCTTGGATTTATTGTGAATAATTCTCTAAAGACATCCATGCAGTGTGCAGCGGCAGTCAAAAAAGCAAACAGGATGCTAGAAATCCATTAAAAAAGGGATAGAGACTAAGACAGAGAATATTTTTTTGCCCTTATATAAATCCATGGTGCGCCCACATCTTGAATACTGCGTACATATGTGGTCTCTTCATTTCTAAAAAGACATACAGTGAAACCTCGATTTAACGGACCTCCATTTAACGGACTTCGGATGCAACGGACACAATTTTTCAGAGTCTGATGCATCCGAAGTCCGTTTCTGGAGGGCTGGCTGTGGGCTCCCTGCTGCTGCCCGAGGCTGGAGCCGGGACCCTGCGGGGCTCTGAGCCCACGGGCGGCAGCAGCCGCTGCGGATTGAGCCGGGGGCGGGCTGCCGCCTGGCCCCCGGCAGCAGTCACCCTCCCTGCAGGGTCCCGGGAGCCGGGACCCTGCGGGGCTCTGAGCCCGCGCGCGGCAGCCGCCGCGGATCGAGCCGGGGGCGGGCTGCCGCCTGGCCCCCGGCAGCAGTCACCCTCCCTGCAGGGTCCCGGGAGCCGGGACCCTGTGGGGCTCTGAGCCCGCGCGCGGCAGCCGCCGCGGATCGAGCCGGGGGCGGGCTGCCGCCTGGCCCCCGGCAGCAGTCACCCTCCCTGCAGGGTCCCGGGAGCCGGGACCCTGCGGGGCTCTGAGCCTGCGCGCGGCAGCCGCCGCGGATCGAGCCGGGGGCGGGCTGCCGCCTGGCCCCCGGCAGCAGTCACCCTCCCTGCAGGGTCCCGGGAGCCGGGACCCTGCGGGCTCTCTGCCCGCTCGCAGCGGCCTCCGCAGTTTGAGCCGGGGGCGGGCGGGCTGACAGCTCCCGCCCGGGTCCCAGCAGCCGGGGACCCCGGCGGGCGGGTTGACGGACTAATTCGGGCGAGGGGGTATCCGTTAAATCCGAAAGTCCTGTTATTTAATAATTTTAAAAAATTATTAAATAACGGACTTTCGGCTTTAACGGACACCCCCTTGCCCGAATTAGTCCGTTAAATCGAGGTTTCACTGTACTAGCATTAGAAAAGGTTAAGAGAAGGGCAACTAAAATGATTAGGGGTTTGGAACAGGTCCCATATGAGAGGAGATTGAAGAGGCGAGGACTTTTCAGCTTGGAAAAGAGGAGAATAAGAGGGGGATATGACAGAGGTATATAAAATCATGAGTGGCATGGAGAAAGTGAATAAGGAAAAGTTATTCCCATAATATAAGAACTAGCTTCCACCAAATAAAAGGAATGGGCAGCAAGTTTAAAACAAATAAAAGGAAGTTGTTCTTCACACAGTGCACACTCAACCTGTGGAAAGCCTTGCCAGGAGGAATTTGTGAGGGCTAGGACTATAACAGGGTTTAAAAGAGAACTGGATAAATTCATGGAGGTTAAGTCTATTAATGGATATTAGCCAGGATGGGTAAGGAATGGTGTCCCTAGTCTCTGTTTGTCAGAGAGGGGTGATGGATGGCAGGAGAGAGATCACTTGATTATTACCTGTTAGGTTTACTCACTCTGGGGTACCTGGTATTGGCCACTGTCAGTAGACAGGATACTAAGTTGGATGGACCTTTGATCTGACCCAGTACGGCCGTTCTTTTGTTCTTATTGTCCATGACAGTACTGGGCAGTAAAAAATCCACATTTCTGGGGGAAAGTCTAGGACTGAGAGTTTCCTGGTATTGCCCTGCAGTGTAAGTCATGGGTGACTGGCTATAGCACTCATATAGTATAGCTAGGAGTGATTTACGTGCTGGAGGCTATTTGTGAGCAGACCAGGAGTGGTTTCTCTCACAGTGAAGCAATGTAAAAGGCACCCCACACTGGAGAATTGAGGGGATGCATCTGTTCAACAGTCCAAACTGCACTCTGGAATGTCACAATATACAATTAACAGGGTACACACTAGATGGTTTAAAATCTGGTTCACTCCCCGCCCGTCCCCCCCCCCCCCCCGGCCGGCAGATGGTTTAAAATCTGGTTCACTCCCCGTCCCCCTACCCTGCGCTCACCCCCCCCGTGGCAGCTCCTGCCCCCCGCATGGCAGCTCCCCCCCCCACCTGGGGAGCTCCCCCGGCAGCAGCTATCCCACCACCACCACGGCAACTCCCTGCTCCAGATCATCTCGGCTCTGCCTCCTTCCCTGAGCATGCTGGAGCCATTCCACTTCTGTCTCTCAGGCTTGCGGCACCAGCTATTTGGCACGGCAAACCTGGGAGGGGAGGAGAGTTAGAGCGGAGCGGTGTGTTCGGGGAAGGAGGTGGAGCCGAGGTGAGCTGGGGTGGGGAGCGGTTCCCCCGCATGCCCCCCATCCCCGTTACTTGCTGTGGGCGGCCCTCCCCCTGCCCCCGTCCCAGCTCACCTCCGCTGAGCATGCTTTTTTGCACCCCCAACCACTTGGCACCCTAGGCGGTCACCTAGTTGGCCTAGTGGTTGCACTGGCCCTTGACATGGGTGTTATTCCCAGCTCTGCTACTGACCCATTGTGTAACCATGGTCATTTTGCATTAGCTCTTTGTGCCTCTATTCCTCCTTCCACCCTTTGTCTGTTTTGTCTTTTCTAGTTAAACTGAAACAGGGACTGTTCCTTACTATATGTTTATATGAGAACTTGCACGATTGGGCCCTGATCTCAGCTGCGGTCTCTATCTGTACCATAATGTAAATAAATACTATTAAGGGAGCGTACACCTGCCTCAAAGTAATAGCTTTGCAAGGACTGAGCAAGTTACAGTGCTGCTCCAATAGCAGCATGACAGTAGATGAATTGTTCAGTTATTGAGGACTCATTTTTATATCTTCTCCTAATAAAGTTATGCTATAAAGGCAAGTGGTATTTGTATTCCTCTAATTAATCATTTTATTAAGAGGGGAACGGTATTCTTAATGAGGATAATACTGGGGAGAAGTGTTAGTCTTCCTCTTAACTGTTTGTTCTTCCCAGCAGCAATATTCAAGTATCTAAGTAATTCTTGGAACATCTATGACAGCTGGGTTTATGGCTAATTAAGTGACTGTAACTTTAGGACCACTCTCATACTAAACTCAGGGTAAATAGAGAGAATCTACTATAGTACCTTCACTCCTCCAGAAGACCGACATATTGTGAATTCTTTCCTAGTCCTACTTACCTTGATCTATGTTGCTTTGAGGGCTAAGAATAGAAGGGCTTGATCCCATATCTAGAATCTGCCAGACATCCTGGAGGGAGCTGTGTACTCCAGATGATGACATCAAGGCCTGTTGGGATTGGTTAGTGCTTTCCCTACTGAGTTGCTGTGATTGGTTTGTTTCTGAGGATGTACATTCCTTTTGTTGCCCTGGCCTGCAATTTCTAACAGAAGATTCCAGTTGAACCTGTGAGAATCAAAACAACCCTGTAAGAGGATAGCTACTCTTAAAATGGATGACACCTGGAAATTGGGTTAATCAGAAGAGAGTGGGGGGAGGGGAGGGAATCAGGATTGGGAGCTTCTCAGTGAGATAGCTTGATGGTTTCAGCAGCTGGGAGACAAGCGGTGTTATTATTTCTAATTTAGACAGGGCATAAGGGGAAAGAGGATGAGGTTGGAACTCAGTGTCGTTGGGATACAACTTGTTTAAAGTATGTTTTATAAAATAAAACAGTATTATAAATACTATTTTGTACTTAATCAATGAATAATTAAAGTAATGAATTTTCAGTGTCTTATAGAAAATGCGTATTAGTTACATAGAACTAAAGCACATGTTTAAAAGTAGATCAAACTAGTAAAAAATTCCTGTATTCTACCTGAATCTGGGGTACTTCCGCTCCCGCCCCACAGGTACTTGGAACATTTTCACCACTTAAGCTCCCTATTGAGCTAGGAAAGGCAATCACAGAAGTCAATCTTGAGAAACGTTGTTGCTGTGCATACTGGAGCTCCTGTTATGAAAAGAACCCAGCCCAAATTATTGCACATTTCTTTTAACACAGGCATCTACAGATAACCTGCAAAGTGTTTCCTGAGCCTCTGGAAAGACTATTTTCAGGTCAGTTTCTTGTGTATTACTGTAAGCACTAGACACACAAAATAGAGATATTATTAAGTAGGAAATTCAAATCCGTTATATACTCACAAGATCAATATTGCTATGATGGAGTAGTTTGCCCTGCACATGCAGTAGCATGTAGTGGTCAGCCCACCCCGTAACATGACATGGACCTTTAAAGGTTTGAAATGTACAGTATAAGGACCTAAGAGGGATATAGATAGAGAGGAAGCAGTCCCAGGAATTAATGGTGCCTGGGATGAAATCCCATCAGTGTATCTTTAGGAGCCAGGAGCCTTGCAAAGAGGGTGTGGCCAGGTTCCCCTCACACCCAGTCAGCTGGGAATGAGCTGGATCTGAGATGAGGACTAGCATATATGCTAGCTATTCCCTCATAACAGGGACGACACCAGGAAGAGATGGCTGCCTGCTGAATCCTCTTAGTCTGAAGATTAATTGAGGAAAAAGGGACCATCTGAGGAAGCTGCTAGCTAAGACTTTTCAGCTGGCTAAATTATAACCCAGCCCCAAGGAAGAGAGCTGAGCACTCCTATTTAAGTAGAGAGGTAATAACTTTCTGAATTAGCATGAACAGCTGACCAGGACCTTTCTAGGACCCAGGGCAGAGTCACCTGGGGTAACTAACAAGCAAGTCATCCTTTGTAGAAAAATGTAATAAATCAGATCCTAGGAAGGAGATACAGGTTTTTGATTAAAAGAACCCAAGGGGGTGCTGAGTGCAGTGCACTAGGAGGCCCTAAGGGGGTGTGCTCAAGATGCTCACCCCTTGACAATGGCCAAAACTCCACTCCTAATAATTCCTCTCAAACTCTTTCCACAACCTCCAGGGCTGCTAGAACTATTTTATAGTTGGTGGGGGCTGTGAGGAGAGAGGGTGCTGAGAGCCATTTAACCAAATTGTAAACCCTGTATATAATGGAAACCACTTCAAGCCAGGGGGTACAGCAGCACCCCTAGCATCCCTAGTTCCAGCACTTCTGCAGGAAGAGCTCAGTGTCAGGGAGAACTTTGCACCAATGCCAAAGTACTCAGTGCTGAATCGGAGTGGCTCGGCTCTGAGACTTATCTGAGGGCGGCTTCCATGAAGACAACCTTCAGCCTAATGTCTCTGTGCTCTGTTCTTTTCAGTGCAGTCTGAAGTCCCGACAGATCTGGCACTTGTCCCTCACATAAGTTTCCCCCAAGCACTTTAAGCAGCTGGAGTACAGGTCACTAACAGGCACAGGTTTGCAACAGCTCTGCCAACCATGATTTTGAAGCTATGATGACAATTCCCTTTGATTGTTACTAGAATAGCATATGGTAGATGGATTGAGAGTGGACTTTGTGCCACTTGCATTCTAGTCTTCTGTCTGCATCCTTCATTAAATACAGTTTGTCAATAAACATGACAAAGATCTTTGTCACTTTGAGGGACGGCATGGTGATTTGGGGCCAAAGTGATGAGTGCAGTCTTTGTGACTATATTGTTCTGCCTTGGCTTTGCTTTTGGCTGCTTTGCCCTTTTAGGCCAAGCTAAAAACTTGGAATATTTCAATTTTTTTTTTGTTTACAAGTGTGACAGTTTTGTTGCTTTAATTCCCTGGAAGAGTTTTTCTGACATGGGAAAACTAGAGAGACAAGGTGGGTGAGAATATCTTTTATGGGATCAACTTCTGTTGGTGAAAGAGACAAGCTGTTAAGCTTACAAAAGAAGTCTTCCTCAGATCTGGGAAAGGTACTCAGAGTGTCATTGCTAAATACAAACTAAACAGATTGTTAAGCATAAGAGGTTAACGCATGTTGCAAGAGACCATTCAAGGTGAAGTGTGCAGTCAACAACTCTGCAGATACAAGATAAAGTAGGGTTAGTGGGTTATAGATTGCTGTAATGAGCCATAAATCCACTGTCTTTATTGAGTCCATGATTTATAGTGTCTAGCAAAGTTATGAATTCACAGTCCTAGGCTCATCTTTTGAAGGTGTTGTGCAGATTTACTTTGAGGATGAGACTAAGAGGTCCGATACAGAGTGATAATTTTGTGAAAAGTGTTTATCCATGAGTGATATGGTGGTTTTGTTTTATAATTTTTCTGGGTGCATTCATTCAAAGTGCAGCGAAAAAGCTTTTCTTCTTAACCAAGGGATGTTGGTCCAATAAACGATAAGACTTCACCTGCCTTGTCTCTCTAGTATTCTGGGACCAACACAGGCACAACAAAACTGCAAACTACAATGGGAGAACTAGAAGCTCAAACCTCATGAAGGGGAAAAAAAGGGAAGTTTTGATTCTGAACTGTGCTAATTTTGGCCCTGATCCAGAGAAGCACTAAAGTACATGCATAACCTTAAGCATGTATGTAGTTTAAAATATAGCCCAATTATTTAGTGGTTATTGATGGTTACTGATTTTCATTTCATAACAATTTACAGAGCTGGGGGTAGTAGGGTTCTAGTCCCAGAATAAGGCACAAGAGAATCAAGATTATTAAACTCAATATCTGGTTGGGAGCTTTGGGGTACACAATGAAGACACTCACTCTAATAATGTTGGGGTATCTTTATCCTATAGGTTAGTATATTATTAATTTCTATTAATTATCATATATGTCAATTTGTTGCCAAGGAAATTTTGCAGTTAAGCATTTGCAAACATATCCTAAAATATCCAAGCCTAGTACTGGTTCAGTGTTCTTGTGGTTATCTGATATCATTATGCACAGACTCCTGCCTTAAGCACACTACTACTCCCTGTTTCCCAAAATCAGGGTAACAGTTGGGCCATTTTTCTATACCAAAGGTCATAGGCCTCAAAACCTTATGCTAATTTATGTTCAATCCTATTAAAATTATTAAACTAATATCTTACAGGATTCAGGCAGGGCTGGATTAAATGCAGGAGCTTTATGGACTGCAGCCCAGATCCTCGGGCTAAGGGGGGCGGGGGGCGTGTGTTCCGCAGGCCAACAGGCTGGATGTTGCCCACTGCTTCTTTTCTTCCAGCCCGCAGAAAGTCTCTGTGCCGCCAGCCAGAAATCAGTCCCCAAGACTCAGCTCGCCAATGTGTCCCTGCGGTCCCTAGGCAAGGGTTGCTCAGGGAATCTCTGTGTACTGCCCTGCACTCAGTGCTGGCTCTGCAGCTTTTATTGGCTGGGTACCATAGCCAATGGGAGCTGCAGGGGCAGTGCCTGCAGGCATGGGCAGCGTGCACTGTGCAGAGCAGCCTGGCCTCTTTGCCTACAGGCTGGACATGCCAGCCACCTCGGGGAGCAGAGCAGCGCCAAGCTATGGCAGGCAGAGATCCTGCATTAGCCCTGCTGCATCGCCGACCAGGAGCCACCTGAGATTATGGCCTTCCATCTGGAGTCTACACCCTGCATCCTCTTCTGCAGCCCAACCCCCTACTCCAGCTGGGAACCTCCTCCTGCACCCAAACTCCCAGACCCAGCACCCCAACCCCCACCAAGAGCCTGCACCCCAACCCCCTCTCCCATCCCTAGCCTCACCCCAGAGCCCACCCCTCCAGCTGGAGCTGCACCCCATCCCACACTCCAATCCCCTGCCCCAGCCCTGAGTCCACTCCAAACCCTCAGTGGCCCCACAAAATCTAAATAGCCCCAGGCCCACAGGAAAATTAATCTGGCCCTGGATACAGGCCTGTAGATTCCTTGTGTCACTTCTTTAACATAAAATGGTAAAGCTAACACTCTGGGCTGAAAGCCCTGCTCTGGCTCTTTGAGCTACAAAACTCACACAAACGCTTAAGTACTTGACTGGATTGGGACTTTGTTATCCAAGTAAGCAAAAATGCATTTATGATGAAAGAAGCTAAAAGCAAATAGTCTCACACTCGAGACTATTTGTCCAATCAGCTCGAGTTCCAACAGGATTATTTCAGGTACTTCATAGAATTCTATGAAGTACTTGACTGGATTGGGGCTTTGTTATCCAAGTAAGCAAAAATGCATTTCTGATTGAAGAAGCTAAAAGCAAATAGTCTCACACTCACCAACAGTTATATAGAGACAGCTGAAATTTCACATGACAAAGGATTTATAGACACATAGATTACAATGCCAGAAGAGATCATTGTGATCATCTAGTCTGACCTCCTGCATAATATAGGCCATAGAATTTCCCTGAAATAATTCCTGTTGAAACTTGATCTGATCTTTTAGAAAAATATCCACTCTTGATTTAAAAATGGCTAGTGATGTTCCAATGCCTAATAACACTCCTTGTTAAAAAAAAAAAAAAAAAGCTTTTTCCCTGTCAAACTTTGTTTAGCTTTAACTTCCAGCTATTGGATCTTGTTATGCCTTTCTCTTCTTGAATGAAGAACCTATTATCAAATACTTGCTCCCTATTAATATAAACTGTGATCAATTCACCCCTTAACATTCTCTTTGTTAACCAAAAGAGATTGAGCTCTTTGAGTCTATCATTATAAAGTTTTCTAATTCTTTAATCATTCTCATGGGTCTTTTCTGAATCCTCTCCAATTTTTCAGCATCATCCCTGAATTGTGGGCACCAGAACCGGAGAGAGTATTTCAGTAAGAGTTGGATCAGTGACAAATACAGGATAACGGAAGAGGTAGCATGTGCAAAGCTTGTGACTTTAAATCAAATATACATCCATTCAATGACTAAAGCTGCCAGGATCACAAAGGAGATGAGGATGAGAAAAATCATGAGACCAATGGCCCATCAGACCTGATTTGAAAAAGGATATCAGTTGTAACTTTCTCTTTGAGCCAAAGAATCAGTCAGACAAGACCGGAAAAAACAATGTCATTGCTATGCTATTTGATTCATGTGGCTAGTAAACAAGTAGGCCAAATTCCATTTTTTTCATTGAAGAAATGGTTCTCTGAAAAGTACTTAAAGTGACATTGTAGGATTCCTAACTTTAGAATTAATCTTAAACTGTCATATAGTAGTACAGGACACATTTTGGGGGAAAAATTAAGGAAATTTTCAAAAAAACCCAAGACTTTTGCATTTTCAAAAATAATCCTATTTTAGAAACTAACTGCAAAATGTCCCTTGAACACAAAAAATAATGATTTTAACATTTTGATTTCTTACAAAAACAAATACATTTTCATTTTTCATTTTAGAATATGAAAAATGTTGCATTTTAGATATTTTTCATATAAAATATACATTTCCTGGATTTTTTTCTACAAAATTATCTGAGACATAAAAATGCCCAAAATCTAATTGTCAATTTAACTAATTTTCACACAGTTGTATGTATGATGCTCAGTGGTCCTCCAGGATGCATTGTGCAGACAGACACCTATACCCTAATAAACCACACTGACTTCATAGTGGTCCACACAGGTGGATGTACAATGTACAAGCTTGCATCCGACGAAGTGGGTATTAGCCCACGAAAGCTTATGCTTCAAAACTTTATAGTTAGTCTTTAAGGTGCCACAGGACTTTGTTGCCTCTTTTAAAAGGTGCTGTGTCTTGGCCCCCCTCCCCCCTCCTTTCCCTCTTCCTCTCCCCCCTCCTCCACCGCTCCGACTGCTGGTTTCTTTTTAGCTTTTTAGCTGGACTTTTTAGCTTGGAAAAGAGGAGACTAAGGGGGGATATGATAGAGGTATATAAAATTATGAGTGGAGTGGAGGAAGTGAATAAGGAAAAGTTATTTACTTGTTCCCAAAATAGAAGAACTAGGGGCCATTCAATGAAATTGGCATGCAGCAGGTTTAAAACAAATAAAAGGAAGTTCTTCTTCACACAGCGCACAGTCAACCTGTGGAACTCCTTACCTGAGGAGGCTGTGAAAGCTAGGACTATAACAGGGTTTAAAAGAGAGCTGGATAAATTCATGGAGGCTAAGTCCATAAATGGCTATTAGCCGGGATGGGTAATGAATGGTGTCCCTAGCCTCTGTCTGTCAGAGGGGGGTGATGGATGGCAGGAGAGAGATCGCTCGATCATACCTGTTAGGTTCACTCACTCCGGGGCACCTGGCATTGGCCACTGTCGGTAGACAGGATGCTGGGCTAGATGGACCTTTGGTCTGACCCAGTATGGCCGTTCTTATGTTCTTATGTTCTTATGTTCCCTCCTCACCCACCCCTTCTGGGCTACCTTCCCAGTGATCCACTGTATTTGTGATGATGCAATAAAGAAACCATGATTTTTAAAACAGTGAATTTATTTCCTCTGCAAGCATCGGGAGGGGGAGGGAAAGAGGGTGCAAGGATGGCAGGCTTAGGGCTGAGCAGAGCAAGCGAGTGGGTTTTCAAACGCCATCTTGGGCACTCATAAAACTGGTTTTCAAGGCATCTCTGAGGTGCAGTGCCTCCTGGTGCGCTCTTCTACTTTCCCTGCTGTTTGGCTGCTGCTAAGCAGCGGACAGGAAATTTGCCTCTGCCTCCCACCCCACCACAAACGTCTCCCCCTTGCTCTCACAGAGATTGTGGAGCACAGAGCAAGCAGCAATAACAATGGGCACATTTCTGTCGCTGATGTCTGAGCGAATGAGTAATGAACACCATCGCCCCTTGAGGCGGCCAAATGCACACTCTACTGCCATTCTGCACTTGCTCGGCCTATAGTTGAATAGCTCCTGACCCCTGTCCAGGGCTCCTGTGTAGGGTTTCACAAGCCAGGGCATTAAGGGGTAGGCTGGATCTCCAAGGATAACGATCGGCATTTCTACACCCCCCACAGAAATATTCTGGTTGGAGAAGAAAATCCCTTGCTGCAGCTCTCTAAATATCCTAGAGTTCCTGAAAACACAAGCGTCATGAACCTTTCCCGGCCATCAAACGTACAGGTCAGTGAAATGTCCCTTGTGGTCAACCAGTGCTTGCATGACTATAGAATAATAGCCCTTCTGGTTTCTGTACTCTGCGGCCTCATTGTCCAGTGCCAAGATAGGGATACGAGTCCCATCTATAGCCCCACCACAGTTAGGGAATCCCATCGCGGCAAAGCCATCTATTATAGCTTAATGGTTTCCAAGGTTTATAACCCTGGGTAGCAGCAGTTCGACGATTGCTCTGCTTACTTGCATCACAGCAGACCCCACTATAGATTTACCCACACCAAACTGATTCGCGACTGACCGGTAGCTGTCTGGCGTTGCAAGCTTCCAGAGGGCTATCGCCACTCGCTTCTGAACTGTGAGGGATGCTCTCATTTTGGTATTCTTGCGCTGGAGAGCTGGGGAAAGCAAGTCACAAAGTTCCATGAATGTGCCCTTACGCAGGCGAAAGTTTCTGAGCCACTGGGAGTCATCCCAGACCCGCAGCACTATGCGATCCCACCAGTCTCGGCTTGTTTCACTGGCCCAAAATCGGTGTTCCATAGCATGAGTCTGCCCCATTGCCACCAAATTTGCCAGATTGCCGGTCCCCCTACTTCCAAAAATGTCAGTGTCCCTGTCCCTGCTGTGCACGTCCAGGTCCATCTCCTCATCACTGTCGTCAGGTTCCAGAAAGCGCAGTTGTCTCCGGATCACCTTCCTCTGCAGACGATGCAGCATAAAGTCCACAACAATGCGCGACGTCTTCACAACGGCCAGTACGGCAGCGGTGGCATCAGCGGGCTCCATGCTTGCAGTGCTATGGCGTTAGCGCAGCGCGGAGAAAGGGCACGAATAAACTACCCACATTGCACCACTCTAAATGATGTCAGCGACGCGAAAAAAGGGCGTGAAATAATGAAATGCCTACCTATAGTGCAGCACTCAAAATGGTGCCTGCTGGGGACTCCGGGAACTGTGGGATAGCTACTCACAGTAGACCACTCGCTCGCTTGCCACAGTTGTGTGGACAGACACTGCCGACTTGCTGTGCTTTGTGGGGATGCACAAAATCAACTCTATACAGTCTGCTTTCAAAAATCGACTGCAAGGAAATCGACCTACTGTTGTAGTGAAGACATACCCTAGTCTTTTTTACTTTGATATCACCAATAATAAAGGTTCTTCACTTGGAACTTTGTTAGTAATTCTATTGAAGATGTGTAAGTCAGAAAAGCTCTAGCTCCCTCTTGCAAAACTGCAGTGGTACTACAGGGTTGAGAATAGTGAAAAGACAGCAGCTCTGACTCAGTGCATACAAAAAGAACTTGTCTACTGATTAATTAAAGTATACAAGGTGAAATGCCAGCTGAAGTCAATGGTGAACCCCACACTGATCTCTATAGAGCCAGGATTTCACACTCATTCTGTTTTTCTGACCATAACTTCATTTAAAACTAATAAAATCTGACTTTAGCTCTCCCTTCTCCAACTCCTCGTACTTCCTGTTTGCGTATTTGCATGTACATGCTATTACAATTATTTGAATGAGTGCATTTAAAAAAATCTGTAGGTTTGAATATTCAGGGTACTTGACTCATCATTCCAAGTAAATTTAAACATGTCACATATTTTCAAATGGACCACAACTATCATTTTAAATCTAAATTTCTTCAAGACAGACATACTCATTTAGGATTGAAATTTTAATATACTAACATAGAAATGAATCTGAAAAGTTTCTTAGGTGAAAAACATTTCCCCTCCGCTCTAGGTTTAGTTAATGCAAAGTCAGCCAAATGGAGTTCTCACAATGGTCCAAAAATGCTTCTGGGCTGAGATCTAGCATGAGAAATTTCAATCCAAGAAGATTTTGGAGAAAGTTATAAGCAACTGAAAATGTGGGTTTATCACAATGTCTCAATAATCTGGTCAAAAACTTAGTTTTATGGAGGATGTGTCATTACCTGTGTTGTAAGCTGGTACTGTAGATGCTCTAAAGCTGAGAGTCGATGCTGTGCTTCATTGGCAAGCTCTTTAGGATATAGAGCACCATAGACAGTCTGACCAGGACACTGTTTAGAGCTAATGTAATACTGAAGTCCTAAAAAAGGAGAGAAAATAAATTATGAAGAGGGAATTTTCTATATTGTCACTCTTAACTAAAAGAAAATTTCCCCTTCGTTTAGATGTTTACAGCAGTCATAAATGAGTTACAGAACATGGCAGCCTCTCATTGCATAGGGATACAAAGCTATGTCAGAATTGGCTTAGAAATGTCTTCTCCTGCTAGTGATTTTTTTCAGCCCTTAAAATCACTACAATTAAATTCTCTCATATGACCTCAAAATTCATCTTAAGTTTATTCAATTATAAGATTATTCTGCTTTCTTCTCCTCTTCCACGGGAATCAAACAATGATTCCATGAGACGAATAACCTCTTTATAAGTACAGAAACAAACTTTCACCCTTATGCAAAGTCCACACTGACACTTTACACTAGGTTGTTCTTTACTGAATACCTCCATATCCAAGAGTTACTGACTGGCAAATTCTTTATCATGTTTTAGCCCAGCACCTTCTGCAATAGGAACAAACTTGCTGTCAACACTAGCACAGGGGTGGGCAAACTACGGCCTGTGGGCCGGATCTAGTTCATGAGCTGTTTTAAGTCGGCCCACAAGCTCCCGCTGGTGAGTGGGGTCTAGGGCTTGCCCCACTCCGGTGCTCCAGCCGGGGGTAGGGTTGGGGACCACTCCATGTGGCTCCTGGAAGCCGTGGCATGGCCCTATGCACTCCAATGGTTCTGCTCCAATGGCCCTATCCAGCACTCCAACAGGAGCTGCAGGAGTGGCGCCTGCAGGCAGGGCAGCATGCAGAGCTGCATGCAGAGCCGCCTGGCTGTGCCTCACCTAGGGAGCCAGAGAAGCAACAGGACGCTGCTTCTGGGAGCTGCTAGAGGTAAGCACTGCTTGGACCCTGTACCCCTGAACCTTCCCCTATGCCTCAACGCCCTACCCCAGCCCATATCCCCCTTCTGCCCTCCAAACCCCTTAATCTCAGCCTGGAGTACCCTCCTTCACCTCAAATCCCTCAACCCCATCCCCACGCCAGAGCTGGCACCCCCACCTGGAGCCTGCACCCCTTCCCACACCCCAACCCACTGCCCTACCCTCCAAACCCCTCGGTCCCAGCCCAGAGCACACTCCTACACCCCAAACGCCTCATCCCCGGCCCCACCCCAGAGCCTGCACCCTTCCCAGCCAGAGCCCTCACTCCTCCCCTATGCACCAATCCCCCATCCCAGCCTGGAGCCCCCTCCTGCATCCCAACCCCAATTTTATGAGCATTCATGGCCCACCATACAATTTCTATTCCCAGATGTGGCCCTCTGGCCAAAAAGTTTGCCCATTCCTGCACTAGCACCTACTTCTCACATTAGGAACAGAAGTGCACTATCTGAAGGATCAGCCTATTCCCCACATTTTACTTTCACATTAGGCTTTGTCTACACTACAGAGGAAATTCGATCTAAGCTACACAATTTGAATTACATGAATAGTGTAACTCAAATCAATGTAACTTTGATCTACTTACCATAGGGTCCACACTAGTTGATGTTGACTGAAGATGCTCTCCCATCGACTCCCCCTACTCTTCTCGATCTGGTGGAGCCAACGGGAGAGCGATCTGCATCGATTTAGTCTAAATCAACCACCAATGCATCAATCATAGCACGTTGATCCCCCGGTAAGTGTAGACAAGCCCATCTGTCTCTCTCCATCTCAGATCCCTGTGATTTACTCCTCCATCAGGGACAAGAGTCTTATATAGAATGAATTTACCTTCCTTTGATACTACACCAAGTTCTGCTCGAAGTCTGTTTCCCATTTCAATTAGTTGCTGCTTTTCTTGGCTCAGAATAGAGATCTTTCTCACTGCTTCCTTCAGTTTACTCTGCATTTCCTGTGCAGAGCAATTCATACAGTGGTGGGGGCCATCGCCTGACCCCACCCCTGACAATTGTTGTCTCAGATCTACAATCTCCTCTTGAAGCCCTTTAATCACTGAACCCTGAAAGGGAAAGAGACAGCATAAAAATTCCTTTAATTTAAGGATAAGGGTAGGATACAAACTATTTTACTTGGAAGTTGGTTGTCCCCCCCATTCCACCCTAAAAAACAACAAAACAAAACAGTAATACTGTCAATTGGAGTCAATCTGGAGCCCATCTTTAGTGTTTCCATTAGCAATGTATACTACAGTGTAAATTCAACCAGGGTCCAAATCACCATTTGAAAAGATTAGAACAGTGGCTTTATACACTAACATGGAATTCATTTTTAGTAAATGTAACACCAGACATCTAGGAGGAGGAAAGAAAAAGCACAGTATGGTGACTTTTAAATCTGTAATAGAGTGTCCACTGCCTGCATCCGACGAAGTGGGTATTAGCCCACGAAAGCTCATGCTTCAAAACTTTATAGTTAGTCTTTAAGGTGCCACAGGACTTTGTTAACTCAGTTATAAACCGGAGAGCAACAAGACTGAGAAAGATCTTGAGAATAAGAATTCACAGTAGGGAGTAAATTAAACACAAGCTCTTTGTGCAACACTCCAGTACAAAAAAAAAAAAAAAATCGTATTCTTGGATGTAATTTAGCACATACAAAAAAATGACGTTAAAAATTAATGCTGCAAAATCAAGCACTCAAAAGTTAAAAAATTCCAGAATTAAATTGACCTGTGCAACCTTAATTTGGCTCACCTGGGCATATGTATTATGAGAGTCTTTAATTTCAAGTTAACATTTTTTTTCCTGAAGATGACACAAAAATTCGGGTAGTGATAAATAATGAAGACGACAGGCCACTGATACAGACCTAGATCATCTGGTAATCTGATTTTGGTAATCTGGGCACACGCAGAGGAACAAAGAACATAGGTCATACTCACAAAATGGGTGACTATCCTGGGAAGCAATGGTTCTGAAAAAGATTTGGGAGTCATGGTGGAGAATCAGCTGAACATGAACTCCCAATGCAACACTGTGGCCAAAACGACTAATGTGATCATTGGATGCATACAGAGGGGAATCTCTAGTAGGAGTATAGAGTTTGTTTTAGCTCTGAATTTGGCATTGGTGCGATTGCTACTAGAGTACTGTGTCAGAATTCAAGAAGAATGTTGATAAACTGGAGAGGGCTCAGAGAAGAGCCACAAGAATGATTAAATTATTAGAAAACATGACTTATAACAATAGACTCAAGGAACTCAATCTATTATACTTTATCAAAGAGAAGGTTAAGGGGGGATTTAATCAGTATATAAATACCTGCACATGAGGACTAAATATTTGATAATGAGCAGACAAAGATATGTATATTTGTTTGATATATCAAATATACAATTAATCATGTGCTTCCTTTCTTCAGTATGTCCTTCACCTCAAATTAGAAGCTGAACCTCTTTCTAAACCCTCTTTCTATATGTCAATAACATGTCATGTTTTATTGTAAGCCCTAAAGCAGCGGTGTTCAATAGGCTATTGAATTGTGGCTAACGCATGAGCAATGTATGGATCTGTGAATCAACTTTTTCTGAAGTAAATTTTATAGAATCCAAGTACAGATCAAGTATTATGGATGAAAAGTATCACACTGAAGTAATTTTGTTAGTAGTACCTATTAATATTTTTTGTAATATCTACTTTTTTATATTAATAAAAATAATTTGAAATGTCGTTTGTAATATGTTACATGGCTGCTGGGACCCGGGCGGGAGCCGGCAGCCAGCCCGCCCGAGTCCCTGCTGCTGGGACCCAGGCAGCAGCCGGAAGCCAGGAGCCAGCCCGCCTGCTGCCGGGACCGGGGCGGCAGCCGGGAGCCAGCAGATGGCCGCCAGGGAAGGGGACCGGGGCCGCAGCAGGGAGGGGTCGCAGTCTGATATGGATCAGAAATTTTGTCCGTTGCATCCGAAGTCCGTTAAATCGAGGTCCGTTAAATCGAGGTTTTACTGTACTTTAGTTAGTCTTTAAGGTGCCACAGGACTCTCTGTTATAACCAGGGTATAACTTTGCAGTATTAAGAGAAATTGCTTGAAATGGAAGAGGGGTGGAATTCCAATTAATAATATGGACTAATCCTGATGTGCAATTTTTGAAATTGATCAAATATGAAAACCCTTCAACTCAGAGAAATATGGAAGAAATTTCATATACACTATTGCCATCTATTGGATATCAATGGAAATAGCAGATAAACTAAGCTGAAATCAGAATACTCTGACAATCAGTACCCAAGAGAAAATAAGAAAATTGCCCTCATGTGGATGCAGAGTTGAATGAATTTACAAAGAAGCTGCAGAATCCAGAAGTGCTACCAACAATCAGACCAACTGTGTGGAAAAGACCCAGTTCCAGGGTTAACAGGACGCAGAAGGAACTATAAGATTTCATTTCAAAGATTGTATTTCTCTTTCTGTTCTAGAATATAAGTTCTCTTGTTGAGTTCATACTCTTTAGTGAGACCTCATGTTTTGGATTTTAACTAATTAATGTTATATGCGTGTTCTCCTTTGTAAGCCCTAGCAAAGTGGCCTAAGAGAGATTTAAATAACAACTTTCAGAAATTGCTTTTGACATTTTAAACTTGGCTTTTCTATACCAAACTATTCAAATAGCAAGGACCTCACTCTTAAAAGAGTCTTTAAAATAAAACATCCTTGCTCCTTGGAATAAGAAATGTGTTAGTGTATTAAAGAACTGATGATTGATGAGCATATAAAAATGTAATAAGCAATCTTTATCATTTGTACTGATATATAGTATAACTGCTGAGCATCAACCTTACCCAATGACAACTGCTTGAGAGGCTGCATTTGTATGTTCAGTACATACCTTGTAACCTTGACCTGTACACTGTGTATATACTTATGTTTTTGGATGATTAAGAACACCAAGTGTCCTGATTTGAGAAATGCTGTCCAAAGTAAAAACTGACCTGAAAAGAACCTAGAGTTAAAATTAGTAAGCAAGGCCTTGTCTACATGGCCATTTTACAGTGCTGAAACTTTTTCCCTCAGGGGAATGAAAAACAGCTACTGGTAGCTACTCCCCTCATGGGGATGGGTTTTTTTACAATGTTGGGAGAGCAATGCGAGCACTGGTGCCGTGATTGCACAACCAACTTAAACCGCTGCCGCAGCAGCAATTTAACATTGGTAATGAAGACATATGCAATTCTCCCTGAACTCAATAAAAATAGGTTATCCCGATTAAATTCCATTACAATAGTGACCAAAAACACATATCAAATTGGCAAGTCTAGTCTGTTAGATTTCAGTTTTAAAATCTAACTGGCAACTCAGCAAATTCATAAAATTGACCACCATTCAAGCTTACAATTGTAAAAGATGTTATATACCATGTTATTTCAACTATGCTACTTTGGGTGACGCCCACTGTTAACACTTCAGGTACAATAATGGAAAAGCCAGACAGGGTGGATGTCCCGTCAGCGAGGACAATGGACTGAAAAGCTTGGCCTTCCTGTGGACACTCCATACTGCCACTAACTCATGGATGCTGTGATACTAGACCAGTGGTTCTCAAACTTTTTGTAGTGGTGACCTCTTTCCCACACTGGGCCTCTAAGCGTGACCCCCTCCTTGGGGTCAGGCGGGGGGGTGGGGTGGCGTGCCTGCAGCCCACTGCGGCAGGGGCTGGGATGGGGGGGTTCCAGCAGCCCCACAGAGGCGCCGGCAGCCCACCAGGGCAGGGGCCGGGGCGGGCATGTGGCAGTGCTGGCAGGCCGCCGCAATAGGAGCCAGGGCCCAGACCGGGCTCGCAGGGCCGCCAGCAGCCCGCCGCGGCAGGAGCCGTGGCCAGGACTGGCCTTATGGGGGCGCCGGTAGCCCACCGCAGCAGGGGCACGGGCTGCCTGCAGCAGCAGGGGCCGGATGCCAGCAGCCCGCGGCAGTGGCATTGTTCAGGGCCGGCTGCTGGCAGAAGGGGCTCGTGACCCCCAGAGGGGTCCCGCCCCCCACTTTGAGAACCAATGCACTAGACAGTCAGGTGGTCTTGTAACCTGATACTAAAACATTACCTGGGATTTCTTGTAACTTTCCACTATAAGGGAAGAGGGGTCACATTTGGGAAACAAAGGATTCCCGCCTTATGTAAATCCTATTTAAGGGTGGGGAGGAAGGCAAACTGGACTCCTCCTCTCCATGCCTGTCTGCTCAAGAAGAAAGACTGCAAAAGCCACGCAAAGAGAAGGTAAGGGGGGGAGGGGGGAGGGTCCAGACTGAGACAAGGTCCAGTCTGAAAAGGAATATCACTGGAACTCTGAACCACACAAAGTTTGCAACCTGCCTGCAACAATATCCCTAGTGAAGCCTCAGTTTCCCCATACATCATCAATCAGTTAAACAAGGCTTTATATAGTGAACAATGCCCCTTCTGAGGGGTCTAGTTTATTAAGGAAAGGCCTAATGAAAATACAAGAAAACTTTCACCTCAGCATTCTAGGTGGGCAAGAGTCATTCTTAAATTATCCACTCCAACCAGGGGCTGCCACTCCCCTCCAACAGGGTTCTCCTGGTTCAGACCCTTTCCTGGAGTCAGGCCTCTTGCCAGTTACATGGAGAGAATCTTTTGTTGATGCCAGAAGTCTGTGGAGATCTGTCAACTGCAGCTCAGCATATAGCTCCTAACAAGCTGGGCTTCCTGCCACTGTTCAGGAGCTCTCTGTCCTCTGCAACACACCTTCCAGGCCCCTGCTCTGGTGAATTCCCCTGATTAGCCTTTGTTGGAGTACTTCTCCTCAGGAGCTTCCTGTCTCTAGGAACCACCTCAACTGAGCTCTGGTAATCCTTTGCCAGGCTCATTAACCAACAAGCCACCTAGGGATTTAATTACTTCCAGGTAGATCTGAATTGGCTCATTCTCTCTTACAGGAATCTGTCACAGGTAGGCTGGGCCGTGACACCCCTGTAAGGGCCAGCCTGTGTGACAGATTTTGCTCCATATACTGAACATTTTGCCCACAAAGAAAATGTGTATAACAAATATATATAAAATAGCAAAGATAACAGGTTTGGGTAGCTCAAGATTCTTCATACCTTTTGTATGTGCTCTGTTATCATGGAGTCCAAGTGTGTTGTTCTGGCTTCCAGCTTCTTCAAAGGAGCTCCAGAAAAAACTTCATCAGCACAAAATGCACCTAAAGAAAAAGGGTAAATGAAGCAAAAAAAAAAAACAACCGCACCATAACATATTAGCAGCTACAAGAACTACACCATTGATTAAAGAAAGTGAGGAATACTTGTAGCACCTTAGAGACTAGCTAGTTTATTTCAGCATAAGCTTTCATGAGCTATAGCTTATGCTGAAATAATTAAATAGAGTTAGTCTCTAAGGTGCTACAAGTATTCCTCACTTTCTTTACAGATACAGCCTAACACGGCTGCTATTCTTGAACCATTGATTAAGAATCTTCTATTTGAGGGATATTAATAGTAACAATCTGGTCTGATTACAACACAGGTATATTGTTCCAACATTGGTAATGAATATTTTATAGTAGATAGTCTTGAACATGCAGATAGTCGGGTAACCTAACACTATATGTTGGCAGAGGCAAACGATATGGGTTTTTATATGGCCAAATGTAAATGTATACATCTAGGAAAAAAAGAATGGACCATCCTATAAATATGGCCAACTCTATCCTGGGAAGCAGTGACTCTGAAAAAGATTCAGTGGGTAATTAGCTGGATGCATGTTATCTGAGCCTGCTAATTAAAAAAATGTCTACTTTAGTAGCAGCTGTTTAATATCCCCTTGAGATACAGTAGACTCTCGATTATCCAGGATTGGATTAACCAGGATGTGGATTAACCAGGATGTAAAAATATATATATATATGCGCAACTCGCAGGGCCAGCTCTGGCTTTGTTGCTGCCCCAAGCACACCCACAAAAAACCCCCACCAAGGCGCAGGGCTGCCAGTGAATAAACACTCTCCCCCCCTCCCCCCCCGCGCGGCGCAGGGTGGCTGGTGAACCAACCGCCCCTCCCCATATTTCTTATGGATGGTGATTATCTGGGATTTTATTAACCAGAATTAATTTTTTCCCTATCATCCTGGATAATCGAGAGTCTACTGTACTATTGGCATGAAGAGAGTGTCATCATTATAAGTAGAGCCTTTTGTTTCCTGGTTTTACTGAAAACCCTCCAAAAAATTGCAGGTTTTGAAAAATCCAATATTCAGAGTTTTACATTTTCTACCTGGATTTTGCACCTGCTCAAACTCCCCAGGCCTGTTTGCAGACTCCATAGCAGAAAGCACAGTGCATCTGTACAGAGGAGGGTAACTGCTACTTGGTGACCACTGCAGCTGTGCAAGATGGGCAGGGAGCCTGCTGAGACCACTGACTGCTGCAGTAATAGGCTAAAAGGAATGGAAGGCTGCACCTGGTGAGTACTGGCCCTTTCCTGACCCCAGTCCTTCAAAACAGCCCAGGGCAAAGATTCCTCTCTGCTCCCTCCACCCCTGTCGCTCTCCCTACTTCCAGACTCTCTTTCCCCCTCCCTCTGTGCATGCCAGGAATCCCATCTCTCTCCACCAGTCCACTTCCCCTATCCACCACCTCCACTCCCCAGGTACCTCCCTCTCCAACTTCCCCCCATGAATTCTGGGCACCCCTTCCCCCATTTGACACCACCTCCCCCTGCCACCGAATCAGGTACCCCTCTCTGCCACAAACACCCCTCTCCCTGCCTCCACCACCCATTTCCCCTCTAAGATAGCTATGCGTAGCTTGGTCTTGGGACATGTCATCATCTGGAGATGAAACCCATCCACTGCATCTACCAGACAAAGCTCCTGCCTGCCCCTGGGTCAAGAACAGGTTGTTCTAATCACCCTCTTGCCCTGAGGAGCGCTAGAGAGCACACGATGTGGGAAGGAGTGTAATGGCAGCTCCCCTGCTGTTTGTAAGTCAGTGACTGGGATCTGCTCTCTCCTGACTCCCTGCTTGTGTGTCCCACCTCTGTGACAGGAAAGATGATGATTTGGGGATCCATGAGTATTGGGGACCTTCTGTCTTCTCACCAGGCACCCCTTAACCACCACCCACAGACCCCAGTGCTAGTCTGTGTGAGTAGCTGGGCTCAGGGACATGTCCAAGACTTCAGGAGAACAAGCCTTGTAAAAGAAACTTTTCCTACACTCCCTAGGACCCCACAGAACTCCCTAGGATCTCCTAAAACTCACACTTAATATAAGAGGCCTCAGTGTTATTGTGAAAGTCATCAAAAGTAAACTATTTTTGTTTTAAAAATAAGTTTTTTTGTCCAATGGAGTTTAGAGATAATGATTTCATTAACAATAATCTCTTACTTTTCTCTATTTGTTGCTTTTTTCTCTCTTCCTGTTCCCCAATATTAACCTTGATATTCACCTAGAAAACCGTGAAGTTAATTTTTTACACTCCTCTTCACCTGTTTTTTTTTTTTAATAAACACTGCTAAATTCCCAGAAAATTAAATGATATGATATGACTACATGAGGGGGCAGGAAGGGCAGGTGTGTAGTGAAGCAGAAGCGAGGAAGACGTTAGGGAGAGCATGGAGGAGCAGTAGGTTGGAGCAAACAGCCAATCAGCACAGGGCAGAGAAAAAGTCTGAGAACATTCTGCAGTTTTAAATGGCATGTCAAGAGGACCCAAAGTATGCTTTGGGTGCTTCTGCTCCTACCAGCAGGAGTCTCAGGTTGGTTCTCTTTGCAGTTCTCCTCCAAGGCCACATGGCAGGGAGGTACCAGCTGGATCCTAATGGAATCATGTTTCTCTTACCATTAGTTTCATTGAAATTATGGGTGTGTAACTGATTGATGGGTAGAGCTGAGTGGTGCGGAGTGCTGGATGGGTCATGGGAAGGAGCAGATGATTTTCTGGGAAACACAGATGCCTTTTCTAGTTGCTCTTCCATTATCCAGTATTTGTGCTTTAACTTTCTTATTTCCTCTTCCAGTGATTGAACATAAACTACAAACATAAAAAAAAGTATCATTGACAATTTAAACAAGCAATTAAATCATAGCGAGTTTGGCAGACCACTTGCTAGAGAATTTGCTTTTATCCAATCATATAATTCTAGAGTTAGAAGAGACCGCAAGGGTCACCTTAGTCTAACCCATTGGTTCTCAAAGTGGGGGTCGCGGCCCGGATTTGCGAGAGTCGCAAGTCCCAGCAGCCTGCAGCCGGCCCCGACCCCTGCCGCTGCCGCGGGCTGCTGGCATCCGGTGCCCCTGTGAGCTCAGTCCTGGTCGTGGCGGGCTCCCCGTGCCTCCCCCCCCCCACCCCCCGGAGGGCTCCTGGCATCCCCTGAGCCCAGCCCCGGTTGCGGTAGGCTCCTGGCGCCCCCCCAGCCCCAGCCAGTTCCAGGCGCCTCACAAGCCAAGTACCAGTCGCAGCCGGCTCCCGATGCCCCTGTGAGCCCAGCTCCACTCGCGGTGGGCTCCCAGCGCCCCCTCAGCCCCAGCCGGCTCCAGACGCCTCCGTGAGCCGAGCCCCCACGAGCTGGGTCCCAGTCACGGCGGGCTCCCCGTGCCCCCCTGGCTGACTGGCTCCAGGCACCCCCGTGAGCCAAGCCCAGTCACAGGGGGCTCCCGGCGTCCCCCCAACCCCAGCAGGCTCCAGGCCCCAGTCGCGGCAGGCTACTGGCACCCTCGCAAGCTTGGGCTGGCTCGATGTGCCCCGTCTCCAGGCGGTCCCTGCCCCGGGGGGGTTGCTGGAACCCCCCGCCTCCAGCCTGGCTCCAGGGGGCTGCTGGAACCCCCCACCCCCAGCCCGGCCCCTGTCCCGGGGGGCTGCAGGCATGCCTCCCCCCAGCCTGGCCCCTGCCCCGGGGGGCTGCCAGCAACCCCCCCAGCCCGACCCCTAAGGGGGGGTGTCATGCTTAGAGGCCTGGTGTCCAAAGGGGGTCCCCAATACAAAAAGTTTGAGAACCACTGGTCTAACCCCTGCCAAAGTGTAGGATTTGTTGTGTCTAAACCATCCAAGGCAGATAGCTATCCAACCTCCTTTTGAAAACTTCCTGTGAAGGACCTTCAGAGCCTCCCTAGGCAGTCTGTTCCATTGTCCTACTGTTCTTACCAGTTAGGAATTTTTTCCTGAGATTTAATCTAAATCTGCTATGCTGTAGTTGAATCCATTGCCTTTCATGGCAAAAGGAGACTGTTTCTCCATCTTTTTTATTGCAGGCTTTCAAGTATTTGAAGACTGCAATCATATCCCACTTAAGCTCCTCTTTTCCAAGTTAAACAGACCCATTTCCTTCAGACTTTGCTCATATGGGTTGCATTCTATCCCTTTGATCATCTTTGTTGCTCGCTTCTGGATCCTTTTCAGTTTCTTTACATCCTTGCCATATACTGGTGACCAAAATTGGACACAGTATTCCAGATGAAGCCTAACCAGCACCAAGTAGAGAAGTACTATCACTTCCCATGACTTTCGTGCTATGCTTCTGTTAATACAATCTAAAATTGTATTTGCTTTTTTTGCAACAGCATCGCATTGCTGACTCAGGTTCAGGTGGTGATCCACAACAACTCCCAGATCCTTCTCAGCCGTGATGCTGCCAGGCCAGTTTCCCCTCCATTCTTTATTTGATTTTTCTTCTCTAAGTGTAGCACCTTACATTTGTCTTTGTTGAATTTCACTTTGTTGTCTGTAGCCTAGTTCTCCAATTTATCAAGATCCCTCTGAATTTTAGCTCTATCCTCCAAAGTATTGGTGGCTCCCCCAGCTTTGTGTCGTCGCAAACTTGATCAGTATGCTCTCTATATCCACATCCAGGTCGATAATAAAAATGTTAAACAACACTGGACCCAGAACAGATCCTGTGGAATCCCACTTGAGGCATCCTTCCAAGCTACATCATTCCATTATTAGTTACTCTTTGCTTGCAGTTGTTTAACCAAATATGTATCCACTTAGTGGTAGTTCTGTCAAACCTGCATTTCTTCAGCTTACTTATCAGAATGGCACATGGGACTGTGTCAAAAGCCTTGGCTGAAGTCCAGGTATATTATGTTCACCACATTCCCTCATCCACCAAATCAGTTGCCCTGTCAAAGAAGGAAATCAAGCTGGTTTTGCATGATTTGTTCTTGATAAAACCATGATGGCTGATAGTGATCACCCCTTCATCCTCCAGATATTCACAAACTGAATATTTTATATATTGCTCTAGTAGCTTCCCAGGTATCGAAGTTGGGCTGACTGGTTTATCGTTCTCTGGCTCCTCCTTTTCCCCCTTTTTATAAATGGGCATTAGATTAGCCCTTCTCCAGTCTTCCAGAACCTCTCTGTCATCCATAAGTTCATAAATATTATTGCCAGTGGCAGCAAGATTTCTTCAGCTAATTCCTTCAGTCCCACCTTGAATCAGCTGACAAGAGTACCATATCCTCCAACTGCTGGAAACAGAAACAACTAAGCTTTGGAAGCTGCAAACTTTTTAGATACACAAATATGATGTCAACAAAAAGGCTGAATGGTATTGTCTTCAGCTATTGGCAGAGAATAATTATATGCACATATCAGAATGAGCACAAAAGATTGAAGAAAGAAATGTCCTTTAGAATTAATGGATAGAAATCTTTGATCAAACTTTTTAATCAAATTGTTTCACTAACAGACTATAAATTAATAGATAAAATAAGAGGTTAAATCTAATGAACACCTCTGCACATAATAATTAGCCCATCAATTCATGTTTTCTTGGAAACTGCAAGGTTTAAAATAACTTATCTATACTTAACTATTCACAATGAAACCTCAAAGTTAGGACAGAATAAACAGCCATTTTGGAGGGGAATGCAGCAGGAGGCTCTACTTTGCTGGGTCTGTCTGGTTTTCTCAGATCCAGAAAATGGTCTAAGCTGGCTTTGGAGTAATTCAGAGGACTCAGAAGTTGAATATTTAGCTAAGCGAGGCATGCACAGTTAGCAAATATGCAGTTCAGCTGCACAAAGTATTTTAAAAAAATCCATACCAATTGTACCATGCATGTGTGAAAGGGCCATTAAAAGGCTTTAAAATGGTCAAATTTTCACCAAAACATTCAAACACTTCTTTTGGGATGGTTATTTCCCTATCAAATTACAGTTATCTTTCCTTCCCAAAGTTCAAAAAAGGTCACAAGAACTTCTTTATAATGGGAAAATTGTAGTTTTCATTCTCCTTATACTCAAAAAAGTGAACAATTTTGGCCCAACTTTATTTTAGAAATTTTTTGGTAGAGACTATACCTGCAAAACTGTAGCTCAAATGGTTAAATTTCCAGCAAGTTATGAGCTGGGGGTTGCAAATAGAAATAATTGGCAAATTGTAACTATTAGTGGTCGTTACCGGTTCCCCCTGTAATGTATTGGTTCACTCACAGTCCATGTATTCATCTCTGGATTTCCTTCTGAGTGATGACTATTTAAAGTATATGGGTATGTCTTCACTACAACACGAGGTCGATTTCCTTGCAGTTGATTTTTTTAAAGCAGACTGTATAGAGTCGATTTTGTGCATCCTCACAAAGCACAGCAAGTCGGTAGTGTCTGTCCACACAACTGTGGCAAGCGTCGACAGAGCGAGTGGTGCACTGTGGATAGCTATCCCACAGTTCCCGGAGTCCCAAGCAGGCACCATTTTGAGTGCTGCACTATGGGTAGGCATTTCATTATTTTGCACCCTTTTTTCGCGCCAGCGACACCATTTCGAGCGGTGCACTTTGGGTAGGCATCCCATTATTTGTGCCCTTTCTCCACACTGCACTAACGCCATAGCACTGCAAGCATGGAGCCTGCTGATGCTACCGCTGCAGTACTGGCCATTGTGAAGACCTCGCGCATTGTTGTGGACTTTATGCTGCATCGTCTGCAGAGGAAGGCAATCCAGAGACAGCTGCGCTTTCTGGAACCTGACAGTGATGAGGAGATGGACCTGGACGTGCACAGCAGGGACAGAGACACTGACGTTTTTGGAAGTAGGGTGACCAACGATCTGGCAAATTTGGTGGCAATGGGGCAGGCTCGTGCTATAGAACGCTGATTCTGGGCCAGGGAAACAAGCCCTGACTGGTGGGATCGCATAGTGCTGCGGGTCTGGGATGACTCCCAGTGGCTCAGAAACTTTCGCATGCGTAAGGGCATGTTCATGGAACTTTGTGACTTGCTTTCCCTGGCTCTCCAGTGCAAGAATACCAAAATGAGAGCAGCCCTCACAGTTCAGAAGCGAGTGGCGATAGCCCTCTGGAAGCTTGCAACGCCAGACAGCTACCGGTCAGTCGCAAATCAGTTTGGTGTGGGTAAATCTATAGTGGGGTCTGCTGTGATGCAAGTAAGCAGGGCAATCGTCGAGCTGCTGCTACCCAGGGTTATAAACCTTGGAAACCATTAAGCTACAATAGATGGCTTTGCCGCCATGGGATTCCCTAACGGTGGTGGGGCTATAGATGAGACTCATATCCCTATCTTGGCACCAGACAATGAGGCCGCAGAGTACAGAAACCGGAAGGGCTATTATTCTATGGTCATGCAAGCAGTGGTTGATCACAAGGGACGTTTCACCGACCTGTACATGGGATGGCCGGGAAAGGTTCATGACGCTTGTGTTTTCAGGAACTCTAGGATATTTAGAGAGCTGCAGCAAGGGATTTTCTTCTCCAACCAGAAAATTTCTGTGGGGGGTGTAGAAATGCCGATTGTTATCCTTGGGGACCCAGCCTACCCCTTAATGCCCTGGCTTATGAAATCCTACACAGGAGCCCTGGACAGCGGTCAGAAGCTATTCAACTATAGGCTGAGCAAGTGCAGAATGGCAGTAGAGTGTGCATTTGGCCACCTCAAGGGGCGATGGTCTTCATTACTCATTCGCTCAGACATCAGCGACAGAAATGTGCCCATTGTTATTGCTGCTTGCTCTGTGCTCCACAATCTCTGTGAGAGCAAGGGGGAGACGTTTATGGAGGGCTGGGAGGCAGAGGCAAATTTCCTGTCCGCTGCTTACCAGCAGCCAAACAGCAGGAAAGTAGAAGAGCGCACCAGGAGGCGCTGCGCCTCAGAGACACCTTGAAAACCAGTTTTATGAGTGCCCAAGATGGCATTTGAAAACCCGCTCCCTTGCTCTGCTCAGCCCTAAGCCTGCTGTCCTTGCACCCTCTTTCCCTCCCCACTCCCGACACTTGGAGAGGAAATAAATTCACTGTTTTAAAAATCATGGTTTCTTTATTGCTTCATCACAAATACAAATACAAATACAGGGAATCACTGGAAAGGTAGCCCAGAAGGGGTGGGTGAGGAGGGAAACCAGCATTCGGAGTGGTGGAGGAGTGGGGAGAGGAGTGGGGAATGGGAGAGGTAGGCCAAGACACAGCACCTTTTAAAAGTTTTTAGATAAAAACTCATCCTGCTGCTGCTTGTGCTGGCTTGTGGGGTAGAGTGGGTCGGTGCTCGGAGCTTCCCTCCTGGGTTGTCACCCCACACCTGGGTGGGGAAGCTATGGGAGTTGGGGACGGGGGGAGGTGGTTAGACAGAGGCTGTAGAGACGATCTTTGGTCCTGCTGAAGCTCCACCAGACTCCGGAGCATGTCGCTTTGGTCCTCCATTATCCGCAGCATCGCATCCATCCGCCTTTCTTCGCGCTCCTGCCGCTTTTCTTCACGCTCCATCCACCTGTCTGCTGCAGCCCTGGACTCTTGCCTGGACTCTAGCAATATTTCTCTCCATTCACTCTGCCGTGTGGCCTCAGCGTGAGAGTTCTGCAGTAGTTCGTTAAACATGTCATCACACATTTTCTTTTTACGCTTTCGTATCTGCGATAGACAGCGTGAGGGGCAGGACGGCGGATCCTAAGATAAATGTGCAGCTGTTGTGGGCAAAGAAAGGGACAAGGTTATGAGACAGATACATTCTTGCAGCACAATGGGAGTACTATTTAACGGTGAACCACAGTATTCACAGGCCTGATATGATTTCTGTACAAGGTCATATTCCGCACCTAAAAGTGACTGGATGGCTTTCATGTTCACACAAACAGTCACAGAAGCATCTCACACATGAGACAACCTCAACACGGCTACTGAAATCACCATGCAGCTGGCCATGGTAAGCTAAGCCATATTCTTCACAGCAGCACTCAGATATTCCAGACTAATCCCACCCCCTTCCCCCCCACCACGTGGATCCCAGTGAACCGAGAACTGCAAAACAAAACCCCAAATCCCTGCCCGCTCTTGCTATGGGATGGGAAAGCGTCTATTTACAGCTGGGAACGTCTGTCTCCCTACTAATTGCAGTCCGTATTTCAAACAGGCAACCATGAATGACATCACTCTCCTTAGAATTTCTCAGAGAGATAGAGAACACATGTTGCTAGAGTCTCTCCAAAGTCCTGGTCCATTTGCCACGATGCTGTGCTACTCGATACCAGACTATTTACTAATTTCATGGCGTGGAATGGTTTCCTATCACAGAGGACCAGATAAGGCGGCTCTCCCCAGAAACCTGTTGCAGAAGGTTCATTGCTACTGCTCGAAAGTTTCATGGAAATGTCCATAGAGGATTTCCGCTCCATACCAGAGTATATTGACAAACTGTTTCAGTAAAAAGGGACCAGCAATGAATGCATGCCAAGTCCTTAGGGCAAGTTAATCATGAATAAATGCTTCCTTTAAAAATCATGAGTCATCTAATCCCTTAAAAAAAAAGCACACTCACCAGACGCCCCTTCACCAGTTGGGGTAGCAGCAGCTTGGGATGGCTGTGAGGGTACTGGCTCCAGGGTGATAAACAGCTCCTGGCTGTCTGCTAACAGGGTTTCTTGGCTTGCCTCCTGCTGCTCCGTGATATTTCCGTCCTCATCACCTTCGTCGTCATCTGAATCCTCCTCAGGCCTGATGATTATCCCATCGGTGGAGTCCACGGAGACCGGTGCGACGGTGGTGGGGGCGCCCCCCATTATCTGATTCAGTTCATGGTAGAACCGGCATGTCCGTGGTGGGCCCCCCCCGAGCGTCTGTTTGCCTCTTTGGCTTTCTGGAACGCTTGCCTTAGCTCCTTAATTTTCACGTGGCACTGTTGGGCGTCCCTGTTGTGGCCCCTTTCCAGCATGGCCTTGGAGACTGGCAAACATGTTGACATTCCGTTTGTTGTTACAGAGTTCTGACATCACGGATTCCTCTCCCCAGATAGCGATCAGATCCAACACCTCACCCGTGGACCATGCTGGAGCTCTTTTCCTCTGGTTGGTCTCCTGTGCTGCTGAGCTCTGCATGGCGGCTTGTGATGCTGAGCTCTGCATGGCGGCTGACCTGTGCAGGTGAGCTCGCCACGCTGACCAAACAGGAAATACAATTCAATGTTCCCGAGTCTTTTCCTGTTTACCTGGCCAGAGCAGCGAGTTGAGAGTGCTGTCCAGAGCGGTCACAGTGGAGCAGTGAGGCTATCCAGAGCGGTCACAATGGAGCATTGTGGGACAGCCTCTGGAGGCCAATAACGTTCCATTTGTCCTCGCTACTCCACAATTGACCCAGAGAGGTCGATTTCAGCGCTACTCCTCTCATTAGGGAGGAGTTCAGAAATCGATTTTGAGGGCCCTTTAAATCGACGCAAACGGCATCCGTGTGAGGACGGGTACAGATTTATTCCGATTTAACGACGCTAAGATCGACGTTAAGCTGGAGTGGGGACCAGCCCTCCCTCTCACAGGTAATATGAAAAGAAAAGAGAAAAATGTAAACTGTGATACTAAAATGTTTTAAAATATAGACAGGTAATATTGATTAAAGGGATACATTTTAAAACAGCATTTTTTCTTGTTTATAATTATTATTTCTGTTAAATAAGAGGCAAGAGCTGTGACTTCAGAGGAAAGTGCAAAATGCCATACACAATTGCTACCCAGTAACACTTTCAACCCAGTTCTCTATATTACCAGGAGTAAATATGACTGTAGCAGCCTTAGCATCAGTGGCAGTTTGCTGTGCATATTTTATCTTTTCTTTCATGGGGAACGAGGATGATGTCTGATCACTGAGAGTCTCCATTTCTTTCCTCATTTCTGCAATAGCAGCTCGCAGGCTGGTGTTCTGTTCCTTTAATCTTTGAATCTCGGTGGCAGAAAAATCTTTTCCAATAACTCCTTTATCACCACCTAGAAGCATCTGAAAAATAAAACATTGACTTGATGTTATCATCAGTGATGAAGCCAAACTAGGGTCTCATGTCTTCCAAACACAGCAATCAATAATCCACTCAAGGTTAAAAAGGTATTAAGATCATATGGGAAGAGAACAGCTGACAGGAAAATAATCAGGTAACCCTGGGAGTTACCTGAAAGAAAAGTACAACAGTTAGAACTGTGGTCAGACTCATTAAAATTACTGAAAGAAAAAGTAGATCAGTGTGTAACTGACAGGAATACATTCTTCCCCTCTCTATTCAATGGAGTTTTTATTTAAATAGGGTCCTTCATGAAAAGCAGAGACGAGAGAGACTGTTTTGCATAGATGGGTATAGTGTCTCAGAGACAGAAAAGGAAAAATTACAAATGTAAACAGAAATGTAACACTGAAAATCTCTCAGTATTACATTATCTCAGTAATAATTATTGCAGTCAACTTACAATGAGGGAAGAATAAAAGTAGCCAGTATGAATGGAGAGTCAGGCGAGTTTCAGATATAGATGGCTATGGCTATGCAGTCTGCACTCTCTTATAAAGTTGCTCAAGTGACTCTATAACAGGCATGGGCAAAGTTTTTGGCCAAGGGCCACATCAAGGTAAAAGATTGTGTGGAGGGCTGGGTAGGCTAGGGAAGCCTGGCTCCACCCCCATCCGACCCCCTCCCTCTTCCCACCCTCCTCAGAATCCTCAACCCATCTAACTCCCCAGCTGCTTGTCTCCTGACCGACCCCGCTGGGATCCCCTGCCCCAAACCACCCCCAGGGACCCTACCCCCTATCCAACCCCCTGCTCCCTGTCCCATGACCACCCCTCCCCGAGACCACTCCACCCTAAAAACCCCCTGGGACCTCACTCCCCCATCTAGGATCCAATTTTCCAGGTTAACAAGTAGTGATTGGGCTCTAGGGTGCACCACAATACATTCTTCACTTTCATCCTTCAGAAAGGCCTGTTCGGAATACAGTTCTGCCAAAATCTCAATGGGGTGAAACAATAGATATTAGCAAAATCAGAAATCTCAGGTCCAGCTCCAGGAAAGTCTTCACATTTCTCAGTGATTTGCAAGTAAAATTAGAAGGATTTAAACCTAAAGCAGAGATCAGTATTACAGATGGCAGAGGTGTTGAAAGTTACACATATAGCCAGAAAGTAGTGTTTAGAGATTTTAGGGATTCAACTATGCTTGGGATGTACTTTCCTGTTCTACCACACTGCAGTCCTTAACACAATATAAAATGTGAAAGTAGAAAAAAAAATTTAAGTCCAAAATTAATGCACAAACTGCATGTATCTTGGAAATATGTATTAGGCTGATTTATATTAGATGTACAGCTACATTATGAAAAAATATGCTGGGAATATGGTTCTCTATCTTCAGTATTCTGATAGACCAGTCTCATCCCAATGTTCGAAATCCTACCTGCAGATTTCTTCACCGTATGATGGTTTTTTTAGGTCTGATTTATTCTATTTTAATATTCATAGTATAATTTTAAGCACTGCTGAAAGACTATTGCTTGCTTCCCCATTTAGACCCCATTTAGCAACCACAAAAATGTTTTCCTCTGGAATATTTTCAGATTTTCCTTCTGCTCTCTCAATCTGGGATTCTCTATAGTCTTTCAAATTTTTATTTGATCATAGGTGGCATAATTATGTAAATACACATGACAAGCCTGTCCCTTGACTGTTATCTGCAGCAGTGGGATGATCTGTCTACTTCATCACAATGAAGCTTATAAAATAGTAATTTAATATTTCCAACAAAATTTAACTTCTTTCGGGTCTTTAGCACATGTCATTCAAAGGCAAAGGCTATTTCCTGAACATTATAATTCCTTCTATTGTAATATTAAAACAAGAAGCCAACTCTGTCTGCATACAATTTATGTACCTGCTTTCTATTTCTGGTAATATACAAGCTAGGCCAGATACAAGTATCTGTGGACTACAGGCAGCAAGAATGATTTTGCAAATACTAAAAGGCCACTTTACTTCAACAAGGGACAGGAAATATACATTCCTTCAAGGACAGCCACAATGCCATATTAATATAAGATTAGAAGTACAGGATGTGAGAAAGGGGCTGGGGAAGAGCCAACCACTTCATCTATGTCCACAACAAATTTTAAAACCATATTATTACCTAATGACAACACAAACTAACTTTCACTTATACTCTATTTCTAGCTAACTGCAGAAATAAATTGATGAAATATAGTACATTCTTCCTAAGATCCTCAAAAGGAATGATTCTTTGTAAAAATGTTGGTGGGACCAAAGAGGTCGGGGGTACAAGTGGTAGAGCCCTCTATAATGGGAGTCTGGGGGGCAAAGCCCCCTACTAGGAGAAAATATCTGCCATACCTCCATCATACCTGGTGCATAGGGTCACAGTGCCACTCAAGGGTAGACAGTATACTTATAAAGTTTGTAGAGGATACCACGCTTGGTGGGGTTGCAAGTGCTTTATAGTATAGGATTAAAATTCAAAATAATCTGGACAAACTGGAGAAATGATTAGATATAAATAGGATGAAATTCAATAAGGACAAATGCAAAGTACACCACTTAGGAAGGAACAATAAGTTGCACACATACAAAATGGGAAATGACTGCATAGGAAGGAGTACTGCGGAAAGGGATCTGGAGGTCATGGTGGAGCACAGGCTAAATATGAATCCACATTATAACACTGTTGTAAAAGAAGCCATCATTCTGCAGGAGTGTGGTAAGCAAGACTCAAGAAGTTATTCTTCCATTCTACTCTGTGCTGATTAAGCCTCAGCTGGAATATCATGTCCAATTCTGAGCGCCACCGCTCAGGAAAGGTCTGGACAAATTGGAGAGAGTCCAGAGGAGAGCAACAAAAATGATTAAATGTCTAGAAAACAGGAACTATGAGGAAATATTGAAAAAAATTAGTAGTTTAGTCCAGAGAAGAGAAGACTGAGCGGGGATATGAAGTACATAAAAGGTTGTTAGTAGGAAGAGGGTGAAAATTTGTTCTCCTTAGCCCCTGAAGATAGAACAAGAAGCAATAGGCTTAAATTGCAGCAAGGGAGGTGTAGGTTGGCCATTAGGAAAGAATTCCTGTAAGGGTAGTTAAGTACAGGAACAAATTGCTAGGGAGGTTTTTAAGAACAGGTTAGACAAACACCTGTCAGGAATGATCTAGTTATTACATAGCCCTGCCTTGAGTGCATGGGACTGGACTATGAGATCCCTTCCAGTTCTATGATTCAGGGAAAACTCAGCAGAGAATCATTCTTCCATGCACAGGCTCTGGTCTATATGGGGTCATCAGGGACCAGGCCCCACCAATATTCTGGAAAGCAGGCCCAGCCCTACCAATATTTAAGCCAAGAATGCAACCAGAAGAGGGGATCCAGGTTACTTACTGGGACACCCCAAATTTTAGTGGCATTCGGAGCATCTGGGCCAAATTTGAATGCCAGTGCGACCCCATGCACCAAGTATTTTGGAGGTATGGCAGGTATTTTTCTCCTATTTGGGGAACTCATTCCCCCAGACTCCAAGTATAGAGGGCTCAGTCCCTTGCACCCCTTGACCTCTGGGCCCCACTACAAAATTTACAAACACAGCACCTATGCTTCCATGTGATGAGATGGTGGTTATTGCCTTAAGTCCCATTGTGCTTAAATACATTTGCAACTGAACCCTGTGTTTGCAAACTGGGCTTCCTGCTGAAACCAATTGGTAAAATGGTAGCTCTTAATGGGAGATAATAACTGAGACAGTAAAACAGCAGTAAGCATTCTAAAAAGATTTTGCAATTTTTTATATTTTTAAAATATTAATTTAAGACTAACATAACTTTAAAATCTGCACTGTGCCAATCCTGGAGCAGAACAGAGAATCAAATTCCTTCTCTGCTCCTCCTTTGCTTTGAGGACGAAGAAAGTTACTTCGCCCCTTTTCTTGGAGCAGTTTACTTCTCCCATACACCTGGCATAATACTTTGGCCAGTGAGTGGTTGGAGCAGTCAGGGCTCCTCCAGATCCCTGTCCACTTGTTCAAAGTAGTGGAAGAGTAGCCTCTTCTGTCCTTCCTATGGCCAGAATCACAATCTGAGCAGGACCAAACAGGAGAATAAGAGTGGGTTCATTGCATGACTGAATAAGGCCAATGATAATTTAGTCTTTAGTTACCTAAGATGTTAGCATTAATCACTTAATTTTCCTTTCAATGATAATACCCCAAATGGAATTTTTGGGGTCTGTGACAGTCCTTTCCAATGCACACATTACATCTGTTAAATGGAATATCTTCTATGGTATACATTGTTTTGACCATCGGTACAGATACTTAACACATCTGCAAAGGCTAGTGTAGACACCTCCTACACATTTGTTCCAGGTTACAAATGTTTGTACCTCAAATTAATATGTAATCAATTAACTTGAGGTATAAAAATTTAGTGAAGACAAGCCCCACATAGCTGGTTGTATCAGAATGAATTCAACCCAAGACAAGGAAATAAGTGTTGTCTAACCTGTTTCTCTCCTTCAGGCAATATACCATGTTTCTGAAGTGCCTGCACTGCTTGGTCTCTTTCAAAGGTCAAAGCAGACAGGACTGTTTCCATTTCACACAGCTTCTGTTCCTTCTCTTGTAGCTGAGCTGTAACCTAAAACCCACAAAATTACTGTGTCTTAAGTACAGACAGTACAGAGCTATTAGAAATGAGGAACAGTGGTCTTCTGGTTCAATCATATGACAGGAAATCAAAAAACGGGTGTTCTGTTTCTGGGTCTGCCACAGATCTCAGTACCTTCCCTGTGCCTCAACTTCCTAACCTCAGTGACAATAATAATAATTTGCCACACAGACATTAATGTCTATAAAGCACTTGGGATACAGAGTGGTGTTATAAAACACCAGGATTACTGTTTATTTTTTAAAATAGCAAACAGGTCATTTAATTATACCCATGTGGTTACTTGGCAACTGGCCACTGACAACCATCACCAGTACATTCTGTGAAATCTCTGAACAAGAAGGGTGTCTGCAATGTAGTCCACTCTACATGGGACTTCACTTTAAAACCATTCGGAGACTGAACCTGGTGCAAAATCCAATGGTTTGCTTCATGAGCAGGGCACCTTGCTGGAAGTGCTCTGGGATCTACACTGGCTTCCCATTGGTTTCCATGTGGAGTTTATGTTCATGAGGAATCACCTCTCTTTCCGTGCCATACTGACATAGCCTGAGTGTTCAGCCTGAACCCCTTTCATTAGAAAAGGGAAAAGGGTGGCTAGCAGAGTATTCTCCATGAGGGCTCCCAGACCTAAGACTTGCTTCCCCCAATTGATCCAAAATATCCCGAATTTGGGTGACTTCCTAGAAACATTTCAAAATAAATCTGTTTAATAGGATCTGGGGAGAGTTCTGAGAGTAAGCTTCCCATAATGATGGAGTAGAAAAGAGTATTTGTAGGTGTCTAGCTGTCTGAATTCCCATTCAAAATGATTACAGTAAACCCTCGATTTAACGGACCTCGATTTAACGGACTTCGGATGCAACGGACAAAATTTCTGAGCAAGTCTGATGCATTCCTGATCCATTTCTGGCGGGCTGGCTGCTGGCTCCCGGCTGCCGCCCGGGTCCAGGCAGCGGGCGGGCTGGCTGCCGGCTCCCGGGCGGGCTGGCTGACTGCTCCCGGCTGCCGCCCGGGTCCCGGCAGCGGGCGGGCTGCGGAGCTGTTGCCCCGACCCTGTGGCTGGCGGGCTGCTGCTCCAACAGATCGGGTTTTTTTTATTATTAAATAACGGACTTTTTGATTTAACGGACACCCCCTCGCCCGAATTAGTCCGTTAAATGGAGGTTTTACTGTACTTTATTGCTGCTGGGATTTTATTTATTGTTTTATTAATGATGTTAAGGTTCCTACAGCCTTGGACAGGGTATCTTTTTTATTATTTTAAATCCAAGTAAGCAGCCTACAGAATCACAGAAATGTAAGGCTGGAAAGGACCTTGAGAGTCAGCAAGTCCAGCCCCCTGTGCTGATGAAACCACTCAGTACAGACCAAATCTGATCTAATAATGACCTGGTCCCTTGCTGTTGACAGGCTCTGTATTAGATCCTCTGATTTCTGATACTGATTTCTTTCAGCATTTTCACAGTGCCGCTGCCAGTCCAGTTCTGCTTGTACTTTAGCCCGTTCCAGAATCTGCTCTCGTTCTGCTGCCAGAGACAGTTGCTGCTTATACCTATGACACAGAGGACCATCATGAATGTTTTTTTCTAGTTCAGTTACTAAGAGACCATGGAACTGGGGGGGAAAAAATGTAGTGTGTCCAATGTCTCAAGCTCTGGTGCTGAAGGGAGATTTTAATTGCTGAAACATACAAAGGGTAATTAACTAACATTTTGAACTATATAGAGGGCAACACTTCTTGTTTCAAAGAGTGTGGAAGACCATCTGAGGAGAGGCAATTTTGGATTTTATACAGACTTGGATGGGAACTAATTAGGGTGTTTATAGTAAAGGAAAACTCTTGGAGTACATGCCAATTTGGTGAATTTACAAATCTGAGAAAGAAAATTACAAAAGTAGTTAGACAACGTTATAACAATTCCATAAAGAACAACTGGAGAAATGAAGGGAACTATTGGACAAGGTTCAATAAACAGAAGTATTAACAGGGAAAGAAGTAAATGAAGGATGGAAGATCCCACAAAGGAGGCTGAAAGAAGATAGTTATGTATGTTTACAGTTGAAATGAATACTGGGATTATACAAGAAATGGAAAAAGGAAGTGTAGAGATAAGAAGGTAGAAGTATAGTATTCATGGATAGTAAATCAATTTGTAGAAATGAATTCAAAATGGCAAAAAAATTGTTAGCTGAATGGGTACATGAAATGAGAAGAAACTACAAACATGGGAAAAAATAGGTTGTGGGAAATAGAATAGGAATCTGGTTAAACAACGATGGAGATGATAACAGAGAAAATTCCAGGTTGACAGAAGTACTAATCAACTGTAATTTTTTTCTATTTGTAATATAACAGAAAAGGAGAAGAAGACACATTGAGAATGGAATATAACTGATGCTCGGGTGAACCAGGACACATGGCTGATAGGGGAAAGTAAAAGAAACAGACGTAAGAGTGGGATTTTCCAGAGCGCTCAGCATTGACTAAATGCTGCTCCCACTGAAGTCAATGCCAAAACTCCCATTGATTTAATCAGCATGAAGGTAGGTCCAATTACTTGGGGTATGTCTGCACTGCAAGTGGAAGCAAGCCTTCCAGGCCAGATAGACAGAATTGCACTAGTTGGGGCTTGAGCTAGTATGCTAAAGACAGCAGTGTGGATGCTGCACTTGGGCTGCAGCTCAAGGTCTCAACCCCATCTGAACCCCTGGGTCGGCCAGCTCATGTCTTCGCTGAAGCTGCAATATCCACAGTGCTATTTTTAGGGTGCTATCTTGAGCCCCCCAGTGCAAGTCTGTTCTTCTGGGCTGGAAGCTCGCCCCAAGCTATAGTGTAGACATATCCTGAGAGCTTTTAAAATACCCATTCTAAATATCCCTAAACAAAAACATTAAGGGGGTCAAAGATTTAGCACTCTCTTAAAATCCTTTACCTTTCTATATCCTGCTGGAATCTGGCCAATTCTGCCCTCAGCCTCACCTCCTCCTCATGCAATAACTGAATTTGAAGGTCTTTAGAAACAGTCTCTTTGGTGATCTGAGTTAGATGAGAATCCCAGCTTGTTTTCAGTGTTGTTAGCTCTCCTTGAAGCCTATACAAAGTACATAAAAACATATACATTTTCAAACAAAATATATTTTCTTTTTAAGACCGCAAGCATTATTCAAAGCAACCAATTCTATTAAATATGTGTCTACTATTATCGTACTAAAAGTTACATTTTGAAAATATACTAAGCAATATTAATGATGATTTCTCTAAAAACCACAGAAATTAATAGAAGACTTTCAGTGAAGAGGACTGTTTTATGACAAATCTTTATAAGTATCACAGAAGCAAACTGTGTACTATCAAATGTATAGAAAATGGAGGCACCCTAAACAAAAAGGCTCATGTTGGTCCAGCTGCATTCTTCCAGGCCAAGGGAAGCTTTGAAACAGGCTCCCTAGCCAAAGAGGCTGATTTTTACCAGTAAGTTATTATCTCAGCTATTATTTTCTCAGTATCAGTCCACATTCCCAATGAACACTGAGCTGTGTGTACATCTGAGGAGGTTGACAAGAAGTTCAAAAAGAGGAAAGGACAGTAAATCCTGGGCCAGCAGAAAAGACTCTAGTATTTACTTATCTTGCCCTTTAAAGCATTACTGTGGAGACCAAGCCCACTTTCTTCTCTCCTACACCTTTCTTCTACCCTATCTCCACAACCAATATTAAATTTATCCCTAATATTCACCAGGGGATATGCTACTTTTCAAGAAACAACATGCCAGCGCAGTGGTTGAAGGGAATCAAAAGAGTCTAGTATGTCTTAAGGATCTGGCACACAAGAGGAATGCCAAACCCAAAGGGCAAACACATCCAAAACTTCCTGATCACTCCAATCCCAGATATGATGGGCACAAGACAAAACTAACTCCTAGACAAGACCATCCATCTCTGTGACTACCTGTAACCATCTCTCTGGAGGAAGGACACCTGGAGCTTACAATCTGAAAAATCAGGTTCATGCTGGTTAAAAGCAAGATAGTAATAGTTCTATTCATGACCTATCAACAACTTAATATCAGCCCAGACACATTACCTCAATGACTATCAGCAGAATTTGGCTGGATGATTGTTGTCAGTCATGTTCTGCTCATCTCAACTGGTCTCGTATTGGTATATCACAAGCTCAGAGAGGGAGAGGAGGTGGAATGACCATAAAATGATGAGACTTTTTAGTAAGAGACCATGGAACTGGGGGAAAAAAATGTAGTGTGTCCAATGTCTCAAGCTCTGGTGCTGAAGGGAGATTTTAATTGCTGAAACATACAAAGGGTAATTAACTAACATTTTGAACTATATAGAGGGCAAGGGATCACTTGAGGTCATCTAGTCCAGTCCCTAGCACTCATTGCAGAACTAAGTATTATCTAGACCAGGGGTGGGGAACCTCCGGCCCCCGGGCTGTATACGGCCCGCCAAGTCATTTGGTCCGGCCTGCAGGTGGGTCTCCAAAATCTCCGCCGTAGAGATGGCCGGACCAACGTGGCGGTGGGAGCTGGGCCGGCGACAGGCCGTAGTCCCCCTTGTCGCCGGGCCTGCGGGCAGAGCAGCGTGGCGGGAGCGGTGAGGCGGTGGCAGCGGGCACGGCTGAGGGGAAGGCGTCGGCGCCTCCCCCCTCGCAGCAGGCCGAGCGCGGCTGAGGGGAAGGCATTGGCGCCTCCCCCCCTCGCAGCAGGCCGGGCGCGGCTGCGGGGAAGGCGGCGGCGCCTCCCCCCCTCGCAGCAGGCCGGGCGCGGCTGAGGGGAAGGCGGCGGCGTCTCCCCCCCCCCTCGCAGCAGGCCGGGTGGAGCTGAAGGGAAGGCAACGGCGCCTCCCCCCTCGCAGCAGGCCTGGCGCGGGGAGCCAGCGGGCTGCGGCGGAGGGAGGGCCATGGCCTGTGCGCCGCAAGCGAGCGGGCGCGGGCAGAAGACACGCCGCAGCTGCCGGCCAGGTACATGTGCAGCTCCGCACTGAGCGAAGGGGCCAGGAAGTGCCTGGGGGAGCCGCCGGTGAAGGGGGGGCAGGAGACTAGGCTGAATGGGGTGGGGGAGCCGCCGGTGAAGGGGCGGGAGGAGGCCAGTCTGGGCAGGGAGGAGGTTAGGTTTGGTGGCATGGGCCGGCCCAGGTAGGGGTGGGGGAGGGAACGCAGTTAGATTGGGGAGAGGCTGGGTGGTGATAAAGCAAGATTACCCCCTACACCCAGGCTGACAGTGGGAGCTGACTGAGGCAGGCGGCAGGACCTCCCGGTTGGCAAGGGGTCAGCAGGGGAAACCCCAAAGCAGTGCAGGGCTAAGCACTCCGCCTACCACTGCTTTGGGGTTTCCCCGCTGGCCCCTTGCCAGCCGGGGTCTCAGCTCCTGTTGCCAGCCTGGGCTTCCTTGGGGGGGGGGGGAGCAGCCCGCTAATATTATAAATATCCAAAATAGCCCTTGGCAGAAAAAAGGTTCCCCACCCCTCATCTAGACCATCCCTGATGTGTGTATCTAACCTGTCCTTAAAAATCTCCTGTGATGGAGATTCCACAGCCTCTCTAGGCAATTTATTTCAATGCTTAAAAATCCTGACAGTTTGGAAGTTTTTCCTAATGTCCAACCTAAACCGCCCTTGCTGCAATTTAACCCCTTGCTTCTTGTCCTATCCTCAGAGATTAAGAACAATTTTTCTCCCTCTTCCTTGTGACATTTTACGTATTTGAAAACTGTTGTCATGTCCCAGCTCAGTCATCTTTTCCAGGACTAAAAAAACTCAATGATTTTTGTTGCTCTTCTCTGGTATCTCTTCAATTTGTTCACATCCTTCCTGAAATGTGGCTCCCAGAACTGGACACAGTATTCCAGTTGAGGCCTAATCAGTACAGAGCAGAGCGGAAGAATTACTTCTTGTGTCCTGCTTACAACAGTCTGGCTAATATATCCCAGAATGATCTTTGCTTTTTTTTTGGCAACAACATTAGCTTGTGGTCCACTATGAGTCCCAGATCACTTTCCACAATACTCCTTCCTGGGCAGTCATTTCCCATTCTGTATGTGTGCATCTGATTGTTCCTTCCCAAATGGTGTACTTTGCATTTGTCCTTATTGAATTTCATCCTATTTACTTCAGACCATTTATCCAGATCATTTGGAATTTTAATCCTATCCTCTAGAGTCTAAACTACTTGCAACCCCTCCCAGCTTGGTATCATCTGCAAACTTTATAAGAGGTAACAAAGAGTCCTGTGGCACCTTGAAGACTAACTAAAGTATTGAAGCATAAGCTTTTGTGGGCTACTACCCACTTCGTCGGATACAAGCAGTCCGACGAAGTGGGTATTAGCCCACGAAAGCTTATGCTTCAATACTTTAGTTAGTCTTCAAGGTGCCACATGACTCTTTGTTACCTCTGCTATTCCAGACTAACACAGCTACCTCTCTGAAACTTTATAAGTGCACTCTCTATGCCATTATCTAAATCACTGATGAAGATATTGAACAGAATCAGACCCAGAACTGATCCCTGTGGGACCCCACTCATTATGTCCTTCCAGCATGACTAAACCACTGATAACTACTCTCTAGGAATGGTTTAGCATTTGCCTAGATTGTTTATGAGAAGGTCATGCAAGACAGTATCAAAGTCTTCACTAAAGTCAAGATATACCACGTCCATTGCTCCCCCCCCACCCCCTCCCCATCCACAAGGCTTGTTACCCTGTCAAAGAAAGCTATCAGGTTGGTTTGACATGATTTGTTCTTGACAAATCCATGCTGACTGTTAGTTATCACTTTATGATCTTCTAGATCAGGGGTGGGCAAACTATGGCCCTCTAATGACACCTCAATCTGGGACAGTTCCTCAGATTTGTCACCTAAACAGAATGGCTCAGGTTTGGGAATCTCCGTCACATCCTCAACCGTGAAGACTGATGCAAAGAATTCAGTTAGTTAGTTTCTCCTCAATGGCCTTATCGTCCTTGAGTGCTCCTTTAGCATCTTGATTCTCCGGTGGCCCAACTGGTTGTTTAGCAGGCTTCCTGCTTCCAATGTAAATTTTAAAATGTTTGCTATCACTTTTTGAGTCTTTGGTTACCTGTTCTTCACATTCTTTTTTGGCCTAATTTTTTTTTAAATTAATTTGCCAGAATTTATGCTCCTTTCTATTTTCCTCGCTAGTATTTAACTTCCACTTTTTAAAGGATGCCTGTTTGCCTCTCACTGCATCTTTTACTTTGTTGTTTAGCCACAGTAGGTTTTTTTTTTTTTTTGGTTCTCTTACTATGTTTTTTAATTTAGCGGTACACATTTAAGTTGAGTCTCTATTATGGTGTCTTTAAAAAGTTTCCATGAAGCTTGCAGGGATTTTACTTTTGGTGCTGCCCCTTTAAAATTCTGTTTAACTAAACTCATTTTTGTGTAGCTCCCCTTTCTGAAATTAAATGCTACAGTGTTGGGCCACTGTAGTGTTTTTCCCGCCACAGGGATTTTAAATGTAATTATATTATGGTCAGTATAATCAAGCGGTCCAGCTATATTCACCTCTTGGACTTGATCCTGTGCTTCTTAGTACTAAATCAAAAATTGCTTCTCCTCTTGTGGTTCCAGGACTAGCTGCTCCAAGAAGTAGTCATTTAAGGTGTCAAGAAAATTTATCTGCATCCCATCATGAGGTGACATGCACCCAATCAATATGGGGATACTTGAAATCCCCCCATTATTATGATTTTTTTATGTTTATAGCCTCTCTAATCTCCCTGAGCAGTTCAGAGTCACTATCACCATCTTGGTCAAGTGGTTGGTAATATATCCCTAATGCTATGGGACAGGCAACCTATGGCATGCGTGCCAAAGCCAGCATGCAAGCTGATTTTAGTGGCACTCACACTGCCTGGGTCCTGGCTATCGCTCTGGGGGGCTCTGCCTTTTAATTTTAAATTAAACTTAAATAAAGATTTTAAAATCTTTATTTACTTTACATACAATAGTTTAGTTATATATTATAGACTTCTAGAAAGAGACCTTCTAAACGTTAAAATGTATTACTGGCATAGAAAATTAGGGTGAATAAATGAAGACTCGGCACAACACTTCTGAAGGAGGCTGTGTCTCGGATCCACTGACTCTGCAGTTGAACACCGGTTCCTGGGTCCTAGTACCAGTCATGCTCCCCTTGTGTGCTGGGAGCCCTCCTCTTTTCTGTGCAACAATAAGTGCCCGCTGTGGGGCTGGGTAAGGTGGGTTGAGGGAAATGAAGGAATGAGGATTGATGGGGTGGGAGAAGAGGCAGTAGGGGAGGGGGATGAGGTGGGGAAGAAAAGGGTATGGGGGAATCGTGGGGGGGGGAACAAGAGTCCAGCATGTGGCATCCCCTAAGCAGCAGCTGGGGCTCCCCTGTTAAGCAGGCCATCAAACCCTACCTCTCTACAACTGGACCCCCCACCTCCCCAACAAGCCAATCACACCCAGCCCCCACCCTCTAAGCCCCAACCAGCTAAACCTGGACCCTCACCCCATCAAGACCCAATCACCCAGCACCTGGAATCCCCCACTGAGCCCCCCACAACCAGACCCCCCTCCTGAGCCCAACCACCTTCCCCTGGATCCCCTGCAGAGTCCTATTGCCCCTGAACCCAGAACTCCCTAACAAGCCCCTGTGTATCTAGATCTTCCACTGAGCCACCCACACCCAGATTGCCTCCCACCTGGATCCTCCCATACTAAGCCCCTCCACACTTGGATCCTGCTGGCCTGAGCCTGCCCACCCATACCTGGTGCACCTGGCACAGAGGGCCAGGGCCCCAGGGTGTTTCTGGGGCAGGCCAAGCCCTTGCACTGTGTCAGAGTTGGGTGCAGCCTCACTGCTGAGTCCCTGTATGGGGGAGGTGGGGGCTTTAGAGTGATCTCCCAGCTCAATGCAGCCAGTAGCTTGTGCTCCCCACTGCCATGCTGGAGCCACATTTATTTACTGACTAATACAATTTGCTGAATTTTGAAGAATTTTAAAATATTGGGTGCATAATTTTTATTTTTGGGAGACAGAATTCCCTCAGGAGTAATTCTATGTACACATATAATCATAGGTGCTGGAACTAGGGGTGCTGCTGCAGCCCCTGGCTTGAAGTTGTTTCCATCATATACAGGGTTTACAGTTTGGTTCTATGGCTCTCAGCACCCCCCCTACACAAGTTGTTCCAGCACACCGGCACATAACACAGCAATTAAAATATCCTGCATAGTCACACCTTGTTGACTAGACACTTTTGTGCAATGAATGAGAAAGGGGTCCTCCAGAGACCTCCCTTATTTCATGTGGCACTTTTAATATGGTATGCAACAAGGGAGGGCTCCCTCAGAGTCCCTGCTCATTCTCTTTTCCACTTAGCTGCTCAATAAAACCCCTTATTGTTTTTAAAAGTATTAGTACACATGAGAGTAGTACAATCTCTAAACTGTTATAATTTAGCCAAATCAAAACAGATTTTACCAGACTATAGAAGTCCAACCTAAGGCCTATATCCATGCCATATATTTAACTTCAGCAACCTCAAACATTCAATAAAGAAGTTTTAAAAAATCTTAACTTTTTATTTCGGTATTAGCAAAAATACATTTTTCCTCACTGGTTCTACTCTCAAAAACATTTCCTCCCAAAATTCTATAAATATCACCTTTGGTCAGATACTACACCTAGTATTTAAAGCTATCTTAATTAAATAAAATTGTACACTTTTTGATTTATATAAGTAATGAAACACAACATTGCTGATGTAAGATATTCTGAATTCTATCTTCACTTGTATTTTACTTAGCTAAGATTAATAAATTCATACTCACTTTTCAATAACAGTGTCTTTCTCTCTCAAGCAATCTGCATGCCTCCATTCCCTTCTACGCAGCTCCATTTCCAGAGTTTCATGACTTATCTGCAGTTCCCTTATCTGATTTTCCCACTTCTGTATTTGCTCAGCATGGACTTCTTTCACTGAAGCCAGTACTGCATCCTTTTCCTTGGCAAAGCGATCTAGCACCTCATGTCTAGAAACACAAATATGCAAAATAAGCCCATTGCTAGTTTGGGTTTTTCCCTCAAGTCCAAGATTTAAAATGAAGACACATATACACCTAACTGATACAAAGTACAGAGTAAACTTGTATGCATCAGTGGGCCTGACAAATATTTGTGTCACTTCTGTTTGTGAATATCTAGAGAATAAAATAATCAAAGCTCTTGGAATAAGTCCAAAACTATTAGAGTCAAACTCATCTATTCATGAGACAGATTAAATATGTTCTTTAACAATGAATTATACTATTCAAAGGAGCCAAGCAATCTGGAATAAAATGATAAAAATATGTTATATAATTTTAATGAGTTTAGCAGCCATTCAGCAAAGCACTTAAGCATGTGCTTACCCTTAAGTACATAAAATAGCCCACTTGACAACAGTGGGACTACTCATGCTTAAATAAACGAACAACAACCAACAAAACAAAACTATTCACAGCTGGAACACAAAGTTTGAAGAGTAAAGAAACCGCTGATCCCTTGCAAAGCAAGGGAGAGCGGTGGTCCAACCAACTACTACAGGCAGTAAGAAGGAACTGAGAGGGCATAGGACTGTCCACACCTGATATACTGACACATGAGCATGGCACTCAAGGGGGCATCACAGCCAACCCTATGGATACTGCCAAGACAAAAGAGTATGACAACCGTGCATGTGGGCACGCACAGACCTAGAATGGAATCAATGTGAGTAAGCACTTGAACTTTTCTTGCAAGCTGAATAATCAAGTATTCATCATCCTTTCATTTACCAATCTTCACTACCTGAACACCAAAAGAAGAATACACTTAAAGAGAGACAGAGAAGGGCTGGCTAAAATTTAGGAGAAAAGACGTGGCAAAAACATTCTGCTAAAGCTACACAGCAGTACTTACTGATGGTAGGAAACCTCAGAACTGAATAAGGAACTATATGAGTAACTGAAGTAGTGAGAAATGAATCTGGATGCAATCTATTTCTTATGAAAGAACACTGATACAGGCTGATGTCACACAGTGAAATAATGCTTCCTTAAACAAACATGTAATACTGAGAAATGCAATGTAAAATATAAGAAATACTTACTTTCTCTGAAATGTTTCCTCTTCTTTTTGCCGGATCAGGTATACTAAATGAAGTTTACATTCTAAATCCTGTATCCTAAATTAGCAAACATTGGGAAAGGAAAAAATAAGATGTATCAATTTTGTAAATGAAATTGTTATCCTTAGTTACAGCAAAGAAGGAAGATGGTGGGGATTAAGCAACTCAGAATAAGAAGATGAAACCAGAAAAAGGTCAAATATTAAATGGCCAGGAAAGGAGGGATGAAATTAGAAAGTGGACAATGGAACAAGATTGAAAGGTAGTTAGATATTTGAGAATGGGCATGTGGTATGAGAATGTATTGCTTTCAGAGAGAAGTAAAAATGAGAGAGTAACAAAAAGAAGGGGCTGAGAATTATAGCGATAGATAAGAATTTGAATTACCATAGACAAAAATGAGGCAAAGCAAAAAGGACTGCTTGAGTTTCCTTCCTATGAATGAAGTGAGATGACTAGTAGCTAAGATGGGAACTGAAGCAAGAAAGAAGCTGGGGAAGTTGGCTTAATCAATTCCATTTGAAGTCAAAGCAATGATCTTCTAAAAGGAAAATGAAAAGGTACATTTAGGAGATCCTGTCTATACAAATGACAGTGAATTTAAAAGGATATACAGTCTCTCTCTTTTTATATATTTATACCATGTTGTTCACTAGAGGTGTTTGAGAGCCAGACCCTCTCAAGGGAGACTGTTAAAACAGGAGCTAATGAGATACAACAGCTGGGAAATTTAAAAAAAAAAAAATCAGACGTACTTCTCTTTTTGTAAAATGTATTAATTTTTAAATTAGTGTCATTGTTTAAAAATGGCTTGGTCTAGAAACTCTAAATTTAGAATCAGAGAGGTAGCCGTGTTAGTCTGGAATTGCAGAAGTGACAGAGTCCTGTGACACCTTAAAGACTAACTAAAGTATTGAAGCATAAGCTTTCATGGGTTAATACCCACTTCGTCGGATGACCTGTAAGGGAAGATTGAAAAAATTGAGTTTGTTTATTCTGGAAAAGAGAAGACTGAGGGAACATGATAACAGCTTTCAAGTATGTAAAAGGTTGTTACAAGGAGGAGGGAGAAAAAATGTTCTTCTTAACTTCTGAGAATAGGACAAGAAGCAATGGGCTTAAATTACAGCAAGGGAAGTTTAGGCTGGACATTGGGAAAAACTTCCTGTCAGGGTGGTTAAGCACTGGAATAAATTGCCTAGGAAGGTTGTGGAAACTCCATCATTGGAGATTTTAAGATGTTTGTCTAACCTGCTCTTGTCAAAATGGTCTAGATAATTAGTCCTGCCATGAGTGCAGAGGACTGGACTATGTGACCTCTTGAGGTCCCTTCCAGTTCTAGGATTCTATGTAGGGACAACAGCAGGAAGGTTAAGGCACAAAATTAGTTACACCTAGCAAGGACATAAAAGACAATAAGAAGAGCTTCCTGAAATATATTAGGAGCAAGAGAAAGATGAAGGAAGGTCCTCTACTTAGCAGAGAAGAAAAGCTAATAACCAATAACATCAGGAAGGCTGAAGTTTTTAATGCTGGTTTTGCTTCATTCTTCAATAAAAAGGTTAATGGTGACCAAATACTCAACACAATTAATATTAACAATGATGGAAAAGGAACACAAACCGAAGTCAAGAAACAACAGGTTAAAAATATATAGATAAGTCAGATATATTCAGATTAGCATGGCTTCATGAAATGTATCCCAGAGTACTTAAAGAACTAGCTGAAACAATTTCAGAAACATTAGCGATGATCTTCAATTAATGGATAAGGCTACATTATAGTCACAGGTATTTTTAGTAAGTCATGGACAGATCATGGGCAGCAAATAAAAATTCACAGCCCATGACCTGTCCATGACTTTTATTATAAACCCCTAACTCAAACTTGGGCCAGGGTGCAGTGGGTTGTTGGGGTTTTTTTTGGGGGGGGGGGCAAGGGGGACTGTGGTTGCAGGGGGTGATGGCACGGGACTCCCATTGGTGCTTGGGGGGGCAGGCAGTGGCACATGGCTTGGGACCCCCGCTGATTCAGGGACAGAATATGTGTGTGTGGAAACAGGCAGCAGCATGTGGCCTGGGACCCCTTCTGGTGCCGGTGGTGGGGAGGGTTGGCGGGGCTGGCAGGCTCCCTACCTAGCTCCGAAGGCATTTTCCTGCAGCTGCTAGGGAGAGAGAAGGCCAGGGGGCTCTCTGCGCTGCCCTGGCCACAAGCTCCAGCTCCGAAGCTCCCATTGGCCGGGAACCGCAGCCAATGGGAGCTGCAGGGGTGGCACCTGTTGGCACAGGCAGCGTGCAGCTGCAGAGTCCCTTGGCCCCTCTGTCTAGGAGCTGCAGGGTCATGCCGGCCGCTTCTGGGGAGTCCCCCAAAGAAAATGCCACACTGCACCCCAACCCTGAACCCCCTCCCACACCCAAACTGTGCCAGCACTGGCAGGTGCGGCTGGCTCCCCAGCTGCCTGATCTGCTCGAGCAGCCCCAGAGTCAGCCACACTGGCCACTGCAGAAGTCACTGAGATCAAGGAAAGTCACAGAACCCTGACTTCCATGACAGACACACAGCCTAGAGCACCTAAAGCAGGGGTCAGCAACCTTTCAGAAGTGGTGTGCCGAGTCTTCATTTATTCACTCAGTTTCACGTGCCAGTAATACATTTAAATGTTTTTAGAAGGTCTCTTTCTATAAGTCTATAATATATAACTAAACTATTGTTGTATGTAAAGTAAATAAGATTTTTAAAATGTTTAAGGAGCTTTATTTAAAATTAAACTAAAATGCAGAGCCCCCCGACTGGTGGGCAAACCCAGGAAGGGTGAATGCCACTGATAATCAGCTTGTGTGCCACCTTCGGCACCGGTGCCATAGGTTGCCTACCCCTAACCTAGAGGATAATATGTTTACAAGGAATAGCCAACATGGATTGTCCAGCAAGAACAAATCATGCCAACCCCCCTAATTTTATTCTTTGACAGGTTTACTGGGATAGCAGATGGGGGATAGCAGTAGACCTGATATATCTTGATTTTAGTAAAGCTTTGGACACAATTCCACATGACGTTCTCATAAGCAACCTAAGAAAATATAAGGTGCATGAACAACTGGTTGAAAGACTGTACCCAGTGGTTTGCTGTCAAACTGGGACGGTGTAACTATTGAAGTCCGAAAGGGATCAGTTCTGGGTCTGGTACTATTCAATATTTTCATTAATAACTCAGATAATGGAGTGAAGAGTATGATTATAAAGTTTGCAGACAACACCTAGCTGAGAAGGGGTGCACATTGGAGGACAGGATTAAAATTCAAAACAACCTTGACAAACTGGAGAATTGGTCTGAATTCAACAAGATGAAATTCAATAAAGATAAGTCCCAAGTACTTCACTTAGTCAGGAAAAATCAAATGAACAAATACAAAATGAGTAATAATGTGACTGGGTGGTAGTACTGCTGAAAATGATATGGGGTTACAGTGGATCACTAATTGAATCTGAGTTAACAGCAGCTAAGAAAAAGGCTAATATTCTAGAGTATATTAACTGGAGCATTATATATAACACATGCAAGGTAATTGTCCCACTCTACTTGGCAGTGATGAGGGTTCAGCTGGAGTACTGCGTCCAGTTCTGGGCACCATACTTTAGGAAAGATGGACAAATTGGAAAATCCAGAAGAGAGCAATAAAAATGATAAGAGGTTTAGAAAAATTGGACTTATGAGGAAAGGTTATAAAAACTGGGCATGTTTAGTCTAGACTAGAGAAAAGAAGACTGAGGGGAACCTGATAGTAGTCTTCACATATTTTAAAGGCTGTTTTAAAAAGGACTGTGATTAATTATTCTCCATGTCCACTGAAGATAAGACAAGAACTAATGAATTTAATCTGCAGCCAGGGAGATTTAAATTAGATTTTAAAGAAATCTTTCTACTATAACAGGCTTGCAAAACATGCAGCCCGGGGGCCACATGTGGCCCACACGGGATCACTGTGTGGCCCGCAGGGGGTGAGTAGGGGTGGGGCAAGACAAGCTGGGGGGTGAGGGGAAGCAGATGGGGGGGGGGTGTCAAGGGCGGGGCTTTTCGGCCTGCAGCTGGTTTTTTTGCAGTAATATGGCCCTCGCTGCTTTCCGAGTTGTGCAGGCCTGTACTATAAGGATAGTTACGCTGTAAAATAAGTGTCCAAAGGAGGTGTGGAATCCCCCTCATTGGTAGTTTTTAAGAACGAGCTGGAAAAATATCTGTTTGGGATGGTCTAGATTTACTAGGTCCTGCCACAGCGCAGGGGGCTGCATTTGATGACCATTCAAGGCCCCTTCCAGCACTATATTTCTATGGTTCTTATAAGTGGCAGTAGTTTTTCTTCCCACCACAGTAGTGATACATCCCTAATGTCAGTGTGATTAAGAAAATTCAAAGAAAGGACAAAAACTATGGAATCCTTAGCTTTCATGACAAACTTGTGATGGACATGGTATAAGATCTTTGACAGGCAATTTTATTTGGAATTTTCCCAGATCCTGGTTCTTTTTCTCTATTGATCATAGCGCCACTCTCATCGACTTTCCCTGGCTCTCTACATCTAGGGTGGAGTTAACAAGCCACACCTTCCATCAGGAATCACTCAGCATTTCCATTCAGAGATCGACACCTGTTAATAGGATAGGTCAATGGCACCCTATTATAGAGAAGAATCAGAGAGGTAGCAGTGTTAGTCTGGAATAGCAGAGGTAACAAAGAGTCCTGTGGCACCTTAAAGACTAACTATAAAGTTTTGAAGCATAAGCTTTTGTGGGCTAATATCCGACAAAGTGAATAGCCACCACTTCTCGTCATTTCCTCAGCTGCTAAAGTAATCTTTCAGTATCGGATCCCCTATATCATTCCTCTCCATTCACCCTCCTGCAAATGTAAACCTGCCTGTGTCAAAGTACACTTTGCCCCTTAAAAAATACACTTTTCCCCTTAAATTCATGCACAACCTACAGAGTTTACAAGCTCTGACAAACAGCTGGTTTAATAAGTTTATGAAAGTAAAAATGTCAGTAAAAATGTGATAAACTACAGCAAGTTTTCACATAGCAGTGTGTGAAAAATGAGGGACCAATCTGTAATATTTTTATGATAATTATAGGAAACTCCATTTGTCTGATTATGAATGGGTGATAGCTATAAACCTAAGGGTTAACTCAGTTTACGGGGCTCTGTAGGACTACAGAAAGGCAGACAAGTGTAGCTAACCCTAATCCCAATACTTAATATAACATGAGTGTTGATTCCTTTGAAAATTCACCCCCACCACGCTCTGATGAGCAAGCAGGGTGGTGACTCCAAGGGGGAGGGGAAAAGCCCAGGCAGGAACATTCAAAAAAGAACTTGAAAGCAGTTAAAAACCTAGATCCAGAGAGAGGAAGAAGGATGGAGGGTCTAAAGTAACACCGACCCCAGATGTTGGGGCACGAGGAATAAGTGCAGTCCAACTTGAACTGGCAAAGGAGGGCCAAGCTTAGGGAAGACAATACAGTGAAACCTTGATATAACAGACTAATTTGGGCGAGGGGGTGTCCGTTAAAGCCAAAAGTCCGTTATTTAATAATTTTTTAAAATTATTAAATAATGGACTTTCGGCTGACAATGGATACCACCTCGCCCGAATTAGTCCATTATACGGAGTTTTACGGCCGGGAGCTGTCAACCCGCCCGCCCGGGTCCCGGTTGCTGGGACCCAGGCGGGAGCCCTCAGCCCGCCCGCGGGCGGGAACCGGCAGCGAGCTCTCCCGCTGCCGGGACCCGGGCGGAAGCCGGCAGCCAGCCTGCCCGCCGGGAGCCGGCAGACCGCCCGCCCGCCCGCCCGCAGGCGCTGTCAAACCGCCCGCCCGGCTCCCCGCAGCGGGGACCCGGGTGGGAGCTGTCAAACCGCCCGCCCGGCTCCCCGCTGCGGGGAGCCGGGCGGGAGCTGTCAGCCCGCCCGCCCGGATCCCCGCTGTGGGGAGCCGGACGGCAGCTAGCAGCCCGCCCGCCCGGGTCCCCGCTGCTGGGAGCCGGGCGGGCGGGTTGACAGCTCCCGCCCGGCTCCCCGCTGCGGAGAGCCGGGCAGACAGCCCGCAGGGTCCCGGGACTGCATGGGGCCGGGGGCCGGGTGGCAGCCCGCCCCCGGCTCAAACCCCAGCGGCCGCTGGGAGCGGGCAGACAGCCCGCAGGGTCCCGGCTCCCGGGACCCTCCAAGAGCCCTGCATGGGGCCGGGCGGCAACCCGCCCCCGGCTCAAATCCCAGCGGCCGCTAGGAGCGGGCAGACAGCCCGCAGGTTCCTGGCTCCCGGGACCCTCCAAGTACCCTGCATACTGTTGGGGGCTGGGCGGCAGCCCGCCCCCAGCTCAAACCCCGGCGGAGCCCTCCACAAACGGATTTCGGATGCATCAGACTTTCTGAAAAAATTTGTCCGTTGCATCCGAAGTCCGTTAAATGGAGGTCCGTTAAATCGAGGTTTCACTGTATAAGCTTCTGTTATTTTTAATCCTGTTCTCTCTGTTTGTGAAGTTCCTATGAATAAATAAATCATACTCTCTTTTGAGTAAGTTGTTTTCTATCAATGGGTTTACCAGCTGGTCAGAGGTCCTTGGAGGGTTGGGAGAATATAGGAGGCCTGAATCCAGATGGGCCTGGTGGAGGTAAGTATAGCTGGTAAAACAGGATGACAAAGTGGGGTGAACAATAGGGTTCTACTCTGAAAGAAGTGCAGGTACAGGCCTGTCACTTGGAAAGGGTGACCTCAACAGAGACTGAGATAATGCTCAAACATATATTGCATGCCTGAACCATAACACAGTAAGTACTTTATAAAAACAAAGAAAATTTTTAAAAAATTACATCAAATAAAGAGTGCAGCGGAACTGGTCTAAAACCCACACTACCCAGAGACACTTAGTGAGCACTCAGATCAATGGACATTTCCTTCTGTTGTGAATATGATAGTATATACTATTAGAATAGGTGATTGTTTATACAGGAGGTATGAAACTGCTGAGATTATTGTGGAAGGAAAAGAAGGGAAGGGTGAATTAAGTAGTTGCTCTTAATCATAGCTAGAGTTGTACAGTACTTAGCATCTTTCACAGCTGCAAGATCTTTAAATTCCCAATCCTTGCATTTGGCCTCTTTCTCCAATTTCAAATTAGTAGTTTCTGCTATTTGCAATGATTCTGAAGCTTTCATCCCAGCCTCTTTCAGAGCCTCCAGTTCTTTGGTCAACAACTTCACCTTTCAAAGGAGGAAACAAAATTAGAAAGTAATTACTCAAATTACTCATAATTAGAAAGTAGTATGAAGGGCATAACATAACTACTTCACTATGCTCTTGGCAACAACAGGGAAGGTGTAATCCCCACCACATATAATCAGCCTATCAAGATAAACTCATAATATGTTGAGAACAACAAAATAATATCAGGATGCTAAAACTCTACCACCCCCTCTTCGCCTACCCTTTTTGAAATCAGAAGAAACTGCAATCCGAGAGTCAGGGCTGGATCATGAAAATGTATTCCTACTCCAGAAAGAGTTATTTCTCTTTCCAGGCAGGCACAATACTTCCCTCTTTTAGTTTGATTTTTTTTAGTTAGGAATTTTTTAAAAGGTCAAAATACTTGCTTGGTCTAATTTTACAACTTATAATATAGTTCAGTGCAATAAAATACTAGAATAAATAAGAATGTAAGAACATAAGAATGGCCGTACTGGGTCAGCCCAAAGGTCCATCCAGCCCAGTATCCTATCTGCCGATAGCGGCCAATGCTAGGTGCCCCGGAGTGAGTAAACCTAACAGGTAATGATCAAGTGATCTCTCTCCTGCCATCCATCACTACCCTCTGAAAAACAGAGGCTAGGGACACTATTCCTTACCCATTCTGGCTAATAGCCAATAATGGACTTAATCTCCATGAATTTATCCAGTTCTTTTTTAAACCCTGTTATAGTCTTCCCTCTTATCCTATTACAAGTTAATTTAAGAAAGAGTCTTTGGTGAGGACCTTGTCAAAGGCTTTCTGGAAATCTAAGTACACTATGTCCCCTGGATCCACCTTGTTCACATGTTTGTTGATGATTTCCTTTTACAGAAACCATGTGGACTTTTGCTCAACAACTTATGTTCTTCAATGTGCCTGACAATTTCATTCTTTACTATTGTTTCAACTAATTTGCCAGGTACTGGGGTTTGACTTAGCGGTCTGTAATTAACAGGATCACCTCCAGAGCCCTTTTTAAATATTGGCGTTACATTAGCTATCTTCCAGGTATTGGGTACAGAAGCTGATTTAACGGACAGGTTATAAACCATAGTTAATAGTTCTGCAATTTCACATTTGAGTTCTTTCAGAACTCTTGGGGGAATGCCATCTGGTTCCGGTGACTTGTTACAGTTAAGTTTATCAATTAATTCCCAAACCTCTGCAATCTGTGACAATTCCTCAGATTTGTCACCTACAAAAGACATGTCCGGTTTGGAAATCTCCCTAACGTCCTCAGCCATGAAGACTGAAGCAAATAATTCATTTAGTTTCTCCGCAATGACTTTCTCGTCTTTAAGTGCTCATTTTGTATCTCGATTGTCCAGGGGCCCCAATGGTTGTTTAGCAAGCTTCCTGCTTTTCAAGTATTTAAAAGACATTTTGTTATTACCTTTTGAGTTTTTGGCTAGCTGTTCTTCAAACTCCTTTTTGGCTTTTCTTATTACATTTTTACACTTAATTTGGCAGTTTTATGCTTCTTTCTATATACCTCACTAGGATTTGACTTCCACTTTTTAAAAAGTGCCTTTTTATCTGTCACTACTTCTTTTACATGGCTGTTAAGCCACAGTGGCTCTTTTTTAGCTCTTTTTCTGTGTTTTTTTATTTGGGATATACATTTAAGTTGCACCTCTATTATGGTGTCTTTGAAAAGCTTCCATGCAGCTTGTAGGGATTTCACTTCAGTCACTGTTCTTTTAATTTCTCTTTAACTTACCCTCTCATTTTTCCTCTTTCTGAAATTAAATGTCACAGTGTTGGGCTGTTGAGGTGTTCTTTCCACCACAGGAATGTTAAATGTTATTATATTAAATCTGTATGGGTGAGATTTCCAGAAGTGTTTGGTACGCTGATTGAGATTAGCCCCAGGCTAAAACTGAGCTCGTTTGAAAACCCACACTATAAGTGCAACCTCCACTCTCATTTCTTCCCATTCACCCTTTCCCTTTTATACACCTCCCAAAAACTCATTTTGTATCCTTCCCCCTCATTTATCTTCCTTGCTAACCCTAGGCCTCTGTGTGTGTACGAAATGACCTACCATTTTTACTCTGGATCACCAATTAAAATTCCCCTCTTCAAAAAGCTTTTCAATAATGATCCTGGTTACCAGAGCAATGTGCCTCATTAATGAAAAAAATCTCCCTCAACTGCCTAAAGTTTGCATCATTATCAAATATATTATTTGTATCTGAAAGGTGTTGTCTATATTTGACTTAGAAAAGATCTTTGAGCTATAGACAGTGTCTTCCTCTATTTACACAACACTTAGCACACTGGTGGCATTCAAAAAATAAACTTAACATGAACAGATGTTGAAATGCACATATTTAGGTCAGCACTACAATTATGCACTGTCAAGACTGATTCCCCACTCTGGCACTTCGAGTGAAGAAGGTGGGGGCCTGCAAGTATTTTAAAAAATAATACCAGCCACTCCAGGTTGGTATTAAATTCCCAAGGTCACAGTTCCTCTCTGCCCTTGGTATTAAATTCCCAAGGTCACAACTCCTCTCTGACCTTGGTAGATGCTGCCACCACACAAGTGCAAAAAAACCCAAACAAACAAACAAACAAAAAAACTTTGAGAACCCAGGAAGGAACACTTGGGAATTCCTTCCTGTGGGGCATCCTCAAACCCTTTCACTCCCCTTCCCATGAAGAGCTGAGAAAAAAACAAAGGAAATCAGCTGTTGCCACCAGCTACTTAAACAACATATGCACAAACCTGTTAGGGACACAAATATCCAATCCTGTTCTTTAAAAAGTTAAATGTTATTAAACCCAAAAAGAAAGGAAATACATTTGAAACTTAGGCTTTTTGCTAGATCTTAAAAGAAACCATTACAAAAATTAAGTATCAAGATAGCTCTCGAGGTTAAGCTTAAAGGTTACAAGCAAAACAAAAGCATCTGGAGTTAGCACAAGAAGTCCGCAATCCAATAAAAATAAAAGAAATAACCCTAATCGCATCTTCCTAGACATTCCCTAATTTACCTATATTTCTGGGGTTTCAGATCAGCAATCTTTAGATATGATCTGATGGTTTTTCATACCTGGCTTAAAGCTTCTCACAGCATAACTGCTCCCTGTTCCCCTCTTTCCCGGAGAACAACACCACTCAAATAAAAGGAAGCCTTTTTTCCAAATTTTAAAAGTTCTAGCCCTCCCATTGTCTCTTTTGGTCAGGTGCCACTCCTTTCCTTTTACCTGCGGGCTTGTTAACCCTTTACAGCTAAAGCAAGCATAGAACAACTACTTAAAGGGATTCCATAGCCAACTGGCTGGCTGGGTGTCCATAAAAGGGAGCTATCCCCCTCTCATTTATCACACACTCACACAAACTACCATAAAGTTGTAAAATTAAGCACTCCAAAGTCAGAAAATTCCAAAGGTCAAAGTTTTTCCCCTGAATCAACTCAGCTTTACCACCACATATACTATCTATTTGATATCTATATATTAATAACAAATAATACATAAAAGTTTAAATTCAACAAGGAAAATAGGAATAGGAAATACTACATATATAGCATGAACAAAGGCACTAAGTTAGCAGTAGCCAGACAGGGGCCAGAATTTGGCCCTGTAGCCTTCAAATTCAAAAGCCATAAATGATGAAACAAAAACAAATTTATAAAACATCTAATTTCCCCTTATTACTGTTATAATGATGTCCTAAACTCAATAAAGTCTGAGAAAGTAAAAGCCTTTGTCAATATCTATGCACAAGATGCTGTAATTGGTTTGAGTGGTACCTATCTCATTAACCCTTTTCAAAATTAGAACACAATTAAATAACTTGACACTGGTAACAAAAAGGGTAAATTCAAGTGATGCTGAATTCATCTTTCTATTTAGATTCTCTGCATATTTCTTCACTAATAGTCAACAAACATCAATCTCATAAGGACAAGATAGGCATTCTGGAGACTGACAGGTAAATTATCTCACCAGTGTGTAGGAAGATTCTGTTAACCATAATGGAATTAAGATGCAACCCTCAAGTACCTCCACTTTCTACTAGACTGGAAACAACTCATTCAGTCCACTGTTGAAAAAAAGAAAGAGCGTGACCTGTCTATCTGTGTCATAATATATCAAACTTGGGATGACAGTGAAGTGTGTTTATTTTGTTGACAAAATGAAAGTATAGCTTAAAGACAAAATTACCTTGAGTTCATAAGAAAGAACTAAATTACTCATTTCATCTGCCTGCTGTTGAAATGCATGTTCTCTCTTTTTAATTTCTGCATCAAATTCTACTAGCAGCTCCTGTAATGGATTAAAGGGAATGGATTAATAATCGCATAAAGAAAGACATATATCCTTAAAACTTCCCATTACTTCTCCCTCTAATGCAATTCCATTGATGGGAACAACAATGGGAATCCTAATATAGAGCACTAGCGAAAATACCCGGCGTTGCTCGGGTCAGTCGGAGGTGGGGAGGGGGCAGAGAGCTGAGCGAGTGCGGGGTCCGTTGGAGCGGAGAGGGGGCAGAGACCAAACCTGACACCCCCACCTCAACCCCCGACCAAACCCGACACCCCCACCGCACTTACCCCTCGACCAACCCCAACTCACATTTTCACCCCCCCAAACCCAACACCCCCATGTTTCCCCCCTACCAACCCCAACACCCCCTGATCAACACCCACACCTCACCCCCCGTAGACCAAACCTGACACACCCACCTCACTTCCCCCCCCAACCAAACCCGACACCCCTACCTACCACCACAAACAAACCCGACACCCACACCTCACTTACCCCTAGACCAACCCCGACCCCCCTCCTCACCCCCCTAACCAAACCCAACACCCCCACCTTACCCCCCCACCAAACCGAACACCCCCTGACCAACCCCAACACCCACCCCTCACCCCTCACCCACCCCGACACCTTCCCACCCCCCCGACCAAACCCAACACCCCCACCTCACTCCCCGACCAAACCCGACACCCCTACCTCACTTACCCTCTGACCAAACCCAACTCAGGTCCGTCGGAGGTGGGGAGGGGGCAGAGAGCTGAGCGAGTGCGGGGTCCGTTGGAGGGGGGTATTATGACATCATAACTATGTCACAGAGAACAGCAGCTGCCCAGATGATGTGATTGGCCTTTAAATAATTTCACCCCTGGGGGGGCGTCAGAGGTGAGATTTGAAAAATTTTCGACTCTTTCCCTGATTAGCACCCTAAGACCTATAACTGTACCAAATTTCAAGTCTCTAGCTCAAACGGTGTGGAAGGAGTAAGTGCACATACATACACGCATACATACATGCATACATACACGCATACACCATTTGACTTTTATATATATAGATATGTCAGCTATCACAGTTTTTTAACCACTGTGTCTTAGGCTTGGTCTACACTAGGGGGAGGGGTCGACCTAAAATACACAACTTCAGCTACGTGAATAACAGTAGCTGAAGTCAGTGCATCTTAGGCTGATTTACCTGCCGTCCTCACAGAGGCAGCAGTCGATAGTGGGCTACACCATCGACTTCAGCTTGCGCCTTTTGGCGAGTTGGAGTTCTGGAGTTGACGGGAGTGCCTTTGGCGATCAATTTATCGCGTCTTCATGAGACGCGATAAATCGATTGCCAGTAGATTGATCACTATCTGCCGATCTGGCAGGTAATGAAGACATACCATACCCTTAACCACTGTCTAAGCTAGGTTTGCTCTGACCTGCTGTAGAACCTCACTAGATACTCTCTCCCAGTCTGACAGCGAACCACTGATAACTACTCTTTGATCACAGTATTTCAGCCAGTTGTTCACCCTCCGTATAACTGAATCTAGACCGTATGAGATCGTCATAAGGGATTTTGTCAAAGCAGTATATATGATACATTTTGATTTTCATAAGGCTCATGTCAAAAGCCTTATGAAAATCAAAGTTTGTCATATCTCCTGCTTCCCACCATCCAGCAGGCCAATAATCTTGTTGAGGTAACCCCCTGTTAAACAGAGATATTTGATAATTATATTACTGCATGTTTTGCTAAAAAAGAATAAGCTCACTGTTGTAATGATTATCATTTTGTTTCTGATATTTACATGGCAATGATTTGTAAACTTGAAACATCCTAAATAATTTTTTTTAAAAGGTGAAGTGAGTATAAATTATCCTAAAAAATTTTGTTTTTGCAATCTATGGGTAGTGAGATAACCTCAATCAGGTGTCACAACTAGAGCTCAAACAAACTCCATTGCTAAGGGTTCTCACATTATGAAATGATTATTAATAGCAGCAGATGATTGTGTGTTAACAATGGCATAGAAAGTGGGAGGAGAAAGACTTGAAATCAGAGAAGTACGGCATGCTGGCACATGTTAATGTGTTTATTTAGCCTATATGCCTGCCTAAAGCTGCTTCTGATTTATATAAGCTGACCTTTCCTGGAATTTCAAGGTTAGCCAGTTTAGCACAGCATGTTAGCCCATATACAAGAATCTTACACCATCTCAGTTTACTAAACATAATCTTACCAATTCTTCCCACAGGGGGACTGCCAGACTAGTAAGTAAAGCAACTGCCACTATGCAAATACCACATGACACTTATTACTGTGAAGCAACGTGCAATACTACCCATTGCACATCTTACATTAACTTTAACATTAGAGCTAAAAAGGACTGCCTGAACAGATAGATAACTACACTTACCCAAAGCATTCATCTATAATGCATAATTCTCCCATGAGAATGGATGGACTGTAAAGTAGAAATTACACCTACTGTGGCTTGTTTAATACAAAGTTGTTTTCTATAGACTCATGTACCTGTTTCTGCAAAACAAGCTCTCCTTCCACTTCTTGGAGTTTTCTCTCCAATTGCTGTTTCAGCTTGTTATACTCTTCATTGTGACGGTCAACGTCAGAAACCTTAGAACTATAACAACACCAAACAAATGTATATGAAATGTGGTCACTTATGAATTATTGATAGGTGCTTCTGAAAGGTTCTTCCAGCAACAATGCACTCATAGAAATATACCTTGCAAAAAAGTAATTCCTTAAACTAAAATGCATCTTAACTTTCCAGTCACTATATATATAATTACAAAATAATTGGTTTAATTCTCTTACAAATAAGTTAATATTTAACTACTAATACATTTTCAGGTCAGAAGAGACCCTTATAATAATCTAAATCAAACTCCTACATAGGCTTTAACTTCTGGTTGAGCGTCACCATTTTTTTAGAAAGATGTCTAATCTGGGCTAGACTACACTACAAAGCCAGTAAGTTATACCAGAAAAGTCTCCTAGTTGAGATACAGACTATAAAAGAATCAGAGAGGTAGCCGTGTTAGTCTGGAATAGCAGAGGTAACAAAGTCCTGTGGCACCTTAAAGACTAACTATAAAGTTTTGAAGCATAAGCTTTCGTGGGCTAATACCCACTTCGTCGGATGCAACACTTTTGTCGATATACTTAAACCACCTCCCTGAATGACATAAGCTATGCCATCGAAAGGACTCTTTTGTCAATATAAGCAGTATCTACTTGGGGGTATTAACTATTAGCTATCTCAGTTAGGAGTGATTTTTCACACTTTCTGACAGACATAGCTAGTATGACAAAACTCTGTAGTGTAGACCTGGCCTAATAAGTAAAAGACTTCAAGTGACCGGAGACTCCAACATACCCTGTGTAAGCTGCCCAGTGATTAATTACCCTTATTGTTAGAAATTTGTGACTCGTTTCAAGTTTGAATTTGGCTAGCTTCAACTTCCAGACATTGGATCTCATTATGCCGTTGTCTGATAGGTTAAAGAACTCTCTGGCATCAGATATCTTCTTCCTGTGTAGGTACTTATACAGCATGATCAAAACATTTCTGAACTTTCTCTTTGACAAATGAGACGGGACACACTTGCCCTGCACTGGTTCAGCAGGGGTTAATCCTCCTCTGTGGGTGGAGGAGGCCATGCCCCCTCGGCCCTGCTGGGCAAGCTCCAGCTGGAACCCAAGTATAAAAGGGAGCAGCTAAGCTGACAGGGCTGACAGCCAAGGAGGGAGGAGGGAGGATGCAGGTTGCAGGCTCCAGTCTGGGAATTGCTGAAGCATGAGACCATGGGAGCCAGAGATGTAGAGACCTAGGCACATACCCAGAGATGCCCGAGGGAGGTCAAAGCCATCGTAAGCTACACACACCCAGGGGAGGACTAGCCATTGGGCCAAGTGACATCAGTGTGTTTTGATCGGATCCCCACTGACTCAGTGGCAAATACTCTCATCACTGACAGGACCCTGGGCTGGGACCCAGTGGAGGAGGGGGACCAGGGTCCCAGCAGTCACCCGTCCTTAAGTGCAATCCCACTTATCTCTTTTGGGGCTGGGTGGTCTGATGGCCAATGGAGAGGGCAACTATATTGACTCTGGTTATTTGGCCACGCAGCCCGGTGGGAGGGGGCAACTATACAGATTCTGACCATTGGGCAACACAATCCTAAGGGAGAGGACAGCCATACTGACTTTGGCCTCTAGGCTGCACCACCCCAATGCTAAAGGTGGTCAGGTGGATTCAGCCATGGGGCTATAACAACCCTGACTCAAGAGGGATGGTCTTGCCACACAACAATAAACTATACAGATTGAGCTTCTTAAATCTGTCCGTGAAAGGCAGCTTTCCACATCTTAACTCATTCTGGTGGCTCTTTAGTGAACCCCTTCTAACTTTTCAACATCCTTATTAAAGCACAGAAACCAAAACTGACTGGACACAATATTACAGTAATGGTCTCATCAATATAATAAACAGAGGAAATACCACCTCTTTGGTCCTATTTGATAGTCCTCTGATTATGTATCCAAGAATTATATAAAACCCTTAGCAATAGCATCACACTGGAGATTCATGGTCAGTCACTAGAATCCCTTAGTGCTCTTCAGAGTCACTGCTTTCCAGGATACAGTTCCCCATGCGGTAACTATGACCAACATTCTTTGCTTCTACATGTATGACCTTGAATATAGCTAAAATGCATGTTTTTTTATTTGTACCCAACTTACCAAGTGATCCAGGTGACTCGATATAAGTTACCTGTCCTCACCATTATTTACCACTCCACCAATTTTTCCGTCATCTGCAAACATTACAGCAATTATTTTAGATTTTCTTCCAGATGTTTTTTGAATATTTCTCTGTTTGTTCCTCATCCACCTCCTTTTTCTGATTTGGTGGTCTATAATAGACCCCTATCATGATGTTGTGATGTTCCCCTGGTGTTATCCAGACCAGTGATCTGCTATATCACTCCAATCCTCGACTTGGGGGGCCAGCCATACTCTGCTGTGACAACCACCACTCCTGGGCTGTTCACGCACAGCCTCTAGCACAGTGGTGTCCAACAGAAATTCGATGCTAGCCATAGTTGTGGTTTTGAATTTTTCTTATTCACCACATTATAAAAAAGGATTAAAAAAACATACTACAAACATACTACATACGACTACCATAACCCTGAAATCTGGTATATAATTCATATTGACTGCACATGTTAACTCAACTTCCAGATTTTACTTGGATTTTATAAAATTTACTAAAGAAAAAGTGGATTCATAAACCCATGCATTGCTCATGCATTAGCCACAATTCAGTAGCCTATTCGCCACCTGTGGCTAGTGGCGAACGTATTGGACACCACTGCTCTAGCATGTAAGCTGCTTAGATTGTGCTACCGAATGACACTAGCCAATATCTCCTGTCCCAGATACAATCGTAGGAACCTCCATCTTGCGGGGTCCAATTAGGCCCACTGGAACAGGTTTATATGAGTTTGTCAGTTTAACAAAGGAATTGATATGTACCAGGCTTGTTATCCCAAGGGGAGTCTCTGACATGCTCCATACCAAATACACTGCTTCAGGTAGAATAAACAAATGTATTACCTACAAAAGATAGATTTTAAGTGATTATAAGTCAAGCACTAGTCAGATTTGGTCAAATGAAATGAAAACAAACACATTCTAAGCTGATATTAACACTTTCAATGCCCTTAGATGCTTCTCACCACAGGCTGATTGGTTGCCTTTCAGCCAGGCTTTCCCCTTTGATCAGCTCTTCAGTCACTTGGTGGTGGTGTCATTAGATACAGGTGGAAGAGAGAGAGAGCACGGCAAATGTCACTCCCTTTTATCATGTCCTTTCTTCCCTCTTGGCTGTGGAATCTCCATTGTTGGAGATTTGTAAGGACGTGGTGGTCAAACACCTGTGAGGGATGGTGTTGTTGTACTTGGTCCTGCCTCAGCACAGTGGGCTGCACTTGATGACTTCTCCAGGTCCCTTCCAGCCATACATTTCTATTATTGTATTATTTTGCAGCAACAAATACAGAGCATAATTAATTGAATTATGAAGGGAGCTTAGCTCTGTCTTTTTTGCCAAAAGATATCAAGTTGATGAGAAGTCGCAATACATGCTAATCTAATTTTAACTATAATTAATCATGTATAAATTTATGTATATATGTCTGGAAACCATCTTTATAATGGCTTTTTCAAAAGCAAATCTTTTTTACTGTGAGTTCCTCCTATAGCAAACATTTCTCTAACATTCTTCTGCAGTGTTACCTGCTGGTAGGGACATCTTTATGCACAAGTGTCTGAAGACCAGGCTATGAAAAAAACCAGAGGTAGTACTTGTTCACACACACACCTCAAAAAAAAAAAAAAAAGAGTCTAGGTGATAATACAGAAGATTGGCAGCAGCAGGCTTCCTGTCTCAACCTCTGCAGGCAGTAGGATCTATATTACAGTATATCACTAAACTAGTTAGAAACTTAAATCACAAAGCTTAAAACTGTTACCTCAAAGCCTTCAAAATAAGTACATTCCTACATGTAATAGTGTCTCCTTCTCCATCTCCTCCACCCAGCAAACAAGTCTGTTACTAGTTAAGTGAGGGTCTAGCTCAGTGTGCATTTTTCTCTCTCTTTTCACTACAGAAAATGACTGTGTTATAGTTAAGGCTACGATTTGGTCATGGATGTCGTGGAAGACACAGAATCTGTGACTTCAGCAGACCTCCATGACTTCAGCCCACAGCAGTTGGGAGCTGCATCCTACCCTCATCTCCCCTGGTGGCTAGGAGCTTCGGGATACCCCTGCCGCCTGGAACGGCAGGAGTCCCCCACAGCTCCCAGTGGCCATGGGTGCGGAGGTCTCCCACAGCTCCCCAGCTTTCACAGGTGGTGGGGTATCCCAGGCAACTCCTCAGCCTGCGGCAGCAGGGGAACCCCCCCCCCCCAGCTCCCCAGCCCCCACAGATGCCAGGAACCCCCAGAACTCCCTAGTCCCTGCGGGTGGTGGTGGGAATCCCCCGGCAGCTGCCCAGCCCCCACAGGTGCTGGGGACACCTGGAGTGCCCTAGCAGCTGAGGGCAGTGGAGGTGGGAAGGAATCCACCAGCAGCTCCCCAGCTCTGTGGGTGATGGGGACTCCCAGAGCTCCCCAGCCACTGCATGTGTGGGGGGAATCCCCCACAGCTCTTCAGTCTCTGCAGGAAACCCCGCAGCTCCCAGCCACAGCAGGGCAGGGTGCTGGATCCTTCTCCCTCCCCCTATTTGTCATGGACATTTTTAGTAAAAGTCAGGGAGAGGTCATGGCTTCTGTGAATTTTTGTTAATTGTCCGTAACCTGTCCGTGACTTTTACTAAAAATGTCCAAGACAAAACTGTAGTCTTAGTTATAGCAAAGCCAAGTTATTTGCTCTTGTGTTCCTTATATGATCTACTGAAAAACAGTTTTGAATGATACATCCTTCTTCCCGGTTACTTAAGCAACATGAAGAGCACAGGTCCCCCCTTCTTTAACCCATTAAATCAAACTCCAATATTGAGTCATTACTGTCTTTTATTTCATTTAACTTGACAATATCAAAAGATCACAGGTACAATTTATCCCTATAGAAATGATCTACAAATGCAACAATTCTATACAAAACTATAAACCAGCTATCCAATTATAAGCATCTATCCAAGACCAATTGTGGGACTGTATGATAGACTGCTAGAAACCAAAAGCTGAGCCAGCACTCTGATCACTTAAACAGCAATTAATTCCTCCAGACTCCAGGGTGTATCTGACTGTGCCTAACTAGCAGATTAAAATTGGCTGAGGAGGACTAAAGAGCTAATTAGCCCATTACCCCAAAGGTTAGAAGGTGGCACAGGAAGGAAGTGATGAAGAGAGGGGCAAGCTAATGGAGCTAGAACCAAGAAGGATCTCTGGGTAAACAGCTTTCTTCCCTCTCCTGGGCAAGGGCTGAGGAGAAACCTGATGCTGTAAATTATGTGGCGCATGGACCAACAAGGTCATTGGAAAAACCATGAACATAAACTACACAGTAGTATTTAACAATGGAAGGTGTCCAAATAGTCTGTGTAGACAGAGCAGAAGACAGGGATAGGGTGTCACTCTGTCACAGACTGCTACAAACAGTCTTACTCCAAGTTTATATGCCACAGACAAGGCACAGTTGTCTATATTACTTATTAAATTTTTCTTTTAATGCAAGAAAATCACTGACAAGTGACATTTTTCAAGTTACCGTGTTTCCCCGAAAATAAGACAGTGTCTTATATTAATTTTTGCTCCCAAAATTACATTACATTACAGCGAGAGGCAAAACTTGAAGTACGCCTTATTTTCGGGGGATGTCTTACTTTCAGGGAAACAGGGTAGTAGTAATAATGCTGACCAAACTTATTAAAGGCCACATTTTTAAGCAGGACCAAGTCCTTGGAGGATCCTTGATCTTTTGCACTGGAAACCAAGAACCAAGTGCAGTAAGACACTACTATTTATAAGTCAAAAACATGGCAACTTGCCATTTGAACTGGCTACTTGTTCCATTTCTTCAACAAGCACTTCTCATATTCAAATCTCCCACTAAGCTAGACAAATTCAGATTCACAAAATCAATAAAAGCGACAAAGAGTCTTGTAGCACCTTATAGACTAACAGATCTTAGGGATCATAAGCTTTCAAGGGCTAAGACCCACTTCATCAGATGAATGTTGTGGAAATCTGCAGAGACAGGTATAAATATGCAGACAAGAAAACAAGGTAAATTCAATTGGGGGGGGGGGGAGAGGCCCACTTCCAGCAGCTGATCTGGAGGTGTGAAGATCTGTTAGTCTATATGGTGCTACGAGACTCTTTGTTGCTTTTGCAGATCCAGACTAACACGGCTACCCCTCTGATACTAAAAACAAAAAAGACCTTCAACATCCAGCTAGATACAGTTGAGAAGACTTCTGTCCGGAGTTTTTATTACTCTCTAATTGTCTAAATATTAGAGAAACATTTCAAAAAAATTAAACTAATGAAAGGACTTTGATTACTGGAGGCTTCTCTCTGTTCTGTTAGATTTTAATAAGTTAAGACCATAAGTTACTGGGACAGGCCAATGGTACACCTAGCTCAGTATTCTGTCTTTCAATAGTGGCCAATAGTGCATAGAAAGCTGTTTAGATTGTCAGGCTCAACGGGTAGTGATCAATGGCTCCATGTCTAGTTGGTAGCCAGTATCAAGTGGAGTGCCCCAGGGGTCTGTCCCGGGGCCAGTTTTGTTTAACATCTTCATTAATGATCTGGATGATGGGATGGATTGCACTCTTAGCAAGTTTGTGGATGACACTAAACTCAGGGCACAGGTAGATATGCTGGGTAGGGATAGGGTCCAGACTGACCTAGACAAATTGGAGGATTGGTCCATAAGAAATCTGATGAGATTCAAAAAGGACAAATGCAGAGTCCTGCACTTAAGATGGAAGAATCCCATGCAGTACTACAGTCTGGGAACCAACTGGCTAAGCAGCAGTTCTGCAGAAAAGGACCTGAGGATTACAGTAGACGAGAAGCTGGATATGAGTTAACAGTGTGCCCTTGTTGCCAAGAAGCCTAACGGCATATTGGGCAGCATTAGTAGAAGCACTGCCAGCAAATCGAGGGAAGTGATTATTCCCCTCTATTCGGCACTGGTGAGGCCACATCTGGAGTATTGCGTCCAGTTTTGGGCCTCCCACTACAGAAAGGATATAGACAAATTGGAGAGAGTCCAGCAGAGGGCAACAAAAATGACTAAGGGGCTGGAGCACATGATTTATGAAGAGCGGCTGATGGATTTAGGATTATTTAATCCGCAAAAGAGAAGAGTTGCGGGAGGGGATTTGATAGCAGCCTTCAACTACCTGAAGGGGTGTTCCAAAGAGGATGGAACTAGGCTGTTCTCAGTAATGGCAGATGGCAGTACCAGGAGCAATGGTCTCAAGTTGCAGTGAGGGAAATCTAGGTTGGATATTAGGAAACGGTATTTCACTAGAAGGAGGATGAAGCACTGGAATGGGTTACCTAGGGAGGTGGTGGAATCTCCATTCTTAGAGGTTTTTAAGGCCCAGCTAAACAAAGCCCTGGCTGGGATGATTTACTTGGCGTTGGTCCTCCTTTGAGCAGGGGGTTGGACTAGATGACCTCCTGAAGTCTCTTCCAACCCTAATCTTCTATGCTTCTATGAAAAACCTTCCCTCTATAAACTCTGAAATCCACCTCTATGCCAACCTCCCTCCCCCATCTTGCAGCTTTTATTTTAGAGATATGGTGCACCATTTGAGAGCAGCCTTGGGGCTCCTCTAACTTAATGCTAGAGGTTTGGAAGTTCTCCACTAGAGAGTGAATACAGATGACTTAAAGCTACCTTTGCAGACCCCAACTCTGTTCTTGTGCTAAGCATAGCTCAGCCAGAATGGAGCTTTTAATCTGTTAAAATCTGTTCAATTTGTACATACCTTCCTTTTTTATGTGTTAAAGAAACTACTACTTTATCAGATCCATAGACACTCATTTGGGAGGCTGAATGTCTATTTTTCCAAGATAGCACTGTACTATAAAGAAAAATATCTCTTACCTGTGCAGCCGTTCCATCTCTAACTGATGTTCTTTAAGGTTTTTTTTATATTGGTACTGCAGATCCTCTTGTTTCTGGGTTTCCTTGACAAGTGTTTGTTGAAGCTTATCCAGCTTTATCCTAAGATCGCTAACTTCTGCCTGTGTAGCATTTTCAGCCATTTTCAAATGAGTAAACATGGCATCATAACGCTCCAGCTCTCTGTCTCTCTCTTCCAGAACTCTCAGATTATAGGTGAAATCTTCTTTTAACTTGTTGAATTTTTTATGCATTTCTTGGAGCTGCTTTCTGGTATCCTGCAATGTTGTCTTCTGAAAACAGAGTTGGCAAGCTTGTAGCTTTTTCCATTCTTGCTCTTTCCTCACTAGAAGTTCGTTTAGTTCTTTCTCCATTTGTAACATTCTTGAGCTTAAGATAGAAGAAAGTTACTGACTGGAGTCTGATGAGAGAAAAATGACTCCTCTCCAACCATTCACTTCTCCACACTCCAGCTATTGTACTGCATAATTAGTTACATGTCTTAAGGACTTAAAGTGGACTTTAACTTTTTCTGAAATAGCAGATATTGGTCATGGCTAAGAGCAGGAAGCTATTTATCTTACATGACTTCCCCTCACAATTTTTTAAATTTATTTATCCACATAACACAACACCTCAGTGAGATAGGTAAGTACTATTATCCCCTATCAAGCAGATGGAAAACTGAGGCACAGGAGACTCAGGAACTTGGCCAATGGCACACGGGAAGCATGTAATGAAGCAGGAAATTTAACTGAGCCGTCCTGAATCCCAGGATAGCACCCAAACCACTGGACCATTCTTCATGTCTCTGTTCCACTTCATCCCTTCATCAACCTATTCTTTTCCTCCAATTTCTGTATGGCGACTGGGATTTCAAAAGTCCATTGGGATGAGAATAGTCCCCAAGATACCAAAATCACTGGCTATAAATTTAGGGGGAAGGTGTTTATGATTATGGGTGTTCAGCATTTCCCCACAAACCCCGTTAAAATTCCTGTGAAGGACAATTATGCAGGAGAGGGCCATGTTGCACAGGTGCAATACCCCTATATAGAGGTTCTTTTTGCAATGCCACACATCCCATCTTATCCATTTTTGCTTTTAAACTTCTTGGCCATATCTACAATAGGAAAAAAGATGTATTTTTAACATGAGTTAACTAACGTGTTAAATTCCTACAGTGTGTCTGTAACAACCCGGCCCAGTCTCCTTCTGAATGAACACGTCTATTGTGAGTGGACCCAACTGCTCAATCCCATGTACACCTAAACCACCGGATCTAGACAAAACCCAGTCACAATTCTTAGCTCTGCGTCTGCAAGGAATACTTCCATGCCCAGACCCCTTGTCTGAGACCTTCTTTGGGAAGTGAGATTCCACTCTTTGGCGGCCCCCAGAACAGTGCCTCAGCCCTCCTAAACCCTCCACATGATACCACAGAGTTCCATGGTAGTTCTGAACACTTTGGGCTTCTAGTTTAACCTCTTCAGGAACAACGTGGTCTGAAGGCAAGGAACACAAACATAGCGAAGGAATTTCTTATCCACAGTCACTCCACTCTTAAAAAGCTCCAGAGAATTACAGTGACTCTCCATTTTGATTTCTCTCCTCCTGTGAATCTGAGATCCTAGTCAGTATTTCAGGCTATGCAAAGTCCCTCTCTTCTGTCTTCCTTTTCTCTCTCCAGCCTTGTCTTCTGACATATGGTAGTGAATGATCTCCACTTCTCTAAGAGCACCTCCTCTTATATACAATCTCACTCCCTCTAGCCATGAGCCCAAACTGAAGCTTGGTCTACACCTAAAACTTAGGGCAACCTAGCTATGTGGCTCAGTGGTGTAAAAAATTCAAACCAAGAGACATAGTTAACCCAACCTATGCCACTGTGTAAACATCATTAAGTCGATGAAAGAATTCTTCCATCAACTTACCACCTCTCAAAGGGACAGATTTTCCCCAGCAATGGAAAAACACAATCCATCACTGTAGAAAGCATCCACTACTAATATGGTGCTTGTAGTGTAGACATAGCTTGAGAAACTCTAGCCCCTTCCCCCCGTGCATGCTTTTGTGTAGACAGTTCACTGTGTCATTGGGACAGAGTAAGCAGTTGAGAGAGAATCCAAGTTGATGGCGCTAGACTGTTCTATGATGGATCCTAAATCATAGTCATTCAACTAGGCATCCAGCATGTTTTCTGGGCAAGGTGCGTGTTAGCAATCATAGACTTGTAGGACTGGAAGGGCCCTCTAGAGCAGCGGTCCTCAAAACTTTTCACCCACAGCCCCCTTCCACAGAGCAGCGTCCGCACATGCCCCCCCGGTGTATGTCTGCCGAAATGCCGCTGATTCAGCAGCGGGGTCTCGCGCACCCCCGTGGGTGGTCTCACTCACCCCAGGGGCACGCGCACCCCACTTTGATGACCACTGCTCTAGAGGTCATCGAGTCTAGTCTCCTGCACTCACGGCAGGTCTAAGTACACTGATAATCCAAGTCACTGATAATTTTTTTCTGTGTTATCTTAAATCCTTATGGATCAATGTCCTAACAGATAAAGCACAAGATGGAGTACTAACTGTTTTGCTACAGCAGGGATCAGCAACTCTTCATTTATACACTCTAATTTAAGGCTTCGCGTGCCAGTAATAAATTTTACCACAGGAGTCAGCAACCTCCTGCCAGCTGGGGTCTCAGCCTGCTGCCAGCCTGGGGTTGCTTCACCCAGGCCAGCAGCGGGTACTGAGGGGGCCAGCCGTGGGACCCCAACTGGCAAGGAGCCAGCAGCTGGAACCCCAGAGCAGAAGCGGGCTGAGCCACTCAGCCTGCCACTGCATGCCATCAGAAATCAGCTCGGGTGCCACCTTTGGCACGTGTGCTGTAGGTTGCCAACCCCTGTGCTACAGACTACCAAACCACACTAGGGAACAGGATGCCCTCTTTACGTATCTTTCTATAATGTGTAGGGGGGGGGGGAAACTATGCTAATGGAGGTGTTCAATTCAAGTGATATAGGATGCAAATGTTATGCTGTCAGTACTAAAACATCCTTGGAATTTCTAAATAGTATAGTATAGATAGCCATTTCCTAACTCAAAACTTGTTGCAAACAACATGGTTGAATTCTCTGTTAGACCTTGTCTTAACGGATAAAGAGGAACTGATCACAGAACTAAAAGTTAATGATAGTAGGTACAAGACAGACTCTCCACAACTGACAATGTTTAATCAAAATTGGATTTTTTTCTAAAATCCATATGGTTTAAAACAGAGCCGTCCCTAGCTATTCTGGGGCCCTATGCAGACCCCCCTCCCCCTCCCCCTCCCCCTCCCCCTCCCGTGGGGGGCAGGCCTCTGGGGGAGGGAGAAGGAGGGGCTAGCCCCAGGCCTCCGCGGGGGGGGGGGGGACGGAGTTAGCTTGGGGGGCAGGGGGAAACCACCCCACAGCACTCACCAGCAGCTGACTGGGCGCCCCGACTCGATGGAAACTCATGAGCTGCTCTCTAAACGGCGTCGCGTCTCTGCTGAGCAGGCCCCGTCTCCATGGGAACCGTAGCTGCAGCTGGTGCCCCAGGAACACGCCTCCCCAGGGAACGTGGGCCCCAACCCCAGCGGGACCGCCTGTGGGATCCGTTTCAGACCCCTTTCCTCGCGCCCTCGTTGAGACCCACCCTTGGACCCTGTCCAGGGTCTGGCATCCTGCCAATGCCTTGAGACGCGCCTTGGGTGTCCTGCCAGCTGCTGTGATGTGAACAGTGGCAGGAACCGCACCTCTTATCAATCCATCCCTGTCCCCAGAGATTATCACCAGCCCCTAATCCACATACCCCTATACCTTTGTAGCCTTACTCTCCTACCCACTTTCAGTAACTATCCTCATCAACTTGAGCCCCCACTAAGCATATGCCAACCCCTACCCATTATCCCATGTCTCCATTGACCTGAGCTGTCCTCAGGGAGCTGCATCCCATCACCACCATCCCACCAATGTACTATCCACCCTATTCAACCCTCTATCCCAGGGGAGGGCAAACTTTTTGGCCGAGGGCCACATCGGGGTTCAAAATTATATGAAGGCCAGGTAGGGAAGGCTGTGCCTCCCCAAACAGCCTGCTCTGCCCGCATATTACCCCCTCCCACTCCCCACCCCCCTCAAAACCTCCAACCCATCCAACCCCCTCCCGCTCCTTGTCCCAACTACCCGCTCCAAAGGCCCTGTGCCCCTAAACACCACCCCCCAAGACCTCACCCGTATCCAAGCCCCCGATCCTATTCCCCTGACCACCCCTCCCAAAGACTCTCCCCAATCCTAACCCCCCCGGAGTCCCACCCCCTACCTAATCTGCCCTGCTCCTTGTCCCCTGACTGCCACGACCCCTATCCACACCTCCGCTCCCTGACAGAGCCCCGGGAACCTCACGCCCCATCCAACCCTCCTGTTCCCCAACCCCTGACAGCCCCACCAGAACCTCCGCCCCATCCAACCACCCCCTGCTCTCTGTCCCCTGACTCCATCTCCATGTGCCTCCTGGGACTCCGTGACCCTTAACCAAACGCCTAGCCCCGACCCCTTACCACGTTGCTCAGAGCAGCAGCCGGAGCCAGACACTCTGCCGCACAGTCCCGCCCCCCAGAGCACTGCCCCTGTGGCAGCTGGCTGTGGAGGGACAGCGGGGAAGGGGTTGCAGAGAGCTTCCCAGATGAGCTCAGGGGCCAGGCAGGACATGCCCATGGACTGGATGTGACCTGCAGGCCGTAGTTTGCCCACCCCTCCTCTACCCCATTAACCCCTCCACCAAAATTCTATCCATGAGATTGTCAAGTTCAGGATCCTGACACAAGGAAGAAAGGAGTACTGCGTGTTATTATACAAAGATGCTCTGGGAATTATTTTAGATACATTCATCGGCTGTATAATATAGAAGAATCCAAATAATCCAATAATACTTATTTTGGATTTATTATTCCACAAAATTTATAAATAAGAACATATTCTGCCAAAAACATCCCATGCAAATAAGCCCTAAGATACACAAAAGGAGAGGTCTACTGCCAGGCTTAGAAGATGCTAAGTAACCAAAGATTTCTGCCATATGGGACTTTCAGATTCTGCAGGACCGAAAGTCAGTCCCAACTGCTGCCACCTCCTCCTATAAGCCTCTTCTTCTTTCTGACCCCCAAGACTTCTCTCTGAAAATCCAGGTGAGCAGATGTTATCCTTGCTATGCTGAATTGCAAATAATCACCCTTTCCCTACCTCCCATTCATCCAATCCATACTTTTTTAACTTGCTGGCAAGAATACAATAGGAGACCATATCAAAAGCTTTGCTAAAATCAAGATATATCACGTCCACTGCCATCCCCATGTCCTCAGACTGTTATCTCATCACAGAAGGTGATCAGGTTGGTCAGTCATGACTTGCCCTTGGTGAATCCATGTTGACTGTTTTTGATCATCTTCGTCTCCTCCAAGTGCTTCAAAATGGTTTCCTTGAGCGCCTGCTACATGATTTTTCCAGGGACTGAGGTGAGGCTGACTGATGTATAGTTACCTGGGTTTTCCTTCTTCCCTTTTTTAATGATGAGCACTATATTTGACTTTTTCCAATTGTCCGGGACCTCCCCCAATTGCCACAAGTTTTCAGAGATAATGGCCAATGGCTCTGCAATCACATCAGCCAATTCTCTCAGATGTATTAGATCTGGACCCATGGACTTGTGCATGTCCAGTTTTTCTAAATAGTCCTTAATCTGTTTTTTCACCACAACTCCATGGGTGCTCTGGGGCTGGAGCACTCATGGGAAAAAAATTGGTGGGTGCTCTGCACCCACCAGCAGCCAAGCTCTCCACCCCTCCCAACCTCACCTCATCTCCACCTCCTACCCTGAGCGTACTGTGTCCCTGCTTCTCTTTCCAGCACGTGCCACCTTAAAACAGTTGTTTTGTGGTGTAATAAGCTCTGGGAGGGAGGGAAGGTGGGAGGGAGGAAGGGAGAGGAGCAGGAATGCAGCTCGCTGAGAGGAGGAGGTGGGGAAGAGGCGGGACCCAAGGCAGGGATTTGGGAAAGGGGTTGGAATGTGGCAGGGCAGGAGTGGGAGGGGGCGAAGTTGGGGCGGGGACTTTGGGGAGGGATTGGAATGGGGGCAGCGGAATGGGGGGAATGGGAGGGGTGGGGTGGGGTAGGGGCAGAGATGGGGCAGGGCCAGGAGCAGAAGGGGGTCGAGTACCCACTGGCTCCAGCAGAAGTCAGCATCTATGCCACTGAGGGCTGCTCACTTCCTCCCCATACTGTGTTGCTCAGGACAGCAGTGTGAGAGCTGACCTTGTCTGTGAAGACCACGGGAAATAAAGCATTGAATACTTTTTCCACATCATCTGTCACTAGGTTGCCTCCCCCATTCCTTGAGGGTCCCACACTTTCCCTGACCTTTTTCTTGTTGCTAACATATTTGTAGAAAACCTCTTGTTACCCTTCACGTCCCTTGCTAGCTGCAACTCCAGTTGTTTTGGCCTTCCTGATTACACCCCTGAATAATCGAGCAATATTTGTATACTCCTCCCTAATCATCTGTCCAAGTTTCCACTTCTTGTAAGTCCGTCCTTCACTCATCAGCAATTTGAAACTACTGAATTCTTTGCTTCAGTCTTCGTCTGAGGACATTGGGGAGATTCACAAATCTGAATCGTCTTTTGCAGGTGACAAATCTGAGGAATTGTTACAGATTGAAGTGTCACTAGAGGAGGTTTTGGAATTAATTGATAAATTTAACTGTAACAAGTCACCGGGACCAGATGGCATTCCCCCAAGAGTTCTGAAAGAACTCAAATGTGAAATTGCAGAACTATTAACTATGGTTTATAACCTCTCCATTAAATCAGCTTCGGTACCCAATAAATGGAAGAGAGCTAATGTAACACCAATATTTAAAAAAGGGCTCTGGAGGTGATCCTGACAATTACAGACTGGTAAGTCTAACCTCAGTACCTGGCAAATTAGTTGAAACAATAGTAAAGAATAAAATTGTCAGGCACATAGAAGAACATAAATTGTTGGGCAAAAGTCAGCGTGGTTTCTGTGAAGGGAAATCATGTCTTACTAGTCTATTAGAGTTCTTTGAAGGGATCAACAAACATGTGGAAAAGGAAGCTCCAGTGGACATAATGTACTTAGATTTCCAGAAATCCTTTGACAAGCTCCCTCACCAAAGGCTCTTACATAAATTAAGTTGTAATGGGATAAGAGGGAAGATCCTTTCATGGACTGAGAACTGTTTAAAAGACAGGGAACAAAGGGTAGGTATACATTGTAAATTTTCAGAATACAGAGGGGTAACTAGTAATGTTCCCCAAGGGTCAGTCCTAGGACCAATCCTATTTAACTTATTCATAAATGATCTGGAGGAAGGGATAAACAGTGAAATGGCAAAGTTTGCAGAGGATACTAAACTGCTCAAGATAGTTAAGACCAAAGCAGACTGCAAAGAACTTCAAAAAGACCTCACAAAACTAAGTGATTGGGCAACACAATGGCAAATGAAATTTAATGTGGATAAATGTAAAGTAATGCACATTGGAAAAAATAACCCCAACTATACATACAATATAATGGGGGCTAATTTAGCTACAACTAATCAGGAAAAAGATCTTGGATTTATTGTGAATAATTATCTAAAGACATCCATGCAGTGTGCAGCAGCAGTCAAAAAAGCAAACAGGATGTTAGAAATCCATTAAAAAAGGATAGAGAATAAGACAGAATATTTTTTTGCCCTTATATAAATCCATGGTGCGCCCATATCTTAAATACTGTGTACAGATGTGGTCTCCTCATCTCAAAAAAGATATGCTGGCATTAGAAAAGGTTCAGAGATGGGCAACTAAAATGATTAGGGGTTTGGAACAGGTCCCATATGAGGAGAGATTGAAGAGGCTAGGACTTTTCAGCTTGGAAAAGAGGAGACTAAGTTGGGATATGACAAAGGTATATAAAATCATGAGTGGTGTGTGGAAAAAGTGAATAAGGAAAAGTTATTTACTAGTTCCCATAATATAAGAACTAGGGGCCATCAAATAAAATTAATGGGCAGCAGGTTCAAAACAAATAAAAGGAAGTTCTTCACACAGCACACAGTCAACCTGTGGAACTCCTTGCCTGAGGAGGTTGTGAGGGCTAAGACTGTAACAGGGGTTAAAAGAGAACTGGATAAATTAATGGAGGTTAAGTCCATTAATGGGTATTAGCAAGGATGGGTAAGGAATGGTGTACATAGCCTCTGTATGTCAGAGGGTGGTGACGGATGGGAAGAGAAAGATCACTTGATCGTTACATGTTAGGTTCACTCACCTCGGGGCACCTGGAATCGGCCACTGTTGGTATACAGGATACTGGGCTGGATGGACCTTTGGTCTGACCCAGTATGGCCATTCTTATGTTCTTACCCCTTGGAGAGGGACACATATACAATTACAAATTGGATTATGCAGGGAACAGCAGACAAATAAAGTCTTTTTAGTTTTAAACAGGGTCACAGCCTTTTTTGTGATCCAGCAAAAGGTCAAGACTTGTGGTCCATGCAGGGCCGATGTCTTTAGGGAAGGGTTTGAAGGACAAAGCCTACTGGGCCCTATAAAACTATGGGCTTGTTCTCTGCTGAAGCTGTGATTAACCTGAAACCACAAAGAACCCCTTAGGTAGAGTTTTGAAGGACTGTTCCTGACAGAGCCCATGTTAGGTTTGGGGCAATCTCTGGTAAGCGTATTATCATGCATGTAGGTTCTTTTGTTTTTAATAAGTTTTCTCTGTAGTTATTTTATCTTAAGAATAAAATAGGCTTTCATAGGAAAGAGTCTGCCAACAGACATTCCAAGGAGAAAGGTGAAATCTGAGTAGCTGCAGAGAAGCCTGCAGCTTGGGTGGGCAGAGGGGTCAGAGAAAAAAAATACAGTGTTACCAATCCCATTAATTTTCACCTTGCCAGTGTCCTAAAAATAATTATCATATATACTTGTTCATAAGCTGAATATTTTTGGTTAATAAGTGGAGTATCAAAGCACAGGGGGTCAGCTTATAAATGGGTCTACACCAAAATTTGATGATTTCATACTCTATGGAATTATTGAATTTAATATCTAATACATTGTCATTTTGTTTACCTGGAGCGCCCGCAGACATGAAGCAACTGAGTTCCCTGTGCCCGCAGTTCACTGTTCTCAGCTAATGAGAGCTGCGGGAAGCAGCCGCCACTTCCCACAGTTCCCATTGTCTGGGAACAGCGAACCACGGCCACAAGGAGCTAAGGAGCTCCATGCCTGTGGGCGCTCCAGGTAAATGAAATGTCCTGACCTGCCACTGGGAGCCAAAGTTTGCTGGCCCATTTATTGATGTCAGTACTGCAGCCTTTTAAAGGTGCAAAGGCTTTCTTTAGTGGATTAGATTGGCTTGAAATTATTACTAAAAGAGCAGTGCTGCAGATCTGCATGACATTTGACCCAGGCATTTCACAAAATGCTACACCTTACAAGCAAACCAGAAAAATATAATGAATGATAGTATAAAAGCACTGGTGTCAGTCAGCTACTGTGTAATTTGATCTCTTCATGCATATTTTCCAATGAACCTCGTAAGTCTCAAGTCAATATGAAAATATAAGACACAGAGTCAATGGAATTGCTAATAAATTTAAATAGCCTATTATTGGCACAGACATGTCAATCTACAGGGCTGCTTTGAAATAAACAAAGAACTATAATAGTTTGACAGTGATAATACAGGTGACATTCCTATATAAAGTCCTACAAAATCTATACTATAATAATCTATTTTCATACTAGTATATAAAATGAACAACTGTGAAATCAAAAGAAAATGGTCTGCTTATCATGCAGTGTTAAAAATTCAAGTTGTTGAATATGCAGAAGCAAACAATAATTGCACTGTATCAGAGGGGTAGCTGTGTTAGTCTGGATCTGCAAGAACGAAAAAGAGTCCTGTAGCACCTTATAGACTAACAGACGTATTGGAGCAGAAGCTTTCATGGGAGAATACCCACTTCATCAGATGCATCCACGAAAGCTTATGTTCTAATACATCTGTTAGTCTATAAGGTGCCACAGGACTCTTTGTCGATAATTGCACTGCTGCTCATTAATTCTGTATCAATGAGAAGCAAGTAAGAGAATGGTGAAAAAAATAAAACAACACTAAAAGACATGCCAAGAAACAAGAAAAAATGTCCAACAAGGTAAGCTTCATTTCCTGAGCTGGAGAAAGTTCTCAATAGATGGGTTGTTGAATGTCGACAAAATGGGTACATTGTCACTAGAACTGGAATTCATCAGTATGCTCTGCAAATATCAAAACGTGACAAATACAAGTCAGTAAAGCCATCAATGTTTGTCACATCGGCGGGTTGGTGCACTTGATTCATGAACCATCATGGTCTCTGTCTTCATCAGCAAACAAAGATAGAAAAAAAGCTGCTCAGAGATCTGGAAGAAAAAAATCAAATCTTTCCAGAGGTTTACTATAAAGTATTGAAAGGAATATGCATTTGAGCTGTGACAAGTAGGAAATATGGATGAAACACCAATGCCATTCAATCTCCCAAGCAACAGAAAGGTAACTGGTCTTGGGTAAAAAACAGTTTTAATTAAAACCACTGGCCATGAAAAAATCCTTTTTACAGTGGTTTTATCATGTTTGGCAAAGGGATCAAAGCTCCCTCCTGTTGTTATTTTGAAAAGAAAAACCTTGCCTAAAAACATTAAATTTCCTGTTGGTGTCATCATACATGCACATGAAAAGGGATGGATGGATGAAAGTGGAACTATTGGATGGTTGGGAAAAGTGTGGAATAAGAGACCAAGAGCACTTTTCAAGAAACCTACTTTCTTGAATGGGACATGTTCAGGGCACATAAGATGGGTGAGGTGAAAAATGTGGCCAAAAATATGAAAACTGCTTTGGCTGTAATACCTGGAGGCTTAACTTCAGTTCTATAACCACTTGATGTCTGCCTGAACAACCCCTTTAAAGACAGTGTAGCAGATCCACTCTTCACCCCCACGTCACACAGGCAGGAGACTCTGGCTTCAACAGTGCTCTTTATTTATAGTGCAAACCCCACCACCGAAATACAGCTTCAGAGTGTAGCTGAGCCCCAGCCCTCAACCTGGCTGGTCTCCAGAAGTAGTCAGCTCTTAACAGGCCTCTAGCCTTAGCTCTACTTCCCTGCTCTATACTCTCTGTCTCTACATACCACCACACTACCACCCTGGACTTCCTGCCTGGCAGGCTTTTATACCTTGTGGAGGCTGCCAGGTGCAACTCATCAAGCCTGAGCCCTCTGCAGCCCAGGTGGCTGATTAGCCTTTCCTGCAAGGGAGGTTTTTTTCCCTCTTAAAGGGCCAGCAGGGCTGGCTCAGGCACTCCTGGCCAGCACCCTGCCACAACAGGCTATGCAAAATGTGGTCCAAATGGATGTGCTCAGGCATGGCGAAGTTGACAAAAGGCAGGAATCTTATGAAGCCTGAAATCAATCTGGTCACCCAGTGGATCAAGTATGTATGGGTGTCCATTCTCTTGGAAATGATAGAAAAAGAATTTAGGAAATGCAATATCAGCAATGCACTTGACGGTTCAGCAGATGATGCCATATTTGATGATGACACAACAGAAGCTGCCGATGAGAAGGAATCTGAGTCTGAACATGACACTGCCGACATCTATGATGACAATGCAGGTGCACCTATGACTGAAGCCGAGTTTAATTAACTCTTTGGTGAATCAGAGACTGATTTAGACTTTGAAGGATTTTAAGACTTTGTAAAGTCTTCATATTGTTCTAAGGTACTTGTTTAAATATCCATTTATTGATTTAAAATATTGACTGTAATTTTGAAGGTGAATAGATATTTGTTCAGTTATTATTATAACAACAAGTTTTTTGTTAGATTACATTAAAATAATTCTAGCAAAACTTTGAGTGTTTCTTGTGATGCCAACTTTTAAAATATAGCAGGGGTCGGAAACCTTTGGCTCCCAATCCATCCATCTTTAATTTTGAAGGTGAATAGATATTTGTTCAGTTATTATTATAACAACAGATTTTTCGTTAGATTACATTAAAATAATTCTAGCAAAACTTTGAGTGTTTCTTGTGATGCCAACTTTTAAAATATAGCAGGGGTCGGAAACCTTTGGCTCCCGATCCATCCATCTGTAATTTTGAAGGTGAATAGATATTTGTTCAGTTATTATTATAACAACAGATTTTTCATTAGATTACATGAAAATAATTCTAGCTAAACTTTGAGTGTTTCTTGTGATGCCAACTTTTAAAATATAGCAGGTGTCAGAAACCTTTGACTCCTGACCCATAAGGGTAAGCTGCTGGCGGTCGGGACCTTTTGTTTACTTGGAGCGTCTGCAGGCACAGAGCCCCTCAGCTCCCAGTGGCGCCACATCCCGCAGTTCCCATTGTCTGAGAACGGCAAACCACAGCCACTGGGAACTTAGAAGCTTTGTGCCTGCAGACGCTCCAAGTAAACAAAACGTCCAGACCTGCTAGCATCTTACCCTGACGGGTGAGGAGCCAGAGTTTGCCTACCCCTGAAATATAGGGTCAGCTTATGAAAGGCTTATACAGCTTTTGCAATTTTTACCTATCCATCTTGGGGGGTGTCTTATAAATGAACGGACTAATGAACAAGTATACAGACTAATAAAAAACAAAAATACTTTACTTGGTCAGATTAGAGCTAGAATCTTTAATTTTGATACAGCCCACCATGCAACTGCTCATAAGATCTGCCTTTTGCTCAACATATTGATCTCCCAGATGTTAAAATACTTGTTTTATTTCTGATATCCAGCACATTCCCCTCCCCCCCTTAACAATGGTAACAGGGCTCCTGAAATGCAGAGCTCACCGCTCAAAATTAACAGCTAAACTAGGGAGAATAAACTGGATCAGAATCACCTGTTTTGAGTGTATAATGATCTCTACACTGACTAATGCAGCCAGTTTGGGTGTGACAGACCCTGGATAGGTTTGATATAATGAGACACAAAAATAATAACACCAGGCATCTAAGATCCCTTTAAAGCAGGGATCTACTGCCTAGTTTCCTAATCCTCATGTTAGAGTAGGTTGTAGCCAGACCCATAGCAAACAAGTATCAGAGACAGTCTGCAAACTGTATCCCAGCCACCCAAAGCGGCCTGTCGCTGCATCTCGGAAACTGTGTTAGGTTGAAGGGGGAGCCAGTGCCCTGAAACCCGGGAGTTAGGGCTTTGACTTCTGCAGGGGATTTCAGGGTATTGGGTCTCAAGGTTCTGGACCTGCTTGTACCAAGACCTTCGTGTTCTGGCATTGAGCCTGTTGCCCAGGAGGCTCCCAATCTGTAGCCCTGGATATTAGGATGACCGTTATGGCCAATCTGGCTGTGGCCTGGGTGGGCCCAGGTCGAGGGCTGGTCTCGCTCTGAATTAACCAGGCGGTGGGAGGCGCTAGGACCTGTCAGGACCGGACCCGGCTGCTCTGACGTTGGTCGGAAACTAGCGGCTGCTGCTGAATAACAGGCGTTAAATCGCCCCGGAAGCCCAGACGAAACCAGCGGGTCGGGTCGGTCTCGGAACCGGGATTGGGACCAGCGCCGACTCGTCCCAGGTACGTGACTCGCGGGGAGCCGGGGCGCAGGTGTTGGGGATGCTGAGATGCTGCTGACTGCTCGCTCCCGTGCGCAAGCGGCGGCTGCTTCCCTGACACCCCCCCCCCCCCTTCCCCGGCCAGTGGGATCCAGGCGCTGCAGCCGGCGCGGAGGGTCGCCGATGAAACCAGACGGGGGAGATCCGGGCCGACGCCGTATTGGGGCCTCCGGATTAGCCTGGGCTAGGTCATGAGGCCGGTGGGGTCCGGGCTGGGCGTGCACCGCGCATCCCCTTTCCCTCGGCGCTCCAAGAGAGCCGAGCGCGGGAAGGAGCGCGGGGGTCCCTGAGCGGAGCCTGGAAACTGGCGGGACTCAACCACCCTGTTAGAAAAAGCCTCCCTCGTCCGAGCGGAACCGGGGGAAGCTGGCACCTTTGTGCAGCAGGAGGGGCCGTCCGACGATCGCATCCCCTCCTCCGTCCTTTGTCCAGTTCTCTGCTTCGGGTGCTTTGTAGAGCCGCTCCGGGGAGAGAGACCGGGCCCCAGGCTGGGAGCGGCGTGTCCGCGTGCGGTGAGTGAAGGGAACAGAATGTCGCCGCTGGCATGGCGCAGGCACAAAATGTTCCGGTGCCCAACCTGCCTGTCAGGTGTCCAATGGCCCCGCGCTCTGCGGCTCCCTCTTCTGGAGCCGGGATCGCCCCCTCCTCCCGGCCCCAGCTCCCGTGGCTGACGCACTGTTCGTCTGGTTCTGCCGGCGCTTGGAAGGTTGCGTTTTCATATGAGCATCCATCGGTCCGAGTTGGCGAGAATTAATATACAAAATTAGCCTCGGAAGTTGTTTTGTTCGGCTTTTGGGTTGGACAAGGTAAGAAAGAGGCTTTTCTATCTAGTCTTTTGTATTAACTCTTTACATTATTCTTCAGAGTAGAACAATCCGGAGCATTTCTCCGTGGTCCTAACATAAGCACTGCACTATGAAGCTGGTAAGACTGTGCTGTCTTGGACTGTGTGCTGTCTTGGAATCATTTATTCCCAGTGCTCTCATCAGGCTGGGCTACGTCCGAGTCAGCCGATGTTCCTCACCAATACCTTTGGCCACCGATTCTTTCCTGTTTTCTGTTTCATAGGATAGTTTTTTACCTAGATCAGGGAATTGAGGATTTATTCCATCCAACCATCTTCCCTGGCATTGCCTGCTGTGAGAAGGCAGGCTACTGGGCTAGATGGACCCTTGGTCTGACCCACTAGGACCATTCTTATGTTATCTTTTATTTTAGCATGATTTAAATTCTGAAGTCCTTTTCAGATCAATGAAAAAATCTAGTCTATTACATTTATTTTGCAGATTTTTAATCAGTGGAAAGCCCAATATGTAGAGCCCTACCAAACTGATGGCCCATTTTGGTCAATTTCATGGTCATAGGATTTTAAAAATTGAAAATGTCATGATTTCAGATACAGTAGACTCTCGATTATCCAGGATTGGATTAACCAGGATGTAAAAAAATATATATGTGCAACTCGCAGGGCCAGCTCTGGCTTTGTTGCTGCCCCAAGCACACCCACAAAAAACCCCCACCAAGGCGCAGGGCTGCCAGTGAATCAACACCCCTCCCCCCCCCTCCCAGCGCAGGGTGGCTGGTGAACCAACTGCCCCTCCCCATATTTCCTATGGATGGTGATTATCTGGGATTTTATTAACCAGAATTAATTTCCCCCCCTATCATCCTGGATAATCGAGAGTCTACTGTATTTATATGTGAAATGTCTGGTGTTGTAATTGTAGGAGTCGTGACCCAAAAAGGAATTGTGAAGGGGTGGCAAAGTTTTTGTAGGGGGAGGGAGGTTGCAGTATTGCTACCCTTACTTCTGCACTGATGCTGGTGGCAGCTGCCTTCAGAGCTGGGCAGCTGGAGAGCAGCGACTGCTGTTTGGGGCCCAGCTCTAAAGGCAGAGCCACTGCCAGCAGCAGTAAAGAGGGCATGGTGTGGTATTGCCACCCTTACTTCTGCACTGCTGCCTGCAGAGCTGGGCGCTTTGCCAACAACTGCTGCTTTCTGGCTGCCCAGCTCTGAAGGCAGTGCAGAAGTAACTCCCTTTTGGGTCAGGACCCCCAATTTGAGAAGAAAGCTGGTCTCCCCCCATGAAATCTGTATAGTATAGGGTAAACGCACACAAAAGACCAGATAACACAGACCCAGACACATACACACACGGAGATTTCAGTCCAGGATGTGTTTTTCATAGCTTTGAATTTGGTAGGGCCCTATCAATATGCCCCTTTACAAAGCAGACCTGTTATCTCAGCACAGCTTGTGAACACCATTAGCTGTTTAGGCCAACGTTTTTGAAAGTGGCTATTGATATTATTTATTTTTTTGGTGACCAGCATGAGACAACTTCAACTTCTTCTGGTTGTCAAGAGCTAGGATGTTTCTGTAAGTAGGTACACACCCACACTCTCCCTTCCACCATGTAGATGACCTCCAGAGGTTCCTTCCAACCCTAATATTCTATGATTCTATGTATGCCCTCCTTTTTGTACAAAGTCAGGACCTTTGCTTTGATTTGAAATTTCCATACTGCACTGACTTTGCAGACAAATAGTTTGGCTGTTGTTCACACACTGAGTTCTTATTTTGCCTTATTCTTTATTTTATTTGGCTTTTTAAAAAATCAAAAGCAAACTGAAATTTTAAGAACTTCATTTCCTCATTGGACAAGATTATTAGCACTAGTCCTGGAACACAGGCAGAAGTGGACATTGAGTTTGACTGATACTTGAGTGCTTAATACAGATAACTTTTCATTTGTATTCCTCTTAGAGTTACATAGTGAGTTATATAAAGGTTTGCAATATCTGTGTCTGAGGGAATGATGGTTCTATTATTTTGGAATGGCAGATCAGCAGTTTGAAAGAGAGTTTGAAACAGAAGTGTGTGTGTGTGTGTGTGGGTTAGTACAATATATTGGTGTATCAATTAAGTTGGAAGTCGTAAGTTAGGACAATGAATCACATCCGTTGTATGCATTCCTAAATTGTGAATGAAGTGTACATTCTTGAGGCATAAATTCACATAGGCTTTAAATTGTGACATTGTAGAGTTCTACTTCTCTGCTGAAAAGTGACTGTGTAAAATGACACCATCTTACTCAACAGACCTCTTCCTATATATTCAGTCATATCTGTTTTTGATCCTTCAAGCACTTGTGCATGTGAACAGTAGCCCCATGATCTTCAGTATGAGTAATCAACTGTGCATAAGTGTTTGCAGGATTTGAGCCTTTATTAGTATTTATTATTTGGCACTGATTTGTGTGTGATTCACAAAACACAGAATAAAGAACGTCCTTGCTATGAAGACTTTGACAATTTTTGTATACTATTTATTACTCTTAAGAGCACTGCAGAGCCAGCATAGCTGTAAGACATGGACTTTAGTTCTAGTCCTTCTCATGTACCATCAACACAATTGTGTACTGAACTCTAGTTACAGGTCCAGTAATTTTTACCTTTGCAAACATCCTGATGGCAACAGAGTTTGTGGGGCTATGCAGGTGTCTCTAATAAGTTAGCCTTCAGGTGATTATGTACAAAGACAGGGCATGGAGGGACTATCAGTTCCCAAGGTGAGTTTGTGATGCTGACAGGCATTTAGATACAATTGTGGTGGATGTGATATTAAAACACAGATGGGGAAAATTTGCTTATTTGTACATTAAGCACATTTGACATAGAAATTAGTGAATGTCAGTGAGCTAAGAGATCCATGACATCTGATATACAGAATTACACTTTAAGAGTTCATAGGGTGATATTTGGATTTATGGGTGTTCTTGAACTATATATGTTTGTTAGAAAATAAGTGATTACATGCTCTTTCTAGCTCTGTTGATATAAAGAAATCTACATCAATACTTCTGAGTGTATTGAGCCAGATTTATATTTGGGTCTCCAACTAGTTTTGTTTCTGGAGGAGGGTAGGCTAGACTTATTTGGTGGTAACATGCTCCATGTCTAGAAAGGAGTACTTTCTGAAATTCCCATTAGTAACCCAGATAATGTAATGATCAGCATTGCCTATCTTCAAAAGGAGTAGCATCCAGCTTCCTCTGCTATAGGGAGGGTTTCAATACAATTTAATAACGTATTGTTCAGATGAGTATCTCAATGTATAATACTGTAGTTACACCAGTGCAAGTGTCACAATAAGATGGTGTGAAGGTAAATAGAGACGGGAAATGGGTTGGTGATCGTAAGTGCTGATGTGGGACATGATGAACAGCTAGACAGCATAGAATTTGTGCCTGATGTTTTATCAGATTGGGGGATGTTAAAAGAGACAGAACGGGAATGATAGAAACTGGAAAACTGTTTCAAAGAACATAAGTGAAGAATTCACCTCTCATGGTGGAAAGGAAGCCAGAATTGGCAGAAAAGTCTCAAGTGGACACGGGGGAGAGACAAAGTCAAAGACATAGTTAGAAGGTGCTTGTGGATGGGACATCAGTGATGGCCTTTGAGGATGATGTTTGTGTGAGTGAGACGACCGCTTTACAGACTGGACAGATTAGAGTTTGGATCTGGATAATTGTGGGAAACTATTGAAGAGTAAGTTGTAGTTTTCGAGATTTTGTGTGTGTGTGTGTAGAAGTCAGTATCTCTGTTTCCATTCCCCATCTGAAAACTGTGGATAATAATGCATTATTTTTCTGTTGTCTGTTTAGATTAAGACCTGCAAGGTAGGTGCCATCTCTCTTCTCCACCTAGGTATTATATATCTTCCATCATCATACTATTAAGCAACTTCCAACCTTTAATATACTAAACTTGGGTCTCGTAACTCTGAGTTTGGCCCATCTTTCCTTTGCATTTGAATAGCACCAAGAAACACAATAGGGTCCTGAGCAAAACTGGTACTACTCCCAGTGCTACTCTAATGCTACTAATCAAATATCTGCTTTCCTTTTGGTACCCACTGGGAACTGAGGCTTAGGCTCCTAAATCAGTTAGACCTTGGAATGTTGAGTGGCCTAATACCTAAATACCTTTAAAATTCTGTGCCTTAATCCTTGCACCATGAGATACTGCTACACAGGCAATAAAAGATGTCAGGCTGACTTGCAAATCATAAAACGGCTCTATTTAAAAATCTTTTATATTACGAAGCTTCTCCTTTTGGATACAATAAGCCAACACTTCTTATACTCTGACAGCATCCTGCATATTACTGTGAATAATCAGCTAATGTTCCATCATATTTATTCCTGCACTGGTTTCTAAGGGAACAGGCAGAAACATAATTTGGAGAGTGGATGCATATAAAACCTTCCCATTATCCCTTTTGGTTATTTTATATATGACTAGCTGAAATACCCGGTGTTGCTTGGCGTATTTGTAATTGGAAACCGGGATGTTGCTCGGGTATTTTCCTTTAATCGTCTTTGGCGTTGTTCGGCTGTTTCTGTGGCCCTGGATTAATAGTTTCATATTCTATTATTATGTAGCCGTTTCTCGTGTTGATCAGAAGTCTCATTTTGTCTAATTAACGTCATTCTCTTGCATTTAGATGTGGTTTCTCAGATACATTTTTGCTTTTTATGCGGCATAACTAATGGGGTTCTTTTTAAAACAAAAACAGTGTATTTAATTATGTTTGCGCTACACAACACTAAGCTCTCTGGTTATCTGTATTATTACATCATAACTATGTCACAGACAACAGCATGTGTTAACCTGCTGCCCAGATGATATGTGAGCTGTGTAGTTGATGTTAATGAGCTTTAAAGAATTTCACCCCTAGGGGGTGTAAGAGGTAAGATTTTAAAATTTTTCAATTCTTACCCTGATTAGGACCCTAAAGCCTATAACTGTACCAAATTTCAAGTATCTAGCTGAAACGGTGTGGAAGTAGTAAGGGAACATACATACACCATTTGACTTTTATATATCTACTAGCAAAAATACCCGGCGTTGCTTGGGGTATTTGTAATTGGAAACTGGGATGTAAAAAGACTACCATGTTTTTTATTAATACAAATTTTGTTCAGACGTCTCAGCGTTGCTTGGGTCTGTTGGAGGGGGGAGAGAGCTGAGTGAGTGCGGGGTCCATTGGAGGGGGGTATTATGACATCATAACTATGTCACAGAGAACAGCAGGTGTTAACCTGCTGCCCAGCTGATGTGAATGGGCTTTAAAGAATTTCACCCCTGGGGGGTGGCAGAGGTGAGATTTGAAAAATGTTAGACTCTTACCCTGATTAGGACCCTAAAGCCTATAACTGTACCAAATTTCAAGTCTCTAGCTCAAATGGTGTGGAAGGAGTAAGGGAACATACATGCACGCATACACACACACGCATACACCATTTGACTTTTATATAGATAGATTAAACATGGGTAATATTACTAAAGCATGCAATTTTTTAATAGGTGAAATTTAGTATAAACATAACAGATAGGCATAAAAGAATTGGTGGGCTGGATCAGGCCAGCTTTCCTTGGAGATGGACATAAGCCTAGTTAGTTTTGTTTTTTTTTTTTTTTTTTTTTTTTTAAACCACCACCCTCTATCTCTGACTACAGCCAGAGTCGGCTATTTCAGAGAAATGTGCTTGAACCCCTGAAGTGGGACAATTTTTGAGTAACCTGCCAGTAGAGGAGGTTTAATCCGCAATCTGTTAGTTTAGTTTGTGCTGTACTAGAATTTTTTTTCCTTAAAATTTCACTGCCATGGGTACCATCAGTGCTGCTCCTCTGGTGCTAGCAACAGTGGAAGAATTAGACAAGAAACCAGTGGCCATTGAGATATTAACACTGTGTTGTGACTATTGATGAAGAGACATTTTGGGTGGGACTAGTAAATCTCCTTTAACACATACGGTCCCTGATGGAAGGTATTAATCTAGTAGATAGCTTTCTGTCTTTATCTGCTTTCTCTAAGTTTAAAGAGATGGGGCTCATCACTCATAGTTTTTAGACTTAACATCAATTCACATTTAATATGGAGAATTAGCAATGGCTTAAGATCAGTCTGTCTCACAGATCTACATGTGAATCCATCACTGGATTTATTTTAAAAAAATCTTTAAAGTTAAAATTACTGTTTTATTTTGATCTCTAGTTCTAGATACTTTGAGACTTTTTGGGAGGGGAGTGGGCGGGAGGGAGAGTACATTGATTGTGCTGTTTCCCTATGGAACCTAAGGCCTGATTATTATTTTTTTTAAGAAGTTCTGGGTATTTGCAGCTCTCTTGCCTTCAGTTCAAGTTGTGGGTCATCAGCACCTATGAAAATCTACAAAAGAAAACTAACCCATTTTCAAAGACCGTTCTTAGTTTTGTAAGCACACAAATATGGTTAACCAGCCTGTAAGATCAGACCCAAGGACTTTCTGAATAAGGTAGTGAACCTGGTTTGGCCTGCTCTGCAAAGGCTAGATTGCTCATTTTCTAACATAGACAGGGCCCCTCAAAGTTTCTGGAGCTGACCGTTGTATCTGCGATTGTTTGTACAAGTGCTGGTACCAGGAGTGCCGCTGCACCCCTTAGCTTGAAGTGGTTTCCAATGTGGTTCAATGGCTCTCAGCACCCCCGCTATACAAATTGTTCCAGCACCCTGCTTCCTTGCTGTTCTCGTCATACAAGTTGTATAAAAGTTAATATGAGATCTGGAAGTATCACATCAATCCATATGAGGAGTCCCTATTGCTTTGATAGAACTACTGCAAGTCTAATTTATTCTTGGGCTGAAAAATCGACTTCCTGGAATGCTCCATTTCAACCCCTTTGTAGAGCAGTGTCTTAAGCAAGCAGTACAACATGGATTGTAAACAATTAAAATCATATATAGAATAAAGTAAATGTGAGAGCTACTGACTGCTGTTTGTATGTGGATTCCTTTCACAGTTATGTTCATACACAGACCATTACATATCTGAATTAATGCTATTGGAAAGTTGGTTCCTTGTGTGGTGCCGTGCCAGTGACTGGAAAGAGAGGCTGGCTGGTGTTCTTTTTAACAGGCAGATTCAGGGGCGGGGTGAATAATGGAGGCAGAGAAAGCTATTCTTCTCTGGTCTTTACATTCGCCCTGGGCAGTGTGGTCAGAGCGTGAATCCCCCGGTCATTCTAGGAGCCCTGGTTTGTATGGCAAGGGCGTATCTGGTAATTACGGTAGCAACAGCTCGTCTGCTGGAGTCACGTCCTTCACGTCTCCGTGCGGCCGGGCGCTGAGCGCACTCGCAGGGTCGCCGCCCGCGTCCTGCCCGGCCAAGCCCCGCAGCGGATCCCAGGGCTTAGCGGAGGGGCGGCTGGGGACGCGGCGGCGGCGATGGTTTGATGGGCCTCCCGGCGCCCCAGGGAGAAGGCAGCCGGCGAATGAAAGCTGGGCCCTTTTCCAGGGCGTGGTGGGAGAAACTGCACGTTGCTTCTTCCGCCCATTCTCACCTCCCTGGCCTCCCGCTGCAGCGTACGTGCTTTTTGTTCCCTTTCCCTGGTTCCTCTTTTCTTGTTCATCGTCTCCATCCTGCTCTTTCTCAGATCTTCTGGGCTTGTTTTCTGTTCCTTGTTTCCTTCCTGTTCACTCCTCTTCCCGTTCACATCTCTCCTGTCCCTCACTGCTACACTCATTCATTCACTCCTCTCCCCCAGCCACAGGCTTCGTTTTGTCTCCCTAATAGGATGGGGGGTGTCCCAGGAAATGAGGACTGCTCTTGCTTTCAATGATCTGCCCCCTACAGATTTCAGAAAATTCCATTGTCCTCACCTGTTTTTTTTGTAACCCAGGCAGATTGGAAGGAGCCATTGGCGCTGGCTGGGTAGGCCAGGAAAAATAATAGAATGTTTGTGTAGAACGTGTATCTCACTGGGCTGCGCTACTTCTGCTCTTCCCACATCGAGTCAGACCTTCCCTCGAGCTAGCCTTCTCCACCCAGCAAAGTTAGATCTACAGATAGGCACAGTTCTGGGAACAGAGAGCCTTGTTCAGTCACCCCTCCACCATCTGCTGAAAGCTGATGTCTCCTCCTCATTAGTGAACACTTGATTAGAACAGGGGCAGGGTATCAGGGTGCCTCTGTGAGAGCATGAGGGGGAGACAAAGGACTGACAGTGAATTATTTTTTAGAAAAATGAGTTTGCCAGATCCAGGTGAAGATCAGTTTAGGGATGGAAGAGGGAAAAGAATGGGAGCAATGAACAGAGGGAAAGTATGGCAGGGATGACAAAAAATAACCAGATCAAAAATAGAAAATCTAGGGGAGTGGAGATCAGAGAACAGATAGGAGCATAGGAGATTTCTAAAAGTGCTGGACATCCAGATACAGAGAAGAGAGGGGTTGATACTGGGAGAAAAAGATAAAAGGAAGTGAGTGATAAGGATTTTATTCTACTCTGCATTTTACAGTAAATTGTTCAATTTCCTTCCAAAAGGAGAGACTGTGAGGTGGGGATAACTCCGCTTATGAGAGAGTAGTTGAGACTTCTCCCTCCACTCCGTTCCCTATTGCCAGGGCCATGTATAACAGTGCTTGGAGGGCCAGGCAGCCTACTAGTTCATATGCCTGACTTCTAGCCACTTGTTTCCTTGGTCAAGGTGCCTCATCTTTCAAGCAGTGGGGATAGGGAGACCCAGGCCCTCCCACTCCACAAGGTCCCTGCGTGAGTTGACTTCTGAACAGGGGGCATTCTAAGCATAGAGTTTAAATCCATTGTCCTGGGCTACTTCCTACCAAAGTCCTTTCAGTTTGGGGTGTGGCCCCATTGTCCAATTTGCTGGGGTGGCTTGCCTCCAATGGTGCCCTCTCATGGATGTTGGGTGGCACCCTGCCACTGTCCCAGGCTCCTTCAGACAGGTCAACTATACATTTGGTGCAGTCAAACCCCACAGTGTCTATCATCCAGTTACCTCGGTTGCCAGAGTTTCCTAGGTCTCCTTCACAGCATCCCTTTGCTGGTACACAGAACATGCTCCCTGGTGTCTGCCCAGTGAGTGGCCCCTCTGATCAGATGGGGCAGTAGATAGCTCCTGCCTCTTCAGTTCAGAACTGACTGGTGGGCCATGCTCTCTCCTTTTCTACCCAACCCCGGGCCTGACACTGGCTACAGGTATAGTGGGGTGGGGCTAGCTGGGCCCAAAGGCTGTGCTTAATCTGTGCCATGCTGGTGGACAGTTTCTTCACTCCATCACACCCTGCTACACCCACCTTTCTGATCCGCACATAAGAACGGCCATACTGGGTCAGACAAAAGGTCCATCTAGCTCAGGGTTTCTCAAACTGGGGGTCGCGACCCCCTGGGGGGTCACAGAGTGCTCCCCGGGGGGTCGCGAGCTGCCGCCGCAACTCACAGCGGGGACTGGGGGCTGGCATGCAGCCAGCAGCCCACCCGCAGTGGGGACTGGGGGCCGGCGTGCAGCCCGGGGCCCGGGAGAATTTGGGGGCTTTTTGGTGGAGGGGTCGCGCCACGCCGCCAGAGCAGGAAAAGGGGTCGCAGGTTCAATAAGTTTGAGAACTGCTGATCTAGCTCAATAGCCTATCTTCCAACAGTGGCCAATGCCAGGTGCTTCTAAGGGAATGAACAGGTAAATCATCAAGTGATCCATTCCCAGTCACCCATTCTCAGCTTTGGGTAAACAGAGGCTAGAGACCCCATCCTTGCCCATCCTGGCTAATAGCCATTGATGGAGCTCTCCTCCATGATGATTGCACACAATCTTCCCTTCACCACCCTTCCTTACCATGTCATGTATCCTATATTTTCCTTTTGAAGATCTGATCATCCCTTACTCCCCTCCCTAAATGTTCTGCCATAAGCTAGTGTTTGCCTTTGATAAAGGGCAGGTGAGGAGAAGTGCATATAGTGATCCAGGATGGGTCTGTAGCTGCTTACAGATGGCTCTGCTGTCAGATCACCACCTGCAGCACTGCTTGATTGAATATTTGCTGACACTCCCTGGATCTGATTTTACATGCAGGAGACCTGACTTGAAGACAGGAGGTCCTCACTATGGGGTTTCAGTGTGTAAGGGAAGGGCTGGGTGGCAACATATGACAGGTCTGGTTGCGAGTAGTACCTTAGCTCAGTCAAGTTGCTGTCTGTTTCACTGGCTCAACAGCCAGGCAAGCAGGGAAATAAAACTGTTTCTAGGACCTGGCCTGCATTTTATTTATTATTAGTACAGCCTTCTTGCACCAATGTTGGCACACAGGTCAGTAAGAAGTCTCTTCCATCCATCTCTGTCATTAGCAGCTGCTTCCATCTGCTTTACACTCTTGAGAGCGACTGTTCTGCCCCCACCCTCCTCACCCCTTATAAGGGGCTTTCTTAAGGTATTTATTGGGCTGTTTTGTTTCCCTACACTGGGTGGTTTCCACTTGACAGCTTCAGGTAGAAATTTGTGTCTTGGCATCCAGAGTACATGCCACAATTTGTTCAATACTTCCTTCTAATTCTAGTGAAAACAAGCTGCTGGTTAGTAATTTCTTGGATCTCTTTGTTGGTAAAGTTTCTCAATCCAATACCTAGAGTCTTTCAAAGGCAATATTTTCAAAGGCTTCTCATTTTCTAACTTTTTAATAGATTTCCTGCTCTCAGCCATATGTTATCACTGAGATTATATTTTATTTAAAAATTCTCAGTTTTGTTTTGGTACTGTAAATATTTGACTTCCATATATTGTTGAGTGTAGTGAATGCTATGGATGCCTTTCTTAACTTTGATGTCACTTGTTTCTTGAGATCTCTGTTGGCTATTATGGTGCCGCCCAGATAAATAAACTGTCCCCCTTTCTTGAAGTTTTTGCCTTCCAGTATGATGTTACTGCGTGACATCTAGATTTCAAGGATGTTTGTTTTGGCATAACTGATTTTGAGCCCTGCTTTGACCTGCTGTTCTTGCCAAAGTGACTGGCTTTGTAGCTTTTGTGGGGTGTTATCGAATGCAGTGCCGGGTTTACAGTTGCTTCAAGCAGTTGGGCCCATGCTCAGAAGGGGCCCCAGCCTTCTCCACTGCACCGTCTCCGCCTTCTGGCTCCCCCTGCTCTCCACTTGCTCCTCTCGGCCTGCCCACCAGCTGGCCAAGGGGTCCTCTCTACTCTCTGGACCCACCTTCTGCTCCTCTCAGCCCCCTGGCCGGACCCCAGTGCACCTCTGGCTCTGGTCAGTCTTTGCCCCTCCTCCCCCTTCTCTCCAGAGCTGAGCCACTTGGGATTGGGGCAGAAGCTGGCCATTCTCAGCTCAGGAGATTGGGGGGGAGCAGGAAGACAATGTGGGGGGCTTGGCTGGGCCCTTCCAAGCAAGTGCATCTTGAGGGAGCCCGGACAGGGCAGGCCCTGCTCTGGCTGATCTCGCCGCTCCCAAGGGGCTGGAGCGATTCCCTGCCCTGGGACCAGCCTTGGCTGTGCTGCCGGCTCAGTCCAGCAGAAGCTGGTGAGTGTGGCCAGGAGGCAGGGGGTGGGGGAGTGGGTCTTTTGGAGGTCTGGGTGAGGGGAAGGTGTGTGGGTTGTGGTGAGGCTGTAGGCAAGGGTGGTGGTGTACAGGGTGCTGTGCATTTGTGGAAGGGTCTGGGGAGTGCTGGGTAGGGAGTTGGAGGGTGTTGGGTGGGTGGGGTGGGCTGTGTGGCATGACATGGGCCTCATGGGGAAGGGGCTTGCTAGCAGCACAGGGCCAGGCAGGCCACTGTGCATCTGGCAATTGCTGGTCTGTAAATAGTGCCCTCGCATTGAGTTGTGCATTGCCTCTGGCTGGCCCCTTGCTCTGGGAACTGACCTCCCAATCTCCATGCGGGCTCACCAATATATTTGGCGCCGGGCCCACAAAAGGTTAATCTGGCCCTGATTGAATGGAATGACATACAGTGAAACCTCGATATAACGGACTAATTCGGGCGAGGGGGTGTCCGTTAAAGCCGAAAGTCCGTTATTTAATAATTTTTTTAAAATTATTAAATAATGGACTTCGGCTGACAATGGACACCCCCCTCGCCCGAATTAGTCCGTTATGTCGAGGTTTTCACGGCCGGGAGCCCGGCTGCTGGGACCCTGGCGGGAGCCGTCAACCCACCCGCCCGGGTCCCGGCTGCAGGGGGGGGGGGGGGGTTTGACAGCTCCCGCCGGGCTCCCCGCTGTGGGGAGCCAGGCGGGAACTGTCAAACCCCCCCCCCCCTTCGGCTCCCCCTGCAGGGAGCCGGGTGGGGGGGGAGTTGACAGCTCCCGCCGGGCTCCCCGCTGCGGGGATCCGTGCGGGAGCTGTCAACTCGCCCGCCGGGCTCCCCGCTGCGGGGAGCCGGGCGGGGAGCTGTCAACCTCTGCAGGGGGAGCCGGGCGGGGGGGGGGGGGGGAGCTGTCAACTCCCGGCGGGAGCTCTCAACACGGGGGGAAGCGGGCGGGGGGAGGTTGACAGTTCCCGCCGGGCTCCCCACATCGGGGAGCCCGGCGGGAGCTGTCAACTCCCGGCGGGAGCTGTCAACACGGGGGGAGGCGGGCGGGGGGGGGGGTTGACAGTTCTGGCCGGGCTCCCCACAGCGGGGAGCCCGGCGGGAGCTGTCAGAGCCCGGCGGGAGCTGTCAACACGGGGGAGCTGGGCGGCGGGGGAGGGGGGGGGTTTGACAGCTCCCGCCGGGCTCCCACCTGCGGGGAGCCGGGCGGGAGCTGTCAACCTCTGCGGGGAGTGACAGCTCCTGCCCGGCTCCCCGGGGCGGGAGCCGGAAGCCCCCGAATAACGGATTTCGGATGCATCGGAAATTTTGTCCGTTGCATCCGAAGTCCGTTAAATCGAGGGTTTACTGTACTGAGCAAATGTTTACAATGCCTCGACTTTGCTATCTAGCCATGCTACTCCAGTGTTTGTGTTGCTAATGCATTTCTTCATCAGCCAACAGGAGAGATCGAATGCAGCCCTGTTTCACACCTGTGTCCAATTTAACCATGCTGTTGTCTGGTTGTTCACTTTTACTGCAGACTTTGTCACTATAAATAGGTTGATGATGACTTTAGCTGGAATTCCATCATATTGCAGAATATTCCACAATGCATGCCTGTGCTGGGTGTCAAATGCCTTTTGAAAATCAATTACATTGATAAGGGGAGCCTGCCATTCTAGACATTCTTCTATGATGTCCTTAACATGAAAATCTGATATATAGAGATCCCTTGGGCCTGGTCTTCCCCAGCTATGTATCTACTGCCTCTTTCATCCTGTGTAGTACCACACGACAGAAAACTTTCCCTACAACAGAGACTCTTCTTCAATCTCTACAGTCATTAGGATTACTGGTTTTGGGTATTCTGACAATTATCCCATCTTTTCATTGGCCACAAGGGGTCTTTTTTTTCCCCTAAGCTTTCTTGAACAGCGTTGCCAGTTTTGTTGGGTGTTAGTGTCTAGTGCTTTTAGCATTGCTGCTGTGGTTTTATCATTCCCCAACACTTTGTTGATTTTCAGCTTTTTGACTCCAGCCTGACATATGTTGGACCAATGTTAATGTCAGGTTGATCAGGTTTGCCTGTTTAACTGAGCCCTGATGGTGAGGTAGGGCTTGTCCGAGGACTTATTTGAAATGCTCCACTCATCTGTTGTTCAGTTCTACTTCAGTTTTAAGCATCTTTCCATCTTTGTAATTTATTGGCCCATTTCATGTTTTGAATTTTCCACATAGGGCTTTAGTCAATTGGTGAACAACTCCATGGTTTCCTACCATAGCAGCAGTATCACTTTCAGCTGCTAGGTCAGGGGTGAGAAAACTACAGGCCACATCCGGCCTGTCAGACCATTTAATTTGGCCCTTAGCTCTTGTTGGGGAGCAGGGTTGGGGGTTTGTCCCACGCCAGACTGGGAGCAGAGTTGCGGGGATTGCCCTGTTCCGCACGTCTCCCAGGAAGCAGCCAGCATGACATTTCCCCTTCCCCCCCGGCTCCTATGTAGTACACGGAGGCATGGCCAGGTAGCTCTGCGTACTGCTCTGTCTGCAGGTGGCACTCCCGTAGCTCCCATTGGCCGTGGTTCCTGGCCAAGAGGAGCTGCAGGGGTGGCGCCTGCAGATGGGGGAGCGTGCAGAGCCACTGGCCGTGCCTCAGAGCCGGAGTGGGGAGCTTCCGGGTAGCTGCTTGCAGTAAGCGCTTCCTGGAGCCTGCACCCCTTCACCTCCCATTCACCCCCTCACTGCACCTCCAATCACCTGCCACAGCCTTAATCCCTCTCCTGCCCTCCGAATCCCTTGATCCCAGCCCAGAGCCCCCTTTTGTACCCCAAATCCCCCAGCCTGACCCAAGCACCCCCAGCCGGAGCCCTCACACCCCTCCCCTGTATCCCAAATCCCTGCCCCAGCCCAGATTCCCCTCCTGCCCTCCGAATCCCTCTGTCCCAGACTGGAACACCCTCCTGTACGCCAAACCTCGCATCCCTACCCCCAATTTTATGAGCATACATGGCCCACCATACAATTTCCATACCCCGATGTGGCCGTCAGGCCAAAAAGTTTGCCCACCCTTGTGCTAGGTCTTCAGTATATCTCCATTTATTTTTCATTGTGTTGTTTTTCACTGCTTTGTTTGTTTTCTTGTACTCCTGCTTTTTACTTTTTCCAATATTTAGTTGGTTTTAACATTTGGGACTTTTCCCTTCAGTGCTTTTCTTTCCTCAGTGAGCTGCCACATCTCTTGGTTTATCCAATGCTTGCTTTATCTATTTTCATATCTAACTGCGATGGTTGCTGCTTGAACCACCATGGTCAGAGACATCCCATTTTTCTTCAGTGTTAGTAAATATTAATCTTTTATTAATCTTTTTATATTAGATGCTCATGATTTCTTGGGTAAACATCTCAGAATCTTTTCTAGATTAGCCACAGGTGCTGGCTAAACAACACTAATTTATCTCAAATAAACCCCACTTTAATGTCCTTTATTATCCATTCTGTTTTTACTCTGAACTTTAGCTGACCCTAGTGTGTTGTTGGTAAGCTGGAAGTTTTCTGTAGTGAGTTAGTGTGGTTTTAAATGATAGATTGTGTCCTTTTTAACTCTAAATTTGTGATGATTTGGGAAATGTCCAGATGTCAAGAAAGGAACCACTTGTAACTGATATGGGGCAGGTGTTTCTGAGGTTAATCAAATTAATAATCTATCAAAGGATGCTCTTACCGTAATTCTTGATAAGATAACTCAATGGTTTCCAACCTTTTTACGATTAAGATCACTTTTTGAATTTAAGGGCAACCCAGGATCTACCCCGCTCCACATTGCTCACTCCATTCCTCTCCTCTCCGTTGTGTGTTCTCTCCCACCCTCGCTCACTTTCACTGGGGTTGGGGTTTAGGAGTGGGTGCAGGCTCTGGGCTGGGGCCAAGGGGTTTGCAGTGGGGGGGGGGGGGCTCTGGGCTGAGCCTCGGACAGAGAGTTGGGGTGTAGGAGGGGGTGAGGGGTGCAAGCTCTGAGAGGGAGTTTTCCCCAGCCCAGAGCCCCCTCCTGCACCCAGAATGTTGGGTACAGGAAGGAGTACAGGGTGCTGGCTTTGGGAGGGGGTCAGGGCTGGGGCTTGGGGTTTGGCCTCCCTCTGGGCAGCACTTACCTCAGGCGACTACCAGTTGGCAGTACAGTGTGGCTGCTGCTAAGGCAGGCTCCCTGCCTATCCCGGCCTCTTGCTGCTCCCAGAAGGGGCCAACGCACCCCTGCGGTTTCTGGGGACGGCGGGGGGGGCATGTGGCTCCACGCACTGCCCCTCTCTGCAAGCACCACTCCTGCAGCTCCCATTAGTCACAGCTCCCTGTTCCCAGCTAATGGGAGCTATGGGGGCAGTGCTTGCAGGCAGAAGCAGTGCTCAGAGGGAGACCCTGGGCACAAAGTGAGCCTGTCTTAGCTGCAATCTAAAAGTGAATCTGCTAGAGATTGCGATCAGCTGGGAGATCCTCTTGAATCAACCAGTTGATCACAATCAACCAGTTGGTGACCACTGCCTTAGTTCAAGTTGAAATTTCCTGCAGTATTCTTGTTTTCAGTTCTGTACTATTGATTTTCTTTGCTACTGTCTGTTGATCTTTCTCCGTTTTAATTTCAGTTTGGCAATGGAAAAATGGTTTTTCTGATCTCTGTTGCTTGAAATGCCCTTGCATCCTGGACAGATGAACTGTATGTTGAGATGATGCAGTTGTGATCAGTCTGTTGTGTTTTGCCATCTGTTGAATTCCATGTCCCTCTATATATGCTTTGAGGGAACAAGGTGCTTGCAAGAAGGTTAGACACCAAGCACAATTCAACGAGTCTCCTCATTTTGATTAATGATTCCCAATCTATGCTCTTTCCATTCATTGGTTCCCATATCCTACTTTAGCATTAGTCACCCATCACAAGGAGTAAATCATGTTTTGGTGTCCCATCTTTTGGGAGCTACTTCCCTATTCATCCCTCTAGGTCAGGGGCCATTGACCCACATAAAAAATCATTTGGGGACCACACACCACCTGGAGTGGGAGGCTGGGGGCTTAACCTAGGCTCTGGGGTGGGGCCAGAAATGGGTTCAGGGTGCAGAAGGGGGCTCCAGGGTGAGGCCTAGAGGCTTAGGGTGCACAAGTGAGCTCAGGGCTGGGGTAGAGGATTGGGGTAAGGGCTCTGGCTGGGGGTGCAGGCTCTGGGGTGGGGTTTGGGATGTGGGAGTGAGCTCAAGGCTGGAGCAGGAGATTGGGGTGCAGGAGGGGGTGTGACTCCGGTAGGGGATGCGGGCTCTGGGGATGGGATGGGATGTGGGTGCAGGCTCCAGGTGGGAGTTTAGGTGTAGGAGGGTGTCACGGAGCGCCCGGGCGATGGTCTGGAACCGCTCCCTAGGAAGCCAGACCGGACTCCGGGTGAAGGGCCCCTTCTCCGTACACAGCCTGTTTCCCAGGCCAGGAGCTTCAGGGGTCCCCACTTCCACCTTCCTGGGTCTGACCTCGGAGCATTCAGCACCGTCTGCCCCTCCGTGTGCTTCCCCCAGCAAGCCCGCCTGGGCGGGGTCCTGGGGGAGCCCATGGGTTCTGCACCCCAAATCCACAGTCAAACGTGACTCTCAGCCAGCCAGCAGAATAGACGGTTTATTTGAGATGTCAGGAACCATCCAACTCACAGCTTCTCAGTCCAAACAGGGTCCATCCAGTTAGGCCTTTCTGGGGTGTGCCAGGAGGTGAGACCCAGATTCTGGGCTCCTGCTTCTCCCCCAGGTTTATTCGATGACTTCCATCTGGTCCAACACAGACCATGCAGCGAAAGAGCGTGAGCCCTCCGCTGGATCCATCTCGGGCCCAAGAGGGAGAAGATGGCTTCTCTCCCCTCTCCAGCTAGACCCAGACCCAGACTGACTCAAAAACCCCCCTCTAGCCACTTCTTGCTCCTTTGTTCCTTTCCCGGGCTTCAAGTGTCACCTGACCTCCCTTTAACAGATTCAGCTGACCTCCCTCCCCCACCTGGGGTCAGGTTACAGCTTCCAGGGATGCACACCTTTGAATACCTGCAGTGACTCTGGTCTGCATTACCTTCACATAGACACTTAAGAAATGCATAGGGGAAACTGAGGCACGCACACACAGTACTCCCACTTCGTCACAGAGGGGGCTCAGGGCTGGGACAGGGAAAGGGGTGCAGACTCCAGGAGGAAGTTGAGGTGTAGGAGGGGGCTTGGGGCTGTGTTAGAAGGTTAAGGTGCAGGAGGGGGTGTGGGCTATAGCGCCTCTTGGCTGGAGCCTTACTTCTGGCGGCTCCTGGGCAGCAGTGCATCAGGGCCAAGGCAGGCTCCCTGCCTGCCTTGCTCCACTCTGCTCCCCGAGGTGGCAGGCATGTCCAGCCCCTAGGCAGCAGGGCCAGGCAGCTGTGTGTGCTGCCTGCTCCCACAGGCGCTGCCCCCGCAGATCCCACTGGTCACAGTGGTGAGGGTGGGGGCAGTGCACAGAGCTTCCCTGATCGCTCCTCTGCCTACACAAGCCGGTGCTCGCAGCTCCAACCTTTCAGGGCGGTGCTGACGCTCCGTGTCCAGCCCACAGCGCAGAGACTTGCCGCAGGTCTGATGAAAAGAAGCAGGGGGCCGGCAGTTTCCCACCCCTGATCTAGATGGTAGTAATCCCCTCAGGTTGTGCCTGATAACCTCCTGGTCCATACCGAAACTGACTTTTGGAACACAGGAAAGTATTTAACAAATTGTCTGTAAACTCACATCTTTAACAAACACCAGAGTTCTGTTTAGCAGAGTCATGGTGGCGTAACCTGACCAGCAGATAGCTCCAACAAATTCGGGGGGAGAGAGTGTATTAAGGCAAGACCAATCAATACATAGCCATGTGAACTGTTGATTGGTTACTTTGTTTACCTAACAACACAGCCTGAGCTGTTGTTACATTAAACTAACCAACCAGCCAAGAACTGTTTTTAGGTAAATAGGTATCTTTCACATGAATCATAGCCATAAGTAGAATCCTCAGGCCTGCATACTCTTCTGCGTATGTGCAGACTTAGAGGTTACACAGCGGACAACATGATTGACTGCTTTAGACTGCACTTACTTTGGCCATGTTCCTGGTAGTGCAGCCTGCATACCACTGCCTTTCTTTTCTTTTCTTTTCTTTCCCAACAACTGGGCCTGCCTTAGGTTGCCCCTGTCTTTCAAGCTTCAAACCCATCGCTGGCTCGTCAGTCCTCAAAGGAGGATATTCTTTATGGTTATACTTCATTTCAGGGCCTATTTACAAGTTTCTTGTCACATTTATAATTGATAAACAAGTTCACTTCAATTTTCATTTTCTATTGAACACTTCACAATCTAAAATACATTATTTTGGTCCAAAAACATGTGAAAAGCATAATTGACAAACAGTTTGTATGGTACATACTACAACTGTAGTATGTAACATTACATTCAGAACTCCCTTTGTCGTAGGTGACCATTCCATGACTGATTCACACCAACTATGCTGTCCAACATTTTTAATTTCAACTTTTCACAATTTTTCCATTACTCGTATTCAATTTTACCTCTACCTTCAATTACACTTCAGAGCCATTTATAAATCTTATCTTGAGCCTCATCACTGTTGGAGCATAGCACTATAATTTAGGAACCTGATTTGGAATCTGACACGAGGCATTGGTTGATAGATCATTTCCCCCCCCACACACACACACCCCTCCCAGAATCTGTCTTAATGTGTGCCAGTCCCTCTGAGTGTACAAGTGGCACTACAACCTGAACAGATGAGATGTTTCTTTTCTTGCTTGAAACACTTCTTATTCCCACCTGTCAGTCTGTTCTCACTGATGCCCAGGATTTCAAGGTCATAGTTGTCCCTCTCACTCACAATTTAGAACATTGTTCTCTTGTTCCAGTAACTGACTTTGAAGATTTTTCTTGCTGTCAAGTTCAAACCTTTTGGGGTCCTGACTCCCAGAGACTGCTTTCGCTAGGAACCTTCATGCAATACAACTTGGGTCATCAGCATTCTCTACTGAGCTGCCATTTTTACCAGAATGGTAGCCTGTTTCCATTTCTGTCCCCAATGAGGTTTTTTTAGAATTAGATGGAAGGCTGGGGAGAGAACTCCAAAGGTTTTATGAAAACAAAATACCAAAACACACTGACTCACTATGTAGCATTCTGACAGGTTTCAGAGTAGCAGCTGTGTTAGTTTCTATCCGCAAAAAGAACGAGGAGTACTTGTGGCACCTCAGCCCACTTTCATCTGATGAAGTGGGCTGTAGCCCACAAAAGCTTATTCTCAAATAAATTTGTTAGTCTCTAAGGAGCCACAAGTACTCCTCATTCTTTATGTAGCATTCTTATCCCACATACAGTGAGGCAAAACCAAATAAGTGAGAATACCTGTATCCCACCTACAGTATGTATGCAATGAACAGTTCTGTTAGTTGGGCTTCTGCCCATGCAACTGTGGATCAGAATAAGTGTACAAGACAAGTACATGCTAGTCCTGGTGTGAGAGAGCAGCTGGCACAAAGTGTGCGCACATGGATGGATGCTCATGTTTCTGCAGGGAACAAGTATTCTTTCATCTAAGCATAGAATTCCTGATTTTGGGAGTAGGAATGTTACGCATATCAGTTGCAGCAATACCGTATCTTTTGTTTGCATAATGGGTGTTGGAATGCTTCACTCTGATAGGCTTATCCTTGGCAAAGTCTCCTGTGGTCTACTTCTGACCTCAGTGTGAGAGAGAACAGAATTTGGCCCTTTTATTCTTGCAGAGCCTGACAGAGGTTTGTGCACGACTTTGAGGGTTTTGGCAGCTGGCTTTGGGAAAGAATTTTACACAGGGAGCTATCCTGTGTAAAAAGCAAGGCACTGATCTGTTGGCAGAGACTTTAATTGGCAGGTGTACATATGTGAAGGGAAGTCACTAGCTTCTTCCTAGATAGAGGGCCTGTTTTACAATGTTTTCCTGGATTGAAAGCAAAACATTTTCTTAACACATAAGCTTCTGAAAAAGGTCCCTTGTCCTGTTGGGGAGAGAGAGTCATCTACTCCATTATTCATACTGCCATTGTTTAGTCTTGGAGCAGCTTGCCTAACTGGAGTCGGAAACAGAATGATGCTTTGATAGAATTCTTTTTTTTTTTTTCTAGAAAGAGTTAATGTGCTGTCATTTAACAGTGATTAGTTAACGATCTTTCTGCCCCTGTGAGGCTTTTCATATGCTTATTTTAGTTACTAAATTATGTCCGTTTACAGAGAATTACCCTTAAAAGCCAGGGAAAAGCAGCCTTTAAGGAATTCCACCATGATTTCAACAATTTCCATTCCACCATCACCCACAGCCTGGACCAATCCACACAAGCGGTCCATTTCCTAGACACAACTGTGCTGATAAATGATGGTCACATACATACCACCCTATACCGGAAACCTACTGACCACTATACTTACCTACATGCCTCCAGCTTCCATTCAGGGCACACCACTTGATCCATTGTCTACACTACAGCCAAGCTCTTAAGATACAAACGCATTTGCTCCAGTCCCTCAGACAGAGACAAACAAACATCTACAAGATCTCTACCAAGCATTCTTAAAACTACAGTACTCACCTGGGGAAGTGAAAAAATAGATTGACAGAGCCAGAAGCCACCTACTATAGGACAGGCCCAACAAAGAAAAAAACAGAACACCATTAGCCGTCACCTTCAGCCCCCAACTTAAACCTCTCCGAAGCATCATCAAAGACCATACATCCTGAAAGATGATCCCTCACTCTCACAGATCTTGGGAGACAGACCAGTCCTTGCTTACAGGCAGCCCCCCAGCCTGAAACAAATACTCACCGGCCACCACACAACAAAACACTAAACCAGGTACCTACCCTTGTAACAAAGCCCGATGCCAACTCTGTCAACATATCCATTCAACTGACACCATCACAGGACCTAATCACATCAGCCACACCATCAGAGGCTCATTCACCTGCATATCTACCAATGTGATATATGCCATCATGTGCCAGCAATGCCCCTCTACTATGTACATTGGCCAAACCGGACAGTCTCTATGCAAAAGAATAAATGGACACATCTGACATCAGGAATCATAACGTTCAAAATCCAGAAGGAGAACAATTGAATCTTCCTGGCCATTCTATTCAAGACTTGAAGGTGTCAATTTTAAAACATAAATAAGACAAGGAAGACTTGTAGCTCCTTAGAGACTAACCAGCTTATTTCAGCATAAGCTTTTGTGGGCTATAGCCCACTTCATCAGCTGCATAGAATGGAACAGAAGTAAGATGTATTTATATACACAGAAAGCAAAAAAAGGTAAACTGGTTAGTCTCTAAGGTGCTACAAGTTTTCCTTGTCTTATTTATGGATACAGACTAACATGGCTGCTAATCCTAAACCTGTAACAATTTTAAAACAGAAAATCTTCCAAAACAGACTCCAAGGAGAAGCTGAGGAACTGGAATTAATTTTCAAATTGGACACTATCAACCAAGGGTTAAACAGGGACTGTGAATAGCTTTGTCATTACACTAATTGAATGCATTTCCCTAGTTACATTTCTTTCACAGGTTCTTATCAACTGTCAGACACAGATCCATTTAATTTTCACTACAATTTTTTTTTTCCTGCTGCTGCTGATGGTTTTTAGCACATGTACTGGAAATACAATCCTACCTATATGACGAATGGAACACATTCCAAATCACCTAACTTTGTGACAAAATAAATGAATGGCAACATATTTACTGCAACAAAATGGCTTATGGCTTTATTAAGCAAAATGTATTAAACCAACAAGTTAAATACATTAATGAATTTTAACTTGCTGTGCAAAATTAATTCTCAGTCAAGTCAACAAGATGTACTGATTTCTGCATGCGTGGTTATATTTAATGCCTTGTACTGCTTTTCTCTTCTGGATTAGAGAGCCCTTTATTACCTATGCAGGTACTTATAAGCTGTTATTAAATAATGTATCAATCTTTTTGATAAAATAAGCAGATTGAGTCCTTTAAGTCTCTCACTACAAGGCATTTTGTTTTCTTTCTTCCACAAATGGTTATTCAATTTATATGCCAGATGGAAATTCCATTAGAAACTTAATGGGACTACTCACAGTAGTAAAAGTAAGAGTTTTCAGGATCAGGGCCTTAGTCTCCTAAATAGAAGTGAATAAACATTCAAAAGGTACTGAGGAAACACATACTGTACCTTTTAAAAATATTGGCCTCCATGTTTAAAATACATTTACTTTCTTGGGGTTTTATGCTTCACAGACTATTGGTATTATACTGGTTTTAGGTTCTAGATATACAACTTCCTGAACCCAGGTATCTGTTGCGATTGAATTAAAAAAAAAAAAAAAAAGTGTGGTGTTAGCTTTCCCCTTAAAGAACAGAAATAGATCAGTGATAATCATTGCCAGGTTTATTTCTGGAACATGAATATGAAACTATTTCTTCCAAGTAGGAGAGTCCTAGTCTAAATGTCATAGAAAGGACACACTCATTTCAGACTAAGAATGATCATGTATTCAGCATATAGCTGTCTAGACAGCAAGTCTGGCCAAAAAGATAGCTATGCCTACACACTCTGCTTTTGAAGTGCATTGATCAGGGATAAGACATGGTGAGCCAAATACAAAATGCATAATGCATCAAAAATCATTATGGTGTTTGATGTTTCATAAGAGAACAGAAGTACTGCTTAATAATGGGCATCTTACCTCTCTGGCCTGCAGATTCCTCCACCACTTCAGATTTCCTTTGCGTGGTAGAGTGATTTGGTGGGTTGGTGATTTTTGAGTGATATGTCTAAATAAGACTCTACCCCTTCTGGGGTAGCAAAAGTCTGAACAAATGTAATTCTGTTTTTCCAACAAGTATATTAATTTGGTCATAGACCTCCCTTTGGGGGTGGGGCCTTATCATTCATCTCCATTTTCCTGGAGTGTAACACTACTTCACACAAATTTATTTCAGCATCAGCTTTTGTAGGCTATAGCCCACTTCATGGAATGCATAGAATGGAACACACAGCAGTAAGATAGGGATTTTTTTAAAAATATAATATCACACACACACCCCCCATGAAAAGGTGGAAGTTGCCATACCAATTCTAAGAGAGGAGACCCTACGAAAAAGGATAAAGGGACACAAATCAGATATTAGGAATGGCAATATACAAAAACCTGTAGAACACTTCAGTCTCCGTGGATACACAATAACAGATTTCAAGGTAACCACCCTGCACCAAAAAAACTTCAAGTCCAGACTTCAGAGAGAAACTGCTGAGCTACAGTTCATTTGCAGATTTTGACACCATCAACTCAGGATTAAACAAAGACTATGAATGGCTAACTAAGCAGTTTCTCCTCTTTTGATGTTCACACTTCCAGATCAGCTGCTAGAAGAGGACCTCATCCTCCCTGATTAGAGATAACAAGGTAGTTCAGCCTGATTGAACTAACCTTGTTATCTCTAACCTGGTTCTTGCCTACTTATTTATCTGCCTCTGGATACTGGTGTTAGCTCATGAAAGCTTATGGTTCAATACTTTTTTGTTAGCTTTTAAGGTGCCACTGGCCTCTTTGTTGCTTTTGCAGATCCAGACTAACACAGCTACTTCTCTGATTCTTGAGGTACCTCAAGTATTCTAACAAGAGGATCTCACAACCCCTATCCAGTGATTAAACCCAATGTATGAGGGAGGAGGGTAGAATTCTGCAGCGAGTATGGGCAGTGGGACTGAATTATCTGTTTGTTTTTTCCCATTTAAACAAAATTCTTTATCACAACCATAACCAAGGAGGGAGACACATTACAGGCAAACTTTTATTACGGAGGGGGAGAGGAGGTGTGTGTCAAACACCTGGCCCGTGGAGTTATTTCCTGCGGCCCTCCATAGGCGCCACCTCCGCTAGCAGCTAAGCTCCCCTCAGCTCCTCCCGCCTCTACCTCCCAAGTGCACCGCTCCTCCGCCTACCTCCCAGTGCTTAGGACTTTCCAGGAGAGAGGGGGAGGAGTGGGGACACAAAGCACTCAGGAGAGGAGGTGGAGAAGAGGCGGGGCTGGAGCAGGGAGTTGAGGAAGGGGTTGGACTAGGGGCAGAGTTGGGGCAGGGACTTTGGGGAAGGAGGGGAAGAGGCAGGGCTGGGATGGGGTCTCATGGAAGTGTAGCGAGGGGGGATCAGGAGGAATGGCCGCCCCCCCTGAGGCTGGATTCCCAAATGTGGCGCCTTTTCAACTCACTGGGTAGCTGGAGCAGGGGGGACTTGTGGAGCTGCTGCTGAAACGCCGCCGCTGGACAAAGCGGCAAAGCAGGTCTGTTGGCCAAAATGCTGCCGAAAGGGTTCCACTTATTTCGGCGGCCATACCCGCTTCACCTCTTTGTCCGGTGGTGACATTGCAGCGGCAGCTCCACTGGGGGCGGGGGGGGAGAGTGTGTGTGTGTGTGTGTGTTCTCCCCCCCCACACTCCTCCCCGCAGTTTGGGGAGGTGCCCTGGAAGTGGCGCCTTTTCTTTTGTGGTGGCTCCTCCTGCTGTTCAAACCTGGCTATGCCCCTGGGAGGGGAGCTTTAACCAAAGTAATTCTAAAAATAAATGCATGTTTTGTCATGAGTGTTCATATTTTATTAAAATCCATCTTCACATTACAGTTTTTAAAGTTAATACACTGACTTTTGATAGCATACTATATTACTCTTCATTTTTTTTACTAAACTTTTGTATCCTTGTATGAAAAGGTTTCCTTAATGTGGCCCTTGGGCCAATGTACTAGTCCTCATGTGGCCCTCATGGTGATTTTGAGATTGAGCTCCGTTTTATTAGGTGCCTTTCACTTACAATGGTTCTACTTTATTCCTGAAATACTGTGGATTCTGATAGTGTTGCACAATGTTCTCCTTCTGCAGTTTGATTTTTTCCCTAAAGGGATTAGTGAGACTGTCCAGGAAGTGGAATAGTGCAAAAACAAACAAACAAATAAAAAAAAAAAACCATGCTGCATGTCCTTAAGGATACTAGTCTGAGTGAAAGGATATAATTTAAAAAAAAAGCCCCACACCTTAGCTAAATATCAGAGAAGTAGCCGTGTTAGTCTGGAATTGCAGAAGTGACAGAGTCCTGTGGCACCTTAAAGACTTTGTGGGTTATTGTGCCCACAAAGTGGGTATTAGCCCACAAAAGCTTATGCTTCAATACTTTAGTTAGTCTTTAAGGTGCCACAGGACTCTTTGTCACTTAGCTAAAAATGAATGAAGTGGATGTCATAGCCCTGTATGATGAAACCGGTGTGAAAAAAACAAAGATCAGCAGTTTACTCAGTGTGTACTATGCCCGCAGTTGCACTTGCCTTTGTTCTAGCCCTGCTCCAATCTGCTTCCAGTCCAACTTCAACTTACTACTAGTCCCTGTTCCAGACCCTATTCCCACTCTGCTTCTGGTTTCAGTCTCCAGCTCTGCCTCTTTGGCTTCTATCCCTGTGGCACTGAGCCTTGGCTCATTCCTGGACTCTGCCCACCCTGGACCTAGCTATAACCAGCAGGGCAAATGCTTGTTTCAACCACTAGACCTGACTGTCCCAAGGCCTGGTTGGGTACAGTATTATCATCTCCACTTTACAGATAGGTTTAAGATTAGCAGCCGTGTTAGTCTGTATCCATAAATAAGACGAGGAAGACTTTGTAGCACCTTAGAGACTAACCAGTTTATTTCAGCATAAGCTTTCGTGGGCTATAGTCCACTCCATCGGATGCACAGAATGGAACAGAAGTAAGATGGATTTATACACACAGAAAGCAAAAAAAACAACAACAAACAAACAAAAAAAAAACCTTTTGAAATGGATTTCTGTGTCTGGCAGTAGATAACACCTTTTGAAGGTAAATTAACTGGGGAAATGCAATCAATTAGTGTAATGAGAGAACCATTCGCAAGTTCTGTTTAGCCCTTGGTTTATTGTGTCCAATTTGAAAATGAATTCCAGTTCCTCAGTTTCTTGTTGGAGTCTTGCAAGAAACTGAGGAACTGGAATTCATTTTCAAATTGGACACAATAAACCAAGGGCTAAACAGAACTTGCGAATGGTTCTCTCATTACACTAATTGATTGCATTTCCTCAGTTAATTTACCTTCAGTAGGTGTTATCTACTGCCAGACCTTTTGAAATGGATTTCTGTGTATTTGTTTTCTCCTGCTGATAATCCATATTAAACAGCCTCTTAGAATTGGTATGCTAATGTACATTTGTGTTTTTGCTTTGTGTGTATAAATGCATCTTACTTTTGTTCCATTCTGTGCATCTGATGAAGTGGGCTATAGCCCACAAAAGCTTATGCTGAAATAAACTGGTTAGTCTCTAAGGTGCTATAAAGTCTTCCTTGTCTTACTTTGCAGATAGAGACTTGAGGCACAGAGTTTAAGTGACATGCCCAAGGTCACAGAGGGCGTGTCTGGAAGAATCAAGAACTTTTTAGTCTCAGCCCAGTACCTTACCCACAGGCCTTCTCTCTTTTCAAACTCTCCAGGTGTCTCTGTCACAGTTGACAGTATCACTATTCATCCTGTTACTCACTCTCAGGCCCATAACCTGACTGGGGTGAATGTGGGGTGGGTGGGGCAGTTTCTTCCTTTGCTCTTGCTTCCAAATTCTTGATTCTTTTTCTATATTTTTTTCTTTTTGAATGATTACTTGTGTGGTTTGTGGTTTACTATGTACATGGGTCACTACTATAGGTAGGAACCAGTGATCCCAGTTGTGATCAGAGTCCAAAATCGTGCAATAGCCATGCAGACAATCATATTGCAGAATCATGGATGCTATGATTTTACTGTTTTTTCTTCTTTGAAAATTGCCTGCAGCTGTGTCATCACTATAGGTCGGTCTATCTAATCTATTGTATTTATCTGCCCCCCCATCCATTACCATTGTAGCTGAGTCCCTCAAAAGATTTATAAAGTATTTATCCTAACATCTATGTGAAGTACTAGTATGCCCATTTTACAGAGGGGGCAGTGAGGCACAGTGACTTGTCTAAGATCACACAGGAAGTCTGTGGCAGAGCAGAGGCTTTAACCCTGGTCTCCCAAATACTAGACTACAGCCCTATGCACGGAGCCACCCTTTCTCATTAGCATCAAGGTCTTGTAAGTATCAGAGGGGTGGTCTTGTTAATTTGTATCCACGAAAACAATGAGGAGTACAGTGGTACCTTAAATACTAGAAGTGTGTTTTACCTATGAAAATTTATGCCCAAATAAATCTATTAGTCTTTAACTTGCCACCAGACTCCTCATTCGTTTAAAGGTTTGTAAGGTCATTGACAAACAGTCCACACAGTGTAAAACAGAGTTTCCTGTGTAGCAAGTGGGCTTAGCATATTTATAATATGCAAAGAGAAACCAAGAAATGCTGCAATTTATCTTAATTGTTTTCTATAAAATCCTCTCTATTTTAACTTCAGATGATCTGGGATGTACCTCCATTAAAAATTCTACTAACTAATTACACTTCTGTGTAATGGCTACAGATTTTCTGTTTACTAAGGGGGAAAAAATGCAAAAAACTCTTTTTCCCAAGTTTTCAGCCACTATATTTATAATGTTCTCATATGTTTCAAGTGTCTGCATGTACAACTCCTTCCTGTGCAATAAACTTGGGTGGATTATCATTCCAATATGTATCTGGATTCTAGTAACTGTATTTTTATTATTTCTTAGGCAACCCCTTGAGTTTCACTATGGGAGCTGTGGTGGTTGATGATGCTCCCCCTGGTGTCAAAGCCCCTGATGGGGGTTGGGGCTGGGCCATTCTCTTTGGAGGTTTTGTCATCACTGGATTTTCCTATGCCTTTCCAAAGGCCGTTAGTGTCTTCTTTAAAGAGCTTATCCGGGAGTTTGGGGTTGGCTACAGTGATACAGCATGGATCTCCTCCATTCTACTGGCTATGCTTTATGGAACAGGTAAATAGTATCTATTTTTAAAATTGTGTAATCTGGGAAGCAAATAGACAAATAAGACCTTTCCTTTTAATGTGAATCTTAAGTGCCTATATTTAAGCTCTGTGAAAAACGGGCATTTTGAAAAAATTAACTACATGACAACATATGAATTGTCAGTTCCCTGGGTACATCCATCATATCTATAATGTAACTTCCTTTTCATCATCCTCCGTAGAAAAACAAAGTTGCACTGTACTCTGAAGCTGCAAAGTCCTAGCTATGCAGAGTTCCCAGAGAGGAGATGTGCATGAAGTGTGGGAAGAAATGCAAATGTATAGATTACATCAATAGAGAAATTGGATTGTTTGATTACTGTATCAAGCATATTCTCGTTCCTCTTGCTCAGGTCCCCTGTGTAGCGTGTGTGTCAATCGGTTTGGCTGTCGTCCAGTCATGCTGGTTGGAGGGCTCTTTGCTTCACTGGGGATGGTGACAGCTTCCTTCTGTACCAGCATCATTCAGCTCTATCTCACTGCAGGTGTCATAACTGGTAAGTAAGTGTGGGTGACTGACAATATGCAAGTTAGCTCCATTTCAGTTTCCGATGTCAGCACTGGTATCAATGGCAAACACCTAAAGCATTAGATCTTCAAAAATGTGCTTCGCTGAAAAGCCTTATTCACCTTGTAAGGAACTAGTTAGATTAGTTCTAACAAATGTTAACATTTACCGTATTTTTCGGCGTATAAGACGCCTTTTTAACCCCCAAAAATACTTTCAATATTAGGGGGGGCGTCTTATACGCCGAATATCGGCCGGACCAAAAAAAAAAAAAAAAAAGCGCTGCTTTTTTCGCGCCGCTCTCCCAGCAGCCCGCCCGCGCGGCGGGGACTGGAGAGCGGCGCGCTCCCAGCAGCCCGCCCGCGTGGCGGGGACTGGAGAGCGGCGCGCTCCCAGCAGCCCGCCGCGCGGCGGGGATGGGAGAACGGCGCGAAAAAAGCGGCGCTTTTTTTTTTTTTTTTTTTTTTTGGTCCGAAAACGCGGGGGCGTCTTATACGCCGGAGCGTCCTATGGGACGAAAAATACGGTATGTTATGTTAGCCATTGCGTGCCTCTCCTCCCATTCCCCTCCCCCAGAGCATTGCTTATTATAAACTTTCAAAATACTTTCAAAAATACACACTTTTTAAGTCATGTATACTTCCTTCCTTCATTCTTTCATATCAAAATCTATTACATTTTATTCTACCTTTAGAATATCCAATTATTGTTCATAAAATTTATAAAATTAGAATGGCGGATACTCCATCATACAACAACTGACAATATCAATATGACAAATTTCAACAACCTACATGCATATTTGCACATAAACATATACACTCAAATACTTAACATACCCACACAATTGACACAAAGTATTAGTGAAATGATGCAGCAGCACTTGCCAGAATCTTAGATCTGAAAATCAACAAAAATAGTTCGCCTCAGTCAACAGCCTCTTAAAAACTAGTAAACTTAGCATTATAAACAGCCTGTCAGAAAAGGTAACGGCTGCGCGCGATGAGAAAAATGACATCATTGCCACTTTGTACCGTAGTGAAGGAGTACGCTTGTGCCCGCAATGCAGTGCTGGCGTAGGCTGTAGTTGTACGAGAGAGTGACAAGTTAAAATGCACGTTCAACTATGTTTCTCTTTTCTTTATTCATTCATTTTCCAGCAATAGTGTAACAAAAAAAAATTTTGAGCACCGCTTTTTGGCGCCTCCAAATCGTGGCGCCCTAGGCAGCCACCTAGTTCATCTACTGGTTACACTGGCCCTGCGTGCAGGAATATATTATGATGGAACATTTTAAATGTTTGATTATTCTGGAATCTTTCTTCCAGTTGATGTAGGAAAAGCCTTTTTCTATCCATATTTGTGAATCAAAGAATGTTGTAAATGTGGAGATTTTTATATAGACACTGCAGCCGAGGCCTGACTTTTTTGTGTGCTTTCTGTTTCAGGTTTGGGTCTGGCACTCAACTTTCAGCCATCGCTTATCATGTTAAATCGCTATTTTGACAAACGCCGCCCTTTAGCTAATGGGCTTGCTGCTGCTGGAAGTCCTGTGTTTCTTTGTACCCTCTCTCCTCTGGGGCAAATACTGCAACATGAGTATGGCTGGCGAGGGGGATTCCTTATACTGGGCGGCATGCTGCTCAACTGCTGTGTTTGTGGAGCATTAATGAGGCCTTTGGAGCCTCCTAAGAAATCTGAAGCTGCTAAAGAACTTACTGAGAAGAAAACAAAGAAAAAGCTTCTGGATTTCAGTGTCTTTAAAGATGGTGGTTTTTTAATCTACACTGTGGCTGCCTCCATCATGGTGCTGGGCCTCTTTGTGCCTCCAGTCTTTGTGGTGAGCTATGCCAAAGATTTGGGATATCCAGACACCAAATCAGCTTTTCTTCTGAGCATTCTTGGATTCGTTGATATCTTTGCCCGGCCTATTTGTGGTGTGGTAGCTGGTCTGAAATGGGTCAGACCACGCTGTGTCTATCTCTTTAGTTTTGCTATGATTTTTAATGGTATCACAGATCTCATAGGTTCCATGGCTGACAATTATGGTGGCTTGGCAGCCTTCTGCATTTTCTTTGGCATTTCCTATGGAATGGTAGGCGCTCTTCAGTTTGAAGTTCTCATGGCTATTGTTGGTACTCAGAGGTTTTCCAGTGCCATTGGCTTGGTGCTTCTGGCTGAAGCTGTAGCTGTTCTAATCGGTCCACCATCAGCAGGTAAATATTCCATTCCATTCCATTCCATTAAGAGTTTAACACCATTTGTGGTGTTCAACCAGTGGTGCCTACACACGTGTTGTGAGGCAATAGATAGAAAGCCAAATAACATCAGTCACCCAAGAAGTAAACACCATTGATTTAATGATGCATACAGTCACATGACTTATTGCTGTTAGAATCAGAGATGGGCCTAAGCCAGAAAGCTCACATCTTTTGTAAAGTTGAGACCTGTTTGGATTTGGGGATTTGTTCAGGTCCATTTCTGAAATCTTTCTCCCTACTTAAAAACCAACTGGAACAGTTCTACCTCACCACAAGGGACTTGGAGGAGGAGGAAAATTTCACTGATTATTCACATTGTGTGATGTAAAAAAAATCTCTCCTGAAGAGGGATTGAAAAAACTGGGATTGTTCCCTTAGTAAGAAGACAATAAGAGCTGATGTGGTAAAAGTATATAAAATAATGAATTACATAGAGAAGGTAAATAGAACAGAAGCTTTCAATCTCATCATGCAAGAACAAAGGGAAATTAAAAGGAAGTGAGAAGTGGGAAATTCAAAACTGATCGAAGGAAATCAGTTTTTCACACAACACTTAATTAGACAGTGGAACTCATTGTCACAGAATGTTGTTGAGGCCTAAAACTGAGTTAGAATCAAAGATCCTCCCCATGAAGACACCCTGTTTGGGGAAGGTACTCCAGCCCCAAGCTGCATTATCCTTTTATGTCTGTCTGTCACGGAGTGTGGGGAGTCCGGTCCCTGCACCCCCACTTCCTGGGATTCACAGTGACTGTCAGCCAGCCAGTAGATTAGAAGATTTATTTGAGATGACAGGAACACAATCCAACTCAGAGCTTGTCAGTACAAACAGGACCTCTTAGTCAGGCCCTTCTGGGGCTCCCGCCTAGTCCCCAGACTTCTTTCTCTCCCCTCTCCACCGACTGACCCAAACAACATCTCCCCTGCTCCCTCCTGCCGGCGCCTCCCCCCAGCCTTTGTTTCACATTCCCCCCAGGCAGAGCTTCCCATCCCCTGACTGGGGGTCAGGTTACAGCACAGAATTACCTTTCCATTACCTTTCCCTGTCACACTGTCATAGGGTAGGTCTTCACTACAGCAGTAGGTCGATTTTCCCTTAAGTCGATTTTTTTAAAGCAGACTGTATAGAGTTGATTTTGTGCGTCCCCACTAAGCACAGCAAGTCGGCAGTGTCTGTCCCCACAACTGTGGCAAGCGTCGACATAGGGAGTGTTGCACTGTGGGTAGATATCCCACCATTCCGGGAGTCCCCAGCAGGCGCCACCTTTCGGGGCAGCCGGGCACGCTCTCCAGGGCACCAGCCACCAGTCCGAGCAGCTCCGCGGACCCCCCCGTGCCCGGCTGAGCAGCTCCGCAGACCCCCCTGTGCCCGGCCGAGCAGCTCCGCGCCGGCTCCCTGCCCACCCGAGCAGCGAGCTCCGCGCCGGCTCCCCCCTGCCTGCCCGAGTAGCTCCGCGGACCCCTGCTCGGGCGGGCGGGGGGGGAACCGGCGCGGAGCTCGCTGCTCGGGCGGGCGGGGGGGAGCCGGCGTGGAGCTCGCTGCTCGGGTGGGCACGGGGGGGGGGGGGGCACGGGGCTGCTCAGGCGGGCACGGGGGGCCGCGGAGCTGCTTGGACTGGTGGCTGGTCCCCTGGGGAGCAAACTGGCATTGTGAAAGGTCGGAGGCTAGCTGTCACATGCATCCTCACTAGTTCACAATCGACCCAGAGAGGTCAATTTTCAGTGCTACTCCTCTCATTAGGGAGGAGTACAGAAGTCGATTTTGAGGTCACTTTAAATCTACTCAAATGGCATGCATGTGAGGACGGGTACATGTTTAAATCGACTTAACGTCGACTTTAGCAACTCTAAGCTGTAGTGGGGACCAGCCCATACATCCTCCCATTTTTCTTGCCCCCCTGCAAGCCTATGCAGCATGCTCTGCACAGTGCTGCAAATTAGGTGACAGTGACAGAATAAAAGAAACATTGAAAAAAATATGGTGGTGACTTCATGTAACATAACTTTACTGTTATTTTATTTGTAAGGGGGAGGGTATCTATTCTTTAATTTAGTCGCTCGTAAAACCAGAAAACCTTTCCAAGCAGCTGAGGGGCCAATCACCAGTTCAATAATACTTCTACCTCTGAGTCCACTTGAATTTAATTGAATTAAGAAGCTGAATTATGAGTTCTGTGCTCTATTTTCTGCTTACTAAGTGAAAGTGCAATCTAAGAGCATATGAAATGCAACACCTGGGTGGAAGGGAAAATGCTATCAGGAGTGAAAAGAGGCAGGAGTAAGTAGTACAGGCTTTATTTGCCCATGCAAATAGTTTATTCTGAAATTTATTAATAGTTGCTTTGTGTCATGGTCAGCTCTATCCCAGTTTATTATGATTATTTTGGGTTTGTTGTTTTGCAAGTTTCAGGACATTTTAACAATTCAGTATATTTTAAAGTGACATTATGATGAGAGCATTCCTCACCCCTATTCTACAGGCTGAAAAATGTGTTAAATATATTTATATATAACTGCCAAGGAACAAATACTAACCCTAACCCCAACACCACCTCTCCCACAGTTAGGTTGGTCCCCTTTTGTTAGTGTGGGTCTTTGACACAAACAGGGAAGGGAAAAACATTTAAAAAAATTAGAAAAGTGCAACTGTAAAATGATCAGCATTAGTCAGGAACCCAAGGGCACTGTAGTATATGTGACACTATTTTGACTAATTTTAAAAATTAATTGGACTTCAAGGGTAAATTTTTCTAAGTGATTTAGGAACAGACTTTCAGTAGGACTTATGTTCCCAAATTTTAGGCACTTTTGAAAATCTTATCTCAAAATGCCAGTATTCCTGTAAGATTTTTCACTTCAAGAATCATTTGGAAAATTAGTTTTGTTTTTTAAAAAAACCATTAACTTCATTACAAGAGAAGCAATTTTGTTAATTACCTGTGAATTTTGTCTTTCAGGCAAACTCTTGGATGCAACAGGCAGGTATATGTTTGTTTTTATTATTGCTGGAGTTGAAGTTGTTACTTCAGCCCTTGTGCTGGCTTTAGGAAACTTCTTCTGTCTTAAGAAAAAATCAGAAGAGCCACAAACAAAAGAGGAGGCAGCAGAAAGAGAAGAGTTAAACAAATCCGAAGACAAAACACCTGAAGATGCCAAGGTGGATTCTATTGAAGTAGAACAATTTCTGAAAGATGAACCTGAAAAAAACGGGGAAGTTGTAACTAACCCAGAAACGTGTGTGTGAGTGACACAGGATGAGTGGTAAAGCATTTAGGGAAGAATGAAAGAATTTCAACACTATTTATTTTAGAAACAGAACTAGTTTAGGGCTGGGCCATCTCCTTGACCAACTGGGGGCCGATCAGTTAATCAAATCACTGTTTGGAAGTTTTGTTAGGAATCCTTTTAACCTAAAACTGGATTTATCAGTGAGATGTGGAGCTCCGTGTTTATAACATTGTAAGTAAACTAAGCAGCCTTTGTAACCACATGTAGAAATCCTGCTATGCATCACCAGAAAATTAGCACTTGGAAGAAAATATATTTGAATTAGAGAGGAATTTTTATATATATAATATTGTGGTGCAATTAAAAGTAACTCACTTCCCTTCTGTGTTCTTTCTCCAGGAGAAAGAATGAGATGGGGGGTGGGGTGGGGGTATTCTCAGGAAGTTAATGGTCTTCAGTCGGTTTTTGAAACCTCTTACTTTCACAGTTATTTTTAGATTTTTTTTTTTTCTTGGCTCAGCCCTAATCTAAGTTGGATAATAAGAATATCTATTACTTTAAGTAAATATATTTCTGAGTTTTAGCTAAACATAATTTTCTTAATGGATTTTTATTGTAAATATTGTACACTGAAAGGCACTTGGATACCCTGTTTTAGCAAATCACATAACTGCTATTTTTCAATAGCAACTAAAGAAGATGAAATGAGCTTACCTGGTTTTCTTTACAGCCTATCTGTACTACACATACACTGACTTCTATTGGTGTGCTGATACATACAGGCATCTGCTACTGAAATTGGTTGAAAAGTCACTCAAATCTAGCAGCTGTTACACCTATGCTATTCAATGTCAGTATGAGATTGACGCCTCACTTCTGTACAGCAATATGCTGACTTTACTAATATCCAGGGTATGGGAAGAAGCAGAGCACTAAAAATAATTAAAAGTAACTCCCTGAGTTACTCTTTTCATTATGTAATGATATTATACAGTCTCACTGACTGTAATAGAACTAATTGGATAAGTAAGGTGATCAGGATTTGGCCCTCTGCATGACTTGCACCCCATTCAACCAGATCCCATCAATAAAAATTTGGAATCTTGCAGCTTCTTTCAATTCAGAGGCAAAATTGATAATGGAGTCAGGTGGTTTACTAGATACAATCTTTTTTATTTACAAAGAATGTACAAAATACATTCCTTAAATGCAGCAGGACTCAAACAATCAGAGACATTGTCTCTGCTTACAAGTCCAAGCCCCCTTTCCAATCACTTAGCCTAAAAGCTCTGTCTGTCTCTCTCTCAGGCCTGGCTTACTCTTAAAATGTAGGGTGACATGGCTAAGTCACGTGTGTGTGTGTGTGGGAAATATCTACTTCCCTGCTAAGCTATGCCAGCCTAACCTCCTAGTATAGAAGCAGACAGGTTGACAAAACAGTGCTTCTGTCAGTCTAGCCATGGTTGCTCAGGGAAGTGTTGCTCTTACAGTGGAGAGAGGGGGACCTTTTGTCACTGTAGCTATGCACTGTAGCTATGCATAGCTAGCACACCATAGCTATGTTGATATAGATCCCATAGTGTAAACCTGGCCTTAGCTGTTCTTAGTACAGTAACACCTCAATTTAACGGACCTCGATTTAACGGACTTCGGATGCAACGGACAAAATTTCTGAGCAAGTCTGATGCATCCCAAATCCATTTCTCGCGGGCTGGCTGACGGCTCCCGGCTGCCACCCGGGTCCCGGCAGCAGGCGGGCTGCGGAGCTGCCGCCCCGACCCTGTGGCGGTTGGGCTGCTGCTCTGACAGCTCGTTTTTTTTTTATTATTATTAAATAACGGACTTTTTCATTTAACGGACACCCCCTCGCCCGAATTAGTCCGTTAAATGGAGGTTTCACTGTACCACATTCCCAGTGCTTGTTCTGTCTGTGTCCTTGGCTTTTCTGCCCTGGGACCTGCTGTTTGGTGTTTTCTGCTCTTGTGACAAAAACACCCCAAATAGACACAAACATCTCCACCAATCAATGCCCTAGCCCTTGCATTTGCTATATGAGTCCCTGACAGCCCCTCAGACCACATGGCATAGCTTCCTCTTTGTTATACTGACCTCCATGGTAAGGGTATCAGACTGTGGCCTCTAGTGTTTCAGCCATTATTAAACAAAGAGGCATTTAACTGCTCCCTCATTCGGCCTGAATGGAAAGACAGCTGTTATGCCCACCAATTTCAATGGGATTTAATCCAGTGCATAACTAGGGTTCCGTGTTGGTCACAGAAGTCATGGAATCTGTGATTTTCCATGGCCCCCATGAATTCTGCAAGGGCCAGTGTGGCTGACCCCAGGGCTGCTCAAGCAGTTGGCTTCAGGGCTCGCTGCTCAGATAGCCCTGGGGCCGACCACACTGGCCACTCCTGAAGCAGCTCCACCTCCAGGCAGGCACTCAGGTAGCCCTAGGTCCAGCCGCACCAGCCACTGCTTGGACGGCCCCGGGCAGCTGGCCTTGGGGACCACCTGAGCAGTGGCCAGTGGCGTCCTCGTAACTCCAACAAGGCTGGGCCCAGGATTCCTGGTGGGACTCGATCCCAAACTCTGCTGTGGTTACCTAGGTCAGGGGGAAGGGTGTCCCCACTCTGGGGTGCGCTCTCTGCACAGAGCACTTCCCTGGCCCACTGATCATTGCATACAACTTAAAGCAAATACAAATTATTTAATCAACAATTTATCTTAAAATGAATAGGGAAAAATTCTAAAGGTTAGAGAAAACACATCACCCTGCTCTCTGGTAGCAGGGAACATCACAACCAGTGTCTCTGCAATGTCAGGACAGTTCACAGTCTGTTCCTTGTAGGTCCCAGGCCGCCTCCTCAGCTGTGCTGCAGGGATGCTGTGACTTGGACACTTCCTCTGGTGATGGCCACATGCTCTCAGGCTGACTGCTCCAGCCTAGTTCCACCCTCTGTCTCAGCTCCACTCTGCCTCAGCACGGCTGCTGCTCTGGCCCCTCTGGTGGTTACAGCTCTGTTCCCAGGACAGGTCTGCTCTGCAGGCAACTCCTGTGTATCTGCCCCTAGCACTGACCTGCTTTGTGGGCTGCTTCCCTGGCCCCTCTGGATCTGGTTCCTGTAGCGCTGCTCCCAGGGGAGGTCTGCTCTTTTTGGACTGTGCTCTGGCTTTGGGGCTGCAGCTTTGCTCCCAGAACAAGGTCTGTTCTCTGGGGTGCCTTACTGGCCCCTCTGGATCTGGCCCAGCTCTGGTCCCTGCTTTCACCTTAGCTCCGCCCCACTCTGTCTGACCCAGACAATTCCAGCGCACAGGGAGGATGGGATGCACTCTGGCCTCCTGCCTCCTTGATTAGTCTATCAGCCCTGTCAATCAGGCTGACCTGGCACGCTGACCTCCCCCCATTGCCCCTGGAGACTGTCAGTCTCAGGGTCCTGATTTCCCATTGACCCTTCCCCTTTTGGTCCTGGGAGCTAACAATCAAAACACCCCACTGAGTGTTAGTAAGGGGATAACAGTCCCCTTACATATAGTATATTGCCCAGTATAAACATTCATGGTCTGTATGAAATTTTAGTTCATACTGACTTTGCTAGTGCTTTTTATGTAGTCTGTTGTAAAATCAGGCAAATATCTAGACCTCTGTGGACCCCCCTGGTTGAGAATCCTTTTCATTTCTCTCTGTTGGACTCTCGCCAATTTGTCCATGTGGGGGACAAAAACTGGATGCAGTACAGTAAAACCTCGATTTAACGGACTAATTCGGGCGAGGGGGTGTCCGTTAAATCAGAAAGTCCGTTATTTAATAATAAAAAAACCCCGAGCTGTCGGAGCAGCAGCCCGCCCGCCACAGGGCCAGGGCAGCAGCTTTGCAGCCCGCCTGCTGCTGGGACCGGGCGGGAGCCGTCAGCCAGCCTGCCCGCTGCCTGGACCCGGGCGGCAGCTGGGAGCCGGCAGCCAGCCCTCGACAAATGGATTTTAGATGCATCAGACTTGCTTAGAAATTTTGTCCGTTGCATCCGAAGTCCGTTAAATCGAGGTCCGTTAAATCGAGGGTTTACTGTACTCCAGGGTGACCTTACCAGTGCCAAATAGAGGGGAATAATCACTTCCCTGATCTGCTGTCACTGCTCCTACTAATATAGCCCAATATGTCGTTGGTCTTCTTGGCAACAAGGGCACACTGCTGCCTCGTATCCAGTTTCTCATCCACAGTAATCCCCAGGTCCTTTTCTGCAGAACTGCTGCTTAGCCAGTCGGTTCCTTGCCTGTAGCAGTGTATGGGATTCTTCCTAAGTGCAGGACTCTGCACTTTGTCCTTGTTGAAACTCATCAGATTTCTTTTGGCCCAATTTAATTTGTCTAGATCACACTGGACCCTATTCTTACTCTCCAACTCTCTTCCCCCACAGTTTAGTGTCATCTGTGCACTTGCTGAGGGTGCAGTTCATCCCATCATCCAGATTATTAATAAAGATGTTGAACAAAACCGGCCCCAGGACCGACCCCTGGGGAATTCCGCTTGATACCGGCTGCCAGCTAGACATCAAGCTATTGATCACTACCCATTGAACCTGGTAATCTAGCCAGCTTTCTATCCACCTTATCGTCAATTCATCCAATCCATATTTTTTTAACTTGCTATCAAGCATACGGTGGGAGATGGTATCAAAAGCTTTGCTAAAGTCAAGCTATATCATCCACTGCTTTCCCCGTATTCACAGAACCAGTTATCTCCTCATAAAAGGCAATCAGAACCCCTGACCTACACAAGGTAGTCGTCCCTTCTGGTCTTAAACTCTATAGGCTGGTCTAAACTACGTGGTTAAGTTGATATAAACTGCCTTATATCAATCTAATTATATCAATGACTATACTACAGCATTCCTCCCACTGATGTAAGTGCCTACTACACTGACATAATTCCACCTCCACGAGAGCCATAATGTCAGTATAGTTAGGGTGATGCAGGTGGAACTGGGGGCCGGGGGAGGGGGGCAGGGAGAGCTGTTCTGGGGGCCTTCCCATACTCAGGGAGTAGCGGGAAGCCCGGGACTGCTTGGGCCCCCTACCACTCCCTGCGTGGAGCTGGGTTGTCTTGTCAAGTTCATAGCCTGGAGCTGTGAAAAAGGCAGGGGCAAGGGAATAGGAAGGCCCACCCCACCACAGTGGAGAATGGGGAGCAAAGGGTGAGGGACAGGCTGCCAGGAACCCAGGAGCCTGTGTGGCTGCTGGGCTCCCAGAGAGGAGCTGCCAGGAGTTGAGAGACTGGGCTTTCAGTTCCTCACACTGCCCCTTAGGTCAGTGGAAGTGCTCCTGGTGGGGACATGCACCACCGACCCAAGAAGTGTAGTGTGGCCAAGCACCATTGCAGTAATTACTATGATGACTGTAAGTAAGTCAAATTACTATAGGGCAACTTATCCTAAGACTCTAAATTATATATTTATTCTTTGAGTATCTTAACCTCTTTCTTTAGTTAGCATTCTCAGAACATATCACTGAAGCAATGAAAATAGGTATAAGGTTTTCCTACTCCAGTTCTTGAGCCATGCAGTTCCTCTGGAGAATTATTCTATACACCATTGTTTTCTCCAAATGCTGTAAAAATGCCAGTTCTTTGGTTTTCCAGCGCTGTCTTAAAAACAGTAACTGGAAAATATATTAGACATGGGAAAAGGGAAAATGTTCCCTTAGAGCCATTACATCTTGCAACACTAACCCAGTATTCTATTTATTATACATTGACAATATCTTTATAAAAACATTTAGCTCAACATGCTTCTTCTGTTTTAATTTCCACATGCTATAACAGGGGTGGGCAAACTACAGCCTGTGAACCCTTCCTACCCGGCAGCTCTGTGCTGCATGGTGCACGTCTGCCTGTCCTGGTGCAGCTGCGCTGCCAGCCACCCGTGCTCCAGACAGAGCGATAAGGGGGCAGGGAGCTGGGGGAGGGGAGGGTTGGATAGAGGGCAGGGGAGTTTGGGGAGTAGTCAGGGGGTAGGGTGTGAATAGAGGTCGGGGTGGTCAGAGGGCAGGGGTGTTGAATGGAGACAGGGATCCCTAGGGGGCAGTCAGGAATGAAAGGAGGGGGTAGGATGGGGTGGCAGGGGGAAGTCAGGGGTGGGGATTCCAGGGGTGGTTGGGACAGGGAGAAGGGGTGGTTGGATGGGGCAGGGGTCCCGGAGGGGAGGACATCAGGAAGGAGAGGAGTTGGATGGGACGGCGGGGGATAGTTAGAGTTGGAGAGTCCAGGGGACAGAGTACGGGGGTGGTGGTGGTGGATGGGACAGAGGTCCTGGGGTGCTGACAGGAAGGAGAGGGGGGGGGTTAGATGGGCAGGAGTCCTGGTGGGGGGGCTTTAGGGGGCGAGAAGCAGGGATGGAGTTAGATAGGGGGCAGGGGCCGTGCCACACCTGACTGGGGAGGCACAGCCTCCCCTAATCCTATTTCCATACAATTTTGGAAACCCAATGTGGCCCTCAGGCCAAAAAGTTTGCCCACCCCTGTGCTAATTTTTTAAAGTGCAGAACATGAGGTGTAGCTCTTAACTACTTCACTGGGAAGGCACAGTGCCTCAATAGTAGCACCAGACCTCAATGGAGGCAAGTTATGTAACCTTTATGTGATTGAATTCAGTAGCACACTAGATATTCACAATGTATTTTTTATAACATTCCATGTTGTTTAGCAAACCTTAAGGGCATAGGAGACAGGGTCTTGCAGATTAGCAGATCTTATGCTCTGAAAAATAATATTTTTTTTAACTCACAAATGTCAGAGAAACCAATACTTCTCGTTTGCATCCCAAAATATTTGAACAATTATAATTTCTCTGGTCCTATAGTTTGGGAAAACATTTAACTGATTTATGGGGGGAAAACCATCTGAATATATAGATGCAAAAATCTAAGTGCACTATTGTGGAAGTAAAAGAGTTTACACCACTTTCTTTGAAAATAGTGAGGAACAGAAAAAAAATCGCTCTTTTGGTGTACAATATACATTATAATTTTTAATTTTTTTCATCTTTGTACCTTCTGTGTATTGTTTACAATAGAGATTATGGTTAAATATTCTAGATTGGATTTTGTCTTGATCTTGGGCCCTTAAATTATTTCCTTATGCAAGAAATATAGTGTGTGTGTATAACATACATATTCAGTGTATCTACATAGGGTTGTACATATATATAAAACACATGCAAACCCAAAGTAAAGTGGAGGAGTGGCGGTCCATTATATTCTATATTTTCTAGGTGAAGTGAAGAGTTACCAAGGCTGCTTTGCCACCTCCTACGCAATAGCAAGTATTAATTACTTTTAATTCTAGTTCTAAACAAAAACATAACATAATCCACTTGGAGGCAATACAAGAAAACAGATTGAACTTTTAAATAATGCAACTTTAAAATAGTGAGCAGGAGCCTTGTTTTTCCTTCTTATAAATACTGTAGCAACAGACTCAATATTAGCTGCTAGTAAATTAGCCAGCTCTCCTAGAGCTGAGAATGAGGTATGTCTAGCATCTAGGATTGGAAAATCCTAGCGGTCAGTAATGTTAATATATATTAAACCCCATCAAAGCAAAAAACAAACAAAATCACCCCTACCCTTGTCGAGTGTATGCACATTCTTTCTAAAACAAACAAACCTCCATCACACTCAAGTGTATGCCTTTTTATTTCCCAAAGCGCAGCTTTAGTTTAAGGCCAGGCTATGGTGATGGAGGGTTTCCAGAAGAACAAAGCTCTTGTACGCTACAAAAATTGTAAGTGCAGAATTTTTGTGTCTGTTTTATTTGTGTTAGGAGGGGGAAGGGGAGTATGCATGTCCATTTCATGCAAGTAAGATCACCTTTTGTCCCTGCTTTTTAGTAAATGCACTTTAATGTAAGATGTGTGGATTCATATTTAGATTTGTTTTATGCTTTTATAGTCAACTGTTGCAAATGTAGTGAATAAATATTTATTCTGTTGTCAATGTCATGGTGTCAGAAAATAAGCTATGGAAAATTAGCTACCTTGAGTGAGGAGTTTCCTTGATACTCAGGTTTACAATTTATGGGGTCTACTGGCTGTTAATTTGCTACTGGATACTACCTATAGCATCATAAGACAAGCATTCTATTTCTTATCTGCAACTTAACTACTAGGTAACAATGTTTTATTTGGAAATGGGGACCACCGCCTTGTGATCCAGACCTTTGTCCCCTCCCAATTTAATGACAGAATGCACTTTAGATGGGATTACACCTTTAGACATTTGGAACCTGGAGCTAGTATAGAATATGGCAGTTCTTTTGAGTAGCTGGTCTGTTAAAGGAAATTGGACTCTGCTCTCCTGTTCCAGTCTAGGTACTCCAATTAAAAGAGAAGGGCAGCAACTGGGGAACTGTATGGGGCCTGAAGAGTCAGTCAGGAGACCACAAACTGACTCAGAACAGGAGATCAGAGTGAAGATGGTTCCTGGGAAAGGGCAGCAAAGTAAGAGAGCCAGGGTGGGAGGACTGAAGACGGGAAGCAGCAGCAGCAGGAGAGATGCCTGCTGGCTCCAAGCTGGAGGCAAAGGCAGGAGAGGGCTGAAGGCAGGGGGAGCAGCAGTGGGCCTTACCTGCTGGCAAGTCTTTGCTGGAGAACTGTGCTTGAGAGGAATAATGAGAGGTGCCTAGCACATAGACTACATCAGTTCCTGTTGGGAAGAGCAGCATTGTATTCCAGAAAGAAGGGCTCAGGGTGGCAGACTTGGGAGAGAAATAGAGGCGGACTGAATAAGAGTCCAGGTGTGATGGAAGACACTGGCATTTGATATGTGCTCTGCTAATAGACTAGAAAAGAATATATGCACTGGGAGGACATTGATTATGTTGTGGAACTTTTGGTTATGCACTTTTGCAATGTTTAATTATGTAAATAAACTTGAGGACATGCTGGCATCGAGACCTTTAGATTACCCAAAAGGGAAACTGAGGTAAGGGGGCCATTTGCAAGGCTGTCCTGAAGTCACATAGGCGCGCCCAGGAGGAGTCCACACCTTTACAGTACTTTCTGTAGTGAGCATGTTACACTTGTAAGTTGTAGTCTGCATTTTCTTCCAGTTGGTTTCCAGGTGATGTTTAAGGAACTGCGTCTGACCTATAAGTGACTGACTTGTTTTTCAGACCACATCATTAGAGATTATAATACAGTCTCTGAACCAAGATTTCTGGATAAGTTTCCCAAACCTGAAGAAGAGCTCTATTTAGCATGGAAGCTTGTGTCTCTCTCCAACAGAAGTTGGTCCAGTAGAAGATATTACCTCACCCACCTTATCTCCTCAGGTTACAAAATGTAATTATAAATGGGGAATCATCATCATCAGTCTGTGTATTTCTAGTGGGCTTCCACAGGGATCCATTTGTAACCTATCCTTTAAATCGGCTACTGTGCCCAGTGACTGGAAGATAGCTAATGTAACGCCAATATTTAAAAAGGGCTCTAGAGGTGATCCTGGCAATTACAGACCAGTCAGTCTAACGTCCGTACCGGGAAAATTAGTTGAAACAATAGTAAAGAATAAAATTGTCAGACACATAGAAGAGCATAAATTGTTGGGCAAAAGTCAACATGGTTTCTGCAAAGGGAAATCGTGTCTTACTAATCTATTAGAGTTCTTTGAAGGGGTCAGCAAACATGTGGACAAGGGGGATCCGGTGGACATAGTGTACTTAGATTTCCAGAAAGCCTTTGACAAGGTCCCTCACCAAAGGCTCTTACGTAAATTAAGCTGCCATGGGATAAGAGGGAAGATCCTCTCATGGATTGAAAACTGGTTAAAAGACAGGGAACAAAGGGTAGGGATAAATGGAACTTTTTCAGAATGGAGAGGGGTAACTAGTGGTGTTCCCCAAGGGTCAGTCCTGGGGCCGATCCTATTCAACTTATTTATAAATGATTTGGAGGAAGGGGTAAACAGTGATGTGGCAAAGTTTGCAGATGATACTAAACTGCTCAAAGTAGTAAGGACCAAAGCAGACTGTGAAGAACTTCATAAAGATCTCGCTAAACTAAGTGATTGGGCAACAAAATGGCAAATGAAATTTAATGTGGATAAATGTAAAGTAATGCACATTGGAAAAAATAACCCCAACTATACATACAATATGATGGGGGCTAATTTAGCTACAACCAATCAGGAAAAAGACCTGGGAGTCATTGTGGATAGTTCTCTGAAGGCATCCACGCAGTGTGCAGCGGCAGTCAAAAAAGCAAACAGGATGTTAGGAATCATTAAAAAAGGGATAGAGAATAAGTCGGAGAATATCTTATTGCCCTTATACAAATCCATGGTGCGCCCACATCTTGAATACTGCGTACAAATGTGGTCTCCTCATCTCAAAAAGGATATACTGGCACTAGAAAAGGTTCAGAGAAGGGCAACTAAAATGATTAGGGGTTTGGAACGGGTCCCATATGAAGAGAGATTAAGGAGGCTAGGACTTTTTAGCTTGGAAAAGAGGAGACTAAGGGGGGATATGATAGAGGTATATAAAATTATGAGTGGAGTGGAGGAAGTGAATAAGGAAAAGTTATTTACTTGTTCCCAAAATCGAAGAACTAGGGGCCATTCAATGAAATTGGCGTGCAGCAGGTTTAAAACAAATAAAAGGAAGTTCTTCTTCACACAGCGCACAGTCAACCTGTGGAACTCCTTACCTGAGGAGGCTGTGAAGGCTAGGACTATAACAGGGTTTAAAAGAGAGCTGGATAAATTCATGGAGGCTAAGTCCATAAATGGCTATTAGCCAGGATGGGTAATGAATGGTGTCCCTAGCCTCTGTCTGTCAGAGGGGGGTGATGGATGGCAGGAGAGAGATCGCTCGATCATACCTGTTAGGTTCACTCACTCCGGGGCACCTGGCATTGGCCACTGTCGGTAGACAGGATGCTGGGCTTGATGGACCTTTGGTCTGACCCAGTATGGCCGTTCTTATGTTCTTATGTTCTTATGTTCTTATTCTTGGCCTTATGCTATTTCATATTTTTATCAGTGACTTAAAACTTTGTGATAACGGATAACATTTGCAGATAATACAAAGATGGGAGAGTGTTAACTAATGAGGCGGTCATGTCACTGATGCAGTGAGCTGGATCACTTGGTAAGCTGAGTGCAGGTAGACTCTGTTTTTTCATACAGCCAAATGTATACAAAGAATGTAGGCCATTTGTATAGGAAAGGGGAATTCTATCCTGGAAAGGAGACACACTGAAAAAGATTGAAAATTTTGATGGATAAGCAGTTGAACAGGAGCACCCAGTGTGACTGTGGCCAAAAAGACTAATGCAATCTTTGGATGTATAAATAGGGAATCTCAAGTAGGAATAGGGATGTTATATTACCTCTGTATTTGGCACTGGAAAATTGGAGCTGGTTCAGAGAGAAGCCACAAGATTGACTAAAAGATTGGCAAACATGCCTTATGAAAGGCTCACGCTCCAAGAGATCACTCAATTTAGCTTTTTAAAGCAAAAGTCAAAGTGTGATTTGATCTCAATATACAAGTTCCTACATGGGAAACAAAATGTTGATCTTGGGCTTTCAATCTGACAGACAAAAGATATAAGAAGATCCAACAAGACATAAGTGGAAGCTAGACAAATTCCGACTACAAATAAAGTGCAATATTTTAACCGTGAGGGTCATGTGAAAAATGTAGGGAAAAAAACAACTTGCCGATAGTCACATACTCCTGGCTCCTAGTCTGGTTGCCCTGCTGCCTATTGCATCATCTTTCCTTACCAACAGCTCAGTTTGATGCCTCACATTTACCCCCAGAGGTCTGCCAAGGGTGGTGGGGTGTGTGTGAAAATTGGGCATATTTGTTGTCATTCTGCTTCCCCGCTTCTCTGTATGCAATCTCTGAGTTGGGTAGGAAGCTGCTGGCCTTGAAACACTCCTCAGAAAGCCAAAAGAAAATGTTGGGTTTAGTAGTTTTGAGAAAACCCTTGAAGCCAACAAACAAACAAGTTTACTTTACAAAAGATTTTAAAATCATATGGAAAACTCTTCTGCAAAGGGAGCCCTGGACTCTGCCATCGGCACAGTTCTGCAGGCAAAGAATTCTGGAGGTGTTTTCCCTGAAGGATGGTTCTAAGCCTAGGCTCAGAGAACAGGCCTATGGTTATGGACAGTAGGAACACACCACTGTGAAGCCTAACAGCAAGGCACAGAGAAGTAAAGTACGTGGATGGAGATATTACAGCTATAGAGTCTGTACTGGAGGTTATAGGTAGAAGGTTCTCCTTGTACACTGTGAGCACAGAAATTACCGTATCAGTTCAGACCATCTGTCTAGTTCCGCTTGTTGTCTAAAGGTTAGGGTTAGGGTACAGGGTCCATGCGGAATTTCTTCCTAACCCTTACAGGTAGTTGTTGACATATATGTCACGCAGCAGGATGGCAAAATTAGTCTAGTCTAAGGATACAAAAGCGACAGAGTCTTGTAGCACCTTATAGACTAACAGATTTTAGGGATCATGAGCTTTTGTGGGCTAAGACCCACTTCATCTGTTTGTTAGTCTATAAGGTGCTACAAGACCCTTTGTCGCTTTTGCAGATCCAGACTTACACAGCTACCCCTCTGGTCTAAGGATACAGTTACACTAGAGGTTACAGTGATGCACTTGCACTGATGCAGCTACACCTTGGTGAGGATTCTAATGTAGCTGCTCTATGCCGATGGGAGAGAGCTCTCCTGTTGATATAACACTACCCACAGCAGTGCTTATGTCATCATAAATTATGCCGCTCAGAGGAGTGATTTATTTACCCCACCTCACTACCCCCAAGCAACATAAATTATGCCAACATAAGCTATAGTGCAGACATACACTTTTAGGCCATCGAAGGCATTTGAAAGCACATGTAACATGTAAAGTCTTTCATACTGCTGCATGCATAGAAGGGGCAATGAAAAATTTGTGTGCAACTTAACACTAACAGGGCCTAACTTGAGTAATTAACTGTGTGTCCTTAGGCACTAGTCCTGCATTGGCATCTGCTAGGGTTGTCAATGGGACTCTACAGAACTAAGGCCTGCACTAATGGATGCTGATAGAAGCTAAAGTCTTTTAATGTTCTCTTAATACAAGCTGTGGTAGAGATATGGAGCTCATTCAGTATTATTACACAGTGATATATTTCTATTTTTACAAAGTAGTAACAAAGTTTTACTGGTTAATTTACTAATGGGCATACTATGTTTCCTAACAGCAAAACACTCTGGAGCCTTAATATCAGTCAGTAAATTCTGGCACCTAATTTCTGTTGTAGGACTAAGTTCTTGTTGGGTTACACTTCCCTAAACTTAGGGTAAATCTAGATTTTTGTTTATATTGCATAGGTCACTATATGGCTGAACACTATTAAAATTAGATAGCTGCCAATGTTTTGTTTTCCCCCAGATAATTTAGTATTGAATAAGTGTGAAGCAGATGGCAAAGATAGGATCTGCTATAAAGCTAAGGGACCGTAAAAAAATGTGAAAACTTAAAGCACTGTTGCTCAGTCAGAGAATTCAAACTTATTTTAACTCTCAACTAAAGATTACATTTTTTTAATAGAACCTGTGAGAAAAACGTTGTTAGAATCACCTTATTTTTACTAGAAAAAATATTGTACTGGAGAGGTGGCATAAGAAAAAATTCTAGTTTTCTTTAAGATTTTAATGTAATAAATATAGCAAATGTCATTTTAAAAGATAAATACAACCATCTATTTAAATTTATGTTCAGTCAGGAAGATATGATGTCTACCCATTTGATATTTTCAAAACAGTAGTAGCAATCAGTATTGGAAAAGTTTTTTGATATCTAAATTTTATATTGGGCTTTTCCTATAGTCGGCTGCAGAATGTGGAATGCAGAGCTTGGAGTGACTGCGTGCTTTGGCTTCTGGAGCTGATGAAACCAGAAAACTGGAATTCTACAGTTTTGTCAGCCAACAGACATGCAATAACAGCCATATGATTTTTGTTTTAAATGGGTGGTGACACTTTACTTCTTTTCCTATGCCAATTTAAAAATCATTGTCATATAGTAAGAGCCCAGGTGCACCAGTGTAACTACATAAAAGTATTAACATATTAAGAAAGAGAGGAAGTGAAGTTTAAAGAGATATATATGCTCATCCCTTCTGCAAACTCTACATCCACACATAAAAAGACGACCCACCCCTTGTCTACGCCACACTGTGTTGTCGATAAAAGTCTGCTGAAATACTCCCCCTCCCCATGTAACTCCTCTACTATGCGGACGTAATAAAATCACCTCAACAAGAGAGGTAGAGGTTATGTTGGTGTACATAGAATGACACTGAGTTCTTTACATAGGCTGTTAGTTATCACTCTTTTTCAATTCCAGGGCAAGCCATGAAAATGATAGGAAAGCTGGGCGACTAGAGCCCAGTTGCCCTCACCCATAGCCCAAGTATTTAATATGGCCAAATGTTAAAAAGAGGAAATTCATAAAGTTGAATTTCTTAACCAAGGCTCTCACCTACCGTACATTCTGCCACTATAGTGATGGTCTTGACCATATTAGAAAATCATTGTTAGCCCTCCATATCAAAGTTTAATTATTTGAAGTGACCCCCAAATATTAGACCGCCTTAGTATATAATGGTGCTATCACTGTACAGCCTTCTTTACATTACTATGCAATGAACAATAATATTTACAAACTTCCAAATGAACAAATCCATATTCCATACAATCACAGCCCGATCCTGCCAGACCCTCTTCATAGAAAGTACGGCGCTTATATCACGTTTCAATGCCACATGCAGCCAATTCTTCATGTGTCTCCAGCTATGTTTCACTAAGTCCAGATAATGACGTGACAGATACTGCAATGCCATGTACTATCTTGGGGGGGGGGGGGCACACTATTCAATTTATGACTGTTTTGTTCTACTCTGTGAAGGAGAATTCACACTCATAGAACATTAGTTTTGGAAGAGAGAAACCTCAAGCAGTCATCCAATCCCCTGCACAAAGCAGCACCAACACCCACTAAAAATCATCCCAGGCAGGGCTTTGTCAAGCTGGCCCTTAAAAGCCTCTAAGGAAGGAGCTTCCACCACCTCCCTAGATAACCCATTCCAGTGCTTTACCACCCTCCTAGTGAAATAGTGTTTGCTGATATCCAACCTAGAGTGCCCACCCTGAACCATGAGACCATTGCTCCTTGTTCTGTCATCTGCCACCACTGAGCGCACCTGAGTTCCATCCTCTTTGGACCCCCCCCCTTAAGGTAGTTGTTGAAAGCTGCTAGAAAATCTCCCTTCCCTCTTCTCTTCTGTAGACTAAATAACCCATTCCCTCAGCCTCTCGCCTAAGTCATGTGCCTCAGCCCCCCCCCCCCTAATAATTTTAGTTGTCCGCCACTGGCCTCTCTCCAATGTCTTCACATCCCCAACCAATCAGGTTGGTCAGGCATGACTTGTCCTTGGTGAATTCATGTTGACTGTTCCTGATCACCATTCTCTCCTCCAAGTGCTTTGAAAATTGATTCCTTGAGGACCTGTGCCATGATTTTACCAAGGACTGAAGTGAGGCTGATTGGGCTGTAGTTCCCCACGTTCTCTTTCTTCTCTTTTTAAAATATGGGCAGTATATTTACTTTTTTCCAGTTGTCATTCAGGAACACCCCCCCACCCCCCCACCTAAGCGCCATGAATTTTCAAAGATACTGGCCAATGGCTCTGCAGGCCCATCCGCCCCCCCCCCCCCCCGGATGCATTAGATCTTGACCTATGGACTTGTGCACATCCAGCGTTTCTAAATCGCCCATAACCTGTTCTTGCACCACTGAGGGCTGCTGACCTCCTCCCCATACTGTAAATAAAACAAGGCATTCTTGTGGCATCTTAGAGACTAACCAGTTTATTTTGGCAGAAGCTTTCGTGGGCTATAGCCCACCTCATCGGATGCAGAGAATGGAACACACAGAAGTAAGATGCATTTAACTACACAGAACTTTAAATACACAGAAAGCAAACCCCATACGGTGTTGCCCAGTGCAGCAGTCTGGAAGGTGACCTTGTCTGGGAAGACCAAGGCAAAAAAAAGTATTGCGTACTTCCGCTTTTTCCACATCATCTGTCACTATGGTGTCTCCCCCATTCAGTAAGGGTCCCACACTTTCCCTGACAACCTTGTTGCTAACATACCTGTAGAACCCCTTCACATCACTTGCTAGCAGCAACTCCAATTGTGCCTTGGCCTGCCTGCTTACACCCCGTACATGCTCTAGCAATATTTTTCTACTCCTCCCATGTCATCTGGCCTAAATTCCACTTCTTGTAAGCTTCCTTTTTTTGTTTTAAGCTCACCAAAGAGTTCACGGTTAAGCCAAGCCATATTTGTTAGTCTTTCTGCATATTGGGATGGTTTTCTCCTGCACCTTCAATAAGGCTTCTTTAACAATACAGCCCACTCTCCTGGACTACTTGCCTACTCATACTAGCCTTTCAGGGGATCCTGCCCATTTATCACAGCTCATGCAGTAAACAGAAAGACAGGCGTAACTAAGGCATGTCACTGAGACTAAACAGCTGTAGAGTGGTACCACCCACGGGAGAGGTTTGTATATGCTGGTTCAAACAGGGTTTTCCAGAGATTCAAATAAAGAAAGTGCTTTTGGTATCTAGATTCAACTGACACTGGGCCTTCTTGCTAAGCCAGCAAGTAGAAAGGACCTTCTGTTCAAGGGCAGCCATTATCATTTGTGGAAGGGCTATAAAGACTATGGCCTATTGGGGACTACATAAGACTGATGGGTAACTAACTCTTGGTATGGTTAGTTTATGTTTAAGTCTGTAGCTGTTTTCTCTAATGCTTTTTAACCTTAAATGTACTTGCTTGGAATGAGCTGTATAGTAATTGGTAACTGATGGGAATACATTCTTCATTGCCCTCCAAGAGAAAGCTAAACGCCAGTACTGTCCATTAGGCATACAGACTTGTGAGGCAGGGACAGATGACAGCTGGAGTTCTGAAACCAGAATGTGTATTCCTGAGGTGGACTAGGGAAGGGAGAATACAGTGCAGCTCCCATGAAATATGAAAAAGAGCAAAATAGTGTGGTGTTGAAAAAAAAAATACTATTAACTGGAGATGCATCAAAACAAAGCTATAAAACCAGTGGTCAGTGGTATATATTTTTTATATTCTGCCTCATTAGAAAAGATAAACTGGCATAGCTCCTGGTGAGGCATTAATTTTAGTGTCTTGTTTGAGAACTGCAGTTCTAATTTTGCATGTCTGCAACTTTTCCCTTAACACCCCCCCCCCCCAAAAAAAAGCTTTCTTGAAAAATAAACTATTGATATGTGTCTATAACCTTAACTTTGCTGTGTGTCTCTGTCTGTCTCTTGGATAGGTGGGGGGGGGGGGAGGGGGAAATGTCAATTTGAATTGCAGTACTGCAACAACCTCTTTTGAAAATCCTTGATACCCTATAGGAGCCTGGGAACCCAGTTACCACCAGGTTATGCTTGCTGTGTGTATGGTGACCAAGTCAATATTCCTTTTTAAAAAAAAAGTCAAAAGGGAGATTGTTCCCATTGAGTTCCACATCCATGGCAAGGCTGGATTTCTTTTTTTAACTTTAACTTTCATAGCTGAAATGCATTAAGTAAACTCCACCTTTCCATGTGTTTGCAGAACATAATTTTAATAATTCTTTAAAAAAATGATCCACACAGCCTGGAGAAATTTGTGAATTATCATCATTTTGAGGATTAAATGCCAAAAACAGTGGCTTGCAATAAATGTGTATCAGAACTAACATATCCTATTAGGACTTTGCAGACTCAGGTTCAATTCTCTGCACCACAATGGACTTCCTGTGGGTGACCACTGGCAAGTCACTTAGCCTCTCTGTGCCTCATTTCCTCATGTTTAAAATGGGGGAAATAATTTTCTACCTCACAGGAGTGTTGCAAGGATAAATACATTGAAGATGCATTTGCAGTCTACTGCTGAAAAGCTCTATAAAAGAGCTAACTATTACTTACACTAGTGATATGAAATAAACATCCTTCGTCTTTTCACCCACTGGTCCTACTAGTCAGTTATCAATCTTACAGCTCACAGAAACTGTTTTCCCAAGTTTCATATTAATACAAGGTTATATTCGACAACAAATGCACAACAAATACTGAACACTTGCAAAAAGCTTCTCTTTAGAAGACTGTTTAATTTAAATTAGAAGAAATGGGCTACTACTATACAGTTAGGTTCTTATTTTCTCATGGGCTACCTGCAGTTATTGGTTCGTTATTCTTTCCCCACCATCAACTTCATTGGATCAGGCACAAAGTGTTATATACTCTGGGCTAGGTCCTTATTTGGTATAAGCTGATATAGCCCTCAAAACCTACAAAACCACAAAGCTGAATCATGGCTTTTCAAGCAACACTTGCAGTAGGAGATTGGGGCAGAAGTCCCCTCCCTCAGAGCTGGCTGAGGGGGCAAGTGTCACTTTCAATATATGCTTTCCCCTAGACATGCAAAACCATTTTTTTGCTGGTCAGTGTAGGGAAGATGACCATCAGAAGGTCCTTGCTCTTCCCTACATTTAAGAAAGATATTATAGGTACTAGTTTTCAGTGCTCAGCATTTGTAGAGGAATGAATGTGACTGTGACTAATCCCTGCACTAATTCCCGTGTTCTCCCCCAATGTATAGTTAGTTTAAATTTAGGCCAGAGTACTCCAATTTGGAGTACACATCAGGATCTTCTTGCTAACATTTCAGTGTTACCTTGATTTCTGCAGGTCCTCAGTACTAGAAATTTGCCTGTGTATGTGCTGGGAATCAATTACAAAGAAATAAATTTCATCAAGAAAAAAGTAGAAGTCATTATGAATTTATTATTTACACAATTGGTAAAGTACACAAATACAGTGATAATACAAATGAGGTGTTCTGGGATATTGGTTACCAATACACAGGTTTATACAGACTTTAACTATTTTTTTCAGGTGATGGGATATAACGATTGTGAAAGGGCAAGAACAGCCCACAACCAAGTACAACTCTAGAAATTTGCATCAGCTTTTAAGTACATTACAGCAATTTAAGGTTCTGGATACAGAGGAAGGAAAAAAAATGCTGCCTTTGTAAGTCTCTCTCTAACATTACATCATTAACCACACATATTTACAAAGAAAGCACAGTGAAATGTAGAGCTGTACAAATGATAGTGCATATGCCTTAAGTCCTGAAATCTACAGTAACTGAGTAAGGGATTCTGTTATGCAAAATTATCCATGGACCGAACTTTTAAACCTTTCCATTGCACTCCTCCAAAACACAGGTTTCCCCCAGTGAGATGTAGAGCAAGCACAAACAATTCTGAAATATCTCAAGAAAAGTGACTGACAGATTTAGTCCATGTATTTTGGATAGAGAAAGAATTTGCAAAACTCTGGAACAATAGAAACTATCCTAAAAAAGCTTGAGGCACAAGGAAAACATTAATGGATTTGTTTTTAGCCTCTTTCCAAATAGGATGGAATCTTTCAAATAATGCTTATATATTGCACTTTCCTTTTCAAGAGGGAAATTGACATTACTTTGCTCGAGTAGGATTAATAATTCAACTTTTCTAGTTACTGCAAGGATAAAATATTTAGCATTACTTTATGAAAATGTTTTAAATTAGAAACAATGTAAAGAGCCTTCCACATTCCTTAATAGGGTTATCTGCCAAGAGCGCTTTTTATTTTGGACATTCTAGGCATATGAACAAGTCATTCAATTCCAGATAAAGAACAGCAATCCCAGAAATACACAAATGATATTAAGAATGTAATTCATGCCTGAGAATCAGTTCTCAGGATTTCACAGCAGGAATATTTTGTTTATCATTCCTTTTTGTGTCTTGGCAATACACAGCAGACCAGAATCACTTGTTTTTGTGTATGTGGATGCTGAAGCAAATGTACACAAATTCACTCAGTCTGCAGTGGCAGTAATTCTTGTTCCACTTGCAACAGTCTTCAAACGAGCCAATCTCACAATATAGAAACCTAGATCTTACCAAGGAAGAGTGTTTTATACACAGACCTCCTTCTCAAATGAAGGAGAACCATGTGCCATGCTTACCATCTCTAAACTCCAACAAATTCCTCTTAAATATCAGAGTCCTTCTCCCTCTTTATTCTTCACATTCTTTAGGAATAAGTTATTTATCAATATCACCATCTCTAAAGAGCCAAGACACTTTTGTCCAGTATCTTTTGCTTTTTCTGACTAGAGAAGAGTAAAAATTCAAAAATGTTTCTATGTTGCATGGAGATTTCCATTAAAATGTGGAAGAAGCAAAGTAATAAAATGATAATGCATATTAAAAAACTTTCAGGAGAACTACCCCACTCCACCTCATCCTGAATGTGACCATACAAAAAAAAGTAAACAGTTTAAATAAAATCATATGGTTTTAATTAATTTACATATTCCCTGCCAGACTAAATTTTACAAGAAATTTCAAGTCATTGTGTTTAATTCAGGATTGTTCATATTTGACATTTTTTAAATCAGACAAAAGCAAGACAGAATTCTTTACACAGAATTAAGCCAATAATCTTAGCAAAATGATATAAAATTTTCTTAAACCAACCAGGTAAAAGATTTATCGTTACAGTAGAATAATAAAAAGGGGGTAAAGTCTGCCGCCTGTGGAGGGAGAACTGAAATGGCTATTCAATAACAGGCGATTAACTCTGTAAACCATCTCTTCCTTTTCCAGCCCTGTTACTACAGAGTTCACTTAAGGTCATTGGGTTTCTGGCAAGAGCCTCTTTTAATGGCAGCTGTTGGAGTCTGTCCATGTTCCTGCAAGTATCTCTTTGTAAGTGGCATGGAAAGCTCCAGTTGTAATGTTTCTGCTCTAGGTATGGGTATTTTTGCTAGTAAAGCCATTGGTAACATAGGCGATCAGCCATGCATTAACTGCCTTCTATGGCAAAATTATTTTCATCGGTGCACAGCAGACTGTAGAACACTGGTAGTCACACGAGCAGGAATCTATCAGAGCCAAAGAACAAGATAACATCAGCACAAGTCATTTTAACTAGCATGTAGATGGTTCTACCAAAATTGTTTCAGCCACTTGTTGCAAAACTTCTGGGCATAATAACCCTAGTAAAAGAAAAAAAAAGATCTTTCTAGAATCTACAATACAATGGACTACACGGGCTATTTCATACTTACCTGTAGTCACATCACGTTATCTGATTTTCCTTCTGTATTAAGGTTAACACAGGAAACACACCTCTTTACTACAATCAGAGATTTTGAAGAAATAAGGGCAAAAATTTGCACGCAAAAAAGAACAAAACCAGATTAAACTGCTGAGCTCTCGAAATAAAACTGATAGAGATTCAAGCTGAAGAAACCCAAACTGAAGCATAAAGTTAAAAACAGAATGTTAAAAAACTAGAGCTCTGACTTTTTACTGGTGATACCATATTAAACACATTTCACAATACTACTTAGCTTGATTGTAATTTAAATTTACTTGAGTTTGTCTTAAGTAACATTGGCCACAGAGAGTTAAAGGCATCACACATCAGTACATTTAATTCAGGAAGTTACAAATGTCAAAGTAGTAATATCATTCTAAGAATGAGAAATAGGGTCTTATGTAGCTACCACATTTTTGGCACATAAAGGTCAAGCACAACAGAAGATCTTGATCCTTCTGGGTCCTGCTGTCATAACTCATGCAAGATTTACACTGACTTCAATGGGCGTTTTGCTTGAAAAAAGCCTAATGATTGGGGCTCTAAAGCAGTAAACCATCATTTGCAGACAGTTTTGAATATAACAATTTAAAAAAGAAGCAGCTTCTGGAGTCAGCCAAGTACATAGAACAACCGGAGAAAATTAAATTAAAAAAAAGGAAGAGAAGGATGCTACACCAACTGCAGATGTAGCATTAGTGCAAGCTGGAGCTTTAGAGAGAAAGTAAAGCAGTGGAAAGAAGTACATAATTTAAACAAGGAACAGAAAAATAGGATTGCCTTTTTAATATATAGCAAAGCAAAGAAGAAGTTTCTAAAATTATTTAGGAGGTAGTATCCTTCAACATTAAGGTATGGATTTTGACCCACAAATGATTCTATTGCTAAAACACAATTGGCTTAAATACTAGAAAATTGCACGCAAAGGCAGAAATTATTTCACCATCCACTGGCAAAGGATTTTGACTAAATCCAAGCCTGCCTATATTTGAGGTGCTCATGTTTCAGTTACACCAAAGAGAAGTTCATCTGACAAGGTTTTTAATCTCTGGCAGCTCATAAGGGATGGAAGAGAATTAAAAAACAGAGAAAAATGAAGGATGCTTTAATAACTTGTACCACTCATGCCAAGATAAAGCCTTATTTAAATTAGTTAATTTTGTTCCCCATGACAAGTCTTCAGAACAAGTAATATGTTTTCATAATTTTAAAAGATCAGTCTAGTTTAGAATAGACATCTGAGTTTATAAGCATAATTATGGTGACACTAGTGGTTCTAGGATTATTAGATGGTTTAGAGTTGTTGATCTGCTTATTTTATTAGCAATAAAATAACTGTAAATAGCTGTAAAATCACCAATTTTAATTAATTCTACTAAAGAATTTAGGAAGAATAGTAGTAAATACTTCAACTCTTGGAAGGAGGTTTACTTTTACAGTCAGAAGGAATCCCAATGCCATGTTAAGTACCTGACATTTGAGCGTACTGTACAGAGATAAAGCATACGATTGTAAGAGTTAATGTGAGGAGGAAGAGCCAAATCTGATGTTTCCACAGGATTTAATCCCACACCATCCAAAAAGATTTGGGTCTAACAAGAAGGGACTCACCCAGTGCTGCCTTCCAACGAGGAGACGAGCAGCTACTTGCCATGATGTTCAAAGGGAATGCTATTCTGAGGTGGGGGAAAAGACAGCAATTTGTAACGTTTCTACTGTCCAAATATATAAAGTTGACTATAAAATCCAACCTAAATTTGCAGTTAAACCTACATATACTTTCCAAAGACTTTAATTTCAGATTACTACAAGACTTGTTTCTGTACTAATAGATATTTTGAAAACAAAAAAATCTTCCTCAACAAAAGCTGAAATCTCAAGGTTTGAGGAGCTATGTAGAAAAAGATTAACATCTGAATAAAGATTTTCTCATTAGGAAGTGGACAGTGAACTGTATTTTGGAAGTGCATTTTTGTTCCAGACTCAGTTTTATTCCAATAAAGTGGTAATAACACAGATTGTTCATTTTCCTTTGTCAGAGACTTATTCCAATATTCCTTTACGCTTGTAAGTATTCTAAACCTTTTCCTCCAAACTACAGAGAGAATTCTCAATCTACTATTAGCATAAATAGGAGTTGTGCAAGAGCTTGATCCTGCAAGGTGCTGTGCACTCTGCATCCAGCAAAGCACTTAAGCACATGCTTAACTTTAAGCATGTGAGAATTTTCATTGAAACAGTCTTGCAGAATCGAGCCCTGTATGGAGAGAAACAAAGGTTACACACTTGTTACTGGAGTTCAAGACAACCTCTGCACGCTCACTCGCCTGAGATGTGCCCGATTGTGCAGTTGGGACTGGAACTTTTAGTAGCAGTGCCTGTGGAAGCACTCATGCACCTACTATCTTTACATCACTCCTCTTAACACTCAAAGGGTGTAGCTATAAAAGGTAGGATGGCATGCTGACTCTCTGCCTCAGGTACTTCTACCACCTTCTCAGATCCAAAAGTTCATAGCTTCATTTTAAAACCAGAAGAGACCATTAGTTCATCTAGCATGCCATCCTGCTTCACTTGAGCCATAACATTTCTTCCAGTTACCTCTGTGCAGCCCATTAACTTGTATTTGACTAGAGCAAATAGAAAGGAATCCAGTCTTGGAATTCTAGAGATTAAAAGATGGAGAATCCACCACATTCTTTCATAGTTTGTTCCAGTTCTTCATAATTCTCACTGTTAAAATAGTGTGCCTTATTTCTAATTTGAATTTGTCTGGCTTTAACTTCCAGTCACTGGTTCCTCTCATGCTTCTGTCTGATAGATTTAAGAATCCTTTAGTAGAAAAGAATCCTTTTCTCCCCATGAAGGAACTTGTATACAAACGGATCAAGTCACTTCTTGAACTTTTTGATAAGCTAAACAGACTGGGCTCCATGTCTCTCACTGTAAGGTATTCTTTCCAGCCCTCAAATCATTTGAGGCTTTTGCCTGCATCCTCTCCAATTTTTCAATACCCTTTTTGAAATGTGAACACCAAAATGGGACAAAGTATTCCACTATCACTCATCAGTGCCATATACATAGGTAAACACACATCCCAACTCCTAATTCCTACTCCTTTGTTTATACATCTAAGAACTACATTAGGACTTTTTTTTCCAGAGCCTCAAACTGGAAGCTCATACTGAACTGTTTGTCCACTATGACCCTTAAATCTTTTTTCAGAGTCACTGCTTTCCAGGATACAGCCCCCCATTCTTTAGGTATGGACTGCATTCTTTCTCCCTAGAAGTATAACATTGCATTTGGCTCATTCTGTTGGAATGGGCCCATCTTACCATGCAATCCAGATAGTACAAATTTTGGCAGAATGATTGATAAATAATGGTGAGGACAGGGCAGTCATACATAGCTATCTGCAATTCTTCCAAAATGCTTTAGAAGTAGTATTTGAGGAAGTTTTTATTAGTTTACAATTCCTTGCTATGTAAATATTAATCATTACAAGAGTTGTTTTTTTAAACAAAAGACAATACACAGGAATATTGTCAGAGCTTTCTATTTAATAGGGTGTTACCATATTACACAATGAACATCTTTTCAGCTCCTATAATATGTTGTTTCAAGTGATTTCATTGAAGTAAGTGAAATCTCTATATGCATACATTTGACAGACCAGGCATGTCTATCAAATGTTAAATATTCAAATAAATTGGACAGGTACCATCTGAAAATTATCAACAGTGATTTTATATTTACTTCCAGATCATTAACTTACATGTTGAATAGCAGTGGGCCTAGTACTGATCCCTACAGAACTTGACTAGAAACACTTCTATTTAATGATTCCCCATTGACAGCTACTTTTGGAAAATCTGTCAGCCAGGTCTTAATCTATATAACATATGCTTCATTAATGTTGTATGGGGCTAATTATTTAATCAGAATGTCATGAAGTACTAAGTCAAATGCCTTACAAAAGTTTAAGTATATTACATCTACACAATTACTTTTATCAACCAAACATCTCAAAGAATGAAATAAAATTTGCTTGACAAGACTTATTTTCCATAAAACCATGTTGACTAGCATTATATTGCCTTCCTTCAAGTCTTTATTAATGGAAACCTATAGCTACTTTTCCATAATTTTGCCCATATTGGAATGCTGATTTCAACTACATCAAACAAGAAGGGAAGGTGGGCTGGGAGTGTGAATGTGCAGAGGTTATCTGTAAGAACCCTGGTTACAGGGGACTATCTTTCATTTCTTCTTAGAGTACTTTTGGGTATATTCCCACTCTTGGGAATTTGGCAAGTAGTGCTCCTCCCTCTGCATGGTCGGGATGGTTAAATAAGGATTGCAGTACTGTCTTGCCAACTGAGCATCTGATCTAGATGCCGAATGGCAGATCTACAGATTTCTAATATGAGAGTATGTCTAAGGCAAGCCATAGTATTCTGTTGCTTTTCATTAAGGATTTAGGAGCATTTTAACACTAATACACAGGGGTTCGGTGTCCTCAACCTCAGAATACTGTTCCAGAAAGAAGGACAGCTGAGTGAAGATGGAGTCCACTTATCAAGGAAGGGGAAGAACGTCTTTGGATACAGACTGGCTAACCCAGTGAGGAGGGCTTTAAACTGGTTTTAATGGGGACAGGAGACAAAAGCCTACAAGTCAATCAAAAACAGATACCTGGGAAAAGGGTTGGAATCTGGGGGGGAGCATGGTCAATTATAGCAAGGATAAAGGAGAGACCACAAGGAACAGAGAGGGGAAATCAAATCATTATCTTACATGTCTGTATACTAATTCAAGAGGTATGGGGAACAAAACAGGAAGAACTAGAAATACTAGTGAATAAACACAGAACAAAAAGATGGCTACTGAATCATGAAGCTTGCAATAAGCAACAGCTTGAAGGAAGCTGTATGTGTTTTATTAGGTTTCTGATTAATTTTCAAGCTAACTGTTGGCCCTGGATCAGGGCAGAGTATGGCTTTATATTACAACCTTGGTCCTCTTCAGAATTCCTCAAAGCTTTTCGTCTGCAGCCCCCTTCCGCTCTCCCGTGTCCATTCGCGGCCCTGGGGTATGTTTGCCGAATAGAAAGCTTCCACTTTCAGCAGCATTTAGGCGGGACAAAAATAGATCGCTTGTGATTTCAATGGTCTCCCGGGGCCAATCCCGCGGAGGCGCCAGAACACCGTGGGCCCCGGGGGGTGTGTGTGTGTGGGGGGGGTGTCTCGTGCAACCCCTGAGGTGCATGCACCCCCACTTTGAAGACTACTGCTCTATATCACTGTTTCATTTGCCTCTAGCTTCTACTTTGAAGAAACACTTTTGGATTTTGTTGCAAAGAACAAGATCTTTAATGGCATGCTCTCTTAGTCAGAAGAGTTCAGAAGAGTCTGACACCTGAGAGACTAGGGATTTCTGCACAGTATGATCCAATAAAGTGGGTTTACATTGACTGGCAAATGAGAACCTTTAACACTGTCTGCTTTATTTTGGAGCTATCAACACCAACCAGAATCCAATTTTTCAGTGTCAATTGTGGAATAATCAGCAATTTAAAAAGGCAGGATTCCTTAACCATAAATAAGATAATCTTAAATACATGATTTAAAGAACATCTTCTGTCTGGAATTATTCATGAGGAAATTGACAACAAATCTGAATGGTTCAAGATATTCATCCTCTCAAATATTTTGAGGGTCACTGATGGGCATGGGCCTCCCGCAAGCTTTGCACGCTTTGAACCCTGACGCCCCAGGCATAACCTGACGCCAGGGAACAATGAACTAACTATCTAACAACTACACTATACAAACTACAACACTAACTACTCTAATTAACTACACAATAGTAACTATCTAAATACCTAACTAACTAACAACAAGACAAAAGATACCGCAAGTAGAAGAATGCTGTTCCAGCAACCACCACGGATGGAAAGAAGGAACTGAGCGGGGGGAGGGTCGGCAGGGGCATATATGCATGGCCATAAGGGCGCCACTCCAGGGGTCGCCCCTGCCGACCCTACGGGTACCGCTGGGGAAAAGCTTTCCGGACCGTGCATGCGCGGAACGTACACACACATCTTGGAATGGACATGAGCAAGCACTCGAAGAAGAAGAACAGAGAACGTGGAAGGAGCGGGGGGGGAGAGGGAAGAACAGAGAACGTGGCAGGAGCGGGGGGGGGGGGAGAGGGAAGAACAGAGAACGTGGCAGGAGCGGGGGGGGCGAGAGGGAAGAACAGAGAACGTGGCAGGAGCGGGGGGGGGGGGCGAGAGGGAAGAACAGAGAACGTGGCAGGAGCGGGGGGGGCGAGAGGGAAGAACAGAGAAAGTGGCAGGAGCGGGGGGGGCAAGAGGGAAGAACAGAGAACGCGGCAGGAGCGGGGAGGGGGGGCGAGAGGGAAGAACAGAGAACGCGGCAGGAGCGGGGGGGGGGGGCGAGAGGGAAGAACAGAGAACGCGGCAGGACCGGGGGGGAGAGAGAAGAACAGTGAGAACGCGGCAGGACCGGGGGGGAGAGGGAAGAACAGCGAGAACGCGGCAGGACCGGGGGGGGGGGTGTCGAGAGGGAAGAACAGCGAGAACGCGGCAGGACCGGGGGGGGGGGTGTCGAGAGGGAAGAACAGCGAGAACGCGGCAGGAGCGGGGGGGAGAGGGAAGAACAGCGAGAACGCGGCAGGAGCGGAGGGGGGGGGGTCGAGAGGGAAGAACAGCGAGAACGCGGCTGGTGCGGGGGGGGGGGGGGGAAGAGGAGAGCCCGAGCTGCGCCGCGCTGCTGGAGCTGGGGCGAGCCGCGCCGCTGGAGGGGGGGGGGGGTGAGCCGCGCCGCTGGAGCCGGGGGGGGGGGGGGGGGGAGGGCCCGAGCCACGCTGCTGAGGCCGGGGGGGGAGGGGGGGCGAGCCGAGCGGGGGGGGGGGGGGGCCCGCGCCAAGCAACTTTAGTGGTCCGTGAGGTTGGCGACCACTGTTTTAAACTATGCACTAAAGTAAATAAGTTTATAGAGACTGAGAAACTACAGGACTTTTAAACAAAGTTTGAAATCCTTAGGTAGCTACAATGGTATGAAAATAGATTATTCTTTTCTGTACTCCCTTTGGCTCCAAAATTGCAAAGAGATTCATGTATCCAGGCTGGCATGAAATCCCAATATCTATATGGATCCATTTGAAAAGAATAGAGCCTTTTATATTTATAAAACTCTAGATGTAAGAGGATTATTTTACTATACTTCTTGTACTTTAATACAGAAATGCTTTAGAAAAATGCAATGCATGAATTTGAGCCACATTCCTTAACTCCCACCATGCTAAAGATCTGGAATGAATTATTAACCACACCAGGATTAAGAATACTCCGAAACTTTACCATCAGGAGTTTTATTCCTTCATTATAAGCAAGATACACTCAGATATGGAAGGAAATAAGAATAAAAAACACTTTCTGATTCTCTTCCCCCCCCCCCCACTAATGACTTGCTTTCATGTCGACCGTTACAAAGACTATTTCAAATTCTATCAGATCTGAGTACATACTGAAATAATGCCTATTGGGCTAGAAAAGAATCTTCTTTTCATCTGAGGATCTCCAAGGGATTTAACAATATTAATTATACTTTGCCAAATCTCTGAACATAATAAAGTCATCACATATGGGGTAGTAAAAGCTATATGATAATGTCCAGATATAACCACTTCACTTACACGATGCTCACTATCTCAGCCAGGATTTATACAAATCCAAATTTAAGACTTCACAAAATAGCTGCTTTCTTTCTCTCCCAATCTGCTGAAAAAGCACCTCCTTCCTTCTCCCAAACTGTACAACTCCAACCCTCCCGCACTTTAAACTAATGGGACTCAGACTTTAAGGTCAGAGGGGACCATTATGATAGTCTAGTCTGACCTCTTGCACAATGCAGGCCACAGAATCTCACCCACCTACTCCTGTAATAAACCCCTAACCTATGTCTGAGCTACTGAAATCCCCAAATCATGGTCTAGAGATTTCAAGGTGCAGAGAATCCTCCAGCATGTGAACTGTTCCCTATGCTGCAGAGGAAGGCAAAAATCCCACAGGGCCTCTGCCAATCTGCCTTGGAGGAAAATTCCTTCCCGACCCCAAATATGGCGGTCAGTTAAACCCTGAGCATGTGGGCAAAACTCACCAGCCAGACAGGAAAGAATTCTCGGTAGTAACTCAGATCCCATCCCATCACAGGCCATTGGGCATATCTACTGCTAATAAGCAAAGATCAGTTAACTGTCAAAATTAGGCTATCCCATCATACCATCTCCTCCATAAACTTATCAAGTTTAATCTTGAAGCCAGGTAGGTCTTTTGACCCCACTCCTTCCCTTGGAAGGCTGTTCCAGAACTTCATTCCTCTGATCGTTAGAAACCTTTGTCTAATTTCAAATTTTAATTTTCTGATGATCACCAAACAAGTCAGTGAGCTGGGACTCGAAGTTCAATAATTGCCCTTCAGAGCTAAAAATGGAGACCATTCCCAGATTTCAAAACCAGATAAACAGTATTTGTTGCTAAACCTAGATGGGTCCTGAGATAGACTTTAATAGTCTCAAAATTTGTGTGAAGAATTTAAGGTAATTTAAAAAGAGGCTTTAAACATATACAGTGAAACCTTGATATAACGGACTAATTCGGGCGAGGGGGTGTCCGTTAAAGCTGAAAGTCTGTTATTTAATAATTTTTTGACTTTTTAAAATAATTTTTAAATAATTTTTAAAATTATTAAATAACGGACTTTCGACTGACAATGGACACCCCTCTCACCCGAATTAGTCCGTTATATAGAGGTTTTACTTTTATCACGGCCGTGAGCCGTGAGCAGCCCGCCCGGCGCCAGCCAGCAGCCCGCCCGCCCGGGAGCCCGCGGGGAGCCGGGCGGGGGGGGTTGACAGCTGGGGAGCCGGGCGGCCGGGCTGACAGCTCCCACCCGGCTCCCCGCTGTGGGGAGCCGGGCGGGAGCTGTCAACCCGTCCGCCGGGGACCCCGGCTGCTGGGACCCGGGTGGGAGCTGTCAACCCCCCCGCCCGGCTCCCCGCAGCGGAGAGCCGGGCGGGAGCTGTCAACCCCCCCCCGCCCGGCTCCCCGCAGCGGAGAGCCGGGCGGGAGCTGTCAACCCCCCCCTGCCCGGCTCCCCGCAGCGGAGAGCCGGGCGGGAACTGTCAACCCCCCCCTGCCCGGCTCCCCGCTGCGGGGAGCCCGGCGGGAGCTGTCAACTCGCCCGCCCGGCTCCCCGCTGTGGGGAGCCGGGCGGGAAATGTCAGCCCGCCCGCAACTGTCAAAACCCCCCCCCCCCCCGCCCGGCTCCCCGCTGCGGGGAGCCGGATGGGGGGGGTTGACAGCTCCCGCCCGGCTCCCCGCTGTGGGGAGCCCGGCAGGAGCTGTCAAGTCGCCCGCCCGGCTCCCCGCAGTGGGGAGCCGGGCGGGAAATGTCAGCCCGCCCGCAACTGTCAACCCCCCCCCCCCGGCCCGGCTCCCCGCTGCGGGGAGCCGGGCGGGAGCTGTCAATCTCTGGGGGGAGTGACAGCTCCTGCCCGGCTCCCCAGGGCGGGAGCCGGCAGCCCCCAATAACGGATTTCGGATGCATCGGAAATTTTGTCCGTTGCATCCGAAGTCCGTTAAATCGAGGGTTTACTGTATTTCCCTCTTAGTCTGAGATCTGTGGGAGTAATGATATTAAGAGAGTTTACAAGTGGAGGAACACAAAACAAAGTCCAAATAAAGATTTAATAAACTCAACTATTTCTCAAATGTATTAAGGGTAGCTATTACTTCATATATTTATTACAGGCAGTCATAAATAGAATGTTTTCGAGTGCCCCATTCAGCGTGCAAGTTCAATGGTGAGAGAAGCACAACTCTGTAGTGTCTGTGGCTGAGGCCCAGAGGAATGCTGCCTCTTTCACTACAGAATTTGAACAGCGTGGACTGAATGAAGCGGTGTTTTGCATAATCGTGATTCATTCAATGGGAGAAGCATGATGTGCACAGTACTGACTCCCAAGTCTGAAACCCTTTTTCAATTATTTGTCATGTTCCCCTCCCCTTCACTCTCTACTGCCTAAATCCACATTGAGGAGTTTCCCTTTCTACAGCTGAGGATATTTCTAAAGTCAAGTAAAGTGAGAGCTCTCTGCATTATTTTTTTGTTTGCAATGTCCAATTTTTGCAAGATTTTCGTAGGGAGAAAGTCTTTCAAGTTCACTTTCAAAATAAACATATTTGCAATTAATTCTGAACTCATTAATTCTATTAAATCCCAGATCATTAAATTATTTTTTTTTAAATGGAAAATGATGATTAGCACTCTGCATCTCAAAATTTGTTTTGTCAAATCTGCATTGAAAGTATTCTGAAATCGAACATATGCTTGGTCGTCATCCAAGACTGCTGTAACGTGACAAATATGTCAGATGCAGGTAAAACCACAGAGCAGGAGATGAACAATTCTCTCCCGAGTTCAGTCACAAAATTAATTAACACTTTTCTTTTTTAACAAGCATCATCAGCGTGGAAACAAGTCCTCTGGAATGCTGGCCAAAGCTCGAAGGAGCATATGAATGTGTAGCATATTGGGCACGTAAATACTTTCCAACGCCAGCTACAAAAGTGTCATGTGAATGCTTGTTTCTCACTTTAGGTGACATTCTAAGTTCCTTGTAAGCTGCACAGCCACGCAGCAGGCTCTCAAGGGCCATTCAGATGGGGAGAGAAGCCCCTCCCCCCAACCCTACCCCACCCAAGCTGCCTGAGAGGAGCCCCTCCCCCAGCCCCACCAGAGCTACTGCGGACAGGGAGAGGCGCCCCTCACCTGGCCCCAAGCTACTGTGGGGAGAGAGGACCGTGGGTGGTGGTGGTGGTCTTCTCTCTCCACCGCAGCCCTGGCATAGCCTGCACCCCAAACCCCTCATCCTCAGCCCCACCTCCATCTTCAGAACCCACACTGACAGCTGGAGCTCCCTCCTGCACTCTGAACTCATTTCTGGCCCCGCCCCAGAGGCTGCACCCCCAACAAGAGCCCTCACCTCCTCATGCACCCAACCCCAATTTTGTGAGCATTCATGGCCCACCATACAATTTCTATTTCCAGATGTGGCCCTCGAGCCAAAAAGTTTGCCCACCCCTATTCTTTGAGGTGAACTGTAAATATTTCTTTTGTTTATCTTATTTACTGTGCAAATATTTGTAATAAAAATGATATAAAGTGAGCACTGAACACTTTGTTGTAACTGAAATCAATATATTTAAAAACGTATAAATCATCCAAACATATTTATAAGAAATTTAAATTGCTCTATTATTAACACTGATTAAAATTGCGATTAATCATAATTAGTTTAATCAAGTTAATTTGTTTTGAGTTAATTGCAATTAACTGAACAATAGAAGGACTGATATTTCAAAGCAAATGCACCGCTGAAGTCTCCACAATCTAATTTATGTCTGGAGATAAGTTTCTATTCTAGAGAACCCTAAGACGAGCCATGTATGTACTAAAATTTAAGATACAGGTTCTGTTGGATCTAGCATTTCCCATCTTCTCTATACACTAAGAATGCTGTATTGGTTTTAAAGGCAATTCTATAATGACGACCATTAAAGCCTACCACCATCCTTCACAGGTTGAATTTAAACAGTCACTAAAGCAGTTTAGACACAATTTTAACTATTTATAACAGCTAGTGTGTCTCTACTATGTAGGAAAAACAATGGCATTATAGATTTTAAAAAGCATATTTAATTAAAAAGCTACTGTTAATTCTGAGCCTTGTTAAAAAGTCCATTAATGCAGAGAGAGAGTGAACTTTACACAAGGTATACACATTGAATTGACAGAATTATGACACCCTAACTAAAGGCAGTGATGATGTGCTTGTCAAATAAGCACTAAATACTTAATTAGCAGTTTTGTTTCTCCTAGAAATCTACAGATAGGAAGAAATAAGCCAATGTGTACAAAATGTCCAAAAAGGCTTGTAAATTTAAGAACATTTTATTTTTTACACTTTTAAAAAGGAACTACAAGTACTGGGAGTTAAGAGAAAAATCCAAAAGTTGTAAAGGAAAGGTACCTGGTAGCTAGGTAGAAGCCTTAAAAATGCTATGAAACAGGCAAGATATAGTGAAAGAAAGAACAAGGCAGAAGTGGAACAGAAAAGTAAAAGATCAGATGGAAGAAAAAATGTAGTTCAAGACTTAATTATCTTGACTAAGTATACCGCATCATATTTACACTTCAGAATTATAGCAATTGCTACATTTCTACAACATTAGATCCTCTCAGCAGTAAGAAAAAAAAACACAACAAAAAACCACCCCCCCACTAAAATGCATACACCATGTTTTTGAGATTGGACATGACATTTGAATTCTGCAGTTAAAATTACTAAGATAATTTTAAGATCCTTTAAGATCCTAAATATTGTAGTACCTGTAATCATGTCTAATTGCAAAGACAGGACATTGTTCTGACTGCTTTAGTGAAACAAATATATAACACATGTTCCACCAAATAGCACACGACCCTTTGGGCTCCTACTGTACACTTAATGCCAGGGCTATTAAAAGGCTTGCCACTGGGGGTACACAAAGAAATAAAAAGATGGAGATTGCTCTTGTTCAGTTCTTTAGAGATCAATATGATACTTTGTTATATGTTGAACTAATATCATAAGACAAAGGCCTTATGAGTGGCAAGTGTTAAAATATTTCCTAGGGTGCCTTCAACAAAGCAAAAAGGTAGGAACTACATATGTAAATATTCTAAACTCCTTTACAAAATAAGGAAGTGAATATTTTTCAGTATGAAATCCCATTGATTAACAGTAAACTGACACAAAGGTACAACAGCCTGATCAAAATAAGTACTCTCAAATTAAAACCTTCTAAAAAGGTGTTTATTCTGTACCTGTGAAGTTGACATGCGAGAAGTATCTTGGCGGCCTGTTAAATCAGATGAAGAGATATTGACAGGGGCACCACGATGCAGTCTCATACTCACTTTCCGTTCTCGCTCCATTCCAGATACTGGCCGAGGAGAGGCGTTAGCTGTGAGAAAGACTGTATTAGCCTTATCACTTAACTTTCTTGTAATACAGTTTTAAACAGGATTAAAAGAGGTGTTCGTTTTTAAGACCCTTAAAAAAAACTTTCACCAGGGAATGGACAAATGCATAAGTCCCTTTTGCAGTGACGCAGGCAGAAACAGCAGTTAAGTTAACCTATGTAATAACCAGGGGTTGGATTTGATCACAGTGGAGAAAGAAAAAGAAAAGTCTACAATAATTTAAACTGGACAGAAGACCAGGTCAAGATTTAAGAACAGAGGAGCTGCCATACTGGTTCAGAACATGGCTCATCCTGCCCAGCACCTTGTCTCCAACAGTGGCCCATACCAGAGTTCCAGGGCAATTATGAAGTGATCCACCCATATCTACCTCTCCCAGCTTTTGATATTCAGAAGTTTAGTGTCACCCTGAACATGGCGTTATGTCCATAACCATCTTGGGTAATAGCTATTGATGGATCTATCCTCCATGAACTTAGCCAGTTTTTTTTTAAAACACACACTCATTGTCATAGAATGTTGTGATGCCCCAAAGTATGAGTTCCACAGGTTAGTTGTGCAGCATGTGAAGTAGTACTTCCTCACATTTGTGTTAAACCTGCTACCTATTTGCATTGGGTGACCTCTGGTTTATGTGAGAAAGGGTAAATAAGACTCCTCTATTCACTTTTTCCACACTATTTATAATTAATTTTTTAGACCTCTATCAGACCCCACCCCCAGTCCTCTCTTTTCTAAGCCGAACGGCCCTGATCTTTTTAGTTCTTCGTATGGAAGCTTTCTATATCCTTGATTACTTTTGTTGCTTTTCTTTGAATCTTTTCTAGTTCCTCAATATCCTCTTTGGAGATGAGGTGACCATACTGGACATAGTATTCAAGGTGTAGGCATACCATATATTTATGAAGGAGCATTATGATTCTGTCTTATTTTCTATACCTTTCCTAATAGTGCCTAACAGACTGTTAGCCTTTTTGACCGCTATTGCATATTGAGTGGAAGTTTTCAGAGAACTGTTCACAGTGATGCCAAGATCTCTTTCTTGGGTGGCAATAGCTAATTCAGAATCAATCAGTGTGTACATATAGTTGGGATTTCCCCCCCCAATATTCATTACTTTGCACTTAACACCAAATATCATCTGCCATTTTGTTGCCCAGTCACCCAGCTTTGTGAGATTGCCATGTAACTCCTTGCAGTCTGCTTTGGACTTGACTATCTTGAATAATTCTGCATTGTTCAGAAACATTGCCATTTCGAGGGGTAGCTGTGTTAGTCTGGATCTGTAAAAGTGACAAAGAATCCTGTCAAGAATCAGAGAGGTAGCCGTGTTAGTCTGGAATAGCAGAGGTAACAAAGTCCTGTGGCACCTTAAAGACTAACTATACCCACTTCGTCGGATGCAAGCAGTGGAAGTGTCCAGAGGCAGGTATAGAAAAGTAGGCAAGAACCAGGTGAGAGGTAAAAAGGTTAGTCCAATTAGGCTGAACCAGCTTGTTATCTCCGATCAGGGAGGATGGGTTATTCTTCTAGCATTTGAATGGGGGGTGTGAACACGGAGAGAGGAGAAACTATTTCTGTAATTAGCAAGCCATTGTAGGTCTTTGTTCAATCCAAGATTGTTTGTGTTGAATTTGCAAATGAATTGTAGCTCTGCAGTTTCCCTTTGCAGTCTGGACTTGAAGCTTTTTTGCTGCAGTATGGTGACTTTTAAATCTGTAATTGTGTGTCCAGGCAGGTTGAAGTGTTCTCCTACAGGTTTTTGTATATTGCCATTCCTAATATCGGATTTGTGTGCATTTATCCTTTTTCGTAGGGACTGTCCAGTTTGGCCGATGTACATAGTAGAGGGACACTGGTGGCATATAAAGGCATATTGACATTGGTTGATGTGCAGGTGAATGAACCAGTGATGGTATGGTTGATCTGGTTAGGTCCTGTGATGGTGTTGCTGGTGTAGATATGTGGGCAGAGTTGGCATCGAGGTTTGTTGCATGGATTGGTTCCTGAGATGGAGTTATTGTGGTGCTGTTGCTGGTGAGAATTTGTTTAAGGTTGGCAGGTTGTCTGTGTGTCAGGACTGGCCTTCCTCCCAAGGCCTGTGAAAGTGAGGGATTATTGTCCAGGATGGGTTGTAGGTCACTGATGATGCGTTGCAGAGGTTTTAACTGAGGACTGTAGGTGATGGCCAGTGGTGTTCTGTTGTTTTCTTTCTTGGGCTTGTCTTGCAGCAGCAGGCTTCTGGGTACACGTCTGGCTCTGTTGATCTGTGTCCTTATTTCCTTGTGCGGGTATTGTAGTTTTGAGAAAGCTTGGTGAAGATCTCGTAGGTGTTGGTCTCTGTCTGAGGGGTTGGAGCAAATCCGATTGTACCTCAGTGCTTGGCTGTAGACAATGGATCGTGTGGTATGTCCGGAATGGAAGCTGGTGGCATGAAGGTAGGCATAGCTGTCGGTAGGTTTTCGGTATAGGGTGGTGTCGATGTGGCCGTCATTAATTTGCACTGTGGTGTCTAGCAAGTGGACTTCCTGTGTGGACTGGTCCAGACTGAGGTGGATGTTGGGGTGGAAGCTGTTGAAGTCATGGTGGAATTCTTCCAGAGTTTCTTTCCCATGGGTCCAGATGATGAAGATGTCATCAATGTAGCGTAGATAGAGAAGGGGTGTGAGTGGACGAGAGTTGAGGAAGCGTTGTTCCAGGTCAGCCATAAAGATGTTGGCATACTGTGGGGCCATGCGGGTGCCCATAGCAGTGCCGCTGGTCTGGAGGTATATATTGTCACCAAATTTGAAATAGTTGTGTGTGAGGATAAAGTTACAGAGCTCAGCAACCACCTGTGCTGTGGCATCATCAGGGATACTATTCCGGACAGCTTGTATTCCATCTTTGTGTGGGATGTTTGTGTAGAGAGTCTCTACATCCATGGTGGCAAGGATGGTGTTTTCTAGAAGGTCACCAATGCATTGTAGTTTCCTCAGGAAGTCAGTGGTATCACGGAGATAGCTGGGAGTGCTGGTGGCATAGGGTCTGAGTAGAGAGTCTACATATCCAGACAGTCCTTCAGTGAGAGTGCCAATGCCCGAGATGATGGGGCGTCCAGGGTTTCCAGGTTTGTGGATCTTGGGTAGTAGATAGAATAACCCCGGTCGGGGCTCTAAGGGTATATTAATTTGTTCCTGTGTTAGTGCAGGGAGAGTCCTGAGTAGATGGTGCAGTTTCTTAGTATATTCCTCAGTGGGATCGGAGGGAAGTGGCCTGTAGAAATTGGTATCGGAGAGTTGTCTGGTAGCCTCCTTTTGGTAGTCTGACCTGTCCATGACGACAACAGCACCTCCTTTATCAGCCTCTTTGATAATGATGTCAGGGTTGTTTCTGAGGCTGTGGGTAGCATTGCGTTCTGCACGATTTAGGTTGTGAGGCAGGCGATGTTGTTTTTCCACAATTTCTGCCTGTGCACGTCGGCGGAAGCATCCTATGACAGCGTCCAGACTGTCATTTCGACCCTCAGGAGGAGTCCATGTGGAGTTCCTCTTCTTGTGCTGCTGGTGGGATGGTGTCTGTGTACCAGTGTGCTGTTCCATGTTGTCTTGAAAGAATTCCTTGAGTCGGAGACGGCGAAAGTAGGCTTCCAGATCACCGCAGAATTGTATCATGTTTGTGGGGGTGGTGGGGCAGAATGAGAGTCCTCGAGATAGGACAGACTCTTCTGCCGGGCTGAGTGTGTAGCTGGATAGATTGACGATATTGCTGGGTGAGTTAGGGGTACCACTGTTGTGGCCCCATGTGGGAGGTAGGATTTTAGATAGTTTGCAGTCCTTTTTCTTTTGTAGAGAGGTGAAGTGTGTGATGTAGATCTCCTGTCTTATTTTAGTAAAGTCTGTTTGTGTGGAAGGTTGGTTGTTTATGAAGGTCTCCAGGTTGGAAAGCTCTTTTTTGATGTTTTCCTGTTTGTTGTACAGGATACTGATCAGATGGTTCCTCAGTTTCTTAGATAGTGTCTGGCATAATCTCTCACTGTAGTCTGTGCAGTATGTGGATAGCAATGGATTTTTCACCTTCAGTCCATTTGGTATGATGTCCAGCCGTTTGCATTTGGAGAGAAAGATGATATCTGTCTGTACTTGTGCAAGTTTCTTCATGAGGTTGATGGATTTCCACTCCATATGGCTAAATACAGTGCCTTGCATGATGTCAAGAATCAGAGAGGTAGCCGTGTTAGTCTGGAATAGCAGAGGTAACAAAGTCCTGTGGCACCTTGAAGACTAACTATAAAGTTTTGAAGCATAAGCTTTCATGGGCTAATACCCACTTCGTCGGATGCAAGCAGTGGAAGTGTCCAGAGGCAGGTATAGAAAAGTAGGCAAGAACCAGGTGGGAGGTAAAAAGGTTAGTCCAATTAGGCTGAACCAGCTTGTTATCTCCGATCAGGGAGGGTGGGTTATTCTTCTAGCAATTGAATTGGGGGTGTGAACATGGAGAGAGGAGGTACTTTATTGACTAACAGATGTATTGGAGCATAAGCTTTTGTGGGCGGATCTGATGAAATGAGTATTCACCCATGAAAGCTTATGCTCCAATATGTCTGTTAGTCTATAACAGGGGTGGGGAACCTTTTTTCTGCCAAGGGCCATTTGAATATTTATAACAACCTTCGCAGGCCATACAAAATTATCAACTTAAAAATTAGCCTGCTATATTTGGTCAAACAAACAAACATTAAATTAACTCCTGCCAGCTGGGGTCTCAGCCCACTGCCAGCCTGGGCTTCCTACACCCAGGCTGGCCGCGGGCTGGCAAGGATCCAGCGGGGGAAACCCCAAAGCAGTGGCAGACTGAGTGCTCAGCCCGCCGTCGCTTTGGGGTTTCCCCCGCTGGCCCCTTGCCACCCGGGGTCCCGCCGCCTGCCCAGGTTCCCTATACCTAGGTGACCAGATCACAGAACCAAAATATCGGGACACACTGGGGCCCCGCCCACAGTCCACCCCCACCCTGCCCCAGGTACCGCCCCCCCCCCTTCCCCGGCTCCAGGGCACATACCCCCCCCCCCCCTTTTGCACCGGACACAGCCCTCCCACCCCTGGCTCCGGGCAGCTGCTGGGACCTGGGCGGGCGGGCTGCTAGCTGCCGCTCGGGTCCCAGCAGCCGAGACCTGGGCGGGCAGGCTGACAGCTCCTGCCCGGGTCCCAGCAGCTGGGACCCAGGCGGGCTGACAGCCCCCAGCAGGTGGGACCCGGGCAGGCGGGCAGGCTGCTAGCTGCCGCTCGGGTCCCAGCAGCCAAGACCTGGGCGGGCGGGCTGACAGCCCCCAGCAGCTGGGACCCGGGCGGGCGGCTAGCTGCCGCTCGGGTCCCAGCAGCCGAGACCTGGGCGGGCGGGCTGACAGCTCCCGCCCGGGTCCCAGCAGCTGGGACCCGGGCGGGCTGACAGCCCCCAGCAGCTGGGACCCGGGCAGGCGGGCAGGCTGCTAGCTGCCGCTCGGGTCCCAGCAGCCGGGGACACAGGCGGGCGGGCTGACAGCCCCCAGCAGCCGGGGACACAGGCGGGCGGGCTGACAGCCCCCAGCAGCCGGGGACACAGGCGGGCGGGCTGACAGCCCCCAGCAGCCGGGGACACAGGCGGGCGGGCTGACAGCCCCCAGCAGCCGGGTCCCAGCAGCCGAGACCTGGGCTGGTGGGCTGACAGCAGCTGGGACCCAGGCAGGCTGGCAGCGGGGAGCCGGCAGGCAGCCCGCTGGCTGCCTGGACCCGGGCAGCAGCCGGGAGCCGGCAGCCAGCCCCCGAAAAAACGGATTTTGGATGCATCGGACTTGCTCATAAATTTTGTCCGTTGCATCCGAAGTCCGTTAAATCGGGGTCCGTTAAATCGGGGTTTTACTGTATTTAAGACAAGAATCTAAATCACACTAGCACATAGTGAGGCAATTATGCACAGCAGAAAGGAAAACTTGTCCAGTAATTTATAGAAAGAACAGCATTTACAGAGAGTATGTTTATAAAATATCTCCCTAATCCTGATTATTTAATCAAATTGATTTCGAAGGATGACAAAAGGATATAGTTCAGTAACCACGAAGTAGCTGAAGAATAGCATAGTCTGCAAGACGACTCTGCCCCAGGAATATGATTACTTACCGGTATGCGATGTTGGAGTAAGGGGAGGAGGCGGAGCTACGTCTTGCGTTCCCCTCAGCCTTCCAGAGGCAGTGGAGGGTAAACCACGTACTGCAGGATTTCGTGTATGTCTCAATCTTTCCTCTCGTTCTCTCCTTTCACGTTCAGCATCTTCAGCAGCTCTGCTTGCACCCTGTAAGTCATGAAACTAGTTAGAAATTAGGGCGAGTATTGAGCTTAGTACGCCATTTCACATAAATACTAATGACTAAAACAACATTTAACACATGGAGAGTGAAACAGAACCTGATACTGTTACTATTCCAGTAAGTTTCAATCAAACTACAATATTTAATTTAATTTGTATTTTGTTATAGCATCCAGATATAGTTATGAGGGGGACTGTGGTGTCAGAAATCCTATCTAACACATGTCCATTGTCATGGCATCTGAGTACCTCACAATAGTTACAAACAACAGTAATTGCCTTCTTCCAGAAATTCAGAAATTGACCTCACAAACCCCAGAACCTGCTTTGATGGGAAAATACCAGTTAAAGATCTGGTTGTATTTGATCTTACTTTGTACCCTAAAGCTGATCACACTCAGACCACAAGAGGAGGAGTGAAAGTCATAGGTGAAGGACTTGGCTGAGAACACCCTTTTTATGGGTCTGAAAAATACACCAGAAACAACCCTGCTGATGTAAGGGCTTGTCTTCACTACAGGGAGGTCCACACTGATGCAATCAATGCAGCAGAGGCTGATTTAGCAGGTCTAGAGAAGACCCGCTAAATCAATGGCAGAACACTCTCTGGTCAATTCCGGTACTCCAGCTCTCTAAGAAGGGTAAAGGAATTCAACTGAAGAGTGTCTCCTATTGATGCAACACACTGAAGACACCGGGGTAAGTTGACCTAAACTACGTCGAATCCACTTCAACCCAAGTTATGTTACTCCTGCGACATACCCCAGTAGCGAAGACAAGCCCTTAGCCACTGTGCCAGGACATAGTGGAAAAGCAATTTTTAGGGTTCCATGTCACTCAAGACTGACATCAATCAGAACCTGAAGCTGGACTCAGAAGTATGAAACACTGGTATAATATAATCCTAGCATATCACCGTCTCAAGAGCTGAATCATTTCATTCTCCACAAGCTGAGTCTCCTTGAAACTCTTAGGGAAGCTACAGGCAGAGGACATTGCAGTAATCTAGTTTTGAAGTGAAAAGCAAGGATCACCATTAGGTCAGCATGTGATTAGAAGCTGGTTCAACCTACTACCAACTTTCAAAAAAAATCCAGGAGTAGGGCATTGATCAAACAATATTCTGAACTGGCAAACTAAGTTATATAACTTGCACAAATTTCTGTAGATCCCCTTCAATCGATATAAAATGCAACTGCTAAGATCTCCTTACCAGTTGATCTGATCGCATCCCTGGCCCCTTCAGAATATGTAGAATGATTCCCTTCACTTATGTATTGCATCAACTTTTGCTAGCATAACCACGGGCTTCTATTTAGCATTTTTTGTTCTTGTATCTCCTGTCAAGGATGCCTAGAGGTTTGAATAATGCCAATTTTGACACCCTGTTCCTACACATCTCTCAGCTATCACCAAGCTTTCATTTATGTTGTCCTCTATGTATGCAACTCCATTGCTGAACTGATTTACAAAGCCACATTCCTTTCTTTCATTTAAAACCCTCTTGAAGATAACCCTCTTTCATAACAAAAGCAGCGGACAAAATCACTGACTTACTTCCTTCACTTATTTAACTTGTACTTTAAACTGCTCATCCATGCTGAAGGACTGAATGCTGAGGTGGAGGGACTTAAGACTGCAACCAAACCTGTGAATTGGCCTAGGGGAAATACGTGTGGGCCTGAATAGTGGAGAATTAGAATTTCAGTTAAAAACCAAATCATAACAAGCAGCATTCAGTCACTGCTTATACATTTGATCCCTTTTCTCCTCTCTTGATGATCCTTGATAGGTTTTTTTTTCTTCTTCAAATTATAAGCTTTTCCAAGCAAGGTGTGTGTCTTCGTCTATATTGGGGGTGGGATGGACAGCATGGGAACTAATGCAATATAAAGTTTTAAAAATTGTTTTTGTAGATGTTTAAGTGCAGGTAGTTTGCATTTTCTGATAATCAGATGCAGCAATTTTTTCTTTAAATGATCAGAGATTCATAGTAATGAAACTGGGATGGGCAGCACTCCAGTCGAAGGGCTAGAGCAGTTGCATTTCAGGAAGGCCCGAGGGAGTCTGGGATATGGCTGGTTTGACTCAGGTCTGTGCACTGAATTTTGGATCCCAGAGCCCCAGGTTCAATCTCATGTTAGTTAACAATCAATGTAGACTAACCCTGGACTTGCATTGCGGTGTAGACATACTATGACCCCAGAGAGTGACAGAAATTAGATTTGCGATGTAACACATTTTCACTTACAAGTTAAGGAATAAATTTACTAAATTAGCATCTTGCTACCTGTTAATTCCTAATTGGAAGTTCCAATTCCCCTTAAGATTTTATTCGTAGTGAAAGGAAAGTATTAGTTGATTTGAACATCTCAATATTTCTTCAAGCCCATGCTGCCTCCCGCCCCCACCTCTCTCTTTAGTAAAGAAATGAAGAGGCACTGTAGAAAATCTTAAAGCTTGAAGACTGAACTCAAAAACCAAAAGAAAGCTGGGGCCTCAGAAATGTTGTTTGAATACATGGAGTCTTGGGTAGCACCATCAAAATATACACTGTTAGTAAAGAAATCAAACTTAAAATATATAGCAGCTATCCTAAATAGAAAAATTCAATTCTTCCAATAGCCTCTTTGACTAAGTCAGCAATGTTCTCTACTTACAAATTTGAGCATGTTCCAGTCAAATACATAGTCATAGGAGAAGCCTTGTCGGTGGAACAGGTTTCTGAATAATTGTCTTAGATAAGAATAGTCTGGTTTGTCATCAAAACGCAAAGAGCGGCAGAAATTCAGGTATGTAGCAAACTCAGCTGTAACAAGAGAAATCTAGTTTACTAGCTTCATATTTACTTTTAAATAATTGTTCCAAAATCAATGTACTGTTTTCTGTGATAGCACATTTTTATCATCCCATTGTACATGTAACACGGTCTTCCCGATAATTCCTTCAGGCACATCAAGCAAAACAATTTTTGGTTGCTAAGCGATCAAGTTTTCCTGGGGCAACTGTAATATTTACACTGCCAAGTCTATAGAAATTCTAAAATTTCTAAATACATTAAGATTTAGTTCAAGCATATAAATATCACAGAAACCCCTGAAAGGAAAATCCAAAACCATAATGCTGCGACTTGGAGGAGACATCACTGTCTCAATGGCACAAGGAAATGGTAGAAAATAAACTGCTGAATGGATTCCAGCTAAAAAGATGTGAGCATCAAAGGAAGGATTTGTGTGACATTCCATATTTCATCACCACACAGTAGGTAGAGACCCCACTTGCCAGCAGCAGAAAACATGATCTGAGGGAAGAGTCACCACCTAAACAGCTGAAGGTAGGAGGGAAGAACAGGTTATATTCCTACAGTAGCAATGAGGACAGTGGACAGGAAAGACTGTCTTGTTTAATGTGTGCCATTCACTGCTTCTGAATGCATTTATATTGTACTTTACTGGGGAAAGCAGTCTCTATTCATGTAAAATTCATTTTTGCTATTTGACACATGTATGTATTTAAAATGCAAAATGTAGCATAGCCTCCATCTACATAAAGAAAATAGATGAGGGAATGTTCAAAACATTTAATAAGCCACACTGAAATAATGTAGTATTTTGGATTAATACCTTAAACGTCTGCATTTTTTAATGTGTGTGTGTGTGTGTGTAATATATTACACACACACACACACACACATTAAAAAATATTTGGATGTTTTTTCTACATTTTCAATATTGATTTCAATTACAACACAGAATGCTAAGTGCACAGTACTCACTTCATTTTTTATTATAAATATATGTACTGTAAAAATAACAAATAGTATTTTTCAATTTACTTCATAAAGAAATTGCATTTCAGTACTTGTATTGTGGAAGTGTAACTTACAAATGCAGATTTTTCTTCATTACATAACTGCACTCAAAAACAAAACATTGTAAAACTTTAAAGTCAAGTGCACTCAGTCCTACTTCTTATTCTGCCAATTGCTAAGACAAACAGGTTTGTTTACATTGACAGAAGATATTGCTGCCTGCTTCTTATTCACAATGTCACCTGAAAGCGAGAACATGTGTTTGTTGGCATGGCACTTTTGTAGTCGCTGTTGCAAGGCATTTACATGCCAAATATGCTAAACATTCATATGTTCCTTCATGCTTCAGCCACCATTCCATAGGTCATGCTTCCATGTAGATGATGCTTGTTAAAAAAAAAAATAGAGTCAATTAAATTTGTGACTGTATGCCTTCAGGGGAGAACTGTCCTGCTCTGTTTTACCTGCATATATATCATGTTATAGCAGTCTTGGATGATGACCCAGCACATGTTTGTTTTAAGAACACTTTTGCAGAGGATTTGATAAAAAACACAAAGAAGGTACCAATGTGAGAACTCTAAAAATAGCTACAGCACTTGACCCAAGGTTTAAGAATCTGAAGTGCCATCCAAAATCTGAGAGGAACGAGGTCTAGAGCATGCTTTTTGAAGCCTTAAAAGAGCAATACTCTGTTGAGGAAATTACAGAACTCAAGCCACCAAAAATCAACCTTTTGCTGGTGGCATCTGACTAGGATGATGAAAAATGAACATACGTCAGTCTGCACTTCTTTGTATCGTTATCAAGCAGAACCCATCATCAGCATGAAAGCATGCCCTCTGAAATGGTTGTTAAGCATAGAGGGACATATGTATCTTTAGCACAGGGATTTTCAAACGGGTGGTCGCGAGGTTATTACCGGGGGTGGGGGTGGGGGGGGTGAAGAGGTCGCGAGCTGTCAGCCTCCACCCCAAACTCCACTTTGCCTCCATCATTTATAATGGTGCTAAATATGTTAAAAGGTGTTTTTAATTTATGGGGCGGGGGTCGCCCTCAGATGCCTATGTGAAAGAGGTCACCAGTACAAAAGTTTGAGAACCACTGGTTTAGCACATCTGGCATGTAAATATCTTGCAGTGCCAGCTACAACAGTGCCATATGAATGCCTGTTCTCACTTTCAGGTGACATTGTAAACAAGAAGCAAGTAGTAGTATCTCCTGAAAATTGTAAACAACCTTATTTGTCTGAGTGATTGTCTACCCAAAAGTAGGACTGAGTGGACTTGTAGGCTCTGAAGTTTTACACTGTTTTCTTTTTTAATGCAGTTGTTTGTACATAATTCTACATTTGTAAGTTCAACTTTCATGATAAAGAGATTGCACTCCAGTACTTGTATGAGGTGAAGTGAAATATACAAGTTTTGTTTTTTACAGTGCAAATATTTGTAATCAAAAATAAATATAAAGTGAGAACTGTAAATTTTTTATTGTATTGTAATTTAAATTAATATATTTGAAAATGTAGTAAATATCCAAAAATATTTAAAATAAATGGTATTCTATTGTTAACAGCACAATTTATTTAATTGTGATTATATATTAGGGCTGTCAAGCAATTAAAAAATTATACACACACAAACTAACTGAATATTCTTGTTACATATATATTACTATTCAACACCCTCCATGCAATAAATTATATATACACAATTATACATATATACAGTGGCAGAGTTAATGTTGCTTGAGAACTTTAGACTGCAAGATTCTCATTTTTTATATTTTCAACCATAATGTTGCATTCACATAGCTTTGTTTCCTTAAAAGTAAATGCAGACAACTCAAAAGAATGGTACAGAGAAGAAAGCTTAGGATCTTCTGTTGTCTCTTGTAACACAAGAACAAAGACATTCAATTAAATTGAAAGGTAGCAAAATTCAACATTTGTAAAAAGAAATATCATTTTCACACAACTCCAACTGTGGAAGTGTCACCACAGGCAGTTGTTAAGTCAAGAACTTAGCAAGATTCAAAGACTGGACATTTATATGGCTAACAAAAATGTTCACATGAGAAAAGCTGTGGAAGAGATTAAACCTCGTGTTCAGGGTTTAAATTAATTTTGAACTGCCGTAGATTAGGCAGATAACTAATTTTTGGGGAGAAGGGACAGCAGGACTAGGCATATCAAATGTCGGGGAAAACACTGGCCTAATGTAAGGTTTCTTGCATCTTCCTCAGAGGCATTTGGTGTTGGCCAGTGTCAGAGAGAGGATACTGGACCAAATGGACCATATATCTAATCCAGTATGGTAATTCCTATGCTTCATGTTCCCAAGTACAGCAGGTGCTATTGGCGCATCTGAATTTGCAGTCCAGCCCATTAATACAAAGGGATGAAAACCTGAACTGGTCAACATCTATAAATAATTATTTTTGTCCATCTTCATACAGCACAGCATTTTTACAAGGGCACAAAGTGTGATAAAAGTAGAGTCAGGAGACCTGGATAGCCAGCTTTCAAAGCCAAAGTCCCAGTGAATGCATGTTAAAGATAGATAGATAGATGAGGAGAGCTGGTCAAGATATTATAGGTGAGGAGAGCTGGTCAAGGGACAGGAAGGGATCCTGACAAGCAAATGTGATATCAATGTACATGAATATTTAGCCCATCATAAAGTTTGATATTTATGAACAGATGTCAAAGTAATCACTAAATTAATATAGCTTAAAACTTAAATAGTGACAGAACCTACCATTCAATGTCAACAAAGTAAAAAAAAAAAAAAAAAAAGCTAACTGTCAATACACCATCAAAAGGAAAAAACTTACAAGGATATCCTTTACACAAAACCTCAATGGGTGTAGACATTTTCTTTTCGCTGATACGTTCATATTTCTGTCTTTTTGTTGCTGCCTTAAGTCCTTGCCAGGGGAGGGAGCCCAGGTTAAAATACATCAGTACATAGCCCAAGGACTCCAAGTCGTCTCTGCGAGACTGCTCTACAAGAGTATAAAAGTGGAGTTGTTAGATATGATGTTCTGGTGTGAAGGTACAAAAATGTTTATGCCACAAACTGTCACTGAAAGCCTTACAAATACATTATAAATGGCTAAAGGTCAATAAGTCCATCTTAAACTTGCCAATAATTAGAAATAGTTATCCCTCTTGCAGTTATGCAAAAGCTTGCTAATTCCTTGGAACCATTAGCTTCCTGCTTTTATTCCTACCTGCAGATATAAGCCTAAAGAAATCATACAAGTAAGGCCAAGTTCATTGCACATACCAGGGGGTCCCCTTGCATTCCTCCATTTCCCACCACAAGTTCCCTGTGTGCCACATTTCCAATAAATCTCCACAACCTCTTTTTATTCCAAAGGTGCTAAGTGCACCCCCATGATCCCCATCCCACACTTTTGTTATATCTTTTCTTCCTTACTGGGGATTCAGGATTTCAACATCTTAAACTTTATCAGGAGGACTGGGAGAAATGAGATAGGGGTATTATGTCAGAAGGTGTTAAATGGTTCTTCTCAACCAGTTATTTGATTTATAGACAATTGCAGAAGTGTCTGAAATTGTGACTCTGCTAAATAGGAGGCAGGGACTCTGTCTGCCTCATTCCTCCACATTTGCACCCTTTCAATTTTCTAATTTCCCCCCAAACATCAACAGGGTTCTCAATATTGTTGCCTAAAATATTTCCTGAAATTTTAGAATTTATTGGATGCAGCATTCAAAAGTTATTGCATGACAAATGGGCAGCATCAAGCTGAGTGTAAGCACTGCAAGCTCAGCCAATAGTAAATATCAATGCATCAGCTACAAAAGAATATCTGCTGCTAAAAATATTTATCTAGATTGTATATTTCATTAACTGAAGATTCAAAATGACAGATACATATTTTGCTAGATAGAAAGCTATCTTCCTCCAGCTCACCAATTCCAAGATGAGTGTTTATAGATGCATAACGGGCAGTTCCGGTTAAGTTTTTATTTTCACGATATGGAATGTGCTGATGAGTTCGAGCATCCCGATACTTCTTGGCTAACCCAAAGTCTATGATGTAGACCAGATTGCCTTTCTTTCCCAGACCCATCAGGAAGTTATCAGGTTTTACATCTCGGTGGATGAAGTTCTTAGAGTGGATATATTCAATCCGACTAATCTAGATACAGAGAAGAAATTAGTTCAAGAGACATTGTGTATGAATTTCTGTTACTAGAAACAGTCTTAAAAACAAAATTTCCTGTTTTATTCATTTTATCAGATTATTTTAAAAACAGATTCTACAAACAGTTTACTTTTCACTATATTACCTTAGTAAATGTTATGTTTGTTTCTACTCAGCTTCACTTTCTGGCTCTTTTGCACTAGCACAATGCAACAATGGCTAGATAGTAAACAATTCAGAAGAATATTTAAATTCAAATAACTTTTAATTTAAAAATTCATCAAAATTGTTGACAAAGTTTTGTATTCACAAAAATAAACCTAATTTTGAGAGTTACAACCTTTAAGAGAGATCACAAACCCCACCCACCTCTGAATTCCTGAAAAGGGATATAACTGAGTAAGCTCTCTTGGAAAACCTTAATATGACAAGTAGATTTCATCATCAAGAGCTTAATAGCAATTTCCTACCATTTGGTCAGCAAGCAACAGGACTGTCTTCAGACTGAATTTCCTTGAACAAAAATTGAATAAATCTTCAAGGCTTGGTCCCAACAACTCCATCACCATTACATTATAGTCTCCTTCGGCTCCACACCATTTTATTGTGGGAATACCCACTAGAATAGAGAAAAATAGTTTAATTCACAGTGCTTTTCATCTGAGTTTTTATAGGTTATGAACATGGATCTTCAAGACCCTTAAAACAGATTTTGAAAACACATTCTGTAAATTTTAAATATTCCCAATGAGGGCTATTTTGTGTTTCCAGTGATGTACAATATTTTACACTATGTGAAGACTTTTTGAAAACATAAACCTAAGATTCTGCAGAAGGACTAACAATTTCTAGCAGGATCTCTCTAAACTAACAGCCTCCTCTTTCAAAAAAGAACTGACACACATATTGTGTTTAGCATGTAATCCCATGCATTGGTGCTTTGTTGGATCAGGACCTTAGACAACATTTCACACATGTATACAGTCCCTGCAAGGGGGTAAATAACTCCATTATACACATGGGGAGCCTGTGATAAGTAAGTGACTGAAGCAAAGTGACAGAAAGTGTACTTGTCAGAACAAGCTTTAGAACTCAATTTCTTGGTTTCCAGAACCACGATCATGTCACAATAAAAACATTTATCTGTGCTTAGCGTTTGAAATGTATTTTTTTATTTATCTGAGACAGTTAACTATATGTTCAGGCCCCAAACCTCTGTTGGGATTGGCTAGCATAATCCTCTCTGCCAGGGCAGCATTCTACTGAAGTCAATAAGATGTCAGTATTTTTATCTATCATAGGGTGGCATGTGGCGGCTACTAAAATTCATGTCCTATTCTGCTACTGCTTGTCTTAGAAGATAAAATTATTTAAGAAGTGAGGGAATTCTCCCAGTCTAGTTCTAAGAAGTTAAAAACCCAGAAGCGAGAATACTAGCAGTTGGCAGCTTTAAGGTTTTTTGGTTTTTTTTTTTCTGTTTATATAAATGTGTGTTCTGTCTGAAGGTAATTTGTGGAGGTAAAAACTTGACATTTTATAAAAATTCAAAATATTTAAGGTGGAAGAACATCAGAAAAATGTAAAAGCTGAGAACCACCTCAAACTTTTAAAAAACTGAACAGAGAAAAAGAGCTATATTTTAACATTTTTCTGAGGTCTTGACTAGATTAGTGAATGGTAGTGTTGGGGGCAAATCCTCAAACACAAAAATTGAAGGAAACCTCCCCATCTTCAAAAGGGAACCTGAACACTAATGTATCTATGAACACAGACAAAAATACTCTTATTAGTCAGAAACTTAAATGTACCTCCTCCCTGCATCATTTTGTAGATTTTACTCTCTATGTGGAGCTGAGGATGTTTGGTTTTCACACATTCCAATTTGATGGCAACCTCCTCACCAGCAGCAATGTCGGTTCCTAAAAACAGAAAAGGACAATCGATACTGAAATGCAGGAAAAGCAAGATAATTATTACCAGATGTGTTTCCTGTATGGAAATTGATCATTTCAATTAAACAAGACACTGACAAACTGTTCTAAAATGATCATATGACAGACTGACAATATCCTGAGTGAACCTTATGGAATTAAAATAAATTTTACTGAACTAACTTAAACCTTACTGAGATAGGGTTAATATCTTTGGAGTACGCTGTACTAAAAATACTATTGTATGTGTGTTATTGTGGCATAGTATGTACTTTCTCTACTAGGGAGGGGGATGCGAATCTAGTTCCTCCATTATAAGCCTCTGAAGCCATACCATGGAGAGGTACCCATATACACTGGACCCTCGCTAGAATGCGGGATCTGGGGCCCATCCGTGGTATTGCATTATAGCAGGGACCGTGTTACCATGGATTCCACTTAAAGTACGTAAATTAGGGATCCATGGCCGTGACCGCGCTATAGGCGAATTCGCACTATATAGGTGCACGTTTGAGTGATAGTTCAAACTGGGTTTTCCATTAACAGACAACTAAATGGTTTTTGGATAAATAGGCTGGTTATAAACTGGCCAATGGCAGAGGGCCCCAATCCTTAGGGTAGGGTTGGAAGGACTTGGCTACTGAGGCCTCATGAGACTGGGTGCTTATTCTGAGCTGAAGCTGTGATGAACTGATAACCACAAAGAATCCTATGAAGTTGGGAGGCAGAGGTTGTTGAAGGACTGCTCCTGCCAGAATCTACATTAGGGTGAACCTTGGTAAGCTTATTAACGTTCATATAGGTTCTTTTATAGTTTTTAATATTTTCTCTGCAATGATTTTTACCTTAAGAATAAAGTGGGCTTGACTAGGAAGTGCTGTGTGGCACCTTATAACTTTAGCAAGTGCACCTGAAAACTGTTTCTGAAAAGAAAGCAAGTAGGTGTTCTTGGGAAACCTGTCTGCACTGGGAATAACAGTGAAGGCAGGAATTTCCCATTCTTGGTTCCATATTACTACAGCTTCTAACCTAATATTAGACTTGTCAGTGTATAACTGAAATGGTTTATCAAAATTATGTTTGATCAAAACTGGCCTTTTCTTTGTCAGGTTCATTATGGAAGTAACAATATAATTGAACCCCTTTACAAACCCAAGGTAAAACTTGGTTAGACCAATAGTGAATACAACTTTAACCCTATTTCCTAGTTTTCAGAAATTTCATTTTTGCTGAACTTGATGTTCTGGAAGGCCGTGAGGTACCATTAGGCAATGTTAACTTTGCATTAATTAGGCTTTTTGATCAGTGAATTTTACTTAGCTTTTTTCCAGTTTTGAAGATGCTAACAAAAATTAGTTCTGAGAACCATAAAACCCACACTAGGCTGAAACTAATTTTTTATTAATGTAATAAAAGGGATCAACCGCAACTGAGTTTTAATTGCTTAATTTTCCTTGGTAAGGTAGCCTTCTTTGTCAAGTAAGCAGGTTTTCAGCCAACGCTAAGGTTTATATTGACTGGGCAACATTTCACAACACTCCTTAAGAAAGCAGAAGTTGTCTGAAGCATAATCTGGCTAATATTGAGGTGGATGCTGGCAAACAGAGTAACGTCTCTAATACAGACGGTATGCCTGCTATTTGTGACTCAGTTGCAATCTGGGTGTGCTGCTGTACCTACCGTCCACTACTATTAGACAATCATCTAGTAGCAATGTCCAGGAGACAGTAAGTGTTTCTTTCAGATTCAAACCTTGCTATTGTGATAAAATCATGGAAGATTAGGGTTGGAAGAGACCTCCGGAGGTCATCTAGTCCAACCCCCTGCTCAAAGCAGGACCAACAGCAACAATCATTCCAGCCAGGGCTTTGTCAAGCCAGGCCTTAAAAACCTCTAAAGATGGAGATTCCACCATCTCCCTAGCTAACCCATTCCAGTGCTTCACCACCCTCCTAGTGAAACAGTGTTTCCTAATAGCCAAACTAGACCTCCACACCGCAACTTGAGACGACATCTCCTTGTTCTGTCATCTGCCACCACTGAGAACAGCAGCATAGATTTTAAAATTTTATTTTTAATACTAAATATAATGTGGTTGTGAAAAATTGACTTAGAATAAGGAGTTGCCAAACTGATGATAAACACCATGCATTGCAACACAGTGGGCCAAGTTTTATCATAATTTATATTGGTTTATACCATCATTTATACTGGTTTGACTCCAAAGACTTTGGGATTCGCGGGCCAAAGCGACCGTGAACAAATTAAATATATGCAAATATATGCAAAATTGTTTAAAAACAACACTACTCTGTGTCAGTGTTGCATTACATTCTAAATCAGGTATAAAAGTTACTGTATAATCAATGCAGGTACTGTGAAAGCGCACAAAATATTTGTCAATATATTAAATTTATTTCATTTTTATTTTCTTTTATTTCTAAAAACTCACAAATTTGTATCATACAAATACACATATTCAAAAGTTTGGCTGTACTTTGGTAAGGGAAGCTCCAGATTCCCATTGTTGGTTGGGACTGTTTGGTTCTATTAGGGCTGTAGTTAAAATTTAACCCTCTGGTTCTCCAGCCGCTGCCAAGCATCCCCCTCCCCTTTGGTCCTCCGGTTGCTGCTGTGGCGCCCTTGCCTTTGCTCCTCCGACTGCTGCCGCGCCCGCCCTTTGGTCCTCCAGCCGCGCCGCAGGGGCACTCACCCCTCTGCACATGGGGCAGCTGGCAGCAGCTCATACTGGGGGGTGGGGGAGGAGCAGTGGCGGCTTCTTCACGTGCCTCCTCAGCTGGGGGGGCTGGATAAATAGAAGCTGCAGGCTGGATCCGGCCCGTGGGCCGTAGTTTGGAGACCCCTGGTCTAGCGTACTAAACTTTAAAACAGTTATCTATTTTAAATTTGTTATTCTTCTCTATCCGTATATTATACATTCTTGGGACCATTTAAAAATACCACTTCAGCATCCATGCTACTCCCTCCCCCTTTCCTCTCAAGGGGGCAATTTCAAAAGATTTTGGCATACTAAACCCCTAGTTTGTTCTTTTTAAATTCCAACTTCAAACTGCTTTATTTCAGATTTTGAAATTCTGTCTGCAAGTCCCACACAAACAGCTTGGTGTAAATCTAAACACCTACAATTTGAGGGATGAGGCAGAGAATCTGAAAGCACAAAGTGTCTGAGGAAGAACTGCTGACTTCTTTCTGAAAAGTGTCATTTCAGAGGGCCCTAACCTCCCAGCACATCCTGTATTTCTAGTGAAGGGGAAATTAATCAAAATCCTAAACTAAAATTTGGATGGATTTTTAAAAAGTTACAGAGTGAATATTAAAAGCCATTATTGCTTAGAGAGTGAAATAGTTTAAAAAATATTTTAAAACTTGTTTTGAATAAGTCATGGAACTAGTTTTAAAAGTTATTTTCCCCAACATGGAGGAAAAACAGTGTAGACTCAAGCTCATATTTGTTTCTATTTTAACATTTAGACAAACTATACCTACTCTAGGCTCTAGACACCCTACCAAGTAGCTAAATGGACAAACATCATAAAACTAATAATTGTTATTCACAAAAACATCACATGGCAGCATCAAATGACAGATCCCCTGCCTCCACCCCAAACTCCACATAATTAGCTTCATTCCTTCAAACTGAAACTCTCCCCAGATGTCTGCCAAAACATCATGTTTGTAAACAGCGTGCCCTAACAGTGAGCACTGTTGGTTGTTCTGAACCAAAAGAAGGGGGCACTTTCATGCTGGATATTTTGCAAACAACTCTCTCTAAAACGAGGAAGACTTTGTAGCACCTTAGGGCTGGTCTCCACTGGGGGGGGAGGGTCGCCTGTAGATACGCAATTTCAGCTACGTTAATAACGTAGCTGAAATCGGTGTCTCTACAGCCGAATTACCTGCCATTGTCATGGCGGTGGCGGCGGCACGGTCCCCTGTCGACTCCAGCTTGCGCCTCTTGATGAGCTGGACTTCCGGAATCAACGGGGGAGCCACTGGTGATAGATTTATCGCGTCTTGATGAGACGCGATAAATCGATCGCCAAAAGATCGATCCTTCCCGCATGTAGTGAAGACGAGCCCTTAGAGACTAACTAGTTTATTTCAGCATAAGCTTTCGTGGGCTACAGCTCACTTCATCGGATGCATAGAATGGAATAGAGGTAAGATGCAATTAGCTATCTATATATATAAAAGTCAAATGGTGTATGTATGTATGTATGTATGTATGTATGTAAGCTTACTCCTTCCGCACCGTTAGAGCTAGAGACTTGAAATTTGGTACAGTTAGAGGTCTTGGGGTCCTAATGACCGTAAGAGTTGAAAATTTTTCAAATCTCACCTCTGACGCCCCCCAGGGATGAAATTCTTTAAAGGCCAATCACATCAGCTGGGCAGCTGCTGTTCTCTGTGACATAGTTCTGATGTCATAATACCCCCTCCAACAGACACCGCACTCACTCAGCTCTCTGCCCCCTCCCCCCTCCGACGGAACCCCGGAATCCCTCAGCTCTCTGCCCCCTCCCCCCTCCGACGGAACCCCGGAATCCCTCAGCTCTCTGCCCCCTCCCCCCTCCGACGGAACCCCGGAATCCCTCAGCTCTGCCCCCTCTGACGGAACCCCGGAATCCCTCAGCTCTGCCCCCTCTGACGGAACCCCGGAATCCCTCAGCTCTCTGCCCCCTCCCCCCTCTGACGGAACCCCGGAATCCCTCAGCTCTCTGCCCCCTCTGACGGAACCCCGGAATCCCTCAGCTCTGCCCCCTCTGACGGAACCCCGGAATCCCTCAGCTCTGCCCCCTCTGACGGAACCCCGGAATCCCTCAGCTCTGCCCCCTCTGACGGAACCCCGGAATCCCTCAGCTCTGCCCCCTCTGACGGAACCCCGGAATCCCTCAGCTCTGCCCCCTCTGACGGAACCCCGGAATCCCTCAGCTCTCTGCTCCCTCCCCACCTCCGACGGACCCGAGTTGGGTTTGGTCGGAGGGTAAGTGAGGTGGGGGTGTCGGGTTTGGTCGGGGGGGGTGAGGTGGGGGTGTCGGGTTTGGTCTGGGGGGGTGGGAAGGTGTCTGGGTGGGTGAGGGCTGAGGGTTGGGGTTGGTCAGTGGGTGTTGGGTTTGGTGGGGGGGGGTAAGGTGCGGGTGTTGGGTTTGTTGGGGGGGGTGAGGACGGGGGTCGGGGATGGTCGAGGGGTAAGTGAGGTGTGGGTGTCGGGTTTGTTTGTGGTGGTAGGTAGGGGTGTCGGGTTTGGTTGGGGGGGGAAGTGAGGTGGGTGTGTCAGGTTTGGTCTACGGGGGGTGAGGGGTGGGTGTTGGTCAGGGGGTGTTGGGGTTGGTAGGGGGGAGACGTGGGGGTGTTGGGTTTGGGTGGGGGAGGTGAAAATGTGAGTCGGGGTTGGTCGAGGGGTGAGGTGGGGGTGTCGGGTTTGGTCGGGGGGGTGAGGTGGGGGTGTCAGGTTTGCTCTCTGCCCCCATCCAACGGACCCCGCATTCGCTCAGCTGTCTGCCCCCTCCTCACCTCCGACTGACCCGAGCAATGCCGGGTATTTTCGCTAGTCTATATATACAAAAGTCAAATGGTGTATGTGTGCGTGCGTGTATGTATGCTGCCTTACTCCTTCCACACCGTTTGAGCTAGAGACTTGAAATTTGGTACAGTTATAGGCTTTAGGGTCCTAATCAGGATAAGAGTCGAAAATTTTTCAAATCTCACCTCTGACGCCCCCCAGGGGTGAAATTCTTTAAAGGCCATTCACATCAGCTGGGCAGCAGGTTAACGACAAAGTTATGATGTCATAATACCCCCTCCAACAGACCCTGCACTCGCTCAGCTCTATCCCCCCCCTCGGGTAAGAATAAAATTTTTTTTAAATCTCACCCCCCCTCCAATGGCCCCCCGCACTCGCTCAACTCTCTCTCCCCCTCCCCCCCACATCTAAATGCAAGAGAATGAAATTAGACAAAATGAGACTTCTGAACAAAATTTGTATTAATAAAAAACATTGTAGTCTTTTTACATCCCAGTTTCCAATTACAAATACCCCGAGCAAGGCCGGGTATTTTTGCTAGTATCTATATATATATATAAAAGTCAAATGGTGTATGTGTGCGTGTATGTATGCTGCCTTACTCCTTCCACACCGTTTGAGCTAGAGACTTGAAATTTGGTACAGTTATAGGCTTTAGGGTCCTAATCAGGGTAAGAGTCGAAAATTTTTCAAATCTCACCTCTGACGCCCCCCAGGGGTGAAATTCTTTAAAGCCCATTCACATCAGCTGGGCAGCAGGTTAACAACTGTTCTCTGTGACATAGTTATGATGTCATAATATACCCCTCCAACGGACCCCGCACTCGCTCAGCTCTCTCCCCCCTCCTCCCTCCAATGGACCCGAGCAACGCTGAGACGTCTGAACAAAATTTGTATTAATAAAAAACATGGTAGTCTTTTTACATCCCAGTTTCCAATTACAAATACCCTGAGAAATGCCGGGTATTTTTGTTAGTACAGTATAAATGCATCTTACTTCTGTTCCATTCTATGCATCTGATGAAGTGAGCTATAGCCCACGAAGGTTTATGCTGAAATAAACTGGTTAGTCTCTAAAGTGCTACAAAGTCTTCCTCGTTTTATTTATGGATACAGGCTAACACGGCTGCTAATCTTAAACTCTCTCTAAGGCAGTGGTCTTCAAAGTGGGGTGCACGAAACCCCCCACGGGGGGGAGGGGGGGGCGCGGTGGCCACACACTGCCATGGAATTGGCCCCAGGACACTGCCAAAATCAGAAGCATTGTATTTGTGTCCCGCCAAAATGCTGCCGAAAGTGGAAGCATTCTACCCCCCGGCCGCGAGAGGAAAGGAGCTGCAGAGAGAAAACTTTGAGGGGACTGCTTAAGCTCTAAGGGACTGTCTAGGCTAGGAAATACAGGACTGTATTGGCAAATGAAATTTAATGTGGATAAATGTAAAGTAATACACATTGGGAAAAAAAGCCCCAACTATATATACATACACACACAATATGATGGGGGCTAATTTGGCTATAACTAATCAAGAAAAAGGATCTTGGAGTCATTGTGGATAGCTCTCTAAAGACGTCCATGAAGTGTGCAGCAGCAGTCAAAAAAGCAAACAGGATGTTAGGAATCATTAAAAAAGGGATAGAGAATAAGATGGAGAATATCTTCTTGCCCTTATACAAATCCATGGTGTGCCCATAGCTTGAATACTGTGTACAAATGTGGTCTCCTCATCTCAAAAAGGATATGCTGGCATTAGAAAAGGTTCAGAGAAGGGCAACTAAAATGATTAGGGGTTTGGAACGGGTCCCATATGAGGAGAGATTAAAGAGGCTAGGACTTTTTAGCTTGGAAAAGAGGAGACTAAGGGGGATATGATAGAGGTATATAAAATTATGAGTGGTAAGAAGAAAGTGAATAAAGAAAAGTTATTTACTTGTTTCCATAATAGAAGAACTAGGGGCCACCAAATGAAATTAATGGGCAGCAGGTTTAAAACAAATAAAAGGAAGTTTTTCTTCACACAGCGCACAGTCAACCTGTGGAACTCCTTGCCTGAGGAGGTTGTGAAGGCTTGGACTATAACAGGGTTTAAAAGATAACTGGATAAATTCATGGAGGTTAAGTCCATTAATGGCTATTAGCCAGGATGGGTAAGAAATGTGTCCCTAGCCTCTGTTTGTCAGAGGGGGGTGATGGACGGCAGGAGAGAGACATTACCTGTTAGGCTCACTCACTCCGGGGCACCTGGCATTGGCTACTGTCGGTAGACAGGATACTGGGCTCGATGGACCGTTGGTCTGACCCAGTATGGCCTCTCTTATGTTCTTATGACTAGTACTTCATTTGTGCAGCTCCACCAGCAGATAGGGATGACAAGCACTGGCTTGCTCTCGAGCCTCTACCATCACCCCCAGAGATGAAACTGCAACAGTGAATAATTACAGGTCTGAATATACTATGGGAACTCCAATTCAAATGCCTCTGCTCATCTTAGCTATGGCAGTATTGAATGGTGAGAGGCACAGAGCTGTGATCAATACATCTATGGTCAATTCAGCTCAGACCAGCTAAATCAACTGCAGATCACTCTCCCATAGACTCCAGTACTCCATCAGATTGAGAGCATCTCCTGACAATGTCACATAGTGTTGACCCCACAGTAAGTAGATCTAACCTATGTTGATTTGATTTATGCTATTCACATAACTCAAATTGCGTATCTTGGATTGAATTTGCCCTGGAGTGTGGCAGGCCCCAAACTAACTAGCTCAAAACCAGCATCTTAAACTCCACCCAGAAACTCATAGGTAGCCAGTGCCCTAACCATCATATACCACCTTTCTCAGCCTTCTAAAAATGAATAAATTAATAGAGCCATATAATCCTGATCTCTGTCTATATATACTGCAGACCTTCAGCTAGAAACATGGAGATTTCATTACAAGTGTGTTCTATTCAAGGATAATCAATATTCAGTGCCTGTGAACAAGTGATTTTAGTTTAGAAGTTATTTCTGAGGAACAGCTGTCCATTGCAACAATAAATATGGTAATGTAGAAAAGTAAATGAATTTATTTGTATACAGATACAGCTGACACACACACACACACACACACACACACACACTTCAGTGATATGCTTTTTAATCTAAGTGGCTACAATTTCCCAGCAATGGTTGCAAGAAAGTATGTTTTTCTGGCCCATTTTTGGAAGGCTACTCCAGTTTTTGAAAGCTGGTAATGTGCTACACAGAATTTGAAAAAACCCCTCATATGTAGCATATTAGCACAGGTGTCTGCTTACAAAAATTGGAATAGCCTTCCAAAGATAAAAATCCAGAGACCTTTTTTAGAACACATTAAAAATGTGTTTAAGAAGATGCAATTTCTCAAATCTGTTTAGGATTTAAATTATAAATAGAATCCAGTCAGAACTGAGGAACCATTGTAATAGGTGCTATGTAAACATAGAGGAAGAGACAATCCCTGCCCTGAAGAATTTAAGACACCACTGGGTAAGTGAGATACACAAAGCGTGAAGAGTCACATAGGCCTGCTACATTATAATGGTCTTAAATTTTTTTTTGTGTGTGCCAAGACCTAATTATCATTAGTTGGCCAATTTCTTATAAGCCAATCAGAAATGTAAACAAAGTCACAGCAGTTTCATCAACTCATGGTTTATTTTCAAGTCACTACACAGTCGTGAGTCAGTATCCTTATCTCGTTTTACAGATGGGAAGACAGTGGAGCAGGATGTGAAAACAGCTTGCCCAATATCACGAAGGGAGTAAATCAGCAAAAAATGAGTACAAAATGCAGGAGACCTGGCTGTCCGCCCTGTCTAAATTAGAGCATGATTCTTCAATGCGAATTTAGTCTCTCCTCCGTATGTGGCAACAAGAAGTTTGCGGAGATCTGGGGGCATTTCTTTGGCAGCAGAACAGTTCGGACAGCACCGGAGGATAAACTGACTCTCTCAGTCGTCGCCCCCCCCCGTTCCCTATCCCAGCCCGAGCGAACAGTGAGACTCTTCCGAGAGCCCCCACCCCTTGCGATGGGCCCCAAAGCAGCGGCTCAAACACCGCAGAGACAGAACCCTGCAGGACAAGAGTCCGCGCCCATGCCTTACCTAAGTAAATATCCCCGAAAGACCCGCTCCCGATCTTCCGGCCCAGCCGGTATCGATTCCCGACTCTCAGCTCCATGGTAGCGGCCCAGTTCGGCTGCTCTGCCCACGCAAGTCGGCTTCACGGATGCCAGTTCAAAGCCCGGCAACTCCTGTGACCATCGCAGCCCCCAGTCCCGCCGCTCGAAACCAGTGAAGCAAGCGGGAGGTACCGCTCCCCGTCGGATGGACGCGGATTCCCAAGAGTCCCGGATCTCCTCAGCGTCTCCGGGCCCGAGCCGCCATACTGTGTGACCTCACTTCCCTAGCAACGGGAAAGGGGGGCGGAGGAGAGGGGCGGGGCTCATTTGGCTGAAGGGCGGGGCCTGGGAGGGTGCGTGCCACCGTGGGTGGCGGTCTCAAGGGGACTGTAGGTAGGGCCCTAGTACAGTACCAGAGGCCGTGGAATGGTCCGAATCAGCCCCCTCATATGAGCCGGACCGCAGCCCCGTCCAGGTCTGTAGCCTGAAGGTAGGCCTCCAACCCCGGCCTCAGGGCTAACATACAGGAATCGTCAGCCTGGCTACAGAAACTTAAACCCAGGTGGATCCTCTGTGCCGGTCAAAGGCCCCTAGGCGTCTCAGACTTGCCCCCGTTCTGACTTCAGCTACAGCACTCTTCATCCTCTGCACACAACCATCTAAAATGGGTAGGTAACCTATGGCACAGGTGCCAAAGACAACACACGAGTTGATTTTCAGTGGCACTCATACTACTGGGTCCTGGCCACCAGTCTGGGGGGCTCGGCATTTCAATTTAATTTGAAGTGAAGCTTCTGAAACATTTTAAAAACCTTATTTACTTTAAATACAATAATAGTTTCATTATATATTATAGACTTCTAGAAAAAGTCCTTCTAAAAACTTTAAAATGTATTACCGGCAGGCGAAACCTTAAATTAGAGTGAATAAATGAAGACTGGGCACTCCACTTCTGAAAGGTTGCTGACCCCTGATCTGAAAAGATAGAATGCTATAGAAATGCTTCACCTGAAGTTTTGCATGCATACTGCATGGTACACAGAAACTCCATCCAGGCAGAACTTGGATGATTTTCATGTACAGCCATATCCCACAAAGATGAGGAAAAAATGGCAGCAGGTATACATTGCTACCAGATCTGGCATATATTAAAGTGCAAGTAGAATTGGAAAAAGTACAGAGAGAGTAACAAAAACAGTAATAGTAACAGCTTCCTTATGAGAACTGATTAAAAAAGACTGGGACTGTTTAGCTTGGAAAAGAGACTGAGGGGCATATGATATTGGTCTATAAAATCATGCACAGTGGGGAGAAAATGAATAAGAAAGTGTTATTTACTCCTTAACACAACACATGAACTAGGGGTCACCCAATTAAAATGGTGACAGGTTTCAGAGTGGTAGCTGTTAGTCTAGCCCACAAAAGCTTATACCCAAATAAATTTGTTAGTCTCTAAAGTGCCACAAGTACTTCTTGTTCTTTTTGCCATTTAAAATGCTTTACTAATATTATTTTCAGTCCTATGAAAATACCTAGTTAACTTTAAGCTTTAATACATAATGTTATTAATTCCAATCTAACTGGGAGGTATATCTTCTTTATATGACCAGCTCAAAGATAGGTGCCTTCAGGAATGAATGATACAAGAGTGGAGTTTCCTTTTCCTTAGATATCTAAATCCATACATAATATTTTCCTATACCGTTAAACAATGCTTGTGGGAAATATTATGCAGGTTATTGAAGAACTCTGGGCTATGGTTTTCGTGCTGTTTGATTTCATTAGGGCCATGGTTCACCCCTAGTGATGAGCATCTTGATGTATAGAGCTTGTGCTGGGTGGGGGTGTCACAGTGAAAGCCGTGCTGATATAATCACTGTCAGGATGAGCTCTACCCTGACATCTGGTGGTGAATTGTGATGTGTTGTGGAAAAGAACTTCAGGAGCTGATCTTATTTGCATAGGCACACCCACCCCGGCTAGCATGAACTCACCACAGCCCAAATGGTCACTTTGGCTGCTTTGGGATCCCCAGTTTCTCTGTTATTGGGGCAGGAATAAAAGTGTTGCTACCCTGAGTATGTGAATCAAGGACTGTGGACATGTACTTGGCCTTTGTTATGGTGGAGGGACTCGCCATCATTGATGGTAGCACTCACTGGCCAAGGGACATGGGTTCCAAAACCTAAAGAATTGAGAGAGGATGTGGATAAGCTTTGATATCTTTTGGTGTGGTTCTTGTCTGAGGGCTCTACGAGCTTGTTATACTCTGCCTCTCTCCACTGGAATATCCGAGCTAATTTTTTATTTTATTAGGAGTCTATTTTCAACTTGCTGAGCTGAATTCACTTTGGGCCTAGTGGTACATCTCCACTAAGGCTCCCCTACTATAAGCTGAAATCACTGGTCACTGTTAAGAGGGAGGGGGAGGCTGAAGACATTTTGCTGAGCAGCTTGTGCAGCAGAGCAGTTTGAGAGACAGCCAGGGGAGTGAGGGGCTTGTGGTGAGAATTGCAGCAGAACCCCATGGAGTGGTGGGGCAGTCAGCCTCGGACCACGTTAAGGGTTAGGGTTTGGGTCTGGGTCAGACAATCTAATAATAGTATAGTGCTAGAACATAAATTCTGCTTCTACTCACAACTTTACTGCAGCTGAAGGTTGCTTATTTTCAAATTGTCTTTAGTGATTGTTACAAGTGTGAAGGGTGCCTTTCCTGGGTGGGGCTTTTTATCTGAGACAGGTAACGTAGGAGTTTCCCTGCCACGGGGGAGGGAGGAGCCTTGAGCCCATGAAGAAGGGAGGAGCAAAACAGTCAGTTCCATCTTGGCTGGTCTCCAGGGAGGAGGCCAGGGCCAGGAGAGATCCATCTTGGCTGCACATGAGGCAGGAAGCTTGGTCTCCAGGGAGGAGGCCAGGGCCAGGAGAGATTAATCTTGGCTGCACATGAGGCAGGAAGCTAGCTGGCAAGGGTTCTAGACCATCTTTGGCTATAAAGATGGCTCTACCTTTTTCTTATACTTCTACTTAGCTAATGTGAGTATTACCATTTGATTCTTCTATTAAGCCGTGCCTTTGGGGTGTTCTTTGCCTTTCAGACCAAAGTGGGGAACCCCAAATGTAAAGTGTCTGTATTTCTGCTTTAACCTTTTTCTTTATTAAATTTTCTAGTTATAAAACAGTCTGGTTTATTTCCCTTAGGGTTTTTCTCTGCTTCCAGTCTGGGAAGGGGGGAAGGGAATAGGAACCAGGGCAGCTAGGGGCCTAGCTGGAGTGTGAAGACTGTCTCTCCTTACCGTCAGGTTAGACGGGGGAGGGAGGAAGCAGTCTCCAGGTGTCTGCCTCTCAGGTACAGAGAGACGGGGGTGGGGGAAGTCTGCCTTCAGCCGGGGAGGGTGAAGGACAGAAAGCAGCCTCCAGGTATCTGACTTTGAATCCCAGGAAGGGGTACAAAGTTAGGGTCTGGCTCTCAGGTTGAGAGAGACAGGGATAAGGGAAGTCTGCCTTCAGCTGGTCAGGGTGAAGGGAAGCAGTTTTCCGGTGTCTGACTTTAAAACCCAGGGAGGGGGTACAAAGTCAGGATTAGGGGAAGATCGGGGGGCCCTCCAAGGTTTTGGAAGTATACCTGATTGGTGGCAGCGATTGGTGACCCCAAGAACCCCAACTGGCAAGGTGGGGGTGTGGGGGGAAAAGGACTTGTTGGTCTGGCATAGAAGAGACCCAGCCTTTGTATTCAAGAGCATAGAGGCTGGGGGTAACCCCCTCTTACAGTGATATCTGTAAAACAACAACATTTGTATGAAAATAAATGTGGTTCCATGTATGATACTAATAGCCATGATGGAATCAATTGTACATGATTTTGATTGGTAAACATAAATGCAAAAATATTTAGAGAAATTAATTTCCTTAATAAGAGAAAACAACACATTAATCATGTATATTTATTTTAGTGAATGGTTTTTTACTGCACTAAAAATGCATTTACTTCATTTTGACTAGATAATGGCAGTAACATAGTCTGTTAAAGAAACTCAGCTTAAAATCTCTGTACTAAAGATAGTGTACAAAATAGTGCAGCCTTAAGACTGTTCCCTCTGGAAACAAGGTGTGTCATTAATCTGTACATTGGCCAAACCTGACAGTCTCTAGGCAAAAGAATAAATAGACACTAATCTGACATCAGAAATCATAGCATTCAAAAACCAGTAGGAGAACACTCCAACCTTCCCGGCCATTCCATTAAAGACTTGATGGTGTCAATTTTTAAAACAGAAAAACTTCCAAAACAGACTCCAACGAGAAACTGAGGAACAAAATAATTTTCAAATTGGACACTATAAACCAAGGGTTAAACAGGACTAGTGAATGGTTTTCCCATTACACCAACTGATTTCAGTTCCCTAGTTATTACTGGTACAGTACCAGTACCAAACTGGTATGCTAATGTAATGTTTGCTTTTTATGTATATAAATACTTCTGTTCCATTCTATGCATCCGATGAAGTGGGCTATAACCCATGAAAGCTTATGCTGAAATAAACTGGTTAGTCTCTAAGGTGCTACAAGTCTTCCTCATCTTATTCATTAATAGTACTCCTCCTAGAAACAAGCGGTGTGTCAGAAATAATATTCCTGGAAACAAGAGGTGCATCCTGCATACTGTCCCCTCTGGGAACAAGGTGTGTCATCAATAGTACTCCTCCTGGAAACAATTAGTGTGATCTTAATAGTATTCCCTCCACAAATAAAAGGGGTGTAATTAATAGTAACTATATAAACCAGAGGTGTGTCATCAATACCTCATGTTTCTATGGGGAATACTAGGTCTTGAATGTATGGCTTGTAGAAAGTAATATTAAAAGCAATGGGTCCATGGCTCCCTGGTGCCCATACTATTGCCCCTGACCACATTTGAAGCAGCCCACTGGTTAAGTTGGTCCTGGGAATGTCTTGTTTGCTATGCAGAGGGCAGAGGCTGGTGTTGGGGTGTCACAATACCCTTGCATTTGTCTCTCTCATTCCCTGAATACACACGGTCTCTGTCCCCCAACACACTTGTACTGTTGTCGCCAGTACTTTATTTGAAAGTATAAAATTGCAGAGACTATATGTGCATGAGTATCAGTGGGGTAGCTGTGTTAGTCTGGATCTGCAAAAGTGACAGAGTCTTGTAGCGCCCTTATAGACTAACAGATGTTTTGGATCATAAGATTTTGTGGTAAAAGACCCATTTCATCAGATGAATGTCCTCATCTGTTAGTCTATAAGGTGCTACAAGACTTTGTCCCTATGTGTGCATGCTGCATTTCAACGTTAAACTAACAGCACTGTAATCCTTAATTTTTTTGCTGTGGTCTGTGCATGTCATAATTGTAGTACTCAAAGAATTAAATTTAAGTTACAAATGAGTTCTGCGAGCCAAGAAAGGATAGGATCTTTAGAATTGTCTGATTTTTTTATCATGATATTGTGCTTTATCATTGTTGTTCATTATTTAAAATTACAATCAAATAATAGTATCCTGCCAGAACAGGGGTGGGCAAACTTTTTGGCCTGAGGGCCACATTGGGATTGCAAAATTGTGTGGAGGGCCAGATAGGCTGTTGTCACGGAGTGTGGGGAGTCCGGTCCCTGCACCCCCGCTTCCTTAGATTCACAGAGACTCTCAGCCAGCCAGTAGATCAGAAGGTTTATTGAGATGACAGGAACACCATCCAACTCAGAGCTTCCCAGTCTAGACAGGACCCCTCAGTCAGGCCCTTCTGGGGGACCGGGAGATGAGGCCCAGGGTTTTGGGGCTCCCGGCCTTCTTCCCAGACTTCTTTCTCCCTCCTACCCTGAGCACAACCCCGCCAAAAACTGTTTCCCTGCCTCCTTCCTGTCCCCTCCCCCAAGCCTTTGTTAGAAACACACAGACATCCAGCTTCCCATCACCTGGCTGGGGTCAGGTTACATCCCAGCCTCACCTTTTCCCGTCACATCACCCCCCTCCTCCAGACTGAACTAAGCGGGGTCACTCTGACCAGTGACCTGGGGAAGTTCAGGGCCCCCTCTCCGGGACAGCGCGTCCGCTATCATGTTGGCACTTCCCTTCACATGGACCACGTCCATGTCATAATCCTGCAGGAGCAGACTCCACCGCAGGAGCTTGGCGTTGGCCCCTTTCATCTGGTGCAGCCAGGTCAGGGGAGAGTGGTCAGTGTACACGGTGAAGCGTCGCCCAAATAGATACGGTTGTAGTTTCTTGAGGGCCCACACCATGGCCAGGCATTCCTTCTCGATGGCCGCGTAGTTCTGCTCCCGGGGGAGCAACTTCTTGCTCAGGTACACGATGGGGTGTCTCTCCCCCTTTCCATCCTCCTGCATTAACACCGCCCCCAGCCCCACGTCTGAGGTGTCGGTGAATACCACGAACGGCTTGTCAAAGTCCGGGTTTGCTAGAACCGGGCCGCTGACCAGAGCCTCCTTCAGCACACAGAGAGCCCTCTGGCACTGCTCCGTCCAGACCACCTTGTCTGGCTTCCCCTTCTTGCATAGCTCGGTGATGGGGGCAGCTGTGGCGCTGAAGTGGGGCACAAACCTTCGGTAGTACCCCGCCATCCCGATGAAGGCTTGGACCTGCTTTTTGGTTTGGGGCACGGGCCAGTTTTTGATCGCCTCCACCTTGGCTGGTTCTGGCTTTAGGTGGCCGCTCCCCACCCGGTGGCCCAGGTAGGACACTTCAGCCATCCCCACCTTGCACTTCTCTGCCTTTATGGTCAGCCCAGCGTGCCGGAGCCGGTCCAGCACTTGTCCCACCTGGGACACATGGTCCTCCCAGGTCTGGCTAAAGACACAGATGTCATCAATATATGCTACAGCAAAACTCTCCATCCCCCTCAGGAGCTGATCCACCAGGCGCTGGAAGGTGGCCGGCGCCCCTTTGAGGCCGAAGGGCAGGGTCAGGAACTCATAGAGCCCCAGAGGGGTGATAAAGGCCGATTTCAGCCTGGCATCTGCATCCAGTGGCACCTGCCAGTAACCCTTTGTAAGATCCATAGTGGTGAGGTAACGAGCTCCCCCCAACTTGTCCAGGAGCTCGTCAGGCCTTGGCATAGGGTAGGCATCAGAGACAGTGATGGCATTGAGCTTTCGATAGTCCACACAGAACCGGATCGACCCGTCCTTTTTGGGGATCAGCACCACCGGTGAGGCCCAAGGGCTGGACGATGGCTGGATCACCCCCAGAGCCAGCATCTCCCGGACCTCCCTCTCCAGGTCCTTGGCAGTGTTCCCTGTGACTCGGAAGGGGGAGCATCTGATAGGGAGGTGCGATCCTGTCTGCACCCGGTGGACAGTCAGATTAGTGCGTCCAGGCCGGTTGGAGAACAGTGGTCGGTACAGCTGCAGCACCCCTCTGATCTCAGCTTGCTGGGCAGGGGTTAGCTGATCTGAGAGGGGAATTGTTTCCAGGGGGGAGCCAGCTCCTGTCTCCGGGAATAGATCCACTAGTGGGTCAGCTCCCTGCTCCTCCCAATGTCCACACGCGGCCAACACCACATTCCCCCTGTCATAATAGGGCTTCATCATGTTCACGTGGTACACCCGGTGCTGGTGGGCCCGGTTAGACAGCTCCACCACATAGTTCACCTCATTTAGTTGCTTGACAACCTTAAAAGGGCCTTCCCAGGCGGCCTGAAGCTTGTTTTTTCTCACCGGGATGAGAACCATCACCTGATCCCCGGTGGCGTAGGCGCGGGCCCGCGCCGTGCGGTCATACCAGACCTTCTGCTTCCTCTGGGCTCTGGCCAGATTCTCCTGGGCCAGGCCCATGAGCTCAGCAAGCCTCTCTCGGAAGGTCAGGACATACTCCACCACCGATTCTCCCTCGGGGGCAGCCTCCCCCTCCCATTCATCTCTCATCAGGTCCAGGGGCCCCCTTACCCTCCGTCCATATAGCAGTTCGAAAGGCGAAAATCCGGTAGACTCCTGGGGCACCTCCCTGTACGCGAACAGCAGGTGGGGTAAGTACTTGTCCCAGTCCTGTGGGTGCTGGTTCATAAAGGTTTTCAGCATCATCTTCAATGTCCCATTGAACCTCTCCACCAGCCCGTTGGACTGGGGGTGATACGCTGAGGCCCAGCTGTGTCGGACCCCACTTTTCTCCCACAAGCTCTGGTGCAGGGCCGACATGAAGTTGGACCCTTGGTCGGTCAAGACTTCCTTGGGGAACCCCACTCGGCTGAAAATGGTCAGCAGCGCGTCTGCCACAGTGTCTGCTTCAATGGAGGATAAGGGCACTGCCTCGGGGTAGCGGGTGGCAAAATCCACCACCACCAGGATGTATTTCTTCCCCGAGCGGGTCATCTTGCTGAAAGGCCCCACTATGTCCATAGCCACCTTCTGAAAAGGCTCCTCTATGATAGGCAAAGGTCTCAAAGCTGCTTTCCCCTTGTCCCGGGCCTTCCCCACCCGCTGGCAGGGGTCACAGGATCGGCAGTACTGGCGGACAGCCCTAAAGGCCCCAGGCCAGTAAAAGTTCTGTAGCAGCCTCTGCCCGGTGCGTCGGATTCCCTGGTGCCCTGCGAGAGGGATGTCATGGGCCAGGTACAATAACTTGGGGCGATACTTCTGGGGGACCACCAGCTGCCTCCGGATCCCCCAGGACTCCATTTCCCCGGGGGGAGCCCATTCCCGGTACAGGAACCCCTTCTCCCACAGGAACCTCTCCTGGCAGCCTCTTCCCTTGGTCGGTACCTCACCCAGGCCAGCCAGGTCCCTGCACTTCTGCAAGGAGGGATCTCTCTGTAACTCAGTCTGGAATTCAGCAGCTGGGGAAGGGATGGGGCCTGGCTCCCTCCTGCTGGCTGAGTCTGAGGCCAGAGCCCCTCGGAGCCCGGTCCCTTGACACCCCCTCCCCACTGGGGTGGGATCCTGCACCCCCGGTACAGGACCCTCTCCACGGTCCAGGTACTGTGCCCTTCGCCGGCTCTGGCTACGGGTCACGACCAGGGCACCCTTGGGGTTGTTGGGCCAGTCCTCTAGGTCCCCTCCCATCAGCACCTCTGTAGGCAAATGGTGGTGCACCCCCACATTCTTAAGGCCCTCCTTGGTCCCCCATTTCAGGTGTACCCTTGCGACGGGCACCTTGAACGGGGTCCCGGCCACCCCTCTCAGGGTCAGGTAGGTGTTGGGCACCATCCGAGCTGGGGCCCCACCTCGGGCCGGGCCAGTGTCACCTCAGCCCCCGTATCCCAGTATCCATAGACCTTCCTCCCGTCCACCTCCAGGGGAACAATGCACTCGCTCCGCAGGGACAGCCCTGCGCCCACCCGGTAAACTGTGAACGGTGGGTCCTGAGCATCCCGTTCCCCGGAGGAGCTGGTCTGGGGCGCTCCCCCCTCCCGAGCAGGCGGTAAGTTGCCAGCCTCCCTTGCCGGGGCTTTCCGTCTCTCGTCAGGCTGGGTCTCTACCCAGTTAACCCTGGGGGAGTTTGGTCCGCTCGGTCTGTTCTGGAGCCTGGGGCACTGGGCCCGTATGTGGCCCCTCCGGCCACATTGGAAGCAGCTTAGGTCCCGCTGGTCCCCCGGGTCGGTTGGTCCTGACGCTAGAGGTTCCACTTTGATGGGGGGTCTCCGTGTTTCCCCGCTGGGAGGTTCCTGGGTGACTCTCTCTCGGTCTTGTGAAGGGCCGACTCCGGTGGTACTCCTCTCTGCTCCCCCCTGACCGACTGTTCACAAACTCATCGGCCAACTGCCCTGCGTGCTGTGGGTTCTCTGGCTTTTTGTCCATCAACCACAGCCTCAGGTCGGAGGGGCACTGGTCGTACAGATGCTCCAGTATGACTAGGTTGAGCAGGTCCTCCACCGTTCCGGCCCCCGCCGTCCACTTGCGGGCATATCCCTGCATCTGGTTGGCCAGTTGTAGGTAGGTGATCTCAGGGGTTTTCCGCTGACTCCGGAACCTTTTCCGGTACATCTCGGGAGTCAGCCCGAACTCGCGGAGCAGGGCCTTTTTGAATAGTTCATAGTCCCCTGCCTCCGCGTTGGTCATTCGGCTGTACGCCTCCACGGATTTGGGGTCCAGTAAGGGGGTGAGGAACTGGAGCCAGTCTGCAGGGTCAATCCGGTGCATCCCACAGGCGTTCTCGAAGGCTGTCAGGAAGCTATCCATGTCCTCCCCCTCCTTACGCCGGGCCAGGATGCCCTTATCGAAGCTCCGTGCAGCCTTGGGGCCCCCCTCACTCACCGCAGCCGGGGCCCCGCTGCTCCTCAGCCTGGCCAGCTCCAGCTCATGCTCACGGTCAAGCTGGCGCTGCCTCTCCGCATGCTGGCGCTGCCTCTCCTCATGCTGGCGCTGTTGCTCCTCGTGCTGACGTTGTTTGTCCTTCTCCTCCAGCTGAAGCTGGCACTGCCGTTGACGCTCTGCTAATTTTTTCTCTTTTAACATGATTTTTCTCAATTCTATGTCCCATTCACTGTGCCTTGGGTCCAGGGGTGGGGACCCCTGCTGGGAGGGTCCCCTGCTGGCTGCCGGAGTCCGGGTGCCCTCGGTATTTGCTGGGCTTCCCCCAACCCCTCCCCTAGTTATAGGTGAGGGGGACCTTGAGACGTCCTCGGCAGCAGTCTGTCCCCTCCCAGCCCGGGCAGGCCCTGGGGCCGGCGCTGTGTCTGCCGGGCGGCTCCCCTCAGAGGCCGGGCTCGGGGCATTCGCACGATCCCTCTCCTCCAGCTGTGCAATCAGCTGCTCCTTGGTGAGCTTTGAAATGGGCAGCCCCCTCTGCCTGCACAGCTGCACCAGGTCACTCTTGAGGCGCTTGGCATACATCTTCCTGACGGCCACTCGCAGGCCTGTGCGTTCAGATTTCAATGGTTTTCAGGAGGAACCCCCTTGTGTGCCAGCCCTTCTCCCCACCTCTCTCCCGGGGTCGAGCTGCAGCTCCTCGGCCACTGAGTCTGCTCACTGCAGTGCCCCAGGGGACCCCGCTTACTGCAACAGTCCTCGCTGGTCACACACTCTCAGGGGTTAAGCGTAGCTCCTCCGCCCCCCGAAAACACGTCTGACTTCAGCACACCTGGTCCCCCTTCGTTCTACTGCTCCCCAGTCACTTACTGCAGGAAGTGCCGCTCACGGGGTGAAGTCGTATCCCACCGCTCTGCCACCAGTTGTCACGGAGTGTGGGGAGTCCGGTCCCTGCACCCCCGCTTCCTTAGATTCACAGAGACTCTCAGCCAGCCAGTAGATCAGAAGGTTTATTGAGATGACAGGAACACCATCCAACTCAGAGCTTCCCAGTCTAGACAGGACCCCTCAGTCAGGCCCTTCTGGGGGACCGGGAGATGAGGCCCAGGGTTTTGGGGCTCCCGGCCTTCTTCCCAGACTTCTTTCTCCCTCCTACCCTGAGCACAACCCCGCCAAAAACTGTTTCCCTGCCTCCTTCCTGTCCCCTCCCCCCAAGCCTTTGTTAGAAACACACAGACATCCAGCTTCCCATCACCTGGCTGGGGTCAGGTTACATCCCAGCCTCACCTTTTCCCGTCACAGCTGTGCCTCTGGAAATAGTGTGGCCCAACACCCTATATGACCCCTTCCTACTTCTTGCCCCCTGGCTTCCCCTCTCAGAATCTCCAATCTATCCAACCCCCTCTGCTCTTTGTTCTCTGTGTGTCCCCTCCCAAGACCACCCCACCCTAACTGCCCTCCCAGGAGACCTGCTGCTCCATTGTACCTGATCCCTATCCACCCACCTGCCCTTTGACAGGCCCCTGGGATTTGCACGCCCCATCCAACCCCACCCCCCGCTCCCTGACTGTACCCTGCAACTCCCTACCTCTTATCCACTGCACCTGGCTTTGGTCTGCTTACTATGCTGCCCAGCAGCGTGTCTTTCAAGTGCATGGAGTCCCTCCTCCCCCTCTGCCTGAGCACTGCCTGCTTGGTGGGGTGGCTCTCAGCTGGGAGGGCAAGGTGGGGGTGAGACTGGGGTAGCCTCCCTGGCTGGGAGTTCAGGGGCTGGGCAGGATGGTCCTGTGGGCTGCATGTGGCCCGTGGGCTGTAGTTTTCCCACCCCTGTGCTAGAACATAAGTTGTGCTTGAGGTCATAACTTTACTGCAGCTGAAGGTTGCTTATTTTCAAATTGTAATTTTTAGTGATGTTATTTTACAGATAACATTTGTATGAAAATAAATGTAGTTGTGTGTATGATAGTAATAAACATGATGGAATTGAATGTTAGTGAGTCATGTACATTATTTGACTGGTAAACATAACTGCAAAATTTTTTTAGAGAAATGAATTTTCTTTAATAAAAAGAAAACACATTAATCATGTATTCTTATTGTAGTAAATTTTTTTAACTGCACTAAAAATACATTTACAGTAGACTGGTGATTATCCAGGATTGGGTTAACCAGGTTGTGGATTAACCGGGATGTCAAAAAAAAAAAGAAAAAAGTGTAACTTCCAGGGCTGGCGCTGACTTTGTTGCTGCCCCAAGCACACACACACAAAAACCCCCACCCCACCAGGGCATTTGGCAGCCAGTGAACCAACACCAACACCCCCCCTCCTCCCCGGTGCAGTGTGGCTGGTGAACCAACCCCTTCCTCCCCATATTTCCTATGGATGGTGATTATCTAGGATTTTATTAACTAGGATTAATTGTTTCCCTAGATAATGGCAGTAACACAGTGTGTGTGAAATAAATTGTGCTTAAAATCTGCTTATTTTCTCAGTTTGATATTTGTACACTACATTTAGTACAGATATATACAAAATATTTAGTACAGATATATACAAATTTGTGTTTATGATAGCTGTATTAAAGCTCCAGAACTGATGACTTCAAGGTTGGGAGTGGGAACGTCTTGCTGTATTATGTTCTACATTTATATACAAACTCTAATGAAAGCCACATTTCTCTCTCTCTCTAAATTAGACATTGTACTCTTGTCACCTAAATTATTATAGTAGACTCTCAATTATCCAGGATGATAGGGAAAAACTGAATCCCGGTTACTATAATCCCAGATAATCACCATCCATAGGAAATAAGGGGGGGGGGGGAAGGGAGGTTGGTTCACCAGCCGCCCTGTATCGGGGAGAGGGGGTGTTGGTTCACTGGCTGCCCTGGTGGGTTGGGGTTTTTTGCGCTTGGGGCGGCAACAAAACCAGAACCGGCCTTGCGAGTTACATGTATTTTTTTTGACATACTGGTTAATCCACAACCTGGTTAACCCAATCCTGGATAATCAAGAGTCTACTGTATATGAAAGAAACCTGGAGTTTTGAGGTGCTCAAATAGCCCCAGGAATCATGAATAAAATTGCCTTTTGTCCCCCCACCCAAATATGAAATGTTGCCTATCGTGAGCCCCTGTGCGACAGCATGAAGTCTACCTTGAGCTGCATGCTGAATGCCAGGTACTACAAGCTGCAGCATCAGTGGAGGTGTAAGGATGGCAATACGCTATGTTCCTCTTATGTCTGTCATGTTACTGGGGGGCGTTATGTTGCCTTAAGAGTTTGGTGCCTACCCCTGGCTGCCCATACAATGCTTAATGTGTGCCAGGGCTGAGCTCTGTTATGTTTGTCAATGTAAATTAAGCACTTGGAGAAGCCAGTGGGGTGTGCGGGGGGAGGGGGGGGGGAGCCTGGGGGAAAAGTACAAGTTTGTACAGGACGCCATTGTCCCTAAAGTTTGTCATGAGGATGGTGCAGTGTATTTCTAGCCTGTGGTAGCTGCCTGGGCAGCATAAGAGGGAGTGACACTACTCTCCATTTTGAGTGTGAGGCTGTAGTTATACCCTCGAGCACCAGCAAAGAAATCTTTACATTACTGCACCCCCAAATACCCTCTCACAGTACAAAGACAACCCTCAGCACTGTTGAGGTATCTCTTTCAGTAGTCTCCAACTGCACCTACTGTAGAGTCCCCTCTTCTGTCTAGGTAGCATTTCCTTTTTAGGAACCTCAAATAGTGTAATTATTGTCTTACCTGTTTGATAATGTTTGAGTCTTCTGTAAGCTGGAAGGCTGATTAATACATCAAGAGGAACAGTGCTTGCTGCTGCTAAGGTAGGAATGAACGAAAGGGTTTCTGGGTTATCTGAGTCTCTCTCTTTATAGCTGCCTTTGGCTTCTAAGGCATGCTGGGAAATGGAGGGGTGGCGCTTAGGCAGTATATAAGCTACGGTCTTGTCAGAGGAAGTCATTCAGCTTTGTGTTGGTGCAAAGAGATGTCCATAGGCACTTGTATGGGTGTTTATAGTCATGGTGAGTATTAATATACTGTTTTTCTTTATTTCCACATAATGTGCTTTTCGTTCTTTTCAGGTTGTTCAGAGTGTGTTTGATTTATGTGTTATCATTAGTATTTTCATTGGGAATGAGACACTGGGGGGGAGCTTGTGTTAAACAGACATATTTAGTACTAGTAGCATATCCAAGGTGTTGGATGTTGTAAATTAGAAGCATAGCAATTTTCTGTTTGGGTTATGTGGGGACTGGTCTGAGGAAACTGGGAATACTAGTGCCCCGCATAAAGACCCCGGACCGCACCATCGTCACCCCGACCGCCAAAACGATGCTGGAAAGGACCCTGAAAGACACCATCCGCTTCTACTACGCCGAGAACCTGAAGCGGAAGCCAGACCAGGGCAAGGTGTTTGAGGTGTCCAGCAAGTGGGATGCCAGCAACCACTTCCTCCACGGGGGAAGCTTCACCAGGTTCTCCGACTGGCAGTTCATCTACCGGGCCCGACTCAACTGTGTTCCCCTCAATGGAGCCATCCGCCATAGCAATCGGGACAAGTGCTGCAGGAGGTGCGGCTACGTCAACGAGACATTGCCCCACGTCCTGTGTGGATGCAAGCCACACTCCAGAGCCTGGCAGCACCGCCACAATGCCATCCAGAACCAACTGGCAAAAGCCATCCCACCATCCCTGGGGAAGATCTCAGTCAACTCCGCCATCCCCGGGACGGACAGCCGACTGCGACCCGACATCGTCGTGACCAACGTAGAGACGAAAAAGGTCATCATAGTGGACGTCACGGTGCCATTCGAAAACCGGTCACCAGCCTTCCACGAGGCCCGAGCTCGAAAGGTGCTTAAGTACACCCCGCTGGCTGACACCCTGAGAGCGCAGGGCTATGAGGTGCAGCTCCACGCCCTGATTGTAGGAGCCCTAGGTGCATGGGACCCCTGCAACGAGCCGGTACTGAGAGCGTGCGGCATCGGTCGGTGCTACGCCCGGCTCATGAGACAGCTCATGGTGTCCGATACCATCAGGTGGTCCAGAGACATATACACGGAACACGTCACGGGACATCGCCAGTACCAGGTCGAGTAGCCGAGACCGACGACCAGGGAAACAACCCACTCCCCCTTCCCTGAAAAACAGAGGGATGCACCCCACCCACGTACTTATTGCCTGCACCACCACTGACTCGGACTTTCACTACACCGCATGGGTGGCGTACCCGAACACACCTATAGACTGACTCTTTAAAAAACTCCCACACCCCAATCTGGAGCTAAGCTGGATATGTGATATGCATGTGCCTTGTAAATTGTACCTACTACCTACAATCGCCCATAACTCCACCCTGACTCCAGATGTCCAGTACCTTACCTCTCAATCTGTGTATGTTTTCATGTTGAACATTAGCTTTAATAAAAATTTTAGTGAGTGTTTCTTTTCTTAATTTTATCTCTATGTCCCTTTTGTATTTGTTTGTACTTAGTTGTCTGGAGCCCTTTGAGTAGAGTTAATAAACCATGTTTACAGTCAAACTTTCTTTGTATTTGCAGCTTTGTCCAGATCCGGCATGGAGTTGCACTGTGACCTGAAGGATTGTGAATATTTCTCTTGTTGTCTGTCACGCCAGCTCTGTATGTTCGGGAATCATGTCAGTATATAGGAGTGAAAACCTATTTCTCAAGGTGAAGAGGATTGTGAGGGGGAGCTCCTGTCCAATTTCCAAAGATAAGTATATGCCAAAGAGTTTAATGGTCAGAAGGATTTGTGATCTTGAGGCTCTTTGTTTACTTATGGGCATTCTCTAAATTCTACTAATTGTTAATGAGCCTGTGAAGGATACATGGGAGTTCATTACGGGAGCGAATGTGGTTTTTTTCCCTCTTCTTTGGAGGAGGGTTGATTGCTGGCAGAGTGACCTGTCTGTAACTAGAGATGCTCTGTTCTCAGTTCTTCTCTCTTACGCACTACTTTGCATCACTGGTCACCACTTAAGTCTTGTATTCTCCTCTACATGGGTAAGGTTTTCTGAGAAGGATGTGAGCATCCTAGTTAGCGATGGGGGTCTGGCATAGAGGAAAGGGAGGGCCATTGGTATGTGGAAATTTAGTCATTTTCCATGTGAATGAGAGCATTTTGGGTGGGGTTCTGTGAGGGGGATGTAATGTGTAGTAGGTGTTCCCTGTCAAGGAAGTCATATGTAGGTGAGGTCATATTTGATATTGTGGTTTTTGGGAGCTTTGTGAGTAGAGTTTATAACTGAGGTTTGTAGTTAAGCTTTGTCTTTATTTGCAGATTAGTCCAGATCTGGTACTGAGAAGTCTCATTCCATGGAACATAATTAGTGCTTCTCTTTGACGATCATGGCATTGTTGTATGGATTCTGATATATGAGAGCGAAAGCCCACCTAGGAAGGCAAAGAAGATCTTGAGAGTGGGAGTGCCTGTCAAAGTTAAGTATTTACTGGAGGGTTCAATGGTCTGAAGTATTTGTGCGGTTGTGGCTTCTTGTTTAGGGGTGGGAGTCCTCTACATTCTTCGTTTAATAGGCATGTGGTGGGTGGTTGGGAGCTTGTTGTACAGAGGGAGTGTGAGTGTCCCTTGAGGGAGGGCTAATTGCTGGGAGAGTGACCTGTCTGTTACTAGAGATGCTCCAGTCTCAGTTCTTTTCTCTCACAGCACTGGGTTTGTATGACAGGTCACCACTTCATTCTTTGTCCATCTTTTCTGTGTTTGTGGTTTTCCAAGGAGAATGTGAGCATCCTAGTTATGGATGGTTTCCTGCTGTGTTGTGCTGCAATAAGTGCATGGATGTTTGGAGTGGGGGCTGCTTCTCTGAGGTGGGGGGGGGAGTGTAATGGATAATTGGTGTTCCTTCTGTTTAGTATGCAGGTGAGGTCTTCTTTCATGTTGTGCAGTTGGGTGCTATGTGAGGAGGTTCACAATGAAGGTTTGTTTGTAGTTGCAGATGCATCCGGATCTGGTACTGCATTGTGGTGTCCCATGGAGGGTCATGACTACTTCTGTTGACGTATGGGAGAGAAGGCCAGTGTACAAAGGAAAAGATGATGATGATGATGATGATGTTGAGAGTGGGAACAGCTGTCAAAGTTAAGTGTGTGCGGAAGGGCAGAAGACTGTTTTGTTTAGGGGTGGGAATTCCCTAAACATTTCCTGTTAATGGGTGTGTGAGGAGTGGGTGGGAGCTTGTTGTACAGAGGGAGTGTGAGTTTTTTTGCTGAGGGAAGGTTGATTGCCAGGAGAGTGACCTTTCTAACTAGAGAAGCTCCATTCTCAGTTCTTCTCTCAGACAACACAACACTGGGTTTGCATGACAGGTTACTACTTCATTCTTTGTCATCTTCTATGTGGTTGTGGTTTTCCAAGGAGAATGAGCATCCTAGTTAGTGATGGTTCCCTGCTGTGGTGAGCATGTTGGGGAGCAGCAATATGTAGATGAGTGGGTGGGTGCTTCTCTGGTGGGGGGGGGGGGGAGGGTGGCAGTCTAACTGATAGTAGGTATTCCTTCTGTTTAGTATCCGGGTGAGGTCATCTTTCATGTTGGGGTTGATGGATTGTTAGGGTTGATGGATTACTATGAGTAGATTTGTACTAAAGCTTTGTTTGTCATTGCAGACACATCTGGATCTGGTACTGGGTCGTGTTGCTCCATGGAGGGTTGTGACTACTTCTCTCTGACTGTCACGGCATCGTTGTATGGATATCAACGTATGGGAGAGAAGGCCAGCGTACAAAGGAAACTAAGATCTTGGGAGCAGCTGTCAAAGTTGTCTGCTGAAGAGTCTGAGGGGCAGAAGAATTTATGCTGTTGAGGCTTCTTGTTTAGGGGCGGGAGTCTTCTAAACTGTTCCCGTTCTTAATGGGCACGTGAGGGGTGGTTGGGAGCTTGTTGTTGTACAGTGGGAGTTTCCCCTGAGTGAGGGAAGGTTGATTGTTGGGAGAGTGACCTGTCTGTTACTAGAGATGCTCCATTCTCAGTTCTTCTCTCTCACAGCACTGAGTTTGCATGACAGGTCACCACTTTATTCTTTGTCCATCTTCTATGTGGTTGTGGTTTTCCAAGGAGAATGTGAGCATCCTAGTTAGCGATGGTCTCCTGCTGAGGTAGGCAGCAATATGTGGATAAGTGTTTGGAGTAGATGGTGCTTCTCTGAGATGGGGGTGGGGTGGGGGGAGTGTAATGATTAGTTGGCGTTCCTTCTGTTCAGTATACAGGTGAGCTAGTCTTTCATGTCGTGTAGTTGGGTGCTATGCAAGTAGGTTCACAGTGAAGCTTTGTTTGTAGTTGCAGACGCATCCAGATCCGGTACTGTGTGTCATTCCGTGGAGGGTTGTGACTACTTCTCTTTGTTTGTCACGGCATCGCTGTACGGATGTTGACATACAGGAGAGAAGGCCAGCGTACAAAGGAAAAGAAGAGCTTGAGAGAGGGAGAGGCTGTCAAAGTTAAGTATCTACCGAAGGATTTGAGGAACAGAAAATTTGTGCTGTTGAGGCTTCTTGTTAAGGGGTGGGAGTCCCCTAATCTGTTTGTGTTCTTAATGGGCACATGAGGGGTGGGCAGGAGCTTGTTGTACAGAGGAAGTGTTAGTTTCCCCTGAGGGAAGATTGATTGCTGGGAGAGTGACCTGTATGTAACTAGAGATGCTCCATTCTCAGGTCTTCTCTGAGACACAACAGTGGGTTTGCATGACTAGTCACTACTTCATCCTTTGTCCAACTTCTACATGGTTAGGGTTTCACAAGGAGAATGTGAGCATCCTAGTTAGCGATGGTCCCCTGCTGTGGTGAGCAGCAGGGGACCATCTGCTCACCACAGTGTTTGGAGTGGGTGGGTGCTTCTCTGAGCGGTGGGTGTAATGGATAGTAATTGTTTCTTCTGTTTAGTAGATTTGTAATGAAGCTTTGTTTGTAGTTGCAGGTGCATGCAGATCCAGTACTGTGTTGTGTCGTTCTGTGGTGGGTCATAACTACTTCTCTTTGACTGTCACGTCATCGCTGTACGGATGTTGATGTATGGAAGAGAAGGCCAATGTACAAAGGAAAAGATCTTGAGAGCAGGAGCAGCAGTCAAAGCTATGTATCTGATGAAGGATTTGAGGGGCAGAAGAATTTGTGCTGTTTAGGTGCGGGAGTCCTTTAAACTGTTCGTGTTCTTAATGGGCACATGAGGGGTGAGTGGAAGCCTGTTGTACAGAGGGAGTGTGAGTTTCCCCTGAGGGAGGGTTGATTCCTGGGAGAGTGACCTATCTATAACTAGAGATGCTCTGTTCTCCGGTCTCTTCTGACGCACAGCACTGGGTTTGAATGACCAGTCACCACTTTGTCTTTTGTTCATTATCTACATGGTTGAGGTTCTCCAAGGAGAATGAGAGCATCCTAGTTACTGATGGTCCCCCTGCTCTGGTGAGCATGGGGGCTGGCAGCAATAGGTGGATAGGTTTTTGGGGGTGGGTGGATGCTTCTCTGAGGGGTGTGTATGTAATGGATAGTAGCTGTTCCTTATGTTTAGTATGCAGGTGAGGTCATCTTTCATGTAATGGTTGTTACAGTTGATGGGTTGCTATGTGAGCAGATTTATAGTGAAGGTTTGTTTGTACTTGCAGGTGCATCTGGATCCAGTACTGTGTTGTGGTCTTCTGTGGAGAGTCGTGACTACTTCTCTGACTGTCACGGCATTGCTGTATGAATGTTGGCATATGGGAGAGAAGTCCAGCGTACAAAGGAAAAGAAGATCTGGACAGTGGGAGCGGTGGTCAAAGTTAAGCATCCACTGAAGGGTATGATGGTGAGAAGTATTTGTGCTGTGGAGGCTTCTTGCTTCAGGGTGGGAGTTGGCTAAACTCTGCCCATTCTTAATGGGCACAAGAGGGAGCTCATTGTATGGAGGAAGTGTGTGTTTTCCCTGGAGGAAGATTGATCACTGGGAGAGACCTCTCTCTAACTAGAGATGCTCCATTCTCAGTTGTTCTGTCACACACAGCACTGGGGTTGCATGATGGGTCACTGCTTTGTCCTTCTTTTCTCCTCTATTGGGTGTTACGTTTTTGAGGAGGATGTGAGCATCCTAGTTAGGGATGGTCCCCTGTGTTGGAGGGAAGGTGGGAGGGCCACCAGTTTGTGGATGGCCATGTTGAAGGTTGGGGGCTTCTCTGAGGGGGGTGTAAAGTGTAGTAGATGTTCATTCTCTTTAGGAAGCAGTATGACTGTGAGGAGATCTTTCATATTGTATAGTTGGGAGGTTTCTGAGTAGGTTTGCAGTCAAGCTTTTTTCTTTTCAGATGCATCTGGATCTGGTACTGCACTGTGGTGTTCCGTGGAGGATTGTGACTACTTCTCTGACTGTCAAGGCACTGCTGTATGGGTATTGAGGTATGGAAGAGAAGGCCAGTGTACAAAGACACAGTTAAGTATCACCTGCTAAGGGTTTGATGTGAGAAGTATTTGTGCTGTTGAGGCTTCTTGTTTAGGGATGGGAATCCTCTAAAAATTTGTCCATTCTTAATGAGCACATGAGGGGTGGGTGGGAGGCTGTTGTATGGCAGGAGCATGGGTTTCCCTTGAGGGAAGGTTGATTACTGGGAGAGTGACCTGTTTAACTAGAGATGCTCCGTTCTCAGTTCTTCTCTTACACAGCACTGGGTTTCCATGCTGGGTCACCTTTGTCCTTTTCTCTTCTGCTGGGTGTTGGTTTTCTGAGGAGGATGTGAGCATTCTAGTTAATGATGGACTCCTGTGGTGTAGGGAAAGGGGGAGGGCCACCAGTATGTGGATGAGGGTGTGGGGTGCTTGTCTGAGGGGGGTTTAGAGTGTAGTAAATGTTCCTTCTCTTCAGGAAGCAGTATGCAGGTGTGGTTATCTTTCATATCATGTAGTTGGGTGATTTGTAAGTAGGTATGCAGTCAAAGTGTATTTGTGTTTGCAGATGCATCCAGATCTGGTACCGTGTCATGGTGTTCTGCGGAGTCTCATGACTACATCTCTCTGACTATAATGGTATCGCTGTATTCATGCCAATGTATGGGAGTGAAGGCCCATATATAAGGGGAAGAAGATCTTAACTTAGACGGCTATTCCAGCTCTTAAGTATCTGCTGAAGGGTTTGATGGTCAGAAGAATGTGTGCTGTTGAGGAACCTTGTTTAGGGATTGGGGTCCTCTAAACTGTCATTTCTTAATGGGCATGTGAGGGGCGGGTGGAAGCTCATTGTACAGAGGGAGCATGAATTTCCCCTGGAGGAAGGTTGATTGCTGGGAGAGTGCCCTGTTTAACTAGAGATGCTCCACTCTCCGTTTTTCTCTCACACACAGCACTGGGTTTTCATGAGAGGTCACCACTTCATTCTTTGTCCATCTTCTACCTGGTTGTGGTTTTCCAAGGACAAAGTGAGCATGCTAGTCTCCTGCTGTGGTAGGCAGCAAGATGTGGATGAGTGTTTGGAGTAGGTGGTGCTACTCTGAGTGGGGGGGGGAGTATAATGGATAGTTGGTGTTCCTTCTGTTTAGTATGCAGGTGAGGTAGTCTTTCATGTCGTGTAGTTGGGTGCTATGCAAGTATGTTCACAGTGAAGCTTTGTATATCATTGCAGACACATCCCGATCTGGTACTGCGTTGTGTTGCTCCATGGAGGGTCGTGACTACTTCTCTTTGACTGACTGTGACGGCATCGTTGTATGGATATTGACGTATGGGAGAGAAGGCCAGCGTACAAAGGACAAGAAGATTAGAGCATTGGAGTGGTTGTCAAAGTTGTGTATCTGCCGAAAGGTCTGAGGGGTAGAAGAACCTATGCTGTTGAGGCTTCTTGTTTAGGTGCGGGAGTCTCTAAACTGTTTGTTTGTTCTTAATGGGCATGTGAGGGATGGGCGGGAGCTTATTCTACAGAGGGAGTATGAGTTTTCCCCTGAGGGAAGGTTGATTGTTTAACTAGAGATGCTCCGCTCTCCGTTCTTCTCTCACACACAGCACTGGGTTTTCATGACAGGTCACCACTTCATCCTTTGTCCATCTTCTACCTGACTGTGGTTTTCCAAGGAGAATATGAGCATCCTAGTTAGCGATGGTCCCCTGCTGTGGTGAGCATGTTGGGGGGGGCAGCAATAGGGTGCGTGTGTGATGCATAGTAATTGTTTTTCTGTTTTGATAGGCAGGTCAGGCCATCTTTCATGTTGTGGCTGATGAGTTATGTGAGTAGATTTGTAGTGAAAGTTTGTTTGTACTTGCAGATGCATCTGGATCCAGTACTGTGCTGTCATTCTGTGGGGGGCCATAACTACTTCTCTTTGACTGTCAAGCCATTGCTGTATGAATGTTGGCATAGGAGTACTTTTGACACATAGCTTGTTTCCAGGCAGACTGGTATTGATGACACACTGCTTGTTTCCAGGAGGAGTCCTATTGATGACACACTGCTTGTTTCCAGGGGGGGCAGTATTCAGGATGCACCGGTTGTTTCCAGGAGGAGTCTTATTGATGACACACTGGTTGTTTCCAGTAGGAGTCTTATTGATGACACACCGCTTGTTTCCAGGAGGAGTCTTATTGATGACACACTGCTTGTTTCGAGGGGGGACAGTATTCAGGATGCACCGCTTGTTTCCAGGAGGAGTCTTATTGATGACACACCGCTTGTTTCCAGGAGGAGTCTTATGGATGACACACCACTTGTTTCCAGGAGGAGTCTTATGGATGACACACCGCTTGTTTCCAGTAGGAGTCTTATTGATGACACACTGCTTGTTTCCATGGGGGACAGTATTCAGGATGCACGAGTTGCTTCCAGGAGGAGTCTTATTGATGACACACCGGTTGTTTCCAGGGGGGGCAGTATTCAGGCTGCACCGCTTGTTTCCAGGAGGAGTCTTATTGATGACACACTGCTTGTTTCCAGGGGGGACAGTATTCAGGATGCACCGCTTGTTTCCAGGAGGAGTCTTATGGATGACACACCGCTTGTTTCCAGGAGGAGTCTTATTGATGACACTGCTTGTTTCCATGGGGGACAGTATTCAGGATGCACCAGTTGTTTCCAGGAGGAGTCGTATTGATGACACACTGCTTGTTTCCAGGGGGGACAGTATTCAGGATACACCGCTGAGGGGGCGGAGTCCTTTGATACCATTTCCCCACTCTTACTAACCCTTGGACACTGCATTGGACTGGCTGAAGTTGGCACACAACCCAACACCTCTCTTCCACTCAGCCAAAGCCACCCGCAGGCTTCCCCCAGGGTCCAATCACCAGCGGAGTTGGGGGGCGGGCCTCTCCAGAGATAGCTCAACAGACTATGTCATGGAGAGTCAGGTGCTGCTCTGTATTTATATCTGGTGTGTCCCCTCTGGAAACAAGTGTCTCATGAATACTGTCCCCCCTCGAAACAACTGGTGTGTCATTCATAGTACTCCTATTGGAAACAAGTGGTGTGTTGTGAATACTGTCCCCTCTGGATACAAGCAGTGTGTCCTTTAATCCTGTCACCTCTGGGAACAAGGGGTGTGTACTGAATACTGTCCCCTCTGGAAACAAGGGGTGTGTCATGAATAGAATTCCTCCTAGAAACAAGCAGTGTGTCCTTAATACTGTCCCCTCCGGAAACAAGTGGTGTGTCATTAATAGTACTCCTCCTGGAAACAAGTGGTGTGTTGTGAATACTGTCTCCCCCCCAAAAAAGTGGTGTATTCTCAATCCTGTCCCCTCTGGAAACAAGTGTTGTGTCATGAATAGAATTCCTCCTAGAAAAAGTGGTGTGCTGTGAATACTGTCCCCTCTAGAAAAAAATGGTGTGTCATTAATAGAACTCCTCCTAGAAACAAGCAGTGTGTCCTCAATAATGTCCCCTCTGGAAACAAGTGGTTGTGTCATGAATAGAATTCCTCCTAGAAAAAAGCAGTGTGTTGTGAACACTGTGCCCTCTGGAAACAAACACTGTGTCATTAATAATTATTATCCTGGAAACAAGTGGTGTGTCCTCAATACTGTCCCCTCTGGAAACAAGTGGTTGTGTCATGAATACTATTCCCTCCACAAATAAAAGATGTATAATGAATAGCAACCCTACATAAACAAGAGGTGTATGATCAATGCCTCATGTTTCCATGGGGAATACTATTTCCTGAATATACGATTTGTAGAAAGTAATATTAAAAGCAATGGAGCCATGGGTCCCTGGTGCCCTGTGTTCTGGTGTCTGTACTCTTCCCCCCCCCCCCCACACACACTTGGAACAGGCCGCTGTTCAAGCGGGTCCTGGGAATTTCTTGTCTGCTCTGCAGAGGGCCAGGGCTGGTTTTGTGGTGTCACAATCCCCCTGCGTTTGTATCTGGCCTCTGCTGAGCTGGGGTGTGGGTGGGTGACAGGAGTCTGTGATGTTGTACATGAGTATCATAGGGGTAGTTGTGTTAGTCTGGATCTGCAAAACTGACAACGAATCTTGTAGCACCTTTAAAACTAACAGATATTTTGGATCATAGGTTTTCGTGGTCGAAGACCCACTTCATCAGATGAATGTCATCATCGGTTAGTCTATAAGTTATTCTACAGATATCACTAAAAATATGAGTTTAAAATAAGTAACATTCAGCTGCAATAAAGTTGTGGCCTCAAGCAGAATTTATGTTCTAGCACAGGGGTGGGCAAACTACAGCCCATGGGCCACATGAAGCCCACAGGACCATCCTGCCTGGCCCCTGAGCTCCCAGCCAGGGAGGCTAACCCCACACCATTAAGCAGGCAGTGCTTGGGCAGGGTGGGGGGGCGTGATCCATACAGCTGCCAGAGATGCTGCTGAGCAGCATAGTGAGGGGGGCCAGAGCCGGGTAGGGTGTCCCAGGGTGCAGTCAAGGAGCAGGGAAGGTTGGATGGCGTGTGCAAGTGCCAAGGGTCTGTCAAGGGGTCAGGGCAATCAGGGACAATGGAGTAGCGGGCCTCCTGGAGGGTGCAGTTAGGGTGGGGGGGTTTTGGGAGGGGGGTAGATGGGGTCAAGGATCAGAGGGGGCTGGATAGATTGGGGACCCTGAGAGGGGAGCCAGGGGCCAGGAAGAGAGAAGGGATCAGATAGGGGGTCGGGCCACACTGCTTGGGGAGGCACAGCCTTCCCTACCTGGCCCTCCACACAATTTTGCAATCCCAATGTGACCCTCAGGCCAAAAAGTTTGCCCACCCCTGTTCTATCAGGATACTATTATTTGATTGTCATTTTAAATAATGAATTACCATGATAAAGCTCAATATGATGATAAAAATCAGACAATTCTTCCAGACAGGACAGGATAGGAACTTTAGAACTCATTTCTACCTTAAATTTGATTCTTTGAGTAGTACAATTATGACATGCACAGACCACATGAAAACATAAACTAACAGCACTGTAATCCTTAAACTTTGAAATGCACCATGCACACATAGTGATTTTAAAAGGGCTAACTTTAAAAAAATTAAGGATATTAGTAAGAAAAATGGATTGGGCTGAAGAATTTAGGAATCTAAAGGGGGAGGAGGACTGGAATTACTTTAAATCAAAGTTGCAGAAGCTATCAGAAGCCTGCATCCCAAGAAAGGGGGAAAAATCATAGGCAGGAGTTGTAGATCAAGCTGGATGAGCAAACATCTCAGAGTGGTGATTAAGAAAAAGCAGAAAGCATACAGGGAGTGGAAGATGGGAGGGATCAGCAAGGAAAACTACCTTATTGAGGTCAGAACATGTAGGGATAAGGTGAGAAAGGCTAAAAGTCAAGTAGAATTGGACCATGCAAAGGGAATTAAAACCAATAGTAAAAGGTTCTAGAGTCATATAAATAAGAAGAAAACAAAGAAAGAAGAAGTAGGTCCACTAAAAACTGAGGATAGAGTGTAAGTTAAGGATAATTTAGGCATGGCCCAATATCTAAACAAATATTTTGCCTCCGTTTTTAATGAGGCTAATGAGGATATCAGGGATAAAGCTAGCATGGCAAGCAGGAATGAGAATATGGACGTAGATATTACCATATCCGAGGTAGAAACCAAACTCGAACAGCTTAATGGGACTAAATTGGGGGGCCCAGATAATCTTCATCCAAGAATATTAAAGGAACTGGCACATGAAATTGCAAGCCCATTAGCAAGAATTTTTAATGAATCTTTAAACTCGGGGGTTGTACTGTATGACTGGAGAATTGCAAATATAGTTCCTATTTTTTAAGAAAGGGGGAAAAAGTGATCCAGGTAACTACAGGCCTGTTAGTTTGACATCTGTAGTATGCAAGTGCATTGAGGTCAGTGGCAAATGGGACAAAATACAACATGGTATTACAAAAGGTAGATTGTGCCAAACAAACCTGATCTTCTTTCAAAAAGTAACAGATTTTTTAGATTAAAGGAAATGAAGTGGATCTAATTTACCTAGACTTTAGTAAGGCATTTGATACAGTGCCACATGGGGATTTATTAGTTAAATTGGAAAAGCTGGGGATCAATATGAAAATTGAAAAGTGGATAAGGAACTGGTTAAAGGGGAGACAACAGAGGGTCATACTGAAGGGCGAACTGTGAGGCTGAAGGGAGGTTACCAGTGGAATTCCTCAGGGATCAGTTTTGGGGGCTAATATTATGTAATCTTTTTATTACTGACCTAGTCACAAAAAGTGGGAATGTGTTAGTAAAGTTTGCAGATGACACAAATCTGGGAGGTATTGCCAATTCAGAGAAGGACCGGGATATCATACAAGAAGACCTGGATGACTTTGTAAACTGGAGTAACAGGAATAGGATGAAATTTAATAGTGAGAAGTATAAGGTCATGCACTTAGGGATTAATAACAAGACGTTTAGTTATAAACTGGGGACACATCAATTGGAAGTCACAAAGGAGGAGAAGGACCTTGGAGTATTAGTTGATCACAAGATGACTATGAGCCACCAATGTGATATGGCCGTGAAAAAAGCTAATGTGGTCTTGGGCTGCATTAGGTGAGGTATTTCTAGTAGGGATCAGGAGGTATTAGTACCATTATATAAGACACTGGTGAGACCTCATCTGGAATACTGTGTGCAGTTCTGATCTCCCATCGTTAAGAAGGATGAATTCAAACTAGAACAGGTGCACCGAAGGGCTACTAAGATGATCCGAGGAATGGAAAAACCTGTCTTATGAGGGGAGACTCAGGGAGCGGGGCTCGTATAGCCTGTCCAAAAGAAGGCTGAGGGGAGATATGATTACTCTCTATAAATATATCAGAGGGACAAATACCAGGGAGGGAGGAGAATTATTTAAGTTCAGTACTAATGTGGCCACAAGAACAAATGGATATAAACTGGTCAACAGGAAGTTTAGACTCAAAATTAGACAAAGGTTTCTAAGCATTAGAGGAGTGAAATTATGGAATAACCTGCCAAGGAAAGCAGTGGGGGCAAAAAAACCTATCTGGCTTCAAGTCGAAGCTTGATAAGTTTATGGAGGAGATGATGTGATGGGAAAACATAATTTTGGCAATTGATCTTTGACTATGGTAATAGAGTGGCCTAGTGATATAAGATGGAAAGTTGAGGGGAGGATGGGATCTAAGATACTACAGAGAATTCTGTCGGGGGGGGGGGGCTGGTTCAGCCAGTCACCATATTTGGGTCGGGAAGGAATTTTCCTCCAGAGCAAATTGGCAGAGGCCCTGGAGGTTTTTCACCTTCCTCTGCAGCAGAGGGCATGGGTCACTTGCTGGAGGATTCTCTGTCCTTTTAAGGCCTTAAACCAAGATTTGAGAACTTCAATAGCTCAGATATAGGTGAGGTATATTGTAGGAATGGGTGGGTAAAATTCTGTGCCCTGCGTTGTGCAGAAGGTCAGACTAGATGATCATAATGGTCCCTTCTGACTCTAAAGTCTATGAGGTGTAAGGATGGCAATACACTATGCGCCCCTCATGTTTGTGATGCTGCTGAGGGGGGTTATGTTGCCTTAAGAGCTTGGTGCCTACCCCTGGCTGCCCATACAGTGCTTAATGTGTGCCAGGGCTGAGCTCTGTGACATTTGTCCATGTAAATTAAGCACTTGGAGGAGGCAGTGGGGCATGCAGGGGCTGGGGGGCAAAGTACAAGTTTGTACAGGTTGCCATTTTCCCTACAGTTCAGCATGAGGATGGTGGAGTTTCTCTGGCCTTTGGTAGCTGCCTGGGCAGCGTGACAGGGAGTGACACTGCCCTCCATTTTGAGTGTGAGGCTGTAGATATGCCCTCAAGCACCAGTGAAGTAATCTTTACATTACTGCACTCCCCCCCCCCCCCCCAATACCCTATCACAGTACAAAGACAACCCTCAGCACTGTTGAGGTATCTCTTTCAGCAGCCTCCAACTGCACCTACTGTGGAGTCCCCTCTTCTGTCTAGGTAGCATTTCCTTTTTAGGAACCTCAAATAGTGTAATTACCTGTTGATAGCATTTGAGTCTTCTGAAACTTTTGCATTGTAAGACAGAAGGCTGATTAATACATCAAGAGGAACAGTGCTTGCTGCTGCTAAAGTAGGAATGAACTAAAGGGTTTCTGGGTCACTGGGGTCTGTCTTTATAGCTGCCTTTGGCTTCCAAGGCATGCTGGGAAATGGAGGCCGGAGCTTAGGCAGTATATAAGCTGGGCTCTTGTCAGAGGAAGTCATTCAGCTTTGTGGTGCTGCAAAGAGATGTATATAGGCACTTGTATGGGTGTTTAGAGTTATCGTGAGTATTGATATGGGGTAACAATGACATGTATTTGTGGTTAATATACTGTTTTTCTTTCCTTCTTTCTATATAATGTGTTTTTATTTCATTTCAGATTTATGTGTTATCATTACTATTTTCATTGGGAGTGAGACACGGGGGGGTAGCTTCTGTTAAACACACATACAGTAGACTTTTGATTTATCCAGGATGATAGGGAAAAAATAATTCTGCTTAATAAAATTCTGGATAATCACCATCCATAGGAAATATGGGGAGAGGAGATTTGGTTCACCAGCCACCCTGTGCCGGGGGCGAGGGGGTATTGGTTTACTGGCTGCCCTGTGCCCTGGTAGGGTTTTTTTTTTGGTGTGTGCTTGGGGCGGCAGCAGAGACAGAGCCAGCCCTACGAGTTGTGTGTTGTGTGGGATTTGTTTGTTTGTTTGTTTGTTTGTTTATTTTACATCCTAGTTAATCCACATTCTGGTTAATCCAATCCTGGATAATCGAGAGTCTACTGTATTTAGTACTGGTAGCATGTCCATGGTGTTGGATGTTGTAGAAGCATAGCAATTTTCTGTCTGGGTTAGGTGGGGACTGGTCTGAGGAAACTAATATTTAGTAAGCGTTTCTTCTCTTAATCTCATCTGTATGCCCCTTTTTGTATTTTTTCTCCAATTGTTTGGAGCCCCCTGAGTAGAGTTAATAAACCATGTTTACAGTCAAACTTTCTTTGTATCTGCAGCTGTGTCCAGATCCGGTACTGAGTTGCACTGTGACCTGAGGGTTGTGAATATTTTTCTTCTCTGTCACACCATCGCTATATGTTTAGGAATAATTTCAACATCTGGGCATGAAGGCCTATCTAACAAGGTGAAGAGGCTCTTGAGGGGGAGCTCCTGTCCAATTTCCAAAGATAAGTATATGCCAAAGGGTTTGATGGTCAGAAGGATTTGTGATCTTGAGGCTCTTTCTTTACTTATGGGAGTTCTCTAAATTCTACTCATTCTTAATGTGCACGTGAGGGGTGGATGGGAGCTCATTACTGGGGGGGAGTGCGCTTTATTTCCTGGAAGAAGGTTGACTGCTGGCAGAGTGACCTGTCTGTAACTAGAGATGCTCCGTTCTCAGTTCTTCTCTCTTACACACCATTTTGCATCACTGGTCACCACTTCATTCTTGTGTTCTCCTCTACATGGTTGTGGTTTTCTGAGGAGGATGTGCCAATTCTAGTTAGCGATGGGCCTCTGTGGTGTAGGGAAAGGGGGAGGGCCATCAGTATGTAGAAATTTAGCCATTTTCCATGTGTATGAGAGCGTTTGGGGTGGGGTTATGTGAGGGGGATGTAATGTGTAGTAGGCATTCCCTGTCAAGCAAGTCCTATGTAGGTTAGGTGAGTAGAGTGTATAACTGAGGTTTACAGTCAAGCTTCTTTTTTTTTTTTATTTGCAGATGAGTCCAGGTCATGACGACTACTACTCTTTGACTGTCACCGCATTGTTGTACACATGCCGATGGATGAAAGCGAAGGCCCACATATGAAGGCAAAGAAGATCTTGAGAGCGGGAATGGCTGTCAAAGTTAAGTATCTACTGGAGGGTTTGATGGTCCGAAGTATTTGTGCTGTTGAGCCGTCTTGTTTAGGGGTGCGAGTCTTCTAAATTCTTCGTGTTTTTAATAGGCTTTTGAAGCGTGGTTGGGAGCTTCTTGTACAGAGGGAGTGTGTGTGTCCCCTGAGGGAGGACTAATTGCTGGGAGAGCAACCTGTCTGTAACTCGAGATGCTCCATTCTCCGTTCTTCTCTCACACACAGTACTGGGTTTGCACGACAGGTCACCACTGCATTCTTTGTCCATCTTCTATGTGGTTGTGGTTTTCCAAGGAGAATGTGAGCATCCTAGTTAGCGACGGTCTCCTGCTGTGGTGGGCAGCAATATGTGGATGAGTGTTTGGAGTGGGTGTTGCTTGTCTGAGGGGGGGGGGGGAGTGTGTTCCTTCTGTTTAGTATGCAGGTGAGGTCTTTGTTCATGTTGTCTAGTTGGGTGCTTTGTTTGTAGTTGCAGATGGATCCAGTACTGCATCGTGGTGCTCCGTGGATGGTTGTGACTACTTCTCTTTGACTGTCATGGCATCGCTGTACAGATGTTGATGTCTGGGCGAGAAGGCCAGCGTACAAAGGAAAAGAAGATCTTGAGAGCGGGAACAGCGGTCAAAGTTAAGTGTCTGCGGAAGTGTTTGAGGGTCAGAAGATTTTGTGCTGTTGAGGCTTCTTGTTTGGGAATGGAGTCCTCTAAAATGTGTCCATTCTTAATGGGCATGTGGTGGGTGGGAGGTGGTGGTGGTTGTATGGAGGGAGCTTGAGTTTCCCCTGAGGGAAGGTTGATGGTAGAGTGACCTGTGTGTAACTAGAGATGCTCCATTCTCCCTTCTCTCTCGCACAGCACTGGGTATCCATGTTGGGTCACCTCTTTGTCCTTCTTTTCTCTTCTGCTGGGTGTTGGTTTTCGGAGGAGGATGTGAGCATTCTAGTTAATGATGGACTCCTGTGGTGTAGAGAAAGGGGGAGGGCCACCAGTATGTGGATGAGGGTGTGGGGTGCTTCTCTGAGGGGGGTTTAGAGTGTAGTAAATGTTCCTTCTCTTCAGGAGGTAGTATGTAGGTGTGGTTCTTTCATATCATGTAGTTTGGGTGATTTGTGAGTAGGTATGCAGTCAAAGTGTATTTGTGTTTGCAGATGCATCCAGATCTGGTACCGTGTCGTGGTGTTCTGCGGAGTCTCATGACTACATCTCTCTGACTATAATGGTATCGCTGTATTCATGCCAATGTATGGGAGTGAAAGCCCATATATAAGGGGAAGAAGATCTTAACTTAGACGGCTATTCCAGCTCTTAAGTATCTGCTGAAGGGTTTGATGGTCAGAAGAATGTGTGCTGTTGAGGAACCTTGTTTAGGGATTAGGGTCCTCTAAACTGTCATTTCTTAATGGGCATGTGAGGGGCGGGTGGAAGCTCATTGTACAGAGGGAGCATGAATTTCCCCTGGAGGAAGGTTGATTGCTGGGAGAGTGCCCTGTCTGTAACTCGAGATGCTCCACTCTCCGTTCTTCTCTCACACACAGCACTGGGTTTGCACGACAGGTCACCACTGCATTCTTTGTCCATCTTCTATGTGGTTGTGGTTTTCCAAGGAGAATGTGAGCATCCTAGTTAGCGACGGTCTCCTGCTGTGGTGGGCAGCAATATGTGGATGAGCGTTTGGAGTGGGTGTTGCTTGTCTGAGGGGGGGAGTGTAATGGATAATTGGTGTTCCTTCTGTTTAGTATGCAGGTGAGGTCTTTGTTCATGTTGTCTAGTTGGCTGCTTTGTTTGTAGTTGCAGATGGATCCAGTACTGCATCGTGGTGCTCCGTGGATGGTTGTGACTACTTTTCTTTGACTGTCATGGCATCGCTGTACAGATGTTGATGTCTGGGCGAGAAGGCCAGCGTACAAAGGAAAAGAAGATCTTGAGAGCGGGAACAGCGGTCAAAGTTAAGTGTCTGAGGAAGGGTTTGAGAGGCAGAAGAACTTGTGCTGTTGAGGCTTGTTTAGGGGTGGGAGTCCTATAAAGTCTTTGTGTTTTAATGGGCACGTGAGAGGTGGGCGGTAGCTTGTATAGAGGGAGTATGAGGTTTTCCCTGAGGGAGGGTTGATTGTTGGGAGAGTGACCTGTGTAACTAGAGATGCTTCGTTCTCAGTTCTTCTCTCAACCACAACGGTGCTTTTGCATGACTGGTCACTACTTCATCCTTTATCCATCTTCTATGTGGTTGTGGTTTCACAAGGAGAATGTGAGCATCCTAGTTAGGGATGGTCCCCATCTGTGGTGAGCATGTGGGCGGGGGCAGCAATATGTGGATGAGTGTTTTGGGGTGGGGAGGTGCTTCTCTGAAGGGTGTGTGTAATGGATAGTAGGTGTTCCTTCTGTTTAGTATGCAGATGAGGTCATTTTTCATGTTGTGGATGTTAGGGTTGATGGGTTGTTATGTGAGTAGATTTGTTTGTACTTGCAGATGCATCTGGATCAGATACTGTGTTGTGTCATTCTGTGGAGGGTCTCGACTACTGCTCTTTGACTGTCATGCCATTGCTGTATGGATGTTGACATCCGGGTGAGAAGTCTAGTGTACAAAAGAAAAGAAGATCTTGGGAGTGGCTGTCAAAGTTAAGTATCTGCTGAAGGGTATGATGGTGAGAAGTATTTGTATTGTGGAGGCTTATTATTTAGGGGTGGGAGTCTGGTAAACTCTGCCTGTTCTTAGTGGGCACAAGAGGGAGCTCATTGTGTGCAGGGAGTGTGTATGTTGGAGGAAGGTTGTTTGGTGGGAGAGTGACCTATCTAACTAGAGATGCTCCATTCTCAGTTCTTCTGTCACACAGCACTGGGTTTGCATGATGGGTCACTGCTTTGTCCTTTTCTCCTCTATTGAATGTTGGCTTTCTGAGGGGGATGTGAGCATCCTAGTTAGCGATGGTCTCCTGTGCTGGAGGGAACGTGGGAGGGGCTCCAGTTTGTGGATGTCCATGTTGAGGTGGGGGGGCTTCTCTGAGGGAGGGGGTCGAGTGTAGTAGACGTTCAGTCTCTTTAGGAAGCAGTATGCTCGTGAGGTGATCTTTCCTATTGCATAGTTGGGAGCTTTATGAATAGGTTTGCAGTCAAGCTTGTTTTTATTTTCAGATGCATCTGGTACTGCGCTGTGTTGTTCCATGGAAGGTTGTGGGAGTGGTTGTTAAAGTTAAGTATCTGTGAAGGGTTTGATGGTGAGAAATATTTGTGCTGTTGAGGCTTCTTGTTTGGGAATGGAGTCCTCTAAAATGTGTCCATTCTTAATGGGCATGTGGTGGGTGGGAGGTGGTTGTTGTTGTGTGGAGGGAGCTTGAGTTTCCCCTGAGGGAAGGTTGATTGATTGATGGTAGAGTGACCTGTCTGTAACTAGAGATGCTCCATTCTCCCTTCTGTCACACACAGCACTCCGGTTTCCATGTTGGGTCACCTCTTTGTCCTTCTTTTCTCTTCTGCTGGGTGTTGGTTTTCGGAGGAGGATGTGAGCATCCTAGTTAATGATGGACTCCTGTGGTGTAGAGAGAGGGGGAGGGCCACCAGTATGTGGATGAGAGTGTCTGGGGGGTTTCTCTGGGGGGGGGGGTGTTAGTATGCAGGTGTGGTTATCTTTCATATCATGTAGTTGGGTACTTTGTGAGTAGGTATGCAGTCAAAGTGTATTTGTGTTTGCAGATGCGTCCAGATCTGGTACCGTGGCGTGATGTTCTGTGGAGTGTCATGTCTACCTCTCTCTGACTATAACAGCATCGCTGTATTCCTGCCAATGTATAGGAGTGAAGGCCCATATATAAGGGGAAGAAGATCTTAAGAGCTGGTGTAGCCGTCTAAGTTAAGTATCTGCCAAAGGGTTTGATGGTCAGAAGAACATGTGCTGTTGAGGAACCTTGTTTAGGGATTGGGGGTCCTCTAAGAAACATCATGGTTTAGAGGAAATGAGAGGGGTGGGTGGAAGTTCATTGTATGGTGGGAGCATGAATTTCCCCTGGAGGAAGGTTGATTGCTGGGAGAGTGCCCTTTCTATAACTAGAGATGCTCCGTTCTCAGTTCTTCTATCTCACACAGCACTGGGGTTGTACGACAGGTCACCACTTCATCCTTTTGTCCATCTTCCACATGTTTGTGGTTTTCCAAGGAGAATGTGAGCATCCTAGTTAGCGATGGGCTCCTGCTGTGGTGGGATATGGAGGGAGGGGAGCAAAATGTGGTTGAGAGTGTTTTGGGGTGGGTGGGTGCATCTATGTGGGAAGCGTAATGGGTATTAAGTGTTTGTTTTGGTTAGTATGTAGGTGAGATCATGTAGTTGGGTGCTGTGTGAGTAGGTGTGCAGTCACACTTTCTTTGTATTTGCAGATGCATCCAGGTCTGGTATTGTGTCGTGGTGTTCTGTGGAGTGTCATGACTACTTCTCTCTGACTGTCACGACATCGCGGGGAAGAAGATCTTAAGAGCGGGAGTAGCCGTCTGAGTTAAGTATCTGCCGAAGGGTTTGGTCAGAAGAATGTGTGTTTGTGAGGCTCTTTGTTCAGAGGTGGAAGTCCTCTAAACTGGGTCATTTCTTACTGGGCATGTGAGGGGTGGGTGGAAGCTCGTTGTATGGAGGGAGCATGAATTTCCCCTGAGGGAGGGTTAATTGCTGGGACAGTGCCCTCTCTGTAACTAGAGATGCTCCGTTCTCAGTTCTTCTCTCTTACACAGCACTGGGTTGGCATCACTGGTCTCTGCTTTAGTCTTGTGTTCTCCTGTACATGGTTGTGGTTTTCTAAGGAGGATGTGAGCATCCTAGTTAGCGATGGGCCGCCATGGTGTAGGAAAACGGGGAGGGCCAATGGGTATGTAGTAGTGTGGCCATTTTCCATGTGGATGAGAGTGTTTTGGGTGGGGTTCTGTGAGGGTGTGTGTACAATGTGTAGTAGGTGTTCCCTCTCAGTATGTAGGTGAGGTCATCTTTCATATTGTGGTTTTGGGAGTTTTGTGATTAGTTTATAACTGAGGTTTGCAGTCAAGCTCTGTTTTTATTTGCAGATGTGTCCAGATTTAATATTGAGTGCTCCATGAAATGAGATTAATGTGACTACTTCTCTTTGACTAGCACGGCATTGCTGTATGGATGCCAATGTATGGGAGTGAAGGCTCATGTACCAAGGGAAAGAAGATTTTGAGAGCGGCTGTCTAAGTTAAGTATCTGCCAAAGGGTTTGACGGTCAGAAGTGTTTGTGCTGTTGAGACTACTTGTTTAGGTGCAGGAGTCCTCTAAACTCTACCCTTTCTTAATGGGCATGTGAGGGAGCTCATTGTATGGAGAGAGCACGAATGTCCCCTGGAGAAATGTTGATTGCTGGGAGAGTGACTTGTCTGTAACTAGACATACTCTGTTCTTCTCTTACACAGCACTGGTTTTTCATGAGAGGTCACTGCTTAATCCTCCTTTTCTCCTCTGCTGGGTGTTGGTTTGCTGAAGAGGATGTGAGCATTTTAGTTAATGATGGGCCCTAGTGGAGGAAAAGTGGGAGGGCTGCCAGTATGTGGATGAGAGTGTTTGGGGTGGATGGGTGCTTCTCTGTGGGGGGCTGAGACTGTAGTAGATCTTCCTTCTCCTCAGGAAGCAGTATGCAGGTGAGGTCGTCTTTCATATCATGTGGTTGGGGATCCTTGTGAGTAAGTTTTCAGTCAAGCTTTGTTTTTATTTGCAGATTCCTCTGGATCCAATACCGAGTAGTCTCCTTCTGTGGAGGGTTGTGACTGCTTCTTTTGACCGTCACAGCATTGTCATATGGATGCCGACATATGAGAGTGAAGGTCTACGTACAAAGGGGAAGAAGATCTTGAGAGCGGGAGCGGCCGTCAAAGTTAAGTATCTGCTGAAGGGTTTGATGGTCAGAAGTATTTGTGCTGTTGAGGCTCCTTGTTTACGGACGGGAGTTCTCTAAGTTCTGTTTATTCTTAATGGACATGTGAGGGAGCTCATTGTACAGATGGAGTGCATGTTTTCCCTGGAGGAAGGTTGATTGCTGGGAGAGTGACCTGTCTGTAACTAGAGATGCTCTGTTCTCAGTTCTTCTCTCTTACACAGCACTGGGTTGGCATCACTGGTCTCCACTTGAGTCTTGTGTTCTCCTGTACATGGTTGTGGTTTTCTAAGGAGGATGTGAGCATCCTAGTTAGCAATAGGTCTCCATGGTGTAGGAAAACTGGGAGGGCCAATCGGTATGTAGTAGCGTAGCCATTTTCCATGTGGATGAGAGTGTTTGGGGTGGGGTTCTGTGAGGGGGTGTGTGTAATGTGTAGTAGGTGTTCCCTCTCAGTATGTAGGTGAGGTCATCTTTCATATTGTGGTTTTGGGAGTTTTGTGATTAGTTTATAACTGAGGGTTGCAGTCAAGCTTTGTTTTAATTTGCAGATGTGTGAGAATCTGGTACCGAGTAGTCTCATTCCATAGAGGGTCGTGACTACTTTTCGTTGACAGTTACTGCATTGTCATATGGATGCTGATGTATATGAGAGCAAAGGCCCACATACAAAGGGAAAAAAGATCTTCGGAGCAGCTGTCAAAGTTACGTAATGCCAAAAGGTTTGGTCAGCAGTATTTGTGCTGTTGAGGCTTCTTGTTTAGGGACAGGAGTCTAAACTCAAAACTCTGCCTGTTCTTAATGGGCAAGTGAGGGGTGGGTGGAAGCTGGTTGTACAGAGGGAGCGTGAGTTTCCCCTGAGGGAAGGTTGATTGCTGGGAGAGTGACCTGTCTGTAGCTAGAGATGCTCCGTTCTCAGTTGTCCCTTCTTATACAGCACTGGGTTTGCATGACAGGTCACCACTTCATCCTTTGTCCATCTTCTACATGGTTTTGGTTTTCCAAGGAGAATGTGAGCATCCTAGTTACCAATGGGCCCGTGTTGTGGTGGGACATGCTGGGGGAAGCAATAATGGATGAGTGTTTGGGGTGGGTGCCCACTTCTCTGAGGTGGGGTGTAATGGGTAGTAGCATGTTTAGTATGCAAGTGTGGTCATCTTTCATGTTGTGTAGTTGGGTGCTTTGTCAGTAGGTTTGCAGTGAAGCTTTGTTTGTATTTGCAGATGCATCTGGATCCAGTCCTGCATTGTGTCTTCCCATGGAGTGCTCGTGACTACTTTTCTTTGACAGTCACAGCATCTCGGTATGGATGTCGACATATGGGAGAGAAGGCCAGTGTACAAAGGAAAAGAAGATCTTGAGAGCCGGAGCCAAAGCCGCTGTCAAAGTTAAGTATCTGCTGAAGGGTTTGATGGTCAGAAGTATTTGTGCTGTTAAGCCTCCTTGTTTAGTTCTTTAAATTCTGTCTTTAAACTCTGCCCATTCTTAATGGGCATGTGAAGGTTGGATGGGAGCTCTTTGTACAGAGGGAGCCTGAGTTTCCCCTGACAGAAGGTTGATTGCTGGGAGAGTGACCTGTCTGTAACTAGAGATGCTCCGTTCTCAGTTTGTCTTCTTACCTAGCACTGGGTTTGCATGACACGTCACCACTTCTTCCTTTGTCCCTCTTCCATTGGTTGTGGTTTTCTGAGGAGAATGTGAGCATCCTAGTTAGTGATGGGCTTGTGCAGTGGTGGGACATGTAGGAGGAAGCAATAATGGATGAGTGTTTGGGGTGGGTGGGTGCTTCTCTGAGGAAGGGCGTAAGGGGTAGTAGCATGTTTAGTATGCAGGTGAGGTCTTCTTTCATGTTGTGTATTTGGGCGCTTTCTGAGTAGCGTGGCAGTGAAGCTTTGTTTGTATTTGCAGATGCATCCTGGTCCGGTACTGTTGCGTTGTTTTGGTCTTCACGGCATCGCTGTGTGGATGTTGAGGCATGGGTGAGAAGGTCCGTGTGCAAAGAAAAAGAAGATCTTGAGACTGGGAACATCTGTCAAAGTGAAGTATCTGCCAAAGGGTTTGATGATCAGAAGTATTTGTGCTGTTGAGGTTTCTTGTTTGGGATGGTAGTCCTCTAAACATTGACCATTCTTAATAGGAACTTGAGGGTTAGGTGGGAGCTTGTTGTAAGGCCGTAGCATGAGTTTCCTCTGAGGGAAGGTTGATTGCTGGGAGAGTGACCTGTCTATACCTAGAGATGCTCCGTTCTCTGTTCTGTCACACCCAACACTGGTTTTGCATGATGGGTCACCGCTTCATCCTTCTTTTCTCCTCTACTGGGTGTTGGTTTTCCAAGGAGGATGTGAGCATCCGAGTTAGCGATGGGCCCCTGTGGTGGAGGGAAATGGGGAGGGCCACCAGTATGTGGATGACTGTGTCTGGGGTGTGTGGGGCTTCTCTGAGGGGGTGTAGAATGTAATAGATGTTCCTTCTCTTCAGGAAGCCATATGCAGGTGAGGTCATCTTTCACAGCATGTAGTTGAGAGCTTTGTGAGGTCGGTTTGCAGTTAATTTTGTTTTTATTTGCAAATGCGTCCAGATCCAATTTGGCAAAGAACCAGTGAAGTTGAAGTATGACTGCGGGGGATATGAAGTACTTGTTTCCCAAAATGGAAGTTGATTTGAGATTAGGTTTGCAGGTTAAATATGGTTATTGATCGTGTTTTGGTGGTGGGCTGTTCTGTGTCAAGATGGCAGCTGTTTCACTGGGTACATGTCAAGTGTGTGTGTGTGTGTGTGTGTGTTTTTTAGATGTTAAGTATTTGTTCTACAGCTGTTGAATGTGTGACTTTCTTTTTTCTTTCTCCTAGGAAGCTATTTCCATTCATGTAGTTGGAAGGCATCACACGAGCTGATTTCAGTGGAACTCATACTGCCTGCGTCCTGGCCACGGGCCCAGGGGGCTCTGCCTTTAATATATAAGAAGCTTCACTTAAAATTAAATTAAAAGTAAATATGTTTTAAAAATGTTTAACTAAAATATTGTACATAAAGACTTATAGAAAGAGACCTTCTAAAAACATTAATATAAGTTTTGAGTGGCAGTAATACATTTTAGAGTGAATAAATGAAGATTCTGCACCCCTCTTCTGAAAGGTTGCCAACCCCTGTCCTAGGGTGTATATACCTCCCATCTGCCACTCTGCTGCTCCTCTCTCTGGCTCTGCTGTATCACAACACCCAGTGTCACTGTGGCTCCTTAAGGAAATGCTCTGTGTAATTTACACTAAGTGGCCAGCTACTGTCACTGTTGCTCCATGAGGGAACTGCTTTGTGCATTAGCCCGACTGGGTAACTGATATCACTGTTGCTCCATGAGATAAATGATCACTGAGTCTCTGTTCATAGAGGGGGGTGCGGGGATTACAGTTACAATGTGTCTGTTTTTTCCTAGACATGTCCGGCATTTGGGGGTTTAAAGCGCTGTCCGGGACGACTTTTTAAATAGTTGCAAATGGCCGTGATTTTTTTCTCTATCCTGGTGAGTTTGGGGAATCCAGTAGTTTTAAAGTTAATAGGTCTGGCAAGCTGGATGTTTAAATGTTATGTTAACAAAAAGTGTTAGAGCCATTCAAATAGTAATGAAGCTATTTAACAGGCATTTGCCAACCCCAAGGTATATATTGTCAGTTTCTGAATTTACTGACAAACAGTTGTGCGTTACTATAATATTTACTCAGAACCTATCAGTCTACAGCAGGGGTGGGCAAAGCTTTTGGCCCGAGGGCCACATGGGGGCTCAAAATTCTGTGGAGGGCCAGGTAGGGAAGGCTGTGCCTCCCTGAAGAGCCTGGCCCCCACCCACTTCCCACCCCTGACTGGCCCCTTCAGAAACCAGACCCATCCAACCCCCCCACCCCCTTGCCCCTTGATTGTCCTTTCTGGAGACCCCCCTACTGTGCCCCCACCCCCCGGAACCTACCCCCATCTAGACCCCCCCTGCTCTTTTTTCCCTGACCGACCCCTCCCTAGACCCCTGCCCCTAACCACCCCCACCCCACCAACTAAGCCCCCCCCATCCCTATCGCTTACCTTGTTTAGTGGACACTCCCGCTGGCACGGGGCCCATAGCTGGTCACACTCTGCCGGGCACCCTGCCTGGGGGCACAGGGCCCCACGGCTCTCAGCGCTCCGGGAGGGGGGGGGGTGTCTTGCGGCTCACAGTGCTCCACCTTGGGGGCCCTGCGGCGAGTGGCACTCTGCCCTGGCTGGGAGGGGGGGTGTCCCCGGGTCCCTGGGAGTGGTGCTCTGCCCGGCGCCCTGGTGTAGGGTCCCTGCAGTGAGCGGCGCTCCGCCCGGGGACCCTGTGGTGATTGGGCACTTTGCCTAGCGCCCCAGTGCAGGGCCCCGCTGGGGAGCCACACTGCATTCAGCCTGGCCCCCCCCCAGCCCGGGGCTGTGCTCTGCTCAGTTTGCCCCCCAGCCCAGGCCCTCATGGGCGAGCCACGCTCAGCCTGTCCCCAAAGCGCGGGGTTCCGCAGCTCCCTGTGCTCGGCTGGCCCGGTAACGCGGGGCCATGCACCACCTGGCACTCCGTCTGGGGAGCACAGGATCACCAGCACCACGCCCCCGTGGGCTGGATAGAAATGGCTGGCAGGCCACATGTGGCCCACAGGCCTCAGTTTGCCCAAGGTCTACAGGACCTTAGTTTAACATTTGCTTTAAAAATATTTAATTAGTGGGTTGGTGAAGATTATAAAATCACATCTCTAAAAAAAATCCTTATGCATCTAAAAAGGTATGCAATCTTTGTTTGAACATTGAAGCATTTAAGTCTATAGTTTGTAAAATAAATCTTCCAAAAGACCACCCTTATCTAAAATACACATTTTAATTACTCTAGTTAAAAAAAAAAAACTTGCTTCCAAAGTCTTCCTGTCCTTTCTGTCCATCCCTTTCTTCTTCCAGATAGCTGGACAAATAGAGTTTTCCCTTCTTTACTGCTATCTGATAAAACTAGTTTTAAGAGAACCTCCAGCAAAATCAGTACTGTAGTAAGATATAAAAGCCTAAATCTCTATGAAATGTTACCAGCTTTGGAAACATTTTTTTAAACATGTCTATTGTCATACAGATCACAAAGTAAATTAGTGTTCCCTTTTTCTAAAAGCAATAAACATTTTTTATGAACACACTAAACCTCTGTGAGTGATTAATTTAAAACCTGTTTTTTTGGGGAGGGGGTGTTCTGAGTCCAAGAGGGGCAGTTAGGGTGGGGGGGAATCTCAGGAGGGGGCAGTCAGGGCAAGGAGCAGGGGAGTTGGGGATTCTGAGGGGGGCAGGAAGTGGGAGGGAGAAGATAGGGGCAGGCTGTTGGGGGAGGGAAGCCCCTATCCATTCCCCCCCCCCGTGTCCTTTTTTTTTAATGTTGAAATATGGTAATTCTAGACAAAAGGGGTGTGTCATACACACCCTTGTATCTGAAAGGCACAGTCGTTATCAAGACTTGTAGTCCCCCTTGAAACAAGAGGTGTGTTCTGATAACTGTCCCCCCTCCCGAAAAATTGTGTGTCCTGAATACTGTCCCCTCTGGACTCAAGGGATGTGTCATGAAGACTGTCCTCTCCAGAAACAAGGGAGGGTGCCGCTGCAACCATGAGATGTTGTGTGAATACTGTTCCCTGAAGAATCATGGTGTGTCATGAATACTACCCCCGCTGGAAACAAGGGGTGTGTCATGAATACCGTTCCCTTCAGAAACAAGGGAGTGTGTCATGAATTGTAGGCCCCCTGAAAACAAGATGTGTTGTCTGAATACTGTCCCTTGGCAGAAACATGGTGTGTTCTAAATACTGTCCCCTCTGGAAACAAAAGGTGTGTTCTGAATAGTGTCCCCTCTGCGACCAAGAGCTGGGGTTGAATAGTGTCCCCTCCAAGAAGACTGGGTGTATAATTAATAGTGCTCCTACTGCGAACAGGGGATGTGTCCTGATTACTGTCCCTTGTGGCACCAAGCGATGGTTTATGAAAACAGTGTCCTCTGGAAAAGAGGGTGTGTCCTAAATACTAACACACTCCTTGCTGGGAGGGGGATATCAGTAATGCTCCCCTGGGAACAAGGGTGTGTACAGTAAACCCTCGATTTAACGGACCCCGATTTAACGGACTTTGGATGCAACGGACAAAATTTCCGATGCATCCGAAATCCGTTATTGGGGGCTGCCGGCTCCCGCAGCAGGGAGCCGGCTGGGTTGACAGCTCCCGCCCGGCTCCCCGCAGCGGGGACCCCTGCTGGAGCTGTCAAACCCCCCCGCCCGGCTCCCTTCTGCGGGGAGCTGGGCGGGAGCTGTCAAGCCCCCCGCCCGGCTCCCCGCAACGGGGAGCCGGGCGGGGGGGGGGCGTTTGAGAGCCCCCGCTCGGCTCCCCGCAGCGGAAAGCTGGGCGGGGGGGTTTGAGAGCTCCCGCCCGGCTCCCCACAGCGGGAAGCCGGGCGGGGGGTTTGAAAGCTCCCGCCGGGCTTCCCGCTGCGGGGAGCCGGGCGGGAGCTGTCAACCCCCACGCCCGGCTCCCCGCAACGGAGAGTCGGGCGGTGGGGGGGGGGGGGTTTTGAGAGCTCCCGCCCGGCTCCCCGCAGCGGGAAGCCGGGCGGGGGGTTAGACAGCTCCCGCCGGGCTTCCCGCTGCGGGGAGCCGGGCGGGAGCTGTCAACCCCCCCGCCCGGCTCCTCGCAGCGGGGAGACGGACGGGGGGGGGGGGTGGTTTGAGAGCCTCCGCTAGGCTCCCCGCAGCGGGAAGCCGGGCGGGGGGTTTGAGAGCCCTTGCTTGGCTCCCCGCAGCAGGAAGCCAGGCGGGAGCTGTCAACCCCCTCCCGCCCGGCTCCCCGCAGCGGGGAGCCGGATGGGGGGGGGGGGGTTGAGAGCTCCCGCCCGGCCCCCTGCAGTGGGAAGCCAGGCGGGAGCTGTCAACCCCCCCGCCCGGCTCCCCGCAGCGGGGAGCCGGGCGGGGGGGAGGGGGTGGGGTGGGCTGGCTCCATATAACTGACTAATTCGGGCGGGGGGGTGTCCGTTGTCACCCGAAAGTCCGTTATTTAATAATTTAAAAAAATTATTAAATAACGGACTTTCGGTTTTAACGGACACCCCCTCGCCCGAATTAGTCCGTTATATCGAGGTTTCACTGTACTGAATAGTGTCCTGAGTGTGAACAAGAAGTGAGTCTTGAAAATTATCTTCTCTGGAAAAGAGTGGTGTCACAAATAATGTCCTTTCAGAGAAACAAGGGCTGTTTATCAATAATACTTCTCCTGGAGCATGAGGTGTGTCACAAATGTTGTCCCCAGTAGCGAGGAGAGAGGTATTCTGATTACAGACCCCTCTGGGAACAAGAGGCGTTGGCTGAATACTGTTCCCTCCCTCCCCCGAAACATGGTGTGTCATGAATACTGTCCCCTCTGGAAACAAGGGCTGTGTCATGAATACCATTCCCTTCAGCAACAAGGGGGGTGTGTCATGAATTGCAGTCCCCCTGAAGAGAAAAGGCGTTGCCTGAATACTGTCCCCCTCTGCGACCAAGAGCTGGGTTTGAGTAGTGTCCCCTCCAAGAAGAAGGGGTGTATCATTAACAGTACTCCTGAGAATAAAATGTAAGATCTGAATTGTATTCCCACTGCAAACATGAGGTGTAGTGTGAATACTGTCCCCTGCCCGAAACGTAGTGTGTCATTAATAGTGTCCCCTCTGGAAACAAAGGGTGTATCATTAATATTATCCCCTCCGTAGTCCCCCTGCCAATAAGGGGTGTTGCCTGAAATACTGTCCCCCACAGAAACATGGTGTGTCATTAATATTGTCCCTTCTGGAAACAAGCAGTGTGTCCTGAATACTATTCCCCCCCCCCAAAAAAAAAAACAAGAGGTGTGTTCTCACGAGTACTCCTCCTAGGACCAAGGGGGGGGGTGTCCAAAATACTGTACGCATCTACAGCCAAAGGAGGGCCCTGGCCAGTGATCTGAAGTGGTTGGGGAGGGGCTTTCACTGCCAGAGGTCCCATTCAAGCAGCTGAATATGGCCAGCAGACCTGTAAGCGGTGCTGCACATTGCATGGGGGGGAATTCAAGGCATCTCTATATATAAAAGTCAAATGGTGTATGCATGCGTGCGTGTATGTACGTACACTTACTCCTTCCACACCGTTTGAGCTAGAAACTTGAAATTTGGTAGAGTTATAGGTTTTAGGGTCCTAATCAGGGTAAGAGTTGGAAAATTTTCAAATCTCACCTCTGATGCCCCCCAGGGGTGAAATTATTTAAAGGCCAATCACATCAGCTGGGCAGCTGCTGTTCTCTGTGACATAGCTATGATGTCATAATACCCCCTCCAATGGACCCTGCATTCGCTCAGCTCTCTGCCCCCTTCCTCCAACGGACCCCGCACTCGCTCAGCTCTCTTCCCCCTCCCCACCTCCGATGGACCCAAGTTGGGTTTGGTCGGAGGGTAAGTGAGGTAGGGGTGTCGGGTTTGGTCAGGGGGTGAGGTGGGCATGTCGGGTTTGACCGGGGGGTAAGTGAGACGGGGGTGTCGGGTTTGGTCTGGGGGGGTGGGAAGGTGTCGGGGTGGGTGAGGGGTGAGGTGTGGGTGTTGGGGTTGGTCAGGGGGTGTTGGGTTTGGTTGGGGGGGTGAGGAGGGGGGTCGGGGTTGGTCGAGGGGTAGGTGAGGTGTGGGTGTTGGGTTTGTGGTGGTAGGTAGGGGTGTCAGGTTTGGTTGGGGGGGAAAGTGCAGTGGGTGTGTCAGGTTTGGTCTATGGGGGTGAGGTGTTGGGGTTGGTGGGGGGGTGACGTGGGGGTGTTGGGTTTGGGTGGGGGGGTGAAAATGTGAGTCGGGGTTGGTCGAGGGGTAAGTGAGGTGGGGGTGTTGGGTTTGGTCGGGGGGGTGAGGTGGGGGTGTCAGGTTTGCTCTCTGCCCCCTCCCCGCTCCAACAGACCCGAGCAACGCTGGGTATTTTCGCTAGTTTTATATATTTACAAATTCCCCCATGCTATTTTTAATCCAAAAAGCCAGACATGTCTGAGAGAATATGGACGAATGGGTACAGAAGATGTATCCTGATTACTGTCCTGCTGAGAAAGAAGGGTGTTTCTTGCTCTTATGGCTTGTAGAAAGTAATATTAGAAGCAATAGGACCATGGCTCCCTGGTGCCCTCTGTTCGCGTGCACCTACTCTTTCCCCCTCCCCACACTTGGAGCATCCCCCTGGTAAAGCTGGTCCTGGGAACCTCTTGTCTGTTGCACAGGGGGCAGGGACTGCTGTTGGGGGTGTCACAAGCCCCCTGTCTTTGTACATGGTTTCTGCTGAGCTGGGGTGGGGGTGGGGGTGACAGGAGTCTGTGATGTTGTGTCTGGGTCATGAGTGGGAGATGCTGAGTGTGCTGCTGGACTGAACAGCCTCTAGATTAAAGTGAGAGTGTGCTGTGTCTCACTCACCGAACACACATAAAATTGCACATAATTTTAAAATTGCACCGAACACACATAATTGCAGAGACTATGTGTGCATGGTTCATTTAAAAATTTAAGGATTAGAGTTCTGTTAGTTTATTTTTTTCTGTGGTCTGTGCAGCTCATAAATTTAATTCTTTTAGTAGTAAAATTAAGTAGAAATTAGTTATAAAATGACTAACCTGTCCTGGCTGGCATAATTGTCATTCATTATTTAACATAACAATGACAAAGCACAATATGATAATAAAAGTCAGACAATCAAATAATAGTATCGTGCTAGAAAATTAAATTCTGCTTCTAGCTGAAGGTTGCTTATTTTCAAATTGTCTTTTTAGTGATATTTGTAAAATAACTTAACATTTGTTTGAAAATAAATATGGTTCCATGTATGATACAAATAGCCGTGATGGAATCAAATGTTAGTGAGTCATGTACATGATTTTGATTGGTAACCATAAATGCAAAAATATTTAGAAAAATTAATTTCCTTACATAATAAAAGAGAAAACAACACATTAATCATGTTTGTTTGTTTATTTTAGTGAATGTTTTTTTTACTGCACTAAAAATGCATTTACTTCATTTTGACTACCTAATGGGAGTAACATAGTGTGTGTTAAGTAAACTTTGCTTATTTTTTTCAGTTTAGTACAGATATATACAAAGATAGAGTACAAAATATCAAACTTGTGTTTCTGATATCTGTGTTAATGCTCCAGAACTGACACCTTCAAGCCTGGGAGGGGGAAATGTCTTGCTGAATTAGCTCCTGACTCTTCTAAACTTAAATATATATACAAATTCCAATTAAAGCCACATTTTAAATTTATGTTTTTTTAAATATAAGAATTAGGATTTAGCTGACAGGAATACTGTATCCAAGTTATTATGTGCAATAAACC